>CM076995.1:128642767-131637767 GCA_039090855.1 Macrothele yani | reverse complement strand
ACCTCCTTGGAAGATGTGGATGTCAGTACGGCTACCAAGCATGATACCGCCCCAAACGAGAAATCCGCCATCTCCAAACCGGTCCCTTTCAATGATTTTAAGGGTGTTATTGCGTGTTCCCTGCTCTCTCCAGATGTGTATACGTCCAGAAACGCTCGTCAGACTAAATTGGCTCTCATCCGTAAAGAGAACTCGACCCCATTGCTAATGTCTCCAGTTCTTGTGTTCCTGGCACCACAGAAACCGCTGTCTCCGATGAGCAGACGTTAATGGTACACACCGCACTGGTCGTCATGCAAATAGACCATCTTTGTGCAGCCTGCTGGCCACGGTAAAACGCGATAACGGACGTCCAGTTGTCTGTTGCATGTGCCTTGCGATTTCTCCCGCTGTCTGCCGTCTATCTTTTCTCGCCTGTAGAACAATATACCGGACGTCCGCCGCCGTGGTTTCTCGTGGACGATCACTGCTAAACTCTCACACGACAACTGTTCCTGGCGTTTGAAATGCTCTCCAAGCATTTCAAACGACAGGAACAGCTGTCCGAGAGTTTGCTCTCCAAACGATGCTGTGAGCGATCCCGAACTCCTCGGCCACACTAGTCACACTTCGACCTTCTTCCAACTTCCCAATAACACGACCTCGGGTAAAGTCATCCAGATGTCGTCTACTGGATTGCCTGTTGACCATATGACACGGTGGCTGCAACTCGACGTCTTCCAAACCGATGTACACCGTGCAATAGCTTTCACCGAAATGCTGAGCGTACAGCGCCCGTGTGCTGTATACCCCTCTGACACACCCCTCCCCTCTTACGTCATGCTGCATATATGCGCATGCCCTGCCGTACCGGACCCTAGTCTATCTCTTGAGTGTCTTTCGTTCCGTTCTTCCTGCTCGTTCCGCTGTTATGCTAATTTCTCCTCTTCGTCCATAATTTTTGCACACCAGTATACCTTGTGACGTGCCTGCACCGCAGGACGCACATGAGATAAAGGCAAATAGCATGCGTCCGCGTAGCTCAGTTGGGAGAGCGGCTTACTGCGGAGTGAGGAGACCAGGGTTCGACGCTCGGCGTATAAAAACTTGTACGTTATATTGGCGCCCGATCTTCCAGGATGACCCGGCTGTTAAGTTTCTCGCAATGATGTGATGTTCTTTCGGCACGGCGAGACAGGAAAAATGAGAATCCCTTCTTCAGTGCTTCGAAAAAATAAATCAGTGTGGTGTTACGTTCCACATACCAAATTGTCTGGGATTTCTCAGATGCACATTCTTCATGGTATGGCTGCTTACAGGGACACAGGGTCATGGCGGACCCATGGACCATGCCTCCAGCCTTCTTTAGGGAGGAAGGGGAAAGACGTGACGTGCCTGCACCGCAGGACGCACATGAGATAAAGGCAGGTAGCAATGAGAGCACATGTCCGTGGCAGTGCTGCTGATTTTCGAGCTCGTTTTTCATTGATCGGTTAGTGCTCTATCCAGGATTTCTAGCTCGTTATTTTGTGTGTGTGTCGTCACGTTAAGCTTTCGTGTTCCTTTCTGAGTGTATACCAAGCCGGTAAGTGCATAATTTATATAGTAATCATCATTTTATTGTCTTGACCAAGTCAGCCAAGGCAGAGACTTTTTATCGTCATTGCAAAACGGCGGCTTCCGGCGAGAGTGAAGTCCCCGCCCTCGCTTCCGGAACTGATCCGCTCCTTTTTACAGCTCCCATTGGATCATCCACCGCTAACGAGCAGCTCTGGCTAGAGCCCCTCCTCTCCTCAGCGTTCTTCTGTTGCCCTCCCAGCTGATTCTGCTTCTTCTTCCGGAGCACCAAGCGGCGATTTGCTGTCTCCTCTCTCCTCCAAGATCAGCAGATGACGCGATGAATGTCTTGCAGCCCGTTGCCGATCCACTTTCATCGCAGCTTACTACTACCCGTACTTATGCTGACGTCACCACGGCTAAGTCTCGACCTTCTCCTCAGCCTTCTTCTTCTTTTACATGCCCATTTCGGATGACGCGTGATGCTCACTCCATTGATGTTGATCTCCCGGTGGACACTCCTCATGGTCACGACTTCATTAATACTGTGGTGCGCGGAGTCGTCTTCCCAAGCCTACAGAATACTAAACTCACAGCATACATTGCCGCCCTTCTCAAGACTGTTCCTCTTACTACCATCACTCACGTGAGCAGAAAGCCTGGCTAAGTTGTTGCATATTTCGCCACTTCTGAATATACTCTCAAGGTTCTGACTAATGGGATTTCCATTGGAGACCGTCACCTTCAGGCAGATCTTATCTTCCAAATGCCAGTCCATGTTTGCTTTTCACCTGCACCACCAGAGATGTCTAATGATCTACTTATTGCTGCTCTGAGCCCCTACTGTCGAATTGTCGGTCCAGTTCATACCTATTCCTCATTTTTTCCTGATGTGCCTGAAGACCGGTACCTGCTGAGTTTCCGTCGTAACATTCGAATGGTCTTTCCATCGGATGAACATATGCTTCGTGTTCCACCTGTACTTCGTGTTCGTTATAGCACGCATCTACGTCAAATAACCATCGTCAGCCCCCAAGTCGACAGGACGACCTCCTCATCCTTCATTTCCTCTTACAACATCTGCTTTCCGTGCCTCCGATCAGCAAAAGTCGACTTGTGAAGAAAGTTGTACTAAAGCCGTTGGTCGACCGATGTCTTCGGCTCAGTCAACGTCTTCTTGTTCCACTTCTATGCTTCCAAAGCAACAACAGTCTGCTTCCCGTGCCTCCGATCAGCAGGAGTCGACTTATGAAGAAAGTCGTACTAAAGCCGTTCGTCGACCGATGTCTTATTAGGAAAATCGTACTAAAGCCGTTGGTCGACCGATGTCTTATTAGGAAAATCGTACTAAAGCCGTTGGTCGACCGATGTCTTATTAGGAAAATCGTACTAAAGCCGTTGGTCGACCGATATCTTCGGCTCATCCTGCGTCTTCTTGTTCCACTTCTATGCTTCCAGCAGAACAACAGTCTGGTGCTCTACCTGCTGGAGGCCGTCTGCCCTCTACTCGGCTTTCATCAGAAGATCCTCCACTAGCATCTGTGCCTAATTGCACTGCCACTTCTTCTATGCCTTTTAAAGAGCCAGATATTTCTTCATCGGTCTCTGCTCAGACCCATAACCGAAAGAAGCGTCGCCGTGCTCCTTGAAATCGCACGAAGAATACTAAAACATCGCCCACCTTTCAGGGTGGTCGTCATCGCTCAACTAGTCTTCCAGACACCTCTGATGGTTTTGTTGAATGTGAATCAGAAGTTTGCTCTGTTCCTCCACTCCCTTTTGAAGATTTTCTGTGTCTCCTGGAAGGTTCCTTCCTCCCTCAAACACCAGTTCCTGGGATGAAACGTTAAACGCTTTTCTTATTGGTCCACGACAGAACAAGATGTCTCGTAAATTCTTAGCACCGTACCAGGACCACCTTGCTGAGATGATGACGCAAATGCTGGCCATTCTTACGCACTTCCGGGCCATGCCACCCATGACCTTTGGGGACTCTTCTTGGGCCAAGACCATCCGCAGCCGGCTTGACAAGCTTCGGAAGGCTGCTGATAATCTCATCCAACCACCATCAGATATATCTCTTCAAGGTAGCAACACTGAATAGTCCGGGCTTTTGTACCCCGTTAGCAAATTATCTTGTACATGAAGACATCCATCCCTTTAACCCAGCTATGCACAACTTCGATCCGTTGCTCTTCAGCCATCTCTGTTCCAGGCGGGGGACGAACTCTGTTGTCAATTCCGAAACAGCCTTCTTGCCCGCCTACGTCTAGCGTTTGCTTCCTTCCGAGCTCATGTCCATCTGGTCTCCATGTCGGAGGTGGTTTACCGATCCTTCAGACGACCTCTGCCTCTTGCTTTGACCACCGTGGCATCGTCGGGACTTTTCTTGTGCCTTTTTCCGCGACTATCTGGTTCATTGCCATCTCCTGCGCAATGCACTCTTCTTCAACCACCGCATCACTTCACTCCTTGCCGACCTGGGAGATATCAGCGTCAATCTGACTTTGCCACCTCATACATACCTGATCTTAGAATCATGTCAGTACTTTATGTGTTTCTGCAGATTACTTCCAATTATTATTATTGTTGTCAGCATTATTTTGTACCAATGGATTTCTTTCTTCTCATGTTTTTCAGCACATATTATTACGCCTGCATAGAATTCTGTACATTTGCATCTTGTGTATATTACAACCTGTTCGCATTCTTGCACGAGATTATGTTTTTCAGCACTTGCACAAGCTCTGCAATGTTCTTTGCTGTTCATTAGATTATTTGTCATATATTTATACATACTTATTTTGCACATTGCATGCTTTCACTGTACTTATGCAATTCTATTTGACCTGTGCATATTTCTTGGATCCTTGTAGTTTTCGTTATGTCTTCCTGCTGCTAGTTTTGTTATCATTACTATTATCATGATTATTATTGTTGCCAGCATTACTTGGTACTCATGCAATCTTCTCTTATCCGATTTTTCTGCTCATGTTATTACGCCTGTACTGGATTGTACATATGCATCTTGTATATATTGCACCCTCTTTGTAATCCTGCACGATATTATGTATTTTGAACGTATGTTCTGGTTATGCACTGTCCTCGCTGTTCATCATATTATTTACTATATATCTGTGCATATATCTTACATACACTGTCAAGTGCCAGAAAAACTGGTACACCAGTCTAATACTTGGTAGTTCCCCCACGGGAGCGCAGGACTGCATAAATACGACGGGGCATAGGCTCCACTAGCTTATGGAAATATGCTGTAGGCAATGCACTCCATACTTCCTGCAGAGCGTTCCACAATTCGGGTGTGCTCCGGGTCTCGGATTCCTGTGTTTGATAGCTGCGTTGCATGTCTATCTGTGCAAATGTGTTCTATACACGTTCCAGATCTGGGGACTTGCAAGGCCAAATGGGAATGGCAACACCCCAAACTCAGATGAATGCTCCTCTAAATATAATGTGGCGTCCCAACACTTGTGTGGAGGTGCATCGTCCTATTGGAAAAGGCCCAATCTATCAGCATGAATGCAGGACATGAACGGGTGTACCTCGTCGGAATGGATGCGCACATAGGGTTGGCCGGTCACAGACGATTGTAGATGTACCAGGGGTAACAGTGAAGTCCAGATAAACACACCCCATACCATTGCGGACCCCCCACCAGCCAGTATAGTTCCCTGTTGACAGGCGAGATCCATGGCTTTATGGGGTTTGCGCCACACACGAATCCTTCCATCTGCCCGATACAGTTAGAAACGCGACTCGTCAGACCAGGCTACATGTTTCCAGTCATCACGTGTCCAGTGGCGGTGTTCTTGGGCCCAAGCGAAGCGCATAGCTCTGTGTCGTGCACCCATCAAGGGGACTCGAGTTGGGCGTTGGCTCCCAAAGTCCATATCGTGCAGGTACGTTGCACAGTCCGGACGCTGAAGCTTGTTGAGGCTCCAGCATTAAATTCCTATGATACCTGCGAGAGTGTTGCACGCCTATCGCGTGAAACGATTCTTGACATCCGACGGTGGTCACGTTCACCCAATGTCTTTTTGCGGCCACACTGGTATCGTAGGTTGGAGGTTTTTCCGGAATTCTTGTAGTCACGGTACACCTTTGCAATGGTCGTCCGTGGAAGTCCGAACTTCGTTTCTACCTCCGAAATACTATGGCCCATCTCACGAGCGCCAACTATGACACCGCGTTGAAAACCGCTTAAATCGTTATTACTTGTCATTCTCATGCCGCAAACAGCTCTGACAGCTGGTAAGGATGTCTATCGCTTTATATACGCACTGGCGGACGCAATCGAGTACGCGCATAAGTGATGTTGCTATGCATTTTGCATAAGCTCGTCTGTACCAGTTTTTCTGGCACTTCAGTGTACATCTCTTGCTTTTCACTATACCTGTGTGCATGGCAATGTTGTATCATGTACACCATGTCCTCAGAGTCGTCTTTGACGCATTTTCGTCCTATTGTTTTCTTATTGTCACTATTGTTATTCTTATTAGCTTTGATTCTTGTACACATACATCTTGCAAATATCACGGCGTTTGGAATATCTGTACATATTTATCATTTGTTGCACATGCTCCAGCAATGAGCTGTTCTATTTATTGTTGCACCACCTTGTATATATTGCACATGCGTTTCTCGTACATATTACGATCTCATTGTACATTTTACATCTTTCATCTACTTTTCTGGCACTATATTGTCCGTGCCCTCTGTATCCAAATTCCCTTGATTTGCTCTGAATAAAAAGATTTGAAAACATGTCGGCGCAGCTCAGTTGGGAGAGCGACTTACTCCTATCCCCAGCGCGGAAGAACTTGTACGTTATCAGATCACATCATATGTAGAGGATTTTAGGAAGGGAGTGTCTGACCTTAGGTCTTAAACAAGCCTTAGAAATAGGAAGCTAGGAGATTTGGGCTAGAGTGCCCGATAGGAAAGTGACACGGAAGTGAGGTAGAAAGGGGGGGCTTGTACGTTATAACCTACATGTGGTCTCTTAAATGGCTTTAAGTTTTCGTTGCCAAGGGTAGTCAGACTTGGCATACGGAGGTGAAGTAACGTTTAATTATGATTAAACACTGATTTCTTCAATCTTATATAATTTACAGTGTTTGTAGTCTACGATTTACAATATTCTACAGCATATGTTAAGATTGGAAATATCCATTGTCTGAATTTTTGTTTCTTAGAGCACATTAAATTGAAATTAGTTTTCTGAAAGTTTCACTAAATTTACCAAAAAGCAACGCAGTACGTAGATATTTTATAAGAAAAACTAAGAACATGGAGTTGAAAGGTGAATATCCAATCAGACATAGAGAAAGGTAATTTTAGAGTTAAACATAATATGTAAGACATATTTGAATAATATTTCGTAGATGATAGAGGTGCTCACTATAAAACATAATAACAATACGAGTTCTTTGAACATTTTTCGTGCAACAACTACACTTCTTCCTCAATGCTGCGACATGGTGGTTAATGAAAATTCTTCTGCTTCAATATAGCTCAATTAAGGTTTTTGCTGGACTACGTGGCAAAAATTGTTAATAGCATTATAATGATATGACTGCACGTATGATATGACTGGGAAGATGTGTGTGAACAACATAGGCATATCTTAAGATTTGAAGGATTCGTCATTGCCGTTTTTCATTCGTTCTCTATCGTAATCTTATTCAGTTTTTATTCCGATTGATGGTTTCCTCCGAGTGACGTCCCAAGTTTCTAAGGCTTTCTATTAGAGACGGTTTAGTCCTTTCTACCCGGCTCCTGAGTGAGACACGGGTGATGCGCTTGTCTTACTTCAACGGCTCTCTCTACTCCCTGGAACTAGGGATCGTGAATTAGGGATTGTTGCTTCCGGTGGTCGTTAAACCCTCAGAAAAAAATAAAAAAATATTTTGTTGATGAACAAATAAAAAAAAGGCTTTTTTATAGTGGATTTCATTAGAATTGGAACAAATACTTATTACTTCTCGCAAGCAGATTTAAATTAGTGGTGCCGCTTAAGTCCTTAAATTGCCTCTTTCACCAAGCTTTCTTTTCTCGTGTCGCACTCCATTTAAAAGAACTTTCTTTTCCTGTTCGGCATGTGAGAGAAAGATGGTTGATCAGAGTAACTGATTTCCTTTGATTGATCCCGAACAAACAAGAAATCTGTCCGAGTTGGAAGGCTCCTGCGCGTCAAATGGTGATGTACGAGGATGTCACAGCAGGTTGGTGCATGGCTTGGGTTTGGGATGCTGTTGTTTCACGCTACGCTACGAGCGGGTGATGCTGCTTTACAAGGGCAACACATGTTCCCGTCGTGGTGTCCGAGTCTCTTCCATTCATCACATTATCAATCAATGTTAGGTCAGAATCTGACATAGGAAAACAGTCGAAAAAGTTTAGGAGTTCCCAAAGACTTTGGTAAATAAATAAATCCTTTCTGCGGCACTGCTTCAGAACAGCCTGGAAGTTTCTTTCGAGATGTCATTTAAATTTCACAAACAGCACTCACGCATTTAATAGATGTACGAAAAAGTGAACTGAACTATCATATTCTGTCGAATTCCGTGGATATCTAATGATGAATAATTTGGCATATTTTATCTATACAAAAAAATGAGAAAATTATACCCAAATTCGGCGTCAGACTGATTCTTCGGAACAATTTAAGTTCTATTAACATAACATCATAATCAATCATTATAATGTTCCTGGTCCACGTCAAATGTCTGTATTTATTATTCATTCGCCTTCTAATTATATGTTCAGTTGATGATTACCATCTTTTGTGAATCCCCAGCATTGTGCGGGGCTCCAAGAAACAACCTGCCAAGTAGCTTGGCATGTGCATGTAAGTCTGGAGGAATTCGAGGCCGATGTGGTGCAGTGGAAGCGTATATGGTACGTAATTGGAAGACCCTGGGTTCGATTCCCGGTTGTGGACAATGAGAATTTTTCCGCGACTCATTTATAAACGTGGAAAGAGCAATGACTTCTGTTTGATAAACCCTCTGCCAGAAGGTCTCACAAAGTCTCTTACGCAACTTTTTGTCCCGAAGCAGTCTATTTCAAGTCACTCCAACGAATTTCTTAAACCTACATTACACATCGTCTTCTTTTGGGTTTTTCCATTTAGTATGTTAGTTGCCCACCGGTTTTCAGTTCTTCTAGCTATATGTCCATCACATTGCCATTTGAGGGTCTTAACTCTGATCATGATTACACCAAGTATTCATACCTCTATGCTTCGCAGCCTATGTATGGCTTTTTTTTAGTTAGCATCTATGACTGAGCCATAAGTAAGAATTGGAAGTATGGATGAATTAAACACTTTTAATTGATCCATACTTCCAATTGTGATGTAATCATGATCAGAAATAAGACCCACTTTTCTTTGAGACATAACGACAAGTTGCTCTTGATATTTGTAGTGCTTCTCTCAAAAGCTCTCCACCCACGTTTTGACTTAGAACTACGTCTAACTCTGCGCATAGTATGGGGCGATTTACGGCCGACCGCTTGGAAGAAAAATGGGCCCCAATTGAAATCATTATCGCGTTAAAAATACGTGCTGCACACTAATCGTGTTAGCATATTCGCAAACACCATGGACTCAAATTCGCGTACTGCGCAGTACATCGTGCGCGTGACGTACCCCTCGCTCCCTGTGCGCGGGGAGATGATGCAATATTTCTGGGTGTACCGCCGCACTTGATTCAGTCCATCTCGGCCACCGTGAGCACAACACGACTGTGCGTGGTATCGTTTTAAAGCTCTCGACGAGATCTATTCAAATAAACGAAGAACATTTCGCAGTGGTTTAAACTAAAAATTTTAAATATTGTTTTCGTGTGAACGGGTTAACATTTTCGACAATGACTCAGTCAATCTCGGCAACCCTGAGCACAACACGAGTGAGGGGGTATCGTTTTAAAGCTCTCGACGAAATCTGTTCAAATATATCAAGAACGTTCCGCAGTGATTTGAACTGAACATTTTAAAAATTGTTTTCTTGTGAATCGGTGAACACTTCTGACAATATCGCGGTTTATCTGGACAACCGTGAGTGCAAAACGACTGTTTTAAAGATCTCGACGAGATCTATTCAATATATACAGAACATACCGCAGTGGTTTTAACTAAAAAAATGTTTTCGTGTGAACGGGTTAACATTTTCGGCAATGTCGCGGAATTCGCAGAATGAACGCAAGCAAAAGTGGAGAAAATCAAAACGAGAGGCAAGAGCAAGTGATGAGGAATGTAAGAAGCCCAAGAAGACAGGGCACCACGTTGGGTAACTCGTGTATCGATTTGCTTTGCGTTCGCAATGTATTCAGTATTATTTGTAAAAATTATGTAAGCCACTTTTCATATCATGGACCTGTGTTGGCTATAACAAATTAAATAAACGCTTGTGACGTGCCTGCCCCGCAGGACGCACACGACATAAAGGCAGATAGCAGCGAGGACGAACGTCTGCGTAGCTCAGTTGGTAGAGCGACTTATTCCGGAATAAGAGAACTCGGGTTTGATCCCCGGCGTGGGCAAAAATAACGGAGAAATTTACTTCGTTATAATGGCGCCCGAACTTCCCGGATGACCCGGCCGTTCAAGATCTCGCAATGGTGTGATGTTTTTTCCTCACCGCGAGATAGGGAAAATAAGAGAATCACTTCTTCAGCGCTTCGAAAAATAAAAGTGTGTTATGTTGCATTCCACACACCAGATTGAC
This sequence comes from Macrothele yani, assembly GCA_039090855.1. Lineage (NCBI taxonomy): Eukaryota > Metazoa > Arthropoda > Arachnida > Araneae > Macrothelidae > Macrothele > Macrothele yani. The sequence goes on along the minus strand of CM076995.1, from coordinate 131,627,479 downwards.
TGGGAGTTTTCAAGTGCACGTTCTACAGCAGATGGCTGCCTGCAACGATTCATGGTCACGGCTGACTAGTGGGCCATGCCCCGGCCCTCTTTCGGGGGGGAGATGTGACGTGCCTGCCCCGCATGACGCACACGACATAAAGGCAGATAGCAGTGAGAACGAAAGTCTGCATAGCTAAGTTGGTAGAGCGACTTGTTCAGGAATAAGTGGACTCGGGTTCGATCCCCGGCGTGGACCAAAAATGACGGAGAAAAATACTTCGTAATACGGTTGGAAATCGACTAGCTCATTTCAACTCTCTGGTCTGTAAGTCGTAGTCCTACGTTCCCAACTGACGACTCAATCAGAACTGAGCCTACCTGCATTTTGTTACGTCTATATATTTCTCCTTCTATGTAGCCCTCTATGTGGTATCTGTTGTCCAAAGCAAATGTAAACATCGCTTACTTCTAGATATGAAATTTCTTACAATGGCAAACGCTATTTCGCTAAACTGAACAGAAATATTTTGGCCGAAACAGTCCGTCGTGTTCTGATCTTTCGAAAGTGGAATAACCGCAGGAGTATAATTCTTACCCAAATCAGTCATTTATTACAACAAAACTGATACAAGATTTTCTCTTGCTCGTATATTCAAGTTAGGTAATGAGTCAATTGCATGATCTAGGAATAAAAATTTCTTCCAACCTGCTGTGGTATTGCTTCTTTTCCCAGGAAAAGCTTTTTTTTTAGAGTCACTGGTTTCAGGGAAGGGAGAGAGCCAGTGCCGTAAGACAATCCCAACATCCATGCCTCACCGGGATCCGAATCGGACCCCTTTCGGACGAATGATCAGTAGCCATCGCTTAGACCACTGCGCCACCGGAGCGGCGGAAAAGCTTTTGTTACTGCATAACTTCGAAGTTCTGTGTAGGCTGAAAAACAAACAACTTCAGATGACCTTTGTGGATTAGGAATACGTAAATCGGTGTCTCCCAACGCCATTACTCTTTTTGGACAAGAGCACGTTGTTCGGCATAAGAGTCTGAATAGAAAGTTAACGTTCTAGAGAATAGTATTAAGTAAAACTGACTATGCGCTTGCAGACATGGTCTGACTCGCAGGTATGCGCGGTGATTAGGTATCTCTGAGCACGTAAAACACGCAGATCTACACTGAAGAGCATGAATTAGAGACAGATGACGTTATGCAAATGTAGCGCTGTGGGCGGCCCTGTAAACGGAAACGACATGACATATGCAGCGATCCGACAATATAAGGAGTGATGCGACGGGAATCAGTAACAGTCAGACGTAGTACGGGTAAGACGAAGGATCTAAGCGCATTTGATCGTGGGCAAATTATCGGGGCCCGAAGAATGGGTCACTCCATCTCGGAAGTCGTGCAGGCACTGGGATTTTCACGAGCCACTGTATCACGGGTGCACCGTGAGTACATCGAATCCGGTAAAACCATCCCTGCAAGGGCCAACTGCCGTTGACAACAGCGTGTGGATGAGCGGGGTCATCGTAGGCTAGCTCGAATTGTAACAGCGGATAGACGGGCCACAGTGTAAGAAATCGCTCGGCAATTTAACGCTGGTGCACAAAAACGTGTAAGCAGCCACACCATCCAGAACCATCTCCTCGCTATGTGGTATAGAAGCCATCGCCCCACGAAGGTTCCGCTTCTCACCGCACATCACATTGTGCAAGGATTAGCATGGGCGCGGTAACATCGCCACTGGACCCTAGACTAATGGAAAAATGTTGCCTGGACTGATGAGTCGAGATTCACGTTGGTACTTGCGAATGGCAGGATACGAGTACGGCGCAAACCACATGAAGCGATTAATCCTTCTTGCCAGCAGGATACTCTTCAAGCTGGTGAAAGGTGGCATTCTCATCTGGAGACTGTTTACGTGGACTGAAACGGGATCCCTGGTACGTGTGACATCGTCCCTCACAGGTCAACGTTAGTGGGATATCCTGGACGACCATTCGCTCCCGTTAGTGCGTCTTCAAAATCCCGCTGGGGACCTCATCCTGCAACAAGACAAAGCACCGTGCCATCGCTCCCGAATTGTATCCGAATGGTTGGATGAACACTCCACCGACGTGACCTCGCTTCCTTGGCCAGCTAGGTCACCTGACCTCAATCCCATCGAGCACATTTGGGATGCCGTCGAGAGAGATGTTCGAGGCTCTGATCCCCTCCATCAAATCTTCGGGAACTGTGGGAGGTTGTTCAGGGGTCGTGGATCCGTATGGCTTCCCAACGCTTCCAGTGTCTTGTCGAGTCCATGCCGAGACGAATCGTCGCCGTCATCAGGGCGAAAGGTGGTGCTACACGTTACTAGACAGGTATCTCTAGTTCAATTGCTGTTTAGTGTATTACAACGGCAAGAAGTCTATCGTCTTCATGTCGCGAACGTTTGGAGCGTGTGTTAGACATTCGCACCCGGGCGCATTGGAGGATGAGAAACGCATGCCCAGTGGTAGGTCTTCATCATCGACAATAAACAACAGCGCATTGTGTGTGGATGCTGTGGTGCAAGAAGAGAGAGGGATACCTTGCGTCAGATTGCTGCAAATGCAAATGTTTCTTTCGGTACCGCTTGTCTCATCGTTCAACCTGATAACCGCGCGTACCTCCGAATGAAACCATGTTTCCAGGTGGATCATGGTTTTCATTTGAATTCATTATCCCCACGTTCTTTCCATTCAAATTCCTGCGCGAAATAACACCTTCTAATCGAAAGAGTGCAATGACGTCGGGAGACATGGACTTAATTAAGTATCCTTAATCTGCCAACAAATGTGATCTGGAGTTACTAATGAATGGGCCCTCGTACAATCCCTGAATTATTTATGTACTCACATTCAGACTGCAGAACTTCCTTCATGCTGTCCAGAAACGTGTCATTTGTGGGATTAGTAGCATTCTTTTCCTTAAGTATATTCAGTTCCTTTTACTCAAGTGCTCCAGAGACTATCTGTAGTTAGGTGTCAGTGTATGTCATCCATTATAAGTTTGTCGTCATTCTAAAAGAGTGTGTACAGTCCCATTTGGGTAACACAGTTAATCTTGAACAGATCGTTTTCTCTGTTCACTTCAAACAAGTAGTATTTTCGGGAGGAAAAAATCAACGTCAAAACCTTCAATCGCAATTGTTTAAATTAGGGGGGGGGGAGGTCAAGCTGCTTTAAAAACAATTTCAGTCAGCACAACAAGTAAGCGACACACCAATTTTTTTTAAATAGCAATCAATTATTTTACATATCATCAAACTGCCAGTTTCATACTCTTTGTTTCGAACAACTATCTATTTTTAACCTGATTCGTCTAAAGTTTGTTTCACTGAATGCATATTTTTATTATGCGGCAAAATCTTTTCAGTCTAGATTAAACTTTACGTAAAGCATTACACTATAACAATAACACGAATTAAAGCGTAAAATCGAAACATGAACCATGGGATTACATCAGTATACAATACAAACTTCAAGTTGTGATTCCGTCTATTAGTGTAAATCATGACAAGAACGTTTAAGTCAAATAATATTCGAAAACTTGAAAATTTCATCGTCCTGGAACGGGAATCGAACCAGCGTCTCTCGGTTTGTGCCCGAGTATGCTAACCAATCCACCACCCAGAACGATAAAGGGTGGTGAAATTTTCAAGTTTTCGGATATTATATGATTTTCTTGCCATAATTTACACCAATAGACGGAATCGCAACTTAAAATTTGTATTGTATTCTTGTGTAATCCCGTATTTCATGGTTTATCTGCTTCTCCTGGCAATCACGGGAGACAAAAAAATTCCATTCATCCAGATTCGCTAAATATGAATGCCGTTGCTTCGACTGGCAATTCCTGTGATGTGTTATATTTAAAATTACTCGGAAACTTGAGACTTGATCTAGGTGGTGTAGTGGTTTGCATACTTAGGCGCAAACAGGGAGATGCGGGTTCGATAACCGCTCCAAGGTGGTGAAATTTTCAAGATTTCGGATACTATTTGACTTGCCACTCAAACATGATTTGAAATATTAAAAATAAAAAAAAACACATTATCGCATCCAACTCTGTGTTTAATGATCTGCATGAGAAAAAAGTGTTATTTTGTAAAGAATCTATTGGACATTCATGGAGACCTATAAAGGAAACTAACGACTATCGTTCTTAGGCCAGATGTGAAAAGAGAACTCAAAATGAAAATGAGATTGCACGCAGCAGCTAGATAAATAAAATAAATTTATTATAAGCAAATTTTGAAGATCACAATCCGATTTTTGGCGTAAATGTGACAAGGATGGTAAGTCAGATAATATCCGAAAACTTGAACATTTTCATTTTCTTCGGATATTAGCTGACTTACCATCCTTGTCACATTTACGCCAAAAATCGGATTGTCATCTTCAAAATTTGTATTATATGGCGTAATCCCGTATTTCTTTCATGATTTATTATAAGCATTTATAGCACAATTATACCGTCGCGTGCTCAGTAAGGTGGGCATTTATGCATGACGAATTTCTCAATCCAGAAAAGCTGTGTACACACCGGACTTTCCTCGGTGCCCCTCAGTAGATATGCAAACAAGTTGTTTTGGAGGAGGCACAAACGCGTCTAACCGGATGGGGTTGGGAGAGAAGAGCCGCTTCCCTTTTTCTGTTTGTTTGTTTGTTTGTTTGTTTGGAGTTTTAACGATCAAGGTGACTAACTCAATGGGCTATAGGCAGTCACCCATCCCTAATTTGGGGCTACTGGTTCCTGGCAAGGGAGAGAACCAGTGCCGTAACCGTGAGGGGATACGTACCATCCAAGCCTCAACCTGGATTTGATCTTGGACAAATGGTTAGAAACCATCGCGTTATACCACCCTCCCACTGAGGTCTTCTTTCCTTTGCCAGGAACTAAGCTGAGATAGTTACGCCGTTTCCCATCGAATACCACAGTTTTCCTCAAGAGCATGCATGCTCTTATCTCAATGACGGTGCACATTGTTTTCTTATATGACCTGAGGAATGTGCGGCTTCAGCATAACGATACATCTACCATCCAACTCAATCTTTCTCTAGCAGAGGGGATACGTAACTGTCTGTGAAACATACTATGGAGCAGCGTTGTAGTCGGGGAACGGCACTGTGAGACTCTAGCGCGCTACTTTTTTCTAAAAATGGGTCGCGTCCCAACTCTGCTACGTTTTGTTTTTTCCTTTTGTAATTATTTTGTTCAAAAGCACGTTCAATTGACTATTTATAAGGAAGATATACAAGGCCTTTGAAAATATCTATAAATAAAGTGACAGAGCGGTCAGTTTTCTGATTGTGTATCTGTGCATTTAACAGAGAAATACTATTCTTGGAAAACCAATGTTTCTCACCATTCCGCTTGTTTTTCAGACATGAATTGCAGCACTTCATGAAATACTACTAGTTCTTAACTGAGATTTGTATTCCAAAGATGTTTGACGTGAGAAAAATTAATGGAAATTCTGCCAACTATCTTTCCAAGGAATAAACATCTGTGTTTTAGGAAATAGATTAATGATACGTGTGCACACAAACGTGAAATCGATATCAAGAGATGTTAGTAAACATTGCTTTAGCTACCGTAACAAGAAAGAACGTTTCTTACAAGTCGGCAGTGAAAAACCTACTTTTAATGAAACCGAGACCGTAGATAATTCCAAAGGCCTGGCAGGAATTCTAGTTAAGCCTATCCTTTTTTTTTTTTCTTTTTTATCTTCAACCTCGTACTCCGGCTGAGTGACTTTTGTAAACTTTCTTTCGATGGAAGCGCAAATTTCCTCCTTTAATGCTGAATTTATTGCGTTCAGTGATATCCCGGCTTTTCTGTCAAACGAGGCATGGCGGTCTCCAAACTGTACTCTCCAACTCCGTCGTCCAAAGCATCTCTAGGAAAAGACTTTCCTTTTGCACTTGAGAAAACTTCAGATTGAGAGGAACATTCCGTTCCTTGTGACACTATAATCCGGCAACAATCGTACTTTAAAGTTCTTCATACACATTTTAGGATCTTTAGCGATGTTCCTGAAACACCCATCATCCTTACGAAGAGATTATGAATTTGCAGATCACGCGTGCTTTTACAGACAAACGCAATTTAAACAAAGAAAAGAAAGTAGAAATAAAACTATGAGTAATGTTCTCTTTCGTGGTTTGAATCTGACAGCTCACACCGATTCTCTGTACTCAAAAGAGGCCATTAAGTACATAAACAAATAAATGTGTAATAGCGCAATGGAAAAATGCAGATATTGAGAAAGACAGTTTCGTTTCTAAAGCATTTAAATTTCCAGTGTAGAGCAATAACTTTTCTACAAGTGAATAAAAAACACAGAAGTAATACTCTGATATTACCAATTTGTTTCTAGCTTCGAAATAATGGAAATACAACGATGATCTGGAACCAAAATCAGAAAGAGCTCGAAAGCACTCCGTCAATTTACTTGGAAGCACTTAGTGAATTTATTCAAATGGAACAGGAAATAAAAAAAAGAAACTAAAGTGCTTTCTTTTTCGAATGAGGGTGCAAATAAACGTAAGTCGTATCGGTAGGCAAGAGAAAAATATTTGTCAAAAGGGAAACTATCAGAGAGCATGATAAGGGTACGACTTCATTTCTCAGCAATAAAAATTTTCGTCTGAAAGAAGTGTATCGCTTTTTTTATAAATAGCAAGGAAAAGAGCATTTTCGAATTGAAGCTTGATAATATTCAATGTGAAACTACAATGACAATAAGATAGTTATAACAAGAGGCAAATTGATGTTGTACAAATCAGCACTAACCGTATGTCAGATCAAAACCTCAAAACATAACGGAAAATAGAATGGTATTTTGCTGTTACAGTATTAAACATAGAACGTTAAGAGAGTGTAAAATTGTCATGTTAGTAGAGAAGGAAATGTTTTTCTACGCGTAATTAGAAGGTTATTGAATAACTAGATGAAAGCCCGTCAAAAATGACGGGGGTAAATAAAATTTATGATACAGAAATTATTGACATTTATTTATTGAGTTTTAGAGCTCCACGTCAATAGATGACGACGTTGGCTCACAGCTTTCTGAAAATTTCCCGAGCAGTAGGTTATGGAATTTGATACGACGGGCTGACTGTTTGTTATGTGTTTTGTAAAACCTTTAGTCCCTATTTTGTCAACACTTTCTTGTACACAACATTTCCCGTATACACTGACTGTGAACCCTGTATCAATTTCCCCTGTTCTTTTCCGTGTGCTATTTTTATCTTGACGTCGTCAGATCGTCGTACTCTTGACGTTGCCACATACAAATGGCTAAACACCGGTTCAGGTAGTGAACCAAAATGGTTGATGTAAAGTTTTTCGCAGCCGCCCCGGTGGCGCAGTGGTCTAAGCGATGGCCCCTGATCATTCGTCCGAAAGGGGTTCGGGTTCAAATCCCGGTGAGGCACAGATGTTGTGTTTGTGTTACGGCACTGGCTCTATCCCTTTCCTGGAACCAGTGACCCTAAATTAGGAACGGGCGACTGCTTATAGCCCACTGAGTTGCTCACGGTGGTCGTTAAACCTCCAACCAAAAAAAAAAAAAGAAAGCCAGTTTTTGCATTTCTAGAGTTGACCGTGTGACGTAACACATCTCTGACGTCAAATGAGAATGATTTGGATTAGACAACGTCACACCAGGAGCTGTGTTCTTTGTTGCAACAAAACAAAGTGGTATACGCGTGTAGGTGATGACGTCACCTACACGAAAAGCTACGCATGACGTCACAAACAGTTGTTTCTCGGTTGTTGCTAAGACGACATAAAAAGTGGCACGAAGGAAGAGGTCTCCAGCAGACTATATATTAGGATACTTTGAACTGATATTTGCACCTCGCTCCACGAATTCAATCATAATCACTCCTACATCCCAGAAGACAGATGCGATGTCTTCCCTGAGGGCATCTGCGCTAGGAGATTTTTGGAAAGAAAAAAAGGAAGATACTTCCCTTGTTTTTTGTTTCGAGGTCCAAGTATCGAACAATGTTTCATCCATAGTCTCATAAATTTTCAAAAACAGTTTCATTGGCTTCAAAATCCTGCACAAACAATGCCACGACAATGTCCGCTTCTAATCTGCACTCATTACTTTAGGGACTGATCTGAAAGAAACCTTCATAACTCTTAAAACATTCACCAAACATCGTGAGATCGTCGAATGTTGCCCCAGTGTGCTTCTACATTATTCTGCTATCTTTCATGATCAGGCCCTGAATGGAATCTACATTTTCAGATATCGCCAAGGTAACAGGCCCTCACTGCAGAGTGCATGTTCAACAATCTCTCCTCCATGCTTAAATTATCGGCAAGGTAACAGACCTTCCACTGCTGGGTGCAGTGGAAGGCCTGTTTATTACCTTGGCGAAATCGAGATACTCAAGTACTACAAGCTGCTTCATTTATTAACAGTCGCCATTTTCAGTCACCTTTCTCACTTCAATGCCCTCTATAAAGGAAAATAAAATAGTTACGAACTTGACGTTTTCTGTGAATACACAGGAAGAGACATAATATATATATATACATCTATATACATTATATTGACAAACGTCACCGGACACTTAGAAGAGAAACGCAACATAACATTTATTGACATACATTAGTACGATGTAGGTCCACGTTTGGCCTTAATGCATACACTGACCCTTCGAGACAGGCTTTCGACAAGATTTTGGAACACAGCGATAGGTATGCGCTTCCATTCAGTAAATAATGCTGCAGCTAACTATTGCTTAGTAGTAGGCCTTGGTTCCAAACTTCTTATGCGGCGCTCTGATTCACCCCATAGGTGCTCTATGGGATTAAGGTCAAGGGTTTGTTCTGGCCAGTCGACACACGATACGGAATTATCGTCAAACCACGCCGTAACAGTCCTTGCTTTATCACTCGGTGCATTATCCTGCTGGTACCAACAAGGCTCGGTTCCATAGTATTCCCACAGAGTAGGAAGGACATAATTGTCCAGAATAGCGAGGTAGAAGTGCTGGTTAACAGGTTTGTCCACGATAAACAATGGACCGAGACCATACCACGAAAAACGCCTCCACACCAGCACACTGCCAGCTCCAATCTTGACCGTAGGAACAGTACACTGTGTTAAATAGCGTTTCTCCTGCTGCCGCCACACTCACACACGGCCATCAGACTGATGGACCGTGTATCTGGATTCATCAGTATATAGGACGCATTTCCATTGATCTACGGTCCACCATAAATGTTCTTTGCAGCATGCTAAACGACGAGTAGCATTCCGAGTGGATCAGAGAACTTCATTCCATGGAATGAAGTTCTCTGCGAATGGAACGTGTACATACGGAGGTTCCAGAATTTTTACTCAGCTGTGCACTGAGGTCTTGTGCAATACTCTGTCGTTTAGCTGTAACGACTCTTCTGAGGCTTCGACGTCTTCTGTAACTGATTTTCTTTGGTCCGCCAGTACGTTTTGCTGATTTAGGCTCGCCATGTGTCTTTCACGTATTCAGCACATCCAAAACAGTTGACTTGGGTATGTTTAAACGCCTCTCGGTTTCAGAATCGACAACACACTAATATAACACCCAACAATCTTTTCTTTTTCAAAGTCAGTTTTCTCCCGCCGCGACATTTTCACTCAACCTCACAGTGCGATATTATCGCGATCAGCTGTAGGCTTGTTTTTATACCGTTTGCAGCTGTACCACGCATCTTAACAACACAGCGGGTCCGTTCATTTGCTTTTGAAGGGGTGTGTGATTACTTTTATCAATATTGTGTATATATAGGGCTAAAACCTTTTTCAACCACTTTTCGAATAATTATTAATCAAAACCACCATGCTATTGCCTGAACGTTGTCCCTGTCAACGATACGAATCAGTTTTTGTGATGCCTAATCTTCCTTCACTCAAACCATTTAAACTCTGATCACCGCTTTCAATCCAGCAGATTTATCGCAGGTTATGAAACCTAGCACATAGATTGAATAGGATTCTATGGCGTGATTACTGAAAACTATCTTCCTTTCTTTAATATTCTTCCCGTGACTTTAAGAGCCCATCGATATGGCGATCGGTTTCTGTAGTCATTTGCCTAATCATTTCTCGAAAATTGCATGAGGGCGTTTGTTGTCATAGCCCATTAGCGCGAAGGTGAAGTCGGCTGCGTATGCTTAAATTATCCTTTCGATACTACTGGTATACTGCGCGGTTACTTGGCGCAATGGAGCTCGTCTGTTACCACACACAATCTTCTCCAACCGTCGTTCCACTCGAACATCGACCGCTCGTTTACGCCCACAGGTAAACGGCTGGCTGCTTGTTTTGTTGTTTGTTCACTACTCAGTGTACACAGTTGTACTTGCACAGCCGGAAAGATTTGCTCATTTCTCGGATTATGACGTATATTCTAACTTAACTTTTATTTTTAGTTCCTTTTCCTATGTAAATTTGAGTTTGTTCTCTTTTGCGCTTTTCAAGCTTAACGTGATATCTTCTCTTTCACATAAATGAGGTTGGCAACGCTTTTGAGGTCAGAGAGAGTGACGTATGAATGTGATAAGAACGTTAGATAAAAAGGACGATACGGCAGTAGCATTGTGTATGTGTGTGTGTGTGTGTGGAGATATTCGATCGTTGTTAAGCTAGATTATAGGACAGATAATAAAGGTATTTATTATGTGTAAAGTGTAAAACTCTCAGTGCTCCATTTTGGATTTCATCTACTGTGCTGGACCAATAAAAGGTTAAATGCAAGTTAAACTTCTGTGTATGTTTCGTCTGGCCGTAAAACCTTAAATTCAGCTTTCCCGTGCAAGTATTGCATCGTATTCTCATTTAGTTCAACATTTCATTAGTGATGGCTTTAGACATAGCGTAACACCAATCTCGCACACGAAAAAGTGTCACGTTATAAGATGCTTGCATATGCAGCATTTCGCTTCTTTCAAAGTCGTTAAAATCACGAGTCTTTCTCATATTGCCGCTATCTATGCTTCATACAACAGGTCTGCACCTGGCCACTTAGTACCCACTAACATCTTTCAAAATCGTTCAAATCACGAGTCTTTCCCATATTGCCACTATCTACGCTTCGTGCACGTCTGCACCTGGCCACCTAGTACCTAATATTATGCCACTTTCAAAGTCGTTTAAATCACGAGACTTTCCCATATTGCCACTGTCTACGCTTCGTATAAGTCTGCACCTGGTCACCCAGTACCCACTATTATGCCAGTTTCAAAGTCTTTTAAATCACGAGTCTTTCCCATATTGCCACTGTCGACGCTTCGTACCCGTCTGCACCTGGCCACCTAGTACCCACTATTATGCCACTTTCAAAGTCGTTTAAATCACGAGACTTTCCCATATTGCCACTGTCTACGCTTCGTATACGTCTGCACCTGGTCACCCAGTACCCACTATTATGCCAGTTTCAAAGTCTTTTAAATCACGAGTCTTTCCCATATTGCCACTGTCGACGCTTCGTACCCGTCTGCACCTGGCCACCTGGTACCCACTATTATGCCACTTTCAAAGTCGTTTAAATCACGAGACTTTCCCATATCGCCACTGTCTACGCTTCGTACCCGTCTGCACCTGGTCACCCAGTACCCACTATTATGCCACTTTCAATCCTGTTTAAATCACGAGACTTTCCCATAATGCCACTGTCTACGCTTCGTATACGTCTGCACCTGGTCACCCAGTACCCACTATTATGCCAGTTTCAAAGTCTTTTAAATCACGAGTCTTTCCCATATCGCCACTGTCTACGCTTCGTACCCGTCTGCACCTGGTCACCCAGTACCCACTATTATGCCAGTTTCAAAGTCTTTTAAATCACGAGTCTTTCCCATATTGCCACTGTCGACGCTTCGTACCCGTCTGCACCTGGCCACCTAGTACCCACTATTATGCCACTTTCAAAGTCCTGTTTAAATCACGAGACTTTCCCATATTGCCACTGTCTACGCTTCGTATACGTCTGCACCTGGTCACCCAGTACCCACTATTATGCCAGTTTCAAAGTCTTTTAAATCACGAGTCTTTCCCATATTGCCACTGTCTACGCTTCGTACCCGTCTGCACCTGGCCACCTGGTACCCACTATTATGCCACTTTCAAAGTCGTTTAAATCACGAGACTTTCCCATATCGCCACTGTCTACGCTTCGTACCCGTCTGCACCTGGCCACCTGGTACCCACTATTATGCCACTTTCAAAGTCGTTTAAATCACGAGACTTTCCCATATTGCCACTGTCTACTCTTCGTATACGTCTGCACCAGGTCACCCAGTACCCACTATTATGCCAGTTTCAAATTCTTTTAAATCACGAGTCTTTCCCATATCGCCACTGTCTACGCTTCGTACCCGTCTGCACCTGGCCACCTGGTACCCACTATTATGCCACTTTCAAAGTCGTTTAAATCACGAGACTTTCCCATATTGCCACTGTCTACGCTTCGTACTCGTCTGCACCTAGTACCCACTATTATGCCACTTTCAAAGTCGTTTAAATCACGAGACTTTCCCATATTGCCACTGTCTACGCTTCGTACTCGTCTGCACCTAGTACCCACTATTATGCCACTTTCAAAGCCGTTTAAATCACGAGACTTTCCCATATTGCCACTGTCTACGCTTCGTACCCGTCTGCACCTGACCACCTGGTACCCACTATTATGCCACTTTCAAAGTCGTTTAAATCACGAGACTTTCCCATATTGCCACTGTATACGCTTCGTATACGTCTGCACCTGGTCACCCAGTACCCACTATTATGCCAGTTTCAAAGTCTTTTAAATCACGAGTCTTTCCCATATTGCCACTGTCTACGCTTCGTACCCGTCTGCACCTGGCCACCTGGTACCCACTATTATGCCACTTTCAAAGTCGTTTAAATCACGAGACTTTCCCATATTGCCACTGTCTACGCTTCGTATACGTCTGCACCTGGTCACCCAGTACCCACTATTATGCCACTTTCAAAGCTGTTTAAATCACGAGACTTTCCCATATTTCCACTGTCTACGCTTCGTATACGTCTGCACCTGGTCACCCAGTACCCACTATTATGCCAGTTTCAAAGTCTTTTGAATCACGAGTCTTTCCCATATTCCCACTATCTACGCTTCGTACCCGTCTGCACCTGGCCACCTGGTACCCACTATTGTGCCACTTTCAAAGCTGTTTGAATCACGAGTCTTTCCCATATCGCCACTGTCTAAGCTTCGTACCCGTCTGCACCTGGCCACCTGGTACCCCCTATTATGCCACTTTCAAAGCCGTTTAAATCACGAGACTTTCCCATATTGCCACTGTCTACGCTTCGTACCCGTCTGCACCTGACCACCTGGTACCCACTATTATGCCACTTTCAAAGTCGTTTAAATCACGAGACTTTCCCATATTGCCACTGTATACGCTTCGTATACGTCTGCACCTGGTCACCCAGTACCCACTATTATGCCAGTTTCAAAGTCTTTTAAATCACGAGTCTTTCCCATATTGCCACTGTCTACGCTTCGTACCCGTCTGCACCTGGCCACCTGGTACCCACTATTATGCCACTTTCAAAGTCGTTTAAATCACGAGACTTTTCCATATTGCCACTGTCTACGCTTCGTATACGTCTGCACCTGGTCACCCAGTACCCACTATTATGCCACTTTCAAAGCTGTTTAAATCACGAGACTTTCCCATATTTCCACTGTCTACGCTTCGTATACGTCTGCACCTGGTCACCCAGTACCCACTATTATGCCAGTTTCAAAGTCTTTTAAATCACGAGTCTTTCCCATATTGCCACTATCTACGCTTCGTACCCGTCTGCACCTGGCCACCTGGTACCCACTATTATGCCACTTTCAAAGCTGTTTGAATCACGAGTCTTTCCCATATCGCCACTGTCTACGCTTCGTACCCGTCTGCACCTGGCCACCTGGTACCCACTATTATGCCACTTTCAAAGTCGTTTAAATCACGAGACTTTCCCATATTGCCACTGTCTACGCTTCGTATACGTCTGCAACTGGTCACCCAGTACCCACTATTATGCCAGTTTCAAATTCTTTTAAATCACGAGTCTTTCCCATATCGCCACTGTCTACGCTTCGTACCCGTCTGCACCTGGCCACCTGGTACCCACTATTATGCCACTTTCAAAGCTGTTTAAATCACGAGACTTTCCCATATTGCCACTGTCTACGCTTCGTACTCGTCTGCACCTAGTACCCACTATTATGCCACTTTCAAAGTCGTTTAAATCACGAGACTTTCCCATATTGCCACTGTCTACGCTTCGTATACGTCTGCACCTGGTCACCCAGTACCCACTATTATGCCAGTTTCAAAGTCTTTTAAATCACGAGTCTTTCCCATATTGCCACTGTCGACGCTTCGTACCCGTCTGCACCTGGCCACCTAGTACCCACTATTATGCCACTTTCAAAGTCGTTTAAATCACGAGACTTTCCCATATTGCCACTGTCTACGCTTCGTATACGTCTGCACCTGGTCACCCAGTACCCACTATTATGCCACTTTCAATCCTGTTTAAATCACGAGACTTTCCCATATTGCCACTGTCTACGCTTCGTATACGTCTGCACCTGGTCACCCAGTACCCACTATTATGCCAGTTTCAAAGTCTTTTAAATCACGAGTCTTTCCCATATTGCCACTGTCTACGCTTCGTACCCGTCTGCACCTGGCCACCTGGTACCCACTATTATGCCACTTTCAAAGTCGTTTAAATCACGAGACTTTCCCATATCGCCACTGTCTACGCTTCGTACCCGTCTGCACCTGGCCACCTGGTACCCACTATTATGCCACTTTCAAAGTCGTTTAAATCACGAGACTTTCCCATATTGCCACTGTCTACGCTTCGTATACGTCTGCACCAGGTCACCCAGTACCCACTATTATGCCAGTTTCAAATTCTTTTAAATCACGAGTCTTTCCCATATCGCCACTGTCTACGCTTCGTACCCGTCTGCACCTGGCCACCTGGTACCCACTATTATGCCACTTTCAAAGCTATTTAAATCACGAGACTTTCCCATATTGCCACTGTCTACGCTTCGTACTCGTCTGCACCTAGTACCCACTATTATGCCACTTTCAAAGTCGTTTAAATCACGAGACTTTCCCATATTGCCACTGTCTACGCTTCGTATACGTCTGCACCTGGTCACCCAGTACCCACTATTATGCCAGTTTCAAAGTCTTTTAAATCACGAGTCTTTCCCATATTGCCACTGTCGACGCTTCGTACCCGTCTGCACCTGGCCACCTAGTACCCACTATTATGCCACTTTCAAAGTCGTTTAAATCACGAGACTTTCCCATATTGCCACTGTCTACGCTTCGTATACGTCTGCACCTGGTCACCCAGTACCCACTATTATGCCAGTTTCAAAGTCTTTTAAATCACGAGTCTTTCCCATATTGCCACTGTCTACGCTTCGTACCCGTCTGCACCTGGCCACCTGGTACCCACTATTATGCCACTTTCAAAGTCGTTTAAATCACGAGACTTTCCCATATTGCCACTGTCTACGCTTCGTATACGTCTGCACCTGGTCACCCAGTACCCACTATTATGCCACTTTCAATCCTGTTTAAATCACGAGACTTTCCCATATTGCCACTGTCTACGCTTCGTATACGTCTGCACCTGGTCACCCAGTACCCACTATTATGCCAGTTTCAAAGTCTTTTAAATCACGAGTCTTTCCCATATTGCCACTGTCTACGCTTCGTACCCGTCTGCACCTGGCCACCTAGTACCCACTATTATGCCACTTTCAAAGTCGTTTAAATCACGAGACTGTCCCATATTGCCACTGTCTACGCTTCGTATACGTCTGCACCTGGTCACCCAGTACCCACTATTATGCCAGTTTCAAAGTCTTTTAAATCACGAGTCTTTCCCATATTGCCACTGTCTACGCTTCGTACCCGTCTGCACCTGGCCACCTGGTACCCACTATTATGCCACTTTCAAAGTCGTTTAAATCACGAGACTTTCCCATATTGCCACTGTCTACGCTTCGTATACGTCTGCACCTGGTCACCCAGTACCCACTATTATGCCACTTTCAATCCTGTTTAAATCACGAGACTTTCCCATATTGCCACTGTCTACGCTTCGTATACGTCTGCACCTGGTCACCCAGTACCCACTATTATGTCAGTTTCAAAGTCTTTTAAATCACGAGTCTTTCCCATATCGCCACTGTCTACGCTTCGTACCCGTCTGCACCTGGCCACCTGGTACCCACTATTATGCCACTTTCAAAGTCGTTTAAATCACGAGACTTTCCCATATTGCCACTGTCTACGCTTCGTATACGTCTGCACCAGGTCACCCAGTACCCACTATTATGCCAGTTTCAAATTCTTTTAAATCACGAGTCTTTCCCATATCGCCACTGTCTACGCTTCGTACCCGTCTGCACCTGGCCACCTGGTACCCACTATTGTTTAAATCACGAGACTTTCCCATATTGCCACTGTCTACGCTTCGTACTCGTCTGCACCTAGTACCCACTATTATGCCACTTTCAAGGTCGTTTAAATCACGAGACTTTCCCATATTGCCACTGTCTACGCTTCGTATACGTCTGCACCTGGTCACCCAGTACCCACTGTTATGCCACTTTCAAAGCTGTTTAAATCACGAGACTTTCCCATATTGCCACTGTCTACGCTTCGTATACGTCTGCACCTGGTCACCCAGTACCCACTATTATGCCAGTTTCAAAGTCTTTTAAATCACGAGTCTTTCCCATATTGCCACTGTCTACGCTTCGTACCCGTCTGCACCTGGCCACCTGGTACCCACTATTATGCCACTTTCAAAGTCGTTTAAATCACGAGACTTTCCCATTTTGCCACTGTCTACGCTTCGTATACGTCTGCACCTGGTCACCCAGTACCCACTATTATGCCACTTTCAAAGCTGTTTAAATCACAAGACTTTCCCATATTGCCACTGTCTACGCTTCGTATATGTCTGCACCTGGTCACCCAGTACCCACTATTATGCCAGTTTCAAAGTCGTTTAAATCACGAGACTTTCCCGTATTGCCACTGTCTACGCTTCGTATACGTCTGTACCTGGTCACCCAGTACCCACTATTATGCCACTTTCAAAGGTGTTTAAATTACGAGACTTTCCCATATTTCCACTGTCTACGCTTCGTATACGTCTGCACCTGGTCACCCAGTACCCACTATTATGCCAGTTTCAAAGTCTTTTGAATCACGAGTCTTTCCCATATTCCCACTATCTACGCTTCGTACCCGTCTGCACCTGGCCACCTGGTACCCACTATTGTGCCACTTTCAAAGCTGTTTGAATCACGAGTCTTTCCCATATCGCCACTGTCTACGCTTCGTACCCGTCTGCACCTGGCCACCTGGTACCCCCTATTATGCCACTTTCAAAGCCGTTTAAATCACGAGACTTTCCCATATTGCCACTGTCTACGCTTCGTAAACGTCTGCACCTGACCACCTGGTACCCACTATTATGCCACTTTCAAAGTCGTTTAAATCACGAGACTTTCCCATATTGCCACTGTATACGCTTCGTATACGTCTGCACCTGGTCACCCAGTACCCACTATTATGCCAGTTTCAAAGTCTTTTAAATCACGAGTCTTTCCCATATTGCCACTGTCTACGCTTCGTACCCGTCTGCACCTGGCCACCTGGTACCCACTATTATGCCACTTTCAAAGTCGTTTAAATCACGAGACTTTCCCATATTGCCACTGTCTACGCTTCGTATACGTCTGCACCTGGTCACCCAGTACCCACTATTATGCCACTTTCAAAGCTGTTTAAATCACGAGACTTTCCCATATTTCGCACTGTCTACGCTTCGTATACGTCTGCACCTGGTCACCCAGTACCCACTATTATGCCAGTTTCAAAATCTTTTAAATCACGAGTCTTTCCCATATTGCCACTGTCTACGCTTCGTACCCGTCTGCACATGGCCACCTGGTACCTACTATTATGCCACTTTCAAAGCTGTTTAAATCACGAGTCTTTCCCATATTGCCACTGTCTACGCTTCGTACCCGTCTGCACCTGGCCACCTGGTACCCACTATTATGCCACTTTCAAAGCTGTTTAAATCACGAGCCTTTCCCATATTGCCACTGTCTACGCTTCGTATACGTCTGCACCTGGTCACCCAGTACCCACTATTATGCCAGTTTCAAAGTCTTTTAAATCACGAGTCTTTCCCATATTGCCACTGTCTACGCTTTGTACCCGTCTGCACCTGGCAACCTGGTACCCCCTATTATGCCACTTTCAAAGTCGTTTAAATCACGAGACTTTCCCATATTGCCACTGTCTACGCTTCGTATACGTCTGCACCTGGTCACCCAGTACCCACTATTATGCCAGTTTCAAAGTCTTTTAAATCACGAGTCTTTCACATATTGCCACTGTCTACGCTTCGTACCCGTCTGCACCTGACCACCTGGTACCCACTATTATGCCACTTTCAAAGTCGTTTAAATCACGAGACTTTCCCATATTGCCACTGTATACGCTTCGTATACGTCTGCACCTGGTCACCCAGTACCCACTATTATGCCAGTTTAAAAGTCTTTTAGATCACGAGTCTTTCATATATTGCCACTATCTACGCTTCGTACCCGTCTGCACCTGGCCACCTGGTACCCACTATTGTGCCACTTTCAAAGCTGTTTAAATCACGAGACTTTCCCATATTGCCACTGTCTACGCTTCGTATACGTCTGCACCTGGTCACCCAGTACCCACTATTATGCCAGTTTAAAAGTCTTTTAAATCACGAGTCTTTCATATATTGCCACCATCTACGCTTCGTACCCGTCTGCACCTGGCAACCTGGTACCCCCTATTATGCCACTTTCAAAGTCGTTTAAATCACGAGACTTTCCCATATTGCCACTGTCTACGCTTCGTATACGTCTGCACCTGGTCACCCAGTACCCACTATTATGCCAGTTTCAAAGTCTTTTAAATCACGAGTCTTTCACATATTGCCACTGTCTACGCTTCGTACCCGTCTGCACCTGGTACCCACTATTATGCCACTTTCAAAATCGTTTAAATCACGAGACTTTCCCATATTGCCACTGTCTACGCTTCGTATACGTCTGCACCTGGTCACCCAGTACCCACTATTATGCCAGTTTCAAAGTCTTTTAAATCACGAGTCTTTCACATATTGCCACTGTCTACGCTTCGTACCCGTCTGCACCTGGTACCCACTATTATGCCACTTTCAAAATCGTTTAAATCACGAGACTTTCCTATATTGCCACTGTCTACGCTTCGTATACGTCTGCACCTGGTCACCCAGTACCCACTATTATACCAGTTTCAAAGTCTTTTAAATCACGAGTCTTTCCCATATTGCCACTGTGTACGCTTCGTACCCGTTTGCACATGACCACCTGGTACCCACTATTATGCCACTTTCAAAGTCGTTTAAATCACGAGACTTTCCCATATTGCCCCTGTCTACGCTTCGTACTCGTCTGCACCTGACCACATGGTACCCACTATTATGCCACTTTCAAAGTCGTTTAAATCACGAGACTTTTCCATATTGCCACTGTCTACGCTTCGTATACGTCTGCACCTGGTCACCCAGTACCCACTATTATGCCAGTTTCAAAGTCTTTTAAATCACGAGTCCTTCCCATAGTGCCACAGTCTACGCTTCGTACCCGTCTGCACCTGGCCACCTGGTACCCACTATTATGCCTCTTTCAAAGTTGTTTAAATCACGAGACTTTCCCATATTGCCGCTGTCTACGCTTCGTATACGTCTGCACCTGGTCACCCAGTACCCACTTATATGCCACTTTCAAAGTCGTTTAAAGCACGAGTCTTTCCCATATTGCCACTGTCTACGCTTCGTATACGTCTGCACCTGGTCACCCAGTACCCACTATCATGCCAGTTTCAAAGTCTTTTAAATCACGAGTCTTTCCCATATTGCCAGTATCTAGGCTTTGTGTAGGTCTGCACCTGGCCACCTAGTACCCACTATTATGCCACTTTCAAAGTCGTTTAAATCACGAGTCTTTCCCATATTGCCAGTATCTACGCTTCGTGTACGTCTGCACCTGGCCACCTAGTACCCACTATTATGCCACTTTCAAAGTCGTTTAAATCACGAGTCTTTCCCATATTGCCACTGTCTACGCTTCGTATACGTCTGCACCTGGTCACCCAGTACCCACTATCATGCCAGTTTCAAAGTCTTTTAAATCACGAGTCTTTCCCATATTGCCAGTATCTACGCTTCGTGTAGGTCTGCACCTGGCCACCTAGTACCGACTATTATGCCACTTTCAAAGTCGTTTAAATAACGAGTCTTCCCCATATTGCCAGTATCTACGCTTCGTGTACGTCTGCACCTGGCCACCTAGTACCCACTATTATGCCACTTTCAAAGTCGTTTGAATCACGAGTCTTTCCCATATCGCCACTGTCTACGCTTTGTACACGTCTGCACCTGGCCACCTAGTACCCACTATTATGCCACTTTCAAAGTCGTTTAAATCACGAGTCTTTTCCATGTTGCTACTATCCACGCTTCGTTCACGTCTGAATCCTTTACGGTGAGTTGTTCATAAAGACAGCTCAAAGTCATAGTTTCACACGTAAGTCAAGATGGCCTGAGACATTGCTAACAAGTTGCTGCTTCAGTGAAAATCACAGTCGAATCGCTTTCTGACACATGATTAGAGCGGAATCTGAAAAGTCGGTATACTAAAACAGAAAAGTGTTTTTTTAGATTAAAATTTTTAATATACGAAGGTATATGTCAAAACGTACCACTGAGTATTTATTAAAATGAACGCAGCCTCCGTATAGATCCCAGTATTGTGCCATTCCGCATAACCCCACCCCCGTCTTCTCACTCCGTGCCTGCTTTTCAACATGCTTCATTCAGCGTCGAGCGCAGACATTTGATTTCTTTGAAAGGAAACATTTCGACGGGGACAATGTACATCTGCACCACCATTTCCAGTTTATTGTGGCCAGGAAACGACTACGTATTGAAGTACAGTGGATGTTCCCACATTTTTAGAACGATTTTCTACCAATATGATTAATGTTTAAAATATAATTACTTCTTTCTTAAGAGTCCTATCTGGTAGCCCTTTCTCTGATTTATGAACCTACATCTAGATTTCCAATAAAACAGAGGATTTATTAAAATTGGAAGTGGTATTACATTCCATTCGTCTTCCACGGCTTTCCATAATTCAATCATTGTTTTAGGTATGCGTTTAGAATGCGCTCTTTTTAGTTTTCCGAAGGACAATAATAGCCCATTGATGACACATCAGGGGACTTTGGAAGAATGTGAACAAAAGGTATATACTTGATACCCGTCTCTTTTTAATTTTTTCAAGAAATAGAGTGGTAGGTCTGGATGTATGACTGGTAGCCTTATCTTGATGCAGTTGTATTCTTTAAAGGCTCTGTGGATAAAGGAATGGTATTTCATCTTGAAATATAGGAGTTAAAACATTATTTTGGTAATACTTAGAATTTATTTTAACATTCTTTTCAACTATTCCTAAATTGAATTTGTCATTGTACAAGAAACCAGCAATAATTATGAATCTTTCACTGAAACTTTCTTTGGATTCCTGGAACCAAGTTTGTAAGCCTTTTTCTGCTCTTTTGCCACAGTATCGACCTTTTTTGTTACAATCATTTAGGTAGGTGCATGTTTCATCAATAGTCCCAATAAATTTCCATCTGTCTCCGCCTAAGGGATTTTCATAAATAAGTCTATACCGCGTTTTGCGCTCAGCCCCATGCCGAGGCAAAAGGAAGTGAACATTATGTTTCTTGTGTTTTCTTTTCGGATTCAAATCTTTGTTTAACTACACTGGTGTGCAAAAATTAAGGACGAAGAGGAGAAATTAACAAAACAGCGGAGCGAGCAGACAGAACGGACCGAAAGACCACTCAGGAGATAGACTAGGGTCCGATACGGTAGGACATGTGCATATATGCTGCATGACGTAGGAGGAGGGAGGTGTCGGAAGAGTATAAAGTACACGGGCGGTATACGCTCAGCAATTCGGTGAAAGCTTTTGCACGGTGTACATCGGTTTGAACGACATCGAGTTGCTGTCACTGTGAGATATGGCCAACAGGCAATCCAGTAGACGAGATCTGGATGACTTTACCCGACGTCGCGTGATTGGGAAGTTGAAAGAAAGTCGAAGTGTGACTAGTGTGCACGAGGAGTTCGGGATCGCTCACAGCGTCGTTTTACGAGCTGGGAGAGCATTTCAAACGACAGGAACAGCTGTCCGAGAGTTCAGCAGTGGTCGTCCACGAGCAACCACGGCGGTGGACAACCGGTATATTGTCCTGTAGGCGAGAAGAGACAGACGGCAGACAGCGGGAGAAATCGCAAGGCACATGCAACAGACAAATGGACGTCCATCATCGCGTTTTATCGTGGCCAGCAGGCTGCACAAAGGTGGTCTGTTTGCACGATGACCAGTACGGTGTGTGCCATTAACGCCTGCTCATCGGAGAAGGAGGTTTCTGTGGTGCCATGAACACAAGAACTTGACACATTAGCAACGGGATCGAGTTCTCTTCACGGATGAGAGCCGATTTAGTCTGACGAGCGATTCTGGACGTATACACATCTGGAGAGAGCAGGGAACACGCAATCACACCTCCAACATCATCAAAAGGGACCGATTTGGAGGTGGCGGAGTTCTCGTTTGGGGCGGTATCATGCTTGGTAGCCGTACTGACCTCCACATCTTCCAAGGAGGTTCAGTCACTGGTATTCGCTATGGTACCGATGTTCTCCTGCCTCACGTGCGTCTGTTTAGAGATGCTGTGGGTTCTGAGTTCCTCTTCATGGACGACAACGCTACACCTCATTGTACAGTGGCTGTCACAGAACTGTTGAAGAGTGAAGATATTCAACGCATGGATTGGTTCGCAAGGTCCCCGGACCTAACTCCAATCGAACACGTGTGGGACCTTGTCGGGAGACGCTTGGCAGCACGTCACCAGCCGCCAGCAACGATTCCGCAGCTGCGATTGGCGCTACATGAGGAATGAGCCGCGATGCCCCAACAGCTCCATGAGAAATTTGTCCTCAGCATGGACAGACGTTGTAAATCCTGCAACGTAGTCAGGGGTGATCATATCCCCTAGTAAAGACTGGATTTTTCTTGGCAGCCGCCTGTCACATTGACGTTTCTGTCTTCTGTCCAGATGTGCTCGAAGCTACCTTTTCAATAAAGTGCCTTTGTATCCTTTGGATTCCTTGTTTGGACAGTTTTGCTCACTTGCCCCATATTCTTACATCTTAGGGATCTTATGGCATGATTTGAATCGATGTGGAGCACATCTGCACGACGTTACATTCGAAAAACCGTCTCGTCTTTAATTTTTGCACGCCAGAGTACCTTGTTTGGAGTTGATACAGATATTTTTAACAACTGAGCGATTTTTACTTGGGTAGGTGGATTCTCTTTTAAGACCAGAGACCTTACTTTTCAAATAATCGTAAAAATACAAACCTTCTTTGGATATTCATTTGTTTTCTTTTTCCTGTTAAAAGCAATGCTTGACGATTTTGCCCTCTATTATTAATAATATTGCTTATTTTACATTTAGAAATGCTGATTGAATGATTTTCACAGGACTTTTTAATAACAGAATACGAATATTTCTCTTCGTACAGAGCAAAAGCATAACCTTCTGTCCACAGCTTGTTTACGTGCGCCATTTTCTTAGCAGACGATATTTAACTGCAGCAGACGTTTCTGTCGTGTTCATCTAACACACTGTTGCTAGTTTCAATTATTTGAGCTTTATAACGTACAAGTTTGTCCGCGCCGGACATCGGAATCGAATCCCCTCACTCCGGAGTAAGTCGCTCTCCCAACTGAGCTACGCGGACATGTGCACTCACTGCTATCTGCCTTAATCTCATGCACGTCCTGAGGGGCAGGCACGTCACAACTACTTTTATTTTCTGTAATTTCTTATCAAACATTTTCTAAAAATGAGTGAACATCCTCTATACTTGTTAGGCAAGAATTGAGTAAGATCATTAATAGCAAGAAACTGTTATCGCATGACAACCGCCTTAATACGGAAGTCTATTACATATAATCCCACCTCCGTTCCCAACCTGATGCTCCGCAGTTCATTTTGTCCTGGTGATTGCAAGACAGCCTTCTTCCGTTCTCGAATTAGAAGAGCCTTCGCCGTTCCCTCTGATGTTCATTCTAGAGAATAAGAACTAAAAAAACATCGTCGAATTAGTTACTCAGGCAGGATATACGTCACACCAGATGCGTAACTTTATCTGAAAATCCAGAACCAGCCGTGTCAATCTTTCTATGCCGCAACTTCGTTAACTGGGCTCTATTCCCTACATACCAAAACTTTCATATCAACTCAAAAATGTGCTCAAGAGGATGAGCTTCGGTTTCGGCATAAAGTCTTGGGCATCTTTATATACGATGCTTAAGATAAATATTGGCGAGCCTCATCTTCGAAATGAGGCAGGTATTTATGCCATCTCTCTACAATATCCGGACTGTCCCAGGCAATACTACATCGGAATGACCAAATGTTCGTTTGGAATTAGAATCAATGAACATAAAGGAAATACAAAAGACGGTAAAATAACCACTGCCCTATCACGAGAGGTCAAGTTCAAGTCCGCTGATCCGATGTGGAATGATATAAAGAAATTAGTTTCATATTCCACACCCAAATCTACTGATATTCGCGAAACCTTGGAAATCTTGACCTGGTGCGAGGCTTACACTGATAGTGCCTCTCTCAAGTTGCCACGCATTTGGAATCAATTTATCAAACAATGCTGTGTTTTCTACCCCGGTACCGCATGCCAACCAACGTGAACTCGTATCTTCGAATGACTGAACACCTTTGCGCCTATTCATTGTGACGTGCCTGCCCCGCAGGACGCAAACGACATAAAGGCAGATAGCAGCGGGAACGAACGTCTGCGTAGCTCAGTTGGTAGAGCGACTTGTTGATAGAGCAACCAAAAATGACGGAGAAATTTACTTCGTTATATCATTGATTGTCTAGTCAAGTCACCGCGTTCAAATTGTTGAAGTGTTCTGTTATCCAGTTTGTAGTTAGCTGTCTACCTTCCTTGAAAAAGCCATCTGGATGACGTGAGAAATGTTGAAATCTCCAATTTATATTCTACGCCAAGAAATTCGGATTACTAGTGGTATTTTAGGAGTAAGATAAGTTAATATATGCAAATGGCTTGTAGCTCATCAGCAAAATTACTTTTTTTAAGGGAATCACGGAGCTGGCTCATTCAATTTTCTTCTGAATAGTCTTCTGTGATTTTTTTGAGGAATTCTCATTCCTTTTGTATTTTCAACTCTCAAAAGTAGAATAAGTGAACGTTTTTTCTTGTTTTTTTTTTTGTTGAGCGCATTGTTGACTGCCACATCCAAAGCACTAGTAGTGAAAGTTTCTTCCGTATCAGAGACTAAATAAATGTCCAATGAGCGGGCTACGCGACCCCCTGAAGGTCCCAATTTCACAGTGACCCATTAATTGCTCTGTGAGCGTATAAACCTCACAGTACATTCCCTTTTTCTCGTTTAATACGTTAATCATGATCCTCATCCTACAAATAAATCAAATTGAATAAATAACGGCTGTACTTCCCACGCAAATTTCTAATGAACAAGAAAGATGACACCGAATTTTCAGCTGTCATAAGCACGTCTTTTGAATCCGTTCTGACGCGAATTAAATTTATCAAAGTTATTCAAAGTCAATGGAACCCGTACGGAAAACAGTAGTATCTGAACGAAGAAAGTTTTCCAATCGAGTTTTTAATCCTGCAGATATTGCTGTAAACGGAATTATGAACTTACGATCTCTGGTTGCAGACTTGGGCGTTATTATATGAGAAACATTTCACAACGGAAATGCTCTTTTCAAATCGGACTTGTAGAAGCAGAGATACCGACAAATATAACATATGCATCTACGCCCCATGGAGGGAAAATCATGTATCATTTAAGAAGAAAATATTCTCAAAGGATTTTTCAATGTGAGCGGTATCGGTCCAGGAAAGGTTTTCAGTCGAGTTTTCAGGAGCTCAGATTTTGCGGCAAATATATCAGAAGCAGAAATTAATACTTATGCCCCCTGGTGGCCAAACCATTCTTTACCAAATATTAGAAATTATATGAAAAACATTTCCCATCAGGAGCTGTATCCCGTGCAGAAAAGATTTTTCAAATCGGAGTTTTAGAAGCAGATATATCAGGGGAGACACAACTCATCTTTACGCCCTCTAGCGGAAAGTCTATGAATCACTTGAAAATTTTGAAATTATGCGAAAAACATGTAGCACCGGAAATTCTATCCAATAAAGAAGGAATTTTTCAAATCGGACCATTAGAAGCAGCGATATTGACAAAAATAAGATATACATCTCGCCCCTGGCGGAGAAACCATGCAATATTTTAAGACGAAAATATTCCGAAAAGGTTTACGACGCAAGTGACATCGGTTCACGAACGAATTTTTTCAATCGAGATTTTATAAGCTCAGATTTTTTCTTTTGGCAAATACATCAGAAGCAGAAATTAACACATACCCCTATTCCTGGTGATCAAACAATTCTTTACCAAAAATTGGAATTATATATGAAAGATTTCCCACCAGGAACTGTATCCGCTGAAGAAAATAGCTTTTAAAACGGAGTTTTAGAAGTAGAGATATCGGGGAAAACGCACTGTATTTTTACGCCCCTAGCGGAAAATCTATGCGTAACTTGAAAAAGTGCCGATACCTAAAATACTCTTCGACATAAATGGAATCGAAAGGTAAAATGATTTTTTCAATCGGATATTTAGAAACAAATATGTGTAATAAAATGTATTTTGAATTCGATATGATCTTCATTTATGTCCTCTAGCAGTGAAATTGTACATCGTAAAAAAAACCCGAAATAAAGGATCATCATTCGCATATTTCAGGTTTCCCAACGCAAAAAGAATTTTTCAAATCGGACAAATAGTTGCAGAAATATGGTGTCTACAGATGGACGGACGGACAAAGAGATAACATAAGCACAATCTTTTTTTTTCAAATGACGTGCGAAAGATGTAAGAAAGAAAAGATCGAAAGATTTGCTTTTGACAGGCGTATGAAAGATAGAATAAATGGAGGAATCTCAGACGAGCAGAAGAGTGATTTTCAGGTTCGATCAGAATAGTTAACCAAATTGGGCAAAGATGAACAACAAAATCAAAAGAGGCACAACAGTGGGAGAAAGAAAGATTTACAGAATCACAGATTGTGAATTATGACGCTATACTCAATGACCTAGTGAAGAGATTGTTGCTGAAAAAATTCATTTGAAGAAAAAACCGGTAACTTGCTTTCCCAAATTGCACAATATATGAGAGAAATCTTAAGGAAATGTTAAAAAGATACTAAATACACCACAATAACCGAGAAGACAATAATGTCATATAAATTCGTAAATGATATAGTTAGAAATGTGTAGTAATAAATATATAATAAATATGTAATGAACATGTAATAAATATATAATAAATATGTAACAAATGTGTAATAAATACATAATAAATATGTAATGAACATGTAATAAATATATAATAAATATATAACAAATGTGTAATAAATATATAATAAATATATAATAAATATGTAATAAATATATAAGTATGTTCTAATTTTGGTTTAACTGGATTCGTCTAATAACTTATAACTTACCTTGACAAAGGCAGGCAAACGCTCGGTGCATTAAAATACTCTTTCTTGCTACACCGACTTTGGATTTATGTGACATTATTATCTTCTCGGTTACACAATGTATATTTTATTTCTTTTAGAGAATAGCTTTACCAAATTCGACAATACACGATTTTCGAGAAAGAGAAGAAGAAGGAATTTTGAAGTAATTTTGTTTTAATAACAGATATGATGCTAAGAATGTTTCTGTCACATGTCTGTTCAAATTTTGAGAAAAGACATGAAAGGAACACTCTTGTACATTGTATAGTACACACGACCTTGGTGAACACATATGAATACTGCAGTGCGAGGATTAATCTCTATTTGGTAAAAAATTTCGAAGGATATTTCGTTATTTGTAGAAGAGCTACAAGAAACATAAATCTGCGTTCAATTACTACTATTATTATTTTATTGATCTTTTATGCTCTGAATTATATTTAGATATGGAAAATAGCCTAAAATTTATTTAAAGAAGTACCTGAATTCATTATTCCTTTTGTAAAGCTAAACTCAGTTGGAGCTTAAAGAATAGGATAAAATTATAGTTGAATCAATAACTTTCACTCGAAGGGCACATTCTTAAGTTATGCATTTAATTTCCATTTAAAAGCGAATTGCTTTCCCTTTCAAAAAAAATATTTTTAGAAATTTACTGTTATATTTTTTAATAACGAAAAGAAAAAGTGTCTTCTTGATTGCAAAATTTATTTGGATTCACCCTAGGGGGCACCACAATGAAATTCTGCTTAGGGCGCCGCATAAACATTAAATCATCCACTGTTCAGCAAAATATTCCGCTCCAGTAAAAAGAGGTTCCCTGCTTACATTTGTCCTCAAATTCAGAAATTGCGCCAAAAACATGGGAAAAAGAGAGATAGAGAACAGAGAAAAAAAGAAAAAGAAGGAAATATGGAAATGAAATTTTGGGCATATGTATTTTAATTTTTATCTATTTCCATGCAAAACAGTAACATCAGAAAAACTGAGCAACAAATTTAGTCGATGAATAAATTTCTGTTGTCATTTCTGCTACATTTATCCTGAACAGATGAATGGTAACTCTTATCCCTGGATGTCATCATATGAATAGGAATTCTAGGAAACAACCTTTTTTTATTTCTTCAATAAAATGGTGAAAAAATCTGATGATATGGTAAGCGTTTTGAAACATCCCATTTCAACATAAAGTGGGAATAGAGAATATATGAAGTGGAAGTTTCCACGATGTGTCGACTGAATAATACTCATGACGCATTTCCTCCTTTGAAAACTGACAAAATTTCTAAAGCCTAAATCCACAACCAATCTCGGAGTGTATCACAGCTCTTGAGAGATGGAAGTCAATTTCAGATCTTCCATTCCGAAAACCTGCTCTTCACAGGACGAATAAGGACTGGGGGAATTTCTTGAATTTGAAATAAAGGAAAATGGTCACCTTCTATTCACGGAGAATAAAATGAAAACTGAGTTTCACCACATAGATACGAAGTGAAAACAAGTTATAAAAGAGTGATTTGAAATCGCCTTTACAGAATCTTCTTTTTCTATTAAAGTTTATTTCTTGCGCACTAAATAGTGAGTCGCTACGTTGATGGCTCTGAATTTGTTAGAGAGCTAAAATTATTTTATTCTGCTGAGCATGGAGATAACACGGAAGGTTATTTTAAAATGCCTACGTAATAGCTTATAAAAACTGCATTTGGAGATTTATAATGTTAACTTTTCAAACCCTGAAAAGCGCTTTAAAAAAGCAAGACGACTATAAAATATAGTTATAAAACGTGCACTTTTAACTCATGTTTCTTTACGATTCTTTCAAATTTCAGTTTTGTTTAATAGATTTTTACCTGTGCTATAAAATTTTCTAAGTATCTTTTAAATTTTATTCTTTTGTATTAAACTGAAAACCGTTCATATAATTTGTAATGTTTTCTTGAACTGATAAACTTCAGAGTTTTCTTTCCACATTTTAGCACGTATTTTGTAAAAAAGAAAAAAAGATAGTGCTTATGTTATCGGTTTGTCCGTCCATCTGAATGTAGACACTATATCTCTGCAACTATTACTCCGATTTGAAAAATTATTTTTGCATTGGAAAGCTTGAAATGTGAGAATGACAATTCCTTGCATTCAGGTTTTTTTGAGGTTTTTTTATAAGCAACTTCACCGCTATAGGGCTTAAATGCAGATGATATCGAATTCAAAATATACTTTATTGCATATATTTACTTCTAAATATCCGATTGAAAATAATTGTTTCTTCCTTTCGATGCCATCTATAACGAAGGCTATTTTAGGCACAGTTTATTTTTCAAGTAATGCAAATATTTTCCGCTAGGGGGCGTAAAGACAAATTACATTTTCCCATATTTCTCTGCTTCTGAAACTCAGATTTGAAACATTTTTCCTGCCTCTGATAGAGCTCCAGATGGGAAATTCTTTTAATGTAATTTCTAATTTTTGGTACAGAATGGTTTGGCCACCAGGGAGCGTAAGAGTTTATTTCTGCTTCTGGTGTATTTGTAGTAAAATCTAAGCTTCTGAAAACTCGATTGAAAAAATTCTTTCGTAGACCGATACTGCTCACCTCGGTAAACTTTTTGCGAATACCTCCTGCTTAAAACAACGCATAGTTTTCCCGCCAGGAGGCGTAAATGTATATCCTATTTCTGTAGATACATCTCCTTCTAAGAGTCCGATTTGAAAAATCTTTCTTTGTCGTTTCCGGTGCAAAACGTTTCTCATACTTTTTCAAGTAATGCATAAACTTTCTGCTAGGGGACGTAAAGGTAAATTGCGTTTTCCTCGAAATCTCTGCTTTCAATACTTCGTTTCAAAAAATTCTTCCTGCATCGGATACAGCTTCTGATGGGAAATGTTTTGATTATAATTTCCAGTTTTTGATAAAAAATAGTACGGACTTTAGGGGGCGTAAGTGTTTATTCCTGTTTTTGATATATTTTTTTTGCAACAAAACCTAAACTTCTGAAATCTCGATTGGAAAAATTCTTTCATGGACCGATACCACTCACCTCGGAAAATATTTTCAGAATACTTTCTTCTTAAAAGAATACATAGTTTTCCCGCCAGGTGGCTTAGATGTATACCCTATTTTTGTCGATATCTCTGCTTATAGGTGTCTGATTTGAAATATTATTTTGTTAGTGGAGAGGGTTTCCGGTACGAAATGTTTTTCATAAAATTTCAAATTTTTCTTAATGCACATGTTTGCCACCAGTGGAAGAAAGTTCACGTTTCCGTTTACAGCAATATGTGCGGTATTAAAGAACCGATATAAAAAAATATTTTTCATCAGGGGGGGGAGGTAACATGTGGCCCTCTAGGCCATTAAGTGCGGCCTTTTGAGTGAACCAAAATTTTGCCGAACAAATCCTTTTATTTTTATTTTTTTTTGTTCTTATTTTATTATTTTTATTTTAATCTTAAAATGACCGTATTTGAAATACCAAAGAGTAAAATAATATTGAACGAAATAATGCTCCTCGACTAACGGCCGCAATTAAAACATTAAAGGAAATTTCTGATGAACATTTTCCCTAGTTAGCAAAGGTCGTTGATGAACAGGAGGATTCATACGAATTATTTGAAGAATAAGCGGCTGTTATAGACTTATTAATTGGAGAATACAATGAAATGTTCACTGACTTTAAGAATCATGACATCACAATCAAATTAGCATTTCAACCTCTCCTAGTTGATGTCTCCATGGCTTCTAAAGAATTAGTGATGCAATTGATTGAGCTCTCAGAAGATGATAATTCAAAGTCCGTATTTGACGCTAAGAAAGATCCAATTGAAATATGGAAAAATGCAGGAATGTCCACGACTTCGGCAACATGCACAAAAATTGCTTTCTTGCTTTTCAACCACTTATTGCTACGAATCTACATTCTCCTACCTACCCCAAATCAAGACGCCTTTAAGGTCACAAATGACGGATACCCAGCTAGAGGATCAGCTGAAACTGCGGACTTCCGTGTTGCAGCCAAATATTTAAATGCTTTCCAAGAAAAAGCAGTCACAGCAAAGTCATTAAAAGGCTAGTTAACTTTAGAATTAGCGATTTGTTTTCATTCTTGAACTTAGTACATAATAGTTAGATTTTTTCAAAATAATGTACATTTTGAAGTATATCTAATTGAAGTTTCTTCAATGCGCCTTTATTAGATTATAACTTACTTAATGCGGCCTTCCAACATAAAAAGGCTCCCCGCGCCTGAGTATGGTACTACTATGAAAAAACTTTGTGAGCATTTCCATCCTAAAATAACGCACAATTTCGCCGCTAGTGGGCGCCAATGTTTAATCTGATTTTCTTAATATCTCTGTTTCTAAATGTGCGATTTAAAAACTTATTTCAACACCGGATGCCATTTATCTTGTGCAATACTGTGGGCTAGTATTTGAGGAGTTTTATAATTCACAGTTCTGCAGCTGCGTGGTATTTGTGTACTTCTGTTTGCAGCTGTATCTAAAAATCCTCTTAAGTTTTGTTTTTTTTCACTATATGCTATTCGCTGCAATAGAGATGTGGATCATTATACTTTAAATGATGCACAGATTTCCTGCTAGGGGCGTAAAAGTCAGTACCTGTTTTTTTCGCTTTCTCTGATTCCAGGAGACGTATTAGAAAAGTGCTTTTTCTATGAAAAATATGTTTCGCCTCTTTTCAAATATTCTATTATGCAAAATTCTTCCGCTAGAATGCGTAGAGTTATGTCATGTTTTCTTCTATACTTCTTTTAACTGTTCGATTTGAAAATCTGTTTGTCTCTGCTACTTCTGCAATGATAAACTTTTTGTGTCCCATTTGTTAATTTTCGTAACATGCGTTAGCCTCTGGTGGAAGTAAGAATCTGTCTCTATTT
The DNA here is from genome assembly GCA_039090855.1 of Macrothele yani. NCBI lineage: Eukaryota > Metazoa > Arthropoda > Arachnida > Araneae > Macrothelidae > Macrothele > Macrothele yani. The sequence goes on along the minus strand of CM076995.1, from coordinate 131,594,714 downwards.
CTGGATGTCTTATTGACTGTGCAAATCCGGTTGACTTTTTTCTAACCGTTTGCATTGACTTTGAATGACTTCATTTAGATCGCGTCAGATAGCATTCAAAAGACGTGCTCATTACAACCGAAAATTTGATGTCATCTTTCTTGTTTTTCTTGGACTTATTTTTCAGCGTTTGCTTCTGCATGTGATCTTACTTGAGCTTTTGCACCTTATGTACACCATTATGACTATATGAAATGGCATCATATCGTTTTGTAACATGTTATGCTGAATTTTGTGACGCATATTTCTAATTAACCCCTTCTTTTGAGTTTCTGTTTTTATTGTATGAAAATTATGTTATTTCTCGGTTAAAATATGCTCACTGGATAGCGCATTACTTCCATGAACGAATTTTACTTAGTGGCAACGCTGACATTGAGGAAGAAGACAAAAACCAGGTTTACGTCGAATGCAAAAATGCTGTGATTAAGTGAAAGAAGTGGAAGTTCGCTGTATATTTACAGGGATTTATCAAAATAATGGAAACACTTACTGTTTGGGGAGAACTTTTAAAATCAGTAAACTGTAGGCTCTCCTCGGGCTATTAGAACAGACGCAGTTAGACTTGAGATAGACTGATACAAGTCGTGCACATACGATAGTGAAATTCGGGACCATTCTTCCTGTGAAATATTTTACAACTGTGCCAGAGATTTTGGAGGAGAAAAGTTTCATCTGACATTTCGCTCCAGATACTTCCACAAATGTTCACTAATAATGAGATGTAGAGATTGACGTGGCCAAGGTAAATGCCGTAGCTCATCATCATGCTCCGTAAACCACAAAGTGGCACATTTCGCACAATGCACAGTTGCATTACCAGCTAAAACCATTAGACTACAATGCCTACAACACTGAGTGTAGGTGGTCCCCAAGAATGAATTCGTACGTGCCAGATGTGACATGACAATTCAGAATAAATAACGGCCCTAATGATTGCGATGATATGGCACTCTACAACATTAAGAACCCACCTCTATTCTTCAAAATCGGAACCCAAACAATCGGGGTGGTAGGTTTCTGCTGGTTTTCGCCAAACTTGCACTCTAACAGTGGTGGGAAATATTTTTTTTTTTTTTATTGGAGGTTTAACAACCACCGTGAGCAACTCAATGGGCAGAAGCCTACCACCCCGACTGGTTTCAAGGAACAGAGAAAGTCAGTGCCGTAAGATAAACACAACATCCATGCCTCACGGGATTCGAACCCGGATCAATTTCGGACGAACGCTCAGAAGCCATCGCTTAGACCACTGCGCCACCGGGGCGGCTGGGAAACAATGTAAAGCACGATTTATCAGACCAGACGACATGTTGCCAGTCTTTAGTATCCCAGTTCTTACGTACGTTACACCACCTTACACTTTTGGGGAATTGTCTTTGGTAATCAGTGGTTCTGGGATTGCAGCACGGCCATAAATAGCTGCATGGGCGGCTGGGAAGCAATGTAAAGCACGATTTATCAGACCAGACGACATGTTGCCAGTCTTTAGTATCCCAGTTCTTACGTACGTTACACCACCTTACACTTTTGGGGAATTGTCTTTGGTAATCAGTGGTTCTGGGATTGCAGCACGGCCATAAATAGCTGTGTGGGCGGCTGGGAAACAATGTAAAGCACGATTTATCAGACCAGACGACATGTTGCCAGTCTTTAGAATCCCAGTTCTTACGTATGTTACACCACCTTACACTTTTGGGGAATTGTCTTTGGTAATCAGTGGTTCTGGGATTGCAGCACGGCCATAAATAGCTGTGTGGGCGGCTGGGAAACAATGTAAAGCACGATTTATCAGACCAGACGACATGTTGCCAGTCTTTAGAATCCCAGTTCTTACGTATGTTACACCACCTTACACTTTTGGGGAATTGTCTTTGGTAATCAGTGGTTCTGGGATTGCAGCACGGCCATAAATAGCTGCATGGGCGGCTGGGAAGCAATGTAAAGCACGATTTATCAGACCAGACGACATGTTGCCAGTCTTTAGAATCCCAGTTCTTACGTATGTTACACCACCTTACACTTTTGGGGAATTGTCTTTGGTAATCAGAGGTTCTGGGATTGCAGCACGGCCATAAATAGCTGTGTGGGCGGCTGGGAAGCAATGTAAAGCACGATTTATCAGACCAGACGACATGTTGCCAGTCTTTAGTATCCCAGTTCTTACGTACGTTACACCACCTTACACTTTTGGGGAATTGTCTTTGGTAATCAGAGGTTCTGGGATTGCAGAACGGCCATAAATAGCTGTGTGGGCGGCTGGGAAGCAATGTAAAGCACGATTTATCAGACCAGACGACATGTTGCCAGTCTTTAGAATCCCAGTTCTTACGTACGTTACACCACCTTACACTTTTGGTGATCAGAGGTTCTGGGATTATACAGCACGGCCATAAATAGCTGTATGGGCGGCTAGGAAGCAACGTAAAGCACGATTTATCAGACCAGACGACATGTTGCCAGTGTTTAGTATCCCAGGTCTTACGTACGTTACCCCACCTTACACTTTTGGTGCATTGTCTTAGGTAATCAGATGTTCTGGGATTGCAGCACGGCCATAAATAGCTGTATGATGGAGTTCACGCTAAAATATTACGGGCGAAACGGGATAATTCCGACTAGTGTTCAACTCTGCTGCTATTTGCGATGCCGTGGTCTTGTGCTTCCATTGTAAAATCAGAGCCAACGTTCGCTTATCCCTATCTCACATCTTCGTATGGCGCTGACAATTTCCACGTTTGGAGGTTAGTAACGCCGTGCCCTTTTTAATAGGTAGTCATAATCTCCGATCGGTTTCTCGTGTTTCACGTATTATTTCTGCCGTTCTGGTTACTAAGGCATCTGCGAGAAGCACACCAGTGAAAATGCTTTTTAGCACGTCTTTTGTAAAAAAAGATCGTGCTTATGTTACCGGTTTGTACGTCCGTTCGTCCGTCTGCACCCACGATATCTCTGCAACTATTAGTCCGATTTAAAACATTATTTTTGCAATAGGAAGCTTGAAATATGCGAATGATGATCCTTTATTTCGTTCTTTTTTTTACGATGTACAATTTTGCCGCTAGGGGGCGTAAATGTAGATAATGTCGAATTCAAAAATACGTTTTATTCCACATATTTGCTTCTAAACATCTGATCAAAATTTTTTTTTTATCTTTCGATTCCATTTATGTCGAACAGTATTTTAGAAATAGTTACTTTTTCAAATTACGCATAGAGTTCCCGCTAGGCGGCGTAAAAGAAACTTACGTTTTTCCCGATAACTCTTCTTCTAAAACTCCAATTTGAAAAAATGTTTTCTTCAGCGGATACACCTCCTGATGGAAAATCTTTTGCATATAATTTCAAATTTTTGATAAAGAATACTTTTGCCACCAGGGGGCGTAAGTGTTAATTTTTGCTTCTGATGTTTTTGCCATAAAATCTGAATTTCTAAAATATCGATTGAAAAAATTATTTCGTGGGCTGATGCCACTTACATCGATAAACATTTTCGGAATATTTTCTTCTTAAAATATCCCACAGTTTCTCCGCCAGGGGGCGTAGATGTATATCTTATTTTTGTCAATATCTCTTCTTCTAGGAGTCCGATTTGAAAAATTCCTTTTTTGTTGAATAGTGTTTCCAGTGTGACATGTTTTTCATATAATTTCAAAATTTTCAAGTAATTCATAGACTTTCCGCTAGGAGGCGTAAAGGTAAATTGCTTTCCCCCTTTATCTCTGCTTCTAAATCTCTGATTTGAAAAATTCTTTCTGCACCGGATACAGCTCCTGATGGGAAATCGTTTGCACATAATTTCTAATTTTTGTAAAAAATGGTTTGGCCACCAGGTGGCGGAAGTCTTAATTTCCGCTTCTGATGTATTTGCAGCAAAATATGAACTTCTGAAATCTCGATTGAAAAAAAGTCGTTTGTTGACCGATACTATTCATGTCGACAAACCTTTTAGGAATATTTTCTTCTTGAAATAATGCATGGTTTCTACATCAGGGGAGTAGATGTATATCTTATTTTTGTCAATATCTCTACTTCTAAGAGTCCGATTTGAAAAATTCCTTCTTTTTTGGATAGTGTTTTCGATGCGAAATGTTTTTCCTGTAAATTTAAAATTTCAAGTAAATCATAGACTTTCCGCTAGGGATCACAATGGTAAATTGCGTTTTCTGCGTTATTTCTGCTTCTAAAACTCCGATTTGAGAAATCCTTCCTGTATCGCATACAAGACCTGATGGAAAATATTTTTCGCATATTTTCAAATGTTTGGTAAAGAATGGTTTGGTCACCAGGGGGCATAAGTGTTAATTTCTGCTTCTGATGTATTTGTAGCAAAATCTGGGATCCTGAAAACTCGACTAAATTTTTTTTTCTTAGACCGATACCGCTAATGTGGAAAAACCTTTTGAGAATACTTTCTTCCTAAAATAATACATGGTTTTCCCACCAGGGGACGTAAAGTCACATCTTATTTTTGTCGATATCTCTGTTTCTAAAAGTCCGATTTGAAAAATTCTTTCGGTGTTGGAGACCGTTTCTGGTGCAAAATGTTTCTCATATAAATTCATGTTTTTCTTAACGCACAAGTCTGCAACCAGAGGGCGTAAGCTCACGATTCCGTTTACAGTAAAATCTGAGGAATTAAAAACCCGATTGAAAATCTTCTTCCTTTCGTCAGATCTATTGTTTTCCATACCGGTTCCATTGATTTTGAATAGCTTTGATAAATTTAATTTGCGTCAGAACGGATTCAAAAGACGTGTTTATTACACCCGAAAATTCGGTGTCATCTTTCTTGTCTTTTGAGGTCACTGAGATCTGACATTGCCGATACTACTGCACAAAAGCTGTTTCACCAACGACTGCGGCACTGCTACACGATAGCCGATCATGATCATATGTAGAGGATTTTAGGAAGAGAGTGTCTGACCCCAGGTCTTAAACAACCCTTAGAAATAGGAAACTAAGAGATTTGTGCTAGAGCGCCCGATAGGAAAGTGACACGGAAGCGAAGTAGAAAGGGAAGAAGACGCCCTTATTTAAAACGGGGGGCCAGTACCCGGGGTCCGACGGCTTAACGTGCCCATCCGAATCACGGCGGATATTTAGTGGATCGAGCGTACGTACCTGCCTGGGATCGAAACTGAGGTCCTTTCCGTGGCAGACACGAACGTTGCCCACTAGGCCACCCGCGGCCTGATGATAACCGATATTGTACTGCACTCCTTTATATACCTCACCTCGCGTGTGACGTCGTCCTTGTGATTTTCATGCTGCACATTGCATGTACAGCAGTGAAGCGGCATTCTGTGTTTCCATTATTTTGGCAAACCCCTCTATGTGGATAGGCGAAAAACTTATTATAGCTATATAGTTGAAATTCCTATATTTGTAATAAGATTCAATGTACAAAACATTATAGATACCTACCAAATAGCGAGTTGGTCATCCTCTTGCACGAATAACAACCTGTGCACGCCTAGGCATCGACTCCACCAGACGCCGGAGCTTTCTGGAGGTAATACCAGCCATGCCTGTTGCAGCATTGTCCACAACTTCGTCCGAGACGTTGATACAGGATCCATGGATCTGGTGTTCTGCTCCATTTCTTCGCAGAGAGCTTAACCCTTTAAGCGGCCCATATACCTGAACCAAGTGGTGTCCAAAATTTTCTGCGCTCCCCAAGAAGGCCAATTTATACGAAAACTACCACAAAACAATTCCTTTCCCCCTCGCATCTTCGCAGTGCCCAGAATAAATCTTTCGAGGGAGGTAAGTGTTCCTTTATAGTCTTGAGTCTTATAAACTACAGGTGGATATCGTTATAGTCCCAAGTCTTATAGTCAGTAGTCTTATTCTCTTACAGTCCGTGTTTCTCTGCTTCATCACCCAAAGAATAACTCGGAGGACCTAGTCTCTCTGACACGGACATCATGCTACTGAGCGGAAGCAAGTAACCTAAATATCTTTTCTTTCCTTTCTTTGGTTCGACGCTGTTTGTATAGCCTTTTTAGCAGAATAGACAATCAGAACAAAGAGGGTTATTGACCATCATCCCTTTAAATGACCAATTTCAATGACAAACCTAAAAGAAAAGCAACGTTTTCTGGTATGCAGGTTCACTCGTTTCAACCGCGTTCGTCCCACTTCTTAGACAGAGACTCGAGCTGGGTTCAGCTGAGAAAAATCGTTCGTGCTCAGCTCAGCCCATTTTGCTAACGCCGAGTTAATTCTTCCAGCCAGTTAAAGGGTTAAATCCGGGGACCTTGGAAGCTACTGGGTAAGTCTAATTTCAGATGAGTGTTCTTCGATCTATTCCTGGGTGGTTGCGTGCAAGAGGAGGATCAACGCCCATTTTCCACATTGTCCTGCTGGAACATCACATCAGCCGCACAGTGCGCGAAGGCCGTGAAGACGTGTAGACCGTCACGCAGCATATGCTGGAAGTGGGCAGCGGTTCAGAACCTCTACAGGCACTCTAAGGGACCTAATGTGCCCCCATGAGAAAGCGCATCAAATCATGGCAGAGCCACCACCACTTTGAACAGAGCCGACCTCGCTCGACAGCTCCGTGGCCTCTTGCTGCCTACGCCACACCCGCCCACTCCCGTCAGCTCAGTACTGCTTAAAACAGGATTCATCTGACCACACGAAGAAACGCCACTCTGCAGGTCTAGTTTTGATGTTCCTCGTAAAAGGCGAGGCGTAATGTCAGACGACGAGCAGTCAGCAATGGCACACCAGTAGTGCGTCAGCTTCCGTAAGCCAGGGTATGCAAAGTGTTCTGTACTGTTCGCTCGATGACGCTGCTTGGACCTCCGACTTTTTACCTGGATGTGATTTGAGCCACCGTTACCAAGAAGTCGGTGTGTATGAGCCTGGATAGTCTACATCGATCACTGTCATCAATGGCGTGTGGTCAGCCTCCGGTTGCTGTTTGGGCGATGGTGTACTCGTGGTGCACCTTTAATAAGGTTGCCTTCTAGAACCCTAGGGTTCTTACCACTTGGGTGATAGAATGACCCATTTGTCTTGCGCCAACACCACGCTCAATGTTTTTCAGATCACCACAATTACCCATGTTCGTCTATTGTTATACACTATTTGGAAACCCTGCTGTCCACCTATTTACCTCCTTCGTTCGCTTTGGGTGTGTTCCACTCCGCGCGGGGATGCCCATGTCCACTGCCCATCACTCCTATCTCCAATATTTTACTGGATGTAGAATCATTATATACTGGCTGTTAAATGTCACCTGATGAATTTTAACTTGATTTTTGTAAAGTAAAAGTGTATGGGTTACTGCAACTTCCTGTCCGTTGCCACTTCGTGGAAAATTAGGACTCGGTTGCTGTTAACGTAAGGTCCTAATCCCATTCACTCCTGGCCGTTTTATTTCTAATGAAGTATTCTACGCTCAAAGTGTTAATTAAGGACTAATTAAACCTTTAACCGACTCGAACGAATTACCTCTGGGCTAGCAAGATGCTCTGAAATCAGATGCACCGAATAAATCCGCTGTCTAAGATGTGGGCCGCGTTCTTAGACAAAGGACAGCGGAATGCGGAATTACATATCCAGGGAAGAAATGTTCGAAAATACGAGGGTTGTACCGAAAGTAATGCAAAAGTGGGCATAACTTTTTTATTAACTGACAGAGGTCGTTCAAGTTCCACATCTTGGTGGAGTAACTCTTGTTCTATACAAAGGTACTACTCAACATAGTCTCCATCACAAGCGATGTATCTGCGCCATCGTTGAACCCAACCCTCGAATCCTCTTTGAAAAAATTCAGGTGTGGAGTGTTGTACAAACTTCTTCACAGCCACTTTCACCTCGTTTGTGTCACCAAATCGTTGTCTCCAGAGACCCCTCTTCATTGGACCAAACAGAGGGAAGTCGGGCGGCGCTTGTTCTTGGCTGTTGGATAGGGGATCCTCGACCAGCCTAATTTCCTGATCGCCTTATTTGTTGCCAAAGATATGTGGGTGCTATTGCACTGTCATGGTGAGTGCTGATCTTTTTCAGATTCTTGTTCGGTCTCTTCCTCCTTATGGCTTCTGTTAGCTTCTTGAGTGTCCCAATGTACCGTTCGCTGGTCCCGGTACGGCCATGTCCCAGAAAATCAAGGAGAATGACACTCCTGTCATCCCAAAAAACAGTCACCATGACTTTCTGTTCTGATATCTGGCTCTTGAATTTCTTAGGCCTTGGTGAAGACGTGTGACGTCATTCAGTGGGTTAATTCTTCATTTCCGCATCGTAAAGATACGCCCACGTTTTGTGCATCGGAACGTGTGTACCCCCTTTGCACACACTTTCCGATATCCTAAGTCTTCCACCATCTTCTGTATGACATTGTGACCACAGTCCAGTTGTGCAACAAGCTCACGGATTGTGACTCGTCTCTCCGTGCGAATCAATTCATCCACTGGCTGAAGATTCGTGTTAGTGGTCGCAGATGATAGTCTACCACTGTGTGGTTTGTCTCCAATGCTAGTTTCCCGTTCTTTAAACTTCTTCATCCATCTGTGCACATTGCACTTGTCAATGGTGTCATCTCCGTAAACATTCTGTAGCCTTCTGTGGATGTCGGACAGCCTGCACCCTTCCTTCGTCAAGAACTCAATGACGGCACGTTGCTTCAGCTTGGAAGCCATTATATACCTTCAAGGAAGAAGAAGGGTTACTATAGATAGAGAGTTACTCTACCGACATGTGAAATTTGAACGACTTCTGTCAGTTAATAAAAACGTTTTGCCCACTTTTGCATTCATTATTTTCGGTACAAGCCTCGGATGAATACATGGGATATTCATATGATCATTCAAGCAGGAATCTGAAAGTCCACCATGTAAAATCATAACAGAAATCTTGAAAGTTACATCATCTATGGAGTGGGAATTGAGCATACCGGCTTCTATTCTAGCATGTTATCCATTGCACCACCCACGACAATAAGTTCCAACTAACTGAAGCTGAGCAATTACTATTAAAGAATCTGAACAGCATCATAGTTTCGCTAGTTGAAGCAAATACTGCGGCGTTGTAGCGTAGTAAATCACCATAACCTCATACATCGAAATTAAGAAATATTTCTCCGTTAAGATATTGAATAATATACATTGAAATCGGGAAATATTTCTTCGTTGATTTAGATGTCTGAGATACACTGGGTATTTAGCCCGCTATGGCGATGCACGATTAGCTTCGACTAGCAAAAATCTGAAGTTATTCAGACTCCTAAAACTACAGCTGCTTAGCTTCACTTAGTTGAAGCAGCGACGTCCTGCGTGGTGTAATATGACGTCCTGGTTGGTGTAATATGACGTCCTGCGCATGCTCGAACGGAAGCCAGGAGATGTGTGTTCGATTTCTACTCCGGGACAATGTAATTTCTAAGGGCTTTTTTTATATGATATTACATGGTGGACAGTAAGCTAGAGCAACTCAGGACCACATTCTAATTCCTGCTTGAATTATATGGAAAATACCGGTCCGTCACAACTACCTGTCCTGGTCTCAGAAAGGAGTTTTAATACTTCTTGTAGAAAAGAGATGCATGAAAATATACACTGTATTGACAAAAATCACCGGACATCGCTTCAAAAGCAAATGAACGGATCCGCTGCGTTGTTAAGATTCATGATACACTTGCAAACTGTATAAAAACAAGCCTGCAGCTGACCGCGATCATATCACACTGTGAGGTTGAGTGAAAATGTCGCGGCGGGAGAGAACTGACTTTGAGAAAGGAACGATTGTTGGGTGTTATATAAGTGGGTTGTCGATTCTGAAACCGAGAGGCGTTTAAACATACCTAAGTCAACTGTTTGGGATGTGCTGAATAAGTGGAAGACACATGGCGTGCCTGAATCAGCAAAACGTACCTGCAGATCAAAGAAAATCGGTAATAAAGGACGTCGAAGCATCAGGATAGTCGTTACACCTACTCGACGGAGTGCTGCACAAGACCTCAGTGTACATGTGAGTAAAAATGCTGGAACCTCGGTATGTACTCGTACCATTCGCAGAGAACTTCACTCCATGGGTTACTGTGGTCGTGCGGCTGCTCATGAGCTTTTCATCTCCACTCGGAATGCTACTCGACGTTTAGCATGGTGTAAAGAACATTTATCGTGAACCGTAGATCAATGGAAACGGCTCCTATGGACTGATGAATCCAGATGCACGATCAATCAGTCTGATGGCCGTGTGTTGGTATGGAGGTAGCAGGGGAAACGCTATTTACCACAGTGCACTGTTCCTACGGTCAAGTTTGTACCTGGCAGTGTACTCGTGTTCGGGAGTGTTTCGTGGTATGGTCCAGGCCCATTGGCAATCGTGGACAAACCTGTTAACCAGCACGTTTACCTCGATATTCCGGACAATTATGCCCTACCAACTCTGTGGCAACATTATGGAGCCGAGCCCTGTTGATACAAGCAGGATAATGCACCGAGCCATAAAACAAGGACCGTTACGGCATGGTTTGACGATGATTCCGTATCGTGTGGGGACTGCCCAGCACAGATCCCTGATCTTAATCCCATAGAGCACCTATGGGATGAATTAGAGCGCCGCATAGGTAGTTTGTAACCAAGGCCTACTACTAAGCAACACTTAGCGGCAGCATTATGTACTGAATGGAAGCACATACCTATCGCTGTGTTCCAAAACCTTGTCGAAAGCATGTCTCGAAGGGTCAGTGAATGCATTAAGGCCAAAGGTGGACCGTCACCGTACTAATGTATTTCAATAAATGCTATGTTGTGTTTCTCTTCTAGGTGTCCGGTGACTTTTGTCAATATAGTGTATGTTTTAATGGCACTTAAAAAATGATTTTTTTAAGAAGTTAAAAGGGAAAGAACACTGAGTTTTTTTAATATATATACCTAACTGATCCTGTGCAATTAAATATTAACAAACACAAATACCGTCTCGAATGAGAATAACATTTTTCTCCATCTAGATGGAACACTAGGGAAAAAGAGAACTAGAAAATATGAGAATTTCCAAGCATACCAGAAAAAAAGATATATCGCATTCACGGACTTGGAGGAAACGATACGTAAGAACATCTTACTTAAAAAGACGTGTGACTAAAAAGCGAGACAAGAATGCTCACTGCTGACGAAATGATAGATGGAAAACTATCAATACTTTTGAAATGCAGGAGCGAAGAGTACATTCATAGCTTTATATAGTTTCTTTACGTTGCGTTGTAAGGAATTTTCAATAGAAATAAGTTTTGAAGTTATGAGTAAATATCAACGATACGAGCGTTATGAGATTCAATGTTCTGCAGATCCTTTTCTACCTTTGAGATTTCACAAAAAAGATATTTTTTGACAATGCTGTTTTAGAAACAAAATTTCTAATCTTTTAGCCATCTTTCTCAAAAAACAAACTTTTCTTATCCGAACGATGGGAAAAGGCAGACAGTATTTTGCACCGAACGTCGCTTGACACACAAATATTTCCGCGTGAATAAACTAATGTTACGCAAAAGCGAGGAGACCGCATTTCGTGACTCTTCCAGAAACTCAAAGATGGCGCAGAATTTCCCTATCACGTGAGTTCAGCTCGCTTCTCATATGGAAATAAGTTACTTTGACTGCGTTATTCCGGTAAACAAAATGCTTTCGTCAAGAGCAGAAAATCTGGGAATATGGATTACAACTTCACCGAAGCCTGTGTGCTTTGTTTTTATTATGGATTCTCGTTCATTCTGTAATTCAAGAAGTACTAATTGCGAAATATGAGCAGATCTGTCCGCTTCTCAATAATTCAGAAAAATTGTTACCATTTCATGCAATGAGAACATATTTTTTGAAGCATAAAAGTTGAAGTTTATATAATCACTCCAGGATAATGAAGTATTTTGTACATTTTATAGTGAATTCTCTGGTCATTAGATATTACAAGTTTGTAAATTATATTAAACTATTTTGTGGACGATCGAATTTCACATTTAGAGTAGGTAAAATAAAATAAATCTCTATGAGCTGGATAATTAACATGTCCAAGATTTCACATAGACGTTTCACTATCTTGTAGTAGGCACAATTTTTTTCCTTATTAATGTTTTTGCTAAATAACATAATGTTTTCATAATGATATGTTTTCAACTGTTGAGAGATCTCCTTTTCTAGGAGAATAAAAATAATTAATGGCATTTAAGTAAGTATAAAGAAAGCACCGAAACCCCGATGAAAAAATGTCCAAGTTAATAAAGCTTCCTAAGATGCTGCAGGCACAAAACACATCACTAGAACAGGTTCAATTACTGCAAAAATAGAAAGGGAGAAAGCACCACAAAGAGTAAAAAATATTTTTGTACACGATACACATAAAAACACGACTTGGTTGTAAAAGTTTGTATTTTGGACAGAATGAGAGTTAAGATGACAAATTTTTTTCAAAACAGAACGCACGTTAGGATGATTAAGGTAGATAACTTTTATCAGGATAGGTACGTGGTACGATATCCAGAGCAAAAGAATTCTGTCGAGATAGAGTTAATATCAGGATAACCAAGATGGCAAGACTTTGTGAGGATATGACACAGTGCAGGATCTTCTTCTTCTTTTCTCAACGTTAAGGTAGGTCGATAGCATTGGTCATCATCCACAAAGGAATTCTTTCCTGAGCCATAAACGTGATGTTCCGGCAGAGCCTTCCTCTTCTTACTTGACTCATATATTGAATTCTTCGGCGTCTTCTTTCAGCTTTTCCTTCCATTCTACCTTCGATCAAGTTGGTACACTACTCCAAGTGTCTTATGAGGTGGCATATCATGCTGTGTCTCCTTCTTTCTATATTGCATACTTCTTGTTTTTCCGGAGTTTTTTTTTAACACTTCCACATTTGTCATTCCTTCTGGATAATAATTCAGGATGATAAAGAGAGATTTTGTCAGGAAAGAATACATATTAGGATAACGAAAGCAAAAGCTGGTCCTGTGGAGCAGTGGTCTGAGCGCTGGGTTAGGACCTTTCGTCCGAGATAGGTCCGGGTTCGAATCCCAGCGAGGCATGAATGTTGTGTTTGTCTTAAGGCACTGGCTCTCTCCCTTCCCTGGAGCCAATGGCCCTATATTAGGGAAGGGCGGCTGCTTGTAGCCGATTGAGTTGCTCACGGTGGACGTTAAACCCCTAATCCAAACCGAAAGCAAAACGATTTTGCCAGTATATAATTATATACATTAACATGAGCAAAACCAAACATTTTTTTCAAGATAAGATACATGTTAGGATGGCCAAATACAAAACTTACCTGCTATAGGATGAGAGATTTTGTCAGGATATGGTGCATCTTATGATGACAAAGATAAAAAATGTTATCAAGTTAGAATTTATTTTTCGGGTGTCTAAGAAAAATTTATCAGGGTAAGTTGCATCTTTTGATTAAAATGTTTTGGCAGAATAACATGCACATTTACGTAAAAATAATTCCTCGGATTTTATTAAAATAGTTTACACGCAAGCATGATCAGGACAGAAAAAATCTTTCTTCAGATAAGTTGCGTCTAAGAATGATCAAGATAGAAAATTTTCAGTTAAGAAAGAACGACCGTAAGCGCGACCAAGATAGAAAGTTTTTTCTTTGTATCCAGTGGAAGTACGCATGCTACAGCTCTTTTCTTCTTAATAATGAAATAAATTTTCTTTAGAGACAGTAATACGAACATTCAATAGTCCAACAAAAGCACATTTATATGCTAAAAAAATATCTCTGTCTCTCAATTTGCTGAAAGGATTTGTATTGTCCTGAAATATTCTAAAATTGTAATCGTTGGCACAAATGTGCCATATTTTCACTGCTTTCATGTAGCAACTCTTTCAGAAAACGTGAAAACCACATTGCCTTGGAGCGGAAATCGAACCCGCATCTCTCGATTTCCGTTCGAGCATGCTGTCCGTTACACCACCCAGGACAAGAAGTGCAGCTAATCAGATGCAGCCTAGAAATCTGAACAGCTGAGATTTGCGCTAGTCGAAGCTATTCTGTGCTTCCTAGTAGCGTCACATCGAGCTTTTCTCACATCCGGGGTCGGATGTAGGTCACAAGTTCCAGTGCTTCAGAGAACATCATACGTAAGTGGGAAATGAATTTTTACTGAAGAAATAATTCTTCACAAATACAATGTGCATGGAAGACAAATCTGAACGGTTCTCAAATTTCTGAGCTACATCTGCTCAGCTTCAGTTGCTTGGAAATTCCTTGTCCTGGGTGGTGTAAGGGATAGCATGCTCGAACGGAAGTCGGGAGATGCGGGTTCGATTATCGCTCCAGGGCAATGTGGTTTTCAAGTTTTTGGGAGGAGTTGCTACATGGAAACAGTGAAAATGTGCACACTCAAGAAGTCATAAGGAGGAAGAGACCGAACAAGAATTTGAAAAGTATTCACATTCACCATGACAATGCGAGAACACACACATCTTTGGCAACAAATCAGGCGATCAGCAAATTCGGCTGCTCGGTGGTCCCCATCCACCATACAGCCCAGATCTGGCGCCCTCCAACTTCCACCTGTTCGGTCTAATGAAGGACAGTCTCCGGGGACAACGATTTTATGACACAAACGAGGTGAAAGTGGCTGTAAAAAAGTGCGTACAACAGTCCACTCCTGAACGTTTTCAAAGAGGATTCGAGAGTTGGTTTCAACGATAGCAAAAATGCATCACTTGTGATGGAGACTATGTTGAGTAGTACCTTTGTATAGAGGAAGAGTTACTCTACTAACATGTTCAAATTGAATGACCACTGGCAGTTAATAAACAAGTTATTCCCACATTTGCATTATTTTAGGTACAACCCTCGTATCAATACTAAATATGTGCTAAAGTTAGGAAGTTTTAAAATTCCTTTAAAATTCGTAGTAAATTTAAAATGAAAATATTTATTCTGCATCAACCTAAGTTTCAATAAAAGCATTAGTTACAGAGATCTAACAAAACGTTCCAGTAGTTCTAACCGCAAGTAAATAATTTATATTATTCATCCGTCTAACAAGTAATTGATGTTCATCTCTTTTCTTGGAACATATCCTTAACTTTTGATTTAGTTTCGGAATGCAAAATTTTGTAAAACTCTAGAGAAGAAAACTAACAAACTGAAAGTTTTAGAAATGCGGGGGCGAGGGTTATCGCTGTTTTAATTAAGAGCTCTGGATATATTATAAAGCTCTTGTCTGGTCATCTTGCGAAACTCGTGGGCACAAAGATTGCCGACCTCATCTTAATTACCCACTTACCTAATGTAAAACGTCATTTAAAACAGCCATTTCTTGCAAGTGCAAGTTCTTTGAAATGATTATTCGGTTATTACGAGACACAAAAATTTTCGACGTGGCATATTTTGAGAAATATTTAAGAGAATGATAATTATGACTATATTTTAAATAAATAACACACTAGTACTTAAATTTGGCTCTTAATTTTTACCTTCAATTCTTTGGGTTCTTTTCAGGGCAGAATGCTTTCAGATAGTGGCAGGCCTCCGTGATCCATTAATATACGCTGTATGGATATTTTACTGCGAATCTAATCGTCAATCCAGTCAAAATAGATCTAACATGCACTACGTTCCTAATTTATTACGACTAGCAGACCGTTGGTCGTAGGCGCATACGATAGGGACACCATTATTCATAGACTCATGCGACAGATGGTCTACTAGTCGTATGAAATTACGATTAACATAGGTTTAAAGGTCACCCGTTATTGTCACGTGATGACGGCAACATACTCAAGAGAACGGAAGCCCTTCCAGTAGTGTACTTCCCATAATGGACTCTTAATGATGAAATAAAGGTACCGTGGTTTGTCGAATCACATTTTCAGAAGCACCCTGACGATAGGAGGGAAAGATTTGGAGACAAGAGCACAAAATCATGGTTCCATCTTTCATGGTCACAGCTCTGCAGGAATGTGGAGCCAGTGTAATTATGTGTGCCATGTGCTTATGGGAGTGGACCGTTTCATAATTTTTCAAAGATATCTAACCATAGTTGCTGATCTGTTGTGATTCAGTTTTCTAGAAAGACAGCGTACCATGCCACAATGCCTACAATGTCTGAAAATGGTCATCGTGGCATTATGGCGACTATTCTCTGTTTCGTTGGCCACAGTAGTCCGCCCAAATCTCAATATTATGCAGCATAAGCAAATTTGCAAAATTTCCGTTTGCATAAGATAAACACAAGTAAGGGATTCAAGGTGTCTGGATCCACTTCCACACAGTCGGTGCAAACTAGAAGATACTTTTTGATACGCGTGGCCCGACATTTCTCCGAAACATAAATAATCGAACGCGTTATTTTGTAAGTTGTCCTAAAAATCGGCATTCAGTATATGTTTCTATTTATGGCAATTCAGCTCACGTCTTTTACAAAAAAAAAACAGTGTTCGTATTCCTGCCTATATATTTTTGCTGCTAACTGCCAACTACTAATTATTTTAAATAGTTTGCGTTTTATTTTTTAGCTTACCATAAGACTTGTCAACCACATAAGTAAAAGAAGCCAGAAGAAGTGCAATTGAAACTTCTTCAGGAATAGAAATGACAAAATCGTCAGTGACTTGCGATCAAAACCTTTCTCTTGTTCAACACTTCCAATCGCATTGAACTTAGCGAGCTTCCGAAGATCTTCCTCAATAAAACTGTTTACCGTTGTGCATGTCGTGTTTTGTATAGGTTAAGGTTTCATATCCCTTGTTGAAAAATCTCTCAAGACATATATACAGTCTGAAGTTACACTGTAAAGGAAAGTTACCATGGACAATAAAATACGAGCATATATAAAGAAAAAATTTTAGTTTCTGCATTAGTTACTGCAATCAGCTTCTCTCTATAGCGTTTGATACACCTCAAAAGATATAGTCTAAACAATTTACAGCACTGATTGTTTTTCTTTCTGATTTCCCATGGGCACTAAAGTGATCGGGACAAAGTATTTAATCGCATCTTCACAACGCATTATGTTCATAGCATCGTATTAGTTAATATTCGTCATCACATACATCAATCGGTTTAGTGCACGTTCCAAAAATGCCTCTTTGCAAGATACAATGCGACAAGAAAACCGAATTACGAAATATGTAATTCATGAGACAACCTTAGGCGTTGCCTTATGTTATAAACGTGCTTTATATTAAATATACGTAATATCAAAGGTATTATTTACCTGATGTTGGCAAAGTATTTTGCACGTTGTTGCTCCGTGTGGCACGTGCTTCCATACCGAGAGGTCAGTTATGTTACGGGTTTTTTTTTTGGTTAGTTGAAAATTTTCATTCGCACAATCAAACGTTTTAAATTTACTATTAATTAAAACATTGTGATAGAGAAAGTTATACTCATCGGGTCGGGAGACGTCTCTCAAGAGGCTCTTCGTCCCGTTGTTACGGCGAGCGCTTTCGGCACTTCCTGAGTGCCATCGTCGGACCTTCTACTATCTACACGAGGTTTTTCTCGCGTATGTGGAGCCGCTGGAGCTGCATGTCGGGAAACGAAGGAAAAGTTTTGCGGCCTGTATGTGTTAGGTGACTGTTTCTCATGTATCGCCATCTATTGGATGAGTTGGTAGGTATATCAGTCGTAAGTGCAATTTTTTTCTCTTTTTAGTTTAGTGAAGTTGAGATGGTTAGATGAATCAAGATGTTCCAAATAGAGAGTGAAGCATATTCCAAAATGCAAGCGTGATTTATACCTCTATTTTTCCTTCCTTTTGAGATTCTGTTTTTTTTTATGTAAATTTACTTTCTTCTCCTTAGACGTTTTCTCACTGAACTATACATTTCTTCCACGAGAGCTTTTAAAATTTGGCAACATTGACAGTAAGTCAGAGCTAGATAAAATTATAAGAGTGAATGTACAAGTACACGTTTCGCAGAGTGAGAGCTAAGCAATATATTTGATATAGGATTGTCGAGACAGGTTTAGATACGACAGAG
The DNA here is from genome assembly GCA_039090855.1 of Macrothele yani. Classification (NCBI taxonomy): domain Eukaryota; kingdom Metazoa; phylum Arthropoda; class Arachnida; order Araneae; family Macrothelidae; genus Macrothele; species Macrothele yani. The sequence goes on along the minus strand of CM076995.1, from coordinate 131,576,718 downwards.
TTATAATAATCAATAATAATTGTCGTACATAGATCTGGAGACATAGCGATCGATATGTCTCCAGATCTCTATGTCTCCAGATCTATGCACGACAATTATTATTGAAGAATTGATGAATATACACTGTGTAAAAAATTCTGAAATTCACGATCCACTTTTCGTGATTCCTTTCGTGAATTAACGAAACATATTTCTGGTACAACATTTTCCGTGAAATGACAGAAAAAAAATACCTGAATTTAACGGATTTTTCGTACCACGGGAAAATTCTGAATTTTCAGAAACCTTCCCGCAATACCTTTCTTATATTGACGGTAAATTACCGTTTTCAAGATGTGCTAACAGAAAATTCTGAATATGCTGAATTTTCAGAAATCTTTCCACAGTTCCTTTCTTATCCGTTCTCACTTTTTCTGTATTCATATGACGAAAATTTCCAGTAGCAGGAGAAGGGTAATACTTGGAAGTTTGATTAACTGTTAAATTTTAATAGTCTGTCAAAGTATTTGAGTTTGAATATTGTAGCGAGATCAGACATTGCGGATAACATATCACATGAATTTTGTTTATTGTGGCGCAGGATATTTCTTCTCCTATCCCCCATTTTGTGCACCAGCTATTTATTACATTTTGTATTACTGTAAGAAATCTGGTACTTATTGTATAGATGATTATACGAAGTCTATGTATCAGTCTTTGGACCTCTTAAAACAAGAGCTATTATAGCTATCAAGAGTAAATTTTATACTAGGAGTTTTGTCAAATAATACTATAAAAATGCACATTTCACCTTTTTTTAAAGTTAATTGAAATCCATTGTCATTTTAAAAAGATCAAGTTGCAAAGCATTTTGTTGCTTCGAAAAGTCACGACGAAAAATGCTTAATTTGTGAAACGTCTTCCTGCAGAAAAAACAATAATTACAAACCTATTCAAAAAAAAATAATAAGATCCAACAGAAAATAAAATGACTAAATCCCTCGCAATAATAACAGAATAATTTTTGTCATTGTCGCGCAATTTGCTTAACAATGAACATTGAGTTAAGCACCAGAGTGCTTCTGGCTGAGTGGTTAAAGGTGAGCGTTGTTTGTTGAACCAAGCCTTACGACGGGGGTTCGATCTTGACTGCTGCGAAAGAATTGGCTAGTGAATGGGATGAGAAGTGCAGGTTCTTTGATTTTTTGCGACATTTCAGTTTTCATACGGAAAAATTTGAAACGGGCGTTTCTGAATACGGAAAATACGTGAAAATACTGAAGTTACAATAAACGGGAACTTTTAAAAACGGAAATTTCTGATAAAGACGGACACCTACCAGCAACATTCTGCACGTTATTTTCAGAAATTTTCGGTGAATTCACACCACTTATTTTTTACAGTGTAGTGTATGAGTGACATGATGATCCAACGGTGGGCGAAATAAATTTGTGGAACTGCTCGTACGTTTTGATATTTATTCTTTCCCTGTCACTGCGAATACTGCTTTGACATGTATAATATACGTATGTGTTCACGAAGTTCGTTACGAACATTAACAGAGATACACAGTTAAGCACGTAAACGTTAAATCTACAGATATAATTAAACTCTAACCTCCACACACGTCACTCAACTGCCCGCACGGGGATAACTGGTTTTCCAGTTATTTGGGGAGCAGCGCCCCCACGGCCCGAGCTGACCTTGTGACTGGTCAACATCTGATGTCATGCCACAGCTTGTTTTTTCTTATTTTGGTGCTGTTGGTGTTTGCATGGACGGCTGTTCATCCAGCTGTTGGGGAGTCGCGGCCCCACGATCCCGAGCTGGTCTTGTGTCTCGCTTTTTTTCTTTTTATTTATTTTCTCCACTGGCTAGTTGCCCGTGTTGTATTCTACCTAATCGCTACCCTGCTATGTACTAACACGCCGGTCTTGTGGTTTTGTGTTACCCTCCACCACTAACTGTTTTATATTAACCGCTCAGTTTGTAGGTTGCTGAGATTCCGTTTAGGTTCCCTTCCAGGATTTGTCTTCTTTGGATTTCTTTTTTTTCCTTTTAGCTGGTTTGGGTGCTAGACCTACCTGCATGTTTGCCGCGTGCGGAGACCCGTGAGGCGGAAATGGGATGTCTGGCGGCTGAGGTCGCAGGAGACCGGATAAGTGCCTCCTGTGTTCCAACACTCCTCTTCGACCCCGGCTTCGCTGTAAACGGGAGGCTCGAGACTAACCCACCTCTAGTCAGAAGTCTTGTACCAAGTTGTGTGCAGGGCTTTAGCGGCTTTTTTGTCGTATAGCACGGCAGGGTAAGCCCGGGGGCTGTGGGATCATGCCAAAGGCGTTGGCATGACGGTACCCGGAGGCCGAAGTGTCCGCCGAGTGCGTGTAATCACAGCCAACGGACTATATCTGCAACGTATAAGCTCCAGAACTGTGTCCAGCGTCATTTTCTTGGCTTGCAGACCTCCAGTTCTCCCTTGTAGGGCTCGGTGGTGGGTGGAGTAGTTTGCAGACGAATCCTCTTCCTTTTTCCATGGGTAAAAACAAAAAAAGAAAAACTCCAAATTTAAGTCGCCTGAGACAATGATTATTGACAATGACTCTCCTTCGTCTTCTCAACCTACCAAGTCTCATAACCTTAAACGATCTTTAGACCTTGACCTGGACCAAGAATGTGGAACCTCTTCTTCGGCAGCTGTTCCAGTCGCTCCGAAGCGTCGTCTCCCCTTGTTTGCTGTGACTACGCATGCTACACACTTAGTTGTGGAATCCATCGATCCGAATGAGAGACTGTCCACCAGATCTCCAATTTTCATTTGTAAAGCTTTGGACGCTGCGGTTGGCCCCTTGAGGTCTGTGAAGAAGCTTCGCTCTGGGGACCTGCTTGTCCAAACTTGCAGTGTTTCTCAGAGTAACACTTTTCTGCACCTCACTAGTCTTCAAGGCATTCCTGTCAAAGTGACACCTCACCTGTTTCTTAACACCTCTCGGGGTGTTATTTCAGAGTTTGATCTCTTGCCATGCAGTGAAGAAGAATTGGTGACTGAACTTGCAGATCAAGGTGTTATTGCTGCACGTCGTATGATGTTCCGGCGCGATGGTTCTTTGATTAAGTCTAAAAATGTGATCTTGACTTTTAACTCCCCGAAAGTTCCAACCGAAATCAAGGCTGGCTACTTGGTCTGTGGAGTTCGCCCGTACATTCCCAGTCCTCTGCGCTGTTTCAGGTGCCAGAGGTACGGGCATTCACAACGTTTCTGTAAGAGTTCCGCTCGTTGCGCTAATTGTGGCTCCAGTGAACATGACGGGGAAGGTTGCACTTCTGCGGCCTGCTGTGTTAACTGTGGTGAGGCCCATGCAGCTTACTCCCGCAACTGTATGAAATGGAAGGACGAGATGGCGATCCAGCGCCTCAAGACCCTGGAAGGCCTCTCGTACCCTGCTGCAAAGGCCAAGTTGGGTATACCCACCAATCGACAGCGTACTTTTGCCGCAGTAGTTCAGTCTCTGCCACAACCCGTGCAGCCCTTTGTTCCGCGCCCTGTAGCTCTCGCCGCACTTGCCAAGCGATCTACAGCTGAACAAGCGACACAGGTGGATTTCCCCGAGCTCCAGAGTTTTCGAATAGCTGAGTCTGCGCCTTCTCTTTTGAAGACGACCGACTCTTTCAGTTCCCAGCAGAAAGCCTGCACGTGCGGAAGACCCGGCCCTCAATCCGCAAAGGTGTGCAGTGTCCATCCAACTGTCGCGGTCCCCCTGACCAACATTGCAACTGTCTCGGACTCAGCGAGGTCCCCACCCTCAACCAACATTATAGAGGAACATAGGGGAGAGGAGAGTGACAGTTCGTCCCCAGCCTCAACCAACATTGCAGAGGAACATGGGGGAGAGGAGAGTGACAGTTCGTCCCCGCCCTCGGCCAGCATTGCAGAGGAGTGGGGGGGAAGGAAGAGTGACGGTTCGTCCCCCTCCTGTGACTCATCCTTTGTGTAGTTGTGTTAAATAAAAAACAAATTATAATAATTATAATAGTAAGTTAATAATTTTTATATAAACCCAATTAACTAACTTGTCTTCACGGTTTTCATCATCCTTTTTTCCAACTTTTACCAAGCCTGTCTGCTCTTAATCATTTTCCACGTTTTTAAAAATCTGTAGCTGATAGTTCTTTGTCTGGCGCTCTTTGGCCAAACCTGGCCCTTGCGCCAATAAAATCAACCAACCAACTAACCAACCAACCGTCACTCGACTGTTTTATAAAATCCTTACTACGGTCACTTAGATACAGATGATTATTTTTCTTCTCAAATTTCGAAATTTCGTAAAGTCTCCACTGCAAGCTTCTCTGTTTCATAACTTTCCACATTAGGAAGGTGAATTTTGCTGACTGCGACCTCTAGACCTACTTTGTTTTTGTGTTTGTTTGTTTGGGGGTTTAACGACCACCGTGAGTAACTCGATGGTCTATAAGCAGTCGCCCCGCCCCTAATTTAGGGCCACTGGTTCTAGAAAAGAGAGAAGGCCCGTATACCTCACTGGATTCGAACCAGGACCCATCTCAGACGAATAGCCATAATCCAGCGCTTACACCACTGGGTCACGGGGACAGCATCTCCTTTTGGAAAAGAGATCACTTGAATAAGTATTCATAAAATATCAACTGGATCTTGATGATTTTCACTGATTAGTCCCGTATCAGTAACGAAGTGGAATTTCGACGATCATTTATCTCAAAAGAACTGGAACAGCATTTAATTCTGGTAAAATGAGACAAAGACTTACGTTTTTTTTAAAAGTGTTTCTCGCGTTTTATTTGATTTGAATTCTTTAGATGCAGCTTTGTTTTAAAAATAACAGATCAAAACTTTTCCATCATTTTCGTTTCTCTCATTATGCACAGTATATGTGCAGTAACACAACTGAGTTAGTTCACATTTATCGTATTTTAAAGTCGTATTTCATAAACACATAAAGTAGCCTTTATGTGTTTATGAAATACGACTTTAAAATACGCAATAATGTTATATAATTCAGAATACCCTTATTATTTTATATTAGTGGAATATACTCGCCCGCTCTCTCTCACTCACACATATATACATACAAACATACACACAATAGATAGGGGCATACATTTTAATTTTTGGGGTTTGCTTTCATGCACAAAGTAAACGTAATGGAATAAGCACCATAAATTCTGGTTATGCAGCATAAAATACATATTTCTTTTTTCTCACTTGCATTCAGCACAGAAAAGTGTGAACAACAGATATAAATTATTTTCGCACCCTTTTCTGCTAAAAGATGCGAAGTTTCGAAAAAAACGAAATCCGAAGATGATGTTTCAGCCTAGAACATGCGAAGCACAATGAACATAGGTAATGAATATAGGTCATAAATCTGGAAAACAGACTGTGAAGTCTTTCCTCGTGTGTTTCGAAAACTTGAGTAAAAGCAAAGCAAAACACTTATCGTTCTGCATCTCTTCGGAGTTTTCATTCTTTTATAGATAAAAGCATCTAGCACTAAAAACCGGAAAAGAGGAAACTGGTGATTGTTCCGTTGCTGTACATATTTTATTTATGCTGCAGAAACAAACTCTTTGTTCCCTGTGAAAAACCCAAATTTATTATGCATAAAGTCTAAAAACAATTGCAGTGGAGCTGCTTCGGTTGGTCTTTTTTGTTCTAATGGTTATCCCAGTTCCTTTGTTACTAGTTTATTTCGACAACTATTAAGTGATCATAGATCTGTAGATTTTTTGCTGGTCATATTACAGATGTTAACAATTGACCCTACAAAAGTAAATTTTTAGGTTGCATACCTCTACACGGTGGGTCATGTGCAGCTGAAGACTTCTGCAGCATATCTACTCCTTTTGATTTTCACACAGTTACACTTTACTGTGGCCATTTTCTACTTTCAAATCTTGGCTCGTGTTTTTCACTTTCTATTGTGGCTTGGTGTTCGTTTCTTACTGCCTTTGGCTTCTGATTCTCATTGCTTGTGGTGGTCTCCGGCCTGAGCGTTAATTGCTTGGTTTTAATTTACTTTTTGAATGGATGTTCTTTGTGTTGAATGTGTTGCCTAATATTATTGTCATTTGTTTGAACTTTTCTTCTAGTGGTCACAATTTGCATGATGTTGGGTTTTTCTTTCGTGTTTTAGGCTTACGGTATCTTGGTCCATATATATAAGAAAGCCTTTCTCCAATAGGTTTCATTTAATCTACATTGACGGAAAAAAAATCCCAACACCACGAAAAAATAGTTGTAGAGGAATGAAATGGCGGCAATACATTTGTATAGGTAACATATGTAATCGATTATGGTTTCAAGATCACAGCTTAATAATTAGAGCCATTTTAAATGTGAAATGCTGGTACATTAATAACCGGTGTAACCGCCAGAATGTTGAATGCAAGCACGCAAACGTTCATGCATTGTGTCGTACAGGTGCTGGATGTCATTTTGGGGGATGGAGTTCCATGCCTGTTGCACTTGGTCGGTCAATACAGGGACGGTTAATGCTGGTTGGAGGTGACGCTGGAGTTGTAGTCCAATGATGTCCCATACGTGCTCGATTGGTGAAAGATCTGGTGATCTAGCAGGACACGGCAACATGTCGACACTCTGTAGAGCATGTTGGATTACAACAGCGGTATGTGGGCGAGCGTTATCCTGATGAAAAACACCCCCTGGAATGCTGTTCATGAATGGCAGCACAACAGGTTGAATCACCAGACCGACGCACAACTGTGCCGTCAGGTTGCGTGGGATAACCACGAGAGTGCTCCTGCTGTCATAGGAAATTGCTCCCCAGACCATAACTCCAGGTGTAGATCCAGTGTGTCTCGGCCGCAGACAGGTTGGTTGCAGGCGCTCACCTGACCTCCTTCTAACCAACACACGGCCATCACTGGCCCCCAGGCAGAACCGGCTGTCATCAGAAAACACAACAGATCTCCACTCCGTCCTCCAATGAGCTCTAGCTTGACACCACTGACGTCGCAAACGGCAGTGGTTTGGAGTAAGTGGAATGCACGCTACAAGGCGTCTGGCTCGGAGCTGTAATTCAAGTAACGATTTGTAACAGTTCGTTGTGTCACTGTGGTGGCAACTGCAGCTCGAATTGCTGCCACAGACGCAGTACGATGCGCCACGGCCATACGCCGTACACGGCGGTCTTCCCTCTCAGTAGTGCCACGTGGCCGGCCGGAACCCGGTCTTCTTGAGGCAGTACCTTCCCTTGACCACCGCTGCCAACAATCATGCACAGTGGCTACATTCCTGCCAAGTCGTTCTGCAATATTGCGGAAAGAAAATCCACCTTCTCGTAGCCCCATTACACGACCTCGTTCAAACTCCGTGTGCTGTTGATAATGGCTTCTTCGTCTTCTTAAAGGCATTCTTGACTAACATCAACACACTACGTCGAATCTCAACGATAACTAACGCTCACGAACATTACAGCGCGTATTTACAGCAAACCTGCTTTGCATGTTCCGAGGGGCGCTACTAGCGCCACACGTATGCGCCGAGCGCGAAATTTGGATAGACGTCGTCTTACAGATGTACTCTCAATGCCTACCAACTGTCGTTTATCTAACACAACCCCTTCTTGGTGTTGGGATTTTTTTTTTCCGTCAGTGTATTTTGTTTCAATTTAGCTTCAAATCTGAATTTTACAGAGTAATTAAAAATAAAGGAAATAGTTTTCTGCAAAGTATAAATTGATAATACAACTTTATCATTACTTTATTCGAAAACAAATGCTCGAGAAACCATATATTTAGTTTTACGTTGCATCCATATTTTAAGGATGATATTTCGTGCAACCTACCGCCAAATGAAAATCAAATAATCATTTCTGAAGTATTTTAAAGGCAAAAATTGTAAAAGCAAAAAATATTATGATTTTGACAACTGAATTGACATAGAATTTTATTCCCCATGCTTATTTCTTTTACAGGAGCAGCAAATATAAGAAGAACATATTTCCTCCCGTCTGTAGATATCAGGCTGATTACTTAATATATGCCAAAATTGTACATATTCCGTATTAGATTTTTTAATTTACTCACGTTGAAAATAATCATTATTTCATTTTTTTCAATAACATGCGATAAATTGCAGTACCTTTTTTTACTCGTTAAAAGACCGAAATGAATTTTCTCGCACAGTTGCTTATATTCAAGAGACAAGAAAGATAACACTGAATTTTCGATTGCAATAAGCACGTATTTTGGATCCTTTCCAACACGAATAAAATGTATCATAGTTATTGATAGCCAATGGAAACGGTTATAGGAAAAGGTCAACTGGATTTCTGCAATCGAAAGAACATCCACAAATAGAAATAGCTACTTACTTCCACCAGGGGCCAAAAAGTATGTTACGAAAATTAACAAATAGTGCACAAAAAGTTTTTCATAGCAGAAGAATATCAGAGACAAAGAAATTCTCAAATCGAACAGTTAAAAGAAGAAATACATAAAGAAACATGACACAACACAACGCCTCCTAGTAGAATTTGGCATAACTGAAAAGTTGAAAATATGTGAAAAGTATTCTTCATGGCGAAAGCTATGCTAAGGAAAAATAACTTTTCAAATATGTCTTGCTGTAGCAGAGATAGCGAGAAAAACGTTTTGACCTTTACGCTCCCTAGCGGGAACGTTATGCATTATTTAAAGAGGAAAATGTTCCCCATCTTTATTGTATAGAATGGAATACAGTAAAAAAAAGAAATTTTTCAAAAGGGTTTTTAGTAGCGGAGATACAGTTGCAAGCATACGTACACACCACACCACCTAGCGGTAGAACTGTGTACCAAAAAACACCTCAAGCACAAACCTAAAGTGTCCCACAAGGTAAATGGTATCCGGTGTTAAACGAATTTTTTAAATCGGACATTTAGAAGCAGAGACAGAGAAAAACAGATTAAAAGTTTGCGCCCCTAGCGCCAAAACTCTGCATTACTTTGCGAAGGAAATACGCACAAAATGTTTTCATAGTTAGTAGTATCTGACCAAAAAATACCTTTTTCAATAGGGTTTTTAGTCCCTCAGTTATTGTTGCAAACGTGCTGTAAACAGAAACTTGAACATACGCCCTCCAGTCGCCACAGTTGGAAGCGGGTCAAAAATTAATTGTACCCGACCCGGACCCGATCCGGATCCGTAACTGACCCAGGCAAATCCACTTTGAACTATAAATTCGAAACTCAATTTATATATATACATATAAACGTAATATATATATATATTCTTCCCAATAACTGCTTGATATTTAATAACCGAAATCCTTTTTTAATAATAAAATTTGGTTACTTGCTAAATTTTAGTGCCACTACTTTGCGTAATCCAGAAGTAATGGCTGACTATGGCCGTGAGTATATTACAAATGGGAATCATTCTTTACGATTACACAAATGTATTTTTTTAATGTATTTAGATTGTTCACCCTTTCCACGCTTTGATGGAGGTGCGCATACTTTCACATGGTCCGTTAGATTTTTGGTTCCATAATCTCTTATTACACCGTTGACATCTTTCTTTGTAATTATACACTTTCCACATTTTGAACAACAAGCAAGACCCAACACGTAATTATTCACCGGTTCCTTAATGAGACGAAATAATTTCCAGCATTCACTGTTCTCCTTGTGGTTTTGAACAAGCACGTATTTGTTGGCCTCGACGCCTTTCGTAACCTCCTTAATATTAAATCCATCCATATTAACAAATAAGGAGTTAATTTACATGACATGTCATGGGAACGGGATGTTAGCACATCAATCGAAAACCTTTGATTGCTCAATGTAAAGGATGCGATGTGAAAAGTAACTCTTGGTCATACAGTGAAATTCTCACAGAGAGAGTGAATCAGCTGAGAAGCAGGCGAATGGCCTTTGCCTGTACCTTGCCCTGGAGAATCGCAGTATAAAAGAACGCAAATTAAGTATCTTTTTACGATATGGTGTCGGTGTGTTTGACGTCGGTCGGTGGAAATCTTCGTTGCTTTAAGAAACAGGCGACAATATTTTTGCATGGCAAATCATTATTCACTCTGTGGGCACCAGTATCGACAACAGAATTCCACAACACCCATTTTTCTATGGAATATATTTTTCTCTTTTCAAAAATAAAACGGGAATAAAAGCGGGTCAAAATCGGGTCAGGAACACCTTGAGCCGACCTGTTGGACCCGCAAGAAATTGTTGACCCGTTGACCCGTGACCCGTTTCCATCTCTGCTAGTGGCACACTTGTGGTTTTAGAAAAATTTGAAATCCTAGAAGAGACATTTCGTACAGTAAACGCTCTCCGATAAAGAAAAAAATTATCAAATCAGACCCTTAAAAACAAAGATATCAACAAAAAGTACGATGCACGTCTGCGCCGCTGGCGGAAAAACTATACACTATTTTAAACAGAAGGTATTCTCAAAAGGTTTTCCAATGTGAGCGGTATCGGTCCATGAAAGAGGGTTTCAATCGAGTTTTCATGATCTCAGATTTTGCTGCTGATACATCAGAAACAGAAATAAACACTTAGGCCCCCTGTGGAGCCAAACCGTTCTCTACCATGTAGAGCATTTTCCTCTAGGAGCTGTATCCGATACAGAAAGAATTTTTCAAATGTGACTTTTATCGGGAAAATCGCAATTTAACTTTACTTCTAATGGAAAATATATTTAAAAAGAAACTGCACCCAAACTAGTGTTAGTTACAAAAGGCATCGAAAGGAAGGAACAGTTTTTTCAATCGGATATTTAGAAGCAAATATATGAACTAACATGTATTTGGAATTAGATAATATCTGCATTTCCACCCTTTAGCGGCAAAGTTATGTATCGAGCAAACCCGGAAAACAAGGATCATCGTTCTCACATGTCAAGTTTTCCAATGCAAAAAGAATTTTTCAAATCGGACTAATAGTTGCAGAGAGATGGTGTCCGCCGATGAACGAACGGATGAACAAATTCATACCACAGTGGTGGCCAAAATTGTGTACACTTTTTGAAGTTTTCATGTTTTGCAACTTTGCAGTCCTATACGAAATGGTTTCATTTAATGCAAATGTTTATCTATCAGTTGAAGGAGAATTTAATGCTGAATTCAATATAAAAACAGAATTCAAATATCTGCAGTACAAAAACGTTATGCTGCGAATACTGCAATCATGAAAAATCTAAACTACAATCCGATAAAGCATTAGATACTTACGATTGCGATGTACGATCAGTATTTAGTAGGGCAGCTTTTAATGCTTAAACTGCAGCAGAGTGACATCTCATTGAGCCAACAAGTGTTCGAAGCTCTGCCTTCGCTATTACGAGGAGACAAGATGCAATTATAGCCACAATTATTTGCCTTTTGTTTGATGTACGCCTCATTCGTTGAAGATTTTTCAAACGGCGGAACAAATTTTCTATCGGGTTCAAGTCAGGGCTGCTTCCTGGAAAACAATATTGTGTCGCACATCAAACAGGATGAAACTTTCCATTGGGCATAAAAACACAGAAGTAGAACCAAAATTATTTGAAAGCAGTTGTGTGGACTGAAGAATTGCTTTTATAGCTACACCGTACTACTGAGGGAATGAGAATTCAGAGAGAACAGCGTGGTACCACGGATCTAGCTTACACATCCATGACTCGCAATTTTGGTGGAGGCAGGTTAATGGTGTGGCATACACTTCCGTGAAAAACTGTAATCACCTTGTTTAACGTGGAACCACGCTTAAATACTTAGTCGCATTTAAATATCGTTGCTCAACAAGTTTATCCACTCAAGGTGGCTTTCTACTTCATGTGATAATGGATACTTCGCGCAGAACAAAGTACCCATGTCAGAATGTCCACAGTTTCTTGAAGTTATTTTAGGAGCATGAGCGAGACTTTTCCTGCTTCGTTGGCCAGCTAATCACCCAGACCTCAATCCGCTGACACATTTGTGGAATGTGGTCAAGTGAGAAATCAGAAATTCACTACCATTCGGTTTTCCAGGACCGGAAGATGCTGTTCGACAAGCCTGGCCCATTGTTTCACCACAGCTCCACGGGAAGATGGAACTGCCATTGACATTATACAACAAGTAAATCAAAAACAGAAACTACCGTACAGTCGTCGAAGTTTTCACTAGATGTCTCAATGAAGGGAACGCTGCATAAGAAAGGGGAACATTGGGGGTCTCGGGAACTGCAGAACCATCACCTTTCTATCAGTTGTTCATAAAATCTTCACTAAGGTAATCACTTGAAGGATATATTGAACATGGCTGAACCAAGAGAAGAAGCAGCATTCAGGAGGAGGTTCAGCACTATAGATTTCAGCACCACAAGAACTAATTGAAAGAAACGAATGAGTATGAACTTCCATGATGTTTGGCTTTTATTGATAATAAAAAGGCTTTTTATTCCGTGAAACCATCAGCAGTTATAAGGTCTTTGAAATCTTGTGGTACTGAAGACACCTAACTAATTATTCATAATGGCATCTATGGAAATGCAAGTGCAAAAGTTCGACTGTTCGAGGACATTGCACTTCGAAAGGGAGTGATACAAGGGGATACCATATCTCCCGGTCTCTTCAGTGCCACATTGCAGAATGTTTTTCGATCACTTAACTGGGAAGAAAAGGAAACAAATTTAATAGAGATTATTTAATCCATATTCATTTTGCTGAAGAAATATTCATTTTGCAAAGACCCACTATTAAGCTGAGGAGTATGGTCCACGAACTTGCCGACAAGAGTAAAGAAATGGATTAAAAGTGAACTTTCAGAAAACAGAATTGATGTGAAATGCTTTTCCAAGAACCAAAGTTTTAGTGATTGATGGAGCAGTTCTGGAAGTAACAGATGCCTACATCTGCCATGGACAACATTCTGTTGAGCAAGGGCTACCTTGAAGAAGAAATTATTAGGGGTATAAAATTTGGTTGGACAGTATTTGGAAATATAAATGTCAAGAGCAATTTACCATTATGCCTTCTTTGGAATATATTTTTCTCTTTTCAAAAAGAAACGAAAATAAAACCGGGTCAAAATTGGGTCAGGAACACCTTGACCCGACCCGTTGGACCCGAAAGGAATTGTCTACCCGTTGACCTGTGACCCGTTTCCATCTCTGCTACTGGCACACTTGTGCTTTAAGAAAATTTGAAATCCTAAGAGAAGCATTTCATACAGGAAACGCTCTCCGATAAAGAAATAAATTTATCAAACCAGACCCTTAAAAACAAAGATATCAACAAAAATAAGATGTACGTCTACGCCGCTGGCGGGAAAACTATACACTATTTTAAACAGAAGGTATTCACAAAACGTTTTCCAATGTGAGTGGTATCCGTCCATGAAAGAGGGTTTCAATCGAGTTTTCATGAGCTCATATGCTGCTGATACATCAGAAACAGAAATAAACACTTAGGCCCCCCGGTAGCCAAATTGTTCTCTACCAAAAATTAGAATATATATGTAGAACATTTTCCTCTAGGAGCTGTATCCGATGCAGAAAGACTTCTCCTAATGGAAAATCTATGTATTACTTTAAAAAGAAACTGCACCCAAAATAGTGTTAGTCACAAATTTTCCATTAGGAGAAGTCATTAGTCAATGCATCCTTGCAGTGCTTATTTATGGATCACAGAAATAAACCTTACATGGCCAAAATTGTGGAAACCTTTTGGAAAAAGTGTATTTTTGAGGTTTGATGGCTCAAAACACCACTTTTTTTTAGAGTAATACCACAGAATTATATAACAAGGGAAAGATAATTTCATCAAGAATGTAATGCAACAAAATCTGTATTCTATGAAAAGTTACACCAAATAACCAGAAAAGAGAAGCACAACTTGCTTAGGCTAATATGAAGTAGCTTTCCTTCATTTAAATGTAGCCAATGAGCATGAGTGTTTAGAGAGCCAATCAGGTGTCGTCTTGTTTTGTCAATGAGCCAATCAGGTCACAGTAGGATTCAGCTATTGATGCCATGTATTGGAGCTGAGAGGAGGACATTTGTCAGTGTGTTATGTGATTGCTATCAAGTTAGTTGGGTTTTGTGTGTGTGTGTGTTCTTTCATTTAGTGAGCTTGTAAAACGTAATAAAATTAAAGAAATGGCGCAAAGAGTTAAAGCGATATAAAATAGTACTATTAAGTGAACAAGGCTTCAGTTATGAAGAAATTAGAAGATAAATTGGTGGAAACTTAACCAAAGGTGGCATTTCTAAGTTTGTGAAGAGGTATAAGGAGACTCAGTCACAACAAAACCAGACTGGTAAAGGCAGGAAAAGGTGCACAACAGCAAGTGATGATAGAAGAATTAAGAGACTGTGCCTAGGTGACAGAAGAAAATCATCTCTATGTATACAAGATGAAATGGCGAAATGCAATGTGAAGTTGAGTGCAAGGACTGTTCGGTGCAGACTGCAGGAATTTGGTCTAAAAGCTAGAATTCCACGAAAAAAGCCATTTTTATCTCTCAAACAAAGGTTGAAAAGATTAAACTGGGTTAAAACTCATGTTAACTGGACGGCGGAACAACAGGATAGTGTTATTTGGAGTGATGAGACCAAACTCTCCCTGTTTGTTTGGTAGTGATGGCATAAAATACGTAAAGAGATGAATCGGAGAAGAATTGCATCTTGATTACACTACATGTACCGTGAAACACCCAGTTAATGTTATGATCTGGGGTTGTATGACATCAAAAGATGTTGGCAGAATTTGCGTGATTAATGGGAATATAAATGGCCAAAAATATATTAATGAAATACTTGAGCCCAAACTGAAGCCTTCCGCACGTGATCTTTTCCAAGATAATGAAGCATTTATAGTATTTTAGCAGGATTCATCTCCATGTCATGCTGCTGCTGTGTGCAAGAAGTGGTTTCAATATAATCCTATTCCATTGCTGGAATGGCCTGGAAATAGCCCAGACCTTAACCCCATCGAAAATCTATGGAGCCGACTAAAGAAACTTGTTAAAACCCAATTAATAGAAGCAATAATTCAATCTTGGTTTCACATTATAACAGCTGCAAAACTAAAAAACTTGGTTCACTCCATGGGAAGGCGTTTTAAGGCCGTAATTAACGCTAAATGTTAACTGACATGGTGAGAATATTTGTATATCTCATTTTTTCTATGTGTTTCACTTTTTCTTCTTTATAACTGCTGTTCTAATACAAAATCCTTCCTAAAAGTTACTGCATTACATTCTTGATGAAATTATCTTTCCATTGATATATAATTGTAGGTATTTCTCCAAAACAAAAGTGATGTTATGAGCCATTAACCCTCCAAAATACTCTATTTCCAGAAGGTTTCCACAATTTTGGTTACTACTATATCTTAAAAGGACATTCAGAGGCAACATACTATTCAAAGAAGCATGGAAAAGTGCATGCTTGGAATGACCAGGAAACACGGGAAGAGGACCTCACGGATCAAGAAAATCATTGAAGTTGATATCATCATGATCAAGGTAAAATGCTTGAAATGGTAGTGGTCTGGACACATTGCTAGAAGTACTGACTACCGTTCGACAACTGAAATATTAGACTAGATTCCAACGAACAGGAAAAGACCCAGAAAAAAGATTATGTGGGGATGGGTGGATGACATTCAGCAGCATTTCGGAGTGACATGGTAGAGGCTGGCTCGAGACAGGAAGTTGGGGAGGGGGGGAATAGGAAGGCCTTCATCCAGCAGCTTATAGATAATGATTGTTGTTGCTGATGATGATATATCTACTTGGCATTCTTTTTCTTTTTTTGATTGGGGGTTTAACGACTGCCGTGAGAGCAGCTCAAGGGCTATAAGCTGTCGTTCGTCCAAAATTTAGGGTCACTGGTTCCAGGGAAGGGAGATGATTTGAATCCGGACTTATCTCGGACGAATGGATAGAAGCCAGAGCTTAGACCACTGTACCACGGAAACGGCTCATTCTTTTTTCTTCCACGTTGTCTCTCCCTTCTTTATTTTTTCCTCTCTTTTTGAATCACACAAATGTACAGCTGTTTTTGAACACATGATACAGCACATTTTGGAAACAGCAATAAGTGTATGATGGCCATGGTCTTGAGAAAAGGTCCTGTCGGTGTAAAATGTTGGCACTCATAGACAATGATCAATGTTACAGCTCACAACCAGTGTAACAGTTGAATGTACAGGGTCAATGTATGTTACATTCAAAGTGCATGCTACAGTTTAACATTTTTGCTGTCATAACTAATAGAATATCACATCTAAGCATTCATATTAAATGCGACATGCTGGCACTGAGTCAGTGTAATATTTTGGAATTCACAGCTAGGTGTAACATGTTAGTATTCACAACCAGTGTAACATTTTAACACTTATAGTCAATACAATATTTGTACCCATTTTAGTACTCATGGCCACTGTAACGTATGAGTATTTACTGTCCGTGTAACCTTTGAATAAATTTTAACACTCACAATCAGTGTAACACATCAGCGATCATCATAGTTTGTGTAGCGTTTTAAAATTTCCTATCTGCTCACGTGAATGAACATAGAAGTACAAAATCAAAGATAGTTTAAGGGTTCGAACTTCGTAGCAAATCAGCATGCAAGTTATTTATTAATTCTCATTTCTTTTACACTGACTTAGTTTGTATTAGGAACACCTACCTAATAACGCATTCGTCCATCTTTCTGTACAACACAGACGCCTAAGGAGAGATTCTTCAAGGTGTTGAACATCCTTCATGGGTAACTTGACACATGTCCGCTTCAGCAGCTCCGTCAGTTCACACTCATTCCGTGGAGCAGGATCAGCAGTTTTCACATCCCATTGTAATATATCCCACGAATGTTCAATTGGGTTACAATTAGGGTACTTTTGTGGGACAAGGCATTGTGGCGAATTCGTTGTCGTGTTCCTTCAGCCACTCAGTAGTTGTACGAGTCCAATGATACGGTGTGTTGTCTTGTTGAAAGATAGCACTGTGGTCCGGGTTAACCTCTTACAGATATGGATGAAGATGGTCGGCTAACAGGTCCCCCTAGCGTACACCATTCAGTGTTGATTGTTTAATAACCAACGGACCTATGGCTGGCCAGGAGAAAGCTCCGCAGACCAGAACACCACCTCCACCAGCCTGTTGGACACCAACTCTACAACCAGGTGGTAGGACTTCCTGATGTTTACGCGATATGCGAACCAGGCCATCAGCATGTTGTAGAAGGTATCGGGACTCATCTCTCCAGATGGACTTTCTTCCATCTGTCGAGCGTCTGTTATCGACGTTTCTTGGCTCATGTGAGGCTTTGTTTCCAATGACTGTGCGTCATCACCAGTGCCGTCGTTGGTCTCCAGCTGTGGAATCCCAAGCGAAGTAAGGTACGGTGCATGGTGCATGTGGAAATAGGTCGAACCGCACCGCTGTTGTACTGGTGGGTGAGCTGAGGGGCTGTTGTACGTCATTGCTGAGATACCAGCCATAACAAACAACGCTCTCTTCCAAGATTAGCCACGCTTTGCTGTCCAATGTGAGCCCTTCGGGTGGATGTCTGTACATTGTTAATCCTGTACCCCTTGATACAGTAGTTCGGAGGCAGCCAATTAGTGCTGCTGTTTCCTTAATAGTGACACCTGACCTCTAGACCCCAACTATCTCGGCCTGGTCAAATTGGCTTAGTCGCCACCTTTCCTCATTTCTCGCAAACCTTTACTGATTACGTACAGAGGATAGGTCTGCACAATTTACAGCAGCCGCACACGACGTTGATATCACGTGGTACTTCGTTATCGCTCCGAATATGTAAAACGGAGGGTATTTCCAATGCACAGCTTACTCAGTGTATAAATGAACTTCATGGTATTTTGCACTGACTTTTTTACGCTTTCCAACCGTAGGTTGAAGAAGTGTATATGCTCCAGCTTTGCCCGTCTGTCCGTCCGTCCGTCTGCCTCTCCGCACGATAACTCGCGTAAAAATGGTTCGATTTCAATGAAATTTTAGTATGTGGTAGAGGACCACCTGAGGACAAACCCTATTGAAAATGGGTGAAGTGGGGTCAAAGGTCAGGACATAGGAGCGGGATGCATTCCATTGCCCTTATGCGTCATAACGTGCGTAAAAATGGTTCGATTTCGATGAAATTTTAGTATGTGGTAGGAGACCACCTGGGAACAAAACCTATTTAAAATGGATTAAATGGAGTCAAATGTCAGGACATAGGATCGGGATACATTTCATCGCCCTCATCCCATACTATTAAATGAGCAGTTCTTTTATGTATGTAAATTTTATTTTGAAAACCGCTTTAAGGATTTTGATGAAAGTCGTTAGCCTACCGTTTTCTGGTACTAGAAATCGATTTAGCTTGATCTCTATTTTAGGAAAATTTGTATAGTGGGCTAAATAACCACCTCGAATTACCACGTTTCTAGTGTCATGGAGTTGTCCCATTAATGTTGCCCATGCTTAGAAATCTTATGACGTCACACTCTTGAAATAGAGATGTTGGCGCACGGTCACGCCATCTGTCTCATAACGTCACACGTTGAGTGCGGATCCTATTAAAGTTTTATGACGTCACACTCTTGCGAGCCGATGGTTGCGATTCCCATCTGATCGTTACGTCACGCGTTGTGTGCGTATGTCCTTTCGCACGATACCTCGCGTAAAAATCTTTCGATTTCGATGAAATTATAGCATGTGGTACGGAACCACATGGGAACGAACCTTGTTGAAAATGGAAAAAATGGGGTCAAAGATCAGAACATAGGAGCGCGATCAATTCCGTTGCCCTTATGCGTCATAACTTAAGTGAAAATGCTTCGATTGAGACAAAACTTTATCATGTTGTTTCAGAGGTATACTTAATCGGTTCTGTTGAATATCATCAAAATGGGGTCAAAGGTCAGGGCATAGGAGCGAGATTTATTCTATAGCCATTATCCTCATAACTTGAATAATAACTTGTGTAATGATTTCTGGTATGTTGGAAAGCGTATCATAATCAATGCATTGCATGATTTTACTAACTTGTTAGTCTTCAATTCTTTTTATGCTCTAAGTATTCAGGAAATAAACTCTGCCCTGCTCTGCCAATAAAAAACAATTACGATCGAATTTTAAAAGCATTTAACAAATAAAAAGGAAACATTTATGGTATCTAAATCATTACCTAAGATCCATAAATTCGAAAATCTGCATACACAAGCAAACGACGTTCAAGGTTTTAAAATTGGCGTTTATCACGTTTTAACAATGCTTAAAGCTTTGTATTTATCATGGCATAACAGCCTTGAATATTTCTTTTCACCCACTCTCCGTCGGAACAACTTTAAGAAATGCGCTTTTGGCATATTACAGTGTTCTACCATGCTGAGAGTAATACTCTTTTCGATAAAAATTGAATACTCGTAAATTAACCTTGCAAGTTCTCGTAAAGTGTTCAGAAATGGTTTAAAATCACGGCAATAATTCAGGCTGAGACTACGGGAAGCGTGCATTAAACGAAAACATTGCTCGGGTGGGAAATCTGAATCTGGCTAAGTGATGAAACAACGTTTTGCATAAAATGAAGGGAAAATAACAATTTAAATATCCAAGTCAAGGGCTGAAGTGTAAGAGGCTTATTGAAATTGAAGCCACCTTACAATTCGAATTAATAGCACAGCCCGTAGGATGGCCATTACAGTTGCGTAAATTATGTTCTTACCACATTAAATGTAAAGTTTTTCTTGGACAATTAAAATAAAGATCATTGATACGTCTCGGCAGCGAGCATTTGGAAATTTTGATTCATTTCACAACATATCTAATATTTCAAGAGTACCATTTCCTACAAACTGACGAAGTTGACGTAGGAGATATTATTTTCTCATATCTCGAAAGTTAGGATTAAAACCTTCCCTAAAAATTAACTCCTATGAAACACGATCAAGAAGCTAAACCAAAAAACTAGGATTAAGTAGCTCGTTGTGATATGATATGGAAGTTAGAAAAGATTTAATAGAGTCTGCTGAAAAGAAAGTTTCCGGAAAATACAGAAGCATGTATTTCAAGCTTAAAAAATTGTACAAAACACTTAACTTAATCGTCCAGGTACTCCCTATTGGAATTGATAACCTTGTTCCACCAATCAACGAGTTGAAATGTCCCATTGCGATATAAAGTCTGGCGAGCTGGAGTTGAAGAAGTCATCCATGCAACGCTTCACATCATATAGTCATTAGCAAAGTTTCTCTCAGCGAGAAAATTCGACAAAGACAGGAAAAGATAACAGTCGGACTCGAAAAAGGTCCGAGGAATAAGGGTGAGAACGACAATGGTTACCATTCCAGCTCGTGCAAGTTTTGCTGGATCCGTAAAGCGGCATGTGGACGAGCGTTATTCTGGTGAACAGCAACTCCATGGCGATTAATCAACTCTAGGAGCTTTTCTTGCAGTGCAGCATAGAAACGGTTCAACTGTTGGATGTAAGCATCCGCTGTAATGGTGTTATTCCACTGTATGGGTTCATAGTGAATCACACCCCGACAAACCCACCAGCAACTCAGTAGGACCTACTGTCCATGAAAGTGTGGCTTTGCGACCTTTTTTGGGGGTTGTCCTGCTTGATCCATGCTCTTCGTTGCGTAACATTCGCGTATGTGACCCATTTTTCGCCACCCGTGATTAACGATGCAAAAAGCCCTTTCGTTTTTCTCTTTCACGCAGAACAACAGCAATGGAGTAGCGCTGCATCTGATTCTGGTCAGACAACTCATAGGGTACCCATTTACACACTTTATACGAATATACCCCTTTTCCGAAGTCGCGTGTTGATAATCGTACGTGAGGTTTTCAGTTCTTCTGCCGGTTTCTGTGGCATTGCATCAGGCTTGGTGGATAGTAAGTGTTGCAGTGTATCATCCTCAACCTTACTGGATCTGCCACTTCTGGGAGCATCAGGCAGATCTCGTACACCAGCATTCGGAAAAACTAGTTATCGTGCATAACACGAATAATCCAATAATAATTGTCACTGTCGTTGAACGATTAACAACTCCAAAATAACGAAATCACATTAAAAGTTTAAAATATTAAAATACGTTATTTACAAGTTAAAGGCTACGAGATGTTTCGGGCCGTCGAACGTGCCCATCCTCAGATAAAAAAACAAAGAAAATATCAGATCATCAGATCAGATCATATGTAGAGAATTTTAGGAAGGAGTGTCTCACTCCAGGTCTTAAACAACCCTTAGAAATAGGAAGCTAGGAGATTTGGGCTAGACTGCCCGATGGGAAAGTGACACGAAAGCGAGATAAAAAGGGGGAGAAAGACGCCCCTATTAATTACCGGGGGCCAGAACCCGTAGTCTTCTCCGTTGCGGTCACGTCGTTGACCACTAGGCCACCCGCAACCCTACAAAGAAAAAATTATCAAATGATCATATGTAGAGGATTTTAGGAAGGGAGTGCCTTATCCCAGGTCTTAAACAACCCTTAGAAATAGGAAGCTAGGAGATTTTTATTTATTTCCGAGGGGCCAGTACCCGGGGTCCGACGGCTAAACGTGCCCAACCGACGCTCGGCGGATATTTAGTGGTTCGAGCGTTCGTACCTGCCTAGGATCGAACCCGTGGTCTTCTCCGTGGCAGTCACGAACGTTGACCACTAGGCCACCCGCGACCCTACAAAGACAAAATACAGACAGCCGGGACTTATATACAGGTGGTTGTTGGTCGGTGACGCAAAAGGCGCCAAAGCGCAAGCTCAAAGAGTTAGAGTCTTAATGAATTGAAGTGCAGGAACTCCACTTACCATGGTGATGAACATCGTCAGTTATGGTGGTAACGTGGGATAAGAGACTTAACGCATCTTTTGGAACGAATTAAAAGTCAAGAACAAGCATCTCGCCACATATCAATTTGTGTAAAATTTCAATAATTTGGCAAAGTAGATATAAGAACACAGCATGATGAAGGGTATAAGCTTTCAGTTAGAGCTCATAATGAACTGGTTGACAAAAATAGATATGTTTTAAATAGAATTATTGACTGTCTGAAATTTTGTGAAAGTAATTAGGTTGTTTTAAGTGGTTATAATGAGTCTGAAGATACTCTTAACAGAGGCGTGTGTTCTAATTATTTAGCGAAATTGCAAAATCGGGCATTCAGTTTTTATCTGCTGAGAAAAAGTTCATTTCAGAAATTGACAATTTTAACCCGAAAGTTATCCAGAAATTTGCCGACCAAAAACACATAAGAGTTCAATCGCTTTATAAGTAAAGTACGACAAAATCTAAAATTTTATTTTACCTCGTATGCTATACAGCACTGCATATGTATGTATTTTGCAACTTTCGTTTTAAATTCTAAAGTTTTTCCTTAGTCTTCAGTTTTGCTCTTCAGTATATATATATATATATATATACTTAAGAGCAAAACTGAAGACTAAGGAAAAAATTTTAGAATTTAAAACGAAGGGTGCAAAATAACCTGAAAATCAAAACGCGCAACGCAGCAGTTTTGAAAATTCAGAATTCACATTCTATAAAGAAGATACCTAAGCAAAAAAATACATATATAATTTTGACTCACACTTAGTACAACATAGAAAAGGTTATGTATCTACCTGTGTGAGTAAAAGGAGAAAAGATAAAAAAATAAAATAAAACAACTGAATGTAGAAGGTGTCGAGAATACTGAGCCTTGGCTTTATCAAGGACCAGCAAAAACTGAAGGTTAATGGATGCAAGCGAAATTGTTAACTAGTGCTAGGTCATGCTACTCTACGGAGGACATGACTTATATATATATTTTTTAAACTATTTTAGGTGGGAATGTTACTTGCATCTATGGACTTGCAGAAACCCATTTCCAACTAGGTCTTTGTGGAAGTGAGAAAATGCAGAGTTTTTGCTGGTCCTTGATAAAGCCAAGGCTCAGTATTCTCGACACCTTCTACATTCAGTTGTTTTATTTTATTTTTTTATCTTTTCTCCTTTTTACTCACACAGGTAGATACATAACCTTTTCTATGTTGTACTAGGTGTGAGTCAAAATTATATATGTATTTTTTTGCTTAGGTATCTTCTTTATAGAATATATATATATATATATATATATATATATATATATATATATATATATATATATATATATATATATATTGAAAACAACCAAAGCCTAAAGATAGCAAAGGGACATCTCAGTAAGGGAAGAAAACAGATTATGGCTCTGAGAAAAGAAGATGGTTCTATAACAAGAAATAGAGGCGAAATTTTGACAAGAGTGAAAGATTTCTACTCCAAATTATATGAAAGGGATGATACATGTACTCCAGACATCATGAAAGGTACCAGAGTTCTTCCAGTCCTCCCAGCAGAAGTTGCACATGCAATCAAGAACATGAAGCGGGGGAAAGCTCCAGGAGAAGATGGAATTACTATAGACATCATACAAGAAGCAAGTGGAGAAATTGAAACAGTACTCGCCCAAATTTTCACTCGATGCCTTAATGAAGGGAAGATTCCTGAGGATTGGAACAATGCTACAATGATCCTGCTACATAAAAAAGGTGACATTGAGGATCTCAGGAACTACAGACCTATCAGCCTCCTATCAGTGGTTTATAAAATCTTCACTAAAGTTCTTTCACACCGCTTGAAGGTAACACTGGACATGGCTCAACCGAGAGAACAAGCTGGATTCAGGAGTGGCTACAGCACAATAGATCATATCCACGTACTGAGAGAACTAATTGAAAGAGCGAGGGAATATGAACTTCCATTGTGCATGGCTTTTATCGATTATGAAAAAGCCTTTGATTCGGTTAAACCATCAGCAGTTACCACGGCTCTGAAATCCTGCGGTATTGAAGATGCATACATTAATATTATTAATAACATCTATGAAAATGCAAGTGCAAAGATTCGGCTGTTTGAAAATACAACACACATAAAAATTGGAAAGGGAGTAAGACAAGGTGACACCATATCTCCGAAGCTCTTTAATGCCACATTGGAAAATGTCTTTCAATCACTGAACTGGGAAAACAAAGGGATAAAGATTGATGGAGATTATCTAACCCACCTTCGTTTTGCTGATGACGTAGTCATTTTTGCAACTACCCCATCAGAGCTGCAGAGTATGATCCAGGAACTTGCTGACAAGAGTAAAGAAGTGGGATTAAAAATGAACTTTCAGAAGACAAAAGTGATGTTCAATGCTTTTACAAGAAATGAAGATTTATCGATTGATGGAGAAAAACTGGAGATAACAGATACGTATGTTTATCTTGGACAGCAGATATCAAGTGAGGGTCACATTGATGAAGAAATTAATCGGCGTACAAAACTTGCCTGGAGAGCTTTTGGAAGAAACAGCATAATTTTCAAGAGCAATATGCCATTATGTCTTAAAAGAAAAGTGTTTGATCAATGCATCCTTCCAGTGCTTACGTATGGTGCAGAGACGTGGACCTTAACTAAAAGAGACATACAAAGGCTGCAGACAACTCAAAGAAGCATGGAGAGGTGCATGCTTGGTATAACCAGGAGAGATAAGAAGAGGAACTCGTGGATCCGAAAAATGACGAGAGTGGAAGACATCATGATCAGAGTTAAATCCCTGAAATGGCAATGGGCTGGACATACTGCCAGAAGGACAGACCATAGATGGACAGCCGAAATTTTAGATTGGATTCCAAGGGACAGGAAAAGACCCAGAAGAAGACCACATGGGAGATGGGTGGATGAAATTCGTAAATATGCGGGAGTGACATGGAGGAGACTGGCACAAGACAGACCGTTGTGGAGGAAACTTGGGGAGACCTTCGTCCAGCAGTGGATTGATAATGGTTGACAATGATGATGATGATGATGATGATATATATATATATATACGTAAGGTCAGGTGATGCGCAGCATCACAGCCTCTCCTTGACAAATGTCAACCCTGCCTTCTCGTATTGCATCGTGTTCCCACTAAAGAGGCTCTGACGACCGCCAATAGCGGTATAACTATACCATCGGAATTAGAGGAAATGCTATCCTTCACTCACCATCCCGCTTGGCCAGAGTGGTGAGTTATGGCCAAACCCCTCCGAAATGACTATACAACTTAAATCTTCGCCCTCAGTCTCCGGCAGCTGGAATGTAACTGGCCAAGGCAGCGGCCAGTGCGACATGAAGGCAGAGGGTGCTAAGAATTCCCGGAGGACCGGACTAGGCTGCCATCTGATGCTGACCTTGGCTACGTATAATGGACGCTCCCTATCTTCTGATTCAAGGCTCCTTAAATTGGAAGAAGAACTACAAAGGATCAAGTGGAACATCGTCGGCCTAAGTGAGGTAGGTAGAAAAGGAGAAGATCTCATTGAACTGAAAAGTGGACATCTCTTCTATTATTGTGGGACAGATACTGGCAGAACTAGTGCTGTTGGATTTATAATAAACAAGAAACTGAAGGATAAAGTTGTAGAAGTTGAACGTTCCTCTGACAGAGCTGTACGACTCGTTATCCAACTCTCCAGAAAATACCAGGCTCAGATTATTCAAACTTATGCACCCACCACAAGTCATCCTGAAGAAGAAATTGAAGAATTTTATGAGACGTCATCTCTATAATAAAGACAAGCAGCACTTGAAGATAATTATGGGAGATTTCAATGCAAAAATAGGGCAACGGCAACAGAATGAAACTTCAGTAGGTAAATTCGGTCACGGCAACAGAAACCAGCGTGGAAATACTCTCGTAGAGTTTGCAGAGGCAGAAGGGATTTTCATCATGAACTCCTTTTTCAAGAAAAAGCTTCAAAGGAAATGCACATGGAGGCATCCCAATTGATGGACAAGTGAAATTGATTTTATTATGTGTAACAAGATATTTGTCATGGAAGACTGCAGAGTTCTGAACAAGTTCAACATAGGTAGTGACCATAGAATGGTAAGATGTAAGATGCACCTAATGCTAAGCTCAAGCGTGGCGAGCTCATAAAACACAAAGTGTACTGACGTGACCAACCTTAAAAACCATCATAATACCTTCAAATTAGAACTGAGGAATAGATTCTCTATTCCAGAAGGTCTAACATCAGAAGACGTGGATATCTCTGAAGTTAACAGAAAAGTAACCAAAGCCCTTATGGAAACAGCAACAAAATTAGCTGGGTCTAAGTTGCATACCTACAAATTATTACAAGTTGCATACCTACAAATTATTAGAAAAAAACAAAATGTTGATGCAAAAAAGAAGAGAGAGGAGAACAACTAAAGAAGATGTGACTTCCAAAGTGGAATATATAGAGCTATACAAGACAGTACAAAAATGTATCACTGAAGACGTAAAGAAATTCAACTGTGAACTAGTGAGGAAAGCAATTGAAAGGAACCAAAGCCTAAAATTAGCAAAGGGGACATCTCAGTAAGAGAAGAAAACAGATTATGGCACTGAGAAAAGACAATGGTTCTATAAAAGAAATAGAGGCGAAATTTTGACAAGATGTGAAAGATTTCAACTCCAAGTTATATGAAAGGGGTGATACATCATGAAAGATACCAGTACCAGAGTTCCTCCAGTCCTCCCAGCAGAAGTTGCACATGCAATCAAGAACATGAAGCGGAGAAAAGCTCCAGGAGAAGATTGAATTACTGTAGACATCATATAAGAAGCAAGTGGAGATATTGTAACAGTACTCGCCCAAGTTTTCACTCGATGCCTTAATGAAGGGAAGAATCCTGAGGATTGGAACAACACTACAATGATCCTGATACATAAAAGAAAAGGGGACATTGAGGATCTCAGGAACTGCAGACCTATCAGCCTCCTATCAGTGGTTTATAAAATCTTTACTAAAGTTCTTTCACACCGATTGAAGGTAACACTGGACATGGCTCAACCGAGAGAACAAGCTGGATTCAGGAGTAGCCACAGCACTATAGATCATATCCACGTACTGAGAGAACTAACTGAAAGAGCGAGGGAATATGAACTTCCGTTATTCAGGGCTTTTATCGATTATGAAAAGGCCTTTGATTCAGTGAAACCATCAGCAGTTACAATGGCTTTGAAATCCTGCGGTATTGAAGATGCATATATTAATATTATTAATAACATCTATGAAAATGCAAGTGCAAAGATTCGGCTGTTTGAAAATACAACACACATGAAAATTGGAAAGGGAGTGAGACAAGTTGACACCATATCTCCGAAGCTCTTTAATGCCATATTGGAAGGTGTCATTCAGTCGCTGAGCTGGGAAACCAAGGGGATAAAGATTAATGCAGATTATCTAACCCACCTTCGTTTTGCTGATGACGTAGTCATTTTTGCAACTACCCCATCAGAGCTGCAGAGTATGATCCAGGAACTTGCTGACAAGAGTAAAGAAGTGGGATTAAAAATGAACTTTCAGAAGACAAAAGTGATGTTTAGTGCTTTTACAAGAAATGAAGATTTATCAATTGTTGTAGTAAAGCTGGAAATAACAGATACGTACGTTTATCTTGGACAGCAGATATCAAGTGAGGGTCACATTGATGAAGAAATTAATCGGCGTATAAAACTTGCCTGAAAAGCTTTTGGAAGAAACAGCATAATTTTCAAGAGCAATATGCCGGTATGTCTTAAAAGAAAAGTGTTTGATCAATGCATCCTTCCAATGCTTACGTATGGTGCAGAGAAGTGGACCTTAACTAAAGGAGACATACAAAGGTTGCAGACAACTCAAAGAACGCATGGAGAGGTGCATGCTTGGTGTAACCAGGAGAGATAAGAAGTGGAACTCGTGGATCAGAAAAATGACAAGAGTGGAAGACAGCATGATCAGAGTAAATTCCCTGAAATCGCAATGGGCTGGACATGCTGCCAGAAGAACAGACCACCGATGGACAGTCGAAATTTTAGATTGGATTCGAAGGGACAGGAAAAGGCCCAGAAGAAGACCACATGGGAGATGTGTGGATGAAATTCGAAAGTATGCAGGAGTGACATGGAGGAGACTGGCACAAGACAGACCGTTGTGGAAGGGGATTGGGGAGACCTTCGTCCAGCAGTGGATTGATAATCGTTGGCAATGATGATGATGGTGATGATATATATATATATATATATATATATATATGTAATTTATACCTCCTTCTATGTGGTTAAGTATGATTTCAGCAGGTGACGTTTGGAAAATTTACAATCCACTGCAATTATATTTCAAAGTACGGAAGAAGGTTTATAGTAGTTTTAATGATATTTAGCCCCGGACAAATTTGAGATCACTCTACGCCACGCCACACTGGTGTTCAATTGGAAATCTCTTTGTCTCTGATACCTTCCTTCTACTATGTGAATCTTTTTGGGCGCCACTTGTTAATCTTCGTAACATACTTTTTAGCCGCATATGGAAGTCAGTAGTTGCTTCTATTTCTGAATGTTTTAAGAACTAAAAATCTGTTTGATTATTTTCTAACCTGTTTTATTGACTTTGAATAACTGTGATAGATTTGAAAATTTTCATTAACGCCTGAAAGGATTAAAAGATATGCTCATTACAACAGAAAAATCAGAGTCTTCTTTCTTGTTTTTCTTTGTTTCAAAAAACGTCATGGCCCGGGCATAAATTCGACCGGTAGTAAGCAGTAAATTGCTTGTAAGCAATGCAAACGCTCTATTGGAATGCAAACAACACTAGCTAGCACTACTTTTGCATTTTCGTGACGACGAATTTCATTTACAGCCTCTGCAACTCAGTAACACGCTTATTCTTTTAGAAACGTATTGTTATTTTTATTTTTGTAGCGTCTGTAACTAAGTAACACGGCTTAAGTTTCTAGAAATATATTGTTATTTTTACTTCAAGTGGTTTCAACTCAGTTGCACGGCTTAAGTTTCTAGAAATGGGTTGCTATTTTTATTTACAATGTCTGCAACTTAGTAACACGGCTTAATTTTCTAGAAATGTATTGTTATTTTTATTTACAGTGTCTGCAACTTAGTAACACGGCTTAATTTCCTAGAAATGTATTGTTATTTTTATTTACAGTGTCTGAAACTGAGTAATGCGGCTTAATTTTCTAGAAATGTATTGTTATTTTTATTTACAGTTTCTGCAACTTAGTAACACGGCTTAATTTCCTAGAAATGTATTGTTATTTTTATTTACAGTGTCTGAAACTGAGTAATGCGGCTTAATTTTCTAGAAATGTATTGTTATTTTTATTTACAGTTTCTGCAACTTAGTAACACGGCTTAATTTCCTAGAAATGTATTGTTATTTTTATTTACAGTTTCTGCAACTTAGTAACACGGCTTAATTTCCTAGAAATGTATTGTTATTTTTATTTACAGTGTCTGAAACTGAGTAATGCGGCTTAATTTTCTAGAAATGAATTGTTATTTTTATTTACAGTGTGTGCAACTCAGAAGAAGTCTTGATTTTCTAGAAATTTATATTATTTGTTGGAAAAAAGAATCTACAGGAGATATTGTTCTCATTTTTGGTAAATGATAAGTCTGGGTTATCGGCCAAATTATCTACAAAATGTGATTCAGCAGACTAAAACACATGATCTACCCCATCCACTCTTTTTTCCTTCTTACTGATAATGCTCTGCACCTAACGTTTCGAAAAGGTCACCCAGTTTCGGAGCAATACTTTCCTCAAAAAACCTATAGGGTATAAAATGTGCTTGGGTTATTGCTTATGGCATCGCTGTTTGCTTCCATCACTCATGCTGTGAAATGGTGTCAGTTTCATGAAGAGGCTTCAGTGTGACTGGCGGAAAAGTTTAAAATTAAATTCTTCGAATGCTTCTACGAATGTTAAAACCGAAGACTCAACGGAAGGAGCCTTAATTTCACAATCTGTTATAGCTCAATGACACCATCATAAGATGTGATTTAAAATGAGGAACATTTCAAAATTAAATTCTTTGAGTGTCTGTGTAAGTGCTAAAACAGAAGGCTCAACGGAGGAGCTTTTAATGCGAATATCTTTTATAGCTAAAGTACTCTTAGTAGCGGAAGAAAACTAATTCATGATTGATAGCGACTGCTTTTATAAAAGGAGGCTTATACAACGGTGTAAACTGCAAAAGAAAACGTCTGGCATGTGAATATCATATGTACAAAACAGCAGACTTATTATCTTTGCTTGTTCGAAGTATCGTCAATGTGAACTGGGGCATGCCAGTATTAGTCGACGAAGCTTTTACTGGACTGGAAGACCAGTTTTGATGACTGATGAAAATCACCGAAAAGCAGTTGATGAATTCATCTAAAATGACCGCCGTATTCGAGGGCGGATTGGCCCACCGGGACACTGGGACATTTCCCGGTGGACAACACAAGAAACGGCTCAATTTGTCGTATTCCTTTTGTCTAGATTTTTGGGACTTACGAAATAATAATGGTTAACTTCATTTGAGCTTTATTTCAGTCTGAAAAGTTATTACCTTCAAAACCATTTCCTTCCATTTATATTTCTTGGGCGTTCACTCAAAAATGGCATAGCAAACTACCTGCACTTATGTGAGAAAAGTGCTGCCGGATCTATGAAGTCGTTATAAATTAATTAAACTAAAGCTAACTACAGCTGGACTTAGGTCGTTGGACTTGGAGCCCAAGAAGGCTAGGGTATAGGCCAGTGGTTCCCAACGTGGGGGCCCAATTTGATATTTAAGGGGGGCAATTCGAGAATGAGCACACTAAATACTTTTTTTACTTTCTTCTAAGATCGCCAGAAGAAAGTAAAAAAAATTCACAGGCAGACCTGTGATTTTTGTTTTCTGAAAACCAGAGCAAGAAGAATCCCCCGAAACCTCTGAAATTTCTCCCCGCTTGCAATCTCCTAGCGCATGCTCACTTCCGCTCCACTAAGAGAAAAACCCTCCTTCAAACTCCATTTCAAAGCCCACTCGCGAGGCTTCCACTGAACTTTGAACCCCAGCGATATTTCCATGAATCCCACGTCAACGCAATCCTATTCTCTTCGCCTCCACGCAACAAAATAACAGAATGCTGACGCCAAGTACTTCCGTTCTATTCGAAACCAAAAACACTTGTCTTAACTGCTCTTTCCGAAACATAAAAAGTAACTATCCCACTCCCTCTGCTTTCACATTGTCACAACCATCAAAGTGCGTTTCATTTCATAAGTTTTTCTCACATTTATTTATTTCAGTCACAAACCCTATGCACAAAATGAGTAGTGCAAGCAAGAAAAAGTTCGTCAGTATTCAGAGGAATATTTAAAATTTGGTTTCATGCCCGCTATCCACGATGAACGGTCACCTTTCTACCTCTTATGCCAACAATGCTTGACCAACAAATCAATGAAACGGGGTCTTCTTGAGGCGCATTTGAAGGCGAAGCATAGTGCGTATGTAAATTACTTCAAGACTTTAAAGGAGAAGTTTGAAAAAAGATCAACAGTAAAGTCTCTGTCTCTGTTCACTGCACAAACTGTTACGGTCAGTCGTACTCTTGAGGCTAGTTACGAAATTTTTTTACTCATTACTAAATCTGGAAAAAATCATACTTTAGGGGAGGATTTAATTAAACCAACAATATCAGCATTTCTTAAAACAGTTCTGGAGAAAGATGACAAAGATGTGAAAGCCATGCCACTCAGTAACAATACTGTTAGCAGAAGAATAGATGAAATGAGTGAAGATATTGAAACACAACTTGTTGAAAAGCTGAAATCAAGAAAATGGTCAGCCAGCACAAATGGATGAATCAACTCTGAGAGGCAGTGAGGCCGTATTGCTAACCTATGTAAGATATGTTGATAAAGGTGAATTTGCTGAAGAAATGTTATTCTGCAAATCATTAGAGAGCACCACTACCGCTACTGATATATATAATAAGCTAAAAAATTACTTAGATGTCAATAATATACCAATGGAAAACATAACATCTTGTGTTGCAGATGGTGCTCCTGTTACGATGGGCAAGAAAAATGGCTGCTTAAAATTCATAAAAGATGAGAATCCAGATATGCTTCTTGTGTACTGTGTTATTCACAAAGAGAACTTAGTGTCCAAAAATATTTCTCCTGTTCTTAATGAGCGTCTCTTCAAGCAATTTTGTGATTATAAAAATGCAGAACATGTGAGACTTTTACTTCACACTGAGGCATGGTGGCTCTCAAAGCAAAATTGCTTGAAAAGATTCATGGAACTATTTGATATTCTTAGTGACTTTTTAAGTGACAAGCCGGAAATGAAGCACCTGCTAACCGTTGATGGTAAAGCATTTCTGAGTTATTTAGCAGATATCTTTGAAAAACTGAATATGTTGAATAAACAACTTCAAGGAACAAATAAAGCTCTTGTTCATGCAAAGGCGAAAATATTTGGCTTCGCTACATTTATGGAGTTATGTCAAAACCATATTTCTGACAAAACTTTTGACCTGTTTCATTGGCTAAAGAAATGTGAGGAAACTGATGTTGCTGTACTTGTCATTGTGGATCATCTGAAAATATTGGCCTCTGATTCGAAAGAAAGATTTTCTGATTTAAAACAAATTGATTTTCCAACATGGGTGATGCAGCCAGTGATAGTGAATCTATCTGATGTTTCAATGCAGTACCAAGAACTCTCGGAAATGCAAAATGATGAGTCAGTTAAAACTTTATTCAATATAAAAAGAGCGATGGCATGGCTTTGTGATGAGACAGAAACTAAATACCCAAGTTCAATCAACTTTGCAAGAAAACTGTTGTTACCGTTTCCATCTACATATTTAGCTGAATGTGGCTTTAGTGCTGTAAATGATTTGCTACTGAAGAAAAGAAATCGACTGGATATCACTAAACAAGGAGACCTGAGATTGAAGCTGACTAAATTGGTGCCTAATATAAAATCTCTCTGCAGCAGGCATGCAGCACAAATATCTCACTAACTTTAGTCTACTTATGTTGAGGTAAGCTGAAATTGTATTTTTAATTAAAATGATCAAAGTATTACAGAAAAAGCTTCCATTAAAATTATTTTATATTTATGCATTTCAGTTTTCAACACTATCTACCAACAAGTAATAGGACACCTGTGATAGCAAAGGAAAACGAAGTTTATTCACCTTCAATAGTTGGTGGAGTCTCCACGAGCGGCGATTACAGCTGCGACCCTCCGGGGCATACTCTCAACCAGGCGTTGTACGACGGCTAGCGGTATTTTCTTCCACTCGGCTTGGAGAAGCCAGGTCAGTTCCTTCACCGATTTCGGACGGTGGGGGCATTCCTTAAGGCGACGCTCCAACTCGTCCCAGAGGTGCTCGATAGGGTTAAGATCCGAGCTCTGCGCAGGCCAGTCCATTCGATTAACCTCATTGTCACCATACCAAGCCATTGTGGACCTCGCAACATGACAGGTGGCATTATCATCCTGAAAGTAACATGGGTCCACCCCGTAAAACTTCCACAACGTAGGAAGCGCATGGTCATCCAAAATGGTGCAATAGGTCTCGGCGTTGAGTCTACCAGGAATTGCGACCAAGGGTCCCGTGCCATACCAGAAGAAACACCCCATAGCATAATTCCACCGCCGCCGAACTTCACAGTTGGCACAATACATTCCGGCAGGAGGCGTTCTCAAGGCAGACGCCAAACCCAGACCCTGCCATCCGAACGGTAGAGGGTGGACCTTGATTTGTCGGTCCAGAGAACCTGTTTCCACTGTTCAACGGTCCACTGTCGACGTTCTTTGCCCCACGTTAGCCGAGCAGCGCTATTAGATTTGCTGATCAAAGGCTTGGGGGTGGCAGCACGTCCATGATAACCGAGCAAATGGGCTTCCTTACAGATGGTATTCATCGAAAGAACACTCCCGGATGCCTGCTGAAACTCCTCGCTGATGTGGCCCATCGATTTGGTGCGGTTCTTCAGAATTTCTTTGGCCAACACCCGTCGGACTTTAATTCCCAGTTTTGTGGGTCTGCCGGGTCGGGGCACATTCCGACAGTCACCTCTCATCCTCCACTTGCCAATCACGTAGGCCACTGTAGATTTTGAGTACTTCAACTCGCTGGATATGTCACGTATGTATCGGCCATTTCTGTGATACCCGATGATTACATCTTTCTCGAAATCAGAGAGCTCCGAACTGCGTGGCATCTTGCATGCGACTGGTTGCGTTGTTGTTTCCCACACGATATTTAACGGCGGCGGCCGTCACGTGTATCAGGACCGCAGATATTGTCGATTGCAGGGGTTTCCAATTACTTGTTGGTAGATAGTGTATTATAAGTTTTGAAACTTTATTTGCTGTTTTTTCATGTCACTTCATGTTATTATTAATTTTTTAACAATTTCTTAGTGATTTCTTCCTCAGTACTTCAACTGTAATTTCGTTCTTTTATTTTTCTCTTTCACGGATGCCATGTTCTTTGGAAACTTGTTAATGGCCTTTTAGGCCATTAACAAGCTTCCAAAGAACATGTGAATAGGAGTTCATTTTTTGAATAATAAGAATTATATGTCACAGAATTATACGCATATGTCATTATACGTGGACGATAGGAGTTATATATAATTTGTTTTTGAATAATAAGAATTATATGTAACTCCTATCCTCCACGTGAATAGGAGTTCTTTTTTTTTGTATAATAAGAATTATATGTCACAGGGGGAGGGGCATCACGATTTTAAAGATGCTTAGGTGGGGCATGGCCAAAAAAGTTTGGGAACCATTGGTATAGACCCTACCCTTTTTTGTAATCTCGAAGGAGACACTAGTACCTATTGTAATGTCCCATCACTCCAAACCTTTGTCCACAGGCTGACACAAAAAACCAAGCGGTTCTCCGACAGAGATATTTATAAGGTGATGGGTAGACTTTAAAAAATGGAGTCTACTCAATTAGGAGTTATTAGTGCCATTGCACAGTAGGCGATTAGTGATCAATTAATTCTATATATTAATTCTATAAGGTTTTCTACTGTAAAACCAGTTGTGAGAGAACGGCGGGACATAAACATATGGTTGAGGTATAAATATAAAGGCCTTACCATGTAGATGTGCCAGTCGAAGAGGAAAATGAGATTGGGGCAAAGGTTCGGGTGTTGTAGGGCGGCCGCGTTCCCATGTAAAGTCTATGGGAGAAGCGTTCGGTTGACATCCAATTGCCTGCGGTTGACTCAAGCGCTGTCGAAGCCGGAAGTATGGAGGGACTCAGATAGTACAAATTCCGAAGCCTATCTTCTCAGCGAACCGTTCTGCAAAGCAATGCTAGTTTATTTGAAAGTTCTTATCGGAACAGCGAACACTCGAAGACCTGATTGCCTTGTGCCATTGGACTGTGTGATGTATACATACAATTTAACACTCATTCGATCCAGTTTATTCACGTACGTTAGACGTTTGCCATTATGTAAATGAACGTCTGATATGAGTTTATTCTTTTCAAAAAAAAAACTAATTGTGGATTCCGACGGGTTTCGTGTACCGGAATAAAAAATTATTCATTGATTCCGACGGGTTTCGTCTACCGGGTTCGAATCCCGGTGAGGCATGGATGTTGTGTCTGCCTTAAGGCACCGGGTCTCTCCCTTCCCTGAAACCATTGACCCTAAATTAGGGACGGACGAATGCTTTTAGCCCAAGCGTTGGCTTATGATCATTCGTTCGTGAAGGGTCCGTGTTCGAATCCAAGTGAGGCATAGATGTTGCGCTTGTCTTACGTCCCTGGCTCTCTCCCTTCCATGGAACCAGTGACCCTAAAATAGGGACGGCCAACTACTTATAGCCCATTGAGTTGCTCACGGTGGTCGTTAAATCTTCAGTCACAAAAACAAATCACGAACCTGGACTACTGTCTTTACTGAAATGGTTGAATGAATTTGGCACTCAAAAAAGTTTACATTTGTTGTTTCATATGAGTTTATTATTTTCAAAAAAAAAAAAAAATAACTTACCGTCGATTCCGACGGGTTGCGTCTAGTATAAAAAAATTTTGCGTAGCAAAATTTCTGTGCCATATGCACATTTCAACTTTCAGAATGACCTATGGTAATTTTTTGTTGGAAATTTGGAAATGAGATCTAAACGAAATTTTTCGAATGAAAATAATTATCTGTTACGGCACTCCATTTTGAACCTCGTCTGATATTATATTCAATCATGAGCAGATTTTTAAAATTATTTCACTCTTCAATTTTTGTTATAGTTTATTCACATCTGCATTCGTTTTACGTTGCATACCAGTTCTCTTTCATAAAGGAGCTAAGAGAAGTTTAAGGAAATTTTTTCACCGGTAGACACGTACATTTTTAAAGTAGACCCCAAGACTAAACTTCCCGGCCTGGTTTGGTCATCCTAATCCACCTCTGGCCGTATTACTCGAAAGCAGATCGCAGCTAGGCTCGGAATCTTAAAACAAATACAGGCAGGCTCAGTTCTGATCGAGCCGTCAGTTTGGAACGTACGACTACGCCTTGTAGATCGAAGAGTTGAAATGAGCTAGTCAACTATGGTTTCAAAGCGTTTATTTAATTTGTTATAGCCAACTCAGGTCCATGATACGAAAAGTAGTTTACATAATTTTCCAAATAATGTTGGATACGTTGCGAACACAAAATAGATAGATACACGAATTACCCAGCGTGGTGCTCTGTCTTTTTGGGCTTCTTACATTCCTCATCATATGCTGTTGCCTCTCGTTTTGATTTTCTTTACTTTTTCTTGCTTTAATTCTCCGAATTCCGCGGCATTGTCGAAAATGTTAACCAGTTCTCAATTTTTAGAAAATTCAATTAAAACCACTGCGATATGTTCTTTAAATATTTAAATAGATCTCGTCGATAGCTTTAAAACGATACCACGCACAGTCGTTTTGCACTCACGGTTGTCCAGATAAGCCGCGATATTGTCAAACGTGTTCACAAGAAAACAATTTTTAAAATGTTCAGTTCAAACCACTGCGAAATGTTTTTTCTTATATTTGAATAGATCTCGTCGAGAGTTTTAAACCGTGCCACGTACAGTCATGTTGCGGTTGCCGTGATAGGCTGAGTCAAACGCGGCCACACCCAGAAATATTCCATCATCTCTACCGCGCACAGGGAGAGAGTGGATCGTCGCACGCACGATGTATTGCACAGAACGCAAGAATTGGACTGCATGCTGTTTACGAATATGCTAACACGAATAGTGTACAGCACGTATTTTTAGCGCTATAATGATTTCAATTTGGATCTGTTTTTGTCACAGGCAGTCGGACATAAAGTCGCCCCATACTATCCGCGGAGTTAGACGTAGTCCTATGTCAAAAGAGTGGGGCGTATCATTGCTTCACTTTGCCACACAGAAACCTGTTCTCGATGTGTGTCACGCATGTTGACACCAAAAGACCAACAGAAGTGTCTTGAGTGTTGTGAAAAACTTCTGAAGCATTATTGTGAAGACGAAGATCAATTTCTGTTGAATATTGTTCCTGGGGATGAATCATGGATCCATCACTTTGACCCTGAAGAAAAACGATAGAGCATGGAATACCGACGCGGTTCCTCTCCTCTTCCCAAAATAATCAAATCAGCGCCGTCTCCCAGCAAAGTTCTTTTGTTTGGTTTTTGGGACTCACACAAAGTTTACCTGACAGAAATTTTGGGGCCTGGGAATTCTATCAATTCAGTACGTCGTACTGAAACAAAAAAGAACCTATGCCGGAGGGTGTGTCGAGTTAGGAAGTAAAATTGCACTGATCTTGTTCCGACATGAACGCAAAACAGCACACTTCTCACGTGCACTTGATGTTATCCAGAAGCTTAAATTTGAAGTTCTCTCCCATCCACCATACAGCCCGGACTTAGCTCCGAACTATTTTCATTTTTTTCCAAATCTGAAAAGGGATCTCGAGGTGACTCATTTCACATCAGACGATGAAATGAAATACGCTGTCACATCATGAATCAGAAAAAGAAGCTTTGAATTCTGCATTGACAGAATGCGTAAATTTCTCTTACGTTGCGAAAAATGTATTGAACGAAAAGACGACCACGTAGAAAAATAAATATGTCAACTAGTACGAGGATTGTACCGAAACTAATGAAAAAGTGGGCATGTTTTTTTTTATTAACAGACAGATGTCGTTCAAATTACACAGGTTGGTAACTCTTTCTTTACACAAAGTACCTTTGTATAGAGAAAGAGTACTACTCAACTTTGTCTCTATCAAAATCGATGCCTTTGCGCCATTGTTGAACCCAACTGTTGAATCCTCTTTGAAAAAATTCAGGTGCGGACTGTTGTACCCTCTTCTTTACAGCCACTTTCACCACATCTGTGTTATCAAATCGTTGTCCCCGGAGACTGTTCTTTATTGGACTAAACAGATGGAAGTCGGGGGATGCCAGATTTGGGCTGTACGGAGGATGGGGACCAGCAACCAGACTAATTTGCTGATCGCCTGATTTGTTGCCAAAAATGTGTGGTGGTCTAGTATTTTCATGATGAATGTGGACCCTTTTCAGATTCTTGTCCGGTCTCTTTCTCCATATGGCTTCTCTAAGCTTCTTCAATGACTCAATGTACCACTCGTTGGTCACGGCACGGCCACGTTCCAGAAAATCAAGGAGCGTATCATCACGAAAAAACCGTCACAATGACTTTCTGTGCTGATCGCCGGCTCTTAAACTTCTTAGGCCTTGGTGAAGAGGTGTTACCATTCCATGGATTGATTCTTCGTTTCCGGATCGTAAAGATACGCCCATGTTTCATCCCCTGTCACCAGATCAGAAACAAAACGTGTGTTTATTGGCTTCGAACGCTTCCAGCAGATTAGGGCAGAATTCGATCCTTTTTTCCTTCAAATTGGGTATCAACTGCCACGGTACCCACTTTGCACACACTTACTGATAACCTAAGTCTTCCCGCATCTTCTGTATGACATTGTGATCACACTCCAGTTGTGGAACAAGCTCAGGGATTGTGACTCGTCTTTCCGCGCGAATAAATTCATTCACGCGCTGATGATTCGTGTGAGTGGCCGCGAATGATGGTTTGCCACTGTGTGGTTTGTCTTCAATGCTGGTTTCTCCGGTTTTTAAACTTTTTCATCCATCTGTGCATATTGGTCTTGGCAATGGTGTCGTCTCCGTAAACATTCTGTAGCTCTGTGGATGTCGGACAGCCTACACCCTTCCTTCGCCAAGAACTCAATGACGGCACGTTGCTTCTGCTTGGAATCCACTATTTATTTGCATTGAAGAAGAAGGGTTAATATAGAGAAACAGTTACTCTACCAACATGTGCAATTTGAACGACCTCTGTCGGTTAATAAAAACGTTATGCCCACTTTTGCATTGTTTTCGGTACAAACCTCGTACCTACCATATTGTACTTCCGTTTCTGTTTTTGTTTGTGCACTTACGTGGGTTCTTTATCTTGGATATTTGACTCTGTGCATTACTTATCTGCCTACCCTAACAGAACTACATAGGGTGAGTCGAAAGTTTTGCATAAACGCATGTGCTGCGGTGGCTATGTCACGTGTTTCAACTAGTTCAAGTCGCGCACTGCAGTCAATGGAAAGGGATATAAAGTGGTAGCCGTTAATGTGAACAGCATTGCATGTCGTCGTTCTGTCTGTGGTTGGGGCGCCTAAAAGATGAACAGCCACAGCCGGCTAATCAGCTTTACGAGTTTGAACTCGGCCATAACGATGCTCAAGCAACAAGAAACATTTGTCAAGAGAAAGGGGAAGGTTCCGTGAACTGCAGCACGGAAACCAGATGGTTCAAGAAATTTCTCTCAGGTGACAGAAACCTCGACGATCAGCCAATGTCAGGTAGGCAGCGAACCGCGGATTCGAAGGCTGTGCGCCAGGTCGTACAGACAAATCCGACAACAAGCACTCAGAGATTATCAGGCGAGCTGAGCATATCATAGACCACCATGGTTCATCACCTTCAGGACCTCGGCAAGATCTACAGGAGCTGCCGCATTATCCCTCACGAACTGGTGCTAGCTGAAGCAAACCAACGAGTGGAAATGTGCACGAAATTCCTAGAATACCCGCGCGATGTACGTTTCAACAAGATAATTGTTACGTGTGATGAAAAGTGGGTCTATTTCTGTAATCCTAACATACAATGGCAGTGGTTGAGCACGGGCCAGCTTCCTGAATCTGTTGCCAAACGAGGGCATTTTGAGCACAAGGTGATGCTCTGCGTCTGATGGAATTTCGAGGGGATAATCCATAACGAATTTGTTCCAGACGGTCGGACCATCAACGCCAACCTCTACTCTGAACAGCTGTAGCGGATGTATGCCGTTTTGGAGGAGACGTACCCGGCACTGGTGAACAAACAGCGCGTTCTCCTACACCAGGACAACGCTCGGCCTCATACGGCGCGAACCACCCGGCAAAACTCCAGGACTATATGCTGAGTGTAGCATCGAAATGACGCCACACTCAGCATATAGTCCAGATCTTGCCCCTTCGGATTATTACCTGCTCCGGTCCACGGCCAACTTTCTTCGCGGGCGGCACTTCAACAACCAGGAGGAGGTGGCAGTTGGGGTGAAGGAGCTCTTCGCCTCGAAGGACAAGAACTGGTACCGCCCCGGAATCGAAGAACTGACAGACATATGGCTAAAGACGGTGCAACACGATGGCCTATACTTTGAATGCTAATCAGCTTTCGTCATAAAGGTACGTATGAAGACATAAAGTGATCCAAATATTGCAAAACTTTCGACTCACCCTCTGCAGAATCGAAGAACTGGCAGACAGATGGCTAAAGACGGTGCAACACGATGGCCTATACTTTAAATATCAGTCAGCTTTCGTCGTAAAGGTACGTATGAAGACATAAAGTGATCCAAATATTGCAAAACTTTCGACTCACCCTCTGCAGAATCGAAGAACTGGCAGACAGATGGCTAAAGACGGTGCAGCACAATGGCCTATACTTTGAATACTAGTCAGCTTTCGTCGTAAAGGTACGTATAAAGACATAAAGTGATCCAAATATTGCACAACTTTCGACTCACCCTCTGCAGAATCGAAGAACTGGCAGACAGATGGCTAAAGCCGGTGCAACACGATGGCCTATACTTTGAATATCAGTCAGCTTTCGTCGTAAAGGTACGTAAAAAGACATAAAGTGATTCAAATATTGCAAAACTTTCGACTCAACCTCTATAGAATCAAAGAACTGGCAGACAGATGGCTAAAGCCGGTGCAACACGATGGCCTGTACTTTGAATGCTAGTCAGCTTTCGTCGTAAAGGTACGTATGAAGACATAAGGTGATCCAAA
The DNA here is from genome assembly GCA_039090855.1 of Macrothele yani. NCBI lineage: Eukaryota > Metazoa > Arthropoda > Arachnida > Araneae > Macrothelidae > Macrothele > Macrothele yani. The sequence continues at coordinate 131,535,514 of CM076995.1, read as the reverse complement.
TATTGCAAACCTTTCGACTCAACCTCTGTAGAATCGAAGAACTGGCAGACAGATGGCTAAAGACGGTGCAACACGATGGCCTATACTTTGAATGCTAGTCAGCTTTCGTCGTAAAGGTACGTATGAAGACATAAAGTGATCCAAATATTGCAAAACTTTCGACTCGCCCTCTGTAGAATCGAAGAACTGGCAGACAGATGGCTAAAGCCGGTGCAGCACAATGGCCTATACTTTGAATGCTAGTCAGCTTTCGTCGTAAAGGTACGTATAAAGACATAAAGTGATCCAAATATTGCAAACTTTTCGACTCGCCCTCTGTAGAATCGAAGAACTGGCAGACAGATGGCTAAAGACGGTGCAACACGATGGCCTATACTTTGAATGCTAGTCAGCTTTCGTCGTAAAGGTACGTATAAAGACATAAAGTGATCCAAATATTGCAAAACTTTCGACTCGCCCTCTGTAGAATCGAAGAACTGGCAGACAGATGGCTAAAGACGGTGCAACACGATGGCCTATACTTTGAATGCTAGTCAGCTTTCGTCGTAAAGGTACGTATAAAGGCATAAAGTGATCCAAATATTGCAAAACCTTTCGACTCTGCCAGTTCTTCGATTCTACAGAGGGCGCTCTGTAGAATCGAAGAACTGGCAGGCAGAGGGCTAAAGACGGTGCAACACGATGGCCTATACTTTGAATGCTAGTCAGCTTTCGTCGAAGGTACGTATAAAGACATAAAGTGATCCAAATATTGCAAAACTTTCGACTCACCCTCTGTAGAATCGAAGAACTGGCAGACAGAGGGCTAAAGACGGTGCAACACGATGGCCTATACTTTGAATGCTAGTCAGCTTTCGTCGTAAAGGTACGTATGAAGACATAAAGTGATCCAAATATTGCAAAACTTTCGACTCACCCTCTGTAGAATCGAAGAACTGGCAGACAGATGGCTAAAGCCGGTGCAGCACAAAGGCCTATACTTTGAATGCTAGTCAGCTTTCGTCGTAAAGGTACGTATAAAGATATAAAGTAATCCAAATATTGCAAAACTTCCGACTCGCCCTCTGTAGAATCGAAGAACTGGCAGACAGATGGCTAAAGCCGGTGCAGCACAATGGCCTATACTTTGAATGCTAGTCAGCTTTAGTCGTAAAGGTACGTATGAAGGCATAAAGTGATCCAAATATTGCAAAACTTTCGACTCGCCCTCTGTAGAATCGAAGAACTGGCAGACAGAGGGCTAAAGACGGTGCAACAAGATGGCCTAAACTTTGAATGCTAGTCAGCTTTCGTCGTAAAGGTACGTATGAAGGCATAAAGTGATCCAAATATTGCAAAACTTTCGACTCGCCCTCTGTAGAATCGAAGAACTGGCAGACAGAGGGCTAAAGACGGTGTAACACGATGGCCTATACTTTGAATGCTAGTCAGCTTTCGTCGTAAAGGTACGTATGAAGACATAAAGTGATCCAAATATTGGAAAAAATTTTCGACTAGGCCTCTGTAAAATAAGCGTACAACGCTTATTTTAATTCATCGTAGTATTACGCCGAAATACAATTCAGAGTGGTTGAAGATATTACCTTAAAACGCTATCAAAATATTTGTCGTTTCGCTTTCCGCATTAGCTGACACTAAACAAATGTGATGGAGTGAATACGAGTAACCTTTTTCTGTGATGTCTCTCGGAGAGATATTCTAAAATCACGATGGTTTGGGAAAAATGACATCCTGACAAGATAAATGTCATCTACAAACAGAAATTTTGCTCTGTACTCTTTTCAAGTCAAATTATTCAGGCATCAGCATAAAGGAAGTCAGCATATATTAACCTTTAACCGAACGTTTGAAGAGATGAAAAAAATAAAAGTGCTGTGTTTTGAATAAACAAGTTATTGAGTATGGAATATCACGGCGGTTAAGAACGACTGCTTAGCCATCGATAGAGGGTTCAGATTTACGGGTTCGAACCACTATATTTTGTGCATCGTGCCAAATCGGCAGTAAGCGAGGACGGTAGTTTAAAGATGTTTTTATAAAAAAAAAAGGCTAAAATAAATTGAATACAAAAGTATAAGGAAGAAATAAAATATGTACAGTTTCTTATGTAACGGATCTCTGATTATGAGAACGCAGGGTTTTAAAATACAGTAATTATGTAAAGTTCATGGAAACAATTCTTAAAACAACGTGTGTTTATTTGCATTTTTTCTAACATCAACATTTTGTTTATCAGTAATATCACATTTCCACAGGGAACTGTTGTTATTAGTGATGCTCCATGGGGAAAACTCTGAAAACAACGTGGTATTTTGCATTTTCCTACAACATCAACACTTTATTTATCAGTACCATCGGCATTTACACAGTAAACTGTTGTTATTGTGTCATCTGTTTGCAGTCTTTCTCATTTTTGTTTGAAATTCATTTATTGGGTGTCATCCTATAAACAAATAGGATTAATCCATGTTACACACATTATGACGTATACTCTAATTTAACTTTCATTTCAGTTTCTGAAATGAAAATTAATTAGAGTATAGTCTTTAACGTTATATTTTCTCACTCGCGGAATGTATGTTGGCAACAGTCTTGAGCTCAGGGTGTGTGCCGTGTGCGTGTAGACATTATAAAAACGAGCTATATAATGTTGAAGCAAACAGTGAAAAGTGCGATGTGGTGTCGTAATCGTGGAAGTTACATTACGCTGAAGTGGTGTTTAAGTCTAAGTCTGCCCGTACGAGTTGTGTTTTTATATCTTATGTATTTAGCGTTGGAAATTGTTAATCAAATTTTCTGCTTACTAGCTTACATTAATTAGCTTTAAAATATTAGTGCTTTATGAATCAAGTTCTGCATGAGTAGTACTTATGGGATATTGAAAGAATAAGAGGAAGTAATCTAAGTAACTGTTTCTCGAACTTCATTTGAGTGACTCCTGTTTCGCTTAAAATCAGTGAGTAAGAACTGACTGTATGTAGTGTTCAGTACGCCATATATTCACGTTTCAAATAGTGAAGGATACTATATTTTTTAGTTCATATCCAAATAATATTTCTAATCGTTAATCCTTGCCTCATCCTCTGAACTTTTGGCTGTTTCGCCGTTCGCTATTCTCAACGATAATTTGTGTCAATTTTTGAATTCTTGAAGCTAACTAACCATTACTATAACTGATTTCTTGAATTTGGTATTCTTCCCCAAACAATCGCCCTTTTTAAGAATAACTTCATCGGTAATAGCTCCATGCTAGTAATTTAACTGACCAATCCATAGAACAAGATTTGTTTTTCAGATCCCATCACTTATATCACTTCACGCTTAAAAAATTTCCTTCTGCTAACTGACTTGGCAAAAAGGTTGGAAAAGTGATTTGCTAATGCTTGATGGCTTTGCATTTTCCCCATGAGCATCGAACAATCTTTTGCCTCCTACAGAATGCTTTAATATAAACGAAACTCGATGAATGAAAACAAAAACTCACAACAAGCAGTCCATGCAACAAAAGTGACTCCGAAAGCGTTGTATATACACCGATCAGACATTATGACCACCTGCCTAATAAGCTGTAGGACCCCTTTTATCCCATAAAACAGCGGCCACTCGGCATGGCATTGATCCAATGAGCTAGTGATAGGTATCTTGGGGTATCTGGTACAATAATGTCGACAACCGGTACTCCAGTTCCCGTACATTTCGGAGTGGTGGTGATTTAGCGCGAACATGCTTTTCCAAATCGAACCACAAATGTTCCATTTGGTACATGTCAGGCAAATTTGGAGACCAGGGCATTAACAGAAAGTCATCAGCATGTTCCTCGAACCACTTCTTGGCGATTACGGCAGTGTAGCATGGCGCATTATCCTATTGGTAATGGCCATCACCAGCAAGGAACACAGTTGCCGTGAAGGGGTGAACTTGGTCCTCAATGATGTTCAGATACCTGACAGGTGTAGGGGTATCGTGCTATTGGAATAATGGGGCCTAAAGTGTCCCAAGTAAACATCGCCCACAGCATAACACCTCCGCCGCAGACCTGTTTCTTCCCAACAGTGCATCCAGGTGTCATAGCCTCCTTTGGTAATCGGCGAATCCGCACTTGGGCGCCTACGTGATGCACCAGGAATCTTGATTCGTCAGACCAGGCTACTTTCTTCCAATCATCCACGGTCCAATCTCGATGATTTTGGGATCATTTCATGCGTTGCTGGCGATGACGTGCAGTGAGCATGGGGACCCGGCTGGGTCTTCGGCTACGCAGGCCCATGTGCAGAAGGCTGCGATGAAATGTGTGCTGTGAAACATTACCCTGATCACCACTGTTGTAGCTGTGTGTGATCTCTCGCACTGTGGCCCTGGGGTGCTTATCGCTGTTAAAAATGAGTGACAGTCTCCGCTACCCTCTAGCGTCGATGAGCTGCGGACGACACACGGCTGGAAGATGGTCCGTAGTTTGGACATATGTGAACCCCTTTAGATACGTATTCACTACAGCGGCACGTGAACAACCCATAAGCCGCGCCGTTTCCGAGATCGTAGTTCCGTGGCGTCGTGCTATCACATTTGTCCTTCATCAAACTCCGATAATTCGGCAGCTTTTCCAATTGTAACTCCAAACACGCTACTAACCGGAAGCCGGTCCTCGGGTTGTATATACATTATCTATCAACAGGTAATTGGACACCCTTGCAATCGACGATATCTGCGGTCCTGATACACGTCACGGCCGCCGCCGTTAAATATCGTGTTGGAAACAACAACGACACCAGTCGCATGCAAGATGCCACGCAGTTCGGAGCTCTCTGATTTCGAGAAAGGTGTAATCGTCGGGTATCACAGAAATGGCCGATCCATACGTGACATATCCAGCTAGTTGAAGTACCCAAAATCGACAGCGGCCTACGTGATTGGCAAGTGGAAGATGAGAGGTGACTGTCCATATGTGCCCCGACCCGGCAGACCCACAAAACTGGCAGTTAGAGACCGACGGGTGCTGGCCAGAGAAATTCGGAAGAACCGCACCAAATCGATAGGCCACATCTACGAGGAGTTTCAAGAAGCATCCGGGAGTGTTCTTAGCTGAATACCATCCGTAAGGAAGCCCATCTACTCGGTTATCATGGACGTGCTGCCGCCCACAAGCCTTTGATCACCAAGTCCAATAGCGCTGCTCGGCTAACGTGGCGCAAAGAACGTCGACAGTGGATCGTTGAACAGTGGAAACAGGTTCTCTGGGACGACGAATCAAGGTTCACTCTCCACCGTTCGGATGGCAGGGTCTGGGTTTGGAGTCTGCCTGGAGAACGCCTCCTGCCGGAATGTATTGTGCCAACTGTGAAGTTCGACGGCGGTGGAATTATGCTATGGGGGTGTTTCTCCTTGTATGGCACAGGACCCTTTGTCCCAATTCCTGGTAGACTCAACGCCGAGACCTACTGCACCATTATGGATGACCATGCGCTTCCTACGTTGTGGCAGTTTTACGGGGTGGACCCGTGTTACTTTCAGGATGACAATGCCACCTGTCATGTTGCGAGGTCCACCATGGCTTGGTATGGTGACAATGGGGTTAATCGAATGGACTCGCCTGCGCAGAGCCCGGACCTTAACCCTATCGAGCACCTCTGGGACGAGTTGGAGCGTCGCCTTAAGGGGTGCCCCCACCGTCCGAAATCGGTGAAGGAACTGACCTGTCTTCTCCAAGCCGAGTGGAAGAAAATACCGCTAGCCGTCGTACAACGCCTGGTTGAGAGTATGCCCCGGAGGGTCGCAGCTGTAATCGCCGCTCGTGGAGGCTCCACCAACTATTGAGGGTGAATAAACTTCGTTTTCCTTTGCTATCACAGGTGTCCAATTACTTGTTGGTAGATAGTGTATATTGCTCTGTGAACTTCACCTGCTCCACCGTTGGGTCTCCAGGCACGCTCTTTTCTCTAGGCTGGGGGTGGTCATAATGTAATTGCTCATCGGTGCATAACTAGTTGTTTTAGAGTCACAAAAATGTGAAATGAGAGTCAGGAATGGCTTTTTTTTTCTGAGGGAGTACGGCCTCTATAGAAATACGGATATAACACGCAGCAGTTAAGCTATTGCTATTTGATCAAACTGTAAAAGGAACCATATGAAAAGAAAAATATGACTTTTCCTCTCCGCTTAGTAAACTTCGATATTTAACTCAAAACACAGGCACACGCATACCAGTCGTCTAAATTCCGTTTGATGCAATAAATCGCAGACGATTCTACCCTTGATTTTCGGCAGCTGACCACATTTCGCTAGCAGCATCGTGGTGTTTTCGGGAGAGTGGGCGTAGCGGTGGCTATTATCTAACTGTTGCGCAAAACTTCTATGAGGAGGATCTAGCGTGAGTCAAAACTTCTATGAGTGGTGATCCAAAGAGAAACATCAAAATTTCGCTAGAATGTCCGGACAGATGGCGGTTAGTGAGGTGGCGGTTTAAAGGGAGAAGTTTTCATTTAGTAGATTAAGGTAAGATTTGCAATCCGTAAGCAATGGGCTGAAGGCGCGAAAGGCTGTTTAAAGGAGAACAGTTTATTGAGAATTTTAATCAGCAACTCGTTTAATAGGAAATACTATTGAGACGATTTCAATTTAATTAAAAAGGTAGCATGTAGGAAATAAGTCTTCACAGTGTTTTGACCCCCACCTTGTTTTGCGTCATTGGTTAGATTTTTTCATGTTGGTTTCCTAATACACTTCCGACCATACTGATCTTCAAAACGTATGCATGTAGATTTGGGAACCCATGTGAATTCCTAGAACTTTTTAATAAAGCTGCTTGATTTAGCGCAGGATGAGCACTTCAAATAACTGTGCTTAGGCTGAATTTTTCTCAAAACGTATGCATGTAAATTTATGAATTCCTAGAACTTTTTAATAAATCTGATTTAGCACAGGATGAATGCTTCAAATGACTGTGTTTAGACTGAATCTTTTTCTAAACGTATGCATGTAGATTTGGGAACCCGTGTGAATTCCTAGAACTTTTTAATAAAGCTTTTTGATTTAGCGCAGGATAAACGTTTCAAATGACTGTGCTTAGACTGAATCTTTTTCAAAACACTTTATTAAAAATACGAAAAGTGTGGAATCCGGTTATGTGGGAAGTACCAACAGACGCGTGAAGAATAGAATATTAACACATCAAAGAGCCATTTCTAAAGCAAACCGTTCCACAACTCTAGCTAGAGCCTGTGTACAAGAGAAATTCCAACCCAACTGGAATGACATTAAATTTATATCAGGCTTCAAAAACGAATGGACGTTACGATACGGCGAGGCAATCGTGATCCAGAAATCAACGGATTCATGCTGCAATGAGGATGGCCGCCCCGGTGGCGCAGTAGTCTAAGCGATGGCCTCTGATCATTCGTCCAAAAGGGGTCCGGGTTCGAATCTCGGTGAGGCATGGATGTTGTGTTTGTCTAACGGCGCTGGCTCTCTCCCTTCCCTGGAACCAGTGACCCTAAATTAAGTACGGGTGACTGCTTTTAGCCCATTGAGTTGCTCACGGTGATCGTTGAACCTCCAATCAAAAAAAAAAAAAATTAGGAGCAACCAGCCTTACTCCCAACACCTTGGAAACAACTCATCTATCTAGCGGGACCAACCAACAATTTCCACAGAGGTGGCATTAGCCATACGGGCTGAGAGATTAATCATTAACCAACCTGACACACACATTCACCCGTGTCTGTGGGAACTTTATCGAGAACGCCAGTCTACAAGCTGGGCTTGAGGCGACGTCGCACAGATTGGCTTCCGGGAACTTTTAACTATGTGAAGTGTGGTTTCTTTTATTATTTTAGTATTTTATTAGTGTACACCTGAGGATGGGATCATATCGAGCATCCCGAAAGTGCTTGTGTTTCTTTAAATAAATGTGTTAACGTGTCAAGACGGTGTTGTTGCAACAATTACCTTTGGAATTTCTCGACACGTTTACCCAACCAAACTTGTTTAACCCTAACGCATGCATGTAGAATTAGGAGCCCATGTGAATTACTAGAACTTTTTAATAAATCTGTTTGATTTAGCGTAGGGTGAACGCTCCAAATGACTGTGCTTAGGCTGAATCTTTTTCAAAACGTGTAGATGTAGAATGGGGAACCCATGTGAATTCCTAGTAGTTTTTTATGAATATGTTTGATTTAGCGCAGGATGAACGCTTCAAATGACTGTGCTTAGGCTGAATCATTTTCAAAACGTATGCATGTGGATTTGGGAACCCATGTGAATTGCTAAAACTTTTTAATAAAGCTGTTTGATTTAGCGCAGGATGAACAATTCAGATGACTGTGCTTAGGCTGAATTTTTTTATTTCTCAGTTCATTCCATTCAAATGTTGTGTCATTGATGGAGTCTGTAAATGTTACAAGAATTGTACTTTTATCCCTCAGCAGCACTGTTTCAGGAATTCCACCTTCAGAAGCGCTGTTACTTCGAGCAGAAGGATCTGTGGTTTGAAATTCACTACCGCAAAAAATGTTTTATTCTATAACGTAACAAGTCTTATAATTGTAAGCATGACAGCATACAATAACAGTTCTACGATTGAAGATTTGGCAGCATAGAATATAGTACATTCGTAGACGGAGTAAACACCGACGTCATCAACATGTCTCGTATGTCACGATTTTTTTTTTCATATGTAGAGGATTTTAGAAAGGGAGTGTTTGACCCCAGGTCTTAAACAACCCTTAGAAATAGGAAACTAGGAGATTCAGGCTAGAGCGCCCGTTAAGAAAGGGACACGGAAGCGAAGTAGAAAGGGGTAGGAAGACGCCCTTATTTATTACCGGGGGCCAGTACCCGGGGTCCGACGGCTTAAGGTGCCCATCCGACGCACGGCGGATCTTTAGTGGATCGAGCGTTCATACCTGCTGGGATCGAACCTGAGACCCTTTCCGTTGCAGTCACGAACGTTGCCCATTAGGCAACCCGCGGCCGTATGTCACGAATTTGCATGATTCTTCTACAGTATTTATATCACTTATCATGACTTGATTGACTGCCATTTATAGCCCAAATGAAGTAAAACTCACTCATAAGAGTACAGACGTAACTTTCAATCAGGAAAGGGCAGCAAGAAGCAGCCAAAATTTTCATAAGTGAAAGGTCAACTAAAACATAAAATTAAAAAGGCTTCATTGGAGCAAAGTGAAGCAAAACTGACCAGGTGATTGTGGAAGATAATAATATATTGTGGAAGATTGTGGAAGATAATAATTGCGTACCGAGATCTCACCGCAACGCGCTCGAACAATTGAAAAAGATGTAAAGTGTACTATTGGGAAAATGTCGACAGTTTCTTACTGAAATATAGGCGCTGTGACTATCCGCGGTTAAGGTTGTGAATCTACCCTGCTTTCCAAAACCTAAAGACGAACAATATTTCGAGAAATTCAAAAAATGCTGTTTTGTCAACTAAAGCTTTAATGATGATGTTGCTGGTTAGAAGACATTTTAACATTGATAATACGGCTTCAAGCAAGACGTCCAATTTTTATAGGGATGCGATTTGTTAGTAAAGGTGATCCTGCTGTTACAAATTTCCCGAAAGCAAGCACTCAGCTGTCTTGCGAATAGTGCAGCGTCAGAAAGTACCCAAAAATGATAACGTGGGATATGTTTGAATTTTAATGCATTTTCCGGGGAAACATTTCCTGAAGCATGGCAGATTGGTGAGTGTTTGAACATAGATAAATACCAAGTCGTTCGGAAAATGATGGCCGATTTAGAGGGTAAAAATGAAGAGACATACCTCATAGCACATAATCTTGTTCGAAATAGACGCCTTCAGTAGCAACAGACCTCTGTCAGCGAGTGATAAATTCTTCAATGCCAGTCCGGAAGAAATCAGGCTACCTCGGTGCAAGAAAGTCCCAAAATACAAATCCTGCCTTCTCTCGGTTTCTGAAGGTCCTGTCCTTGAGGAGGTAGTTGCTAAAATGCATGAATAGGCGGAAGTCGGTAGGTTCCAAGTTAAGCGAGTAGGCTGGATGTGGTAGAGTGTCGAACCTCAGTTCGCGCAGTTCCTGTTTCGTCATTTTTGACAGGTGTGGTCTTGCGTTATCATGGAAGAGGATAAGACCCTTCCTGTTCACCAAAGACGGATGTTTGGAACCCAACGTTTGACGCATTCTGCCAATTTCTTCAGAGTATGTGATTGAGGTAAGGTTTTCACCAGCATTCAAAAACCTGTAGTGTATGACATTGTGAACAGCCCACCACACTTTCAAAAAAACATTTTGGCGTCAACCTTGTTTACGGCTGTTGTTTCGGTGGTTCACCATGGTTTCGTCGCTGTCCAGGTGGCTTACGGTAGTCATATAACACCCACGTTTCATCACAGGTTACAATACGATCAAGTAGGGAATCCTTGTCCTTGCGAAGGAGAAGGATCCCCTACTTGCCTTCAGAGCGCCTTTAGCAATGACCAAAAATCGTCCTCGTCCCTCCTCACCTTGTAGGCTCGTGTCACCGGAACGAAACTTTTCAAACCATCGACAAACACTACCTTCAGTTGTTGCCTCCTTGCCACATGACCACATTACGGTAGATTTGTGCCGCATTATGGCCCAATTTGAACTCATGTAGCAGAATCACTCCCAACTCATTCCTTCCTAACATGTTGTACATACCATTCTCATACGAGTAGCAACAACTGCAGCTCAACCAATCATGGCGTGTATGGGGCGTCTGAGTCTTCCTTCAACTCGTGCAAATGGCGCTGCGAGCGGTTTGGTATGTAAGCAATGTGGGCGAGTTGAATGCGGCATCTTAGAAAATCGGCCATTGTTTTCCGAACAACTTGACACTATGACCAAAGGCAATACGAAATTATCGTAGATGTAACTAACGGAGACTATGGAAAAAACATCTTAACCCTTTAACGACCATAACGCCCAAAACGCCCGTACATACAAACAGCCATAACCACCTGAAATGCCTGTCTAGAGTGAGTCAGATTTCCTACCCTTACCTGTTCTTCAAGTTTTCTCGACCTATGAGGTATCAGCAGGAGTCACCCTCAGTCACTATTGTTATTAAACAAGGAAGTGAACCAACAGACAGCGCGTTCTGGTATTTTTTTTTTTCGGGCGCTCTGGTATTTGGAGTGATAAACGATTTTTAGGCCATGGTCGTTAAAGGGTTAAACGAAGAACCATCCGGCGTACTAGCAACGCTGTAACCATGTCAAAAATATTTGAATGTGCGAATGACCTAAAGGTGGGATTTCGTTTAAAAATTTCGTGAATAATAGTTGCGCGATTCCTCACAGCTGACAAGTCTTTATGGAGACTTTGGAAAATCAAAAACTAAATAATATAGCTTGAGGCTTCGTGGATCATTTACAAACACTTTCGAAGCTTAAGGGAGCTGTTATTCTGACTTGCTTGCCCAGTACGGTCAGATAATGCTCTGGGCTAAATATAAATGACAATTCTGTCCGCACAAAGTTTATTCTCTGGTTTATGTAAAGGGAGATTAATGTTCCACCGCCTGCATCGTAGGTTGTTCCTGCATAATGCCGAACATAAACATACTTATCTAAGGAAGCAGACTTCCGAACATTGGGATGCATGCAATACTTTTGAGGGGAACCCTTTGTCAGGTGACGTGCATTATTGATTACGAGTTGCATCTTAATGGGAAATACTTCATTATGTATTTGGTGAGAACACGATGGTGGGAATGCAGCAGCTTGGACAGGGAGAAAGTCGATTGTTTATTAATAGACACTTCCTCTGACGTAAATATCTGAGAATTGTACCACTGAAGTTTAAAGACACCCTATTCGCGTATGTCCATTATTTCTCTTACTGTGTTTATTTTGAAGCATCTGTACTAACCATTCAATAACGTTTAAAACTGATAACCATGCTGAAATGATTTTAAAACGTCATAATTACTTACAGACACAGTTTTAGTAAATGGAGCTGTTGTTTTGGCTTTGATGTCGAAATAATGGTATATACACATCGTCCTAATACAAATACACAAACGTGATCAGACACCCAACGCGGGCGCAATGGTATTTCATTCATATTTCATTAGCGCCCCCACGCGGGCGCGAACAAAATAAGGTAAGTGGCTACGAGATTCTAAGACGCTGTCATAAAATTTCCAGAAAATGAATCCCCATAAAAAAAACCTTTATGAAAATCGATAATTTGAGGATCCTTACAGAAAATTTATATCAACTTAATTTCATGCCTGAAAAGAGAGTAGAATAGAACCCCAATTATCCGGACTTCATATATCCGAAACTACAATTATCCTGATTGTTTGTTCTTTTTTTCAAGGCCAAGTAAAATCAAGATTTTTGTTAATTTCTTTACGTGTTTTTAGTTTTTCCGTTCATTTAACCCTTTAACGACCATAACGCCCAAAACCCCCGAACGTACAAACAACCATAGCTGTCAGAAACTCCTGTCTACAGTGAGCGAGATTTCCTACCCATACCTATTCTTTAAATTTGCACGACCTGTGAAAGATCAGCAAAAATCACCGTCAGTAACCATTGTTGTCACTAAACAAAGAAGTGATACAAAAGACAGTTTCGGACGTTGTGGTATTTAAAGTGTTAAATAATACAAAATGATAATGCACTGTAGCAGATATTTATTTTTTAAACTGTATAATATTTGTTATTATAAAATACGATAAACAAAAAAATTAAATGCCCTCACCTCAATTAATAAATGCGTGTTTAGACTACAAGAAAAAAGACAACCCAATTATCCGGATGGGCTGTGGTCCGAGTTAATCCGGATAATTAGAGTTCTACTGTACATCAGTTCTTCACCGTTCGACCGTAGAGCTTAATTATTTTTCACAGGAAATATCCTTTTAAGCAGCTAATTTGCAAAGCTTTCCGAAGAACAAAGCTTTTCAATGTGTTCATGAAACTTTCAGCCAGACAATGATTTCGAAAACAGCCTCTATTTAGAAAATTTGGACATTTATTGGGCTGGCCAAAAAGTTCGTTCGATTTTCAAGTAAAAATGAAAGACACGTTTTTCATATTCACCAGTAACTTTATTGAACAACGTATTCATCGTTTTGTTCCACTGCCTTCTGTTATCTTTCAGACAACTTCATAATGCCATCTTCCCAAATGTTTTTATCTTTCTGAGCAAAGAACTGTTCCAGGTGCCTATTGCAGTCTTCCAGGGAAGTGAAATAATTTTTTTCCATAAAGAGGATTTTTTTATTGAAGTTTTAACGACCACCATGAGTAACTCAATGGGCTATAAGCAGTCGCCCGTCCCTAATTTAGGGTCACTGGCTTCAGGGAAAGGAGAGAGCTAGTGCCGTCAGACAAACATAACATCCATGCCTCACCGGTATTCGAACCCAGACCACTTTCGGACGAATTATCAGAGGCAATCGCTTAGAGCACTGCGCCACCAGGGCGGCAAAGAGAATTTTGTAAAGACCGAAATAAATGGAAATTCGAAGGTGCAATGTCTGATGAATACGGCGGAGAATCAGAACGTCCCGGCCAAGCTGTAACAGTTTTTGCCTAATCATCAAAGAAACATGGGGTCTGGCGTTATCCTGATGGAAGATTATGCGTTTTCTTTTGGCTAATTCCGGACGCTTTCGTCAAGTGCTGCTTTCCGTTGGTCTAATTGGGAGCAGTACTTGTTCGAATTAATCGTTTCGCTGTCCGGAAGAAGCTCATAATGGACAACTTCCTTCCAATCCCACCAGCTTCACAACATCACCTTCTTTGGGTGAAGACCGGCCTTTGGTGCAGTTGGTGGTGGTTCATTTCGCTTGTCCCACGATCTCTTCCATTCCGCATTATTGTACAGTATCCACTTTTCAACGCCCGTCACAATTTGTTTTAAAACCGGAACGTTTTCGTTATGTTTAAGTACAGAATCGCATGCAGAAATACGGTCAAGCAGATTTTTTTCGCTTAACTTATGTGGAACCCAAACATCAAAGCGATTAGCATAACGAAGCTGGTGCAAATGAATTTCAACGCGTGATTTTGGATATTTTGAGTATGTCGGCTATCTCCCGCGTTGTATAACGTTGATTGTTCTCAATTAATATCTCGATTTGATCGCTATCAACTTCAACTGGTCTACCCAACAGTGGAGCATATTCCAGCGAGAAACCTCCAGCACGAAACTTTGCAAACCACTTTTGACACGTTCGATCAGTCACAGCACCTTCTCCATACGCTGCACAAATCCTTTTTTACGCTTTCCAACCGTAGGTTTCGAAGCGCATATGATCCACCTTTTCCGTCTGTCTGTCCGCACGATAACTCGCGTAAAAATGGTTCAATTTCGATGAAATTTTAGTATGTGGTAGGGGACAACCTATGAACGAACCCTATCGAAAATGGGCGAAATGGGGTCAAAGGTCAGGACATAGGAGCGGGATCCATTCCATCGCCCTTATGCGTCATAACTTACGAAAAATGCTTCGATTGCGACGAAACTTTATTTTGTTTTTCCGAAGGTATACTGAACCGGTTCTGTTGTCGTCGAAATGGTGTCAGAGGTCAGGGTACAGAAGCAATATTCATTCCACAGCCGTTATCCCCATAACTTGACTAAAAATGCTTCTATTGTGACAAAACTTTAGTATGTTGTTCCGGCGGTATACTGAACCGGTTCTGTTTAATATCATCCAGATGGGGTCAAAGGTCAGGGCACAGCAGCGAGATTTATTCCACAGCCATTATCCTCATAAATTGAGCAATAACTTGAGTAATGCTTTCTGGTATGTTGGAAAGCGTGTCATAATCAATGCATTGCATGTTTTTACTAACTTGTTTTGTAAAATGCACGCTGATATGACAGCTGTCACGATACAATCTAACAAAATTGTTTCGAATGAAGTTAAAGACAACTAAGCGCTACTAGATCCATCATACGAAAACACTGAACGAACGTTTTGGCCAATCCAATAGTTTCAAACCAGACTTCTTAGTTTTAGCAAAGAGATTTGTTTTTTACGCGAATGAGGAAAACAAAGCTTTGGAAAAGATGAAGTTTTTATTAATTATAAATTTATTTATTTTTGACTTTTTGGTGTGAAGAAGTGTCACGCTGGTACGGTAAGTATCTGATGGCTTCGCCAGCGCCGCCAAAACGATAGAGCCTTTTTAAAATTTGTAAAGCGAGGGCGTTGCGGAAATAATCCTGCCAGGATCCGAAGGAGCTGCACCTGGACAGGATCGGTCGGGGAACCGGTCAACATCCACTGCCCCCGCGGGACAACGTAAACCAACAAATGCGAAAAAACATCACTAGCTGTGTTTGTGGGGAAAAAATAATAATTTAGAATTCAATTCTACACCAAGTCGCATCCCTAGCAACGGCCGAGTGGGTGACCTTTTAACCTTTTAAGTATCCGACCTACCTGAACCAAATTGTGCCCAAAATTTTCTGGGCTTTCCAAACAGAAATCTCACATAGCGGACGGGTTTTACGAAAGCTACTGCAAAACAATTCCTTTCAGCCTCTCAACTCAGCAGTACAGACCTAACCTTAACCTGTTGGTAGTGGCACCAGAGCTTGCTTCTAATCCCGTGATGATGAAGAGTTGGTCTTCCTGATATGGACGTCAAGCCATTGGACAAAAACAAGTTACTTAAACATCTTTTCTTTCTTGTCTTAGGTTCGTCGACATTGTTAAACCTTTTATTAGGTAATATATCAAAAAGAATTTTGAATACAACTTTGTGTGCCTATTCACTCGCTCCATCCGATTTCGTCCCACTTCTTAAACAGCGAATACATTTGTTCGAGCTGAATTCAGACGATTTTGCTAACCCCAAGTGAACTCGTTCCAGTCGGTTAAAGGCTTAACTTGAAGTGGAACACAGTAATTTATATATATATTTGTGCATTTACTTTATCCCTAACATGGTGATAAAGTAAATGCACCATGCTCTCGGACACAAACAGAATTTTAACCGGGGGAGCAAGTGAATCAATTTTATGATTATCTGCTTTTCATCACGTTTCAGAACTTTTGAGCCATTGATTGGCAATTTGGGTGGAGGCATTTCTTCATTGACAGATAATTAAATGCATTAAATGCACGCTGTTAAGTTCATCTCTAAGCTTTCACTAGCCATCATTTATCGATGTCTTACAGAGACTAAGCTCTATATTGCCAACTCATCTGCCATTTTTCCTTCCGGAATTGAGAGCTGTACTACACTCATTGTCATACAAATCCGCGCACCAAGATGGAGGCGTCGGATTGAAATGAGATTTTAGTAGTGAGATGGTACATACCAAGGACAGAGGTGATTACAATATCACAGCAGCAGGACGTTTTCCCGCGAACATACGGTGCACATTCCGGTCAGCGTTAGTACCGCGTCAAACTGCCTCGGGCTTGGATACATGCGGTTATACGGTCCGGCATGGAGTTAAAGAGATACCGTATGTTATCCTGGAACATATTGGCCCACACTTCTTGCAAGTGACGCTCTAAATCACGAACACTGGGACATGGAGAAAGTTGGTGTCACGTCTGGTCCCGCAAGTGCTCGATGGGCGAGAGATCAAGCGATCTGGCAGGCCACGGAAGCGTCGAAGCATGGCGTAGACAGTCCTGGAAAACCCGAGTCGTGTGCGGGCGAGCATTATCTTGTTGGAAAATGGCTCAGGGCCGCCCTGCCGAGAAAGGCTGCACATGGGGCCACAGGATCTCCTGTACATAGCCCTGGGCGGTCAACGTCCGTCGGATCACTGCAAGGAAAGTCCGGCTATCATACGCGATGGCTCCCCAGACCATCACGCCTGCAGCTCGCGACGTGTACCGTTGGACATTGAGGTTGGGATTGTAGCGCTCACCTGCGGTCCTTCACACTCTGGCACAGTGGTTGTACGTTCCCACACAGAAGCGGGATTCGTCGTTGAGCACTATACGTACCCGATCCGTAGCATTTCACGTTGCTCGCTGCTGACACCACTGCAATCGACGCCGAAGATGATGAGGTGTTAATTGGAGAAAACGTAAGGGCCTTAGAGAGTGCAAATTCACCTCTGTCAGGAGTCTGGAAATGGTTATGGCGGACACAGGAGTCCCTTGTACAGACACCACATGTCTCTGGATATTGGACAAGGACGTCGTTGCATCTTTGCGTACCTCTCTCGTAATCCCACGGTCCTCCCTGTTGGTGGTGTGTCTGGGTCGTCCAGAGCCAGTCCGCCGTGTCTGGGTGCCTTTCCGTGTCCATTGCTCCAAACACGACTGCACCGTACTGTCCGACCGGCCCAAATGGCAGCCGATTCAGCGCGCCGGACACCCTGCCTCTCTCATCCCGACGATACGGCCACGTTCAAACTCCGTCAGTTGCCCATACGCACATCTACGGCGGCTCCTCGGCATGTCTATCGCTCAGGGATCTCACCTGACTCTTACCGTGCACCGTATCGTGTGTGGACTGGCCATATCTTGTGTGAACTGGATATGGAGTCCCCTGTGTGGCGCCTTATAAGCCCAAAGACTGCGATTGTAGCGCTGGTGTTGGACACGCGGGCATGCGAATCACACGAAACTTTAATCAATTGCATGTCTGCCCTCCCCGTATGTATTTTCCGAGTTTCGCGTTAATCGCACAGGTTTTTTTTTTTTTTTTTTTGGTGCGCGAATTTTTATGACAATGGGTGTATATGGTGTGCTCCCATTCAGTTTCGCTATTATTTTTCTTCGAAATTCCATCGTAATTTGCAACATGTCTGAACTATTTGTCTAAATATTAATGTGCTTATTACATTAGACATCCAAACAATGCATGGGGTGAACACACACTTCTAGGAAACGGAAGCAGCTTCCTGTCCGGTAACATCCTCCGAAAAAACAGTAAGATAAATAAGAAATGAAACCAAACGTGCAACATAAAAGATACATAAAGTAGCTTTTTCAGATGTCACAGACCACTTTCCAGTAATTAGTCTCGGAAATTTTAAAACACTCACAGAAAAAAAAATGGCAGCAATACTTTGAGTAAGTTATATTCCGTTGAAATATCAAAACCGAAACGGAATATGTAAATCATGAATCGTTTATGTTGTTTCAGTGCGCCTGCTGTGACGTATGTATTTCTAAAACTGCATTTACTTTTTCATAGCTTTACTAGTCTGTCTGATTAACTGTCTGGATACGAGATATCAACTCCTATCCTAAAAGTCAGAGTACAACATTCTATAACTAGAATATTACTTTTAAATTGAAGAAAGTAATCGATGCCGAAGATTTACCATATACTTTATTGTGTTTTCCAGTGTTCACTGAACTACTAGTAGAATAAACTATAAAAGCAAAACGTCACTTGTGGTTGAATCATCGATTAAATTATTTATTGTTCTAAGCTGAGAGTCCGGCTTGCAGTGCTGTAACTTGGAAATGATGTAACACTAAAATATTTTAAATGTACACTTCATTAACGTTGAAGTTGGAGCAATGACTCTAAATATACTCAGCAAATAACTCTAAGCATAGTTGAAAACTTAGCAACACGTAATAAAGCATTCGCATGGACAGCAACATTACTGTCGAACTCGAACTATCACACAGTAGACTTAACAAACGAGACCATCATAAACTTAACGTGGAATTTTATTAGTCTTAAACAAGCTGCTCGATCCCTATATTTATCTGAGACATATTCAATAGTTCAGGCGTGACGTTCAGTATAAACAACATAATGACAGGCAATCAAAATTCACATAAGTAAGATTCAACAAAAATATATAATTAGAGACAGTATTCGGTACAGCTTCACTGACTTTCAAGTTTTGCAGCTGGGGAATAAGTGTGTATTTAATATGCCAACATATCTTCGGCTACAGAAGATTCACTATATTGACAAAAGTCACCGGACACCTAGAAGAGAAACACAACAGAGCACCTTCGGCCTTAATGCATGCACTGACCCTTCGAAGCTCAGTGGTTGGGTTTTAAGCTCCGTGATTTTCGTTGCTATAAGGTGTTTATTGAGTGCTTTAGTTTCTGTGGTTGCGTGTATCTTCAAGTTGAAAGTCCACGCTTTACGTTCGTGTATCTCCCAGGTTGGTGAGTGCCATATTTTTTCATTATTCACTGTTTTATTTTTCAACCGAGCTGGTCTTTTTTCGTTAAAGTCTCGCCATTGCTTCGATGGCGGAGGCAGACAAGGGTGACGCCCACATCCTTATCTTGGCAGATCAGCCAGCACCCTCTTCTTCTTCTACGGCGGCAGCTCCTGCTCAGCTAAATGAGGTGGCTCCCGAGCGTCATTGCGACGTCATGGATACCTCTTCTTCTCCAGCAATAACTTCCTCCCTTCCCACCAAGTGCGGTGGTGCCACGTCTCCTATCTACATCTCAGCAGATGATGACGTCTCCGTGATCAGCGATACTGAGCTCATAGCTTCTACTTTTCATCAACTTTCTGATCCGCCCTCACTGCTAGGAGCCGCTTCATCGAGTTCTCGACCCATGCCTGCCCAAGCATCCTATGCTTCTGCAACTTCTGGGGTCCTCACACCCCCAGTTTCATCTGCTATGCCTTTTCCTGAATCCTATGTCACTGTCGTCGGTTCTACTGCTACAATTGACGTACCAGAGGATTCCCGAGCTGGTCACCTTTTTTCCTCCACTATGGAACGGGGCGTCTATTTTGATGCGCTTCCCGACACTAAGCTGTGGCAATATAGCCGAGCCCTCAAAACTATCTTACCAAAGGATGCAATAGACTTTGTAGCTCGAAAACCCAGATCTGTCTTGGTCTATTTTAAGGATAAAGCGCATGCTGACCAGATCCTTACGGAAGGTCTAACCATCAATGACGTGCATCTGTTAGCACAACCGGTTGCGCACCGCCCGGTGCAGGGGACCTTCTACCCCGTACCACCAGAAGTATCCGACGCTGCACTTTGCACCTTGCTCAGCAGGTACGGCAGAGTTGTTGGCTCCATAACAACTCTCTCTGCGGCTCCCAGAGATCCTGAAGACAAATCGATTCGAGGTTTTCGCCGCACTGCTCGAGTCCTCTTTTCATCTGATGCTCAGCTGAAAGCGGTTCCGAATGTTTTGCACATCCGCTGTGGACAGCAACGCCGAAGAGTTGAGATAATCACTTCACAGTATTGCACTATATGTCAGAGCGAAAGTCACATAAGGGCTCAGTGCCCACGTGCCTCCCTGCAAACAGCTCCACACACTACATCTTCTTCTACTTTGTCCACCAACGCTTCACAGACTTCTTCTTATTCGAGGAAAGTCGCGGAATCAAGATCTTCCAAAAGTCAGCTTACTGCCATTGGTCAACAAACGACTTTGATGCCTCCACCTCCTGCTGATCCTAAGAATTTTCCCAGGCTTCCAAAATCGACTCCCCCTTGTAATTTTACAACCAATGCTGATGTACATGTTGACCACTCCTCAGCATTTACCGTTGGCTCCATGACACGAGTCACGGGTAACGCTTCGGGTTCAGACTCTCCAGACGATCATGAAGCTTTAGTGGTTGCTGGAAAACGCAGTGGTGCTACTCGCTCCAAGACGAAGAAGTCAAAGACTCTGGCGTCCTGAAGATCATCTCGCTCTTCTACCCGCTCATCCTCTCGCTCCGTCAGCTCTCGACGACCGTTCTCCAGGTCGCCTCTACACACTTCCTCTGAGACAGCATGTGAGGGTGCCTTTCCCTCACTAGAAGAATTCACAACTTTTCTTGCTGAAAATGCTTTCCCTGCTGAGCCTCTGCCATACGAGGACGTGCTGGATTGCCTTTTAGGGTCCTCTAGCCCTTCCTCAGCACGCACTTCCATTCAGCAGTATGAAGCAGCTCTTCCACAAGTGCTGGTTCAATTACACTCACTTGAAAACACTCTTCGGCGCACTGCGGACGAGGTCCCGTGGAGTGCTTGTTTTCTCCGTCGACTCCACTCTATCACTACAGCCAGTCAATTCCTACTGCATCCCACAACTAACCTAGACATTCAAGGTGGTGTCACTTAATTGTCGCGGTTTTGCGACACCTCTTGCGAATGCGCTGGTACGAGAGGATCTTGCTCCGCTGAATGCTGATATATTACTTCTGCAGGAAACAAACTGTACTTCCACCACTCAATTTCATCAATGGCGTCAGTGGGATCATACTTTCCATCACGCCTACAGCCAACTGTCGCGTGGTGGCATGGCAGTTGGTGTTCACTCACGTTTTCGTTCAACTCTTTCCTCCTTCTCAGTGAAAAACTTATGTCGAGACTTATTACAACGAGTCTCTTTCACCGTCGCAGCTGAAAAATTTCATGTATTCAACATTTATGTTCCTTGCACTCCTACTCACGTGCCAGAGTTGTTTGCAAAACTTCGACGGGCTCTGTCACGTATTCCCATCACCGACCGGGTACTTATCGGAGGTGACTACAATTGCACTCTACATCCCCTAACTGATCGCTCTTCTTCTTCCAGAGAACACCGTACGGAAGTAGTACATCTCTTACAGTCTATCACTTCAGACTTCTCACTAGTAGATGTTCAACGCCATTTGTTACCAACCCAGACTACACATACATGGCGTGCACCAAGAGCCATTGATCCTCCTACAGCAAGATTGGATCGCTTTTATGCAACTTCTCTTCTTCTACCAGCAATATCAGATTCATGCTGTACACCCACAGCTTCCTCGGATCATTGCGCCATTGCCATAACAGTTTTTGCTACTTCAACACAGCCACGTACAATCCGGCCTTGGACTTTTGACGACACTCTTTTAGATGACTCAGCCTTCTGCTCATCGGTGCGAGATTTTCTTGCGGATTGGCGTACAAGGCTTCATTCTGCACCGTGCCCCCTCAACGTTTGGTTGGAAGTAAAACGCCACCTCATATTACTGGTACGAAACCTGTCATACTCGATCATGACACAACGGAGGATGCGACTTGATCATACTAGGCAAATGCTTTCTTTGCTCAATCTTGCTGATCCCCTATTTCAAGTCTACCAGGCAGAATTACATTCACTTTTGGTGCCACTTGCAAAACAAGCCCTTCAACGCCTTAAACTACAACACCTGAAACCTGATGCTTGTTCGTACGAATTCCTTACGTCACTTGAGTCAACTCGCCGATCCTCTTCTGTTCTGCAGCACCTTCGTCTTCCAACTGGAGTAGTTTCATCCGAACCAGTTCCAATTTGTTCTATGGTACGTAATTACTACATTTCCAAATTTTGTGAAACTCCTCCTCCTCCCTACGGCTTCTGCTCTTCTGTTCTCTTCTTTGCCTCAGGTCCCTTCTCATCTTTCAGCCAGCCTCCTCCATCTTCCCACTTTAACTGAGCTCTCTGACACTTTCTCGTCCCTCAACCCCCGGGCTTCACCTGGCCCGGACGGTCTCAATGTTTCTTTCTATAAGGCTTTTCTTCCTGCCCTCCTTCCATTTCTCCTCTGTGCCTTTTCTACTGCCATGCATCTTACATCTCTTCCAAGGAGTTTCACGCTCGCACATGTTGTACTTTTCCCCAAGAAGGGTGATCCGCTTGACTTGGGAAATTGGCGTCCCATCTCACTCTTAAATACTGATTATAAACTCTATACTAAATTTCTGTCCCGCCGGCTTAACCCCATACTCCCTCATATTCTCTCCACTAATCAAACCTATACTGTACCCGGGCGCTCCATCTCCCATAATATTCAGCTTCTTAATGATCTAATTCACCTCGCCCGCTCTCGCTCAGAACCCCTTGCTCTTCTTTCCCTCGATCAACGCTCAGCGTTCGATATTATTTCTCATGATTACCTTCTTGCTACATTACTAAATTTCGGATTTCCTCCTTCCTTTGTTTCTCTTCTCATCTCCCTCTACAGGGACGCAGTTTTCCACGTCAAGCTGCTCAACCTTCTCACAGCTCCCATACCCTTTCGTCGCGGCGTGCGTCAGGGTTGCCCCTTATCCGGGCAGCTCTTCGCCCTCGCAATAGAACCTTTTACGCGCAGTCCATCGATCCTTCTTTGCTTCACTACCACCGGTGGTAGCCAGCACACGTCATCATGTTGCTACCTATGTTGCCTACGCCGACGATATTACATTCTGCATTCGGCAAGACTCACAATTTCACGATCTCCACAATCTCTACAATACTTACGCCTCATGTTCCGGAGCAGCGCTAAACACAACGAAAAGCACAGGCCTATGGACCGGTTCGTGGACTAACCGCACTGACTCTCCTTGGGGAGCAGAGTGGTCCAACAACTCTCAACGATTCCTAGGAGTCCACCTTGGAAAACCAGCAACTGCTTCACTCGTCACCTGGACGACTCTCCGGCCACGACTACATCGCTCGGTCGCATTCTGGCGGCGCGCACAATTCTGCACCTCCGTCTTTCAAAGAGCACGTCTAACGCACACTTACCTGCTTTCAATGTGCACGTATTCCTGGTTGGCTTCGAAGCAACCAGCACTACGTCTTCTTGAACTCACCCGCTGTCAAACTCAGGTTATCTGGCCCGGCCATCACTGGGTCGGAGCACCTCAACTCAGCCTGTCTCCTTCCAACGGAGGCATTAGTCTACCCGACGTCTGATCCTATTACAAGGCTTATCGTGTGTCTACGTTTTTACGATCACTTGCGGCACCTGCTCCCTCTGCAGTTGCTGCTCGTGATGTCATAGTATCTCCGCATAACCCACGCTTTACTCTCCTTTCGTTCTTACTCATGGACCACTGTCCCCTTCTCACACTTTTCCCTCCTGTCTACAAAGAGGCTATCTCCTTTCTTCGTTCCCTCCCTCTTTCTCGCTCTCTCCCTGCCTCCACAAATGACCTACTTTCCGAACCTCTTTTTTTCTTCTCTGCTACACCCTCCCCATCTCCCATGTTTTGCTTTTCCTTCATGGCTCAGAGCTGGAGTCGTTACTGTCAGCGATCTTGTTACCACCGATCTTTCCTGGCTCCCCTTCTCTTCTCTACCCTCTGCTCTCCGTTTCAATGCCAACGCTCACTTTGTTCACAACTCTCTTATTTCTACTATAATCTCCCTGTTCCCTGAGCTTGCTACTCCCTCAGGTCTCATTTCTGTTCACTCTGCCTCTCTCCTTCTCCCATTTTTTCTGTCGTCCATTGGACCACCTCTTCCTCTTGTCTCTTTCTCAACAGCTGATCTCTACCGTTTTCTCTCTCGCTCTTCCGCACCTCCTCCCATTTCTGGTATTCCACTTTCTTCTACCTCCGCAGTGTGGTCCGCTGCGCTTTCCCCACTTTCAGCACCCCTTGAAGTCAATTCACATTGGCTTTTCTTACACAACCGCCTCCCTGTGCCGTCGATTTTACATCGCATGACCATTTCATCTTCACCCGCCTGTCCGTATTGTGGCGAGGAGGCTGACGTTCAGCATGTCTTCATGTATTGCACAGTATTATTGCCAATACTCCATCTCGCTTTCACGCTAGCGCAACGATCCTGTGAGACCGTCCTCACCTTCAGCGCCTACCGAACACTACTTCTGAACTCTTCTCGCCCTATTCACCTTCCGGCAGTCTGCTCCTACATCTTCGTGCTTGTAAAACATATAATTCACGTGTATCATCTTCAGCGTCCCCTCGAAGCTTCTACTGACATAAATAAAGTCAGTACTGCGTTACTTTGTCATTTTCGTAATCGCCTACTCTCCCGCCTTCGGACTAGAACTTACCACTGCAGTTGCACGCTGCAGTGAAATACAGTTCCTATCAACTTGGTCACCAGCAACCACTTGGTTTGCAGGGTCGCCCACAACGCTTCACCTTACAGTCGGAACTTTTGTTTCACCTACCTCCTGATAGATACAATTTTTGCCATGCTGATTTGTCTTCAATCTCTGCTTCATCAGAGACTATTTTTTGTCTTTTCCGACAAATTATCATACATAAACTGTATTCTCTCACCACTATATTGAGCTTTGTGAATAGGTCGTTGCGTCAGCTACAAGCACCTGTAAATCTTCTTTTCATATGTCATTTTGAGACGATTTTTCTATACACATTTCCTGTTTTTTCTTGCTTCGCAACTGAGTGCAATCTTGTTCCTCAACATTCACTGTACTATATTATTTGTACTCTCTATTTTTTCAGAATTTTTTTGTTTGTCTCACTATTGTACATCACTTTTAGTAGATCAATTATTGTATAGAATCCTATGAATTGTTCGAAGCATGAGCTACTTATAATTGTCAATTTCTTTTCACGCTTTTTTTAAGACTCTGTTCTCATCCTCTTCACATGTATCATTTCGTGTATAACTCATGTGTAAATTTTTTTGTTTTTCATTACTCATCTTGCTGAATTATGTATTCTCTCTGCGATGTCAGAGACTATTTCTTTTACCACCTCTGACAAATCAATATATATAAATTGTAACTTCTCATTGTACAGAATCATGTATATAGGTCGTTTCACGAACCACAGACATCTGTAAACTTTGTCGTTTTTACAGTATATTCTTATCTTCAATTCCTGATTCAACAGTGTAATTTTACTTTACAACTGTGTAAATTTGTGTTCTCCAATACTCACTGTGATGAGTTGTGTCTTCTCTCTGTATTTTCAGAGATTATTTTTTCTTTTGTATTCTCAGGAAAATTATTGTATATAACTATTTTTCATATCACCGTTGTATGTAACATGTAGTACCGCGAGCCACATTCATCTGTAAATTTTTCATCATCTGTCTTTCGAACTTTCGATTTCATGTTTGTCCCTTGATCACCTGCAACCTCCTGGTTTTCCAGGTCACCCACAATGTATCACCTTTCGGTCAGAACTTTTTTTTCATCAATATTGTGTAAAATTTATACTCTATAGTGCTCATCATTCTGGATTGATTTTACTCTCTGTATTACCAGAGATTCATATTGCCTCGCCAGATTTCTACTGCACTTAACTGTTGTCATGCAAACGTTGCACCGAATCCTGTAATTAACGTAGCGCAAGCTGCACATTCTGTTAATTTCTCATCACCTGTCTTTTGAATCTATGTCTGCAAGCTCGAATTCTGTATTATTCCTTGCATCAATACTGTGCAAAATTAATATTGTATAACGCTCTTCTAGCTGAATTGTTTCCTATTCTTTGCTTTGTCAGAGACTTTTGTTGCCTCACCAGACACTCGAGTGTAATTAACTGTTTTTTTACTATCATCAATGTACAGAACCGTGTAAATAAGCAGTAGCGTAAGCTACAAGCATCTGTAAATATTTTTTGTCATACATCATTTGAGATGATTTATTCAAGCACATCTCCTGTATCTTTCTTCTAATAAATACTGTGTGAAAACTGAAAACTGAGCCTTCGAGACATGCTTTCGACAAGGTTTTGGAACAAAGCGATAAGTATGTGCTTCCATTCAGTACCTAATGCTGCCGCTAACTGTTGCTTAATAGTAGGCCTTGGTTCCAAACTTCTTGTGCGGCGCTCTAATTCATCCCATATGTGCTCTATGGGATTAAGATCAGGGCTTTGTGCTGGCTAGTCTACACACGATACGGAATTATTCTCAAACCGTGCAGTAACAGTCCTTGCTTTATGGCTCGGTGCATTATCCTGCTGGTACCGACAAGACTTGATTCCATAGTATTGCCAAAAAGTTGGTAGGGCATAATTGTCCGGAATGTCCAGGTAGGCGTGATGGTTAACGGGTTTATCCACGATAACCAATGCGTCGGGACCATATCCGAAAAAAACCACACGAGTACACTGCCAGCTCCAAACTTGACCGTAGGAATAGTTCACTGTGGTAAATAGCGTTTCCCCGGCTGCCGCCATACCCACACACGGACATCAGACTCCAATGCCATCTGGATTCACCAGTCCATAGGACCTATTTCCATTTATCTACGGTCCACGATAAATGTTATTTGCGCCATGCTAAAAGACGAGTAGCATTGATGAAAGGCTTATGAGCAGCCGCACGACCACGGTAACCCATGCAATGAAGTTCTGTGCGAATGGTACGTGTACATAATGAGGTTCCAGCATTGTTACTCACTTGTACACTGAGGTCTTGTGCAGTACTCCGTCGATTAGCTGCAACAACTCTCCCGAGGTTTCGACATCCTCTATCAATCATTTTCTTTGGACTGCCGATACGTTTTGCTTTTTCAAGCACGCCATGTGTCTTCCACTTATTCAGTACATCCGAAACAGTTGACGAACGTGGGTATGTTTAAACGCCTCTCGGTTTCTCTTATGGACAACCCACTAATATAACACCCAACAATCTTTCATTTCTCAAAGTTAGTTATCTCTCTCCGCGACATTTTCACTCAACCTCACAGTGCGGTATGATCGCCGTCAGCTTCAGGCTTGTTTTTATACCGTTTGCAGCTGTACCGCGCATTTTGACAATGCAGCGGTTCCGTTCATTTGCTTTTGAAGGGGTGTCCGGTGAATTTTGTCAATATAGTGTATGTCGGTAAAATTATTTGGTAGATCGAATACAAGTAAGCACAAAATTCTGAGATTTATCATAAGGTTTCATACAAAAGTAAATTTATAATCATTATCAAACTTGAGTGATTTCCACCAAAAGACATGTTCACTGACAGGTATTTGGGGGGGGGGGTAGAAGTTAGCTAACTTCATGAGAATTTCATAGAGCTATAAACAGTCGCGCACCCCTGTTTAGGGCCACTGGTTCTAAGTAAGGGACCGGCCCAGCACCATCAAGTAAGTGTATCAGCAATGCCGCAACTGGGATCAATTATCAGAAGCCAGTGCCTGTGACCATAATGACCCCTGGGGCTGCTAATGCGTGTTGAATTTTGTCCTAAAATAAACAACTAGAGATTAAAAGAGGAAATTATTTGGAATTCAGTAATATCTAGGCAACATATAGATTCCAGTGTAAACATTTAATGCGAAGAGTAATCATCATCTGTCCTTAAGCGCTATTCCTCGATTCCTCCTTTGTTTATATTCGCAGTAAAATGGTCTATCTGAAGCAGTTCAGCTTATTTGAAGCTATTCCAGCCGTTCATATGGCGCAATGGTGAAACTGTTGGCTTCTATCCATTCTTCCGAGATAGGCCCGGGTTCAAGTCCCAGGTGAGGCATTGGTGGTGGTTTGGGTTTACTGGCAGATCCGGACATGGCACTTCCGTACATCGAAATTTTAGCGTCACTTCCGTACGAGTGTAATGTTAATTACGCATCGTATTTGAGATCTGCAGCCCTACCGTTTTTCTGTCAGTTGCATACAAAAAGGAATTTAACTTTCTCGTGTCCAGAAGATGCCTATGGACTCTCTTGCTCGCTTTGTGTGAACTTAAGACATAGGCCCTATTTCAATTCGAAAATACTTATTTTTGTACGAAATAATCCGAATTGTTTAATATATCATCAACCACTGCGGGACTTAATCAATTTTGGCTGAAACATAGTATATTTAACAACATTAGGCGTAACTGCACTAATGTTGATAAATATACTACATCACTACATCTGTCGTTGCTTTTTTTTTGTTAGAAGTTTTTTGTTTTTCTTAAATGATTTATTGGACCTGGTGGTACAGAGACATGACAAACAGGCAGACATAGACAGGATACAGATGTTTCACATCAACAAGTACATATCAAATATGTTTTTACAGTATGCTAAATGACCAATGTACACTGAGAGCCAGTGTTGTTCAAGTAACACATTATGAACAAGTACACATCAAACATGTTTTTTTTTTGAGGTTTAACGACCACCGTAAGCAACTCAATGGGATATAAGCAGTTGCCCGTCCTCACTGGTTCCAGGGAAGGGAGAGAGCCAGTGCCGTAAGACAAACACAACATCCATGCCTCACCGGGATTCGAATCTGGACCCAACTAGGGCGAATAGTCACAAGCTAGCACCTTAGATCACTGTGCCACCAGGTCAGCTATCTGGTTTGCATGTATGATCTGTGACATTCAGAACAGTTTGGTCGATTGTCTTCATTAAACCTCTGTAGTTTTCTGTTGTTTCTTTCATGCATATCTCGCTCAGCACGTTAGTATTGGCATTTTTACGATGTTGGCGGTATCGAAAATCATTGAAGGAAACACAAGACTTGTCTTTTGAAATTTCAGACAACACTATGAGATCCATTTTGTTTAAAAACAATCTGCAGACGCAACAGAATTTTTAAAGAGCAAACTAACAAATTAACGACCCGCACCCTTTTGTACGGAAGTAACACACGATCGGTTTACCACCCCCTCCCCTTGCGAAAGAATTTGGGGGACATGGTTGAGGAATGCTTGCTTGTACGGATCTGACATAAAATATTCTTTGTAGGGTTGTGCCATGTCCCGATGTGCCAAGACACCGTGGCTTGTCTTATGACACTGGCTTTATCCCCTCCTTGGAACCAGTAGCCTCAAATTAGGGACGGGAGACGGCCTACATCCCGTAGAGTTGCTCACAGTGATAGTTAAACCCTGATTTTAAAAATAATAATAAAAACATATTCCGTCCACCTTGTTTCTTTCAGCGGTAAGATCGAAAATGTTAAATTACTAGGCTCAATAAATAAATAATAGGAATAAACAAATATGGCGCGAATTCTTTCAAGAATTTTCTATGGTGAAACGAGTGGCGATATAACTCTCATTTCTCTGAAAAAGACGCATTAGACTTAGTTTCGCAGTTTAGATTAATGACGTCATCCGGGTGAGTGGATCTTCCGTATGAGGAAAGTGGGATTTTTTTTTTTTTTTTGATTGGAGGTTTAACGACCACCGTGAGCAACTCAATGGGCTATAAGCAGTCGCCCGTCCCTAATTTAGGGTCACTGGTTCCAGGGAAGGGAGAGAGCCAGTGCCGTAAGATAAACACAACATCCATGCCTCACCGGGATTTAAACCCGGACCCCTTCGGACGAATGATCAGAGGCCAACGCCTTAGACCACTGCGCCACCGGGGCGGCGAAAGTGGGATGAACAAACCATGCTGTCTATTAAACTTCTTGTTAGCTTCCATGTTCTTTCCATCATCCTGCTATCTGTTCAGCGATCGATTATTGGTTTTGTGTCCTCCTGTTCCTTAAAATCACGTTGTGTGTCACAGATTTTCGGTTGTCTTTCCAAACTGCACTTGTTGCCTTAGGTTTTCCTCAGATCATGTTTTCTTTTCTTTTAATTTTTCGATTATCTTTCGTATATTTTCTTGTCCTTCAATTTTTATATATCTATTTTTTCTCATATCTGTTTTTATGTTTTCTTGTGTTTTTAATTTTTCGGCTCTTCCTCTAAAAACATCCTTGCGTTTCCTATACTTTGAAGAAAATGAATTCACATCTAATCTTTTTTTCTCGAGGTACATGCTGTTTTATAGCTAAAACAATCTACAGTGTACCCTGGTGGTACTCTTTGTACACAATTTGTGCTATGCATATTTCACATGCCAAGAAATTTGTGGGTGTGAAAAAAAAGGAGTGATTCGAGAGTATACATTTATTTAGGTACAACACATTGCATTTATACGCATCACTCACCACTACACCGAGCCACAGTCCTGTACAAACTAAGTGGAATTCAATCATAACACAGAACAATAAGTTTTTACTAATTCCTATCATTGTGCTGTAGGTGGATTAATGAGTGTGAATGTTTTAACACTAATGAAAGGAGATGTGGGTGGGGGAAGCACGTACCCCTTCAACTTAAAAATTGGAAAAAATAGCAATTAGTCGTTTGCCTTTTAAATGTTTTAAAGTGTGACATGCAGCCAAGGGAACAACGCTACGCAATAGCGGGCATTGCTATGACTGCTTCCCAGCAACCATTCCATACGCAGTAGCATGAAGTCATCTGATGATCGTTTTCATCATCAGATGACTGCATGAGGTGCTTTGAAGGGCATGTCTTATTTTGTTTCATCCTCATTAGGGTGAAACAACGAAACCTGGTCCACCTCGTAGTTTTGGATATATTAGGCATGTAAAAACCTAAGTTACGGCAATTTAAAAGGAGCATTTGCAGAGAAACTATTTCCGAGAATGCCCCCCCCCCCCAAAAAAAAAAAAAAACATCAGTTATGGCAATTGAAAAGGAGCATTTTTCGGAGAACCTATTTCCGGGAATGCCCCCCTAAAACATCTGTTATGGCAATTGAAAAGCAGCATTTTGACAATTCAAAAGGAGCATTTTCGGAGAACCTATTTCCGAGAATGACCTCCCCGAAACATTAGTTATGGCAATTGAAAAAGAGCATTTTCTGAGAACCTATTTACGAGAATGCCCTCCCACCCCCCAAAAAAAAATCAGTTATGGCAATTGAAAAGGAGCATTTTTTTTTATTGGAGGTTTAACGACTACCGTGAGCAACTCAGTAGGCTATAAGCAGTCGCCCGTCCCTAATTTAGGGTCACTGGTTCCAGGGAAGGGAGAGAGCCAATGCCGTAAGACAAACACAACATCCATGCCTCACGGGATTCGAACCCGGACCCCGTTCGGACGAATGATCAGAGGCCATCGCTTAGACCACTGCGCCTCCGGGGCGGCGAGCATTTTCGAAGAACCTATTCCCGAGAATGCCCCCCCCCCCAAAAAAACATCAGTTATGGCAATTGGACAGGAGCATTTTCGGAGAAACTAATTCCGTGAATGCCCCCCCTTAAAAAAAACTTTTCGGTCACACTGCTCTACGTATGTTAGTCATAAAAGTAAATATTTACTAAGCTATGGCGGCGGCAATAGTAAGTATTTCGACTGTTCAGTTTTTCCAAAACAACTTTATTTTTATTATTATTTTAATATATTACTAGCTTTACTACCCGGCTTTGACCAGTATAGAATGTATTGAATCTGTAGAATCAAACGGGCCAAAAGCGTTGCAAATTATTTAACACGCGTCCAGAAGACAGAGCATTCGAACACTGACAGAACAAAATGCGTTAACAATTTGTTATCGACGATCAAATGCATCACGTGCTTTCAGTTTCAGACGTCTTTGAGGGGCGAATCTCAGGGATAAAAAAAAGTTTAAAACGTATCTTTGCGAATATTTTATGAAACTGGCTGAAATTTTAATGAACACCATAAACCGTTAATAGGAACATGGGCTCCAAATTTCGCCTGAATCGGTTAATAACTTTTTACGTTAGCCGTCAAACGTGTATTAACCATTTCTGCGTATATATTTCTGCTTACCGATGAATTAAAAATGCCATGCCCATTTAAAAAAGTTTTGACCGGATTACTGTGACATTTTGAGGGACTCCTCTTATTACCAATTCATGGTGTTGATACAAATTTCAGCCTGTTTCGTTAAGATTTCGTAAAGTTCGTTTTTGCATTTTTTATGAACAGTTCTCAAAGAACACAATCACCCGTGGATGTGCCGCGGCGATGAATGCAGTCACGTGCTTTCAGATTTGGAACATATAACGATGACGTATCAAAAGACGCTGACTTTATTGATTAGCTTATTAATTAATTCATAACTTGAGAACGGAATAACTTAGAGATTTTAAAATAGTTGCGTTGACCTAGAAATTTTTTTTTTTTTTTTTATTGGAGGTTTAACGACCACCGTGAGCAACTCAATGGGCTATAAGCAGTCGCCCGTCCCTAATTTAGGGTCACTGGTTCCAGGGAAGGGAGAGAGCCAGTGCCGTAAGACAAACACAACATCCATGCCTCACCGGGATTCGAACCCGGACCCCTTACGGACGAATGATCAGAGGCCAACGCCTTAGACCACTGCGCCACCGGGGCGGCGACCTAGAAATTCCAGTGTTAGTAAGCTATGCAAATTTCACGATGCCACAGTTCGGCGTTTGAGAGTTTTTGCTGCTTCAGACAAACAAACAGACGTTTTGTGTTTTATATATCAGATTCAGATTTAGACGAACGTAAGAAACGATTCTGACCAGAGGCGTAACTAGGCATCTCTACGCCCGGAGCAGGCCCCAACTATCCCCCCCCCCAGTCTGTCTTTCACTAAAGTAGCATAATAGCATAACAGTATATATATATATATATAACTATTAACTTATGCACCCACCACGAGTCACCCTGAAGAAGAAATTGAAGAATTTCATGAGGAAATCCGTCATCTAAATAATAAAGGCAAGCAGCACTTGAAGATCATTACGGGAGATTTCAAGGCGAAAATAGGGCAACGGCAACAGAGTGAAACTTCAGGGGACGAATTCGGTCAAGACAAAAGAAACTAGCGTAGAAATACTCCCGTAGAGTTTGCAGAGCAGAGGCAGAATGGTTTTTCATCATGAACTCCTTTTTCAATAAAAAGCCACAAAGGAAATGGTCATGCAGGCATCCCAATGGATTGACAAGTGAAATTGATTTTATTATGTGTAACAAAATATTCATCATAGAAGACTGCAGTGTGCTAAACAAGTTCAACAAAGATGGTAAGATGCACCTCAATGCTAAACTCGAGCGTGATAAGCTCATAAAACAAACAAAGTGTATTGACATGACCGACCTTAAAAAACATCATAATACCTTCAAATTGGAACTGAGGAACAGATTCTCTGCTCTAGAAGGTCTAACGTCGGAAGAAGTGGGCATCTCTGAAATTAAAACAAAACTAACCAAAGCTCTTATGCAAACAGTAACAAAATTAGCTGGTACTAAGAACAAGTTGCATATGAACAAATTATCAGAAAAAAACAAAATTCTGATGCAAAAAGAAAAGAGATGAGGAAAGCTAAAGGTGATGCGACTTCCAAAGTGGAATATATAGAACTATGCAAGACAGTTCTAAACAGTATCGCTGAAAACGTAAGGAATTTCAACTGTGAGCTAGTGAGGAAAGCAATTGAAAACAACCAGAGCCTGAAGAGAGCAAACGCACATCTCAGTAAGGAAAGAAAACAGATTGTGGCACTGAGAAAAGAAGTTGGTTCTGTAACAAGAAATAGAGGCGAAATTTTGACAATCGTGAAAGATTTATACTCAAAAATTTATGAAAGGGATGGTACATGTACTCCAGACATTACGGAAGGTACTAGTACACGAGTTCTTGCATTCCTCCCAGCAGAAGTTGCAAAGGCGATCAAGAACATGAAACGGGGAAAAGCTCCTAGGTAAGATGAAATTACCGTAGACATCATACAAGAAGCAAGTGGAGAAATTGAAACGGTACGCGCCCAAGTTTTCACTCGATGCCTTAACGAAGGAAAGATTCCTGAGGATTGGAACAACGCTACAATGATTGTGCTACATAAAAAAGGCGACACTGAGGATCTCAGGAACTACAGAACTATCAGCCTCCTATCAGTGGTTTATAAAATCTTCACTAAAGTTCTTTCACACCGCTTGAAGGTTACACTGGACATGGCTCAACCGAGAGAACAAGCTGGATTCAGGAGCGGCTACAGCACTATAGATCATATCCATGTACTGACAGAACTAATTGAAAGTGCTAGGGAATATGAACTCCCATTATGCATGGCTTTTATCGATTATGAAACGGCCTTTGATTCGGTGAAACCATCAGCAGATACAATGGCTTTGAAATCCTGCGGTATTAAAGATGCATGCATTAATTTTATTAAAAACATCTCTGAAAATGCAATTGCAAAGATTCGGCTATTTGAGAATACAGCACCCATAAAAATTGGATAGGAAGTGAGACAAGTTGACACCATATCTCCCAAACTCTTTAATGCCCATTGCAAAATGTCTTTCAATCACTGAATTGGGAAAACAAGGGGATAAAGATTTATGATGATTATCTAATTCACCTTCGTTTTGCTGGAGATATTGTCATTTTCTAAACTACCCCGTCAGAACTGCAGAGTATGATCCAGGAACTTGCTGACAATAAAAAAAGAAGTGGAATTAAAAATGAACTTTCAGAAGACAAAAGTGATGTACAATGCTTTTACAAGAAATGAAGATTTATCGATTGATGAAGAAAAGCTGGAGATCACCGAAAATTACATTTACCTTGGACATCAGATATCAAGTGGGTGTCACATTGATGAAGAAATTAATCGGCGTATCAAACTTGTCCGGAGAGCTATTGGAAGAAACAGTATTATTTTCAAAACAAATATGACATTATGTATTAAAAGAAAAGTGTTTGATCAAGGCATCCTTAAAGTGCTTATACATGATGTAGAGGCATGGACCTTAACTAAAAAAGACAAAGACTGCAGACAACTCAAAGAGGCATGGAGAGGTGCACGCTTGGTGTAACGAGGAAGGATAAGAAGAGGAACTCATGGGTCAGAAAAATGACAAGAGTAGAAGACATCATGATCAGAGCAAAATCCCTGAAATGGCAATAAGCTGCACATATTGCGAGAAGGACATACCATCGATGGACAACTGAAATTCTAGCCTGGATTCCGAGGGACAGGAAAAGACCCAGAAGAAGACAACATGGGAGATGGGTGGATGAAATTCGAAAGTATGCGGGAGTAACATGGAGGAGGCTGGCACAAGACAGATCTTTATGTAAGAAACATGGGAACCTTCGTGGTTTAATTTGCTGTTATTTGGGTTATTTCTTCCCTTTTAACATTTGTTGAAGTTAACCTTAAATTTAATTTGTCCTTGTAGCAAACTAAATTAGCAGAAATACACTTTTCTGGTCTTTGTAGGCTCGTGAGAGATTTTCTTCATGCATGTTCCTGACGAAGACATAAGAGAATCTGTCATTGGTCTATAATCCCTAGGTTCTTCTGGTTTTCTTAAAAATGGTTTTGTTTTTTGTATTCTGCTTGCTCCGGGGCTCGGTTGCTTCAGAGGTTCTTGGGTTGTTGTTTTTTTTTTTCTTTCACTGCTTTGTTCTCGGTTTTAATTTCTTATAATTAAAAAAAAACATTTCTTGTTTCGTTTTTAGCTTTATTTATGTATTTTGGTTTGATCTTTCTTTTATGCAACCTCTGACGCTTTAGAATTTCAAACCTGTTTTTTGTTTGGTGCTTTTGTCTGTTTTTCAGCTATATCATCATCATCATCATTATCATTGCCAACCATTATCAATCCACTGCTGGACAAAGGTCTCCCCAAGTTTCCTCCACAACGGTCTGTTTTGTGCCAGTCTCCTCCATGTCACTCCCGCATACTTTCGAATTTCATCCACCCATCTCCCATGTGCTCTTTTTCTGGTTCTTTTCCTGTCACTTGGAATGCAATCTAAAATTTCGGCTGTCCATCGATGGTCTGTCCTTCTGGCAGTATGTCCAGTCCATTGCCATTTCAAGGATTTAACTCTGTTCATGATGCCTTCCACTCCTGTCGTTTTTTCGGATCCACGAGTTCCTCTTCTTATCTCTGCTGGTTACACCAAGCATGCACCTCTCCATGCTGCTTTGAGTTGTCTTCAGCCTTTGTATGTCTCTTTTATTTAAGGTCCACGTTTCTGCACCATACGTAAGCACTGGAAGGATG
The DNA here is from genome assembly GCA_039090855.1 of Macrothele yani. Taxonomy (NCBI): domain Eukaryota; kingdom Metazoa; phylum Arthropoda; class Arachnida; order Araneae; family Macrothelidae; genus Macrothele; species Macrothele yani. Next base: position 131,499,141 of record CM076995.1, on the reverse strand, counting down.
CATTGATCAAACACTTTTCTTTTAAGACATAATGGCATATTGCTCTTGAAAATTATGCTGTTTCTTCCAAAAGCTCTCCAGGCACGTTTTGCACGCCGATTAATTTCTTCATCAATGTGACCCTCACTTGATATCTGCTGTCCAAGATAAACGTACGTGTCTGTTATCTACAGCTTTTCTCCATCAGTCGATAAATCTAAATAAAAGCATTGAACATCACTTTTGTCTTCTGAAAGTTCATTTTTAATTCCACTTCTTTACTCTTGTCAGCAAGTTCCTGGATCATACTCTACAGCTCTGATGGGGTAGTTGCAAAAATGACTACGTCATCAGCAAAACGAAGATGGGTTAGATAATCTCCATTAATCTTTATTCCTTTGTTTTCCCAGTTCAGTGATTGAAAGACATTTTCCAATGATGCATTAAAGAGCTTCGTAGGTATGGTGTCACCTTGTTTCACTCCCTTTCCAATTTTTATGTCTGTTGTATTTGCAAACAGCCGAATCTTTGCACTTGCATTTTCGTAGATGTTATTAATAATATTAATGTATGTATCTTCAATACCGCAGGATTTCAGAGCCATTGTAACTGCTGATGGTTTCACCGAATCAAAGGCTTTTTCATAATCGATAAAAGCCATGCACAATGGAAGTTCATATTCCCTCGCTCTTTCAATTCGTTCTCTCAGTACGTGGATATGATCTATTGTGCTGTAGCCACTCCTTAATCCAGCTTGTTCTCTCGGTTGAGCCATGTCCAGTGTTACTTTCAAGCGGTGTGAAAGAACTTTAGTGAAGATTTTATAAACCACTGATAGGAGGCTGATAGTTCTGTAGTTCCTGAGATCCTCAATGTCACCTTTTTTATGTAGCAGGATCATTGTAACGTTGTTCCAATCCTCAGGAATCTTTCCTTCATTAAGGCATGGAGTGACAATTTGGGCGAATAATGTTTCGATTTCTCCACTTGCTTCTTGTATGATGTCAACAGTAATTCCATCTTCTCCTGGAGCTTTCCCCCGCTTCATGTTCTTGATTGCATGTGCAACTTCTACTGGGAGGACTGGAAGTACTCTGGTACCTTTCATGATGTCTGGAGTGCATGTATCATCCCTATCATATAATTTGGAGTAGAAATCTTTCACTCTTGTCAAAATTTCACCTCTATTTCGTGTTACATAACCAACTTCTTTTCTCCGTGCCATAATCTGTTTTCTTCCCTTACTGAGATGTCCCTTTGCTATCTTTAGGCTTTGGTTGTTTTCAATTACTTTCCTCACTAGTTCACAGTTGAATTTCCTTACGTCTTCAGTGATACTTTTTCGTACTGTCTTGCATAGCTCTATATATTCCACTTTTGAAGTCACATCGTCTTTAGTTGTCCTCATCTCTCGTCTTTTTTGCATCAACATTTTGGTTTTTCCTGATAATTTGTTCACATGCAACTTGTTCTTAGACCCAGCTAATTTTGTTGCTGTTTCCATAAGAGCTTTGGTTACTTTTCTGTTAACTTCAGAAATATCCACTTCTTCCGATGTTAGGCCCTTGAAAGGAGAGAATCTGTTCTTCAGTTCCAACTTGAAGGTATTATGGTGTTTTTTAAGGTTGGTTATGTCAATACATTTTGTTTGTCTTATGAGCTTGCCACGTTCGAGTTTTGTGTTGAGGTGCATCTTACATCTCACCAATCTATGGTCACTACCTGTGTTGAACTTGTTTAGCACACTGCAGTCTTTTATGACGGCTTTTTTGTTACACATAATAAAATCAATTTCACTTGTCGTCCCATTTGGATGTCTCCATGTCCATTTCCTGTGTGGCTTTTTCTTGTAAAAGGAGTTCATGGTGAAAAACCCTTCTGCCTCTGCAAACTCAACTAGAGTATTTCCACGCTGGTTTCTGTTGCTTTGACCGAATTTACCTACTGAAGTTGCCTTCTGTTGCTGTTGCCCTATTTTTGCATTGAAATCTCCCATAATTATCTTCAAGTGTTGCGTACCTTTATTTTTTTAGATGACGAATTTCCTCATACAATTCTTCAATTTCTTCTTCAGGATGACTTGTGGTGGGTGCATAAGTTTGAATAATCTGAGCCTGGTATCTTCTCGAGAGTTGGATAACGAGTCGTGCAGCTCTGTCAGAGGAACTTTCAACTTCTACAACTTTATCCTTCATTTTCTTATTTACTGTAAATCCAACACCACTAGTTCTGCCTGTATCTGTCCCACGATAGTAGAAGAGATGTCCACTTTTCAGTTCAATGAGATCTTCTCCTTTTCTCCTTACCTCACTTAGCCCGACGATGTCCCACTTGATCCTTTGTAGTTCCTCTTCCAATTCAAGAAGCCTTGAATCAGAAGATAGGGAGCGTCCATTATACGTAGCCAAGGTCAGCATCAGATGGCAGCCTAGTCCGGTCCTCCGGGGATTCTTAGCACCCTCTGCCTTCATGTCGCACTGGCCACTGCCTTAGCCAGGTACATTCCAGCTGCCGGAGACTGAGGACCAAAATTTAAGTTGTGGTGTCATTTTGGAGGGGTTTGGCCATAACTCACCACGCTGACCAAGCGGGTTGGTCAGTGTGGGATAGCATTTCCTCTAATCCCGATGGTATAGTTATACCGCTATTGGCGGTCGTCAGAGCCCCATTAGTGGGAACAGGATGCACCACGAGAAGGCGGGGTTGACATTTGTCAAGGAGAGGCTGTGGTGTTACGCATCACCTGACCTTACATCCCTTCAGCTATATATATACATATATATATACACTGAAGTGCCAGAAAAACTGGTGCAGACGAGCTTATGCAAAATACATAGCAACGTCACCTACGCGCGTACTCGGTTGCGTCAGCCAGTGCGTATATAAAGCGACAGACATCCTTGCCAGCTGTCAGAGCTGTTTTCGGCATGAGAATGACAAGTAATAACGATTTAAGCGATTTTCAACGCGGTGTCACAGTTTTTGCTCGTGAGATGGGCCATAGTATTTCGGAGGTAGTAACGAAGTTAGGACTTTCACGGACGACCATTGCAAGTGTGTACCGTGACTACAAGAATTCCTGCAAAACCTCCAATACCAGTGTGGCTGTAAAAGGACATTGGGTGAACGTGGCCATCGTCGGCTGTCAAGAATCGTTTCACGCGATAGGTGTGCAACACTCTCGCAGCTATCATCGGAATTCAATGCTGGAGCCTCAACAAGCATCAGCGTCCGGACTGTGCAACGTACTCTGCACGATATGGGCTTTGGGAGCCGACACCCAACTCTAGTCCCCTTGATGGGTACAAGACACAGAGCTATGCACCTCGCTTGGATACGGCAACACCTCCATTGGACACTTGATGACTGGAAACAAGTAGCTGGTCTGACGAGTCACGTTTCCAACTGTGTCGGGCAGATGGAAGCATTCGTGTGTGGCGCAAACCCCATGAAGCCATGGAACTCGCATGTCAACAGGAAACTGTACCGGCTGGCGGGTGGGTCCGTAGTAGTATGGGGTGTGTTTAGCTGGACTTCACTGGGGCCCCTGGTACGTCTACAAACGCATGTGACCGGCCAACGCTATGTGCGCATCCTTTCTGACGAGGTACACCCGTTCATATCCTGCATTCATGCTGAAGGGTTGGGCCTGTTCTAACAGGACAATGCACCTCCATACAAGTGTCGGGACGCCACATTATGGTTAGAGGAGCATTTATCTGAGTTTGGGGTGTTGCCATCCCACCCAAGTCCCCAGATCTGAACGTTATAGAACATATTTGGGATGCCATGCAACGCGCTATCGAACACAGAAATCCGAGACCTCGGAATACACCTGAATTGTGGAACATTCTGCAGGAAGTATGGTGTGTATTGCCTACAGCATATTTTTAGAAGCTAGTGGAATCCATGCCCCGTCGTTTTTCTGCAGTCCTGCGCTCCCGTGGGGGACCTACCAAGTATTAGACTGGTGTACCAATTTTTCTGGCACTTCAGTGTATATATCCTCATTGTGAAGCATTAACAGCCCACTACTGGATGAAGGTCTCCGCAAGTTTCTTACACAACTTTTTGTTTTGCGCCAGTCTCCTTCATATCACTCCCGCATGGTTTCGAATTTAATCCACCCATCTCCCATGTGATCTTCTTCTTGGTATTTTCCTGTGCCTTGAAAATTAGTCTAGAATTTTGGTTGTCTATCGGTGACCCGTTCTTCTGGCAACATGTCCAGCCCATTGCCATTTCATGGATTTTACTCTGATCATGTTTTCTACTCTTGTCATATCCTAATCCATGAGCTCCTCTTCTTATATCTCCTGGTTGCACCAAGCAAGCATCTCTCCATGCTTCTTTCAGTTGTCTGCAGTCTTTGTATGACTTTTTTAGTTACGGTCCATGTCTCTGCTGCGTACGTAAGCACTAGAAGGATGCATTGATTAAACACTTTTCTTTTAAGATGTAATGGCATATTTCTCTTAAAAACTGTACTGTTTCTTCTAAAAGCACTCCAACCAAGTTTTATACGTCCATTAATTTCTCCATAAATGTGGTCTTTGCTTGATATCTGCTGACCAGGGTAATGTATTGGTTATCTCCATCTTTTCCCCATTAATCGGTAAATCTTCATTTCTTGTAAAAGTATTGCACATCAGTTTTTGTCTTTTGAAGGTTCATTTTTAAGCCCGCTTTTTTACTCTTGTCAGCCAGTTCCTTGATCCTACTCTGCAGTTCTGAAGAGACAGTTGCGAAAATGAGTACGTCATCAGTAACACGAAGGTGAATTAAATAATCTCCATTAATCTTTATCACTTTGTTTTCCTAGCTCAATGACTGAAAGACATTTTGCAATGCGGCATTAAAGAGTTCGGGAGATTTGGTGTCACCTATACAGTATACAGGGTGTCCATTTAGCCCGAAATAACTTGCGAACGAAGTGAGGTACAGTCATGCAAGTGAGATAACGGTATATTAAAGCGATTACGCCCAATCGAATGCAACCAATAGCAGCGCCCCTAATGGCGAAATGCGGAAGTTGGCCATTGCAAATCGAAAACGAAAAGAGATAGAGGAACATTTCTAATTACAAAGTTGTAGAGCATCAATTAGTTAGTGTAAAACGACGTTTGTTTCATACGGATAAGATAAATTGTCGCCTGAATACGCTACAATGTGCGAAATCGATGCGCGACGATTCTAATCTGCATATTCACATTTCGCAAATGTAGCCGTATGCAAATGCAGATTGTGATGTTGTACCGTACCTACGATATAAAAACCAGTAGCGGGATGTACCCTGATCAGAAGTTTGGGTCTACGTACGCTGTGTGAGAATAGCGAGCTTGGATTTCTGGGGTTACGTAAAAAATCAGGTGTATGCAACAGGGCCTATACAAGTCTGCTGGATCCACGTCGTTGTGTTTCAGATGCTTGCAATAGTGTGACACCTTCCATGCTGAGGAATGTGCATGCAGAGTTACTTTCACGAATACAAATGTGTATCGTGGGCAATGGCGAACTCTTCGAACATACTCGACATTAACTTTTTATCACTGTGCGCCAGTTTTGCTTTTGTTTTGTCTGACGTCATCAAACTGTATTGACATAAGTACGCATTTATGCAATCAATTGTGTGTATTTGCTCATACCTATGCCTGTTCCCTTCAAACGTTCACACATTGTAGGGTATTCAGGGGACAATTTATCTTATCCGTGTGAAACAAATGTCGTTTTGTACTAATTAATTGATGCTCTGCAACTTTGTAATTAGAAATTTTGTTCTATCTCTTTTCGTATTCGATTTGAAATGGCTAACTTCCGCATTTCGCCACTAGGGGCGCTGCTATTGTTGCATTCGATCGGGCATTGTCGCTGTATTATACCGTTATTTTACTTGAATGACTGAACCTCTCTCCGTTCGCAAGTTATTCCAGGCTAAAAGGACTTTCCTATGCACCCTGTATGTATAACTTATTTAAAACGTAGGCTCCGTTGTTATCGACAACGGAGCCTACGTTTGGCTCTTCATCCAGTTGGATGGCCTACAGAACTGCGCCTTTATTTCTGAATGTGAATAACAAGTGTCCTCTTTGAGAAGGAAGAAAATCGAATTTTAAGTGTACCCGAAACTGGGGTAAAAAGTTCACTTCCAATTTTAATACGATTGCAAGCACTGATTCTTGCGCCCTACTCTGAGATTTGCCCGGGGCGGCCGCCCCACCTGCCCCGCCCTAATTACGCCTCAGTGTACAGAGTGTGCCAGTACAGTTCGGTCGCTGACACTACTTGGGGCTCCGACATTTAACCTGGGTGTGATTCGTGCCACCGGTCGGTGTGTACGAACCAGGATAGTCTACGTCGACCGTGGTCATCAGTGGCATGTGTCCAGTCACCGCTTGTTCTCTGGGCGCTGGTACGTCAGTCGATGGTATACTCGCAGTACACGCTAGATACGGGAACCTCTTACCACTTGGGCGATAGAACGACCCATCTGTCTTGCGCCGACAATGCATCCACGATCAAAGTCACTCAGATCACCACCTTTACCCATGTTCGTCCATTACGATATACTGTCGGGAAGCCTTGTAGTCCGCCTATTTATCGCCTCCGTTCGGTTTTGGTCATTTCTACTCTGAGCAAGGGATGCTCATGTCAACTGCCCGTCACTCCTATCTCTAACATTTTATCTACTGAGTGTACATCTTTCTAAATTTATCAAAGAAAGGATTCTTCCTTAACTGAGAATTGTTTTTAAGCAACTTACGAATTTTGAGATATCACTGACACTGCATATATAAATTGAGAAGTTTTCATTTAAATACCACTTAGAATAAAATAATATGTAAAAAACGCGCGAAAAGATTTTAAAAAATCGTTTTTGAACAAGCCATCATAAAAATTCTCTTTTCGAAACATTTATCCTTTTTATTTTATTATTCTTCAGTATTTTGATCGATACGATATTAATTCAAAAGTGAACTTGGAAAGATAAGAAATCTAACTGCAGAAAAATGACAATGAAAAACTAATTTGTTACTCTGAGATGGCGGGGGGTGAGAAAGGGGAAAATAATAGTGGCTGGCTAACGGGAGGGCACTGAACGGAAAAGTAATAAAATAAGAAAAAAAACCCCGCGGACTTCAGCATCTAAATAAGCTTCTGGCTCGGGATTCCAAGCGTATCATGCATTTTCTTCTTTTCATATATATTTATATCGGTGTCGTCAAATATGCGCTGGTTCTTTTTACCCGGTTAATTAGAAGACTTAAGTGGCCGAAAACTAGGGGAAGCGGGGTTAGCTTCTGGCTTTAAGAGGTTTTTCGGATTCTAAGAGCAAAAAAAAATGGTAAGGTTCTCTTCGCTGGTTGCCTCTCTCATTTTATTACATTTTTTATGCTTTTTTTTTTTTTTTGAGTTACAGCGAGTGCCTATTCTGAAGTGGCTATTACCTCACGTTCCATACTTGCGAAAACCTGGAGAAGATGAATTTAATTTAGGTACTTTTTTTGTTGTTTATTACACGGCTGCCTGATCATATAGCAGAAAACATGTCCCATAATAAAAACAATTCTAAAAAATTACGATTTTTTAAAATCAAAACTGCATTTTTTAATCGCGATAGACTATGTCTATTGGTGTATTTTCTAAGGTGCTAGGCTTTCGAACGGAATTCTTGTGTTCGATTCCCACTTGTGATACCTAGGGGAGGCATTCGTTTCCCACTTGTGGTTCTTTCCTAATCCTGGAACAGAACTAATTATTCTAACATTTGCTAGGGCTCCTAATATATATTTTGCTACACCTCCTAACCAGTGATGATGATGATGGCATATCATCATCATTGTAAACCATTATCAATCCACTGCTGGAGGTGGATCTCCCCAAACTTCTTCCACAACTGTCTGTCTTGTGCCAGTATCCTCCATGTCACTCCTGCATGCTTTCGAATTTCATCCACCTATCTCCCACGTGGCCTTCTCTTGAAACTTTTCCTGTCCCTTGGTATCCAGTCTGAAATTTCGGTTGTCCATCGGTGGTCCGTTCTCTTTGTAATATATACAGCCCATTGGCATTTCAGTGATTTTACTCTGATCATGATGTCTTCCACTTTCGTCATTTGCCATATCCACAAGTTTCTCCTCTTATCTTTCTTGGTTACAGCAAGCATGCATATCTCCATGCTTCTTTCAGGTGTCTGCAGCCTTTGAATGTGTTATTTTAGTTAAGGTCCACGTCTCTGCTCCGTTCGTAAACACTGGAAGAAAGCATTGATTAAACACTTTTCTTTTAAGGCATAATGGTATATTGATCTTCAAAATTTTATTTTTTCTTCCAAAAGCTCTCCAACTGAATTTTATAGGCAGACTAATTTCTTCATCAATGTGCCCCTAGCTTGATATCTGCTGTCCGAGATAAATGCAGGAATCGGTTATCTCCAGCTTTTTCCTTTCAATTGATAAATCTTCATTTCTTGTACATATATATATATATTATATTGTAATCTGTTCAGAAGATTGTTTGAACGAAATCGTTAGTTGTCAGCTCTTTTTAATAACTTACCAAGTGTAGAAAAGAGGGAGTGATCCCTCTCTCCTCGTTGACAACTTCTCTTTTCCTTTTCCTTCTCTCTCCTTTCTTTCGCTTCTTTTTCTTTTGGCTCTTCATTTCTTTACGAGCACCAGAAATATTGAGTGTGGATCCTTAGAGCTTCAGAAGCATTTCTACAGCTGCATTTTGTCTATAAAAAATATTTCCTCCTATTTTCTCTTTCAGTTGAAGCTAAAAAATTCCTGGATTATACTTCCCGACATTATAAACTCCACACCACGATGGAATGCAAAAAAAGGGGCGAAACGTCCCACACATGTGCACGGGTAGGGGGGGGAATGATTTAATTTCTGAGGAATTGAATGAATTGAATGAATGCGATGGGCGATGAGACTCTATAATGTGATCATAATCATGACTTCCACGCGGCGTTATACATTCGGCAACACGGTGTGGTATTGAGTTGAAGGAAGTCCCCGGTTTATTGGCCTGAGGTATCTCTGCGCACTCTTCGTTGACCAGTATGAATCATTCATCGACATGGCGGGAGGTGTTAAGTCGTCTGCCAATGATAGGTCGTGCAGAGGCGTTACGTCGTCTGCCAGTAATGGGGCGTGCAGAGGCCTTACGTCGTCTGCCAATGACCCACCACTAGTTACCGGTTGGGTGGAAGTTTGGAGATCGAGCTGGCCAGGAGCGGCACCTGTACATCTTGTAGGCACTCTCTGCTGATGTTGAAAGCATTTCGGAATGCCATTATCGTGTTGAAATTGGGAATCAGAGATACCACGGAAATACTGCCACAAAACGATCTGCATCACTTCATCGACATATGATCGTGCTGTCATAGCGCTCCGAACCATGGCACCAGGCTGAGGAGGTGTATGACGCTCGCAGGTGGACGCAAGATCATCCAGATGACCAACGTCGTCTCCAGACTCTCAACTGGTGATCTTATGCGCTGAAAGAAGAAGTAAGCCTCGTCGCTAAATACGAAATGATTCCATTCTTTCCGCTATACATATCTGGTTCGGAAGCACTACGACCTTTCATGACGATGTGTTGCAGTGAGTAGTAGTCGCTCCAATGGATGGCGAGAGCGGACATCTGCCTCCGATAATCGGCGTTTCAAGGTCGTTTTCGATACGGGGATGTCCATAGCTGCCTCTACTCTTCGTCGAATGTCTTATGCTGTGAAACATGAGGCTTCTACGTCTTGTAATGTATCGAGGCGTATGGAAGACAGCCTACGTGCACCTTTCCTACTACGCACGTTATCTTCCTTCTAACTCTGTCGCCACATGCGCCCGACAGCTGTTGCATCGCGATGCGTTTCAGTCACGATGCGATGCAAGGATCAAATACCGTAGCCCAATGATGAAACCTCCGGTACAGTTGTTCGTGTGATGATATAGCATTTCTGAGGACGTTACCCAGGCATTCACGCTCCTTACACCAGCTTTCGCCACCGAGATCACTCCGAAGCAGTGGTCCACACGCCCTGATGAGAATGACCAAACTTAGCTACGCCGAGCCGTTTTACTCTTTCATCTCCCTCACCTATCACGAGATTATTTCGCAACTGCAATTATTTACATAACCCAACTGTCGACATTTACCAATAAATTTACATATCGTTCCGACAAATAGTCGCTGGTTGCGTTTTCTATGTCGAGCAGAGCATGTGTTGACTTCCAGCAGATTCCGCTGAATACGCAGAAGTGTAAAACAAACAATTTTAACCTTTTCTATTCCTTTTGGAAAGGCCCTCGCATCTGTGTGTATATAAACTATATTGATAAAAGTCACCGGGCACCCCTTCAAAAGAATGTGAACGGATCCGCTGCGTTGTTAAGATGCGCGGTAGAGTGGCAAACGGTATAAAAACAAGCTGACCGTGATCATAACGCACTACGAGGTTGAGTGAAAATGTCACGGCGGGAGAGAACTGACTTTGAGAAAGGAAAGATTGCTGGGTGTTATATAAGTGTTGTTCATAAGAGAACCCGAGAGGCGTTTAAACATACTCACATCAACTGCTTGGGATGTGCGGAATAAGTGGAAGACACATGGCGTGCCTGAAGCAGCAAAACGTTCCTGCAGAGCAAAGAAAATCAGTGACAGAGGACGTCGATGTCTCAGAGAATCGTTACAGCTAATCAACAGAGTACTACTGCACAAACACTCAGTGTACAGGTGAGTAAAATGCTGGAACCTCGGTATGTACACGTACCATTCGCATAGAACTTCATTCCATGGTTTACCGCAGTCGTACGGCTGCTCATAAGCCTTTCATCTCCACTCGGAATGCTACTCGTCGTTTAGCATGGTGTAAATTATATTTATTGTGGACCGCATATCACTGGAAACGGGTCCAATGGACTGATGAATCCAGATACACGATCCATCAATCTGATGGCTGTGTGTGGGTATGGCGGCAGCCTGGAGAACGCTATTTACCACAGTGTACTGTTCCTACGGTCAAGTTTGGAGCTGCCAGTGTACTTGTGTTATGGTGTTTTTCGTGGTATGGTTCCGGCTCATTGGTTATCGTGTACAAACCTGTTAACCACCACTTCAACCTCCATATTCTGGACAATTATGCCGTACCAACTGTGTGGCAATACTATGGAACCGAGCCTTGTTGTACCATCAGGATAATGCACCGAACCATAAAGCAACGACTGTTACGGCGTGGTTTGATGATAATTCCGTATCGTGTGGGGACTGGCCAGCACAGAGCACTGATCTCAATCCCATAGAGCTCCTATGGGATGAATTAGAGCGCCGCATAAGAAGTTTGGAACCAAGGCCTACTACTAAGCAACAGTTTGCGGCAGCATTATGCACTGAATGGAAACGTATACCTTTTGCTGTGTTTCAAGACCTTGTCGAAAGCCTGTCTCGGAGGTTCAGTGCCTGCATTAAGGCCAAAGGTGGACCTACACTGTACTAATATATATCTCAATAAATGCTATGTCGTGTTTCTGTTCTAGGTGTCTGGTGACTTTTGTCAATATAGTGTATATGAATAAATATCTACACGTACACGGTCGTATCAGAATAATATGATAACCCCCGGAATCACAGTATACTCGCCTAGGCGCACCACAGAGTGCACGTGACAAGGTCGACAACACGGAGATATAAGCGGCTAGTCAGGACAGATGAGCCATAGTGCGTAGCGTGAGCACAGTGGGTTAAGGTAGTGATTTGGCGGACGTTCAAATGGGAATGATCATCGGCTACCGTTACAAGAGTGGAAGCGTCTGAGAAACAGCAGACTTTGTGGACTGTTCACGAGGTGCTGTAGTAAGGGTGTACTAAGAATGGACTGCTGGTACACCGAGTACCTCCCGACGTCATAACTGTGGACCCCCAAAGGCCGTCGACCCCGAAGGAGAACGTTTCATCCGTCGACTGCTAATGGGCAATCGACGCGCAACAGTGCAGCAATTGACCACGCAAATGAACACTGGGCCACCCGAGTACGTGTCCCCGATAACAGTAGAGCGAACGCTTTTGCGCACGGGTCTCCGGAGTCGACATATATATATATATATATTAATACTACTAAGCAGCAGTTAGCGGCAGCTGCTTACTAGTATATATAAAAAATCAAGCTTCAGAAAAAGAATGTACTTGTAATATTGAATTGCAACTTATTTCAAAACAAACCTTCTTGGAAAAACTTGAAAGAATGTGTTGAGAACAATATTGTAGGCCTACTACTCTTTAAGTGCATTGCAAGACAAAGGTAGGATTAAAAAATCAAGCCTTGGTGTTTGTGCCTGCCAACACCATGTCAGTCTTCCAACCCATGGATCAAGGTGTGATTCGCAGCTTTAAAACATATTTCAGAAGGGAAGTAACGCTTCATTTAACCCAAGCCTTGGAATCAAAGCACAACACATTAATAAACATTCTGAATGCTGTACGTTTTGGAAACCAAGCCTGGAGGAATGTGTCAACTGTCACTATACAGAACTGTTTCCGGAGGTCTGCTTTGGATACTGGGCGTGTGGCATTCGAAGAGGAGGAGGATGTGCCACTCAAGAACTTGCTTCAGCATTTTGGTGCGAATTCCACTGAAGCTGAAGATTTTATCAATGCTGACTGTGAAGTTATAACGAATGAAATCTCATCGGACGAAGCTATTATCAAGGCTGTGAATGGCAGTTCCAGCAAAGGAAGAAAATGAGGACGATAATGGAGAACGTGTTGTAACAGTGAAAGAGGCGTTGGGAGGTCTCAGGATTGTGCTAAAGTTCCTAGAATATATGGAAAATGTAGAATAGAGTGTAGCAAAAGCACGAACTCTAGAACAGGACATGGAGAAAATATTTATTAAAACTGTTTGCAGCAAGCAGCAGCACATAAGACTATTTTCATGTTAATTAAGGTAATGTAAAATTATTTGTTTACTTAATTTAATGAATATACACTATGTACAGCAAAATATTTACATATGTACATATTTTATTTTCTTGCTCACCATTCCACTTAATTCATTCCACTTAATTCACTTCGGTTTTAGTGAACCTCGGACATAGTGAACAAAACCGGCGAGTCCGCAAAGGTTCACTATAAGCGGAGTATACACCGATGAAACATTACATTATGACCAACCCAGTCTAGAGAAATGAGCGCGGCTGGAGACCGAACGGTAGCGCAGGTGAAGTTCACAGAGAAGTATATGTACAGGGTGATCCATTTAAACCAGTACCATGTGATTTACTTATTTTTATAAATAACAACAAAATCATACAGTAAGTTGAGAATTATACATGTGGTATTGGAGAATCATTTTATCAAAGCAAATGTTGGAATTGTCCTCCATTTTCTTGTAAACACAGTTGAACACGCCGCATCATATTCAGTGATGTCTCATGTTGAGTACGAGCAGTAACATTGCCAATTTCAGTCGTGATTGTTTCACGCAATGCATCCAATGTTTTTGGATGGGTTTTGTAAACTCTATCCTTTAAGTAGCCACATAAAAAAAAGTCAGGGGAAGTTAAGTCCGGAGATCAGGGAGGCCATATGTTTTTTGAAATTAAACTGTCATCAAAGAAGCTGGTTATGAGTTCCATTGAGACATTCGATTTGTGACACGTAGCGCCATTCCTGCTGAAAGTAGCCCTCTGTCAATTCAATGTCATCCAGTTGTTCCACAAACTCATTGAATATACGGCAATAAACGTTAGTGTTGACAGTCTCAGAAAAATAAATGGGGCCAATAATTTTCGTAGACGAAACCGCACACCATACACCAACCTTTTGTAAATGCATCGGTGTTTTACACATAACGTGTGGGTTTTTGGCAGCCCAGTATCTGCTGTTTTGCGAATTGACGTAGCCTGACAGATGAAACCAGGCTTCATCCGTAAACCATGTGATAGATAGAATATCAGATCACAAATTTAGAAAATTTTGAAACCATTTGCAGTAACTTACTCTGTTTCCCTAGTCCGGTTCCTGCAGCTGACGGATTACGTGCACTTTAAATGGTCGAATATTCGCTTTTTTTTTTTTTGCTGCCCTTTGACAAGTTCCGTATGAATATCCTGTCTGTTGGCTTAATCTGCGCAACGATTTCGTCGGATATTGAAGAAAACGTTGCCGAACATCGTCCACACGCGTTTGAGGCATCGGAGGGTGATGTCTACCGCTACCGCTGAGAAGAGAACTGGTTTGCTCCAGTTTTTTTTTTTTTTTTTTTGGCCATCGACAGAATTGTTGACTTGCTTGGCACTTTTCGAACTCCAAACTCTCTTCGAAATGCTCGTTGCGTTTTGATGACAGAATTGGTTACCCAATACGATTTCACTAAAAAAAACACGCTCTGGAACAGAGTACTGTATGCTTCCGAATGCACGCAAGTGAATGACAACGCAACAACAAACAAATCACGAGCTGAGTTACAGTTACGGTTAACAATCTTCTTCACGGTGGCAGTTTTCATTCTCCAGGAGTTGCTACTTCTATTGAAAAAAGAAGTTCCTTGCGTGATCCCTTGCAAAAATGTAAGTTTTTTTTCAGGGTATTGGTTTAAATGGGTCACCCTGTACAACCCGAGGACCGGCTTTCGGTTAGTAGAGTGTTCGGAGTCAGAATGGGAAAAACTGCCGTTTTATCGGAGTTTGATAAAAAGACAAATTGTGATGGCACAGTACCTCGGAAACGTCGTCGTTTGTGGGTTGTTCACGTACCGCTGTAGTGAGTACGTATCAAAAGTGGTGCACATATTTTCAAACGACGTACTGTAGTCCATCCGCGTGTCGTCCGCAGCTCATAGATGCCAGAGGAAAGCGGAGACTGTCGCGTATTGTTCACAGCAATCGTGAGGCCACAAGGCGACAAAACACCCGCAGCTACAACAGTGGTTATCAGGGCAATGTGTAACGGCACACAGTTCAACGCAAACTTCAGCGCATGGGCCTGCGTAGCCGAAGACACAGCCCAGCCCCCATACTCACAATACGTCATCGTTAACAACGCATGAACAGCGCCTAAGACCATCGAGATTGGACCGTGAATGATTGGAAGAAAATCGCCTTGTCTGATGAATCAAGATTCCTGGTGCATCACGTAGACGGCCGAGCGCGGATGCGCCGATTACCAACGGTTACTATGGCACCTGGATGCACTTTTGAGCGGAAACAGGCCGGTGGGCGATAATTTCTTGGGACACTTTAGGCCCCATTATCCCAATAGCACAATTCCTGACAGTTACCCGGCGTCTGAACATCGTTGCGGACCAAGTTCACCCATTCATGGCAACTGTGTTCCCTATTGGTGATGGCCGTTACCAATAGGATAATGCGCCATGGCACACTGGCAGAATCATCAAGCAGTGGTTCGGGGAACATGCTGGTGACTTTCTGTTAATGCCCTGACCTCCAAAATCACCTGACATGAACCCAATCGAGCATATGTGTTTCGACTCGGAAAAGCGGGTTCGTGCTAAATCACCACCACACCGAAATGTACGGGAACTGGAGAACCTGCTGTTGATATTTTGGTACCAGATACCCAAGATACCTATCTCCACCTCTTCGAATCGATGCCTCGCCGATTCGATTGACTAATTGGAAAAATAATTTTTTAAATAGTTTACCTTGTACTAGCAACACTCTGTATGACATATTATCTTTTATTATTTGGTTGTTATATACTATTTTGAAGTGAGGTGCATTTTCGTTAATTCTAGGTGTGCCCTAAGCTTAACTTCTTTTCTAATTTTTATGTGTGTTTTTGCTCTTCTCTCTTACTTCTCTGAGTTTTTTTCTTTTTTTGATTGGAGGTTTAACGACCACCGTGAGCAACTCAATGGGCTATAAGCAGTCGCCTGTCCCTAATTTAGGGTCACTGGTTCCAGAGAAGGGAGAGAGCCAGTGCCGTAAGACAAACACAACATCCATGCCTCACCGGGATTCGAACCCGGACCTCTTTCGAACGAATGATCAGAGGCCATCGCTTAGACCACTGCGCCACCGGGGCAGCCTCGGAGTTTTGCACCTTGGTTCTATGGATTCAATCTATCATATTGCCACAGTGATTTAATACTCGTGCACAATTAACTAGTGTATTAATTTAAAATATAATTTTTCAGTATTTCAAAGTTTCAGGACAAGTGTTACTATTTATGGATACATTTTCTTTAGGATAAGCACTTCGCTTTTCTTCAGTAAATTTATTTCTTCTTTTGTTTTGTATAAATGGGGTGTTTGTCCTCCTTCTAAAGTGTTGGTTGCTAAAATTATCTTCGACTGGTTATTTTGTGAGTGTGTGAGTTGGGCAATGTGATTTGGTTTGCCGTTTTGTGGGGATTTGTCCCTTTTAACATCAGTTGAATTTAGGCATAAATTTAATATGTCCTTATAGCAAACTAAATTAGCAGAAACCCAAACGTTTCTGGTCTTTGTAAATACGTGAGTGGTTTCTTCATGTTTGCCCCTGACGAAACCATAAGAGAATCAGTCATTGGTCTGCATCCCTATGCTCTTCTGGTTTTCTTTTTATTTGTTTTTGGTTTTTGTTTTTTGCCTAATTTGGAGCTTGTTTGCTTTGGAAGTTTGGGGTTTGCTTTGTTTTTCTCTGGTTTGTTCTCGGTTTTAATTTGTTTTAGTTTTCCTCCTTATATTTAAAAAAAAATAATTTCTTGCCTCAGGTTTTGAATTGTTTCTGTATGTATATATATATATATATATATATATATATATATACATAAATATATATTTCTAAGAGCCAATTTATGGGCGGAGCAAATGGAAATGATGTCTCTGCTTATTTTTATTTATTTCATTGCTAAAATACTCCAGTTATATACAAATGAGTAAGAGAAGGAAGAACAGAATTCTTGCTGTAATTGAAAGCCACCCATTCGTAGTAACTTGTTCATTTGGGAATATTTCATTTCAGCAGATGTCGGCTCGCAAAGATGTCTTGGATTTTCGTAAACTGCAGAGCTTTTTGAGGAAATTAAAAGCACCGCCGATTCCATTGATCGAATTTTTCACTTTTTTCAGTGCAATGGCGAAGTTCTCTATACAACTAACCACTCCGCCAAAGTCTCTCACAAAGACACAACTAAAAGCGACCTGCCACAACACGTTTTTCAATGTTCTGTGTTCTTTTCTCTTGCTGTCGGACTCGGAGCATATTCAGTTACTCAAATTCTAATTACGAACACAACATTTTTCATGTTCCTTGATGGTTTTCGATTCACAACATATTCGGTAACTTAATTTTTAGGTACAATATTCGTACATATTTTTTTTTGGGGGGGGGGATGTGAATACCTAACTCACATCGTGTTTAATAACGCGTCAGATCTGATTCATATCCCAGCCATTCGGTAAAATTCCACTTGTTAACGAATCGCCTTTCGTAACTTCTGTAACATGTGAGAAAAATATGTTTAGAGTCAATACTTCCTTTCAAATAACTGATAGCTGTAGCATTGAAATTGTATAGGATGCTAAAGGTAAGGGTTCCAATGGCACGATTACTTCAATGGGAATTCGTTAGCCAGCTATATGTGCAGTTAAATTCCTTGCCAAAGAAATGACGGATTTCGAATCGAAACTGTAAAAGACGATGCTTGGTTGTACAGGATTCCCAAGCTATCCGAAAATGCAGTGTTCCTATGAAACCTGTCGTAAGCCAAAATGGCGTAAAACGAAGTAGCAATTACCATTAATTTATATGAAAAACATTTTTGGGCGTTCCCAGACCCAGAAAATAACCTACCAAATCATAACCAATAACACACAAAACCTAAAATAAGACTAACGTATAGTAAAAGCAGGAATGATATGACAAATACACAGTCTACATAAAATGGAAATACAATCTACATAAAAATAAATACACAATCTACATAAAATGGAAATACGCTGGTGTGCAAAAATTAAGGACGAAGAGGAGAAATTAGCATACCAGCGGAACGAGAAGGCAGAACGTACCTAAATACCACTCAGGAGATAGACTAGGGTCCGGTACGGTAGGGCTTGCGCATATATGCAGCATGACGTAGGGGGAGTGTCGGAAGGGTATAAAGCACACGGGCGGTGTACGCTCAGCAATTCCGTGAAAGCTATTGCACGGAGTACATCGGTTTGAACGAAGTCGAGTTGCTGCCACCGTGTGATATGGCCAACAGACAATCCAGTAGACGACATCTGGATGACTTTACCCGAGGTCGCGTCATTGGGAAGTTGGAAGAAGGTCGAAGTGTGACTAATGTGGCCGAGGAGTTCGGGATCGCTCACAGCATTGTTTCACGAGCTTGAGAGCATTTCAAACGAGAGCAACAGCTGTCCGAGTGTTTAGCAGTGGTCGTCCACGAGCAACCACGGCGGCGGACGACCGGTATATTGTCCTACAGGCGAGAAAAGACAGACGACAGACAGCGGGAGAAATCGCAACAAACAACTGAAACAAACAACTGGACGTCCGTTATTGCGTTTTACCGTGGCCAGGAGGCTGAACAAAGGTGGTCTATTTGCACGACGACCAGTACGGTGTGTGTGCCATTAACGCCTGCTCATCAGAGACGGCGGTTTCTGTGGTGCCAGGAACACAGGAACTGGACACATCAGTAATGGGGTCGAGTTCTCTTTACGGATGAGAGCCGATTTAGTCTGACGAGTGATTCTGGACGTATACACATCTGGAGAGAGCAGGGAACACGCAATCACACCTCCAACATCATCGAAAGGGGCCGGTTTGGAGGTGGCGAATTTCTCGTTTAGGACGGTATCATGCTTGGTAGCCGTACTAACCTCCACATCTTCCAAGGAGGTTCAGTCTCTGGTGTCCGCTATTGTACCGAGGTTCTCTTGCCTCACGTGCGTCTGTTTCGACGTAATGTGGGTCCTGAGTTCCTCTTCATGGACAACAACGCTACACCTCATCGTACAGTGGCTGTCGCAGAGCTGTTGGAGAGTGAACATATTCAACGCATCGATTGGCCCGCAAGGTCCCCTCACCTAAATCCTATCGAACACGTGTGGGACCTTCTCGGAGACGCTTGGAAGCACGTCACAAGCCGCCAGCAACGATTCCGCAGCTGCGATTGGCGGTACAAAAGGAATGGGCAGCGATGACTCAAAAGCTCCTTGACAACCTCGTCCTCAGCATGGACAGACGTTGTAAATCCTGCAACCAGTCAGGGCTAATCATATTCCCTACTAAAGACTGGATTCTTCTTGGCAGCCGCCTGTCACATGGACGTTTCTGTCTTCTGCCCAGTTGTGCTCGAAGCTACCTTTTCAATAAAGTGCCTTTGTATGCTTTAGATTCCTTGTTTGGACGGTTTTGCTCACTTGTCCCATATTCTTACATCTTGGGATCTTATGGTATGATTTGAGTCGATGTGGAGCACTTCTGCACGACTTTACATTCAAAAAACCGTCTCGTCCTTAATTTTTGCACGCCAGTGTAATATACTCTATATTGACAAACGTCACCAGACACCTAGAAGAGAAACACAGCATAGCATTTATTGACATACATTAGTACGGTGTCGGTCCACCTTGGCCTTAATGCATGCACTGACCTTTCGAGACATGCTTTCGACTAAATTTTGGAACACAGCGAAAGGTATACGCTTCCATTCAGTACATAATTCTGCCTCTAAATGTTGCTTAATAGTCGGCCTTGGTTCCAAACATCTTATGCGACGCTCTAATTTATCCCATAGGTGCTCTATGGGATTAAGATCAGGGCTCTGTGCTGGCCAGTCCACACACACGATACGTAATAGTCCTTGCTTTATGGCTCGGTGCATTATCCTCCTGGTACCAACAAGGCTCGGTTCCATAGTATTCCACAGAGTTGGTAGGGCATAATTGTCCAGAATATCGAGGTAGACGTACTAGTTAACAGGTTTGTCCACGATAGCCAATGGGCTAGGACCATACCACGAAAACCACCCCCACACGGGTACACTGTCAGCTCCAAATTTGACCGTAGGGACAGTACACCCTGCTGCCGTCATACCTCACACACGGCCATCAAGCTGGTGGATCGTGTATCTCGATTAATCAGTCTATAGGGCTCGTTTCCATTGATCTGCGATCCACGATAAATATTCTTTACACCATGCTAAACGACGAGTAGCATTACTAGTGGATATGAAAAGCTTATGAGCAGCCACACGATCACGGTAACCCATGGAATGAAGTTCTCTGCGAATGGTACGTGTACATAATGAGGTTCCAGCATTGTTACTCACTTGTACACTGAGGTCTTCTGCAGTACTCCGTCGATTAGCTGCAACGACTCTCCCGAGGTTTCGACATCCTCTATCAATCATTTTCTTTGGTCTGCCGATACGTTTTGCTTTTTTCAAGCACGCCATGTGTCTTCCACTTATTCAGTACATCCGAAACAGTTGACGAACGTGGGTATGTTTAAACGCCTCTCGGTTTCTCTTATGGACAACCCACTAATATAACACCCAACAATCTTTCATTTCTCAAAGTCAGTTATCTCTCTCCGCGACATTTTCACTCAACCTCACAGTGCGGTATGATCGCGGTCAGCTTCAGGCTTGTTTTTATACCGTTTGCAGCTGTACCGCGCATTTTGACAATGCAGCGGTTCCGTTCATTTGCTTTTGAAGGGGTGTCCGGTGACCTTTGTCAATATAGTGTACGTACAATGTCGTTTCACTTACCAGAATCAGGAAGGCAGCGAGCACACCGGAAAGCTGAGAGATGGTGATGATACTGTGTTAAGATATGTATAGTCGGATGTTGGGATGGTGGGAGGTACAGGAGGCTGGAATGTAGGAGAGACAGAGAGAGGAAAAAGGTAATTTATTAACATTTCATCTCGTCGTCTGAATCCATCAGGGCAGGCAGGTCCCTAATGTCTACACATTTTCCTACCTCTGCCTGCTTGCCTCGATGTCGATCGAAGGTCGAGGTCTGTAGTCTGATGTTGAAAGCTTGAAATACGACAGCATGTTATCGACTTATCCTCACGCTTTTTTCTATAATACTGTTCTTTGTAGTATTCTGCAAACATGCCCTAAACATACGTATTCTTTCAAAATTAAAGTCATACTTTTATGCAATCATTGTAGCACTGTCAATCGTAGCAAAAACCTCACACAAGTGCTACACGTTCAGTTTCTGGACGACTTCACTTTCGGGCCGTTTGCTATTGCGCTCGGTTTCGATTCCTATCCTTCTCTCTTGCATTTGCATCAACTCTTCATATGTCAGTTCTTAGTCATGGGATGCCAAAACCTTTTCAACATCATTTCGTTAAAGCGAAAATCCTCTTCGGATTTCTTTTCGGTTAGAGAAAACAGGTACTAATGTAAGTATTTCGTAAAAGCAGCGAATCGGCTTAAAGTGAACTTTCAAAAAAGCGAGGAATACCTGTATAAATACTAAGGCCATCCAGAAAGTAAATGCCGTTTTAAGATAAAACAACAAAAATACTGATACAAAATTTTTAATTTACGATGAATTCTACATACCTTAATCTACATTTTAACATATTCCACGTGGATATTAAGGCATTTGTCATATCGTGTCACAGGTTTCTGGATACCCTTCTAGAAGTCCGCCGCCTGGGTTTTGAGCCACATCTGAACCGTCGTCTTCTGGTCATTGTCATCTGCTAAGAACTGTTTCCATTGCAGGGACTGGTGTTTCGATTCAGGTGTAATGTGAGATACCCAAGCCACATCTCCCATCACTATACTACTTGAAAAATCATCGCCTTTCTCCGCGGAACGAAAATTTCAAAGCAGAGCTCATGCGCTTCGTTTTATGCTTTAGCGTCAACATCTTTGGCACCCATCATGAAAACATTTTGCGGTACTGAAGCTTTTCTGTAAAGATTTCGCGCAGTGATGATTTCGAAACTTCAGGAAAAAGTTCGGAAAATCAGAAATTCTGAAGCGTTGGTTCTCCTTAATGTTTTCATTCACTCGTTCACCAAATCTTCCGTGACCAGAGAAGGTCTACTGGAGAGACTACCACTGCGCAATTCGTCCTGTCTTCCTTCATTAAACAATCGAACCACTTCAGCGCCATTCCTTCTGTCATTGCGTTTTGTCCGTATACTTCGCAAATTTGCCGATGAATCTCATTTGGTCTGACATTTCTCGCATTCAAGAACCACATCACAGACCGGACTTCGTAGTCGGCGAGCCGTTCTATTAACTTAAATATCGTTAACGCACAGCACAAACCTTTAACATAAGCACAACCTCACAAAATGGTGTCCAGACGTGGCTAATTGATGAGACAACACAACTGCGCATGCGCGACTTTGTAGCGAATACTTGCTTGGAGTGATGCGTGAACGGTGGCTACTTTCTGGATGGCCCTCGTAGGTGATAGTTTCAATGAGAAATATGGTAGCCATTTAGATATAACTAAGATCTAAGCTAAATTTTGCTCAAATATATGAAATAAACCCAATCACAATGGACCGAAATTTATAAAATTTACGAAACATATTTGAAGAGCTTTAGCGCGGCTTTGCGACGCTAAGTGGTGTAAGTTTAACGCGGCTTAGAAGCGCTAAGGTACTTTTCTTTTTTAGTTGGGAAGAAAAGCAGGGCAAAGGAATTTTTTAGATCATACATTAGGAACACTGATTCATATGAGAGCATACTCGTACCATAACAGCACCTTCGTATGGCAAGGACGAAACTAAACTGTATATACTATATATTCGGGGCGAACCAACTGCTATGCATATGGGGCGATCCAACTGCTAGGAGAAAATGCAACACAGAAATGAAGAAAAAAAGAAAAACGATATGAGCATGAACACAACATGATGTAGACAGAGCCTATTCTGTGATTCCTTATGAATGACACAAAAGGGCACTGCGGATTCCGATTGGTCAAAGGCACTGTCTTCTGGCCAATTGCCTGAAATGTACTCGAGCTCCGGGACGACAAGGAATGAGCGGTTTGCCATCCCCACGGCATTAGCTCTACCGGACCCAATGGCTTCAAATCAGGGATTGTCATGTATGGCCCTTTACAGGGTGATTTTAAACTCCTTCAACAAAACAAGAGGGTTGATAGCACACATCAAAAGAACAATATCTTTAATGGAACCTAGGGCCGCATTTCACTGCTAGTGCCAGAAAAGAACACGTTCGAAAAACGTCCAGCAGGCATACAGAGTTCCAACCAGTGCATGAGAAACACAAGATACAACTCAGGTGCGCTGAACACGTGCATAGACGATGAGGAGCAAACATCTAAAAACTCAGCCAAACCCTTTCAGCGATATTATCATGCGAACATCACATGAGAATTGACGTATACGACTGACGGGCGCAGCGTATCGTGTGTTCCTGGAGCAAGTGCTTCCCGGTCTGTTGCGGGATGTTTTGCTCATCACACGGAGGGACATGTGGTTTATGCATGATGGGGCCCCAGCACACTTTGCCACAGAGGTCCGATACTTCCTAAATGCGGCATATCGCGGGAGGTGGATTGGACGCGGTGGGCCTGTGGCTTGGCCTCCACGCTCCCCGGACCTTAATCGACTGGACTTCTTCTTCTTCTGGGGGCACATGAAAACATTGGTGTACGAGACACCTGTGGACTCCCTGCAAGATCTCTTCGGGCGAATCGCTGTTGCTGCGGACAAGATCAACACCACACCGGGAGTCTATGGGAGGGTGCGGCGACAGTCCTTCATTCGCCGGTGTGGGCTGTGGAACGACGACGCCCTTGCACGCCACTTTGAGCAGCTCCTTTGAGTCCTTCTCTGATGCGATTGGAATTGTGCAACTCATAAATTAGGTATGTCTCTTTGCTTTCACTCTTGAAGGCTAAACGTGGATATGTAACCTTACTCTTTTCTGGGACTAGGAGTGGAATGCGGCCCTAGGTTCCATTACAAATATTTTTCGTCTTCATGTGTACTTTCACCCCTCTTGTTTTGTTGAACGAGTTTACAAACACCACGTATAATCATGGAGATTATTATACCCTGGAAGAGGCAAAAAACAACTGGAAAGATATCCGACACTTCCACTCCATAATCGTAAAATGGGTAGCATATGCATAAGTTACATGTATTCAGTGTAACTGATTCATATTATTCACACTGAATATTTGGAACGTACAGAATGACAGAGAAGTATTTGCAGGAAAACTTAATATTCTTAACATCTGATTCCCAGGTAAGTTTTACCTTTTTTAAAATTGCTCCAATTAAGCAGTTTTAATAAAAATGACAATACCAACTGATGAAACCAACTTAAAATAAAAATAAAAATACCAACTAATGAAAACAACAGTTAAATTTTTTAAATTACTTTTGAAACTTTTAAGGGCTTTTTTCTTGAAACTGCTTCACTGATGTTAACTTACTTAATTGTTCTCATCAATCACTTAGAGTGAACTACAGTATAAAAACTGAAATAAAGCTTACTTAGCTTCATAGGCATACTAACTTATTATCTCACAATCTGGTATAACTCGGAAGAAACTCATTTTGGGCCCAATGTTCATAGAAAGGTTTCTAATCCCTATGCGCAGTCAAACACGTTCCCAAGACTTGCCAAACCTTTTGCAAATATCCTGT
This sequence comes from Macrothele yani, assembly GCA_039090855.1. NCBI lineage: Eukaryota > Metazoa > Arthropoda > Arachnida > Araneae > Macrothelidae > Macrothele > Macrothele yani. The sequence goes on along the minus strand of CM076995.1, from coordinate 131,474,532 downwards.
ATACATGGCCTTGTAAATTGAAAATATCGTGTCATTAAGTATTGGCGTTGTCCTTGGTGACTTTCTTGCCCTTGTCACGTCTTTATTCCAGCTGGGTTAGTCTTAAGTAATTAATTCCTAACTTTGTGCAGCAAATGAATCCTCGATGGATTCCTGGAACTCTTCTTCGTCTGTGAAAGTGTCTCGCGCTTTCACAGAAAATGCAGAGACTCGGTAGTGGACAACATCGGATGGTACAAGTTCTTTATAGAACCAGAGTTTCGTGAATAACACCAATCCCAGTCGCTTTTTTCGTTAGAAATTAAGTCACTACTTAGTGCTTTACGCTTTAATTTTTTTCGGCCATTACTGACCGATGTAACAAATCAAATTTCAGATCTTCATCGGCGGATATCCAATGTCTGTTTCAAAGTTTTATCTCCCAAAGAAGGATACGGTACTGACAGTCGCTGTTAACACACAAGCGTTTTTATATCTTGGAACTTGCTGAGAGCACTTTCGTTGCTTACAGTAGAAACGTCAGAATACAACATGTATTTTGGGAAGAAGCTGTTCACTACATAAGGTATACACTGAAGTGCCAGAACAACTGGTACACCAGTCTAATACTTAGTAGGTCCCCCACGGGAGCGCAGGTCTGCAAAAATACGACGGGGCATGGGCTCCATTAGCTTCTGGAAATATGCTGTAGGCAATACACACCATACTTCTGGCAGAGCGCTCCATAATTCGGGTGTATTCTAAGGTTTCGGATTCCTGTGTTCGATAGCGCGTTGCATGGCATCTCAAATTTTTTTCTATCACGTTCAGATCTGGGGACTTGGGTGGGAATGGCAACACCCCAAACTCAGGCGAATGCTCCTCTAATCATAATGTGGCGTCCTAACACTTGTGTGGAGGTGCATTGTTCTGTTTGAACAGGTCCAACCCATCGGCATGAATGCAGGATATGAACGGTTGTACATCGTTAGAAAGGATGCACACATAGCGTTGGCCGGTCACAAACGTTTGTAGAGGTACCAGGGGTCCCAGTGAAGTCCGACTAAACACATCCCATACCATTACGGACCACCCACCAGCCGGTATAGTTCCCTGTTGACAGGCGAGATTCATGGCTTCATGGGGTTTGCGCCACACACGAATCCTTCCATCTGCCCGATACAGTTGGAAACGCGACTCGTCAGACCAGTCTACTTGTTTCCAATCATCAAGTGTCCAGCGGCGGTGTTGCCGTGCCCAAGCGTGGCGAATAGCTCTGTGTCGTGCACACATCAAGGGGACTCTAGTTGGGCGTCGGCTCCCAAAGCCCATATCGTGCAGGGTACGTTGCACAGTCTGGACGATGATGCTTGTTGAGGCTCCAGCATTGAATTCCAATGATATCTGCGAGAGTGTTGCACGCCTATCGCGTGAAACAATTCTTGACAGCCGACGATGGTTACGTTCACCGAATGTCTTTTTTACGGCCACACTGGTATCATAGGTTAGAGGATTTGCTGGAATTCTTGTAGTCACGGTACACCGTGAAAATCCGAACGTCGTTTCTACCTTCGAAATACTATGGCCCATCTCACGAGAGCCAACTATGACACCACTTTGAAAATCGCTTAAATCGTTATTCCTTGTCATTCTCATGCCGGAAACATACGCACTGGAGGAAGCAACCGAGTACGAGCATAGGTGACGTTACTATGTATTTTGCATAAGCTCGTCTGTACCAGTTTTTCTGGCATTACAGTGTACATGTTTGTTGGGAAACAGAGAAACAAACCAGTAAAATCATATCTCTAATGAAATTAAATGCGTTCGCGTGAGTTTCAGTTCCGAATCTTATATGTTGCGCTCTTAACTAAATGTATATAAGTATCTCAAATTATCTTGTTTCATATTATAGCGTAAACGTCATGTGCCAGTGGGTAGAATAGAATTCACATCCTTCTGCTCCGGAGTAGAATGCTTTCCCAATTAAGCTATACCGACGAATTTGGTACTTCAACTTTGGCGTCCTGACATGTACGTCACCTCTGTAGTACGTCACATATATCCCCCTTGAGAAAGGTCTGAGATGGAATCGTAGGATTCTGACTCAGCCGACAAACCACAATGGAAGAAGACGTCACTGTAGAAGAAGGAATTCTGACTAATTCGTGACCACGTGCGGAACGAACATCACACATTTTTCGAAGATCCCAATGGCCAGGAGATTCACTTTATGTTCGGGCGCCAATATATAGTAAGAGCCGATTTTCCAGTGGCGTCATTGAACCGGCATCCTTCTGCTCTGGAGTCGAATACTTTCCCAATGAAGCTACACCGACGAAGTTTGTCGCTGCAACTTTGCCGTCTTGACATGTGCGTCACCTCAGAGGTAAGTACGTTCCAATGCCTTTAAGAGACTTTGCTAAAAAAAACCTTCGGTTTTTGTGGTCTAGATCAGTTACGTTCTTCCAGTAGGTCGTACACATTTTTGATAAGTTCATACACAACAGATAGGAAGCCCATGAAAATGCTGAGAACCGCACAATATGTGTCCTCTTGGAACAGTCCCACTCTGTCCACATACAAAGTTATCATTGAGAAATCCGTATGTGATGCGTATATTCACCCTTGTATTTGCAGCACTATTGAGAATAAGGAGTGAAGAAGTGTTGTACGAAGAAAATTCATCATCGAGTACTAGCGCCTGAAAAATGGAAACATGAGATCAGGCTCATTTGGCGTTTTGGATTTCCTCCATTACGCCATACATCTCTCTGTTTCAAGGACTTTAAAACGTGATTTATCGCGATATATTGTTCTTTTCTAACTGCAGGTACCATTGTCGTCGTTCAAGACTCTACTGCAGAATGAGATGCAACATGCTCTTGCAGCTACATACATCCATTAATTCCAGCTTCGTACGTGTTATACTGGGAGATATTGGTTTCTCTAATTCCGCATTGATCATCTCGCTTCTCGAATGCTGCATCTAGCCGGAACCACACACTAAAAAGCAATTGAATTAGAGATACCTGTCTAGTAACGTGTAGCACAACCTTTCGCCCTGATGACGGCGGCGATTCGTCTCGGCATTGACTCGACAAGACACCGGAAGCATTGGGAAGCCAAACGGATCCACGACCCCTGAAAAAGCTCCCACAGTTCACGAAGATTTGATCGACGAGGGTCAGAGCCTCGAACATCTCTCTCAATGGCATCCCAGATGTGCTCGATGGGATTGAGGTCAGGGGACCTAGCTGGCCAAGGAAACGAGGTCACGTCGGTGGAGTGTTCATCCAACCATCCGGATTCCATTCGGGAGCTGCATTGTCTTGTTGCGGGATGAGGTCCCCAGTGGGATGTTGAAGACGCACAAACAAGAGCAAATGGTCGTCCAGGATATCCCGGTAACGTTGACCTGTGAGGGACGATGTCACACGTACCAGGGGTACCATCTCAGTCCACGTAAACAGTCCCCACACGAAAATGCCACCCCCACCAGCTTGAAGAGTACCCTGCTGGGAAGAAGGACCCATCGCTTCATGTGGTTTGCGCCGTACTCGTATCCTGCCATCCGCAAGTACCAACGTGAATCTTGACTCATCAGTCCAGGAAATATTTTTCCACATGTCTAGGGTCCAGTGGCGATGTTCCCGCACCCATGCTAATCTTTGCACCCTGTGATGTGCGGTCAGCAGCGGTACCCTCGTGTGACGATGGCTTCTGTATCCCATAGCGAGGAGATGGTTCTGGATGGTGTGGTTGCTTACACGTTTTTGTGCACCAGCGTTAAATTACCGAGTGATTTCTTCCACTGTGGCCCGTCTATCCGCTGTTACAATGCGAGCTATGCGACGATGACCCCGCTCATACACACGCTGTTGTCCACGGCAGTTGGCCTTTGCAGAGATGGTTTTACCTGATTCGATTTACTCGCGATGCACCCGTGACACAGTGGCTCGTGAAAATCCCAGTGCCTGCACGACTTCCGAGATGAAGTGACCCATTCGTCGGGCCCCGACAGTTTGCCCATGATCAAATGCGCTTAGATCCTTCGTCTCACCCATACTGCGTCCGACTCTTACTGATTTCCGTCGCATCACTCCTTATATTGTCGGATCGCTGCATACGTCATGTCGTTTCCGTTTACAAGGCCGCCTACAGTGCCACATTTCCATAACGCCAGCTGTCTCTAATTCAATTGCTCTTCAGTGTACATCTCTGCCGTTTTGGTCTATGAGTGCTACCTTTCGGCCACACTTCTAGTTTCTTGTTTTTTCCTGCCGCAGTTGCTCCTTTTCCGCTCAAAAATGCGTCTACAGAAAGGTCAACCGTGGCCTTTGTTAAGATGGCAGGTAATTAAATGACGTCAAGCATTCCATCAGATTTGTTTTCTTTATTTGGGGGTTTAACGAACAAAGTGAGCAACTCAATATGCTTGCTATAAGTAGTTTCCCGTCCTAATTTAGAGCCATGTTTACAAGGAACGGAATAAACCAGTGCCGTAAGACAAACACAGCACCCATGCCTCACCGGGATTCGTACCCGGTCACGGACCCATCTCGGACGAATGGTCAGAAGCCAGCGCTTAGACCACTGCGCCCCCGCGGTGGCTCAGATTACTTAAAAATTATTTTTCTAAGTAAGTAATGGTTACTATGAGTGTTTTAATCTACATCGGTTATTTTTTGTTTCGAATCAAGAGGCATTATAAAGATAAAATTAACGTAACTTTTCCCTACCAATTTGTTTTAAATTAATATGGCATTAATTTAAAAGAATTAAAACATCTTATAGTAAGCGCTACTTACTTTGAAAAAGAATTTTTAATAATATTAACGGAGGGTATGACGTCACACAATTAACTGTCAGGGCCTTCTGTTCTCGAAGGCCACGAATCAACTTCGTAAGGATGCTCCCGCAGAAGAAGCATTTAAAATCATGCCTCTGGTGAAGTAGTTTGCTTTTCTCATTGTACACCTGCAAGCAATTATGCCACTGAAGGCGCTTAGCAATATGTATGGAGAACAATGTGACTCACAACCCAAGCACTACTTCATTTGCATGCAATGAGAGGATTGAAAATATCAAAATGGAGGGTTCTCTAACATTTTCGTAGGGTAGTGTGTAACCATTCCATAGAATAAAATTTAGGTCGCAATCTACTACGAAGGACGAAGACATATTACTCAAGCTTAAGCACAGTAGACTTCCGGATTATTTGTACACAAATGAGCTTTCAAAGAGATTAGAAGAAAGACCGCATTGCTGCTTTTCAACAGCCGCTAGAAAACTGGGCCGAAGAACGCGAGCTCAGACTACAGAGCACAATATCCTAAGCAAAGGAAAGCTAAGTTATGTCGCTTTGGGAGAAGCAGACAGTTTCTCATTTTATGAGTCTGAAGAAATAGGTCAGGATATGTCTTCTCGATCTCCACATTGTTGCTGACTCCCAGCTATTTGACACTCTTGGCACCTGAAAGATTGGAACCAAGGAATGGCATGAGAAAATCGATAAAACTGCGCTTACGCTTGGTTTCGAGAAATAAATACAGTCTTTTCAAGAAGAATAGAATCTTAATCTTATCATTTAAAGATAAGATTGAGGTTTCGAGAAATAAATACAGTCTTTTCAAGAAGAATAGAATCTTAATCTTATCATTTAAAGATAAGATTGAGGTTTCGAGAAATAAATACAGTCTTTTCAAGAAGGATGGAATCTTAATCTTATCATTTCATAGATGGTGTTTGTTCTCAGTCGTCATGAAGGAGCCGAAAAATATGCACTTAGTTCTGTAAATGAACGAAGAACATCACAGTAACAATCTGACAAATAAACTGTGTTAACCAAACGAAAACCCCTAAGTAAATTGAAAATTTACTGAAGCACAAATGTGTTATCCAAAAGAAAAACCCCTAAATAAATTGGAAATTTACTGAAGTACAAATGTGTTATTCAAAAGAAAAACCACTGAAAATTTAGTCTATATTTTATCATTTGTATTTAAGTGACTTCCTCAACAGCTGTTTACCGTTGGAATCCAATATGTTCACTAGAGTAATGACTATATCTTCCGATAGCTGAAGCAGTATCTGGAGGTTATGATCAGAGTTGGAAACTGGTCAAACATTTTGGACCCGGACCCGGATGTCACATAATTGTACCTGACCCGGAAAATCTGTTTTCAACTATAAATTCGAAACTCACTTTATAATTATCATACATAATCATATATACACACAGGGCGTTCAAAACGTCTCTGCGCAGTGGGTATCGTAGGTTATATAGAAATCATACAAAAGTATTACGGAAACGTATAATTTACTAACTTACAGAAAGTGTTGAAACTGCCGTTCTTCACGTAACCTAACTGTTTTACACATGTTTCCAAATACAACTGCGAGAGTCAAAAAGTCCCTCCGCAGTAATATTAAGGCTGTTCCACTTAATTTTGATACCACTACAGTCAAAAAATTTTAATTAAGTAACTTGTATGTTCCATTTCAGTTTTTGCTGGGTTTTTTTTTATAATAAATTGCGTTTCAGAATATGTAAAGTTGGTGTTGCTGTGAAACATATTCTGGTTTCGTAATGAGACACAACAACTTCCAGCCTTCACTATTCCTCTTTTTGTTTTCAACAAGAACATATTTGTTGGCCTTGAGCCCTTTTTTGAATCTCCTTAATATTAAATTCATCCATTTTAACAAATAAGGCATTGATTCCGAAACGGCCGCCCCGGTGGCGCAGTGGTCTAAGGCACTGGCCTCTGATCATTCGTCCGTAAGGGGTCCGGGTTCGAATCCCGGTCAGGCATGGATGTTGTGTTTGTCTTACGGCACTGGCTCTCTCCCTTCCCTGGAACCAGTGACCCTAAATTAGGGACGGGCGACTGCTCATAGCCCATTGAGTTGCTCACGGTGATCGTTAAACCTCCAATCAAAAAAAAAAAAGAAAATTCCGAAACGACATGCAATGGAACGGGATGTTAGCACGTCAAACGAAAACATCTGAGTGCTCAATGCAAAAGACGCGATGTGAAAAGTAACTGTCAGTCTTACAATGTGGCACGCGGGGTGTGAGGGAATGAATCACCAGAAAAGCAAACGACAGGCGTTTGCCAGTATATTGCTCCGGACATTCGCACTGAAAACACAGCCAACGAAAGCATCGTTTTACGATACGGTATCGTCGGTCGGTGGAAATCTTCTTTGCTTTGAGAAAGAGACGGCAAAATCTTTCTATGACAAATCATTTTTCACTTCTCTGGGACCAGTATCGAGCACAAAATTCCACGGTACGGATTTTTCTTTGAAATATTTTGTTTTCTATTCAAAAATAAAACGTAAATAAAACCGGGTCGAAATCGAGTCAGCAACACTGTAGGTTGGTCAACAAGATGAAAGACTTGCTGAACCTACCATTAACTTGTATTCTTGGAGTTAACTCTCCGTGTGACAAACGCGCATATATACGTTCCGAGATTCTGTGCCTAAGCGGCGACGACGCAATAATACGTTCATCTAACACCCATTCAAAAGCGTCGAGAACGCAATATTGCGTCGAAAATTTCGGGCTCATAGTGGCGAGAAAGCATTTATGCGCATCTTAACAACAACGAATAGTACAGAAAGACAGGACGCTTTTTTAGAAGTCTCCTGTTATACATATCGACAAAATTTCGCATTGCGTCTTCCAAAGCTCCTGTCACCTGGAGGATTAATCATCGACTTGTACAGTATAATAAGATAATGATGATGTATATTTACCTCATAATACAAATACGACGTAAGAACTATAATAGGCAATGAAGCACAGAAACTCTTCAGAACAGCTTCCAGTGGAATGTAGCTAATATGTTTTAATATACATTATATACACGAGTAAAAATCTTCCATTACTATTGTAACGTACCAGGAGATGTGACGTACCTGCCAGAAGGACGCACACGACATAAAGGCAGATAGGAATCAGAATAACATGTCTGCGTAGCTCAGTTGGTAGAGCGACTTGTTCCGGAATAAGCGTACTCGGGTTCGAATCCCGGCGTAGACCAAAAATGACGGAGAAATTTACTTCGTTATAATGGCGCCCGAACTATCCGGATGACCCGACCGTTCACAATCTCGCAATGGTGTGATGTTATTTCCACACCGCGAGATAGGGAAAATAAGAGCAGCACTTCGAAAAAAAAAAAAAAAAAAATAAGGGGGAGATGATGTAAGGTACCAGGAGATGTGACGTACCTGCCAGAAGGACGCACACGACATAAAGGCAGATAGGAATCAGAATAAAATGTCCGCATAGCTCAACTGGTAGAGTGACTTATTCCGGAATGAGGGGATCCGGGTTCGAATCCTGGCGTGGACAGAAATGACGGAGAAATTTACTTCGTTATACTATATTTAACAATAAATGAACGCAAGATATATGTATTATACATTAGAAGCCGCCATCTAACTGAACGTCGGAAGCGAATGGAAACCTGAAGCGCTTTGTCTGTTTTGTTCTCTTAGCGTTTTCACCAGAGAGAAGTCAGATGATCTCGTGACGTCATTCAGTGTTATTGTCTTACACGAGAGGGAGCCGATATGAGCTCGTGACGTCATTGTATGTTTGCCGAGAAGGGTGGCCACAGCGTCTTGACCTCGTCCGTTTGGCCTGCAAGAAATTGTCGACCCGTTGACCCATGACTCGTTTCCATCTTTGGCTGTCAGACACCACAGCCAAGACGCATGTCAGACAACACAGCCAATGAAGTAGTCCTACAAAAGCAGTTCAAGCACTCAACTGTAGCTTTTCAAAACTAACTAAAACAAGAAAGATGACACAGAATTCTCGCGTGCAGTGAACACGTTTTTTGAATTCTTTCCGATGCAAAAAAATATTTCAAAGCAGACTATTAGAAGAAAAATTTCAGCGAAGAAAAAAATGCACTCGCGCCTTAAAGAGAAAATTATACACAAATAGAAATATCTGCTTTCGGTCAATAGCAGCTGAAAGGTGCGCTACCAAAAATCATACACACAAATAGAAATACCTGCTTTCGGCCACAAGCAGCTTAAATGTGTGCTACCAAAAATCATACACACAAATAAAAATATCTATTTTCGGCCACTAGCAGCTGAAATGTGCGCCAGCAAAAATCATACACACAAATAGAAATATCTACTTAAGGCCATTAGCAGCTGAAATGTGCGCTACCAAAAATCATACACACAAATAGAAATATTTACTTTCGGCCACTAGCAGCTGAAATGTACGCTACCAAAAATCACATATTGTGTACAAAGCATTTCGGATAACGGAGGACATCTAAGACAAAGTCGAGTTTTCAAATAGGGTTCTTAGAAGCCGAGATACGGTTCCAAGTGAGGTACAAATGCACTGAGTTAGCTCTTTACACTAGGAACACCTACCTAACAACGCGTTGATCCACCTTTCTGTGCAATCACGGCTCGCAGCCGCCCAGAAACAGATTCTTCAAGGTGTCGAACATCGTCCATGCGTAACTTGACCCACATCCTCTGCAGCAGCTCTGTCAATTCACGCTCATTCCGTGAAGGAGGATCAGCAGTTCTCACACCCCAGTCTAGCATATTCCCCAAATGTTCAATTGGGTTACAGTCAGGGGAGTTTTGGGGCCAAAGTAATATGGCCAATAAGTTACCGTGTTACTTTGCCCTCTCAGTAGTTATACGATCCCTATGGCACGGTGCCTTGTACTGTTGAAAGACGGCACTGTGGCCCATGATGTAAACCTCCTCCAGATATGAATGATGGTCGGCAAACAGGTCCCTTTAATTTCCAACATTCAGTGTTTGTGGGATGATAATTGATAACCGATGGACTTAGGGCTGCCAGGAAAAAGCTTCCCAGGCCAGAACACCACCTCCACCGGCTGTGGTTGCACAATTGCGGTTTACCAACTGTGCAACCAAGGGATATGGCTTCACTCTGTTTACGCCATGATGGAACCCAGTCATCAGCATAGTGCAGACGAAAACGGGCCTTATCTGTCCAGATGACTTTCTTCTTTCTGTCGAGAGTCCATTGCCGACGTTCCTTGGCCCACACGAGGCGTTGTTTGCGATGACTGGGCGTCATCATGGGTACCTTCGTTGGTCTCCGGCTGTTGGACCCCATGCGCAGCAAGGTACAGCGCATTGTGCATGTGCAAATAGGTCGAACTGCACCACCGTTGTACTGGTAGGTCAGCTGGGTGACTGTCGCACGCTGTTGTTGAGATACCAGTCTTAACACCAGACTCTCACCTCTAGGATCAACGGCACGTGGCTGACCAATGTGAGCCATTCTGCTGGATGTTTGCGCATGGTTAATCCAGTCCTGGTACAACCTTGACACAGTAGAACGGGAGCCGCCAACAAGTGGGGGCTGTTTCCGAAATACTGACACTTGTCCCCTGAGCCCCAACTATCTGGCGGAGATCAAATTGGCCTAAGTCGCCACGTTTCCTCATTACTCATAAACGTTCACTGATTGCGTACAGAAGATAGGTGTGCACAATTTATAGTAGCCGCACGTGACGTTGATATCACGTGGTACTTCTTTATCGCTCCGAATGTGTAAAACGAGGAGTGTTCCTAATGTAAAGTTAATTTAGTGTAAAAATGAACGCTAAAACACCCTAGTTGGCAAACGTGTGTAGTATAAAAATTGGCAAATATATTAAAAATATTCTTCGCCACAAACGCTATCTGTAGCAAACAGATTTTTTTATAATCCTACTTTCAGAAGCGGAGATATCATCATTGCAGAGATTTACGTTAACGCACCCTAAAGGGAAAACCAATCATTATTATCAAAAGAAAAAATACACATAAATGTTTTCCCCAGTGAGAGGCTGTAAATGAGTTTTTACAGTTACAGTTTTGTTCGCTACAGTGGTGTAAGGCTAACTCCCTCGGCTGGATATCGAGAGATCTGGGATTTGGTTCCCCAGTAGTGGACGAATAACAATTTTTCGTTTGCTGTGTGTTGCTAAAACGTGGAAAGAGCGATGTCTTTGTTTATTCACAGAAATATGCTTTTACTTTACCCCCTAGTGACAAAGCATTTTGTCAGGAAATATTGTCAAACGCATGCGAAATATTCAGCATCGCGACTTCTATCTAAAGCAAAAATAATTTTTAAAAATTTGATTTTTAGAAGCAGAGATTTCGGTGAAAGTTCAACATACATTTACGCCCCTATCTGTGACACCACTCGTTATTTGAAAAAAAATTATATGTAAAATGGTCTTCGTGGTAAATGGCATCGGAAGGCAAAAAAAAACCGTTCCTTTAATCATTTATTTTGAAGCAATTGTATAGAAGAAAATATATTTTGAATTTAATAGTATGTGCATTTATGCCTTCTAGCGACGAGGTTATCGGCACATCCTCACCACCACTTCAGCTCGGAACGAGGCGAAGGCGTGTGGATCGGGATCTTTTCAGATCAGAATTTGGTCTACAAAGCAAAGTTTTTAAATCAGACTATTAGTTGCAGAGATGTGGTGTTTACAGGAGGACGGACAGACATATTGATACTACATTCAGTGGACAAAACATCAAAGATACCTACCTGATTCCGTGTGGGTCCTCCTCAAGCACGACAAACAGCTTGTACACGCCAAGGCATCGACTCCAACAGATGCCGCGAGGTTTCCGGTGGTAATGTTACCCATACCTCTTGCAGCATTGACCCACAGCTTTGCCCGATATGTCGATCCAGGATCCATGGGTCTGACGTTCGCCTCCAAGTCATCGAAGAGAGCTCCCACATGGTTTAAAACCGGGTACCCTTGGGGACCACTGGATGGTTCCAAAATCAGATGAGTGTTCCTCAAACTATGTCTGGATAGTCACGGCCCGATGGGGTAGCGAATTGTCCTGTGCAACAGACCATCAGCCGCAGGATGCGCAAAGGCAAACAAAGCCTGTAGGTAACCAGCGAGCACATACTGGTAGCGCTCAGCAGTTAAGGACCTCTGCATAAACACTACGGTACATGTTATGTCACGTGAGAAGTCTCCCCAAAGCATCACAGAGCCACCACCACCTTGAACGGAGCCGGCCTGACACGACGGGGACATGGCCTCATGCTGTCAACGCCACATCCTCACCATCCTGTCAGCTCAGTACAGCGCAAAACGGGAAGCAACGCCCAAAAACGAAGCAGCGCCACTCTGCAGAGGTCCCGTTTTGATGTTCCCTCTACCAGGCGAGCAGTCAACAATGGAGGACGAGTTCCCGTATCCTGTATGCAAGGTGCGTCGTATCGTTCGCTCCCTGGCATTGCTTGGTCGTCCGGCACTTGACCAGTCGGTCTGTATGAGCTTGCATAGTCTACGTCGACCGCGGTCATCAATTGCGTGTAGTCGGCGTCCACTTGTTCTCTAAGCACGGGTATGTTCGTCGATGGCATACTCCGGTACACCACTGATGCGGTTGCCCCTCGGGTATCCAGGGTTCTTACTACTTGGGCGATTGAATGACACATCTCACTTACGCCAACAATGCGTCTACGATCACAGTCGCTTAGATCATCACGTTTATTCACGCTCGTTGATTGCTATACACTGTTGAGAAGCCATGCTGTCCGCCAATTTATCTCCTGCGTTCGGTTTGGGCCTGTTCCATTATGAGCGAGGGATGCCCATGTAAACTTCCCATCGCCACTATCTCTAATGTTTTGTCTACTGAATGTACTGTATAACCAAATACATTTTTTATTTTTTTCGAAAGCCATGCTAAAAAATGCACCACATGCTTCAAAAACACCAGGGCCTTACACATCAATACAGAACAAACATCAAAGACTCAAATGATTCGTAAAAAGCAAACAACCATGATTTTTCTACTATTCTCCATTTGAATTCGTCCTGCTGAATTGCAAAAGAATGGCCACAGTCGAACAGGCAAAACTGCGATCACTAGATATTTGAACGTTATGGCCATGTGGTGACTCCACAGAACAAAAAATCGAAACGTAATTTCGTCATGTGATAGGTATAGAATAGCATGTAATAAGAGATGATCGGTTAGAACTAAAATTTGTTGGAAAAGAACTTTATTTGTGAATAGAAACGTCACGTAAAGCGGACATGCTGATAAAGAGCTTCACACAAAACGTACATTTGGGTAAATATTGCCACACGAGGTAGAATACAGATAAAGAACATTACGCAAGCGTACGTATGTGTAAAGATTATCGTACCTACAGCTAATAAGGATAACGATTGCACGCAAATTGTATCTGGGGGGTAAAGACTATCACATGCACATAGGGCATGAGAATAAAAAATGTCATGAAATGCTTACCAATGGATAAAACTGTCACACATTGGACAGGGATGTGAAGAACGTCACGCAAATCCTGTGACTGCAGAGAATGGTTAAGCAAAGTAGAGTGATGCAATCGAATTAATAACGAAGTTAAAAAAAACTTTCGCGGAAAACCCCGGAATAATCGTTATAACCAGTCACATCAAACAAGGACTATTTTTGGCATATCACACACAACATGCCAGTTAAAACTAGTCAATCGTAAGATGTTTACCAACTAATCGAATGTAAGTACTTAATTAAATTCCACATCCATCCAGCAATATAAATATGAATTAGATCTGTAACAAGCAAAATATTTATTTAATGTAAAAACTGAAGTAACTGCCAAAAAATTTTAATTTCGCATGTGACATTGTTTTGATGTTTACACATTACGAGGGGAATATGAGTCAGTTGTTGCTTGTTATGATAGTAGCTGAATTTTTGTTTTCAGATTCCTCTAATGCAATGGTTGAGATGCTTCTAGATGCAAACTAAACCCTAATATTCTTTTAATTTCCTTCTTCATTGCTTCATTTATCATTATTCTTGCCCTCCGTTAGTGATTCTACCGAAAGCAATTTCAAATTCTTTAACTCCTCTTTTCCCATTAAACTGATTGCGTCGATTTTAACACAGAGCATTAAAGTTTTACAAATGTTTAAAGTGCGATTGTTCGATTTTCGTAAGCATGGTACACAGACTACTCAGCAGCTACACACTTGAAGTCCAATTAAATTTACCAAATGTGGACAACCTCGTTATTTGTTACCAAAGTGAGTCTACTGGAACAACACCCATTGAAGAGGGGGATGCCATCCCAGAAAAGCTAAGGAATCCCATTGCTAATGTGACGATTTAACTCCTTCTCCGGCCTCATACAAACAGGTTCACGACTTCCCGGAGCAGAGACTAAGTATTTGAAAGGTGGCAAGGGGAGGAAAGATAAAATACAGTATTTGTCCAGAAGATGTGTACGTATGGCAGGAAGGAGGGGCAGCGACAAATAGCAAAAAGCAACTGAAACCTTCTTGTCTTCATGTAGACTGGTCTGTATATAAGGGGAACCACGGGATGTCTAATGAAGGTAATTTCCTGTTTTTCAGTGTAAGAGGAATGGGAAAAATCTGGGTGAATGCCATTTATTGTGTCTGCCGATAGCCATGTTGAACTTCGATATATGCGGTTTCTACAGAAATTATGGTTCGTAATATGCGGCTAAAATAACAAGAGTGAATACTACGGAGTTTAGGAGATCTACAAAAACTTCAGATTATCCGGAACTTTGTATTATACATGTATGAGCTAGTTATATGTGGATTCGACTGTACTTTAATTGAAGGGACTGGGTGTCAAGGACTTGGACTTTACAGTGACACTTCACCTGGCAACCGTTCTTCTCCGTATCCATTTTCATGCTCACGGCGGGCAGCAGAAAACTTTTGAATTCTCTTTTGCTCAGAGAATATGCCAGTGTAACACATGTTGGCAGCATGTGCATCAAGGTGAGAATGGTGAAAACATTAACGTCGGCGGTCCCTAGCTCATCACACACGAAACCAGTCTTTGGTTAGGTGAGCTTGGATGCGAGATTCCGGCTTCCCGTGTTGAGGGACCTCAGTTGGATTACTAGATAGCATGCGGATGTTGTGTTTTTTTCGGTTTTGGTGCGCTCATTTTCCTGCACACGCAGTCATCCTAAATTAGGTACGCAAAATTCCTCCCAGAAGTTCGTTATGAGGGATCAAACGCCAAGTGAGTAATGCTCCTAGAAATCCAGACTGTAATCGTGAAGCAGAAAGTTCATGTCGAATACTTCGAATACTGTGCGAGGATCAAATTTGCAAACGCATCGTTTAGCAAGTTTTAACCACAGGGTTGTTTCTTTTCCAGAACAATCTAGTCTACAACGCGGGCAAAGTGATATTCGTCGATAAAAAAAAATTGGCGAATCTCATTTGATGTCTACTTTGCGTCACAGCAGCGTTGAAGAAATTGCTCTAAATGTTGTTATAATCATCAACCATTCGGAATCCACTGCTGAATGAAGGGATCCTCAAGTCTTCTCTACAGCTCCCTTCCTTTCGCCCCTTTCTTCCCTATCACTCCGGCATGCTTTCTAATTTTATCCGCTGATCTTCCTGGAGGCCTTCTTCTGGATCTTTTTCTGTCCTTTGGTACTCACACTCAGCCTAGTACCTTAATGGCCCAGCAGCGGTTAGTTCTGGCATATGTCCAGTCTAATGCCACGAGATAGTCTTTACTTTGATCAGGATGTTATCCACTCTTGTCATTTTCCTGATTCATGTGTTCCTCTTTCTGTCTTTCTTGGTTATACTAAGCGTGCATCTGTCGCTGATTTCTTGAGTTGTCCACAGCCTCTGTATGTCCTTTTTTATTTAATGTCCATGTCTCTGATCCATAAGAAAGAACTGGAAGCATGCATTGATTGAACACTTTTTTAAGACATAATGGTACATTGCTCTTTAAAAATGTACTATTTCTTCCAAATGTACTCCTACCCAGTTTCATTAGCCAATCAATTTCTTCTCCGATTTTCACTGTAAAAAAATTACTGTAGATTTTACGGTTTTAAACCGTTTTCCAGGGTGCCAGCATAAAACCGTAAAATCTACAGTTTTATGCCGTGTTGGAGCAAAGCTATAGATTTGCTCCAACACAATCAACACATTCGTTCCAGCCAAATTTTTGTGTTTTCGTGATTATTTGGACTGTGACTCGCTCCAGCCAAATTCTGTGCTGTTTTCTTCATTAAATGCGGTGTTGGAGCAAAGCTATAGCTGTTTGGAGCTACTAGCAATATCTACAGTTTTATACCGCAGCTACTAGCAATATCTACAGTTTTATACCGTGTTGGAGCAAATCTATAGCTTTGCTCCAACACGGCATAAAACTGTAGATTTTACGGTTTTATGTTGGCACCCTGGAAAACGGTTTAAAACCGTAAAATCTACAATTTTTTTTTTACAGTGTTGCCTTCATTTGTCAAATCGCAGAAGCATCATTTACTTCTAAATTTGCCTCATCAACGCTTAAATCTTTAGGTCTTGTAAAAGCATTGTACCTGTTTTATTAGTTTATCTTTAATCTCACTTCTTTACTCTTGTCAGCAAATTTCTGATCATAACCCGGATCTCTAAGGAGGTTCTTACAAAAATGACGACGTTTTCAGTAAAATCGATGCTTGTTAAATAATAACTATTGATCCTTTTGCTCTTGTCTTCCCAGTTTAATAACTAAAAGACATTGTGCAATGTGACATTAAAAAGCTTGGAAGACATTTATTGTGTCACCTTGTCTCACTCCTTTTCCAATTTTTATTCATGCTATGGCCTTGAACAGTGAAGCCTTGGCGCTGGCACTTTCATAGATGTTATCAATAATACTAATGCATTCATCTTCAATACCACAGGATTTCAAAGGCATTATTCATTGTTTTACATAGCTGGCATAGAAAAATAATAATTAGCCCTCACTTTAATTAATTTTCTGTCAAAATCAAATGGCTGCTGATGGTTTCACAGAATGAAAAGTATTTCCATAAAAGGCTCCGAATGCTATATAATGCATAATAATTCAAATTCATATATGCATTTTGTTGACAGATGCAGCATTTAAATGCAGGATTTTTAGTAATGTAACATATTATTTATCATCAGCGGATTATGCAATGAACACATATTAATAGCCTTTAAAATCATTCGTATGATCACCGCATGTCATGTTTGTACCCAGATTTAAGGGTTGTATATTTCCCAAAAGTCAGTTATTAACTTTTCACTAAATATGACCCTGCGTCTGAAGAAATATTAAGCCGCTACTTAATGCAAATTCTTATATTCTGTATAAAAGATTCACCCATTTCAAGAGAATTATGTACCTGTCACTTCTCTCTCGTGTTTTGATATGCCTATGATAGAGCTTCCGATAATAAGTAGATGTACTTATTATCTACTGACTTGGATATTTACCTAAAATGCTGATATCGTTACTTCGCGTAGATTAACTGTCTTTTTTGTCGCATAGTGCTTTTCTTTTACGTTACATAATAAATATTTTCTTGTGTTTATAATAGCTTCAGAATGGCAAAAAAACAGTGACAAGTGAAGAAAATATGCTTTACTCAGAAATATTCACAAGCTAAGGGTAATCAAGAATTCAGACGGAAATATCACTTGCTAATATCCATGGTAAAAAACATTTTCCTTCATACTTCAGAATGGAGGAAAAACAGTGTCCAGTAAAGAAAATGTGCTTCGCTCAGAATTATTGACAAACTACGGGTAATGAGGAATTCAGACGGAAATATTACTTGCTGATATCCATGGTAAAACAGATTTGTTTTTATACTTCAGAATGGATGAAAAACAGTGGCAAGTAAAGAAATGTGCTTTGCTCAGAATTATTGACAAACTACGGGTAATCAGGAATTCAGACGGAAATATCACTTGCTGATATCCATGGTAAAACAGATTTGTTTTCATACTTCAGAATGAATGAAAAACAGTGGCAAGTAAAGAAATGTGCTTTGCTCAGAATTATTGACAAACTACGGGTAATCAGGAATTCAGACGGAAATATCACTTACTGATATCCATGGTAAAACAGATTTGTCTTCATACTTCAGAATGGATGAAAAACAGTGGCAAGTAAAGAAATGTGCCTTGCTCAGAATTATTGACAAAATACGGGTAATCAGGAATTCAGACGGAAATATCACTTGCTGATATCCATGGTAAAACAGATTTGTCTTCATACTTCAGAATGAATGAAAAACAGTGGCAAGTAAAGAAATGTGCTTTGCTCAGAATTATTGACAAATTAAGAGTAATCAAAAATTCAGAAAGGCATCAACATTTGTTGATATCCATGGTAAAATACATTTGGCATCATAAACTATGTCTGATGCAAAATATAGTCGCAGACACTTTAAAATACATATATTATTCAGAAAGTTATAAGACTCAGCAATGTATATCTCTAATTTCACCCGTTTTAAGTTTCTGTTTTCTTAGGTAAATTTCGTTGATTCTCGGTTTAAGAATTTGTCACCTAACTCAACGGCACCTTAGTTCCCCGAATAGCTTGTACTTTTTGGCAACACTGACAGCGAGTCACCATAAAATAAATAGACTACATTGAGTGGCAATATATGGTGGAATGGACCAGTGGAGTAACAGAAAAATAAAAAGCTTGTAAATGAATAACGTGTTATAATTATATGGGGGAATTTCTTTGTGTGTGTGTGTATATACACTAAAGAGCAATTGAATTAGAGACAGCTGGGGTTATGCAAATGTGGCGCTGTGGGTGGCCCTGTAAACGGAAACGACATGACGTATGCAGCGATCCGACAATATAAGGAGTGATGCGACGGGAATCAGTAAGAGTCGGACGCAGTATGGGTAAGACGGAGGATCTAAGCGCATTTGATCGTGGGCGAATTGTCGAGGCCCGACGAATAGGTCACTCCATCTCGGAAGTCGTGCAGGCAGTGCGATTTTCACGAGCTACTGTGTCAGGGGTGCACCGTGAGTACGTCGAATCCGGTTAAACCATTCCTGCAAAGGCTAATTGCCGTGGACAACAGCGTGTGGATGAGCGGGGTCATCGTCGGCTAGCTCGTGATGTAACAGCGGATAGACGGGGCACAGTGCAAGAAATCACTCGGCAATTTAACGCTGGTGCACAAAAACGTGTAAGCAGCCACACCATCTAGAATCATCTCCTCGCTATGGGGTACAGAAGCCATCGTCCCACGAGGGTACCGCTGCTGACCGCACATCACAGGGTGCAAAGATTAGCATGGGTGCGGGAACATTGCCACTGGACCCTAGACATGTGGAAAAATGTTGCCTGGACTGATGTGTCGAGATTCACGTTGGTACATGCGGATGGCAGGATACGAGTACGGCGCAAACCACATGAAGCGATGGATCCTTCTTGCCAGCAGGGTACTCTTCAAGCTGGTGGGGGTGGCATTCTCGTCTGGGTACTGTTAACGTGGATTGAAATGGGACTCCTGGTACGTGTGACATCGTCCCTCACAGGTCAACGTTACCGGGATATCCTGGACGACTATTTGCTCCCGTTTGTGCGCCTTCAACATCCCACTGGGGACCTCATCCTACAACAAGACAATGCACCGTGTCATCGTTCCCGAATTGTATCCGAATGGTTGGATGAACACTCCACCGACGTGACCTTGCTTCCTTGGCCAGCTATGTCACCTGACCTCAATCCCATCGAGCACATCTGGGATGCCATCGAGAGAGATGTTCGAGGGTCTGACCCCCTCCATCAAATCGCCGTGAACAGTGGGAGCTTGTTCAGGGGTTGTGGATCCGTATGGCTCTCCAACGCTTCCGGTGTCTAGTCGAGTCCATGCCGAGACGAATCGCCGCCGTCATCAGGGCGAAAGGTTGTGCTACACGTTACTAGACAGGTATCTCTAATTCAATTGCTCTTCATTGTATATATATACGATTATTAAGAGTCATTTTGTTAAATTACGAACCGAGAATGGGCGACTGAAGTGTGTGGGATTCTGAAATGAGCAGAAGAAGTTCCTGTAAGTGATGATTCCTTTCAATCTGGCCGTTTTATTCACTTATTTGTTTCTAGAGTGTGATTTATATTCATCGAGTTAGATAAGGTCACAAACTATGAGATAGTTAACTTAACAACTAAAAATAATGTTCAAATAATAAAAACACTACCATTAACCTTATGTTCCTGACATAAACATTTGGTCATCAGTGTTTACATTCTCTTCCTCAAAATACTTTCCATTGTACTTAATACACTCCTCGCAGGGTATAAACCTGAAAATTGAAAATGTGCTGCCGACCGTCTTTAGACAGGAACTTCAAAACCGACTCCGAAGATAAAAAAAGCACTCACAATCGGTCATAAAATGGCGACCTCGCAATAGTTTCGTTAAATGTGGAAACACTAGAAGTCGTATAATCCTTTTCAGATAATTGTATTCGGAAATGATCTTTCGACTCCATGAAGGTGCCCATTCTTAATCCCTTTTGATCTACTTTGAGTACCTCTGGAGTTGAGCGAGAACACACACGACGCAGGCTCAAGTGTTCCGCCACGATGGTCTGGGTGCTTCCATACAACATCTCTAGTGCATTCGAGAATTTCCTAATTGTGATTCGCCAGTCTATGCTAATCTCACTCGCACTTACACTTGCAATCAGAAACTCTGAAACTGTAGCCGAAGGACTTCCGCCCATTGCCAGATCTCCAAAATTCCGTCTCCTTCCGTAAACTTCGTTATGCCAACAAAATTCACTTGCATGTGACAACACTTTACCTTCGAAGGTTTCTTGAAGCATTTCATGTGTTTCTTTCCTCGATGTTTGGAGGCGAACCCAAAATTTTATAGAGTAACAAGATTTGATTGCATGCTTCTAATGCTTGACCAAAGAAAACATTATTACCTCCCCCTTGACGACACGGTCTAAGAGCTGGCTTTCGTCCGAAATGGGTCTGGGTTCGAATCTCGGTGAGGCATGGATGTTGTGTTTGGCTTACGGCACTGACTTTCTCGCTTCCCTGGAGTCAGTGGTTCTAAATAACTGACTTTCTCACTTCCTTGGAGTCAGTGGTTCTAAATAACTGACTTTCTCACTTCCTTGGAGTCAGTGGTTTTAAATAACTGACTTTCTCCCTTACCTGGAGTCAGTGGTTCTAAATAACTGACTTTCTCCCTTCCCTGAAGTCAGTGGTTCTAAATAACTGACTTTTTCCCTTCCCTGGAGTCAGTGGTTCTAAATAACTGACTTTCTCTCTTCCCTGGAGTCAGTGGTTCCAAATAACTGACTTTCTCCCTTCCCTGGAGTCAGTGGTTCTAAATAACTGACTTTCTCCCTTCCCTGGAGTCAGTGGTTCTAAATAACTGACTTTCTCCCTTCCTTGGAGTCAGTGGTTCCAAATAACTGACTTTCTCCTTCCCTGGAGTCAGTGGTTCTAAATAACTGACTTTCTCCCTTCCTTGGAGTCAGTGGTTCCAAATAACTGACTTTCTCCTTCCTTGGAGTCAGTGGTTCCAAATAACTGACTTTCTCTCTTCCCTGGAGTCAGTGGTTCCAAATAACTGACTTTCTCCCTTCCCTGGAGTCAGTGGTTCTAAATAACTGACTTTCTCCCTTCCTTGGAGTCAGTGGTTCCAAATAACTGACTTTCTCCCTTCCTTGGAGTCAGTGGTTCCAAATAACTGACTTTCTCTCTTCCCTGGAGTCAGTGGTTCCAAATAACTGACTTTCTCCCTTCCCTGGAGTCAGTGGTTCTAAATAACTGACTTTCTCCCTTCCCTGGAGTCAGTGGTTCTAAATAACTGACTTTCTCCCTTCCTTGGAGTCAGTGGTTCCAAATAACTGACTTTCTCCCTTCCCTGGAGTCAGTGGTTCTAAATAACTGACTTTCTCCCTTCCTTGGAGTCAGTGGTTCTAAATAACTGACTTTCTCCCTTCCCTGGAGTCAGTGGTTCTAAATAACTGACTTTCTCTCTTCCCCTGGAGTCAGTAGTTCCAAATAACTGACTTTCTCCCTTCCCTGGAGTCAGTGGTTAAATAACTGACTTTCTCCCTTCCCTGGAGTCAGTGGTCCTAAATAACTGACTTTCTCCCTTCCCTGGAGTCAGTGCTTCTAAATAACTGACTTTCTCCCTTCTCTGGAGTCAGTGGTTCTAAATTACTGACTTTCTCCCTTCCCTGGAGTCAGTGGCTTTAAATAACTGACTTTCTCCCTTCCCTGGAGTCAGTGGTTCTAAATAACTGACTTTCTCCTTTTCCTGGAGTCAGTGGTTCTAAATAACTGACTTTCTCCCTTCCCTGGAGTCAGTGGTTCTAAATAACTGACTTTCTCCCTTCCCTGGAGTCAGTGGTTCTAAATAACTGACTTTCTCCTTTTCCTGGAGTCAGTGGTTCTAAATAACTGACTTTCTCCCTTCCCTGGAGTCAGTAGTTCTAAATAACTGACTTTCTCCTTTTCCTGGAGTCAGTGGTTCTAAATAACTGACTTTCTCCCTTCCCTGGAGTCAGTGGTTCTAAATAACTGACTTTCTCCTTTTCCTGGAGTCAGTGGTTCTAAATAACTGACTTTCTCCCTTCCCTGGAGTCAGTGGTTCTAAATAACTGACTTTCTCCTTTTCCTGGAGTCAGTGGTTCTAAATAACTGACTTTCTCCCTTCCCTGGAGTCAGTGGTTCTAAATAACTGACTTTCTCCCTTCCCTGGAGTCAGTGGTTCTAAATAACTGACTTTCTCCTTTTCCTGGAGTCAGTGGTTCTAAATAACTGACTTTCTCCCTTCCCTGGAGTCAGTGGTTCTAAATAACTGACTTTCTCCCTTCCCTGGAGTCAGTGGTTCTAAATAACTGACTTTCTCCTTTTCCTGGAGTCAGTGGTTCTAAATAACTGACTTTCTCCTTCCCTGGAGTCAGTAGTTCTAAATAACTGACTTTCTCCTTTTCCTGGAGTCAGTGGTTCTAAATAACTGACTTTCTCCTTTTCCTGGAGTCAGTGGTTCTAAATAACTGACTTTCTCCCTTCCCTGGAGTCAGTGGTTCTAAATAACTGACTTTCTCCTTTTCCTGGAGTCAGTGGTTCTAAATAACTGACTTTCTCCCTTCCCTGGAGTCAGTGGTTCTAAATAACTGACTTTCTCCCTTCCCTGGAGTCAGTGGTTCTAAATAACTGACTTTCTCCATTCTCTGGAGTCAGTGGTTCTAAATAACTGAGTTTCTCGTTTCTCTGGAGTCAGTGGTTCCAAATAACTGAGTTTCTCCCTTCCCTGGAGTCAGTAGTTCTAAATAACTGAGTTTCTCCCTTCCCTGGAGTCAATGGTTCTAAATAACTGACTTTCTCCCTTCCCTGGAGTCAGTAGTTCTAAATAATTGACTTTCTCCTTTCCCTGGAGTCCGTGGTTCTAAATAACTGACTTTCTCCTTCCCTGGAGTCAGTGGTTCTAAATAACTGACTTTCTCCCTTCTCTGGAGTCAGTGGTTCTAAATAACTGAGTTTCTCGTTTCTCTGGAGTCAGTGGTTCCAAATAACTGAGTTTCTCCCTTCCCTGGAGTCAGTAGTTCTAAATAACTGAGTTTCTCCCTTCCCTGGAGTCAGTGGTTCTAAATAACTGACTTTCTCCCTTCCCTGGAGTCAGTAGTTCTAAATAATTGACTTTCTCCTTTCCCTGGAGTCCGTGGTTCTAAATAACTGACTTTCTCCCTTCCCTGGAGTCAGTGGTTCTAAATAACTGACTTTCTCCCTTCTCTGGAGTCAGTGGTTCTAAATAACTGAGTTTCTCGTTTCTCTGGAGTCAGTGGTTCCAAATAACTGAGTTTCTCCCTTCCCTGGAGTCAGTAGTTCTAAATAACTGACTTTCTCCTTTTCCTGGAGTCAGTGGTTCTAAATAACTGACTTTCTCCCTTCCCTGGAGTCAGTGGTTCTAAATAACTGACTTTCTCCCTTCCCTGGAGTCAGTGGTTCTAAATAACTGACTTTCTCCCTTCTCTGGAGTCAGTGGTTCTAAATAACTGAGTTTCTCGTTTCTCTGGAGTCAGTGGTTCCAAATAACTGAGTTTCTCCCTTCCCTGGAGTCAGTAGTTCTAAATAACTGAGTTTCTCCCTTCCCTGGAGTCAGTGGTTCTAAATAACTGACTTTCTCCCTTCCCTGGAGTCAGTAGTTCTAAATAATTGACTTTCTCCTTTCCCTGGAGTCCGTGGTTCTAAATAACTGACTTTCTCCCTTCCCTGGAGTCAGTGGTTCTAAATAACTGACTTTCTCCTTCTCTGGAGTCAGTGGTTCTAAATAACTGAGTTTCTCGTTTCTCTGGAGTCAGTGGTTCCAAATAACTGAGTTTCTCCCTTCCCTGGAGTCAGTAGTTCTAAATAACTGACTTTCTCCTTTTCCTGGAGTCAGTGGTTCTAAATAACTGACTTTCTCCCTTCCCTGGAGTCAGTGGTTCTAAATAACTGACTTTCTCCCTTCCCTGGAGTCAGTGGTTCTAAATAACTGACTTTCTCCCTTCTCTGGAGTCAGTGGTTCTAAATAACTGAGTTTCTCGTTTCTCTGGAGTCAGTGGTTCCAAATAACTGAGTTTCTCCCTTCCCTGGAGTCAGTGGTTCTAAATAACTGACTTTCTCCCTTCCCTGGAGTCAGTAGTTCTAAATAATTGACTTTCTCCTTTCCCTGGAGTCCGTGGTTCTAAATAACTGACTTTCTCCCTTCCCTGGAGTCAGTGGTTCTAAATAACTGACTTTCTCCCTTCTCTGGAATCAGTGGTTCTAAATAACTGAGTTTCTCGTTTCTCTGGAGTCAGTGGTTCCAACTAACTGAGTTTCTCCCTTCCCTGGAGTCAGTAGTTCTAAATAACTGAGTTTCTCCCTTCCCTGGAGTCAGTGGTCCTAAATAACTGACTTTCTCCCTTCCCTGGAGTCAGTGCTTCTAAATAACTGACTTTCTCCCTTCTCTGGAGTCAGTGGTTCTAAATTACTGACTTTTTCCCTTCCCTGGAGTCCGTGCTTCTAAATAACTGACTTTCTCCCTTCCCTGGAGTCCGTGGTTCTAAATAACTGACTTTCTCCCTTTCCTGGAGTCAGTAGTTCCACCGTAAGCTACTCGATGGGTTATAAGCAGTAGCCCGTTCCTAATTTAGGGCCACTGGTTCCGGGAAGAGAAAGAGCCAGTGCTGCAAGACCAGCACAACACCCATACCTCATCAGCATTAGAACCCATGGTCTTAAGCCAGCGCTTAGGCAACTGCTCTACAGGGGCGGCCTACAGTTCTTCTCTAACGAAGTGGAAAGAAACCAGGAGTGTCTCTGCGCGTAGACTGCGTGTCTGTCTTCCATTTAACTCACCGCATGTAAAATGAGTCCTATTATACATGTGTATTTTTATCAGCCTTCCTAGTGATACTGAAAAATGTGATGGTCATAGGTAAAACATAGTTAAATTATAAACCTCAAAGACGCTATTAAATGTTATATTTGCAACATTTGGAATTACATTGTGTTGCGTGATATCCTCTTATAGCCACTGCTTTCCTTGAGTAAAAAAATGAATTCGTTTTTTCACAGGCTTAAGTACCTCCATGAGCAACTAAGGATATGAGGAGACGTCTACCCCTTATCTTGGGCCACTGGTTTCTAAAAATGGACAAAAAGCAAAGCGATTAGGCAGACACACCTGACATGCTTCATCCGAAACTCAAACTCGGATGATTTTCCAGAATCTCCTGCCTCCAAACGCTTGGCTATCATAGCGGCGAAGAATGGAGGTTCCATAACTTCCATGATTGAGCTTCTATGACTTCCATGATGTACTTTATTTAAATGTTTATCACCTCCAAAAACTCACGCAATAACAGTATTCTTTATGTTTGCTTTCATATTTCACTACCCCTCTGAACATGTGAGGCTATAAGTAGTCACCCATCTCTAATTTAGAGCCACTTATTCCAGCGAAAGGGGAGAACCAGAGCTGGAAGAATAAAACACAATATCCGTGTTTCTGAATCCAGATCCTGAAGAAAAAGAAGTCAGATGCACGGGCGATGAACCATTCGACGAATTTACAGGACTGCATTTTAAACCACAGCTTCAAATAATCATAATTTTATTTGCTATGATTTTCCATATATAACTGTGATCAAATACGGATAGCGAAAGAATGTTGCTTTCCTCGGTTGTTGTTTTTTTTTTCTTATTAAAAATCACTAGCGTCTAGTTCTGAAGAATAGGGTGGATTACGAAACAACTGAGATCCTGCAGTCTATATGGCAGCTTTCGCAAACTTCAAGATTTGATCTGGTGATGTGCTGTCTTGAAGGATAAAGACATCTCTGCGCTGTTTTACGAGCCTCTTTACCTTCATGGCTGCACAAAGTTGGTTCGTGAGGATGGCGTGGTATAGACCTATGACAGTTGTGCCTATTTCCATATAATCAGTCGTGACGTTGATGCCTTCTGCATCTCAGGGAGTTGATGCCATTTCTCTGCTTGCTGATAGAGCAACACGGAACTTCTTGGGAGGCGGAGAAGATTCATGCTTCAACAGTATAGTTTTTTTTTTTTAATCTGTGAGTCAAAGTGATGAACTAAACTTTCTTCCATCGTAACAATCGGAAACCGGAAATTTATTGCAATCGCACCAACATGTTCAAGTTCGTGAGGGGTATTCTTTTGAGGTATGCCGTTTGCCCATATGTCGTCATTCGTGAGACCTATCGCGTACTGACTGTTTTCATCTTCAAATAATTCGTCCGAATTAAATCGATGCTTTCTATTAAAATGCTTACAGATTCAGGCATACGCCGAATAGTTATTTGTCTGTCTTGCATCATGATATTGATGCTTTCCTCAAAGGTGGATGTGGAGGGTCGTTGCGAACGATCTGCGTCATTACAAGACTCCCTACCAGAACGAAATTCTCTGTCCATGTTGACAAATTTGAATACGCGGGAACATTGTCCCGCAATGTCTACAATGTAACATCACAAACCTCTAGCTCGGGTCTACATATTAACAGAAATTCGAATATTCGGAAGAATTCAAGTTGTGTTTTAAATGCTGCTAAGGATTAAAAGGGTCACGCAGAGCTGAAGCAATCCAGCCGGGCCATTTGAAGTCGCGCTGGCTGAAAGTCGAGCAGACTGTGTTTAAACCAAGGCAAAAAAAAGCATTTTCATTATTGTCTGGGATTCGTGTCACCCTTGAAAGTATCTGAAATTGAGAGGTCACATCAAGGAAGAAAATCGACGTAAGGAGCATAGCACAGCCCGAGTGATTCGTTCTCACGTTCCAGGATCGAGCTACGGAGGCCCAACAATTCTGTGGAACTAAGCCTTCAACAAAAAAAGTCAACGGTGTCTAGTTAAGAGGATGGCCTAGTAAAAGACAAACGCCATCGTATTTTTCAGTATGCTCTCTCTCTCTCTCTCTCTTTCTCTCAAGGAAGCGCAATCGGAAAGAGTGCGGGTGTCTCTTCGGAGGGCTGGGTATTTTTACGACAGCTTCTCTAAGTGAGTGATTTGATTTCGTGTTTGTGCCCAGGATTATTCTACAATAGAAACGGCATCAAGATTAGATGCCCGCGTGCCATGATGTCCGGTTTCCAGTTGTCCGACCTCCGCCGTACAAACATGGTAACGGAGCTCAGAACTAATTTTTGGACTGCTTATCTTTCATTTTTGCTTTTTTTTCTTCTGAGCTTATTTTGGCTCTCGTCGTTTCCAAAAAACATTTGTAAATAGCTGTGCAAATAATTCGTAAGTACAGCAGATATTTAAATGTTCCTGTGTTGTCCTAAGTCCTGGGCAAGACAGTGCTTGAACAATTTCTTGTGTTTGCTTTTTTTTTCTACATTCGAATATACACTGAAGAGCAATTGAATTAGAGACAGCTTGGCGTTATGCAAATGTGACGATGTGAGCGGCCCTATAAACGGAAACGACATGACGTATGCAGAGCGATCCGACAATATAAGGAGTGATGCGACGAGAATCAGTAAGAGTCGGACGCAGTATGGGTAAGACGAAGGATCTAAGCGCATTTGATCGTGGGCAAATTGTCAGGGCCCGACGAATGGGTCACTCCATCTCGGAAGTCGTGCAGGCACTGGGCTTTTCACGAGCCACTGTCTCACGGGTGCACTGTGAGTTCATCGAATCCGGTAAAACCATCCCTGCAAGGGCCAACTGCCGTGTACAACAGCGTGTGGATGAGCGGGGTCATCGTCGGCTAGCTCGCATTGTAACAGCAGATAGACGGGCCACAGTGCAAGAAATCACTCGACAATTTAACGCTGGTGCACAAAAACGTGTAAGCAACCACACCATCCAGAACCATCTCCTCGCTATGGGGTACAGAAGCCATCGTCTCACGAGGGTACCGCTGCTGACCGCACATCACAGGGTGCAAAGATTAGCATGGGTGCGGGAACATTGCCACTGGACTCTAGACATGTGGGGAAATGTTGCCTGGACTGATGAGTCGAGATTCACATTGGTACATGCAGATGGCAGGATACGAGTACGGCGCAAACCACATGAAGCGATGGCTCCTTCTTGCCAGCAGGGTATTCTTCAAGCTGGTGGGGGTGGCGTTCTCGTCTGGGGACTGCTAACGTGGATTGAAATGGGACCCCTGGTACGTGTGACATCGTTCCTCATAGGTCACCGTTACCGGGATATCTTGGACGACCCTTTGCTCCCGTTTGTGCGTCTTCAACATCCCACTGGGGACCTCATCCTGCAACAAGGCAATGCACCGTGCCATCGCTCCCGAATTGTATCCGAATGGTTGGATGAACACTCCACCGACGCTACCTCGCTTCCTTGGCCAGCTAGGTCACCTGACCTTAATCCCATCGAGCACATCTGGGATTCCATCGAGAGAGATGCTCGAGGCTCTGACCCCTCCATCAAATCTTCGTGAACTGTGGGAGCTTGTTCAGGGGTCGTGGATCCGTATGGCTTCCCAACGCTTCCGGTGTCTTGTCGAGTCCATGCCGAGACGAATCGCCGCCGTCATCAGGGCGAAAGGTGGTGCTACACGTTACTAGACAGGTATCTCTAATTCAATTGCTCTTCAGTGTAATGCTCGGAATTCCCCCTCTGACCGGGGGTTAATCTACGGGGTTGTAAGGCGTCAAAAATCGGTCTGACCATCCTTAGCTCCAGGTCGTAACTAATTCTTGGTTTCTGAAAAGGAATTCATATCCAAGGGCCACAGAATAAGGGACTCACGTAACATTATCATCGAAACACTTGGTAAAAATTGCAAACCAGAAAGATCTACACTATTCAAATGAAATTTATACCTCACATTCCCATTTTACAGGAGATAGCTCATTACATTTGTAGAGCTACACAGGATTTTTTTTGCTGCAAAACTCAGTATCGTGTGAAGCACCCTCGAACAAATATAACAGCACAGCGTGGCACTGAATGTAAGAGGTTTTTG
Organism: Macrothele yani; assembly: GCA_039090855.1. Lineage (NCBI taxonomy): Eukaryota > Metazoa > Arthropoda > Arachnida > Araneae > Macrothelidae > Macrothele > Macrothele yani. Next base: position 131,445,222 of record CM076995.1, on the reverse strand, counting down.
ATATCGACCTGGGGAATAGCCTTCCAGGCTGCTTCTATGCGAGACCAAAGTTCATTTGCGTTGACTGGCGGAGGCGCTAGCCGGACCAGTCACTTAGCTACCATGACCCACACATGTTCGATCCGGGACATATCCGGCGAACGTGCAGGCCAGGGAAGAAGCAGTATCTGCCGTGCATGGAAGAGGTCTTGGACATTCCGGACCACATATGGCCCTGCATTGTCCTGTTGGAATATCTCTGATGCATTGTCCTGCTGGAATATCTCAGGGCCACATATGGCCCTGCATTGTCCTGCTGGGATATCCCTGGGCAACTCTGATATAAGGGCACCACCTCTGCCTATAAAACATCCCTGATGTATCGCTAGCTGTTGAGGATTCCCTCGATTCGTATCTGGTAAGATCGCGCAATGAACCCAATGGCGTCCCAAACGATGAACCCTGGCGTTGGGCTGATATGACGCTGTAAAATGCACGCTTCAAGATGCCGTTCACCGCGATGTCTTCGAACTTGTATGCAACCATCATGGTCCATCAAGTTGAATCGTGACTCTTCGGAAAACACGACCTGCTGCCAATCAGCGCGCAAGGGTCTGTGTTCGAGACCCCATTGCAGCTCGAGGCGTCTGTGGTTGAGTGTCAAAGGAATGCGCAGCAATCGACTGCTAGCGAGCAGTCTTCTGTTAAGAAGACGACGTCGAACTGTGCTGGAGGACAAAACCTGACATGCGCGCTATCACCGTGGATGTTGCTGTGCAATCGGTCACTGCCATGCGGTAGAGGTGTCCGTCATCGCGTGCAGTCGTGCGATTTTGCAGTCCATTTCCCGGATTGCTGGGCGTCTCAGCCTCATCGGTCCACTGACGTCACGTTCGCATCACTCTACTAGCGTTCCGACCCGTACGAGTGGCAATTTCGCGGGACGAAAATCCAGCTTCTCTCGTCCCACCAATCCTTCCTCACTCAAAGTCCGTCAGGTGTTGCGTGATGTGACCTTCTTAGGCGACAGGAAGCACCCTTTCGACTCAATGTTGGCTTTTCGTTGATTGCAACATCTCGTTTGAGCCAGCTTTTTGTACCCACGCTGCTTTGAAACCACACGCGCATTTTCACTGGCATTTCAATCCATTGCATGTCCCAATCTGTTTATATATCCTGTAAGCTTCAAGCTAATTCTAGCAGCCCTTCAGGGTGCTGTAACTTTACAAATAGTATTGTAAAATTTATTACTGCCGGTACTTCTTCTTTCTCCGTTTCGCGAAGTTTTTACGGTTTAAAATCATGCAATGCATTGATTATGATACGCTTTCTAACATACCAGAAATCATTACTCAAGTTATTACTCAAGTTATGAGGATAATGGCTATAGAATAAATCTCGCTCCTATGACCTGACCTTTAACCCCATTTCGATTATATTCAACAGAACCGGTAAACATCAAACATCAAACAAAGATCTTCGCTCTTTCGACGTTTATAAGTGAGTCACGGAAAAATTCTCATTGGCCGCCACCGGAAGTCGAACCCAGGGTCTTCCAGTTACGCGCCGGATATGCTTCCGCTACACCCGAGCGGCCTCCAATTCCTCCAGACTCACACACGCTAACTGCCAAGCCAAGTTGGCAGGTGGTGCTTCTTGGAGCCCCGCACAATGCTGGGGATTCACCAAAGATGGTAAGCAGCAACTGAAGAAATAATTAGAAGGTGAATGAATAATTAATACAGACATTTAACGTGGACTAGGAACATCAAACAAAGATCTTCGCTCTTTCCACGTTTTTCCGTGACTCACTTATAAACGTGGAAAGAGCGAAGATCTTTGTTTGATGTTCCTAGTTCACGTTAAATGTCTGTATTAATTATTAAGAATCGGTAAAGTATACTTCCGGAAGAACGTAATAATGTTTTGTCTCAATCGAAGTATTTTACGTAAGTTAAAACGCATAAGGGCGATGGAATGGATCCCGATCCTTGTCCTGACTTTGACCCCACTTCACAAATTTTCAATAGGGTTCGTCCCCAGATGGTCCCCTATCACATACTGAACTTTTATCGACATCGAACCAGTTTTACGCAAGTTATGACGCATAAGGGCAATGGAATGCATCCCGCTCCTATGTCCTGACCTTTGACCCCATTTCGTCCATTTTCAATAGGGTTCATTCCCAGTGGTTCTCTACGACATACTAAAATTAATTTCATCGAAATTGAACCATATTTACGCAAGTTATGACGCATAAGGGCAATGGAATAGATCTCACTCCTATGTCGTTACCTTGATCCCATTTCGCCCATTTTCAATAGGGTTTGTCCCCAGGTGGTCCCCCACCACATACTAAAATTTCATCGAAATCGAACCATTTTTACGCGAGTTATCGTGCGGACAGGCGGACAAAGCTGGAGCATATACGCTTCTTCAACCTACGGTTGGAAAGCGTAGAAAACCACCTAAAAAAGCAATGAGTGGGCTTATGATGAATAAACAAGGACATCGCTCTTTCCACGTTTTAGCAACACACAGCAACCGAAGAATGGTCATTCGGTCACCGCTGGGGAATCGATCCCAGATCTCTCGATATCTAGCCGAGCGCGTTAGCCTTACACCACGGTGGCCAACAATCCACGGCGCTATGTGTGCTTTTCTGTCAGCTTCTGACATCATAAATCCGTAAGATGTGCTGAGACGTCTCCATCTGGTGGGCATTAACGGCACTGGCTATATCTTAATTATAGCAGTTAAATCCAAAGTGAAAATCCTCCAAATACGTAAAAGAATGAATAAACAGAGACATCGCTCTTTCCACGTCTTAGCAACACACAGCAACCGAAGAATTGTCATTCGATCACCGCTGGGGAATCGATCCCAGATCTCTCGATATCTAGCCGAGCGCATTAGCCTTACACCACGGTGGCCAACAATCCACGGCGCTATGTGTGCTTTTCTGTCAGCTTCTGACATCATAAATCCGTAAGATGTGCTGACACGTCTCCATCTGGTGGGCATTAACGGCACTGGCTATATCTTAATTATAGCAGTTAAATCCAAAGCGAAAATCCTCCAAATACGTAAAAGAATGAATAAACAGATACATCGCTCTTTCCACGTTTTAGCAACACGTAGCAACCGAAAAGTTGTTTTTCGGTCACCGCTGGTGTTGGGGGTGGGGGAAGGGGAGGAACACGCACACACATGGAGCCGTGTAAATTTTTGGGCCACCGTAGTGTAAGGTTAGCGCGCTTGGCTGGATATCAAGAGATCTGGGATTCGATTCCCCAGCGTTGACCGAATAACAATTTTTTGGGTTGCTAAAACGTTGAAAGAGCGATGTATTTGTTTATTTACTGACGCCACGTATTTGGAGGATTTTCACTTTGGGCTTATGATATTTAAAATTAGTATAGTGATGTACCACCTCCGGCGGTACTGCAGAAGCAAGAGACGAACCTCCGACTGAGGACACCAAAGACCTGCTATAGTACCTTGTTTAAGCTGCATAAAAAAAAATACTGCATATTCATGTTCAATAGAAGCATGGCAGAACACCACCTTTTTGAGCCCACCCCCTCGTTTTCGTAAAAGAAATCATGTTATATCGGTTGATTTAACATATAAAATATTGTTCCTTCTAAATTGAAAGTTATAACGTATAAGTTTGTCGGCGCCGGATATCGAACCCGGGTCCCTCACATTGGAGTAAGTTGCTTTTCCAACTGAGCTACACGGACATGTGCTCTCACTGCTATCTGCCTTCATCTTATGTGCGTCCTGCGGGGCAGGCACATCACAACCCCCCTCCCCGAAAGAGGGCTGGGGGTACGTCCCACGGGTCAGCCGAGATCATGTGTCGCTGTAGGCAGTCATCCCATGAACAACGTGCATTTGAGAAATCCCAGGGCCACCCCGGTGGCGCAGTGGTCTAAGCGATGGCCTCTGATCTTTCATCCGAACGGGGTCCGGGTTCGAATCCCGGTGAGGCATGGATGTTGTATTTGTCTTACGGCACTGGCTCTCTTCCTTACCTGGAACCCTAAATTACCCTAAATCAGTGACCCTAAATTAGGGACGGGCGACTGCTTATAGCCCATTGAGTTGCTCACGGTGGTCGTTAAACCTCCAATAAAAAAAAATCCCAGACAATTTTGTGTGTTGAACGTAACATTACACACATTTATTTTTTTCGAAGCACTGAAGAAGGGATACTCATTTTTCCTGTCTCGCCGTGCGGAAAGAACATCACATCATTGCGAGAAACTTTAACAAGCCGGGTCATCCTTGAAGTTCGGGCGCCAATATAACGTACAAGTCTGTCCGCGCCGGCATCGAAACCGGATCCCCTCACTCCGGAGTAAAGCGCTCTCCCATCTAAGCTATGCCGACATGTGCTCTCACTGCTATCTGCCTTTATCTCATACACGTCCTGCAGTGCAGGCACGTCACAAAGCATTAAATTGCTATCTGAAAATTTGTTCCGTCATGCAGCTCAAATGAACATGGTAAACCTTTTAAAAATGCAAAATGAATAACTCGACCTTTTTAGAAAGATAAAATTTGAACCATGTTAACTTTGTCATTTATAAAATAATCTCCTTGCTTTATAAGTAAAACAATCCCTTAAATACATGGCAGGACAATAACAAAAAGACATATTTGCATTGTGAGAAGACTTAAGAAAATGTTTCACCATCAATTAAGGAATGTAAAACTAATGCTTATTTATCTTTGCACCTATTAATACTAAAATAAATAGTCTTCTGTGTGTAAAACTTAATATTTCTCTGGGAGCGTGTAGTACCATTTAAGTACTAAATTCCGTTTTTATACAACCTCGTTAATTAATTAATTGGCTTTTATTCGTGTCACTCGTTACTTGCTTGAACAAAGTTGATCTTATAAATTTTGTTCCTTTTCTCATGGCATTCATTATAAGCATTTTAAATATGCCTTTTGAAAAGACACGACAGCAGCGTCAGTTATAACACTCGTTTTCTTTAAGCAAACGAGGAACAAAGCAATTAATGGATTATACGGCGAACTTTTTTAATACATTAAAGAATTAAAATGTACTACAACTTAAATATTGGATTGGAAAGAAAGTTGCGTCTGCAAATGCAAGGCAACAGAAAAGTGCTAATTACTATATATACAAGTACAAATCAGTCCAAAATGTAGTCGCCATCGTTCCCCACGACGTGCTCCTATCACCTGGGCTGCTGTTGGATACTCTTTTTGTAGAATTATAGTGGCCTTGACGCAAAGAAGTAAGTGTGCATTAGATATCGTCCCGGTAGGTAAAACTCTGACCGTCCAGAAAATGCTGTAACGACCCGAAAAGGTGGCAGTCGCTTTGGGCAATGTCCTGAGAATAGGCTGAGCTCCCAGCACAGGTCCCTGATCTTGTGACAGGTCACCCGTGATGAGTGAGGTGTCGCTCCATCCTGCTGTAGAAGGACACCCTTGCGGTTCAGCCGTGCTGTTCGTTTCGACGTGAGCGATGCGTCCAAATCGTCGAGCTGACAGCAGTGCACATCGGCGGTGATAGTGGTGTTGTCCGGCAGCAGCTCAAAAATACAAGTACACCACCAAACAGACAGCAGGACCTTAGGTGGGTGTAAGCCGGCTTTGGAGGTCGGCATGGACTTCTGTTTTGGTTCCAACCACTGTTTCCGGGCGCTGACATTGCCATACAGAGCCCATCTCTCGTCACCTGTCACAATGCGGTCCACGAACTTGATCACGTGCAAGCAGGGAAACGCATGCGATTTGCTTTCTACTCAACTGTGATTTGACGAGGTACCCAAACTTCCCTCTTGTGCACTTTACCCATTTGACGCAGATGATTGATAATGCTCGTGTGGGTAGTCTCCAGCTGTTTGGCCAACTCTTGCGTGGTCACAGGCGAGTCGGTCTCCACTAAGGTCTCCAAACACGAGTCCATATCCATTGTTACGGATCTTCCGGCTTTGGAACGGTCTGACAGGTCCAAATTACCCTCTGGAAACCGTTTGAACCAACGGCACCACTGACGATGCGATATGGCATTGAGGTACACACTGGTAATGTTTCTTACAGCACTTGCGGGGATGCTACCGCGACTGATGTCATATAGCACGCAATGGAGGATGTGCACCTTGTACACATTTCCATGTTGGCTGGCGCTTACACTCTTCACCTTCTGACGACTAACTGCCACTGAATTAATTTACCTACCTACTGGCGTGCAACGCAACCTCAGTGTCCAATGGGTTCGGTGGCCGGAGCTTCGACTTCGGCTACCTCGTCATCGGGCATTACTTTCTTTCCAACGCAATGCATCCCAGGTGGTACGAACTCAAGTGTACAACACGTTTTACATATGCAGTAGGTCAGAACACGAATATCAACGGTTGTAGAACTATCTCAGAATGTGTCGCGCTACATAGATGTTCAGAGCTCTGTTGTATTTGTGATAACGCTACTCCCAAGGCATACACTGAAGAGCAATTGAATTAGAGATACCTGTCTAGTAACGTGTAGCACCACCTTTCGCCCTGATGACGGCGGCGATTCGTCTCGGCATTGACTCGACATTACACCGGAAGCGTTGGGAGGCCATACGGATCGACGACCCCTGAACAAACTCCCACAGTTCACGAAGATTTGATGGAGGAGGGTCAGAGCCTCGAACATCTCTCTCGATGACATCCCAGATGTGCTCGATGGGATTGGGGTCTGGTGACCTAGCTGGCCAAGGAAACGAGGTCACGTCGGTGGCGCGTTCATCCAACCATTCGGATACAATTCGGGAGTGATGGCTCGGTGCATTGTCTTGTTGCAGGATGAGATCCTCAGTGGGATGTTGAAGACGCACAAACGGGAGCAAATGGTCGTCCAGGATATCCCGGTAACGTTGACCTGTGAGGGACGATGTCACACGTAACAGGGGTCCCATTTCAGTCCACGTAAACAATCCCCAGACGAGAATGCTACCCCCACTAGCTTGAAGAGTACCCTGCTGGCAAGAAGGATCCATCGCTTCATGTGGTTTGCGCCGTACTCGTATCCTACCATCCGCATGTACCAACGTGAATCTCGACTCATTAGTCCAGGCAACATTTTTCCACGTGTCTAGGGACCAGTGGCGATGTTCCCGCGTCCATGCTAATCTTTGCACCCTGTGATGTGCGGTCAGCAGCGGTACCCTCGTGGGACGATGGCTTCTGTACCCCATAGCGAGGAGATGGTTCTGGATGGTGTGTCTACTTACACGTTTTTGCGCAGCAGCGTTAAATTCCCGAGTGATTTCTTGCACTGTGGCCCGTCTATCCGCTGTTACAATGCGAGCTAGCCGACGATGACCCCGCTCATCCTCACGCTCTTGTCCACGGCAGTTGGCCCTTGCATGGATGGTTTTACCGGATTCGATGTGCTCACGATGCACCCGTGACACAGTGGCTCGTGAAAATCCCACTGCCTGCACGATTTCCGAGATGGAGTGAGCCATTCGTCGGGCCCCGACAATTTGCCCACGATCAAATGCGCTTAGATCCTTCGTCTTACCCATACTGCGTCCGACTCTTACTGATTCTCGTCGCATCTCTTCTTATATTGTCGGATCGTTGCATACGTCATGTCGTTTCCGTTTACAGAGCCGCCCACAGCGTCACATTTGCATAACACCAGCTGTCTCTAATTCAATTGCTCTTCAGTGTGTATGCCATGTATTAATGTCGCAGAGAGACCGCAGCGGCATCTTCGTGGCGATGTTAAGTACTTCTTTCGCTATCGGAGATTCTGTGTAGGTACATACAAAGGATTTCTTCTTTGGCATTTCTGGAAAAACCTCAAATCACTTGTGGACATTGATTCCAAATGTGCACATGTTTTGTTAAGATTTGATTAACTTTCTAGTGGATTAAACTGAAGTTAAAAAGCGTATTTTTAATGAACTTATCGCTTTCTCTGTTTGTTTCCACATCTCACCTGCGTTTTCACGCTCAGGCGCAGAAGAATAACTATTCATTTTTCTCTGTGATTTCATGATATTAACGTTACTACATTAAAAACTCGATTGTAGTACTGCTAGAGAACCGAAAATGAAAACTATATAAGCAATAATATGCAAAATTGTCAGTAATAATAGTAACTTAATTCCTATGGAAAAAAGCTACCTAAATGCAACCTCCACACAAAGAGGTCTCCTTCCTTATCAAGATTTTTTTTTTTTTTTTGTTAATTTAAAGTTCCCCTAAGTACTTGACTTGCAAAACACTCCGCACCTTAATTTGAAACTAGTGCTCCTTGGAAACAAAGGGAATCAGAAATGTGACGGACAACACAACATCATGTCATACACAAACTCGAACTTTAGCCCGTCAGAACGAGAAATCAAAAGTTTGCAATTGTGGTGTTCTAGAAGTGACCGTACTTAGGATGCATACAGACGTGCGCTGATGGTAGAAGGTTAAAAGGTGTAGTGTCCATTGGAAATGACAATATTCAAACACTAAAAACTTATAAAATGGAACTTTTGGGAAAGATTACTCTGAAGAAGACTTCCTGGTACATAGAGTTTTACGTCTTCACTCTCAAGAAAATGGTTTCTAACATACGTCACTACAATTTAATAAAATCTTTGGAAAATAATGAAATTTCACATGCGTATTTGGGGGGGGAGCAAGGGGTTTACCAAGCACCATGAACGACTTAGTGGCTATCAGCACTTGCACGTCTCTAATTGAGTTTCGTTGGAATCGGGGGACAGCAACAACGGAAGGGAAAAGGTTGAGCCATGTCTCATCAGGGACTCGGACCCGGGCCCATCTTGGAAGAATAATCATGGGCCAGCACCTCAGACCACTCGGCCACAGGGGTCATCCACATTTCTGTAAAATAGTTTACTTCTAGAAAAATTTGAACAATTTGACGAAATCTTACGCAAGAAGATCAGAACACTTTATATTAATTACGCAAATGCGAAAGCTTAACTCTACCAAATCTTTCGAAGGTAAGCAAATTTCAAAGTCAGTTTCGTGGGAAAAAAAATTGCATTGATATAATGGTTCAAAGCTCGACGAAATCTTCCTAAAACAATTAAATTTAAAGTCAATTTCAGGAACACAAGTGCTATGATAGATGGTTGCAGAACTGGGCTACAGCTATTCAAAATAAAAGCTCAAACAGCTGTTAAAAAAATGCATAATATTGCTGAAAAAAATATTATCAAATTCTCAAAATACTATATATTATCAGTAATGAAAAAAATATTATCAAATGCAATTCTCGGCAGTTTCTCATGAACTGCCAAGAATTACAGGTTATACCAAAATTCCTTAAACTGTCCTGTACCCCTTATTCTTGGAGTGATCGGCGTGTTTATCGTGTTGCTGAATCTAAAAGACTGTCATCTGAGATTCGTCGTTAACATGTATTGATCTCCTACCTTTCATAGGCAATCTCATGGAGAATACTTATTGCTGACAAAAAATTACACCCACTTGTTTTGGATCGACTTTTTATTATCTTACAGGCAACTAATCCCTCTGAGACTCTCAAGATACAGAATACCTATATTAAGAAGCTATGCGGGCAGGTTTCCAGTAAATCAACTTTTAAAAAACTGCCAATTCGATCAAGGCAGCCCCAGCGAGGTACAACAGATGGACTCGTACTATATCTCAACTACAGCAAAGTCAGTATAAGCCATGTTCAAGAAGTCGCCTCATCACGTGGCTTAAAGTTCGCGTACCCGGAGTATAGACCTAATAGATTGAAGTTCGTCCCACAGGTCGAGGATATTGTTAAATCCATTCCTATCGTGATACAAGAGCCAACCAGATATATGTTGAAGAAAGACATCCATGGATCTCCTTCCAACAGTGATCGTCTTTTTCGTTCCACATACTTGGAAGAACGCAAACAACTTAAAGAACTCCATGATAACCCCTACTTAACTTCGATTGCGATTGACAAGACAAATCAAATTATTGTTTTAGACCGTCCCACCTATATTACTAAAATGCAAGAAGCTATAGATAAGATTCCCCACAGCATAATCCAAAGAGATCCCACGAAGCCATCAGCCAACTGAAGAATCACGGGTCTCTAGCGACTTCCATTATTAATAACGTCCACCTACCTTGTGGCTGCCGTATGCCTGGACTTTTCGGTTAGATCAAGACACACAAAAAATGACTTCCAGCTTGGCCTTTAGTATCCGGCCATGCAAGCCCTACTCATCCACTTGAAAAGGCGGTAGCCAGGTATCATAAGATCCTTGTTACAGCCTCAAGATACTCAGTCACCAGTTCAAAACAAGCCATTCATAGGATTCGAACTTTTCCAGCAAAGAACACTTCGTAGATATTAACCTCTACAGATGCCATTTCGTTGTACCCAAGTGCACCTACAGACCTCGTGCATACCATCATTGAATATACAAACCCAAGGTATTCCTCTTACTGAGATCTAAGCTACACTGACGGGAAAAAAATCCCAACACCACGAAAAAATAGTTGTAGAGGAATGAAATGGCGACAATACATTTGTATAGGTAACATATTTAATCGATTAAGGTTTCAAGATCACAGCTTAATGTAAGCGCGAGAAGAGCCATTTTAAATGTGAATTGCTGGTACATTAATAACCGGTGTAACCGCCAGAATGTTGAATGCAAGCACGCAAACGTTCATGCATTGTGTCGTACAGGTGCTGGATGTCAGTTTGTGGGATGGAGTTTCATGCCTGTTGCACTTGGTCGGGCAATACAGGGACGGTTAGTGCTAGTTGGGGTGACGCTGGAGTTGTCGTCCAATGATGTCCCATACGTGCTCGATTGGTGAAAGATCTGGTGATCTAGCAGGCCACGGCAACATGTCTACACTCTGTAGAGCATGTTGGGTTACAACAGCGGTATGCGGGCGAGCGTTATCCTGTTGGAAAACACCCCTGGAATGCTGTTCATGAATGGCAGCACAACAGGTTGAATCACCAGACCGACGTACAACTGTGCCGTCAGGGTGCGTGGGATAACCACGAGAGGCCGCCTCGGTGGCGCAGTGGTCTAAGGCGCTGGCCTCTGATCATTCGTCCGTAAGGGGTCCGGGTTCGACTCCCGGTGAGGCATGGATGTTGTGTTTGTCTTACGGCACTGGCTCTCTCCCTTCCCTGGAACCAGTGACCCTAAATTAGGGACGGGCGACTGCTTATAGCCCATTGAGTTGCTCACGGTGGTCGTTAAACCTCCAATCAAAAAAAAAAAAAAAAAAAAAAAAAAAAAAAATAACCACGAGAGTGCTCCTGCTGTCATAGGAAATTACTCCCCAGACCATAACTCCAGGTGTAGGTCCAGTGTGTCTCGGCCGCAGACAGGTTGGTTGCAGGCGCTCACCTGGCCTCCTTCTAACCAACACACGGCCATCACTGGCACCCAGGCAGAACCGGCTTTCATCAGAAAACACAACAGATCTCCAATCCGTCCTCCAATGAGCTCTAGCTTTACACCACTGACGTCGCAGACGGCAGTGGTTTGGAGTAAGTGGAATGCACGGTACAGGGCGTCTGGCTCGGAGCTGTCCTTCAAGTAACCGATTTGTAACAGTTCGTTGTGTCACTGTGGTGGCAACTGCAGCTCGAATTGCTGCCGCAGACGCGGTACGATGCGCCACGGCCATATGCCGTGCACGGCGGTCTTCCCTCTCAGTAGTGCCACGTGGCCGGCCGGAACCCGGTCTTCTTGAGGCAGTACCTTCCCTTGACCACCGCTGCCAACAATCATGCACAGTGGCTACATTCCTGCCAAGTCGTTCTGCAATATTGCAGAACGAAAATCCACCTTCTCGTAGCCCTATTACACGACCTCGTTCAAACTCCGTGAGCTGTTGATAATGGCTTCTTCGTCTTCTTAAAGGCATTCTTGACTAACATCAACACACTACGTCGAATCTCAATGATAACTAACGCTCACGAACGTTACAGCGCGTATTTACAGCAAACCTGCTTTGAATGTTCCGAGGGGCGCTACTAGCGCCACACGTATGCGCCGAGCGCGAAATTTGCATAGACGTCATCTTACAGATGTACTCTCACCGCCTACCAAATGTCGTTTATCTAACACAACCTCTTCTTGGTGTTGGGATTTTTTTCCGTCAGTGTATAATGAGTTCTTTACGCCTCATCCAAAATTCCGTTTTAATTGTACCATTTGTAGACAAGAGGGAGGGACCCCCATGTACTCCCCACTCTCTCCAATACTTGCAGAAATTATCATGCCAAGGCTGGAAGAGAATGTTTTGAATGAATACCCGCTCAAACCGCTATTCTGTATAAGGTACGTAAATGATATTCTAATGTTTTCGCCGCACTCTTTGGATAAGCTTTAAGCATTTGTAGAATACTTACCGCAAGAATATGATACAATTAACTTCACGTGGACTATCGACGAAAATAACAGTCTGCCATGTTTGGACTTCCTTCTGGTAAGAAACCCAGTTAATCAGTCCCTTAGTTACTCCGTTTATACGAAACCATCATCAAACCTCACTATCGTTGCCTTTCCTTCAGCCCATCCAATGAATTATAAGCTCTCCGCCACGATTTATGCTGAAGACAGCTTACACTCACTCCTCAAGCCACAAAGGATTGAAATTGACAAGATTTAAGAAATAACGAGGGTACGACGACCACATCATACATAACCTTTTACGGAAACTTAGTCAGTCGATGTCTACTACACTTCGTCGAGAAATTCGTCGGCCAAAGTTTGTTAGTTCTATGGATTTCCGACCTATAGCCTCCCTATTATTAAAAAAATCTGTAAACGCTACACTATGGACTTTGGAATTAGAACATCGAATACTTTATCTATTATTAAAAATGATAGAGACCCCATTAAATTGGATGAAAAACATGAAAGTATATAGCATCCCATTGAGACCTGTGGATAATAACGAGCATTCTAAAATTTATATAGGTTCTACCGGACGTAATTTAAAATCCCGTCTGACTGAACCTACATATAATGTTTGAACCGGAGCTATGACTACCGCTTTAGCACGTCTAAACCATAGTGGGACATACTACTCTGTGTGGAGTGAAGCTAAAATCCCCACCACACTTTCCAGCGCGTCATCACTCTTATTTACGGAAAGTTTGTGTATCTTGGCTCAAGAATATACAGTATATGTTCTAATGACTCTATTCCACATGTTATCCCTCACGCCTGGAAAATTCTCTTTCAGAGGGACCGGAGCTCTAATTTAGAAGACCACATTTTCACATAGCCTCGTTACTCTATTCCTTTTTTGGCATGCTATTATTTCCCCACAGAGTTTTGAGCGTGCGTGCATGTAATTTGATACGTCATTATGATGATATGGTCTACTGTGACATTTATAGCCCGTGCACAGACATTCCTATACAATTAATCTGCAGATGAGCCAATTGCGAAGCTCGAAAAAACTCATGTCATTTTTAACCTGTATCAATTTTTAAACTTTTAGTAAAGTTATTTACGCTTTCCAACCGTAGGTTGAAGAAGCGTATATGCTCCAGCTTTGTCCGTCCGTCCGCACGATAACTCGCGTAAAAATGGTTCGATCTCGATGAAATTTTAGTATGTGGTAGGGGACCACCTGGGGACGAACCCTATTGAAAATGGGACAAATGGGGTCAAAGGTCACGACGTAGGAGCGGAATCATTCCATTGCCCTTATGCGTCATAACTTGCGTGAATATGGTTCGATTTCAATAAATGTTTACTATGTGGTAGGAGACCGACTGGGGACGAACCCTATTAAAAATGGGTGAAGTGGGGTCAAAGGTCAGGACATAAGATCGGGATGCATTCCATTGCCCTTATGCGTCATAACGTGCGTAAAAATGGTTCGATTTCGATGAAATTTCAGTATATAGTAGGGGACCACCTGGGGATGAACAGTATTGAAAATGGGCGAAATGTGGTAAAAGATCAGGACATAGGATTGCGATCCATTCCATTGCCCTTATCCCATATTATTAAGGTGGACGTCAAGTAATTTTGCTTCCTATACTTCCAATGGAAAAACTTTTGTAAACATTTCCTTCACAATTAATGTGTTCTTAAGGATGAAAATTTGAACATCGATTAAAATAACTTTATATTATAACTTGGAAAACTTAATATTTTCTAAAACATAACCATAATTATATTAAAAATCAATAACTTTTCCTTTGGTGGTGTTGAAAACAGAGAAAAGATGGCGCGAGCTGTACTTTGATGACGTCAGTGGTCAAAAAAATGTTGTATTGCATAATTACGGTTATGGTTTAGAAAATATTAAGTATTCCAAGTTATGAAATGAAGCTATTTTAATCGATGTTCAAATTTTCATCCTTGTGAACGCATTAATTGTCCAGAAAAAGATGGCGCTACCTATACTTTGATGACGTCAGTAAACAACAAATGTTGGATTGCATAATTATGGTTATGGTTTAGAAAATATTAAGTATTCCAAGTTATGAAATGAAGCTATTTTAATCGATGTTCAAATTTTCATCTTTGTGAACGCATTAATTGTCCAGAAAAAAGATGGCGCGACCTATACTTTGATGACGTCAGTAGACAACAAATGTTGGATTGCATAATTATGGTTATGTTTTAGAAAATATTAGGTATTCCAAGTTATAAAATGAAGCTATTTTAATCGATGTTCAAATTTTCATCCTTGTGAACGCATTAATTGTCCAGAAAAAAGATGGCGCGACCTATACTTTGATGACGTCAGCAGACAAACAAATGTTGGATTGCATAATTATGGTTATGTTTTAGAAAATATTAAGTATTGCAAGTTATAAAATGAAGAAATTTTAATCGATATTTAAATTTTCATCCTTGGGAACGCATTAATTGGGAAGAAAATGTATACAGAAGTTTTTCCATTCAAACTACAGGAAGCAAAATTACTTGACGTTCACCTTAAAGGAGCAATTCTTGTATGTATGTAAATTTTATTTTGAAAACGGCTCTAAGGATTTTGATGAAAGTCGTTAACTTACCGTGTTCTCGTACTAGAAATCGATTTAGCTTGATCTCGACTTTAGGGAAATTCGTTCAGTGGGTTAAGAGGCGCGCCGTCACGCCATCTGTCTCATTACGTCACGCGTTGTGCGCGGATCCTATTAAATTTTTATGACGTTACAGTCTTACAAACAGATGGTCATGATTCCCATCTGCCTCATTACGTCACGCGTTGTGTGCGTATGTTCGTCCGCAAGATAACTCGCGTAAAAATCGTTCGATTTCGATAAAATTTTATTTAGTATGTGGTAGGGGACCACCTGGGAAGGAACCCTATTGAAAGTGAACGAAATGGGGTCAAAGTTGAGGACATAGGAGCGGGATCCATTTCATTGCTCTTATGTGTCATAACTAACGTAAAAAAGGTTCAATTTCGATTTTTAGTATGTGGTAGGGGATCACCTGGGGACAAACCCTATTGAAAATTGGCGAAATGGGGGTCAAAGGTCAGGACATAAGAGCGGAATCACTTCCATCGCCATTATGCGTCATAACTTACGTAAAAATATTTCGATTTGGATCAAATGCTAGTATGTTGTAAGCACCTGCCTGGGGACGAATCCTGTTGTAAATTGGGCGAAATAGCTGAAAGGTTAGGACACAGAAGCGGGATTTGTTCCATGGTCCTTATGCATCATAGCTTACGTAAAATTGCTTCGACTGCGACAAAACTTTATCATGTTATTTCGGAAGTATGCTGAACCAGTTCTGTTGAATATCATCGAAATGGGATCAAAGGTCAGGGCACAGAAGTGAGATTTATTCCACAGTCGTTTTCCTCATAACTTGAGTAATAACTTGAGTAATGATTTCTAGTATGTTGGAAAGCGTATCATAATCAATGCATTGCATGATTTTACTAACTTGTTTTAACTCGTAAAGATTGAACTTATATTGAGTTTTTTATCGTGTGCAAACGGTGTAACTATTTGATATTGGTATTTAACAGCAGGAAGTGAACTTTTTTCAGCTATTTTCGGCTTTCTGATTTTTGGTAGAGCAATTAAATTCTATTCTACATGTCCTAAACAAACAAAAATGACTCTGTGAATCGGGCCGGGCGACATGTGGCAATAACGTGGACACTGAATATAGTTTTGAATTCAATTTTGTGGATGCACAAGAAATAACTGCATATCCATTCAATCCATGTAACCAAGATTCATTTTTCAGCACTACCACACTTGAAATTTCTAGTTAATGTCGCTGCATATAAATATTATGCTGGACATGTGGTAATCGTCAATCCGAGTGATTGGTCATTAAGCAAAACGTTGCAACCTTTTTTTCGTCGCCTTTAGTACAACTCGACATGTTGTTCTAAAGGCGACGAAAAAAGGATGAAAAAAAAAATTCCAACAACGCTTCTACGATGCGCAAGACCGGGAAAATGTTCATCCTACCGTATATACTTTAAATGTCTGCAGCTGGGACCTCGGATGCACTTGAGGGATCTCCAACAACAACGATTGCACGTTCGTAGCAAGCACGACGTCAGGGTTTCACACAAAATGACATATCACTTCCTGCACCGTATTTCTGCTTCCCTCTTGTAAGCCATCTCTGCTCTCCAAATCAGACAATTACACACGTTTCCGAAATTGCGCAGTAAACTCAGAATAACGCCTACTTAGGAAAAGTTCTGCTTAGCGTACATGGTTTACAATGTTAGCTACTACAGTACATAATTATGTATGTGTTTATCTATGTGTACATGAAACTTTGTTTCCGGGTTTAACGATCATAAATTAGGAACGTGCAGTCGCCCGTTCCTAATTTAGGGCCACTGATTCCAGAGAAGGGAGAGAGCGCCGCAGAAAAAACACGCTGCTTATATCTCATCCGGTGCCCCAATCCGGTCCTATGTCGAACGATTAGTCAGAAGGCAATCCGTAAAACCACTCGACCACCTGGACGGCCACAAAATCTTAAGAGTTGGGCTTGAAATTCCATAAAAGAAGGAGTCATTCCCTCATAGGGACAAACGCTCTGCCGAAGAGATTGAAGTGAAAGGTTGGAGAGTGGTCTACGCTTCAAAAGATTTAAGAAAGAGAAGTTTTCAACAGCAAAAACTATTCCTGAATTTGAACTCAAACTGCCGTTTTATCTTCCAATTGGAAATGCTACAGGGATTTAACAAAATAATGGAAACACATTCCGTGGAGAACTTTTTACTAATAAATTGCACCCCCCCCCCACCTCGCGTTTTAGAACAGAAGCAATTCGACGTGAAAGAGACATATTGTATAAGTCATGCACATACGATAAGGGAACTTAGGACCATTCTTCCTGCATATTATGTCCCAACTGTGCCAGTGATGTTGAAAGTGAAAGAGGGATCTTTCCTTCCAGATATTCCCACAAATGTTCAACAATATTGAAGGCTTGACATTGAGGAGGCCATGGTTGGTGCTGTTCCTCACTCTCAGTAAACCACAACTTGACACATTTCGAGCAATGCACGTGTGCATTGTCAGCTTGAAACCAAGAACGGTCATTAGAGAACCATGACTGCAACACTGGTGCAGGTGGTCCACAAGAATGGATTCGTACATGACAGATGTGAAACGGCTCTGCAAATTAAATAATGGCCCTAATAAATGCCATGGTATGGCACCCTACAGCTTCAACGATTCACTTCCATGCTTCGCAGTCGAAACCAAACAGTCGGGATGGTACACTTCTGCAGATTTTCCCCAGACGGACAACGGTCGTTCCATAAAAACTGAGAGTAAAATCACACAGAATGAAGACATATAGGTACAGAAAAATGCACTATACTGACAAAAGTCACCGGACACCGCTTCAAAAGCAAATGAACGTATCAACTGCGTTTTTAAGATGCGCGGTACAGCTGCAAACGGTATAAAAACAAGCCTGTAGCTGACTGCGGTCATATCGCACTGTGAGGTTGAGTGAAAATGTCACGGCGGGAGAAAACTGACTTTGAGAAAGAAAAGATCGTTGGGTGTTATATTAGTGGGCTGTCCATAAGAGAAACCGAGAGGCGTTTAAATACACCCAAGTCAACTGTTTTGGATGTACTGAATACGTGGAAGACACATGTCGTGCCTGAAGCAGCGAAACGTACCGGCAGACCAAAGAAAATCAGTGATAGAGGAATGTCGAAGCCTCAGGATAGTCCTTGCACCTAATCGAAGGAGTGCTGCACAAGACCTCAGTGTACAGGTGAGTAAAAATACTGGAACCTCGGTATGTACACGTACCATTCGCAGAGAACTTCATTCCATGCGTTACCGTGGTCGTGCGGCTGCTCATAAGCTTTTCATCTTCACTAGGAATGCAACTCGTCGTTTAGCATGGTGTAAAGAACATTTATCGTGAACCGTAGATCAATGGAAACGGGTCCTATGGACTGGTGAATCCAGATACACGATCCATCAGTCTGATGGCCGTGTGTGGGTATGCGGCAGCCGGGGAACGCTATTTACCACAGTGTACTGTTGCTACGGTCACATTTGCAGCTGGCAGTGTACTCGTGTGGGGGTGTTTTTCGTGGTATGGTCCGGACCCATTGGTTATCGTGGACAAACCTGTTAACCAGCAGGTGAACCTCGATATTCTGGACAATTATGCCCTACCAACTCTGTGGCAATACTATGGAGCCGGGCCTTGTTGGTTCCAGCAGGATAATTCACCGAGTCATAAAGCAAGGAGTGTTACGGCGTGGTTTGACGATAATTCCATATCGTGTGTGGACTGGCCAGCACAGAGCCCGATCTTAATCCCATAGAGCCCCTATGAGATGAATCAGAGCACCACATAAGAAGTTTGAAACCAAGGCCTACTACTACGCAACAGTTAGCGGCAGCATTATGTACTAAATGGAAGCGAATACCTATCGCTGTGTTCCAAAACCTTGTCGAAAGCATGTCTCGAAGGGTCAGTGTATACATTAAGGCGAAAGGTGGACCGACACCGTACTAATGCATGTCAATAAATGCTATGTTGCGTTTCTCTTCTAGGTGTCCGGTGACTTTTGTCAATATAGTGTATATGTCACTCTTTCTCATGCATCTTCCCTCTGGTGATATGCAACGGTCCCATCGTTCAGTCTACTTTTCAAAGCATGTGTTGTAGGCATTTTCTGGAAGCTGCTTTAGCGACCCCTGTACAGCTTGAATAACGTCAGCATCTGTGTTGAATGTTGCGTCACGGAACTTCTCCTTCATTGTTGGAAACAATCAGAAATCGCACGGGGCGAGGTCAGGACTGTGGACATGCTGTGTTATGATTTCAATACTGCATTTCGTAAGAAAATCTTGAACACGAGCAGCCACATGTGGGCGGGCGTTATCATGGTGTAGAGTCCACTTGCCCACCAGCTCCGGTCGCTTAATCGATATGTGTCGTCGCAGACGCTTTAAGACTGAAATGTAATACTCAGCAATGACAGCAATTTGTGGAAGAACGGCATGCTGGTAGACTACACCTTCGCGATAAAAAAATTTACCATCATCACCTTCCCAGCTGATTTGGTTTGGTGAACTTTTTCGGAGGAGGCGAGCCTGTGTGTTTCCAGACACTCGTTGCGCTCTTCTTGAGGGGGTCAAAATAGTGGACCCATGTTTCATCAACAGTTATTACTGTGTTTAGAAAGTTTGGATCCTTTTCAGTCATTTGTTTGCACTCATAACACACCTGAACTCTGGCTAACAATTATTCTCTCGTCGGGTGATGAGGTACCCATCTGGAACGCACACGATGCAGCAGTAATTCGTCGCGTAGAATGCGGAAAGCCAACGTTTTTGAAATATTAGTTGACGCTGCTATGTCTTCACACGTCATTGGTCGATCTTCTTCCAGGATTGCCCGAACAGTGTTAACAATATGCTCCGTAACAACACTTTCAGGTCGACCAGGCCAAGGAGCGAGTTCTACCGTCAAACGCCCTCTTCTGTAATCATGGTACCATCTAAAAATCGTTGACTCACCCAAACATTCATCATTGTAAGTTTTTTTTTCACTAAATCAACTGTTTCTGGAGCGGTATTACCCAAACGATAGCAAACTTTTATCGCACAACGCATTTTACTTCTTAACTCTGAATCACTCACCTTCATAGCTGCATGGCTAAATGCAGACGTACCTTAAACAGCGCAATAACAAAACCAGAATCGTCTGTCACCGCTAATAACTGTTGCCATAGATACTTCCTTAATTCAGTTAGTCGTCTGAGTGGTTATCTTTCCACTTCGCACTGTTGCCAACTCAAAAAAATTACTCTCAGCTTTTATGGAACTGCATTTGTACATTTTATGAATTGGAGAAATAATGTAAAGCACGATTCATCAGGAAAGATGACACGTTCCTAGTCTTCAGCATCCCAGTTTTTATGTGTTTTGCACTATCTTACACGTTTTGCTGCATTGATGCTGGTAACCAGGAGGTTTGTGAATTGCAGCACGGTTATAAATATCAGCACAACGGAGTTCACGACGAATTGTTGTGACGCAAAAGGGGTCATTCAGACTGGTGTTCAATTCTTCTGCTATTAGCGGTGCCGAGGTCTTGTGTTTCCGTTGTGCAATCTGTCCAACGTTTTCGTACCATTATCTGACACCTTCGTATGGCGTCCACAGTTTGCACGTTCGGTGGCAACGCGGTGTTCTTTTTTTACAGGTAGTCATAATCTTTGATATAGTTCTTCATGTTACAGCTACAATTTCTGTCTTTCTAGTTTCTGAAGCACCTGCAAGAGCACCAATGATCATGCCTTTTTGAGGTCACTGCGATCTGACGTTGTCGACGATAAATAACTGTTTCACCTGCAACTGCAGCATTGCTGCCTGAAAGCTGACATCGAACGGCACCCCTTTATGTATTATTCTTTGCACCGCAGGTGACGTTCTTCCCTATGATTTGCATAAGGCTCATTACGTATACTCCAGTCACAGTCGGTGTTTCCATTGTTTTGATAAACCAATGAATGTGTTTGTGTTTTAATGAGACTGCAAGAGAAGGGATTCAAATTTCATTTACTTATTCGGAAGGGACATCACATTCTGTAAGGTATGGAATATTCCACATAAGATGTAGAATTTCATAAATTGAGGACCAAGCTAACCTAATGGGAAAGGCGGGATTTAACCTCACTGGCTGAGACTTTTCTCCTGAATCGCCACCGTCCTATGAATCGCTTCTGACCCATGCTGGGGTGATTGGCGTCAGTTGGTGGATCTGTGGATTGTACTATGTGAAAACAGAAATTTGTCCGCGACGGGCAAACTTGTGTTGACTCCCGTGTTCTCTCACTCCAGAGTAAGTCGCTCTCCCAACTGAGCTACGCAGAGAGAATGTCTCGCTGCAGATTTGTCGCCTTGACACATGTTTTTACCTCTTTAGTACGTCACAACTACTAAAACCTCATTTATCAAGAAAAGAAGCTGGCAACGACTGAGGTAACTTTCTACTTCTTTCTAAAGACGAGATCACTTCAGTTTGATGAACCACAGGGCACGTGGTTCATCAAATTGTGTCTGCATCGAAAATTTCTAAC
Organism: Macrothele yani; assembly: GCA_039090855.1. Lineage (NCBI taxonomy): Eukaryota > Metazoa > Arthropoda > Arachnida > Araneae > Macrothelidae > Macrothele > Macrothele yani. The sequence goes on along the minus strand of CM076995.1, from coordinate 131,423,671 downwards.
TCATGATACCGGCACCTTTAATTGCTGAGGACATTTCTCAGCAGACAGGGTGTTGATAACAGTACGCAACTGGTTGCTACCATATATCCTTTTTCCTTTTTTTCTGCTGTCTCACTATGACAGTTCACTACAGAGCTTTCACCACTGCAGTGCAGTGGAAGCCCTGTCTCCTAAGTCCCAATCCTAAACGTCTCTCTGCAAGCCAAATTACCACCAGGAATAAGATATACTGTGTGGAGCTAAACGTTCCATTAATTTCTATGCTTAATTTTATTTTATTTTATTTAACTATCTTAAGTATTACGTATATGTTAGGTCGTTCGGGAAGTATGCAAACACTTTAATTGGCGTAGATTCGGAAATCTCAAATGTCGTTTTTCGCGGTTGCATAGTACGTACCTCGGATTTAGTTCGTGCCTACCAAATTGCTAGTGAAAGATATACTACGATGGAACAGATGAGATAATCACTGACAGTTGAAGTACAACTCGTTTCTTGTTTGGCTTTTTTAAGTCTTCTGTCTTATTGCAGAATTCTGAGGGCACGGCATAAAGTCTTCTGTGGACAGTAGTAGGCCAAAGTGTTCTTAAAAGAACTGCGGAGCACAACTGGATGAAATGATAAAAGGAAGGCAGGACATCACCTAAAGTTTTTCGACGATGGGGTGGACCTACTTTGACTTCCAAACAAGATGCCAAATGAGTATCAAAGAGGCCTTTCAGCAGTCTCTTAAGGTGAGTGTCAAAGACCTTTCCACACCACCGGGTATCACTCGCACAACCGTTTATACTGTACTGATGGAAGATTTAATCCTAATGGGCAAACTAGCGACGTAGATACCGGACACAATCCTCATGACACAGAAGGAACTCCGCTACTAAATTACATAGAGTAGCCTTGCGTGCCATCATCGCAGTAGTAGGGTGCTCACAAAGTTTATCTGCTTAGATGAAAGTTGGGTGGAATTCCAAGCACCTAAGCAACGAGATCATTTGATGAAAATTGGGTGGAATCGTAGGCACCTAGGCAGTGGCATCAGTCACGGTTCTGGGTTGAACCCGATGGTTCCGTGGCGTCTTTATAACGTGTAGATTTGAATGAGCTTAAATTCTTATTGGTCTTTGAGATGGATATTCGTGGTGTGGCAATTTGGGCACTGGCACTGCGAAATCATTTACGGAAGTCCTAAAAAAGGTTCTGCATACATTCCATTTTTGAGAAAAGTGTGAAGTAACGGAGAACATTTACCTTATTGCAGTTCAATGTACTGCCCTCCGCTGTTAATAACATCTTGCCAGCAGTGAGGTAGGTTCTGGCTGCCACGTAATATGCCATCTTTGTTCAGCTGTCGTATTACTCGAGTCACGTCCAATGACAGTTTGTCCAGCGATTCGTAGGGGATGCCACAGATCCGATTTTTTAACTTTAGGAAAAGATCAAAGTCGGGTAGACTGAGATCAGTGCTGTATGGTGTGCAGGATAAAGTTTCCCAGCCATATTTCGACAAATGTCCCGTTACTGACGCTACACCATGACCGCGATGCGTTGTCATACGTCAAGATCTCTCCCGCTTCCAACAGGTTGGGGCGATTTTGACGAATTTTCGGTCTCAACTTTGCTCTCAAAAAGTCACGATAATATTGTGCGTTGATATTTGCCCTACCTTCACTCGATCAGAGACCACAACACCCTGGGCATTGTACGCAAAAATCACCATTTGCTTCACTTTGGATTGTTGCCGACGACACTTTGAGGGGCGTGGGGAACTTGGATACCTCCATTCCGCTGATTGTGCTTTCAGTTCCGGCTCAAAATCACGGATCTGAATCTCATCAATTGCGACAATTCAATTCAGGAAGGTGTCACCCTATCTTTCGAACCTGTGGAGGTGATCCTGTGTGATGCCCACTCTGGCTGCCTTCTGCTCGGAGGTGACTTGATGGGGCACCCGGTGCCCGGCGATTTTTCTTTTTCCCAGTGAGTCGGTCAAAATCCAGTGAACAGACATGGTGGACAAATTTGCCTGATGAGCAGTCCCCACGACTGTCAAACGGAGATTCTCTTTTAGAAGCATTGCAACAATGGTGACAGGTGTCTTGTCTGTCGCCGTTTGAGATCGGCCTGAGTGGTGATCATCTTCAGTGCTGCTTCAGCCTTCCCGAAAGCGTGATGTCCAACGAGAAATTGTGCTTCGATTATGAGTTCCTTCCCCACCAACTTCTTGCAAGGCAATGTGGATCTTTGTCGGATTTTCACACCGCAAAATTTCTATTTACACGTACGAGCGCTATTCAAACGTCGTTCCTCGGCCTGAGGAGCTGCACGCTTCCGTTTCCAAACCCTTTCATGTCCACACAGCAAATGATAGCTTATTAATTCTGACACCACTGCGTTGCTGAGAGTCAGACTTTGACATGGCGCAATCATTTTTCCGATTGCATCATCCGCTTCTGTTTTAGATTAACGTGTGCAGAACTTTTGTTAGGATCCTCGTATAAGTCTGACCTTGACATGACGCAATCATTTTCCCGATTGTATCATCCGCTTCCGTTTTAGATTAACGTGTGCAGAACTTTTGTTATGACCCTCGTATGTCAGTTAGAGTCTGACCTTGACATGACGCAAAAATTTTCCCGATCGCATCACCCACTTCCGTTTTAGATTAACGTGTGCAGAACTTTTGTTAGGACCCTCCTATAAGTCTGACCTTGACGTGACGCAATCATTTTCCCGATGGCATCATCCGCCTCCGTTTTAGATTAACGTGTGCAGAACTTTTGTTAGGAACCTCGTATAAGTCTGACCTTGATATGACGCAATCATTTTCCCGATTGCGTCACCCGCTTCCGTTTTAGATTAACGTGTGCAGAACTTTTGTTATGACCCTGGTATGTCAGTTAGAGTCTGACCTTGACGTCACGCAATCATTTTCTTGATTGCGTCACCCGCTTCCGTTTTAGATTAACGTGTGCAGAACTTTTGTTATGACCCTGGTATGTCAGTTAGAGTCTGACCTTGACGTCACGCAATCATTTTCTTGATTGCATCATCCGCCTTCGTTTTAGATTAATGTGTGCAGAACTTTTGTTATGACCCTCGTACCGCTCTCTCTAATTCGTACACGACAACGCACGGCCGCTGAAGGACTACATTTTAGCGGAGTTCATTAAGCAGAAAGTTTCGGTGGAGCTGCCCCACCCACCGTATTCGTCAAAATGAACCCCTTTGGACTTCATGTGTTTTGTTCGTGTGAAGAGAAGGGTGTATGGTACTCTCTGCAACCAGAAACAGGATTTGAATCTCCGAAGTACAGACGTTTTTCATATACTCAATGTCACTTGTACTCTTAATGGTGTTCGTGAACTGTACACAGTTTGAAAACGTATTGTCGATAGTCAAGGGAACTACTAACAATTACCCTCAAATATTGTTATCATTGCTTTGCTATTACTGGAATTATGGTTAGTTGAGAGTGTCCACTTCCCGAAAGACCAAGTACAGGGATTAAATGCTCAGTTTTGAAGATAACTACCCAAGACTGGTACTGCTATGTACTAGAATACACAAGCACTAAGTAAAATTTTATCCACTCAATATCGTACTTCCTGAAGGTCTTCAAAAAAAATAGCCTTGCCGAGTGTCTGGGATAGTGCATCAGTAGGCAAATTATCGGAACGTAATTTTACAACGGGTCAGATGTCACGTGTCTTTGAGAACCTGTTCAGACGCATGGTTGCATTTTTACGCACAGGAGGGGACCATTTCCAGCATTTATTGTAGCAAGTATACTTGTTGTACATGTATTGTCTTGCCAGGTGCAGAGTGACTTTTTACTTACTCTATAGTTTTCTAGTTTGTTAGGGAGGTGGCATGCCCTCAGCAACCCGTATCTGGTAGTTTTGTGTCAAATAAAATATCTGAGAGGTGTGAATTTTGGGGTATGCCGAATTCTTCAATATATCTTTGTCTAATTTTGAAGATGTCAGTCCGATTTTTGGTGTAAATGTGACAAATATGGTAAGTCAGATAATATTCGAAAACTTGAAAACTTCATCGTCCTGAAGCGGGACTCGAACCCGCGTCTCCCAGATAGCGCCCAGGTATGCTAACCACTACACCACCCAGAACGACCAAGTCTCAAGTTTCCGATTAATTTGAATATAACCATCACAGGATTAGCTAGTCGAAGCAACCGGCATTCATGTTCAGAGAATCTGGAGGTTAAGAATCCTATCGGAAACATGAGACTTGGTCATTCTGGGTGGTGTAGTGGTTAGTATACCCAGGTGCTATCTGGGAGACGCGGATTCGAGTCCCGTTCCTGGACGATGAAATTATCAAGTTTTCGGATATTATCTGACTTACAATCTTTGTCACATTTACACCAAAAATCGGATTGAAATCTTCAAAGTTTGTATATTATATGGTGTAATCCCGTATTTCTTTCATGATCTCTTTGTCTGTTTCGTTTTCGTGAAAAAAAAACCCACAAATGTTGCTTGCTAAATTAATTCTGCAGCCAGGAATATTTTGGTAGAAAGTGCTTCGATTAGGAAGGAATATATAGGAATTCTTGAGGGGAAGTAATTGTCGTTATCACTTCAGTGCCAAGAAGTACATTTGCGTTTTAGAGAGAGAACATGTATCTTGAGCGAAAGACTCGTACTTATATTTCTGTTATTCGTTATGTCTCTAAAAAGGGAAAGGAGACATAATGCCGATGCGCAGCTCTGTAAAGGCAGTTTTTTTTTTTTGTTTTTTTACCTTAATCGTGTTGAAATTGATGACTAGGTGATAATTTATTTCGCTCCTTCCACTTATTTTTTAAGAATCATGTCATGAGGCCCATTTTTTATGGTTTTTATTTCTTCAATATTTTCTTTATTTGAATTATTTCCCCCTGTGAAACAAAAACCTCAGAACTGTTAATGCATTTTTATCCTAGGAGTTTTGGTCGTGTTATACTTCTTCTTTTGTAGTAATTTTCGCTGTTGCTTCCGTACTAAGAATGTCTTTCCGTGTTAGAAGAGAACTTGCATCGCAAATGGAGCTTGCATCTGTGTTGTGTTTCTGTTCTCCTTTTCCCTGACGAAAGGAATTCTGTCGATTAAGCTAAGACTCACAGTTGGGCTACTCTAAGAAGGTTAATCTTGTACCTTAATCCTATTAACGCGGTAAAAAGAATCACAGACCTGGAACACGGATAACACAATTTGGTGCTCTCAACACCGGGAAATTTCTTTCCCAGGAGGAAAGAACGTATTTATTCTGTTTGATGCTCTGAATCACTTTTAGCAAGTATGCACACAATCAAGATCTCTAAGCTCCCAGTTTGCGACTCTCATTTTACTCACAAAATGTTACTGCTGATTAGTATTTCTAAACTTTTAAGTAAATTTCGCAATTAGCGTATGTCAAAATTCGTGACAGTGAAATTTAGCAAATTTGCACTATGTGTTTTTGAAATATATTATTTTTGATAAATATTATTTTTGATAAGGGCAATCAAACGTGGTTGAATAAATAAGAACCAAAATAACTAAAAATAGAACTAAAATATCTCTTACACCGGAAATACCTAAATAAGTAACCTAAATAAAATACCTAATATACCTAACTAAGTGTACACAAATTTAATACCCTTTAACTAAACATACCTGAATAAGAACTTTAAATACAAAAGTAAAAACTAAAAATACCAAAATAAGTAACCTAAATGAAATACCTAATATATCTAAATAAGTAACCTACATAAAATACCTAATACACCTAAGGAAGTATACCTCAATAAAATACCCTTTAACTAAAAATACCTAAATCAGAACTAAAAATGTCTAAATAAGAACTAAATATACCTAAATAAAAACTAAAAATACCTAAATAAAAACAAAAAATACCTAAATAAGTAACCTACAGTGGTGGCAAAAATTGTGGACACTTTTTGAAATTTTAATATTTTGCAACTTTGCAGGATAAGAAATGTTATATGCACCAAATGCAAATGTTTATATTTCAATTTAAAGAACATTTAATCCTGAATTCAATACAAAAAACAGAATGCAAATATATGCAGTACAAAAAAGTTATGCAAGGAATACTTCAGTCATGCAGAAAATACTGTAATGCATTTACGATTTCAATGTGCTATCAGTATTTAGTAGGATAGCGGTTATTCTGTATTACCGCATCACAGTGACATCTCATTGAGCCAACAAGTGTTTGAAGCTCTGCCTTCAATATTACGTGGTGCCAGGTAGCAATTATAGCCTCAATCGTTTGAAGCTCTGCCTTCATTAGTACGTGTTGCCAGGTAGCAATTATAGCCTCAATTACTTGCCTTTTATTTGATGGACGCCTCATTCGTTCAAGGCTTTTCAAACGGTGCCACAAATTTTCTATCGGGTTCAGGTCAGGGCTGTTTCTTAGCCAGGTCAACAATGGAATGGACTTTGTTGTAAACCACTGATTGCACATTTTTGTTGTGTGGCAGGGAGCTGAATCCTGCCGTAAAAAAAGGGGGCATTGTTGGGAAAGAGATCCCTGATGGAAGGTAGCAGTTTTGGTTCCAGGTTGGTGTCAATGTATTTTCTTGCGTTCAGCATGCCGTCAATTACATGACGGCATCCAACACCATTTACTGTCATACATGCCTACATTATAACGCTTGTTGGGTGCTTTACATTAGCATCCGTGCAATCAGGATGCAGTTCTTCTCCTACTCTACGTCTCGCGTATTTTCGGTCGTCACTACCAAATAAAGATATCTCACTTTCGTCACTCCAAATAACTTGCTTCTACTGATCGTCTGTCCATCCAATGTGTTCTTCTTCCCACTGTAGTCATTTCTTGCGCTGCTGTAGATTCAGATATGTCTTTTTTCTCAGAATCATTCCTCTTAGTCCCATATCTGATAGTCTGCTCCTTATCGTTCTTAAACTGACTGAAACACCAGTTGAACACAGTTCAGCTCTGATAGCCTCCGATGAAATTTTTCTGTCCTTCAGACACAGTCTTTTTATTCTTCTGTCATCAACAGCATTGAGCGTTTCTTTCGGCTTTTTCCTAGTTTGTTTTTCAGTGACTTTGTTTTCTGATAATGGAAACAGCACTTTCGTACACCTGATGTTGTCACTGACCCACCTATTTGCCTTGTAATTTCAGCGCAAGAAAGACCCTATTCACTTAATAAAAAATCCTGGTCCTTTTCGTGGGTAACCAATCAACTCTTTTCTTTGGTGCCATTTGTGTACTTATCATCTACACTTTAAATTTAAAGAAATACTAAAAATGTTGACACAATCTACAGTTACACTTAACTTACACGGCTAACAGCCTTTCGTCTACAGAACAAACAGCAAAACTAACTTTCCTCAACTTCCCACAAGATGTATGCAGCTACTGCCATTTGATTGATCCATGCTCACTGCACGGCATAGGATTTGCAAGGACTGTGATTGGCTTGTAGGGTTTCCACTTACAATCCGCTTCTTAACTGAATCACACTTGTGTTTCTTTTTTAGACTAAAGTAAGCATAACTTTTTTTGTACTGCATATATTTGCATTCTGTTTTTTGTATTGAATTCAGCATTACATTTTCTTTAAATTGACATGTAAACATTTGCATTTGGTGCAAAATAACTTTTCCTATAAGCCTTAAAAATTGCAAAACATGAAAAATTTAAAAAGTGTCCACAATTTTGCCAACACTGTAAATAAAATACCTAATATACCTAAATAAGTATACCTCAGTGAAGTACTCTTTACCTAAAAACATCTAAATCCGAACGAAAAATAGCTAAATAAGAAACCTAAATAAAATACTTAATATTTTAAAATACCCTTTCACTAAAAATACCTAAAAAAGAACTACAAATACCTCTTACAAAAAGAGCAAATTTTTGCTTGTCTGCGTATTACAGAAATCTACACAGTTGAATTTAAATTCGTAAATTTTTTTTTGTTTTTCTGCAAGCACAAGTTTCAGGAGGTATTCATTCCCTTTCCGAATAAGTGGATTTTCATCTAAATTTCAGTTATGATTTGTGTCTATTTCGCATCCGATCGAGACATAACGAATATCAATGAATGAAATACGGGATTACATCATTACACAATGCAAATTTAGAAGATGTGAATCCGTTTCTCGGTGTAAATATGACATGGATGTTAAGTCAGATAATACCAGAAAACTTTGTCGTCCAGGAGCGTGAATAGAGCCCGCGTCTCCCGGATAGCGCTCGAGTATGCTAACCACTACACCACCCAAAACGATCAAATTTCAAGTTTCTAATTAATTTGAATAAAACCATCACAGGATTCGCTAGTCCAATAAACGGATTCACCAATAAACGGATTCACCGATAAACGGATTCACCGATAAACAGATTCACATCTTCCAAATTTGTAGAACGAAGATATTGACTGCATGTCGTACTATTAATCACGGTGATCTTTTATCGAAAAGAGATTTTTCTTTCAGAGGCCATTAATGATCTAAATGTGCATGCGTATGCCCTGGTTTGCATAGGCGCAGCAGGACCAAAAAATAATTTTCTTGAAGGGGGGAGGGGGCTACGAATAGGTGTAAACTGATGTTTTCCTTTGGCGGGAAGCCATTCTCGGAAATAGTTTATCCGCAAATGTCACAACATTTTGGTTTTCTATGTGCATAACAAACATTTTTTGTTATGCATTACACTTCAATCACTTCTGATAATGAACGATAACGAACAGTCTAGCGTATTTTTGACGAGATGCTAAGTTTTCGGAATCAAATTTCTTTTAAGGTGGTTCCACCTAAAACCTCTGTCCTATGCTTTCAATCGTAAAAACTTCTGTACACATTTTCTTTGCGATAAATGTATTCCCAAGAATGATAATTCGCACATCGATAAAAATAACTTTGAATTATAGCATGGCATACGTACTATTTGCTAAAAATTCGCCCTAATTATATTAAAATTCAAAAATGTTTCCTTGGATAGCGGTTAGAGCTGCCAATAAATAGCGCTTTCTGTACATTGATGACATGAAAGGTCAAACAAATGTTTCGTGGCTTATTTCGGAATTAAAAATCAGCGGTACCTATAGTACTGCTTTTTTTAACAACTTCATTAATTTTCAAAAAATAATCAAAATTTGAGTTTTATCCATGTGATAGTCTACAGTGTTTAGAATGATTTGATATACTTAGATTAAATGTTCTGACAATAATTTAGCTGAAAATGCCAACAGAGCTGTAGGTACTGCTGATTTATAATTCCAAAATAAGCCATCGATAACAGTTTTTGTCCACTGATGTCATCAATTTACAGGCCGTGTCATCTATTAGCAGGCTTCAACATTACCCAAGCAAGAATGATTAATTTTCAATATAATTATGGTTGAGCTTTAGCATACATCAAGTATGCCATGCTATAATTTAGCGTAATTTTTATCTATGTGTAAATTCTCATCCTTGAGAATGCATTAATTGGGAAGAAACTAAAGCCGAAGGGGCAATATTGTAATGGTTATTGTCATGTTTTAAGAAGAAATAACGAATGTATGGGGAAGTACATTTGTGAGTAGGGAACTTCCTATAGAAAGCAAAGTGGAGAAATTCATGAGGTGAGATGAAAGGAAAGTGTCGAAAATGACATAAAGAAGAAATTGTAGGGAGAATGGAAATATATTATGTCAAAAATGACACGAAAAAGAAGAAATTGAAGAGCGAATGGACACAAGCCAGAAAAGAAAGGTGAAATACGATGCGTATAAGTCATCCAATTTAAATGTGAGACAAATCCTTCTGTAACGGAAGAACAAAAGAAATGTTATGGTGCTTCGAAACAAAAAATTCTATTTTCCTTCTGTGCCTTTTTCTTGGAAAACTATTTGCAAATTCATTAGGGAAAAAAATACTGAACTTTGGGTGCGCTGTAACTTTCCATAAATGGCGTGTGTTAGTTTGTTATTGGCCTTTATTTTTATACTAATTGAGTTCTATTGGCCTTTGTTTGCTTTCATCAGTAAGAACAGTAGGTGACCATTGTTCTCTTGCTACGATTTGATCAGAAAAGACTCAGGTAGATACAGCAGGGAAAGAATAGAGCGTAAAATAAGTGGAAGACAATGTGATTTAAGGTGATTTGTCATTCCGACAGCGCAATGGCGTTACTCCCTAAAATTTAATTAACTATGTCTTCTCTGGAGAAATCCTATGAGAAATTGTTGTTCAACAACTTAGTAGGAACACATAATTTTTCATAGTATCCTCCGGATATGTTGATGCGCACGCACTTTCACTAAAGACATTTGAAGTGCGGTTTGAATGAAGATTCAAGTGCAAAGGCTTGAAGCCCCAATAAACTAGAACTGTAATTAACACTGTTTACAGAATGTTTCATGCCATTTCTGTCATATCTACTTCACAACTTATTAAATATATTTTTAATTAAATATGCGTGAAACTAAAGCTCCGTGTACAGTGACCCTGTAAAACCCTGTACACAGTGGAGGAAACGCACGTAAGGAGATTCAAAGTCCAAAAATAATAACACTGTAGTTACTGCTATCCACGTATTAATTTGTTATTTAGAACACGCAATTGATAGCAATCAACTCACCTGGAACAAGTTCATAAAAAATCTTTATCATCATGTATCATCAAAATTTTGTGAGTACCATACTTGAGGTTGTTACTTTACAATTCTTGAAAAGCTACCTGTTGTTAAGAAATATTTCTGCTCAAACATGATGTCCACTTTTTTTCAAGATCTCGTAGCTTCTTTTGTCAGTATTTTCCTCCGAACATTTCATGTCGTTTCGATGATAATACTATTCAGGCACAAAGATTCAAAATATAAATGTAATAACACTGTAGTTACTGCAGTCCACACATTAATTTATTTCTTAGATCATTTAGTTAATGAAACTAACCCACCTACACCCGTAGCAAACTTAACCTGACTATGGGCTGGAAACTGAAAAGACCGATTTATTACCCAAGCAAGAATGATTAATTTTCAATATAATTATGGTTGAGCTTCTTTTGTCAGTATTTTCCTCCGAACATTTCATGTCGTTTCGATGATAATACTATTCAGGCACAAAGATTCAAAATATAAATGTAATAACACTGTAGTTACTGCAGTCCACACATTAATTTATTTCTTAGATCATTTAGTTAATGAAACTAACCCACCTACACCCGTAGCAAACTTAACCTGACTATGGGCTGGAAACTGAAAAGACCGATTTACCGAAAAGATGATTTCTCAGTACTTCTTCGCACTTATGAGGTAAAGTATGCCACTATGGCGGGAAGGAGTGCCACCACGATGAGTTGGGATTGTTAATGGGACAGCGAGCGCGAAGTTTTAACAGTAAACTTCGCGCTCATTGTCCCATCAACAATTTTTGACCCCAAGAAGGAACGAGTAATGCTTACCCCCAAAAACACTTGACTGTCGGTACTGTGGTGAAAAACAGCGGTAAATATCCTCCGTGTATAACTTCTCTAATTCACATGGCAGACAAACACAAGTGACAATGACGTCACCAAAACGCGAATATCTGTATTTTTAAAAACGCAACCAAAACTAAAATTTTCATTAATGTCCATATGCATAACGTTTAGAATAACTATGTACTTTTTAGTAATTGTTCAAGCTCGAATATGAGCTTTTAGACTGGAACGATGTGTATTAGCCGCCCCTGTGGCGCAGTGGTCTAAGCGCTGGCTTCTGATAAGGACAAGTCGCATATTCGTAGAGCTCCCGAGTGATAGTCGATTCTTGCTTGACCTTGTATAAGCGATGGCTTCTGATAAGGACAAGTCGCATATTCGTAGAGCTCCCGAGTGATTGTCGATTCTTGTTTAACCATGAATCTTTGTGTTGGTTTAAGTGTTCCTATGTTCTACATTCCTTTCCGCTTCACAAGCAGTGACTGTGGACAGCCACAGGTTTGTGGTTTTATCTTTTTGAGTGTTGCGAGGTGCAGCACTTGCTCACGTTAAGGTTCGTGGCCAAGATGGCCGCAACCTCTACTGTCGTCTCTACAGCTTCACATGCTGCTTCGTCGTCTTCTAGTTCTACTACTTTGCATTCATCAGCTTTGAATGTACCTGCTTCCTCACCTGTGCTTCCTGATATCTCTACTATGTCTTCTACAAGCAACGTCCCATGTACTGATGGAACCAACTCTATTGTTAGGGCTAGTGATGTGTGCCCACCCCCAATCCCGCTTGCATTTGCGACTGTTTTTGGTGACTCATCTCAGCGGATTACTTCACTTTCTGATAACATTGAACTTTCCAGAGTGGATAAAATATTGAAGATTTTGGTTTCTGAAGAATATCATGAAGATAAGCCGTATAACTCTGCATTACTTCTTAGTGTCTTTTTTCAATCGTTGCCCGACGACTTTATCTAGATGATATTTATAAAGTTGTTCCCGAAAAACAGATAGTGTCTATTATTCGTATGGGAGGGGGAATTATAGTGCAATTTACAGACCCCACTACTGTTGATAAAATTCTTCAGTCAGGAATTGATATTAGACATTTCCATTTACAACCTTTTCCTGCTTCACATAGGCCTATTACTGTTATCCTCTCGCCGATGCCGACAGCCATCCCGGATTCAATACTAATTAAAGCATTAGGGTCTTTTGGACGAGTGATTGGTAAAACGAAAATTCTTCCAGCTTTAGGTCGCGATTCGCACTACAATTCAGTGCAAGGAGGACGTCGACAGTACCGTATCATATTCCCTAGTGATGAAGCTATTGTTGAACGTCCCACATCCATGGAACTCAGCATTGGCACCCGCACATTCGTTTTTAATGTGCCTGCGGGTGTCCAGTGCTTTAAGTGCAAGGCTGAAGGGCACGTCGTGTCTGAATGCCCACATCGTGTTCTACAGGACAGTTCTGCTGCCGCTGCTACTTCTATTTCCTGCCTACAGGAACCTTCATCGGTAATACCTTCTACAGACTCCACTTCTACTGGTAATCCTGTTGCTTCAGATCCTGGATCTCGTCAATTTGATAATGTTCGACCATGTCCGACTTTGACCTCTACTGCAGTGGGTTTACATAATCTCCTTGATATGTACACTTCAAAATTTTCACGACTGCTACCACCTCAACAAGCCACCCAGTCACAGACAGCTAATAAACGCTCTATTTCCCCAGTTTCACCACGATGTACTCGTGCGTCTTCTCGTTCCAGTTTACGACAAAAAAAACGCACTTTAACCCCGCACTCTCGACGTTCTTCTGCTTCACCTAGCCAGGACAGTCAATACGCTGTTTCTACATCCAACACCTATGGCATCCTTACCGATTCGACAGAAGAAAGCATGGAAACTGCCCATGATAGTGAATCGCAGTCTGCTTCTTCAGGAGGTGAATGCCCTCCTCCCCACACCCTTCTTGACTTTCCAGAAGTTTTCCAGGACAGCACTGTCCCTAATTCGCCATTTACTCTCCCTGAATTAATATATCTCTATCAGTGTCCGAAAATGAGCAACATTATGCAAATATCATGTGTGCGGAGGAATTTACAGCGCCTTCCCGAAATGGTTCAACAACTCGCAGCTCGAAGAAGTCTTTAGTAATGTCTCTCTGCCGTCTTGGGCCATCCAATATGGTAGAAGGACAAAATATATGCTTAAGGTTCTCATCCCTAAACTTGCAGACCATCTTCAACCACCCCAATGATGCTCTGTTTTATATAAATCAGTTATTTTTTTGTTTGGCTGCTACAGGCAAAATACGCCTGTAGCAACGTTTCAACGCTCTTCTTTTGTCCATACAAATGGACAGGCACACGATTTTTTTCTTTTTTGGGGGAAATCAAGTTTTTTTTTGTTAAGAATGCCTTTTTGTAGTATGTGCTTATTGTGTTTTTTTTCTTTCATCACCAGTAAGTGTGACTAGTGTTTCTTTCTAGTGATGAGAATGCCGCATGTTGTGTTAACAGTGTCGCATCGTGTTGTGCGTAGTCATCGCTGAACATTTGGCGTCTTTCTATGATGAGCTCCTTCCTTCACAGTGAATCATAGCGCTTTCCATGACGGACTTTTTTCTGCGAAGCCGGCACCCAACATCAAGCTGACTTTTTTTTCCTTCTTCTTCATTGATTTTCCTACATTTCTTCAACAATTGATCACTTTGTGTTCTGTTCCTCCGAAATTTGAACATTTCCCGACTGAATTTCACTGACTTTTATGAACAGTCCTATATATGCGTGCAGTGGAAGTAAACGCCTGCTCATAAATCTCAAATCTAACAATCAGGTGAGCTCTATATCTTCAACTCCAAAATCTGGTTAGCTCTATACCTTCAACTCCATAATCAGGTTAGCTCTATACCTTCAACTCCATAATCAGGTTAGCTCTATACCTTTAACTCCATAATCAGGTTAGTTCTATACCTTCAACTCTATAATCAGGTTAACTCTATACCTTCAACTCCGTAATCAGGTTAGCTCTATACCTTCAACTCCATAATCAGATTAACTCTATACCTTTAAATTTATAATCAGGTTACCTCTATACTTTCAACTCCACAATCAGGTTAGATCTATACTTTCAACTCCACAGTTAGCTTAGCTTTGTCGCGAGTACAGAAACCTGCTCATAAGTCTCTGTCATTATCATATGTGATCATAAATTTGTCGGCACCCTATCTGAGTGCGGCTTTATAAGTCTTGGAAAATAACTTGTTATTAAAGACAATCTCGGCTGAAGCATGATTTCTTACATCTTTTTAAGATCTCTTACGTTCTTTTTTGTTTTTCATAAAATTTGTTGAATCTTTTCAAGATTGCTTGAATAAAATAATTTTTTAGTAATTTACGGGACCTTCAGTTACAAGTATTAATAACTTTTGTTGATATTCAGTAACTGACAACATTTAGGAATTTCAAAACAAATGTTGACAGACCGTATAACTAAGCTCATTAATATGACCGTCAAACTGAGTCAACATGCATAGTACTATCGAAGTGTTTGGCAATAAGCTCGCATTCCTAAAAAAATTTTCATGAGCTGAAGGTGTTTCCAGATTACCAATAGCAGACAGCGCTTTAAATATTTCCTCTCGTACATGGAATTGTTCGGACGCGAACGAAGCGCATTTCGAAATTATGAGTTTCGTAATGCGTAAATTTTCTTTGCGTAGGTGGCGACTTTCTGATATTAGCGATACAATGTGGAGCTTACAGACTAATCAGGACGAGTGGACTGAATGAGAATAATGTCGGATGCATGCACACACACACTAGTTCTGATTCCTCTAAAATGCTTTGCATGTTAAGTTCTTTTACGAGACGTAAACGCTCCTAAGAATTACCATCGGATGTCGGGGACGGCAGTGATGACAATAATAACTTTGGAAAAGTCACAGCCTTGGAATTCACTATAGTTTGTTCTTCCCACGCAGTAAAACAATCCCTTAAAATTAGTATCTTAAAAAATCGATTTTCGATAAAAATTACATCATTTACTTTTAATATCTCTTTTGGTTCAAGAACCCACTTTCAGTTATTTTATTCAAGATATTGTTCACTGTGTGGGTTGTACGAGAGATCTTTTGATGCATTTAAAGGCTGTAGCGTTTGCGTGTATCTGACTTCCTAAAACACTACATAGATCAAAAACTTCACCTACAGTGAAATACGAGTCACTCAAATAAAGTTCAAGAAGTTACAACTAATCTTTTATTGCTGTCAACAGGCACGTGATCGTTTGCACTTAAACAAGGTGAGATCAACTAAACTTGGGTTAATATCCACAATAATACAGGGTGATTCATAAAGACGTATACAGTTTCCAGATGCTGTAAAACAGTAACAGTTGAATACACGGACCATAACTGCTAACCGTTAGGTAGATGTACCCATAATGTTTGTGTCCCTCTACTTAGGGAAGTGGCGTAGGCGATAGCGCACGTGTCACGTGACCAGTCAGTCAAAATGGCAGCGTGTGCAGTGGAGAAGGCGTTTTGTGTTCTTGAATTGAGCAAAACGGAATCTGTAGCTGTTGTGCAACAGCATTTTCGATCACGATTCGGAAAAGAACCTCCAACCAGAAAATCTGTCTACGATTGGCATAAAAATTTTGAAACTACGGGCTGTTTGTGCAAACTTAAAAGTCCTGGACAACCGCGTGTATCGGAAGAAGTCGTCGATAGTGTTTGCACCGCAATTCAACGAAGCCCTGGAAAATCAACGAGGAGGGTGAGTCGTGAAGTGTAGATTTCACAGCCCACTGTCTGGAGAATTTTGAGAAAAAAACTGAAAATGATTCCATATAAAGTGCAGATGTTGCAAAATCTAACTCACCTTGACAAGACAAAGCGCTTTGAATTTTGTGCCACTTACCCAATGGCCACCCAGAAGTTCTGACTTAACGCCTTGTGACTCTTTTTCCTGTGGGGGTACGTAAAGGACAAGGTATTCGCCCCTTCCCTTCTTGTTGATCTAGCGGAACTGAAACAGCGTATCACAGCCACTACCACTGCACTTGATTCAGATATCTTAACTCGCGTTTGGGTGGAAATGGATTACCGGCTTGATGTGGGTCGTGTGACTAAGAGTGCACACATAGAACATATGTGACTGTCTCTTAAAAAACTTGAAACATTCCCCTACAATTATGTTACAGGTAACATAAAATATCTTACATTGTTCTTGTTTTATAATGCGTTGAAACTGTATACTTCTTTATGAATCACCCAGTACTTAACCATGAAATACAACACTGGAACTTGAGTTAATATCCACAATAACACTTGACTACGAAACACAACACTGTCATTAAAGTAGAACACGTAGCCTTCAAAATACTTAAACAGCATTTAAGCAATCTCATATCCAAAAGGAGCATTAACGTTCACCATCGAAATTCCTTCTCACAGCTACTGCGTAGCTGTGAGAAGGAATTTCGAGGTGAAAAGGGAATTACCGAAAATTATATATACCTCTCGTCTTGTTCTTATTGCATGCGAAATCACTTACGTACTAACCTCAGGGTGTTGCCAAACCTCCATTCATGTGAGAGAGAGGATATCACGGTAAGTTTGGAAAGTGCAAAAGATAACAAACTCAAATTTACAAAGGAAAAGGAACTAAAAATGAAAGTTAAAATAGAATATAAGTCACAAGACATAATGTTACTTCTATTTGCTCCGTCTATTTAAATGTGGACAACGTATCTTTTCCAGATATCCCATTGATAAAACACTTTTGCTTTTGATTAGAGAAAAGAACGTCAAAGATTTTTTGTATATTTTTCAACTTGCACTGGCAACAGATATACTGGCTGTTATAAGCAACGAGCTTTTGCATGCCATGCACCGGTGCAAAAGCTGTGACTGAAATTTTTATAACACGAATCGTAAAATACATAAACTTAACTATAATAAACGGATGAATTATTAATGGACAGTCTTAGATAGGTCACCAGCAACAAAATTTTCGTAATATTCCCATGATAACGCTGATTCCTTTTTATGAAATTACTCTGCATTTTTTTTAATTGGAGGTTTCACGACCACCGTGAACAACTCAGTGAGATATAAGCAGTCGCCCGTCCCTAATTTAGAGTCACTGGTTCCAGGGAAGGGAGAGATCCAGTACCGTAAGACAAACACAACATCGCCGCCCCGGTGGCGCAGTGGTCTAAGCGATGGCTTCTGATCATTCATCCGAAAGGGGGCCGGGTTCGAATTTCGGTGAAGCATGGATGTTGTGTGTTGTTTTACGGCACTGGCTCTCTCCCTTCCCTGGGACCAGTGAGCCTAAATTAGGGACGGGCGACTGCTTATAGCCCATTGAGTTGCTCACGGTGGTCGTTAAACCTCCAATCAAAAAAAAAAACACAAAATCCATGCCTCACTGGGATTCGAACCCGGATCCTTCACGGACGAATTGTCACAAACCAGCGCTTAGACCAGTGTGCCATCGGGGTTGCCTCTTCAATTTTATTCGTTCTTATAAAATTATAAAATTACCGAAATAAACTACGACATAACACCTACGTAACAGAACAAACGTCGCAGACAGTTGTTCGAGCACTTGCGTGTTACCACAGACGAAGTCGTTTGCCTTACCAACTTTAATTTATTTTGCGGTATTTCTCCTGGATTTTACGTATGCTGCGATAGCGGTGAGCTTAGTACCGATTTCGGCCACCGGATAAAAGCAGATGGCGCTGCAAGTACTGAATGACTTCCGAGCGTTTGGGAGTCTATTACATAGGATTTCTATGTGTGAATTTAAAAAGCATACTGAAAGCTGAAAAGTTATCATTGTGTTAGATGCATTTCAGTTCACTGCTCGACATAGAAAATGCAACACCATGAAGGAATGCATGAAATAAGATGAAATTTACCATGCATGTAGACAAGTAGGTGGGAAAGAAGTGGCTTAATTACTAGGAAATTGCATTAGTGCGATGGACGAAAAAACAGTAGTATGTAGTCTGAGTCAGTAGGTGGTATTGTAATGTTCGTGGAATATAGCTGGCTGAACACTACACAAATCAGTTCTTAATAACTTCCCTTTTATGCGAATCAGAAGTCACTCAAATAACTTCAGAAAAGGTTAATTATAGATTGATTCCTTTATTCTGTGTCAACAGATCCTTGAACCGTAACTTTCCAACAGAATAGAACACTTAATCGTCGGGCATTAAACGTATCATATTAGTAGTAAACTTCAGAACTAAACAACGTTAACTCGTAGAACTCTTAACGATAAATATATAAATATCAGCGCAGCACGCAGTCTTTAAATAGACACAACTTTAACGAAACCACGTCTCTTTTACAATTAGCATTAACTTCCACCATCTCCACACACTGCTGCTGCTCAAACATTATATAATATATCGTTCAGTTCTCAGCATCTCACACATCTACACGTCATCCGTTCTGACCTGAGGGTGTTGCCATCCATACTCTTGCAAGAGAGAAGATAACGTTTAAGTTTGAAAATGCTAAGGAGATCGAACTCAAGTTTACAAAGAGAAAGAAACTAAAAATGAAAGTTAAATTAGAGTGTACGCTGGGCTATTATATATTCGGCAACACGGCGTGGCACCGAGTGGAAAAGTCTCCGGATGGTGTCCAGAGGTATTTGTGACCATGTGTTGTTGATTTGCGTCAGCAACTAACCGGCATTTCGAGGGCCTCCTTTCGAGGGCAAAAGCGTTAAGTGGTCTCCCAATGATGTTCTACAGGTTTTGTATTGGGAAACGTTTTGGAATCGCACTGGCCATTACGGCATTTGGACACCTGGTGAACATTATCTGCTGATGTTGGTAGTGTGCGAAAGGGCATTATTTTGTTGAATAGGGTGCAGCACCTCATCCACTTATCATTATACTATCATTTTACCAACTATGCGTACGCGCGGTGAAATTCTGTTGAAAGTGATAGCCCCCAAAGCCATAACACCAGGCTGAGGAGCTGAATGTCGTTCACGGATAGCAGCAATATCAGTGACCACGTCATCTTCATACCCTTAATCGGCGATCTTCGACCCAGAGACAGAAGCTAGACTCGTCGCTGAATACGACATTGTCCCATTTGTCCAGCCACACATGTCTTTTATATGGTAATACAGCAGCCTTGTACGGCGACGTGCTGCAATGAGTGCGTCATCGCAATGGCTTGAGAGATCACAAACTTACCTCAGCCAGTTAGCGATTAACAGTTCTTGCCGATAAGGGGTGTTCATACCTCCTGTACACCTCGTCGAATGTCATCCACAGTGTATTGTGTATCACAGTGTATTCTGTATCACAGTGTATTACAGTGTATCACTTTGTCCGTGTTAATATCGTCCGCTGTTCACTTTGTTCACATTCATTTCGTCCTCAGAATAGACGGAATACCGTGGAAATTTTCTGTTTTGATGGAATGTTTGTTACTAGGCTGAAAACAAAATATCTGCGGACATAGCTTACAAGCCATTTTTCCCTGTTTTAAGTTTTTCGATTAAAATATAACGATTTTAAATGTTATTTAAAGTAAAACGAGGAACTGAACTTTGAAGAGCTGCTTAAGTCTTTTGTGTAGTACGATGTCAATCACTATGACATAAATCAAAGTTTATTCCAATGGCCATTCATAAATGTCAATGAATGAAATACGGGATTACACCATTGTTACACCATTTTACATCATTGTTCAAACCGATTCACATCTCCCAAATTTGTGTTGTACAATGGTGTAATCCCTGTATTTCATTCATTGATATTATGTGCCTTCGGGCAATCACGGGAATGAATTCTAAGCTCCTGATTTGCTATATATGAATCCGGTTGCTTCGACTAGCGAATCATGTGATGGTTATATTAAATTTAATCGGAAACTTGAAACTTGGTTGTTCTGGGTGGTGTAGAGGTTAGCATACTGGGGCGCTATCCGGGAGACGGGGGTTCGTTTTCCGCTCCAAGACGACGAAATTTTATTTTTCGAATACTATCTGACTTAACATCCATGTCAACGGAATCACATCCTCCAAATTTGTATTGGCCATAAACATGTTGGATTGAAGAGGAAAATATTAGATACCCTTTCTCCTTTATGTAACAAGTCTCTATTTGCCTTCTCTCACACCGCAAATTCACAGTAAATATCAAACTAAACATTTTTTCACCATAATAGCTTTATGCATTTTTTCTCACTTTAAATACACTCACGGACAATAAAATTTGCGCACCTAGAAGAAAACATTCTACACCCGCCAAACTTTGCAAATAGCTAGAGTGCGTGCTGGTATGCAGATTATCCACGTTTGGTGCGATTGCGCATGACCGCACACCCTGTGGTGGCGCTGCAAACACGAACCGGCAGTCTTATAAATCAGTGTGTAGTCGATGCCCCATGAAAGCGAGAAGCACCGGCCGACGCAAGCAAGAGTACAGAGTAACAAGAATCCCGGGTACATGCGAGAGACGTCGATTTACGCAACTTAAGGACTTTCAGAGAGGCCTGATCATCGGGTTGAAAACCGCAAAGTGGTCGGCGTGCCGCATAGCCCGCCACGTGGATCGTTCTGACCATACCGTCCCATTGTGTTAAGAGCAGTGGACACGTGACGGCAATACCACTCGGCGAAGAGGCTCCGAACTGAACAGGAGGACCACCGGTAAAGAGGATCGACGGATCGTGCGCCAGTCACGAACGGATCCCACGGGGACCCGATCCACTATACAGGCAGATGTGGCGGCTCCTGTGTGACAACGAACGATTTCCCGACGCCTCGCGGAAGCGAATCTGTGATTCCAGCGACGCCTTACGTAGGCTGCCATTAACACCTGAACATCGCCGGCCCCGTATGCAGTGATGCCAGGCCAGAGCGACGTGAAACGCCACAAACTGGCGACGTGTGGTGTTTAGCGATAAGTGCCGTCTCATTTTCGGGACAGATGATCATCGTGTCCGGGTGTGGATGTGCCAGGGTCAACGGCACAGTCCCAATCTCGCTATCGAGCGCCACACCTCCCCCTCTGCAGGCATTATGGTATGGGGAAGCATAACCTACGATAGCCGATCAGCTCCAGTAGTGGTACGTAGATCATTGACGGGCCAGCGCTATGTGGATGAGATCCTACGGCCCCATGTGCTCCTATTCCTGCCGGGATTCCAGATGCGCTATACCAAAAGGATAATGCCCACCCGTACACAGCTTGGGTTACTCAGGACTGCTTACGTCATGTTCAGACACTTCTATAGCCTGCCCGCTCCCCGGACATGTCCCCTATCGAGCATGTGTGAGACCAGTTTAGACGCCAGTTGGCGTCGTGTTTCACTATCTGGGATTTGGAGCACACCGTCCAACACGTGTGGGCCAGTCTGCCGCAGAGCAACATCTGGCATCTGTTCGCCTCTATGCCGGACCGTATTGCAGCAGGTATCGCCGCACGAGGCGGTGCGACGCGCTACTGAAGATGACCGGACTGCGTGTCACAGATCCCTCTGTAATTATCCTGCAGTTCTGTTTTTGCCATCATGTGTACCATTCATCTGTATCGTTACGTCCATAAAATTTCAGTTCAATCCGATGCTTCCTTCTTGGTGCGCAAATTTCATTGTCCGTGTGTGTAGTTATGACACATAAAGTGAGTATTATAGTTCATTCGTATGGAAATTAGTAATGCGCAAATTGTAAGCAATTAAGAACCAGAATAAAAAAATAATATACTGAAAAGATGAGAACTGCATGAAAACAACATTCAAGACGTATTTCAAAACGTCAATAGATTTCTGGAAAACTTTGATTTATATCATAGTGATTAACATTGTACCACACGAAAGAGTTATAAAGCTTTTCAAACTTCAGTTCCTCGTTTTATTTTAAATAACATTTAAAATCGTTGTATTTTAATAGAAAAACTTATCACATGTAAGCAATGACAGCTCACATTTTTTGTTTCTGCCGAGCAACAAAAATTCTATCAAAACAGAACCATTTTCATGGTATTCCATCCATTCTGAGGGCGTAAGGTATGTGGACATAGTGAAGGGCGGACAAAGTGAGAAGTGGACTAAATGAACAGTGGACAAGCTTCTAGGAGCAAGCAACAACAGCGCAATCGCGACCTGTAAGGTCACGTGAATTGAAAGTGAGAGACCGGCGAGTACTGAAGCTGGTTGTGCGACAAAATCGCCTGTCCTCAATAGCAACACTCACCAATGCCTATTCCAGGAAGCCCTGGAGGCGCAGTGGCCTACGCGATGGCTTCTGACCATTCGTCCGTGATGGATCCGGGTTCTAATCCGGGTGAGGCATGGATGCTGTGCTTGTTTTACGATACTGGTTCTCCCTGGAACCAGTAGCCCTAAATTAGGGACGGGCGACAGCTTATAGCCCATCGAATTCCTCACGAGGTCGTTAAACCATTAACTATAAAAAAAATTACTCCTTTAAACAACGCTAACACCAAAGTTGTAAAGCTGAAGAGAATGGGTTACTATGTCAGAGCATCCGCACAAAATCCTAACGTCAGCAAGATCAATGTCAAACGATGGTTGGAGTGACGTAAAGCTCGGCGCCATTGGACTCTGGAGCAGTGGGAGCGCGTTTTCTGAAATAATGAATCACGCTGTACCATCTGGCAGTCCGACGGACGTGTCTGGTTCAGAGATGGAAATGGGTCACGGGTCTAAGGGCCAACGGGTCGGGTCAAGGTGTTCCTGACCCGATTTTGACTCAGTTTTATTCCCATTTTATTTTTGAAAAGATAAAATCATATTCCAAAGAAAAATGCGTGTTGTGGAATTCTGTAGTCGAAACTGCCATATATTTGCCATGCAAAAATATTGTCGTCCCTTTCTTAAAGCAACGAAGATTTCCACCGACCGACGTCAAACACACCGACACCATGTCGTAAAAACATACTTCCTTTGCGTTCTTTTACAGTGCGATTGTCAAGGGCAGGGTACAGGCAAACGCCATTCGCCTGCTTCTCAGCTGATTCACTCTCTCCATGCGAAGTTCACTGTATGACTAAGAGTTACTTTTCCCATCGCATCTTTTACATTGAGCATTCAGAAGTTTTCGATTGATGTGCTAACATCCCGTTCCGATCACATGTCATGTCGAAATCAACTCCTTATTTGTTAATATGGATGGATTTAATATTAAGAAAGGCATCGAGGCCAACAAATATGTGCTTGTTCAAAACCACAAGGGGAAGAGTGAATGCTGGAAAGGGGAAGAGTGAATGCTGGAAATCATTTCGTCTCATTAAGAAACCGGTGAATAATTCTGTGTTGTTTGGTCTTGCTTGTTGTTCAAAATGTGGAAAGTGCATAATTACAAAGAAAGATGTCGGCAGTGTAATAAGAGATTATGGAACCAAAAATCTAACGGACCACATGAAAGTATGCGCACCTCCATCAAAGCGTGGAAAGAGTGAACAATCTAAATACATTTTAAAAAGATACATTTGTGTAATCGTAAATAATGATTCCCATTTGTAATATACTCACGGTCACGGTCATAGTCAGCCATTACTTCTGGATTACGAAAATAAGTGGCACTAAAAACGGCACTAAAATTTAGCAAGTAACCAAAATGTTATTATTAAAAAAGGATTTCAGTTATTAAATATCAAGCAGCTATTGGGATGAATATATATATTGCATTTATATGTATATATATATATATATATATATATATCATCATCATCATCATTGTCAACCATTATCAATCCACTGCTGAACGAAGGTCTCCCCAAGTTTCCTCCACAACGGTCTGTCTTGTGCCAGTCTCCTCCATGTCACTCCCGCATACTTTCGAATTTCATCCACCCATCTTCCATGTGGTCTTCTTCTGGGTCTTTTCCTGTCCCTTGGAATCCAATCTAAAATTTCGGCTGTCCATCGATGGTCTGTCCTTCTGGCAGTATGTCCAGCCCATTGCCATTTCAGGGATTTAAATCTGATCATGATGTCTTCCACTCTTGTCATTTTTCGGATCCACGAGTTCCTCTTCTTATCTCTCCTTTGTATGTCTCTTTTAGTTAAGGTCCACGTCTCTGCACCATACGTAAGCACTGGAAGGATGCATTGATCAAACACTTTTCTTTTAAGACATAATGGCATATTGCTCTTGAAAATTATGCTGTTTCTTCCAAAAGCTCTCCAAGCAAGTTTTGTACGCCGATTAATTTCTTCATCAATGTGACCCTCACTTAATATCTGCTGTCCAAGATAAACGTACGTGCCTGTTATCTCCAGCTTTTCTCCACCAATCGATAAATCTTCATTTCTTGTAAAAGCATTGAACATCACTTTTGTCTTCTGAAAGTTCATTTTGAATCCCACTTCTTTACTCTTGTCAGCAAGTTCCTGGATCATACTCTGCAGCTCTGATGGGGTAGTTGCAAAAATGACTACGTCATGAGCAAAACGAAGGTGGGTTGGATAATCTCCATTAATCTTTATCCCTTTGTTATATATATATATATATATATATATATAAATTGAGATTCGAATTTATAGTTTAAAGCAGATTTGTTCGGGTCGGATCCAGTTATGGGACGTCCGGGTCCGACATTTTTGACCCGTTTCCAACTCTGGTCTGGGTGCGGAGGACGTCATGCGAAGGCTGCCTACCCGACTGTGTTTTGCCAGGTGGGAAGTTTGATGGAGCTGGGAAGTTTGATGGAGCTGGGAAGTTTGATGGAGCAGGCAGCCTGCTCTGGGGGCTGTTTTTCCATGTTTTGGGTTGAGTTCCCTAGTCCCAGTGGGCGAGAATCTTAATGCTGAGGTTTACAGTGACATTCTCGACAAATCTGTGATCGCAAAATTATGGTAATATTTCCATGAAGGCCCTTCCGTTTACCAACAGAAAAATGTCATCGTCCCCAGAGCGAGGTCCGTGAAGGAATGATTCAGTTAGTTGGATATGGAAGAACTAGACTGACCTGTGCAGATCCCCGATTTCAACTCCACCTGTGGAATGAATTGGAGCGTCAACTGCGAGGCAGGCCAAACCACCCTACATCTGTGACCGACCCAACTAACGTTCTTTTGTCAGAACGGAAAGCAATTCCCGCAGCAACGTACCAAAATCAAGTGAAAAATATTTCAAGCAGAGCGGAGGCTGTGATAGCTGCAAAAGGTGGATCAACTCGGTATAAATTCCTTTCTTACTGTAGGGCGTTTTCGGATGACCAAATGTCTAGATACTTTTGATCAGGTAGTGTATTTTCCATATATACCGGGTGTCTCATAAAACGATTGAAATAAGCTTTTATCTCTCACCGGTTAATCACAGATACATACTTTCAATTAGAAAAATGCACAAAATGACATAAGGACTTACGACATGGCAGTTGCACCTCAATGGATGGTATTTGCATAAAAATTAAAAAAAATAAATAAACAGTCTTCGCAAAAATAAATTTCAATAGAAAAAAGGTTCCACAATGTTCTTATTGGAAAAACAAACCCCGTTGTTCTACTTGCAATACTCGCAGAGATATTCGCGATGAAAATTAAAAAAATATTTATGTTTGGAGCCTATTTACAAATGGGCGGCAGATTGTTTCGCTGCATAGCTTTGTAGCGCTCAAAGTGAGTAAGGGAAGAGCTCTCGGGCATACAGGAAACCATCGCTCCAGACGATACTTTTTTTACAATTTTCCTCGCAAATAGTTCAGCGAGTTTTGCAATCAAAATGACGGGGCTTGTTTTTTTCGTAGACTAGTTAAGACATTGCGCAACTTCTTTTTCTGCGGCCGGGGGTGGCCTAGTAGTCAACGTTCGTGAATACCACGAAGAAGACTTCGGGTTCGATTCCAAGCAGGTACGAACGCTCGAACCACTAAATATCCGCCGTGCGTCGGATGGGCACGTTAAGCCGTCGGGGCCCGGGTGCTGCCCCTCCCCGGTAATAAATAAGGGCGTCTTCCTCCCCCTTTCTACCTCGCTCCCGTGTCACTTTCCTATCGGGCACAAATCTCCTAGCTTCTTAGATTAGGGGGTGATGGTCAGGCACTCCCTTCCTAAACACCTCTTCATCTGATCTGATATTTTTCTGCGAAAGCTGCATAAAAAAATTACTTTTTTTTTTAATTTTTATGCAAATATCTCCTACTGGGGTGAAACTACCATGTCGTAAGTCTTTACGTCATTTTGAGTATTTTTTTAATTAAAAAGTGTGTATCTGTGATCAACCGTTAAAGAGATAAAAGCTCGTTTCAATCTTTTTGAGACACCCGGTATACATATTTAAATAGTGAAATCTTCCAAAAAAAGAAAAATGTTTTTTGGGGTTTGTATTAGAGATAACCTTTAGAGTGGAAAATAAATTTTTCAGAGAAAGATTCGTAAATATAGAAAAGTTGGATAAGTGTTGTCAGTCACTCTAGTCATTATCTTAAATGGCGACCATTTACTATATGAGCGCCAGAAGCAGCCAGATAATATACCACGTTTTGTCATAACACTGAAAATATTCTCAAGCCAAAATGTGATCGTTGATCATGCAAACATCGGCAAACAGTAATTGACCTTTCCTTCATTCTCAAATCGCTGTCTAATCAGTTGCGTCTATGCCAAAACAGATAGATATTGCATGGGGCAAAATCAGGACTTTGTAGTCAGGATGTTCCAGAATTTCATAACTAAACGAAGCCAAACATTTCTAAATTCAAAATGCGCTGTATGGAGTAGAGCATCTGCCTTTAAATTTCTTGCATCATTTTTTCATATGTTGAACAGCCATTAGATTTCCGTTTTGAAACTCAATATATAAATTTTGTGGAAGAAACAATTTCCAATAAAAAAATAAAGCTAATAACTGTAAGTATCTATTCACAGAACTACCTTTCTAACAGCTTCTTCTATTAAAACGATCTTAAATCCCAGAGAAGTGAAATTCACGTCCGCCACTCCTATGTGGGATGATGTAAAGAAATTAGCTAGCTACTCTACCCTTAAATGTACAGCCATTCGAGAAACCTTGAAGATCATTATCAACAGCGATACTTGCAATGATTGTGTCTCACTCGAGTTGCCACTAATTTGGAACCAATTCTTCAAGTTACGCCTTTTCTCTACCAGGATCCCGTGTGCAACCAACGTGATGGCTCGTATCTTTAAATGAATATTACGTCGCATCTATTTATTGTCAAGTTCCCGCTTTCAAACTGTTAAGCGTTCTATTTTTTCAGTTTGCAGTTTCTGTCTAACTTCCTTGAAAAAGTCATCTGCTTGATGTGCAAAAGCTTGAAAAGGCTTACGTGTTTATTTCCTACGTCAATAAATCGGATCACTAGTATAGTGTTACTATTTTAAACGATCTTAATTTCAAAAAAATCGCTAGTGCCAGTACCTTATACGTACTGAGTACTGGAGAATGCGACTGCCTGCTAGCATCAGTGTTGCCAAACTAGGAATGTTTTACTCTGTTAAAGTCGTAAAACACAAAATAGGAAGCCTTATCTTTTTTACGCTTTCCAACTGTAGGTTGAAGAAGCGTATATGCTCTAGCTTTGTCTGTCTGTCTGTCTGTCTGTCCGCACGATAACTAGCGTAAAAATGGTTCGATTTCGATGAAATTTTAGTATGTGGTAGGGGATAACCTAGGGAGGAACCCTATTGAAAATTGGCGAAATGGGATCAAAGGTCAGGACATGGGAGATCCATTCCATCACCCTTGTGTGTCATAACTTACGTAAAAATGCTTCGATTACGACATAACTTTATCATGTTGTTTCGGAGGTATACTAAACCGGTTCTGTTTAATATCGAAATGTAGTTAAAGGTTAAGGCACAGGAGTGAGATTTATTGCACAGCCATTATCCTCATAACTTGACTAAAAATGTTTCTATTGCGACAAAACTTTAGTATGTTGTTCCGGAGGTATACTGAACCAATTCTGCTTAATATCATCGGAATGGGGTCAAAGTTCAAAGCACAGGAGCGAAATTTATTCCGCAGCTAATATCCTCATAACTTGAGTAAGCCGCCTCAGTGGCGCAATGGTCTAAGCGACGGCTTCTGATCATTCGTCCGGAACGGGGTCCGGCTTCGAATCCCGGTGAAGCATGGATGTTGTGCTTGTCTTATGGTACTGGCCCTCTCCCTTTCCTGGAACTAGTGACCCTAAATTAGGGACGGCTGACTGCTTATAGCCCATTGAGTTGCTCACAGAGTTTGTTAAAACTCCAATAAAAAAAATAGTAACCTGAGTAATAACTTGAGAAATGATTTTTGTATGTTGGAAAGCGTATCATAATCAATGCATTGCATGAATTTACTAACTTGTTTTATCAATCAACGAATAGAACGCAACTGCGTCTGGCCAAAGCCGTCTCGGGTACTAGCAGGCCTTAGTCCTCGATTCGTGACGTCACTATCAGAGTCATAACAAACGCTGCCGTGACTGCCATCTTAAGCTAGCAGCGAGGTTACAGCGAAGCGATATCAGGATTCTAATTTTTCGTAACTTCACGACATCGGTGAAAAAAAGTCCGAGTCGAGTCTAATTATGGGACGTCCGGGTCCAAAATTTCTGATCCGTTTCCAACTTGGAATGACCGCTTTTGCACTTTATCTGAACACAGCAAGTGTGACCTGCGTGTGTTTCCAGGCAGCCTAAAAGAAGCACGAACTTCTGATTGTCATTGGACATTGTCAAGGTTGCACGCTATTTTACAGCATTCTCTACCTCAGACTTTTACTTATTTATTTTGTAAGAAAAGCCAGTGCTTATTACGCATAAACCTTAGGCGACGTCACTCTTCTTTGGCTTTGTTCGAATATAAAAAAAAACGGAAACAAAATAATGAAGTATTACGAAATAAAAAATGAACAAAATAAAGAATATTCTTTTCTGAGCATTGATGGGGGGTTTCATATTCCTCCTTTTTTTCCTATATTCACTGAGAGAAAATCCCTGATCTGCCTGCAAGTCTAGGAATTCTCGAGAAATATTCTTTATTCTTATAAAATAACGTGCGATAAAAAAAGAGAATCAGAATTTGACATCTTGAGATTGACAGTGGTGTTCATTTCTCCAGAAAGCCTGCAGTCACATGAGATTCCCTTCCATAATTCATTTTCTCAAGTTTCCATGCGTCTGGGTTTAGAGCTTTAATGATTTTATTCCATGACTTCTTGAAGTCACCTTCCAAAAAGCGTCAGAAAGCACTTTCTTTTCTTTTTCTTATTTGCTTTAAGAATTACGACATAAACCCTCCCAGCCGCAGCAGATTATATGGATAAACGTGGCAAATACTATCTGAAGAGCAACAACACGATTCAGTGTTATACGTCTTAATGTAATTCAATTTATGCTGAAAAACGATCATATACTCCTGCTGAGATCTAGAGAATCGAGAAAAAAGAAAACCTGAAATTTGAGAAGTCCTATAAATTTTTGTTAGCTTTATAACTCGAGCGTTATTGTTTTTCTTTTTTTTAATTTCGGTATATTTTTCATCGACAATATATTTTTTCTATTGTTTTTGCTAAAACTCGCACCATCGTAGCTATTTTCGTCAGCCTACGACTGAAAGTCTTTGTATATAATTTATGACTGAAAAACTTGTGATGTTAAGATAGAATAAATTAGCAATGTTTGTTCACAATTGAATGTTTATTTAACATCGACTATAGTTTCGCAGAGCGTTTGGCCCGGCATCATCAGGATGAATGGAGTGGACAATCAAATCATTCAGCCAACCGGAAATAGAAAAAATTTTGAGACTAGTGGAAATTTGTGTCAGAGAAAACCAGTTTCCTTTTTTCGTGGAAGATTTTTCAAACGGACGAAAGGCTTTGCAATGGGTAGCCCATTGTCGCCTATTTTATGCGGTCTACATACGTCACTTTGAGGGCAAAGTCTTTCAGCCTGTTACATTCGACCTATGGATTTGATATGTAGATGATATTTTTGTCCTCTGGAATGGCATGAATTCGGAAATATCTGAATCAGTTGAACTTATCAATTCAATTGATCTTCATGTACAGTTCACATGTGAGACTGAAAATAATGGCTGCTTACCATTCCTTGATGTTCTCGTCTCACGCTCTGGAGAATCCTTTAGTACAACAGTTTATCGAAAACCATTAGCTGCCTCCTTACCCCTATAATCCTACATGCAAAATGAAATCGCCTATTGAAACCAAAAATCTCTACTTTCTACATATACGTATATCGTGCAATACGTATATGCTCAACTGATGATTCCTTACAGAAAGAGCTTGATTTTCTTAAACGAATTGCAGTACACAGAGGATGTAGCCCGTCCGTTATAGACAAAGCTGTCCAAAAATTTAGAAAACTGAAGCCTCTCTGCTCGCTCACGCCAATAGACCACCCAGTACGAGAGAACTGGGCGGTTATCCCATTTGCTTTTCCGATTTCCTTCGGAGTTTCAAAATTCTCAGAAGATTTCATTTCAAAGTTATTTTTAAACCCATAAACAAGGTAATTTTTTACGAATGAAAAGACTAGGTCGAAGACACAAATTATAAAATATCTTGTGACTGTGGACTTTCATATATAGGACAGACCTGCAGGGCTTTAAGTTTCCGTGTGAAGAAACACAAGGCTTACTACGGTACTATGAACTGAAGAAGTCGACTGTAGCCCAACATTTTCACGAAAATAACCATAAATTTTTGTTTGAAAACGCTACGCTTATTGATAAACCTGATTCGACTATCAAGCTTAACATATTAGAAGCTTACCACATATACCACAACTCTTCATGGCTTGTCAACGACATGACGTTTGCTCTATTTCTTCCAAGCGCGTGGAAACAACTCACCAAAATCCGTGACCTTCAGAACTCTGATGATGTCACAATGATTTGAATGTTTACGTTCCATTCGTCTTGTTGATGCTGAGCCAAACGCTCTGCGAAACTATTGTCGATATTAAGTAAACATTTAATTGTGAGTACACATTGCTAATTTATTCTATGAAAGTCTTTGTTACCAAAGTAGCACATTCCTAACTGACCACTGTTTTGGAACAAAGTACTTCTTCGAGATTTAACGACCTCTATGCTGAGACGTATAATGCAGGAACGTGCTGACAAAAGTAAAAAAGTGGGCTTGAAATGAACTTATAGAAAACAAAATTGGTGGGCAATGCTTTTTCAAGAATTGAAGGTTTAGCGATTGATGGAACAGTTCTAGAAGTAACAGATGCCTATATTTACCTTGGACAACAGATATCAATCAAAGAGCCACATCAAACAAGAAATTAATAGGCGCATAAAACTTGATTGGAGAGCATTTGGAAGAAGTAGTACATTTTTGAAGACCAATTTAGTATCATGTCTTAAAAGAAAAATGCTTAATTAATGCACTTTTTCCGTTCTTACTTGTGGATAAGACATGGATCTTAACTGCATACAAAAGCCACCCAGAGGCTCAAAACTACTGAAAAAAGAATGGACAGGTACATGCTTGGTACATCCAGGAAGTATAGGAAGTGGAACTAATGAATCAGAAAAATGACGGGAGTTAATGACATCATAATTAAGATACAATCCTTGAAATGGCAAAATCCTTGAAATGCTAGAACTGGCTGCTAATAGACAACTGAAATACTTGACTGGATTCCAAGGAAAAGGAGAAGACCCAGAAGAAAACCACATCGGCGATGAGTGGATGAAACCCAAAACATGTCGGGGTGACAAGGAGGGGCCGGATCAAGAGAGAAAGTTGTAGAAGAAACTTTGGGAGAGACCTCCATCTAGCACTAGATTGATAACGTTTGGTAATGATGATGATGATGAGCGTCTAAGCTTATAAGGAGTCACCCAAGCGCAAATTTGAGCACTGTTTCCAGGGAAGGGAGAGAATCAGCTCCGGAAAGGCATACGCAACACCAATGTCTTGTCTTGTGTTTGTGGCCTCAACCAGAAGAACAAGAAGTCAGAAACTCGTGCTCCTAGACAACTCGGCAAAACAACAGTTTTACGTTTTATCGATCTAACATGGTTCGTAGGTCTCTAAAGTGTTGAATTTATTTAAATGAGGGGGTTACTCTAAGAGAGCCGTACGCGCGTTCCTTATACAAAAAATTGCAACAGCAGGAAAGAATCACGTCATTCAAATGAAATTCACTGTATATTACAGATTCTTCATGTTAAGGAGATTTTTAAACAAAATTTATACAACATTTTTTCCGCTTCAATACTCAGGATTGTGTGAAACCAGCTCGAAGAGCAATAACAGCCTCTACAAGCCGTGAAATTGAATGGAAGAGGTTTTTAATATGTTCTTGGGGAATAGCCTGCCAGGCTGCTTCTATGCGAGACCAGAGTTCATTTGTGGTGGTTGTCGGAGGCTGCGCTTGACGGACCAGTCGCTTAGCTACCATATCCCAGACATGTTCGATCGGGGACATATGCAGCGAACGTGCAGGCCAGGGAAGAGCCGGTGTCTGTTGTGCATGCAAGAAACCTTGGCCATTCCGGACCGCATGTGGCTTAGCATCGTCCTGCTGAAATACAGCACCAAAACAACTCTGAAGTAAAACATCCGTGATGTATCTCTGGCTGTTGAGGGTTTCCTAAATTGGTATGGGGCGAAATCGTGAACTGAACCCAATGGCGCCCCAAAACATGACGCTAATCGTTGGGACGGTATGACGCTGCAAGGTGCCATTTACCACGATATCTTCAAACTACGAGTATGCGACAGTCATGGTGCATCAAGTTGAATTGTGACTCATTAGAAAACACGACCTGTTGCTAATCAGCGCGCCAATGCCTGTATTCGACACAATTGCAACCTGAGGCGTATGTGGTTAAGGATCAAAGGAATGCGCAGCAATTGGCTGCTACCCATAGGTCCTTTGTTAAGCAAACGAGGTAGAACGGCGCTGGATAACAAAGCCTGACCGGTGACCGTGCTCCACTGCTTGCTAACACCGTGGATGTCCCTGGGCGATAGGTCACGGCCATGCGGTAGAGGTGTCTGTCATCCCATGCAGTCGAACGATTTTGCGGTCCATTTCCCGGATTTCGGTGCGTCCGAGTTGGCATCAGTATACTGGCATTTCGTCTCGCACTAATGGCAGTTTTGCAGTACGAAAATCCAGCTTTTCTCATCCCAGCAATCGTTCCTCGCTCAAAGTCCGTCAGGTGTTTATAATGTCACTTTCTTCGGCGAAGGGGCATAGTGAGGCACAAGAAACATTATTTACACTCAATGTCGGCTCTTCACTATTTACAACATCTCGTTTGAGCCAGCTCTTTATACCCAGGACCGGACAGTTCGGAGGACGCTGCTCCAAAACCGCATGCGTATTTTGACTGACATTTTACGTATGCTCATGTCCGAACCTATTGCACATAACCTGTAAGTTTTAAGCTAATACCAGCAGTCCTTAACTGTGTTGTAATTTTCACAAACAGTAGAGATTCTTACTTGCTGAGCTTACCTGAATAAAACGAGGACCGTAGCTCTTTAATCTTATATTTAGGCAAAATAGCAAAATGTATACGGACACATGTGAACGAAGGTGTCGTAGTATTTTTTTATGCAAAGGACTGTAGAACAGTGAAAGAAAACGTACGTACTGTGTAGATAACTACGGTGAACACTTCACAAACATAAACATAAGATATACATGTAGTTTCATATGTTAAATACAATCATTGGTACAGCAGGTTCACACCAAGGAGGTTAGAAGTAGGAGGAGGTAGCAATAGCCCCTCTCCCTGTGCTTCTAGCGTGATGCACTTTTTATCAGCTGACTACGCCAATGCGTCCAATCTGAGAATCTCCTGTATATCTCTATGGGGAAATCGCGATTTTGAACGGGTTTATCGGACCCTTACTCTACCCATACAGGCATGAAAAAAATTGAGGCAGAAATATTCATTCCCATAATTAAAAAATTTTCAGAAAAAACAGGAAAATATGTGTTGGTATTACTTTAAAAAATTGAACAAAATAATGATTTTTTGAGCGGAAGTGCATAGTGCGCATGGTTACTTGCATACTGCCCATGTGCAAGATAACCATGTTTAAAATATAAACAAAAGCCTAATGTTAAGAAATAAGAAGTTCGAAATATTCCTTCTTTCCATCTTTGGTTTGCATGCGCTAAGCAAAACTGCTTAAGCCACAGGAAGTAACGTCACGTTCCCGAACTCTCGCAGCGTAGACTCCCACCACCTCAGAGAGAGGACAGAAACAGCTGATCTGCTTTGGCTTCACTCAAAACGGGTCCCATCACCTCCTCCTCTTCTAACCTCCTTGGTTCACATACACACCCTACGATCAACAGAGGAGCTACTAACTAAAAAAAACCACGTGAGTTACTCGCTCCGCCCACTCTAACAAACTCTTGAAACGTCTCCTGCTGTGACGTCATCATAGCAGTGTGAAAATGCGCAGATCATACATCTGACTCTGTGTTCTAACATTAAGCAGTTATTCCCTTGGTCAAGAGAGAGAGAAAGACCTCCCGTAATGAACAAATTTTACCCTCCCTCTTCCTTTTGGGTTTCATCGAGGCCGGGGATGATATGCAGCCGACTCGGTCCGGTTTAAACGGTGTAAAAAATGCCATACACTTTATAGACAAAAGTATTCGTACACCTCCAAATGTTCAAATAAACGTGCATTGATAAAACCACGACGAGCGTGCGCGCTGTGTGGCGGATGCTGTATATAAATGAGAGGGTTGGCACACTTATCAGACCTCCTCGGAGACGACTATGCTGCGCGTGGCTAGCCTGGCGAAATTTGAAACGGGGCATGAAGGTTGTGACGTGCCTGCCCAGCAGGACGCACACGACATAAAGGCAGATATCAGCGATAACGAACGTCCGCGTAGCTCAATCGGTAGAGCTTCTTATTCCGGAATAAGTGGACTCGGGTTCGATCCTCGGCGTTGACCAAAAATGACGGAGAAATTTGCTTCGTTAAAATGGCGCCCGAACTTTCCGGCCGTTCAAGATCTCACAATGGTATGATGTTCTTTCCACACGGCGAGATAGGAAAAATAAGAGAATCCCTTCTTCAGCGCTTCGAAAAATAAAAATGTGTGATGTTGCATTTCACACACTAGATTGACTGGGAGTTCTGATGTGCACGTTCAACAGAGAATGGTTGCCTGCAACGATTCATGGTCACGGCTGACCCGTGGGCCATGCCTCCGGCCCTCTTTCGGGGGGGGGAGATGTGACGTGCCTGCCCAGTAGGATGCACACAACATAACGGCAGATAGCAGCGATAACGAACTTCCGCGTAGCTCAATTGGTAGAGCGACTTATTCCGGAATAAGTGGACTCGGGTTCGATCCCCGGCGTGGGTCAAAAATGACGGAGAA
Source organism: Macrothele yani (assembly GCA_039090855.1). Lineage (NCBI taxonomy): Eukaryota > Metazoa > Arthropoda > Arachnida > Araneae > Macrothelidae > Macrothele > Macrothele yani. Next base: position 131,387,848 of record CM076995.1, on the reverse strand, counting down.
ATTTACTTCGTTATAAAGTTGAATTCAACCTTAGTAAGAAATCGACGCGCGTAGCATCACCACTCTTCTAGAATTTCATTGTCGCTGATGTTCTGCATCGGAGGAAAGCATATGTTGCCGCTACAGCAAAGCCGCCCTCTGGAAGGTCGTACAAACTGAGTGATCGTACCAAACAAAGCTTACTACAGAACGTGAAGAAGGAACAAACGTCTTCTGCCGCTGATCTGGTCAGCGATGTCGCATAAGCCACTGGAACAGCGTTTTGCACCAGAACAATCCGTCGGAACTATATGCCGACAGTTACCATTCTACGTCATCTTGTGCACAAGCCGTACATCACTCCAGGCAATGCTAGGCGATGACTGCAATGGTGCCTCGCTTGCTGTTCGTGCAGAGCAGAAGGGTAGAAGAGGGTCGTATGGAATGACGAATCACGCCACTCACTCTTTCTTTCGGATGGACGTGTTTGGGTTTGAGGTTTGCCTCTGGAACACTGTCTAGAAGACTGCATTGCCCCTACAGGGAAGTTTTTGGATGGATCTGTGGTGATGTGGGGCTGTTTCTGTTGACACGAAACCCAGTCCTTTGGTTCCATCCTAACGGCCGTCAGGTACGAAGACATTCCAAACGATTCCGCACTGCCTACGCCGTGGCAATACTTCGGCACAGATTCCTGTCTGTTTCCGCAAATTTGAGCCTCGTGCCACACTTCAAGTTCTGTCCGTGACGACTGGTTTCAGGAGCAGGAGGTCCAAATGTTGAATTGACCGGCCCAAAGCAGCGATTTGAGTTCAACAGAAAATCTGTGGAACAAGCCGGAACGCCGAATCCTATCTCGGCCGGCAGGACCTTCGTCTACGGCAGCTCTTGCAGAAGCATTGCTGGAGAAATGGAGGAAAGTTCCGGTACAAACCTGCGGGCATCTCGTGGAAAGCATGACTAGAAATGTCACTACATCCTTAACCTTTTAACGACCATAACGCTCAAAACGTCCGTGCATACAAAACGGTCATAGCCGCCCGAAACGCCTACCTAGAGTGATTTAGATTTCCTACCCTTGCCTGTTCTTCAAATTTTCTTGACCTATGAGGGACCAGCAGGAGTCACCTTCAGTCACTATTGTTGTTATTAAACAAAGAAGTGGTCCAACAGACATTTGCGGGTATTATGATGTTTGGAGTGTTAAAAGATTTTTGGGTCATGGTCGTTAAAGGGTTAAAGGACAAAGTAGGGACACCTATGTACTGATTTCAGCTAATAGATGCTCTTGTTTCCCTTCGACCTAGTTGACCGAAATGCTTTTGTCGATATAGTGCATATTCGTTCTTGTTCGTAAATATATTCAAACAATTGACTTTGTTTTACTTTTATTAATTAATCACGATTCTCACACATGCTTTGGTTTGTGTTGCAGTAACAGGAGCTATCAAAATACAAATCGCATTATTTGCATTGAATTACTCGGGTGTGAAAGTCATTACTTGTTTCTTCCCGGAGCAGATTATGTGGAATATTATGCTTTCGTCTTGCACTAGAAATCATGTTTGATTAAATTTAACTGGATGAGAGAAAGAAAGGAGCAAGGCAATTAAGGAGCTAAACAGGTATGCCTGATATGTTTACGATTTCATTAACAGTAGTTTAGCCTGAGTGGTTGATTTAATTAGCGATGAAACGAAGCAGGTAAACAAGCAATGTATTGCGTAAACCTGATTCGGAAAGAGCGGAATGGAGAATAGCTAGGAAAATTTGAAGTATGAGGAAAGCAGCTGCCAAAGATACATTTGGATATGATTCCAACCTTCGCGCAGTTCTGTTACAGATCTTGAAGACATGGATATTGGTTACAAAAATTGTGCTAGAACATAGTTTCTGTATTCCATTTTTATCAGGGAAAGGACTAATTTCGATGCTCAATCTTAATTTTCCTTTCAAGTTTCAAGAAGGAAAGCTTTTCTCAGCTAGATGGATTCCACTTGGAAAAGCAATATCATGTTCCCACTGTTACAAATCTCTTTATAAGTTAACTTACATAACCCTCCACTAAAAAGATTTCCAATTAAAGCGTTACGCCCACCCAGGTGGCACAGTGGTCTAAGCGATGGCTTATGGCCATTCGTCTGAGTAAGGGTCAGGGTTCGAATCCGAGTAAGGCATGGATGTTGTGTTTGTCTTACGGCACTGGCTGTCTCTCTTCCCTGGAGCCATTGGCCCTAAATTAGGGACGAGAGACTGTCTATAGCCCATTGAGTTGCAACTGTGGTCGTTAAACTTTCAATCGAAAAAAAAACCCAACAACAGAAATAATATATATTACGAGAAATTTAATCTTAGATATTTGAATTTAGGCTATCAAATTATCGGAAGTACTTTAATACAGTATATATGGCGTAGCAACGTTAAGCATCCAAATAGCGATACGAACATCATCATCATCATCATCATTGTCAACCATTATCAATCCACTGCTGGACGAAGGTCTCCCCAAGTTTCCTCCACAACGGTCTGTCTTGTGCCAGTCTCCTCCATGTCACCCCTGCATACTTTCGAATTTCATCCACCCATCTCCCATGTGGTCTTCTTCTGGGTCTTTTCCTGTCCCTTGGAATCCAATCTAAAATTTCGGCTGTCCATCGATGATCTGTCCTTCTGGCAGTATGTCCAGCCCATTGCCATTTCAGGGATTTAACTCTGATCATGATGTCTTCCACTCTTGTCATTTTTCGGATCCACGAGTTCCTCTTCTTATCTCTTCTGGTTACACCAAGTATGCACCTCTCCATGCTGCTTTGAGTTGTCTGCAGCCTTTGTATGTCTCTTTTAGTTAAGGTCCACGTCTCTGCACCATACGTAAGCACTGGAAGGATGCATTGATCAAACACTTTTCTTTTAAGACATAATGGCATATTGCTCTTGAAAATTATGCTGTTTCTTCCAAAAGCTCTCCAGGCAAGTTTTGTACACCGATTAATTTCTTCATCAATGTGACCTTCACTTGATATCTGCTGTCCAAGATAAAAGTACGTATCTGTTATCTCCAGCTTTTCTCCATCAATCGATAAATCTTCATTTCTTGTAAAAGCATTGAACATCACTTTTGTCTTCTGAAAGTTCATTTTTAATCCCACTTCTTTACTCTTGTCAGCAAGTTCCTGAATCATACTCTGCAGCTCTGATGGGCTAGTTGCAAAAATGACTACGTCATCAGCAAAACGAAGGTGGGTTAGATAATCTCCATTAATCTTTATCCCCTTGTTTTCCCAGCTCAGTGACTGATCGGAAGTACTTTAATACAGTATATATGGCGCAGCAACGTTAAGCATCCAAATAGCGATACGAACATACATAGAGTTATTATATGATGATGATCTCATATATCGATGCTCTGCGTAGCACCATACGTAATTTTGAGGTGCAGCTCTTGTAACGAATCTGTTTGCGGACTTTATTTCCTCTACGCTGATGCGACGTTTATTATTATTTTTTTTTTAATTGAAGGTTTAACAACCACCGTGAGCAACTCGATGGGCTATAATCAGTCGCTCGTTCCTAATTTTGTGCCACTGGTTACAGGGAAGGGAGAGAGCCAGTGTCATAAGACAAACACAACATACATGGATCACCGGGATTCGAACCCAGACCCTTCACGGACGAATTGTCAGAAGCCAGCGCTTAGACCACTGCGCCACCGGGGCGGATTCGGCGGCCCGGCTACCTTCTGACTGCCATATTGGGAAAATTATTAACATTAGCTAGTTTTACCCATGGTCAATACCGAAACACATGCGATCTTCAGAGGTATTATTTTTGCGCAAACGAAAGACCGGCTATATCTGTATACTGAGAATTACATCTGCACCCTTTAAAGGTTCTATTTCGAAAACAAAAAGATATATTTTATGAGTCAGGTCGCTGTCACCACACAAAAGAAAGTGTTCATGGCTTCTGTAATGCAGATTTCTCACACTAGGTAGAGTACAGTTTTACGTTTCGTCCAATGACTCCTCTGTTTCTGCAAGTCAGCCTGAAAAATTATTATAGCACTGGTTAGAACTAGTATTATCTGGCGGCCCACTAAAGGGGTGTGTAGGGGGGTTATAATATGTGCGCATTTATCATTATACGTAGTGCGATCAAAAAGTTCCGAGACTAGGTACGTTGCGCCCTAACAGATGGCAGTATGCGGATGCACAACCAGAGGTCGAGGGCAGTAACCTTCATGAGTCATGTGCCGAGTGGCGTCGTCCTGTGAACATCGGGAGCTGTGCTACACGATATTTAGTGACCACGTGCAGAACACGGCTGCGGTTTCGGTATGGACTGCAAACTATAGCAGCAAGCGAACATCAAATTCTGCGTCAAACGCGGCAAATCGGGAACGGGGACACATGAGATGTTGCGCCAGGCTTATGGCAATGAAGCAATGAGTCGTGCGAGGTGTTTTGAGTGGCACTCGCGCTTCAAGAGCGGCAGAACGGCCCTGGAAGAGGATGAGAGGTCAGGGCGACCGTCCACGAGCAAAACCCCAGAAAATGTGAACAAAATTACGGAACTGGTGCGTGAAGATCGTCGGAGAGCCATTCAAGACATTGCTACCATCATCAATGTGTCATACGGAACAGTGCAAGAAATTCTGACGTCTGTTTTGAATATGCACCGCATTGCTGCAAAGTTTGTGCCAAAGATTTTGAAGCCCGAATAGAAGGCGCTCCGTGTCGAACTCTGTCAAGATCTTTGTCAGCAAGTGGTGAATGAACGAACGTTCCTGTCATGGGTCATCAGTGGGGACGAGACTTGGGTCTACGGTTTCGACCCGGTGTACAGACAACAATCGTCGCAGTGGAAGATCCCGGCATTTCCATGACGAAGGAAGGCCCGAATTATCCGGAGCGCAACCAAAAGCATGCTCATAGTGTTCTTTGACATTCGTGGGGTTGTGCACCGTGAATTCGTCTCCCAGCGCCACACCGTCACTGCCCTTTTTTTACTGCGATGTTCTGCAGCGTCTTAAAGAGGACATTCGCCGCAAACGACCTGAAATGTGGCGCAGGGACCATTTCCTGCTCCATCACGAAAATGCCGCAGCTCACAGAGCGTTAGCAACACGCCAGTTTTGCAGCCGCAACAGCATGACTACCCTTCCTCACCCGCCTTACTCGCCGGATTTGGTCCCCTGCGACTTCTTTCTGTTCCCGAAGGTGAAGCTAAAGCACGAGGGCAGCCGTATTAAAGCCGTAGACGAGATCCAGCGCGAATTGCAGACGATGCTTGACACGATTCGCAAACAGGACTCCCAGGGAGCGTTCCAACAGTGGCAAAAACGCTGACAGCTGTGTATCGCTGCCCAAGGAGACTACTTTGAGGGAGATCATAGCCAGACTTAAGTAACGTAAGTACTTTGTTGTATATCGGCCTAGTCTCGGAACTTTTTGATCGGACCTTGTATATGCGTATCTAAAAGTCATATTTTAAAGGACCCCCTCCCAGTCCAACTGAATCCATTTTCCAGCGTTTATGAAACAAAACTTTTCCGCTAGATGGCGTAAAACTCGTTTTTATCGTTAGATAACCATCGACCGTGCAATTTCTAAAGAACAAATTCCCTTGAAATGCTTATAACCCACCATTACTTGAGACTTTTGTGAGAATACGAGTTTATTGCACCCAACATTCGATGTCGTCTTTTATTGATTACCTTTCATAGTTATATTTTGACTTTGTTGTTTTATTTTCCATGATGACCTTATTTTACTTTGAGAAAAATCTCAACGTGTTGCCGATGTTTTACAAGATTTTAGAGTCTCTGCATTACATCTTAAGACTACATTAAAAAAAATATGGAAATATTTCCGATAGAGAGTCGGGGGGATGCTGCTCCTAATCCCTAGGAATTTTTGTTTTCGTTGAAATTCAGTGCTAAAGTCTCGAATATCCGGCATGTATACGAAAGATCGTGCGGGTGATAAATTTAGCAATTCTTCTAAAATACACTGGCGGAAAGTGAAAAAAGAACACCAAGAAGGAGACGTCTGATACCAACGAAATTTATACAGCATAATAACGGAATACAGAGGATAACGTGATCAAAACACATTATGGCAAAATACAGCTGTATTTGCTGGTAAACTGAAACATAACATTTCCATGTAACATGGTTAGTACGAGGTTGAACCGCCATGAACTGTGTCACACTGTGCAATTTTGGCATGGAGTTTGTCGTACAGATGTTGGATGTAAGTTTGGGGTATTAAGTTCCAAGCATCCTCAACCTGGACGCGTAAATCGGGGATGGTCGTGGCTGGCCGTGGAGACCGGATAAGTCGTTGTCCCATAAAATCCCACACGTGCTCAATGGGGGACAAATCCGGTGTATGTGCAGGCCATTGAAGTTGTCTCACACACTGAAGTGCATGTTGCGTTGCACGTACCGTGTGTGGGCGGGCGTTATCTTGCTGGAAAACACCACGATTGACCGACCTTACAAATGGCACAACAACGGGCTGAATGGCGTTGTCGATGTAGTAGGTGCTGTTTAACGTACCCGGTACAAACACTAGTTGTGTACGGGAGTGATAGCTGATCGCTCCCTACATCAGGAGACCAGGTGTAGGCTCTGTGTGTCGCTGGCGGATGCAAGAAGGGTGGAGACGCTCCCCTGTGCGTCTGCGAACACGCATACGGCCATCGGAGGCTCCCAACCAGAATCTGCTTTCATCGCTGAACACGACAGATCGTCATTTCGTTCTCCAGTGCAGACGTTGGCAACACTACTGCAGCCGTTCCTGAAGGTGGGCTGGAGTCAGAGGTGCACATGCCAGATGCACACGTGCACGTAGTTCTGTATCCAGTAGACGGTTGCGGATTGTTCGCACAGTTACCTCAGGTGCAACGGCAGCTCGGATTTGAGTCGCAGTGGATGTTCTGCTTGACAACGCCGCTCTTCTTATGCGTCGATCGGTCCGCTCATCAGTCCGTCTGTGACTCCCGGTTCCACGTTTTCTCGTGTGGGAATGTTCCTCGGACCATCTACGCCTCCATCGTACCACCACCGATAATTCCCGTCCAATTCGCTCCGCAATACTACGATACGACCACCCGGCCTCGCGGAGTCCGACTAGACGACCTCGCTCAAAGTCCGATAACTGCTGAAATCGTACACGTCTTCCATGTCCAGGCATTGCAGCTTCTTCGGGGTTTTCGCACGTGTCCGTACGCCGACGACTGATTACATTCACTTCGCCGTACTCCTTAAATACCACCGACGATAATTTGCATATTATGCCGTGCTGTGGCGTAAGCGCTCACCGGTTGGTCCCGAAATTAACATCACACCTACGTAAACTCGACCCCATTAACATATGTAAATTTCATGATCGTCCGCCATTTCCTTCTTGGTGTTCTTTTTTCACTTTCCGGCAGTGTATTTGCCTTCAATTGAACCGTTTTGTTTCGTAAAACCATTTTGATTAAAAAATGAAAGACGCACTTGAAAACTGAAAATAACCCAAAAAACGTGCTGGAATAATAATAAAAAAAAACATTGTCAGAAACACACAAAAAAGAACGGCTAGAAGTGAGAAAGTTATTACAATCAGAGCAGTTTTCGGGTTTGGATTTTTAAACTCCTTATCGGAAATTCCCTCAATTGGAAATTTTTGGCCACTACTAGTAAGACATTTCAGGTAATCTACGTACTTTTTAAATCTTCTTCTCTTGTGCATATATGTATGCAAGGCACGGTTTATATATTTCGACTGAAGTGACAAAAGTCATGAGATAACAGTATGGATATTTTTAACTGGCGCTGCCGTCGTTTAACCCTTTAACAACCATAACGCCCTACATACTAACGAACATAGATGCCCGAAACGCCTCTCTAGAGTGAGTCAGATTTCCTACTCTTATCTGTTCTTCAAATTTGCACGACCTATGAGTTAACAAGAGTCACCCTCAATCACTATTGCTGTTATAACACAAAGAAGTGAACCAACAGACAGTTTCGGGTGCTATGGTATTTAGAGTGATACAATATTTTGGGGTCATGGTCGTTAAAGGGTTAAAGGCTTCGACGCACGCCATGATTTTTATTAGTACGAGGTGTAATCTCGTGAGTCAGGTTGAATAATCGCCAGTAGGTTTATGGCAAGCCGACGTGAATTATCGGAGTTTAAACGAGGCATGGTAGTGGGAGCCAGACGGATAGGACATCCAATTTCCGAAGTTGTGAGAACATTCAACATTCCTCGATCCACAGTGCCACGTGTATACCGAGAATACCTCATGGAAAGCATTACTACCCACAGTGGACAATGCAGTGGTGCTGAATGACCGTAACCAGCAGCGTCTGACCAGGATTGTCCATGCTAACAGACAAGCGACACTGGCTCAAATAACATCAACATTCAATGCAGGAGGCATCAGAGACATATCCATCAGGTCAGTGCAGCGTAATTCAGCGTCCATGAGGTATGGTAGTAGAAGACCCACCAGAATGCCTTTGTTAATACCACGGCATCAGACTCAGCTCCTCGCTTGGGCTCCTGAACACGGTAATTAGATCCTGGAAGACTGACAACATGTGGCGTGGTCCGATGAGTTACGCTACCAATTGTTATGAGCTGATCGTAGGCTTCGGGTGTGACGCAGACCCCATGAACCCAAGCTGTCAACAAGGCACTATGCAAGCTGGTGGTGGCTCCATACATGTGTGAGGTGTCTTTACGTGGCACGGTTTTGATCCTCTGGTCCTTGATAACAATTCATTAACCGGTAATCGCTTTGTTGCTCTGTTGGATGACCATTTGAAGCCCTTCATGGACTTCACGTACCGCAACAGCGATGGGATTTTCCATGCGGACAATGCCCATGTTCTCGGGCCCAAGTTGTCCAAAATTGGTTCGATAAGCATTCTGGACAGTTCCGACGGATAGCGTGGCCACCACGTTTACCCGACATGAACCCAATAGAGAACTTACGGAACGTGGTGGAAAGGTGCATTCGTACCCAAGATCCTGCACCTACAAATGTCAGGGAACTGTGGGTGGCTGTTTAGATGGTATGGTTCAACATCTCTCCAGAAGTCTTCCAACCACTTGTGGAACCGATGCCACGTCGAGTTGCTGCGCTTGAGGAGGTACTACACAATACTAGGTACGTATCGCATTTCTTTTGGCACTTCAGTGTACATAGACCACAGATGTTATGCCAAATAATATGCATAATATGCATATTTCGATTTTCAACTAATGGTTTTCAACAAGCTATGTTATTATAGCCACTTTTACAAGTTATAACAATACGAAAGTTCGAATATGCAATCTTCAGAAGAAGGAATTTTCTCTTCTGAGTCTTAAAAAGAACTTTCAAAGTCTATTTAATATTTATTGAAGTAAATTCACACACCATTGGAAGTTCTAACGAAATTTTGAAGCAAAATCTTTGAGGCATTTAGCAAATGACGTAAACTTTCATATTCGTACAGTATGGTTAGAAGTTATTACAATAATGGAATATCTTACAAAGATTTTATCAAATTTTAATTTCCTTTGGGCAAATTTCCATTTAGAAAATTCTTAGTCTGTGGAATTTATTTTAAATACAGCTTATGAATGTACATTTCTGTTCACGAAGTATGAAGACGTAAGTTTGTTTCGTGAAATCAGTTTACCTAGTTTGCATAAGTTTTGAAGAAAAACAAGTACATTTAATATGCCCCAAAATTTTGAATTTAAGAAATGCAGCTCCCTTAAAGTTCCAGAAATCAATGCATTACTTAAATGCAGCAGAAACCAATGAACCAAATTTATGGTATAAATGAAAAATTGCAGAGATTTACACGAAATTAATTTACATCTATTGCATGAGATTTACACGAAATTAATTTACATCTCGTTTTATAAAACAATATATTTAAACAGTATCATCTGTTGGAAAGCAGTAAACTAATCTTTCGCATACTTTCGTAAAGTAGTCTATTTTTACAAGTAGGAAATTTTGGTTACAGGTATATAAATTTCATTCCTAATTTTGAAAATCAGGCACCAAAAATATCACATTTTAAAGAACATTTCATTTTTCTTGATAAAAAATTTTGAAAATCATTGAACTTATTTTTTCAAGTTTTGGAAACAAGTCAAATTCATTTTTTTTCGAATTCTAAAAGAACAACGAATTTAATTGGTGTCGGGCACCGCTGAGTTCAATCCGCCACTAGGCCTTACTGAATCCGAATCTCTCAAACGTGTAGTCGGCGATTATTTTATATCTAAGACAAAATGTATCTCCAATAATAAGTCCTTTGTTAGACGTAACAAAATTTAATGGATGAGAAAATAAACTCCTTTCGATTAGCTATCTCCATGTGCCAACAGGTTTCCAGATGGCGAACACTTTACTATCTCGCAAATATCTCTAAAGGCCCTCAGCGAGGTTTAACTTGAGTCCTTCCGTCCAATACCGGTCGATCTCTGATCGCCAAAAACCCTGACCATTCCGTCAGCCAAAACGTAAATCCCTGAGAGGTCTAACCGACATTCCCGGCTTGAACCCGCGGTCCGACCGCGTAGAAGGCGAAACACTAGAAGCATCCTGAGCGAACGTGTCGCTCCTTTTTATATCCTTATCCTTCCCCCTTCTGTAATCCTGTTTTCGTGGAGTTCGCCTCTCTAGGAGTGGTGACCTCTGACCGATACATGAGACCCACTCGTCCAGGTCAAGGTCAACGGCTGCCGCTAGACACACGCCTGGCTCGGCACTCCCTAATACGGCGTACAAAAGAAGTGCGCCACGTGTCCTCCACTGCGTTGGAATTTGCATTGCATTACATTTGAAATGATAAATTGTTACAAAAAACGTTACTACCTGAAAATAATTATTGGGAGCTTGACTCCGTCACCTTTCAATTGGGTTGCAGAAAATTGTGCACTTAACTTGCATCAAGTTTAGAATTGATGCATTTCAACAGTACGTAGTTATGAAAATCAGCGAACTAAATTTCTTCACATTTTTAAACCCAGATAATTTTTATCGGGTTTATAATGCTTTTTTATTTGATTTTATCACGTTTCGAAAACTGAAGTGCTTAATATGTATGGGCATTGCATTTTGGAAAGTACTGTTCTTTTTTATCAAATTTTTGGAACCAACAAACTGAGCGGCACCGGTGGCACAGTGGTCTAAGCGATGCCCTCAGATCATTCATCCGAAAGGGGTCCGGGTTCGAATCTCGGTGAGGCATGGATGTTGTGTTTGTCTTACAGCACTGGCTCTCTCCCTTCCCTGGAACTAATGACCCTAAATTAGGAACGGGTGACTGCTTATAGCCCATTGAGTTGTTCACGGTGGTCGTTAAACCTCCAATCAAAAATAAAAATAAAAACTGAAAAAGTTTGGGACATTTTTGAATCTCCCAATAATGTCTACAAAGTCCTGGAAACCAGTGTGCTTGATTTAAAATACATTTGGAAAACGAACATTTTCACTTATTAAGTTCCTCAATGTCAGTGGGATGCTTACAATTTTTAATTAGTTTACAAAATTATTTCAATTTTTTATTCATCATATTTTGGGCTGTCATGATGTACTATATTTCTCAATGTAACAATTACACCAAGTGATCTCTGAATTATGACCACCCCTATCAAAAATAGATGCGGCCCATTGACCACGTGGTTTCCGAAGGGACGCGGTTAGCCGGTTGACGTAGCACATATAAGGTGTGAGTAGAGCAGTACGTAGTAAAATTCGGAGCGTGATGGGTATTATCGGACTTCGAGAAAAGATAGACGGTGGGAACTCGGAGAGCGGGTGCTACAATATCTCAAACGGCAGAACTGGTGGGTTGTTCGGAAGCCGCCGTAGCTAATGTGCATCAAGACTGGCGTGAAAATGGTAAAAGAACGACCCGGAGGCAAAAATTCACGTGCCATTCTCACTTAGTGCACAATAGACACGTGCCATTCTCACTTAGTGCACATTCAGACACGTGCCATTCTCACTTAGTGCACATTCAGACACGTGCCATTCTCACTTAGTGCACATAGGTATGACGTTGAGATTGCTTTATAAACAGCTCAGTACAAATGATTCAGACGTGTACTAAGTGTAGACAGAAGCAATATGGGCAAGACTCGTAATTTAAGTGACTTTGAAAGAGGCATTGTAGTGGTTACTAGGCAGGCAGGTGCAAGCATCTCAGCAACGACAAGCCTTCTCGGCTATGGAAGAACAATTATGTCGAGGGTGTACAACGAGTAGTACACAAGCAATAAAACAAGCAGTCAGCAGTCTTCTCGCGGGTGGAAACGAATGGTCATCGTTCGAAGACAACGGAGGCTAGGGAGGATTGTGCGAGGTAACAGACAAGCTGCATTGCGTCAGGTAACAGCACAGTACAACAGCGGTACCGAAAGTAAAATTTGAACATACACAAAAAGTTCCATTTTCGTGGGAATGGCTGATAACAGCAGACTTTCCCTTCATGTACCATTCGTCTCTGCTAAAGACCAAGAACTTCGTCTGCAGTGGGCACGGGAGCACCAAACCTAGATGCTCGAGAACTAAAAAAATGTCACGTAGTCAGACGAATCACGTTTTCAATTAATACACATCGATGAACGTGCTAGAATATGGCATCAATGGATCCCAGCTGCTTAGTGTTAACTGTGCAAGCTGGTAGAGGCGGTGTAATGGCTTACCGTCTGCTTTCATGGCGGGTGTTGTAAATTCCTTTTTGCCTCTTAAACAGTACTTGGATATCACCAGGTATCCTTATATCATTTCCGACCGAGCACACGTGCACGTGTTCATGGTGTTTGTTGATTGATAATTCCCCATTCTACAATAATCGAACCGTTGTACAGTGGTTCCAGGAGCACGACAGTGATTTCAAAAAGCTAAAATGGCCCCCACAGTCTCTCAGATATTAACCCAACTGACCAGCTGTGGGATAAGATTGAGAGAGGCATTAGTAACAAAGATTCTTCTCCAGCGAACATTCGGGAATTGACGAAGGCCATCATATCCGCTTGGCTGAGCATGCCTGTAAACGTTTGGGAATAGACGAACGCCATCATATCCGCTTGGCAAAACATGCCTGTAGGCAATTGGGAATTGATGAACGCCATCGCATCCTCTTGGCTGAATATGCCTTTAGACATTTGGGAACTGACGAACGCCATCACATCTTCTTGACTAAGGATGCCTGTAGACATTTGGGAATTTACGAACGCCATCTTATCCACTTGGATGAATGCCTGTAGACATTTGGGAATTGACGAACGCCATCACATCCATTTGGCTGAACATACCTGTAAGCATTTGGGAATAGACGAACGCTATCACGTCCGCTTGGCTGCTTGTAGACATTTGGGAATTGACGAACACCATGGCATCCGTTTGGCTGAACATGCCTGTAGACATTTGGAAATGGACGAACGCCATCATATCCGCTTCGATGAAAGCCTGTAGAAATTTGAAAATTGACGAACGCTGTCACATCCGCTTGGCTGAAAATGCCTGTAGAACGATATCAGCACCTCGTTGAGTCCATGCCACATCGAATTCAGGCTGTTACAAAAGCCAAGGATAACCCAACGTGTTTTAAGTAGGTGTTTCCAATAATCTGTTACTTCTGTGTATATCTCAGTGGGAATAAAGCAGTAGCCAGTTACACTGAATGAGTTATTAAATCTCACTAAGACTAAAAAAGTCAGTTACTTAAGTTGCATGGCACTTTACATCATGGTAGGGGCAAAACAGTTCGTACAATTGAAGAATATGATACAAGTTGTTATAGGAGTAAAGCATTCAGTTAAACTGCATGAGCCTTTGTAGCTGAATGGAAGTGTCACAGTCAATGTTCATACACAAATGGTCATGCAGTTTACAGGGCTGATATACACTATATTGAAAAAGGTCACCGGACACCTAGAAGAGAAACACAACATAGCATTTATTGACATACATTAGTACGGTGTCAGTCCACCTTTGGCTTTAATGCATGCACTGACCCTTCGAGACATGCTTTCGACAAGGTTTTGGAACACAGCGATAGGTATGCGCTTCCATTCAGAATATAATGCTGCCGCTAATTGTTGCTTAGTAGTAGGTCTTGATTCCAAACTTCTTATGCGGCGCTCTAATTCATCCCATAGGTGCTCTATGAGGTTAAGATCAGGGATCTGTGCTGGCTAGTCCACACACGATACGGAATTATCGGCAAACCACGACGTGACAGTCCTTGCTTTATGGCTTGTTGAATTAGCCTGCTTGTACCAACAAGGCTCGGTTTCATAGTATTGCCACAGAGTTGGTAGGGCATAATTATCCAGAATATCGAGGGAGACGTGCTGGTTAACAGGTTTGTCCACGATAACCCATGGGCAGGGACCATACCACAAAAAACACCCCCACACGAGTACACTGCCAGCTCCAACTTTGACCGTAGGAACAGTACGCTGTGGTAAACAGTGTTACCCAGGCTGCCGCCATACCCACACACGGCCATCAGACTGATGGATCGTGTATCTGGATTCAACAGTCCATAGGATCCGCTTTCATTGATCTACGGTCCACGATAAATATTCCTTACACCGTGCTAAACGGCGAGTAACATTCCGAGTTGAGATGAAAGGCTTATGAGCAGCCGCATGACCACGGTGACGCATATAATGAAGTCCTCTGAAAATGGTACGTGTACATACCGAAGTTCTAGCATATTTACTCGCCTATACACTGAGGTCTTGTGCAGAGTACTCCGTCGATTAGCTGTAACGACTCTCCTGAGGCTTTGACGTCCTCTATCGCTGATTTTCTTTGGTCTGCCGGTACGATTTTCTTCTTCAGGCACGCCATGTGTCTTCCACTTATTCAGTACATCTAAAACAGTTGACTTGGGTATGTTTAAACGCCTCTCAGTTTCTTTGTGGACAACCCACTAATATAACACTCAACAATCTTTCCTTTCTCAAAGTCAGTTCTCTGCCGCCGCGACATTTTCACTCAACCTCACAGAGCGATGTGATCGCGGTCAGCTGCAAGCTTGTTTTTATACCATTTGCAGCTGTACCGGGCATCTTAACAAGGCAGCGGATCCGTTCATTTGCTTTTGAAGGAGTGTCCGGTGACTTTTGTCAATATAATCTATTCATATATGGGTGCACATCAATTTTAAACTTCGTTCACTTCCTGCTTTCCAAGCTCGGTAGTTCATTCGGAAAACTGTTCTTAAATTTTAGCAAGAATCCGATAAAATTTTTGGTGACTGAATAAATAAATGGACAGCCTTTCACAGCAACATGACCCAGAAGAAACAAATTATGCGCATCACCTCAGGAGTTATTCATTCCTCATGTTTTTTTCTTAAATCTTTAGAGAATCGTAACTCTGAAAACCATCCATTCATGAGTCAAAAAAAATGAAAAGAAAACCTCCTTCGTTCTTTGGGCTGTTATGTAAGGTGAACCGCGCATGGAATGCATGTATTTCTTCAAGGTTTAATGATACTTTTAGGAAATATCATGGGATTCAGAATGCTGAGAATAGTCAAAATCGGCGCTCATGAAAAATAAGAAATTTCAGGATTTTCTCATCTCAAGCATTCTATTTTTCTTCAAATAAATTTACTGTATCTTCGCATAGAAATGATGCAGTGGATTCTACTGCGCATTTTAAAAGCTCTTAAAGCAAACATGTCACAAAAATGTTACGTTTTTTTAATTTTTGCAGCTTCACGTTCTGCATGGGAAACTCGAGGAATAACCCAACCACATATTAGTATTGCTGACTGGGGGAAGGGAAAGAACTAGAACAGGAAAAAGGAACACAACACCCATACCTCGGAACCGGAGATTGTAAATTAAATTTGAATCCTTTTTTCTTTTTTTTCTTTTTTTATTGGAGGTTTAATGACCACCGTCGTGAGCAACTCAATGGGCTATAAGCAGTCTCCCGTCCCTAATTAAGGGTAACTGGTTCCAGGGAAGGGAGAGTGCCAGTATCGTAAGACAAACACAACATCCATGCCTCACCAGAATTCGAACCAGGACCCCTTTCGGACGATTGATCAGACGCCATCACTTAGCGCAGTGCACCACCGAGGCGGTCTTCAATCTTCATCATGTTATTAGACGATTGCAAGTTAAACTTGCATATGTACCATGTTATTAGGTGATTGCAAGTTAAACTTGAATCTTTACCATGCTATTAGGGGATTGCAAGTTCAACTTGAATCTTTACCATATTATTAGGTGATTGCAAGTTAAACTAGAATCTTTACCATGTCATTAGGTGATTGCAAGTTAAACTTGAATCTTTACCATGTTATTAGGTGATTGCAAGTTAAACTTGAATCTTTACCATGTTATTAGGTAATTGCAAATTAAACTTGAATCTTTACAATGTTATTAGGTGATTGCAAAGCTAAACTTTAATATTTACCATGATATTAGGTAATTGCAAGTTAAACTTGAATCTTTACCATGATATTGAATGATTGCAAGTTAAACTTGAATCTTTACAATGTTATTAGTAAATTGCAAGGTAAACTTGAATTGTTACCATGATATTAGGTAATTGCAAGTTAAACTTGAATATTTACCATGTTATTAGGTTACTAAAGATGATTCCAAGTTTAATTGCGCTTATTATAGTGATTTCATGCGCAGCTTAGAAACCTTACAAAAATGCTGGATATAACGGGGGTTTTTTTCTAATCTGAAACAAATTCAAGAAAAAATTTAAATTTCTAATAAACTACTCAAACATTTTTGAGAGAAAATCTTGGCTCATAGATGCTCTCCGCTAGTTTATTTCGCTTTAATAATAAAACAACCAAATTCTCCAAGGTGTGCAAACATATCCTTGTTACAATTATTAATAGCATGCAAGTCATTGAAACATAAACATTAAGTAACATGAATTCTATTTTCTTGGTTTTTAATTTTTAGCAATTAAATACAATGGTAGAAAAACATGAATGAGTTTCTGAGCAATTCTGTGCTCTAAAAAAGGAGAACCAAACTGATGATGGATCAGACACATGTCTTATGAATACTTTTCGATGAAAGGACACCACGATCCACAACGACGGAACGATGCTCGGTATCAGGTAAATTCTCCCTGGCATTATCTCTGGTGAATTACAAAAACTTATTAAGGCATACTATGTCATGTTTCCTTTTTTTGTTGTATCTGAATACCATTAGCAACTCTTATGATACTGAGCAGTCGCCCGTCCCTAAGTAGCAGCCCCGGTTCCAGGGAAGGGAGAGAGCCAGGAGTCGTGCTTCATTCGAGACTGAAGTGGGGGCAGTATCTCGGACGACTAGCCAGAAAACTTCGCCTCTAACCACTGCTATAAGGGTGGCATTTTGTTCAATGGATTGTGATTACCTCACTACTAGCAACAATTCTTGAATGATTGAAAGACCTGTAATAGGTTTTGCATGTATGATGCTTACAGAACTAATTTCCACGACGTCATCATGACTTTACACTTACACATACCGGCCACTGAATTAGAAAATTCTATTCAATGCTGGGTTGGACATTATTTAGCTCAAATTGCATCTCGTATACGGTTTTGCTATAGATTCCACAAGATGTTGGAGTCCATCTACGTCTACAGCATATTAGGCCTTTAGCTGGCTCAGATTCGAAGGAAGAAGACTTTGCTCCCGGATCTGTTTTTTGAACAGGTTCCATACATTTTCAATAGGATTCATATTCGAGATTTGTGCTGGTCAGAAAAGAAGGTGGAAGCTGCTGTCATGCTCGTTGAACCACTACAGTACACCTCTTGCGCGATGAACAGTAGCATTGTCGTCTATGAAACAGACGTCACGATCTGGATAAAAAGTTGTCATTATGGAATGGACTTGATCAGAAACCATGTTCATATAATCGTTGAAGGACAGCTAGCCTTCCAGCAATATCAGGGAACCCGTTCCGTACCAACAGAACGTGTTCCATACCAGCTCCAGAACCTTGAGTTGTGTTTACAAAGCAAGCAGTGTCCATTGCTACATAGAGCTCCCGATAAACTCCTTGCCTACCAGTGGTGCAGAACAAGATGTACCTCGACTCTTCGGACCACATGACTTTTTTCCCAGTGTACAGTCATAGTGTTCTTGACATTACTGAAAACGAACTTTCCGGTTTTTCGCAGAAATCATTGGTTTCCGTATAAGCATGCGACTGCCAATACCGATCTTCTTCAATTATCTAAGTATAATTCGCAGAAATATTGGTCAGGAACAGCCTTTATTGAATGCTTTGGACAATTGTTGTACACAGAATATCCTGTTTCGCCGTACAAGCCTTCTCAGAGGACGGTGATCTCGTTCCTGACAGATTGTCATCGCACCACAGTCACGCCACTTAGACCAAACAATGTGGGTTATTTTTCCACTGATCGTAGATCCAGGATATCTCATTTTTTGGGAAAACAATCATCTATAGAGTTTTCCAAATCGTCGTTCTACCCAGACGGTCACCCACAATAAGCCTTTTCACCGAAAGATTATTTGTTTTTCCCATTGAGATCAACACTACTGAAGATTATTGGCAGGTAGCAGTTTAAGTAGTTGCTTAGATCAGGTGGAGGCGCACGGTATCTACTTAAGACTGCTTGCATATACACTGCGTAACGTACATCTCCGTAAAGGTTTGACGTTTACGTACATCTGCATAAAGGTTTCTAATTCAGTGCCCGGTGTCTGTATAGTGACACATGGAACGTCAGTCGAACTGCAAATGCTAAAAGGGAAAACTAATTACCTAATAACATTATTATTTGGCTTACCCGATATTCTCTCCTTTACCTGTGAAGATGTATTAGGTGTACAAATACGTTTTATAGCGTTTTAAGACAACGCAACATGTAATTTGAGAGAAAGCAACAATACCTTTACGAATCAAAATATGCTCCGTCATTATCTATCACCTTCCGCCATCGGTCGGGAAGCTGATGGATTCCAGCCATGAAGAATACTTCGTCGTGTGATGCGGTGAAGTCGTCAATCCATTTTTGCACTTCGTCACATGTCCGGAACCGTACAGCAGACAAACCATGTTGCATCGGTCGGAACAAATGATAGTCTGAAGGGGCCATGTCGGGACTATACGCCGGGAGCTCCAAACCTTCTCAGCCAAGCGTCAATAGCGTTTGCTTGACAGATTTCGTGACATGCGGCCTAGCGTTGTCATGCAGTAATTTCACGGAACCCAACCCTTTGCCTGTTGATGGACACTTCCGACAGATTTCTTGGTTCAGTCGCAGCAATTGTTGCTTGTAGCGATTAGCAGTAACAGTTTGACCCTGTTACAATAGTTCATAATAGAGCACACCCTTCATATCCCACCAGATACACAGCAGAACTTTTTTGGAGTGGGTATTGCGTTTCGGTGTCGAAGTCGTTGCTTCACGAGGGTCCACCCAGTATTTTTTGCGTTTGGGATTGTCGTACCATATCCATTTTTCATCACCCGTAAAGATTTTCCACAGGAAAGACATTCTGTTTGTTTATTCAACAGATTCAAACACTTCATGACATGCTCATCCTTGTTCTTCTAGCTCAGATAATGTGGCACCCATTTTCCTTCCTTCTGAATCTTTCCCATTGCGTGTAAACGAGTGGAAATGGTTTGTTGAGGTAACCCCAGTTGTTCAGCTAGTTCTTTTTGCGTTTGAGACGAATCCTCATCCAGCAATGCTTGAAGTTCCTCATGTGCAACCTTCTGCTGGGCAACGCTAGGTTCTCGATCGTTAACATCAAAATCACCTGCTTTAAACGATCTAAACCAAAACTCACACGTGGTTTTCGATACAATATTCTCCCCCAGAACAGAACAGATCGATGCACAGGCTTTTGTGCAGCACTTTTTGCTTGATGAAATTCGTAACGAATGCAGTGTCGAATAAATGCAGTATCGCTTGCCATCTTTTACCTACCGATGTGCAAGTGCGTTTGACTGTTGGGAAAACTTCTGTGTCACATTTTATACTCTGGACCAGTTACGGTCACATGACAAGAATGCGGGGGAATGTCGGATATGTAAATTAGCGGTATACGTCACACGAAAAACCCTTTAAAACTTATTTGTACACCTAATATAAGGTAAACATGCGGAAGAGGTCTCTATGATATTGGAATTATCATACGAATAAATTTTGTTTTAAATATGTTCGCATCAAATCTGCCGTTACTTTTTTTTGTAAATCTACCATTCTATTCATTATATTTAAGTACAGCTTTTTTCTGATAGAAATATTTCTTTGCGAGCTTTTACAGTAATTGTATGTAAGATGCTGCTGTTAAAGGTGTTTCTCACAAAAGAATTTTTTTCAAAAAAATTTAAAGAGTTCTCTCTAAAAGAAACAGCTCTCCACGAAGGACACGCAGATATAGCCTTTGCATAAAAATTATTCTTTCTAGAAGAAATTCCTCTTGGTTTAGAACACGTTAGCATAGTTTGTGTGGAAGATATTCTTCTCTCTAAAAGAAATATCTTTTTTTTACAAAGAACCTTTAGACATAACTTTCATGTAAGGAGTTCTTAATCTTTAGATACAAGTTCTGTCTAAATATTCTGTAAAACAAATAAATTGGTAGAGCTGTTAGACAAAATTAATAAATAAGGTGGTGGTGTTTTTTTCTTCGGAAGAATAGTGAGACATACTTTGTGTGTCAAATGTTTTCTTCTTTTCAAACAAATCTTAGGATGGTTCCACCTAAAATCTCTGCCTTATGTTTCCAATGGTAAAACTTCTGTACATATTTTCTTCGAAATTAATGTATTCCCAATTATGAAAATCTGCACATCGATAAAACTAACTTTACGTTATAGCATGGGATACTTAATACTTGCTAAAACATAACCATAATCAAGCAATACAACATCATTTTTTGTCTACTGACGTCATCAGTGTACATGTAGTGCCATATAATAACAGGTCTGAACATTATTCAAAGAAAAATGATTGATTTTTAATATAATTACGGTTATGTTTTAGCAAATATTAAGCATCCCATGCTATAACTTAAGGTTAGTTTTATCGATGTGCAAATTTTCATCCTTGGGAATACATTAATTGCAAAGAAAATATGTAAAGAAGTTTTACCGTTGGAAACATAAGGCAGAGATGGTAGGTGGAAGCAGCTTTATATTAGCAGGAAAAACGCACTGCCGGCAATTGAATAAAGCAACGTGTTAATCAAAGTTTGGGACGCCTTGTGAGGATTTGAATTGAAACAAGCTGACTGTGCTTCTCGGTATCTAGAAATCTAAAATTCCAAAGACGAGTAAAACATTTGAAAGTCTAATATGTTTTTTATGGAATTCTGAAAAACGCTGCTGCACACTGAAAACGCGTCTTAAGATCACGAATACAGCAGACAAATATTTTTGGGTCAACATTTTCGTTTCGGTGGACGTAAAAATATGATAGGCTACACGGAAGACATCTCCACTTCATGTTTTATTAAAATCTGCCCAATGCCGGAAGATAAAAGTACTTTTATCTGCAATATTATTTAGCCAGAAGGTTGGAGCGGAAATAAATGAGAGCTACTTCGCATCCCGTCTCGGAAAAACATAAATAACACAGATAGATCTACAACAGTTTTATTGTTTGAGACTTATTTTGTCTTTCTTATTAGCTTCGACATGGTTTCAAAAACAATGCTCAAATTCGTCTATCACGTACAGTTTTATCACAAAATGAATTTTTTAAATCAACGGATTGAGGGGAGAGAAGAGGGTTTTATAAGTTACATATTCCGTCCGTCGACTACAAAATAATATTGTTATTCAAACTTGTTGTGTAACAAGTCTGAAGATGAATCCGCTTGTGGGGTGAAGAAGTACTTTGAAAAGAGGAAGTAATAGAGCAGCGAAACATGTTCGAACTTGCATTGAAATCATCCCCATCTGTTTACGGACTGAAAGCTGCCATTGTCTCTGCTCTGAAGAGTTGACTATTTGTGGCCCAAAGTATTTTCGTTTGATTTTAATGTACTGAACGTTAGTTTTCGTGACAGTGGCTACACTAGGATGTGTTTACTGTACGAACACTTTCTGTGGTAGTTTTTTCCTTAACCCTTTAAACGGCCGATATACCTAAATTAAATGGTGATAGAAAAAATTCGGTACTCCACAAACAGAAATGCTGACGTAGCTTCCGTTTTTTATGAAAGCTATGACAAAGAAATTCGTTTCCCTCTTCCACCACAGCTATACAGACCGTAAACCTGTCACAAGTGATAATTGCTCGCTTTTAGCGCTTTATTCTCTGTTAAAGACCCGATGCATGATGGGGAAGGACAAGTTCCCCTGCCACTAAGTAGAAACAGTGATTCAAGCATCATCTCGCTCCTTTCTTAGGTTCTTACATATTGTACATACATATATACATGCATAACAATAAGCTGTTCTCTGAGATTCAGGGGTTAGCTCCACAAAGAAGTACAAACTGCCAAATAGTTTTTACTTACTGTTGCTGTATCAAACCTCTTCATTCACAAAAAAATACAGCAGACAAATATTTTTACATATAACTGATATATGTAAAAATATCACTATATGTAAAAATATATACAAATATTTTTACATATAGTGATCTTTACATATAACTCGGGCTTCACTCATATCCATCACACGCCGTACACAAGATCTTCTATACTTCATACTCATAATCTTTTTCTCATGCAGACACTCCTGAATCTGATCCTCTCACGACTTCCTTGGCCTTCCTCTGCCTTTCTTTCCTGCCACTTGGGCTAAAACATTATCTTAGTAAGCATCTCATCACTCATTCTTTCAACATGGCCAAACCACCGAAGCATATTGGTGTCCACCTTGCCAACAACATTTAACTTCACATTAACAACTGCAACACATCTTCATTCCTCACACAATCCGAACGAGTCTTGCCACAAACCCCCCGTAAGTAACGCATTTCTCCAGCACACAAACGACTCCTATGTTTCTTCTGCAGTACCCAGGTTTCACTGCCATACATCAGAGTAGGAACAATTACACGTTCATACACAGCTATGCGGGACTCTCTTGAGAACCCATCATTCCTGTGAAAACCTCACAAAGCAGCCATGATTTTCAATGAAGAATTCACTCGCCTACTAATTTCACCATTCAATTTGTTCTCTCTGTCAAACATGCTTCCTAAATACACAAACTCATTCACCTGGTCAATCACTGTGCTATTTAGACTTATATTACACTCAGTACTACCAATTCCTCTCTCAAAAACCGTAACTTTGGTTTTCCCTTATTTATACTCAGTATGAATATCATGCAAACTTCGTCCATACTTACTTTTGCTCTCTGCCAACAGGACAGTGTCATCAGCATACAGCAACCTGTACACACGGCTATCACCAAGACATAAACCAGTATTATCTATTTTGGCATCACACAAGCATACATTCATAAATATATTAAACAGCCGTGGTGACATTACACCACCTTGTCTGAGCCCTGCTTCTTTATTGTTATAGCCCTTTTAAAAGGTGATACGTCAAAATAAATTAGTGCCAATCATCCCTCTAAGTGACTGCTTTGAATATGACAGCTAAGGGCAAAAGCAACATTATCTAATGCGTGCGTTTGACCCATTTCTCAGCAGGCAGTATATTGGCTCCAGCCAGTGGCAGGAGCCAATATAGTGCCTGCTGAGAAATGGCTTATCTTGGGTCCGAGACCTGGGCTATCTCACTGGGCTCTCTCCGGGCTCTCTCCCCACCCCCACCACCCGCACTGTTTTTTTTAATTGCGATGTATATTTTTGAGTTGTTAAATAACAGAAGTCACTTCTTTTCTAAATTTCAGGTACAAGCTATTGCCATTATAATACCAAATAATTATGAGGATTAGGATTTGAACCCTTATTTGTACATGAACTCCATTCTTCTTCTGAATACTTTATTTGTACATGAACTCCATTCTTCTTCTCCTTTTGTGTGAACTTGAGTGCTACGTTTTCATAAAATGTTTCTTCCGAGTACTTTTTCATGTTTGAAAAGAATATTTTTCTCTATTGACAAAACAGCCAAGCTGCTCAAGTGTACATGTCCTTGTGTGGCCCTAAGATATGTCTTGATTCTATTTAATGCAGAAAAACTTTCGGCAGTTGCAGTTGTTGATGGATATTTTAATTATAGGTCTGCGAATTTCTATACCTCACTAAACACTATGTCCAATTTAATCAACTTTATGTAACAAGTAATGTCTCTTACTGATTTGTTTTTGTATTCAAAAAATTATTATTGTGGAATAAAGCAGCTTCAGTTCATTTTTTTGTCGAGCTGTATCAAAATTTGAAGCATGGATTTCTTTAAGTTCTGACAGTAGACGTTCAGGGAAGCTTTCACAAAATTATTCAAAACAGTTCGAATCCAACAAAGTCACGAATTTAAGATATAATATTCTTGATTTTAATTCATTGACACTTCCCACAACTGAAACAACTCTCTCTCGCGAAACACGTGCTGGTACGGGAGGGAGCAGGCGAGTTACTAAGATAGTCTAGGTCTTCTCTTTTTTGAGCGAACCCTTGCCCAAGCAATGGCTCATTCACCCGCTCATTCGTGTTGTCATGGAAACGCTAGCAGGCGAAAGTATCCGAATTCTTCGAATCACACAGCGAAGACTGCTAGAGAGCTGTTTGCGTCATGATGACATCATCCCTCTACTATAGGAGCCCCGTTGGCCTTCTCTCGGCAGACTGATTCTCTTAGTCAAAAGAAGCGAATCCGCACATGTGTTTTTTTTCTTAGCGAAAGCATCGACATAGCCTAATAATGTTGATGATTGACTTTCATTTGTGTATATCTAACAGACTTTTATTTGTGCATTCTCTGGGCTCCCTAGCTAGCCTAGTGCCCCGAATATACGCCATTGGTCCCAGCAGATTTCAGCCCATTTTGCTAACTCCTAGGTAATTCGTCCCAGCCAGTTAAAGGGGCTAAAAAGCAACAGAACAATATTTTATGCGTTGTAAAAAAACCTTATTACACATATTTTGAAGTGAAATTTGGGACTAGGGCAGGGGAGATATGTAGCCGATTCAGTCCGGTTCGAGAGTACCGCTTGTTAAATTAAGCGTTCGAATGGGAAGTATGAGGGCAAATATATGCTAGTTTATCATTGAGAGTTTCTTGTCTTTTTTCCTTTTTTTATTTCTATCAATTCCGGTCAGCTGTTAGTATATGTTGTCTCACGAAAGGAGGGAGGCTGGTTCGCACTTTTGTGATGTCGTCACAGGCTGCAGCAACTGGAGGAACACGCAGAAGGGAATTTCTGAGTTCACAAGCAGCCGTCCCTCCAAAAGGCAACCCGCAGGGTGCTGGGGAAGTATAGAGGGGTGGGGGAATTGGGATTTCTTCAGGAATGGGTCATGGATTCGAAATATATTTTAACACAGGAATTCTGCGGTGGCGCCTGCGTTCAAATCTAGAAGGGAGAAAGGAGTCAATCTGGAGCTAAGTGCCTTATGACGGAGACTAACACTGTTTCAGTGTTTGATGAAAATTTTATCAAATATTTGTGTTTTATATAGGTTTAACCTGATCCGTGCGTGACTGCAAGGAGAAGTTCATGAGATGCGGCTCCTCCTGCTGCCCATATCTCCAATATATTTTTTTTTATTGTTTGTGTGTGCGTGTTTCCATTGTTTGCCGCTACGAGATTACTCATGTGTTTAAATTTATAGATTAAAAGAGAAAATGTCACGTACAAAGTATTCATTCAATTAATCGAATCCTATATTAAATGTACCCTATTTATAAGTATCTTTAATATCTAGAGCCAGAGCCAGACTTAGACATGAAGAGACCCATGTCTAAACTACCTGCAAATCGGGACTCTTATATTTAATCGAAACTCATAGAACCGTATGTTTTTGTTCGACACAATCCGCTTCGAAAAAAATTTGGGGCTCCTAAATATGGGCTCCCAGAAACTGGGCCCTGTATAGAGCTGAAACAAACCTTTAAAATAAAAAAAAAGAGTCAGCATATGACAAAACGTGAGATTTAGTTCTTTCGGAACCGCAACTATTTGCTATAGGTCAATGCCACCTGTTCTGTCATACTTATCCCCTAGCACCATCATTCATGTTGCTGCTCATGCGAAACGCTTGTTATCCATTTGGCATATCACCCCAGGACCAGAAAAAATAATGGGCTCCACATAAGGTATATTGTTTTTCGTGGAAAAACTGAGGCATTGGACAAAAAGGTAAGGAAAAGTCCGTTCTTTTTTGGTGTGTTAATGATCTGGAGGGAACCAAAGATCGAGTGATGACCGCTACATTTCTTCCGGTAAGGTACAAGGAAACAACTGCAAAAAATAATGATGGGAGTCTACTGCTGGCTATTACGCAGAGAAACGTCACAAGAAACATATAAATAGAAGTGTAAGAAACGTAGTTTTGAAGGGAAATGACATAGATTTTACGGAAGAAGTGTGAAACTCAATATATGTAAAAATAAAAGATATGTACAGTATATCTTAATTGCGATGGGTGTTCAATCAGTAATTTAAATGTTTGGTACATATTCCCTGTTTGATAAAGAAATATTTTTAATGCGTACAATGCCCAATGTCTAATGTATTCTATTATAAAATCTCATGTGATAGAGTAAAACTCAACCTCATAAGATTGCTTTCACGGAGAGGGTCTCGGTTCGATTCCGGCTATCACGGAGAGGACCTCGGTTCGATCCTGGCTGTCACAAAGAGTCCTCGGTTCGATCTTGGCTGTCACGGAGAGGACCTCGGTTTGATCTTGGCTGTCACGTGGAGGACTCGGTTCGATCCTGGCTGTCACGGAGAGAACCTCGGTTCGATCCTGGCTGTCACGGAGAGGACCTCGGTTCGATCCTGGCTGTCACAGAGAGGACCTCGGTTCGATCTTGGCTGTCACGGAGAGGACCTCGGTTCGATCCTGGCTGTCACTGAGAGGACCTCGGTTCGATCCTGGGCCAGTCGAAACGTTCAAGCGACTCAATATCCACGTGCCTCGGACTAGCACGTTAATTTGACGGATTCCGGGTACTCTCCCCCGGTAAAACATTAAGGGTTTCTGTTCCTTCCTTTTTCTACCTAGCTTCAATGTGACTTTCCTGCCGGGCACCCTAGGCCAGATCTCCTACTTCTAAGGGTTGTTTAAGACCTGGAGTCAAACACTGCCTTCCTAGAATACTCTACATGAATCTTTGAAACCTGAAATAGTAATTAGCATTGCTTAATTAAACTGACGCAGTATACCACTTCCTCCTTTCACAAATTAACTCACTTTTTTTATTATTGAGGTTTGGAGGTTTGACGACCACCGTGAGCAACTCAATGGGCTATAAGAAGTCGCCCGTCCCTAATTTAGGATCACTGATTCTAGGGAAGAGAGAGAGCCAGTGCCGTAAGGCAAAACACAACATCCATGCCTCACGGGATTCGAACCCAGACCCCTTCCGGACGAATGTTCAGAAGCCATCGCTTAGACCACTGCGCCACCAGAGCGGCTTAACTCACTTAAAACTATCTTGTATAAAATTAAACTTTCCTTTAACATTAACACACCCAAATTAAAATAAAAAACGGCCGTTTTTAGGGATAAAAAAAAGAAAATAATATGAGAGTTAATTTGAAAATAGTATGAAAGTTGAAATAATATGTATTACAAATAAAAAAAAAGAATATAGTATGAGATATTATTTACTCATATTCAAAAATCATTTCGGTGTAATTGTAAACTATAAATATACGTATTGAAAATTTCAACAAATTATTATTATGCAAAGGTCTTTTTCAGGGCACTCACGACTAATAAATTAAATTAATTTAATTACATAACTTCCTTATCTGCAGACTTTCTAAATTACATTTGGCAACACAATAAGTTTTTCGAAACTTATTTACCATTTTTTACAGCGAAAATCCCCTAAAATCTACATTAATTTAAACCTATGTACTATCCTAGCTCCTACTTTCACTGTACATTAACTCACTTAAAACTATCTCACATGAAATTAAACTATCATTTTAACTATCAGGATTATTAACTTAATAAATTAAAAAATAATTTAAAAAAGACCCTTTTCAGGGCACAAATTTACAAGTGTTCACCTAGAACAATAAAATAATATAAAATAATAATTTTATTCATATTTAAAAACCATTTAATAGTAAATTATAAATATTTTAGAAACATCAACAACTTATCAATGTAATAAAAAAGCCCTTTCCAGGGCACTCACTGCACACACGGCTATTATGTAAAATTAAAACATTTAATTACAATATGTGATTAAAATTCTCCCGACCGTGTTTGGTTTTTCCTCCAGCTTGTTTTCTGCATCTTAGCATAAGCCTCAGGCGATGCACATTCCTCTTTTAACTCTAACATTTCTATTCTTTTACTTTTTGTCTTTTCTATCTGGGCATCTGTCCTTTTCTCTTTTCAATGACGGTGGCCTACATCATCTCGCTATTTTTTTGTCTGACAGTCCTTCCACAAGCCAGCTTCCAGGCAACTAAGCTTTTTTAGGTATTAATCGATTTGAATATTTTTATCACTTGCCATCAACACTGCAAATAAGTGCTGCATCCAGGGGCCGGTTTAACATTGAGTAACTTGGCCCATGGCCCAGGGCGCTGCATATGGGCTCCAAAATTTTCAGACCACATTTGACAAAAGCCGTTTTATCTTATTACGAAAACACTGGAATGTGGCAATGAAATAGTATTTTGAATTTTTACAAATAAAACTGAGTAATATAATATGGTTAATATGAAATATTATAATTGCATTAGAAAACTTCGTTTTTTTTTAATTGTTAAATACATGAATTCATTTTGAAACTAGGACGACAGACAGGGCGACGAGAATCAGAGGAAAAGGTGAGTTCAGTAAGCCGGCGCCAGGAACTTACTTCTTCCTGGCAAGGAAGAAGCAAGTCAGCACGTAAACGGGGAGAGAGAGACAGAGAGAGAGAGAGAGAGAGAGAGAGAGGTGTGTAAGGGTTGGAGGATTGGAGGCTGAAACGGATATTTCAACATGGCATTATACGAAATTTGTGGGTGACAGTGGGGAGCTCTAAATCAAAATGATTTATTACATGAAGCAGATATCTACAAGATGAAAGCGCCCATGGTAGTAAGGGAGGAGAGAGACCTGATCGCGCAATACATTCCCCAGCGTGCAGTCCTAACTGGATCATTTATCTAAATTCGAACACAAAAATATCTGCATTTTCAGAAATTTCGGCATTGATTTAGATAGGACAATGACAGGCTCAAGTGTTTCTATTGCGGATATGTTGCAACATTACTAAGGGAAAAATCAATTCAACTTTGCCGAGTATTAATGTTTTCCTAAAGATTTACCTATGAATGTCCATCAGCAACGCCTCATGGAAGAAGTTTTTTCTCTTTTTGAAAACCATCCATAATTGCATCTTTGAGGAAATCTAGTTCTCAGGTAAGCAAGAGTGCGTTTACAACTTTGTCACTTAATTCAAGCATTATAGGAACATTGGCATTTGGTAACATAGTAGAAGATCAAGCCATCCCAATAATCGTGAAAATGAAATGTTTCTCTGTAAGTAATTTTACTAATTTATGTTTATTCATTTCTTCTTGCTCGCTGTCGTTCAATCGATTTACAATTAACATCGCAGCAGCATAACGGGTTTTTTTAATTAAAAATAGTATTTCTTACGCCGCAAATTTAAATGAACATTTGCAAGGAAATTTCACCGCGTATAAATAACCGTAAGATTATTCAATTTACTTACATACAATTTAATTTGCATATAAATACACTGAAGTGCCAGAAAAACTGGTGCATCAGTCTAATACTTGGTAGGTCCCCCACGGGAGCGCAGGACTGCCTGAATACGACGAAGCATGGACTCCACTAGCTTCTGGAAATATTCTGTAGGCAATGCATACTTCCTGCAGAGCGTTCCACAATTCGGGTGTATTCCGAGGTCTAAGATTCCTGTGTTCGATAGCGCGTTGCATGACATTCCAAATGTGTTCTATCACGTTCAGATTTGGGGACTTGGATGGGAATGGCAACACCCCAAACTCGGATGAATGCTCCTCTAACCATAATGTGGTGTCCCGACACTTGTGTGGAGGTGCATTGTCTGCTGGAACAGGCCCAACCTATCAGCATGAATGCAGGACATGAACGGGTTTATCTCGTCAGAAAGGATGCGCACATAGCGTTGGATGGTCACAGACGTTTGTAGACGTACCAGAGGTCCCAGTGAAATCCAGCTAAACACACCCCATACCATTACGGACCCCCCACCAGCCGGTACAGTTCCCTGTTGACAGGCGGGATCCATGGTTTCATGGGATTTGAGCCACACACGAATCCTTCCATCTGCCCGATACAGTTGGAAACACGACTCCTCAGATCAGGCTATACTAATTTATGTTTCTTCATTTCTTCTTGCTCGCTGTCGTTCAATCGATTTACAGTTAACATTGCAGCAGCATAACGGTTATTTTTTAATTATAAAGAGTATTTCTTACGCCGCAAATTTAAATGAAAATTCGCAAGGAAATTTCACCGCGTATAAATAACCGTGAGATTGCTCAATTTACTTACATACAATTTAATTTGCATGTAAATACACTGAAGTGTCAGAAAAATTGGTACACCAGTCTAGTACTTGGTAGGTCCCCCACGGGAGCGGAGGACTGCAGAAATACGACGGGGCATGGACTCCACTAGCTTCTGGAAATATGCTGTAGGCAATGCACACCATACTTCCTGCAGAGCGTTCCACAATTCGGGTGTATTCCGAGGTCTGGGATTCCTGTGTTCGATAGCGCGTTGCATGGCATCCCAAATGTGTTCTATCACGTTCAGATTTGGGGACTTGGGTGTGGATGGCAACACCCCCAAACTCAGATGAATGCTCGTCTCACCATAATGTGGCGTCTCGACACTTGTGTGGAGGTGCGTTGTCCTGCTGGAACAGGCCCAACCCATCAGCATGAATGTAGGACATGAACGGATTTATCTCGTGAGAAAGGATGCGCACATAGCGTTGGATGGTCACAGACGTTTGTAGACGTACCAGAGGTCCGAATGAAGTGCAGCTAAACACACCCCATTACGGATCACCCACCAGCCGGTACAGTTCCCTGTTGACAGGCGGGATCCATGGCTTCATGGGGTTTGAGCCACACACTAATCCTTCCATCTGCCCGATACAGTTGGAAACGCGACTCGTCAGACCAGGCTACTTGTTTCCAGCCATCAAACGTCCAGTGGCGGTGTTGCCGTGCCCAAGCGAGGCGCATAGCTCTGTGTCGTGCATCCATCAAGGAGACTCGAGTTGGGCGTCAGCTCGTAAAGCCTATAACGTTCAGGGCACAGTCCGGACGCTGATGCTTGTTGCGGCTCCAGCATTGAATTCCGATTATACCTGCGAGAGTGTTGCACGTGAAACGATTCTTGACTGCCGACAATGATCACGTTCACCCAATGTCTTTTTGCGGCCACACTGGTATCGTAGGTTGGAGGTTTTGTCAGAATTCTTGTAGTCACGGTACACCCTTGCAATGGTCGTCCGTGAAAATCCGCACTTCGTTTCTACCTCCGAAATACTATGGCCCATCTCACGAGCGCCAACTATGACACCGCGTTGAAAATCGCTTAAATCGTTATTACTTGCCATTCTCTTGCCGAAAACAGCTCTGACAGCCGGCAAGGATGTCTATCGCTTTATATACGCACTGTCGGACGCAACCGAGTACGAGCATAGGTGACGTTGCTATGTATTTTGCATAAGCTCGTCTGTACTAGTTTTTCTGGCACTTCAGTGTAGATTAATTGACGGCGAAAAGAAGTTTAAAAATTTGGGCAAAGTAAACTTGCGAGCAAAGGATATTTATAATTTCAGTGGCCAGTTTTAAATAACACATGTACTAAAAATTCTACAGAGTTGTTCTTGAGAATGTGCTGATTCTTTTTGTGATAAAAAAATCCATATATAATTTAAATATTAAATTCAAATGTTTATTTCGAGGCGTCTTATTTTTCTTGGCCCAGGGCGCTGTAATGTTTAAACCAACCTCCTGCAGAATCTGTTAAAAAGCTCAAACAACTTTAACATGCACCTTGGTAGACTTGTGTGATCATTATCAAAGTAACATTGATAATCTTTAGTCGATGAAAATACCGATTAGGTTTAAATGAAACAGATAAGCTTAACAAAAAATTCGGCTTAAAGATTCGAACTTATCGTTTAAGAGTACTCTTTATATGCATTAATCTTCTCATCAAAATAACAACTTCA
Source organism: Macrothele yani (assembly GCA_039090855.1). NCBI lineage: Eukaryota > Metazoa > Arthropoda > Arachnida > Araneae > Macrothelidae > Macrothele > Macrothele yani. The sequence continues at coordinate 131,355,509 of CM076995.1, read as the reverse complement.
GTTGGAAATGCAAATGCTTTATAGATTATCCCTAACACATTATAATCGTTTAAAATCAAATCGAAAGTAAGTGCTAGCTTTCCTTGAATGAACTCTTTAATAACAACAGGTTGAGCGCAGGATCACATGATGGTCCTATCTGAGTATTTTAAGCATTTTTATTCATTCGCTAGATGTCCTGTTGAACACATACACATTTCTAATGAAAGATACTGATATTTTCCTGTTTCCACTCACACAAAGTTGAAATGGATCAGTACGGCTACTTTTTAAATCGCAAAAATCGAGCTGTTAGAAAAAATTAGAAACGACGACCAGTCTTGTAAAATTTGCATCAGTATCGGTAATAAACCTTAGATTAATATCGATAGCCCCTTTTCGCCCCTACAAAATGCCATGATTTTAGACGTCTTTTCAGGCAGCGATACAAATGATAGCGCAGGCTACTATTGTTCGGATTCTTCGGCAACTATTCCAAGATTTCCAATAAATTCTTCTGGTGTCTCATTATATGTCTCTCGAGATATCATCTCACATAAACGACTTCGATTATCTAAGTAGATATGATGGCATCTATTTGAAAATCTAGGAAAGTAATTCCAATATCCACATGCTGCTTTTATCTCTCTTATCGTTCGATTTTTTCGTTATGTTGGTAAGTTCCCTGGCTGCATATATACATATACAGTATATTTTCAAAGCTGTTCAGATTTACTAAACCGGTAGTTAACATAAACTCAGACCCATTATAGAATTTCGTCTTCATTCACGCAACATTTCGAAAGAGCAATATACGAAGGTCTAGAATGTTGTTTGGAAACCATAAACTTTATTTACGAGAACCGATTCGACTTCAGAAAATTTTGATTGAATGCCATTGCTTTCATTAATCCCACTGAAGAATTAAGCGCATTGGCTGATGGAGGCAATTTTAACTGTGAGTCGTGTGATATAATAAATGGCCCTCCAAAAAGAAATTCCACGGTGTCTTTCGAAGAAAACTAAATTTCATAGATGTAAGAATATTGAACTGGTTTTGAAGTCACCAAAGTAATAGAAATAAATTTGGCTTCAGTCAGAAGTAATACATTAGTTCTCTGGGGTACCTAAAATAGGGAACCACAAAGGTTTAATTCTGTAAATTTTATTCCTTTATGTCCTTTATTTATTTATTTATTTATTTATTTTTGTTTGGGAGTTTAACGACAACCGCGAGCAGCCCGTTAGGCTATAAATGTCGTCAGAATTGGTTCCCGGGAAGGAAGAGAGCTAGTGCCGTTAGGTAAACACAACATCCATGTCTCACCCTATATTCGAACCCAGACCCATCTCGCAGGAATGGTCACAAGCCAGCGCTTAGACCATTGCGCCATCGGGGAAGCTATCTCCTTTAACGGAACCTAAAACAATATCAGATTTAATAACCTGTATTCTAAATGCGGGCAACATAATTTCTTTCCCGTTTAATAGAGAGCTTTTTCAAAGAATTGTATAAGATAGTAAAGATTTTTGTCAGAGTCGTATTTTTAATGTTCGTGGAATATAGCTGGCTGAATACTACACAAATCAGTTCTTATTTAATTTCATTTTTAAGCGAATCAGGAGTCACTCAAATAACTTCAAATAAGGTTAATTACAGATCGATCCCTTTATTTTCTGTCAACAGATCCTTGAACAGTAACTTTCCAACAGAATAGAGCACATCATCTTCGAACATTAAACGTCTTAGATTAGCAGTAAACATCCGAACTAAATAACGTTAACTGGTAGAACTGTAAACGATAAATATATAAATATCAGCACAACACGCAGCCTTTAAATAGACACAACTTTAACTATACAACGTCTTTTTTTACAATTAGCATTGACTTAAACCATTAACAGACACTCTGCTGCTTCTCAAAACATTATATATATATATACTTAAGAGCAAAACTGAAGATTAAGCACTGCTGAAATACTTTGTACATATTGCAACTAACTGTTTAAGGTATATAACTTTCACAAAGTTTTCTTTAGTTAATTATTATCTTTAACTTATTCTCGTTTTCGTGCTGTCATAAGTTGTAGAGTAGGGGGTTTTAGACTCAAGTTTTCTTTCAAAATTCTGTTCGTTAAAAATTAATATTTCCTTTTTTTAATTGCAATGTAAAAATTTGGATTTCTTTTGCATTGATTTTCAGGTTTAAATTCTCTCTCAAACGAACTTGGAATTTCGTTATGGCTGAAAATCATTTCTAATTATTATGTCACTCTCACAGCTTGAGTTCTCTTTAATCTTCTTCTCTCTGTTTAATAGTAACAGATGAAGAGCATGGGTCGGGCCAGGAAGGTTAATGGATGCAAGCGAAATTGTTAACTAGTGCTAGGTCATGCAACTCTACGGAGGACATGACATATATATATTTTTTAAACTATTTTAGGTGGGAATGTTACTTGCATCTATGGCCTTGCAGAAACCCATTTCCAACTAGGTCTTTGTGGAAGTGAGAAAATGCAGAGTTTTTGCTTGGTCCTTGATAAAGCCAAGGCTCAGTATTCTCGACACCTTCTACATTCAGTTGTTTTATTTTATTATTTTTTTATCTTTTCTCCTTTTACTCACACAGGTAGATACATAACCTTTTCTAGGTTGTACTAGGTGTGAGTCAAAATTATATTTGTATTTTTTTTGCTTAGGTATCTTCTTTTTAGAATATATATATATATATATATATATATATATATATATATATGGAAACAGCAACAAAATTAGCTGGGTCTAAGAACAAGTTGCATGTAAATAAATTATCAGGAAAAACGAAAATGTTGATGCAAAAAGAAGAGATGAGGACAACTAAAGAAGATGTGACTTCCAAAGTGGAATATATAGAGCTATGCAAGACAGTACGAAAAGTATCACTGAAGACGTAAGTAAATTCAACTGTGAACTAGTGAGGAAAGCAATTGAAAACAACCAAAGCCTAAAGATAGCAAAGGGACATCTCAGTAAGGGAAGAAAACAGATTATGGCACTGAGAAAAGAAGATGGTTCTGTAACAAGAAATAGAGGCGAAATTTTGACAAGAGTGAAAATTTCTACTCCAAATTATATGAAAGGGATGATACATGCACTCCAGACATCATGAAAGATACCAGTACCAGAGTTCCTCCAGTCCTTCCAGCAGAAGTTGCACATGCAATCAAGAACATGAAGCGGGGAAAAGCTCCAGGAGAAGATGGAATTACTGTAGACATCATACAAGAAGCAAGTGGAGAAATCGAAACAGTACTCGCCCAAATTTTCACTCGATGCCTAAATGAAGGAAAGATTCCTGAGGATTGGAACATCGCTACAATGATCCTTCTACATAAGAAAGGTGACATTGAGGATCTCGGAAACTACAGACCTATCAGCCTCCTATCAGTAGTTTATAAAATCTTCACTAAAGTTCTTTCACACCGCTTGAAGGTAACACTAGACATGGCTCAACCGAGAGAACAAGCTGGATTCAGGAGTGGCTACAGCACAATAGATCATATCCATGTGCTGAGAGAACTAATTGAAAGAGCGAGGGAATATGAACTTCCATTGTGCATGGCTTTTATCGATTATGAAAAAGCCTTTGATTCGGTGAAACCATCAGCAGTTACAATGGCTCTGAAAACCTGTGGTATTGAAGATGCATACATTATTATTATTAATAACATCTATGAAAATGCAAGTGCAAAGATTAGGCTGTTTGAAAATACAACACACATAAAAATTGGAAAGGGAGTGAGACAAGGTGACACCATATCTCCGAAGCTCTTTAATGCCACATTGGAGGGTGTTTTTCAGTCACTGAGCTGGGAAAACAAGGGGATAAAGATTAATGGAGATTATCTAACCCACCTTCGTTTTGCTGATGACATAGTCATTTTTGCAACTAGCCCATCAGAGCTGCAGAGTATGATCCAGGAACTTGCTGACAAGAGTAAAGAAGTGGGATTAAAAATGAACTTTCAGAAGACAAAAGTGATGTTCAATGCTTTTACAAGAAATGAAGATTTATCGATTGATGGAGAAAAGCTGGAGATAACAGACACGTACGTTTATCTTGGACAGCAGATATCGAGTGAGGGTTACATTGATGAAGAAATTAATCGGCGTACAAAACTTGCCTGGAGAGCTTTTGGAAGAAACAGCATAATTTTCAAGAGCAATATGCCATTATGTCTTAAAAGAAAAGTGTTTGATCAATGCATCCTTCCAGTGCTTACGTATGGTGCAGAGACGTGGACCTTAACTAAAAGAGACATACAAAGGCTGCAGACAGCTCAAAGAAGCATGGAGAGGTGCATACTTGGTGTAACCAGGAGAGATAAGAAGAGGAACTCGTGGATCCGAAAAATGACAAGAGTGGAAGACATCATGATCAGAGTTAAATCCCTGAAATGGCAATGGGCTGGACATACTGCCAGAAGGACAGGTCATCGATGGATAGCCGAAATTTTAGATTGGATTCCAAGGGACAGGAGAAGACCCAGAAGAAGACCACATGGGAGATGGGTGGATGAAATTCGAAAGTATGCAGGGGTGACATGGAGGAGACTGGCACAAGACAGACCGTTGTGGAGGAAACTTGGGGAGACCTTCGTTCAGCAGTGGATTGATAATGGTTGACAATGATGATGATGATGATATATATATATCGTTCAGTTCTCATCTCAGACATCCACGCGGCATTCTTTCTGACCTCAGGGTGCTCCCAATCATAATCTTGCGAGAGAGAAGATATCACCGTAAATTTGAAAAATGGTAAGGAGAACGAATTCAAATTTAAATAGAGAAAGAAACTAAAAAGGAAAGTTAAATTAGAGTATACGTCACATATGGTTCTGGATATTCGCACGTGTTGGCCCGAGTCAAGTCCACTGGCCGTCCCGGTGGCACAGTTGTATAAGCGTTGGTTTTTGACAGTTCGTCCGAGAGTGCCGGGAATCAAGTCCCGGAAGAGACATGTGTGATGTGTTTGCCTTACGGCCTTGGCTCTCTCCCTTCCCTGGAACCAGTGGCCCCAAATAAGAGATACATAACTGCTTGTAGCATATTGAGTTACTCACAGTGGTCGTTAAACTCTTAAACTAAGGGCAATTATGCGACATGAGTAGTGCGTTCGACTGATCTCTTCCTTATCTGGAGTTAGCGGCCAAAATTAGGGACAGAGACAACTTATTTTTTATCAAATCGTACCTATCGTTATTTAGAGTTTTTTTTTTTATTGGAGGTTTGACGACCACCGTGAGCAACTCAGTGGGCTATAAGCAGTCGCCCGTCCCTAATTTAGGGCCACTAGTTCCAGGGAAGGGAGAGAGCTAGTGACGTAAGACACACACAACATCCATGCCTCACCGGGATTCAAACCCGGACCCATCTCGAACGAATGATCAGAAGCAATCGCTTAGACCACTGCGCTACCGGGACGGCATTTAGAGTTTTGAGAAATATTTCATCATTCATCCTTTAGCACTTTAGAGACCGCCATTTTCACACTCTAAGTAAGACAATAATAATTCAGTAAGTTCTGAATACATTTCCTAGCTTTAAATATTTGCAGTTTTGTGCCATTTCTTTTCTACACTGGTGTGCAAAAATTAAGGACGAAGAGGAGAAATTAGCATAACAGCGGAACGAGCAGACATAACGGACCGAAAGGCCACTCAGAAGATAGACTAGGGTCCAGTACGGTAGGGCATGCGCATATATGCAACATGACGTAGGGTGTGGGGGGAGTATCGGAAGGGTATAAAGCACACGGACGGTGTACGCTCAGTAATTCGGTGAAAGCTATTGCACGGTGTACATCGGTTTGAACGACGTCGAGTTGCTGCCACCGAGTGATATGGCCAACAGGCAATCCAGTAGACGACATCTGTATGACTTTACCCGAGGTAGCGTCATTGGAAAGTTGGAAGAAGGTCAAAGTGTGACTAGTGTGGCCGAGGAGTTCGGGATTGCTCACAGCATGGTTTCACGAGCTTGGAGAGCATTTCAAACGACAGAAACAGCTGTCCGAGAGTTTAGCAGTGGTCGTCCACGAGCAACCACGGTAGCGTACGACCGGTATATTGTCCTACAGGCGAGAAGAGAGAGACGGCAGACAGCGAGAGAAATCGCAAGGCACATGCAACAGACAACTGGACGTCCGTTATCGCGTTTTACCGTGGCCAGGAGGCTGCACAAAGGTGGTCTATTTGCACGACGACCAGTACGGTGTGTGCCATTAACGCCTGCTCATCGAAGACGGCGGTTTCTGTGGTGCCATGAACACAAGAACTGGACACATCAGCAATGGGATAGAGTTCTCTTTACGGATGAGAGCCGATTTAGTCTGACGAGCGATTCTGTACGTATACATATCTGGAGAGAGCAAGGAATACGCAATCACACCTCCAACATCATCGGAAGGAACCGGTTTGGAGGTGGCGGAGTTCTCGTTTGAGGCGGTATTATTCTTGGTACCCGTACTGACTTCCACATCTTCCAAGGAGGTTCAGTCACTGGTGTCCGCTATTGAACCGAGGTTTTTCTGCCTCGCGTGCGTGTGTTTAGAGGTGCTGTGGGTCCTGAGTTCCTCTTCATGGACGACAACGCCACACCTCATCGTACAATGACTGTCGCAGAGCTGTTGGCGAGTAAAAATATTCAACGCATGGATTGGCCCGCAAGGTCCCCGGACCTAAATCCAATTGAACACGTGTGGAACCTTCTCGGGAGACGCTTGGCAGCACATCCCCAGCCGCCAGCAACGATTCCACAGCTGCGATTGGCGCTACAAGAGGAATGGGCCGTGATGCCTCAACAGCTCCTAGATAACCTCGTCCTCAGCATGTAAAGACGTTGTACATCCTGCAACGCAGTGAGGGGTGATCATATCCCCTACTAAAGACTGGATTTTCTTGGCAGCCGCCTGTCACATGGACGTTTCTGTCTTCTGTCCAGTTGTGCTCGAAGCTACCTTTTCAATAAAGTGCCTTTGCATCCTTTGGATTCCTTGTTTGGACGGTTTTGCTCACTTGTCGCATATTCTTACATCTTGGGGATCTTATGGTATGATTTGAGTTGATGTGGAGCACTTCTGCACTACGTTATTTCGAAAAACCGTCTCGTCCTTAATTTTTGCACGCCACTGTAAGTTAACATAATTGATAGTGTACTCTGATACCTGTATTACTATTCAGTAAGTCACCAAACTCAGCTAGTTCCACTACAGCTTATTACTTGCTGCAATACAGATAAATTACCAATTACTGTTACCTAAAAAGTAAAATTGAAAACAGAATAATCAATCCAGGAAGATTCCAGCATAGAATGTTATCCAATCAGTTTCTTGAGGTGAAAGTTTATTTATAGATTCAAATGAACAGCACGTAGTGGAAATATTTCTGTACTAACGGCAGCAGCGCCATGTCGTCCAGAAACTTTTGAACGCACTTTGTATATGCCCAACTATTTTGAAAACTAAGAAAAAGCAATAGTTGGGGTGCTTTAAAATATGTTTTTATTATTTCGCTGTTTTCCCGGAAATTTGTCATTTTCTTCCGGAAATTTTCATCTGGTTTCAGATATGTTCTTTCAAACATACGCATGAAAAAACCTTCAATTCCGTCAAAATTTTAGTTTGCTCTTAGGGACCCCGTTGGGGCCAACTTTTACTTAAAAACTCGATGGGATAAAATGGTCTATATCGAAGGAATGTGTTGGAAATGGCTAAAATCCGATTAATACTCAGAGAGCATGAGCAAGACAACACAGATTTCCACGCCACTAACTACTCTCAAAGAAACCAGGTAACTATCCCTTAAAAGATATACTTGTCCTTACTAGCAGGTAAAGTTTCTTCCCTTTTATGGCTGCAATGTAAGGCATAGCGGAAAATGCGAAGCGGGACTTCCTCTCCGACTGAAATTTCGTCTCCCCATTTTACAACCGCAAATGGTCCCAGCATAAGGCAAACAGGCACGGCGGAAATAAATCGGCGCAGTGGTCTAAACGCTGGCTTCTGAAAATCCGTCAGTGACGGGTCAAGATTCGAGTCATTGTGTTTGTCTTACGGCAGTGGCTCTCTCCCTTCCCTGGAGTTAGTGGTCCTAAATCAGGAACAGGTGACTTTTTATATCCCATCGAATTTCTACAGTGATTGTTAAAACCCAAAACCAAGAAGAAATAAAGAGGAATTCTACATGATATTTTGAGGGAATCACCTCTTTTGCATAATATATTATTTTCATTAAAGAATCGTTCACAAACGACTCAGTTTGCTGATTCGTTCTTCTCGAAGGAATCGTTCGTGTGCAGCCTTAATTTCTTGAAACATGAATGGATTTTGTCTTGGTCCCTTTCCCAAGCCATCTCTATATATAGTGTTTAGTCTTGGTCCCGTTCCCAAGCCATCTCGTTATATAGGTATACCGTATGCAAATAGGGTGGATTCCGGTTAACTGGACCATCGGTTAATCGGGGCAGCGTTTATTTGAGGCAAATTTTGAAGAACATCCCAAATTAGTCCTTTGGGATAAATCTTCGCATAATTGGGGCAATCGCTTAATTGAGACAAAGTGTTCTAGACCCGATGTGTCCCAATTAACCGAAATTTACTTTATTAACTGAAAAAAATCCGAAATCCGAGACACTTCCGGCCCCAAGCATTTCGGATAACGGATACTCATCCTTTATCTGCAACGAGATAGATCGAATGCAGATAACGGATGCTCATCCTTTATCTGCAACGAGATAGATCGAATGCATAAAATTCTTCCTTATTTATTGGACACAATCATTTCGAGGCAGATTTTGCAGTCGTCAAAAGGAGACGAAGAAAGTTCGTTGCAAGCCAGCTTATTTTTTTATGGAACTGTTTTAACAATGTACCTAAACATCTTGATCGTATACGCACACAGCGGCCTATGAATCAGAAGCCTGTATGTATATATACGTTAACGTCACTTACATGGCTTATATGCAAAACACGTAGTCACGTGCGTCCTCACGTGATCTAAACAATCATTTAAGATTGTAGCTTGTCAGTAATCGTCAGTAGTGTTGATCACAATGCGAAAAACAAAGTATTTTTCGGAGTACGATAAAGGGCATATTGCGGATATCTGTCTGGCTAAAGCGCCGATTTTGAAAACACCAGAGCTGACCGAGTTGAGATATCCCGTGTCTTTAATCAGTGGAAAAATATATCACATTGCTTGTCTACGAGAAGTAACTGTAGCACGATGACAATCTGTCAGGGAAGATATAGTTGTCGTCTGAGAAGGTTTGTGGAGAGAAACAGGACTTCCTGTGTGATTGATCGAAGCATTCAATAAAGGCTGTTTCTGACCCATATCACAACGAACTATGTGCAGGGAATTAACGAGTTAGTAAAATCATGCAATGCATTGATTATGATACGCTTCCCAACATACCAGAAATCATTACTCAAGTTATGAGGATAATAGCTGTGGAATAAATCTCGCTCCTGTGCCTTGAGATTTGACCCAATTTCACCCATTTTCAATAGGGTTCGCCCCAGGTGGTCTCCTACCACATACAAAATTTTTATCGAAATCGAACCATTTTTACGTAAGTTATGGAGCATGAGTGCAATGGATTGGATCCCGCTCCTATGTCCTGACCTTTGACTCCACTTCGCCCATTTTCAATAGGGTGCGTCCCCAAATAGTTCCCTACCACATACTAAAATTTCATCGAAATCGAACCATTTTTACGCACGTTATGACGCATAAGGGCAATGGAATGGATCCCGCTCCTATGTCCTGACCCTTGACCACATTTCGTCCATTTTAATAGGGTTAGTCCCCAAGTGGTCCCCTACCACATACTGAAATTTCATCGATATCGAACTATGTTTACGCAACTTATGACGCATATGGGAAATGGAAAAGATCCCGCTCCTATGTCCTAACCTTTGACCCCATTTCGCCCATTTTCAATAGGGTTCGTCCCCAAGTGATTTCCTGCCACATACTAAAATTTTATCGAAATCGAACCATTTATACGCAAAATATGGCGCATGAGTGCAATGGAATGGATCCCGCTCCTATGTCCTGACCTTTGACCCCATTTCGCCCATTTTCAATAGAGTTCGTCTCCAGTGGTCCCCTACCACATACTAAAATTTCATCGAAATCGAACCATTTTTACGCGAGTTATCGTGCGGACAGGTGGACAGACGGACAAAACTGGAGCGTATACGCTTCTTCAACCTACGTTTGGAAAGCGTAAAAAAATCCTATGTCGGCAGTCGCGTGCCTATACGGAAAACACTCCCCTGTTTTCTAAGAAGAACCGGAAAGTTCGTCTTCAGTGGTTTCAGGTGCACTGTGACTGGACACATCAGGAACAATTTCATGTGATTCGACGAGATACGGTTTATCTTGTTCTCTATACCGACAATAGGCAGAGAGTTTGGCGAGAACTCCATTAAGCAATGATCCCAGCTTGTCTTGTAGACACAACTCAAAATTCTGGAGGTGGTGTCATGTTGTAGGGCACTTTCTGTTGATACTGAATGGGTCCCTTGATATTGCGGGAAGGTCGGGTGTCCTGCAAGTTTTATATTGACATGGTTGTAGATCAAGTCCATTCTGCAATATTGACTTTCTATCCAGTAGGTGACGGCTGTTCCATGGACGACAATGTTACTGTCCCTCGTGTACAGAAGCGGTTCAGCGAGCACGACAGCAACTTTCACCATCTTCCCTGACCACCATAAGAGCCGGATCTGAACCCCATTGAGAATGTATGGGACATGTTCGAAAGACAGATCGGGGATCAAAGTCCTCTTCTATCAAATCTGAGCCAGTTAAAGGACTGTCTATTGAACGCTTGGTATACAGAGACGTAGATGCATTCCAACATTTTGTGGAATCTATGCTAAATTGCATACGTGCGGTAATTCGGGTTAAAGTATGTCCAACACGGTATTGAATCATAGGCCGGTATCTGTAGTAACACTTTACCTAAGGACTATGTTACAGAGGTATTTTCAAACCATAACATTTAGAAAAATAATACCCCATGCATCGAATAAGTCCAGAACGTTTTATAAGACGTTTTTGTTTCAGACAAAATTTGTTTAAAGAAACATTTTAGCTGACTAAACGTGATGCAGCTCCCCGGTAGTTGAGTGATCAGAGTGGCGGGCTTCAGGCTAAACGTCCGAGTTGGGCGGCAGCCCAGTCTACGAAGAGGCATGAGTGATGCATATGTCACAAGGCGCTGACATTGTCCTTCTCCTGACACTAGAATGTGCAACTTAAAAGAAAGGCGAGTTCCTAGATCCCTAGATGCTCACAAGAATCACTAAATCCCAGAACAAAAAAACCAAAAACATTCTGATGCAGTGCATGCTGTTCCAGCAGATCAGATCAGAACATATGTAGAGGATTTTAGGAAGGGAGTGTCTGAACCCAGTTCTTAAACAACCCTTAGAAATAGGAAGCTAGGAGATTTAAGGTAGAGTGCCCGATAGCAAAGTCACACGGAAGCGAGGTAGAAAGTGGGAGGAAGACGCCCTTATTTGTTACCGGGGGCCAATACCCGGGGTCCGACGGCTTAACGTACCCATCCGACGCACGGCGGGTATTTAGTGGTTCGAGAGTTCGTACCTGCCCGGGATCGAACCTGAAGTTACATCCATGGCAGTCACGAACGCTGACCACTAAGTCACCCGCAGCCCATGCTGCTCCAGCAGGTTGAAATTGCTGTTAAAATATCAAAAACATTGTTAGTGATCGATTACCAAAACAGTATATTGTAACTCCTAAAAACGTTGAAAGTCAATACAGATTTATTCTAAGTTGAAAGACAATACAGATCTTTCTGAGAATTAGTTGAAAGCGAAATTACAGATTCATTCTGAGAATGTGTTGCGTTCATTGCATTTGAGTGTTTCCGAAATTGCTTTTTAAGTGTTTTCGAAATTGTTTAAGGTTGCAACTCTCACTTTTCCTATACAAAAAATGGAAAAACTTCCCCCTTTAAGTGTATGGCTAAAATACTACGTACTCCTTTAAATTCGCTATTGATAAAACAACACCCAAGAATGAGGTTTTGTCACCGTCAAAATTTGCATAAAGTCTAATCCACAAGAATGACATTTTTCCAAAGGAAAGTTAGGGTTTTCGATGAACATAAATTTATGAAGAACGTGCACCGCAAAAACAAATCTGAAATTCACGATCCACTTTCCGTGATTCTTTTCGTGAGTTAACGAAACATATTTCTCATACAACCTTTTCCGTGAAATGACGGAAGAAATTCTGAATTTCACGGATTTTTCATACGCCAGAAAAATTCCGAATTTTCAGAGACGTTTCCGCAATTCCTTTCTTATATTGACGGTAAATGACCGTTTTCAGGATGTATTAACAGAAAATCATGAATTTTCAGAGACGTTTCCGCAATTCCTTTCTTATATTGACGGTAAATGACCGTTTTCAGGATGTATTAACATCAATTATGAATTTTCAGAAACCCAGTGGCGTATATTCGAGGCTAGCTACTCTAGCTGCGAAGCCCAGAGAATGCACAAATAAAACTGAATTAAATATACACAAATAAAAATTTATTATCAAAGGTATTAAAATATGTCTGTGCTTTAGCTACGAAAAAAAACTCGCTCTGAAACACTTCTTTGACTTAGTCTGGCGAGCGAAAACCATCGGCATAACGCAAGCAGCTCTTCCAGAGTCTTCGCAGTTCTGATGCGAAAACCTTCCGTACAATCGCCTGCTAGTGTTTCCATGGCAACATGAATCAGCTGGTAGAGGGGAATGGGCCATTACTTTGGGAAACGGTTCGCTCAGAAAAAGAAGAGTTAGACTATCTCAGTCACTCGCATACTCCCGCCCATAACAGTGCTTCGCGAGAGTTGTTTCAGTTTTTGTGAAGTGTCAATGAATTAAAATCAGAGATATTATATCTTAAATTCGTGGCTTTGTTGGATTTGAACTGTTTTGGTAAATTTTGTGAAAGCTTTCCCTGAACATCTGCTGCCAGAACTTAAAGAACTCTGTGTTTCACATTTTGATACAGCTTGACTAAAAAATGAATTGAAGGTGTTTTATTCCTTTGATGAATACAAAAACAAATCAGTAAGAGACATTAAAGTTGGATACATTGGACATAGTGTTTAGTGAGGTGTACAAATTGGCAGACCTCATATTAAACTTTCCATCAACAACTGCAACTGCCGAAAGAAGTTTTTCAGCATTCAGAAAATCAAGTTATATCTTAGAGTCACACAAGAACATGCACATTCGAAAAACTTGGCTGTTTTGTCAATAGAGAAAAACATTCTTTTTAAATATGAAAAATTACTCGGAAGAAACATTTTATGAAAACGTAGCACTCAAGTTCACACAAAAGGAAAAGAAGAATGGAGTTCATGCACAAATGAAGTATTCAGAAGAAGAATAGAGTTCATGTACAAGTGTTCAAATCCTACTCCTCATATTTATTTGGTATCATGTTAGCAATGGCATGTACCTAAAATTTCAGAAAAAAAGTTACTTCTATTACTTAACAATTAAAAATTAAACTTCGCAATTTTAAGAAAAACATTACTGGGGGAGATGGGTGTGAGATAACCCAGGTCTCGGACACAAGATACGCCGCTGCAGAAACCTTTCCACAACTCTTGTCGTATATTAACGGAAAAACTCCGTTCTCTCTTTTTCCTTATCCATATGACGAAAAATGGGAGAGATTTACGGAAATACTTGGGGGTTTCATTAACTGTTAAATTTCAATAGTCTGCCAGAGTATTTGATTTTAAAGTTCTGTAACGAGATCGGATATTGTGGAGAGTATATCGCATGAGTTTTGGTTACTATAGCACAGGATATTTCTTTTTCTCTTCCCCATTTTGTGCACCAGCTATTATATATTATGTTACCGTAAGAAACACAGTATTTAATGCATTGTGCAGGTGATTGTATGATATCTATCTATCACTCTGCGCAGTCCTTAAGGCAAAAACTACATAGCCATCAAGAGTAAATTTTATATTTAGAAGTTTTGTGAAATATTCTTCTATCTATCTTCTATACATAGTATAAAATAAAGGCCCCGGTAGGCATCTGTCTGTTTGTTCTAACTAATCTCAAGAACCGCTGGACGGATTTTGATGCGGTTTTCACCATTCCATAGAGCATTTGTCTAGGAAGGTTTAGGTGTATGAAACATTAATCTATGACAAAAGGGAGCGGAGCAGTAACGCTTTTAGTTACAAGTCAAAGATAAAACCGCCGTTCGCATTCTTTCGTGGCTTCCACTGCCTAAACAACGATGCGCGGCGACCGGTTTACGAAACTTTTTTGCTCGTTGGGGAAAAGACGCGAGGCGTATGTGCGACGGCCGTCGGGAAAAAGACGTGAGACGCATGGGCGGCGTCCGGTCTCACAGCATGTAAGACCACAAACTAAATGCGTAGTTACATAGGACGCTGAAAGAATTGGTTTATCGGCGCTCGAACAGAATAAATGCGTAGTTGTTTTCGTCCACACGTATGTATCTCTTTGAGTAGCTCTTTAATTAAAATTTAAATATTGTGTTAACATCATGCCGAGACGAAAATCGAATATAGGTCGTAGTACATCGGACGCTAAAAGAATTAATTTATCCCGTATAATGAAACTTTCCAAGAAACAGAATTTCGATTGGCAAATGACAGACAAAAAATGGTTTTACAAAGAGAAATACAGTCGCCTGTTCAACGTAATAATCGTCTCTCTTTAGATTCGCCGTAAATTCTAAATTGCTACCGTGCGATGCCGGCCCGGGCAGCTAGTAATACACTGCTGGACAATTGCTAAGGACGGATCATAAACGGCTATATAGCGCATAAAAAAGTACGTGTGGTTGGATGCCAAGTGAAATAAAATAATGTCAGAATGCCAGGACATTACAAGAAAGACAATTTATTGTGCTCTGAAATCCAGAAGGCTTTGGAACGTGTTCAAGGGACAAACAGGCCATTTTGTGAAGAATACGCAAACGTGAAAAAATGCAATTACCGTCCGCAGGCGTTCCGGCGTAAGATGTTAATACGGGATATGGCCACCATGGAGGGCGATGCAAGATTCCACACGTCGTGTCATGCTTTGCACAACATTATCAAGCAGCTGTTGGGGTAATTTATCCCATTCCTCTGTCAGTGCACGGATGAGGGTGTCCTTGTTTATTGGAGGGCATTGGCGACCTGCAAGACTCCTCCCCAAAGCATCCCACATATTTTCAATGGGATTCGGATCTGGAGAACGTGCTGGCCATACGAGGCGTTGAATATCCTCGCTCTCGAGACACTCCTGGACAGCGAATGTTCAATGACATGTTGCGTTGTCGTCCATGAAAATGAATCTATCACCTACAGCACCACGGAACATGCGAACGTGAGGTAGCAGAACATCATTAATGTATCGTTGGCCAGTCATAGTCCCAGTTGGAAGCACATAGAGGGACGTACGGCCATTGATCATGATGCCAGCCCATAGCATGACACTACATGTCAGATATCGGTCCCTTTCCTGTATGTTTGCTGGACAATATGCAGTACCACTATCACGCCAGATCAGTTGTCGTCGACAATCAGACGATAGGCTGTATCTACTCTCATCTGAGAAGAGGACAGCAGACCAGTCGTTATCAGTCCAATTGCGATGTTGATGGCGCCATTGCAAACGGGCGGTACGGTGACGTCTGGACAATGGGATGCACACAACAGGACGGCGGGCGTATAGTCCTCCTTCATGCAAACGTCTGGCGACAGTTTTTCGGGAGATTCGCTTGCCAGTACGAGCTCAAACTGATTTGCTACCTCACTAGCTGTGCTACGCCGGTGCTTTTTTGTTGATAGCACTATGTACCGATCTTCTGCAGGTGTCATACTGCGAACACGACCTCCCCCGTGACGTTTGCTACACTCTCCATTTGTTTGAAATGATTTCCAAAGCCTTGAAACAACACTGTGGCTGACGTCGAACTCCCTGGCAACATCTGTTATTTTTCGCCTTTCTTCAATCTTGCCAATGATACAGCCACGCGTAAAATCATCTAGGTGATGTCGGGAAGACATACTGAAAATTGCAAGTTCGTCAATTGATTCTTTCCCTTTCAACTTTGCGTTTGAACAACAACGGTCAATACGCGTGAAATCCTTTATATCTCATATCAGCGCTATGACGTCACGAACAAGTTCGGCAATCCAAAATTTGCATACGCACAACATGTCTTACTGTATCCGCACTTATGCTAATTTCCACATTTTCCTGTCTTCCATTTTATGGTTGCTATCGTTGCTATTGTCATCCGTCCTTAGCAATTGTCCGGCAGTGTATTATAAAACAGTACATTTCCTTCCCTTAAAGATAATTGAAGGTTATTGAGTTGAAAAAAAGATCTCAAACTCCATATATTTCTGTTGCTTCGAAAAATCACGATGAAAAAAATATATAATTTGTAATAAGACTCCCTACAGAAAAAAAAATTATTACAAACGTATTCAAAATAATAATAAGCTCCAACATAAAATAAAATGACTGAATCAGTCGCATTAATGAAAAAATAATTCGCCATCACAATTAGTTTTCTCTTGAACGTCAGCCTGATTCCTGTGACTTTCTGGCTCAGTGGTTAAGACGCGCGGCTTCAACCCAAACGACCTTGGCTCGATCACAGGCGCAAAAAGATTATCTCGTGCTAAAATATTCAGCGTGTTGGATTTTACGAAATTTCAGTCTAAATAAGGAAAAACTTGAAACGGACTTTTCTGAAATAAACGGAATTACTGACTACGGAAAATTTGTGAAAATACGGAAGTTGAAAGAAAAACGGGAACTTTCAAAAATGGAAATTCTTTTGAAAGACGGACATTTCCGGGTACTTTGCTGCACATTATTTTCAGAAATTTTCCGTGAATTCACACAACTTATTTTTAGCATGTCTTTTGTAAAAAAAGATCGTGCTTATGTTACCGGTTTGTCCGTCCGTCCGTCTGTACCCACGATATCTCTGCAACTATTAGTCCGATTTGAAAGATTCTTTTTTCATTGGGAAGCTTGAAATATGCGAATGATGATCCTTTATTTCGGTTTTTTTTTTTTTTACGATGTACAATTTTGCCGCTAGAGGGCGTAAATGCAGATGATGTCGAATTCAAAAATACGTTTTATTCCACATGTTTGCTTCTAGACATCCGATTGAAAAAATCCTTTTATCTTTCGATTCCATTTATGTCGAAGAGTATTTTAGATATAGTTACTTTTTCAAATTACGCATAAATTTTCCGCTAGGGAGTGTAAAAGTAAATTACATTTTTCTCCATAACTCTTCTTCTAAACCTCCGATTTGAAAATTTTTTTCTTCGGCGGATACACCTCCTGATGGAAAATCTGTTGCCTATAATTTCTAATTTTTGGTAAAGAATACTTTGGCCACCAGGGGCCGTAAGGTTTAATTTTTGCTTCTGATGTATTTGCCATAAAATCTGAGCTTCTAAAATATCGATTAAAAAAATTACTTCATGGACTGATGCCAATCACATCGATAAACCTTTTCGGAATATTTTCTTCTTAAAATATTCCACAGTTTCTCCGCCAGGGCGCGTAGATGTATATCTTATTTTTGTCAATATCTCTACTTCTAGGTGTTCGATTTGAAAAATTCCCTTCTTTGTTGGATAGTGTTTTCAGTGTGACATGTTTTTCATATATCTTCAAAATTTTCAAGTAATTCATAGACATTCCGCTTGGGGACGTAAATCTAAATTGCGTTTTCCCCTATATCTCTGCTTCTAAATCTTCGATTTGAAAAATTCTTTCTGCACCGGATACAGCTCCTGATTGGAATACCTTGGCACATAATTTCTAATTTTTGTAAAAAGCAGTTTGGCCACCAGGTGGCGTAAGTCTTAATTTCCGCTTCTGATGTATTTGCAGCAAAATATGAGCTTCTAAAATCTCGATTTAAAAAAAGTCGTTTGTTGACCGATACTACTCATGTAAACAAACCTTTTAGGAGCATATTCTTCTTCAAATAATGCATGATTTCTACGCCATGGGGCATAGATTTATATCTTATTTTTGTCAATAGCTCTACTTCTAGGAGTCCGATTTGAAAATTTTCTTCTTTGTTGGACAGCGTTTCCAATGCGAAATGTTTTTCCTATGAATTCAAAATTTTCAAGTAAGTCATTTACTTTCTGCTAGGGGGCACAAAGGTAAATTGCGTTTTCTGCGTTATTTCTGCTTCTAAAACTCCGATTTGAAAACTTCTTCCTGTATCGCATACAAGACCTGATGGAAAATATTTTTCACATAAGTTCTAATTTTTGGTAAAGAATGGTATGGCCACCAGGGGGCATAAGTGTTAATTTCTGCGTCTGATGTATTTGTAGCAAAATCTGGGCTCCTGAAAACTCTACTGAATTTTATTTTCTTGGACCGATATCGCTCATATGGGAAAACATTTTGAGAATACTTTTTCCTAAAATAATGCATGGTTTTCCCACCAGGGGACGTAAAGTCACATCTTATTTTTGTCGATATCTCCGTTTTCAAGAGTCCGATTTGAAAAATTCTTTCTGTGTTGGAGAGCGTTTCTAGTGCGAAATGTTTCTCATATAAATTCGTGTTTTTCTTAATGCACAAGTTTGCAACCAGAGGGTGTAAGCTCACGAATCCGTTTACAGCAATATCTGAGGAATTAAAACCCCGATTCTAAAACTTCTTTTTTCCGTCAAATACTATTGTTTTCCATACTGGTTCCGTTGACTTTGAATAGCTTTGATAAATTTAATTGGCGTCAGAACGGATTCAAAAGACGTGCTTATTACACCCGAAAATTCGGTGTCATCTTTCTTGTTTATAATGTAATTTCAATAGAGTGGCAGCCACGAACGTTGCCCACTAGGCCACCCGCGGCCCTACTTTGTCCACAGTATCCACGGAACCTATCAAACACACGATCCATGTCCCATCGGGTCTCAAACCCGTACGATTAGCTGAAAATGAAAACCCTATCTCTGGCCACTCAGCCACAAAATCCTTGCATTCCGCTTCTTGCTACATTATTCCAAATAATGTGTCTCTCCTCTTTGTGTCCATGCTAGAGGTACAACGAAATTGTATGATACTCTTTGTTGTTACAGAATGTCGCGCAAAGCGACATTTATTGGCAGACCACCAGTATGATTTCTCTCTCTCGGTTAGTGATCATCCTCAGTTGATGTGACATTATCCAATATAAATGTTCCGTAGCATTTTGTGAACAAGAACAGAAAATACACTGGTTTGGAGTTCCATAAGTGCAAGCATAGTGTTATCATATTTATTAAGGTTAATAGATGTCAGTTAAAGGTTAATTTTTCCTTCATTTATTAGGAAATATTAATGAGAATTAAAATGCGCTGGCGAAGTCTTTTTGACATGTTGCGGTAAATGAACTCAGAAAAAAGACAACAAAAACTTTTAAAAGATACGATACTGCAATAAAGTATCCAGAGTGACGTGTGAAAGTGGAACGCATAGAGATAAAATCCATAAGTTTAAACTAAAAGAAAAAAGATTCGTTAGAGCATATACGTAGAAAGAAAAGAGAAAAGGTGAAGTTTTAAGCTATGAAGAACAAAATTATTAAAAGATCACCTTCTGTTAACGAAAAAGATGTTGAAAAGAAAAGAAGAGAAACTTTGCCAAGGTCAAAAAACTGTTAAAAGAAGTTGTGTTTCGTATGCTAAATCCCCTGTCTCGAATAATGGACACAATCATTAAATTACCAAAGTAAAGCATTTTAATTATGCACAACATACTCATTGTTTGATATACAGAAACTTTATTTAATCTCCGTGAACGTAATTTAATTTGTCATTCTAGAAACCAGGAAATTTTACTATGTTTGCTACATCTCATTTTTCCTGAGAACTCCCTGGGGCTCAAGGGTCTTAGCGATCCAATTATTCCCATACTCATTGTAGTGTCGTACTCATTCTTAAGCATTCTCCGGAATTCAGACGTCGGCTTTTCGAAGGAACAACAAAGTATGAGTTCTTTCACTTTTATTTATTTCTGACATCAGACATTCTAGAAAACTTAATGCACCATTTGGGCTTCGCACACTCGGCTAAAAGTCCTTTCAGAACTCGATATTTCTCCTACATTTCGGCGCTATCTTTTCCCTGGACCATTGCGGTATTTTGCCATTTGGACACCTTCTTCGCCTCCTCCGAAAACTGTTTATAACAATCCGTTTTGGACAAATTATTTCCATCATTATTGAATTTAACCGTTCCAATGTGTTTTTGGCTTGTTCTTAGAATTTTTTGTAACGCTTTATTTTAAAAATAAAATTTCATCCAGATCTGAGTTTCTTCGTTGCAGCACATTCGTCCCCACCTACCTGTCATCTTTAATAATTGTTTGTTTGAAATTACGTAATTCTTTGATTCTTAAATTTATATAATTCTCTTGCTTCAATTTATATTATTCTTTAATTTATACAATTATCTTGCTTCAGTTTATATGATTCTTAAATTTATATAATTCCTTGATTCTTTAATTTATATAATTCTTTAATTCCTTAAGTTATATAATTCTCTTGTTTCAACTTATTATGATTCTTAAATTTATATAATTATCTTGCTTCAATTCATATAATTATCTTGTTTCAATTCATATAATTATCTTGTTTCAATTCATATAATTATCTTGTTTCAATTCATATAATTATCTTGTTTCAATTCATATAATTATCTTGTTTCAATTTATATAATTATCTTGTTTCAATTCATATAATTATTTGCTTCTTTAATTTACATAATTCTCTTGCTACAATTTATATGATTGTTTAATTTATATAATTCCCTTGCTACAATTTATATGATTCTTTAATTTATATAATTCTTTGATTCCTTAATTTATAAAATTCTTTGATTCCTTAATTTATATAATTCTTTGATTCCTTAATTTATAAAATTCTTTGATTCTTTAATTTATATAACTATCTTGCCTCAGTTTATGTGATTCTTTAATTTGTATAATGTTTTGATTCTTTAATTTAAATAATTATTTCATTCTTTAATTCATATAATTCTTTGATTGTTTAATTGATAAATTCCTTGATTTCTAATTTACATAATTCCTATATAACCATTTGTTTCTGAATTTACATAATTTTTATATGATTGTTTAACATAATTCTTTGAGCCATTATGGAATCTGATCTATTAAGCATTTTCTTTGCCTCCACTAAACATTATGTTTTAGCTATTATTGAATTTCATTTTTTAAGCGATTTTATCCTAGTTTTTAAGCCATTAATTCACTTTTCTTTTCTTTTTTACATTTTTAAGCCATTATTGTATTTGGTCACCTTAGCCTGCTTTTCTGTACCCCTCAACATTTCTATAGACTCATTTTATATAAATGTTTGTGCCACTATTGAATTTGGTCTTTCCAATATATGTTTGTCTCCATTATTATGTTTTTCTATAACATTTTAGAATTAAACTGTTCAACTGCCACCCAAGTGGTGCAGTGGTCCAAGCGCTGGCTTATGACCGTTCGTCCGAGATGGGTCCGTGTTCGGATCCCGGTGAGGTATGAATTTTGTGTTTGTCTTGCGGTACTGGCTCTCTCCCTTCCCTAGAACCAGTGGCCCTAAATTAGGGACGGGCGACTGCTTACAGCCCATTGAGTTGCGCACGGTGGTCGTTAACTGTTCAACTATTATTGTGAGGGGTCATCTTGTTTTCTTGTCAACTGCGTTGTTTAGTAAAGTCTCTCGGACAATATTGAGTAATCTTTCTTTATTCAGCATATCATTTTCCTCATTTTATCGTCTATCCTGCTTATTTATTTTTAATAACTTCTTTCAAGCCTTGCTGCTTTGGATTTTCGCTACATATTCTTTATCTTCTTTTAGTAACATTTCTTACGACCAGTTTCAAATAAATATGTAGACTAACATATCATTAAATTTGGTCCTCTTAGCATATTTTTACCGCTTTTTAACTTCCTTTTAAGCAATTTGTTTGAATAAATCCCTTGAGTCATTTCTGAATCTGTTTTCTTCTATACTTCGTTCTAAGAATTTGAGTTTAATTTGATCAGACTAGACTATTCTTAAGTTGATAGCCTACATGCAAATGATTGGTTTAGAAACTTCAAGCGTTATATCTTAACAAACAAAGGGATATTGCAGTTAAGAAAATAATTTTTGATTGGCAACACGGCACCCAAGATCCTAGTATTTTGAAGGATACAGTGGAACCTTGTTACAACATAAATCAAAATTACATATGCTTCAGATAAACAAATTCCTTCATCCTGTCGGACTTTTCCTGTACTATGCAGAGAAATAGCAAATTGTTCGGAACTCTCGATAGCAATCAGACACCTGCCATCAATACTTATGAACGCAACTGTGATGTTGAGATGGCTTTATTAACAATATTTTTACCAAAAGCTCTCCAACCAAGTTTTATGCGTCTGTTTATGTCTTCTTCTGTGAGTCCCTCACTTGATATCTGTTGTTCAAGGTAAGCATAAGCATCCGTTACTTCTAGATTTTCTCCATCATCTAGAGGTTAGCACAGGCCTGAAATTATGAGCCGGACCATGCCCCGCTGCCCGGCTCAGAATTTCTGGTTTACGTTCCTGCCCAGCCAGTTTCAGACTTTAAACAATAATTCTCCGCCGCATATTGCAAATAACGCAAGGCTTGCTTTCGCAGGGGTCTGCGACCCGTGACCGACGGAGCACATTCGAATGGTCCTCGAGACGACCACAAAGGGAATTCTAAAACGATAAAAAAATACATTTTCGAAATGGAAAAATAAATATCCAGGTACTTTGAGTGCATGTACTTTGAATTATCACATCCATGTTACAATACATTTTATAATTGAAATTTTTAAAGACCACCAAAAAATGTAGACATATTAGATAACTGACAACAGTAAAAAGTGGGATTAAAAATGAACTTTCAGAAGACAAAAGTGATGTACAATGCTTTTACAAGAAATGAAGATTTATCGATTGATGGAGAAAAGCTGGAGATAACAGATACATACGTTTATTTTGGGCAGAAGATATCAAGTGAGGGTCACATTGATGAAGAAATTAATCGGCGTACAAAACTTGCTTGTAGAGCTTTTGGAAGAAACAGCATAATTTTCAAGAGCAATACGTTTATCTTACCATTATGTCTTAAAAGAAAAGTGTTTGATCAATGCATCCTTCCAGTGCTTACGTATGGTGCAGAGATGTGGACCTTAACTAAAAGAGACATACAAAGGCTGCAGACAACTCAAAGTAGCATGGAGAGGTGCATGCTTGGTGTAACCAGGAGAGATAAGAAGAGCACCTCGTGGATCCGAAAAATGACAGCAGTGGAAGACATCATGATCAGAGTTAAATCCCTGAAATGACAATGGGCTGGACATACTGCCAGAAGAACAGTTCATCGATGGACAGCCGAAATTTTAGATTGGATTCCACGTGACAGGAAAAGACCCAGAAGAATATCACATAGGAGATGGGTGGATGAAATCTGAAAGTATGCGGAAGTGACATGGAGGAGACTGGCACAAGACAGACCGTTGTGGAAGAGGCTTGGAGAGACCTTCGTCCAGCAGTGGATTGATAATGGCTGACCATGATGATGATGATCAGGTACCTACTTCGTAATTCTTTGTAATGTAGATATATCATGTTAACTGCATCGTTTCTTTATTCAAAAGTTAAGTTGTAGGATTCAAAACCTCAAAAATAATCGATATTCATAATAAACACACGCATTTTTACTCTTCTTTTCATGTGCTCTCGAGTCCTATTCCATTTTGTCGTGATGTCCCGATTCAGAAAAATTTGCAGACTTCTTACGCTAGATAAACAAGGCGCTCTGCTGACTTGAACTATCTCAGTAGTAAACGGAATATAATATAGAGAGACGTGCCATTATTCTCGTAGGAGTTACTCCCACAGACGAGGTATAGACCTGACTACATAATTGCTTTGAAAATATAAAGTATTATTCTCTTCTACATGTAAGATTAGACAGGGAAGCTGTTATCAATGAATCCATCAAATGGAGGATGGGTATTTCGTTTCATTCAGTGAACTTCGTCAACTAATTATTTCACAAGTCAGTCTTCATTTCGGGGGTCGAAACGTTTTTGTTTAATTCAGGAGCAAAAACGTTAAACCTCCCAGCACAGACCCGGCCTAAGGTCCGGGTCAGTCCCGTACAGCCGCACAGACTTGTGTGTGTGTGTGTAATTATTACATATACATCTAGAGAGAAAGTCAGAGTATAGCTGGTTATACTCGTATAGATACACTGAAGAGCAATTGAATTAGAGATACCTGTCTAGTAACGTGTAGCACCACCTTTCGTCCTGATGACGGCGGTGATTCGTCTCGGCATGGACTCGACAAGGCACCGGAAGCGTTGGGAAACTATACGGATCCTCGACCCCTGAACAAGCTTCCACAGATCACGAAGATTTGATGGAGGAGGGGGTGTCAGAGCCTCGAACATCTCTCTCGATGGTATTCCAGATGCGCTCGATGAGATTGAGGTCAGGTGACCTAGCTGGACCAGGAAGCGAGGTCACGTCGGTGAAGTGTTCATCCAACCATTCGGATACAATTCGGGAGCGATGGCACGGTGCATCGTCTTGTTGCAGGATGAGGTCCCCAGTGGGATGTTGAAGACGCACAAACGGGAACAAATGGTTGTCCAGGATATCCCGGTAACGTTGGCCTGTGAGGGACGATGTCACACGTACCAGGGGTCCGATTTCAGTCCACGTAAACAGTCCCCAGACGAGAGTGCCACCCCCACCAGCTTGAAGAGTTCCCTGCTGGCAAGAAGGATCCATCGCTTCATGTGGTTTGCGCCGTACTCGTATCCTGCCATCCGCATGTACCAACGTGAATCTCGACTCATCAGTCCAGGCAACATTTTTCCACATGTCTAGGGTCCAATGGCGATGTTCCCGCGCCCATGCTATCTTTGCACCTTATGATGTGCGGTCAGCAGCGGTACTCCCGTGGGACGATAGTTTCTGTACCCCATAGCGAGGAGATGGTTCTGGATGGTGTGGCTCCTTTAAAAATGCGTTAAATTGCCGTAGTGATTTCTTGCACTGTGGCCCGTCTATCCGCTGTTACAATGCGAGCTAGCCGACGATGACCCCGCTCATCCGCACGCTGTTGTCCACGGCAGTTGGCCCTTGCATGGATGGTTTTACCGGATTCGATGTACTCACGGTGCACCCGTGACACAGTGGCTCGTAAAAATCCCAGTGCCTGCACGACTTCCGAGATGGAGTGACCCATTCGTCAGGCCCCGACAATTTTCCCACGATCAAATACGCTTAGATCCTTCGTCTTACCCATACTGCGTCCGACTCTAACTGATTCCCGTCGCATCACTCCTTATATTGTCGGATCGCTGCATACGTTATGTCGTTTCCGTTTACAGGGCCACCCACAGCGCCACATTTGCATAACGCCAGCTGTCTCTAATTTAATTGCTCTTCAGTGTACACTACTGTTTGTTAAAACTCGAACCCATGAGGGACTGCTGCTTTTGCTTGAAACTTGCAGGACATGTACAACATTTTGGGATATGCAAATCATTAAACTGGGAGTGAATATGCGCATGCGGTTTCGGAGCAGTGCCCTCTGAATTGTCCAATCTTGGATATAAAGACCTGGCTCAAACGAAATGTAATCGGTGAAGAGCCGACATTGAGTCGAAAGGGAACTCCTTGTGCCTCACTATGCCCCGTTCGCAGAAGAATGTCGCATTATAAACACCTGACGGACTTTGAGCAAGGAAGGATTGTTGGAGTGAGAGAAGATGGATTTTCCTGCAACGCACTTGTCCCTCGTATAAGACGAAACGCCAGTACAGTGATGTGAACGTGACGTGAGTACACGTACGGTACGAAACGCCAGTACAGTGATGCAAACGTGACGTCAGTACTCGTACGGGACGAAACGCCAGTACAGTGATGCAAACGTGACGTCAGTACACGTACGGGACAAAACGCCAGTACAGTGATGCCAACGTGACGTCAGTACACGTACGGGACGAAACGCCAGTACAGTGATGTGAACGTGACGTCAGTACACGTATGGGACGAAACGCCAGTACAGTGATGCAAACGTGACGTCAGTACATGTACGGAACTAAACGCCAGTACAATGATGTGAACGTGACGTCAGTGGAGAGATGAGGCTCGGACGCACAGAAATCTGGAAAATTGACTGGCCTCCCCTGGTGGCGCAGTGGTGTAAGCAATGTCTTCTGATCATTCGTCTGAGATGGGTCCGGGTTCGAATCCCGATGAGGCATGGACGTTGTGTTTGTCTTACGGCGTTGGCTTTCTTCCTTCCCTGGAACCACTGTCCTAACTTAGGGACGGCCGACTGCTTATAGCCTACTGAGTTCCTCACAGTGGCCGTTAAACCTCCAATAAAAAAATTGACTGGAAAATCGCACGACTGCGTGGAGTGACTGACACCTCTAACGCATGACAGTGACCTATCGCACAGAGACATTCACTGTGTTAGCGCAGCAGTGAAGCACTTTCATAGGTCTGGCTTTGTCCTCCGGCACAGTTCGACATCGTCTGCTTTACAGAGGACTGTTCACTAGAAGCCTATTGCGGCAAATTCCCTTGATCCTCAACCACAGACACCTCAAGCTACAATGTGGTCTCTAACACAGACATTGGCGCGCGTCATATTTTCTGACGAGTCACGATTCAACTTCATACACGGTGATGATCGCATACGTGTTCGAAGACATCGTGGTGAACGGCATTCTTGCAGCGTGCGTTTTGTAGCGTCATACCGGCGCAACGCCAAGCGTCATGGTTTGTGTGACGCCATTAGGGTCGATTCGCGATCTGGCCTGATACCAATTGAAGGAACCCCTCAACAGCCAGCGATACATCAGGGATGTTTTAGAGGCAACGGTGATACCCTTCCTTCAGAGTTGTCCTGGTGCTATATTCCAGCAGGACGATGCTTGACCACATGTAGCCCGGAAAGTTCAAGACCTCTTCCAGCCATGGCAGATACCACTTCTTCCCTGGCCTGCACATTCGCCGGGTATGTCCTCGATCGAACATGTCTGTGACATGGTAGGTAAACAACTGCCCCATCAATCGCCTCCGTTAATCACCACAAATGAACTCTGGTCTCGCAAAGAAGGAGCCTGGCAGGCTATTTTCCACAACGATATCAAAAACGTCTTCCATTCAGTTCCACTCCATGTAGAAGCTGTTATTGTTGCTCGAAGTGGCTGTACACGATACTGAGTTTTGAAGCAAAAAAATATTGTACAACTCTACAAAAAATGTACTTAGTTATCTCCTGTAACATGAGGAATTTGTGATATAAATTTCACTTGAATAGCGCGTTCTTTCTTGGTGCTGCAATTTTCACAAGCAGTAGTACGCATATGTATTTATATTTATATGATTTTTCCTTAGATATATGTGTATACAATACCTTCTGTTGATACACCATGTCTAAAAATCACACCGATGAATATTTTATATATAATTTTTTATTTATATAAAAAAATACTATTATATATATTTTATATTAATAATATTAAATTATTTTTATAGTATTAATATTAAAACAATTTAATATTATAAATATTAATATTAGGATATTAATATTTATAATATTAAATTATATTTATTGTCACAGATATCTAAGGAAAAATCAATGCAATAATAGATTTTTCCTTAGAGTATACAATACCTTCTGTTGAAACAAAATGTCTTAAAATCCCACCGATGAATATACAACTTACTATACTATTTTTCGTATAGATCCTCGACGTGTTTTATTCACATAAGCAGTTGTCCTTTTTGTTAAGATAAGGATATGATAATAATGACTCTATACGGTTATTTAGCATTAAATCTGTTTAAACACCGCCACCCGGGTGGAGGAGTAGTCTGAAGCACTGGTTTCTAACCATTCTTCCGAGAAGGATTCTCGGATGAGTATAGATCGTATGTTTGCCAAATAGCAACAATCATACCACCTATGATTCTTGATCTCAAAGACAACAGTCTTGGGACGATTATATATATATATATTAAGATAATACAACGTAGTTTGTCACAAATATTTATATTTTTAAAGCCGACCATGGTTTCGCTGGGATATTTAAAATATTTACGTGCCTTCATCAGGACGAATGGCACGTAAATATTTAAATTGTATATGATATCAAAAATTATGTTTACAGTCACGTGTTTTGGTTAGATGCATCCACGCGCTTGATAGAAATGTGGTGGATGCCATATCATTAACAAGTTGCGAAGACTTCTGATATATATGGAAAGCTTCCAAAATATCAAGTTTGTTGGTTGAATCTGAAATAATAAATATTTGTGACAAACTACGTTGTATTATCTTAATATATACCACCTATGCGTCACCCGGGATGTTTCCCTTCACTGGAAGCAGTGACCCCAAATTAGGAAAGGGAGTTTGCTTATACCTCGACGAACTGCGCATAAAACAAACGAGTGAGAAAACCCGTGAGAAAAACGAGTGAGAAAACCCAATGAGAAAACCCGTGTATTCATACGATATTTCCTTATATTTTAACTGACTACTTTAAACATCATATATTATATCTTTTGAAATAAAAGTTTTTACAACACTAAAAATATCATGATTTTAGTGATTCTATAGTTTATGTCTTTAACACACAGTCCTGATATAATACGTAAAAATATGTGGTATTTAAAAAAACACGTTGTGGTGTTAATAGTCATAGGACGTTTGTCCTTAATATGCTACTTAAAAAATATCGCGATGTCAGTCTTTCTAAAAATATCGCGATGTCAGTTCTTAAGCAGCTTATGTCCTAAAACGCATTAAATATTATGAAAATCTTTGTCTTCAAAGTCCATATGAAATAATATTATATTGCAAACGATACTATAATTCTATAAACGTGGAAAGAGCGAAGACCTTTTTGATACTATAATTCACCCGGTGATTAAGAGGCCTACAGAGCGAGCTTGTATCTACAACTGTTAACAGAATGTGGGTTCCATTCCTGGATACGTCATGTATGTAGATAAATACGTACTCCAAATGTGTGTATCCCGGCTTACATCTCCTATAGTTCATATCATCATAACGAGGTTTGTTGAACAGGCATTTATTGAAACCCAATGGGTGTAAGGACACATGTTGACAAAAAAAAAGCTATGCTCATTATTGACATTAAAAAAAAGGTATTCAAAGTATACGGAGTGTGTACAGTAGATTATGTCTTTTTTATGTGTCATTCGCGTCCAAATGAGGCATTTTATTTTTCACGCATCCATTCTTACCTATATAAGGAGTTGTGCTTATGATTTTTGTCGACAGCTTCTGTAGTAATTACCTATACAAGGGGTTGTGCTTATGATTTTTGTCAACAGCTGCTGTAGTAATTACCTATACAAGGAGTTGTGCTTATGATTTTTGCCGACAGTTGCTGTAGTAATTACCTATACAAGGAGTTGTGCTTATGATTTTTGCCGACAGTTGCTGTAGTAATTACCTGTACAAGGAGTTGTTCTTATTATTTTTGCCGACAGCTGATGTACGTAGTAATTCCTGGCAAGTATCTTAATTACAGTCTGAATTTTAAACATTTCAATAAAATGATTAGTATGGTTAAATTTTGCGTAAGGATGTGTTGGTGTATTTTAAAAAGATTAAAAGATCGCATACAAAGCAATTAGGAATGAAACACATTAAAATCTTGAAAGAAACCTAGGTACACAATTGTTCAAGCAATAATAAGCCAGGTTCTCGAGCTGGAGGCTTGAGCTAGAATCCTGGTAAGCATATCTGGTGTGTTTGCGTTTCACCCCAACACTTTTAGTTTTCCTAGAACTAGTTGCTCTAAATTTAGGACGGCGGACTCTACCCTTCCATTAATAAATAATCATGTCGGGGGACTTCATCAAAATTTGAAAAAAAAAACGGTGCGGGATGGAGGTAATAAATATTAAATTTGTTGAATTTGAAGACTGATAATCGTCCGCGGCTATATGACTCGTACCGCTCTTCTAACCTGCTACATTAATTGTTTTTTTACTTTTATTTAAATTTTCTGTGCTTCTTGTTATGTTTCTGTTCTGAACTCGTTATAAGGTGTTTCACTTCCCTTTTGGCGATATCTGGCAATCAGTCAAGTCATGACTATATTCAATATAAAACAGAAATCAAAATTATCAGTAGAACTTTTTCAATTGTCATCAAAAAACGTTTAGATAATCTGCAATGTCTCTGCGTATACTGCTTCAGTAGGTTTTGATTCGTACAATTTAATAGCACAACGTATTAGTTCCCTAAAGCATTTATATGTACCGAGTTCGGGCGAAGCTTCGAACAATTTGCAGATTGTTTTACTGCTTGATCCAGGGGGAAGAGAAAAAACAGTTAATACATTTTTTTAAACTAGTGAAGTCAAAGCCAGTGAGAAATGTTTCTTAGAGTGAATTAATGCTCTCTTCGGTAAACTCGATGCTTTTTGTATCGCAATTTTTTGAGATCATAAGTTCCCATATAGGATAGTTATGGGGGGGGTCATGATTTGGAAATAACCAGATGGAAAGACTTTACCCTCTGGGTGGGGCAAGGGTTACAGAATACAGAATGTACAAGTACATTTTAAGATAAGTGTAGGGAAAATGAACAGTACATGAATTTTGACTTCTTTTTTTCTTTTTAGTTATATATTTTTTTCTTCTGTAAAGGGTAAACAATTTCTTATAATTTCATTGCAGAATAATAAACACAGCCAACAAAACAGCTTTTGGAGCTTTAAAACACTACGCGTTTTGTCTTTTGGTAAACAAAAGCGTTGAAATATGTAATGAGTTCGTATGTTCTACCTACATACTTAACGACGATGCTAAGTGACTCAGGTTCAAGGTTAGTCTTTCGTAACTTACACATCCAGATGTTTCTGTAAAACTTAGGGAATTGAAAGACTTATTAATTTTTCATCATCCATTACCTTACTGTACATTTGCAGCTTGCTTAAATTCTCTTGAAGTATTTTGTGCTTTAGGAATGTAAGGCTCCTTTTTCATATACTTCATATATAAAAAAGGAGCCTTACATTTTTCCGACTGAAATTACAGACGGATCTTTTTTTGAAAAAATTGAACAGCAAATCCTATACAAGATCACCCTCGAAATAAATTCTGCTTTCCACTGGTTGACGCAATACGATATTTCAATTTTTCAACGACTGTTAACAAAGCCGCATTCCAAGTGGGAATAAACAGAGGGGACGAATCTAATTGGTCGACTGAACGTTTGTGGCCGAAAAATAGATACAACTAGCGATTTCGTAACGCAGTGTTTTTCCTGGTTGCCGTTGTCACTTCCTTGCCTTGGTGTTTGTTTTGTTTTTTTTTCTAAAAATACATACAAATGTGAGAATTTCGTTTCAAATAAAACTTTTCTGAAACCTGATACATAGTTTAAATTTTCCCGTAAGAAATTGCAAGTACGAAGTCTTTCTTTGTGCAATTCTTTCTTTTTTTCATAGATCAAAATTTTCGCGCGTATTTAAGGCATGCAATGCATGCGTTGCATACAAGGACCGCACGCAACTCAAATTTAAAGTCAGGTCAACCACGAGCTTACACTTTCGGCAGTTACTGGTGGACAGAGAAATCAGTAAGACGTAGGTAAAAGGTCTTTAGTTAAATAATAGGTTCAGAATGTGTAATTCAGCTATCGAGCTTGTGACTTGTTACTGTTTTGTCAACAGGTTGTAATACTGTATCTTTTAAACGTATTATTGTTATTCACCAAAGCATTTGTTAGTATATTTAATTTGGTTTAATTGCTCATAGCCTCTTCACTTAATTCATCTGTTTTGACTCCAGCTTTAAACGTACAAACTTGGATTTTGGCAAAGGACCATAAAGAAAAGTATTGTAAGTTTAGTTAGCTAATTTATTCTCTATTATTGTGTATAACTAGAAATACGACGCATCCCCAGCTAGAACTTGCTACGTTATAGTTCCATTACTTTTAAATTGAAACATTTCATTTCATATTGCTTGAACACATGTAATAATACTTCGAGCTACATCTGCAAAGTTTCCAAACCAATATTTCAGAACCACCGCAATTTATTTAAAATATGTAAGGGTAGAACAGATCAAACTGCATGATTTGCATCACCCAATTGAGATAATTCCAGCAAGAACATTTCTAATTAAGATTTCTTTTTCATCATTTATTCAGTGATTTAATTACTAACAACTGCTAATAACAAATCACGGTGCTTTAAAGTTTAATCCAGAAGACAAGTTCTGCTCCAATGATGAAATAAATTATAAATGCTTTCCTTTCTTTTCATTGACACAGTTATATTTTTATTTATTCAAGCAGTTTATTCAGTGAAGTATCAGTGATTTTATTTGCTTTTATTTTTGCGCATACCACTTAAAATTGTGAAGGAGATACTACATCTCACTGACCAAGCTGGATTAATTTTAAATTAAAAGTTTGTTAAAACAATATTCTTTAAAGCGTGCGATTATTTCCTTTTCTCTGATTTTTTCACAGGCAGTATATATATATATATATATATATATCACTTTAAACCCTAACAATACACTGAATGATAAGACACTAGATGCGACAAACCAACACACCAAGGTTCAGCAACACAAAAACCAAACTCTCAATGAAGTAGCAAAGTTGTGTAATACACCAAACTTTACGAAGTCGTAAATGCGAAACTCCAAAAACACGGCTCAAAGCCTTGCAAAAACATAGCTCAAAGCCTGTGTGTACACACACACACGCACACACATAACGACATCAGTCAAGTCAGTGAATTTATACACATAATGACATCAGTCAATTCACTATATCCACGGTCGAGTCACATTATTGTGACCACCAGCTAATATCCAGACGAACCGCCGTGTGCAGCGCGGACAGCAGCTAGACGGGCTGGGAGTAATTCAATAAGGTGCCGGAAGGTGTTCACAGGTATGTGGAGTCATGCTGACTGCATCGCATCTGACAGCATCTGCTGGCTGGAGAGTGCGTGGTGGAGGATCCATAGAGCGAACAACATGATCGAGGTGGTTCCACAGATGCTCAATTGGGTTTAAGTCTGGGAAATTAGGGTTCCAGGGAAGTACTTTGAAGTCTTCATTGTGCTCTTCCAACCACTCTCGGGCATTTCTATGCTGCATTGTCCTGCTGGAAGATCCCATCCGCCCCAGGGAAGACAATCAGCATGTATGGGTGTACGTGGTCTGCAAGGATGGATTCATAAAGAATTCGGTCCATAGTGCCTTACACAGGTATGAGTGGACCCAGAAATTCCACGAAATCATTACCCAGACCATAACGCTGCCCCCACCAGCTTGTGTTCTGCCAGCAATGGTGGAAGAGTGTTTGTTCTCCGATGTTTCTCGCCTTATACGCCAACGTCCATCCGTTCGATGAAGCAGAAAACGTGACTCATCGGAGAAGGCAATCCTTTGCCAATCAACGGAGGTCCAATTCGAATACTGTCGTGCAAATGTAAGCCTTTTCTGTCGATGCACCTTCGTTAGCATAGGTGCAGTGACCAAACTGTCTGCATCGGAGCCCCTTACGCAGCAGGGTTCGCTGAACTGTCGTTTTAGACACATTTCCGGTAGCCTCGTGGTTCATTCGTCTAGTGAGCGCTCCACTGTAACGTGTCGATCGGCCCTCACGCACCTTCCAAGCCGACGTTCACCTTTCACATCAATGTCACGTGGTGCTACGCAGTTTCCACATCGCTTATTCACAATGGTGCCATTTCTCCAATCACGATGCACTTTAACCACAGCAGTACGCAAACAGTTCACAAACTGCGCTGTTTCAGAAATATTGCCACCACTGGCCCGAAAGCCGATAATCATCTTTGATAAATCGCTGCTTTTATCCATGACAGCAACGAATGATATGTTTTTAGATTGTCTACATCACACCTTATATACCCTCCCAGCGAGCTCACGAGAAGTGTCTTCTATCATTGGCTACGCGCTGTTGACGTCAAAAGTAGGAGGTGGTCACAATAATGTGACTCGACTGTGTATATACACATAGTGACATCAGTCAGGTCAGTATATATATATATATACACACACACAAACATATATGAAAGTCAGTTTGTAAATGACTTATTTGCAATCAATTTCCTCTAGTGATAGCTTATTGAACACTAAATAACCTGACAAGTTTTGTTAGAATGGAATACCTGTGTTTGTTTTGGATTCATCAGGAGCGATTACTCCAACAGAACGAAGCAAAACGTAATTATTCAGCCACACCAAAAAGATGAAAGCCGTCCAATTAGTTTCAAAGCTGAAATCTTTCACTTACTCCACAGTCAGCTTGCTGTCTAAAATTATTTTAACAAAGATTTTTCCCTTGTATCGTCGCATTGGCGTTCATTATATTTTATTTTCTGAATAAGTTTGCCACATTCCAAGACAACATGCAAAACCGCTGGAAATTCGCTGTTGCAGTAAGGAAGTACGGGTACATATTCCGAAACCTGTTAAATCTTTTTTTTTATTTTTTTTTTATTTTTATTTTTTTTGGTAGTCTAGCTACATAACACCCGTAACAGTACTGGATTTATTTCTGTTAAATTGTAGTAGTCTGTTTATTTCAGAATTTTATTTCTAACACTGTGAACATTTTCTTATCCTCGCCTAATTCTTGTCCCTTCTCTTGCAGTGATATATGTACATCCCCATTCCAGTAATAAAACTGATTAGATGAAAAACAAGTATTCTCTTTTGCTCGTTAGCAATGATCGAATTACTATAAACATCATATGATTTCCTATTCATTAGACGGCTGTGCAATTCTAGCAGATGCTTGAAGTAAATAGATGTTATTCGAAACTTCAAATAATAAAAAGGGTCCTAAATATTTAGGAATCTTGAGGTGAATATCATCAACAATTTATCAATGTACGATGTGTTACTTTATTTTTACCTCCTAAAAAGGGTTTACAAGAAAATGACATAATGGAACTACATTTCCCGCAGCTTAACGTCCCATAAGATCAAACAAAACGTTGAGGAGATGGTTATCTCTAATTTAGAGCGACTTGATATGGGTAAAGGAGTAAAGGAAGAACCGATACCGTTATCAGGTGCGTGTCTTATCTGGAACATGGATAACAAACATCTGTAGACCACTCCGTCACCGGCAGTATTAATCACTCACTACGAAGCACTAATGGAGCATAATGTAATATAATCATCTGCGTGCACTTCTACAATGAAGAGCAGTTGAATTAGAGATACCTGTCTAGTAACGTGTAGCACCACCTTTCGCCTTCGTCTCTGCTTAGACTCGACAAGACACCGGAAGCGTTGGGAAGCCATACGGATCCACGACCCCTGAACAAGCGCCCACAGTTCACGAAGATTTGAGGGACGAGGGTCAGAGCCTCGAACAACTCTCTCGATGGCATCCCAGATGTTCTCGATGGGATTGAGGTCAGGTGACCTAGCTGCCCAAGGAAGCGAGGTCACGTCGGTGGAGTGTTCATCCAACCATTCGAATACAATTCGGGAGCGATGGTACGGTGCATTGTCTTGTTGCAGGATGAGGTCCCCAGTGGGATGTTGAAGACGCACAAACGGGAGAAAATGGTCGTCCAGAATATTCCGGTAACGTTGACCTGTGAGGGACTATGTCACACGTACCAGGGGTCCCATTTCAGTCCACGAAAACAGTTCCCAGACGAGAATGCCACCCCCACCAACTTGAAGAGTACCCTGCTGGCAAGAAGGATCCATCGCATCATGTGGTTTGCGCCTTACTCGTATCCTGCCATCCGCATGTACCAACGTGAATCTCGACTCATCAGTCCAGGCAACATTTTCCCACATGTTTAGTGTCCAGCGGCGATGTTCCCACGCACATGCTAATCTTTGTATCTTGTGATGTGCGGTCAGCAGCGGT
Organism: Macrothele yani; assembly: GCA_039090855.1. Classification (NCBI taxonomy): domain Eukaryota; kingdom Metazoa; phylum Arthropoda; class Arachnida; order Araneae; family Macrothelidae; genus Macrothele; species Macrothele yani. The sequence continues at coordinate 131,319,431 of CM076995.1, read as the reverse complement.
ATACTAGTGGGACAATGGCTTCTTTACCTCATAGCGAGGAGATGGTTCTGGATCGTGTGGCTGCTTACACGTTTTTGTGCACCAGCGTTAAATTGCCGAGTGATTTCTTGCGCTGTGGCCCGTCTATCCGCTGTTGCAATGCGAGCTAGCCGACGATGACTCCGCTCATCCACACGCTGTTGTCCACGGCAGTTGGCCCTTGCAGGGATGGTTTTACCGGATTCGATGTACTCACGGTGCACCCGTGACACAGCGGCTCGTGAAAATCACAGTGCCTGCACGACTTCCGAGATGGAGTGACCCATTCGTCGGGCTTCGACAATTTGCCCACGATCAAAGGCGCTTAGATCCTTCGTCTTACCCATACTGCGTCCGACTCTTACTTATTCCCGTCGCATCACTCCTTATATTGTCGGATCGCTGCATACGTCATGTCGTTTCCGTTTACAGGGCCGTCCACAGTGTCACATTTGCATAACGCCAGCTGTTTCTAATTCTATTGCTTTTCAGTGTACAGTTTGCATGGGATCTGTCGGCTGTTACTCACTGTAAACAAAATAGAGTAAAACCTCGGATATACGTTTTTCTATGGGATGGCCTTAAAAAACATATAAACAAAATACAGTGAGACCTCGGTTATACGCTTTTCTAGGGGATGGCCTTAAAAACATATAAACAAAATACAGTGAGTAGACACTTTATCCGTCTGAGCACGATAATTACCAAGAGGCATAATGGAGCCCACAGCATCCACAAAGCTAAAAGGTTTTAATTAAATTACAATATAATTAAAATGCAAGTGCTTTCGGATCAACTATTGGTCCGTCTTCTTTTGTGGAGCAAGCAGCCGAGGACATGTCTGTCTTATATGGTCTTGTTTGCCGCATACGTGAATCTGAGTTGTATAGTCAGTTTACGTGGTCAATCGAATGGAATTCATGTCATGAAATCATAATTTTAAGTAATGTCTTCCATACTAGGCTCCCTTTTCTTCTTCGTAACCACATTTCTCCAGAGCAAAGATATGTACCTCGGAAGTTCATCGTTACAACATGATGATGATTTATGGAATATATGGAGACTTTCAGTAAAAAGTGTAGCGTTTTTTGTCCGAGTGCTAGTTAGGATCCGCGCCTCTTCCCACGCAGGTAGGTGAGTGTCCTTGTTTACAGTTCTCGCAAGTGGCGTGTTAGATGAATGTGACCTAATATCATATTTGTGTTCACCCAATCTTTGATTTATGGTCCTTGTGGTCGATCCGATATATAATTTGTTAACATCCTCTGGATCAATAGCTTTTAGTAGGATCTGATACACGCCCTGTCTGTCCCCCATGTGAACACTGTCCCTGTCTTTTTTAATAAAGGTCTTGATTATGGTAGTTTGTAATCTGAAGTCCATTTGGTATTTTTTGCAATAATTCTTGAGAATGTTGGTCATTCCACTATCAGTGCAATTGGACACGAGTATGGGTATCCTGATGGAATGGTTAGAAGCGTGCAGCGGAAGTTTGGATTAGCTGCACTCCACTCACTGCACTGTATAGAGGAACAGTAAAACTGAAGTTCATTGGATCCATGAAGCATATTCAAGGAATGACCAACATTCTCAAGAATCACTGCAGAAATACCAAATGGACTTCGGATTACAAACTACCACCATCAAGACCTTTATTAAAAAAGACAGGGACAATATTCACATGGGAGACAGACAATATTCACATGGGAGACAGACAAGGCGTGTATCAGATCCCACTAAAAACTATTGATCCAGAGAATGTTGACAAATTATATATCGGATCGACCACCAGGACCTTAAATTTGTGGATGATGTGGGCTCCATTCTGCCTCTTGGTAATTATCGTGCTTGGACGGATTAAGTGTCTACTCAATTAGTAGAATGCACGAAATACACCTTATTTTAAATACCGTGAAACCTCGATTTTACGTTTTTCTAGGGGATGACGTTTTAAAGAACAATTAAACGTAAGAAACGTATAAACGAAACTTCATAATGTCAAATATAACTGCAAAATTTACGCTTTAAAGGAGAGTAAGATATTCCTTAACGATTTACTTAAAGTTCAACTGGCGTCGAAAGGAGAAAAAAAGATTACAAGTAATAATCGCATTGCAAAAATCATAAAGCCTGTAAAAAATCAAGATTTTCTTTTGACCTGTCTATAAAATCTTGATTCTAGATTAAGTGAAATCATCATAACTCAGAATCTAAGATCAGTGCTTCAGTATGGAATTCATGAGTGAAACACTTTTTTTCTGCGGATCCTGAGGGCATCTAATGAACCCAGAATGTAGAATATTGATGGTACATTTGGGATTCAATTCTATTGCGCCACAAAATAGTGGAGCCACAAAGTTACGTCCCAGATGTTTATCAATTTTTAAATAGCGCGTATGTGTGTGAGTCGTGAAATGCGAAACCAATTTTTCATTAAAACTGAAAGTAGATTACACACCCTTCTGTGATAGAATCAAGGTTCAACTTTGGCTGCACCAAGAAGGAACACAACAACGCTGTCTCAATCCTCTCAAAGCTGTAAAATACCGGGGTATGTAGAAAAGTATAAAAAAACCGTGTAATTTGATAATCTGAAATTCGAACTTTAACAGGTAATCACAAAGAGCGAACAAATTTATTACGTATAACCGAGTTTAAAAAGGGATAGAAACTACAGCAAAATATCGGGACTATCGCGGAATTACGTATAAAAGTAAAAAATGTATAAACGTACACCCGAGGTATCACTAATTTGCCAACACATCTTTATCTCATAAAAAAGGGCTTATGTAGTAAACAAAATAAACATAAAACAATATATGTTTCATTAAAATGCAGTAATAAGCATTATACAAATATCAAGTGACTACGCAAGACGGCTCATTCGGTGTGACGGTTCTTTCCGTAATACCTCCTCTTCCCATCATCAAAGGTAACGCATTTAGCATAGATAATCTTCCTATGCTAAATGCGTTTCCGAAAATTCTTTAATAGGGTTTAAAAAAAAGGAACATCTATTTGACAACTTCCCATTTCCTTCAATTTAAAGGCTAGCTGCTAAACAGTGGTACATCATAAAGAAAATTGTCTTGAAGCATAAATTGTAATTTGAATAAATTTAAAAGTTGAAAATTCATTGAAAAAGAGTCTGCCATAATTTCAACCGCACACACTAAACTATTGCGAGTACTTATAAAAAAGTAATTTTAATAACATTCCATCAAAGAACGGATCGCATCAGAAAATTACTAGTGAAGTAACCATATGTATTGCATCACAAATAAAAAAAATATAACATTTCATCTATTATAAGGAGAATATTATGCCATTTTGTAATCGTACAGTACTGATAATTTTTTCGAAAAAAAATCAGACTACATGTTTTTGTGAGCCGAAAATTTTTCAATACACAAAATTATATTTAGATTTTATTTTTCTTTGAAAAGAAAAAAATGAGAGCATGATAAATTTGCCTTTTTTTTTTTTTTTTTTTTTTTTTGTAGTATTTTGGAATTTAAATAAAATCAACAAGATGACGTAAATGCGCATTTATCTAAAGAAAATGATCATTTCTATTTTACTCTGCTATTTAATGCCCTTCCGTTAAAGAAGCAATGCGTTCTTAATCTTATAATACATTTAAAATTTGGATTAAAGCAGAACTAAAAGTTTCACACAGAAGTTTTTCGTCCGCAACTAATTAAACGAACACTTAATGAACTTTCTCACTGAAACTATTAATGCCATTCAGTATAAGTAATGAGCGTTAAATACAAACTAAGAGGAAAATTCATTCCGATCTTGTGAAAGAGAGAATACGATATCCGTTACAATACCTTTAATGAAAACACTTGTCTTTCTCACTGATGAACAACTTCCCCAATAAAATCCTCACGGAGTTCAACACAAAACGCACTTCCATCGCAACGAAGATTCCAACAGGATACAAAAGATAAGAGTGAGCACAAATTCACACGCAATCCATGGATGCAGAAGAAGACGAGGAAAAAATCCAAACAACGGCCGGTCGCTAACGGAGCGGCTCTCGGTGAAAAACTGATAGGCCTCCGTCCTTCAAGTGGCAGGAGCGATGCACCGCGCAACGCAAGCGCCGCCTAACGGAAGATGTACACTTCACAGTCATGCAGAACGGCTTCAATTTTTAGAATCATGCTTTTGGGAATTAGCATATGGGTCTGCTTCGAGGAGCTCCGGATAAAGAGGAAACCGCTGGAACCTCCGATAATTATCCACAACCAAATTTGTTAAACATCCTTTTGCTCCGATTCAGCAAGACTCGAATAACAATTTTCTACAAATTGAGATGTGCAAATACTTTCATGCATAAGAGACCATAATTTGAAGAAACCGTTCTCTTTAGTTTTCTTGGAAAAGTACCTGAGATGGTAAAGGCACAAAACGGCCATTTTTAACTTTTTTTTTTCTTTCTTTTAAGAAAACGTGCACGAAGCACACTCGGATTTAAACAATACAGCGAAAAATGTGACGTACCGAGAAATCGTATTTCAATCGTATTTGTTCGTATGATCGTATTTGATCGTATTTTGTTTACACAAAAATAACTTCCAATTTAAATTTCGTACTTAACCCTTTAAGCGGCCGAAGTATAGTGCTTGAACTAAACGGTACCCAAAACGTTTGGTCCCTCCAAGCAGAAATGTTCATATAGTAACAGGGTTTTACGAAAACTACGGCAAAGTAATTTATTTTTACCCCCTCTCATCTCATCAGCAGCGAAAATGAACCTATTATAGGTAATAAGCCCTCCTTCTAGTCTTATACTTCCTGTTCTATGACCTAAAACATGATATGGAAGGGCTAGTCTCGCTGACACGAATATCATGCAACTGGGTAAAAAAAAAGGCACTGAAATGTCTTCTCTCTCCTTCCTTAAACTTGCTCCATTCCCATAGCCCCTTTTCAGTTAATTTCTCAGAAGGGATTGGCGGCAATCATAAACCTGAATGACCAGTCTGAATAACAAATCTAAGGGCGAAAGCAACTTTTTCGATGCTCTGGTCTTGAAGGTAACTCATGCGAGTAGCTTTGGGACCACTAAACACACCCTGAATGAATTCTTTCCAGTCGCGTTCGGCCCCTTCTTAGACAATGAATGTATTTTTTGAGTTGAGTTCAGTTCATTTTGTTAACCCCGAGTTAATTCGTTCCTGCCAGTGAAAGGGTTAAATATACATGTAGATTTTTATCACAAAAACGATTAACATATTCTATGAGAAATTCTTAGGATATGTATTACCCCCTCTCACATCCATCTCTCACGTGGGCATTGAAATGAAAACGTTTAAATGTCGTGTTCTCGTAAGTTTAATTTACACGATTTTGGAACTTCATTTCACCGTCAATTTGTAAATGAACCTGTTTGATCGTAACGTACTTAAGAAACATATGACGCATATTTTCATTTTTAGTTTCTTTTCCTATGTAAACTTGAAGTTCGTTCTCTTTAAGCGTTTCAACCTTAATGTTATATTTTCTCACTTACTGAATATTATATGGCAACAGTTTTGAGGTCAAGTCTGAATGACACGTGCATGTTTTGACTAGATAAGAACGATGTATATAATGTGTGGAGTAAGCAGCGTTAAGTGTGGGTAGATTAGTGCAACCTCGCGTTGCACGCTGTACCTTCAAGGCTATATCATCATCATTGTCAACCATTATCAGTCCACTGCTGGATGAAGGTCTCCCCAAGTTTCTTCCACAACTGTCTGTCTTGAGCCGGTCTCCTCCATGTCACTCCAGCATGCTTTCGCATTTCATTCATCCATCACTCACGTGGTCTTCTTTTGAGTCTTTTCCTGTCCCTCGGAATCCAGTCTAAAATTTCGGTTGTCCATCGGTGGTCCGTTCTTCTGGCAACATGTCCAGCAAATTGCCATTTCAGTGATTTCACTCTGATCGTGATTTCGTCCACTCTTGTCACTCCCCTTATCCACAAGTTCCTCTTCCTGTCTTTCCTGGTTACACCAAGCATGCATCTCTCCATGCTTCTTTTAGTTGTCTGCAGTCTCTGTATACCTTTTTTTAGTTAAGGTCCAATCTCTGCTCCATACGTAAGGACTGGCAGGGTGCATTAATTAAACATTTTTCTTTTAAAACATAATGGCATACTGCTTTTAAAAATTGTACTGTTTCTTCCAGAAGCTCTCCATCCAAGTTTATACGCCGATTAATTTTTTCACCAGTGTGACCTTCACTTGATATCTGCTGCCCAAGATAAATGTAGGTATCGGGATCTCCAGCTTTTCTCCATCAATCGATAAATCTTCCTCTCTTGTAAAAGCATTTTACAACACTTTTGTCTTCTGAAAGTTCATTTTTAATCCCACTTCTTTACTCTTGTCAGCAAGTTCTTGGATCATACTCTGCAGCTCTGAAAGGCTAGTTGCAAAAATGACTACGTCATCAGCAAACCGAAGGGGAGTTAAACAATCTCCATTAATCTTTATTCCTTTGTTTTCCCAGCTCATTGATTGAAAGACATTTTGCGCATCACCTGACCTTGCATTCAAGACTATATACAAGTATGCATATATATATACTGAAGAGCAATTGAATCAAAGATACCTGTCTAGTAACGTGTAGCACCACCTTTCGCCCTGATGACCACGACGATTCGTCTCGGCATGGCCTCGACAAGACACCGGAAGCGTTGGGAAGCCATACGGATCCACGACCCCTGAACAAGCTCCCACAGTTCACGAAGATTTGATGGAGGGGGTCAGAGCCTCGAACATCTCTCTCAATGGCATCCCAGATGTGCTAGATGGGATTGATGTCAGGTGACCTAGCTGGCCAAGGAAGCTAGGTCACGTCAGTGGAGTGTTCATCCAACCATTCTGATACAATTCGGGAGCGATGGCACGGAGCGTTGTCTTGTTGCAGGATGAGGTCTCCAGTGGGATGTTGAAGACGCACAAACGGGCGCAAATGGTTGTCCAGGATATCCCGGTAACGTTGACCTGTGAAGGACGATGTCACACGTACCAGGGGTCCCATTTCAGTCCACGTAAACAGTCCCCAGACGAGAATGCCACCCCCACCAGCTTGAAGAGTACCCTGCTGGCAAGAAGGATCGATCGCTTCATGTGGTTTGCGCCGTACTCGTATTCGGCCATCCGCAGGTACCAAAGTGAATCTCGACTCATCAGTGCAGGCAACATTTTTCCATATGTCTGGGGTCCAATGGCGATGTTTCCGCGCCCATGCTAATCTTTGCACCCTGTGATGTACGTTCAGCAGCGGTACCCTCGTGGGCCGATGGCTTCTGTACCCCATAGCGAGGAGATGATTCTGGATGGTGTGGCTGCATACACGTTTTTGTGCACCCCAGCGTTGAATTGCCGAGTGATTTCTTGCACTGTGGTCCGTCTACCCGCTGTTACAATGCGAGCTAGCCGACGATGACCCCGCTCATCCACTCGCTCTTGTCCACGGCAGTTGTCCCTTGCAGGGATGGTTTTACCGGATTCGATGTACTCACGGTGCACCCGTGACACAGCGGCTCGTGAAAATCCCAGTGCCTGCACGACTTCCGAGATGGAGTGAAACATTCGTCGGGCCTCGACAATTTGCCCACGATCAAATGCGCTTAGATCCTTCGTCTTACCCATACTGCGTCCGACTCTTACTGATTTCCGTCGCATCACTCCTTATATTGTCGGATCGCTGCATACGTCATGTCGTTTCCGTTTACAAGACCGTCCACAGCGCCACATTTGTATAACGCCAGCTGTCTCTAATTCAGTTGTTCTTCAGTGTGTATGATGAAGTTGTGTTGAGATTGATACACTTTGAGCCTTACGTGTTACAAAGGTTCAGTTTGTTGAGGTATGTTGTAATGTAGTTGTGTTGGTTCTGTTGAAGTGGTTTGAAGCACCAGTTCCGATGTGCCCTGAAGACAGGTGGCTGGTGGTAGCGGGCGCGGGGGTCCGAAATCCCTCGAATTTCATGACCCCCTACCACCACCACCACCACCCACTGAGGAATCTTCTTACGAAGTGTTTTAAAAAATTTGGTTAACATATGACTTAACGTTTTCCCTTTTTTTTTTTTTTTTTTTCTGTATTTTATGAAGATTTCCTGGAGTCCATCACCACATTTCCAGTATTCTAAAAAACGCTTCAAGTACAATTTTGAAAACTGATTTTGCACAAATAAATTGAAAGGTTAGCTCAACGTTGAGTTTTTCAGTTTAAAAAAAATAGGAAAAAAATTATCATGTGGCAATCGGCTGGATATATTGCTATAACTGACAAACCGATGGACAATTGAAGTATTAGAATGGATATCAAGGGGCGGGAGAATACCCAGAAGATTGTGTGGAAACATTTGGGGAGGTCTCCATCCAGCAGTGGGTTGATAACGGTTGATGATGACATGTATGAGTATGTACATAAATATCCTATGGATTATTTTTCCCTCTCCTGTTTTTCTTTTCATTGTTTTAACTCTCGAAGAAGTTGGACCCCCGATGTAATTAATGGGTTCCGCCGCGTATGCTTGAAGACCAAACAAAGATATTGGTTCGCAAATAAGACGTCTCTTTTCAGGCCGTCAAAAAACCTAATATTTCTCATTGTATAATTGAAGATTTTGTGTTAGTTATCTGGAGCATAATATTTAAAAGATCCTATGTTACAAGAATCACAGATAGTACGACTAGTAATGTTTTAACAGTATAACAAATTTGAAAACATTACAAATATTTACACGAAAATTTTGCATTTAAATTTTCATTGTAAGAAATGCTATTTTTAGTTGTTGTTTTCTAATATAGTGCTGCGAACAATGTCCGTTGTAAATCGATTGAATAACTGAGAAAGCGGATATCAGAGAACATAAATTAGTGAAATTATTCACAACAAAAAGATTTTTTTTTTTTTTCGATTTCTTCGTAGGAAAAAATTCTTCTACTGTGTCCTGAAATGCCAATGTTCCTACAGTGCTGGAATTAAGAGACAAACTGCAATACACTACTTCTTTCCTAAGAGCTAGATGTCCTCAAATAATCCTGGATGGTTTTCAAAAGAGAAAAATTTCGTTTTTCACAGGCGAAGCGTTACCGATAGGTAAGCGTGTGTAGATAAATCCTTAGGACAACCTCAATGTTCGGAGAAGTTGAATCGATTCGTTTTTCTCAAGTAAGACTGCGACATATCTTCAATAGGGACACTTGAATCTGTCACTGTCCTATCTAAATTATGCCAAAAAATTTTAAATGCAGACATTCTTATTCAAATACATAATCCAACTGGGGTTGCACGGTGCAGAATACATTGCATATCTAATTCGCTCTCCTCTCCTGCTTTGATCTTGTAGAAATTTGCTTCATGGACTAAACCATTCCGATTTCGGTCTTTCCGCTGTCACCTACAAATTTACTAAGGTGCGTTGTAAAAACTAGCCGCCCCAACCTGTCACTCTTAGGCACCCCTACTCTCAGCAAGTCTGGTTAAGAAACTTCCCCCTCCCATCTCTCCCCTTCTCTTTTGAATTCTGAGTTCGACCTTGTCAGGAAGACGTAGCTTGTTTTCTCCAAATTTTTGTTAAACTTAACTCACCTTATCACCTGATAATTGTCGCCTTCTCGGTAATCATTTTTCATCTTTGATATTTTCAAAAAGTAAATAAATTGAAAGAGAAATAACACAATTAGGATATAAAATATTAACTGCATTATACTATTCAGTTATATTTGTAAAAATGTAAAATGCTATTTCATTGTCAATTTTTTGGGTTTCTGTAATAAATTAAAACTGTTTTTGTCAATGCATTCCTCACATTTTGGCGCCTCTCAGTATGCAGGGCCCTTGGCCATGGACCAGGTTGGCCCAGTGGCAACAAGTTAGTACAATCATGCAATGCTTTGATTACGCTACGCTCTCCAACATACCAGAAATCGCGAGCAGACAAACCCTCCTCCCTACACTGACTATTGATTCGTTCAGTATACCTCCGGAACAACATACTAAAGTTTTGTCGCAATAGAAGCATTTTTACTCAAGTTATGAGGATAATAGCTGTGGAACAAATTTCGCTCCTGTGCCCTGACCTTTGACCCCATTTCGATGATATTCAACAGAAAAGGTTCAGTACACTTCTGGAATAACATGATAAAGTTTTGTTGCAATCGAAACATTTTTTTCCGTAAGTTATGATGCATAAGGGCGATGGAATGGATCCCGCTCCTATGCCCTGACCTTTGACCCCATTTCGCCCATTTTCAATAGGGTTCTTCCAAAGGTTGTCTTCTACCACATACTAAAATTTCATCGAAATCGAATCATTTTTACGCGAGTTATCGTGCGGACAGACAGACGGACAAAGCGAGAGCATATACGCTTCTTCAACCTAACGGTTTGAAATCGTAAAAAACCTGCCCCTGGTGAAACATAAAAGCTTACAGAATGGAACCCTTTCAACTTTTGATTTATCCTGTTTTTCTGGCTGTAAGGCGACGGTGGTGGTACAAGAGGGTAAGTAATAATGACGGAGATTCATACAAAAATAATGGGCTGGGTATTTAAATTTTTTAACTGACATTCATCTTTATTTCGAGTGTATAAGCAAAAAATTTCCTATAATTAGGTCTTTTGTCTTTTTTACGCTTTCCAACCGTAGGTTGAAGAAGCGTATATGCCCCAGCTCTGTCCGTCTGTCCGCACGATAACTGGCGTAAAAATGGGTCGATTTCGATGAAATTTTAGTATGTGGTAGGGGACCACCCGGGGACGAACCCTATTGAAAATGGGACAAATGGGGTCAAAAGTCACGACGTAGGAGCGGGATCATTCCATTACCCTTATGCGTCATAACTTGCGTAAATATGGTTCGATTTCAATGAAAGTTTACTATGTGATAGGAGACCGCCTGGGAACGAACCCTATTCAAAATGGAAGAAGTGAGGTCAAAGGTCAGGACATAAGATCGGGATGCATTCCATTGCCCTTATGCGTCATAACGTGCGTTAAAAATGGTTCGATTTCGATGAAATTTCAGTATGTAGTAGGAGACCACCTGGGGACGAACCCTCTTGAAAATGGACGAAATGTGGTCAAAGGTCAGGACATAGGATTGCGATCCATTCCATTGTCCTTACCCCATATTATTAAGGTGGACATCAAGTAATTTTGCTTCCTATACTTCCAATGGAAAAACTTTTGTACACATTTCCTTCACAATTAATGTGTTCCCAAGGATGAAAATTTGAACATCGATTAAAATAACTTCATATTATAACTTGGAAAACTTAATATTTTCTAAAACATAATCATAATTATATTAAAAATCAATAACTTTTCCTTTGGTGGTGTTGAAACTAGAGAAAAGATGGCGCGACCTGTACTTTGATGACGTCATTGGACAAAAAAAATGTTAAATTGCATAATTATGGTTACGTTTTAGAAAATATTAAGTATTGCAAATTATAAAATGAAGATATTTTAATCGACATTCAAATTTTTATCCTTGGGAACTGTTTTGGTGAGGAAAAAAAAATCATTTATTTTTTTTTTTATTTGATTGATTGAAGTTATTTATCAAAAGGCTATATTTATGCTGGTATTAAAATTTATATGGAAATTATAGAAAATTTAAATTTGGGAAATGGGTGGATGCATTTCGAAACAAAACTGAAATTTTAAATAAGGCCATGAAACAAAATAGAAAAATAAAATAAAATGCACCACTGAATTTCGTAACTCCCAAAAGTTACTATTGTATTGTTTGCGTTTGAAGAGTAGATACACCTGAAAGTGTAAGAAAAGGTAACTCTTGTTTGCATGTGTACCAAATTTGTAAACAATAAAATTTAATGGTATACAATGTACACGTGTAAATAACCTTTTGGAAGTGGCGATGATCAAATTAGCTAGTTAGGACAAAAACATTGATTTTACGGCTATAACCTCAGATTACATTCCCACCTCAGTCATTGCTGAGGGGGATGCACTTGAACCATGTGATGAAAATTTAAACTGAAAATACCTAAAACTTCACTGCACTAAGGTTTAGGTTTTTGAAAGGCCACTTGGCCTATATTTATTTTAAAAACTTAACAAGTTAAATTTTTAGGTCACAGATTTTATGCCTGGCCACAGGGCCCAATAAGAATAAACGGGTGACAGGTTAGTTTCTTTCCAAGAAAAATTAGCACCAGGGACACTACTGATAAAAATAATAAACACAAGAATTTCATTGTACTTCACAGCACCAACACTTGATTTAACATGGTGTACAACTTAAGTATTTGAAGTGAAAATATCTCACACTCTCTCTCAAAAAAAAAATATTATATGCATATGTGTACACTATATTGTTCTAATTAAATCGCTCGAACCAACCTTCTCAGACCAGACTTCCGAATCCACTTTTAATTTTGAACTACTATAACAACTGCCAAAATTCTACGTATAATGAAAGTTAATTTAATAAAAGATTCTACCCTTCCAGGAAAATTTGTCTTAAAATCAGCATAACCCTGTCTTAAATCAACATTTGTCTTACAATCAACATTTCTAGCATTACCGGATACTCAACCCATTCTATACACCATACCAAAACCTAATGCACTAGATACCTTATTCAAATTACACAAAGTTATCATTAAATTGCTACACCGACAAGAGAATCTTACTCACACCATCATCATGAAAATCCAACATTTCAAAATTCCATACCATAAGTTTTCCAGTCAACTCGGGCATAAAGCCAAACAATCATCTCAACCAATGAGTCCCACATCTCAAGAAAAACACTATTTTTCGGGGAGAACAACAAAGTTTGAGTCTGAAGGCGGGAATGGGTCGTGAATCCATTCCCAGCTTATACAGTGTAGTGGAGCAAAGTGCGACCTAACCCTTTTCTGTTCCTTCACTCTGATTTGGGGACAACCTATATCACTCCCCTCATAGGTACCACCTGCTATGGACCGAACAAGCTTACTTGGGCAGAAAACAAATCCCCCAATTTGTTCCGTGCACCCTTTCAGACCCCGCGGCATTGTCTACATAGGGTAAAGTATCCCACAACAGTTCTCTTGTCCCCAAAATATCTCTTCGTCCATTTTCCAGAAAATTCAACACATCACCCTTTTTCCCAGAAAATTACTTCTTATCCTATTTTCCCCAGGAACACACTTCATATCTTTATTTTCCCAGGAACACACTTCATATCCTTATTTTCCCAGGAACTCACTCATTTCCCAGAAAATCACTTATCTTTATTTCCCAGGAACACACTGTACATATTCATTTCCCAGAAAACTCCATAACACCATACTTGGCACACTATACCAAACCTTACTTTATTTTCTGAAAAATCTATACATCACCATACTTCATAGATCACTCTTTTCCTGAAAAAAAATCATCACTTCTTGAAGAAACACAACAGCTATTCGGGTTATTTTTTTAGTCCCACTATACATATGCTCATATCTGCCTGTATGCCCAATTCTTATATTCTTTTCCCCATAAAAACCTGTTTTTCTAATCTACGGGCTGAAACTAGAAATTAGCCTTCACTAATACAAAAATTAAATTTTAAAGAGTAATTTAGCACCTAAATTTACCAAAACACTAAACCAAAATAATTACCAGCCTACAAGAAAAATTCCCAACTACATAGCACCTACGCTAAGTTCATAAATACAAATTCTACTTCACAAATACAAAAATCACCGAGCACAAAAAGATTTAAATTTCACCTAAGAGAAATACTGGTCTGGAGAGGTGTTTGTTCCGAAATAACTTAATAGTCTTATTATATCATCTATCCCTACATGACCCAGAAAATTATCCACTTCCACTTCTTTGTTTCGTTTTGTTTTTCAATTACCTATCCACAGAAGATGACATGAAATTTATTTAAACAGCCTAAGATTAAATCAGGTGGTTTCATTCTTTAAGCACACCGAACACTAAAAAAAAAGAAAAAAACCTGAATGAAAACATTTACAACTCCCCTTCTTTTTTTCTTTGCAATATATTTTTCCGACAGCCCCCAATTTTAAAACCAACTCGTTTTATAATTTTAAAGAAACCCCAACATAATACAAAAAAAGAAAATGTCGAGAGAAATTTACCTTTAGGACTGGGGCAGCAACACTGCCTCGCAAGCACACTAACCGTTGATAATAATAAAAAAAGGTTTCACAGCCTAATAATAGATAAAATAAATAAATTAAAAAAAACTCTCCCTGAGAGAACACCACTGTCCCGGTTGATTTTCACTTCACTTCCAAGGTGCTTTTTTTCTTTCCCTTTTTTCTGCCACAGCGAGCCTGGCCAACGAAACAGGAACCGGGCATTTTTGAAACATGCTGGTGGACCTTTGTGGTAATCAGTAGGGGCCCAACTCGACGATTCAGCAGTTAAAGGCGGTATCGTCCACAAAGCCGTGCATGCCCCTTTTTCCGGAACTTCCAGTGTCTGGTTGAACTGGCTTGAAGAGTCCCTTCCATATTGAACCGAGCGGTAACAGCATTCGGGTTGCGCTGGCAGAAAATTCTCCTGCGGAGACCAATTCACGGTAGTTACTTTCTTTTTATTGCAGCTCAATACTGCCGTCGTCCACTAGGAGAGGAGGAGAGGGTTGAATCTGCGAGCATTTCCTCTCCAGTAATGAGATCCTTGAAAATCAGTAGTTTAGCTGTTGTTCGTTTAGATTTCAATACGAAATTTTCCTTCTTGCTGCCCCTCCTCCGCCAAAGAGGCGAGGAGAGAAAATTTTGCTTTTTGCTGTCCACCAGCTAACGCAGCGACCAGAACAAAAGTGTCTTCTCAACGGATAAACCTCTGGGGTGCTTGAAACCGCTGACCCCTCCCATTGGTCGAAACTTCAGCCTAGCAACTAACGACTCCCCAACGGAATTTCACTCCCTCGCAAGCCAGGGGTGACACACTGACCTTCACACGTAGGGACCCCGCTTTTGACCCTGAGGTCTAAAAATAGATTCTGTTGCTGAATTCTTTACCCAAAAGACGAAAAGATGTTGCACTTTTGGGCGACTTTTTCACGACGTTTGGAAACAGGAACGCAAAAATGGCGAATTCTTGCTTTGCAGAAAATCACTAATTTTAATTTTCTTTTTCTCTCGTTCCGTGATGTTAAACCAAAATTAATTTTGATTCTCTGAGCTGCACACCTACTCGCCTTTTCCTATCGCGATAAAAGAACAGATAAAATAATTATTTTCAAAAGCCCAAAGTCAGTTAAATCAAATATTATTTTTTTTTTCTTTTTTTTTTTTTCACCAACATGAAATTTTGTTTTCCTATTTGTGATTAAGACAAGCGAATTTTGCGCACGAATTCCCCTGCCTTTCAACCCGGAATTTTCTTCTAACGTATGTCATGGGAGAAAATTTTTGCATTAATTAATCTCTGATAAACCAACAGAAAGATTGATCAGGTCTCTCTGAAATTCACCAGAGGTTAAAATTTTCGCCATGACAAATACATTTCCCCTGCGAAAAAGACGAGCAAAGCGAGTCGAAACATAAAATAAAATCTCAGAAAATTCGCTTCTACCTACTACTCAACACACACGTGCTCCGACCACGTCAACAAACCGATGAATGTACACAAACCTGCAGCGCCACCTACCTCCGGTGAGCTGACTTCCGTTCCAACATGGCTACCACTCAACGAGAAAAATAAATGTTTCGAAACGCAGTTGTCTACTACTCACATCAACGAGAGAATTACACGAAGAATTTTTTTACAAGCCAAAAATTTCACGGAACGAAGAAAATCTATCTCTGCGATGATTCAAAACTCTAACCTATCATTTAATCTGAGAAAATTAATTTAAAAAAATTAAACTGATTATTATAACTTCTTAACTTAACTATCACTGAAGTAATAATCTCATCTAGCACTGACTTTATACCGCACTAGAAAATAAGCCATAGCCTAACCTTAAATAAACAGCGCTCTCGGGCACTAAATTATTCAATCTGAAGAGAGGAGAGAATTTACACTTCTTACAATTTTCGCTGTATGTTTTTACAAATTTTACATTACCACAAGCATGTTTGGATGTCAAAATTAACACTTTCCTACCCTCATTCTCAAATTATCAATTTTGTTTGAATGTAGCACATGAAAAATACACTTGAGATGATATGTAAACACAAAATTACTTATGTATGACACAATGCAATGTAAGTGCAATTAAGAAATTATTTGTAAAGAGAAGTGTGTGAAATCCAAAATTGCTTGTATGCAAAACACTAAATTGCTTGTATGTGTACGTATACTCGTGAAATTATTGACATTATCCGCCAAATACACTATATACACCACACTCATACACTGAAATTATACACTATTCAATTAGACAATGTTACATATGAAAATTGATCCAAAAATTATAAACGGCAAAATACTAGAATTATCATCTGCACTTTCACTTATTAAACCACTTAGAGTAAACACAAATTAATTTTAACTTTCACTAACGTAAACCACTGAGAGAACATCTGGAACAGAGAAAAATTTCACCACCGAGAAAAACACAACTTTTAACACTTTTACTATGTTATCACTGAGAGAGAGAGAGCACCGAGAAAAAAAATTTTCACTGACATACACCATTCACTGACAAAACTGCATCCACTTTAGAATTTACCTAAACTCAAAGTAAGTTATCATATAAACACATACATTTCTTTATTCATCAGCTTACTATTTGTATCAAATGAACTTTAAGATTTTTCTTTAATTTTTCTGTGCAGTGAAGTTGAATTTCATCACAGGGTATGCATCCTAAGGTCACGGCACCAATTGTTTTGGTGAGGAAAAAAAATCATTTATTTATTTATTTATTGATTGATTTTCTTTATCAAAAGGCTATATTTATGCTGGTATTAAAATTTATATGGAAATTATAGAAAATTTAAATTTGGGAAATGGGTGGATGCATTTCGAAACAAAACTGAAATTTTGAATAAGGCCATGAAACAAAATAGAAAAATAAAATAAAATGCACCACTGAATTTGGTAACTCCCAAAAGTTACTATTGTATTGTTTGCGTTTGAAGAGTAGATACACCTGAAAGTGTAAGAAAAGGTAACTCTTGTTTGCATGTGTACCAAATTTGTAAACAATAAAATTTAATGGTATACAATGTACACGTGTAAATAACCTTTTGGAAGTGGCGATGATCAAATTAGCTAGTTAGGACAAAAACATTGATTTTAAGGCTATAACCTCAGATTACAATTCCCACCTCAGTCATTGCTGAGGGGGATGCACTTGAACCATGTGATGAAAATTTAAACTGAAAATATCTAAAACTTCACTGCACTAAGGTTTAGGTTTTTGAAAGGCCACTTGGCCTATATTTATTTTAAAAACTTAACAAGTTAAATTTTTAGGTCACAGATTTTATGCCTGGCCACAGGGCCCAATAAAAATAAACGGGTGACAGGTTAGTTTCTTTCCAAGAAAAATTAGCACCAGGGACACTACTGATAAAAATAATAAACACAAGAATTTCATTGTACTTCACAGCACCAACACTTGATTTAACATGGTGTACAACTTAAGTATTTGAAGTGAAAATATCTCACACTCTCTCTCAAAAAAAAAAATATTATATGCATATGTGTACACTATATTGTTCTAATTAAATCGCTCGAACCAACCTTCTCAGACCAGACTTCCGAATCCACTTTTAATTTTAAACTACTATAACAACTGCCAAAATTCTACGTATAATGAAAGTTAATTTAATAAAAGATTCTACCTTTCCAGGAAAATTTGTCTTAAAATCAGCATAACCCTGTCTTAAATCCACATTTGTCTTACAATCAACATTTCTAGCATTACCGGATACTCAACCCATTCTATACACCATACCAAAACCTAATGCACTAGATACCTTATTCAAATTACACAAAGTTATCATTAAATTGCTACACCGACAAGAGAATCTTACTTACACCATCATCATGAAAATCCAACATTTCAAAATTCCATACTATAAGTTTTCCAGTCAACTGGCACCCATGTAATAATCAACTCGGGCATAAAGCCAAACAATCATCTCAACCAATGAGTCCCACATCTCAAGAAAAACACTATTTTTCGGGGAGAACAACAAAGTTTGAGTCTGAAGGCGGGAATGGGTCGTGAATCCATTCCCAGCTTATACAGTGTAGTGGAGCAAAGTGCGACCCAACCCTTTTCTGTTCCTTCACTCTAATTTGGGGACAACCTATAACACTCCCCTCATAGGTACCACCTCCTATGGACCGAACAAGCTTACTTGGACAGAAAACAAATCCCCCAATTTGTCTCGTGCACCCTTTCAGACCCCGCGGCATTGTCTACATAGGGTAAAGTATCCCACAAGAGTTCTCTTGTCCCCAAAATATCTCTTCGTCCATTTTCCAGAAAATTCAACACATCACCCTTTTTCCCAGAAAATTACTTCTTATCCTATTTTCCCCAGGAACACACTTCATATCCTTATTTTCCCAGGAACACACTTCATATCCTTATTTTCCCAGGAACTCACTCATTTCCCAGAAAATCACTTATCTTTATTTCCCAGGAACACACTGTACATATTCATTTCCCAGAAAACTCCATAACACCATACTTGACACACTATACCAAACCTTACTTTATTTCCTGAAAAATCTATACATCACCATACTTCCTAGATCACTCTTTTCCTGAAAAAAAATCATCACTTCTTGAAGAAACACAACAGCTATTCGGGTTATTTTTTTTTTGTCACACTATACATATGCTCATATCTGCCTGTATGCCCAATTCTTATATTCTTTTCCCCATAAAAACCTGTTTTTCTAATCTACGGGCTGAAACTAGAAATTAGCCCTCACTAATACAAAAATTAAATTTTAAAGAGTAATTTAGCACCTAAATTTACCAAAACACTAAACCAAAATAATTACCAGCCTACAAGAAAAATTCCCAACTACATAGCACCTACGCTAAGTTCATAAATACAAATTCTACTTCACAAATACAAAAATCACCGAGCACAAAAAGAGTTAAATTTCACCTAAGAGAAATACTGGTCTGGAGAGGTGTTTGTTCCGAAATAACTTATTAGTCTTACTATATCATCTATCCCTACATGACCCAGAAAATTATCCACTTCCACTTCTTTGTTTCGTTTTGTTTTTCAATTACCTATCCACAGAAGATGACATGAAATTTATTTAAACAGCCTAAGATTAAATCTGGTTGTTTCATTCTTTAAGCACACCGAACACTAAAAAAAAAGATAAAAACCTGAATGAAAACATTTACAACTCCCCTTCTTTTTTTCTTTGCAATATATTTTTCCGACAGCCCCCAATTTTAAAACCAACTCGTTTTATAATTTTAAAGAAACCCCAACATAATACAAAAAAGAAAATGTCGAGAGAAATTTACCTTTAGGACTGGGGCAGCAACACTGCCTCGCAAGCACACTAACCGTTGATAATAATAAAAAAAAAGGTTTCACAGCCTAATAATAGATAAAATAAATAAATTAAAAAAAACTCTCCCTGAGAGAACACCACTGTCCCGGTTGATTTTCACTTCACTTCCAAGGTGCTTTTTTTTTCTTTCCCTTTTTTCTGCCACAACGAGCCTGGCCAACGAAACAGGAACCAGGCATTTTTGAAACATGCTGGTGGACCTTTGTGGTAATCAGTAGGGGCCCAACTCGACGATTCAGCAGTTAAAGGCGGTATCGTCCACAAAGCCGTGCTTGCCCCTTTTTCCGGAACTTCCAGTGTCTGGTTGAACTGGCTTGAAGAGTCCCTTCCATATTGAACCGAGCGGTAACAGCATTCGGGTTGCGCTGGCAGAAAATTCTCCTGCGGAGACCAATTCACGGTAGTTACTTTCTTTTTATTGCAGCTCAATACTGCCGTCGTCCACTAGGAGAGGAGGAGAGGGTTGAATCTGCGAGCATTTCCTCTCCAGTAATGAGATCTTTGAAAATCATTAGTTTGGCTGTTGTCCGTTTAGATTTCAATACGAAATTTTCCTTCTTGCTGCCCCCTCCTCCGCCAAAGAGGCGAGGAGAGAAAATTTTGCTTTTTGCTGTCCACCAGCTAACGCAGCGACCAGAACAAAAGTGTCTTCTCAACGGATAAACCTCTGGGGTGCTTGAAACCGCTGACCCCTCCCATTGGTCGAAACTTCAGCCTAGCAACTAACGACTCCCCAACGGAATTTCACTCCCTCGCAAGCCAGGGGTGACACACTGACCTTCACACGTAGGGACTCCGCTTTTGACCCTGAGGTCTAAAAATAGATTCTGTTGCTGAATTCTTTACCCAAAAGACGAAAAGATGTTGCACTTTTGGGCGACTTTTTCACGACGTTTGGAAACAGGAACGCAAAAATGGCGAATTCTTGCTTTGCAGAAAATCACTAATTTTTAATTTTCTTTTTCTCTCGTTCCGTGATGTGAAACTAAAATAAATTTTGATTCTCTGAGCTGCACACCTACTCGCCTTTTCCTATCGCGATAAAAGAACAGATAAATTAATTATTTTCAAAACCCCAAAGTCAGTTAAATCAAATATTATTCTTTTTTTTTCTTTTTTTTTTTTTTTTCACCAACATGAAATTTTGTTTTCCTGGTTGTGATTAAGACAAGCGAATTTTGCGCACGAATTCCCCTGCCTTTCAACCCGGAATTTTCTTCTAACGTATGTCATGGGAGAAAATTTTTGCATTAATTAATCTCTGATAAACCAACAGAAAGATTGATCAGGTCTCTCTGAAATTCACCAGAGGTTAAAATTTTCGCCATGACACACCTTTTAGTTCTGGAAACTTACCATAGTCGTTGTCATTTTATGGCTAAGGTGACACTGTCGGAATAAAACCAAATTTGCATATCTTGATATTCTCTAATGAAGTCTGCTATCGTCGTTGCAGGCCAACGCGATCAGTCTGCATCACGTTGTGCCGTTATGCAAGTAGCGCGATGTGTTAATTATGCAGATTTCTGCCTGCTGCGTTTTTGTCTTCGGACAGTAGCGAAATGTTAGTGGCATTTAAGTTTCCGTTGGTATTCGAAGGTCCGTAAAACTTATGTTCTCTGTTAGTTTGTGAAGATCACTCACGCATATTCTACTCAGGATTATGTTCAGCTATTGCTTTTGTACTTTAGGAATGTTGAGAATGCTTCTCAAGCAGCTTGGTAATTTCACCAGCAAAACGTTGATAGGCCACAACCTTCTGTGAAAGTAGTCTGGAATTTAATACACCGTTTCATGGAAACTGGAAGCGTCGTAGAGCAAAACAGAACGGAAAGATCAAAATCAGTTACCAATGCGGACAAGGAAATCGATAAACAAACCCGACATTATCACTACGGCATCGTGCTCAAGAGACTGGTATATCTCATACTTCCAGAATACTGAAGGCAAACAGATGTCGTCCTTACAAGGCAAAATTCGTACAGCAGTTGCTAACAGGCGACTACAGTTTTATCTATGGGCACGGCAACAAATTCAAAGCAATGAAAATTTTAAGCGAAACCTCATCTTCACGGATGAAACAACGCTCATAAGGCATGGGCAAATCAGTCGAAATTGGGCTTATCACTGGTCATCCACGAATCCGCATGTTCTTTCTGAGAGACATTCACAGTACATAGAAAAACTTAACGTATGGTGTGGTATATGGGACGATGTAATTATAGGTCCATTTTATTATTGAAGGAAATTTAAATGGTGAGTCCTATCGAAATTTGTTGGGAAATAAAATATGGCCCCGCCTGGAGCCATTTGTGGATGCTCTCTCGCTTCCCTGGAACCAGGGGCCCTTATGACAAGGAAGCTTATTTTGCAGTTGGTCCTAACTTATTAAGTTCCTGGTCTTCCAGAATTCTTGGATCCATACATAGAAATATTATAATTTCACAAATTTTTCGAATCACTATGATATGTAATAACAAAAACAGTACTATCAAACAGTTAAAATCTCTTTTTTTAACTCTAAAAAAATAGTTATCCTTAGAAGTTCTGTAATTCATATTTTAGTAAGTTATTAAATATTTTTAACCAAAATACTTCATACAAAATTAGAATTTGTAACATAGTCACTTGAAACTTTTCGAATTAACCAATTTCTTACGGCCGCAATAAAAAAGTTTTTTTTCTCCGAGTCGCCCCGGAGAACTACAGTATAACAATAAGCTTTAATTTCTTCCACGTTTGAGGTCCTTCTTTTGGACAGTTTTCTGTGCTTCATTTGGACCTTTAGCAGTTGGCGTGTCTGTTAGGAATACAGAGATTTTACGAACATACCATTGCTGAGTGGATCTACTTGAGTTGGTTTCGGGAGTAGATGTAGCCTTATCACATATGCCATGTTAACCGTATCTCACATAGAATGGATGCATACGAGGAGAGCATGATTTATGTTTATTTTAGATTTATATATGTATGTCCTTTATATTCTATATTTCAGCACGTTTTGTCTATTAAGAAGACAAGGTAAGAAATTGTTGTGTATTTGGCATATTTCAATGGTGTTATGTTTAATTATACATCTATTGCTGTGTTACTTTGAGGGTTCGGGTAGAAAAGACAGATGGCCAATAAATTCTGCAAGTCCAAATTCGGTTGCAACCACAATTTGTTTAAAATTAGGTATCAGGCTATCACATGAAACCCGAGCCCGACTGGCTCCGGGCTCCTCGGTGTCTTTCCCTGAAGAGTGGTTCGGGAGTTCGGAGCCATTTGATACGATATTTGTTTGGGTTTTTCATTTCCTTATTGGTATCTTTATAATTTTGCAGTGTGACTTTTAGGTATCATTTGTCGTTCTCTTTTTTCTTTTGCTTTGGTCTGGAGTTCATTTGTTGTCATGTACATCTTCAGGAGGTGTTGCTTGTGGTTATTTATATATGTATGTACTATTCACTCTTGGTTTCCAGCTGCATTGCGCGGTAGCAGAGTGGTATGGGCATGTAACATCACAGCCTCTCCTTGAAAAATGTCAACCCAGCCTTCTCGTGGTGCATCTTGTTCCCACTAAAGGGGCTCTGACGATCGCCAATAGAGGTGTAACTATACCATCGGGATTAGAGGAAATGCTGTCCCACACTCACCAACCCGCTTGGCCAGCAAGGTGAGTTATGGCCAAACCCTTCCAAAATGACTCCACAACTTAATTCTTGGCCCTCAGTCTCCGGCAGCTGGAATGTACCTGGCCAAGGCAGCGGCCAGTGCGACATGAAGGCAGAATGTGCTAAGAATCCCCGGAGGACCGGACTAGGCTGCCATCTGATGCTGACCTTGGCTACGTACAATGGACGCTCCCTATCTTCTGATTCAAGTCTTCTTGAATTGGAAGAGGAACTACAAAGGATCAAGTGGGACATCGTGGGGCTAAGTGAGGTAAGGAGAAAAGGAGAAGATCTCATTGAACTGAAAAGTGGACATCTCTTCTACTATCGTGGGACAGATACTGGCAGAACTAGTGGTGTTGGATTTATAATAAACAAGGAACTGAAGGATAAAGTTGTAGAAGTTGAAAGTTCCTCTGACAGAGCTGCACGACTCGTTATCCAACTCTCGAGAAGATACCAGGCTCAGATTATTCAAACTTATGCACCCACCACAAGCCATCCTGAAGAAGAAATTGAAGAATTTTATGAGGAAATTCATCATCTAAATAATAAAGGTAAGCAGCATTTGAAGATAATTATGGGAGATTTCAATGCAAAAATAGGACAACGGCCACAGAATGAAACTTCAGTAGGTAAATTCGGTCACAGCAACAGAAACCAGCGTGGAAATACTCTCGTTGAGTTTGCAGAGGCAGAAGGGTTTTTCATCTTGAACTCCTTTTTCAAGAAAAAGCCGCACAGGAAATGGACATGGAGACATCCAAATGGGACGACAAGTGAAATTGATTTTATTATGTGTAATAAAAAATGTGTCATAGAAGACTGCAGTGTGCTAAACAAGTTCAACACAGGTAGTGACCATAGATTGGTGAGATGTAAGATGCACCTCAACACTAAACTCGAACGTGGCAAGCTCATAAGACAAACCAAATGTATTGATATAACCAACCTTAAAAAACACCATAATACCTTCAAGTTGGAACTGAAGAATAGATTCTCTGCTTTAGAAGGCCTAACATCGGAAGAAGTGGATATTTCTGAAGTTAACAGAAAAGTAACCAAAGCTCTTATGGAAACAGCAACAAAATTAGCTGGGTCTAAGAACAAGTTGCATGTGAACAAATTATCAGGAAAAACCAAAATGTTGATGCAAAAGAAGAGAGATGAGGACAACTAAAGAAGATGTGACTTCCAAAGTGGAATATATAGAGCTATGCAAGACAGTACGAAAAAGTATCACTGAAGACGTAAGGAAATTCAACTGTGAACTAGTGAGGAAAGCAATTGGAAACTACCAACGCCTAAAGATAGCAAAGGGACATCTCAGTAAGGGAAGAAAACAGATTATGGCTCTGAGAAAAGAAGATGGTTCTGTAACAAGAAATAGAGACGAAATCTTGACAAGAGTGAAAGATTTCTACTCCAAATTATATGAAAGGGATGATACATGTACTCCAGACATCATGAAAGGTACCAGTACCAGAGTTTTTCCAGTCCTCCCAGCAGAAGTTCCGCATGCAATCAAAAACATGAAGCGGGTAAAAGCTCCAGGAGAAGATGGAATTACTGTAGACATCATACAAGAAGCAAGTGGAGAAATCGAAACAGTACTCGCCCAAATTTTCACTCGATGCCTTAACGAAGGGAATATTCCTGAAGATTGGAACAACGCTACAATGATCCTGCTACATAAAAAAGGTGACATTGAGGATCTCAGGAACTACAGACCTATCAGCCTCCTATCAGTGGTTTATAAAATCTTCACTAAAGTTTATTCTCACCGTTTAAAGGTAACACTGGACATGGCTCAACCGAGAGAACAAGCTGGATTCAGGAGTGGCAACAGCACAATAGATCCTATCCACGTATGGAGAGAACTAATTGAAAGAGCGAAGGAATATGAACTTCCATTGTGCATGGCTTTTATCGATTATGAAAAAGCCTTTAATTCGGTGAAACCATCAGCAGTTACAAGGGCTCTGAAATCCTGCGGTATTGAAGATGCATACATTAATATTATTAATAACATCTATGAAAATGCAAGTGCAAAGATTCGGCTGTTTGAAAATACAACACACATAAAAATTGAAAAGGTAGTGAGACAAGGTGACACCATATCTCCGAAGCTCTTTAATGCCCCATTGGAAAAATTTTCAATCACTGAACTGGGAAAACAAAGGAATAAAGATTAATGGAGATTATCTAACCCACCTTCGTTTTGCTGGTGACATAGTCATTTTTGCAACTACCCCATCAGAGCTGCAGTGTATGATCCAGGAACTTGCTGACTAGAGTAAAGAAGTGGGATTAAAAATGAACTTTCAGAAGACAAAAGTGATGTTCAATGCTTTTACAAGAAATGAAGATTTATCGATTGATGGAGAAAAGCTGGAGATAACAGACACGTACGTTTATCTTGGACAGCAGATATCAAGTGAGGGTCACATTGATGAAGAAATTAATCGGCGTACAAAACTTGCCTGGAGAGCTTTTGGAAGAAACAGCATAATTTTGAAGAGCAATATGACATTATGTCTTAAAAGAAAAGTGTTTGATCAATGCATCCTTCCAGTGTTTACGTATGGCGCAGAGACGTGGACCTTAACTAAAAGAGACATACAAAGGCTGCAAACAACTCAAAAAATCATGGAGAGGTGCATGCTTGGTGTAACCAGAAGAGATAAGAAGAGGAACTCGTGGATCCGACAAATGACAGGAGTGGAAGACATCATGGTCAGAGTTGAATCCCTGAAATGGCAATGGGCTGGACATACTGCCAAAAGGACAGACCATCGATGGACAGCCAAAATTTTAGATTGGATTCCAAGGGACAGGAAAAGATCCAAAAGAAGACCACATGGGAGATGGGTGGATGAAATTCGAAAGTATGCGGGAGTGACATGGAGGAGACTGGCACAAGACAGACCGTTGTGGAGGAAACTTGGGGAGACCTTCGTCCAGCAGTGGATTGATAATGGTTGACAATTATGATATATATATATATATATATCTTTTAAAGGTGTACTACGAAGTTGCCCTACTCATCCGGGAACTGCACACTGCAGCAAGAACCACTGGTGGAGTATGTAAGTCAAATTCTCTACACCTTCAACCAAGAACTTCCCAGAGGAATCCCTGAATCCCACTAAATTAACACATCCAAACTAAAACTAAAACTCTCACAATTCACATACAACAATAATAAAAATAATAAAAATAATAATTTTAAACACTTGGGGTCGGGGACCGGGAGCTACTCATCAGGGGCCGGGGGAGTCTTTCCCTGATGAGTAGCTCCCGGTCCCCGACCCCAAGTGTTTAAAATTATTATTTTTATTATTTTTATTATTGTTGTATGTGAATTGTGATAGTTTTAGTTTTAGTTTGGGTGTGTTAATTTAGTGGGATTCAGGGATTCCTACGGGAAGTTGTTGGTTGAAGGTGTAGAGAATTTAATGTATATATATATATATATATCATCATCATCATCATTGTCAACCATTATCAATCCACTGCTGGACGAAGGTCTCCCCAAGTTTCCTCCACAACGGTCTGTCTTGTGCCAGTCTCCTCCATGTCACTCCTGCATACTTTCGAATTTCATCCACCCATCTCCCATGTGGTCTTCTTCTGGGTCTTTTCCTGTCCCTTGGAATCCAATCTAAAATTTCGGCTGTCCATCGATGGTCTGTCCTTCTGGCAGTATGTCCAGCCCATTGCCATTTCAGGGATTTAACTCTGATCATGATGTCTTCCACTCTTGTCATTTTTCGGATCCACGTGTTCCTCTTCTTATCTCTCCTGGTTACACCAAGCATGCACCTCTCCATGCTCCTTTGAGTTGTCTGCAGCCTTTGTATGTCTCTTTTAGCTAAGGTCCACGTCTCTGCACCATACGTAAGCACTGGAAGGATGCATTGATCAAACACTTTTCTTTTAAGACATAATGGCATATTGCTCTTGAAAATTATGCTGTTTCTTCCAAAAGCTCTCCAGGCAAGTTTTGTACGCCGATTAATTTCTTCACCAATGTGACCCTCACTTGATATCTGCTGTCCAAGATAAACGTACGTGTCTGTTATCTCCAGCTTTTCTCCATCAATCGATAAATCTTCATTTCTTGTAAAAGCATTGAACATCACTTTTGTCTTCTGAAAGTTCATTTTTAATCCCACTTCTTTACTCTTGTCAGCAAGTTCCTGGATCATACTCTGTAGCTCTGATGGGGTAGTTGCAAAAATGACTACGTCATCAGCAAAACGAAGGTGGGTTAGATAATCTCCATTAATCTTTATCCCCTTGGTTTCCCAGCTCAGTGACTGAAAAACACCCTCCAATGTGGCATTAAAGAGCTTCGGAGATATGGTGTCACCTTGTCTCACTCCTTTTCCAATTTTTATGTGTGTTGTATTTTCAAACAGCCTAATCTTTGCACTTGCATTTTCATAGATGTTATTAATAATATTAATGTATGCATCTTCAATACCGCAGGTTTTCAGAGCCATTGTAACTGCTGATGGTTTCACCGAATCAAAGGCTTTTTCATTATCGATAAAAGCCATGCACAATGGAAGTTCATATTCCCTCGCTCTTTCAATTAGTTCTCTCAGTACGTGGATATGATCTATTGTGCTGTAGCCACTCCTGAATCCAGCTTGTTCTCTCGGTTGAGCCATGTCCAGTGTCACCTTCAAGCGGTGTGAAAGAACTTTAGTGAAGATTTTATAAACTACTGATAGGAGGCTGATAGGTCTGTAGTTTCCGAGATCCTCAATGTCACCTTTCTTATGTAGCAGGATCATTGTAGCGGTGTTCCAATCCTCAGGAATCTTTCCTTCATTAAGGCATCGAGTGAAAATTTGGGCGAGTACTGCTTCGATTTCTCCACTTGCTTCTTGCATGATGTCTACAGTAATTCCATCTTCTCCTGGAGCTTTTCCCCGCTTCATGTTCTTGATTGCATGTGCAACTTCTGCTGGAAGGACTGGAGGAACTCTGGTACTGGTATCTTTCATGGTGTCTGGAGTACATGTATCATCCCTTTCATATAATTTGGAGTAGAAATCTTTCACTCTTGTCAAAATTTCGCCTCTATTTCTTGTTACAGAACCATCTTCTTTTCTCAGTGCCATAATCTGTTTTCTTCCCTTACTGAGATGTCCCTTTGCTATCTTTAGGCTTTGGTTGTTTTCAATTGCTTTCCTCACTAGTTCACAGTTGAATTTTCTTACGTCTTCAGTGATACTTTTTCGTACTGTCTTGCATAGCTCTATATATTCCACTTTGGAAGTCACATCTTCTTTAGTTGTCCTCATCTCTCTTCTTTTTTGCATCAACATTTTCGTTTTTCCTGATAATTTATTTACATGCAACTTGTTCTTAGACCCAGCTAATTTTGTTGCTGTTTCCATAGGAGCTTTGGTTACTTTTCTGTTAACTTCAGAGATGTCCACTTCTTCCGATGTTAGGCCTTCTAAAGCAGAAAACCTGTTCTTCAGTTCCAACTTGAAGGTATTATGGTGTTTTTTAAGGGTGGTTATGTCAATACATTTTGTTTGTCTTATGAGCTTGCCACGTTCAAGTTTAGTGTTGAGGTGCATCTTACATCTCACCAATCTATGGTCACTACCTGTGTTGAACTTGTTTAGCACACTGCAGTCTTCTATGACGCATTTTTTGTTACACATAATAAAATCAATTTCACTTGTCATCCCATTTGGATGTCTCCATGTCCATTTCCTGTGTGGCTTTTTCTTGAAGAAGGAGTTCAAGATGAAAAACCCTTCTGCCTCTGCAAACTCAACGAGAGTATTTCCACGCTGGTTTCTGTTGCCGTGACCGAATTTACCTACTGAAGTTTCATTCTGTTGCCGTTGCCCTATTTTTGCATTGAAATCTCCCATAATTATTTTCAAGTGCTGCTTACCTTTATTATTTAGATGATGAATTTCCTCATAAAATTCTTCAATTTCTTCTTCAGGATGACTTGTGGTGGGTGCATAAGTTTGAATAATCTGAGCCTGGTATCTTCTCGAGAGTTGGATAACAAGTCGTGCAGCTCTGTCAGAGGAACTTTCAACTTCTACCACTTTATCCTTCAGTTTCTTGTTTATTATAAATCCAACACCACTAGTTCTGCCAGTATCTGTCCCACGATAGTAGAAGAGATGTCCACTTTTCAGTTCGATGAGATCTTCTCCTTTTCTCCTTACCTCACTTAGCCCCACGATGTCCCACTTGATCCTTTGTAGTTCCTCTTCCAATTCAAGAAGCCTTGAATCAGAAGATAGGGAGCGTCCATTGTACGTTGCCAAGGTCAGCATCAGATGGCAGCCTAGTCCGGTCCTCCGGGGATTCTTAGCACCCTCTGCCTTCATGTCGCACTGGCCGCTGCCTTGGCCAGGTACATTCCAGCTGCCGGAGACTGAGGGCCAAGATTTAAGTTGTGGAGTCATTTTGGAGGGGTTTGGCCATAACTCACCACGCTGGCCAAGCGGGTTGGTGAGTGTGGGATAGAATTTCCTCTAATCCCGATGGTATAGTTATACCGCTATGGGCGGTCGTCAGAGCCCCTTTAGTGGGAACAGGATGCACCACGAGAAGGCGGGGTTGACATTTGTCAAGGAGAGGCTGTGATGTTACGCATCACCTGACCTTACATCCCATATATATATATATATATATATATATATATATATATATATATATATATATATATATATATATCATCATCATCATCATTGTCAACCATTATCAATCCACTGCTGGACGAAGGTCTCCCCAAGTTTCCTCCACAACGGTCTGTCTTGTGCCAGTCTCCTCCGTGTCACTCCCGCATACTTTCGAATTTCATCCACCCATCTTCCATGTGGTCTTCTTCTGGGTCTTTTCCTGTCCCTTGGAATCCAATCTAAAATTTCGGCTGTCCATCGATGGTCTGTTCTTCTGGCAGTATGTCCAGCCCATTGCCATTTCAGGGATTTAACTCTGATCATGATGTCTTCCACTCTTGTCATTTTTCGGATCCACGTGTTCCTCTTCTTATCTCTCCTGGTTACACCAAGCATGCACCTCTCCATGCTACTTTGAGTTGTCTGCAGCCTTTGTATGTCTCTTTTAGCTAAGGTCCACGTCTCTGCACCATACGTAAGCACTGGAAGGATGCATTGATCAAACACTTTTCTTTTAAGACATAATGGCATATTGCTCTTGAAAATTATGCTGTTTCTTCCAAAAGCTCTCCAGGCAAGTTTTGTACGCCGATTAATTTCTTCACCAATGTGACCCTCACTTGATATCTGCTGTCCAAGATAAACGTACGTGTCTGTTATCTCCAGCTTTTCTCCATCAATCGATAAATCTTCATTTCTTGTAAAAGCATTGAACATCACTTTTGTCTTCTGAAAGTTCATTTTTAATCCCACCTCTTTACTCTTGTCAGCAAGTTCCTGGATCATATTCTGTAGCTCTGATGGGGTAGTTGCAAAAATGACTACGTCACCAGCAAAACGAAGGTGGGTTAGATAATCTCCATTAATCTTTATCCCTTTGTTTTCCCAGTTCAGTGATTGAAAGACATTTTCCAATGTGGCATTAAAGAGCTTCGGAGATATGGTGTCACCTTGTCTCACTCCTTTTCCAATTTTTACGTGTGTTGTATTTTCAAACAGCCTAATCTTTGCACTTGCATTTTCATAGATGTTATTAATAATATTAATGTATGCATCTTCAATACCGCAGGTTTTCAGAGCCATTGTAACTGCTGATGGTTTCATCGAATCAAAGGCTTTTTCATAATCGATAAAAGCCATGCACAATGGAAGTTCATATTCCCTCGCTCTTTCAATTAGTTCTCTCAGCACGTGGATATGATCTATTGTGCTGTAGCCACTCCTGAATCCAGCTTGTTCTCTCGGTTGAGCCATGTCCAGTGTTACCTTCAAGCGGTGTGAAAGAACTTTAGTGAAGATTTTATAAACTACTGATAGGAGGCTGATAGGTCTGTAGTTTCCGAGATCCTCAATGTCACCTTTCTTATGTAGCAGGATCATTGTAGCGGTGTTCCAATCCTCAGGAATCTTCCCTTCATTAAGGCATCGAGTGAAAATTTGGGCGAGTACTGTTTCGATTTCTCCACTTGCTTCTTGTATGATGTCTACAGTAATTCCATCTTCTCCTGGAGCTTTTCCTCGCTTCATGTTCTTGATTGCATGTGCAACTTCTGCTGGAAGGACTGGAGGAACTCTGGTACTGGTATCTTTCATGATGTCTGGAGTGCATATATCATCCCTTTCATATAATTTGGAGTAGAAATCTTTCACTCTTGTCAAAATTTCGCCTCTATTTCTTGTTACAGAACCATCTTCTTTTCTCAGTGCCATAATCTGTTTTCTTCCCTTACTGAGATGTCCCTTTGCTATCTTTAGGCTTTGGTTGTTTTCAATTTCTTTCCTCACTAGTTCACAGTTGAATTTCCTTACGTCTTCAGTGATACTTTTTCGTACTGTCTTGCATAGCTCTATATATTCCACTTTGGAAGTCA
This sequence comes from Macrothele yani, assembly GCA_039090855.1. NCBI lineage: Eukaryota > Metazoa > Arthropoda > Arachnida > Araneae > Macrothelidae > Macrothele > Macrothele yani. The sequence goes on along the minus strand of CM076995.1, from coordinate 131,287,701 downwards.
TATCTTTTTTAGTTGTCCTCATCTCTCTTCTTTTTTGCATCAACATTTTGGTTTTTCCTGATAATTTGTTCACATGCAACTTGTTCTTAGACCCAGCTAATTTTGTTGCTGTTTCCATAAGAGCTTTGGTTACTTTTCTGTTAACTTCAGAGATGTCCACTTCTTCCGATGTTAGGCCTTCTAAAGCAGAGAACCTGTTCTTCAGTTCTAACTTGAAGGTATTATGGTGTTTTTTAAGGTTGGTTATGTCAATAGATTTTGTTTGTCTTATGAGCTTGCCACGTTCAAGTTTAGTGTTGAGGTGCATCTTACATCTCACCAATCTATGGTCACTACCTGTGTTGAACTTGTTTAGCACACTGCAGTCTTCGATGACGAATTTTTTGTTACACATAATAAAATCAATTTCACTTGTCGTCCCATTTGGATGTCTCCATGTCCATTTCCTGTGTGGCTTTTTCTTGAAGACGGAGTTCAAGATGAAAAACCCTTCAGCCTCTGCAAACTCAACGATAGTATTTCCACGCTGGTTTCTGTTGCCATGACCGAATTTACCTACTGAAGTTTCATTCTGTTGCCATTGCCCTATTTTTGCATTGAAATCTCCCATAATTATTTTCAAGTGCTGCTTACCTTTATTATTTAGATGACAAATTTCCTCATAAAATTCTTCAATTTCTTCTTCAGGATGACTTGTGGTGGGTGCATAAGTTTGAATAATCTGAGCCTGGTATCTTTTCGAGAGTTGGATAACAAGTCGTGCAGCTCTGTCAGAGGAACTTTCAACTTCTACAACTTTATCCTTCAGTTTCTTGTTTATTATAAATCCAACACCACTAGTTCTGCCAGTATCTGTCCCACGATAGTAGAAGTGATGTCCACTTTTCAGTTCGATGAGATCTTCTCCTTTTCTCCTTACCTCACTTAGCCCCACGATGTCCCACTTGATCCTTTGTAGTTCCTCTTCCAATTCAAGAAGCCTTGAATCAGAAGATAGGGAGCGTCCATTGTAAGTAGCCAAGGTCAGCATCAGATGGCAGCCTAGTCCGGTCCTCCGGGGATTCTTAGCACCCTCTGCCTTCATGTCGCACTGGCCGCTGCCTTGGCCAGGTACATTCCAGCTGCCGGAGACTGAGGGCCAAGATTTAAGTTGTGGAATCATTTTGGAGGGGTTTGGCCATAACTCACCACGCTGGCCAAGCGGGTTGGTGAGTGTGGGATAGCATTTCCTCTGATCCCGATGGTATAGTTATACCGCTATGGGCGGTCGTCAGAGCCCCTTTAGTGGGAACAGGATGCACCACGAGAAGGCGGGGTTGACATTTGTCAAGGAGAGGCTGTGATGTTACGCATATATATATATATATATATATATATATATATATATATATATTGTACTTGTATATATATATATATATGGATAAAGCTTCTCGGAAAGATGTTTGCCTTATTTTCGCTCTACTGTCTGCTGCGGTCTTTCTCCCGCGAAGCCTGCCGCCCACACACACACCTCCGATGATTAAAGCGACGTCATTCAGAACAACGTATTTCGAAATAACATCGAGCCAACTTTAACTGGAGCTATTAAAAAAACGCTGCAGTGCCATGATGTTAACACACTAGAACGGAATTTGAGAGATGATTCGATTCCCCCTCTCAGATGATACAGTTTCCAAACTTTCTAAGCAGAATTTTCCATGCAGACAAAATAAATACGGTATTTTCATGTCAAAACAATTCGCTTATTTAGAACTTGTTGTTAAAACGGGTGTTTCCTAAACTATGCGAACAGCAGCTATTTAGGTTTAAAAGCGTTAATACCTTATTAACAGCATCCGTTTATGTTTAAAACCGTAATGCCTTACGACCCCGAAAAGCATTTGCATGTTGCACGCATTAGCGCTCTAATAACGCACACAAGGACGAAAACTACGACTACATTCATCCTCATGTTACCGTAAATCTGCATGGAGAGAGAGAGAGAGCGGGGATAAAAGTGACAACTGGAAGACACGGGAAAACACGTAAGGCTAAATAAACTTACGTAATACCCATTTGTAGTAGACTTGTCGTTGGAGACATCACTGTTAAATGCGCCCCTATGTGTAATTTAAATTATTAATAGAACGTAAAAGCTCTTAAAACAAATCACAGAAAGCATAAAAAGAGGCGTAGCGGTAAACAAACGCTTATTTTTTTTTTTTTTTTTTTTTTTTATTGGAGGTTTAACGACCACCGTGAGCAACTCAATGGGCTATAAGCAGTCGCCCGTCCCTAATTTAGGGTCACTGGTTCCAGGGAAGGGAGAGAGCCAGTGCCGTAAGACAAACACAACATCCATGCCTCACCGGGATTCGAACCCATACCCCTTTCGGACGAATGATCAGAGGCCATTGCCTTAGACCACTGCGCCACCGGGGCGGCAAACAAACGCTTATTCAGTCGATCAATGTTCCTTCCAACGCAAAACACTTTTTACAGTTTTCAGTAATCAGGCACAATACACTGATTAATGGCCAAAGCTCCTAACACACCACGACAACAAAATCACGCGACATATACCTGTATTGACAGCTTAAAAATATTAATTTGCTTATAGTAGGCAGCAAATAAAAAAAAAAAAAAAAAAAAAAAAACTTTATGGTGAAAAGACAGCTCTCCTCATGTAGCAGTCTCTGGTCACCGAAGGATATGAAAACCAAAAAAAAAAACTGTGAAATACCGAAATTCTCCAGCTACTGCACGGTTAAATACCAGACTACTTATGAGAAATTGTGTAAATCTATCAAACATGTGAAAGGAACCCTCTCTGAGCGGTCATTTTTAAAGCTTTCCAACCGTAGGTAGAACAAGCGAATATGCTCCAGCGTTGTCCTTCTGTCTGTCTGTCTGTCTGTCCGCACGATAACTCGCGTAAAAATGGTTTGATTTCGATGAAATTTTAGTATGTGGTAAGGAACAACCTGGGGACGACCTCTATTGAAAATGAGCGAAATGGGGTCATAGGTCAAGACATAGGAGATCCATTCCATCACCCTTGTGTGTCATAACTTACTTAAAAATTCTCCGATCACGACAAAAACTTTATCATGTTTTTCCGGAGGTATATTGAACCGGTTCTGTTGAATATCATCGAAATGGGGTTAAAGGTCAGGGCACAGGAGCGAGATTTATTTCACAGCCATTATCCTCATAACTTGACTAAAAATGCTTCTATTGCGACAAAACTTTAGTATGGTGTTCCGGAGGTAAACTGAACCAATTCTGTTTAATATCATCAAAATGGGGCAAAGGCCGGGGCATAGGAGCGAGATTTATTCCACAGCCATTATCCTCATAACCTAACTAAAAATGCTTCTATTGCGACAAAACTTTAGTATGTTGTTCCGGAGGTATATTGAACCGGTTCTGTTGAATATCTAACACCGAAATGGGGTCAAAGGTCAGGGCACAGGAGCGAGATTTTTTCCACAGCCATTATCCTCATGACTTGACTAAAAATGCTTCCATTGCGACAAAACTGTCGTTAGATGTGCCCCCTCGAGCTCCTCAATTTTCGCCCAGTTTGCTCTGTCAAAGAGACCATTGCTCCCTACTTCTGTGTTCAGTGTGTGTATAAGGTACTATGTGCTACCTTTCCTGCTACTTTTCCGAGTCAGAAAGTGCATATTTACTTCGAATTTTATCATAATATTTACCTGCCGACCACGCCCTTCTGCGTTTCTCAAGTGTGCGCCCAAGTACATGTTCCAGTGCCTGCTGTTCCTTTCCTGTATACCCTGTTCAAGTAATAGGCTGCCAGCAATCTTCCCAGCTGCTTTTCAGCACCTGTAAGTGAATTTTATACCGATATTCCTTCATTTTTCATCTCGGTGGGTATGTTTGCATCTGCCCATCGTGACTTGCCTTGCCTAGACTTCCTTCTGTCTTATCGCCAGCATTCTATTCAGTAGCCTCCTGTGCTTATCTTCCTGTTATCTACACGCCTTCCCGTTTACGTCACCATCTGATAGCGGTCCTTAAGTGACGTCATCGTTACCGTGCTCCATCTGTCTCTCGCCGTTCTTCCAGTGACGTCATTAACTCGCATCTTCCTATCGTCCTTCTGTCGTGATCTGTCTCTCGCCGTTCTCTCCATCTGTCTCTCGCCGTTCTTCCAGTGACGTCATTAACTCGCATCTTCCTATCGTCCTTCATCTTCCTGTCGTGCCTTTTGTCATCTCTATCGTCTTACGCTCTTCAGATTGTGCAGCTTTGCTTTACAGTTTCTGATTTGTACAATGTCTACTGCTTTTCTTCGACCACTGACGCCTCCTCCGGATGATTTACTAGACAGTTCAACTCATCTCTCTTCGCCCGCAGTCACTGCCTTCCCTTCAGATCCTCTCTCAACTGCCTTGGGCTTCTGGTTTTCTCGTACCGGCTCCGTTTTAATAGCTCATTTATTAGAGTCCTCGTCACCGGGGAAGTCTTTCTTTGCTTCTTTAGCTCTCGGAGTAAAATATTCCGCGCTTCCACATACTAAACTTACAGCTTACACTTCAGCACTCCATCAGATTGCTCCACCTGATGCCATCGCGCACATCGCGCGAAAGCCTCGCTCGGTGTTGGTTTATTTTTCTAATCCCGCTCAAGTTGAGTTGGTTCTTTCTTCTCCAATTTCAGTTGGCAACCAAAGTTTGTTCGCAAATCCTCTTGCTCATTGCCCTATTCTCGTTAGTTTATCTCCAGATCCTCCTGAACTCTCCAACGATTTACTGCATGCTTTCCTTTCTCAATGTGGTTTAGTTATTGGCCCTATTAAGACTTTGCCTGCTACTTCAGACGATCAAGAGAATCGTCCCTATTATAGTTTTCGACGTCAAGCTCTGGTCGTTTTCCCTGACGAACAGTCCATTGTTTCCTGTCCAACAGCTTTCCAACTTATCTGCGGTCCACACACTCGCACTGTCAATGTTTTTACCGCCTATCATTGCTTTTCTTGCAAATTGCCCGGTCACCATAGTTCTTCTTGTCCAACTCGGAATTTTTCGACTTCCATTCGCCCTTCTGCCTTGCGAGAATCGTGTGATTTTTCTTTATCATCCACATCTTTGTCGACTTTTTCTTATACATATTCGCAGCTTCCATTTTCTAATGGTTTGTTCCCCGGCCCCTGATTCTTCTACTTCACGTGTTTCTCCGAGGAATATTTTCCTGATAATCTACTGCCGAAAGCTCTCCTTCATATTCTCCCTACACCACCACTTTGCACGCCTCCATTGAGCCCGTCTTCTGCCCAGATCTTGTTGAATTGCCCTCAGTCACTCTTTCCGCCTACATCTCCTGCTCCTGTCTGTCCATTGTCTCCATGTTCGACTGCGGTCTCTACTTCTATGGTTCCGCTCTTCGTCTCCAAGGACCCAGCGTCTGCCGGTTGCCTTTTATCTCCTGCTTCCTCACCGCCCCAGTGCAACTTATCTGTTTGTGTGCCTCCAGATTCTACGTCATCTCATTTTCCTTTACCGACGGCTGATGTTGCTTCGTCTCCTGCTCGTCCCCTCCAGTCGTCAATCCCAGATGTTCCTGTTACAACTTCATGTTCACCACCGTGTTCGCTTCCAGCAAGTCTATTTTCTGCAGGGCCCTGCACTGACAGCCCTGTAGTGTCCTCTGGGTTTCAACTGTCTTCTATTGATGTCTCCATTCGGCGTTTTTCTCTAGACACTTCTGCTTCGCCAACTCCTGAGTCGCCGGACGAGGATTCTACTCCGCCTCTTATCAGCTCTCTCATGCCGATCGTCTCTATGAGTTCTTCACTCCCAAAAACTCTTGTCATGTCCATTCAACCTGCTTCCTCCCACTCACAGTGTGCTCATTTGCCTTCTGACGTGTCATCTTCCTCTACAGCAGTTTCTGTCGTCCTTTCATCAGCTTCAGCCCCTGTTCCTGCCTCGTCGATTGTTCCTGCCAGTGCTCCTTCACCATGCTCCATTGTTGTCTTCCTCGACGTCTGCTGATAGTACTTCCCTTACTTGTACATCTTCTACGGCTCGACTTTCCCGACGGTGGCGTAAGCTGCTTGCTCCATATCCTCCTTCACAACAAGACTTTGCTTCTTATGGTGATTATTACCGCGTGTATGAACGTTGGGTGAAACGTGCTATGTATAAATATCCAGACTTCTCCTACCAATAATCACTGTAAAAAATAAGTGGTGTGAATTCACGGAAAATTTCTGAAAATAACGTGCAGCAAAGTTGCCGGTATAGGTATCCGTGTTTTTCAGAAATTTCCTTTTGTAAAATTGCCCGTTCATTTTAACTTCCGTATTTTCACAGATATTTCCGTAGACAGAAATTCCGTTTATTTCAGAAAAATCCATTTCTGGTTTTTCCGTACTTAAATTGAAATGCCGCAAAATCAACAAACCTGCACAGCACTTATCCGCAGCGGTCAGGATCGAACAAACGACGCTATAGCTCGCCGGACAGGCAACTTGTGCCTGTACCAACTGATCCACAAACGCTCGGCAACCAGACTCACGTACGTCATAAAACGAATCGCACGACAAAGAATTTTTGTTTTTTGTCATTAATGTGAGTGATTTAGTTATTTTATTTTCTGTTGGAGCTTATTATTTTTCTGAATAGGTTTGTAATTTATTTATTTTTTTCCTATAGGAGGACTTTTCAAATATTAAGCATTTTTCATCGTGGTTTTTGGAAGCAACAAATTGCTTTGCAACATGATTTTTTTAAACTGACAATGACTCATTTATCTTTAAGAAAGGTGAAATGTACTTTTTATAGTATTATTTCACACATACACACACACAAACTAAATATGAAATTCCCTCTCGATAGCTATAATAGCTTTTGTCTTAAGTTGTCCAAAGACGGATACACAGGCATCGTATAATCATCTGTACAATAAGTACCCGGTTTCTTACAGTAACACAATATATAATAAGTAGCTGGTGCACCAAATAGGGGAAAGGAGAAATATATTGTGCCACAAAAGACAAACAATATCTATGTGATATGCTATCCACAATATCCAATCTCCCTACGGAACTTCAAAATTCGACAGATGATTGAAATTTGAAAGTTAATCAAACCTCAAGTATTTCCACGAATCGCTATATACTATTAGAGGAAATTTCTCGTCATACGGATACGGAAAAGTGAGAACGGAGATTTTCCGTTAATATACGAAAGAAATTGCGGAAAGGTTTCGGAAAATTCAGAATTTTCCGTTAGCAGATCTCTAAAACGGTAATTTACCGTTAATATAAGAAAGAAACTACGGAAAGCTTTCTGAAAATTCACAATTTTCCGTTAACAGATCCTAAAACGGTAATTTATCGTTAATATAAGTAAGAATCGTCATTTCTTTCGTGAATTAACGAAGCTTGTTTCTGATACTACCTTTCCGTGAAATGACGAAAAATAATCTGAATTTAACGGACTTTTCGTGCTACAGGGAAAATCCTGAATTTTCAGAAACCTTTCCGTGGTTTCTTTCTTATATTAACGGTAAATTACCGTTTTAGAGTTCTGTTAACGGAAAATTGTGAATTTTCAGAAACCTTTCCGTAGTTTCTTTCTTATCATCAATGATGAGCAACGGGGTCGAGTTCTCTAGAACGTTTTGGACTTTGTGTTACAACATTTTGCACTTCTAGTATTCTTTGTCGTGTTCAAATACTCCTAGGCCTACCTGTAGGTTTTTCCTTCAATGCATTTCCCGTAGCTTCAAAAGTCTTCACCCATCACCTGATGGCATGTTCTGATGGAATAGGATCATGCCTCCCGAGATTAAAATAACGCCGATATTCTCGTCTAGTAGCGACAGCACAGTCACAATTTTTGTAAAATGCCTTAACAGCTACAGCAGCTCCACTCCACCGATTCATGTCTCTGCAAATGGAGTCGTTTGGTGAAACGAATGACGATCTATACGTGTTGCCAACATCATTAGAGAAACTTTCGCGAAGAATTTTTTTTTTTTTTTTTTTTTTTTTTTATTGGAGGTTTAACGACCACCGTGAGCAACTCAATGGGCTATAAGCAGTCGCCCGTCCCTAATTTAGGGTCACTGGTTCCAGGGAAGGGAGAGAGCCAGTACCGTAAGACAAACACAACATCCATGCCTGACCGGGATTCGAACCCGGACCCCTTCGGACGAATGATCAGAGGCCAACGCCTTAGACCACTGCGCCACCGGGGTGGCAACGAAGAAATAAAGAAGTCCGTTTTTCTGCCACACCCTATACTTGAGGTTTGATTAACTGTTAAATTTCAATCGTTTGTATTTTAAAAAAATGTTTTTCCTTAGCATAGCTTTTCCCTCAAAGAATATTTTGGGCATATTTTTAACTTTTTCATGATAAACAATCCAGCCTGCAGGTGGAGTCAGCTTATATTTCTCTTTGAAAGAGCATCTCCAATTCCCAAAGCCCCTTTCGATAAATTCCTTTTTGGTAAGATACTTTTCATCATGAGGAATATTTCGAACCCATTTTCTATTTCAAATAATTTTCATCTTTCCTGCTAGGTGACATAAAGTTATATCACGATATCTTCTATGACTCTTCTAATTGTACGATGTAAAAAAGAGTCCTTTCGCCTCTGATGACTATTGCTATGACGAGATTTCGTGTGCAACTTGAGATTTTCCGTATTACACATTTCTCCCGCTAGCGGATGTACGCTAGCGGATGTACGCTAGCGTGCAAAAATTAAGGACGAGACGGTTTTTCGAATGTAACGTCGTGCAAAAGTGCTCCACATCGACTCAAATCATACCATAAGATCCCCAAGATGTAAGAATATGGGACAGGTGAGCAAAATCGTCCAAACAAGGAATCCAAAGGATACAAAGGCACGTTATTCAAAAGGTAGCTTCGAGCACAACTGGACAGAAGACAGAAACATCCACGTGACAGGCGGCTGCAAAGAAAAATTCGGTCTTTAGTAGGGGATATGATCACCCCTCACTGCGTTGCAGGATTTACAGCGTCTGTCCATGCTGAGGACGAGGTTGTCAAGGAGCTGTTGAGGCATCATCGCAGCCCATTCCTCCTGCAGCGCCAATCGCAGCTGCGGAATCGTTGCAGGTGGCTGGTGACGTGCTGTCAAGCGTCTTCCGAGAAGGTCCCATACGTATTCGATTGGATTTAGGTCCGGGGACCTTGCGGGCCAATCCATGTGTTGAATATCTTCACTCACCAACAGCTCTGCGACAGCCACTGTACGATGAGGTGTAGCGTTGTCGTCCACGAAGAGGAACTCAGGACCCACAACACCTCTAAACAGACGCACGTGAGGCAGGAGAACCTCGGTACAATAGCGGACACCAGTGACTGAACCTCCTTGGAAGATGTGGAAGTCAGTACGGGTACCAAGAATGATACCGCCCCAAACGAGAACTTCGCCACCTCCAAACCGGTCCCATTCGATGATGTTGGAGGTCTGATTGCGTGTTCCCTGCTCTCTCCAGATGTGTATACGTCCAAAATCGCTCGTCAGACTAAATCGGCTCTCATCCGTAAAGAGAACTCGACCCCGTTGCTGGTGTGTCCAGTTCTTGTGTTCCTGGCACCACAAAAACCGCCGTTTCCTATGAGCAGGCGTTAATGGCACAAACCGTACTGGTCGTCATGTAAATAGACTACCTTTGTGCAGCCTCCTGGACACTGTAAAATGCGATAACGAACGTCCAGTTGTCTGTTGCATGTGTCTTGCGATTTCTCCCACTGTCTGCCGTCTGTCTCTTCTGGCCTGTAGGACAATATACCGGTCGTCAGCCGCCGTGGTTGCTCGTGGACGACCACTGCTAAACTCTTGGACAGCTGTTCCTGTCGTTTGAAATGCTCTCCAAGCTCGTGAAACGATGCTGTGAGCGATCCCGAACTCTTCGGCCACATTAGCTCCACTTCGACCTTCTTCCAACTTCCCAATGACGCGACCTCGGGTAAAGTCATCCAGATGTCGTCTATTGGATTGCCTGTTAGCCATATCACACGGTGGCAGCAACTCGACGTCGTTCAAACCGATGTACACCGTGCAATAGCTTTCACCGAATTTCTGAGCGTACACCGCCCGTGTGCTTTATACCCTTCTGACACCCCGCTCCCCCGCCCGTCATGCTGCATATATGCGCATGCCCAACAGTACCGGACCCTAGTCTATCTCCTGAGTGGTCTTTCGGTCCGTTCTGCCTACTCGTTCCGCTGGTATGCTAATTTCTCTTCTTCGTCTTTAATTTTTGCTCACCAGTGTATAAGGGTTGTTCAATAAGTCATGAGACTTTCTACCTGAAAGAATCAAAACATGACTTACCTAAAAATAATCCCCGCCAGCATTTCAAAAGCGGTCCCATCGTTGCACAAATCCTTGTATTCTTGCGGCATAGAAGGAGGCAGACTCCTGGGGCAACCAGTTATCTACAGCTTCACGCAACTGTTCATCCGAAGTGAAACGTTTGCCTTCGAGAAATTTTTTCATAGGTCCAGCGATGTGAAAATCGCAAAGCGATAGGTGAGGACAATACGCCGGATGTTGAAAGACTTCCCAGCGAAATCGCTGCAATGTCCTTTCCGTGGTAACTACCGTATGAGGCCGTGCGTTGTCGTGCAGAAACACAATGCCATAAATGAGTTTGCTAGGTCTCTTGTTTTTGATGGCTTGTAGAAGCTTAATTAAAGTGTGACAATATCGTTCGACATTGATGGTTAATCCTTTTGCTATTCACTGAAGAAGCAATGGGCCGCCCCTGCGGTGCAGTGGTCTAAGCGATGGCTTCTGATCAATTGTCCGAGATGGATCCGGGTTTGAATCCCGGTGAGGCATAGATGTTGTGTTTGTCTTACGGTGCTGACTCTCTCCCTTCCCTGGAACCAGTGGTCTTAAATTAGGGACGGGTGACTGCTTCCGCTCACGGTGGTCGTCAAACCTCTAATCAAAAAAAATGAAAAAGAAGCAATGGTCCTCGATGGTCTAAGAACAGGTTAACATCACCTTGCCTGCGGAAATAGTGGACCGTGATTTCCCCTGTGGTGGCGGTGATATATATGCATATTTCCACTGCATGCGTTTCGACTCTGGTTCAAAATGATGACAATAGCTTTCGTCCACAGCAATAATACGTAGCAGCAAATCTTCACCTTCTTCATGGCATTGATGGTTGATACTTTTGGTAGCCACTGAAGAAGCAACAATATCGTGACATAAAGTTATATCACGAAGATATCGTGATATAACTTTATGTCACGATATGGTCAAAGAACAGGGTTAACGTCACCTTGCCTGCGTAAATGGTGAACCGTGTTTTCCTGGGCGGTGGCAATGATGCATATTTCCACTGCATGCTCTGGCGTTTCGACTCTGGCTCGAAATGATGACCCCAGCTTTCGTCCCCAGCAATAATGCGTAGCAAAAAATCTTCACTTTCTTCATGGTAGCGGAACAGATACTGTAACGATAGTCCCATTCGTTGACTCATCTGTTCATCGGACAGATTTTTCGCTACCCACGTGGCGCAGACCTTACGACATTTAAGGTGCGAATGTATGATCGACTTTTTGAGGGTATTGACAGTTCTGATGCTCACACCAGCACTGTCCGCCAGTTATCGGATCGTGATTTTTCGGTTGGCCTTTACTGCAGCATCCACATGTGAAATTGTCGTCACTAAAACAGCACGACGTGGTGCTTCTGATCTTGGCAGGTCTGCAGTGCTTGTTCGTCCACCACTAAAGAGCTAGAACCACCTCATTACAGTACTGTGTGAAAGACAAGCAGGCCCATACACCGCCTTCATTCGTCTGCGAATTTCGCTTGGTGGAGTTTTCTCCGCTTTTAAAAACTCAATTACAGCACGTTGATCAACTTTGGACGTATCAATCTACTATGACAGAACAATAAAATTAGTCCAGCACGTTGCACAGCTTCCGTAACAAACAAGTTGAATGCAGTTGCATAACCTTACAATCGCCTGTACACTAGCGCCACCCATTGACAAAATTAGAAAGCGCAAATGCACTCCAGCCAACGAGTCCCATTACTTACTGAACAACCCTTATAGTTAGCTATTTCTAGTTGTGGTTGTTTTACTAGTTGTGGAAATCATGTTCAACTTTTCAGGTAACTCGTTCCATTTAATATGAAGAACACTGCTCATATTGTGCATTTTAAATAGTACACAATTTTCCCCCTAGGGTGCCCAAGCGCATTCTCTTTTTCTGTGAACTGTTTCCTCTTCTAAATATTTTCTTTGAAGAATTATTTTGGTGCCACGAAGGATTCAAAAAGCGTGCTAAATACACACGAGAATTCGATGTCAACTTTCGTGTTTACCTCAAGAATCACTAAAGTGCCAGGAGTCGTAAAATTACTTATATAGTGCTAGCACGTGTCACGTGTCGTAAAATTACGTATATAAACTAAAAATTGAGGGATATTGGTGGTATTTGTAATGTCATAAGCGATACACTGCAAGCAAGAAACTTTCTTGCCTTCACATCCGTATATTTAGCACGTCTTTTAAAATACAGGACATACTTATGCTATCACTACGTCCTTTCGTCAATCCGTCAGTAGTTCCCATATTCAACGCCTATTAGTCCGACCGCAAAAATTGCTTTTGCATTGGAAAGTCTGAATTGTGAGAATGGTGATCCTTTCTTTTTTGCTGTCCTTTTCTTTTTTTTTTTTTTTTTTTTTCATGTATAAGTCTGCCACCAGGGGACGTAAACGTAGATAATACCAATGTAAAATATATTTTACTCCACATCATTGTTTCCAAAAATTCGAATAAAACGATTCTTTCTTTGATTCGATACCATTTGAAACGCAGCTCATTTTGCATGCAATATCCTTCAAATAATGTACAAGTTTACAGTTACGGGCATAAGCTTACATTGCATTTTCTCCAATATTTTTGTTTCCAAAATTCTGATTTAAACAAACATGTTTGCGTCAGCTGAAGAACTTTTTTTATAGAATTTCGAATTTTTTAATAGCCGTTTTGTCCCTAGTAGGCGTAAGAGCATATTTTTGTTTCTATATATTTACGGCAACATCTGCTCTCCTTAAAACTTCATTATTATTATTATTATTATTATTATTATTATTATTATTATTATTATTATTATTAATATTATTATTTTGATCAGATAGCGCTCACAAAGTAAAACCTTTTGCGCCCCTTTCCAGCTTAAAATATTACAGAATCTTTCTTCATAGGTATACATGCATTTTTAATTTTTCTCTCTTCACGGCTTCTAACAGCCTGATTTCAAAAAAAAAATCTTTTTTTTTCGGGTTAACGTTTTTAATGAATATTTTGAACATCACTTCGGAATTTTCTTAACGCATAATTTTTCTGCTTGAGAGAATAGGCGAATATTTTCTTTGAAGTATATTTTCAGCCGTATCCGCACTCCTAAAAAAATTTCTCTTTCGGTCAGATCTATTTTATACAGATTTCTAGCGCAAAATAATACACAATTTACCCGGTAGGGGGCTCAAACATATAATCTGTTTTTCTCAAATTCTCTGTTTTTAAAGAACCATTTGAAAAATTATTTTTGCATTCAGAAAACTGAACTGTGAGAATTCCAGCCATTTGAGCCCCCCCCCCCCTTTTTTTTTAGACGTATAAATTCGCACTGGGGGAGCAAACGCAGATTCTATGAAATTCAAAATTTATTTAATTCCATATCATTAATTCCAAAAATGTCATTGAAACAATTCTTTTCTGCTCGTTACCTATTGAAAGAAGATCATTGTACGGCCTCAGTGGCTCAGTGGTCTAAGCACTGGCTTCTGACCATTCGTATGAAATGGGTCCCGATTCAAATCCAATTTTGTTGTATTTATGTATTTATCGTACGGCACTAGTTCTCTCCCTTCCCTGGAACCACTGGCTCTAAATTAGAGAGGGACGACAGCTTATAGCTCATCGAGTTGCTCCCGGTGGTCTTTAAACACCCAAACAAAACGAAAAAGACCATTTTGCATATACGTAATTTCTTTTTCAAGGATGCACGGTTTCCCCGCTAGAAATCATGAATATATATTAATTTTCTTTGATATTTCCGCTTCTAAAAGTCTGGTTTTAAAAATTCTTTTTAATCGGATAGAGTTCCTGGTGAAGAATATTCTGCAGTACTTTCTAATTTTCTGTAACGCAAAGTTTCGCCACTGGGGAGCTTAAGTTCATGTTTCTGTTTCCGATACATTTGCAGCAGTGTCTAAACTTATAAAAACTCGATTGAAAAAATTCTTTCTCTGTCGCTCCCATTCACAGAAACCATAGTGGTATAGCGGTAAACGTTCGGTTTGTTCCTCAGGTTTGATCCTAGGCAGGTACGAACGCTCGAACCACAAAATATCCGCCGATCGTCGTCGGATGGGCACGTTAAGCCGTTGGACCCTGGTTACTGCCCCCCCGTAATAAATAAGGGCGTCTTCCTCCCCCTTTCTAGCTCGCTTCCGAGTCACTTTCCTACCGCTATCTGGCACTCTAGCCCAAATCTCCTAGTTTCCTATTTCTAAGGGTTGTTTAAGACCTGGGGTCAGACGCTCCCATCCTAAAATCCTCTACATATGATCTGATCTGATCTATTGCTATTTGCAACCGTATCTGCGCGGGTAAAGCTCCGACTGAAGAAGCCCTTTTTCAGTTCGATACGTTCCTTTTCAGTTCAGATAATGCTTGACATGAAAACACTGTATGTGAATTTCCGGCCCAAAAGAATTCACAATATATCGTTTAGGAGCCAAATCGTATATTTGGTGTTTCTCTATATCTCAGCTTCTAAAAGTCCGATCTGAAAAAATCTTTAAAATGGAATACCATTCACTTCGTTTAAAATGTTGCACATACTTTCGGATTTCTCATAATTCGCAGTTCTGATGCTAGGAGACGTGCGTGTGTGTGTGTGTGTGTGTGTGTGAATTTCTTTTTGCAAGTAAATCTCCACTTCGAAAAAATCTATTGGAAAATTTTCTTCTGGACTGTGTATAAATGTGGAAGGCTGAAAGAGCTTGGCTCGTAAAACCCGAGGACGACTGGGCCGATCTTTTTTTTTTTTTTTTCATCAGTTGAGTAAAAACTTCCTAGCTCCTGCTGGGGACTGGCCTGTACTGGAAGGTTTAGCACCTAGGTACTGGATTAAAGAAAAGCGTTTCGACTCACAGTACGAAGACTGACTTGTGACATGGAAGTGCATTCACCATTCACTGTTCCTTCTAAGTTGCGCGTGCGCGCGCTGCTGCGCAGTAAGCATTTTAGATTAAAATTCCCAAATCCCTAATTAATTTTCATAAATCAAAAATCAATTACCTGTAAAAATAATACTAAATACAATTCGGACTCTCAAAAGAACACTTTTCTTAAATGCCGTTCGCCTCCTTCTAAGTTCGTCTCATTGTCCTCTTCATTCTCAAAAGCCTCTTGCAAAATAGCCTCGTGCGAGCAGATAGTGAACGCGAGAATGCGGATTAGGGATTTTTCCACGCAGAGAAAGAGGCAGATATTGAGTCTAAGAAATGTCTTTAATATTTTTTTTATTTATCCAGCAAAATCAATTGCGGAAAGAACGGTAATGAAAATGGGGTGATTAAAAATATAAGGGTTCCAATCCAAGTTCCAACTTCTACTGCGTTAGTAAGAGAAGCTGAAAAAATAAAAAATGTTTCCTAAGTGGTTTTGGTGCCTGCCCAGCTCATTGGGTTAGGCGCGCATTGCCCATGACCGCTTAGAGGGAATATTGCATGGCCGCTGAGAGGGAATATTGAATGGCCGCTTAGAGGAAATATTGCATGGCCGCTGAGAGGGAATATTGCATGGCCTCTTAGAGGGAATATTGCATGGCCGCTTAGAGGGAATATTGCATGGCCGCTGAGAGGGAATATTGCATGGCCGCTTAGAGGAAATATTGCATGGCCGCTTAGAGGGAATATTGCATGGCCGCTTAGAGGGAATATTGCATGGCCGCTTAGAGGGAATATTGCATGGCCGCTGAGAGGGAATATTGCATGGCCGGTTAGAGGGAATATTGCATGGCCGCTTAGAGGGAATATTGCATGGCCGCTGAGAGGGAATGTTGCATGGCCGCTTAGAGGGAATATTGCATGGCCGCTTAGAGGAAATATTGCATGGCCGCTTAGAGGAAATATTGCATGGCCGCTTAGAGGGAATATTGCATGGCCGCTGAGAGGGAATATTGCATGGCCGCTTTGAGGGAATATTGCATGGCCGCTTAGAGGGAATATTGCATGGCCGCTGAGAGGGAATATTGCATGGCCGCTTAGAGGAAATATTGCATGGCCGCTTAGAGGGAATATTGCATGGCCGCTTAGAGGGAATATTGCATGGCCGCTTTGAGGGAATATTGTCGCCATTGGATGCGTTGATTAGTTTCAGCTGAAATCGACAACACGGGCTGCAACATGAGAATCCGAAATGGGCCAGTTTATTTCTTTAAAGGTTGAAATCAAATTCCGTTTCCAATCCGTTGGCTTTGATTTTTTTTAACACTATGACCAAGGCAACGGTCGGGATTTCAGTAACTACGCTATGCGCGATTTTTACGTGCGATGCACTTACTTCACGATTCTGTGTGTTTTTCTGCAATCCATATTTGGAAAGGAAACTCAGTTTTGACCGTTTTAGAACTGCAGCAGCGGCCATCTTGGCTGTTGTAAAGATTTCATGTAAAATGCGATAATTACTAGAGATTTGACATTAGCTTGGGTCTTTGGATGTCATACAACACCTGACTGTCGTTTCCAAGCGATGTTTATATACGCAGAGTTAGCGACCAAAACATGCGGCATTCTTCTCTTTTCCGAGAAATGTTTACATGAGCAGACTATTTCAGCTTTCACGAAACCAGATGACGGAGCTTCTGGCGCAATTCGTTACTACAATGGCAATGATGAAGTTCGGAGTTTTGTTTACATATTTAGGGATCGATGCTATCTTTATTATACACTGAAGAGCAATTGAATTAGAGACAGCTGGCGTTATGCAAATGTGGCGCTGTGGGTAGCCGTGTAAACGGAAACGACATGGCGTGTGCAGCGATCCGACAATATAAGGAGTGATGCGAAGGGAATCAGTAAGAGTCGGGAGCAGTATGGGTAAGACGAAGGGCCTAAGCGCATTTCATCGTGGGCAAATTGTCGGGGCCCGACGAATGGGTCACTCCATTTCGGAAGTCGTGCAGGCACTGGGATTTTCACGAGCCACTGTGTCACGGGTGCACCGTGAGTACATCGAACCCGGTAAAACCATATCTGCAAGGCCCAACTGCCGTGGACAACAGCGTGTGGATGAGCGGGGTCATCGTCGGCTAGCTCGCATTGTAACAGCGGATAGACGGGCCACAGTGCAAGAAATCACTCGGCAATTTAACGCTGGTGCACAAAAACGTGCAAGCAGCCACACCATCCAGAACCATCTCCTTGCTATGAGGTACAGAAGCCGTCGTCCCATGAGGGTACCGCTGCTGACCACACATCACAGGGTGCAAAGATTAGCATGGGCGCGGGAACATCGCCACTGGACCCTATAGACATGTGGGAAAATGTTGCGTAGACTGATGAGACGAGATTCACGTTGGTACATGCGGATGGCAGATGAAGCAATGGATCTAAACCACATGAAGCGATGGATCCTTCTTGCCAGCAGGGTACTCTTCAAGCTGGTAGGGTTGGCATTCTCGTCTGGGGACTGTTGCTGTGGACTGAAATGAGACCCCTGGTACGTGTGACATTGTCCCTCACAGGTAAACGTTACCGGAATATCCTGGATGACCCTTTTCTCCCGTTTGTGCGTCTTCAACATCCCACTGGGGACCTCATCCTGCAAAAAGACAATGAACCGTGCAATCGCTCCCGAATTGTATCCGAATTGTTGGATGAACACTCCACCGACGTGACCTCGCTTCCTTGGCCAGCTAGGTCACCTGACCTCAATCCCATCGAGCACATCTGAGATGCCATCGAGAGAGATGTTCGAGGCTCTGACACCCCTCCATCAAATCTTGGTGAAGTGTGAGAGCTTGTTCAGGGGTCGTGGATCCGTATGGCTTCCCAACGCTTCCGGTGTCTTGTCGAGTCCATGCCGAGACGAATCGCCGCCGTCATCAGGTCGAAAGGTGGTGCTACACGTTACTAGACACGTATCTCTAATTCAATTGCTCTTCAATGTATTTAAGTGAGGTAGAGAAAATGCTTTTACGTCTGTAACAGAAGCAGGGGCGTACTGGTAACATCCGCAACCGCTGCGTTGCCTAGGAGTGCACAGCTAAGAGGGCCTGTGGATTCAGTAAAATATTTTACATTTATTTATTTTTTGCGGAAACTTCTTATGCAATTGGTAAAAGAAATTGCTAGGCAGAATTGAATGAAATATTAAGAATAGAATTCTTTTTTCCTCAGTAAATAAACAAAATCTTTAGAAATCATTTTCGCTGTTTTAGAATTTATAAAAACTGGATTACTGGAAAGCAGCCACTCCAGAGGACATGAGGCACTTTTTCACGGGAGCAGGCGAATTCATCGAAAACGAATTCATCGAAAACGAATTCGTCGAACGCGAATTCATTGAAAACAAATTTATCGAACGAACAATTCACCGAAAGACGACTTTATCGAAAAAAGTGAAACGAATTCATCGAAAACGAATTCGTCGAATGCGAATTCATCGAAAACAAATTTATCGAACGAGCAATTTACCGAAAGGCGACTTTTTCGAAAAAAAAATGAAACGAATTCATTGAAATAGAGTTTAAGACAACTGGCTACTAAACAGTTGGCCAAACGGACAAGTGCAGACACCCACTTTAGGGGCCGTATAAAAATTGCATTTTTTTGGTTTCAGATGTGCGCAAAGTCCTATCGGGATTAATATTTAATGCCTTAGTAAAAGGGCAATTGTGTCAAAACCTTATGAATCTGAGCACGACGCAATAAATTCATAACGTTTACATAATAAATCAAGCTAATAATGTTGCGTTTTTATTTAAGCATAAAATATTAATAAACAGGCTTAGGCCTTATTAACAGGTTTTTTCCATCGTGTTCATATTCATAACGTCTAGACACCAAGTCTAGTTAGTATTATTACGCTTTTAATTAGGCATTAAATATTAATACCTTGGCCTAAGCCTAGGCCTTTTTAACAGTTTTTTTTCAATCGTGTTCATACTCACAAGGTCAAGTTAGTATTTTTGCGCTTTTATTTAGGAATTAAATACTAATACCTTGGCCTACGTCTAAGCATTTTTAACAGTTTTTCTTCAATCGTGTTCATACTCACAAGGTTTAGACACAAGGTCAAGTTAATATTTTTGCGCTTTTATTTAGGAATAAATATTAATACCTTGGGCCTAAGCCTTTTTAATAGTTTCTCTTCAATCGTGTTCATACTCACAAGGTTTAGACACAAGGTCAAGTTAGTATTATTGAGCTGTTATTTAGGCATTAAATCTTAATGCCTAGGCCTAGGCCTTTTAAACAGTTTTTCTTCAATCGTGTTCATACTCACAAGGTTAAGACACAAGGTCAAGTTAGTATTTTTGCTCTTTTATTTAGGAATTAAATATTAATACCTTAGCCTACGCCTAGGCCTTTTTAACAGTTTTTCTTCAATCGTGTTCATACTCACTAGGTTAAGACACAAGGTCAAGTTAGTAATTTTGCGCTTTTATTTAGGCACGAAATATTAATTCATGGGCCCTAGGCCTAAGACTTTTTAACATTTTTTATTCTACTAGTGTCATATTCACAACGTTTACACATCAGATCAAGTTAATAATATTGCGCTTTTATTTAGGCACGAAATATTAATTTATAGGCCCTAGGCCTAGGCCTTTTTAATAGTTTTTATTCTACCTATGTCACATTTACAACGTTTGCATATCAAGTCAAGTTAATAGCATTGCGCTTTTACTTAGGCACTAAATATTAATTCATAGGCACTAGGCCTAGGCCTTTTTTAACTGTTTTGTTATACCGATGTCATGTTCATACCGTTTATATACCAAGTCAGGTTAATAGTATTGCTCTTTTACTTAGGCACTAAATATTAATTCTTAGGGCCTAGGTCTTATTAATAATTTTTTCTACCGATGCCACATTCACAACGCTTACGTATCAACTCATGTTAATAATATCGTGGTTTTACTTGGGCACCAAATATTAATTCATATGCCCTAGGCCTAGGCCTTTTAAACAATTTTTGTTATACCGATGTCATGTTCGCAAGTTTTCATATCAAGGCCAGTTAATAATACTAGCATAACTAGGAAGAATAAGAAGAGGAACTCTTGGATCAGGAAAATAACGAAAGTAGAAGACATCATGATGAATCTAAAATCCCTGAAATGGCTTAGGCTAGACATGCTGCTACAAGAATGTACCACCTATGGATATTAAAGTATTAGATAGGATACAAAACACATGAAAAGACCCGAAAGAAGACCACGTAGGAGATGGGTGGATGAAATTCGAAAACATGCCGGAATGACGTGGGAGAAAATGGATCAGACAGACACTTTTGGAAGAAACTTGGGGAGACCTTCATCCAACAGTGGATTGATAGATTTAAAATTCATGTTAATTTAGATTTTAATAGGTTTATCTGTAGCACGTACACATGCTGTTTTACAAAACACAGTAAGATTTATGATCTGCCAATCACAATATTAATATAAAACTCATGTGGCCGACCAATGGTATTTGTTTTCATACGGATACGGAGAAGTGGCCCCCGGAGAACTGGACACATTGGAATTTCAGTGCCATAAAATTGTTCTGCATAAAAAAAATTTCGTCTGGCTATATTCCCCACTACTTCATAAAAAAAAATTTTTAATATTTCATTTTCAGTAAGAAATTTGGACATTTCCATGATTTTCGGGCCAAAGACAAAGTGGAGAACTGGCCACAAAAATTTTAAGGGGCCGTATAAAAATTGCGTTCTCGACTGTTCCGTGGCTACGTCTCCCGAGATTGGCTATCTGACACTCATAAGATTTCCGTAATTTCGTATTTTCTTATTTACGATATTTTTCAATGTTCATAAATTACAGCTAAACAAATTCTCTGTGGGTATGTACAAACCCAGGAAACTTGTGCGGGGGGAGGGGGTGCTTAAAACCTAAAATATGAAATATAAAGAATTACCGGTCCGATCAGAAGATATTCAGCGTTTACAAGTTACAACTCAACAAATTATCTGCGGACATGTGCTAACGCAGAAAAAATGGCTCGGGGGGAGGGGATAATTCCACAAGTGTAAAATATAAAGTATTTCTCGTCCGATCGGGAGATTTTCAGCATTTACAACCAGAAATACTTTATGTTTTATATTTTAGGTATTACCCCCCCCCCCGAAAGGTTTCCTGAGTCAGCACATGCACTCAGAAAGTTTGTTGACAAGTAGGTTGTGAATGCTGAAATTCTGCCGATCGGACCAGAAATTCTTTATATTTCATACTTTTGGTGCCCCCCCTCCCATAATTTGTTGACTTGCAGGTTCTAAATGCTTAAAATCTCCCCCCCCCCCCCATGTTTCCTGAGGCAGCACATGCCCTCAGATAATTTGTTGACTTATAGGTTCTAGATGCTTAAAATCTCCCGATCGGACCGGAAATGCTTGATATTTTGCACTTTTGGTATTGCCCCCCCCCAGGTTTCCTGAGGCTTTGCAGACCAGATTTCCTTAGGCTTTTCTGATAATTTGCAGACTTGTACGCAATTTGTAAACTCTGAAATCTTTTGTTGAGTTGGAGATCATAAACATTTTATATAAAGAATTGCATTAATTATCGCAATTAAAAAAGACGAAATTACGGAAACTTTATATGACTCAGATAACCAACCTCTGGGGGTCGTAGCCAGGAAGCGGTCAAAAAACGCAATTTTTATACGGCCCCATGAATTTTTGTGGCCTAAGAAAAACTGCAATAATACCTATTTGATCTTGTGAGTATGAACACGATGGAATAAAAATTGTTAAAAAGGCCTAGGCATTAATATTTAATACCTAAGTAAAAACGCAATACTATCTTGACCTGTTGTCTAAACCTTGTGAGTATGAACACGATGCAAGAAAAACTGTTAAAAAGGCCTATACCTAGGCCAAGGTATTAATATTTAATGCGTAAGTAAAAGCGCAAAAATATTAACTTGACCTTGTGTCTGAACCTTGTGAGTATGAACACGATGGAAGAAAAACTGTTAAACAGGCAAATATTTAATGTCTAAGTATAAGTGCAACAGGCAAATATTTAATGTCTAACTGTCCGGGAACGGTAGACACGATGAAATCAAAAGTCTGATTCTTGTTAGATTGCCTAATGGTTTTGTGGTCATCCTACAGGAAAGTGTAATCTAAGAAAAAAAAATGCAATTTTTATTTTCCCAAACGCTTTTGTGGCCACTTAGCCATATTCCAATTATAGTCAAAGTTTTCGGCAAAAACTTACCCTACAATACTGTATCTTTCGGTGATTTCGCGTTCGATGAATTCACCTGACGCCCTGATTTTCTAAGAATTTGCTTTTCGGTGAATTCTCCGTTCGATGAATTCACCTAGAACAATTTTTCACAGCCATAGTTCCTATACATGTATATTAACAAAAGAATGTGAAAGAAACATCTGTTCATTTGAATGACATGTTTATACCAATGAGGATAAGGTGTTATGTATTACGTCTTTTTTTTTTGTTGTTGTTTGTTTGTTTAAGTGTTTAGCAAGCACCGTCAGCAGCTCGATGGCCTATAAGCAGTTGTCCGTCCCTAATTTAGGGCCACTGGTTCCAGGATAGAGAAAGAGCGAGGGCCGCAAGACATAGACAAATCCATACTTCATCGGGATTCGAACCTATTTCGTACGAGCGGTCAGAAACCAGAGCTCAGATCACTACGCCACCTGGATTCGAACCCATCTCGTTCGAATAGTCAGAAGCGAACGCTTAGATCACTGCGCCACTATGATTCGAACCCATTTCATACAGAAGCCAGAAGCTCAGATCAGAAACCAGCGCTTAGATCACTGCGCCACTGTTATTCGAACTTATCTCGTACGAAGGGTCAGAAGCCCAGCGCTTAGACCACTGTGGCACCGGGCCGGCACAGCAGTTTGCACATAACCACTAATAAACATAAAATATTGATGACTACAGACAGTATAAAGATCTCCAGGGACGAAGTAAAAAAGCGGTACAAGCAACGCATATCTCGTTTACGAAAGAAACTGATGAACTTATCACTCACGATCCATACAAATTCTGGGAATTTACAATTCTTAAGAAGAAGCGATGCGTCCCACTCAATATATACTTAATCGCAATAACACCAGGATTGAGGGTGGCCAGAACATCGCTAATGGCTTTTGCAGATTTTTTCCGTTCTGTCTTCGCTACAGAGAATTCTTTTCCCCACCAACCTGATATATTCCCTGTAACTGCCGAAGGTCAGTACGAACCGCTTGACATTCTTAACATTGACCACTTCACTGAGAATGAGATCCTACACGCTATCAAGAAACTGAAAGGAAGTAGAGCTGTCGGTCCTGATATGATTCCTTCGTACATAGTCAAAGGATGTGGTCAGACGCTTTGTAAGCCGCTGCTTCATATTTATAATCTAATTGTCATTACTGGAATGTTCTCTCCAGATCTGAAAAAAGCGAAAATTATTCCTGTTTTCAAAAAAGGCAGCCGAGACTCTATTGAGAATTATCGACCTATCACAATTATTTCTGTCCTGGCGAAAATAGTTGAGTCTCAAATCGGATAGTTTCAAAGAAACATTGGTCTCCACGATCACCTGGCATTTTGGAGCATTGTTTCTGGGGAGCAGCAAGAATAGTTGTTTCAAAAGAACCGCACGAAAATTCAGAGGATGTTGACACATTTCTAGAACGTATTTGATAAGAAATTACAAAAAATTAAAGAAGTTCAAAGAATTCAAACTGGAAACAGCGTATTATATGAAGACGAAAGAAACACCTGCTGCAGTTTTTTTTTGTTTGTTTTTTTCTTTAATTGGAGATTTAACGACCACCGTGAGCAACTCAATGGGATAAAAGCTGTCCCCCGTCCCTAATTTAGGGCCACTGGTTCCAGGGAAGGGAGAGAGCCAGTGCCGTAAGACAAACACATCATCCATGCCTCACCGGGATTCGAACCCGGATCCTTTTCGGACGAGCGATCAGAAGCCATCGCTTAGACCGGGCGGCCTGTTGCAGTTAAATATCGTCTGTTAAGAAAATGACGCATGCAAACAAGCTGTAGATAGGTTAGTTTTTTGCTCTTTATGAAGAGAAAATTCGTATTCTGTAATTAAAAAATGCTGTGAAAATCATGGAATTAGTATTTCTAAATGTAAAATGAGCAGTATCATTAATAACAGAGGGGGAAACAATCAAGCGTTACTTTTAACAGAAAAAAGGACACCAAACAAATATATCCAAAGAAGGTGCGTGCTTTTACGATTATTTCAAAAGTGGAACATATTGTGTATAATTATATCATTGTTATATCGTTCATATCGTAATCGTATTATATGTCTTTAAGCTGTAATCGCGTAGTAACCAAGGAGGTTAGAAGTAAGAGGAGGTGGCAACAGCCCCTCTCCTCTTTTATCAGCTGACTACGCCAATGCGCCCAACCTAAGAATCACCTGTATATCTCTATGGGGAAATAGCGATTTTGAACGGGTTTTTCGGACCCTTACTCTACATATACAGGCATGAAAAATATTGAGGCTGAAATATTCATTCTCATAATAAAAAATTTCCAGAAAATACAGGAAAATATGTGTTGGTATTTCTTTAAAAAATTGAACAAAATAATGATTTTTTGAGCGGAAGTGCATAGTGCGCATGGTTACTTACTGCCCATGTGCAAGTAACCATGCATACTGCCCATGTGCAAGTAACCGTGTTTAAAATATAACCAAAAGCCTAATGTTAAGAAATAAGAAGTCCGAAATATTCCCTTTTTCCATCCTTGGTTTGCATGCGCTAAGCAAAACTGCTTAAGCCACAGGAAGTGACGTTACGTTCACGAACTCTCGCAGTGCAGACTCCCACCACTTCAGAGAAAGGACAGAAACAGCTGATCTGTTTTGGCTTCACTCAAAATGGGTCCCTTCACCTCCTCTTCTTCTAACCTCCTTGGTAGTAACCTCTGTGTATGTGTGGAAGTCGATGAGTGACAAAGTAAAGTGTGTATGCTATGATTAAATTCTAATAAAGTGCGTGTTAAAGTACTAGTACTAGTGAGCAGTTAATAGCAACACATATAATAGCACAGTAAGGTCTGTGGTCTTAAAAGAAAATCCACCGACACAGGAAGCAATTGCTAAATCGTTAAAAATCTCTATATCAACTGTAAACAAGAAAAAAAAACCATAATACTCACAGTCTTTTGCCAACGCAAGTGGCTGAGCGTAGAACACTGTGTAGGCTTCTTTATGAAAATCTCTTAGCATGAGACAGATGAAAATTTATTATGACCATTGATCAAGTATGGATCTACCCAAACAACTGCAACAAAAAAGGTCCATTTGCTGTCACTAAAGAGCAGAAAAGGGACTTACAAACTTATTTCCAAGAATCCAAAGAAAGTTTCAGTAAAGGATCCATGATTATTGCTGGTTTCTCGTACAACAAGAAATTAAAGTTTAGAAAAGTTAAAAAGAATGTTAAAATCAATTCTGCATATTACCAAAATAATGTTTTAACTCTTATATTTAAAGAGGAAATACCATTCCTTTATCTAGAGCCTTCAAAGAGTAGAACTCAATCAAAATAAGGCTACCAGTCATACATCCAAATGTATCCATTCTGTTTCTTGAAAAAATGAAAAAAAAAACTGATATCAAGTCTATATTTTTTGCTCATATTCCTTTGAAGTCCCCTAGTGTGTCACCAAAGGCCTATTGTGTCTTCGGACTGCTAAAATGACACTTTCTAAACGCAGATCTAAAACAATTATTGGACTATGGAAAGCAGTGAAAGAGGAGTGGAATAAAATACCACTAACAATTTTAGGAAATGCCATGCTATCTTGGATATCTAGATGTAGGTTCCAGAGAAAATGCTATCAGATAGAACATTTACGAAAGAAATAATTTTATTTTAAACATTAATTATATTGCTGGCAAATCGTTCTAAAAATGTGGGAACATCCTCTGTAATTGAGCAATTGAAAACAGCGATATCCACGTACTTCCATTACACTGAAAATTTTAAAAGACGTGTTCGAGTAGAAGAACTGCATTATGCCTTCAAATTGGGAGACATCACTTCCAACACTTGATGTAAACAGTCAAAAGTGAGAATGAACATACTATAAAATGTAACATAAGCTTAGTCGAAGTACAAAGAGTTATCTCCAGACTTCTCTAAACTAGAAAACTGAGGGACGTCATAGGCAGACGACTTAACCTCCGCACAAACCCCTCGCAATGTACAATTGTAGACACAGGTCAGTGATACCTCAGAATACCATCCGGGGACTTTTCCACTCGATGCCACGCTGTGTTGCCGAATTTAGACACCATCATGGCGGTCATACGATCTACTGAATCAGGCTACATCACCTGCGCGCCCATCGCATTCATGCAATTCCTTGGAAATTAAATCACTTCTATCCCATTTACTTGTTTACGTGTGGTAAGTTCAGTATTATTCCGTGTATTCAGTCATAGTGTGACATTTTGTACATCGATTAATGAGTGTAATTCGTTACTTGTCAAGTAAGAAGGCCAAATGAAAAAAAAAGGGAACAATTTATCAGTGTGATTACTGTAAATTTAAATATTACAAGAAGCGTTGAAAAAGTTCTTTACACGTGTCTGTCGGATTGCCCTCGTTCCTGCAAAGTTTACGAGCTTGTCAAACTTTGTCACTTATTTTGTGTTAAAAAAGCAAAACACAAAGGCCGCATCATCATTTCTTTCTATCTCCGCTGGCAGCGTCAAAGGTTTATGCTGAAAAATCTGCGTGGCCGCCCCGGTGGCGCAGAGGTCTAAGCGATGGCTTCTGATCGTTCGCCCGAAAAGGGTCCGCGTTCAAATCCCGGTGAGGCATGGATGTTGAGTTTGTCTTACGGCACTGGCTCTCTCCCTTCCCTGGAACCAGTTATCTAAATTACAGACGGGCGACTGCTTATAGCCCATTGAGTTGCTCACGGTGGTCGTTAAACCTCCAATAAAAAAATCTGCGTGTTGTTGCTATGGAGAAAGGTTTTACATTTTCACAACGATGCAGCTTGGAAGCAATACGAAAAGAAAGTATACCGTTTTACGAGTATCGTGCGTATACAGAGATGATGACTGTTCATAAGGCGATGCTGTGGGATGGATGCCCAAATTCTTCAGAGCAGGGCGAAAGAGCTTCCAAGACTTCTCTCTCGTGAAGGGAAACCGAAGGAGGCCGTTAACAAGAAAACCACCACTGATGTTCATGAACTCATTAAGATGGTTCCACCTAAAAACTCTGCCCTACGTTTCCAATGGCAAAAGCTTCTGTAGACATTTTCTTTGCAATTATGGTACTTCCAGGACAAATATTTGCTAAAACTTAACCATAATTATCACGAGTCAAATGAAAACCTTTAAAAGTGCGATCAAAAATTTAAAATACAGTGCAATTGTCCGGTAACTTGGCAATATAGTTACCAATGACAAAAAGATTTTCTTACAGGTGGCAGTACTGTGCATACAAACTTAGTGACGTCATAGTAGCAGGGTAAAGACGGCATTTCCACGTGAGACATGCACCAAAGAGGAGCAACGTTTTGTCATCCGTTGTTTGAGTAGTGAAGGCGGGAAACCTCTTGAAATTCATCGTCGAATGAAGTTGCAGTATGGTGATGCATGTCTTCACTCCGGCAAGTGTACGAAAGGACTAGGAAGTTCCAAAACGGCGTGAGTTCTGTAACAGATTCTCCTCGACCGGGTCAGGCACATAAAGTAGTGACACCAGATTCCATTACAGCAGTTATAGCTTGATTTCATATATGATGGGAAATTTCCAAGTGACGGTGGATCAAATAGCCGCAGTTTTGAACATGTCATGGTTTTGTGCACCACATCATCCATGATGCGCTCCAGTTCAATAAAGTGTCTGCAAGGTGGGTGCTCGCCAGCCGACTTCAGAATTGAAACGTGTTGATGCCTGTCAGAACTTTTGCGGCCCTTTGACGCGGAAGGTGATGGCTTCCTACAGGGAATTATTACTGGAGATGAAACCTGGGTTAACTATCAGCACCCAGAAACCAAGAAAGTGAGCAAAGAATGGAGCCATCCATCTTCACTAAAACGGAAGTCCCGCACGAAGCCAGGTGCAGGGAAGGCTATGCACTCTCTTATGGGATGAACAAGGCTTAATTTTGGAGTACTACATGTCTAGGGGACCACTATAACCAGTGACACGTATCGAGATCTTTTCAGGGATCATCAATCCAAACGACGTGGACTTCTGAGTACTGGTGTCTTGTTCTAGCATGACAACGCTCAGTCTTATGCTGCTTGTGCAACAGTTGCAACCATAAAAGGCTTACACTTCAAGTGTCTTCCAATCAGTCATATTTACCAGACCTTGCCCTAAGAAATCACTACATCTTACACTAAAAAATTTGATGGGAGGGAAGAGGTGCAGCAGGCGGTGCATGAGTAGCTGCACACGCGACTGATAGAACTTTTCTCTACAAGAATCTATGCACTTTGTAAGCGCTGGAGGACATGTATTGCACTAAATAGAGATTACATTGAAAAATGTTATGGGTGTGCACCACTTTTGTTCAATAAATTGTGAGAAAAAATTATTTATGGTTTTCATTTAACTCTCCCATCGTATATTGAAATTCAATCATTTTTTCTTGGGCAATGTTGAGACTTGCTAATAGATGGCGCAAACCTGTACATTGATGACATCAGTGGAAAAACAAATATTTGGCGGCTTATTTCGTAACTAGGTGAAAGTGCCAATAACGATAGGAGAAATAAGATCTGTGGACTAATTTTTTTAATAACCAAGTATTCTTTTTGTTTGATATCCAAGTGTGAAAGTATGTTTCATGAGCATTACAACAACAATAATAATAAAGTATACTGGTTGAAGCAGGAGTTCGATAATAAGACAGGCAAGCGCTCTTTCCACTGAGCCACCAAAGTGGGACAAACATTTAAACGTTCAAAGAACATTATATTGTATGTGATTAGAAATCAGCAGTAGCTGCAAACTACAATTCTGTTGACTTTCAGCTAAATTATTGTCAGAACATATAATCAAAGTGGTTCAAATCATTTTAAACACTCCAGACTATCTAATAGAGACACTCAAATTTTGATTCCATTCCAAATATTAATGAAATTATTAAAAAAAAATCAGTAATACTGCTGATTTCTAATTCCGAAATAAGCCATCAAACATTTGTTTGTCCACAGACGTCATCAATGTACAGGTTGCACTATCTATTAGCAGGTCTCAACATTACTGAAGGGAAAATTGCTCGATTTTAAAATAGTTATGGTGCAAATATTAAATATGTCATGCTATAATAAAAATTTGTTTTTTGTTCGATGTGAAATTTTTCATATATTAATTGCAAAGAAAATATCTACAAAAGTTTTTACCATTGGGAACCTAAGGCAGAGTTTTTAGGGGGAACCAACCACCTTAAGGAAAATCCACACATCACACTTCAGAAAATAAGTTTAGATGTTGATGTAGCGATTGGCAGTGTGGAAAAATAATATCTATCAGAATCAGTAGCGCACACAGAATTTTCCCAAGGTGAGGGTGACCCCTCTCCCCCCCCCCCATAAATTTTCCGGGGAAAAATAGTCAGGTGCTATAACAATCAAGGAGGTTGATTTTTGTATATTTATTCTTATTCAGTTACTAGTAATGTTACAGTACAAGAAAGTTAAATGATTAGAAGCAGTAGATGAAATTCTTTTCCTGGTTATATTTTTCTAAATTTATTTAACAGAACTACTCCCTTATAATTATTATGTTATAAATATGCGGTACATGATTAAGAAGTATAATTAGATCACGTATCGTGACTTTTTGTTTCAAACTTCGACATAATTTTCCGCTCTATCAGCCCAAGGAGGTGGCCCAGGCCCCATCGGCCACCACCATCGGCCACCCCCTGATCAGAGTGTAAAGTACCACAAGATCTGATCTGTGCCTGATGTATACCAAATGAACTGATGAAGCAGCACAAAAAGGCTATAATTGACTCGCACAAGGAGATGCTTCCAATGTAGTGGCCTCCAGGAAGCAGACATTGTCACAGGCAATGAGACGAAGCTTCATAACTATACAACTACCAGAAAGAACGACAACTATGTTTGGGTTGCGGAAAATGAACCCCGTCCACAAATCCTTCGACAAAACATTTGCTCAAGGAATAACAAAAGACAGGATGTTCGCAATCCCCCCCAAATTCGATGTAGTATTCTTAGACGTCTTGCCTGAAAAAATGGCAACATGTGACCAATACTGTACCAGCCTTTTTTTTTTTTTTTTTTTTTTTGCTCACAGTGGTTGAGATGAAGGGGCAGCAACCAACATGCATATCCAAAGTTCTTCTTCGTGGCAATGCCAGTGCTCACAAAATCCGACAATTACGGCGTATGTGGAACAAGAAAGAATTCAACAGCTACCTCATACTGCACATTCGTTCAAACTAGCTCTATGGAAATTTTGGTTGTTTCCAAAAATTTTAAAGAAAGTTGCAGGGCTACTTGTTTTCAAGGGTACAAAACGCATTCATTCAGAATTCCCAAGCATTCCGTAACTAGAGTGCAGCCACGAGTTTCAGTATTGGCACAGACGTCTGCAACTTTACATAATTCCTGGTGAGGGTATGTATTTTGATGGACAATACATGCTTCTTTGAGGCAACTGCAATGATTTCTACCCTGAAGATGCTCGGCAAAAATATTTTAAACGCCTTGTGTAAATAAAAAATAATAATAACTAGCGTGAAAGTACAGTAGAACCTCTTTAAACTGCAACTCTCACTTTTCGCCTGCCGTAATACTGGAATGGATTTTCCTAAATACCTGCACACTGGAAATTTCTTCGACGAACTGCCACCTCGCCGTCCACTAATCACCCATACACTAAGAATACCAAATGTTTTCAAAGCATAATGAACACTGTTTTTAAATCGCCATCTACCCCGGAAACAAAGAAGCTTATCGCATGCACCTTTCGTTCGCTATTCAAAGAGCTTAATAGTCAAATTCCAGCAGTCAAAATTCAAATAAAATAAAAATAATAAATGAATACGTGCAAAGGAAAAAATTGTTCTTCAAGCCGGCAATGTAATGCAAACCATTTTTAATGTTTATTTCAGAAACGTATTAGTAGGTGGACATTGGAAGATACCCTCAATGAAAAAACAACATCATGTGAATGGGCTTGGAAAAACCATTACAGTCAGTAAAGTGCATAAAAAAAGTGGCAAACATGATAAGCTGGATCAAGCCTTAGTACATAGCTTGTCTTAAAAACAGAATGTTTTTATAAAAAATGTGCAATACTGCATTCGACCTTTGCACAAGTCTCGAGAAAACGATAGCCATTGTAATAACCATAGCTATTGGCCACACCTGTTTGTCACGCATGTGTCATTAACAGTGCACAGTGTAATAAGCATTTCTTCGTGAACCCCTAACGTGTGCTTTTGCGCTGTGATTTTTTGAAAAAATGGATGTGAAAGAGGAACACAAATGTGCCATTTAATTTTGCAGTCGACTTAAAAAGTTTGTTGGAGAGACTTTCCGTCTTATGCAAGAGGCTCATAAAGATGAATGTCTACGAAAATCGCCAACTTACAGATGGCATAAAGAATTTATGAACGGTCGTGACACTTTAATCGCGCATGAAGGAAGACCTTCAATGAGTGTTACAGGTAAACATCAATACAATAGGCATTATTATACAGGAAGACAGACATCTATCGATTAGAGATACCGAAGATGTGGTTCACATTTCAAAAAAATATAAACAGAATTTTAACCAAGCATTTGGGCATAAACAAGTTTGTTCAACTTGGGTTCCCCATTTTTTTTTTTTTTTTTTCATGTGTGGCACAGTGCAAGGCTGCACATGGCCAGTTCTGTCGTTTCTTATTTGGATAAAATGAATATTGAGTTGATGCCACAACCTGCATGTAGTCCAGACTTGTCACAATGCGACTACTAGTTGTTTTCCATTTTTTTTTTTTTAATATTACAGGGACGACAATTTGAGACTGATCAACAACTTCTTGCAGCTGCGCAGGGGTGCTTCAACAGCATTTCAGAAGAATTCCAGAAGACATTCAAAAAGTAGGGGGAATGTTCGGACACCTGTATTCAATGCAATGGGCAGAATTTCGAAAAAGATGACCACTTTCTTGATAATTAAGGTATGCATATTTTTTTTTATAAAAACATTCTCAGTTGTTTGGGGACAACCCTTGTATAATGGAATGTCGAAAATGTCATTACTGATTAAATTACGTATTCAGGGAAAAGGTTCAGCAATTTAGAATATGGCTGGAAAATGGGAAAAAAACTTAAAAAACCATTGTTCAAAAAAACTTTTAATTATAGGAAAAATATTCTTTCATCTATTCCACATAACGATGGATGTTAATTAAGAAACATAGATCCCGTCAGTCAGTATTTTTTTTTAAAGAATCGCAGTCATTGTTACATACCCTCTTCATACCAACAAACACCACCATCGCTTACCAATAGGAAAACATATGAAACAAATGTTATCAGTTTAACGAGGTTCGATTGTATCCTTTCCCATAATTAATTTCGAGTTAGAATTTATTTTTTGAAATTTAACTGTTAATATTAAGTACAATGAAGTCAATTATAACCTAAACAAGAGAGACAACAGTGCATTTCTGGGTGTAACAAGCACGTCTTTGGAGCACTTTCATACACTAGATTTTTTTTTAAGTGGAGTTTAAAAAAACGTCGAAAATCAGCGAAAAAGAAAGTGCATTCACACCAGCCACGCAAATAAATGTGAAACCAGAACGTTCACAGCAGGTGTACAGGATTAATTGCACCCTAGCAGTACATGATCAGAACAGAAACAAGCTTGCATGGTTTTGCATTTTCCAATGCTAAGCTTCCTTCTTTAAAGCAACCCTTAAAAGTTTGATATTAACAAATGCCATCTGTTAATTTGTACAATATGCAAATTAATCGCTGAAACACACTTTTATGTCACTCTTGTATTATGACGTTATCTTATCTTTGACCCTTCACTTTCAGTTCATGCAGGGGAAGAAAAATGACCTGCAAAATCAGATGTCATCCAAATTTATAGGATCATTTAAAGGTAGAAAGCTGCACATCAGAACATGCAACACATTTATTTTCGCAGTGGAAAGCATATATTGCGTCCCATTAAATTGCAATTTTTTTTAATTTTTTTTTATTTATTTATTTTTAGTGGAGGTTTAACAACCACCGTGACCAATTCAATGGGCTATAAAGCAATCACCCAGCCATAATTTAGGGTCACTGGTTCCAGGGAAGGGAGAGAGCCAGTGTGCCATAAGACAAACATAACATCCATGCCGCACCGGGATTCGAACTCGCACCCCTTTCAGACGAATAATCAGAGGCCATCGCTTAGACCACCGTGCCGCCACCAGGGGCTAAATTGCAATTAATTATGATCACCCAACATTTGTAATAATAAATTGCATCTTAAAATTAACCACCTGTCTTACAGCTTTATCAAATATAAAAGCTCCATTAAGTAAAATGACATCAGCCAGTGTTGTATGTTGTTTTCAATCACCATAAAAGAAAAATATGTCATCAACGTGGTGCTTAAATGACCCAAACATGAAACAAAAATTGCAATAACAAATGCATCCCCCTCTGCCCACACACATCTCCTTCAATTAATAAATGCCTCATAAAATGCACTCCACAAAGTTCTCATGTGACAGCAGTAATGTCTGTGAATCGAGATCCTTCTCAAGTGTGAGGTAAAATGTAGCCCTCAAGATAACCACAATTTTGAAAAAATTATTGATATGAGAGAGCCAGATTATGGTAATCACATACACCAAATGACCACTGAATTATGACCACCCTATCAAGGCAGACAACTGACCACCATTTCCGAGAGGGTGCAATTAGTTGACCGATGCAGCATATACACTGAGTGGCCACTTTATTATGACCACCCCCTCAGGGGCACTTTATTATGACCACCCCCTCAGGGCTTCTGTACAATCCTTGTGCTCCTATGCTAACTTTGCCTTTAATACTGCGTCGATTCTTCGTGATATGGACTCCACGAGATGTTGATGGTGGTTTGTGGAATCTCAGATCATGCTTGATGAATAGCACTTTCCAGGAGTGCGAGATTGCAGGGTTGTGGATCCAGCTGTCTGATGGCTCGTTCAACTTCATCCCACAAATTCTCAATGGGGTTGACATATGGAGACTGTGGGGGCCACCTAAGCAAAGTAAACTCACCGGCATGTTCCTGAAACTAATCCTGTACAATATGAGCACTATGGCAGGACGCATTATCTTCTTGAAAGTAGCCATCGCCATTGGGATAAACCATCCACATGACAGGATGCACTTGGTCCGCAACGACATTTAGATATGATGTGCCAGTCAGACGTTGATCAACACGAATTAAAGGGCCCAACGCATGCCAGGAAAACATTCCCCAAACCTTAACATTGCCTCCATCAGCTTGAAGGGTTGTAGCAATGCATTTGGGGTCCATGCTTTCGTGTTGTTTCCGCCAAATTCTCACTCGGCCATCGGCATGGTACAACTGAAAACGGGATTCATCGGACCACATAATTTGTTTCCAATCATAGACTGTCCAATCCTTGTGCTCCTGTGCGAACTGGAGAAGTTTTCTCTTGTTAACTGCAGACAACAAAGGTGTTCGAACATTCCTTCGGCTGCCATATCCCATCCGATGCAGTGTACGGCGAACATCGCGTGCAGAGATCATTTGAGGGGATCCTTGATTAAGATGGTCTATAATTTGCTGCACTGTTGCCTGTTACAAGTCTGGACACACTTCGTTTCGCCCGAGCAGTCACTGGTCGACGATGACCACACGTTGCACGTAGAGACCCAGTTTTTGGGGCTGACAGTCCAGTCTTTAAACGCTTTAACAGCAGCTGCTCTCGAACATTTCACGAATGTGCCGGTTTCTGGTGATACTCGCTCCATGGCTCCGAGCTCCTACAATCGTCCCACGTTGAAAGTCCGTCAAATCGCATTTTTTTTTACCCATCTCGTCACTCAAAAATCACTTCTACTACTAGCCTCGCCCTCTGGCGGCAACGGCGTGCAGCCATAGCTCATTTGCTTAAAACTGTCAGGTGGTCATAATAAAGTGGCCACTCAGTGTATAAGGCGAGAGTGGAGCAGTAAAGAATATTCATAGCACGATTGGTAAACGGAATGATTTATCAGACTTTGAGACAGGAAAGATTGTGGGAGCTAGAAGAGCAGGTGCCTCGATTTCCTAAACGGCTGAACTGGTGGGTATTTTGTAATCCGCCGTAGTTAAAGTGTATCAGGACTGGCGTGAAAATGGCCGGACAAGTGGAAGGTTGATGCGAGAGGTGAGCGCGGGTCCGACGCCTCGTACAGGCAGACAGATGCAACACTGTTCAACAGTTGAATACCCAATACAACAGCGGTCAAACTCGAACAGTATCTGTCATGACCATGCGTGTCACACACATGCTCGCACGTATGGGCTACAACAACAGTAGAAGACCCCGATGACGTCATCTCCTATCTACGGTTCACTGGCGCAAAAGACTCGCCTGGTGCGAAGATCATGCGAGTTGGACGGCGGATTACTGTAAAAAAGTGTGCTGCTCTGACGAGTCGTGTTTTTTACTCCACTTCATGGATGGTCACGTATGTATTCGGCGCAAACAACACAAGGCGCTTGATCCACCCTGCATGGTCTCCGCAGTGCAAGACAGTGGTGGCAGTTATATTAGGGGTGTTTATTCTGTGAAATCAAATTTCCTGAAACCGAACCCAAATTTCCTGAAATTAACATAGACCAGTAGTTTTGCAAAAAAAAAGTCAGAATATGTGTGTTACATTCATAATTTATTCCCAAATTCTGATATATTTTTTAAAGAACAGTGACCTTTATAAAATTTTATTAATTGAAAATTTCCAGTGTTTGACCCTTCAAGCTACAATACTTATAAAAAGTAAAATACTGAGAAAAAAATATAAAAAGCAACTTACATAATTGATGCCTGCCTGTGTCAATGGTGTATTTTCTTGTGCAGAAAAGACAATGAAATGTATATGACAAAGTTTCTTCAGTTTATACTTTAAATGGTTTGTATATTCACATAATAAGACATAGCCTCTATAATTCACAGTGAAGTTTTTGGTGTAAGTAAAACTATAGAATAAACTAGTAGTTGCAGTTGAAAAAAATGTTTCAATGAATTGCAGTTGAATAAAATATTTTCAATGAATTACATGCAATGTCAGGAACAGAGCCTATTCTATGCAATGTCAGGAACAGAGCCTATTCTATAGAGCCTATTCTATACAGCAAGACTAGTGGCAGCAAGGATAACCAGTGGTCCCTAGTGCCACACAGGTACGGTGGGTCAAAGAGTGCATTGAAACCAATGACAAAGATTTTATGAGCAGCAACAGGTAGGCATGGGAAAAGGAAGGGGGAGGTGTGAAAAAATAGACAGCACAGAGACCCTTCCTAGATCTCTCCTAATGAGATAAGAAGTCCTGAAGGTCAAAAGCAGCAGTCAAGGGAATAGACTACAGCAGCAGAGTGTATGGGCCACTAAGACCTGGGGTGGGACTGGAGCAAAGGGGGCACTGCCAAGAAAAGAAAGGGGTGAGAAACTTCTTTTGTTTGGAGTAGCTCTGGGGGAACCTCAAGGTAGTTAGAATGACAGAGGTAGGTCAAAGATTGTAAACAAACAGCAGTTGGTCTCCCCTTGACATAGTTGGTCCCTAACCGCCTTCGGGATGGTGGTAAAGAATGGTGGCCACCCAGGTGGCGCAGTGGTCTAAGCGATGGCTTCTGATCATTTGTCCGAAAAGGGTCTGGGTTCGAATCCCGGTGAGGCATGGATGTTGTGTTTTGTCTTATGGCACTGGCTCTTTTCCTTCCCTGGAACTAGTGATCCTTAATTAGGGACGAGCGACTGCTTATAGCCCATTGAGTTGCTCACTGTGGTCGTTAAACTTCCAATCAACAAAAAAAAAAAAAAAAAAAAAAAACTGGCAAAATGTGTGGTTCGTTCATATTTAAAAGCTTTTAAGAACACATTCGCGAAACTTTTAAAATAGGAATTACGGAAATAAAACAAAACTTACTGATTACTAAAACTTGGAACTTTCCGTCCATTGTTTCCTTTTTTTAACTCCCTGGAATTCAAAGCATGTGCTTGGTTTTCTCTTCATTAAGTTTTGTTGTATGATAAAATGTTCTTGCTCTCGCATAGGTTTTAATGGCATCCACATCAACTTCGGGAAAGTTTCATTTCAATTTAAGTTTGTTTATGGCCCATTGGGATTTACATATGCCAGCTCCATGAAATTCTGAAAAAACTGATTCAAACTGTTTCACAGTTTCTATCCAAATGTTGTTTCATATCATTAGCCCACCTCGTGATCAAGTCTCAATCCAGCCTTTATTTTGGTTCCCTGTTAAGTAGGAAATCTTTCCCAATTGCTTATTCTTGTGACAAAAAGCGTACGGCTTTCATCACAAGGATAAGGGAAATAGCGTATGGCTTCTTCCTCTTCAGGATTAGCAAAATTGTAAGTATTAATAGACACATTGTCCATCTCACAGGCATTCGAATTTTCTGCCTCGTCTTGTGTTTCCATTAAATTAAAAAATAAATTGGGGCTCATTATTTTGTCTTCGTCGTTTTTAACGTTACCATCTGCTGGCAGGCAGTGGACCAAGGTTTGATCCAAGCAATAGCATTTTCAGCCTGTGCTTGAAATCAGTTTGTAACGGAAGATTATAAAAATTTCCTAAACCCCAAATTTAGGAGACTAGGTTTTTTTAATGCATCCTGGTTGAACTGGCTAGTCATGATGCTTTTTATTCCATACTGGGCAACATCTTGATGCAAACCTCTCAAACTAGAGATAGATGCAAGTAATATGTTTTGAAAGGGAAGCATCTTCAATTTATTGCCAACTCGGAATTCTGTGATGGCTCTCTCCATTCTGTTCAATACTTTACCTTGTGCTTCCATATTATTTCCATAGGCAGAACGAATATTATTATTGGAATCAATTGGAACCCTGAGTTAAAAACATTAAAAAAAAAAAAAAATTCATTAACTGTTTAAAAAAATCCCTCATAATTTTTTTCTTCCGGGAAAAATGTTTTCAGTGCACAGGCTGTATGATGTGAGAATAATTGCACTGCATAACACACTCGCTGCCTCATTTTGGACAAAGCCTCATTTCATTTCAGTCTGCTTTTAGTATTTCTTCGATTTCTCGCTTTTGCATTATTTTTCCACCTAGTTTTAAGCCACTGTCTAAAAAGTGATCTCTTATTAATTTGATCATATGAGGAATATCTGCAAATGCCCGCACTTTTCTTTGTTCATCAACTGGATTATTAAAAAAGGATTTAGTAGAGTTAATGCCCAGATGTTTCTGCAAACTTTGATTTGTGGCTCCTAAATCTGAAATGATAGCAACAACTTTGAAATCAATATTTTCTAATTCTGTAATGACATTAAAGAGCACAGGTTTTGTCATTCTTTCGTCAAAATCATAGTAAATTGGTTGCTTCCAATTATGTGTTAATCCTCTAGCTAAAATTGCTTGACAGTTTTTAAAAGGGACTAAAATGCTATCAGTGGCATTGCCATAAACAACAACACTCGTTATGTTCATCTCATCGAAAGACAAAACAAATTTTTTCCATTTCCATTTTTCATTGCTGTTAAATTTTTACCTTGCATATCCATCATTCGAATTACTTGAGACAGTAAACAGTGGAAACCTTGAGTCCAAAGTTTAAGAGTACTTATGCTTGGTAGTGGAATCTTGAGTTGCTCTCTTATGTGTGTATATGCCTTACTTGAAATTGCTCGCAACACAAAGCTTTTGCAACATCTGCATCTTGCCAGGGTGTTTTCATGTTATGATTTAGAAGTCTTGCAATTTGCCCGAGTGTAAAACATTTCGATAATAAACGCACAATTTCCTTACGTGCTAGTTCTTTTTCCAGCATTTCACATTTTGCAGTTAAAATGCCAAAATCTTGTTGCAATTCCTCATTTCTCCTCTTAAATCTTCAATTATACTTTCAAGAACCTTATTTTTCATTTCAGAACCATGCGATGCTTCTTTGAATCTCTTTAATTCGGAATGTAAATTTTGATTTTCTTTATACAAGTGCTGATTTTCTATATTGGGATCATTGGCAAAGGACACAATACCTAAATTTTGAAAGCTGCTCAGAACTGGATACAAATTCTCCGAAGTGTTGGCGTCATTATTAAAGTTTATTAATTTATTAATTTCCTTTCTTCGCGTGCGCCAATCGTGCCTATTATTTCTTCCAGAGTCGCCCGATGCATTGCGATTAGTCATAGGTAGAAACAATGTTGGCACTGCATCTGGTTTCAAACGTTTTTTTTTAAGGTGGGTCTAATAATTCCTCTAGTAAGTCACACAAATAAGATGCTCCGTCAAAATGCGCAGAATAAACACGCACATTCTAGACACAGAAAAAATCTTGCCTTCGACATCTCAAAAGTCCACAGTTTACGCAATTCAACATTTTGTGGAAAATGGCGAAACGAAATTCCTCTACTGGACTTTCCATTTTTGCATAAAGCAACAGCACAATAAACCATTTTCAGCAGTTGTTGATTAAACAAAGAAATATAACTTCCTTGATCTGAAGTGAATTCAAGACACCAAGTGGGCATCTGCCCTGGGGAGAAGGAGCTTGGATGGCTCCAAGAGGGTTCCACTGACGTCATCGATTCCTGGAACCCTAAACCAGAGTTGAATAAGCAAACTGATTGACCTACCTTCTCTCATTCTAACTACCTTGGGGTACCCAACACCAAATCATGGAGGAAAGGAAACACTTAGTACACAATCAGAAGAGGAACATAATATGGGACGGGGGTGGGGGTGGGAGGGAACACCTCTGTCTCTTCTCTTCTGTGGGGGTAAAAAAGAAAAATAAATTTCTGACTTTGGTTTAAATATTTTTTCCAAGAGAAAAATGTAGAAAATTTCTGTAAAAAAATCCAAAAATTTCTGGAAAATAAGCACCTCTGTTATACGCAGTGGCGGTCGGTGACTAAGTGCTGTGCTGCAGTACGCTAAAAAATTTTGAATTCAGATTCGTATTGTTTATTGTAGCTGAAAGTGCATGCATATGATTTGCTGCCAGCCCAAAATCTGATTTTTAGACGGGCCGTAATCAAGGCTACTGTTCGTCAATCGGTCCGTGGTGTCGGTTAGCACACGGGAATAACAGCTTGGTTCTGCTGCCTCCTACGCGATCGGCCTTTCGCGCTACAAACCAAGTAGCACAGCACCAACAGCATGGCATTCCTACCTCCTACACCACACACCTCTAGGGG
Organism: Macrothele yani; assembly: GCA_039090855.1. NCBI lineage: Eukaryota > Metazoa > Arthropoda > Arachnida > Araneae > Macrothelidae > Macrothele > Macrothele yani. The sequence continues at coordinate 131,247,017 of CM076995.1, read as the reverse complement.
GTCCTCTTGTCAAACCGGCCACAAGGGTTTCCAGCGGGCTGTATTTCTCTCAGCACGATATATAAGATCGCCGGCAGCAAACAGCATTGAAACCAAAGAGCCCCAGCCCCCCTTTTCTCCCATCGGAACTGGGAGCAGGGCAGTTGACCAATGGAATAGAGGGAAAACTTATCTGATTGTTTGTTTGTTTCTGTGCTCTCATAACATTTGCTTGATCAGTCGGTTAAAATCTATCCGTGCTTCTAATTCTTTGTTCTTTATTGTGTTTTTCGTAATCTTTTTCGGGAGGGGCTAAAACTAAAGCTTGATCCATGTGCAATTAATTATCTACATTCTTTTTTTTTTCTTTTTTCTTTTGCATTTCATAAACTCTTTACTTGTGCAATATGTTGAGTAATTTTGTTATTCATATATAATTAATTCATATTTAAGCTCTTCAAAGTGCATTAAAAATCACAAATAATAAAGTTGCGAGTGTGATTGACTGAATTGTATATTGAAGCACACTGTAAAAGTTTCGTATTAAAACTGATACTGAATAACAACCAATTTTTAAAAAATAAATAAATAAAAATAAATGAGTAAATAAATAAACTTTTGTTCTCTTTACAGAACTTTGATTTTGTTCTCGGCTATTTTCCACGATGATCAAGATCTGATAATGTCTCCTAGGCAACTGAAGTCGGGGCAGATTAATCAAGCCATATATTCTGCAAAGTATTAGGCTTAACACTCTGTCGAATATACAATTACAAATTTAACCATTAACGCCGAAGAGGTGAACAAAATGAATAATCATATTAATTTATATGTAATTACAAAAATCTGCTTTCGGGTATTTTCCCCGATGATCAAGATGATCCCATTGCCCAATTCTTAAGGCCTTTAGTAAAAGTGGTAGTGGGGGCTGGGGGAGGGTCGCAGACCGCGTGTGAATCGGTAAGTCGCAGCATGTACACTCTCAGGAGCACGAGCCGCCACTGGTTATAGGGTGTGGGGTATGTTTAGCTGGCAGGAACATGGACTCCTGGTGAATGTGGAACAATGTATGACTAGTGTCCACTATCATGAATTGCTTGCTGATTCTGTATACCCAGCAATGTTGCAGATTTTCCCAAATGGTGACAGTGTCTACCAAGATGACAGTGCGCTGAGCCACAGGTTTGATGTTGTGCAGGAATGGTTTGAGGAACACTGTTCAAACTTCCAGCATATCGATTGGCCTCCGAACTGCCCCGATATTGATCCCATTGAGCACTTGTCAGACACTATGGAATGGCATATCAGGTGTCTGGATACAACCAATCACCTCCATACCTGCTTTGAAGGCCACATTACACAGAGCTTTGTTTGGCCATACTTCCCAGCTGCTTCCAGCATCTTATTGAATTGATGCCATGTCTGATAGCTGCTGTACTAAGGGCAAAAGGAGGATCTATGAAGTGGTCAGAATTCAGGGATCACTCAGTGTATAACTTAATGGTATAGCCTTAAATGTCTTTGCTGTCAGTGAACCAAATTAACACTACACACATTTGGATTCAGCTTGAAAATGGTGAAATGTTTTATTGTATATGACAGCCTTACCTAGTACTCAAATTCCTTCTGTTGTGGGGTGGTGAGAGAACTGAAACACAATTCCCAGGCAATGCATGTGTCGACATTTCAGTTTTACATGAGCTTCTCAATAGGTCTATAATTAATGTTTAAAATAAAATTATTTCTTTCTTCTGATAGCCCTTACTCTGGACTATGAACCTACATCTAGATTTTCAAGATAACAGCACATTTCCTAAAATTGGAAGTGGTATTTTATTCCTCTTCTTCCACTGTTTTCCATAGTCCAATCATTGTTTTAGGTCTGCATTTAGAAAGATATCCTTTTAGCAGTCCAAAGGCACAATAGTCCATAGGTGACACATCAGGGGGCTTTGAAGGAATATCAGCAAAAGTAATAGGTTTGATACCAGTCTCTCTCTTTTTTTTTTTTCATGAAATAGAGTGGATAGAGTGGTAGATCTGGATATGACTGATATGGATATGACTGGAAGTCTTATCCTGATGGAGTTCTACTCTTTGAAGGCTCTGTGAACAAAGGAATGGTATTTCCTCTTCAAATATAGGAGTTAATACATTATTTTGTTACATATGCAGAATCGATTTTTTAATATTTTTTTCAACTTTTCTTAACTTTAATCTCCCATTGTATGAGAAACCAATAATAATGTGATAGTAAATATACTCTTTTATCAAGGTAGAAGAAATATTTTGTGCTAAAAGAATATCATTTGCTGGAGTTAGCTGTTGAAGCACGATACTACAGTACACACATGCCTTAGTTTAAATACTTTAAAATTTAAGGATTAAAATATATACAAGGCTAAAAACACACAAGATCTTTCACACGGGTGCCCCGTGCATCATCAGGTGAAGAAAACTGGGGGGGGGAGTCTACTTGCTTTATAAATATAGGTTGAATTCATGATGTGCATTTTGAACACAGCGATCCTGGTGGACAAGATAACATCTAGTATAGTTCAAGATACGGTGTAGTATGTAACTATACAACACAGCATATGGTTGTTGAAAAATGCATAATGCAAAAAATATAAGATGGGATTCGGAAGGGGTTTAATGGAAAATGATGGATTACTTACCATAATGAAAGGTGAGACGCGGGAGGGTTACATGAAGTGAAAGAAGGGTTGTTTCTGTTACATAAATTATTCAATAATTATTTCCAAAGGAGATGAACAAATACAGGAGTTTTTTCATTACAGCATTGGCTCATATTGTAGTGTATATATAAACTTTCTGCAAACAGTCATAGATTTTGTTCTAGTCTTTAATAGTAGATAGGTGTCAGTCCATGACAAGTGGTATGTCCCGGTTTTGGCCAGGAGTGATAAGCGAGGTAGCAGATGAGTTCATTCTAATGTTATACTGGTGCTCAGACACTCGAATTCTTAAATTATGGAGTGTGGAGCCTATATACCATTTATCATTGCTCTTTAGTGGCACACAGTAAACGCCACATTGGTCTTGGGTTGAAATGGAATCACTGTCTTTTCTGATCATGATAAACAAGTTAGATGTTGAATCTTCAAAGTCTTTTTGTGTTTTTAGCAAATATTTCATAAAATTTACGTGACTGGTGGTAAGAAGGTCAAAGAGCCAACATAAGTAGAGATATTGCATTCTGGCTCAAGGGTGGTTGCTGTTTTTCATTTGTATTGGGAAACCAATGTATCAACAACGTAAGAACTATAGTCATGTTGTGCAGCAATTAATTTCAAGTTGGTTATTTCTTGATTACGAGCTATTTTGCTGGATGAGTGCATATAAGCTCTATTGATCATGAATCTAAGGGCAGCTAATTTATATTTTATTGGATGGAAAAAATTGTGTGGTATTATAGTGGTAGAGCTGCTGGGTTTTCTGTAGACTGAGAAACAAAAAATTCTTGTCTACATGACAAGTGATCAAAAGGTCAAGGAAGGAGATTGAATGGTCGGTTTGTTACCCCTCTTTTGTTACAGTCGTTTAGGTAGATCCTTACTTCATCAATGGTCATAATAAATTTCCATCTATATCAGCATTGTGTGCAAACTCAATATATAAGGACCCTTACCATTGGTATCCACACTGTTTGGGAACATTTCTTGCACATAATGTTATGCAGAGTTGAGAGAAATACACATTCATCCACAATCATTGACATAAAATACATAAAAATGACAACAGTGTAACACAGAACAGAATATGTCAAACACACAAAGTCGAAAAAGTCGAGGATAGTTCTCAATGAGCATTAAAATCCTTCAGAATAGTCGTAAACTCAAAATTTCCCCAACTGTGTGAAACTTCATAGAAATACATAACGGTCCAACAATATTACACTCAGCAGTAATTCAAGTTATCAAACACGAAAAATTAAATTTCGACCAGATTGCACAAAATAAAACATTTAATATACAACACATGAGAATCAAGGGAAAATTTATGTAATTTGTACAAAAACGTCAAAACATAGTTAAGGAACAAAATTAATCATTTGGTATTATTATACATATGCACTTTCAGTAATTTTGTTCCTTAAGCTTTTTTTTTTTTTTTTTTTTTTTTTTGACGTTTTTGTACAAATTACATAAATTTTTCCTTGGTTCTCATGTGTTGTAACATATTTTCAGACAGTAACTTAGGCCGCATTACTGCATGCAGCTCTAATTCACAAACTTGGAAGCCATATTTCAAGTCAAAATTATAACTAAACCTCAATTTCGAACTTCTAACACCAAAATAATGTGCTTGTAATTTTAATCAATATAGTTAGCTTAGACTTCATCCAACAGAGATTGCATATTAAGGAAAATAGAGCAACTGACACAGCAGATAACATATTTTGAGTTTCTGCATGCAACTCTAATTTACAAACTTGGAAGAGGTGCAGTTAAGTCAAAACACCCCACCCCTTACTAAAATTACCAAAAACTTTAATATGAAACTTATTTTCACACACTGGGATAAACTGTCGAGTATTTAACTTAGTGATTCATCACAATATGACAATGCTCCAGCAATCTGCAGTTTCTAGTGACACACACACAGGCAAAGTGCAAAAAATGTCACAATCACATGAAGTAGCAATTGACACACACACATTTTATAATACAAATCTCATCCTCCTGGGTAAAAGATTCAAAAGTATAAAAATCTTTTATTTCTGTACAGAGCTGAGAACCAGTATAGTATATCTTACTATCAAAATAAGGACTATTCAATTATTACAGTCCACATAGGATGTCTTTGGTCTTTACAAATTACCATCCTGTTGTCATGGATGACAAACATCCACATGCACATTTGCTCTCCCAGCTGCACTAGTGATCTGCGTTACTACAGCTATGATGTACTGCCATCAATCTTCCAAAAAGAAGTAATTTCCACTCCTTTTCTGTTCGGTGTCCTGGAAAACAACAAAAAAGTGCTACATAAACATCACAGCTCTTAAAATTATATGCTTGACAGCATTACCTGAATCACAAATTACAGTGGAAAAAAAAAAAAGATTTGTTTAAATCTTCTACAAATTGTAACACACAGTAATTTTATGTTTTTCATAAATGCACAGTGTGACTACCTTATCACAGACAATGAGCATGAGACCAACAAAGAAAAAAAAAGACAACTTTTTTAACTGGGTGGAAAATCAGAATGTGTGGCGAGAAAGCGTGAATATAACACAGCATGACCAAGACAGAATTGTCCGCTCTAATTTATTTATGTAAACCCTTAACTAGAGCCCACTGCTGTATTCACAATACAAAATTACTGAATCAAAAACAAAATTAAATGGTTTTAAAAAATATTGCATCAGACACAATTTTTTTTTCTTGTTATATGTTGTAGTACTTGCTAGAATATCAGCTCCAGTTTCCTCTTGCGAGCAAGCCTTGCTTTCTTCTCGGAAAGTTCCACATCCATATTTTTCTTTTGTTGACTCTACAGTTGCATAGCATCCATTGCTTAATTTTTCTTTCTGCTGATATCTTTCTCTTCCCTCTTCCCATTCCTTTATTGTAGCTTTCCTTTCTTTTCTTTTCCTTTTTTTTTATGCTCTCAGAAAACAATAATTTCATCCATCATGCTGAAAGAACGTACTGCCTGAGGACCATGATGCAATATCAAATCTTTCACTGTTTTAGACAAGTGGTGTAACTTTCATGGGATGAATACTTTTGAATATTGTGCCTCAATTCTTACAAATTTTCCCACTTCCGTCACTTCCATTTTCGGAAACCCCCCCTATCAAGCTTAAATGCTTGCATTTATGAGGGAAAATAACAGTTAACAACAACACATTAGAGTGGAAACATCGCGAGGGGGGTATTACGAGACAGACAGAGAGAGAAATCTTCACTCTGTCCGCTTTCCATTTTTGGAAATGTATCCTACATTTTCAGGCTGCAATACAAATATTTATGGAATAAAATAATAACTGACAACACTACTGCACAGCAGGACCATCATGAGAAAAATATATATATATATGATTACAGGAGAATGTAATTCCATCCAACTTCATTTTCGGAAACGTTTCTTACATTTTCAAGCTGAAACGCAATAAAACCATATCTAACAACAAGACTGGGAAGAAGGAACTGCAAGAAAAAAATTACAATTAAGGGAGAAACCTTCCCTCTGTCTACCTTCCATTTCCAAAAGTTGGAATTCCCTATTCACTGACGGAAAACTTTGGATTACTTCTGGATCAGATTCACAAGGATAACTTCCATTCAATTTTTTAATAATTCACAAAATATATTTAATTTACAATAAAAAAACACACTCATAATATTTAAACTGCCAATAACTCTTATAACAGAAATCATACAGATGTCACCTCACCATAAGTAAAATAATTAAGTCAAAACACATCATTAAAGTCAGGACTAGTTATATTTTTACCTAGTATTTTTAAATCTTTTATTTTTTTTAACATTTAAAAATACTAGGTAATTCTTTTTTTGGTTTTTTGCTTTACATCATACCTTGTGATAAACCTAACTGTATTTTTAATGTTACATAAATGCAGAGGAACTCTAAAACTTGAGCTAAGGTGCATTAGAAAATACTGCCATTTAGTGAACTGATTTTCTTTTTAACAAAGCATCACAGTAGTTCCTTTCATTTTGTTTCTGTTTACTGCACTTGAAATTAATAAGGATGTTTTCTATTGTTTATCACTTTATTGGTGAGGATCAGTGGCGGCCCGTCAGATAGGCAAGTGAGGCGCCGCCTCACCTGAAATTCTGATGAATGAGAAGTGAAAAAAAAACAAAAAAAAACTTCTGTCAGTAACAAAGATATAAGAAATTTGCAGGATAAATGAAACACTGAAATTTACATTGATTCATGAATTAGGTTTAAAAAAGGCTTTCAAGAAGAGGAATGAATCATTATTTTTGCAAAGCAGCTGCATGTTTTAAGCGCTTAGAGGCGACCGGCTGAATCGTCTCGATGAGAAGCCGGATTTGGGAACTGGGGATCAGAGAAGAGCCCTACAGAGTCAACCCCCACCCCCACGGTCCGAGGTCTACCCCTGGGTCTACCCAAGGAGGTGCCGGACTTCCAGTAAGAGAAAGGAAATTTCTGAGGCGATTCTCCACTTTGCTTAAACTGGAATCGCATCTCTGCTGTTATTGGAGAACCCAAGGATTGTGTATCCAATGGGCGCGGGAAAATGAGCAGATGACCTGGGTAAAAAGTGGTTTTACAAGCGATGACGCCGTTCGCTTCTATACGCTTTGGGGAACGATGATTATTTCTACGTAGCTTTAACTATTCGTCAGAGTGTATTTGAGTCTAACTTTTTGTAGTGTGTTTTCAATCCTCTCTTCTGAGGGTGTTGGCTAGTTCATAGTAATGTTGAGTTTTTCTTTTTTTATTTTGTTATTGTTACTAAACAGCATATTTTGATTTTGGTTGGAAAATATGAATGGCCCAACAAACGACGTGATTTGTGTTCTGGAAGAAATTCCTTTTAAACACTGGAAAGATTATGATAAAAGGAATGTTCTCATATCTGGAAGACCGACACCTATAATAAGTTCAATATTTAAAGACAAGAAGTGCGGCAAATTGTTTTTTAGGTCTTTCAATAAATCGTGGTACGAGATTTTTTTCTGGCTTTCTGGTAGCTATTACAAGCAAACTCTCTTTTGCTGGCCATGTTTACTTTTGAGCAATGAGAAAAATGTGTGGAATACAACGGGTTATTTTGATCTGAAAAACTTTTCTCGTAGTGCAAAATTGCACGAAAGCTCTAAAGAGCATATAACTAACCAAGTAGGTCTAAAACGAATGGAAAAAAACATAAACACTATTTCTGATATGCTCAAAGAAAATGCTGCTCTTCATAAAGTCAAGTTTAATGAAAAGGTCAGACTAAATAGGCTTTTTATGGAACATATTATCGATTTAGTTGTCGTTCTAAGCAAGCGAGAACTGCCTTTTCGAGGACATGATGAATCTATTTCGGTAATTTCAAGGAGATATTCCATTTATTACTTCGTAGGAGCACCCCAGAATTAAAAGCACATTTTGAAGAAATAAGAAGCTTATTTTCCGGACAATCTAAAACAATACAGAATGATTTAATGGAGTGTATTCATGAACATATAAACGAGTGTTAAAAGCGAAATTAATGAGTCAGAATTTTTTTCAGTGCAAGTTGATGATACAACTGATATTACGCAAAAATCACTGTGTTCAATAATTGTCAGATACATATTGGACTCAAATTGTGAAGTAGTTGAGTGCTTCCTTGGTTTTTATGATATCAGCTCTGACAGGACTGCTGTGGCACTGTATGATCTGCTAGCATCGGTTTTGGAGGAGTTTGATTTTAAATCAAAGTTAGTAGACCAGTGTTATGATGGTGCAAGCGTTATGGCTGGAGAGTTGAGCGGTCTGCAGAAAAGAGTCAAGCTAGAAGCCCCGCAAGCTTTGTTTACCAACTGTTTCGTCCCACCGCCTTAACCTTGTCCTACAACAGGGGTGCAAAAGTATTGTAAGATGTCGCATATATTTCGCAACTGTATCCAGCATGCCCTCATTTTTTCATAAGTCTGCCAAGAGAACCCATGTAGCAGATTCAGTTGTTGGGAAACGGATTCCTCAAATAGCTGAAACACGTTGGGCATCAAGTTCACAAATTTTGCTTTTAATTGTGAGCGAATGGGGCAAACTAAAGAATGTGTTTGGAAACATAATGAATGACCCGGAATCAACGGAGCCATAGGATATTTGAAAAATTTCACTGATTTTGAATTTGCTTTTTTATCACTGATTTTTGATGACATTTTTGGAATTACAGATGTACTGTTTGATGTTTTGCAAAAAAAGACTTTAGATATCAGTTATTGCCAAAGACAATGTTGCGAACGAATAAATAAGAAAAGGAATGTAACCACTTACTTGAAACATTTCAGTGAAGCAATTAGTTTGAGTGGAGGACCTAAATGCCGCCAAAAGAAACATTTGAGTGAAGCAGAAGTGGAAAACTATTGCAAAATTTTGTTTTACGAAATCGTTGACAGCATAATAGTCCAAATAAATATCAGATTTGAAGATATGGGAAAGCTTGAGTTTCTGCAGCTAGTTGACTGCTCAAAATACCATAGTTATTCAGAGTCATTTCCATCCAGTGCCCTTAACACTCTCAAAAAATGTTTATCCAAACATTTTTACAGACACACAGCGACTAAAAAACGAATTAGATTTTTTATATAATGATCACAACTTCAGGGAACTCAGTGTTCAGAAAACCTTGAAAGAAAACGAGCTGAAAGATGTGTTACCAGAAGCCTACAAATTATTTTCTCTTGTATTGACACTGGCGTCAACAAGTTCTTCTGCTGAAAGGAGTTTTTCTTGTTTGAAGAGAATTAAGACTTACCTCCGTAATACAACGGCACAAGATAGTTTGTTTTCACTCGCTAAAATTTCAATCGAGAAAGAATTGCTGAACCATCTAATGTCCACTCAACCAGTTTATGATTTGATCATAGACAAATTTGCAGCCAAAAAGTATCGCAGAATTGAACTTATTTATAAAACATAAACTGAAAGTATTCTGTTTGAGACCAAAGCAAATTAATATCGTAATCCTCTGTTTTTAATTCCAGGTTTAAATTACCTAATACATTTTTTATATAGAAATGTGCTTCCTTAGCTTGACTTCTCCTGTACATAGTTATCACGAGCCTGGACTTCAGTTTGTGACCCGTGCTAAATGCACCTTCACCAGTATGCCAATCAAACTGTGACTTTTATTCAAGCTTAAGAAACACTTTGTGAGAAAACAATTTCTATTCAAATGATTTACTTTGAATTTTTTAAGAAGTGGATCTCCGACTGGCGTTGGGATGTGAGTGACGCATTGACAAGCTAAAGAAACCGCGCAAATTGCGTATTTTCGCTCAAGTGTATTACATAAAAGAATACAGGTGAAATATTTCTTTCTTTGTTGTAAAATTATTGAATAATTGTTTTCATAAAAATATTGTTGCAAAAGTAGCGTATATTACACACACACACACACACACACACACACACACACATATATATAGGTATATGTACATTTTTCCACTAAAATTTTTGGATTTTTCGCGAAGAAAGACTCCCCACGCCGTGTTTCATATATTTCTATAATTTTATTCCATTACTGTTGAACAGTATTTGTATATAAGGGCTAAATGGCATGGGCTGAAGCCCTAAGGGCTTCAGCCCATGCCATACAGCTGTTTATAACAAGGCGCCTACCCGGGACTAATGGCTTAACGAGACTTCCGAATCTCAGCGGATTTTAATGATTCAGCCGACTCGAACCCAGGACTTCAAAGATATCCAATGGGTGATACTGCCTTTGACATGAAACTTTTTGAAGGGGAAGGGGGGGGGGTCTGCACTTCTGCTGTATAACTGTGTATAAGTACATATAACAATTTGGGGGGGGGCGCTTCAACCAGATATTTTCCTATTGGTACGTACGCACATCTTGAATATTAATACAAAATGAAGCTAATTTAATAAAATGAAGAAAATGCAATAAATTATAGTTGTTTTAATAAAAATTTAATAAAGCAACTTCTTTGGCCGCTTTGCTTTACTTTCTCTTCTATTATCAAGAAATTACATTGCTTTCCGAGTTATATAAAAATCAATGAATTTAAATAGGGAAATTATCTATAAAACGTACTTAGAAAAAGCTGTCTCGTCTAATAAGGGGGGTGCAATCCACGCCGCCCCCCAGGTTACGCCACTTATATATATATCATCATCATCATCATTGTCAACCATTATCAATCCACTGCTGGACGAAGGTCTCCCCAAGTTTCCTCCACAACGGTCTGTCTTGTGCCAGTCTCCTCCATGTCACTCCCGCATATTTACGAATTTCATCCACCCATCTCCCATGTGGTCTTTTTCTGGGTCTTTTCCTGTCCCTTGGAATCCAATCTAAAATTTCGGCTGTCCATCTATGGTCTGTTCTTCTGGCAGTATGTCCAGCCCATTGCCATTTCAGGGATTTAACTCTGATCATGATGTCTTCCACTCTCGTCATTTTTCGGATCCACGAGTTCCTCTTCTTATCTCTCCTGGTTATACCAAGCATGCACCTCTCCATGCTTCTTTGAGTTGTCTGCAGCCTTTGTATGTCTCTTTTAGTTAAGGTCCACGTCTCTGCACCATACGTAAGCACTGGAAGGATGCATTGATCAAACACTTTTCTTTTAAGACATAATGGCATATTGCTCTTGAAAATTATGCTGTTTCTTCCAAAAGCTCTCCAGGCAAGTTTTGTACGCCGATTAATTTCTTCATCAATGTGACCCTCACTTGATATCTGCTGTCCAAGATAAACATATGTATCTGTTATCTCCAGTTTTTCTCCATCAATCGATAAATCTTCATTTCTTGTAAAAGCATTGAACATCACTTTTGTCTTCTGAAAGTTCATTTTTAATCCCACTTCTTTACTCTTGTCAGCAAGTTCCTGGATCATACTCTGCAGCTCTGATGGGGTAGTTGCAAAAATGACTATGTCATCAGCAAAACGAAGGTGGGTTAGATAATCTCCATTAATCTTTATCCCTTTGTTTTCCCAGTTCAGTGATTGAAAGACATTTTCCAATGTGGCATTAAAGAGCTTCGGAGATATGGTGTCACCTTGTCTCACTCCCTTTCCAATTTTTATGTGTGTTGTATTTTCAAACAGCCGAATCTTTGCACTTGCATTTTCATAGATGTTATTAATAATGTTAATGTATGCATCCTCAATACCGCAGGATTTCAGAGCCGTGGTAACTGCTGATGGTTTCACCGAATCAAAAGCTTTTTCATAATCGATAAAAGCCATGCACAATGGAAGTTCATATTCCCTCGCTCTTTCAATTAGTTCTCTCAGTACGTGGATATGATCTATTGTGCTGTAGCCACTCCTGAATCCAGCTTGTTCTCTCGGTTGAGCCATGTCCAGTGTTACCTTCAAGCGGTGTGAAAGAACTTTAGTGAAGATTTTATAAACCACTGATAGGAGGCTGATAGGTCTGTAGTTCCTGAGATCCTCAATGTCACCTTTTTTATGTAGCAGGATCATTGTAGCGTTGTTCCAATCCTCAGGAATCTTCCCTTCATTAAGGCATCGAGTGAAAATTTGGGCGAGTACTGTTTCGATTTCTCCACTTGCTTCTTGTATGATGTCTACAGTAATTCCATCTTCTCCTGGAGCTTTTCCCCGCTTCATGTTCTTGATTGCATGTGCAACTTCTGCTGGAAGGACTGGAGGAACTCTGGTACTGGTATCTTTCATGATGTCTGGAGTGCATGTATCATCCCTTTCATATAATTTGGAGTAGAAATCTTTCACTCTTGTCAAAATTTCGCCTCTATTTCTTGTTACAGAACCATCTTCTTTTCTCAGTGCCATAATCTGTTTTCTTCCCTTACTGAGATGTCCCTTTGCTATCTTTAGGCTTTGGTTGTTTTCAATTGCTTTCCTCACTAGTTCACAGTTGAATTTTCTTACGTCTTCAGTGATACTTTTTCGTACTGTCTTGCATAGCTCTATATATTCCACTTTGGAAGTCACATCTTCTTTAGTTGTCCTCATCTCTCTTCTTTTTTGCATCAACATTTTGGTTTTTCCTGATAATTTGTTCACATGCAACTTGTTCTTAGACCCAGCTAATTTTGTTGCTGTTTCCATTAGAGCTTTGGTTACTTTTCTGTTAACTTCCGAAATATCCACTTCTTCCGATGTTAGGCCTTCTAAAGCAGAGAATCTGTTCTTCAGTTCCAACTTGAAAGTATTATGGTGTTTTTTAAGGTTGGTTATGTCAATACATTTTGTTTGTCTTATGAGCTTGCCACGTTCCAGTTTAGTGTTGAGGTGCATCTTACATCTCACCAATCTATGGTCACTACCTGTGTTGAACTTGTTCAGCACACTGCAGTCTTCGATGACGAATTTTTTGTTACACATAATAAAATCAATTTCACTTGTCGTCCCAATTGGATGTCTCCATGTCCATTTCCTGTGTGGCTTTTTCTTGAAAAAGGAGTTCAAGATGAAAAATCCTTCTGCCTCTGCAAACTCAACGAGAGTATTTCCACGCTGGTTTCTGTTGCCGTGACCGAATTTACCTACTGAAGTTTCATTCTGTTGCCGTTGCCCTATTTTTGCATTGAAATCTCCCATAATTATCTTCAAGTGCTGCTTACCTTTATTATTTAGATGACGAATTTCCTCATAAAATTCTTCAATTTCTTCTTCAGGATGACTTGTGGTGGGTGCATAAGTTTGAATAATCTGAGCCTGGTATCTTCTCGATAGTTGGATAACGAGTCGTGCAGCTCTGTCAGAGGAACTTTCAACTTCTACCACTTTATCCTTCAGTTTCTTGTTTATTATAAATCCAACACCACTAGTTCTGCCAGTATCTGTCCCACGATAATAGAAGAGATGTCCACTTTTCAGTTCAATGAGATCTTCTCCTTTTCTCCTTACCTCACTTAGCCCGACGATGTCCCACTTGATCCTTTGTAGTTCCTCTTCCAATTCAAGAAGCCTTGAATCAGAAGATAGGGAGCGTCCGTTTTAGGTAGCCAAGGTCAGCATCAAATGGCAGCCTAGTCCGGTCCTCCGGGGATTCTTAGCACCCTCTGCTTTCATGTCGCACTGGCCGCTGCCTTGGCCAGGTACATTCCAGCTGCCGGAGACTGAGGGCCAAGATTTAAGTTGTAGAGTCATTTTGGAGGTGTTTGGCCATAACTCACCACGCTGGCCAAGCGGGTTGGTGAGTGTGGGATAGCATTTCCTCTGATCCCGATGGTATAGTTATACCGCTATTTGCGGTCGTCAGAGCCCCTTTAGTGGGAACAGGATGCACCACGAGAAGGCGGGGTTGACATTTGTCAAGGAGAGGCTGTGATGTTACGCATCACCTGACCTTACATCCCATATATATATATATATATATATATTCTTATAACGCTGTACGAATTTATATATTTTTCAATAACATATGTTTTACTGTTTTACATTTATATCAAGACCGTTCGCCGCACCAGCATTTTACACCACGAGCCGCCACTGGTGAGGATTTTCAACAAAATTCTCAAAAAGTTTTGGGATTGCTGAAAACTCTGAAGATGAAGACTGCGAATGTGAATCAAAACCAACTAAAGATGAAATGATCAAAGCATCTCAGATGATTCGAAATGGGCTTCTGTTTATTCAATTGAGAGTATATCATACATTACTCAAAATAGTAAAAATCTCTATGCACATTTTTCTTCATGTGAGAAGCAAAGTCCAATTCTTTAATGGCTATAAGCAAAGCGTGAGACAACACAAAATTATGGAAGTGAATGTTGCAAAACTTAAGCACTTTACACAAAATAATATAATATTAAAAAAGGTACCTTAAGTCCGACAAGCAACATAGTTCTACATAGATGTAATAGTAAACAACTCTGCTCCATTGTCCAATACATCGGAGTAACGCTTCAAAAAGGCTAGGATTTGGTTGCAGGTCGAAGTATGTAGACAGTTCAAAAGGCACATCCAAACTCACATTTAGTGTAAACGCATATAACAAATGAAAGGTGAACAAAATTTGACTCCCCACTTGGCAACAGAAAAAAAGAGACTGTATCCTCACTTCTTCACAAAAATATAAGCAAACATTGTGCGATATTAGGGCACATGCTATGCATTTCAGTACTTGTTCGTACCATTATCAAGCTGTGTTCTGGTGGCTCTGCTGGAAGATTGAGTAATTATATCCGAAGACTGCCAATCAGTGGCTGTCATCCTCGAGGTCACATGTTGAATTCGTCTGACTGAGCATCTCGCTGACAGGTTGTTGCAAATTGACTTGTGATTCAGACCATTAAACCGAGGCTGAATTTTATCAGAAGGAACACCATGCTGGCCTGATTTACATCTCTTTTTATGTTGACTATCAATTTCATTTTTCATAATCTGTCTCCAAGGGTATGGAATATCGACAGGGTTAACTTTATTGCAATTACTCTCCCATGTCTTTTCAATAATTAAAGCCTCGGAAAATCTTATCATTTGTTCGGAACTCTGGTTCGTAATGATTTTGGCATTCTGAAAATTTGGAATGCACTTATTATCAATACAGTATTCAACTAATACTGACTTTTTTCCCACTTTCTCCAATTATCCATATGTTGTTTAATCCGGTATCGGAGTTGATTTTTAGTGCTACCGATATAGTATTTCTTTGTTGCAGTTCCATCTTGGTATTATATTGGGATACTGTAGACTCCTGTCTTGCTTTATTTTTTTTTTATTTGGTGCTTTATTCTTTATAAGGATGTCACCATAAGTGGTAACACTTGTTCCAATACCTCTCTGAACTGTACTACACTCTCTCCGTAGTAGGGAAGAAATAGCAGGGTAGTAAGAAAAAGTACCACAATACACTATTTTTTCTTTTTCCTGTTGTCTTGGTTTATGTTTAAATTCATAAATCAGTTTTATAATCATTTGACTCCTGTACCCATATTCCTCTGAAACACTGGTGAGATTCAATTCTTCATTTCGAAGTGTACCAGTGCTGCACATGGCAAATGCTTGCTGTATTAAATAGCGGAATGCTGAAATCTTATAGGCCCATGGATGAAATGACTTTGCAGGTATAAATACCGGAGTGTAAGTATTTTTTCTAAATACTTGGAAGTCAATGTGTTGTTCCCTTTTGGAAAGTACAACATCTAAAAAGGATAGTTCTTTATTTTGTTCTCCTTCTTTGGTAAAATTAATAGCTGGGAAGTAACTACTGAAAGTTTTACAAACTGTTTCAATTATTTCTTGGTTTGACTTTCTGAAAATTAAAAAGGTATCGTCTACATATCTCCCATATAGAGCTATATCATCAGCAAACATGAGGAGCACATTGTATTCTATTTCTTGCAGCACA
Organism: Macrothele yani; assembly: GCA_039090855.1. NCBI lineage: Eukaryota > Metazoa > Arthropoda > Arachnida > Araneae > Macrothelidae > Macrothele > Macrothele yani. The sequence continues at coordinate 131,230,998 of CM076995.1, read as the reverse complement.
ACATCTGCAAATAGTGCAAAATTAATAAATTAAATAAATAAAAATTAAGTTTTGTTCACCTTTCATTCGTTATATGCGTTTACACTAAATGTGAGTTTGGATGTGCCTTTGGAGCTGTCTACATACTTCGACTTGCAACTGAGTCCTAACCTTTGCAAAGTGATATTCCGATATATAGGACAGTGGAGCTGCATTGGACTAGTATTATATTACATACCTCGACCTTCAACCGAGTCCTAGCCTTTTTGAAGTGTTACTCCGATGTATTGGAGAGTTGATTACCATTACATCTATGCAGAACATTGTTGCTTGTCGGACTTAAGGCACCTTTTTTAACATTATATTATTTTGTGTAAAGTGCTTCAGTTTTGCAACATTCACTTCCATAATTTTGTGTTAAGTCTTGCACTTTGCTTATATCCATTAAAAATCGGACTTTGCTTCTCACATGAAGAAAAATGTGCATAGAGTTTTTTACTATTTTGAGTAATGTATGATATATATCTCAATTGATTAGCAGTTTCAGCACATTACAATTGATCATATGGTTATAATATAGGGCTTCAGTTTATTGACAATGTGCCAGAAGACATTTTTTGCTGTCTTAATAGATGTGACTCTTACAATGAAAAAGATCTTGTGCTAAAGTTTAAAAGGAAATTACTGATTTCTTTGAAGGATGATCCATTAAGTTCTTTTAATGTAGTACAGTTCTATTTCTTCAAAAATTAGATTTAAGATCTTATACACATGACATTATGCACATTTCATGAAAAAACTCTATGCTCTGGTATCAAACTGTTTAAATTCTGAATGGTCTACATGAAATCAAATGAACATTGTACATAATTGTAATACCTGCAGTAATAATGATTACAATAAATCTTAACAAGACTAACTTCATAACTGCCAAAGTTAAAGCCTTAATGAAAACTGACTCCAATAAGTAATAAAAACTTTAACAAGTTCAAAATGGCATAATAATTGACACTTTAGTTCTTACGGCTACAGTTCATTCTGTATTTTAGTTCTTACGGCTACAGTTCATTCTGTATTTATGTCAATAAAGATACATTCCACATAGCAAATTTTACATAAAATTAATATTTTGATTGTCATCATGCAATTTCATTAAATTGAATATGAACAAAAGAATTGAGTTAACTAATATTTTTGGATGTATTTAGTAAAAGAAGAAAAAAAACCAGCAGAAAAAAAAATCTTGTATGTATATACATAATAAATTTTGTTAGCCAATTAAAGTACAAACCTAATGGTAAAATTCACATAAAACACTACTTATTGTTTAAAAGATAAGATGTTGCTTTCTTTGCTTTTTGTAACTTTTCATTTGAAAATGAAGTCTTAAAAGCACATATTTTCATCAGCCTTAAATCAGCATTTTTCAACAACTAAAGCTCCTAAAAGTAGGAAGTCCTAAATTACACCTATATGCAATTAAATGTTTATTGTGATAATGAAAATGTTTTCACATGATGCATAACTATGTGGAATTATAACTGTCAACATAAGAGATCTGATAGTAATTACAATATTTTAAGTTTTTAACTAATGTCATTCACAGGTGTGGATTTCATTATTTAACACATCAAATTGAAATTGTGCAAATTACTTTCATATGATAATAACAATAGTTTGCCATATTATATTTATTATTTTAAACTGTCTATTATTTGCTAGATTTACTTTCTTATGATGATATTCTCTATAGAAGTTGTTCCATAGAGAATATCATCATAAGAAAATAAATCAATTAGGCATGATCAAATTAAACCCATTCAAGTGGCTTTATTTAAGACGAACAAAAAAGTACATCCACAGGTGTGGCCAAATTATAAACAAAGCAAGGAAGCAAGAACGCACCAGTGAGTGTTCGTTAGAACAAGCAACCATAGGCATTCAGACATGCACCCCACTCCTTGGGGAGACGACAGATACCGTCTGCGAAGGACTTTGGTTGCTCCTTGAACCATTTTAGTCACCACAGCCATGACATCAGCATCGGAGTGAAATTGTTGTTTCTTTAGAGCTTTTTAAAGCATCCAAACAAATGAAAGCCACATGGCTACAGATCGGGGCTATAAGTTGGGTTGAAAGGCTATACCCTCTCAGTGCTAACACATCCAGCACAATGTTCGCAACATGCGGACCAGCATAGTCGTGCAACAGAATCACACCATGCGAAAGCATGCCGTGTCACTTATTCTTGATGGCTTTATGCAGCTTGTCTAATGTGTCCTTGTAGTGGTTGTCATTGATGCTCATGTGAGGCTCTTTAAAGTCCACCAACAAAAGTCCTCATGGTCAGAAAATGCAGTCAGCATAATCTTACTGGCGGAAGCCTGCGACTTGAATTTTTTGTGTTTTGGTGAACCGGGGTGCTCCCATTGCATGCTCGCTGGTTTCTTAGATGGCAAAAAGTCATGGCACCATGATTCATTTACTGCCACTATGAGTGACAGAAATGCATCACCCTCCACTTTGTAATGCAGCAAGTAGTTCAAACTCCAACCCATGTGTTCTTCCTAATGGCGGTCGATCAGCATCCGTAGGATCCATCGTGAACACTCTTCTGATACTGCAGTGTCTTTGTAACCACCGTCTGAACTGTCCCAAATGACATAGGAATTCCTCCGTTAGCAAAAGTAAGCTCCAACGATGGTCCACCCATATTTCTGCATCAATCTTCACGATGGCTTCGTCTGTCGCAACAACAAAGATCTTCCGTGGCCATCTGTCCGGCCATGGAAGATCTTTCGTTTCCTCATGTCCTTCCCAAAACATTCGCGCTCAGTCCGTCACTGTTGACTTCGACACACATTTGTCATCATACACCGCCTGCATTCTGCAATGAATGCTGATTGGTCAACATTCTTCCACTGTTAAGAACTGAACTACCGATCGCTGATCCATCTTAGGCGGATTCAGAATCACACCAGCCATGTTGTCAACAATCTGTAGTGCAAATCACACACGCAAAGAGAATGAACACGTACTCGCTTGTTCATTGGTCTGCATTTTTCACGTGAACTGTGATGTCATCACGCTCCCCATGCGCAGGTCCACGTAATGCTGCACACGAAATGGGTTTCATTTGAATACGTGCCATATTCAGATGAATGAGAGAGAGTGTGTGTGTGTGTGTCGTTTAATTTAATATCGGGTATGTATGTTGCTATAATTGGTTTTGCAAAGGGAATTTTCTTTATCACTTACTTTTCAAGCTTTACTTCTCATACTTTCTCACAGTCATAAAAGATTTTTTTGGCAGAATCTGAGAGGTGTAGACTATTATTAATGAACTATCTAGTCTTGGAACCAATGACCAATTCCTGATCTCACTTTTGGTTTTTCCTTTTTATGAAAATAAACACTGTAAATTGTTTCAGCAGCTTTATACATCCCATTAACAAGTGGGTGAACAAAGATGTGATATCACGCAAGACACACTAGTCATAGGAACATCAACCTGCATCAACACATTTGCTTTGTTAATGATTGGTACAGTAAACTGAAGAAACAAGCAAATATAGTTTTAATGTAGAGACTTCAAGAAGTTTTTTTTTTTTTTTATCATTAAGAAAAAAAGTGGCAGTACTTCCATTTCCTTCCTTACAAATGAATTTAAACAAAACATCCTACTGATCTTAAAAAAAAAAAAAAAAATCAATTGCACTTCCCAAAACAAACTACCTTGTTAATACATACTCGTACTTTGTTATTTTATGCTCTTCCAAACCACACTATTCTAAACAAAACCTCAGTAGCTGAAGCCATTTAGGTAGAAATACATTTATTCAATATTAATTTCACTCAATGCCTTATATGCATGTTCTGTGGCTAAGCGAATCAGATCACTGGCACAACCATGAATTATTGGGTTAGGATTAGAAAGTTTCAGGAGAAGAACTTATCCCTTTAACTGCATTACTAGCAGAGAACAGCACATAGTGCTTCTACGACAGGTCCTTTTTCTGCAGTTCATTGCTCCAAAGGCTGAAAAATGTTCGCACCAGAGGAGTCTTCTCCCAAACAGAGTAGCGACAATAGCAACATCACAATATTTCCAATGTTTGCATCATGACATGTTATTATGATAGGAAATAGAATCATACACAACTGAGTTACTGCCATCAGTTACTACAGCAAACTTGCTTCCTCTGAGAAAAATAATCTCGTAATGACAATGCAAAGCTTTTCACTATCAGCTGTTGTTTTAGTAGTGCATAACTGTATTTTTTCACGGTTTCAGAATCAGGGAATTCCCTTTTAAAGACTAGCATGATCTGTAACTGTTAATGAGCAATGTGCTCCCTTAAAAACATAGAAAACAAAGCTTCAGCTTGAATATAACGTTTAAACAGTCCAATTTGATAGACATCAAAGTAAGCCTTTCATTTGAAGTTTTCATCTTCGAATTCTACACGTGACATGAGCCTTCCACCAAATAGTGCCAGCAATCAAATCTGCCACCATGTGCAACACAAAAGTCCACATTACATATTGTGCAAAATATATGCTGTTCCAATTTTGATGAACCCTTAAAGCAATGGCCATAATGTTTCATGCTCTTTTTTAAAACACTGCAAATGCTTCCCATTTTGGGTCTGATTTTACATGCTTACATTTTCAACTTAAAACAATGAAATAAAATGAGTTCATATGCTACAGTGACTTCAAGGTGAACTATGCTTACAAGTGCTAGTCCAGTACAGTTCATTGCTGTTCACCATGTGACTCCATGAGAACCGTCCATGTATCAGGGTGTCTACCAAATTTGGGAAACACAATTTCATCACCAATAACAAATTTTCATGACCACTTTTAAAAGACTTCAGGCTGCAACCAATCCAGGCACTGATATATGTACAGTACATGTACAAACACATGCCTCCTATTTATTTATTTTTCTACAGAAAAGTGCCCCCTGCTGTTCTGCTAGTAACAGAAATCTACTCATCATACTTCGAATGCACTTAAAAGTAACTTGAAATACTCAGCATTTTAATACAAGATTTCATTGCATGCCCTTCTTTAACATTTCTACTTGAAAAACGTCCGGACTCCTAGTAGCATAATGTAATTACTAAATTGATCTCAAATTTTGTAAACAACATTATGTATTTCTATGATAAGACATTTTTTGCTCTATCACAGTTTCCTTTGTCAAGAAGGGAATAAATGCCACGCCCTCCCTTTTACACTTAAATTGTTAGATGAATTGTGCCTTATGAGGTCAGTGCATGGAGAATTACTTAAGATTTTTGTCAGAAAATGGCAAAAATCTAAAAATAAAAAGAAATTCATGACGCAAAAGCAAAATTTGTGACTTTTTCTTGACTTGCAGGACCAGTAGACACGCGGTGTCATCCAATTCAGCATCAAATGACACAGAACTAACTCCCCGAGAGATAGTGCCTCTGAATGCAGCCAAGCCTCATGGATACAATGACAAAGTTTCATTCTTGAGAAGTTGCATAAGGAAAAATTGTACAGCAAAGGGGAAGCAGCTCATGCTGAGGAGAGAAATTCTGTTGAAGGTGAAATTTTTACCATATTAAGGAAAATTTGCATGCCATTGAAAAATGTTTCATATTTGCAGCGAATTTCGTCAATCACAGTCTGCAGATTCACTGCAGTTTTGTGGGGAAATTCCATGTGTAGACCAGTTAGCAACCCTGTAAGGAGCATTTTTGTGGCATACAAGCAGAATGATGTTTGAATACCACACACCATCAATTTGTTAACCGTCAAACACATTCCTTCATGGCAACAATATGCTCATAAGTAAATGGATTCTTTCAAAAGGATGATGCTCCTAGTCATTCTTTTAATATCACTGAATTATAGCAGTGACTACAATTTACTGCAGTAGGCAGCTCATTCACCAGATCTCAACCCAATCAAATAGCTGTGAAAAGAAATGAAATCAGCTATTTGGAGAAAAGAGCCACAATCTGCAAAGTCTGGAACAACTATAGGAAAAGTATGGAGTAAATACTTTTGGGAACACCTCATTAAGTCCCTACAAACTCATAGTTTTGAGGGGAAAATTTGTGTAAGCTAAAAAAAATTGATATACAGCTAAAACAGTGGGAGCTGAAGTGTATCAAAAGAATGCAGAAAAAAATCAGGTTTAAAAAAATGCACTATTATTGGGCACTCAGGGTATCAGAAGAAAATAAAACAAAATGAAACTAGTATGGACATGTATTTTATTGTGGTTGAAGTTACAAGAAGCATCACAAATTTAGAACTTTGCTTCACCAAAATGTTATTCTAAAAGTTGGGGAAACAATAACTCACATTACACCTATGCTATGGCAAACTAATACACACAAACAGAACAAAACATGTTTTACTGTCCACTGAGAACACAAACTAATCAAATATGGGAAGAGTAGTGAAACAATACTGATAAATAGGACTTTAAAACACATAAAAGCATAATTGGGATAAAAGCTTAAAAAACTGTGAAGACTACTCACCTTCACAGAATTTAATTTGTTGATTCGGGGCCGGAAGTTATTCGGATCTCTACGGAATGAGATATTTAACAATGCTAAGAATTTGTTCATACCAGCTAGTAACGTCTGAGGTCTGAAAAAAAAATGCAATGTTACTAGACACACTTTTGCTACCACAATGCACCACAAACAAATAACTTTCAGAAATGCTTAAAAAAATCTAAGTACATATTTTGCATTTCTAACATAATATGCAATATTTCCTTTGAATTTACATTAACAGAATATTAAAACTACGGGCGGTCGTAGTGAGCAATGGGTTTGCCTCCTCGGGGCGCTCCGTGGTAACAATGGCACACACAACAGCAACTAGGGCCCCTGTGAATCTTGGAGAGGTGCAAGCTAGTTCTGTGTGACATTGGTGAAAAGGCCCCAACTCACTGGGTTTTGTTCCAGAATCCTTAGGTTGAATGACCAACTGGAACCCTCAGCTGTGGGCTAATCCCCCACACTGATGTACTTACCTGATTAAAAAGAAATATTAAGAATGACTCAAGTGTGGGATATGGTGGACCTACCACACTTCAGAAGGACGGTCCACCACAGAATCGACCTGGACTTTCTAAACGGCGTATGAGAAAGAGATCTCGGTTGAGTGAATGTAAGATTGGTGTATGGAATACTAGAGGTATAAATGGCAAGATGAGTGAGGTGATTGAGGAGATGAATAAGTATAGACTGGATGTGCTGTGTGTAACTGAAACCAAAAAGAAGGAAATTGGGATAGAAGAAGTGAATGGCACGGTGAGTGTGTGGTCTGGAGTATTGGATAATATGAGAGGACAGGCTGGTGTAAGTGTGATTTTAAGTGAAAAGATGAACAACTTGATTCGCTATAGTTGCATAAGTGGGAGAATTTTCTGGATTCGTTTGAAAGTGAAACTTCAGAGAATTGTAATTGTTGTAGTGTATGCTCCTTGTGACTCGGGACCTTCTGATAAGAAAGAAGATTTCTGGAATGAGCTAAAAGCTGTTTTGAGCCAGTTTGGTGCTAAAGAAAAAGTTATAATAGCAGGAGATTTCAATGCTAGAGTAGGTGTGCAGAATGCAATTTCTAACAATGTTCTGGGTAAGTTTATTAATCCTTGTGTTAATGATAATGGTGAAAGAATAATTGAACTCTGCATTGAGAATGGTTTGTGTGTATCTAATACATTTTTCAACCACAAGTATATACACACATATACTTGGGAAAATCGTACTCTTGGTCAAAAGAGTGTGATAGATTTTGTTGTCTACGATCAGCGTTTGAAACACTTAGTTGTTGACACCCGTGTGATGAAAGGTGCGGATGTTGGTTCTGATCATTACTTGGTAGTGTCACGAGTGAAACTTAATGTTGGTTGGAGGAAAAGGAATAGGAAGAAACCCAGGATAGAAAGAATAAAGGTTGATAGGCTCCTTAAAGATCATCAGCGGTATTCTGACTTACTCAGAGAACGACTGAAAGATCTGAAGTCTGGTGAGAGGGATGTAGAAAAGAAGTGGGAATGTTTTAAGAACTGTGTTGTCATTGCTGCTAAAGAGGTCTGTGGCACCACAATAGTGGGTAACAATAGAGGTGATGCTTGGTGGAATAGTGAGATTGATGAGGCAGTAAAGAAAAAGAAGGAAGCCTATTTGGGGATGTTGCAAGGTAGAGTCTCTGTGGATGAATATCGCTGCAAGAAGCATGAAGCTGCTAAGCTGGTTTGCCACAGTAAGGCAAAAGATAGGAAGGAGAAAGTGGAAAGGTATGAACTGGCTTTTGGAAAGATAGAAAGTCCTTCTGGAAGTACATGAGACTCAGGTAAAATAGGGGAAACAAAGTTGTAAGTTGTGTGAAGAATGGGATTGGGGAAATGATATGGGAGCCCAATGAGTTAAGTGACAGATGGGGCGAATACTTCTGTGAGTTATTAGATCAGGAGAGCAAAAATGATTCTGAGACAAATGCAGATAATGTCACAATGAGGGATGAAAGCACAGGAGGGATCTCAAGAGAAGAAGTGTGTAAAGCTCTAAAATCTCTTCAGAATGGTAAGGCTCCAGGAGTTGATGGCATAACTGCAGAGATGTTGAAGTATGGTGGTGACTCTATAATTGACTGGTTAACTGAAATTTGCCAGTTGTGCTGGGAGTTAGGAATGGTCCCTCGGAATTGGAAGGATGCTATCATTGTTCCCTTGTATAAGGGAAAAGGTGATCAGACTGAATGCAAGAACTATCGTGGTATTAGCCTACTGAGTGTGCCAGGGAAAGTGTTTGGTAAGGTTGTTATTGAAAAAGTACGGGGTCTTACATCATTGAAAGTGTGGGATGTTCAGAGTGGTTTTATGCCTGGTAAAGGCTGCACTAACCAGATTTTTGCATTACGCATGATGATTGAAAAGTATCTGGCTGTTGGGAAGAAAGTTTTTACTGCCTTCATAGATTTAGAGAAAGCTTACGACCGAGTGAATAGGACACTTTTGTGGAAGGTATTGAATGAATATGGTGTTACTGGGAATCTACTTAATAGTGTAAAAGCCATGTATGCTGGTAAAAGAGCTTGTGTACGAGTGAATGGTGTTTTATCAAAATGGTTTTCCATTGGTGCAGGAGTTAGACAAGGTTGTGTAATGTCACCATGGCTGTTTAATATATTTATGGACGCATGCATGCGTGATGCCAAAATAGATAATAGTGGTTTATGCCTTGGTGATATCCGTGTGTGCAGTTTGCTGTATGCTGATGACACTGTCCTGTTGGCAGAGAGCAAAAGTGAGTTGCAGAGTATGTTGACTCGGATGCACGAAGTTTGCATGAAATTCAAACTGAGTATAAATAAGGGAAAAACCAAAGTTATGATGTTTCAGAGAGGAACGGGTAGCACTGAATGTAATGTAAGTATAAATGGCACTGTGATTGACCAGGTGAGTGAGTTTGTGTATTTAGGAAACATGTTTGACAGAGAGAACAAGTTGGATGTTGAAATCAGTAGGCGAGTGAATTCTTCTTTGAAAGTCATAGCTGCTCTGGGAGGTTTTCACAGGAATGATGGGTTCTCTAGAGAGTCCCGCATGGCTGTGTATGAAACAGTAATTGTCCCTACTCTGATGTATGGCAGTAAAACCTGGGTACTGCAGAAAAAACATAGGAGTCGTTTGTGTGCTGGAGAAATGCGTTACTTACGTGGGGTTTGTGGCAAGACACGATCTGATTGTGTGAGGAATGAAGATGTATTGCAGTTGTGTGATGTAAAGCAAAATGTTGTTAGCAAGGTGGAGACCAATATGCTTCGGTGGTTTGGCCATGTTGAAAGAATGAGTGATGAAATGCTTACTAAGAAAATATTTTCAGCCCAAGTGGCAGGAAGGAAAGGCAGAGGAAGGCCAAGAAAGACATGGGTGGATCAGATTCAGGAGTGTCTGCATGAGAAAAAAGATTATGAGTATAAAGTATAAAAGATCTTGTGTACGGCGTGTAATGGATATCAGTGAAGCACGAGTTGTATGTCAAGATCGCTGTAAATGGCGAAGTTTGATACGACAACAATAAGTAAAAATATCTGGAAGTTTGTATTTATTTTTGGAGCTAACCTGTGAATCTCAGAGAACAGCTTAGTGATATGTATGTATGTATGAATATTAAAACTGGCATTTAAGCTCACAATGAAGAGGGAGAGAATATTGTGATCTAAAGGTATATTTCCAACAGGATTCATCCTAGGACTAAAAATGGGCAGGGTGCTTGTTATGGGAAAAGGGAAGCTTACACTTTTTTTTTTTTTTTTTTTTTTTGATTGGAGGTTTAACGACCACCGTGAGCAACTCAATGGGCTATAAGCAGTCGCCCGTCCCTAATTTAGGGCCACTGGTTCCAGGGAAGGGAAAGAGCCAGTGCCATAAGACAAACACAATATCCATGCCTCGCCGGGATTCAAACCCGGACTCCTTCCGGACGAATGATCAGAGGCCATCGCTTAGACCACTGCGCCACTGGGGCGGCGCTTACACTTTTCAAAGAGCATTATAGTATACAGAGACCTTACAAAAACAAGACTGTACACAAGCAGTGTTAATTTACCAAAAAAGTTTACACTGCAAATATTAAAATATTATTATTATATACATTGTTATCAGTAAGTACTTGTTTAATTTTAGAAAACATTCTTTCTACTTCAGCATTTGAAATTGTTAAGGTACATGCAACATTCAAAAGTTTTTGTATTGGTGGGAATCTTCTATGCACAGTTCCTTCTGACTTTCACAGAATTGAACATATTTTCAGAAAAGAAAAATATGTTCAAATTGCTACTCTAAAATCAGTTTGAGACAAACATTGTTTTGTACTTATCCCACTCTAATAGTAAATCACCTTCAACTGGGTTGAAGTACTCAGCCAGCTCCCCTGCTTCAGCAATGCCATAAAAGCTTAGTGGTTTCTGACCATACGTTTCTAAGATACCAAGATTTGTAATAACAGACTGGTTTGAATGATACGTTTAAGCATGATTTATAAATGAACTTTTCCTTGGTTACACAACAGATAAATGAGTTTTTTTCTCTGTCAGTGTGAATTAAAACTAAATACAATTACTGATTTTCATATGAAAAAAACTTTGACTGAACCGGGTCTTCAGCCTGTTTGGATAGGCTGTATGTTCTTCCTGCTGCAGCGTTTACCTCAACCAAACATAATGTGTGTCAAAAATACTTCACAACAATCATTATTAGGCCAATAAAAAGATGGAGAACGCCCAAGTGGGTGCATGAATCAAACAGTCACATCACCTTCATCATAGTTAATCTTTTCAATAAATCCCACATACTAACACGATCATATACACATGCTACATAACAGTTAGCATGTAACTGTAACTCATCTTGAAAATTACACTGATTTTAGAAATAATGCTGTAATATTTATCAGAACTTAATCTCTTAGCACCAATTCTGAAATTGGGAAATGGTGTAAAGTGATGCATTGTGCTTGTACCAGAAAGAGTTTTTGCTTTCTCAAAATAGAGACTAAGCTGATTACGCACTTTGTTCACCTCTTCTGTACACACAAAGAAAAATGTAATTCCTTTTATATTATCTGTGCAGAAGTTATACATTATTGTAGCAGATGTTATTTGTTGAGCTAAAGGTTCCTGCAAACTGGCTTTTGTTGTTAACCTTTTTACAACTGCACCAATACCATCACATGGTGACTTGCCATGGCTTACTGCAAAAAAATGACCACTTCCCTACCAATCTAAAAAAAATCCTGTTCATGATAGCACAAGTTCAGAAAATGCTTGCAGTTTTTATATTGTGCAGAACAACTATCAGTGAAATATTCAATATTTCTCACAGTTTGTGGACAAGCTTTTTTCTAAACTGAAAGGAAGTAGAAACATCCACAATGACTAGAAATTTTAGTAGGAGCCAAAAATAGAGATAGCAAGTGAGGATAGAACTTCATTTTGAAATTTGAAATCCTGTAAGGAGGAATGATATTTCTTTATTTGCGGGGGGGGGGGGGGGGGCTCCACATTCATTAGTAACTATGGCAAGCATTTTATTACTGATACAAAAAAAATTAAAGATAAAATTAATTTTATTACTAATGCAAAAAAATTTAACGATAAAATTTAATATTATTACTGATACAAAAAAATGATCTTAGAATTAATTTTAAGATCATTTTCTCTCTGCTTCTTCGGACTGCTAGGTCATGGGGTGAATCATGATTATCTGTAGGAAATTACAGTTCAAGATCAACATCGCAAGAACAGATTACATGGTGATTTTTTTCCAAGATTTTATGGCCTGCAGATTGTGTGCCCCCCATGGAATGTATGAAGGATTATTTTTTTTATTTTTTTCTAGAACTTTAAGAGCTGCAGGGTTTACACTGCAGATTATACAAACAAAAATACAGTAACTAAAAGCTTAAATGGATGTCAATTACATTTCCCAAAATGAAATAGCATTACTAACATGTTAGCTTTTGAGTTCACTGATGGTGCTCCTTCAAACACTATGACCCGGTCAGCTAAATAAGTAGCCATGATGAAGTCGTGCTCCACAACAAAACCAGTCTTCTTGGCATGCAAAATAAACCTCTTGATAACCTTTGCCGCTACAAGACGCTGTTCAGAGTCCAGATAGGCAGAAGGCTCATCAATTAAATACACATCAGCAGGTTTTCCAAGGCACAACACAAGAGCTACTCTTTGCAATTCACCACCAGAAAGATTCTGAACCTGGAAAAAAGATCACAAATATCAATAATTACATAATACACTGCAAGACGCACATGTAACGGACATTTTATCACACAGACTTGAATGATTTTATGCTAAACTCCTAAACTCTAATACAATAAACGAATAATATGGAAACTTTTTTTTTTAATTTATAGGCAGTTAATCACACACAACAAAAACAACAAACGCAAATGGTTCACCTGAAGCTTAACTCAAGGTACTGATATTTAAGATCTTTAGTTTATTGGATTTATGACAGCATGCACATAAAATGCACATTTAAAACTCTAAAACTGAATCTTTAGGGAAGAGACATAGTATCAAGGGTGCTTATTTTCTGAAATAAAACTTCCTGAAACTAAACCCAAATTTCCTGAAATTAACATAAATCAGTAGTTTTACAGAGGAAAAGAAAAAAAAAGTCAGAATATATGTGTTACATTCATAATTTATTCCCAAATTCTGATATATTTTTTAAAGAACAGTAACCTCATAAACTTTTATTAATTGAAAATTTCCTGTGTTTAACCCTTTAAAGCTACAATACTTATATAAAAAGTAAAATACTGAGAAAAAAAAAATATAAAAACCAACTTACATAATTGATGCCTGCCTGCCTGTGTCAATGGTGTACTTTCTTGTGCAGAAAAGACAATGAAATGTATATGACAAAGTTTGTTCAGTTTATACTTTAAATGATTTGTATATTCATGAAATAAGTCATAGCCTCTATAAATTCACAGTGAACTTTTTGGTGTAAGTAAAACTATGGAATAAACTAGTAGTTGCAGTTGAATAAAATGTTTCAATGAATGCAGTCGAATAAAATGTTTTCAATGAATTACATGCAACGTCAGGAACAGAGCCTACTCTGTAGAATGGCACTTTACCAAGATTAGTGGCAGCAAGGATAACACCAGTGGTCCCTAGTGCAGCAGGGGTAAGGTGGGTCAAAGCAAAGAATATAAAGCTTCACGTGAAGAATGTCACTTCTCGTTGAGATCATGTAAAACAGGCGACAACAGCGCCCCCACAAGCTGGGAGCTTATGTGCTCTGCCGTAAAGCAAACATTCAGGAGCAAAAGGCATAGGGTACTGTAGCAGTGCTGTTTTAATCCTTTCCTTATATTACCGAAATAGGTTTGAATCAGAAGATCGACAGGTTCCTTGAGCACTGTACACATTAATAGAGTACTAATAGATCATTTAACAGAAGAGAGTTGACATTTGATAAATTCCTTTATTGTCGTGATTTTGCTTAATTTAATTATTACTCCTGGTCACTTGTGATTAGATCATCTCTCATGCTCCATAACTCCTCGCTATTCATTCATGGTTACCGCTCGTACGCGGAGACAACCTCCCCTCTCAAAATTTTACTTCTTCCCTTCTACGTCTCGCTGCTTCGCTCTACCCTGTCAGACGCCTTTTCCCTTAACACACGTCATCCTTCCTACCCTCGAAGTCTCGTTCTCCTATTGTCTTCCGCACTACTTCCAAAAACGAGCCTGAAGCCTCTGTCCGAACACCTTCTTCTCATTCTGTCTTCATTTCTAATCACCTCCCCGATGGAAACCCTTTACTCGAGAACGGAAGTCCTTCCTAATGAGATGCTTTAAAACTCTAAAAAAAGCCTTCTTCTATAATAGAAAATCCTGTGTTTTGTCCACTCCCAGAAGTTCGCCAATAACTAATTGTTTCTGGTGACTTACTGGCTCTACCCAAAGCGAACTCAAAAATCATATCCTTAGAAGTTTCCGACGATTACTTTTAAAACATTCTAAAACTGAAGGGATTCTTTACTATTTACATATTCATTAAAATTCAACAATTAAAAAATATTTACATTTCATTAAATAAACATTACCGTTCCATTACGCTATTATTAAAGGTTATTTACAATTACCACTATTACAGTACTATGGCAGTGGAGCTGGTAGCTTTGGATCTGCTGGAAAGCAAACATTCAGGAGCAAAAAGCGTTACGGGACTATGGCAGTGCTACTTTTCTCTGATCCATGATTGTTCCCTTCGGCCTGCTGACTATTTGCTTAGAGCAATTTTTTCTGATATCTTGCCCGTCCCTTATTTTGGTAAAACACAATATGCAATAACAATTAATATTACTATTTAAATTAAATTTTAGCAGATATTACAGTTAGGCCTAAGAATCCATACAAAATGCAGACAATCCGTAGTATTTAGCATTTTTTTTAAAGAGTTTCTGAAAAACTAAAGAGCAAACAAAAGCCTTAACAAAAGCAATTGGTGCAACAAAACTAACATATTGATTGCAAAGTTATTATGCTACTGAGAAAGTAACAATCACGTTCTGTGAGTGGCTCGGCTGACTGTTCTTTATTGATTGCAAAGTTATTATGTTACTGAGAAAGTAACAATCACGTTCTGTGAGTGGCTCGGCTGACTGTTCTTTGCCAGAACTGAAGTCAACAAAACAACACAAACACGCATGAGCAGCCTGCTCCGGCATCAGACTGTCTATTGGTTTCTGTGCACTGCATCTTGTATCCCAGGATATGTCGGAGCTAGTTATGTCTTGCCGAGCCTTAACTTCTTCTCAGTTAGAAATTCTTTGGTAAAAGAGTGCATTGAAACCAATGACAATTAAAGATTTTCTGAGCAGCAACAGGTAAGCATAGGAACGGGAAGGGGTGAAAAAATAGTCAGCACAGAGACCCTTCCTAAATCTGAAAAAATAATGGAAAAAAAAAAATAGTGAAAAAATAATGGGAAGAAAAAAAAATAGTGAAAAAATAGTCAGCACAAAGATCCTTTCTAGATCTCTCCTAATGAGATGAGAAGTCCTGAAGGTCAAAAGCAGCAGGCAAGGGAATAGACTACTGCAGTAGGGTGGGTGAGCCACTAAGCCCTGCGGTGGGGCAGGAGCAAAGGGGGCACTACCGGGACAAGAAAGGGGTAAGAAACTTCTTTTGTTTGGAGTAGCTCTGGGGGAACCCAGCGCCAAATCATGAAGGAAAGAAAACAGTTGACATGCTACCAGAAGAGGAACAACATGGGATGGGGGGGGGTGAGAGAGGATCTCTCCCAGTAGAATTTGGTAGACACATAGTGGACCACTATCTCTCCTCCTCTGTGGGGGAAGATTAAAATACAGAAAGAAAAATAAATTTTGACTTTGGCTTAAATTTTTTTCAAGAGAAAAATGTAGAAAATTTCTAAAGAGAAAAAAAAAAAAAAAGAGCCATAGAATTTCTAAAAAATAAGCACCCCTGTAGTATTCTGACCTTGAGAACTAACAGTCGCTCACCCATAATTATGATTTGATTCCAAGACAAGAAATGAATCACACCTATACAAAAAAAAGGCTCTCCCAGTACACATGCCTAAGACTTCAACAGGAAAGATTATCCTGCAAACAACTTGGCCTAATGGTAGCTAAGTAGGAGGCCCATTTTAATAGCACTCCCCACAACACAAGTTTCTATGCATTAAGAAACAAATAAAATACAAACACATATACACAAAAGCAATATCATAAACTCTGGTGATAAAAATGCTCAATAGACATGTGTTACATGTACCCATCATTGTGGAAACAACATGGGATGGGGGTGGAAGAGGATCTCTCCCAGTGGAATTCGGTAGACACCAGGGCACGAAAGATCTCAGAAATTTTACTCGTCCTCAAGTACGACTTATCTAAAAATGTTCCCGTCCTCCTTTGAAAGTAATCCATCAGACTCGTATAAATACCATAACTACGTAGAATTTGAATATTGTCACTTTGCTGAAAAACATATCTTTTTTTTATGTACATACAGCAAATAAATGCATTTCTGCTTTCATAGCATTAGCATTGAAAAGGTGTATTATACTTTTTTGACATTATCAATTTACATCACTTAGATTAATTATTCAATCATGTAGATTATACAGTATACGGTGTTTGCCAGGTCCATGGTCAAGCCAATGATTTATAGAAGCTTCTGTGCTGAACTCAGTGGGGTTTCCCCATTTAGATGGATGGTCAAGTTAGCATTAAAGCTTCCTGTTGAAGGCTAGTACGTAACGTTCATGTTCTTTTGAAAGTTCATTGCTGAAAAGCCCCTTTCAGCAGTGGCAGAGAAAACATTTAATTCCACCATGTGAAGTATATTGCTGTATTATGGGTCATTTTGTTGCATTAGGTCTTTGTAAATAACTTGAAAGACTGATGCTGTTTGGTGTTTAAAGTTTTAATGCCACTCATTTTTGACAAATAGTTTCTTTATCCACTCCTAAAAAAAAAAAAAAAATTATTATTTTTTTTTTTTTAAATAACTAAAAATGTTCAAGTAACAGCTGTATGTTTTGGTTGCCACAGGATATTAAATGTTATTTTTCTGATGGCCACTCAGTGAAATCAAACACATGAAAGGATGACACCGGAGGTTCTTGAAGTTGTTTAAATCTAAAGTTTAAAAATTCAACAGTACTATCAATAACATCGGCTGCAAAAATGGGATTGATATCCTTGACACAGTCATCTATCAAATTTTTATGTTCCCTTTCAAACAATCCCGGTTAAGATTTTAGTTCAATTAACTGCAAATTTGCTGGTAGCTTCAAATGTTAACAGATTTTTAGTCTGAAGCATCTTGGAAAAAAATGCAAATAGAAAAAAAAATCAAAAAGAAAGAAAAGTTTTTTTGTTTTGTTTTTGAATTTATCTGACCTCATAGTTTTTAGCAAACTTTATTGTTGCAGTTGATGGCCAAAAAAAAAAAATGTAAAATAAAAATGTACCTATCACAATCATAGGCCTACTGCAAGCTAGTGGGAAAAAGGGCCATCCGCGTGGACTTTGTGGTCTTGAAATTAATTGTCCGAAGTGAATTCCTGACTACCGAGGACGGGCGGACGGAGGGTTTCACGCGCCCTGGTAGACACATAGTGGACCTCTTTCTCTCCTTGAATCACATCTATACAAAAAAAGGCTCTCCAGTACACATACCTAAGACTTCAACAGGAAAGATTATCCTGCAAACAACTTGGACTAATGGTAGCTAAGTAGGAGTAGGAGGCCCATTTTAATGGCACTCCCCACAACACAAGTATCTATGCATTAAGAAACAAATAAATTACAAGCACATACACACAAAAGCAATATCACAAACTCTGATAAAAATGCTCAACAGACATGTATTACATGAACCCATAATTGTGGTATGGCATTCAAACAAATGGTGTTGACGTATGCAAATACATAAAAAGTTAAAAGTCATTTCAAGGCATTTCTGCAGATGCCCTACAAAGTACATGCAGGGGTTGTAGAGGCACATATGGAGGGTATATCTTCCATCATTTTACCAAAAGCTCAGTGGTGAGCTACAAGCCATCTTAAGGGGGCCAAAGTCAAACCGACATTGTCAGATAGCTTAATTTAAGTTCCATATTGCATAAACTTTCTCAAGAGATTCCAACAGGAACAGAGCAGTTAATTCCCGACACTTTAGTAGCGGGTGCTAGAGATGAGCTTAGGCCCAGCTCAGAATCCATTAACTACCGAAAAACCCGGACCTAGGCTCGAAATTACACGTCTTGAATTTCATTACTGTAATTAATTAAACACTTGTAATTCCGAGCCTGGTTGAATAACACGTGTTGAATTTCATTGTGGATTTGTTACTATGGTGGAAGGATTTTCAATTTCCTAAGCTAGCTGCCATTGCAAGACGAATTTTGCTTAGCAAGACTTGCATTATGCATTGTCCAAAGCTATGGCCCAAGCAAGGATTAATTTAAGGAGGTCTGGTATCGAAAAACTGGGGAAAATCACATTCCCATTTTTTGTATTTTATTAAAAATCAAGAATCTTATCTTTAAAATGATGTATTAAATTCCAAAATTGTGCAGTTAGAAGTATTGTTATTTCTTTTTTAAAATTTCCTCACTCCTGCGATTTTTGGGGTGACGTTGGTATTTAGTGCAGCAGGCCGAGCTTGATCTGTTGACGTTTTTCCGATCTCTAAATTAATGGGCCAATATTTTTGGATCGGAAAACCTATCACCAGATCAACGCACTCTCAATGAGAGTGAGATTTTTTGTCATGAGATGATCTCAAATCCCTTTGGCAAGGAGGGAGTTAGAAAAAAAAAAGATTTAAGAGTCAAGAAAAATCAAGTAAATTCTTTTCATTTATTTTATTTTCTTTCTGATTTCTCTGTGAAGTGTTGATCTCTGTGTATGTAGTTAAATTTATGTGAATAGGTCTAAGTAAGTTAGCCTTGTGATGTCTGTTGCTAGTTAAGGGAAGTGTAACTAGCTGGGAAGTAGATTTAAGAAAGTTTGACATCATGCTATATTGCTGGTTTTTTTTGTTGTTGTTCTTTCATGCAATGTTTTTTTTTTTTTCTTCCTTCCATTGCATTTTTTAGTGCACTGTTTACTTTCAGGGAAGAGATATTAGTGAAGTTTATTTTAGTGCAGTATATGATGTAGTGTATATGAATTAACTTTCCTTAGTTTCTTATGTGTATCTTGCAGTTTATATATGTATAGTGTTAGATGTATCAGTTTAAAATCAGCGGCAACGCTGCAGCGTTCGGCGTTATTGATCGTCAGGATAACGTAGTGATAAAAAGAAAAATCGTAAGGTTGTAGTTCCATATTTACCGTCGTTATTGCAATTTCTTTTATTGTATTATTCTGTAAGCTTTAATAATTGAAAAGTAATTTGTAAACATATAGTGTACGAGGTATTTTATCGTATTGTAGTTGTATCTAATGAGAAAAAACGCGTGTTTATGCCATGTCAGTAGCGTGTAATTAAAATCATTGTTGGGTGTATCGGGCTTAATTTAGTAACCTTTCGTAATTAAAATCTTGCTTAGTATTAATATTTAGTTGGTTTTAGTATGAATCTTACTTGGTATTAACTAGTGATAGTATAATTCAGCGACTGATAGAAAAAGCGGGTCGGCGATCGCTCCGTAACGAAGAGACTTTCGTAAATTAATTGAGCGTGCGCTATCGTCAAGGATATTTAATAGTCATTTAGTAAAAGAATAAAATTGTGGCTTAATGCATCAGGGCAAAATAACACATCATTGCGTTACGCTATTTTTTCGTAATTCCGATCGTCGTACCTGTAGCGAGAGAGAATTCGATTTTTATGCGTTACGAAGTTAATTGTAACGATGTTCGTTAATGTTAGTTAATTTGTTTAATGAATTTTTGTAAAGGTGGTCTTCAAAAGTCTTTGTTCAGAAAGAAAGAACGAAAATGGCTACAGTTTCTGGTGTCGCTTTTCTAAAAGCGATAAATTCGTAGAATGGCATCTGTGAGGACGTTTTCCCAGCTTTACCAGTGCAGAAAGTCCGATTTATTTATGCTCTTGTTTACTTCGAAAAGGCATTTTTCGCTTTGCACAGGAACACTTCGGGATTTGGGCGGAATTCTGCGAAGTTCACCGCAGCGCCCGTTTTCGTGGGTCAAAGGTCAGTCATCCATCGAGGAAGTTTCTGCCTCCTGGCGTTCACGCAGCCAATTGGAAAGTCGGCGCTTTCTCGCACATGCGCGATGCGTAAGGCGAAGAGCATCGTTTTTGTTTTTTTTTTGTACGCTCTTAAGATGCAGAGAGCTAGAGAGAGAGTTGAGCTAGAAACCACCAAGCACTAAGAAAGGGGAAGGAAAAAAGAAGCTATGCGGGAGAGACCGCGCTTCTAAATCGGAAATGCCGCCAAATTCCGGGAGGACGAAGGAAAAAGATGTCAGCGTCATGGTAGGACCTTTTAATTTGTTTTTAAATGCCAAAACAGAGGAAGCTACTTGAAAGCCCTTATTCTCACAGAGAATTGTAGCTCGGCTGGATATCTTCCACCCGCCAAGTTCGGGAGTCCCACGGAGACGCCGGAGAAATTGCGGCACAAGCATTGATACTTAAGTTTGAACCTTCGTCCGAGGAAATCTTCTAATTCCTTTCTTATTGTCCACTTGAAGGGCAGGGAAAGATATGTCCACGCAGTTCGGCAGCAAGGAAGGAAACTTGCGTAAATTCGCGGCGACGGACAGACTCCATGACGCCGAACCTCAGCAGTTAACAAAAAAAGAAAAAAACCCCGTAATTCCTCCACTCAGCTCAAACATTTCCATGCTGTTTAACTGACAAAGCTTCCTTGAGAAGAGAGAGAGAGGAAAGCAAACAAGGAAACAAGAAGAAAAAAAAAAAAAAACGTCAGGCAAACTTTCTTTCGGCGACCACCTAATTGTTTTTGGTTTTAATGTGATTAAAAAAAATATGATATGATGTTATTTCATTAAAAAAAAAATATATATATATATATATATTATATATAGGGGAAGGTACATTTTGTAGAAAGATATTCCTTGTTTTGAAAAGGGAAAGAAAAATTATTAAACATAGAGGGGAGTAAAGAAATTGAAATTTTTTTTATTATTTTGAGTGTGTGTGTAAGGTTTGGCCAGAACCAACAAATGTAGTAGAATGTGTTACTGTAAATTAAGAAGAGATTTTTCCAGGTAACTGACCAAAATCAGTGTGTTGTGAAAAAAAAAAGAAAATTTTAAAATGTCACTCTTAACCATTTAAATCTAAATTGTAAAGAGCATTTAGCTCAAGGTTCAACAGGTATCAGATATGCACATCGAGCATTAAGATCTTAACACTCTTTGAGTGAATGATCACATCCTTTGATGATTTTTGTAAGGCAGGCTGGTAACCAAATTGTGTCACTTACCTCCTTCATCCTCTAAACCACACAGGTGAAAATTACTTGGTTTGCAGACCAGGGTTTCTGAGAGGATTATTTAGGACTGTTAACATACTCTGGACTCTAAAATTCATAGATAAACTCTTTTTTTATTCGGCCTAGCCACCTAAAGTTTCCTTGTATCGAGTGTTTTTCCAACATGTGCCTGGGAGCATAAAATAAATTTATAGTTAACCTGGAACATATGTTTAATCAAATTATTTTGTGTCGTATGTGAATTTCTCTTGTCGGTGGTGGTGGAATCACCTTCCATTTACTGGGAGTTTTTAAGGATCGTACCTGGGGTGTTAGTCGTTGATGAAAAAAAAATTCTTAATTGGGGTCCCTAGATTGATCACCGGCCATTTTCTTCTTTTTAAAAATAAAATTGTGTAATATTTGCATTTTTTCAGAAGTAAGTTCATCATCATAATATAATAACATTTTAAACAACCAAACCACGTCATATCAAGCTTTAGAGAAAAGAAGATCAAGTTGAAGCGCTGAGGCATTAGATGCAATTCCCTCTCTCTTTTTTCATGATGAAGTTGATCTGGAAACTGCACACACATATGATAATATTGTGATTATTACACTATTAAGCGCAAAGCTTTGTTAATGTTGCAAAATGCAGAATAATCTGGTCTGGAATGCTTTTACGTGCTTTTTTTTTTTTTAATTTTGGAAATTTCCCTACATGCCTTTTTTTTTTTTTTTTATATTCTACTACATCACTCTAAATTACCTTTACCAATTAGCATATATGTAAATTATATTGCAAAGATTAGTTTTCTAGAGTCAGTCTGCAACTGTCTGTATGGGGTTGTACGTTTTATAATGCAATTTATTCAAAATAAAAGTAAATTTAGAAATCAAAAAGAAATAACGAATGGAATATTTTGTTTCTAAACGATTTTCTTTTCTTCAGCTTTTACCAAAATTACTGATTCCCCCGATACGGTCGAAAGGCACGTTGATTATTCATTTATTTTCAAATCCACATTTTAGAACATTCGGCTTTATGCGTAGTATTTCTAAAAACATATTAATATTGTGAAGTGGATTAACTGAACTAAACTTTTTAAACTAATGTTTTTTAAACTAATCCTTGCTTGGGCCATATCTTTGGCCAGTGTACAATGCATAAACGCAAGCCTTGATAAGCAAAATTTTCCAAGAATCCGGGCCCGGGCTCCTAAAACTGAGCCCGAACTCATCTCTAGCAAGTACGATTAGCAATAACTTCAGGGACAAATTATCTGTTATCACAATACACAAAAGGATACTTTACGGTGTGCCTGTATGCTAAGCAAGGAGCTGTGTGCGTGTTCCTCGAACAATGTCACAGGAGGGACCATCTCATCTGGTGCAGATGTCATTTCAACTGGTTCCCACGAGCAAATCACAACTTATTCTCACACCATGGCACCTTGTCATGTCAGTGGGCACAAAAATTCAGGAATGTAACACTTCCAGCAGTGGTTATGTCATGGTAGTCCATGACGTTCTGTTTTTCCAATAGGCTCCATCACTGAACTGACTTCATGCAACCACGTGTGATATCTGTCACCTGTAAGATGGCAGCCCCATTTCTTAAAATTTGTAAACTAATGTTTAAAAATTTCTGATATTGTTTCGTATCAGAAAAAAAATCAATGAAAAAACAAACTGGTAAAGAGCCTTATCTTCTTTCCAGTTCACCCTGGCAGTATATATAGCCAGAATTTCCCAGCCTAGGTATAACAGACTGTACATAAAATGCTCTCAGAAGAACAACTGCTTCCTTGAATCCTGAAGCTTTGATGTACTTTCAAGAGCAACGGAAACTTCTCCCCATGAAACTGTTGGACATCACCACAGCATGAGGGATCGCTGACGTGCACACAGTGGTAAGTGATGACTGCACTCCATATGGAACCATCACTGATGACTTTACCTCTTTCTTCTCTGTTTGTGTATGTTTATGATTTTGCAAACTCTCTAAGTGACATTCTTTCCAACTGTTGTTCTCACACACTGGAAAAGGGGAGAAGACCCTGACTGTAGATAGTTGGATGTAATGAAAAAAATTGTGGGAAGAGCACATAGATCAGGGCACAAAAGGTGGAGTCAACTGGAGGTTGCAAGGCAGAGACCCTGACAGTTGATAGTTGGCTAAGGTAACAAAAAAAATTATTTTTACAGAAGGAACACTTATTACATACTTCTTGGTCAATGATGTTATCTATCTGGAGAGGTTTCATACAGTCAGCTATAAACTGAGGATGAATATAAGCATCTCGGATTTTTTCATGCAACAGCTGCCTTACACTCCCCTGAGATTTAGGAGAAATTTTCTGAGGCTTGTAACTGATATTCAGTGATGGTACATTTCCTACAAAACAAAAATAAAAATAATTACATTACACTTTTACACATTAACCAAATTATTTATATCCTGTTCAACATTCATAGTTTTACTAACATTGTATAAAAATGTAATTTTTTTTGTTTTATGGGATTTTTTTTTCTACTGAATGAAACTTATCTTCAATATACAACACACAATGCACAAAAATTTTAAGATAAAAATTTGGGAATTTTGAAATCACCTTTGCAATGATGCCAATTCATTTATTTATTTTTGTCTAGGGGTTCACCCATACTCCTGAGCATATAAAGTCAGGCATGGACTAAAGAAATCAGGAGATAAATTTAAAAACACTGAGAATACCCACAATTCTAATTTCCATTCAAGTAGGCTACCATTACATCACCCAGGACAATGAAGTTCCAAGCAACTGAAACTAAGCAGCTGTAACTTAGAAATCTGAGTAATGTTCTTTTTTTCATCCTGAAACAGAGTAGGTCAATAACTCCAGTGCTTCAGATCTGCCACAACATCTATCCATGCCATACCCACACATATACTGGCTTCCATCAGGGTTCATACCCTTTTCTGTGGGAAAAAAAAATAAGGACTTTCTAAGGACCTACACTGCAATTGATATTTTGCGTCACTGGAATATCCCCAGGTGTGTGTGTGTACAGCATGTATATATACATATGTAGGGGATTAAACAGCACTAGTGGCCATTTACCAGGCATTCCGCTCCAAATATAAACTACTTTGCCCACAAAGAACAAAATTAAATACACACAGAAAAAAAGGACAAGCAGGAGACACAGCGACAATGAAGCAAGGTGAATTGAGTAGAGCAGTAGACACTATACTCGGGGCAAAGCTATCCTGGCAATGAGGCCGAAGCTACGGTGACCTTTTCACTCCCAGTATTACTCCGCAGTAATGGTGTGTAATTAACCTTCACTGGGAAAACTTCTCCCACAACCCCTCAGGGCTGGCTGTCACCGTGATCCCTTACCAAACCACTCTATTTTAAACCCCTCCCCACCCCCGCGCGCTTTGCAGACCGGTAGACAAGCTCTTTCTTTCTTTCTTTCTTTCTTTCTTTCTTTCTTTCTTTCTTTCTTTCTTTCTTTCTTTCTTTCTTTCTTTCTTTCTTTCTTTCTTTCTTTCTCTCTCTCTCTCTCTCTCTCTCTCTCTCTATATATATATATATATCATCATCATCATTGTCAACCATTATCAATCCACTGCTGGACGAAGGTCTCCCCAAGTTTCCTCCACAACGGTCTGTCTTGTGCCAGTCTCCTCCATGTCACTCCCGCAAATTTACGAATTTCATCCACCCATCTCCCATGTGGTCTTTTTCTGGGTCTTTTCCTGTCCCTTGGAATCCAATCTAAAATTTCGGCTGTCCATCTATGGTCTGTCCTTCTGGCAGTATGTCCAGCCCATTGCTATTTCAGGGATTTAACTCTGATCATGATGTCTTCCACTCTCGTCATTTTTCGGATCCACGAGTTCCTCTTTTTATCTCTCCTGGTTATACCAAGCATGCACCTCTCCATGTATATATATATATATATATCTTTTTTTTTTTTTTTTTTTTTGAGATGTTACAGAACGTGTAACGTTTCTTTCTTTCTTTCTTTCTTTCTTTCTTTAAAAATGAAATTATCTTTGCTAAACACGGGAAGAAGTCTTAAGTGGCCTAATTTTGTTTTCACATTTATTTATTTTTATATATTTTATTTATTTATACTTACTGCTTTAAGATTACCAACTGCGGGATTTAATTAAAAGTATTTTTACCATGTCATCAGTTATGCGTAAAATTTCGTTCCTTCCAAAATTTTGCCTTGATTAGATTTTTTTTTATAACAGACACCCGTTAAATGTATATGCATTTATAACTACCGTGTTGCCATAAGTACTGGACAAGAGCCCGTCCCTGTGGCAAATGATATTTTAGGGTTCACTGTAAACTGCACACATCTTTCAGCAACTTGGAAAATTGCCACACATTGGAAAATTGCCACATGTTTTTCATTGATGGGCAGGGCACAAATTGCTGTTCCTCCGAGGAACACTTTGAATGTGTGGCAGTTTTCCAAGTTTCCGAATTATGTGTGGCAGTGGAAGGAACTCTTTCATTTGTCTGAATTTTCATGCCGGTTCATACACGTTTAAGGCAACTGCGCACAAAAGTTCAAAAGGAAAAGATAGCCATTTCTTGGCCTATATTGAGAACTGAATTGGGAACTCCAAACTAATTTCGAGAAAACGTTCTACGTAAGCCAAGCGAGAATTGTATTTTAATTTGAAGAAATAAATTGCCGATGGATCTGAGGTACTTCAATAATTAATTCAACCTTCATTCTCGCAATGGTGCGACTTGAAACACCAGTGAGTTCTGCCGTAAGAACTGTTATTTCATTTTCCGATTTATTCGGCGAGTGTTTCTCCATCAATTTAGTGAAAACATTCATAACGATCACCTTAGCAGAGCTTCGTAATGGTTTCCCAGTTTTATGTGGCTGAAATACACTCGAGTGACCGGCAGATGCCATTCGAAAAAACCGAAAAGACAGAAGAGTGTTTTAAAAGAACCATCAAGAAGGAGAAACCAGGGGGAGAAACGCGAAATGCCCTCGGAAACACTTTTCTCGCCCTCATCCTTCCGCTAATGACCCCCACCCCACACAGCAATAAATATCCCCTGGGTTGACAGCTTAACTCTGACTCAAACAAGAATGCTGTGACAGAGAATCATCAGTGACGTCACCAAAACACGAATATCTGTATTTTTTAGAAATGCCGCTGAAACTGAGATCTGAATATTTTAAATGCACACACACACACAACGTATTGAACATCTGTGTCCTTTTTAAGTGCCAGTTGAAGCTGTAGTACGAGTTTTTAGACCGGAACTATTTTATGCAGTGGAAGTATACACTCTGTAGCCTTCCTTCCAATGACAGGTTAAGTTTGCCCCGAGTATAGATAGATCAGACCACATGAGACAACTGACACCATAAATTGTGAAGAAGTCAAACAGACCCCCCCCCTTCCTTCCCACCTTTGCTTTGACCCTCTAACCAAAGAAAAAGACACACAACACAGATGGTAATTCCACTGGTAAGGTCAGGCAAGGTAAGTCATGCAGGCTACAATGGGAAAAGTGGGGGGTAGGGTATTGAAGGGAGATCATTTTTAAGAACATTCCAGGGGATTATCTTCATTCAATGAGCTAGAAGAAAGCTCCCCTGGTGAACAGGTTAGCATATTTACAGACACACAAACAAAAATGGGGGCAGGGTTGGATGCCCATTACTGCAGCACAAAAACAAGACAGGGAAAAAAAATAAGGACTTTTAAGGGCCTTAGAAATGGAAATCAAAAATAAGGAGTTCTTAAGGACTTTTAAGGACCGTACAAACCCTGTTCCATCGATTTATGAAATGAAGGAATTGTGTTTAGTTTCCCTCATGAATTCACTAATTACAGATAAAACATTTACTAAAGTAGTAAGTCTACATTCCAGTGAAGCCATCAGAAATCACCAGGTAAATACAAAAACATCCTGCAAGTAAATACATGCACAGGAAATGTAAACTGGAGAGAGATTAATTGGACAAGGAATTAGAAAAATTTAACCCAGATGGTGGAGGCATTGGAAAGACAAAGAATAATGTGTTATGGGAAGGTGTTTTGAGTGGCAGGCTTAGTGTAATTTATGGTAGTGTTGAGAAGACCCTTGCTCCTTTCTGCCCTCTCTTTACTAATATAGTTGCGATCCAGCGGATCATCACATTTTATTTGTGGGTTCAATCCACAGAATTACACACTTGAAAATATTTAGTCCACACTTTCTTTGTAAAAGTAGTTTAATTTGATTTTACTATGTGGCTTGGGAATTATTGTAGGACAGGTTAATGGAAGAATTTTCATCGACTTGATCTCCATCCATTATATGGACCCCAGACTACACTTCATGCTTTTTGTAATGAACCTTACAGTTTTGCCCACACAAAACCAACCAAAACTTTTCAAACACCACTCTGTTTCCAGAGATGCCAATCCAATGAACCTTTCTACTCCCTCCAGACCCAAATACTGTGTGCCTAAAAACCAATTTTTCCTCTGACCAAAGGCATTTCTTCCACTCCCTTCTTAACCATGTTTTGAAGTTAATCCCCAACTAATTTGTTACATGTAAACACCCTTAAGCATGCACCTCTCTCATTAACACACACCACAAAAATAATGCTTTCCCACAACACAAGTACAATACGTTTGAGAACATTTTGGTACACTTATATTCCAAGCCGAATCTAATGTGGCTAATAGTGTATTGTTAGACAATAAAAGGCTTTAAAAGCACGCTTATTTCGTCAGCTCTGCCCAAAAATAGTGCAAACAAAGAAATTTTACATGAGAATGAACACCCTAATACATATAGTCTCTGAACCAGGGCTAGAGAATCTTACGGCCAAGCATCCTAGGGTGGCATTAGCTTTTGGTAATACAATAGTGTCTAGTTTGGTTAGATGTACAATAATATCAAAAACAAAAAACTGTGCATCAGGTCATTGTGCAAGCTATTTTCAAACTGTATTTCAATGTTGTGGCAGTCTATAGAATGTTCTATTTCAAAAAAAGACAAAGATTTAGAAATGGTATATCAAAACCAGAGAGAGAGAGAAAGCTGCACTGTTCTTGGGGAACTGAGCAATGCAATGGAAAAGGCACAGGGAAATTAAGGACATAATGTACAAATTGGGGGGGGGATGGCTTGATAAATATGAAAATCCTCACAGACTTGTTTAGGAATGAATCTTTGATTACTAACACTATCTTTAAGAGCAAATGTACCCACCAGAAGTTTACTTGGTGGAAGTAATAAAAAAAGTACAGTAGCCACAGTGCGGGGAGAGAGAAAAAAAAAAAAAAAAAAAACAGATACTCCAGTTTTCTGAGGTTTTTGTCCAAAGTCTTTGGTGGTCCACTGGTCCGAAACACCAAAGAATTGTGTTGGAACACCAGAATCATAATGATGGTGGTCCAATGGACCTTATTTCAAGCTTTTCATTTATTTTAGAAAAATGTTTCAATTTTTGTTTTTTTGTAAAGGCAAGTTGCATAATATTTTTCGCTCATTTGATCAGTTATTACAATCCTCTCTAAAGTCCAGTGGATGAAAACTGCAATCTATGCACTGGTAAGAAAAACAGTATCCACATAAAACGTGTAAAAAGGAGAGCATCCCCAGGCACAAGTAACATTCTATAGATTTTCTAGCCAATGTTGCTGATAAGAATCTCTGTTGCACCATAGGAATATTGTGAAGAGTCCGGTAACCCTTACTTCAGTGGAAGGGATCAAGGAAAGATGTTGCAGCAAGAGATTGGGGAGAGTCAGTTTAAAAAAAGACACAATCCAGATTATTTTTGCATTCATTAATGGTAATAAATTAGATCCCATTAACATGTGGTGTTATGGCATCGGTTCCAAACCACAACAACAACAAAAAAAAAAAAAAAAAAAAAAAGGAAAGAAGCATGTGAATCCAAAAGTATCTAATAGAAACTTTCTTTTGCAGTCTTGTTAAATAATAACATAGAATAGCAAATCCATACATCAGTCTTGAATTAACACAAGAGGCAAGAGGCATTTCTGCAGTAGAGTCTACTATACAGATGAAGTGAATATTTTTAAGACCTGCTTTTTACATCGGAAGCATTTTCCATAGTATTAATCAGCGTTCAACCAAGCACATTTCCAATGTTAAGAAAGGGTATCCTACCACATTGTTGTCTTTATTAAAGCTAAGTGACACTTCCACAGTTCTCGTTTAGCAAAATACAAAATGTACCACACCTTTCACGAATCGCCAATCCCCTCAGGTTTTGTGAAAGCTTAGAAATTTACTTGTGCATTAATCCTTGCAATTTGGACTCGCCCTTATTATATTCCCATAATTTGAAAATATCTTCACAAACCTTGTAACACTTGATTCAACATGTATTTACCACATTGTGCCACACTCATTCACTGTTGGGCTGATGAAGGTAGAAGTTAACCATCAAAACATTTCTTCTTTAAATGTTCATCACATAACTCTTGGGCGTTGATTTCGATTATGTCATTTAGAATTCTTTTCACTTTTCATATGCCCAACTGTGCTCTTATGGTGAAGTATGAAGCTTGCTATGGTTATCAAAGCAGTGTATTTCACCTTGGTATTGCCTGAGTGATTGGTGATCTTACCCGCTTTCACCATACATGAGACTGACAAAGGAACAAAAAAAAAAAAGCTGAACTTTTTAACCGCACGGGTAAAAAATAAGAATGTGCTGCGAAAGAACGTAACTATAAAGCAGCGTGAGCGAGCAAGACAAAATCATTCACTGAAATTTATTATGTAAATATAAAGCAGAAGCACATCACTGTATTCAATATATATCATCATCATCATCATTGTCAACCATTATCAATCCACTGCTGGACAAAGGTCTCCCCAAGTTTCCTCCACAACGGTCTGTCTTGTGCCAGTCTCCTCCATGTCACCCCTGCATACTTTCGAATTTCATCCACCCATCTCCCATGTGGTCTTCTTCTGGGTCTTTTCCTGTCCCTTGGAATCCAATCTAAAATTTCGGCTGTCCATCGATGATCTGTCCTTCTGGCAGTATGTCCAGCCCATTGCCATTTCAGGGATTTAACTCTGATCATGATGTCTTCCACTCTTGTCATTTTTCGGATCCACGAGTTCCTCTTCTTATCTCTCCTGGTTACACCAAGTATGCACCTCTCCATGCTTCTTTGAGTTGTCTGCAGCCTTTGTATGTCTCTTTTAGTTAAGGTCCACGTCTCTGCACCATACGTAAGCACTGGAAGGATGCATTGATCAAACACTTTTCTTTTAAGACATAATGGCATATTGCTCTTGAAAATTATGCTGTTTCTTCCAAAAGCTCTCCAGGCAAGTTTTGTACGCCGATTAATTTCTTCATCAATGTGACCCTCACTTGATATCTGCTGTCCAAGATAAACGTACGTGTCTGTTATCTCCAGCTTTTCTCCATCAATCGATAAATCTTCATTTCTTGTAAAAGCATTGAACATCACTTTTGTCTTCTGAAAGTTCATTTTTAATCCCACTTCTTTACTCTTGTCAGCAAGTTCCTGGATCATACTCTGCAGCTCTGATGGGCTAGTTGCAAAAATGACTACGTCATCAGCAAAACGAAGGTGGGTTAGATAATCTCCATTGATCTTTATCCCCTTGTTTTCCCAGCTATATATATTTATTTATTTTTATTTTTTTACATTTAACAGCAACAGAGGATAAATATAACATCGCGGAGAAAAAAATTACCACTACAGGCGAAATCTACGCTTTGTCAGACTTCCGTTTCAGGTAAGTTTTTCTACATTTTGTAGTTGCAAAACAAGTATTTATGGAATAAAATTATATTTAACAACACTACTGGGTAGAAGAAACGTCGCAAGAAAAAAGGATTACGATTACAAAACATCGCAAGAAAAAAGGATTACGATTACAAAACATCGCAAGAAAAAAGGATTACGACGGACAACCGAAATTTTAAGACTGCATTCCTGGTCTACAAGCATTCAGCAGATCGCAAACCCAGTTTGAGATGCTAGTAAATTACACTTACACCCCCTCACATGTGCTTATTGTAGCTCAAAAGAATTCCCATCGCATTCGCTTATAGTAGTTCAGAATCATAACTGCGTGAAAACTCGAAATATGATAGCTATGTGCTCCCGATTCCAAGAGAACATTCTACAATACAGCACGGCAACATGTGACATTTTGGTGATAGCTTCTCTTCAATGAACTGCAGCTATTCTAAAATTTGGTGAACAGGGGAAAAAAAAAAAAATCAAGTACTTTTCAAGGACTCTTACAGAATTCAAGGACTGTCAAGAACCCTTGAAAAAGAAAATTAAATTCAAGGAATTTTCAAGGACCGTGGGAACCCTGTAAATGCTTTTCTGCATTGAACATTTTAAATACAGACCCTTACAATGGAAATGCAAAGCGTGTAAAAAAAGTTCATATTTTTAAACTTAAAAGGGGGGGGCTCTGATTTGTTGTCTTAAAAGATAAATTTTCCTAGGCATCAATTTTCCTAGGCATCCAATTCTTGCTACCCGGGCAGGTAAATAATTTCTTCGCAAGTCCAACTGGGCATGTAACTTTTCAGATATTTTTCAAGCCCTGTGTATGCAGCGAATGCTGGCTTTTTCACTCGGCCCTGACGATATGTAAATGTTGGGTGCAATCCAAAAAAAAAAAAAAATCATATTAAAACATTATAATCCAGAAACAAAAGAAATGAGAAATCAAAGGAAACATCCTTGCTCATCACCATTGAAAAAGGCCATGGTGAAAGTGTCCTACTGCAAAGAAATAATTTTCACAGGTCATCAATGAAAAGGTCAAAAATTATCACTGGGGAAATTAACCAGAATTTGGGGGACTACATTAAAAGCAGAGGGGGGGGCTTGAACAAATGAGAAATGTGTCAAAAGGCATCTACCACTAGCCCATACAGCAGCCATTATGTCTACTTTGTGCATCAATTTGGCTTTGAAATGCTATGGTATATTGCTTTCTTCCAATTCTGTGAACACATCAAGTAGGCTGAACCATATTTTGTAGCTGAAAAAAAAAAAACAGGTTCTGCTTCAAGGGCCTGAGACAGTTTACATATAGATAGAAATGCACTTCCATAGATTGCAGTTATTAGCGCTTAAAATTCAGGGCGGGAGGCGGGATTTCCTCTGAAATAGTTGTTAGGAGGGAGTCTCCTGCCTTATGAAATTTTAAGAAACAATATATACATACATATCACTAAGCTGTTCTCTGAGATTCAGAGGTTAGCTCCAAAAAGAAATACAAACTTCCAGATATTTTTACTGATTGTTGTTGTATCAAACTTCGTCATTTACAGCGATCTTGACATACAACTCGTGCTTCACTGATATCCATTACACACCGTACACAAGATCTTTTATACTTCATACTCATAATCTTTTTCTCATGCAGACACTCCTGAATCTGATCCACCCATGTCTTCCCTGGCCTTCCTCTGCCTTTCCTTCCTGCCACTTGGGCTGAATATATTTTCTTAGTAAGCATTTCATCACTCATTCTTTCAATATGGCCAAACCACCTAAGCATATTGGTCTCCACCTTGCTAACAACATTTTGCTTTACATCACACAACTGCAATACATCTTCATTCCTCACACAATCAGATCGTGTCTTGCCACAAACCCCACGTAAGTAACGCATTTCTCCAGCACACAAACGACTCCTATGTTTCTTCTGCAGTACCCAGGTTTCACTGCCATACATCAGAGTAGGAACAATTACTGTTTCATACACAGCTATGCGGGACTCTCCAGAGAACCCATCATTCCTGTGAAAACCTCCCAGAGCAGCTATGACTTTCAAAGAAGAATTCACTCGCCTACTGATTTCAACATCCAACTTGTTCTCTCTGTCAAACATGCTTCCTAAATACACAAACTCACTCACCTGGTCAATCACAGTGTCATTTATACTTACATTACATTCAGTGCTACCCATTCCTCTCTCAAACACCATAACTTTGGTTTTTCCCTTATTTATACTCAGTTTGAATTTCATGCAAACTTAGTGCATCAGAGTCAACATACTCTGCAACTCACTTTTGCTCTCTGCCAACAGGACAGTGTCATCAGCATAGAGCAAACTGCACACACGGATATCACCAAGACATAAACCACTATTATCTATTTTGGCATCACGCATGCATGCGTCCATAAATATATAAAACAGCCATGGTGACATTACACAACCTTGTCTAACTCCTGCACCAATGGAAAACCATTTTGATAAAACACCATTCACTCGTACACAAGTTCTACTATCAGCATACATGGCTTTTACATTATTAAGTAGATTCCCAGTAACACCATATTCATTCAATACCTTCCACAAAAGTGTCCTATTGACTCGGTCGTAAGCTTTCTCTAAATCTATGAAGGCAGTAAAAACTTTCTTCCCAACAGCCAGATACTTTTCAATCATCATGTGTAATGCAAAAATCTGGTTAGTGCAGCCTTTGCCAGGCATAAAACCACTCTGAACATCCTACACTTTCAATGATGTAAGACCCCGTACTTTTTCAATAACAACCTTACCAAACACTTTCCCTGGCACACTCAGTAGGCTAATACCACGATAGTTCTTGCATTCAGTCTGATCACCTTTTCCCTTATACAAGGGAACAATGATAGCATCCTTCCAATTCCGAGGGACTATTCCTAACTCCCAGCACAACTGGCAAATTTCAGTTAACCAGTCAATTATAGAGTCACCACCATACTTCAACATCTCTGCAGTTATGCCATCAACTCCTGGAGCCTTACCATTCTGAAGAGATTTTAGAGCTTTACACACTTCTTCTCTTGAGATCCCTCCTGTGCTTTCATCCCTCATTGTGACATCATCTGCACCTGTCTCAGAATCATTTTTGCTCTCCTGATCTAATAACTCACAGAAATATTCGCCCCATCTGTCACTTAACTCATTGGGCTCCCATATCATTTCCCCAATTTCATTCTTCACACAACTTACAACTTTGTTTCCCCTATTTTTCCTGAGTCTCATGTACTTCCAGAAGGACTTTCTATCTTTCCAAAAAGCCAGTTCATGTCTTTCCACTTTCTCTTTCCTATCTTTCGCCTTACTGTGGCGAACCAGCTTAGCAGCTTCACGCTTCTTACAGCGACATTCATCCACAGAGACTCTACCTTGCAACATCCCCAAATAGGCTTCCTTCTTTTTCTTTACTGCCTCATCAATCTCACTATTCCACCAAGCACCACCTCTATTGTTACCCATTATTGTGGTGCCACAGACCTCTTTAGCAGCAGTAACAACACAGTTCTTAAAACATTTCCACTTCTTTTCGACATCCCTCTCACAAGATTTCAGATCCTTCGGTCGTTCTCTGAGTAAGTCAGAATACCTCTGATGATCTTCAAGGAGCCTATCAACCTTTATTCTTTCTATCCTGGATCTCTTCCTATTCCTTTTCCTCCAACCAACATTAAGTTTCACTCGTGACACTACCAAGTAATGATCAGAACCAACATCTGCACCTCTCATCACACGGGTGTCAACAACTAAGTGTTTCAAACGCTGATCGTAGACAACAAAATCTATCACAGTCTTTCGACCAAGAGAACGATTTTCCCAAGTATATGTGTGTATATACTTGTGGTTGAAAAATGTATTAGATACACACAAATCATTCTCAATGCAGAGTTCAATTAATCTTTCATCATTATCATTCACACAAGGATCATTAAACTTACCCAGAACATTGTCAGAAATTGCATTCTGCACACCTACTCTAGCATTGAAATCTCCTGCTATTATAACTTTTTTAGCACCAAACTGGCTCAAAACAGCTTTTGGCTCATTCCAGAAATCTTCTTTCTTATCAGAAGGTTCCGAGTCACAAGGAGCATACACTACAACAATTACAATTCTCTGAAGTTTCACTTTCAAACGAATCCAGAGAATTCTCTCACTTATGCAACTATAGTGAATCAAGTTGTTCTCCATCTTTTCACTTAAAATCACACTTACACCAGCCTGTCCTCTCATATTATCCAATACTCCAGACCACACACTCACCGTGCCATTCACTTCTTCTATCCCAATTTCCTTCTTTTTGGTTTCAGTTACACACAGCACATCCAGTCTATACTTATTCATCTCCTCAATCACCTCACTCATCTTGCCATTTATACCTCTAGTATTCCATACACCAATCTTACATTCACTCAGCCGAGATCTCTTTCTCATACGCCGTTTAGAAAGTCCAGGTCGATTCTGTGGTGGACCGTCCTTCTGAAGAGTGGTAGGTCCACCATATCCCACACTTGAGTCATTCTTAATATTTCTTTTTGTCTTTTTAATCAGGTAAGTACATCAGTGTGGGGGATTAGCCCACAGCTGAGGGTTCCAGTTGGTCATTCAACCTAAGGATTCTGGAACAAAACCCAGTGAGTTGGGGTCTTTTCGCCAATGTCACACAGAACTAGCTTGCACCTCTCCAAGATTCACAGAGGCCCTAGTTGCTGTTGTGTGTGCCATTGTTACCACGGAGCGCCCTGAGGAGGCAAACCCATCGCTCACTACAACCGCCCACTGAAAAAATATATATATTATCTTAATTCCGTTTTTGGACCACTCACAAAATTCAAGTGTTAAAAATGTATCCTTCATAATATTACATGAGTTAGAAACAGACCCTTCAGAGTTCTGAAAATTTGCAATCGAATACATTGTTCACGTCAGGAATATAATCAGTTCATGGACATGTGAATCAATCAGCTTCCATATGTAGCTGCATGAGAAGTTCATTTTGCATATTTCAAACAGTTATGAATCAGACATGAGATTATTCCTCAGATTCGTGGAATTCTGCTTTTTTAACCATCAATTCGGTTATACTCAAGATAGAGGCAAAACTGAAAATAACGTTTTATTTTTGGAGGATTAGTGTGTGGGGGAGGGGTCATATTCCGTCTGGGAAAGGTATTTCGTTTTTCAGAACTTCCTAAAACAAAAGTTAAACGGAGTGAACAATTTTCCCACAATCGTAATTTTTTTTTTTTTTTTTTGTCATGAAGTTTGCTCTTTTACTAAATATCAAGTATTGTTCCTAAATATCAATTTATTGCATAAATGTCTGTATTTCAGCTTGAAAGTGGAAACAAAAATTTCTGATAACGAAAGTTCGACGAAGCAAAAATTTTCTTGTAAACTATAGGCACGAGTTTTTTCCACAGATTCCAGGAACTCTGCCTTTGTTATAATTATTTGAGTCATTCTATGCAAAACTGAAGAGAATTTTTTTTTTTTTGAGTGGGAAAGGGATTGGTTTGTGTGTGTGTGTGTGTGTGTGCGTGGTGGAAGAGGAGGACGTTTTTTTAGCTAGGGACGGAATTTTGTTTTACAAAACCTTCGAAAACGGAAGTTAGACGAACTGTAGATTTAATTCGCAATTGTAATTTTTTTCTTTTTTCTCACGACATTCCCTCTGTTCAGTATTACTGTCGGACAAAGATTTTTTTTTATTTTTTTGCGTAGATCCCACTGTCCAGTATTATTGTTAAATGTTATTTTACCCCCATAAATTGTTGCAAAGGGAAAAACTGGACATTCCTCATATCAGAAGAATGGTTGAATCAATCAAGCCTCAAGTATTTTAACTGCAAACATCTTGTAGTATTCAAGAAAAAATATTTTTTTCAGAGCTGAAGGGAAACATGTTCAAAAATAATAAATTAGACCCTTGCAATGCTAAAACTTGCACATCACAATGTGAAGTAAAGGTTTATTTCATCTTTTGTTGCTGAGATCCACAATGGAACTCTTTTTGAAGTTTGGGTTTGTAGAACCTGAATCTATAAAGCAATACACACACAACACAACTTTTGATAGTCTTTCAAATGCCTTGCAAACCAGTTTTGTTTTGGTTTTTTCAAAAAAGAATAGATGCAGTTATGGAATATTCAAACACAGATAGCTGTAACGAATGAAGAGTATATGTGCCAATTTCTAAATTTTTGCAAGAGCTTTATGAGCAACTATCAGCACACATTTCCATTTGCGTCAAAGGTTCTTCTGCAAGTGATCTGGTGCTGTTTTCCGATCTCTAAATTAATGGGCCCAAAAATATTTTTAGATCGAAAATCCCATTACCAGATCCACGTACTCTAAATGAGAGTGATTTTTTTTCTGTGTTGTTACTCCAAAAGGCCCCTTTTGGCAAAGAGGGCTACAAAATATAGAAGTCGAGAAAAAATCGGGTTAATTCTTTCATTCTTTATTTTATCTCTCTCTCAACTTTATTTTCTCTCGGTAAATTTTTTTTATTTCTATTGTATGAGTGAGGTGATTTTTTTTTATTGATTTTTTTTTCTTTTTTTGCATATGTGATTTGTCAAGGTAAGCTAGCCCTCAGGTTTTGATGGCTATGTGAGGGCAGAAGTACTGGTTAGTTTAGTTAAGCAAGTGTTCAAATGTTTGATGAATATTGCCGTGGTATCATGTCGTGCTTTTCTTTGCATTTTATTTTGAGTGCTGATTTTCATTGAATTGTGTAGTGTTGGAAAGTGTGCAGAAATTTAAAAAATTATCTTTAAATCTAGTATTTAGTGTAACATAAATGAATTTAGTTAATGCCTAAGTAGTAATTTTGCATAGCATATGTAGCAGTAAAGTATATGTAATTTTGTCGCCAACTCCGACGATCGAAACGTCGGGTTGACGGGGAAAAAAAAATCGTAAGTGGTATGCATAATTTATTTCGTAATTACTGTCGTGTAATTGCTATTTCTTTGTTTATATTAACCTGTAAACTATAATTATGTTAAAGTATTCATAAATATGTAATAAAGTAATCATTTAATCTTATTGTAACTGGTTCGTAACGAACAACGAACACGTGGGTCGTATCTTATTTCCATAGCCTATAACTAACCGTTATTTAGTTGTGTATCGATTTTAATTTTGTAACTATTAGTGATTAGAACTATATGTAATGTCAGCATTTAACTCCCTAAGAGGACTATTTAGGAAGAGTAATTCCATATCTTTGAGGAAGAAAGAAAAAGACTCAATTGAAACTCGAAGCGGGACGGAAAAAAGTTTTTATACATTTGGTTAAAAATGGCAGGCAGTAAAGTTTTTTTTTTTTTTTTTTGTATTCTTCGTAATTCCGATCGCAGAAAGGGAAACATAATTGTCTTCACCATCGGCGAGGCATGAATTTGATCTTTAGCGCTACGTACTACTTTAGCCAAATGTAATTGTATAAAAGATGTTAATTTTTCTGAATTTGTAAAGGTGGTCACCATTTTTGCCCGGGTTTTTAGGAATTTCTTTGTTCAAAGCGAACTCGAAGGAGGCCTACCATGAACTTGACGTGGATTCCTCCAAAACACGATCATAAATCGTAACATGGCGCAGTCAGGAGTTGGATGCTTTGCGCTCTTTCTCACCAGCTCTGCAAAGGTTTTTGCCAAATATTTATGCATAAAATGTCAGAATAATGCCTTAAAATCTGTTACCAACTGCTAATCCATGTGCGCCGAGAGAAATTCCGTCATCGGCCATCTTTTCTTTTGGGAAGTCCGGCCAAAGTTCAACCCTGACTCCAAGAAATGTGAGGCGGCTATTTTCTGGAAATTGCGTCCCTCTCTCCGCCTTCCATCTTAACTTCAGGTCAATTGCCTTCCGCCATTTCATGCGCAAAGGATTCGGCGAGGAACCGAGAATTTGCTTGTTGCTCTCACACTTAAGTCATATACTTCGAAAGGGACAGTCCCTAAAAAAAAAAAAAAACTACGGAGGACCAGATGAAGATGCTCCCGCCATAGCATTCCAGCACCGGGGACATTTTCAGCTATGGCCCAATAACGGTAG
This sequence comes from Macrothele yani, assembly GCA_039090855.1. Lineage (NCBI taxonomy): Eukaryota > Metazoa > Arthropoda > Arachnida > Araneae > Macrothelidae > Macrothele > Macrothele yani. The sequence continues at coordinate 131,191,627 of CM076995.1, read as the reverse complement.
GATCTTCCCTTCTTTTTCGCTTTCCCATGGCACTAAATTACTCTGCTGAGCCCTAAATAGAAAAGTTGAGATGGCGCACAAAAGTCGTTTGATGTCGTCCTGACGCATCATCGGAGGCACGAGCGGGCATTACACCTTGTAACCCGCCCCGTAACATCGCTGCCGTTTGTCGCCGTGAGAGAGAGAGAGAGACTCTTCTAAGGCAGGGCTTCGGGAGTAAGTTAAAAGAAAAGAAAAAAAAAAAAAGGAAGGAGAAGAGGGAAATACCTACCGTGGCATCGTAAACACATCAGGCCCCATTTCCCCGGCGGCTCTCGTAACAACAACACAACAAACAACCACTTCGGCATTGAAAAAAAATTCAAAACGAAAATTAAGGAGGAGGAGAAATGAAGAAAAAAAATGAGGACCTTCTAATTGGAAAAACAAGTCTGGATCTAAAAAGGAATGATGTAAAAATTTAAATTCAAGGGTAAGAGGGGGAAAAATGGGGGAAGGTGTAATTAAAATGGGAGGATAATAAAGAAATGCAAATGTATGTGTGGAGTTAATGGTCTGGCCAGAACCAACAAATGTTGTACAATGTCACTGTGTTATATTGTCTGTAGAGTTGTCCTAGTTCTGTCAGAGATTGTCTAATAGGTAGTGGAGAGTAAAGTTTTTGTTTTGGGAACAACTTAATTAATTTTTTTGCTAGGTGAAGAACTGGAATTAGTCTGAAATTTAAGCTAGTTGGTTACTGTAATGGCATGCCTTACTTAGGGTAAGAGTTCTTAGAGAATTATTTTTTTTTTTTTTTTTTTTTTTTTTTGGTTTTTGTCTTAGTGAGAGGAGTTTTTTTGCCGATGACCTCGTCCTCTTAACTTTAATCTTTACCATAAGGGACATAAATTTAAAATACATATACTTTTTTGGCAGTCGCAGTAGGAATCCTAGCAGCAACTATGGACAGTTGTAAGAGTTGTAACAAAAATAAAAAAATAAAAATTTCCAGGTTGTGCAAACATTTTATTGTTGTCAAAGAAATTACTTACCTGTGTGTTATAACTTCATGCTGAAAAATGTCAACATACTTGTTGTTATTCTAAAACACATATGCTAGACAAGCTGTAGGCTTGTGGTACTTTGAATCTGTAACTCAAAGAACCTAGAGCTGTAAAGCAGGCAACTTTTTTTTTTTTTTTTTTTTTTTTTTTTAAATTAAACTATCATCTGCATCCCTCAGTTCAAAAATCATACAGGTGAAAAAAAGAAAGCTTGGTTTGCAGCCCAAACATTTTGTGAGGAAAGATTTAGGACTTTTTTCAATATTAGGACTGTGCATTACTGAACTTTCGACCAAATTGTTTTTATGTTGTTGTTTTTTATTTACCTTAACTTGTTTTTTGGCCTAGCTGCAAAGAAAAAAAAATATCTAAACAAAAATACAATAGCACTCACTGTAAACTTTCTCATTCACTTGTCCGAGGGCAAGAAATTAAAAAAACTGTTCAACCTTGATTACCTGTTTCAAGCAAATCAGTAGTTTGTGTTTTTCTCTTGTCGGTGGCAGTGGAATCACCTTCCATTTACTGGGAGTTTTTAGGATCGTACCTTGGGTGTTATTCATTAATTAAAATTTCTTAATTGGGATTTCTAAATAGATCACCGTCTTTTTTTCTTTCTTTTTAAATTAAAGTTGTTGTAATGTTTGTATTTTAAGAAGTAAGTTCATCATAATAGTAATTTTCTTAAACCCAAATTCCCCACGTATCACAAGTAGGTGTTCTGTTGCATTAAACAAATGTACCATGTGAACGTGGACAAAACAGAATAAATCAAAATTCAGAGATTCATTGAGCAACAAAAATCTTAATGCATATTTCTGAAATTGGACCAAATAAACCCTCAGAAAAAAAAAACCCAGCTGATTAAAGCTTGCTAACAATGGGAAGGAATGAAAGACAAACACGAATAATCCAGGAACAATTTTATGATACCAATGTACTGCAAAACGAACAACTCTGTTTTTGTAAAATGAATCATGGTACTTTGTATTAGATTGAATGTAGTAAATGTTTTGATCTAATTCACCTGTTTGCTTTAAAAACTAAGTATGGCATATATTGTTTGAAAAATTACTACAATTTTTCCAGAGTCTTTTAATATTATTAAGTCACGTGTTCAAAACTCCCCACCCAAAATTTTTAATCCCCTCCATTTTCAAACACAGGTGGGAAGGCTCCCTTCCATTTCAAATTTGAATTTCAAGCTGAGTTATGTAAAAAGGATTAAACAGCCTATAAAGCTTTCAGGTCTCTAATTTTTCTGTGTAAGGGGTAAGAACTTACTTACTACCCTGCACAGTACAGAAAGAAAAAGTAACAAAATTAAATTAACTGGGTGTGATTACTGATAAGAAAGGAAAGGGTGATAAGACATTGGATAATGGAATCAGCAAAACAAGGAAAGTTTCTAGATCATCAGACATTTCCCTTCAAAAGTAGCTGGCCATATGTGTGCAATGCAGCATTTAGAACCCCATCCTCTTTTACAATAGTAACACTTGGTTGCAAGGTAAAGGGATTTTTAGAAGGCAGAAGCTGCTGACTTGAAAATTGTAAAAGAAATACCATGGGAAAGCAAATATAGCTGCAGAACATAATTAAAGCCATTTTGAGTACGACCTAAGATGGAGAAGTGGGTTACACATGTTTGTGCTACTGCTGGTTAACCGGGAAACTTTGGAAAGACTGAAAATTTTATTTCACCCTCCATACAACTATTTAACAATGTGCTTGCCTCAAAAATTACAATTCTCTTACACAAGCTTATGTAAATATAAAATAGAACATGTCTGCTTTAACATTATGTTACTGTATTAAGAAAATAATTGCAGTAATGGGCATACAAACCTCCTTCATCTGGCTTTAGTCGTCCTGCCATCATTTTTATGAAAGTAGTCTTTCCTGTTCCATTTTCTCCCAACATTACAATAATTTCCGAGTCAGTAAAGGTTCCTGGTTCAACTGTGAGTTTAAAATCTCCAAGGGTCTTCCGCATTTTAGGGTATTCATATCGGCACATACGCTTGATTTCTTCTTCAGCTGCAGTCTCAGCTACTTTAAAAACCAGTGAAGTGTCCCTAAAGCGAAGATTTTCAGTAGGCACAAAACCATCCAAGAATATGTTGATACCTAGAAAATGATGCAAAAATTTTTAACATACACACACACCCTAAATTTTAAAACTGCGAATTAAAACCCTGATAAGTTATGAAACAATACACCCAATATTACTAAAAACAAAAGGGGATAAAAATGGATCAGTGTAAAAACAAAAAAATTATTAAAAGCAATAATTATACATTTTCCTACACTTACTTCTAGTCATCTGCATCAACAATTTGCCCGAACACTGTGTTTGGTATACAGATACAAGACTATAATGATGATGACCAGAGGTGTAACTAGGCATTGCTGCACCTGAGGCAAACCACAAAATATTGTGTCCCCATCTATCTTTCTGTTATATATATATATTATGGAATTTAATAGTTATATACATATGCATTACTAAGTTAATACTTACATACAGTATGCTACTAATTTAATATGCAATAGTTATCATCATCATCATTGTCAACCATTATCAATCCACTGCTGGACGAAGGTCTCCCCAAGTTTCCTCCACAACGGTCTGTCTTGTGCCAGTCTCCTCCATGTCACCCCTGCATACTTTCGAATTTCATCCACCCATCTCCTATGTGGTCTTCTTCTGGGTCTTTTCCTGTCCCTTGGAATCCAATCTAAAATTTCGGCTGTCCATCGATGATCTGTCCTTCTGGCAGTATGTCCAGCCCATTGCCATTTCAGGGATTTAACTCTGATCATGATGTCTTCCACTCTTGTCATTTTTCGGATCCACGAGTTCCTCTTTTTATCTCTCCTGGTTACACCAAGCATGCACCTCTCCATGCTTCTTTGAGTTGTCTGCAGCCTTTGTATGTCTCTTTTAGTTAAGGTCCACGTCTCTGCACCATACGTAAGCACTGGAAGGATGCATTGATCAAACACTTTTCTTTTAAGACATAATGGCATATTGCTCTTGAAAATTATGCTGTTTCTTCCAAAAGCTCTCCAGGCAAGTTTTGTACGCCGATTAATTTCTTCATCAATGTGACCCTCACTTGATATCTGCTGTCCAAGATAAACGTACGTGTCTGTTATCTCCAGCTTTTCTCCATCAATCGATAAATCTTCATTTCTTGTAAAAGCATTGAACATCACTTTTGTCTTCTGAAAGTTCATTTTTAATCCCACTTCTTTACTCTTGTCAGCAAGTTCCTGGATCATACTCTGCAGCTCTGATGGGGTAGTTGCAAAAATGACTACGTCATCAGCAAAACGAAGATGGGTTAGATAATCTCCATTAATCTTTATCCCCTTGTTTTCCCAGCTCAGTGACTGAAAAACACCCTCCAATGTGGCATTAAAGAGCTTCGGAGATATGGTGTCACCTTGTCTCACTCCCTTTCCAATTTTTACGTGTGTTGTATTTTCAAACAGCCTAATCTTTGCACTTGCATTTTCATAGATGTTATTAATAATATTAATGTATGCATCTTCAATACCGCAGGTTTTCAGAGCCATTGTAACTGCTGATGGTTTCACCGAATCAAAGGCTTTTTCATAATCGATAAAAGCCATGCACAATGGAAGTTCATATTCCCTCGCTCTTTCAATTAGTTCTCTCAGCACGTGGATATGATCTATTGTGCTGTAGCCACTCCTGAATCCAGCTTGTTCTCTCGGTTGAGCCATGTCTAGTGCTACCTTCAAGCGGTGTGAAAGAACTTTAGTGAAGATTTTATAAACTACTGATAGGAGGCTGATAGGTCTGTAGTTTCCGAGATCCTCAATGTCACCTTTCTTATGTAGCAGGATCATTGTAGCGGTGTTCCAATCCTCAGGAATCTTTCCTTCATTAAGGCATCGAGTGAAAATTTGGGCGAGTACTGTTTCGATTTCTCCACTTGCTTCTTTTATGATGTCTACAGTAATTCCATCTTCTCCTGGAGCTTTTCCCCGCTTCATGTTCTTGATTGCATGTGCAACTTCTGCTGGAAGGACTGGAGGAACTCTGGTACTGGTATCTTTCATGATGTCTGGAGTGCATATATCATCCCTTTCATATAATTTGGAGTAGAAATCTTTCACTCTTGTCAAAATTTCGCCTCTATTTCTTGTTACAGAACCATCTTCTTTTCTCAGTGCCATAATCTGTTTTCTTCCCTTACTGAGATGTCCCTTTGCTATCTTTAGGCTTTGGTTGTTTTCAATTGCTTTCCTCACTAGTTCACAGTTGAATTTCCTTACGTCTTCAGTGATACTTTTTCTTACTGTCTTGCATAGCTCTATATATTCCACTTTGGAAGTCACATCTTCTTTAGTTGTCCTCATCTCTCTTCTTTTTTGCATCAACATTTTGGTTTTTCCTGATAATTTGTTCACATGCAACTTGTTCTTAGACCCAGCTAATTTTGTTGCTGTTTCCATAAGAGCTTTGGTTACTTTTCTGTTAACTTCAGAGATGTCCACTTCTTCCGATGTTAGGCCTTTTAAAGCAGAGAACCTGTTCTTCAGTTCTAACTTGAAGGTATTATGGTGTTTTTTAAGGTTGGTTATGTCAATAGATTTTGTTTGTCTTATGAGCTTGCCACGTTCAAGTTTAGTGTTGAGGTGCATCTTACATCTCACCAATCTATGGTCACTACCTGTGTTGAACTTGTTTAGCACACTGCAGTCTTCTATGACGAATTTTTTGTTACACATAATAAAATCAATTTCACTTGTCGTCCCATTTGGATGTCTCCATGTCCATTTCCTGTGTGGCTTTTTCTTGAAGAAGGAGTTCAAGATGAAAAACCCTTCTGCCTCTGCAAACTCAACGAGAGTATTTCCACGCTGGTTTCTGTTGCCATGACCGAATTTACCTACTGAAGTTTCATTCTGTTGCCGTTGCCCTATTTTTGCATTGAAATCTCCCATAATTATTTTCAAGTGCTGCTTACCTTTATTATTTAGATGACAAATTTCCTCATAAAATTCTTCAATTTCTTCTTCAGGATGACTTGTGGTGGGTGCATAAGTTTGAATAATCTGAGCCTGGTATCTTTTCGAGAGTTGGATAACAAGTCGTGCAGCTCTGTCAGAAGAACTTTCAACTTCTACAACTTTATCCTTCAGTTTCTTGTTTATTATAAATCCAACACCACTAGTTCTGCCAGTATCTGTCCCACGATAGTAGAAGAGATGTCCACTTTTCAGTTCGATGAGATCTTCTCCTTTTCTCCTTACCTCACTTAGCCCCACGATGTCCCACTTGATCCTTTGTAGTTCCTCTTCCAATTCAAGAAGCCTTGAATCAGAAGATAGGGAGCGTCCATTGTAAGTAGCCAAGGTCAGCATCAGATGGCAGCCTAGTCCGGTCCTCCGGGGATTCTTAGCACCCTCTGCCTTCATGTCGCACTGGCCGCTGCCTTGGCCAGGTACATTCCAGCTGCCGGAGACTGAGGGCCAAGATTTAAGTTGTGGAATCATTTTGGAGGGGTTTGGCCATAACTCACCACGCTGGCCAAGCGGGTTGGTGAGTGTGGGATAGAATTTCCTCTGATCCCGATGGTATAGTTATACCGCTATGGGCGGTCGTCAGAGCCCCTTTAGTGGGAACAGGATGCACCACGAGAAGGCGGGGTTGACATTTGTCAAGGAGAGGCTGTGATGTTACGCATCACCTGACCTTGCATCCCGCAATAGTTATATACATAACTATTAAATTAGTAATGTCGGGCAATGTATGCCTTTTTTTGGTGTGTGTGTGTGTGTGATTGTGGGTTTAACGACCACTGTGAGCAACTCAATGGGCTATAAGCAGTCGCCCGTCCCTAATTTAGGGTCACTGGTTCCAGGAAAGGGAGAGAGCCAGTGCCATAAGACAAACACAACATCCATGCCTCACCGGGATTCGAACTTGGACTCTTCACGGACAAATGGTTATAGGCCATCGCTTAGACTATTGCACCACCGGGGCGGCGTATGCTTATATACAGTATACAAACATATATAAGCATACACTACTTGACAAAACAAAATTAACGTCATCATAGCCCAATGCTATTTTTATGAGGGAGGCAAAATTAAACTGTGTTTTTGTACAGCTTTTCACAAGTGTTTTGAAGTTTGGACCTTTAGTATCACAACAAACTGGCTGAATGTAACTGGCAGTTGTGGTTTGCAGCCACAGTAATGATCAAATAGCCCCCACAGAATCTTCAATAATGTGAACATCCTTACCTTATACATCCAACTAATGAAAAACAGCATTATTATCTACCCAATTAAAGAAAAATTCATCATTATCAATCCAACTAGAGAAAACTGGCATCCTTATCCATCCAACTAAAGAAAAATGACTTCCTTAGCCATCCAGTTACAGAAAACCTGCGGGCCCCATTGTTGTTGACGAAGGCTGCAGTCGTTCTTTACTTGGATGGGCTGTACCACTGGGCCTTCATTTCTGAAGGTAAGCAACTAATATCCCTTGAACATTCTGAAGAAATTTGAAATTTAAGTTTACCAGAAACTGATATACAAGTGTCAATTCCTATTGCAAGCAGAGATTTTTGCGCCCTCTCTGGAACCGTGCCTGGAACAGTCAACCCCGTCTGCCCCGCCCTAGTTATGCCTCTGATGATGATAATATTCAAATTATTTTATTTTTTTACTTAGTTCACATATTATAAATTTAATTTAAAACGATTAACTTATTAGCATTACTCAACAGATATTTTAAAGTTTTTTTGTAATGTTTTATCAAATAACAATGGATTGCAATAACAAATATATTGGACAAACAGCACATAAATTGAAACAGAGAATTAAAGAACATAAGACAGCTATTAAAAATGGTGACCAAAACAAGGCAATTGTAAAACACACAGAAAAATCTAAATGCAAACCAATGTGGGATCAAATTCATATTTTGGATTATGAACCTCAAATTAACAGAAGACTTGTAAAAGAAAGTTACTACAACAGACAGAAATGTTCAATCAATTAATTTACCAAAATTGTAAGCCCAATGTTCAGTGCTTGGTTTAATGACAACAATTAAGATTCAAGGAGAACATTAAATATATTTTTTTAAAAAGATGCCATAACAAATCTGGTGATCTGGCAACAATGTGTAAATTGAATTCCATGTCAACAACAAAGGCAGGCTGAAGAACCACATTGAGATAACCGGCCTTGATAGTCACCTAAAGGTCAGAAATGTAGACTTGCCAACTTTCAGGAATTGAAATCCGTGAAAAAAAGTTCAGGGAACATATTGATGAAATGCATAGAGTATATATATTAAAAACTGATTCATTATGCAATGATATCGATTTCATATGCTATACAAACAGGATGTTTAGCAGTATTTCACATTTATAATGATTCAAATGCAACTGATATATAATTAAGTGATTAGTACGTTTTCATTCGACTACACATACAGAAAAACTATTAATTTGCAACTGCAAAATTAAAGATATATTGCAGTGATTTAATGGTAAAATAGAAGCAATTTTCTGTTTCTTTAGAAGTATATCTGTGCTGATTCCCCTGATCACAATTTCATCCATTTCTGCTGGCTGAGGAAGCAAAAATGGATGAAACTGTAATCAGGGGAATCAGAACATGCATGTGCCTCTGGGCCAATTATCCTATCTTTGAAAAGTTTTCAGGTAATAAAAATATGACCCTAACCTATCTGAAAAAAAATATCATAAAACATATCACTTCGTAAAATAACCGTAAAAAGAGTACAATTTCCATAAATTTCACGGGTAAATTGTAAAACTTGGCAGGTATGGAAACATCAGCAAGAAAATAAAACACTCAGAGAGGAAAGTGAAGCCTCCAATTAAAGAAAACTTAAAACTTTCATTAAACAACAGCTGTTGGCAGATTAACAGATTTTCTGAAAAATGAAGTTGTACTCTGACAAATGATAAATTGATTTGAGAAGCCCACTTAAAACAATGAGTGCTGTTATACCCAAATTTTACAATGTTGTATGATGCATCCGTTTAGCAAAATTGATATGGCTACACTACTTTCTGTATAACTAAGCAACATACACTACTTGAGATACACACAACCTTTTCATTGTTCCATGCTTTCATGTATGCTGAATGTGGCATCAATTTACAACACATCAAAGTGATGATGAAGAATTATTCTGGACAAAGCTGATAAACAATAAGTAAATCTACTGAAAGAATTGTTGTAGTTCCATATATATATTTGATTACAAACCACCTTCGACAATCCCTTATAAAAAAATGCTTTGATTTACAACTTCAGAAACACATTAACACTGCAACACAATCTTTGAAATCACCAATTTCTTTTCTATCCCCCCTTTTTTTTTTTTTTTTTTTTTTTTTCAATATTATACCGGCCAACTCTTCCGATTTTTCTGGAAGATTTCGAATTTCAGCTTGGTTTCCAATTTTCCAAATTTTCTTTCAATCTCCCAATTTTCGGACATTCAAGTTCTAAAATTTCACCTATGCACATTTTATTAAAATTCCCCCTCCTGAAGTAAATTATCTTTTACGATGAAGGAGAGAAAATCATGCAAGTCTGGTGGAGAGAAGCAGGGGGGACAAATGAAGCGCAGCACTGAGCTGGTAATGGGGAAGGGAGGCGAAGCTTGGAGACTTTTCACCTGCATTACATCATAGCACAAGACAGAATTTTGCACCGAAAGTGAAGTTTGGGAAGAGAACTGGACGACAGTGACTTCATAGGGGCATGCGCACCAGTGGGAGGCGCAGGGAGCACATACAATTCGTTGTAATCCCTCACATGGGAAGATTCCAATCGTTGCATACGTTTTTAGCAAATCTTTTAAGGTCAGGTGATGCGTAACATCACAGCCTCTCCTTGACAAATGTCAACCCCGCCTTCTCGTGGTGCATCCTGTTCCCACTAAAGGGGCTCTGACGACCGCCAATAGCGGTATAACTATACCATCGGGATTAGAGGAAATTCTATCCCACACTCACCAACCCGCTTGGCCAGCGTGGTGAGTTATGGCCAAACCCCTCCAAAATGATTCCACAACTTAAATCTTGGCCCTCAGTCTCCGGCAGCTGGAATGTACCTGGCCAAGGCAGCGGCCAGTGCGACATGAAGGCAGAGGGTGCTAAGAATCCCCGGAGGACCGGACTAGGCTGCCATCTGATGCTGACCTTGGCTACTTACAACGGACGCTCCCTATCTTCTGATTCAAGGCTTCTTGAATTGGAAGAGGAACTACAAAGGATCAAGTGGGACATCGTGGGGCTAAGTGAGGTAAGGAGAAAAGGAGAAGATCTCATCGAACTGAAAAGTGGACATCTCTTCTACTATCGTGGGACAGATACTGGCAGAACTAGTGGTGTTGGATTTATAATAAACAAGAAACTGAAGGATAAAGTTGTAGAAGTTGAAAGTTCCTCTGACAGAGCTGCACGACTTGTTATCCAACTCTCGAAAAGATACCAGGCTCAGATTATTCAAACTTATGCACCCACCACAAGTCATCCTGAAGAAGAAATTGAAGAATTTTATGAGGAAATTTGTCATCTAAATAATAAAGGTAAGCAGCACTTGAAAATAATTATGGGAGATTTCAATGCAAAAATAGGGCAACGGCAACAGAATGAAACTTCAGTAGGTAAATTTGGTCACGGCAACAGAAACCAGCGTGGAAATACTCTCGTTGAGTTTGCAGAGGCAGAAGGGTTTTTCATCTTGAACTCCTTCTTCAAGAAAAAGCCACACAGGAAATGGACATGGAGACATCCAAATGGGACGACAAGTGAAATTGATTTTATTATGTGTAACAAAAAATTCGTCATAGAAGACTGCAGTGTGCTAAACAAGTTCAACACAGGTAGTGACCATAGATTGGTGAGATGTAAGATGCACCTCAACACTAAACTTGAACGTGGCAAGCTCATAAGACAAACAAAATCTATTGACATAACCAACCTTAAAAAACACCATAATACCTTCAAGTTAGAACTGAAGAACAGGTTCTCTACTTTAGAAGGCCTAACATCGGAAGAAGTGGACATCTCTGAGGTTAACAGAAAAATAACCAAAGCTCTTATGGAAACAGCAACAAAATTAGCTGGGTCTAAGAACAAGTTGCATGTGAACAAATTATCAGGAAAAACCAAAATGTTGATGCAAAAAAGAAGAGAGATGAGGACAACTAAAGAAGATGTGACTTCCAAAGTGGAATATATAGAGCTATGCAAGACAGTAAGAAAAAGTATCACTGAAGACGTAAGAAAATTCAACTGTGAACTAGTGAGGAAAGCAATTGAAAACAACCAAAGCCTAAAGATAGCAAAGGGACATCTCAGTAAGGGAAGAAAACAGATTATGGCACTGAGAAAAGAAGATGGTTCTGTAACAAGAAATAGAGGCGAAATTTTGACAAGAGTGAAAGATTTCTACTCCAAATTATATGAAAGGGATGATATATGCACTCCAGACATCATGAAAGATACCAGTACCAGAGTTCCTCCAGTCCTTCCAGCAGAAGTTGCACATGCAATCAAGAACATGAAGCGAGAAAAAGCTCCAGGAGAAGATGGAATTACTGTAGACATCATACAAGAAGCAAGTGGAGAAATCGAAACAGTACTCGCCCAAATTTTCACTCGATGCCTTAATGAAGGAAAGATTCCTGAGGATTGGAACACCGCTACAATGATCCTGCTACATAAGAAAGGTGACATTGAGGATCTTGGAAACTACAGACCTATCAGCCTCCTATCAGTAGTTTATAAAATCTTCACTAAAGTTCTTTCACACCGCTTGAAGGTAACACTGGACATGGCTCAACCGAGAGAACAAGCTGGATTCAGGAGTGGCTACAGCACAATAGATCATATCCACGTGCTGAGAGAACTAATTGAAAGAGCGAGGGAATATGAGCTTCCATTGTGCATGGCTTTTATCGATTATGAAAAAGCCTTTGATTCGGTGAAACCATCAGCAGTTACAATGGCTCTGAAAACCTGCGGTATTGAAGATGCATACATTAATATTATTAATAACATCTATGAAAATGCAAGTGCAAAGATTAGGCTGTTTGAAAATACAACACACATAAAGATTGGAAAGGGAGTGAGACAAGGTGACACCATATCTCCGAAGCTCTTTAATGCCACATTGGAGGGTGTTTTTCAGTCGCTGAGCTGGGAAAACAAGGGGATAAAGATTAATGGAGATTATCTAACCCACCTTCGTTTTGCTGATGACGTAGTCATTTTTGCAACTACTCCATCAGAGCTGCAGAGTATGATCCAGGAACTTGCTGACAAGAGTAAAGAAGTGGGATTAAAAATGAACTTTCAGAAGACAAAAGTGATGTTCAATGCTTTTACAAGAAATGAAGATTTATCGATTGATGGAGAAAAGCTGGAGATAACAGACACGTACGTTTATCTTGGACAGCAGATATCAAGTGAGGGTCACATTGATGAAGAAATTAATCGGCGTACAAAACTTGCCTGGAGAGCTTTTGGAAGAAACAGCATAATTTTCAAGAGCAATATGCCATTATGTCTTAAAAGAAAAGTGTTTGATCAATGCATCCTTCCAGTGCTTACGTATGGTGCAGAGACGTGGACCTTAACTAAAAGAGACATACAAAGGCTGCAGACAACTCGAAGGAGCATGGAGAGGTGCATGCTTGGTGTAACCAGGAGAGATAAGAAGAGGAACTCGTGGATCCGAAAAATGACAAGAGTGGAAGACATCATGATCAGAGTTAAATCCCTGAAATGGCAATGGGCTGGACCTACTGCCAGAAGGACAGATCATCGATGGACAGCCGAAATTTTAGATTGGATTCCAAGGGACAGGAAAAGACCCAGAAGAAGACCACATGGGAGATGGGTGGATGAAATTCGAAAGTATGCAGGGGTGACATGGAGGAGACTGGCACAAGACAGACCGTTGTGGAGGAAACTTGGGGAGACCTTCATCCAGCAGTGGATTGATAATGGTTGACAATGATGATGATGATGATGATATAAAAAAAAAAGGTTGTGCTTATGTTATCGGTTTGTCTATCCGTCCTTCTGTAGACACCATATCTCTGTAACTATTAGTCCAATTTGAAAGCTTGAAATGTGCGAATGATGATCCTCAATTCTGTTTTTGCTTTTTTACTATGGACACAATTTCGCCGCTACGCGTAAATGCAGATTCCAATTCAAAATACATTTTATTCCATATATTTCCTTCTAAACATCCAATTGAAAAAATTCTTTTACTTTTCGATTCCATTTATGTCGATGAGTATTTTAGGTATAGTCATTTTCTCAAGTTACACATAGATTTTCCACTAGGGGGCGTAAAAGTAAATTTTGTTTTTCTTAATATCTCTACTTCTAAAACTATGATTTGAAATTATTTTCTTCAGCGGGTACAACTCCTGATGGGGAATCTTTTGCATCTAATTTCTAATTCTTAGTAAACAATGTTTGGCTACCAGGGGGCGTAAAAGCTAATTTCTGCTTCTGATGCATTTGCCACAAACTCTGAGATTCTAAAATCTCGACTGAAGAAATTCATTCATGGATCGAAGCGACTCATGTCGATAAACCTTTCTGGAATATTTTCTTTTTAAAATATTTCATGGTTTCTTCACCAGAGGGCATATAGGTATATCTTCATCATCATCATCATCATCATTGTCAACCATTATCAATCCACTGCTGGACGAAGGTCTCCCCAAGTTTCCTCCACAACGGTCTGTCTTGTGCCAGTCTCCTCCATGTCACCCCTGCATACTTTCGAATTTCATCCACCCATCTCCCATGTGGTCTTCTTCTGGGTCTTTTCCTGTCCCTTGGAATCCAATCTAACATTTCGGCTGTCCATCGATGATCTGTCCTTCTGGCAGTATGTCCAGCCCATTGCCATTTCAGGGATTTAACTCTGATCATGATGTCTTCCACTCTTGTCATTTTTCGGATCCACGAGTTCCTCTTCTTATCTCTCCTGGTTACACCAAGCATGCACCTCTCCATGCTTCTTTGAGTTGTCTGCAGCCTTTGTATGTCTCTTTTAGTTAAGGTCCACGTCTCTGCACCATACGTAAGCACTGGAAGGATGCATTGATCAAACACTTTTCTTTTAAGACATAATGGCATATTGCTCTTGAAAATTATGCTGTTTCTTCCAAAAGCTCTCCAGGCAAGTTTTGTACGCCGATTAATTTCTTCATCAATCTGACCCTCACTTGATATCTGCTGTCCAAGATAAACGTACGTGTCTGTTATCTCCAACTTCTCTCCATCAATCGATAAATCTTCATTTCTTGTAAAAACATTGAACATCACTTTTGTCTTCTGAAAGTTCATTTTTAATCCCACTTCTTTACTCTTGTCAGCAAGTTCCTGGATCATACTCTGCAGCTCTGATGGGCTAGTTGCAAAAATGACTACGTCATCAGCAAAACGAAAGTGGGTTAGATAATCTCCATTAATCTTTATCCCCTTGTTTTCCCAGCTCAGTGACTGAAAAACACCCTCCAATGTGGCATTAAAGAGCTTCGGAGATATGGTGTCACCTTGTCTCACTCCCTTTCCAATCTTTATGTGTGTTGTATTTTCAAACAGCCTAATCTTTGCACTTGCATTTTCATAGATGTTATTAATAATATTAATGTATGCATCTTCAATACCGCAGGTTTTCAGAGCCATTGTAACTGCTGATGGTTTCACCGAATCAAAGGCTTTTTCATAATCGATAAAAGCCATGCACAATGGAAGTTCATATTCCCTCGCTCTTTCAATTAGTTCTCTCAGCACATGGATATGATCTATTGTGCTGTAGCCGCTCCTGAATCCAGCTTGTTCTCTCGGTTGAGCCATGTCCAGTGTTACCTTCAAGCGGTGTGAAAGGTATATCTTACTTTTGTCAATATCTCTGGTTCTAATGGTCCGATTTGAAAAATTCGTTCTTTATTTATTAGAGCTTCCGGTGCAATACGTTTTTCATATAATTTCAAAATTTTCAAGTAATTCATATATTTCAAAAATTTTAAGAATTCAGACTAAGGGCATAAAAGGCAAATTATGTTTCCCTTTTTTTTTTTTTTTTTTTGATTGGAGGTTTAACGACCACCGTGAGCAACTCAATGGGCTATAAGCAGTCGCCCGTCCCTAATTTAGGGTCACTGGTTCCAGGGAAGGGAGAGAGCCAGTGCTGTAAGACAAACACAACATCCATGCCTCACAGGGATTCGAATCCGGATCCCTTTCGGACGAATGATCAGAGGCCATCGCTTAGACCACTGCGTCACTGGGGTGGCTATGTTACCCTTGATATCTCTACTTCTAAAACCTAAAACTCCAATTTGAAAAATTCTTTCTTCACCAGATACAGCTACAGGTGGGAAATCTTTTGCATATAATTTCTAATATTTGGTAAAAAATGATATCAATAAAAACAAACTGTAAAAAAAGACCAAATGATGAAGCAGTAGGATCTTCATATAGAAAAAAACAAAAAAACAGATCTTTCTCAGGAAGAAAGGGTCTTTTATTTTTTTAATAGAAGATGTAAAAAAAGGTCTTTTGCTTATTTATCATGCATACTGTTCCAGTACTTGAAAAAAACAATTTAATCCTACAACAGGCAGCACCATGTATCTATGTTCCTTTACTGACAAGTTTACTGAAAGATGTGCTTTCATAATTTGTGAAACCTGCAGTAATCAGTGTCCATCACCCCTCTCAGTTGAATACCATTCTCAAGAAAATCAAAGATAGGACAATGATTTAATTATTGGCCATGCAGCATCGAAGGCTGTTGAGAGCATCCAACAAGGTGACAAGTGTATTTCTTTTCAGTGTTGAGAGAAAATATTTTGCCTCGGCATGTGACTATAGTCGCCACAAATTTCAATTGGAAAGTACAGTTTTTGTGAATGCTAAAGTCGCACATTTAGCAAACATTGAAAATGCATCCTTTTCCAGTTTGAAGTTCTTCATAGAAAAATTCCCTGTCATGCTGCTCAAGAAAGTAAGCGTAACAGTTGATGAAGTAATTGATACCTTTCAGTCTGAATTCTGTGCATTTCAGATGGAAAATTTATCCAAAAGTATTTTAGAAGAGCGGGCTGATTTACAATAGACTGCAGTAGGCCAAGTGAAAAATGAAACTGGTCAGCCAAAATTCAACAGACTCTAAAAAGTGATGTCTATTCTCTGTATTCTGCACAGCAATGCAGAATGTGAGAGAGTTTTTAGTTTTGTCAGGAAAAAGAAGAATAGAATTCAGGAGTTCATTGTCAGATGACACATTGGAAAGCGTGCTCATTGTAAAGTCACGACAGTTGTCAAGACACTGCTTTGAAACAATGTTTGACAACAACTTTCTTTCCAGAGCAAAAACTGTGGAAGGAATGCAAAAAATCAGTAGACTGCTTGCAGGACTAAGCAATATGACTCTTTCAGATTTGATGAGCGCATAAAAAAAAAAAAAAAAAAAAAAAAAACTGCTTCATATTTTTAGGAAATTTTGTATCTGTAGCTGCAGTCAATTTCTAAAAAAATTGCAAATCAGTGTTATACTTTGTACAAGTTCAAAAAAAGTTGTCTATAATTAAATTTACTGAGAATTTTGTTTAATCTATTTTACCGATTTAAATGTATCAATTACTTATGGTAAAAGTTATAATATGCATTTGTAAATTGTAATGCATAACATGCAAGATAATGTGTAAATTATAACATATATTAAAACTATAGTGTTGAATTGTAACCATAAATCATGTCTCTTGACGGTATTCATCCAGGAAATCATCCTAATTTTTGTTCTGAGAAGCTGGCAGGTACATGATATGGTTACATGGGACACAGAAGACTGTTGCATAGCAGCAACCTGGCAACATTTAGACATGGTAAGGCCCTGGGAAGTTATAGAGGCTCTATTTGACAATAGTTAACAGATAATAATTAGGCTGTGTCACAACTGAACCTGACGGGAAGGCAGTCAAAAACAGATCTTTGCTGGGTGGGAGGAACAGTACTCCATTAAAACTTTTAAAATATGCCTTTAATTATTCAGTTTCAGGACACTTGTTAATAGAAAAACAATACTGCAAATTCACTTCTCGTGAGTAGAGTGACTGAATATATTTAATTAGGAGTAAAATAATCTTGTAAACTTGTAATTGCCAAAGGTAATTTGCAAACTGTAACATATTATAAAAACATAAGGAACCAGTCAGTTTACAACTGGAAAAATGTAAAATACACTGATAAAATATAAAATCCTAACAAATGGGGGTCTGAAATTTTGAGATGCCCCTTCAGACTGTGAAAACTTAAGCTGTAGCTTGCTTAGCTTATGTCTGGTGATGTGACAGCCAGGGGGAATGACAGGTGTGAATCCCAACAACAACAGCAGGCATATATTTCACCTCTCCTCCTTTCAGCTATCCACAATAATAATAATAAGACTACAGTATCAGACTAAAGGCTGTTTGGCCAATAACCAAAAACAGAGTTTATTCAATGAAATACAGACTTTTTTTAATTTTCTGTTCTTGTCATTTATTTCTTACATTTGGAGATAATAGCAAAATACTTCACTTTTTTCTTACATTTGGAGGCTTAGCAAAATACTTCACTTTTCAGATTGTGATATCACTTATGAAAGTATCTCTTAATACAGTCCTGGATAACTTAGCTTCCAACCAGTTTCAGTTCAATCATTAGTCTAAAGTCTTCCAAAACTTCTTTGTACTAATGAACTCTAATTCTGTGCTATTGATCTTTTTTTTTTTTTTTTTTTTAAGGCTATAACACCACTGAACTGAAACTGGCTTAAAGCAGAACAAATCAGATCTCTACTAGCTAACACCACCATAAGTTACATTTTTTATTATATTTCAGTCTGAAATAATTACAGTTCATCTAGTGGATAAAAGACAGAAGTTTGGGAGGCAGTGCAAAATGAATCTGATGACATCCAATGTGCTTTCTGTACAGAACACGCATCAAGATGGATATGATTTGCTGAATAATCTTATCACAATATGGAAAAAAAATCATCATCTAGGATCATTTCATAATCAGCAAGTCATAAAAGGCAATCCAGGTAAATTCTTGTCTCCATAAACACAACTGAAAACAGGAGGTTAATAAAGAGAATTGCATGGGTGAGAGATCACCATTCTCATTTATTTATTGCAGAATTTTAGCAAAGTAATTGTAAGCAGGTAACTTGGAAATAACTTTAACATGATAAACATAAATGACATTAAACAGGGTGCAAGGTGTTCAAGCCTAAAAATCCCATACCATAAGTGTTGAGACAATATATAGAATTGTCTCGGAGTTGTAAATCACTTTTTTTAAGCACGTCTCTTGTAAAAAAAGATCGTGCTCCTATTATCGGTTTGTCTGTCTGTCCATCTGTGGATACCCTATCTCTGCAACTATTAGTCCGATTTGAAAAATTATTTTTGCATTGGGAAGCTTGAAACATGCAAATGATGATCCATTTCATTTTTCATTTTTTTACGATGTACAATTTCGCCGCTAGAGGGCATAAATGCAGATATCGAATTCAAAATACATTTTACTCCATATACTTGCTTCTAACATCCAATTGAAAATATTCTTTTACCTTTCGATTCCATTTATGTCGAAGAGCATTTTAGGTATAGTCACTTTTTCAAGTTACGCATAGATTTCCCGCTAGGGGGCGTAAAAGTAAATTGCTTTTTCTCCAATATCTCTACTTTTAAAACTCTGATTTCAAAAATGTTTTCTTCAGCTGATACAGTTCCTTATGGGAAATGTTTTGCATGTAATTTCTAATTTTGGGTAAGCAATGGTTTGGCCACCAGGAGGCGTAAGTTTTAATTTCTGCATCTGATGTATTTGCCAAAAAAACTGAGCTAAAATCTTGACTGAAAAAATTATTTCGTGGACCAATACCACTCATGTCGTTGAACCTTTTCAGAATCTTTTCTTCTTAAAATATTGCGTGGTTTCTGCACCAGGGGTCATAGATATATATCTTATTTTTGTCAATATCTCTGCTTCTAATAGTCCAATTTGAAAAATTTCTTCTTTATTGGATAGTTTTTGGTGCTACATGTTTTTCATATAATTTCAAAATTTTCAAGTAATTCATGGACATTTTCCATTAGGGGTCATTATGGTAAATTGTATTTCACATGATATCTCTGCTTCTAAAACTCCAATTTGAAAAATTCTTTCTGCAGTGGATACAGCTCTTGATGGGAAATCTTCTGCATATAATTTCTAATTTTTGGTAAAATATGGTTTGGCCACCAGAGGGCGTAGATGTATATTTCATTTTTGTCAATATCTCTACTTCTAAGAGTCTGATCTGAGAAATTCCTCTTTTGCTGGAGAGTGTTTCCGCTGTGAAATGTTTCTCAAATAATTAAAAAAAAATTTTTAATGCACAAGTCTGCACAAGAGGGCATAAGTTCATGATTCTGTTTACACCAGTATTTGCACAATTAAAAACCCAATTTGAAAACTCCTTTCTTCGGTCAGATACTACTGTTTTCTATACCAGTTCCAGTGACTTTGAATAGCTTTGATAAATTTAATTCGTGTCAGAACGAATTCAAAAGACGTTCTCATTACACCCAAAAATTTGGTGTCATCTTTGTTTTGTTTTTTTTCTTTACATTTTCAAAACTTGTCTTAATAAATTAATACTGCTTTTATTTTTCATAAATGGCTTTTTACATTTCTCAAAAATTAATAACTGACTTCAGACCATGGCATCAAAAACTCACAGCTTTTGCTCATGACATATGTGAGAGAGAGAGAGAGAGGTGGTGCCATCTTGTTACTGGCCAACTCTCAAGGTTATATGGCAGTGCAGGTAACACTGCTCTTAAATTTTTTTACTGCTGTTACTTTTATTATTATTCAGCTTTAGTAGCAACATGTTTAAGGAATCATCACTATTTGTTGTGAAATAAATGTTTATAACTTCAAGTTCGACGATAGCAGTCTGTGTGAATCGAGTTTGACAATATGGAGTCCTGAAACACAAGGCACTTAAAAACACAACTCTGCAATGTGTTTTGTGTACAAAAGTAATGTGTGTGCATTAGTGATGACATAAATCATTTCTTCTTGGGAGTTCATTCATTGTTCACAAATGATCACTGAAACGAATGATCCAATTTCCAGGGTGTAATTATGTTCACCAAATAAATAATTTGTTGCAGGGATCCCATGCTGCACTTTCAAGGCCACAGCTCTCTTTGGCAAACTGCCCAAAAGAGCGTGAGCTTTTCAACCATTCACGCTGAATAATTTGTCACAAGCCAGCTTGTGGTGCACGATTCAGGCACACCATTCAAATTAATGTAATTCATCAGGATTCTTATACTTTTGAGGACATATACAAAAAAATTCCAGGTTGATTATCACGCTTTACAGTATTATGGTCAAATTACTTTTTAAAAGGTAATTTTGGTTTTATGTAATAAAAAGCATAACAGATGTAAATGGATCAGTGTGCTTTTTTACTCATTACATTTCTTTTTAACATTTTTAATGGAGAAGTACCCAATAATGCAAAACTAAATCACGGTGGTTCAATTACTACATGGCCTATCAGAAAATCCTTTCCCTCAATGTGAAAATGATTAGGTCAATCAGTCATTTTAGCTAAAACACTGTTCTGCACTATTTTCCCATGTAATCAGTCTATTAATTACTGATAACAATTGAAATGTATTATAAAATAAAGCAAGGAAAGATCCAGAATTTAAGAATGGAAAGGGCACATGTCTGTCTAATCAGTGAAAAGAAGAAATGTAGAAGAAAACATGATAAAAGTCCATGCCTGTTAGTGGAAGAATTGAGAATGATGGAAAAGTTGAAAGTAGGTGAAAAATATTCCTCATGGAAAAAGCTATGCTAAGGAAAAAATAATTTTTCAAATACATCTCCCAGAAGCAGAGAGAACGAAAAGAAAAGGTTTTTCAAGGTGAGCGGTGTCATTCCATGAAAGAATATTTTCAGTAGAGTTTTCAGGAACTCAGATTTTGCTGCAAATATATTGAAACAGAAATAAATGCTTACGCTCCATGGTGACTAAACCACTCTTTATCAACTATTAGAAATTATATACAAAACATTTCCCATCAGGAGCTGTATCCCATACAGGAAGAATTTTTCAAATCGGAATTTTAGAAACAGAGATGTCATGGAAAGTGTAATTTGCCTTAATGCCCCCTTAGTGGAAAGTCTATGAATTACCTGAAAATTTTCAAAAATGTTTCGCGACCGAAATGCTATCTGACAATGAAGGAATTTTTCAAATCTGACTCTTAGAAGCAGAGATATTAACAAAAATAAGATATACATTTATGACCCCTGGTGGAGAAACCTAGCATTATTTTAAGAAGAAATATTCAAAAAACGTTTATCGGCGTGAGTGGTATTGGTCCACGAAATATTTTTTTCAATCAAGATTTTAGAGGCTCAGATTTTGCTGCAAATACATCAGAAGCAGAAATTAACACTTATGCCTCCAAGTGGCCAAACCATTCTTTACCAAAAATCAGAAATTATATGCAAAACATTTTCTATCATAAGCTGTATTCAGTTCAGA
The DNA here is from genome assembly GCA_039090855.1 of Macrothele yani. NCBI lineage: Eukaryota > Metazoa > Arthropoda > Arachnida > Araneae > Macrothelidae > Macrothele > Macrothele yani. The sequence goes on along the minus strand of CM076995.1, from coordinate 131,169,896 downwards.
AAGAATTTTTCATATTGGAGTTTCTGCATTTTGATTTACACCCTCTAACAGTGAAATTGTGCATCATAAAAAAAATGGAATGCAAGGATCATTATTCGCACATTTCAAGTTTCCCAATGCAAAAAGGATTTTTCAGATCGGACTAATAGTTGCAGAGCTATGGTGTAAACATGTGGATGGACGAATGAATGGACAAACTGGTAACATAAGCACTATCTTTTTTAAAAAAGAGTGCTAAAAAAGAAGCAACACTGATTTCCTAAAAGAAATTCAAATATAATTTTAAGCACTAATTTCAAGGCTTTTCAAGATAGCTTTAAAAAAACACCATTTTTCCAGGATATTCCAGACCTAGAAAATGTAATCATGATTTTCAAGGACTTTCCAGGTTTTCAAGCACTCGTGCACACCCTGATTCACACATCATTCCCATTTTTAAGTTTCACCATTCTTTCCAAGCTGACTAACTGCTCACTCACAAAATGGTTGACACTAATTAATTCTTGACATTACTTTTCTTATTGGGAATTCATTTCCAAACTCAAGAGGGTGGAAGAAAGTTAAACGTGACTTTAGTGTGTGTTCCAATAATGGCAGATTGAATGATCTTTTACAGCAGTGAGGGCACACCATTCACAGTGAAGTCACTCATTGTGAATGAATCATTCGTGAATGGTCTATCACTAGTGTGCAATAATTTGGTTTACTATAACCTAATGTATCAAGCAGGTTATTGTAAATGCATTTTTGCTGCACGACTTGTTTCTCACACTGATGACAGATGTTCAAATTCTAGTATGAAGAGCACAATCTAGAGATATTAATAAGTTACAATATTTATGCAATGATATTCTTTCACGAGGTCTGAAGTTATGGGGTCTAAAACAGCTTTCAAATATCTAAAAACTAATCATTAAAAACTCACTGTGTTTTGGTCAGATCTCTTTAATGTTACAGAGATGGGTTGGGATTTCACATGCCATCATAGTGGAATGGCCGTAAGGCCTTCTTTGGGCAGTCCTACAAGGAATTTATACTCCATATGTACTTCGCCCATTCCACCAACGAAGGACATGATGGAAAACTTCAAGTAAGACCGCCATCCAGCAGTGGACTGATCATGGTTTAGTTCAAAATAATAATAATAATAATAATAAAGGAACTTACCTTCCCGAACTGAGAAAGGCATAGTGACAACACCATAGGCACCAGGAACTCCATATAGACAGCATATAAAATCAGAAAGATAATCTAAAACTGATAAGTCATGTTCAACCACTATAATATACCTAGAAAGACATCAAAAATATTAGCTTACAGTATAAGCCATTTTTATTTAAAATTTATACAAGTTACGCAAATGTGAAACATAAATGGCCAACACAACAAACAAACAAAATGAAACACTAGAAGAAAACTTTATACACCACAAATTCAATCATGGCATATATATATATATACACTGAGTTCTCACTGAATTATAACTACCAACCTAACTAATACTTCATGGGCACTACTTTTGCCTGGAGAAGAGCTGCCACAAGGTGTCTGTATAGCTGTCTGGAGAACTGTAACCAAGCTGATTGTATTTCAGTCCACAGTTACGGTATGAAGCAGGGTGGTGAGTACAACTGACCTGGAGTTCCACAACATCACATAGATGTTCAATTGAGTTGACATCAGAGGATTTTGGGAGCCATTTGAGATGCCTCATACCAACACAGTGTTCGTCAAACCATTCATACATGAGAAAAGCCTAATAACATGGAGTACTATCATTCTTGAAGAACCCTCTGGGTGAAGATACAACACTGTGGGATGGACATGGTCCACAAGCAGTCTTTGGTAGCAGCTGGCATCCACACGTTGGTTCACACACACAATGGAGGTCCCAGTCTGTGCCAGCTGAACATGCTTCATATCATGTAACTGGCCCCCAGTGGAGTATCTAGGATAGAGCAAGTAGGGCACGTGCCCTGGGCACCAATGCTAAGGGGGGGGGCACAAAAAAGCCAAAAGAGTGTGTGTTTGCTGTTTGTTTGTTGAAGAAAATTAATTTTGAGAAAACCTAAGAAATGAATTTGGAAAACCCAAAGTTGTAATAAATAAGAAAAGAAATGTTCATTTTGAATGGCTGTCATAAACAGTGCGCACTGCGGTGAATGCAGTGGCATGCGCTGAGTACACAGAGATGCTGCACTAGACCAACTGACTAGCACGGCGTCTTTGTGTACTCAGTCAGCTCTTCAAGCATTGTTTTCCACTTGATACAGCATATCCACAGCGAAATCGTACCACAGAGTGTGATCATTTACATGCATCTTTTGCACTATTTAAATTTTATAAGCATGAAACTTTAATTTCTTGTGCAAGATGTCGTGAACTGTAGATTTCGGAACGCACAGTTCTCTGTTTGCTTTACGAACGGATTTCCTGGGGCTTCGTCGGAAACTTTCATTAACTTGGTTAACCGTTTCACCGCCGAAGCTAGGCCTACCAGCTCCTCCACGATGTTCCCCATTGCCAGTTTCTTTAAACTGTTTCATCCACCGCTTAATTGAATTCGTTGACGCAGGATTACAACTATACTCTAAACTGTACCTTCTTTTAACTTTAATGACAGACTTTAATTCCGCAAACCATAACACACACATCGCCTTCTGCTGTACGGATGACATGACTACTGATTGCGCATTTCTTATACATTCCTCATCTGGCCACACTTAGCGCCATCTATCGGATTCTGGGAATAACAATTCCGCAAAACAAAAATATAGAAACCATGTTAGTAACTTGCAACACAGAAAAACAGACAATGCTCATATATTTTTTTCTACATAATTTTGTAATGTGTCCAATAATTCTCGGACACCCTGTACATTCATGCCACCAGAGATCGTGATAACGCCTTAAAAACGCCAAATAAGCTTTAAAATTTAGAAATGTGTATTTTTAACGCATTGTTTTTCCATGTGAAATTTCCTTTTATAATTGGTGATTACACCAAGATTTTGTCATAAAAATGACCTCTCTTTTTTTTTTAATCAAGAAATTATATGTTAACTTTTATGTCACAGTTTATGAAAAATCATGATTTGGTTCCCATTGCAGAGCTAGTCAGGTAGGGATCTGCTTTCGGCAATCATGCGGTAGAACCTTCAGCGCAAAGAGTGGGACTTGAGAGCAGCTCAACTGATGGGCATGTGCATTACAGGGAAGGAGGATTCAGCCGCGTCGGGATTGATATGCTAGTGTATCGGTGCAGCGTATCAGTTAAGCCTTGGCGTGGAGGAAGTGAAAAGCGACGTGTTTTGAAGTTCATTTAATTGCCATTTTCACATTCATCATTGTTAATAATTGGTGTTAGTAATTCATAGTTATATATTTAGTAAAATTAATTATGGTAAGATTGTCAAGAGGTTTCGTAAAGACCATGAAGGATTTCTTTAAACCAAAAGTTCCACCTATAGATGACAAAACTGACAACGGCAACGCAAGCCAAGTCGTGAATGTTCACAACGAATGTGAAGCAAATGATTTTGTTCCTTTAAATTCCGAACATAATGACATGAATAAAATAAAGTTCAGTGATTCTGGACAAAGCGAGTCAAATTCTGTAAAACACTAAAAAAATTTGCCAAAGTGGTGTCACGAATTTCCATGGGTAACTTATAATGAGGATTTAAATCAGGGCAGGAAAATTACTGGGCACCTAGAAATTTGGTCCTGGCGCTCAACTTTTTTTTACTTCAAATTTCGTAATTTGCAGTCATTACTTTGAGTTCATAGATGCAAAATGTACCTTCAACAAATTGTAATTTAATAAAATCGAACTCTGAAATTTCTGCTTTGATCGCATTTATAAATTCTGTCAGCTTTTATCCTGAAACATGTGCTTCAAGCAGAGAAACGCGATGAAATCCTCTGAGTCACATAACTAACATGTCAGATAGCGGAAGCATTGAAGATTACACTATTTGGTTTAAGCTGCCGGCCCGGGAGCAGAAACAGAAAGACGCTGCAACACTCGTTGTAGATTCTTTGAAAGGTTTGCAGACTGTTTTTCTATTTTCTTAATATTAATTGTTTTTAAAATTTCTTTAAATTCTAAAACAAAGGAAGGGAAACTTTTGAGAATTTTTAATGTTGGCTCCCGTTTAAGATGTAAAGCTGTATTTGATAGATCACGCAGACAACTAACTATAATCGATAGATCCCCCCCCCCCTTATTTTAGCTTACATTCTTCCATATTTTTCAAACAGGTGACTTCAACTTGTTGAGATATAATTGCTTTTCTTAAGCTTTGAATCTTGGAAGCGATATTTTTATGCCCTTTTAAAGCACCACGCGGCTAAAAGGGCATAAAAACATTTCGGAAGCTAATGGTCGCAATTCCGTTTCTTTCTTTCCTTCTTTTTTTTTTTTTTTTTGCGTGGAGGCCTAAATAAATTTTAATATATAATGAAGTTAAATTAATGCGATTTCCTTTTTTTTTTTTTTTTACGAGAGCCATACCATATTTTTAAAGCGTTTTCTCTGTTTCCACAGTCGGCGGATTTCCGTAAGTTGAAGTCGCAACTTTTTTTCCCCTTTTGCTTCCAGATAGATAGCTTCACTTCAGTATTCAATTAGATTGATAAGGTGTCTTTTTTTGTTCTTCGTCTTTATTTTTTTTAAACCATATTTTTACACATTTTTATCATCCGTCTTCCATTTTTCACGGTCGCATTCCGGAAGTTGATTGCAGTTTTTGCGTTTTTAGGCTTTAGATAGCTTCATTTCAGTTAGATTGTTGCTGGGAGTTTTTTGTATTTTTTTACAAAATCCATATTTGTTAAGTGTTTGCAACATTCCCTTCCGTTTCTGCGGCCATGTGGCATTTCGGAAGTTGACAGTCGCATTTTATTTTATTTATCTTTTTTACTTCCAGGTGGCTTTATCTTGCATTTTTTTTATTCTAAAACCACATCTTTACGTATTTTTTAATGCCTCTTGCTTTGTTTCCAAAGCCTTATTATGCGGTACCTTGGAAGCTGACGGGCGCAATTTTTTTTAGCTATTATTTTCTTCCAAATAGTTTTATCTCAGAATGATGAGGTTAAAAGTCCGTTTTTTTTTTTTTTTTTACATTCGTTTTTATGTTTACATTTTTATTAAAACTATATTAACCCTGAGATTTATAGAGCAAATTTGAATTTAATTTAGCAGTAAGTAGTTTGGGTAGTAGGCAGTGCTTAATACACTTATATTATTACTCTTTGTTCCAACATCATCACCATGCATTATGTTTGTGCACGATACTTTGAAATTTGCTTTCGTTTCACCTGGCTCCTAAATTTTGGAGCTGGCTCCTAGATCTGGAGCTTATTTTTCCAGCCCTGATCTAAATCTTATGTTTTGTAAAATATGCCAGAATTCTGGTACGAAAGTAATCATGACAACTGATGGTTATGGCTGTTTATAAAGAAGCACTTTGGCTAGACATAAAAATACCCTTGAACACAAGTTTGCTGTGAATAACCAGGAAGAGTCGGAGGTTATGATGCAGTGTCATTGAAAATTTAAGCAGTAATGTTTCAGAGGGTGAGTTAGCAGTTTTTAAGACTATTTATATATTAGCTAAGGAAGAGCTGCCACAGACTAAGTACAAGCCTCTAATCTTACTAATGAAATCATGTGGTAATGAAGTAATTAAAGAACAGCATATAAATTTATCCCACAGTTCAATAAATCTTATTCAAAATATCATGTCTGATATATTGGAATCTGAACTTCATAATAAAATTAGTAAAAGTCCTTTCATATCAGTTTTAATTGACGAGTCAACTGATATTGCTGTTGACTACAAACTGATTATTTATGATCGATACTTAAGTAATAATGAACCTCAAACCAGTTTTTGGGCAAATCTGAAACTGAGTGAAGAATGCAGTTCAGAAGCATCAAAAGAAATTTTGATAAATTTCTTGAAAAAAAAAAAAAAAAAAAAAAGTGCCACCATCCAAATTAATTGGTTTTGCTACGGATGGTGCAGCGGTTTAGTTATGATGGGGGAAAATAATGGTTTAGGGAAAAAACTTCAACATTTGGTGCCAAAACTTTTACATTACCATTGTATTGCTCATCATTTAGCACTAGCAGTATATCAAGCATCTAATGGAATAGGACTTTTTCAGAACTTCCAAAACTTTTGAGTTCACTCAATGTTTATTTTCACACATCTACCATAATATCTGAAAAATTAAAAATGATGCAAGACTTATTACAGGAACCTAGTATTAGTCTAAAAGAAATACATGCTGTTCGGTGGCTCTCTCTTGGCCGTGCTGTTGATGCTTGTCATATCAGTTATGATGCATTAGTATTTGCATTAACTGACATTATTGAACAGAACCATTCAAGTAATCATAATCCAACAGAAAAAGGACCGAGTCTGTTAAAACAGTGTACTGAATATGGTTTTGTTGCTGTGCTATCATTTTTAAGATATATATTTATAATAGTTGGCCATGTAAGTAGTCTTTCAGAGCAATGACATAGATTTTTCAAGTTATCAACAAACTGTTTTTAACAATAAACCACCTCGAGACAATGAAAAATAAGTTGTGTAGTGTTAGATATTTGTCGGAATTCCTGAAGTCCGCAGAAAGTGGTTACTATAGAGGCATTAAATTATTGATTTGTACAAATTCTACAAAAAAATTGAAAGTGCAAAAGTGCAATTTTTGGATAAATTAGTGGAAAACTTAAAAAAATGATTCAACTTGCAGAATATGAATTTACTTTCTGACTTTGATCAGGTTTTAAATCCAAGTTTACTTTCCTTAAATTCTTCTCGAATAAACTCTTTCAATAAGTTGATGAAACACTATTTTTCTCATGCTTACCTGGGTGTTACAGAGGAGGAAATAAAAGAAAAGTTTTTCCAGGTGCAGTCATTGTATTGCAGAAATTCGGAGATGAAAATGTATCAGTTCTGCAGACTGATTATGTCTTCAACAGTAGATGATATGCCTATTTACCCAGGGTTTTCAATTCTCCCACAAATAGCATTCGTCATTCCTCTTTCAACTTATGTGTGCGAGAGAAAATTTTCAATGCAGAATAGAATTAGAACTCAAGAGCAAAATTGGCTTAGTGAGCAGAAGTGTGGATGTTTTAACTCATTTTTCAGAACTGGGTCCATATTTTTGTGAAAAAAATGGAAAAGCAGCATTTAATTTTGAGCAAGCTGTTATTTCATGGAAAAACAAAGAAGGTTGGAATTATAATAGGAGGCAAATAAAGATCATCTGTTTTTTTTTTGGTTTTTAATTTAGTATTTAGTTTTCTTTTTCCCCATAAATGTTTGGTTTTTTTTTTTTTTTTTTCCAGCCACATGGATAAAACAAGACAAGTAGGTAAGATTTTGATAAATTATGATTTACTTATTTTATATAAAAGAAATTCAATTACATGCTAATTCATGTAGACATTTAATATATAGATATAATTAGTTATTTTTATATTAAATATTACTTAGCTAAAAATTCAATGCGATAATTGTTTGTTCTCTGAAATACTTCTTTGGAAAGAAAAATACTCCTTCAAAAAATGTGAAGGAGTATTTTTACTCTTTTGAAAAATTCTAGCATGATCTCTTTATGCCACTTAGCATAGACATCACGCACAAATAAAAATATATGCTTGGGTTTAAACTAATGAGATGTAAAATGATCAGAAGAAATTTTGCTTCTGAAATTAGTGATGTGTGTAACACTTTCACATATCTTTCTGAATGCATATGCTGGTGGGCACAATGCATATTTGCAAGAAATCATGCAAAATATATTTTTTTAAAAACATATGACCTAAAATGTAGTCAAACCAATGAGATGATTTTCTCAAAATCCCCACGAGTTGCAAATTTCTTCTGAATCATGAACAGTTCACTCTAGGAGCACCACCAGAATGCTCGTCATGAGATCCAGTAAGGACCAAAAGTCATGAGGGTCAGCCACATAGTCATATCACATGTATTTTCATTGGATGTCATACACTAACAGACAGACATATTGTGAGCAATTTCATACATTCATAAAGACAAACCACATAAAGTTCTTATCATCTTAAACAGTTTCACTTCATCATAAACCTAGCAAATTCAATTAGAAATCACAGCTTATGGGTATTCTAAGAAGCTATAAATTGCCTTTAACATTGGAAATGTATTTTCTACAGTTTACTTCGTAAGTCTGTAATGGCAACACTTTTTTCTTTCAATACTTCTGCACTTCATAACATGAAAATAAAAAGTAGCATAAAAAACATACACCTCTAGTTTGGTACAGTTCTTAAAATTACACCGGATTAAAAAGACACAACGAAATATTAAAAATGACTCAAGTGTGGGATATGGTGGACCTACCACATTTGAGAAGCACGGTCCACCACGGAATCGACCTGGACTTTCTAAACGACGTATGAGAAGGAGATTTCAGCTAAGTGAGTGTAAGATTGGTGTATGGAATACTAGAGGTACAAATGGCAAGATGAATGAGGTGATTGAAGAGATGAATAAGTATAGATTGGGTGTACTGTGTGTAAGTGAAATCAAAAGGAAGGAAATTGGGATAGAAGACATGAATGGAACAGTGAGTGTGTGGTCTGGAGTATTGGATAATGTGAGAGGACAGGCTGGTATAGGTGTGATTTTAAGTGAAAAGATGAAGAACAACTTTATTCACTATAGCTGCATAAGTGAGAGAATTCTTTGGATTTGTTTGAAAGTGAAACTTCAGATAATAGTAATTGTTGTAGTGTATGCTCCTTGTGACTCGGAACCTTCTGATAAGAAAGAAGATTTCTGGAATGAGCTAAAAGCTGTTTTGTGCCAGTTTGGTGCTAAAGAGAAAATTATAATAGCAGGGGATTTAAATGCTAGAGTAGGTGTGCAGAATGCGATTTTTAACAATGTTCTGGGTAAGTTTAATTATCCTTGTGTGAATGATAATGGCGAAAAATTAATTGAATTCTGCATTGAGAATGGTTTGTGTGTATCTAATACGTTTTTCAACCACAAATATATCCACACATATACTTGGGAAAATCGTGCTCTTGGTCAAAAGAGTGTGATAGATGTTGTTGTCTATGATCAACGTCTGAAACACTTCTTGTTGACACTCGTGTGACGAGAGGTGCGGATGTTGGTTCTGATCATTACTTGGTAGTGTCACGAGTGAAACTGAATGTTGTCGAGAGGAAAAGGAATAGGATGAGGCCCAGGATGGAAAGAATAAAGGTTGAAAGGCTACCTGAATATCATCAGCGTTATTCTGACTTACTCATTCCGTCGGAATTCGCAAGCGCAGTCAACTCCTTCTTCCAAGAGTTGGAGAGGATTCTAGAGAATCCTTCAAACAAGGTTCTGGTTAACACCAGAACCAAGATAAGAAAAGTAGCGAACTCGCTACAAGCAGCTGCACCAAGCAAGTAATAGAGATGAGTCTCATCCAAGGGAGACTCCAGGAAAGAAGTGAGCACGCTAGCGCGGCTCCAAAGACATATGCCGAAGCGGCTCGAGCGAAGCCAGGCAAGGGGAATACGGCCCCTAAGCAAAAAACGTGTAAGAAGGAGGTAGCCAAGAAGGTGGCACCCAAGAGGGTCGAGAAGAGGCACGTGCTTCTCGTTTACCCCGCAACAGACAAGGGTTCTCCCTCGTCGGAAGACGTAAAGGCGGCTCTGCAAACTCAGATTTGCCCCGCCAAACTCCAGATTGGGGTTAAGGGAGTTAGAAAGGTCAATGGGGGAGGAGTAATGGTGGAATGCTCCTCCGCCAAAGATATAGAGAAACTGGATTCGGAGCTAAAGAGCAATGCAGTGACGAAGGAGAACCTTCGGTCCAGATTGCCAGCTAAGAGGAATCCAAGGTTTATCGTCTACGGGATAGACGGAAACCTGTCAAGGGAAGAGGTCGAGCAATGTCTCGCGGAACAGAACCCAGAGTTGGAGGAGAGCAGCCTCCAGCTCAAGGATTCTCGTTGAAGGTGAAGGGTGGGAAACGCCACTGGGTTGCAGAGGCGGACCCACTGACCTTCAAAAAAGTAATGAAGCGAGGCAAGCTCGGAGTGGGATGGACCGTCCACTCAGTAAGGGAATATCTGAGGGAGGTCCGTTGCTACAGGTGTAACGGGTTCGGGCACTTTAGATCAAGGTGCACCGAAGAGCAGGATAGATGTGCCCGGTGTGGGGAAACCGGGCACAAGCGCCAAGAGTGCAGCAATAGCCCGGTCTGCACTAACTGCTTGGCAAACAACAAGAGATTCAGGCGTCGAGTGGATGTAGGCCACTCGAGCCTAGACAAGGAATGCCCAAGCCTTGTCAGAGAACTGGCTCTGCTAAAAGAACGCACTCATTATGGATAATAAACCAAAGAGAGGCGTGAAGGTGCTTCAAATCAATCTGCACCACGCACGGGCAGCAACAACACAGGCCCTGGTGACAGCCACTGAGCAAAAAGCTCATATTCTGCTATTGCAGGAACCATTCGAACAGGGGGAAGAGTGGTGGGCTTCCCTAACTCCTATCGGATCTACCACCCTAGGGTGGCAAAGCCCAGGGTGGCCACGGTCGTGAAAGACCCGTCCCTAGCGGTTCTCGAGATAAAATGCTCCAAGAACGTGGTCGCCCTCGGCGTGGAATGTGGTGATGCGAAATTTTTAATGGTGAACGTATACAGTTCTCCGGCAGGCAATTTGAGAGAAACGCTGAATGAGCTAATGGCTCTATTAGGGGAATTCCCAGTCATGAGATAATAATAGCAGGCGACTTCAACGCGAAGAGTCCTCTCTGGGGCAATCAGAACGAGGGACGAACGCGGCCAGCTACTAGTGGACTTTGCCAACGCGGCAGACCTGAGTTTCTTGAACGATCCAGAGAGCACCCCGACCTTCCAAGGGGCGAGGGGCTCCTCTTGGATCGACGTGACTCTCGTCAGAGTCTCAAAGCGCAGCCTTGTCCAGGATTGGCAAGTACTGGACGACGAGAGCTGCAGTGACCACCTAGCGCTATCTTTCGTTTTGGGATCGGAAAAGCCCATCCGACCCAAGCGCAAAAGATTCTTAATGAAGAATCTAGACTGGTGGGCTTTTAAAGCCAAGTTAACTACCTTGTTGGGAGGTAGGAGGGAAGAAGAGGCCGCAGAAGTGTCGGACCTCAACTCCCTCTTTGAAGAACTTACCAGTCAAATAACAACGCTATGCGAGAGTAGTAGGGGAAATAAAAGGGGAGCCAAGGACCCCCACCCCTGGTGGTCGGAGAAACTAAAAGCTCTTAGGGCGAGAGCTAGGCGGAGTAGGAAAGCTCTGCAAAGAGCAAAAGCTACTCCGCAAGACAGGGAGTGCACAGAAGTGCATAAAAAGGCTCGTTCAGCATACAGGAGAGAACTGAATCTCTCGAAAATCTCCTACTGGAGAAAACTGTGTGAGTTTCAAACTCCGGCTGACCCTTTCGGGATCCCCTATAAGATCTCGAGGGGATCCATAACCGAACCGCTAAAACTAGCAGCGGTAGAAAGGGCAGACGGTAGCCTATCAAAGACTCTTGATAGTACCGTAGAAAGTCTCTTGGATTACCACTTCCAAGGAGACGAGGGAGAAGGGGACTCCCCTCAACAAAAAGAAATAAGGGAAGAAAGTCGGATCCCGCCGGACACTGGTGAGGACCCCCCTTCACGAGAGACGAAGTGGAGAATGCCCTCTCCAGTCTAAATACGGGCAAAGCACCAGGCAAGGATGGGTTCGACCTCAGCATAGTCAGAGAAATCTACTATGCAAATCCCGGGTATTTTGTGGCGCTCCTAAACGAATGCCTCGGGAGGGGAATCTTCCCAGACTTGTGGAAAACAGCGGTGCTAGTTCTTTTCAACAAGACCGGAAAGAACAAAAATGACCCCGCAGCCTATAGGCCCATCTGCCTCCTCTCGGCGTGGAGCAAGGTGCTGGACAAGCTCATAACGAACAGAGCGCTTAGCTTCCTCATGGAGCAGGGAAAGCTAAACAGGAACCAATTTGGTTTCCTTCCGGGCGCGTTGCGCAACGCAGGCAATTCGCAGCCTCCGAGAGAGGGCAGAGAGGAACAAAGCGGAGGGGCTCCATACCTGCTTCATCTCACTAGACGTGAGGGGGGCATTCAACAGTGTCTGGTGGCCAATGGTTTTAACCAGACTTAAAGAACTTGGCTGTCCAAGGAACCTGTTCAAACTGATCAGCAGCTACCTGTCTGATAGAAGAGTCGAGTTCGAAGCGGGGAATGGGCAATCCTCGCGTTCGTACCATAGAGGGTGTCCGCAAGGATCCAACTCCGGGCCGCTCTGGTGGAATATAGTTGCTGATTCAGCACTGAACCTAGACCTGGGGCCCGCAGTGGAGATTCAAGCCTATGCGGATGATTTCGTTCTCGTGGTCTCCGCCTCAGGGAGACACGTGATCGAAAGAGAAGCACATAGGGCCTTGGATGTGCTAGAAAATTGGAGCAGAGAAAGCAAACTGTGCTTCGCTCCTGAGAAGACCACTCTGCTAGCAATAGCTAAGAGAGGAGTAATGAAAACACCACCCCAGTGCAGATTCCAAGGGTGCACTATCAAGGCGGTGCGTGAAATGAAATACTTGGGTGTGGTCCTGGATCAGAGTCTATCAGGGCTGCCACACCTGAGGCACCTTAGAACAAGGTGCACGATGATTCTCAATAGATTGAATGGCATGAGGTTAACGGGCAAAACCAAGAAGGCCATCTATCAGAGAGGAATTGAAAGAATTCTGACGTATGCAAGTGGGGCATGGTGGAACCCCACAGTCAGAATGAAGACGGGGATAAACCAAATCCAAAGGTTGGCCCTACTGGGGATAACCGGCTGTTTCCGCACAACGTCAACCCTAGCACTCCAAGTGCTGGCGGGGTGCGAGCCGGCAGACCTAGTAGTGGAAAGGGAGGCAGCAATGCACTGCCTAAGGTCAGGCGAGGACGCCTGCCTTCTCGGTGCGCCGCATCGAGCCTCCGACGTGGAGATGGAAAGTGTGGACTGGCAGATCCACCCTGCCGAGGAAATTTGCCCACCGTGGGACAAGGAGAAACCCACGGGAGTTGGGCATGAGCTGTTCACGGACGGCTCAAAGTTGAAGGGACAAGTGGGGGCAGGCTTCTGTGCGTTCTCGGACGGGAACGAAGCCACTGCAGGAAGCGTGAAATTATCGCAGAATGCTTCGGTCTTTCAGGCTGAACTTCTGGCGATAGAGATGGCACTCACCTGGGCACTCCCCAGGCGTAGTGACGAAAGAATAAAACTCTACTCGGACAGTGAGGCAGCACTGCAGGCTCTGAGTAGATTCAGGGGAAGAAACCCCATCGTCCAGAGGATCAAAACCCTCTTGAGGGCAGAGGGAGATGGGGCAGTTAGTTTCCACTGGGTACGAAGCCATGTCGGAACCCTAGGAAACGAAAGGGCAGATCAGCTGGCGAAGGCAGCCACGCTGAAAGAGACGGTCGACGTGCAATGCAGAACGCCGCGAAGGTGCATTCGCGCAGCACTAGCACGTCGGACCATGACCGAATGGCAGGTCAGATGGGACACGGGAGAGACAGGGCGGAAGACACACAGAGTGTTTCCGAAAGTCTCGACCAAACGAGCACAGACAAACAAGCTCCTGAATCAGGTACTCAGTGGCCATGGCATCAGCCCTGAATACCTGGGCAGATTTGCCATCAGGAGCTGCACTTGTCCCTGCGGAAATAGAGCGGCAAGCATAGAACACTGCGTGCTCGAATGCAGTGGCTTCGCCGAATGGAGAAACACACTGATCCCAGGTGTGCAAAGAACGCGAAGATTGGATCTGCTCATCCAATCCTCCGTTAACAGGAGGGGGATAATAGCCTTGGTTGAGAGGCTGACCCTCCAGCAACACACGATCTTCCCCAATCAAATGGGGACCGAAACGCAGGGAGGTGAACGTGCACACCGAAAGCGAATCGGAAGATCAATGAGGGCGAAAGTCTGTAGGCAAGCAGACGATGAGACCACCAATGTAAATATTGTAAATAAATTTTGCTATCTCTTGATGTGAGTCCTAAGCATGAGGACAAGTGTATACATGTGTGTAGATGTTTTGTAAAAGAAAATAAAGGGAAATTATTCCCCCAAAAAAGTTCGAGGGCAAGGAATCTTCCAGTCAACGATAAAGTAACAAACGACCTTTCCCGCCAGACAGAGCGGGAACCCAGACAAGGTATACTAGGTCGCCTGCCAGCACGTCACCACGGGCTGGTCTCTAGGCCATTGGGGTGGCCAGGGTCCGAACCAGTGTCTCAAGGCAGGATAATTGTCGCAACATGTCAAAATAACATCCAAGGTGCTCAATAAGTCCCCGTGGAGCCAAGACAGATTGGCGGAACGGGACAATGAAATCAGTATTACTCAGAGAACGACTAAAGGAGCTGAAGTCTTGTGAGCGGAATGTAGAAAAGAAGTGGGAATGTTTTAAGAACTGTTTTGTCACTACTGCTGAAGAGGTCTGTTGCACCACAATAGTGGGTAAAAATAGGTGATGCTTGGTGGAATAGTGAGATTGAAGAGACAGTAAAGAGAAAGAAGGAAGCCTATTTGGGGATGCTGCAAGGTAAGAGTTTCTGTGGATGAATATCGCTGTAAGAAGTGTAAAGTTGCTAAGCTGGTTCACGAGAGTAAGGCAAAAAATAGGAAGGAGAAGGAAAAGCATGAATAGCAGTTTTGGAAAGAGAGAAAGACTTTCTGGAAGTACATGAGAATATAGAAAATTAGGGGAAACAAAGTTGTAAGCTGTGTAAAGAATAGGATCGGGGTAATGATATGGGAGCCCAATGAGTTAAGTGAAAGATGGGGTAAATACTTCTGTGAGTTATTAGATCAGGAAAGCAAAGCTGATTCAGAGGCAGAAGCAGATGATGTCACAGTGAAGGATGGAAGAACAGGAGGGATCTCAAGGGAAGAGGTGTGTAAAGCTCTAAAATCTCTTCAGAATGGTAGGGTTCCGGGAGTTGATGGCATAACTCCTGAGATGTTGAAATATGGTGGTGACCCTGTAATTGACTGGTTAACTGAAATTTGCCAGTTGTGCTGGGAGTTAGGAATGGTCCCTCGGGATTGGAAGGATGCTACCATTGTTCCCTTGTATAAAGGAAACGGTGATCAGACTGACTGCAAGAACTATCATGGTATTAGCCTATTGAGTGTTCCAGGGAAAGTGCTTGGTAAGGTTGTTATTGAAAAAGTATGGGGTCTTACATCAGAGAAAGAGTGGGATGATCAGAGTGGTTTTATGCCTGGTAAAGGCTGCACTAACCAGATTTTTGCATTACACACAATGATTGAAAAGTGTCTGGCTGTTGGCAAGAAAGTTTTTGCTTTCTTCGTAGATTTAGAGAAAGCTTATGACTGAGTAAATAGGACACTTTTGTGGAAGGTATTGAATGAATATGGTGTTACTGGGAATTTACTTACCAGTGAAAAAGCCATGTATGCTGGCAGTTGAGCTAAATGGTGTTTTATCAAAATGGTTTTCTATTGGTGCAGGAGTCAGACATGGTTGTGTAATGTCACCATGGCTGTTTATTATATTTATGGATGTGTGCATGCGTAATGCCAAGATGGACAATACTGGTTTATATCTTGGTAATATCCGTGTGTGCAGATTGCTGTATGCTAATGACACTGTTCTGTTGGCAGAGAGCAAAAGTGAGTTGCAGAGTATGTTGTCTCGGATGTACAAAGTTTGCATGAAATTCAAACTGAGTATAAGGGATTTTACTAAAGTTATGGTTTTTGAGAAAGGAACTGGTAGTACTGAATGCAGTATATATGTCTAAATGGCACAGTGATTGACCAGGTTAATGAGTTTGTGTATTTAGCAAGAATGTTTGACAGAGAGAACAAATTGGATGGTGAAATTAGTAGGCAAGTGAATTCTTCATTGAAAATCATGGCTGCTTTGGGAGGGTTTCACAGTAATGATGGGTTTTCAAGAGAGTCCCGCATGGCTGTATATGAAAGTGTAATTGTTCCTACTCTGATGTATGGCAGTGAAACTTGGGTACTACAGAAGAAACATAGAAGTTGTTTGTGTGCTGGAGAAATGCATTACTTGAGGAATGAAGTTGGGGCAAGATAAGTTCTGATTGTGTAAGGAATCAGTTGTCATTACACAACTGTGTTGCAGTTGTGTAATGTGAAGCAAAATATTGTTAGCAAGGTGGAGACTAATATGCTTTAGTGGTTTGGCCATGTTGAAAGAATGAGTGATGAGTTGCTTACTAAGAATTTTTTTTTTTTTAGTCCAAGTGGCAGGAAGGAAAGGCAGAGGAAGGTCAAGGAAGTCAAGGGAGGATCAGATTCAGGAGTGTCTGCATGAGAAAAAGATTACAAAAAGGCAAGGAAGTCAAGGGAGGATCAGATTCAGGAGTGTCTGCATGAGAAAAAGATTATGAGTATGAAGTACAGAAGATGTGATGGATGTGAGTGAAGCCCGAGTTGTATGTCAAGACCGCTGTAAATGGGGAAGTTTGATACGGCAACAGTAAGTAAAAATTATCTGGTAGTTTGTATTTCTATGTGGAGCTAACCTTTGAATATCAGAGAACAGCTTAGTGATTTGTATGTATGTATGTATGTTAATAATCAAGTTAAGAATCCATACCAGTTTGCAAACAAGATCTGAAACTTGAGATCCAGCTCATTTATATTACCACTGTGCAGGGAATAGAAATGTCTGACTAACAGTTACGATTTTTGGACATTATATGTGACAAATGTGAAATAATATAACATATTTTTCACATAATCTACTTCAAATATCAAGTTTAATTACATTTTCCACAGACAGATAGTGAGTCAGACAGACAGAGTATGCAAATTTTGGACAACAGATATCCACCATGGAACATGTCACAGAAGAAACTGGCAGTCATGTAAAAATTGCATGGAAAGCTTTTGGAAGAAACAGTACAACGAAATTTACCAATACATCTTAAAAGTTGTTTTTTTTTTTTTTTTTTTTTTTTTTTTTATCAATGCATACTTCCCGTTCTTTCATATAATTCAGAGATCAGGACCTTAACTAAAAAAAATACACAGGCTGCAGACAAATGAAAGAAGCCTGGAGAGATGCATGCTTGGTGTAACCAGGAAATAGGAAAAGAAAGTCATAGAACAGTAAGATGACAACAGTTGATGGCATCATGATCAAAGTGAAGACCCTCAAGTGGGAATGCGCTGGACATACTGCTAGAACTGAACATTGTTGGATAACTGAAATACTAGACTGAATACTAAAGGACAGGGAAAGACTCAGAAAAATGTGTGAGAGTTGGAAGAATGAAATTCAAAAGTACACTGGAATGATGTGGAAGAGACTGGATCAAAAAGCAGTTGTGCAGGAGATTTGGGGAAACCTTCAACCAGCAATGGATTGATAAGGGTCAATGATATATACAGTGGAAGCTCGTTATAGCATGAGTATATGGGGACAAGGCAATAACCACATTATAGAGATATATCCGAATCTGAACATGTATTTGTCTGTATATGTAGTTCATTCGGGGGGCACAATCATACCTGCATTATATCCAATTCTGCGGTACAACCAACAGTAGTGTTCTTCCTAGATTTTTTTTACAGCTGGGTGGCAAGAACTTTTAGCTGGATGGTATTAACGACCCCTTCCTCAATCGAGGAAAAAATGGATGTTATTTTGCGTAACATTATTATATTTATTAAACATATTTAGCAGTATAGTAGGCATTAACATAACATAACATGACAAACAACATTAGAAAATTGTACATAAATGATAAAAAAAATGAGTATTTACTAATAAATCATATTTCACACAGATTTCAGCCAGTTTTCACCAATATTTATGAATTATGTTGGAATAAGTTTTCCAATCTTACTATTATGTGCATTGTGAAAACATTCATTAAAGGAAATTTAGCTGGTCGGCAGAGAAAATTAGCTGGGTAGGCCGCCCAGTAAAAAGGCTCTAGGGAGAACACTAAACAGCTTTATATCTGCCTTCCACTGTATCTCATTAAACCTAAAAATTGTATTCTCAATTGATCAAATCTCAATTTCTATTAAACTATATTATGGGTAATAGGATTTTTACACAACAAATACCTTTTCCTTTTCTACCAGAAATACTATAGTCAATAACAGACTTTCCAGATAACCAAAAACACATACCTACAAACAAAGTAACAACTCTTGGACATGCAATAATGAAAACATACTTAGACAGTAACCAGATATTATTAGAAATGGCACATTGACAGATTTTATGAATCAGTAAAAAACATTCCATTACTTGTCAGGGCCAATAAGATAGCGTATAGCTTCTGCAGCCTTTAATCTCTGTTTGACATCTAAGTAACTAGAAGGCTCGTCAAACATGAATCTGCAATAAAACAAAAATGCTCACTAAATGGAATAAGTTACAATGTTGTACCTAAGCAGCAGACAATAAATATAACAATATGCAAATGCATAACAAATTTAAAAGCAAATACATCCATAGCAAACTAATTTGGGAAACAGGAAATTTAACACAAATAGAGATATAAACACAAGGATGTAATGAATATATCATGAAACACCATCTAATGCACACAAAATTTAAGTACTTCAAAATCTGAACAATTTAATGCTCAGAAAATTCTGCATTTAAAACAAATTCCTTTAGAGTTCCACTCCCTAACCCATTTTTCTTTTCTTTTTTCTATTTTTTTTAAATTCAGAATCAACTACTCAATGGTGACAGAAGTCACATATGAATTTGCATGTGAATTGAGTCTAAGTGAAAGTTCTGCCACTTTTTGAAGTGCAACTATCTCATATATGCTCCTAAATTACTTACTTGCATTAGCCTTGAACATAATGGCTGTTAATAGTAAAACTGTCTAAAGTTCAACTGGGATTGAATGGCTATATCCTGAATTTTCATGTCAAACATACTCTATAACACTCACCCCAACATCAAAATGGTTTTTACATGCATGTGCAGCTTAGTTTGCATGTAGAAGGCAAAAAAAAAAAAAAAAGAAGAGAGAGAGAAAGAAAGAAAAATAAAAAGGATGAAAGAATGAAAAAAAAACAAAAAAAAAAAAACAGAACTTTCACTTAAACTCAATAGAATGGAAAAGGTTATGTAGTTAGTAGACATGTGAAAGGAATGGGATAACCAGAATCAAAATTATTCTTAAATAAAAAAATTTAAGAAAATGTATGCAACACACAATTAAAGCCTGTACAATTTTATGGACTTCACCATAAATCAAAACATTCACTCAGAAGCTTAACTTGAAGTAAATTTACTATTAACAATTTTCACTTGAAAAATTTGAAGCATTCTTAATTTTGAATTTTCAGTCACTCTTCAGAAGTTTCATTCCTTTTGATATTTGTCTAGGCCTGTTCTCAATAAACAGTGACTGAATCTAAATGCCTGTTGAAAGAAAGAAAATCTTAGTTTTGTTGCCAGATTCCTTGTTGAAAAATGTTTAATGAAATAATTTCTTAATCTTGGTACATACTGTGAAATTTTGTTCCTTGTCATCAATTAAGATATTGATGAAACTAGAACAGCAACAAGGGCCTATGTGAACCTTGGAGAGGTGCCAGCTACTTCTGTGTGACACTGGCAAAAAGACCCCAACTCACTGGGTTTTGTTCCAGAATATTTAGGTTGAATAACCAACTGGAACTGTGTGCTGTGGGCTAATTCCCCACACAGGTGTAGTACTTACCTGATTAAAAAGACACAAAGACACATTGCTCTGGATTCTAGTGTGGGATATGGTGGACTTACCAACACTTGAGAAGGATGGGCCACCATGGAAACAATTTGGACATGCTAAACGGAAAATGAGAAAGAGATCTCGGCTGAGTGAGTGTAAGATTGCGGTATGGAATACTAGAGGTATAAATGGTAAGATGAATGAGGTGATTGAAGAGAGGAATATGTATAGATTGGATGTGCTGTGTGTAAGTAAAACCAAAAAGAAGGAAATTGGGATAGAAGAATTA
This sequence comes from Macrothele yani, assembly GCA_039090855.1. Classification (NCBI taxonomy): domain Eukaryota; kingdom Metazoa; phylum Arthropoda; class Arachnida; order Araneae; family Macrothelidae; genus Macrothele; species Macrothele yani. Next base: position 131,149,809 of record CM076995.1, on the reverse strand, counting down.
AATAGAATGGTGAGAGTGTGGTCTGGAGTATTGGATAATGTGAGAGAACAGGCTGGCATAGGTGTGATTTTAAGTGAAAAGATGAACAACTTGATTCACTATAGCTGCATAAGTGAGAGAATTCTTTGAATTCGTTTGAAAGTGAAACTTCAGAGAATAGTAATTGTTGTAGTGTATGCTCCTTGTGACTCAGAACCTTCTGATAGGAAGGAAGATTTCTGGAATGAGCTAAAAGCTGTTTTTGGCCAGTTTGGTGCTAAAAAAAAAAGTTATAATAGCAGGGGATTTCAATGCTAGAGTAGGTGTGCAGAATGCAATTTCTGACAATGTTCTGGGTAAGTTTAATGATCCCTGTGTAAATGATAATGGTGAAAGAGTAATTGAACTCTGTATTGGGAATGGTTTGTGTGTATCTAATATGTTTTTCAACCACAAGTATATCCACACATATGCTTGGGAAAATCGTACTCTTGTTCAAAAGAGTGATAGATTTTGTTTTTTACAATCAGCGTCTGTAACACTTAGTTGTTGACACTCATGAGATGAGAGGTGTGGGTGTTGGCTCTGATCATTACCTGATAGTGTCAGGAGTGAAACTGAAAGTTGGTTGGAGGAAAAGGAACAGGAAGTGGCTTAGAATGGAAAGAATAAAGGTTGAAAGGCTCCCTGAAGATCATCAACATTATCAGGGCTGAGCACAACCACATAGCTCCAAAATAGTTGAAAAAGTGACAATTTTTCTGAAAAAAGTAACGAAAAAGTAGAAAAAAATTCCAAAAAGGTAACCAAAAAGTGACCAAAATTTCACAAAATATAGCCAAAAAAGTAACTCACCCCCATAATAATAATTGCTTACCTATCAAGCAGATGTCATTATGGGTAGCAGTCACCTTGGAATAATTAATAAGCAATTTCACTGTTCCCTTTTTATTTTCACATTCTGAAAAGAAAAATGCCCCCTTCTTAACTTATCACTTCCTGTTCTCATAAGGTGGTGCAGGCTGCAAAATTTCAATTTTTTTTTTTTTAAGACCATCAGGGTGGAAAGTGGAGCATTATCCAGCATATCAATTTTTTCCTGATTGAGAACAGGCAACCTGCAAAGATTATGCAAAAGAAAATCTGATAATTCAGGCCTGAAATATATTATTTATATTAATGCAGTGGAAAATTTGACACCCTGTACTGTTGTGAAATATAATTTTTATAAAGTTTAATTTTCCCCCTTTTGGGCCAAAAAGTCATTTATAAAAGATTTCCTTTTTTCAACATGACGTTGAAGTATATCAACTGCGCTTTTGTGTTCAAGTTCTTCACTTCTGACAGATTTCACTCCTAAGCATTGCCTGTGCTAGACGTACCTCATCCATACTGTTACTTCTCAAAGCCTTTTTAAGCTTTTCATTTGCTTCATGAAATTGTGTGTCACAAGCTTTTCTCTTTGCTGCTTCTTGTTGCTTTTGGGCTTTTAAGGCTCTCTTATCTTTTCAATAGCCTTTTGATCTTCAGAGAATTTCTGAGTTAATTCCATTTCTTTAGCCCTTTTTTCCTCTTCTTCTTTTGGTGTTTTTTATCTTCAGCCATATTTTCTCCAAATATGACTTGTAGCTTTATGTAGAACTATGAGTCAAGGCAAGCAGCTCTTTAGTAATGGGAACAAATTTAGGTTTGCCATTATACATTTTTAGAGCATAACTCACAGTGAGTCTTGCATTTAATGTACAAACACTCATTGAAGCCCTGTTGTCATCACTTCAGTGGTGGCTTCTCAGGTGAAGTAGGTGAAGTGCCTCCACCTATTTTACTCAAAATAAAGTTTTATTCAGTATTTTTTTTATAATATATTATTTTTTGCCTTTATTCAGTTCCAAAATACTCAAAATTTTGAATAGATATTAATTCACATGGCGCGCTCAATACGGAAAACAAATCCTTATACGCAAAACAGTGCAAGTGAAGAGCCGAAATGAGAATGCTTGGAAGTCTGCAGTTTTCCACCGAGTTGCCATGGTAACCGTGTGACGTCACCCTCCCCAATCTGCTCGCTCAAGTGAAGTGTTTCAGCTTCACGCGCCTTACCTCTGCATCTTTCAGTTTTTGAGCATAAAGTCGCGAGAGATTACTGTGGAGCGGGTGTTAATTTTTTTTTTTTTTTTTTTTTGTTGGCCCTGCTTACTTTTTAGTAACAAACATTCGCCGTGGAATAAAGACGGATTCTCAGATTTATTAAGCGTAACACAGTCACTTCATAAACATCGTGATTCTAGCGAACACCTGAAATGCGGATTAATGTTAAGGAATTTTGAAAAAATTAAAAACACCATTGCCGATGCCCTGAGAAAGAATGCTAGGCTTTTGAAAACGCATTTTAACGAAAACGTTCCTTTAAATAGACTTTTCCTACAGACAGTGATTGATGCAGTATTATTCTATACTGTATTTGAGCAAACAAGAACTAGCATTCCATGGCCATGACGAAAGCATGGGCTCGATAAATCGTGGAAATTTCATTGAATTACTTTCATTGTTGATATGAAGAAGTTCTTTAGACATTGAAAATCAATACGAAAGGATAAAAAACTATTCAAAATGAATTAATTGAATGTATTTCTGAATATATAAACGATCACGTCAAAAATTAAATAATTTTTTATTGTTGATTCGGAAGGTGTATTGGTTGAGGGATTTTTGGGTTTCCATGATGTGAAGGAAGATAGAACGTCAGGAGCTTTATACAAAATGCTAGACAAAATTTTGGAACAGTCTGATTACCAACACAAATAAATAGGACAATGTTACGATGGGGCAAGTATAATGTCTGGACACTTAAATGGACTACAGAAAAAAAAGTCAAGGATAAAGCTTCTCAAGCTGTTTTTGTTCATTGCTTAGTTCATCGTTTGAATCTTTTGTATTACACCAGAGTTTTTCTAAAATTTCTAAGTGTCGAATACTTTTTGCAAGCCTCAGTGGAATTGCTTCGTTTGTTCACCATTCTGCGAAGCGGTCTTATACACTTATATCAACAACCGCAAGATGATTGATTGATTGGAGGTTTAACGACCACCGTGAGCAACTCAATGGGCTATAAACAGTCGCCCGTCCCTAATTTAGGGTCACTGGTTCCAGGGAAGGGAGAGAGAAAGTGCCGTAAGACAAACACAACATCCATGCCTCACTGGGATTCGAACCCGGACCCCGTTCGGACGAATGATCAGAGGTCATCGCTTAGACCACTGCGCCACCGGGGCGGCAAAACTGCAAGATGCAGACCAACCATAGCAGAAACTAGATGGTCCTCCACTTCGAAATTAGTAAGTGTAGTTGTTAAAGATTGGAATAAATTGAAGGAAGTGTTCGGATTTCTGACGAATAGCGAATAATCAGACAAAAAATCAATTCATCTTGCCAAGGGGTTTTTGAATGATATTAACACTTTCAAATTTACATTTTTGGCTCCACCGATCTATTATTCGAACTTTTGAAGAAAAAATAACTAATCATAAATTACTGTGTAACTCAAATTAAAAAAAAAAAAAAAACTTGTGAAATTTTGAGCCATAAAAGGAACGATTAGTTATTTGAAGCACAGTTTGGAAAAGCTAGCAAAATCACAGAAATAAGCACGGGAATATGCTGCTCTTACACAGGAGACAATTTTTCAAAATTATAAACAATTGTATTTTAAAATTTTGGACCACATTCTTATGGAAATGGATATAAGATTTCAAGACTCTAAGAAACTTCAATTTGTCTGACTTGCTGACACAACCAAATTCGAATAATTTAATGCATGCTTTCCCTCTCGCGCTCTTGAAAATCTACATTTTTATGGAAACATATTTACTAAACACAGTGCCTTAAAAATGAACTGAGTCTTGTATATGCCAATGAAAAATTAAGGAATATATTGACTCAAGAACGAGTGTTTCACGGAGACAAAGACATTTTTACAGAAGATTATAAATTGGTTTTCCTCAGTTTAACAATTCCATCTACAAATGTGCCAGTGGAAAGAAGTTTTCTTAAAAGAATACAAACTTGCTCAAGAAACACTAGTTCCCAAGATAGACTTGCTTCTCTGGCAAATATTTCTATTCAGGAAGACATTTTATTGATGCTCACGAAGAAACAACCATCTAACCATCTTATGGCGACATAATCGACAAATCTGCAGCTTTAAAAGGAAGAAAAATTGATTTAATATAAAAAAAATAAGTAAGTCCTCATTAAGGGATTTTCATTGTAGACAGTAGATAATATTTTCATACTGCTCTTGTACCTCTTCACCTATTTTTCCAACCACGAGCCACCACTGCATCACTCAGTACTCTTCCTGAAAGTGAAAAACTCTTTTCTACATCAGCACTTCTATGCGATATATCTAAACAAGCTTTTAGTAATCTTGTTACAGTCGGGTATTTTGGACTCCCAGAAGCACTGTCACGAAGGTTGAAAAAATGTTGCCAGTAGTGGTCAACACGAATTCCTTTCCCTCCCTCAAAAATATCATATTCATTCTCATTAACAGGAACCACAGGTTCTTCTTCCAGTTGCAGTACTTTCCATTCATCAAGTAGTTGGTCAATACAAACTGGACAGCATGGAAATGTTTGGCCCAGTTTGACGATGTCACTACAGCTATGTTCTGACTTCCTTTCTTCACACTTGAGACATCAAAAATATTGCAGAAGCTGATGTGAATCTCCTAGTCCAGTTTGCTTAAGTATGTGTCTACAAGCACTAACAAAATGTTTCTGCATTTGTCTGAGAAAAACAATTTGGTCTTTTTCTGGAAGTTTGGCGAATTCTTTCTCCACATCATCACTGCATATGATCTCTGTAATCGGGGTTAGGTTTGGGGAATCTTCAAGTAGGCTAAAATCCACATTGTTGCTTGCCATTGCTTTAGGGATGCATATCTGCCCAAAGAGGGTATAGACAAGTGACTTCAGTGAATCAAACATTACATGAATCAAAGGTTCACTTCTCTGGAAAACTTTTGCAAACTTTGTAAATATGTGGAGTGACAAAAAAAAATTGGGCCTTCATTGTTTGATCTTTCAAATAACTTACTATCTTTTGTAACTCTTTGTATTCATTAAAGTTGAGCGGTTCTTTGACACATGTATTAGGAAATACTGCACAATGGCATTCCACGGTTCTAATAGTCTTGAAGCAGCAGGCTCCAGGGTCAACCATCTTGATGGGACATGTTTGATGAAGTGGTGAGTTGGAAGTCTTAAACCTTTTTGGATTTTCTCAAAATCTTCCAACCTCAACGACCACCCATTGAAGAAATAATACACTGATATTATCAGTTCCAACACATCTTCACCCAGATCCTGAAGTCCTTTGTGAAATGGATTGTGTATAATATGAAGGTTGCGTGTGCCAATACGAAGAAGTCCTTTTTTCCTCACCCTTAACATTTCTTCATTCATGAGCCGAATAACTGTTTCATTAACATTTGGGCCATCGCAGCTGATGGCAATCAGATTTTGGTGGGGCAGCTGAGCATTATCCAGTGCAGCACATAAGTTATTGTGTATAACTATTCCTGTCGCTTGACCTATGAAGAAAGTTTCCAAGTGTTGAGAAACCACTTCATTTTTGAGTCTTGACCAGAAGCGAATTTGGGTTTGTGATTCCTTTTTTCCAGCACTATTTGTTGTTTCATCAAAACTCAAAACATAGAAATATGGCTGTGCATCTTCAATAACTTGTTTTCTGAAATAAGGTGCTAAATAAAGGTCCCAGTAATGATGTAAGAAAGTTCCGTATGATTTAAAGAACATCCCTCAGGAACACACCCTGGAAACATGGCTGCAAAGGTTTCTGCAATATCGTCACATGAAGTAGATGACAAATTGCACCACACTGTTTTCATTGCCCATATGAGTTCTGCAGTTCTTGCCATGTCCTTTGCCATGCACATTTGCAAGGTGTGAGTAGCATTTGATGATGACTGTGAAGCAGCACCATAGATTTTGGTGTGAGTAGCATTTGATGATGACTGTGAAGCAGCACCACTCACCTTTAGATTTTGTGCCATGTTTTAGATTACCTGCAACCAACTGCAGTTGGCCTGGATGCAACTTCAAGTGAATATTTTCCTTGTGTTTGCTAGAATTGTAATGCTGGGTTACTGCTTGGAAACCTTTTCTTGCATTCACAGTACAAGTGCATACATTACAAAACAGTTCTGAATCACTCTGCTTTTTTGCCCATGTAGAAATTTTATATCCTGAAGAATCAGTCTTTAGAAGTCAACCTTCTTTGAAATGGCATTTTCCCATGATGAAGCAGAATATCCTCTTCCTGGTATGAAACCTCAAATCTGGAAACTTGCTTTCTGGCAGGACTTTTCAGAAGATCATCTAAAAAAAGAGGTAAAAACTGTGTTAGAAAAAATAAAAACAAGAAGTAAAAGTAGCAAGTTTGCAGCAATCTTTTCTGAAATGTTTTGAATTTCTGCAAGAACACCAGAATAAAAAAAAATTTGAAATAATAATAATAACAAGTACAACTGAACTTTAATACAGTTTTATTTAACACAGTATACCCACATTTCAGAAAGCAAATTTCATACAATCAACCCTGCACCCTGCTGATATTTGTAACATCAATTTATATTTCCGTGAGCTAACAAAATTTTAAATGATGATAAAAAAGAAATGCAAGTCCGTTAATTCCAAAAGAAAGGAATTTCTGTAATGAAGAGATTTTTTTTTATTTTTGCTGATAATACATATTTCAGCAGTTTTGAATTTCATATCTCAAATTGATCACTATTTAATGGGAAACACCTGGTCATTCAAAACACTGCTATAAGATACTTTCAGAAATTCAAAACACTTCCCTTCAGATAGGTTTTGAATGCTCAGGTGTTTATTGACTTTGTAAAACCGGCAGAAAATTTCTCAAAAGAAAAAAAAAAAAAAAGGACAAATAGTTCTCTGCAACTTCAGCTTTGTGATTACTGTCAGCGATTTTTTTTTTAACTATTTTCTGTGAATCAGTGTTAAAGTGAGACCAGAAAAACATGCATGCATTAAATAACTTTACGCGGTAGGGTTGTAGAATGAAGAGTTTTTTTGAGGGGTGGGGATTGTGTTTTCCGAAAATTTCACATCAAGCCATTTGTTTTTGAAATGTGAAAAAATACCAGACATTTGTCAAAATTCTCCCCCCCCTAATTTTAATGCATCAGACAGCAGAGGTGCTTATCAGTCATCACCATACGAAGCCTCATCGTTCATGCGGGGGAAATGGTATTTCGTGAGAAATTTATTACAATTGATGAGAGAACTTTAAAAAAACAAAAAAAAAACAACGGGATCAGGATTACGCGGTTTTCAAAACCATCCTCCAAGTTAGTCAAATAATGCTATTAGGACTTGTTTTCGCTGTACAAAAGTTTGATTACACTTTATATATTTTAATTTTCATTATATTATTTTTATTCACCAACTATGAGTAGCTAATCAATGAAGTTTGCTGCTCTTCTTCGTTGAACAAGCCCCCCCCCCACCGGTCCATAAAATTCGAACTGTGCGAATAATCAATCTGGTAAAATAACGAAAAACGGAAAATCTGTTAACAAATTTGATCTATTCAATAAATTTGTTGATATTTATTTTAATCAATGTATGGCAAAATCCACCAGAAAATACCGAGCTTCTGTCAAACGTAATTACATGGTGCGACAGTAGTAATTTCGTAAAATGGAGAATTCGGCTAGCAGAAATTTAAAACTGGCTAAAAGGAGGTTACATTTTTTTTTATTTTTCCGATCCCGATCAGAATGCAACTTTGCGATAAAAAGAGCTGCCGGGGAGGATTATGTTGTGTTCGATAAAAGAGCTGCCAGGGAGGAAGATGTAGTGTTCGAGAACTTAATCGTACGAAACTTTTTGACAGTCGAGGATGGGTGGTCTTTTGAGCGCCGTGTTAAATCTTTTCTTATTTAGTTTTACAAATTTTCCATAAATTCATATTATTTTAACAAAAAAGGATACAAAATTGAGATCTGTAATTCTTCCAACCTGTCCGTAATCAGACAGCCAAATCCGTAATGGTTGTTACCTCTGGTACAGTAATCAGCGTTTTCGAAAGGCAATTGTTTTTTGTAAAAGTTAGTGCTGACAGTGTAAACAACCTAATTTCTCTTCAATATTTAACGAAAAATAAAGTTAGCTATTGATAGAAAAGGCCAAACTGCAAGTATCGAAATCCCTAAGTTTTCAAATCAGGAGCCATCTCAAGGGCCCAAGAGTAAAAAAAGATACATATCTCGATGCATGGCAAAATTAGTAAAATATTAATCCATAAAAAATGACTCAAACAAAAACCAATAGCAATCTCGAACATGGCCTCCGGTCATTTAACAATAACAATGCCATCGAATAAACTAACTAGGAACGATACATAGTTCGTAAAGCAAGCAGAGAACTTACCAAAATGTAACAATTAATTGCTTTATTTAAAGAAAAAACAACAATGTGCTTCTTGAAATCCAATAATCTGACATTCGAATTTTTGCACGATTACAATACTTCCTCATACTAACGTATGAGAAAGTAAAAACATAATCCAAATATATAGGGTGTCCGAGAATTATTGGACACATTACAAAATTATGTACACAAAAAAAAACTATGAGCATTGTCTGTTTTTCTATGTCACGTATTACTCATACGGTTTCTATAATTTTGTTTTGCAGAATTGTTATTCCCAGAATCCGATAGATGGCGCTAGGTGTGGCCTGATGAGGAATGTATGAGAAATGCGCAATCAGTAGTCATGTCATCCGTACAGCAGAAAACTATGTGTATGTTATGGCTTGCTGAATTAAAGTCTGTCATTAAAGTTAAAAGACGGTACCGTTTAGAGTATGGTTGTAATCCTCCGTCAATGAATTCAATTAAGCGGTGGATGAAACAGTTTAAAGAAACTGGCAATGGGGAACATCGTGGAGGAGCCGGTAGGCCTAGCGTCAGCGGTGAGACGGTTGACCAAGTTAATGAAAGTTTCCAACGAAGCCCCAAGAAATCCGTTCGTAAAGCAAGCAGAGAACTGTTCATTCCGAAATAGACAGTTCACGATATCTTGCACAAGAAATTAAAGTTTCATGCTTATAAAATTCCCACAGTGCAAAAGATGCAAGTAAATGATCACACTCTGTGATAAGATTTCGCTGTGGATATGCTGAATCGAGTGGAAAACGACGAAAACTTTCTCAGTACTGTCATTTTTAGTGATGAATCCACATTTCATGTATACCAGATATTGTGAATCGTCACAACTGTAGGATATGGGGCAGTGAACCGCCTCATGCTGCTATTGAACTGGAACGTCATTGTCCAAAAGTTAATGTGTAGTGCGCCCTATCAAAAAGAGAAGTGACTGGCCATTTCTTCTTCTGCGGAAAAACCATAAATGGCGACATTTACTTGGATGTGCTAGAAAATTTCACTATACCCCAGATCAAAAGATATGACGTCGTTTTCCAACAAGACAGCCCACCTCCACATTGGTCAACGTGTGTACGTAAGTGCCTAAATGAGCATTTCCCCAACAGATGGATTGGGCACGGTGGTCCCATTCTGTGGCCTCCTCGCTCTCCAGATCTAACTCCATTGGATTATTTCATGTGGGGTTATGTGAAGGATTGTGTCTATCAGACGCCTCGTACTGATTTGCAGGAACTGAAGCAGCGTATCACAGCTGGTATTAATTCCATAACTACTCAGATGCTTGCCAATACATGGCATCAAATCAAATATCGCTTGGACGTACTACGAGCAACCAAGGGATCTCACATCAAAATTTATTAACTTGTGTAGTTACATTGTAAGTTAGTACAGTCAGTTTCTTTTTATTTAATGTTTTGTTTCATATAATTTTGTAATGTGTCCAATAATTCCTAGACACCCTGTATAAGCATGTCAGAAAATGAGATATTTATAAAACGTTAAACTCAATATAAATAAATACAAATTCATAAAATAACTAAAATTCAACAGCAATAAATGATTTATAAAATATAAATACATACCTCACTGAAAGTTGAAAGCGTGGAACCAATTCATCACTTGGAAAGAAGTAGCATAAAGAGTTGTATGTAAACCATGTGACTGACGAAGTTCAGAATTCATTTATTTGTTTTCCACGGAATGTTGAAGTATGCAAGAGAGAAACACGAACCACACAAAAAAATATAATAACTTTACCATACCTGCCAACTTTCAGAAACCGAAAATCGTAAAAAAATAAATCGATATATTCGATGAAATTTTTAATCGATATATCAATTAAATTACTTGCTGCGCATATTGATTAAATGTACTGAACATATCGATTAAAAAACGATATGTTAACCTAACTCGAGTACCAACTTTCAATTGATATGACTACAGATGTTTGAATTTACCGGTATGTTTATTTCGATTATCCATACAGAATTTCTCATTACTATGCTATATCATTATGATCTATAAAGAGATAAAAATTTATTTTTATGGAAGCTTGCATCTAAAGGGAAGAATGTTCCACACCCTTTCACCCCCAAATCCAATAGAATTGTATCCCACGCCATCACGGAACAAGCTAAAATGTTTTCAAAAACAAACCATTTTCATGCTAGGATTATCTAACGGAGAGACGGACGATGAGACAGTCAAATAAAAAAAAATTTAATATATGAGTGACACTAATTGGTAAATTATGCTCAACTAAAGACGAAGTGAACAAACATTTTGCACGAATTGAATCCAGTTCATTAAAACTTTTAACAAAAGAAGTTAATTTCGTATTTATTTTTTTCCACGCAGTCACAACATTAGTTTTGTTCTGGGCACTATAAATATGATTAGTAATATCATTCCTTCCACCACGCGAAACACTGAAATTACACGACACGTAGTGCAAAATGCATATTTTTCATTTTTTGAAGATTTTGCAATACACGGGAATTCTGCAGAATACGCATCATGGAATGTTTGATAGTACCACACCCCCCACCCCTTTCATATTGCTGCTCATAGCGAATCACTAATACTAAATTTACTGACACTTTAAAAAAAAAATGCGAGTAAATCTGCTGTAGTAAAACAGTAACAGCTTAAAGAGATGCGATTTGCAGAGGGAAAAAAATAGTACCCCAACATATTAATTTCGTTGAATCAAGCCAAGACATTTTTATGCACGTTATCGAGCGACAAACAAAAAAAGCACGGTTGAAAAAGCGTAGAAAACTTACTGACTAATGGACCAGCAAAATAAATCATTGCTGGAGACGCACAGGCTCGAACGAACATTGGACTTACTTTTTTTTAACTTCCTCTTACAGTAGCATTCTTTTGTTAGGTCAAATTTATTGCCACAGAAGAAGTTACGAAACCATGCCTAATGCATTTTTAATTTCACAAAACTGGCAGCTTTTGCTTAATTTCGTTATGTTGGGTATCGATCTGGGCTTAAAAATTCGACAGATTTAAAATCCGTTTGAATTTTTTTTTCTACGATAACTACGTTCTGAAATAGTATTTCGAACTGGGAGTGCTGGAATGCAAGACACAACCACACTGGCCTCTGAGAAGCTTCAACCCCGGGGACGAACAATGCGTTATCTGAAAAGGAGAACGGGGGAGGGAGGAAACGGCGAGAGAGAGAGAGAACGTGATTGTAACCTTACGTTATGCAGCTGCATAGCCTGATGGGAATTGTCACCAGCGTTGTGCAACTTGCGCAGAGGAAGGTACTCAGATCCATCCAAAAGTCCACGTGTAAGTAGAAAACCGTGCTGCTCGCACTTTCTCTTCACAGTGGAAATAAGAATTTTTTTTTTTTTTTTAATCATCTCGTGTTAAGGATTTTCTGAAGTGGAATAAAGATTTTTTTTTTCTCTCTTGACATGGGGAGGAAAAAAATAGGGATTTTTGGTATGAGAATGAAAAAACGGAAGAAATCACTTTCCGATCGGAATATCGGAAAGACACCCCAAAATCGAAAGCTTTCTGGGTAAATCGGAAGGATTGGCAGCTATGTAACACAATTAACACACAAAACAGACATGTGTACAGTTGCAGAGGAGAACGTGACCTAACAGCCATTTTTTCTAAACACACAGCTTGCAGTGAGCTTTTGCGTTCTAGGCTACAAGGAGTACTTGGCTTTTCGCCAAAAGAGTGTGCTTACTCCTTCAAGCCCGCAAATGATCATTGCAAACAACAGGGGTTAATTTTTTTTTTTATCATGTTCCAAATTTACAAAAAAATGACCATTTGGGGTCAAAAAGTAACTTTTAGGGACCAACATAAAAAAAGTTGAAAAAGTAACCCGTGTTCAGCCCTGCGTTATTCTAACTTACTCGGAGAATGACTGAAGGAGCTGAAGTCATGCGAGTGGGGTGTAGAAAAGAAGTGGGAATGTTTTAAGAATTGTGTTGTCACTGTTGCTAAAGAGGTCTATGGCACTGCAATAGTGAGTAGCAATAGAGGTGATGCTTGGTGGAATAGTGAGATTGAAAAAGCAGTAAAGAGAAAGCCTATTTGGGGATGTTGCAAGGTAGAGTTTCTGTGGATGAATATTGCTGTACAAAGCATGAAGAAGCTACGCTAGTTCACCAGAGTAAAGCAAAAGATAGGAAGGAGAAAGTGGAAATGCATAAACTGGCTTTTGGAAAGATAGAAAGACTTTCTGGAAGTACATGAGACTCAGGCAACATAGGAGAAACAAAGTTGTAAGCTGTGTGAAGAATAGGATTGGGGAAATGATATCGGAGTCCAATGAGTTAAGTGAAAAATGGGGTGAATACTTCTGTGTGTTGTTAGATCAAGAAAGCAAAGGTGATTCTGAGACAAAAGCAGACGATGTCACAGTAAAAGATGAAAGCACAGGAGGGATCTCAGGAGAAGAGGTGTGTAAAGCTTTAAAATCTCTCTAGAATGGTAAGGCTCTGGGAGTGGATCGCATAACTGCTGAGATGTTGAAATATGATGGTGACTCTGTAATTTACTGGTTAACTGAAATTTGCCAGTTGTGCTGGGAGTTAGGAATGGTCCCTTGGGATTGAAAAGATGCTGACATTGTCCGCTTGTATGAGGGAAAAGGTGATTCAGACTGACTGCAAGAGCTATTGTGGTATTAGCCTATTGAGTGTGCCAGGGAAAGTGTTTGGTAAGGTCATTCTTGAAAAAGTACGAGGTCTTACATCAGAGAAAGTGTGGGATGACCAGAGTGGTTTTATGCCTGGTAAAGGCTGCACTAACTAAATTTTTGCACTATGCATTATGATTGAAAAGCATCTGGCTGTTGGTAAGAAAGATTTTGCAGCCTCCATGTATTTAAAAAAGCTTACAACCGAGTAAATGGGACACTTTTGTGGAAGGTATTCAATAAATATGGTGTTACTGGAAATCTACTTAATAGTGTAAAAGCCATGTATGCTGGCAGTAGAGCTTGTGTACAGGGAATGGTGTTTTATAAAAATGGTTTTCTATTAGTGCAGGAGTCAGACGAGTTTGTGTAATGTCACCATGGCTGTTTAATATATTTATGGATGTGTGCATGCGCGATGCCAAAATAGATAATACTGGTTTACATCTTGGCGATATCCGTGTGTGCAGATTGCTGATGACACCATCCTGTTGGCAGAGAAGAAAAGTGTGTTGCAGAGTATGTTGTCCCAGATGTACGAAGTTTATTGAAATTATAACTGAGTATAAACAAAGAAAAAAACATAGTTATGGTTTTCAAGCTAGGAACTGGTAGTACTGAATGTAACATACAATGAGTCTAAATGGCACAGTGGTTGACCAGGTGAATGAGGGTGTATTTAGGAAGCATGTTTGACAGAGAACAAATTGGATGGTGAAATTGGTAAGCGAGTGAATTCTTCATTGAAAGTCATAGCGACTTTGCTAGGTTTTCACAGGAATTATGGGTTCTCAAGAGAGTCCTGCATGGCTGTGTATGATAATGTAATTGTCCCGACTCTAATGTATGGCAGTGAAACCTGGGTGCTACAGAAAAAACATGGTAGTGGTTTGTGCGCTGGAGAAATGCGTTATTTGGGGGGGGCAAGGCCCGTTCTGATCGTGTGAGTAATGATGATGTGTTGCAGTTGTGTAGTGTGAAGCAAAATGTTGTTGGCAAGGTGGAGACTGATATGCTTTGGTGGTTTGGCCATGTTGAAAGAATGAGTGATGAGATGCTTACCAAGAAAATCTTTTTAGCCCAAGTGGCAGGAAGTAAAGGCAGAGGAAGGCCAAGGAAGTCATGAGAGGATCCGATTCAGGAGTGTCTGCATGAGAAAAAGATTTTCAGTATGAAGGTCTTGTGTACGTCAAGTGATGGATGTCAGTGAAGCCCGAGTTGTGCGTCAAAATCTCTGGAAATGGAGAAGTCTGATACGGCAACAGTGATAAATAATCAGTTAAACATTTATTTGGTAGTTTGTATTTTTTTTTGTGGAGCTAACCTGTGAATCTCAGAAAACAGCTTAGTGATATAATATAATATAATATAATGTATGTATAAGTTTTGCAGGATCATTAATGGATCTTTTTGTTTTTAAATGTAGAAACTGTAATAAGTTTTTTTTTTTCCAAAGCTTTATGTGGTTTCATGGTCCAATACCTTAACATTAGGCCATAATTTAAAATTGCATTTGTGTGATTCGATGTGATTTTCCAAAACACACTGTGTGCTCCGATATCTATATATCTATTAAAATGTAATGCTTGTTGGTTGAATGCTCAATTCTTATTTGCAATTTTGAGTTGAAATCTAGCAGTATTTTACATTTTATTTTAGTTCTTGCCATCTTGTATTGTGTAACATCTAAAGGGTCTTGATTTGCAATCTTGTTTTGGGCAGTATTTGCTGTTTTTACATTGTTCTTTAGCAAATGTTTTTATTCAATTTTTCAGGATTTGCTATGGGTATGCATTTAATTGGTTTGTTGAACTTTCTAGTTAACAAGATAGCAAGAATTAATGAAATGCATCAGTCAAATACCACTGAATTGCAACAAAAATTTTGTAGGTCAGGTGGCTTCAGAACTGGAACTACAAATTAAGGACAGTTACTAATAGATAACACAGCGGTGTTTTGGTAAATCACATTGAATCATCATACTAATGTAAAACTTTACAAAAATTAAAGTTAAAACTATATTTGTCTGTGAACCACATAAAAATAAAGCATTTGTTAAAATACAATTCTACATATATATATATATATATATATAAAAAGATCTACAATTTGATAACTAGTTATAATCTACATTTTTGAGGTTACTCACCTTTATTCCAAAAATCTTTTAGGAGGTTTTCGTCTCTACACATTTCCAACACGTATTTTTCTTAGTTATATCGTGGTTCAAGCCCCCCCCCCCTTTTTTCCCAATGACCAAATGCAGATTCAAACGAATCAACCACAAGTATACATAATTGAACTCCCTAAAACACTAATATCTAATTAAAACTTCAATCAATAAAACTTATATTACACATTTCCTAAAACGTCAAAGTTAAAAAAACTGTAACCCATAATTATTTACAACTGCACACCGTTAACCAATGGAAATAAACCTAACACCTGACACAACCACTATACTCGACAATCAGGGACCTCTCCCCACTCAGAAATAAGCATACTATCCTAGCACTTTCAGCCTCAGCCCAGGCCATTCTCAAGGAGTGGACGCAACAGATGAACCACCCGTCACCACCCTCAAAACGTAGCGAATGTTCCAATGCTCATGCGGCATTGTCTCATTCCCGTTCTTTGCCATTCAGGCACAGTGGCGCATCTATCAGATGACTTCTTTTCCTTTTGTATTTGTAAATATCTGTTCGACAGCTGATCGTAGTTGATTCATGAAACTAATCATCTTATATTGTATCATAACATTTTTTTTTTTTTTAATATTATGTTACATCATTTTTTTCTTTCCTTTTCCCCTCTGTTCTTCTCTGCAGCATTCCATTCTGATCAAATCCTTCCTATACGTGTTTATGCTATTAGGATCATTGTCTATTTTTTTCAATCAATACTGTCTCTGCTAATCTTAAATGCCTTTCCGTACGACAACTCTTAATAATTTTTATTTCATCAAACTTTGGGTATTGCTTTTGTTCAATACAGTACTGGACCAATGCACTTTTTGCTTCTTTTTTCTGCCAAGTCCGTAGCACAAATTTTTCACTGTATTCACAATATAAAATGTTCAATCTATTCACAATATAAAATTACTGAATTCAAAACAAAATAAATAAAGTGATTTTAAAAGACACTGCTTCAAACATCTCTCTCTCTCAGTTTTTTTTTTTTTTTTTTTACTTTTTTTACTTGCTAGAACATCAGCTTAATTTTCCTCTTGTGTTGCTTTCTTCTCAGAAAGTTCCATGGCCATATTTGTCTTTTGTTGACTCTGCAGCTGCACAGCAATCTTTGCTTAGTTTTTCTTTCTATTGATATAATTCCCTTCCTATTTCTTCACCACTTTTCTTTCCTCCTCCCCTTTTATTCCCTCAGATGACAATTTATCCATCATGCTGAAAGAACTTTCAGCCTGAGGATCATGAACGCATGATATCAAAGCTTTTGCTACTTTAGATAAGTGTTGTCACTTTCAGAATATGAATACTTTTGAACACCATGCATCAATTCTAACAAATTTTCAAACTCCGTCACTTTTGTTTTTGAAAAATGTCCCCTACCTTATGAAGCTTAAGTGCAGACATTTATGGGGAAAAGTAACACTTAACGATAATACATGATAGTGAGAACATCGCGTGAAGAAAAAAAAATGTGATTTCGGGAGAAATCTTTGCTCTGACCAACTTCCGTTTTCGGAAACTTCTTCCATTTTTAGGTTGAAGTGCAGTATTCGTGGAATAAAAGGATATTTAAAAACAATACTGGGCAGAAGGAACATCGCGAGAAAAAAAAAAAAGATTATGGAAGAAATCTTCGCTGCATCTAACTTCTGTTTTTGAAAATTTCGTAAGACGGAATACCGTCGTCAAACAAAAAACAAATTCCCCTCTCCCACCATTACCCCCCCCCAAAATTTCTGTTCAGTTGTGCATTGATCTCAAGAATGCCCAAAATGATAACGGAAATGGCGAAATTCTTCAAATCCAAGAAAAAATCTTTGCCTAAAGACTGCAGGGAAATCTTCGCACCGTCTTAACTTCCATTTTTGGAAATCGTTGCCCACAGTTTCATGCTGAAATACAAACATTTATGCAATAAAATTATATTTAATAACAATATTGGGAACAGGCAACGTAGTGAGAATAAAAAAATTATGATTACAGGAAAAATTGTCATTCCATTTAACTTCAGTTATTGAAAGTTTTGAAAGATGAAAAACCACCCCCAAATGGAAAACAACGACCCCCCCCCCATTTCTTTTCAGTTCTGCATCGATCTCGAAAATGACCCGAATGATGACAAAAAATGGAATTCCGCGAATCCGCGGAAGAATTTCATGTATGCTAATCTCTTGGATCTTCCCCAAGGCCTGTAGACGCTGTACCACCATTTGATTGAGCCACTTTCAAAACTTTTGCCAGTTGCACGACCAATTGCGTGGCCTCCTCTTGCAACAGCGATTGCAGCTCCTCGTCTGCGAGTTCCTGCGGTCTACCTGCATGTGGCTTGTCTTCCAAGCTTAGATCACCTTTCTTAAACCTGGCAAACCATTCTTGACATGTCCACTCACCCATCACCGTTTCGCCATATGCCTGACATATTGAACCGTATACTTCACTCGCACTTTTCTCTAAATTAAACATAAATAACAACCAGTGCTGCAAATGAACTTTATCGACCGCCATGCTTGGTTTCATGTACGAACTGACAGCACAGGTCACTGGTCAGTTAGACCTCTACAGCGCCAGCTAGCGGAGGCAGCGGAAACTTTTGCATTACCCTAATAAAAGAAATATTTCATGCTAAAAGGATATCATTTGCAGGAATTAGCTGTCTAAGCACATGCCTTAGTTTAAATACTTAACAAATTTAATGATTAAAATATATACAAAGCTAAAAACACAAGATCTTTCACACAGGTGCCCTGTGCATCATCAAGTGAAGAAAGCTGGCAGAGAAAAGTCTTGTTGCTTTATATGTACAAGTTGAATTCATGACACGCATTTCAAATGCAGCGATCCTGGTGGACAAGATAACATCCAGTCTAGTTCAAGATACAATGTTTTGCACTGCATATTCAAAAGTTATTTCCTAACCTGAAGGTTTGGAATGACACAAAAATTACTTTCATGGCTCTCATTATACAGGTCTTTATGAAACAAGGGTCAATACTTACATGTCAGCCTGTTGTATGCACACCATGGCACAAGCAAACCTTTGCAATTCTCCACCAGAGAGCTCTGGAACTAGACGATCCCGCACATTCTTCAAGTCTGAAAATTAAAACAAGATTAAAGAATAGAAGGTAAATGACGCAGACGTTTGTGCAGTTATTCTCGGGAAATTACTAAGATATACTTAAACACTGTACCCCTCCATCTCTCTATCACACACACACTACTTTTTATTTTCACCTCCATGACTTATTCTCTTAATCAAATTCATGTTCATATATGAAACACATTTATGAAAAGTGATGAACTGAATACTTCAGCACCTGTCATGCTCTAATCAAACAGCACTTTTTTTTCATCATTTTTCACCAATTCCTTGCAACTATGCAAGAGTTCAAAATTTTCTTAACAAATTTTATTCACACACAAAAAGCTAACACATACTATTTTTATGCTTTCAACTTATTTTAGTCCATGGACCACTAGGCCAATCAAAAATGTTCATGCACCATCTTTCTAACACATGATGAAAAGAGCACACAACTAACATTTTTGTTCAAAAATTTATTCCAACAGATTACAGTAGGTGTACAAATAAGTTTTAAAGCACTTTTCGTGTGGCATATACCACTAATTTACATATCCGACATTCCCTGCGTTGTTATGTGACCGTAACTGGCACAGAGTATAAAATGTGACACAGAAGTTTGCCCAACAGTCAAACGCACTTGCACATCAGTAGGTGAAAGATGGCAAGCGATACTACATTTTTTTTTACACTGCATTCGTTACAAATTTCATCAAGCAAAAAGTGTTGTAAAAGCATGTGCATCGATCTGTTCTATCCTGGGGGAGAATATTGTGTCGAAAAGCACATGTGAGTTTTGGTTTAGACGGTTTAAAGCACGTGATTTTGATGTTAGTGATCAAGAATGTAGCAACACCCCGCAGAAGGTTGCACATGAGGAACTGCATTGCTGGATGAAGATTAGTCTCAAATGCAAAAAAGAACTAGCTGAACAACTTGGGGTAACTCAACAAACCATTTCCGATCATTTACGCGCAATGGAAAAGATTCAAAACGAAGGAAAATGGGTGCCACATGACCTCAGCCAGAGGAACAAGGATGGGCGTGTCATGAAGTGTTTGAATCTGTTGAATCAACAACACAGAAAGTCTTTCCTGTGGAAAATCATTACAGGTGATGAAAAGTGCATACCTGCCAACCCCAAGAAAGAGAAATCCAGTAGATTTAAGAAAAATGCCGAGTAGATTTATGCAATTAATATTCTTCGTATAACAAATACATACATATATAGCATTTATCATAAGTTTGGAAAAGTAGGTACTTTCAAACAATGCCAGAATAAATTTCATATGCAAATACTTATTTACAATTATTTTTTTACGTGAGTAGCAGATTTTGTTTTACGTAAGAAGCTTTCATTAAACTCTTGTTCGTAACATCTACCTTTCAAATTGGACTTCATGATGATTATGTTCTGCAAGCTTTTATCTGAAAGTGATGAGCGAAATTCAGTTCTGATTTTTTTTTATCTGGCTGAACATCCTTTCGCACTAGGCATTGCTGTGAGGTACCGAAAGAATGAACAGCATCACACGTGCAATTCCATTAAATGGGTTCTTCCCTAACTGATTTTTATGCTCGCTTATCAATACCCATTAGACATCAGCACGTTTCTCATTTTGTATCTTAGCACTTAATTTTGTGACTTGCAGCTCACAAAACTGCGACTGCAAGTCATCAAGACTACATGCACTAGCTCGCAAAAAAATGGGAAATTTTTCGCGAAAATATTTTACACTAGCAAATAAAGCACCTTCGATGAATTTGTAGTCGCACACTTTTGCATGCTTCAGAGTCTCGTTTCTCGGAGGAAACTTTTATGCATGTAAACACATACTTCAGTATAATAATTTCTAATGCTTACAAAAAAATAGCTTTTTATCTTCATCTTTCAAACTATCAAAGAAAATTTTTGTTTCATCTCCAATCAGAAGATCACGAATGATCTTTCTGGTTCTGAATGTTGTAGTAAATGACATTCATGCAGTCTTCTTTCTGATTCATTGCACATGGCTTCACAAACCTGGACAGCATCTGTTTAAGAAAGTCTAATAATATGTGTCTAAGTCTATGGATAAGAGGGGTTGTGGACTGCAGAAGTGTTCACTTTGTCAAAATATGGGGTAATATAAGCCAGAAATAGACAACAAATCTTATTTACGTCAGTAGTGAGCAAATAAAACAGTCTCTCTTCGCGGGAAAGAGTATAGTATAGCGGATACTCACATTTTGAGATACTCGCAATTTTTTAGACTGATCTTGAGAATTGCATTTTAGTCCTGAGCTCCCTCAGCACTTCTTTTCCTTGATGCATGTGCTTTTTTGTCTCCTAGATTCTTGGGATCTGCCCTGAGTTTACACGATATTTTCATTGATATTTCATCTATAAAAAAACTTGTAAGAGAATTCCACAGTGTTAACAATCTGGCAATGCACTTACCTAGAGAAAGCCATCTTGTACAAGTATGTCTCAGCATCTTTTCTGTTTCACTATTGTGTAACTCCTGAAAACCTTTAAGTTTTTCTTTCCTCTTTGAACTTCTTTGCAAATAATAAAAAATATCTACTAACAGTTCACCACATTTAAAGGCAGCCATGAAGAACCATTTTCTGCTGCTAAATTCAAAAGATAACAAAGACATCCTACGATGACAAGATGTTTATGATAATCTTGCAAAACAGAAGCAACATCATTCTTCTTCCCAACCATCACAGGAGCATTATCAGCTACTAATCCTATGCAATTATCCACGGGAATATCAATTTTTTTTCAAATTCTCTAGAAGGAGATTACTTATATTTATTCCAGTACTGACCCCATTTAAGACAGGAACTGTTAAAACATTATTCTCAACTACGTGATTTTCATTGCTGTAATATGTCACAACAATAGAGTAAAGCTTTGCATTAGAATCGTTACTACCGTCCGTCAAGATGCAGAAAGGTATAGATTTCAGAGTGGCCACTAATCTCAAAGTTCCTTCAGCTGCGAATTCTCCGACGATGGCAGAAGTCTTCATCCCAGCACATCTGTAGCTCTTTGCCACTTCATGATCTGAAAAAAAAATTTGCAGAAGCGGACCCATGTATCAGCGTAGCTCAGCGGAATATTGTGTTCAATCAAAAACGAATAAGGCGTTCCACACAAATTACTTTCAAGTTATTTTCACTTCCACTTGACTTTTCAATTTTAGAATTTTTAGCATGTCTTGCAATGTTTTCTTGATTATTCTTACTTCTCAAGTGGTAAGCAATGTCATTTTCCCTCCATGAACTATACTAAAATCTACTCTGCATTATGTGCAGAAAGCATGTTTTTCACTTTCACGGCACTTTACTATGCAAGGATATTCTGCACTATATGAGCTTTTAAAGCTCTGAAGGTATTTTTGTTTTTTAGAAGCCAACATAACACACAC
This sequence comes from Macrothele yani, assembly GCA_039090855.1. NCBI lineage: Eukaryota > Metazoa > Arthropoda > Arachnida > Araneae > Macrothelidae > Macrothele > Macrothele yani. The sequence goes on along the minus strand of CM076995.1, from coordinate 131,127,958 downwards.
AAACACAAAAAAACCAGCAAAGATCGAACAAATACACACGTGTGCAATTACTATATCAAACAAGAAACTGCACACGACCAAAGGTGGCTCTCCTTTCTCTCTCGAAACAATGCGTTAAGAGCAGAACCAAAAGTGCACTGGGACACCAAATCAGCTGCGAATGGACGCAGTTAAAATAAGAACCAAAACTTTCACTTTCCCACTTTTCTGTACAAGCAAGAAATGCATATTCGTACTTTCTATTTGGATTAAGGGAATGAAATGCAAAAGAAAAAAAAATTCTGAACATGTGCTTTACATACAGTGAGAAAACATTAAGAACTATATTCTGTAGCATAGCACTACAATATGTAACTCTTTCCTCATGAGAACATACCCGGTTGCTGTCGTAGTCTTCCGCCCGTGAATTGGTCGCCGCACCGAGCCTTCGTTTCAACGGAGCAAAGCTTCGCATTGTTGTGGCAGAGTTGTGTTACGTGTGCCGCAGCTTCTCTTCACAGCGTCGTACTTGGAGGTAAATATTACAGTGAAAATCTTTTTTAATATAAAACATTTTAACCATTTGCCAAGAAATTTAATACTTTAAAATCTGTACGTCACACTTTTTCGACATACTTCAAAATTGTCGGCGAAATAATTTAGGATGCTAAACTACACATTTACCAATGTTTCCCTGGAAAAAAAAACCCCAAATTTAGGGAATTCTAAGAAAATGCCGAAAAGCAGGGAGATTTTTGTTTAAAATCGGGTGACCAGGAGAAAGCATAGAAAACCAGTAATCTCCCGGAAAATCCAGTAGACTTGGCAGGTATGAAAGTGGATATGGTACGACAATCCCAAACGCAAAAAAAAAACACTGGGTAATTATGACTTCAATGCCAAAACACAATATTCACTCGAAGAAAGTTCTGTTGTGCATCTGGTGAGAAATGAAGGGTGTGCTCTATTATGAACTATTGGAACAGGGTCAAACTGTTACTGCTGATTACTACAAGCAACAATTGCTGTGACTGAACCAGGAAATATTTTGGAAACGTCCATTCACAGGCAAAGGACTGTGTCCCGTGAAATTACTGCATGACAACGCTAGGCCACATGTCGCGAAATTAGTCAAGGAAATGTTATTGACGCTTGGCTGGGAAGTTTTGGAGCACCCGGCGTATAGTCCCGACATAGCCCCTTCAGACTATCATTTGTTCCGATCGATGCAACATGGTTTGTCTGCTGTACAGTTCCGGACATGTGACAAAGTGCGAAAATAGGTAGACGACTTCATCGCATCACATGACGAAGTATTCTTCATGGCTGGAATCAGTCAGCTGCCCGACCAATGGCGGAAGGTGATAGAAAGATAATGACGGTGCATATTTTGATTTGTAAAGGTATTGTTTTCTCTCAAATTACATGCTGCATTGTCTTATAATGCTTTAAAACTTATTTGTACACTTAATATAAAATGCAGCAGTTGGACAGAATAATGTAAGTACCTAGCAAAAGAAGGTTTTACATAACTAATAGAGTGTGGGACCACCTTTGGCATTCAAAACTGCTTGAATCCTCCTTGGAATGGCATACAAATTCTGGATGGTGTTTAATGTGATGTTACGCCATTCTTCATGCAGAAAAACTGCTCCAGGTCTTTCAGAGATGCAAAAGGATAATGGGATCTTAATCTGTTTTACAACACAGACCACAGTGACTCAATGATGTTTAAGTCTGGTGATTGGGGAAGCCAAGGAAGGTGAGAAAGTCCATCCTCATGTTCCTCAAACTATGATTGGACATTCTGAGCTCTTTGAATTGGGACATTATCATCTTGATAGATGGCATCATCCCCTGCAGGAAACCATGCCTGGTTGGCCAAAATGGTTTCATATGCCCTACCAGTCATTCGTCCTTTCAAGGTGATTAGCGGACCTGCTGAAAACAGCCCACAGCATGACAGAACCACCCCCATGCTGCACTTCTGGGAGCAGACAGTCTGAGTTGCACGTTTCTGACAGTGTTATCTACATGCAAACACATCCTGCAGTGGAGAATGGTGTGAATGTGGATATATCTGACCACATTACATGGTTTCATGCATCGGCACTCCACGTTGTATGCTCCTGGCACCACTTCTGTCACCACTGTACATTCACCCGTGTCACCAGAGGTTTTTCAATAGCAGCTCTGCCATGAATATCCCATTTATGCAGTTCCCTGCACACTGTTTTTGCTGATACTCAGGTCTGAAGATGCAGATTGAACTCCGCACTTTCGGCGACGTGGTCTTCTTATTACGGGTAATAATCCTCTTTCATGCTCTCTTGTTTCTATTAGTCAGGGTCGTTTTAAGGCCTCTCTTGTGTTTCGCAGACAAGGTTTGCTGAACACGGTATGCTGTCATGATGCTAGACACAGTAGCTCTTGATAACCCCACTACCCTGGCTACTTTCGTCATGGAGGCACCAACTAGTCGGTCACAAACAATTAGCCCTCTTTCGAATTTCGTTAGTTTGCTCATTCCGTCGTCACGCTGTAAGAAATTGTGCAACAAGACACTTTAAATGCACTTAAACAGGAACTTGAGGTTCTAAACAAAACTATTACAATCAAAAAGTGGTGGATACTCTTGCGTCTTGTGATGTACGCAGCTGCATAAAAAGTCACGTCTCTGAGTGTGCTGTTCACATTATTCTGTCCAACCCCTGTACGTACATATATACATCACAGAATGTCTTTCAACCTTGAGTTGGTAAGACAAGAGGATAAAATGATTAATGAAGATTTAGGCCACCTTCAGTTTGCTGATGATGACTTAGTCATTTTCCCAAGTGCCACCTCAGAGCTGCAGAGTATGATCTAGGAACTTGCTGACAAGGGTAAAGTAGTGGGATGAACTCACAGAAAATAAAATTGACATACAATGTTTTTACAAGAACTGAAGATTTAGTGGTTGATAAGACAAATCTAGAAGTAAACATAGCAATTTTGTATAGCAAATTACTATGCAAGAGACAAAATGAAAAGGATACACTGCTCCGAAGTTAACAAAAGAATTACCAAAGCCTGTACAGAAACAGTGGCAAAAATATGTGGTACTAAGAATGAAAACTGCATGATGCAAAACAAAAGGGAAACGCAGCTAAATAAAGGAGTCACAGCTTTCAAAGAAGAATATATAGAACTACAGTCAACATGTGGGATGAACAATGAACTTCCAGAAAACAAAACTGACACACAATACAAGAACTGAAAATGAAGAAACTGCCCAGGTAGTAAAAGATATCCTTTAAGATAACAAATCAGAATCCTCTTTTTCTTTTCTTTTTTTTTTTTTAGTTAAAAAATAGGATCAGCTTTTTTTTGCATGTTTTGCATTTCCATTTAAAGATCAATTTAAAATGTTTAATGCAAAAAAGCCTTTATCTCAAGTTTTAAGATGATGATGCTGAAATTGGTATGATGATGAAATTAGTATTTGTTAGTGATTCTGGCAAATTCCTACCGTTAAAGTTTTCACCCTTTGTCACTTAACACTGGAAGCTAGTTTCATCAAAGGCATACATCCATCCTTGCCTACCAACAACATTTGGTTCCAGTTTCTGGACCAAAAACATAGTATGATTAAAGAAGTGATATCCTTCTGTCCTTGGCACTCTGTAACAGTAATACAACTTCTGGTGATTAGAAGTGAATTGAAACATGAGATGTGACGTGTTTCAATTCACTTTTTTTAGTAGTAGCAGAAAATTCTATTCCACATTTTTTTTATTTTTAAATGTAGTTGTCCCATCCGGGCAACTAGATTTTTGTTTACCTGCCCAGGCCAATCATTTACATGCCCTGGGCAACTCAGGTATGGTATTTTTCAAGCCCTAGTAGAAATCACAGACGTGAACCTTAACCTAAAAAAAAAAAAAAAAGAGAGAGATACGGAAGCCGCAGACAACTGAAAGAAGCATGGAGAGATGCCCGACAATAGGCTAGGTGTATTGTTAGAAGATCTGACCATCATTGAACAATTGAAATACTAGATTGGATTGCAAGGGACAGGGAAGGACTCAGAAGAAAACCATGTGGCAGATAGGTGGATGAAATATAAAAGCATAGTGGAATGACTTGTATGAAAATTTATTTTGTAACTGAATTTTTATTCTGGGCATAAATTTACAAGTTTTACTTTACCAATTATTACTAAACTACCACTACCCTAAAATGTCTACTGAACAAACTATCAAAATGTTTGTTAATTACACATGTATAATGTTTTTTTTTATGAAATACTTTAAATTTATATGCATGATTACATTTTTCCATTTTAAATAAATCTGTCTATCCCCTTTCATTTTTAAACACAATTACTTAATTATAAAAATTATGCAATAAAATGACAAACACTGTGTCAGCCAAGATACTCATAATATGAAACATTCAAAACTGTGTACCAACCTAACATCTCACAAACAAGCTCTTGATTTTTCATGTCATCTTTTCTATCTAGCAGCTGTTGAACAGAGCCCTAAAAATGAATACATGAATCACTTACAATATGTGGTATCAGTTTGTCTTCTTCTCATAACATAACACTACAAAATGAAACTATATAGAACATACAGTACAGTTCCACAATATTACTTGAAAAATAAAGATTTAATTACACAAAAACAAAATCATATAACCTAGTTCCATAAATAAAAAAAAAAAAAAAAAAAAAGCAGTTTCAATGATAATGTCAGCCTATGTAAAATTTTCAAAAATGCATCAAAATGCTGAATTTACTTTTTATATTGATCATATATTTATGATAGAATTTCTGTACTAAAGTCTATTCCTTTGTCTAGGCCACAGATTAACTCTTTGAACATATATAACTCAATAATGCTTTTTCAAATGAAAAACAGAAAATGTGAAATCATAATAAAAACACGAAATGAGTAAAGATGTCATCACAGAAATTTGATACCAAAAATGATATTCGTCAATCAGCCCTAAAAATGTAAGAGAAACAATCATTAACCCATACAAAAGCATGGAAGAAATGCATTGAGATTAAAACAAGAACTGATCATTTATGTTGTAGATAGGACTTCCATTATGTTTTTGTCACTTTTTTGTGCATCTATCTCTTGTGCTGATATGCACACAATTTAAATTAATCTAATACTATGCAATTGTATTTTGTGCATCTGTTAGTGTTCCTTGAAACTAGTGTGATAACAAAGTGCTGTATTTCCTGTGTAAATGTTAAATCATGCTAAAATGAACAGCAAACAAAACAAAAGAACTAACCTGCACAGCTTTCGGAATTTGATCCACATATTGTGGCTTAATGAGAGCTTTTAAATCATCTTCAAGAATTTTGGTAAAATAATTCTGCAATTCTGAACCTCTAAAATAAGTCAAGATCTCAGTCCAGTCAGGGGGATCCTGAAAATAAATAAAGAACATAGAGCAAATTCATACATTAATAAATAATGTATAGTCGTATCATAAAAATGCAATATTTAATAAAAATGTAATACTGTCAGTATGATTCTCCCAGTTTACTCTAAAGAGAACTAATTCTGAATATCAACATACGAGATAATGTTGTTGGAACTTTATGTGGCTATATCTACAGAGTTCATACTGATTTCTAGAAGTCCAATTCTAGAAATCAGTACGAACCGTGTTTACCCTGAAGAAAATTTCTAGAAAGAGTTTTCCAGGAGTCTGAACCTATTTTTCAGGAGTCAACAATATCAGAATTGTTTAAAACTTTTAAAAAGTTAATTTCTCTAAAAACCCTTGGTTTCCAATATCTTAGTCGCTTCTTGCTACATCAACAGAAAAAAAAAAAAAGAGTAAGCAGCTTTCATTTTGTGAACAGCAAAAAAAAAAAAAAAAAAATTTAATACACGAGACAACGAAGAAAAAAAAGCTGAACTTTTTAACTGGGTGAAAAATCAAAAAGCACGGCAGGAATGTGGAATATTTTCGGTTTGCCTTTTGTAGAATCTGCAGCTTCACAGCATCCATTTCTTAATTTTTCTTTCTGCTGTAGTGGCGTAGCCAGAGGAGGTTCGGGGTTTAAACCCCTCCCTTGAGGAGAGACTGAGCACGAATTTAAAGCGATATATGTGTATACGAGGCTTTCACCAATGAACCAAACCCATGGACAACCCCCCCCCGTTTAAGAAATTTCTGGCTGCGCCACTGTTCTGCTGATACCTTTTTCTCCCCACTTCTTCATTGTCATTTTTTTCTTTTTTTTTTTAATACCCTCTGACAATGATTTCATCCATCACGCTGAATGAACTTTCAGCCTGAGGAACATGAGTGGATGGTATCAATGCTTTAACTACACTGGTTTCCATAAATTAAGCAGAAAACTGAAAAATCGCGAAAATTGGGCAAATATAGTTCGAATTGCACAAAATTTGCATATGTTATGGGCAAAGGCATACAGCATTGATGTACGGAAGGCAAATGCGTGGGCCAGCAGTTTTGGAGGGTAACCAATTCATGTGCAGCGGTGAATGACAAGATTTCAAGACAGCGATTTTGTTAACTTGGTTTCGAGACGTCATTTACCAGTGGAGTTAGGCAGCAGTGCAATAGGCCAACTCAAAGCAGGGCAACAGCAGGCGAATGTCGCAAGATGGCTCTATGTCGATCGTTCTGTAGTCAGCAGAATGTGGCAGCAGTTCCAAGGCACGGGTGCAGCTTCTCGAATGTGCAGCGAAGGTAGGCCAAGGGCGATGACCTCCGCGGATGACCAGCATTTGCAGCTTTCGGCACGGCAGAACATGACAGCTAGAAAGACTCATCTCAGATCTGTGCTTGTGGCAGCCACCAGACGGATGGTATCGGCTTTGACATCATCACCTTTGTCACCGTGCAGAACAATAAATTTTATGACAAAATTAACATTTACGCATCCCTTTACCTTGCACACAGTTTTTAGATTTTCCTTTCTGCATTGCAGACTTCTGAAAAAGATTCTGCTCCTGGGTTTACCATAAAAGATAATTTACTTCTGGAGGGGGAATTTTAATAAAAATATGAATGGGTGAAGTTTTAGATTTTTTTCCCCCTTGAATGTTCAAAAAGCAGAAAAATGAAAGAAAATTTTAAAAATCGGAAAACCAAGCTGAAATTCGGAATCTTCCGGAAAACTCAGAAGAGTCGGCAGGTATGTATACGTGATCAAAATAAAAAAAATTGTTGAATATTAATCAGGAAGAGAAAAAAAAAACACAACTGAGCTAGAAAAAGTTGAAGTCCCTAAAATCACAAAACTCCTCATCCCTGCTACAACAATAATTTTCAAAGGTTCTAAACATTTTCAGCCGACAGACAGCATGTAGACATCCAAAAAATATCGAAAACACATACAAGAAAGCTGCAACAGTAAAAACATCAAATGAACACTCCCGAAAAGGTTTAATAAATGTCAGAAACTTGAAAATAAACTTTACAAAGGTGTTGAATAACATTATTTCAATCAGATTTCAGATTTCCATAGTACATTCAGTTTCCCATACTTCGTAGCAGACCAACAATTTGTGGTAACTATGGAGAATCTATAGCACTTGAAATTTCTGGGTCCCCTCCGAAACGCTGAGGTACATGAAAAAGTTTACTCAATCATGCCTGTTGCTCACAGGAGAGGACTGAGTGCATACCAGCTGAGAAAGGTGAAGTTAAAAAAATAATTGCATGCGAACAAAGAGAAATCCGAATTTAAAAAAAAAAAAAAAAACACCTCTTACCTGCTAAATAAGAAATTGAGATCAAAAATGGCTGAAGTGTTAACAATAATTTCTAAGTGTCATAATTAAATTTGTGGACATTTTCAGGAGACTGAGGAGAAATAGGAAGAAAAATGCCCATTTAAGGAGTTTTTAAATTCCAGGAGATATAACGAACCCAGTATATGGTTTTATTTTTACATGACTGTGTGCGTGCGCGCGACAAAACTGTAATTAAAGTAATCATATAGCTAAAAGTTATTCTGCACACATGCTCAATAGTGTTGGAATTATAGCCTCCAAGCACTTAAAAAAAATGCAGATCATCAGAGAAGATTTGCAGCCACTCCAGATGGATTGCGACATCACTGTGTGGCAGGGTGCAGCTGTTGAACAACAGCGAAAGAAGTGTTGTATACCTTGAAACCACACATCCGGGCTCTCTCTCTGATGTGAACGCGGTTGGGAAGAAAACTGTGTGTGCTCTGGTTAATGCTTGTGTGTGGTCGTGTGTTACAACGATGTCTGTGTGTTATTTATTAATAGAACTAAATGCTCCTGAATAAAGGAGGCAACTTTATTAAATGTAATGCTCCCGATCATTAGACTCAGTTACCCTACACTATTTTTTGGATATGTATTTCCTATCATTAAGTAAGTGTTTTCTCTAACAGCGACGCAATTATATGGCAAAACTGAAGCCAACTTCTACAACAAACATGGAGTCAGTAAGAAATGCATTATTATATTACCGTGGACGTGTTGTGAACATATTAGCTCAAATTGGATATCACAGTGTCTAGGTATCATCCTAAACATTTACTTAAAACACTTTTTTCTATTTGTTTTCATACAACTCATGTCAGTATATGGTTTTATTATTATTAGTATGTTGTGCTCTCTGTTCTATTATTGTTAAGTATAAATTCTTCCACCTTGAATGAAGATCTAGAAAAAAATAACTTTTTTTTTTCTTTTCTACTGCATACCGAGCAGATTGAAGTGTTGGTATTAACTATCTAACTACACATCTAATTTAAGAATTAATCAACAAATAGGACCTGAATCTTTCATACAGAGACATCTGAAATTCCATATCTGTCAGACATGCAATTTCAATAAACATGCATCTCTTATATGACAGTGAATCAAACTTCTCAAATATATCTCCGATAACTTCATGCACTTCTTTCAATTCTTAAAAACAGCACAAGTTTCTCTTACTTTCATATCTGACACAAATTGAAAAAAAAACTATCAATAAAAAAAGAAGCATTTTTTCAATAGAATTATAACCATACTGAGTATCTTCCAAGGTTTGGTTTCAATTTTCCTGCAAGGATTTTCAAGGCAGTTGATTTTCCAATACCATTAGTCCCAACCAAACCAAGCACTTCTCCTGGCCTTGGAATAGGAAGCCTGTGAGGGAAAATAAATCTATATTAAGTAAGAGTTTGACTTTTTAAAATGTTCAATCATAATTAACAGGACATAAAATTTTAAAAATGGAAGGATTAACACTGTCGACTCTTTATATGACACGGCACAGGCTAATAACAGTAAATCTAATGACATACATATTTTAAAAAGGCATGGTAACCAGTACTTGTGCCAAAATGGTCGTAAATGGAGACATTTGATACAGCAACAGTAAGTAAATATTCAGTTAAGCATTTATCTGGTGGATTGTCTTTCTTTGTGGAGCTAACCTCTGAATCTCAGAGAACAGCTTAGTGATACACCAATACCATTACATTATGGCCACCTACCTAATAAGCTGTAGGACCCCCATTAGCCTGCAAAACAGTGGCCACCAGGCAAGACATTGATTTAATGAGGTGGCGATAGGTATCCTGGGATATCTGGTACCATAATGTCAACAGCAGTTCCCATACATTTCAGGGTGGTGGTGATTCAGCGGGAACCCATTTTTCCAAGTTGAACCACAAATGTTCGACTGGATTCATTGTCAGGTGAATTTGGAGGGCAGGGCATTAAGAGAAAGTCAGCAGCATGTTTCTTGAACCACTCCTTGACGATTCTGGAAGTGTGATACGGAGCATTATCCTATTGGTTATGGCCATCACCAGCAGGGAACACCGTTGCCATGAATGGGTAATCTTGGTCCACAATGATGTTCAGATACTTGGCGGCTGTCAGAGATTGTGCTATTGGGATAACGGGGCCTAAAGTGCCCGAAGAAAACATCACCCACAGCATAACATCGCTGCCACCAGCCTCTTTTGGTAATCAGTGCTTGGCTATTTACGTGATGCACCAGGAATCTTGATTTGTCAGACCAGGCAACTTTCTTCCAAGCATTCACGGTCCAATCTCGACGATCTTGGGCCCATTTCATGCGTTGTTGGCGATGGTGTGCAGTGATACATTGCGCTGATCACCACTGTTGTAGCTGCTGCGGGTGATTTGTCGCATTGTGGCTCTACGGTTGCTGCGAACAATGTGCGACAGTCCCCACTACCCTCTGGCATCGATGAGCTGCGGACGGCACACAGTGGGAGGACGGTTAGTCATTGGCCATCTGTGCACCACTTTTGATACGTACTCACTACAGCGGCACGTGAACAACCCAAAAGCCGAGCCATTTCTGAGATCATAGTTCCACGGTGCTGCGCCATCACAATTTGCCCCTAATCAAACTCAGATAAATCGGCAGCTTTTCCCATTGTGACTCCGAACACTCTCCTAACTGAAAGCCAGTCCTTGGGTTGTATATATACTGCTTTGTGAACTTCACCTGCGCCACCGTTCGGTCTCCAGGTGCACTCATTTATCTAGGCTGGGGGTGGTCAATGTAATAATGGCTCATCGGTGTATGTATGTATGATAACCAGTAGGCAAAATAATGTATAAGAACAAGGATATGAATGCTTTGAAGTGTCCATTTTCTGAATTCCCGAGCACTAGCCTATAACTGCAAATGCAGTATTAATTACTTCTGACAATCTGCAACAAAATTATACAACCCAGCCTCTGAATTTTTTATTACTGCCTACAGCACACAACTTCTTGCTTAATTAACCATCCTTAACTTTTCTTCCTTTTCAAACCAATCCTGTGTGGCCTTTAAACCAAAAAACTTAATTATTTTAACTGGAAGTTACCCTTCCAATCACAGTTTAACAAGCTCTATCTACAGAGAAAGCTACAAGTTACTTTTGCTTAATTTATGGGAAGTGGTACCATGGAAGAAAGGGAGTCAGAACTAATGATCAAAAAGAAATGCCTACACTTAATACAAGTTCAGCACTAAAACAACTATACATATTCTATCAGCACAGAATGGCCATACACATCCCAATGGTTCTTAAAATGGGTGGCGAGTTACACGTGACAATTACAACAAGTGATTCCATTTATAAATAAAAATACAGTGACATGTCTTATTCTCGTAACCAACGTTCATCGATCAAAACCAGTTGAAATCAATGAGCTAAATAAACATCATAGCATCTCTTGGAGAACAAATGATAAGTTTACACAATACAAAAATCCAAATGTGACCACAAAGTGCCAAGCATACGGTGTGTAACTAAGGACAAAAACCATTACAGAATAATATTTCAAACCTTTCTTTGCAATAGAAAATATCAAAAATAGAAGCTCCAAATGTTTCCCTAAAATGTACATTTTCACAAAATTTATCACACACAAACGTAACTGATCACATAAATTTGAAAGTTAAGTACAGCACACATGCCCAATAGTTGTAGAAATAGCTTATGGAATAACTCTTTTACGGGTCTTATAGAGGTTATTTTTCTTCAAAGTTGGTTGTCAAATTTTCGAACTAAAGCCTAGTTCGTCATCAGTCCTGATGACGAACTAGGCTTTAGTTCGAAAATTTGACAACCAACTTTGAAGAAAAATAACCTCTATAAGACCCATAAAAGAGTTATTCCACAATCACTATGAATAGAGGTGCCATAAATGCATTTACAACTAGGATTAAAACCACATACGGGCTGGATATATGGCGAAACATCAGAAAGATAGAAAGGAGTAAGTGCAAAAGCGACAAATGTAAGTCACAACTTTATTTTCTTAAGAAATGTAAGAGAGCTAATTTTGTCCCACCTTCTTTGAGACTCACAAAAAACATCACGGAAAATCTGTCAAGAAATTTTATTTAAAAAAATAGAACTAAAAACGGTGAATGGCGCGATTCGTAACAAATTCAAAACTATTGAGCAATGCGAACGAATAGAAGCTCGTATTTGGACCTCTTCATTAGGTGAAATTCCGGAAGCAGAAAAGAAAAATATTGATAATTGGTTAGCTAAAGCAGTGAGAGATAAAAACAAAAAGTTTAAGGAAAAATTGAAGATTAAAGAGAATAAGTGGTTGAATCCAAAGTTAATGTCTACAGCACCTGGCCCACGGTTAATACCATCCCCCACTAACAAACATGTCATGGATCTGACGGAAGAAGGAGTAGATGAAAACCTGATTAATCTCCTCAATAAGGGATATAATTATAACCTTTCCTCCGCAACACTTGATAAAAAACGTATACTGATTGATTTAGAAAGCATCTGTAGTAAGGTAGAAAGAGAAGATAAAAATACAGCAGTTACTTTAAGGAAAGAATTCTCAGACTGCGTCTCAAAATTTGTAAAAAAGCCAGTAAAAGTTGATTACAATTTTAATAGAAATGCCATTGCTGACCTTAAAAAATTCAAAGCCAATGATAAAGTTGTAGCACTGAGAGCAGATAAGAGCAAAGTTTTGGTATTGGTAGAAAAAGAGAAGTATTACAATAAAATGGAAGCTGAATTGAGCAAGCCTTATTATGAAGAACTCAATGGTAACCCTATAGATCAAACTGTCAAAAATCTTAAGAAATTAATCAGCTCTTTAAGAAATAAAAAACAGCTTAACGAGCTCTTCAAAAACTTCTCCAAAATCCAGTCAAGAATTCCACAGATCTATCGATAAAAGTTCACAAAGAAGGCCATCCAGTAAGACCTATAATAGACACTAGAAATTCGCCACTCTCCAACATTAATTATTATTTACTTGGTCACCTCAGAGATATGTTCCCTTCTCCTCCCTACCTACTAAAAAATTCCATGCAGCTAAAAGGAAAACTGGACAACTTGCCAGAATTAATTCATCCAGTAATGGCAAGCCTGGATATAGTCTCTATGTATACCAACATTAACCTGGACCTCCTCCTGGAATTCATTGCAGATGACCTTGCGGAAAAAATAGTATTCCATAATCACAATAGAGAAATACTACTTGGCATATATGAACTGCTCCTATTTTCCTTCAAGAATAATTTCTTCCAGTTTGGAAAGAAATATTACAGACAAACTTCAGGACTTGCAATGGGTTCTCCACTAGCACCTCTGCTAGCAAATTATTATATAAGTAAACTAGAGGCAAAAATCCTTATACAACCCTCCTTGTTTGCTCTCTATGTAAGGTACATGGATGATGTCCTAATTATAGTAGATACTGTGGACCAATCTCTACCCTCTCAGATTCTGGAAGAATTTAACTTACCAGAGAACACCTTGCAGTATACCCTAGAACAGGAAAGAGACCATAGCATCAATTACCTAGATTTAACCTTGACCTCAAGAGAGGGAAAAATATTCACTCAGCTTTTTAGAAAACCCACCAACACAGGGAAGATGTTAGACTTCTGCTCATTCCACCCTGATTATATTAAATCGAATACGGCGAGACAATTTTTGGAAAAGATTGAAATCCTGGTCTCTTCAGCTACTCAGAAAGATCTTCACAAAGAAGAATTAAAGGAAATATTGGCAGAAAACAATTACCCCTCCCCATATGTTGAAAAAATATTTAAACAAGTGCCAAAAAAGAAGCAGGAGAAAACCAACTTCAAATTCACCAGCAAAATTACGTACCACAAGGGACTTTTCGAGAAACTGAAAAGGATCGGAGCAAAATATAACATCAGGCTAGCTCCAGATCTTAATAACAAAATAAAGAAATTCCTGCCAGCTTTAAAGCAGAAAGAATTGGACATCCAATTGCAGGAAGGAGTAATTTACTGCATCGACTGTAACTGCGGACTCAGCTATATAGGAGAAACAGGGAGAAGTATTAAGGTCCGAATGAAAGAACACCAAGCAGCTATTAGGAACATTGGGAACAAAACAGGGCTAGACAGACATATACAAGCAAGTGGACACTCCATAAATTGGAGTGTCCACTTATCAGTGAAAATAATCGCCCACCAGTCAAACTTAGTAAAGAGGAAACTAGAAGAAGGGATCGAAATAGCAAGAAGAAGAAGTACCACAATTAACGATAATTGCGGATGGACTCTTCCAATTGAGTGGCAGCAACTACTCCAGTGACATAGTCCTGATGACGAACTAGGCTTTAGTTCGAAAATTTGACAACCAACTTTGAAGAAAAATAACCTCTATAAGACCCGTAAAAGAGTTATTCCACAATCACTATGAATAGAGGTGCCATAAATGCATTTACAACTAGAAATAGCTTAGTCAAGCATCTGTGCACAATCCCATGGATGTTCTGGCAGCACATACACTCATTACAATTTTTTATGTTTGAGAATCCCACATATATATATCATCATCATCATTGTCGACCATTATCAATCCACTGCTGGACAAAGGTCTCCCCAAGTTTCCTCCACAACGGTCTGTCTTGTGCCAGTCTCCTCCATGTCACTCCTGCATACTTTCGAAGTTCATCCACCCATCTCCCATGTGGTCTTCTTCTGGGTCTTTTTCTGTCCCTTGGAATCCAATCTAAAATTTCAGATGTCCATCGATGGTCTGTCCTTCTGGCAGTATGTCCAGCCCATTGCCATTTCAGGGATTTAACTCTGATCATGATGTCTTCCACTGTCATTTTTCGAATCCACGAGTTCCTCTTCTTATCTCTCCTGGTTACACCAAGCATACACCTCTCCATGCTTCTTTGAGTTGTCTGCAGCCTTTGTATGTCTCTTGTAGGTAAGGTCCACGTCTCTGCACCATACGTAAGCACTGGAAAGATGCATTGATCAAACACTTTTCTTTTAAGACATAATGGCATATTGCTCTTGAAAATTATGCTGTTTCTTCCAAAAGCTCTCCAGGCAAGTTTTGTACGCTGATTAATTTCATCATCAATGTGATCCTCACTTGATATCTGCTGTCCAAGATAAACGTACGTGTCTGTTGTCTCCAGCTTTTCTCCATCAATCGATAAATCTTCATTTCTTGAAAACGCATTGAACATCACTTCTGTCTTTTGAAAGTTCATTTTAATCCCACTTCTTTACTATTGTCAGCAAGTTCCTGGATCATACTCTGCAGCTCTGATGGGGTAGTTGCAAAAATGACTGTCATCAGCAAAACGAAGGTGAGTTAGATAATCTCCATTAATCTTTATCCCCTTGTTTTCCCAGCTCAGCGACTGAAAGACACCCTCCAATGTGGCATTAAAGAGCTTCGGAGATATGGTGTCACCTTGTCTCACTCCCTTTCCTACTTTTATGTGTGCTGTAATCTCAAACAGCCGAATCTTTGCACTTGCATTTTCATAGATGTTATTAATAATATTAATGTATGCATCTTCAATGCCACAGGATTTCAGAGCCACTGTAACTGCTGATGGTTTCATTGAATCAAAGGCTTTTTCATAATCGATAAAAGCCATGCACAATGGAAGTTCATATTCCCTCGCTCTTTCAATTAGTTCTCTCAGTACGTGGATATGATCTATTGTGCTGTAGCCACTCCTGAATCCAGCTTGTTCTCTCGGTTGAGCCATGTCCAGTGTTACCTTCAAACGCTGTGAAAGAACTTTAGTGAAGATTTTATAAACCACTGATAGGAGGCTGATAGGTCTGTAGTTCCCGAGATCCTCAATGTCACCTTTTTTATGTAGCAGAATCATTGTAGCATTGTTCCAATCCTCAGGAATCTTCCCTTCATTAAGGCCTCGAGTGAAAATTTGGGAGAGTACTGTTTCGATTTCTCCACTTGCTTCTTGTATGATGTCTACAGTAATTCCATCTTCTCCAGGAGCTTTTCCCTGCTTCATGTTCTTGATTGCATGTGCAACTTCTGCTGGGAGGACTGTAAGAACTCTGGTACATTTCATGATGTCTGGAGTACATGTATCATCCCTTTCATATAATTTGAGTAGAAATCTTTCACTCTTGTCAAAATTTCGCCTCTATTTCTTCTTACAGAACCATCTTCTTTTCTCAGTGCCATAATCTGTTTTCTTTCCTTACTGAGATGTCCCTTTGCTATCTTTAGGCTTTGGTTGTTTTCAATTGCTTTCCTCACTAGTTCACAGTTGAATTTCCTTACGTCTTCAGTGATACTTTTTCGTACTGTCTTGCATAGCTCTATATATTCCGCTTTGGAAGTCACATCTTCTTTAGTTGTCCTCATCTCTCTTTTTTTTTTTGCTTCAACATTTTGGTTTTTCCTGATAATTTGTTCGATAATTTGTTCAACTTGTTCTTAGACCCAGCTAGTTTTGTTGCCGTTTCCATAAGAGCTTTGGTTACTTTTCTGTTAACTTCAGAAATATCCACTTCTTCCGACGTTAGGCCTTCTAAAGCGGAGAATCTGTTCTTCAGTTCTAACTTGAAGGTATTATGGTGTTTTTTAAGGTTGGTTATGTCAATACATTTTGTTTGTCTTATGAGCTTGCCACGTTCCAGTTTAGTGTTGAGATGCATCTTACATCTTACCAATCTATGGTCAATACCTGTGTTGAACTTGTTTAGCACACTGCAGTCTTCTATGACGAATTTTTTGTTATACATAATAAAATCAGTTTCACTTGTCGTTCCATTTGGATGTCTCCATGTCCATTTCCTGTGTGGCTTTTTCTTGAAAAAGGAGTTCAAGATGAAAAACCCTTCTGCCTTGCGAACTCAACGAGAGTATTTCCACGCTGGTTTCTGTTGCTGTGACCGAATTTACCTACTGAAGTTTCATTCTGTTGCCGTTGCCCTATTTTTGCATTGAAATCTCCCATAATTATCTTCAAATGCTGCTTACCTTTATTATTTAGATGATGAATTTCCTCATAAAATTCTTCAATTTCTTCTTCAGGATGACTTGTGGTGGGTGCATAAGTTTGAATTATCTGAGCCTGGTATCTTCTCGAGAGTTGGATAACGAGTCGTGCAACTCTGTCAGAGGAACTTTCAACTTCTACAACTTTATCCTTCAGTTTCTTGTTTATTATAAATCCGACACCACTAGTTCTGCCAGTATCTGTCCCACGATAGTAGAAGAGATGTCCACTTTTCAGTTCAATGAGATCTTCTCTTTTTCTCCTTACCTCACTTAGCCCGATGATGTCCCACTTGATCCTTTGTAGTTCCTCTTCCAATTCAAGAAGCCTTGAATCAGAAGATAGGGAGCGTCCATTATACGTAGCCAAGGTCAGCATCAGATGGCAGCCTAGTCCGGTCCTCCGGGGATTCTTAGCACCCTCTGCCTTCATGTCGCACTGGCCGCTGCCTTGGCCAGGTACATTCCAGCTGCCGGAGACTGAGGGCCAAGATTTAAGTTGTGGAGTCATTTTGGAGGGGTTTGGCCATAACTCACCACGCTGGCCAAGCGGGTTGGTGAGTGTGGGATAGCATTTCCTCTAATCCCGATGGTATAGTTATACCGCTATTGGCAGTCATCAGAGCCCCTTTAGTGGGAACAGGATGCACCACGAGAAGGCGGGGTTGACACTTGTCAAGGAGAGGCTGTGGTGTTACGCATCACCTGACCTTACATCCCCATATATATATATATAAAATCCACATCCTAAACATGTGTTGCATGCCCCATAATAATTCAGATAACCTATTGTAGCATATCAAGGACGGGGGTATTTTTCTGCAGAATGTGGTAATAATAACAGTTTTCCATAAAAACAAATTGATGCATTCATATAAAGACATACAATTAACAGCATTCTGATTTGCTTTTAAAAATCCTGTACACAAACCTGGAAAGCAAGAACTAGAAAATTTGTGTATAATGATGAAACATCCATCTAGAATTAACCAGTACACGGTGAAATATATCTCTACATTCAGCATTCTTCCCATAATCTTAGGCATTATTTTAATACATTATCAGTAACGCAACAGCTGTTAAAAAAAGGAACAATTCTTCACCAGTATTGTACATCAATGCACTATAAATCTCTCAAATTTATGGGTTTTTACTGAAGAATAAAAGGATATTTACAAGTCAAATTTTCAGACAGTACTCCTACCCTTCCTCAGGACTAGTTATAGTAGGTTTTGCCATTCAAGAGGTAAATTCCAACTTTTCAAATCCCTTAATGTTGTACATCTTCTATTTCCAGCCCTTCTAACAATTTTCTTTTGAAAAAAGGCTGTTGATGTGTCAGAACTTCTACAGTGTTCCAAAGCACTTTATGTCCTGTATCTTGAGCAGGTCTGTTCAAACCTATTTTGTTTGTCATTTTTAATTACCTGTTCTACAAATCTGGTTTTAAGCAGTCTGCCTGTTTCTCCCACATAGCTGAGACCACACTCGCATTTTATGTTTTAGAACACGCCTTCCTGTAAAAGGATATTTTCTTTTTGCTTTAATTTTGGAAAGTAGTTACTAATTTTATTTTGTAATCAAGAAGTTTCTAGTCAGACTAGCTCCAGGATTACAAAATAAAATTAGGTACAACATTAAATGATTTGAAAGGTTGGAATTTACCTCATGAATGGCAACAACTACTATAGCAGTAGTCCTGAGGAAGGGTAGGACTACTACCCAAAAATCTGACTTCTAAATAACCTTTTATTCCTTAGTAAAAACCCATAATTTTGATATATTTATAGTGCATTAAGTCTAGGAATAATCATGTCATCAATTATTACCAACAGTATTATAAATATTTAACGGGAATTATCGACTTCTAAATATCCTTTTGAGATGTAATGTACCTTAATAAATTTACCCTCGATAATTCCTGTTAAATATTTATAATACTGAAAGTAATAAGAGGAAGCCATGAAGTCATTAATTATTAAAATTGTTACCAAGTTGTACACCAAGTCAAAACAACTGTGAAACTTTTAATTCTGAACAATTCTAATCACACTGATTGCACAAGACTATTCCAGTCATCAAAACATGCACATAAGAAATATTTCAATGCAGAACCTGTTAGACAAACCATTGACACTATGTGGGAGAATACTGCTGCCAAAAGCATACAGTGATACCCTTTAACATGATCAGGGCTTGAAAAATATCTGAAAAGTTACATGCCCAGCCAGGCATGTGTAGAAATTATTTTACCTGCCCAGGTAGTAAAAACTGGATGCCCAGGAAATTTTATTTTTTAAGATAACTAATCAGAACTCTCGTTTTTTAAGTTAAAAAATATGAACTTTCTTTACATATTTTGCATTCCCGTTTTAAGAGTGTATTCAAAATGTTCAATGCACGAGTGCGTGTACCTCAAGCTTTAAGATGATGCTGAAATTGGTATTTGAGAAACTTAGTGATCCTTCCACATTCCTTTCGTTGAAGATTTTGCCCTTTGTCACCAAACACCAGAGCCTAGTTCCATCAGAGGCATGCATCCTGCCGCTGACTATAAACAACATTTGGAGCAAAAAAACTACATGTGGTTCCGATTTCTGGACCTACATCATAATATAATTAAAGAAGTGATATTCTTCTGTCCTTGGCACTCCATAACAATAATACAACTTCTGGTGACTAGCAAGTGAAATGAAGCATGACATGTGATGAGTGTTTTTACTTGTAGTATAAAATTCTATTCCAAACTTTATTTTTAAATTTAGTTGCCTGGATTGGGCAACTACACTTTTTATTTACCCACCCAGGACAATAATTTACGTGCCCTGGGCATCTTGGACATGATATTTTTGAAACACATAAAAAGTCCACAACACTGATGGATGCAATTTATATATGATATACATAACAAATATTTATATATGATATCCATAAAAAAATCCTCAACATTCCACAAATAAAGTAAGATGACACAAGAAAGTCCCAGCCAACATTTTTTGACACATTAGGTTTTGAGCAATTGACAATATAAAAAATAGTGAACCCTAAATGTGCTTTTGAGTTTTCTAACAGCTGGCACCACCAAACATGTTGTTACAACACATCCCATTTGTACTGCCATACCAACACTACAGGAACAGCAAACTGATTTGCACCATTTTCAGTAGTTTTAGAATAAAACACCATGTACTCAGTGAGTGATAGCTCTCATGCAATTTTTTTTTCCCGCCCACAGAGATATCATGCAGTGTTACTTGCTGCTCTTTATAGTAACAGCAACTTATTTTCCCCATTTTTCCAAAAAAAAAAAAAAAAAAAAAAGAAATCTACACCCTACAGCTTCAGAAGCTTGCTACTTTCATAAATTTTAGTAGCTCTAGTGATAAAACATCTCAGTTTTGAAAGCACTATTTTCTACGTAAAAAAATGAAAGTTTCGGGCAGGCTGACTAAAGGAATTACTGGTGCAGCAGCATGACGGCCAGCCTATTTTCTGCATTCTTGATAACTTATATTGAGAACGCACCCATTCTCCTTAAAATGGTAAGATTTCTTGACCACTAAGAAACCTCATTCATGACTTCGTGCAAAACAGAGGGTAAGCGGCAAAACAACTAACTACCCTCAGAAGCAGTCTGCTTCAGATCGCAAAAATCTCTTTAAACTTAACAGAGGGAAAGTGCATGCCTCTCCCTTGTTCTTGGAATTATATGAAGGCCAAATTTCCCCACTCAAATTCATAAAAATAATATGATTTGTCAGTAAAAATGAATTCCTCCACAGCAGTCAGGTAATAGGACATCTAAATTTTTCAGATCATACATCACTTGGTATTACTTTGACAGCTTTCTTCACACATAAATGTATTTATTAAGAAATGAGAAAACACAGTTGAATATTACACATTAATTTTATATTGCAGTTTCCCTTTTTTTTTTTTTCTTGACTAATACACAAAAATTAATCATCAAGTTTCCACTCTTTTAGTTTCCGCTCCCAAAAAATGTACTTTGTTAAGATCCTTACCAAATGCATGTGCAAATCTACTTTTTGCACACGATTTAAACATGTAAATATCTCTGCAATATTTTTTCATACAATATAAGTCTTTGGGTGTCATAAATTAAAACTTTCTATGATTTAAACTGACACTATATGGTATCGCAATGAGAAATGGTAATGAACTGCAGAAGTGCTAGGTTGGTTGGTTGGTTGGTTGATTTTTATGGCGCAAGGGCCATGTTTGGCCAAAGAGCGCCAGACACAAGACAAACAAACAGTATTAAAAAAAAAAAACGTGGCATAAATTCCCAAATCTGGCTGACCAAGTAAAACCGAACCATGAGAATGATGGAAGGGCCAAAAAAGACAATGAAACAAACAGTATTAAAAACATGGTACAATGGTTAGAAACTAGCCGATTAAGTAAAACTGAGGAATGAGAATGATAAAACACATCACAAAAACGAACACAACTACACATAGGATGAGTCACAGGAGGGGGACGAACTGTCACTCTCCTCCCCCCTATGTTCCTCTATAATGTTGGTTGAGGGTGGGGACGAACTGTCACTCTCCTCCCCCCTATGTTCCTCTATAATGTTGGTTGAGGGTGGGGACCTCGCTGAGTCTGAGACAGTTGCATTATTGGTCAGTTGCACCGCGACAGTTGGATAGACACTGCACACCTTTGCGGATTTAGGGCCGGGTCTTCCACACGTGCAGGCTTTTTGCTGGGAACTGGAAGAGTCGGTCGTCTTCAAAAGAGAAGGCGCAGACTCAGCTGGTCGAATAAGCTGGAGCTCAGTGAAATCCACCTGTGTCGCTTGTTCAGCTGTAGATCTCTTGGCAAGTGCGGCGAGAGCTACAGGGCGCGGGACAAAGGGCTGCACGGGTTGTGGCAGAGACTGAACTACTGCGGCAAAAGTACGCTGTCGGTTGTTGGGAATACCCAACTTGGCCTTGGCAGCAGGGTACGAGAGGCCTTCCAGGGTCTTGAGGCGCTGGATCGCCATCTCGTCCTTCCATTTCATACAGTTGCGGGAGTAAGCTGCATGGGCCTCACCACAGTTAACACAGCAGGCAGCAGAAATGCAACCTTCCCCGTCATGTTCACTGGAGCCACAATTTGCGCAACGAGCGGAACTGTTACAGAAACGTTGTGAATGCCCGTACCTCTGGCACCTGAAACAGCGCAGAGGACTGGGAATGTACGGGCGAACTCCACAGACCAAGTAGCCAGCCTTGATTTCGGTCGGAACTTTCGGGGTGTTAAAAGTCAAGATTACATTTTTAGACTTAATCAAAGAACCATCGCGCTGGAACATCATACGACGTGCAGCAATAACACCCTGATCTGCTAGTTCACTCACCAATTCGTCCTCACTGCACGCCAAGAGATCAAACTCCGAAATAACACCCCGAGAGGTGTTAAGAAACGGGTGAGGTGTCACTTTGACAGGAATGCCTTGAAGACTAGTGAGGTGCAGAAGAGTGTTACTCTGAGAAACACTGCAAGTTTGTACAAGCAGGTCCACAGAGCGAAGCTTCCTCACAGACTTCAAGGAGCCAACCGCAGCGTCCAAAGCTTTAGAAATGAAAAAGGAGATCTGGTGGACAGTCTCTCATTCGGATCGATGGATTCTACAACTAAGTGTGTAGCATGCCTATTCACAGCAATCGAGGGAGATGACGCTTCGGAGCAACTGGTACAGCTGCCGAAGAAGAGGTTCCACATTCTTGGTCTAGGTCATGGTCTAAAGATCGTTTAAGGTTACGAGACTTGGTAGGTTGAGAAAACGAAGGAGAGTCGTTGTCAACTATCATTTTCTCAGGTGACTTGAATTTGGAGTTTTTGTTTTTGTTTTTACCGATGGAAAAAAGGAGGAGGATTCGTCTGCAGACTACTCCACCCACCACCGAGCCCTACAAGGGAGAACTGGAGGTCTGCAAGCCAAGAAAATGACGCTGGACACAGTTCTGGAGCTTATACATTGCAGATATAGTCCGTTGGCTGTGATCACACGCACTCGGCGGACACTTCGGCCTCCGGGTACCGTCATGCCAACGCCTTTGGCATGATCCCACAGCCCCGGGCTTACCCTGCCGTGCTATACGACAAAAAAGCCGCTAAAGCCCTGTACACAACTTGGTACAAGACTTCTGACTAGAGGTGGGTTAGTCTCTAGCCTCCCGTTTACAGCGAAGCCGGGGTCGAAGAGGAGTGTTGGTACACAGGAGGCACTTCTCCGGTCTCCTGCGACCTCAGCCGCCAGACATCCCATTACCGCCTCATGGGTCTCCGCACGCGGCAAACATGCAGGTAGGTCTAGCACCCAAACCAGCTAAAAGGAAAAAAGTAATCCAAGGAAGACAAACCCTGAAAGGGAACCTAAACGGAATCTCAGCAACCTACGAACTGAGCGGTTAATATAAAACAGTTAGTGGTGGAGGGTAACAAAACCACAAGACCGGGGTGTTAGTACATAGCGTGGTAGCGATTAGGTAGAGTATACAACACGGGCAACTAGCCAGTGGAGAAAATAAATAAAAACGAAAAGCGAGACACAAGACCAGCTCAGGATCGTGGGGCCGCGACTCCCCAACAGCTGGATGAACAGCTGTCCCTGCAAACTCCAACAGCACCGAAATAAAAAAACAAGCCGTGGCATGACATCAGATGTTGACCAGTCACAAGGTCAGCTCGGGCCGTGGGGGCGCCGCTCCCCAAATAACTGGAAAACCAGTTATCCCCGTGCGGGGAGAAGTGCTAGGCATTAATTTGTAACTACAGAATTTTGCACAGCCAACTAAAGAACAATTAAGCATTTATGCAGTATTTTAGTATTTTTTTGGCTGAGCACAAGGACACATTACAAAAATAAACGCTTTTTAAAGGACTTTTGTATGGATTTCTAAGGATTGTGGGAAGCTTGTGTTAGGAGTAAACAAAAGCTTCCGCCAACTCCGCTAGCGGGCGCCGTTGAGGTCTAACTGGACAGTGACCCATGCTGTCAGTTCATACATGAAGCCAAGCATGGTGGTCGATAAAATTCATTTGCAGCGCTGTTTGTTATTTATGTTTAATGTAGGAAAAAGTGTGAGTGAAGCATACGGTTCAATATGTCAGGCATATGGTGAAACGGTTATGGGCGAGTGGACGTGTCGAGAATGGTTTGCCAGGTTTAATTAAGAAAGGTGATCTAAGCTTGGAAGACGAACCACGTGCTGGTAGGCCACAGGAACTCACAGACAAGGAGCTACAATCACTGTTGCAAGAGAATGACACACAATCGACCACACAACTGTTGAGAAGTTTGAAAGTGACTCAATCGACGGTGGTACAGTGTCTACAGGCCTTGGGGAAGATTCAGAAGATTGGTAAGTGAGTTCCGCATACTTTAACAGAGCGTAATATTGGTCAACGATTGGGCATCTGTATGTGGTTTCTCAAGAGGTTTCAAGGGAAGAATTCCTTGTGGAAGATTGTCACCGGGGATGAAAAATGGGTCTATTGCGACAACCCCGTACGCAAGCGATTCTGGGCCAACCCAGGTCAGCCATCAACATCCACTGCAAAATGGGATATCCAAGGGGGAAGGGGGTAGTGCTGTTGTGTGTGTGGTGGGATATGCAGGGAGTGCTGTACTTCAAACTGTTGAAACCGAGCGAAACAAGCGCAATGATACAGCAATCAGCTGATGAAACTGAACCCAGCAATCGAGCAAAAACACCCATGGACAGGTAAAGGATGCCACCCAGTCATTCTATTACACGATAATGCCAGACCACATGTCGGTGTCACCACGAAATGAACCCTTGAACAGTTACACTGGGAGGTTTTACCACACCCTGCTTATTCCCCTGGCATTGCACCCTCAGACTTTCATCTGTTTTGCTCTATACAACATTCCCTAGCCCAATAGTTGTTCACCACAGTTCCAAAAGTGGAAAATTTCATCACTGCGTTCTTCAGCTTAAAACCTGAGTCCTATCACAGGGGCATTCATTTGTTGCCTGAAAAATGGCAAAAGGTCACTGATGCCAATGGCCAATATTTTGTTGAATAAATGAGTTTTTACTGGTATGCAATCATCTTTGCTGTCTTAAGCACAAAAAAACAAGACGTAACCAATTTTAACACAAAATAAACCAAGCCGAATCATCGCAAAGCCGTGAAAACACCTTTACTTACGAAAATTAAAACTTGTTTAAAATGTTAAAATGATTAAAACCAATCTGCGAGATCTTTCGAGTCCGTCTCTACAGACTCATCCTCAGGCACAACGAGAAACTCACACGGGGCACGCTGGCTTATATACACCCCTCTGTACATCAGCGAGATACAACGCATGTGCCACACTAAAAGGTTAAGTATGCTTTACACAAAAAGTAACAATAAAATGAAAATATGTACAAATGCATGGAAAAGAAATAATCCAAATGGCAGTAAGTAAGAAATCAAAACATATTTGCAGTGGAAGAGGGATTCTCCAGCAGGAACCTCCAAGGTGCAGGTATGATTTGCGGGGTTTCTTCATTACAGCATTGTTCGGCAAAATCAAATATATACAAACTCTCCAAAAAGCGCACTGCAGTTTTAGTTCTCGCCGAGCATAAATGAGTACTGGTTTCCTGATTGTTCCTGTCTCCTTTCTCCTTAAAACGGTGGAAACTTTCGCATACCCCTAATAATAACCAAAAGTCATGAAGCTCAAAACAATATTCACAGAATAGCATCACTACAACACCAAATAAATTTACTTTTTCCCATCATGGGTTACAGTGAATATACTTGCATACTCTAAAGCAGAAACAGCACAACACAGCAATGCCCATCACAGATTTTTCAAAAACTGCGCAGACTGTTTTTGACATTTCTTTTAAAAAAATAATAAATGGCATTCAGTGAGGAGGAAAAAGTTCATTTCATTCAAACAAATTTAGCTTACGAGAGCTTGTCATTTAGAAACAGCGTACAGACACTAGCAAACAAGTAATATGATTGTGTAAAGTCTTGTTCTGCTTCTGTGCTAGCATATTATAATCTAGCTCTCCCCAACCCCCATACACTGAAGAGCAATTGAATTAGAGATACCTGTCTAGTAACGTGTAGCACCATCTTTCGCCCTGATGATGGTGGCGATTCGTCTCAGCATGGACTCGACAAGACACCAGAAGCGTTGGGAAGCCATGCCAATCCACGACCCCTGAACAAGCTCCCACAGTTCACGAAGACTTGATGGAGGGGGGGTCAGAGCCTCGAACATCTCTCTCGATGGCATCCCAGCTGTGCTCGATGGGATTGAGGTCAGGTGACCTAGCTGGCCAAGGAAGCGAGGTCACGTCGGTGGAGTGTTCATCCAACTATTCGGATACAATTCGGGAGCGATGGCACGGTGCATTGTCTTGTTGCAGGATGAGGTCCCCAGTGGGATGTTGAAGACGCACAAATGGGAGCAAATGGTCGTCCAGGACATCCCGGAAACGTTGACCTGTGAGGGACGATGTCAGACGTACCAGGGGTCCCATTTCGGTCCATATATACAGTTCCCAGACGAGAATACCCCCCTCCCAGCTTGTAGAGTACCCTGCTGGCAAGAAGGATCCATCACTTCATGTGGTTTGCGCCATACTCGTATCCTGCCATCCGCATGTACCAACGTGAATCTCTACTCATCAGCCCAGGCAACATTTTTCCACATGTCTAGGGTCCATGGCGATGTTCCCGCGCCCGTGCTAATCTTTGCACCCTGTGATCTGCGGTCAGCAGCGGTACTCTCGTGGGACGATGGCTTCTGTACCCCATAGCAAGGAGATGGTTCTGGATGATGTGGCTGCTTACACGTTTTTGTGCACCAGCGTTAAATTGCTGAGTGATTTCTTGCACTGCGGCTCGTCTACCTGCTGTTACAATGCGAGCTAGCCGACGATGACCCCCGCTCATCCACACGCTGTTGTCCACGGCAGTTGGCCCTTGCAGGGATGGTTTTAACGGATTCAATGTACTCACAGTGCACCTGTGACACAGTGGCTCCTGAAAATCCCAGTGCCTACACGACTTCCGAGATGGAGTGACCCATTCGTCAGGCCCTGACAATTTGCCCACGATCAAATGCGCTTAGATCCTTCGTCTTACCCATACTGGGTCTGACTCTTACTGATTCCTGTCGCATCACTCCATATATTGTCGGATCGCTGCATACGTCATGTGGTTTCCTTTTACAGGGCCGCCCACAGCGCCACATTTGCATAACGCCAGCTGTCTCTAATTCAATTGCTCTTTAGTGTACATACACACATCCTTAATAAGTTCTCTGAACACCAAACACTAAAAAAAATAAAAAAGATGTACAAGTACCTGTGCAATTTGAAGGAGTTTTGACTGTATCTGTGAGTGGTATCTTTTTCCAAGTTACTTGGAAGATTTATAATTGAAATGGCTTCAAAGGGACATTTCTAAGGGAGAAAATTAAAAATAAAATTATGAATTTTGAGCCATAGGATTTAGATTTATATACAGAAACATTTAATTTGTTTATAATAATTTTAGAATAAAATTTGAAAATTTTAACCATAGGTACATTCATGCTTGTCACATGCAGAGAGCACTTTATTTGTTCACTAAAGAATTATGAAAGTTATATTTAAACAAGTGTTATATATTTTTAAAAAAAGTTCTCTATATACCTTTACACAAATACCACAGCCTATGCACAGATCTTCAGATATAACTGCTATTTTGTCATTTGGAGTTACCTCAATACATAATTTTCCTAGAAAGAAAACATGTAAAATTAGTGAGACCATATGAGACCTTTCATGTGAATGCAATCAAAATAGCATCTTTAGAACACATTTTGCAAACAAACTTTCACAAACGAAATAATCTTTCACTATGTACCCAGCAAATCAACGTTTCGTTCATTGTGCAGTGTTTCACAATTAAATCAGTAAAATTTGTCAATGATATAATCTACGGATGACTGTGATGTATGATAACATGTGATTCTGATAGCTGTACAAATGTAAACTGGATGTTAGTTTTTTTGCTGAGCTTTCTAAGTTCTATACATCTGTCAGAAAATTTTACATGGAAGGATGTTCTTATATTCAAGAAAAGATACTGATCTATGATGAATTCTTAAAACATGCAGAAGTAGCAGATCCTTCACTTAGAGGCAGAACATCATTTACTTCTGTATTATACATATTCAAGCACTTTCCTTTTATAACAACTGAAAATGAACTTGATGTACTGGAAGCGGAATTGCTTGTTATCAAGCTAAACAAATTAGAGACCATAGCAGAAACAGCTGGAATAGATGTCACTTGGTCAGAAATCTCAAAATTAAGAGGCTGTAATGGAGCTGTTAAATATACTATTCTCCTGAAAGTAATGATTGCAATACTTGTAGTTCCACACTCGAATGCTGCGAGTGAGAGAGTTTTTAGTTTAGTGTGAAAAAATCAAACCCGTTTCCAACCTAATTTAGGTTTAGAAACTGTAGAAGCACTTTTTATTGCAAAAATCAATATGCTCTCCTCTGGGCAAGTGTGTTATGAAAAAATATTTTCTGCTGAGGAACTCAAATCTGCAAAACAATGTACAGCCAAATAACTAAAGAAAGCTGTTTAATCAATTTTTTGTTGTGTAAAAAAAATGTTTCAGTCATGGTGCATATTATTTTCCACGTGAAAAATTTGAAATATTTTGATACAGATTTTCATATATATAAATGAATAAGTAAAAAATACTAATTAAATTAAATGAATAATAGCATGTTTTCCTCGGTTAAAATTATTCTTTTTGGTATGACTACTGAAAAATGGCCGAAACTACTGAAAATATCTGAAACAGGTTGGCATCTCTGCAGCATTAATTCAATACTGTTTGGAGAACCATGAATACCCAAAATTTGAAGAAATTAAAATTATTAAATATTGTAAAAATGAAAGACATCTACCTACCACAGAATCAGTATTAATAGAAAAAGATAGAGATACAGTTTGTAATGTTAATGATCCCAATAGTTTGAACGACAGATGGAAAGAATTAATTAAAATTAAACATAAAAATCAAACCAACAGAAGAAGAAAAAAAAAAAGGAAAGGCCAGAATCAAACAATAGATGGATCCACAGTAGAGGATCGGTGATGACATCGAGGCCATCCCAGGCGTTGACTCTTTAGCTCACTTGTTCTGTGGCTGCAGACAGGGTAACATTGCAAGGGCTTCCTGAAGATGGCTGCAGGGCAGCTGAAAGTACTAGAGGCAAAATTGTAGCGAAAGTAGGGTTTAGTAAAGAGGGCAGATCAACATGTGCTTGAGCACTGGGCATGAACAGGAAAAAGTATGGCATAAGAATTAAGATGGGCTGATATAGATGAGGACAGCATGTTTTGTAAATAGTGTATATAAGAGCTTTTTAGATTTGAGTTGCAATTAGTTTGATGTTAAAGTGTTGGATTAGAATTATGTGCGAGTACTGTTGGTGGTGCCGTGGGTGGTTGTGAATGTCAGTGAGTACATTTTTAAGTTACCTGAGTTCAGTTTAAGTGTTAGCATATGAATAGAGTTAAGTTGTAAATATTTTAAAGGAGTATGTACATATTGTATATTTTAAAGGGGGAAGGAGAGGGGGAGAAATGGAATATTCCTTCATATATATATATGAAGGAATACACAAGGGGGCAATTAAACTCAAGAGGTAAAAACGAACTACATGCCTGTGCGAAGATCATTTGCATACCTGACCTGCTCATATAAGTACGTAATGTACAGAACAGTAGAAGAAAACAGCAACTTACCCTGATGGAAACTGCAAAAAAAATACAAAAACAATAAGCAAGAAAGGTCAATGAGGCAAACCTCAAAAGGTAGGCTATCAATATATTACCATTATGCACATGAATTAACGATAGCGTGGGCATTAGATAGGCCAAACAAGCTATTATAGGGTAGATTTCAAAGAATATGAAATGTGCAGGATAAGGTGAACAGTGACCTTATTTCAGTACTAAAAAAGAAGAGCAAAAGTGTACACACAGTAATGTTAACCATTGTTTGAAACTGTGCAACATGTTTCACAACTGACGATAGACATTAGTTATTTGGCTTTTTAAATGACTGAAATATTTTATCTGGATAAAGGAATCAAAGTCTGAGGAAGTACTCTCTCATTTTAGTCAGGTTTTCACCATAAAGTGAATTTAGTAGAAAGAGCAGAGTGCATTGTGATTGTCCTTCACCTGCTTATATACTGACAATTTTTGGTGCAGCTACAAATCATGGCCAAAGAGCAGCATAACATATTGAACACATACATTGGTTCTTCATTCCAGTCCAAGCTACTTTCATGCAATTCAGTAGCAACTCAGACAATTTGTTTTACAACACTCATAAAATACAATGAGAAATCTAGATGTTACTCACCCATCCTGACAACAGGGCATGATTTTTTGCATTCTTGTTTGCATCGCTTGGGCTTGCATTTGTCACTGCTCACAATAGCAATTCTGGTGAGTTTATCTTGAGTTGACATTTTTGCTTATCATAGATTTTATTTCCTTAACCTAACAGAAAGATAAAAATCAAGAAATTTTTACCCCCACTTCTGCAAACAGCCCATAACAAAACTATCATAAATTCACATTTACAATAGAATATTTAGTACTTCTGCAGATTACAGATACACTCGACTTGATTTCTTTCACATCATAACTTTATTCATGTTAATTATTGGAATTTTCTCTTCATTTCAGGGTATTAAAATAATATTTGATTCTTAGAAGAATCCCTAATATCCTTGTATCATGCACTGGTTATGTTATGGAACTGTAAACTGTGGAACATTTCGGTAGTTGACTTCTACCTTCCTCAATCTACGTGAAATTAACCATGTGGTGTTAGCATCAGTCGCCGCCAGATTTCAAAACAGCTTTCAAAATAATGGGGATCTGAAAGGGAGAGCATCCGTATTGCAAGGTAGATTTCAAAGCTTTCATGGTACCTAAGGGCTTTCCGATTACTGAATGGAACGACACGTTTTGCCAATCGGGAATCGTGGATGCATCTCCGATAGTTAAAACTGGAAGTGAGGTGGAAGAGTTGCCTTTCTTGACATTATTCATATTAGGTAAGTAAATGTTCATTTCGTGTTTACGTTGACTTTCTATGTTGATTTCTGCCGTCTTTACATGATCATTGTTCAAATAACAGATTCAAATAACACATTTGACTCTTTAGATGATTCAATGTGATGAAATTAATTATTAAATTCATATAGAAAAACATTACAACTTTCAGGCCTGCAACGGACCCAATTTCAGATGTTATTAGCAGAATGGAACTGAGTACTCAACAAACATAGAAAATCAGTCACATGTTCCACCAATTGGCGGTTGATGCTATGGTATAGAGATGAGCTTCGGCCCGGGCTCGCCTTCGGAGCCTGGGCGGGCTCAGAATTCATTAACTACCGAAAAACCCGGATCCGGGCTCAGAATTACACGTCTTGAATTTCATTACTGTAATTAATTCAACACGTGTAATTCCGAGCACGGTTGAATTACACGTGTTGAATTTCTTTGTGGATTTGTTACTATGGTGGAAGGATTTTCAATTTCCTAAGCTAGCTGCCATTGCAAGACAAATTTTGCTAAGCAAGATTTGCATTATGCATTGTCCAAAGCTATGGCCCAAGCAAGGATTAGTTTAAGGAGGTCTGGTATCGAAAAACTGGGGAAAAAATCACATTCCCATTTTCTGTATTTTATTAAAAATCAAGAATCTTATCTTTAAAATGATGTATTAATTTCCAAAATTGTGCAGTTAGAAGTATTGTTATTTTTTTTTTTTAAATTTCCTCACTCCCACAATTTTTGGGGTGACAATGGTTTTTAATGCAGCAGGTCAAGTTTTAGAGAAAAGAAGATCAAGTTGAAGCGCTGAGGCATTAGATGCAATTCTCTCTCTCTCTCTTTTTTCATGATAAACTTGATCTGGAAACTGCACACACATATGATAATATTGTGATTATTATACTATTAAGCACAATGTTACAAAATACAGAATAATCTGGTCTGGAATGCTTTTGCATTCTTTTTTTTTTTTTTAATTTTGGAAATTTCCCTACATGCTTTTTTTTATATTCTACTACATCCATCACTCTAAACTACCTTTACAAATTAGCATATATGTAAATCATATTGCAAAGATTAGTTTATTAGAGTCAAAATTTCAAACACTTGCAAGTGTTTGTACGACGTACGTTTTATAATGCAATTTATTCAAAATAAAAGTAAACTTAGAAATCAAAAAGAAATAACAAATGGAATTTTGTTTCTAAATGATTTTCTTTTCTTCAGCTTTAACCAAAATTACCGATTCCCCTGATATGGTCGAAGGGCACGTTGATATTTATTTTCAAATCCACATTTTAGAACATTTGGCTTTATGCGTAGTATTTCTAAAAATATATTAATATTGTGATGTGGATTAACTGAACAAAACGTTTTAAACTAATCCTTGCTTGGGCCATATTCTTTGGCCAGTGTATAATGCATAAATGCAAGCCTTGATAAGCAAAATTTTCCAAGAATCCAGGCCTGGACGAGCCCGGGCTCAGCTAACACATGTAAACAAAGAAAGCGGGCCGGGCACGGGCTCTAGGCCTTTGAACCCGGCCGAGCCCAGGCTCCTAAAATTGAGCCCGAACTCATCTCTACTGTGCTACTACCAATGTAGTGGGTAACTTGCATGTGGAAGTGTAATAGTGGCAATTGTAAATAACCTTTAATAATAGCTGTAATATAATGGGAATGTTAATTTTATGAATTTTAATGTCGTGTAAATACTTAAGACACTTTTAATGGTTAAATATTAATGTGAATATGTAAAAAATTGAGAACACTGCAGTTTAAGAATATGTTAAAAGTTGAAATCATGAGAAACTTTCGATGCACATGTATTTTTCTATTTGCGGAGCCAGCAAGTCTAATAAAATAATCAGTGTCAGCAAACTTCCAAGATGGAAAACATGCTAGGATGTCATGAAGTTCTGGTATCTACAATCAAAGATTGCTTTCTTTTATGGGCAATTCAAGAGGAAGTAGCCAACTTCCATTCGTTAGCAAAGATATGTTGTGAACATGCGGTCAGCACTAGAGGCTACAGTTTGGAGATTAGTCGTGGAAGACAATGAGAAGGGGTTTTGCAGACAGAGGAAGATAACATGTTTGGGAGCACATCTGACGAAGAGGGCAAGAAAGTGGTTGTTGTGTTTTGAGGAAGGAGTTTTAGAGAAGGAGTGAGTTGTCTCTACACACGAGCAGGAAGGAATGTCGGTAGTGGGCGATTAACGTACGCGTACCCTTTCGCCTGTGACTCGGAGTTAACACGAAATTTAACAATTTCATGGAAATAAAGGATTCTATCTCTGACACCAAATAGTTTTATTCACTGATGACTGACTCCTTAATAATGTCTATAGTGCTTTTCGAACCCTGCAATTCCTGATTTACTCATTTAACAGTACAGGTAATAGAGTTAAAACAGCACTATGACAGAAGTGTTGACAGGGACAGAGTATATGTCTTGTAAATCTCTTGGGAATCTGTTTTTAAGAATGAGATTGAGAAGAAAAGGTGGTTTAACTGCAATCCTGTAACCAAAAGATTTGAAAATTGAGCAAACTTTATGAGTGAAGGACAGTCTACAGGGCATAGTGCCAAAAAACTGATGAGGGATAAAAGGTTCAGGAAATAAACTACTAGTTCTATTCTGTGACTCTCAATTTCTTAATCAGTCAATGTACCAGGTGGAAGGCCATGCAATTTACCCCAATGTTGATGATGTTCTGATATTCTTTTCATAAATCAGGAGGTCTACATTGCATATAAGGTTTTATACAGTATACCAATGCATGACAAAAGGTTATTAGGGATTCTTCTAATTTTTAGTGTGTTATGTGCTTCACTGCCAATTCTTATCACTATGATATTGAACACACTTTTCTCAAAGATTTATTACAACAACATTTAACCTGTTTTTCTAATTACAAAAAAATCCATACAGTATTTAAACTGTTTTCTAGTCAAACAGATTCAAAGTAAATGCGACGCTGCGGTGTATCGTTCACAAACTTCCTCTGTGCAGGGCTAGGAATGCCAAAATATATCATAAACAAGAAACTGAAGGATAAAGTTGTAGAAGTTGAAAGTTCCTCTGATAGAGCTGCACGACTCGTTATCCAACTCTCGAGGAGATACCAGGCTCAGATTATTCAAACTTATGCACCCACCACAAGTCATCCTGAAGAAGAAATTGAAGAATTTTATGAGGAAATTCATCATCTAAATAATAAAGGTAAGCAGCACTTGAAGATAATTACGGGAGATGATTTCAATGCAAAAATAGGGCAACGGCAACAGAGTGAAACTTCAGTAGGTAAATTTGGTCACAACAACAGAAACCAGCGTGGAAATACTCTCGTTGAGTTTGCAGTGGCAGAAGGGTTTTTCATCTTGAACTCCTTTTTCAAGAAAAAGCTGCACAAGAAATGGACATGAAGATATCCAAATGGGACAAGTGAAATTGATTTTATTATGTGTAACAAAAAATTCGTCATGGAAGACTGCAGTGTGCTAAACAAGTTCAACACAGGTAGTGACCATAGATTGGTGAGATGTAAGATGCAACACTAAACTCGAACGTGGCAAGCTCATAAGACAAACAAAATGTATTGACATAACCAACCTTAAAAAACACCATAATACCTTCAAGTTGGAACTGAAGAACAGATTCTCTGTTTTAGAAGGCCTAACATTGGAAGAAGTGGATATTTCTGAAGTTAACAGAACAGTAACCAAAGCTCTTATGGAAACAGCAACAAAATTAGCTAGGTCTAAGATCAAGTTGCATGTGAACAAATTATCAGGAAAAACCAAAATGTTAATGCAAAAAAGAAGAGAGATGAGGACAACTAAAGAAGATGTGACTTCCAAGGTGGAGTATATAGAGCTATGCAAGACAGTATGAAAAAGTATCACTGAAGATGCAAGGAAATTCAACTGTGAACTAGTAAGGAAAGCAATTGAAAACAACCAAAGCCTAAAGATAGCAAAGGGACATCTCAATAAGGGAAGAAAACAGATTATGGCACTGCGAAAAGAAGATGGTTCTGTAACAAGAAATAGAGGCGAAATTTTGACAAGAGTGGAAGATTTCTACTCCAAATTATATGAAAGGGATGATACATGTACTCCAGACATCATTATATTTGGATTCCGTGCAGGAAGGTCGCACATCGTGTGAGCTCCTGCGAGTGAACTTTAGTGCAAGCTTTTCGTCGTCGTCGGCCGTTCGTCTTGTTCTGCGATTAGATAGTTTCTGGGTTACCAGTCTATCCGAATCAGTCCGGTTAGGGGATCTTTTAGTTGTTAAGCTTTTTTCAAAGCTCAATTAAAATTTTCTCGAATCCACTTCTCTTCGTTTCAGCTTCAAGCCCATCGAAAAAATTAAGAGAATTTCAAGTTCTGATGTTGTAGAGCAAAAGCCTGACGCCAAGAAAAGCGATGCTGTTTCCCGTTCCACATCTACTTTCACGGGAAATCCGGAGTCAACTGAAAAGCCAGATCCAAGAAGATCTAGAAGAATTAAGAACCTTCCGCCGGAACTTTGTAATAGTATCCAAAAAAGAACAAGAAGAAGATTGGTAGGTAAAAAAATTTCTTATTCTGTGCCTCAGAAAAATCTAGGCACGTCATCTGACAAAAAAGTTGTCGATGACTCTTGTATGTCTGTGCCAATTCCAGACATAATATCTGAGAAAATATCAGATATGAAAAAAACACCGGTGAGATGCCCGGGCGATGGGATTTCTGAAAAAATTACAAATATCATTAAAACACCGAAGAGATGCTCGGGCGATGGGATATCTGATAAAATATCAGATATCATTAAAACACCGGAGAGATGCCCGGGCGATGGGATATTTGTAAAATTTTCAGATATCAATAAAACACCGGTGGGATGCCCGGGCGATGGAATATCTGAGAAAATACCAGATATGATTTATGAAAAGTCCGAGAAAATTCCGGACAACCTTACCCAAGAGGAAGGTTTTATAGAAAACAGACCTGAGACGGCTTCGGCGTCAGGCTTTTGCAATGAAAAAAAAAAAAAAAGGCCCTTTTTGGGGCCGAGTACATTTTCCAAAAAAATAACTGTGCAAATACAAAACACAAAAAGTGTTGAAAAAAAGGAACAACCTCAGTCATCTTACGAGCATAAGTTAAGCTCAAAAATAAAGGATGCTGTAAATGACACAGAATTAATGAAAAATGATACAAATAAATACCTGCGTAATATTAATATATTACACAGAGAAAAAAAAAGTTGTCCCTAAAAGCAATGTACAGAATTCTGTGCTACAAGAAAGAATTGAAAAACATCGCAAAAATTTCCAAAACACAAATGTCACAGAGAAATTGATTGCTGATGTTGACAAATATCTAGGCGAGAAGGAAAAACAGAAAAAAAAAAAAGGCCCTTTTAAGGGCATGGGACAGAATTCTGTGCTAAAAGAAAAAATTAAAAAACATCGCAAAAAAAAATTCCAAAACACAAAAGTGATAGAGAAATTGATTGTTGATGTTGAGAAAAATTTAAATGAAAATGCTACGCATAAGCAAAAAAAACTGGTTACTCCAACCGTGGAAAAACCAAAATATTTCGCTGGCAGGCTTAGCAAAGAAATTAAAGAGGCAGAAAAAAATAACTGTAATGAAGAGGCTCAATTGCAGTATGCTAATAACAACGATGAAGAAATGCTTCGGTTAAATGCTGTTACTAGTGAGGAAGGGAAAAAAAACAACGGCATATTTAGGGGCCGTTCATTTTCATTTTCCTCCTTCTCTGAGGAAGGGGAAAAAAACAACAGCATATTTAGGGGCCGTTCATTTTCCTCCTTCTCTGAGGAAGAAAAACGCCCTCTTAGTGGAACCTTTCCCTCATTCTCTGAGGAAGAAAGCAAAATTGACCTATTAATTAAAAAAGTTAAAGGAATGTCCACGAGTGAGAAACTTACGGAAAAAAAATAAATGGAGAAACCGATAAAAAACAAAAAAATAGTGAATGGACCATCCATCAAATAGCAGAATTAGCTGCCAAACTGGTCAAAAGCAAGGAAGCAATCAATTGTAATGCTGACCAAGTTATCGAAATTAACAGCAATATAAATAAAATTGAAACAGTAAAAAATGATGAAAAAAAAAACGAGGATGAATTTTTTTCCTCTGAAACAAATGGACTTAATATATTAATTTGGAATGCGCAAGGCATCAAAAGGCAGCATAGAGAATTCTTAGCCTACCTAAAATACAAAAAAATTGATATTGCGCTAATTAATGAATCCTGGCTAATGGACAGAATTAAATTCAAAATTCCCAACTACAAGGTTTACAGAAAAGACAAAACCTCCCAAAGTGGGGGAATTTTGATTGCAGTGAAAGATAAACTAGAGCAAAGTGAAGCGATATGCAACACAGAGGATGGCATGGAAGCGCACTCGGTTATTATTCAAACAAAAAATAACCCGATTAAATTTACAGCACTATACAATCATCCCAAACACACTATTACCAGGGAAGCTCTAGATAAGCTTTTCGAGGAAAATATTCCTACGGTCATTGCGGGAGATTTTAATAGTAAACACCGCTATTGGCACTGCCCAAGAGCTAATAAAAGTGGGAACAATATTTTCAGATATCTTTTAAACCAAAACATTGACTTGGGGCGCCATCTGAACCCACACGAACGGCGCTCAGAGGAACTAGCAATATACTAGATTTTGCACTCCTGAAGAATAATAAATATTACTTTGAAATTTATACTGAGGCGGCGCTCTCCTCTGACCACAATCCAGTTCACCTCCAGCTTTATACTGACAAAACTGTGAAGGTAGCACCCAAAATGGTCACTAACTTCAAGCAATTTGAAGGGAAAATTAAACTAGTGCCACCCCCAGTAATTGGAGACTGTAATAGCAAAGAAGAAACTGACACAGCTATTAAACTCTTTAACCTCGCCATTAAAAAAATTATGGAAGAATGTCAAACTCCTGCTAAAGAGAAAAAAAATCCGTACTATTTACCCAAAGAAATTTTGGAACTTATAAAAGAAAAAAATAGGTACCGAAGCAAGTGGCAAAGAACAAGAAATAAAACGTTCTATGACCTTTATTGCTGCATAAATAGACAAATTAAAAGAGAAATCAGAAAATTCGAGAATGGGTCATGGGGTCAAGTATTAGAGGAGGCTCATATTGACTACTCTGAAAATTCGGATAAAAAAAACAAAATGACTCTATGGAATCTTACGTCGAGCTTGCAAAATAAAAATGTCAAATTACTCCCACCCCTTCAAAAAGAAGATGGGACGGTAGTTAGAACTGACGAAGAAAAAGCAGAAATTTTTGCAAACTCACTAGAAAAACAGTTTAAAATAAATGACATCCCTGACACTGATGTAGCCATTAAAATGAAAAAGGCCCTGAATACTTATTTTAGACACGCGGAGGATGTAGAAAATTCTAGAGTCATCGCCCAAAGTGCACAACTCTATGAAGAATTTACTAATAAAAAAAAACCTGTATTAACATCCCCAATTAAAAGCAAACAGAAAGTCTCTTTTAAAAAAAATAGAAGCACAAGGCATAGAAAACAGCAGCCAAAAGTACAAAATGCTACGGCCTCTTTTACGTCCGATAGACAAGTTAAAGGTGCTACGACCTCTCGCGGGTCCGGAACGCCAGAAACTGAAAAGATAAGAAATAAAAAAAGCCCTTTTAAGGGCCAAAAAAAAATTTTTGTTCCTCCTGACTTTGAAAAACCACTACCCATCAGTGAAAGGGAAGTTACGTTTCATATTAATAATCTTAAAAATAAAAAGGCACCAGGCAATGATGGCATAAATAATAAAATTATGAAAACATTACCGGAAGAATATGTGCAAACCCTTACTAAAATATACAATTGTGCCATTAAAATAAATTACTTCCCTGATATTTGGAAGACAGCAGAGGTAATACTATTACCCAAGCCAGGCAAAAACCCGGCAATTCCTGAAAATCACAGACCGATTTCGTTGCTCCCAACCATGGGAAAAATCTTTGAAAAAATAATTCTTATTAGAATGCAACAATTCTGTGAGGAATTCCCAGTAATTCCATTTACTCAAGGAGGTTTTAGAGATAAACACTCCACGGTGCACCAACTCTCTAGAATAACTGAAAAATGTGCTGAAGGAATTATAAAAAAGGAACACACAGCAGCCATATTTCTGGATGTGGCAAAAGCATTCGATAAATGCCCACATGAGGCAATTATCTACAAGCTAATAGCACATGATTTCCCACCCTGGATTATACACATAATCAAATCATACCTCACTAACAGAACATTCTGTGTAAAAATCAATGGGAAAAAATCGTTAAAAAAAAAAAATCGAAGCTGGTGTACCTCAAGGCAGTGTACTCGCACCAACGCTGTATTCTATCTTTACGTCAGACTTTCCCAACTATAATAACAGGAATCTGACTACAGCTCTCTATGCTGATGACACTGCACTCGCTTATACTTCCAAAAATAAAAATCAAGCAACTTTCATGTTGCAACATTATGTTGAAAAACTTGAGAAATATTTCTTAGATTGGAAAATTAAAATCAATACCGAAAAACTCAAGCAATTCTATTTTCTAGGATTAAATGCAATCACAATCCAGACTTTGAAATAGAAATGTATAAAAAAAAATACCTTGGGTAAATGATGTTAAATATTTAGGACTTTTTATGGACCACAACCTAAACTGGAACAAGCATATTAAAGAAACTGTGTCCAAATCTCTTAAGATCAGAGGAAGTCTCCAGCCAATAATAAAAAATAAAAGGCTTAGCAGGAAAAACAAAACTTTGATATGGAAAGCCTGTATCAGCCCTGTTATTACTTATGCCTGTCCTATCTGGGGTAACTGCAACAAACAGCAGAAAAATAAGATTACCTCATTTCAAAATAAAACCCTACGATATATGGTTGGACTTGATGGAAGAACTTCAAACCATGCTATCCGAAGCATGCTAAATATTAATTCCATCCATTACACGATGTATGACTTAGCTTACAGATACTATGAAAAAGCTAAGATTCATCCTAATCCTCTGGTCAGAGCGGCCATTAACTATACTGTCAATGAAACTGACAGTTATAAAAGGCCAAAAACTATCTTGAATAAAGTTCCAGAAATGAACCCAATTCACAGCTACCCTAGCAAAAAAAATAACAATAATTGGGACTAGGTTTAGAGGGTATTTCTCACCTATGAAGAATTTCTGATAAAAAAAAAAAAAAGGCTCTTTTAAGGGCCGTACTCTGATTTGCAAATATACTTCACACATGTGAATAAATCTCGTTAAATAAAAAAAAAAAAAAAAAAAAAGAAGGGGGGCTCCTCTAAGAGCCGTACTCTGTTTTGAAAACATACTTCACCCATGTGAAGAAACCTTGTTAAATAAAAAATGAGAAAAAAAAAAAAAGGCTCTTTTAAGGGCCTTACTCTGATTTGCAAATTTACTTCACACACGTGAATTAATCTCGTTAAATAAAAAAAAAAAAAAAAAAGAAGGGGTGGGCTCCTCTAAGAGCCGTACTCTGTTTTGAAAACATACTTCACCCATGTGAAGAAACCTAGTTAAATTAAAAATGAGAAAAAAAAAAAAAAAAAAGGCTCTTTTAAGGGCCGAGCAAAATGTTGCATAAAAGATTTATCTTTTTTGTACTAAATATCTCTGCCCCTAAAAAAACAAGGTATTGTTGGTCTTGCCTTTTATTTTAAAATTTGTTGTTGTTTTTCTCTGATTAAAAAACAAAACAAAACAAAACAAAAAAAAAATTAAAAAAAAAAAAAGGCTCTTTTAAGGGCCGACAAAATGTTGCATACTCTAAACGAGTATCTTAAACCTCGATCGGTGTAATTTTGTGATCACACCACCCCAAGCTATGGTTACTCTGACATGCCTGTCAAGAAGCAACAAAAGTAAACCTGTGAAAAAATTCTGTAAACCAATGGGGAAAAATCTTTTCTCTCATTGGCTGGCGAGCAACACTGAGCAAATAGCCAGTTTTGTCTTACCCGGTGTTCAAAGACGATTTTCTCTGGGAAAGATGTTCTGTGTGTGATGTTTTTTTTTCTAGGTTCCCCTTTCCCGTGTCCTTTCCTTCCTTTCCCCCTGTGCTCTTCTGTGGCACAGGTGTACCGGCATTTTTCTGCGGAGAGAAATATCACTTGAAATGGCTTGTTGTTACAGGTAAGTATGTAGGGCAGCTTACAACTTCACTTCTTAACGGGTAACCGTCTACTCCCTCTCCTCTAATATTTCCATACTTTTCTTTCGTACTATCCTATCAGGGAAATCTGTTCCCAAATATCTAATATTCCTCTTTTTCACCTGACAAAAGGCGCAGAGCGCTGAGGGTTCGGGTCTCTCAACCTCAGATAGGAAATATCTCTCTCTACTCCAGACATCATGAAAGGTACCAGTACCTGAGTCCTCCCAGTCCTCCCAGCACAAATTGCACATGCAATCAAGAACATGAAGTGGGGAAAAGCTCCAGGAGAAGATGGAATTACTGTAGACATCACACAAGAAGCAAGTGGAGAAATCGAAACAGTACTCGCCCAAATTTTCACTCGATGCCTTAATGAAGGGAAGATTCCTGAAGATTGGAACAATGCTACAATGATTCTGCAACATAAAAAAGGTGGCATTGAGGATCTCAGGAACTACAGACCTATCAGCCTCCTATCAGTGGTTTATAAAATCTTCACTAAAGTTCTTTCACACAATTTGAAGGTAACACTGGACATGGCTCAACCGAGAGAACAAGCTGGATTCAGGAGTGGCTACAGCACAATAGATCATATCCACGTACTGAGAGAACTAATTGAAAAAGAGCGAGGGAATATGAACTTCCATTGTGCATGGTTTCTATCGATTATGAAAAAGCCTTTGATTCGGTGAAACCATCAGCAGTTACAATGGCTCTGAAATATTGCAGTATTGAAGATGGATACATTAATATTATTAATAACATCTATGAAAATTCAAGTGCAAAGATTCGGCTGTTTGAGAAC
The DNA here is from genome assembly GCA_039090855.1 of Macrothele yani. Lineage (NCBI taxonomy): Eukaryota > Metazoa > Arthropoda > Arachnida > Araneae > Macrothelidae > Macrothele > Macrothele yani. The sequence continues at coordinate 131,085,995 of CM076995.1, read as the reverse complement.
ACAGTACACATAATAATTGGAAAAGGAGTGAGACAAGGTGACACCATATCTCCCAAGCTCTTTAATGCCACATTGAAAATGTATTTCAATCACTGAACGGGGAAAACAAAGGGATAAAGATTAACGGAGATTACCTAACCCACTTTCGTTTTGCTGATGATGTAGTCATTTTTGCAACTACCCCATCAGAGCTGCAGAGTATGATCCAGGAACTTACTGACAAGAGTAAAGAAGTGGGATTAAAAATGAACTTTCAGAAGACAAAAGTGATGTTCAATGCTTTTACGAGAAATAAAGATTTATCGATTGATGGAGAAAAGCTGGAGATTACAGACACGTACGTTTATCTTGGACAGCAGATATCAAGTGAGGGTCACATTGATCAAGAAATTAATCGGCGTACAAAACTGGCCTGGAGAGCTTTTGGAAGAAACAGCATAATTTTCAAGAGCAATATTCCATTATGTCTTAAAAGAAAAGCGTTTGACCAATGCATCCTTCCAGTGCTTATGTATGGTGCAGAGACGTGGACCTAAACTAAAAGAGACATACAAAGGTTGCAGACAACTCAAAGAAGCATGGATAAGTGCATGCTTGGTGTAACCAGGAGAAATAAGAAGAGGAACTCGTGGATCAGAAAAATGACAAGAGTGGAAGACATGATCAGAGTCAAATCCCTGAAATTGCAATGGGCTGGACATACTGCCATAAGGACAGACCATCGATGGACAGCCGAAATTTTAGATTGGATTCCAAGGGACAGGAAAAGACCCAGAAGAAGACCACATGGGAGATGAGTGGATGAAATTTGAAAGTATGCGGGAGTGACATGGAGGAGACTGGCACAAGACATACTGTTGTGGAGGAAACTTGGGAAGACCTTCGTCCAGCAGAGGATTGATAATAGTTGACAATGATGATGATGATTATCATATATCATCTCATCATTATTGTCAACCATTATCAATCCAATGCTGGATGAAGGCCTCTACAAGTTTCTTCCACAACAGACCTCAGCACAGACTTCATTGTAAAAAGTAGTGAGAAAAGTGACTTTTTTGGAGAAAAAAGTGAGAAAAGTGACCATTTTTTTTAGTGACTAAATAGTGACTGCTTAAATAATTGAAAACCAGACTAAACCGTTTAAAACGATAGAACACACACACACACAGTATATGGATAGAACATGTAAATTTGCACTTTGAACGGATTTACTTTATTCTTTGCTCAACAGTGAACAATTCACTTTATAATTTGTGATAGAACATATGTTAATCAATGTGATTATCTGTTGTAAAAAAAAAAACAATATATTGGATGGGCTGGTGATTCCTTTCAATATTTTTATACACTACTGTTTGTGAAAATTGCAACACAAAGAAGGAGGAACCATGCGATTTGAATGAAATGTATACAAAACATTACTGATATGACTGTACATAAGTGATTTAATTTTCGGAACAATACAACAATTTTTACCTGCAAAAATCCGTATCTTGTGAAGCCTCTGCGAGCTGCAATAAGAGCTTCGAGACGCGTTGGCATTGAATGGTGTCCTGGGTAATTGCTTGACAGGCAGCATGTATACGTGGCCACAGATCAGTGGTACTGACCGCTGGAGGACTTTGATGGGCCAGTTGCCAAGTGACCATATCCCAGACATGTTCAATAGGCGACATGTCTGGTGAACATGCGGGCCAGGGAAGAAGTGGTATCTGCTGTGTTGCAAAGAGGGCTTGAACATTCCTGGCAACATGAGGTCAGGCATTGTTCTGCTGGAATATAGCGCCTGGAGTGCTACAAAGGAAGGGTATGACTTCTGCCTGTACAACTTCCCTGATGTAGTGGTCGCTGGTGATATTGCCCTCAAGTCATAGCAGCCGAGATCGCGAATGTTACCCAATGGCACCCCACACCATCACACTTGGAGTTCGGCTTGTATGACGCTCAACAATGTATGCTGGAAGAAGGCGCTCACCACAATACCGTCTAATGCATATGGGGCCATCACGGTAGTCCAAGTTGAATTGGGACTCAACCGAAAACACGACATGTTGTCAATTAGCACGCCACTGTCTGCATTGAAAACCCCATTGCAGCCTGAGGCATCCATGGTTCAGGATCAAAGGAATCTGCCGCAAAGGGATGCGTGCAACCAGTCCTCTGTGCAACAGACGCGTCGAACTGTGGAGGCAGACAATGCCACACCTGTTTCATTGCTCCACTGTTGTGCAAACACTTGCGAATATGCGGAATGGTTTGCCACTGCCATGTGGACGAGGTGTCGGCCATCTGCGGTGTCGTCACATTTCTCGGTCCACTGCCGGATTGCCGATACAACTGGTTCTCCTCGGTCCACTGCCACCACACGCACTTCACTATCATGGCGTTATGTCTCGTCCGAGCCGCAATGCCACGGTACAAAAATGCACCTTCACACAGACCAATCATTCGTCCCTGTTCAAACTCTATCGTATGATGATATTGTGCCCTTCATTGTCACCAAAGCATTATTGAATCCTGGAGACACTTTCACAACTCGCTGTCCGCGATGCACTACTGGTGTGTATCCTAAACAGCCCACTCTTTATATCCCTCACTCGACTGTTCAGGTGGCGCTGCTGGGCCAAGACATGCGCAATACTCTGCATTTCTAATCATTTGCATGTCCTACCCTGCTCTGCATATCCTGTATGTGTAAGTTTCGTGTGATTACCATCATTCCTTCATGGTGTTGCAATTTTCACAAACAGTAGGTTATTTTATCAGCATGATGGCATTTGATTATTTATATACTGCACTAGCAAAATAAGTATGCTCTAGAAATTATTACATATACAAACAACAGGTTTATATAATGAAAGACTAATAATAAAGAATGAATGTAATGTTTAAAATTTGAAAATTATTTTTTTTTAATTTGAAAAAAAATATATATATAAAAACGTTCTTTCTTGATGTGTACTACTGTATACTGAAGTGAACCATAATACAGTGTTAAAGTTTACTATTATACAATGCCATTGGAACTCAATAATAGAGCAACCTACGAGCCCGTAAGTTATTCTACCAAGCAGTTAGAAAATCGTTTTAAGGCATTCTTCAAGAAACTTAAAATTCCACAAATGAGAAGATATGAACCTGAATTTCCCTTTCTTTTTGCAACTGTTAAGTTTCATAAAGATCCAGTGAAGTTCAGATTCATAGCTAGTGGAGTCAGGAGTCATAAAAAGAAATTTGATCTAGCTTTTGAAGAAATCTTGAAGGTCTTGAAACACATCAGTAACTGTACTACTAATTTGAAGTACAGAGATTTTTGGATAATTAATAATAATGCAGAAGAAATTTCCACTATACTCGAAGTAAATCCCTTAGATATTAATAGTTATGATTTTGAGAACCTATATACTAATCTGCCTCAATCAGATATAATCACCACCTTTAAAGAGCTGTACGCAGAATTTAAACTTAACCAATTTGTTAATGTAGGAGCCTGGAACTCTTATCCCAATTGCTGCTTAAAAAATAACCATATCTTATATAATAATACTCTCTATAAGCAAGTAAACGGTATCCCTATGGGAACGTCAACATCCACAAGTATTGCAAATCTATTCCTGTTCTTTAAGGAATATAAATTCATTAAAAATCACTCCACTTACTCCGATAACTACCTTTACACATTTAGATATATTGACGATCTGCTGTGTATAAATAATTCAGAAGTTATAGAGAGTGATTTTGATAATATCTATCCTAGCTCTCTTAACTTATGTAAAACCAACCACAGTAATCAGGAACTAGAGTTCCTAGACTTAAGCATTAAACTTAACAGAGGTAACCCATCTATTAGCCTCTTTGATAAAAGAGTTAATTTTCCTTTCAAAGTAATTAAATATCTACACTGGAATAATAACATATCAACCAAAGTAATTGAGAATGTACTAATTTCTCAGGTGCTTAGAATTTCAAGAATTTGCAGCAACAATTTGGACTTCAATTACCACATTAATATACTATTAGACAGTTTTCTAGAGAACAAAATTCTTACTTCTTTCATCAAAAGAACTTTAAGAAAAATTATTCTGGGTAATAGAGTAAGGTTGGCAGATCTGCTTTAATTTTCTACACAGTTAATAATATGATTCTGACCAATGAAAGCCTTTTGGAAGTTAGCTAGAGGATGCATATTAACTACAAAAAGGAACCTTAGTGCTGTGGATAAGAAGGTCCTATTAAAAATAAAAAATTAAATAATATAGACAAAATCAGAAAAAAAACTTAAAAATATGTTTATAAAAGAAAATAAATATAAAAGAAAACTAGTTATTCACTCACTAGAATAGCTATACTAAAAATAGTAAAACTAACATTAAAATTAATAGGATTCTGAAGTCTACAGAAGCTCACTAAGGTGATTAAATACATGCAAAGATTATTAAATACACTACTTGTGTATTTCATAATATTTCTCATGTATTCTGGAGAGTTAATTCTGCTCTTTCTGATCAAACAGGTCCACAATCTTAATTATATTTTTCTCAAGTTAAAATCTCCGCGAGTAAGATTTTCTTTCAGTGTGTAGAGGCCTTCAAGCCCCACCCACACTGCCCCCCAGCGACTAGGGAGTGGCAGGGGTGTTTTGAAGTTTGGGGTAAAAGGTCGCCCATGTTTCCTCAAGAGTGGAAGAAGTTAAGTTGCATAAGAGGTAAGCTCTCTTCATTGTCTTTGGGTTTTAGGTTTTCCAGGTTCAAAGTTTGAACTTCTTGAACGTTTTTTTTTTTTTTTTTTTTGCTTTAAGCATTTAAGCACTAGCAAGTCTATTAACTTTTTTGCGGATTTTAACTCTTTCTTTTCTTGGTAACTTTGCGCGTTTTTAGGGAACTAAGGCTAAGCAGCCGGCCGTTCCATTGTTCTTGTAGTCTGCGATGTGTTTTCTATGTAGTTAAGGTTTTAATAACTACTTAATTATGCACTTAAAGCACTTCTGAAATACTTTGTACATATTGCAACTAATTGTTTCAGTCATATAACCTTCGCAATGCATTTCTTTAGTTTATAATTGTCTTTATTTTATTCTCGTTTTTGTGTTGTCAGAAGTTGTATAGTAGGGGGTTTTTATAATCCAGTTTTCTTTCAAGAATCTGTGCTTTAGAAAAAAATTAATATTTCCTTTTTTATTGCAATGTTTAAGAATTTGTAGTACTTGAGTATTGCTATTCAGGTTTAAATTCTATCTCAGGCGACTAGGTAATTTGGCAATTTGTTATTGCTGAACATTTTTTCTGATTCATTATGTCACTCTTACAACTTGAGTTTTCTATAATCATCATCTTTCTGTTTATTAGTAACAGATGAAGAGCATGGGTCGGGCCAGGAAAGTTATGGATGCAAGCTAAATTGTTAACTAAAGCTTGGTCATACAACTCTGTGGAGGTTATGACATATATATATATATATTTTTTTTTTTTTTTTTTTTTTGTGGGCTTATTACTTGCATCTACGACTTTGCAGAAACCCATTTCCAAATAGGTCTTTGTGGAAGTGAGAAAATGCAGAGTTTTTGCTGGTCCTTGATAAAGCCAAGGCTCAGTATTCTCGACACTTTCTACATTCAGTTGTTCTATTTTTTCTCTTTTTACTCACACCGGTCAATACATAACCTTTTCTATGTTGTACTTGGTATGAGTCAAAAAATTTTTTGCTTCAGTCTCTTCTTAATAGAATGTGAATTCTGAATTTTCATAACTGCTGCGTTGCGCGTTTTGATCTTCAGGTTATTTTGCAACTTTCGTTTTAAATTCTTAAGTTTTTCTTATGTTTTCGGCTATGCTCTTAAGTATATATATATATATATATGTATGTATATATTGTAATATAGAGCTCATTTATTTTAAACAGAAATCTAAGAAGAATGACAAAACAAGGTGATATAAAATAAAGGGTGTATCTGAAATAATTTCACTCTTCAAATATCATTTATTTTTCAAATAAATTTCAGCAGTTTACTTTGAAAATCAAATGTGTAGAGGGTAAATTACTTTTATGCTTCTTAATGAATAACAAGAAGGATGACACCGAATTTTCGGATGCAATAAGCATGTCTTTTGAATGCATTCTGATGCAAATTAAATTTATCAAAGCTATTCAAAATCGATGGAACATGTTTGGAAAACAATCAATCGGTTCCAACAATCGATAAAATATCCAGAAACATCTACTTAGTTCTACCAGTGGCTAAAAAATATGTTACCAAAATTAACAAATGGTGAACAAAAAGTTTATCATAACACAAGGAAGGTACTAGAGATGAAGATATTTTCAAATCAAACAGTTAAAATGAGAAATATAGAAGGAAACATGATATAAATCTATGTCTGCTAGCGGAAAAATTTTGCATAACGGAAAAGTTTAAAATTATTCTTCATTAATACAGATAATTTGACATGGACCAGGAACATCAAACAAAGATTTTCGCTCTCTCCACGTTTCTAAGTGAGTCACGGAAAAATTATCATTGGCCGCCACCGGGAATCGAACCCAGGGTCTTCCAGTTACGCGCCAGGTATGCTTCCACTACACCCCAGTGGCCTCGAATTCCTCCAGACTCGCACACGCTAACTGCCAAGCCAATTTGGCAGGTTGCTTCTTGGAGCCCCGCACAATGCTGGGGATTCACCAAAGATGGTAAGCAGCAACTGAAGAAATAATTAGAATGCAAATGAATAATTAATACATACATTTGATGTGTACCAGGAACATCAAACAAAGGTGTTCGCTCTTTACACGTTTATAAGTGAGTCACAGAAGTTAGTGTGTGTGAAGTCTGAAGGAAAAATTAGAAATTACAGGCAAAATATTTTCCATCAAGAGCTGCATCCGCTGCAGAAAGAATTTTTCAAATCAGAGTTTTAGAAACAGAGATATCGGGAGAAACGAAATTTACTTTTTACGCCCTAGCGGAGAGTCTATGCGTAACTTAAAGAAGTGACCATACCTAAAATAGTCTTCGACATAAATAGATACAAAAAGTAAAAGAATTTTTTCAATCGGCCGTTTAGAAGCAAATATGTGGAATAAAATGTATTTTGAATTTGGCATTATCTGCTTACGCCCTCTGGAGGCAAAATTGTGATTGGTGAAAAAAAAACGAAATAAAGGATCATCATTCGCACATTTCAAGCTTCCCGATGCAAAAAGAATTTTTGAAATCGGGCAATTGGTTGCAGATATATGGTGACCACAGACGGACGGACAAACCAATAAAATAAGCACGACAATCTTTTTTACAAACCACGTGCTAATAAAGGCACACACAAAATGCCTAGCTACCACTCAAAACTAGAGCATGAAAGGACTGCCGGCTTTCTTCCTTCCTAGGCTCCCAGCAACAGTGCCTCCTCACTTTAGTTTTCCCCATGGCAGGACTAGATAAAACAAGAAAGATGACACCGAATTTTCGGGTGTAATTAGCACGTCTTTTTAATCCATTCTGATGCAAATTAAATTTATCAAAGCTATTCAAAGTCAATGGAACCAAAATGGTAAACAATGGTATTAGATGGAAGAAAGAAGTTTTTCAATCGGGTTTTTAATCCCTCAGATACTGCTGTAAACGGAATCGTGAGCTTATGGCTTCTGGTTGCAGACTTGTGCATTAAGAAAAATATGAATTTATATGAGAAACATTTCACACCGGAAACGCTCTCCTACACAGAAATAATTTTACAAATCGGACTCTTAGAAAAAGAGATATCGATAAAAATGTGACTTTACGCCCTGGTGGGAAAACCATGCATTATTTTAGGAAGAAAGAATTTGCGAAAGGTTTTTTCCATATGAGCGGTATCAGTTCAAGGAAAAAAAAATTTAGTTGAGTTTCCAGGAGCCCACATTTTGCTGCAAATACTTCAGAAGCAGAAATTAACACTTATGCCACCTGGTGGCCAAACCATTCTTTACCAAACATTAGAAATTATATGAAAAATATTTTCCATCACGTGTTGTATGCGATACAGAAAGAACTTTTCAAATCAGAGTTTTAAAAGCAGAAATAACGCAAAAACGCAATTTACCTTTGCGCCCCCTAGTGGAAAGTCTATGATTTACTTGAAAATTTTGAATTTATATGAAAAACATTTCGCATTGGAAACACTATCCAACAAAGAAGAAATTTTTTTAAATCAGACTCCTAGAAGTAGAGATATCGACAAAAATAAGACTTACATCTACGCCCCCTGGCGGAGAAACCATGCATTATTTTAAGAAGAAAATGTTCCTAAAATGTTTGTCGACATGAGTAGTATCGGTCCACAAACGACTTTTTTTTTCAATCGAGATTTTAGAAGCTCATATTTTGCTGGAAATACATCAGAAGCAGAAATTAAGACTTACACCTCCTGGTGGCCAAACCATTTTTTACAAAAATTAGAAATTATATGCAAAGGATTTCCCATCAGGAGCTAGATCCGCTGCAGAAAGAAATTTTCAAATCGGAGATTTAGAAGCAGAGATATAGGGAAAACACAATTTACCTTTACGCCCCCTAGCGAAAAGTCTACGAATTACTTGAAAATTTTGAAATTATATGATAAACATGTCACATCGGAAACTATCTAATAAAGAATTTTTCAAATCGGACCATTAGAAGCTGAGATATTGACAAAAATAAGATATACTTCTATGCCCCCTGGTGGAGAAACCATTGAATATTTTAAGAAGAAAATACTCCAAAAAAGGTTTATCGACGGAAGTGGCATCGGTCCACGAAAGATTTTTTTCAACCAAGATTTTAGAAGCTCAGATTTTATGGCAAATATATCAGCAGCAAAAATTAACACTTACGCCCCCTGGTGGTTAAAGTATTCTTTACCAAAAATTATAAATTATATGCAAAATATTTTTCATCAGGAGCTGTATCCGCTAAAAAAACGTTTTTCAAATCGGAGTTGTAGAAGAAGAGATGTCGGGGAAAACATAATTTACTTTTACGCCTCCTAGCGGAAAATCTATGCGTAATTTGAAAAAGCAACTATTCCTAAAATACTCTTCGACATAAATGGAATCGAAAGATAAAAGAATTTTTTCAATCAGATGTTTAGAAGCAAATATGTGGAATAAAATGTATTTTTGAATTCGACATCATCTGCATTTACGCCCTCTAGCGGTGAAATTGTACATCGTAAAAAAGAAAAAAAAGAAATGAAGGATCATCATTCATATATTTCAAGCTTCCCAATGCAAAAAGAATTTTCCAAATCGACAAAATTTTCCAAATCGGACTAATAGTTGCAGAGATATCGTGTCTACAGATGGACGGACAAATCGATAACATAAGCACGATCTTTTTTTTTTTACAAAAGACGTGCTAAAAAATTAAGAAAACTATTTTTCCGAATTCTTCACGTAACTAGCTGAAATTTGTACATATACTATAATTGGCTAGGAGATGACGACCTTAAAAATTTCAAGTGAATCGGCAAAAACGTTTTTAAAATAGCCGTAAAATGCCGATTACGAATTCTGGGCATGCGCCAGCCACATGATAAAGAGCAAATAAAAAAAATGACTGCCCGTTTAAAAAGTGTTTAATTGATTTACGCAAAATTTGGAGGGCTGATTTCTATTAGAAATCAGCCCTCCAATTCGATTTATGGCGTTGATCAAAATTTCAGAGATTTTTCATGAAAAATCCACGGAGATAAACTTTTGTGACATTTATTCCACTTGAAAGAATCCTTGGGAGAACCCGCTGGCTGCTGTGGGCGGGGGTCACTGCCTCTTGCTTGGTTATGAAGCTCGCTCTTGCTGCTGCGGTGAGTGGCGTTTACAGCTCGTGACCCCACCCACGTGTTCACAGGGATGGGTGTTTAACAAAACAATTTATTTTTGTTTCAGCATTTCTTTTTTCATCTGACAAAAAAATCCCCTAGATATAAAAAAACAACGCAAAACTATAGCTAAATTGAAAAAAAATACGGGCACACTTAAGAAAAAGGTGATAATAGTGACATTTTAAAAAAGGTAACAAAAAGTGACAAATTTAAAAAAAGGTGACAAATAGTGAGAAAAGTGACTTGCGTCGAGGTCTGCCACAACTGTCTGTCTTGAGCCACTCTCCCCCATGTTACTCTGGCATAGTTTCAAATTTCACCCATCCATCTCCCATGTGGTCTTTTGGTTCTTGTTGTTCTCTTAGAATCCAATCTAAAATTTCAGTTGTCCATCTCCAGCAACATGTCCAGCCCATTGCTATTTCTGGGATTTTACTCTCATCATGTCTTCCACTCTTGTAATTTTCCTTATCCAGGAGTTCCTCTTATCTTTCCTGGTAACACCAAGTATGTATCTCTATATGCTTCTTTTAGTTGTCTGCAGCCTTTTTATGACTTTTTTAGTTAAAGTCCACATCTCTGTTCCATACATAAGAACTGGAAAGATGCATTGATTAACCACTTTTCTTTTAAGACATAATGGCATATTGCTCTTGAAAATTGAACTGTTTCTTCCAAAAGCTCTCCAGCCAAGTTTTATACACCAATTAGTTTCCTCATCAATGTGAACCTCACTTGATATCTGCTGTCCAAGGTAAATGTAGGTATCGGTTATCTCCAGCTTTTCCCCATCAATTGATAAATCTTCGTTTCTGGTAAAAGCATTGTACATCACTTTTGTCTTCTGAAAGCACATTTTTAGTACCACTTCTTTACTCTTGTCAGCGAGTTCCTGGATCACATTCTGCAGCTCTCAAAGAGTAGTTGCAAAAATGACTAAGCCATCAGCAAAACAAAGGTGAGTTAAATAATCTCCATTAAACTTTAACCACTTGTTTTCCCCATTCAATGATTGAAAGACATTTTGCAACGCGGCACTAAAGAGTTTGGGAGAAATAGTGTCACCTTGTCATACTCCTTTTCCAATTTTTATTGGTGCTGTTCCTCAAATAGCCAAACCTTTGCACTTGCATTTTCATAGATGTTATTAATAATATTAATGTATGCATCTTCAATATCGCAGGATTTCAACGCCATTGTAACTGCTGATGGTTTCACGGAATCAAAGGCCTTTTCATAATCAATAAAAGCCATGCATAATGGAGTTCATATTCCATCATTCTTTCACTTAGTTCTCTCAGTACATGAATATGATCTATGGTGCTGTAGCCACTCCTGAATCCAGTTTGTTCTCTTAGTTGAGCCATGTCCAGTATTACCTTCAAGCAATGTGAAATAACTTTAGTGAAGATTTTACAAACCACTGAAAGGAGGCTGATGGGCTGTAGTTCCTGAGATTCTCAATGTCATGTTTTTATGCAGCAGGATCATTGTAGCATTGTTCCAATCCTCAGGAATATTTGCTTCATTGAGACATCTAGTGAAAACTTGGGTGAGTGAAGTTTCTATTTCTCGACTTGCTTCCTACACAACGTCCACGGTAATTCCATCTTCTCCTGGAGCTCTTCCCTGTTTCATGTTCTTAACTGCATGTGCAACTTCCTTCACACAGGTGAAAAGCCTCATCAATGTGATGTGTGCTCTAAGCAATTTGCTCAGAAAAGTAGTATTTCAAGGCATATGCTTGTTCACACAGGTGAAAAGGCATTCGCCCATTTAGATTGTATAGCAAGGTGTATTATAAAGCTGGGGGATATGTAACTGAACCCTGCATGCACTTTCCTTAAGTTTTATTTTGTGGTGTTGAAATGTAAGGATTTTGTGCTGCTTTTGAAATTGTGCCCTTCCTTGATGAAAGACATATTTTCATCATAATATATCTAATATAAAGTAATGTTGGGATATTAAAGCTTAACATTAATTTGCATACACTACCATATTCTCTTCATTTTAATGCAGATATCTGTAAAACATATTTCAATGTAAGAAGTACATCAATTCCCAGTAATAAATTATTGTCTTCAGCATTATATGCAAACAGCTATTTATACATCTCCTTTTACTCAAATTTAAAAATGTCTTGAATTCAGCATTGACTTGAAGTTTTTGTTTTATTAATTTTCAAATAACACACCCTACATTCAAAATTAGAAACGGAAATGAGGGGGAAAGAAAAACTTATTGTGTGCTTCACAACAGTTGTAGACACAAGACCAGTAAACACTACCAGCTTTCTGCCGTAACTCAATTAGAAAACTGATCTCGTAGTAAATTTGAAATGTATCTAACTTTGCCAAAAGCCCAAATATTACAATTGATAAGTTGGTCTCGTTAGGTCCAATTGTTTTTTTTTTTTTTTTTTTTTTTATCGCCTCGGACATAGATCAATCGCTAGCTTCACTAGCATACAAGTGCAGAATATATGACAAACAGTACCGTCATCTGGTGACAAATTAATGCTACAGGGGAGGCGCAGTTTCAGGAAGGGAGCCTCTAAATAGGCAGGTCATATCTATGTAAGCTGGTCTTGGTCTGTATCATCAGAATATAAAGCTAATGATCACACAGGCTAAATTAAATGAAGATTACAAGGGCCTCATTGACAAATGGGTATGCGATTCAATTAACTACAACTGCATAATGAACAAGTGGGCTGAATGCCCAGGGAAAGAAGCCATATTAGACAAGCTTGAGCATTCTTAGGAATACGAGTCATTACCAGACAACGTAACATTCGAACAATAGAGAGAGAGCTGAGATATTACATCGAACAGAGAGAGCAGAGATAATTACATTGATAAAATCCAGAAATGAGTATTTTGAATCCCTGGCAGAGCAGCTGGAATTACTGAAAGTGCATCATTGTATTTTAAAAGCCCAAAGTAAGTTTTTGAAAGAAAGGAAAGCAGGTCTCAGTAATTCAGAATGTATTGTCTTGGCAGACTTTGCCAAGAACTTTTCATTCATCATTGGTATGAACTGTTAAAAAACAAAACCTCAGCAACTATTACCGCACTTGCTTGCTGTGTACAGAGAGGTTTACACATTCCTCAGTGGAATGCGGTTCGGATCCTGGCTTCACCTAACTCTAAGGATGCGACTCTGATTGTGGAGAGTTTATGTATCTATTTAAATCAAAAGGTATGTTGTAATGATGAGTTACATTCAGATATTCATTCTGCTTGGTTAAATTTATTGAATGATTTACTCCCATATCTTAATCGTGTAACAAAACTTTTGATCCCCCCATCTTCCTTGAACTTCAAGCTTTTTAATGTATGTCATTTGTTGACCTGTGAATGTATCAATCTACGTCATCTGACACATGTATTTAATGCCAGCCCAGTGTTCTTGTGGGGCTTGTTGGCCAGATGATGACCTTAAGTAAGGTTCAAAGATTTGCCATTGTAAATATCATTACTTTAGCTTGTCATGAGTTTTTAACCAGTCATTAAATGTAGTAATCATCGAGTAATCATGAGCTAATTGTTGATGTGTATTGTTTTTATATCATGTTTTTATTTTCGTCTTCGAAAAAAATTATTTTTACAGTACATCCATTTGTGTATTATTACATAAAAGGTTATGAAGTAAATAGCCACTGCATCCATAGTGATTACTTGGAGCATAACACAGTTGCTATCCATGCTTTTCAAACTCACCTCATTAGACATCTTAAGGAACTTCTTCTGCAAATACAAGAATTATTATATATGATGCAGCTATATATACACATATATATTCAGCACACTTGTTCATTATGCAGTTAGTTGAATTGCATACCCTTTTGTCAATGAGGTCCTTGTAATCTGCATTTAGTTTAGCCCCTATATATATACATATGCGACCGCCAATAGCGGTATAACTATAACATTGGGATTAGAGGAAATGCTATCCCACACTCACCAACCCGCTTAGCCAGCGTGGTGAGTTATGGCCAAACCCCTCCAAAATTACTCCACAACTTAAATCTTGGCCCTCAGTCACCAGTAGCTGGAATGTACCTGGCCAAGGCAGCGGCCAGTGCGACATGAAGGCAGAGGGTGCTAAGAATTACCGGAGGACCGGACTAGGCTACCATCTGATGCTGACCTTGGCTACATATAATGGACGCTCCCCATCTTATGATTCAAGACTTCCTGAATTGGAAGGGGAACTACAAAGGATCAAGTGGGACATCGTCGGGCTTAGTGAGGTAAGGAGAACTCATTAAACTGAAAAGTGGACATCTTTTCTATTATCGTGGGACAGATACTGGCAGAACTAGTCGTGTTGGATTTTTAATAAACAAAAAACTGAAGGATAAGGTTGTAGAAGTTGAAAGTTCCTTTGACAGAGCTGCACGACTCGTTATCCAACTCTCGAGAAGATACCAGGCTCAGATTATTCAAACTTATGGACCCACCACAAGTCATCCTGAAGAAGAAATTGAAGAATTTTATGAGGAAATTTGTCATCTAAATAATAAAGGTAAGCAGCACTTGGAAGATAATTATAGGAGATTTCAATGCCAAAATAGGGCAACGGCAACAGAATGAAATTTCAATAGGTAAATTCGGTCACTGCAATAGAAACCAGCGTGAAAATACTCTCATAGAGTTTGCAGAGGCAGAAGGGTTTTTCATCATGAACTCCTTTTTCAAGAAAAAGCTGCAAAGGAAATGGACATGGAGGCATCCCAATGGATGGACAAGTGAAATTGATTTTATTATGTGTAACAAAAAATTTGTCAAGGAAGACTGCAGTGTGCTGATTAAGTTCAACACAGGTAGTGACCATAGAATGGTAAGATGCACCTCAATGCTAAACTCGAGTGTAGCAAGCTCATAAAACAAAGTGTATTGACATGACCAACCGTAAAAAGCATCACAATACCTTCATATTGTAACTGAGGAGCAGATTCTCTGCTCTAGAAGGTCCAACATCGGAATAAGTGGACATCTCTGAAGTTAACAGAAAAGTAACCAAAGCTTTTGTGTCAACAGCAACAAGATTAGCTGGTTCTAAGAACAAGTTGCATGTGAACAAATTATCAGGAAAAACCAAAATGTTGATGCAAAAAAGAAGAGAGATGAGGACAACTAAAGAAGATGTGACTTCCAAAGTGGAATATATAGAGCTATGCAAGACAGTACGAAAAAGTATCACTGAAGACGTAAGGAAATTCAACTGTGAACTAGTGAGGAAAGCAATTGAAAACAACCAAAGCCTAAAGATAGCAAAGGGACATCTCAGTAAGGAAGAAAACAGATTATGGCACTGAGAAAAGAAGATGGTTCTGTAACAAGAAATAGAGGCAAAATTTTGACAAGAGTGAAAGATTTCTACTCCAAATCATATGAAAGGGATGATACATGTACTCCAGACATCATGAAAGTTACCCGTACCAGTTCTTCCAGTCCTCCCAGCAGAAGTTGCACATGCAATCAAGAACATGAAGCAGGGGAAAGCTCCAGGAGAAAATAGAATTACTGTAGACATCATACAAGAAGCAAGTGGAGAAATCGAAACAGTACTCGCCCAAGTTTTTACTCGATGCCTTAATGAAGGGAAGATTCCTGAGGATTGGAACAATGCTACAATGATCCTGCTACATAAAAAAGGTGACATTGAGGATCTCAGGAACTACAGACCTATCAGCCTCCTATCAGTGGTTTATAAAATCTTCACTAAAGTTCTTTCACACTGCTTGAAGGTAACACTGGGCATGGCTCAACCAAGAGAACAAGCTGAATTCAGGAGTGGCTACAGCACTATAGATCATATCCACGTATTGAGAGAACTAATTGAAAGAGCGAGGGAATATGAACTTCCACTATGCATGGCTTTTATTGATTATGAAAAGGCATTTGATTCAATTTCTGACAATGTTCTAGGTAAGTTTAATGATCCTTGTATGAATGATAATGGTGACAGATTAATTGAACTCTGCATTGAGAATGATTTGTGTGTATCTAATACATTTTTCAACCACAAGTATATACACACATATACTTGGGAAAATCGTACTCTTGGTCAAAAGAGTGTGATAGATTTTGTTGTTTACGATCAGCGTTTGAAACACTTAGTTGTTGACACCCGTGTGATGAGAGGTGCAGATGTTGGTTCTGATCATTACTTGGTAGTGTCACGAGTGAAACTTAATGTTGGTTGGGGGAAAAGGAATAGGAAGAGACCCAGGATAGAAAGTATGAAGGTTGATAGGCTCCTTGAAGATCATCAGCTGTATTCTGACTTACTGAGAGAACGACTAAAGGATCTGAACTCTTGTGAGAGGGATGTAGAAAAGTAGTGGGAATGTTTTAAGAACTGTGTTGTTACTGCTGCTAAAGAGGTCTGTGGCACCACAATAGTGGGTAACAATAGAGGTGATGCTTGGTGGAATAGTGAGATTGATGAGGCAGTAAAGAAAAAGAAGGAAGCCTATTTGGGGATGTTGCAAGGTAGAGTCTCTGTGGATGAATATCGCTGTAAAATGCGTGAAGCTGGTTCGCCACAGTAAGGCAAAAGATAGGAAGGAGAAGGTGGAAAGGCATGAACTGGCTTTTTGGAAAGATAAAAAGTCCTTCTGGAAGTACTTGAGACTCAGGAAAAATAGGGGAAACAAAGTTGTAAGTTGTGTGAAGAACGAGATTGGGGAAATGATATGGGAGCCCAATGAATTAAGCAACAGATGGGGTGAATACTTCTGTGAGTTATTAGATCAGGAGAGCAAAAATGTTTCTGAGACAGATGCAGATGATGTCACAATGAGGGATGAAAGCACAGGAGGGATCTCAAGAGAAGAAGTGTGTAAAGCTCTAAATTCTCTTCAGAATGGTAAGGCTCCAGGAGTTGATGGCATAACTGCAGAGATGTTGAAGTATGGTGGTGACTATAATTGACTGGTTAACTGAAATTTGCCAGTTGTGCTGGGAGTTAGGAATGGTCCCTTGGGATTGGAAGGATGCTATCATTATTCTCTTGTATAAGGGAAAAGGTGATCAGACTGAATGCAAGAACTATCGTGGTATTAGCCTACTGAGTGTGCCAGGGAAAGTGTTTGGCAAGGTTGTTATTGAAAAAGTACGGGGTCTTACATCATTGAAAGTGTGGGATGTTCAGAGTGGTTTTATGCCTGGTAAAGGCTGCACTAACCAGATTTTTGCATTACGCATGATGATTGAAAAGTATCTGGCTGTTGGGAAGAAAGTTTTTACTGCCTTCATAGATTTAGAGAAAGCTTACGACCGAGTGAATAGGACACTTTTGTGGAAGGTATTGAATGAATATGGGGTTACTGGGAATCTACTTAATAGTGTAAAAGCCATGTATGCTGGTAGTAGAGCTTGTGTACGAGTGAATGATGTTTTGTCAAAATGGTTTTCCATTGGTGCAGGAGTTAGACAAGGTTGTGTAATGTCACCATGGCTGTTTAATATATTTATGGACACATGCATGCGTGAGGCCAAAATAGATAATAGTGGTTTATGTCTTGGTGATATCCGTGTGTGCAGATTGCTGTATGCTGATGACACTGTCCTGTTGGCAGAGAGCAAAAGTGAGTTGCAGAGTATGTTGACTCGGATGCACGAAGTTTGCATGAAATTCAAACTGAGTATAAATAAGGGAAAACCAAAGTTATGGTGTTTGAGAGAGGAATGGGTAGCACTGAATGTAATGTAAGTATAAATGGCACTGTGATTGACCAGGTGAGTGAGTTTGTGTATTTAGGAAGCATGTTTGACAGAGAGAACAAGTTGGATGGTGAAATCAGTAGAAGAGTGAATTCTTCTTTGAAAGTCATAGCTGCTTTGGGAGGTTTTTACAGGAATGATGGGTTCTCTAGAGAGTCCCACATGGCTGTGTATGAAACAGTAATTGTTCCTACTCTGATGTATGGCAGTGAAACCTGGGTACTGCAGAAGAAGCATAGGAGTCGTTTGTGTGCTGGAGAAATGCGTTACTTATGTGGGGTTTGTGGCAAGACACTATCCGATTGTGTGAGGAATGAAGATGTATTGCAGTTGTGTGATGTAAAGCAAAATGTTGTTAGCAAGGTGGAGACCAATATGCTTCGGTGGTTTGGCCATGTTGAAAGAATGAGTGATGAAATGCTTACTAAGAAAATATTTTCAGCCCAAGTGGCAGGAAGGAAAGGCAGAGGAAGGCCAAGGAAGACATGGGTGGATCAGATTCAGGAGTGTCTGCATGAGAAACAGATTATGAGTGTGAAGTATAAAAGATCTTGTGTACGGCGTGTAATGGATATCAGTGAAGCACGAGTTGTATGTCAAAATCGCTGTAAATGGCAAAGTTTGATACGACAACAATAAGTAAAAATATCTGGAAGTTTGTATTTCTTTTTGGAGCTAACCTCTGAATCTCAGGGAACAGCTTAGTGATATGTATGTATGTATTTGATTCAGTGAAACAATTATGAAAAGGCCTTTGATTCAGTTACAATGGCTTTGAAATCCTGTGGTGTTGGAGATGCATACATTAATATTATTAATAACATCTATGAAAATGCAAAGATTTGGCTATTTGAGAATACAGCACAGATAAAAATTGGAAAGGGAGTGAGACAAGGTGATACCATATCTCCCAAGCTCTTTAATGCCACATTGGAAAATGTATTTCAATCACTGAACTGGGAAAACAAAGGGATAAATATTAATGGAGATTACCTAACTCACCTTTGATTTGCTGACGACGTAGTCATTTTTGCAACTATCCCATCAGAGCTGCAGAGTATGATCCCGGAACTTGCTGACAAGAGTAAAGAAGTGGGATTAAAAATGAACTTTCAGAAGACAAAAGTGATGTACAATGCTTTTACAATAAATGAAGATTATCGATTGATGGAGAAAAGCTGGAGATAACAGATACGTACGTTTATCTTGGACAGCAGATATCAATTGAGGGTCACATTGATGAAGAAATTAATCGGCGTATAAAACTTACCTGGAGAGCTTTTGGAAGAAACAGCATAATTTTTAAGAGCAATATGCCATTATGTCTTAAAAGAAAAGTGTTTGATCAATGCATCCTTCCAGTGCTTACGTATGGTGCAGAGACGTGGACCTTAACTAAAAGAGACATACAAAGGCTGCAGACAACTCAAAGAACGCATGGAGAGGTGCATGCTTGGTGTAACCAGGAGAGATAAGAAGAGAAACTCGTGGATCAGAAAAATGACAAGAGTGGAAGACATCATGATCAGAGTAAAATCCCTGAAATGGCAATGGGCTGGACATACTGCCAGAAGGACAGATCATCAATGGACAGTCAAAATTTTAGATTGGATTCCAAGGGACAGGAAAAGACCCAGAAGAAGACCTCATGGGAGATGGATGGATAAAATTTGAAAGTGTGCTGGAGTGACATGGTGACTAGCTCAAGACCGACAATTTTGGAAGAAACTTGGGGAGACCTTCATCCAGCAGTGGATTGATAATGGTTGATGATGATAAAGGCATAAAAAAACAGCAGGTATAACAACCAGAAAAAAAAAACAAGAGCTGGTAAGAAAATATGCAGGAAAAGAATACAGAAACTACAAGAATGCCAGCATGGATAGCATTATCTCATTTCTAGACCTAGAAAATTGGGTTTCTGCCTCGGCATGCTTGTCTTAGAGCAACTAAACTTATTAAAACAATTAAAATTAATCCAATGAACACCCCACTTTTGAAAAAAATCAAAGCTCTTTGAAATCTTAAGTTATGTCACTTAAAACAAAAAAACAACAATCCAAGCATACTGATGGCTGGCCTGACCCACATATTACAAGAAATAAGATAAAAAAAGTTAATTACGAAGAAATAAGCTTAACGTAGAACGTCATTATATTTACAGCAAATATTATTTAATATCTTAAAGCACTGAGTACTAGACAAAATGAATGAAGCTGGATAAGAGCTAGAAAAAAACATGTGGAAAAGGTCAAATAACCTAACTCCATGAAACCAGATCAGAAAAAAGTTAGACATTAACTAGAATTTAAAATTGAAATTTTAACGAAGAAACAAATTTTTTGAGGAAAAACCAACAGTCCAAAAGAAAAAGGAAACATGCTGACTCACCCAACAATTGCTCTCCTTTCCACTTTCTAAAATGACGCCAAGCGTCGTCAGCAAGTTTGAGGAACCAAACTGCTGCCGCCTGCCAAACAGGAAATCATACACCATGCCACGCCATGAACTTCCTGCAGAAGCCAAAATTGATGCCACAAAAAATAAAAAAAACAGTGAAAAGCTAAATCTCTTGAGACTGTAATTGAAGCAATTGCTGGAATGAGCAAAACTCAACGGAATTCAGTAGGCACAAAAAGCTTAAATAAGAAAATAAACTTAAATAATCAGAAACTAAAAAACCAAAGCCCACTGTATTTATTAACCTAAAATACACTACAAAAAAATTATAATTCTTTAATATTTCAAAAAATTATAATATTTTTATGTTTTTCAATTGAGTATCGACACTACTGAGACACTTTTACGCAAATTTCAATTCTTCCGATTTCATTCACATACATACAAGTTTATGCGTCTGATTTTCTGATTTAGTAAGAACACTTTGTTTTGTTTTCTATTGGAGGATGAACGACCACCGTGAGCAACTCAATGGACTGTCGCCCGTCCCTAAAACTGGTTCCAAGAAAAGGAGAGAGCCAGTGCCGCAAGACGAAACACAACAACAATGCCGCACCGGGATTCGAACCCGGATCCATTTTGGACGACTGATCAGAGCCATCGCTTAGACCACTGCACCACGAGGTGGCAATAAGAACATGCATCCACTCTCAGTTACTCTGAGAGTCAAATGATTTTTTAAATATTTTCGGTTTTTATTTGTGTATTAATTTTTTTTATTGGAGTTTAACGAACACCGTGAGCAACTCAATGGGCTATAAGCAGTTACCCGTCCCTAATTTAGCGTAACTGGTTCCAGGGAAGGGAGAGAGTCAGTGCCGTAAGACAAACACAACATCCATGCCTCACCGGGTTTCGAACCCGGACCCCTTTTGGACGAATGATCAGACGCCATCGCTTAGACCACTGCGCCACCTGGGCGGCATTTTTATTGTTTAAACTTTTCTCTGTATATTACGTATTTATAAAAAAATGTGCAATAAAGAAAAATAAACTCTACATATAGCCCCGGTAGCGTATTTCACAAGTGAATATACGGAATTGCGATTGAGGCCATTTCCGCTATGCGATTGGTTCAGAGATACTTTGGAGATTGCGAGTAGGTTGAACTATAGCGTCTAGAAGGTAAAATGTGCCGAGCGCCTAGCATACGTAATGATTGGCGTGGATACCGAGATTAGTCTCCTTCGTAGATGGCGCTGCGATCGCCTTCCTTTCCCTCTTTCTTACTGTGAGGGGAGCGGGAAACTAAATTCGTGTTGTTGTTTTTTTTTTTGATTGGAGGTTTAACGACCACCGTGAGCAACTCAATGGGCTATAGGCAGTCGCCCGTCCCTAACTTAGGGTCACTGGTTCCAGGGAAGGGAGAGACCCAGTGCCGTAAGACAAACACAACATCCATGCCTCACCGGGATTCGAACCCGGACCCCTTACGGACGAATGATCAGAGGCCAGCGCATTAGACCACTGCGCCACCGGGGCGGCAGTGCATTTTGAAAGTGAATTCAGTGAGACTCAGAAGCCCCAGAGGAATTTATTTCTTCCTGCTTCCTGGCAAGGTCAAACTCAGAAGAGGTCGGAGAGGTGGAGCATTAGTTTTACAGAGCTCGCAAACAACGGGGAACAAGAGTGAGAGGCTAGGGGAGGGGCACTGCACTGCACTGGCGCATAATTTTTACAAGGCATTGAAAAATCTGAGCGTGAGGACAGCCCTGGGATGTAGGTTGAAAGACTGGAATCGGACTATAAGAATTCAAGGCCCTAGGGTATTGTGGGAGACAAGAGAGGACAGAGTACTGGTTAGAATGCATTACAATTCAGCTTATGACACCAGCTGCCTGCTTTGGGATTTTCCCTCTGCTCTCCTGTCAGTTTACATGTGTGTTTTCATTCTCGCTTTGTTCTTTTGGAGGAAATCATTACTATTAATCATCACCGTCAGCAAAACGTCGACTACGAAAGTTTCTGGATGCGAAAACAGAAATAAAAGCTTTAAAAGATTGAAAAAGAAGAGCATCTGTTAAAAAAAATACCGAAACTTAAAAAACTTTTATAAACCGGCAGAAGATGACACAGTAAGTGAAAAGAAAATGCAGTGTTTGGTTGCAAGATCTACCGATGAAGAAGTGAAGGAGCCAACTAAACAAGAACTAAGGGCTCAGGATGAAGATCAAATTTGTGAGTCTTCCGATGGTGAGGATGAGAAGGCAAGTCCAACACAAATCTAGGAGGAAATTTTCAAGCTGTTGAAGGAAATGAACTTTTGTTACATCATATGATATTAGAATTGGATCCTGCTAAATGGAAAGTAGACGTTTCATTTTTTGATTATATTACGAAAAATCCTCCGTATCAAAATTTAAACGAAATAGATTTTACAGTTTCAAAAAGATCTTATAGTGATTGATTTAGATCTGTCTCAAAAGGATTGTTTTATAACAGTCTTCAAAATGGTAAAATAAAGAAGAGAATGGCTATTGTATTCTGAGTCAACTGGACGCGTTTTTGGTTTACCATGTAAACTATTTGCAAAGCGAGAGAGTTCTTTCTCAAGTATAGGTTTCCATGATTGGAAACACGAAAACATTATACGAACACATAGTGCTTCATTTGAGCATATAGAGTCTAACACGCGGGAAAAAAAATAGTGGAAAAATTTATTCTGCTGTAATTAAGCAACTGATGAAAGAGAAAAATTATTGGAAAGAAGTACTTTTACGGATTATCGAAGTCATTAAATGTCTGTCTTCCCGTGGATTAGCATTTAGTGGAAATGGAGCGAACGACAATTTAGGGAATAATAATAATGGCAATTATCTTGGTATCCTTGAACTCACAGCAAAATTTGACCTTTTTCTGGAGCAACATTTAACAAATTTGGAAATAAGGGAAATGGAAATGTTTCATACCTTTCGAAGAATGTATATGAAGAATTCATTTCATTAATGGCCTTATGAGTCACTGACGCAATAAAGAGTTGAAGTCGAGCAAATATTACCCTATTAATATTATACACTCCACGCCAGATTTGTCAAAAGTTGACCAGTTGACTGTTATTTTTCGTTATGTTCTGAAAAATGGACAACCAGTGGAACGATTTATTTGTTTCTTGCTCAACTCTGGTCATAAAGCAGAAGACATGGGAAAGGCTTTATTGAAGCTGTTACAAGATTTAAAAGTCGATGTTAAAGACTGCAGAGGCCAAAGTTATGACAATGTGAGAAATATGTCTGGTGAATATTCAGGTCTAATGGCTCGATTAAAAAGTCATAACAGATTAGCCTACTATATTCCATGGGCAGCAAATTTCGTTGTGAAATCTGCAGCGGGATGCTGCTTTGAAGCTACATCTTTTTTAATGTTCGTGCAGGAAATATACAATTTTTTGTCATCTTCATCAATCACATAGGCGGCAAATCTTGAAGACAAGCTTTCAAGATAGTTATAAGCTCCGCAGCGAATCTGGATCGCAATCGCCACTTCTTGTACCCAAAACGTTATGTGAAACCTGATGGTCAGCAAGATATGATGCAGGTAAGGCCTTACGCTCTAGTTATTCCTGCATTAGAGATGCACTTCAAGACTTCGCAGAAATCACCGGTGAAAAATTAGAAGCAAGCGTAGAAGCAGGGGGATTATTAAGTAATATGAATTTGTTAGAAATGGGCATTCTCTTAGAGCTTTGGAGTGATATTTTACAAAGAATTGATAGTTGCAATAAAACACTGCAGAAAGTGAATATTGACCTTTCAGTTGCTGTAGAACTGTACGACTCACTTACTAAACATTTAAGTGATATCCGGAATAAATTTGATAAGTGTGAAGAAGATGGAAAACTTTGTCTCAGTGCGACGAATATAAGAAAAATGTTACTAGAACCCGTTGGAGGAAACTACAATTTCAAGAGATGAAGGGCAACAAAGAAACTGTTTTCACTGGAAAGGAACGTATGCGAATATGCATTTACCATATGATCATTGATAACTTGGTGCAGCAGTTGAAACGTCGACGAGATGCGTATTCCGATGTGGAGAGCATGTTTGAGTTTCTAACGCAATTATCAGACGCTGATGAGACAACAGTATCTCAAAAGGCAAAAATCCTATTCACAGTTTACTCTCAAGATTTAGGCCCAGAATTTCAACAAGAATGACATTTTCTTCATTTCCAGACATTTTGGAATAATTTAGATAGACAAGCAGTGACAGATTTTAAGTGTTAGTGTTCCCGTTGAGGATATGTTGAAACTGATTAGAGAAAAAAGAATTGATTCAACTTTTCCGAACATTGATGTTATCCTAAGGATTTGCATACCCACCACTACTGCCTCTGGAAAAAAAGTATTTCTCTTTTGAAAATCGTCCACAACTATTTGATGACATCTAATTCTCAAGAAAGAACAAGTGCATTGGCAACTTTGTCACTTAATTCGAACATTGTAGAAACATTAACATTTGATGATATACACTGCGGGCCACCCAAAATGCAACACCAAGAAGGACACGAGATAGCAAAGACAGATTTACTGGACACATAACAACAGATACAATGATGAAACAATTGAGCTTACAGGACCGTGCGACTTGCGGAACACGCAGACATCAATAGTACGTGTGGCCCCCATGGCTGGCAATAACGGCCGCTACACGCCAAGGCATCGAACGAAAGAGGCTTTGGATGTGGGCTTGGGGTATGTCGGTCCAGACTGCTTCCGCACGATGCCACAGTTCATCAGGCGTAGCCGCGGGTGGTGCTTGCCGCGCCACTCGGTTGCCGATCAGCGACCAAACGTGTTCGATGGGCTACATATCGGGGGAACAGGCGGGCTACAGCAGCAGCGACACTTGGTGGGCCGTGAAGAATTGTTGCACGATGCGTGCCACGTACGGGCGCACATTGTCCTGTTGAAACGTGGCCGCTGGCAGGTCTTGCAGTTAAGGGAGGACTACAGGCTCCAGAACGTCGGAGATGTAGCGGTGGCTGTTGAGTGCACCGGCGATGCGTACCAGAGGGGTGCGGTATCATATCCAATTGCGGCCCAAACCATAACGCCAGGCGACGGACCGGTATGGTGATGCATAATGCAGGCTCATACAGTCTCTCGCCGCGGTGCCGCCACACGCGGATCCGGCCATCGTGGTGTTCCGGTAGTAGCGGGATTCGTCGGATATGTCAATGTCGTGCCATTCCGTAATCCAAGTGCGGCGTTCAACTGCCTACTGCCGCCACACTCGCCGGTGGTGTAACGTCAATGGTAATCGGAGCAATGGCCGCTGTGCGACAAGTCCCCGCTCCTGCAGACGAGGTCGAACGGTACGTGCTGACACAGGTTGTTGCGCAACACACCCTAATACCTGCGCTAACGTTCGTGATGTGGTGGTGCGTGCCATCAATGCCCGCCGCACAACATGCCGGCCCACTCGTTCAGTGGTGTGCCGTTGCTGCGGCAATCGCTCACGTCGGTCCGCCCGTCCCTCCTGCACCAACCGAATCTAAACTTGCCTCACTGTGGCTGGATGTCGTCCCACACGGGCGCCTAAGTCTCGGTACGATAAACCGCTGTCGCGATAAGCCACTATTCGTCCTCTGTCGAACTCCGGAACGTGCTGGAATGACTGCCGTATTCTGCGACGAGGCATCAGGAAGCTTCCCAAGCACAGGTCCGGCAGCACAACACACTTCCACTACTTACACAACGCCTTCTGAGCACCATTCTCATACTGCTTCTCGGTGGCGTACCGGGCGCACATGATTTGCATATGCCCTGCAATGCTAATCTTGCATGTCCTCTCGCGGGCGACGCATGCTGCGAATTTCAGGCCAATCGGATATGAATTTTTTTTATTGGAAATTTAACGATTACCGTCAGCAACTCAATGGGCTAAAGCAGTCGCCCGTCCCTAATTTAGGGTCACTGGTTCCAGGGAAGGGAGAGAGCCAGTGCCGTAAGACAAACACAACATCCATGCCTCACCGGGATTCGAACCCAGACCCCGTTCGGACGAATGATCAGAGCCCATCGCTTAGACCACTGTTGCTAATAATGTTCACTGTGTATCGATTAAGTGATTCCTTCTTGGTGTTGCATTTTGGGTGGCCAGCAGTGTAGTAGAGGATTTTGCCACCAAGAAATCGAGAAAAAAAGTCTTTTAGCGGTGAATAATTTTACTATATAAAAGATATGTTCATTCATTTTTTCTACCTCTCAGGCACTTAATCGATACACAGTGAACATTGGTAGCAACACTGTCATTATATTTTTTAAAAGTTATAAAATTAATATTGCATACATCGTAAATTTAAATCCAAAATTTTGCAGGGAAATGTTTTTCAGAAGTGTGTTAAAAAAACAATTTCATTTGTAAATATAAAAATTTACTGTGAAACGATGTTTTCAAATTATGCGAATTAAACTTGTGAGAAAACGGCATTTATAAATTTTTATTTCAATGCCCAGTTTTAAATAATACATGTGCTAAAAATTTTACAAGGTTGGGTTGTACTTGAGAACACGCTGATTCTTTGTGTGATAAAATATCTATATGTAATATATAATTTAAATATGAAATTCTAATCGGCCTCAAATTTCTTACACTAAGTTTGATTAGGGACGTCTCATATTTCTTGGCCCAGGGCGTTGTAATGCTTAAATCTGCCCCTGTATATAAGTTATACTTAGCTCATTATGCGGAAGAGAAATAGCCATTGTTTTGTGCCAGGTTGCAATACTCAGTTCAAAAACAGTAAGCTGTCGCTCTTTGGAATACCAAAAAATGATAAACTTTTACAGCAACGGCAAAAATTGATTCCCCGTGCAGATAAAAACTTAGACAAATTTAGTGCTGTATGTGAACTGCACTTTAATGTGAGATTTGTGGTTCGAAATTTTGTGCATGAAATAAACGAGGAGACTGTGTTAATACCCAGATATCAGCCCATCTTGACACCAGATGCAATTCCAACAGTATTTCCAAACCTTCCCCATTATTTGTCCAAACCTCTGGCAAAAAAAGAGGAAAGTTAGGGTAACCGATGATAAGCCTGATCGTAATTTAAATAGCTTGGAATTTATTTCCCAAAGAGTTACACTGAATTGTCTTCTGAATATCAACCTTCCTTCAGAATTTTGGGGTAAGCAAATTCCTGCTAATAATTCAAAGTGCATAATTTTCCATGTTCATTCATTCAAATGTGAATTGTCAAATTCATTGACAACTGAAAAACTGGTTGTTGTAACCGTAAGTGAACCAGAGTTTACCTGTGAAGTATATTTACGTGGATTAAAAATTAACACAGTTGGGATGTAAGGTCAGGTGATGCGTAACACCACAGCCTCTCCTTGACAAATGTCAACCCCGCCTTCTCGTGGTGCATCCTGTTCCTACTAAAGGGGCTCTGACGACCGCCATTAGCGGTATAACTATACCATCGCGATTAGAGGAAATTCTATCCCACACTCACCAACCCGCTTGGCCAGCGTGGTGAGTTATGGCCAAACCCCTCCAAAATGACTCCACAACTTAAATCTTGGCCCTCAGTCTCCGGCAGCTGGAATGTACCTGGCCAAGGCAGCGGCCAGTGCGACATGAAGGCAGAGGGTGCTAAGAAACCCCGGAGGACCGGACTAGGCTGCCATCTGATGCTGACCTTGGCAACGTACAATGGACGCTCCCTATCTTCTGATTCAAGGCTTCTTGAATTGGAAGAGGAACTACAAAAGATCAAGTGGGACATCGTGGGGCTAAGTGAGGTAAGGAGAAAAGGAGAAGATCTCATCGAACTGAAAAGTGGACATCTCTTCTACTATCGTGGGACAGATACTGGCAGAACTAGTGGTGTTGGATTTATAATAAACAAGAAACTGAAGGATAAAGTTGTAGAAGTTGAAAGTTCCTCTGAAAGAGCTGCACGGCTTGTTATCCAACTCTCGAAAAGATACCAGGCTCAGATTATTCAAACTTATGCACCCACCACAAGTCATCCTGAAGAAGAAATTGAAGAATTTTATGAGGAAATTTGTCATCTAAATAATAAAGGTAAGCAGCACTTGAAAATAATTATGGGAGATTTCAATGCAAAAATAGGGCAACGGCAACAGAATGAAACTTCAGTAGGTAAATTCGATCACGGCAACAGAAACCAGCGTGGAAATACTCTCGTTGAGTTTGCAGAGGCAGAAGGGTTTTTCATCTTGAACTCCTTCTTCAAGAAAAAGCCACACAGGAAATGGACATGGAGACATCCAAATGGGACGACAAGTGAAATTGATTTTATTATGTGTAACAAAAAATTCGTCATAGAAGACTGCAGTGTGCTAAACAAGTTCAACACAGGTAGTGACCATAGATTGGTGAGATGTAAGATGCACCTCAACACTAAACTTGAACGTGGCAAGCTCATAAGACAAACAAAATGTATTGACATAACCAACCTTAAAAAACACCATAATACCTTCAATTTGGAATTGAAGAACAGGTTCTCTGCTTTTGAAGGCCTAACATCAGAAGAAGTGGACATCTCTGAAGTTAACAGAAAAGTAACCAAAGCTCTTATGGAAACAGCAACAAAATTAGCTGGGTCTAAGAACAAGTTGCATGTAAATAAATTATCAGGAAAAACGAAAATGTTGATGCAAAAAAGAAAAGAGATGAGGACAACTAAAGAAGATGTGACTTCCAAAGTGGAATATATAGAGCTATGCAAGACAGTACGAAAAAGTATCACTGAAGACGTAAGAAAATTCAACTGTGAACTAGTGAGGAAAGCAATTGAAAACAACCAAAGCCTAAAGATAGCAAAAGGGACATCTCAGTAAGGGAAGAAAACAGATTATGGCACTGAGAAAAGAAGATGGTTCTGTAACAAGAAATAGAGGCAAAATTTTGACAAGAGTGAAAGATTTCTACTCCAAATTATATGAAAGGGATGATACATGCACTATAGACATCATGAAAGATACCAGTACCAGAGTTCCTCCAGTCCTTCCAGCAGAAGTTGCACATGCAATCAAGAACATGAAGCGGGGGAAAGCTCCAGGAGAAGATGGAATTACTGTAGACATCATACAAGAAGCAAGTGGAGAAATCGGAACAGTACTCGCTCAAATTTTCACTCGATGCCTTAATGAAGGAAAGATTCCTGAGGATTGGAACACCGCTACAATGATCCTGCTACATAAGAAAGGTGACATTGAGGATCTCGGAAACTACAGACCTATCAGCCTCCTATCAGTAGTTTATAAAATCTTCACTAAAGTTCTTTCACACAGCTTGAAGGTAACACTGGACATGGCTCAACCGAGAGAACAAGCTGGATTCAGGAGTGGCTACAGCACAATAGATCATATCCATGTGCTGAGAGAACTAATTGAAAGAGCGAGGGAATATGAACTTCCATTGTGCATGGCTTTTATCGATTATGAAAAAGCCTTTGATTCGGTGAAACCATCAGCAGTTACAATGGCTCTGAAATCCTGCGGTATTGAAGATGCATACATTAATATTATTAATAACATCTATGAAAATGCAAGTGCAAAGATTCGGCTGTTTGAAAATACAACACACATAAAAATTGGAAAGGGAGTGAGACAAGGTGACACCATATCTCCGAAGCTCTTTAATGCCAATTGGAGGGTGTTTTTCAGTCACTGAGCTGGGAAAACAAGGAGATAAAGATTAATGGAGATTATCTAACCCACCTTCGTTTCGCTGATGACGTAGTCATTTTTGCAACTAGCCCATCAGAGCTGCAGAGTATGATCCAGGAACTTGCTGACAAGAGTAAAGAAGTGGGATTAAAAATGAACTTTCGGAAGACAAAAGTGATGTTCAATGCTTTTACAAGAAATGAAGATTTATCGATTGATGGAGAAAAGCTGGAGATAACAGACACGTACGTTTATCTTGGACAGCAGATATCAAGTGATGGTCACATTGATGAAGAAATTAATCGGCGTACAAAACTTGCCTGGAGAGCTTTTGGAAGAAACAGCATAATTTTCAAGAGCAATATGCCATTATGTCTTAAAAGAAAAGTGTTTGATCAATGCATCCTTCCAGTGCTTACGTATGGTGCAGAGACGTGGACCTTAACTAAAAGAGACATACAAAGGCTGCAGACAACTCAAAGACCGCATGGAGAGGTGCATACTTGGTGTAACCAGGAGAGATAAGAAGAGGAACTCGTGGATCCGAAAAATGACAAGAGTGGAAGACATCATGATCAGAGTTAAATCCCTGAAATGGCAATGGGCTGGACATACTGCCAGAAGGACAGATCATCGATGGACAGCCGAAATTTTAGATTGGATTCCAAGGGACAGGAAAAGACCCAGAAGAAGACCACATGGGAGATGGGTGGATGAAATTCGAAAGTATGCAGGGGTGACATGGAGGAGACTGGCACAAGACAGACCGTTGTGGAGGAAACTTGGGGAGACCTTCGTCCAGCAGTGGATTGATAATGGTTGACAACGATGATGATGATGATGTCATGGCGCAGGCTCCATTTCAGAATTTGAAAATAACAGGAAGTACTTTGAAAGTGGAGTTATTTTTGAGTATAATTTGTACAGCAAAAATTTGCGTAAGGAAAGGAACAACAGAGACTTGCCTCAAATGTAAGTATCTGAGGCACTTACTTTTGCACAAAATAGCTTATCATAGAAAAAAGGCTACATTTAAAAATAAGTATCAGAATAAAGTTCGGAAAATCAACAGGCTGCAGAAACGGGTTATTTCGCTTTCTGATTACATAAAAAAATCCCCCAAAAAATAAGAATTTTACAGAACTTTCCATTAATGAAAAAATAGCAGAATCACCCATTAAGCAGCAGCAAATGGTTATTCATTGTTATAAGGCAGCAAAAAGGAAATCTGCAAGAGGTATGTCATATACCAAGGAATGGTTACTTGAATGCTTACTAATGCATATAAAAAGTCCAAAATTGTACGAGCACATACGGAAACACAAAATCATGATCCTACCTAACAGAACAGCTATTAGAAAGTATATTTCAAATTACAACAATGGTTTTGGATTCAATGCACTGACGTTTGAAACTATTTCAAAGAAAACAAGTGAAATGGAGCCTTTTGCAAGACATGGTGGTATATTAATAGATGAAGTGAAGCTTACAGAAAAACTGCAAGCAAAATCATCTGGTGAAATAATAGGGTTTGTTGATATTGGGCCATACACTTCAGAAACTGTTAAGCATACCCCATGTAATCACGGATTGGTAATGGTGTTCCAGCCATTAAGTGGAGATTGGACCCAAATGATTGGTGTGTGTTTTTGCCACAAGTAACCATGTAAGTGGAGCTTTGTTTGCAAAATTAATTATTCAAGCTGTTATTCTCACTGAAAATGCAGGTCTGTTTGTTGATTTCGTTACGTGTGATGGGGCTTCTTGGAACAGGAATATGTGGAAAACATTTGGTATATCAGCAGATTGTTCTGGAAGTAAATACAGCACTATGCATCCTACAGTTTGTTCTAGAAGTTTACATTTCATATCAGATTTTCCTCACATAATAAAATGTGTACGAAACGCATTTGTTACCAGAGGTTTTCTTCTGCCCGAAGGAGAAGCAAGACCAGAGTATGTTGAAGCAGCATGGAGGAAGAACTCTGACATAACTACTCTAAAAGCCATGCGAAAAATTACGCGCATTCATATTCACCCGAATAACTTTGAGAAAATGAGGGCAAGCTATGCTTTGCAGCTTTTTAGCAACGAAGTACTAAAAGGCCTTTTTCTCTATAAGAATCATATTGAAATACAGTTTGGAAGTACTAATGCAACTGCATTTTTCATAAAGTTGATGATGCAGTTAATAACTGTAATGACCTCTAGGAGTCCATCAAGTAGTCTCCGCGTAGATCCTGAGGGATGCAAAGTACTTAATGATTTTCTGTTATATTTAGATAAATGGGAAGCTTTTGCAGGAGATAAGAAGATTGGGTTTTTAAGTGCTAGCACAGCTGCAGGATTAGAAGTCACTATAAGCAGTACCATCTCTCTACTAAAATATCTAACAGAAACCTTGAACTACAAGTATGTAATTACATCGCGCTTGAGTCAAGTCTCAATAGAAAACATTTTTGGCATTATTCGGCAACTGTCAGGCTGCAATGACTACCCCACTGCAGCAGAATTTTTAGTGACCATTCAGTGTTTAAGTTTTTATAATCTGGCCAAGCCTGTAAAGTGTGGTACCAGCTACACAACAGAAATCATCAATTCCCTTATTGGGCCAAGTGACACCATCAGTTGCAAACCTAATGTTTTGTTAAATTTAAATGAACTTTTAAATGATGAAATGCTAGATAATGTGAAAGATACCTTGAATAGTGCTGCATATTCTGATTGTGCTTCCCTTTTCCCACATAATTCCCATAACCAGTTGCTAGTTTATGTTGCAGGTTATGTAGCTAGGAAATGTGTTGCAATAACTAAATGGCCGCTCCGGTGGCGCTGGCCTCTGATCATTCGTCCGTAAGGGGTCCGGGTTCGAATCCCGGTCTGGCATGGATGTTGTGTTTGTCTTACGGCACTGGCTCTCTCCCTTCCCTGGAACCAGTGACCCTAAATTAGGGACGGGCGACTGCTTATAGCCCATTGAGTTGCTCACGGTAGTCGTTAAACCTCCAACCAAAAAAAAAAAAAAAAACTAAATGCAAAAATTGCACCAAAATGTGTTTAATATGCAGTATTGAAGAAAAGGCCAGATTTTCTGGAACACTGATACGAGAATTTGATAAAGGTGGCTTATTATATCTATCAAAGGAACTCCTAGTTCTTGTCAGTCAACTGGAAGGTATTGTTACACATTATTTCAGAACCGAAAAACTACACAGAGATAGTATCGTTGATATTCTAGCTATCTTGATGATAAAGAAAATTAAATTCATTGGTTGTGCAGAACACAGTAAAGATATGACATGTAAGACTGCAAAATTTTATTTACTGACTCGGTTTCATTTCTATATAAAGAGACTTAATAAGATTCACAATGACAATAGAGAAAAATTGAAGTACCTTAAGCTGAGACGCTGCAAATAAATATGAAGTCCGTGGATCTGGGTGTTGAGGTTCTTTTATGAGGAAGCAAGTGAGAGACAGGTTTTTAATTATTGTGCAGTGAGTAAATATATGTGGAGTCATTCAATAGCTCTCACTTATAATTACTGTGGAGTCCGTAAATATATACCGACTCCACAGTAATGCTACAGCTCAAACCCTCACTGCGCTTCCTCAAAACTACCTTAACAGTTAATAAGAACTTTGCAACAGAACAGGTTCCGTCATTCAAACCCAGGGGTTTGAACTTAGTCACATTACCAATGTTCAACTCTGAGCAAGCAGAGCAGCCACTGCTGTGTTTACTGATCTACTATATATTACCATATGTAAGCATATGACCGTATGAAAAAGAATGGATAACTTTGGAAGTATGTAGCAGTGGCTAATTAACTTTTCCTTCATTAAATATAATATGTATGCACATAGCAGACAGTAAGCCTAATGCATATGCAAATAAGTGATCCTAGAAATTTAACCCAAACTCATTAAGAATTTTTCCAGCCTGTAATGAGGTCAAGAAATGTCCAGGTTGTTAACAAACTTAGAAAAGAAAGTTACAAAAACTGGTAAGTTATTTAGAGGTTCAAAATTCATTTCTTTAAATGTATTTATTTTAAAAAAAATTAATTTTTCCCTCCCCTCCCCCTCCCGCCAAGTAACTGAATAGTTCAGCAGATAAGATAATATACAAAAAGATTTTAAGGAACATGTGTGGTGGTAATAATATTGCAGAGTTACTATTTCTCATTGTGGGATTCTTTAGCAAACCGCCCCACCCCTTCATCTTTTTTTTTAATGTTCAAATCCCAAAATCACTGGTGGTAATCTGATATAAACACACTTTTTTTTTTTCAATCAACATTTAGCTTTGGCATTTTCAGCATTGCTAACTAGGGCTTCCATGATGGAATTATATACTACAAAATTCAGTCTTTTGAAGAAAACTTGCAAAATGCCATGAGTGACTAATTTACACTTTACAAGGTGGTGTAAAAGTAATAAAAGAATAAAATAAACAGGTATTAAATTTATTTCTGGAAATTTAATTATGTGAAAACATCTAATAGTTGCATTCACAAATTCTTGCTCTTTGATTCAATTGCATTTTCTAAGATGCCTAAAAATCAAGTTGTGTGTTATTTATTTTTTGTGTAATGTTACTTCTTAAATCCCCCTCCCAAGTTCTGTTGCTGATAAATTTCTCTGTCGCTATACAATTGAGAAACGGTTTTTGATAAAAATAAAATTCAACAACTGCTGCACTAACCTTTGACATATAACAGCCCGCAATGAATTAATGAAGCTTCTACTTTATAAAAAATAAAAAACGAAAAAAAAAACATTTAAATGGGATGATTGCTTTTGCCTCACTGTATAAATTTAATAAAGCTTAACCAATGTGCTGAGATGTGGTAATATTGTAATAAATAATGCTTGGTACATACAAGCAATGCAGGATTAAAACATTGCATTATTACAAACTGCACGTGGCTTCTGTATGGAAATTCCTAAAGCCATTTATAATGAACTCTCATCAGCAAGCCTTGGGTCCCCGTGCTGATGAGAGTTCAATGTTCCACACCGGTCCACGTCAGAGGTCAGTTTCTTCACATGTGCTTCAACATTTGTTTCAGTTGGTGTAAATTATATCTGTATTACCTATTGCCAACTACTAGGGGCATTAAACAACGGTGTTACATGTTTACATTGTACACAAAAAGTCACTGTGCGCACCTTACTGGGACGATAAACTTTTCTGGATTTACTGAGGGGATATCAGTATGAGACTGAAATAATTCCAATTTCAGAAATTAAGAACCAATAAATGTCTTGGTAAATTATTTGCTCCCCCACAATATTTCTTCATTTAATAGTAAAATGTATCTAACGTTATAAAAAAATTCCTCCAAATCAGCCCCTTGCTTTTTTTTTCTGAACAATTACTGGTAAATGTTTTCTCATGCATGCATTATGACCAAAATTATGCTTCAGTCAGAGAGGAATGTCATTATAAATGCGTGTGACACAGCTTAAGTAAGGTGGTACACACCGTTTTTTAAACCAGACAGTAACAGGCAAAATACTTTTTGCTAAGCCTCTTAATAATATGAAAAGCTTACCCAACGTTTATATATATCTGCTATATCCACGCTAATCACTTCCAACGCTGGGCGCTCGGCACACTTCCCCTTTTAGATGCTATATATCAGTTGTTTCTGTATAACCGTTTGAAGAGTAGATACATGGAAGCACAACTTTATATTTACATGCTCTCACGTATTTACTTCAAACAGTAAATTTTGCACGCTGTCCCTAAATTGTTTTTAAGGAGAGCTCTGTCTCTGACTGATAGCATTTAATTTGTTGAACCACGGCATTACTTATACCTGATCATAGGCCTCACCACTGAGGGGATCAGGACCCCCAGATTTTCATAGTCTGGGATTCCCAATGTAAATGATCGCCCAAATGTTTCGGGAATATAATGATATGAACTTTTTATGTGAACCAACTAAATTATTTAATA
Organism: Macrothele yani; assembly: GCA_039090855.1. Taxonomy (NCBI): domain Eukaryota; kingdom Metazoa; phylum Arthropoda; class Arachnida; order Araneae; family Macrothelidae; genus Macrothele; species Macrothele yani. Next base: position 131,050,352 of record CM076995.1, on the reverse strand, counting down.
ATATAAGATTGTAATTTTTCGTAGAATGCAAACACGTGTATAATGTGTACTTAATAAACAGCGATGTCGATTCAGCATGGTTACCAACATCGCTGGCGTATATACATTATGTGATCAGACCCCCCCCCCCCCCGATTTTGAAACACAGTTACGCCACTGTACCTGATGGTCACTGGCCAACATCGCCGATGCTGACACTTAAGCATTCAATTCAAAATAAGCACATTCAATATAATGTCCCATACAAAAGAGCCTTGTAATTTTTGTATATACAGCAGGAGCGGCTCCTGCAATAATCCAAAGCAGTTTTTTTTTCATGCCACATCAAGAGAGAAGTTTACTGAACTCGGCTGGAAGTTTTTCCTGCACAACGCCACTGGGAGCGAAAAGAACGCTTGCGCACTGCTCTGACTGCTATTGAAACCAACTCATGTGGGAAACTCTGCCTATTCCCACATCAGTTCTTTACCTTTGAATAAAACGTCCCTGGGGGCTGCAGCTCTCGCTGGTACAGCAGATATCAGTGGTCCTCGGAGTTATTTGCGAGTGACGTAGCTACAGTGCAGTCTTTCGTTGACTGCAAATGCATCACAGAGCCTTTAACTTTTAGTTTGTTCCTGCTTTTATTCAACATGATAATTCTAACAACTGGAGATTATTCGTGTTTGCTAACAACAAATACTCAGTTGCCGAGATTTTTGCCAAAAAGTTTCACTTCTGGTCAAATTGGGCATGTGAACAAATTGCGATTAAGAATAAAGTTTAGTAATGGATAAATTGAAAAATGAAAAAAAAAATGACTAATTTCTGCAGCGAAATACTGGCACAAAATTAATATTTTCACTTACCAGGCACAGCCAAATTTTTGCTTTTAAAAGCATGTAAATTTCTATTCATCAAAAAACACTGATGTTGCTCCATTGGCCATATTTTACTTTTCTGCTGCATATGCATTTCCTCCCTTCCCCAAATAATAAGCTGCACATTTCAGTTGAGGTAGTGCTTTATACTTAATTACTTTGAACACAACATTTAATCAAACACAATTGTTTAGAAAATTTACGAAGTTGGTAAATTTTGAAAACAAATTGTTCTACACTAAATTGTAATCATAGCTTGAAAATTGAAACTGGGAATATGTTTGCAATTCGTATTTATTAAAGAGAATGTCTGTAAGTCAAAATTCCAAAGGGAGCGTATCAGAAGAAAAATATTTATTATATTTCTAGGGGTCATAATTGACACCCGAAAAGGCGTATATGACGTTGGATGCGTGTCTGCTGTCACTGGCACACGCATTATTTTCCCCCTTCAAAAATGGTTCCCTTAACTGTGCGTGTGTTGCTCTTACAGTATCTACATTTATATATCATTTACAACCACTATCTCAATCCACTGCTGGATGAAAGTCTCCAAGTTTCTTCCACAACAGTCTGTTTAGAGCCAGTTTTCTTCTTGCTCCCGAATTTTATTCACCCATCTCCCACATCATCTTCTGGGTATTTTTTTCGTACTAGTTTACTTACGTCCCTTCATACAATTTACCTGAATTTCATCATGAAACTCATGTTTTGCTGTTACTTGTATTCTGATATTATGAAATCCATCTTTTGGCGTTTAAATTGGTCAAAATGAAATTTCAAAATCGGTACCTACCCGCTACAATGCTTCGACACCCACCATTTGCAACACCACGTAAAGTTGTTTTCACACGGCAGAGGAGGTGTCGTCTGCTACGAGGAACTTCCGGTTGCCATCCGATAAGCAGTGCATTGGTAAACTCTAATCTCTATGACGTCGTATTTCAGCGGAGCGGAAAAAGCATTAACATACCAAATGTCACGTGACACAGGAGAACTGATTGTTAGGCTTCCAGTTGTAAATGTATACATTCCTTTTTTTTGTGTGCAACTCTCTTCTCGACTTTACAGCTCACAGTGACGGATTCAGCATGGGGCGATCGCTACCCCTCCGTTCTTTAAAAACAAACAGACCTGATATTTTTTCCTTTTTTCCCCAAAAACATACAGGTAAAGAATTTGTTTTTTTCTGATGAAAATGAAGTGAAACAAGATTTCATTAATATAATATAAAAAATGGACAACGGAATTATGTTCTATAAATCGGATTTCATAATATCAGACCACAAGCAACAGGAAAACATGAGTTTATGGCAACCGGAAGTTCCTCGTAGCAGACGACACCTCTTCTGCCGTGAAAACAACTTTACGTGTGTTGCGAATGGCGGGTGTCGAAGCATTGTAGCGGGTAGGTACCGATTTTGAAACTTCATTTTGACCAATTTAAACGCCAAAAGTGCGTTCTCCGCAGACGGATTTCATAATATCAGACCACAAGTAACAGCAAAACATAAGTTTTATGAAGAAATTCGGGTAAATTGTATGAAGGGACGTAAGTAAACTAGTACCAATAGTAATTAAATATAGTGGTTTTTTTTATTGGAGGTTTAACGACCACCGTGAGCAACTCAATGGGCTATAAGCAGTCGCCCGTCCCTAATTTTGGGCCACTGGTTCCAGGGAAGGGAGAGAGCCAGTGCCATAAGACAAACACAACATCCATGCCTCACCGGGATTCGAACCCGTACCCCTTTCCGACGAATGATCAGAGGCCATCGCTTAGACCACTGCGCCACCGGGGCGGCCACAATTATTGGACAGTCGATAATTAGAAACAAATTATGTGGTCCGATGAATCACGCTTTCAGTTGCACCATGCCGATGGCCGAGTGAGAATTTGGCGGAAACAGCACGAAAGCATGGACCCCAAATGCATTCGTACAACCCTTCAAGCTGGTGGAGGAAACGTTTTGGTTTGGGGAATGTTTTCCTGGCATGCTTTGGGCCCTTTAATTCATGTTGATCAACGTCTAACTGGCACATCATATCTAAATATCGGTGCGGACAAGTGCATCCTGTCCTGTCGATGGTTTATCCCAATGGCGATGGCTACTTTCAACAAGATAATGCGTCGTGCCATAATGCTCGTATTGTACAGGATTGGTTTCAGGAACATGCCGGTGAGTTTACTTTGCTTAGGTGGCCCCCACAATATCCAGATCTCAACCCCATTGAGAATTTGTGGGATGAAATTGAACGAGCCATCAGACAGCTGGATCCACAACCCTGCAATCTCACACTCCTGGAAAGTGCTATTCATCAAACATGGACTCAGATTCCACAAACCACCTATCAACATCTTGGGGAGTTCATGCCACGAAGCATCGACGCAGTATTAAAGGCAAAAGGTGGCCCAACGAAGCACTGACGGGGTGGTCATAATAAACTTGCCCCTCAGTGTATAAGGTGTGGTGTAGGCAATCTGAAAGCATATCACTCGTTGCTGTTAGGGATAAAAGGAGCGATTTATCCGATTTGCAAAAAGGGATGATTACCGGTTTTCGGGCCAATAGTGGCAGTATTTCTGAAACAGCACAGTTTGTGAAATGTTTGCGTGCTGCTGTGGTTAAAGTGTATCGTGATTGAAGAAATTGCATCAATGCGAATAAGCGATGAGAAAACTGCGGAGCACCACGTGACGTTGATGTGAAAGGTGAACGTCGGCTCCGAAGGTGCGTGACGGTCGATCGACACGCTACAGTGTAGCTACTCACTGGCCGAATGAACCAGGGAACTACCGGAAGTGTGTCTAAAACGATAATCCAGCAAACCCTGCTGCGTATGGGGCTCCGATGCAGTCGGATGGTCTCTGCACCTATGTTAATGAAGCTGCATCGGGCCGCCCCGGTGGCGCAGTGGTCTAAGCGATGGCCTCTGATCATTCGTCCGAACGGGGTCCGGGTTCGAATCCCGGTGAGGCATGGATGTTGTGTTTGTCTTACGGCACTGGCTCTCTCTCCCTTCCCTGAAACCAGTGACCCTAAATTAGGGACGGGCGACTGCTTATAGCCCATTGAGTTGCTCACGGTGGTCGTTAAACCTCCAAACAAAAAAAAAGAAGCTGCATCGGCAGAAAAGGCTTACATTTGCACGGCAGTATCGGAATTGCACCTGCGTTGATTGGCAAAGGATTGCCTTCTCCGGTAGTTACGTTTTCTGCTGCATCGAACGGATGGACGTTGGCGCACAAGGCGAGAAACATCGGAGAACAAACAAACTTCTACCACTGTTGGCATAACACAAGCTGGTGTGGTCAGCGTTATGGTCTGGGGAATGTCTTTGCGGCATTCTCTGGGTCCACTCATACATGTACCTGTGGAAGGCACTATGGCCCGAATTTGTTGTGGATCCATCCTTGCAGACCACGTACACCAATACATGCTGATTGTCTTCCCTGGGGCGGACACAACAATGCGACATTAGCTGGCTGTCACAATAATATGACTCGACCGTGTATTTGTCTTGTGGTGTTATGTGAAGAATATGATTTACCTAAACTATTTACCAATCATGGAAGTCCAAAAATCCCGAATATCGAACGCAACTGCTACCGTTACGCCGGATATGCTTACTAAAACATGGAGAGGAGTCGAGCACTGATTGGATATCCTCAATGCAACCAAGGGAGCACAAGTTGAAATTTACTAAAGACTACAAAAACCTTTGCGAGATTATCTTCATCGTCTCGAAAACATCTAATAGTTAGCATGCAGTATTATACAAAAGTAGTCGAACACCTCCACATATACCAATAAAAGTGCAACTGAAGAATAAAACACGCGCAGGTGGTGTGTATTGGATCGCTGTAGATAAAAGGGAAAGCTTACACACCTGTTAGATGGCATTGGAAGCGATTGGTAATCTCAGCGGTCCGCTCTCTCTCTCTAGCGGCAAAAGGAAGAATTACTGTAGTACGGGTAACTTTTTTGGCTCAATGCTTGGCTGTTGGTAGATCGCTCATTACGTTCAGTTGTCGTAGTTTGGTGTATTTTTGCATTCATTCTGGAATTAGAGAGTTGTATAATGGAGAATTCCGTGAAGAAGAAGAAATCACATTGTTGTGTCCCGCAATGTCGTTCCCAAGGTTTCGGCTATGTTTTTCACAAGTTAGTATAAACGTTTGTGCCTTGCGTTTGAAATCCTTCCAGTGAAATGCTACTAACCTAGTAACGTCTTTGAATGAATAATAAACAAGGCAGCATGTTTTTATTGCATAGTAGTAATCGAAAAATCCGCATTTCTACATAATCTTGAAAACAAATAATTGCTGTTATCCATATAAATTTAAACTTCATTATGGAACAAGATTTGCAATGTTCTGTCAACAGTCATCGGTTCAAAAACGTAGAACCCAATGATGATTAACAATTACCAATTCACAAACACTTTTAGGAACAGAATGTTCAAAAATTACAAATGTTATTGTTGACAGTATTGAAAATGGGTCCTGGGAAACGTCAAGTGAAACGAAATGCAGCTTTTAATAGTAATCCGGATTAGAACATCCCTGTCGGTATTACTATATCACTTGCCTGAAAATGTAAAAATAAAAACTACCTGTTACAGTGAAGCATTACTGCTACACAGTGCTTACACGTTCCACTTCTGCCCGCTTTACAAGAACACTCAAATGACTTTATAGAAATTTCACTGTTACTTGTATCTAAAACACCGTTGATGGAGTGAGGCGACGACGTTATTGTCGTGGACTGAATGCAGTGCGAAACTATGATAATTTCTCTTCCATCTTCCTTCTTAATTCCACAAGGAATTATATGGCGTACATTAACAATCACTTCCCCTTCTTTAATGCATCTTGAATTTTTGAAAGCGTCCACAAATTTCATTATTTCAAGGATTGAAAGCGACAAGCCGCCCCGGTGGCGCAGTGGTCTAAGCGATGGCCTCTGATCATTCGTCCGAACGGGGTCCGGGTTCGAATCCCGGTGAGGCATGGATGTTGTGTTTGTCTTACGGACGGGCTCTCCCCTTCCCTGGAACCAGTGACCCTAAATTAGGGACGGGCGACTGCTTATAGCCCATTGAGTTGCTCACGGTGGTCGTTAAACCCCCAATCAAAAAAAAAAAAAAAAAAAAAAAAAGCGACAAACCAGCCATTCTAACATTCGACTTTATGGAAACACGTGCGACGTTACCCGTACTAGAGAAGTTTGTTTACGTTTGCGCAGCGCCCCCTATAGTTCGTTGAGGTTCCCAATTGGCAGCGCGAAGCTCAACTGAGCCGCCCCGGTGGCGCAGTGGTCTAAGCGATGACTTCTGATCATTCGTCCGAAAGGGGTCCGGGTTCGAATCCCGGTGAGGCATGGATGTTGTGTTTGTCTTACGGCACTGGCTCTCTCCCTTCCCTGGAACCAGTGACCCTAAATTAGGGACGGGCGACTGCTTATAGCCCATTGAGTTGCTCACGGTGGTCGTTAAACCTCCAATCAAAAAAAAAAAAAAAAAAAAAGAAGCTCAACTGACGGATCTTCAAAGGAGCATAGTCGTTGGATTCCACCTGAGTAAGCAATCAGTGCATATCACTGCCGTCTTTTTAGGATTTCCAAAGTTCACTGACTGTGATGTTCTTTGGAGACGGGAAGTAGATGGTACCACAATACGGACCAGTCGTATTCTGGATGGCAACACTAACTGAGGGACCGTGTTAAATGGCGCTTACTGCGGAATGCAAGGAACATCCTCTGCTATAGATTTGGCCAGTGTCGTGAAACAAGCTGTCGGAACAGCTATTTTTACCAGAACAGTCCGTCAGGAATTTCATTCTCACGGTTACCACGATAGATCAGCTGCGCGCAAGGGCTACATCATTCAAGGCAATGCCATGCGACAACTGCAGTGGTGACTCTACCGCCGTTCATGGTTAAGAAAAGAGTGGAAGAGGGTTGTGTGGAGTGACGAATAACGTTACTCACCCTTTCGTTTGGTTGAACGTTTTTGGAACCCTGCCGAACTGACTGCACTATTCCTGCCGACAAGTTTGGAGGTGGATCTGCAGCGGTGTAGGGCTCTTTATGCTGGGAAGGACTGTTTTTTTGTTGTGCTGCTCCCCAACCTAACGGCCTCCAGATGTGAAGACATTCTGAACAATTACGTACTATCTGTTCAGTGACAAATACATACAGTGAATACAATGATAGCACGACAATATGTCGATGGGGTGCTGCAGACCGTTTTGTTGCCGTATCTTCGTGGTATCCCTGATACTCAGTTTCAAGAAGATAATGCCAATCCGCACGCTGCCAACATCAGTTAACAGTACCTGTAGTGCCGCCTAGGCTAGCGAGATCCTCAGACTTCTCTAAAATAGAGAACTGTGGCACGTCATAGGCAGACGATTTAACGTCTCTATACGACCCCCTCGCAATGTCGAACAACTGTAAACACAGGTCAGAGATAACTCAGACCATCCGGGGCTTTTCCGCTGGATGCCACGCTGTGTTGCCGAATGTATAGCCCAGCATGGCGGTCATACGACATACTGAATCAGACCACATTATCTGCTCGCCCACGACATTCATGTAATTCCACGGAAATTATATTACTTCTATCCCATTTACTTGTCTACGTGTGGTAAGTTCCGTTTCATTTCGTGCATTCCGTTACGGTGTTGCGTTTTTTACATCGATTAATGAGTGTAATTCGTTACTTGTCAAGAAACGAGGCCTTATGAAAAAAAGCAAGTGAGCAATCTATCAAAGTGATTACTGAAAATTTAAATATTACAAGGAGCGTTGAGAAAGTTCTTTACACGTGTCTGTAGGATTGCCCTCGTTCCTACGAAGTTTACGAGCTTGTCTAAACTTGTCATTTTGTGTTAAAAAAGCAAAACACAAAGACTATCATCATTTCTATCTCCGCTGACAGCGACAAAAGTTTATGCTGCAAAATCTGCGTGTTGTTGCTATTGAGCCTACCATAGACGGAGAAAGATTTTACATTTTCACAAGGATGCAGCTTGGGAACAATACGAAAAGAAATTATGCCGTTTTACATGTATCGTACGTATATGGAGATGATGATTGCTCATAGAGCCGCCGTAGTTCAAGTCTATCAGGACTAGCGTGAAAATGGTCAAAGAACGACCGAGAGGCAGAACTGCACAGGGCAGTGAAAGGTTGATGTGAGAGGTGAGCGCCGGTCCGACGACTCGTACAGCAGGTCAACAGACACAGCACTGTTCAACAGTTGAATTGGGCCGCGGGTGGCCGAGTGGGCAACGTTCGTGACTGCCACGGGAAGGGCATCAGGTTCGATTCCAAGTGAGTACGAATGCTCGATCCACTAAATACCCGCCGTGCGTCAGATGGGCACGTCAAGACGGCGGACCCCGGTAATAAGAGCGTCTTCCTCCCCTTTCTACTTCGCTTCAGTGATTTTTTGATTGAAGGTTTAACGACCACCGTGAGCAACTCAATGGGCTATAAGCAGTCGCCCGTCCTTACTGGAAAGATGGCCACTTTTATGAAGCCTTCTATCCAGTATCCAGCGGGATACTGACCGTCGAGTTGCTGCTGTCAGCTCTGCAGCCATCTTACGAAATTTGATGATTCTTTTAGTTTAGGCAAGGTCACTGGTTCCAGGGAAGGGAGAGAGCCAGTGCCGTTAAACAAACACAACATCCATGCTTCACCGGGATTCAAACCCGGACCCCGTTCGGACGAATGATCAGAGGCCATCGCTTAGACCACTGCTCCACCGGGGCGGCCGCTTCTGTGTCCCTTTCCTATCGGGCAATCTAGCCCAAATCTCCTAGCTTTCTATTTCTAAGGGTTGTTTAAGACCTGGGGTCAGACACACCTTTCCCAAAATCCTCTACATATGATCAAATCAAATCTGAAAACATATCACTCGTTGTTGTCATGGATAAAGGAGCGATTTATCAGATTTGCAAAAAGGGATGATTACCAGCTTTCGGGCCAAGGGTGGCAGCATTTATGAAACAGCACAGTTTGAGAACAATTCGCGTGCTGCTGTGGTTAAAGTGTATCGTGATTGGAGAAATGACACCATTGCGAATAAGCGATGAGGAAACTGCGGAACACCACGCGCCATTTATCTGAGAAGTATGAGGTGACGTCGGCTTCGAAGGTGAGTGAGGGCCGATCGACACGCTAGAGTGGAGCAACTCACTGGCCGAATGAACCACGGGGACACCGGAAGTGTGTCTAAAACGACAGTTCAGCGAATCATGCTGCGTATGGGGCTCCGATACGGATTGTTGGTCACTGCATCGATGGTAACAAAGGTGCAAAGGCTTACAACATTTTCACGGCAGTATCGGAATTGGACCGCTGCTGATTGGCAAAGGATTGCCTTCTCCGATGAGTCACATTTTCTGCTTCATCGAAGGGATGGACGTTGGCCTACAAAGCGAAAAACATTGGATAACAAACACTCTTCGACCATTGCTGGCAGAACACAAGCTGGCGGGAGCAGCGTTATGGTCGGGGAAATGTTTTCGTGGCATTCTCTGGGTCCACTCATACCTGTGGAAGGCATTATGGACAGAGTTTGTTGTGAATCCATCCTTGAAGACCACGTACACCCATACATGCTGATTGTCTTCCCTGGGGCAGATGGGATCTTCCAGCACGATAATGACTTTTTTTTTTTTTTTGATTGGAGGTTTAACGACCACCGTGAGCAACTCAATGGGCTATAAGCAGTCGCCCGTCCCTAATTTGGGGTCACTGGTTCCAGAGAAGGGAGAGAGCCAGTGCCGTAAGACAAACACAACATCCATGCCGCACCGGGATTCGAACCCGGACCCCTTTCGGACGAATGACCAGAGGCCAACGCCTTAGACCACTGCGCCACCGGGGCGGCCGATAATGACTTCAAAGTACTTTTCTGGCTCCCTGATTCCCCAGACTTAAACACAATTGAGCATCTGTTGGACCACCGCGATCGTGCTGTTCGCTCTATAGATCCACCACCACGCACCCTCCAGCAGCTGTGAGATGCACTGCAGTCAGCATGACTCCACATGCCTGTGAACACCTTCCAGCACCTTATTGAGTCACTCCCAGCCCGTCTAGCTGCTGTCCGCGCTGCACACGGCGGTTACTGTGGATATTAGCTGGTGGTCACAGCAATGTGACTAGTTTGTTTGTTTGGAGGTTTAACGACCACCGTGAGCAACTCAATGGGCTATAAGCAGTCGCCCGTCCCTAATTTAGGGTCACTGGTTCCAGGGAGGGAGAGCCAGTGCCGTAAGACAAACACAACATCCATGCCTCACCGGGATTCGAACCCGGACCCCGTTCGGACGAATGATCAGAGGCCATCGCTTAGACCACTGCGCCACCGGGGCGGCCAATGTGACTAGACCGTGTATAACAGTAAACGACCCCGATGACATCCTCTCATATTTACGGTTCACTGGCTCAAAGGACTCGCCTGGTGCAAAGATCATGCGAGTTGGACGTCGGATAACTGGTAAAAAGTGGGCCGTTCTGACGAGTCGAGTTTTTTACTCCACACCGTGGATGAACATGTACGTATTTGGCACAAACAACATGAGGCACTTGATCCATCCTACATGGTCTCCACAGTACAAGACAGTGGAGGCAGTTACATGGTGTGGGGCACGTCTGCCTGGCAGGAACATGGATTCCTGGTGAATGTGGAACAACGAATGACTGGTGTCCACTATCATGCTGCTTGCCAACCTTGTTCTGTACATCCACAATATCGCACTTTTTCTCGAATGGTGACGGTGTCTTCCAAGATGACAATGTGCTGAGCCACAGGTTCGATGCTGTGCAGGAATGGTTTGAGGAACACTTTTCAGACCTCCAGCATATCGACTGGCCTCCAAAATCCCCCAATATCAATCCCATAGAGCACTTGTCGAACACTGGAATGGCATATCAGGCATCTGGATACAACCAACCACTCCATACCTGCATTGAAGGCCACATTACACCTAGCCTAGTTGGCCACACTTCCCAGCATCTTATTGAATCCATGCCATGTCAGATAGCTACTGTACTAAGGGCAAAAGGAGGATCTACTAAGTATTAGGTAGGTGGTCAGAATTCAGTGTTTACTCAGCGTATAACACAAATGGCATAGCCTTAAATGTCTTTGATGTCAGTGAACCAAATTAACTCTAGATATGGGTTCACTCCCTCAGTGCACTACGTGGGAACAATGGCAAACAGAACAGCAACAAGGGCCTCTGTGATTCTTGGAGAGGTGCCAGCTAGCTCTGTAAGACACTGGCGAAAAGACACCAACTCACTGGGTTTTGTTCCAGAATCCTTAAGTTGAATGACCAGCTGGAACTGTCAGCTGTGGGCTAATACCCCACACTGATTAAAAAGACACAAAGAAATGTAAAAACTGACTGAAGTGTGGGATATGGCGGACCTACCACATTTGAGATGGATGGTCCACAATGGAATCAACCTGGACTTCCTAAACGGCATATGAGAAAGAGATCTTGGCTGAGTGAGTGTAAGATTAGTGTATGGAATAATGGAGGAATAAATGGCCAGATGAATCAGGTGTTTAAAGCAATGAATAAGTATAGATTGGATGTGCTGTGTACAAGTGAAACCAAAAACAAGGAAATTGGGATAGAAAAAAAAACAGAACAGTGAGTGTGTGGTCTGGAGTATTGGATAATGTGAGTGAACAGGTGGGTGTAGGTGTTATTTTAAGTGACAAGATGAAGAACAACTTGATTCACTATAGCTGCATAAGTGAGAGAATTCTTTGGATTCGTTTGAAAGTGAAACTACAGAGAATAGTAATTGTTGTAGTGTAGGCTCGTTGGGACTCGGAACCTTCTGGTAGGAAGATTTCTGGAATGAGCTAAAAGCTGTTTTGAGCCAGTTTGGTCCTGAAGAGAAAGTCATCATAGCAGGGGATTTCAGTGCTAGAGTAGGTGTGCAGAATGCAATTTCTGACAATGTTCTGGGTAAGTTTAATCATCCTTGTGTGAATGATATCGGTGCAAGATTAATTAAACTCTGCATTGAGAACAGTTTGTATGTACCTAAAACGTTTTTCAACCACAAGTATATCCACACACAAACTTTGAAAAATTGTACTCTTGGTCAGAAGTGTGATAGACTTTGTTGTCTACGATCATTGTCTGAAACTTGGTTGTTGACACACCTGTGATGAGAGGTGTGGATGTTGGTTCTGATCATTACTTGGTAGTGTCACAAATGAAACAATGTTGTTTGGAGGAAAAGGAAGAGACCCAGGATGGAAAGAATAAAGGTTGAAAGGCTCCCCGAAGATCATCAGCGTTATTCTGACGTACTCAGAGAATGACTGAAGTCTTGTGAGAGAGATGTAGAAAAGAAGTGGGAATGTTTTAAGAACTGTGTGTTCACTACTGCTGAAGAGGTCTGTGGCACCACAATAGTGGGTAACAATAGAGGTTATGCATGGTGGAATAGTGAGACTGAAGAGGCAGTAAAGAAAAAGGAGGAAGCCCATTTGGGGATGTTGCAAGGTAGTTTTTTTTTGGGGGGGGGGGTTGTTGGAGGTTAACAACCACTGTGAGACTCAATGGGTTATAAGCAGTCGCCTGTCCCTAATTTAGGGTCACTGGTTCCAGGGATGGGAGAGAGCAACTGCCATAAGCCAAACACAACATCCATGCCTTACCGGGATTCAAACCCGGATTCCTTTCGTACGAATGATCAGAGGCCATAGCTTAGACCACTGCCCCTAGGGGCGGCACAAGGCAGAGTTTCTGTGGATGAATATCGCTGTAAGAAGTGTGAAGCAGCTAAGCTGGTTTGCAAGAGTAAGGCAAAAGATAAGGAGAAGGTGGAAAGGCATGAATTGACTTTTTGGAAAGATAGGAAGCCTTTCTGGAAGTAAACAAGACTCAGGAAAAATAGGGGAAACAAAGTTTTAAGTTGTGTTAAGAATGAGATTGGGAAAATGATACGGGAGCCCAATGAGTTAAGTGAAAGATGGGCCAAATACTTCAGTGAGTTATTTGATCAAGAAAGCAAAGGTGATTCTGCGGAAGAAGTAGATAATGTCACAATGAAGGATGGAAACACAGGAGGGATCTCAAGAGAAAAGCTGTGTAAAGCTCTAATATCTCTTCAGAATGGTAAGGTTTCAGGAGTTGATGGCATAACTGCCGAGATGTTGAAATATGGTGGTGACTCTGTAATTGACTGTTCAACTGAAATTTGCCAGTTGTGCTGGGTGTCGGGACTGGTCCCTCGGGACTGGAAGGATGCTATCATTGTTTCCTTGTATAAGGGAAAAGGTGATCAGACTGACTACAAGAACTATCATGGTATTAGCCTACTGAGTGTGCCAGGGAAAGTGTTTGGTAAGGTGGTTATTGAAAAAGTATGGGGTGTTGCATCAGAGAAAGTGTGGGATGTTCAGAGTGGGTTTATGCCTGGTAAAGGCTGCACTTACCAAATGTTTGCATTACACATGAATATTGAAAAATATCTGGCTGTTGGTAAGAATTTTTGCTGCCTTCATAGATTTAGAGGAAGCTTACAACTGAGTAAATAAGACACTTTTGTGGAAGGTATTGAATGAATACTGTGTTACTGGGAATCCACTTAACAATGTAGAAGCCATGTATGCTGGCAGTAGAGATTGTGTATGAGTGAATGGTGTTTTATCAAAATGGTTTTCTATTGGTGCAGCAGTCAGTAAAGGTAGTGTAATGTCACCATGGCTGTTTAATATATTTATGGATGCGCGATGCCAAAATAGACAATACTGGTTTATGTCTTGGTGATATCCGTGTGTGCAGATTGTTGTATGCTGATGACACAGTCCTGTTGGCAGAGAGCAAAAGTGAGTTGCAGAGTATGTTGTCCCTAATGTACGAAGTTTGCATTAAATTCAAACTGAGTATAAATAAGGGGGAAAAAAAAGGTATGGTTTATAAGTCTAAATGGCACAGTGATTGGCCAGGTGAATGAGTTTGTGTATTTAGGAAGTATGTTTGACAGAGAGAACAAATTAGATGGTGAAATTAGTAGGAGAGTGAATTCTTCACTGAAAGTCATGGCTGCTTTGGGAGGTTTTCACAGATATGATGGGTTCTCAAGAAAGTCCTGCATGGCTGTGTATGAAAGTGTAATTGTTCCTACTCTGAGGTATGGCAGTGAAACCTGGGTACTACAGAAGTAACATAGGAGTAGTTTATGTGCTGGAGAAATGCATTACTTACGGGGGTTTGTGGCAAGACACATTCTCACTGAGCGAGGAATGAAGATGTGTTGCAATTGTGTAATGTGAAGCAAAATGTTGTTAGCAGGGTGGAGACCAATATGCTTTGGTGGTTTGGCGATGTTGAAAGAATGAGTGATGAAATGCTTTCTAAGAAAATATTTTTAGCCCAAGTGGCAGGAAGGAAAAGCAGAGGAAGGCAAAGGAATTCATGGGAGGAACAGATTCAGGAATGTCTGAATGAGCAAATGATTATGAGCATGAAGTATAGAAGACCTTGTGTATGGCGTGTGATGGATGCCAGTGAAGTCCGAGTTGTATGTCAAGATCGCTGTAAATGGAGAAGTTTGATACACCAACAGTAATTAAAAATTATCTGGTAGTTTGTATTTCTTTGTGGAGCTGACCTCTGAATCTCAGAGAACAGTTTAGTGATATGTATATATGTACATTTGGATTCAGCTTGAAAGTGGTGAAATGTTTTATTGCAAATGACAGTCTTACCTAGCATACTCAAATTCCTTCTGTTGTGTGATGGTGAGAGAACTGGAACCTAATTCCAAGGCAATGCATGTGTCCACATTTCAGTTTTACACGTGCTTCTCTATATAATTAATATTTAAAATAAAACGATTTATTTGTTAAATGTTCTACCTGATAGCCCTTTCTTTGGACTATGAACATATATATAGATTTCCAAGATAACACATTTCTTAAAATTGGTAGTGGTATTTTATTCCACTCCTCTTCCTCTGTTTTCCATAGTCCGATCATTGTTTTAGGTCTGCATTCAGAAAGAGATTCTTTTGGCAGTCCAAAGGCACAATAGTCCATAGGTGGCACATCAGGGGCTTTGAAGGAATATGAGCAAAAGTTATAGGCTTGATACCAGTCTCTATTTTTTTCTTCTTTTTTTTTTTCAAGAAATAGAGTGGTAGATTTGGATGTATAACTGGTAGCCTTATCCTGATGGAGTTCTACTCTTTTAAGGCTCTGTGGACAAAGGAATCTTATTTCCTCTTCAAATATAGGAGTTAAAACATTATTTTGTTACATATATAGAATTGATTTTTTAACTTTAATTTTCCATTGTATGAGAAATCAACAATAAACATGAATCCTTTACTGAAACCTTCTTCAGATTCTTAGAACCAAGTTTGTAAGTCTTTATCTGCCCTTTCGCGATAGCAAATAGACTTTTTATTTTGTTACAGTCACTTAGGTAGATCAATGCTTCATCAATTGTCACAATACATTTCCATCTGTTGCCAGCTAAGGGATTTTCATTAAAAGTCTACACCATGTTCTGCACTCAGACATGCAAAGTTCGTACTCTTCCAAGCAAAATAAATTCAAGCACTTTTCAAGGACTTTTTAAACTCAAATGATCCTATGTGTGTACTGTCGGTCGATCAGTAGGTAGGTAGGTATTTTAGTAAGTTCAGACCATTAACCTTAGCTGGGGTAGGCACAATTTCAATGACCTGCCTGCTATCCCTTGCCCCCAGTTAGTTTATTTTATTAACTTTGAATTGCCCCTCTGTTTTGGTGTTTTTCGAAATCATTTTATTTTGTGCAATACTTCGAAAGGGTACATTATTTTCACATTCATCTGCTAGCATGACACTTATTATTTGCTTTAACTTTCTATTTTTGATGCATGGCTTTGATGCTTTCAAGCATTTCTTGATGCCAGGAGACGAAGGTTCCACACGTGAAGCACAAGCAATTCCTGGAAATTCTGCCCTTCGCAAGAACACTTCCCTAACCCCAGTGAACAGAAGCCCATCACAATTTGCGAATACATCATTCCACTTATTTTACTCACATGGCTGATACTTTACTCTGTAGTGATATCATAGCCAAGGCATCAGCTGTCCACATACTCCTGTAGTTTGAAAGCAAGTTCTGCACTATTTGATCAGCTTGGTGTTTTTTTATCAGAACTACACAAAAAATCTATACATCTTTTTAGCACAAACAATTATTTAATACATGCTCTTTCATATCATTACTTAAAAAACAAAATTTCAAGTACTATTAACAGAGCCTTAAACCTTTTCAAGTACTTTCAAGGACCTGAAAATGAACTTTTTTATTCAAGGTTTTCAAGGATCATTCAAACCATGCCATGTGCTTAGGCAAAAGGCGGTGAACATCGTTTTCATTTTTAAGATTAAAATCTTTACAGTTGATATATAGAAACTTTTTACAGTTGATACAGAGAATTTTAACGACTTAGCGAAAGCTCCTTGGATCAGTGGATATTCTTTAAGACCAGAGACGTTACTTTTGAAATAGTCATAAAAGTACATACTTTCTTTGGATATTCTTTGTTATTTTACCTATTAAAAGCAACACTTGATGATTCCCCTTCTATTATTAATAATGTTGCTTATTTTACAGTTAGAAATGCTAATTTCATGAATTCCACATCATTTTTAAATTACGTAACATGAATATTTCTCTTTGTAAAGAGCAAAAACATAACTTTCTATCCACAACTTTTTCATGTGCATCATTTTCTTAGAAAATGATATTTAACTGCAGCAGATGTTTTTTTCATGTTCATCCAATACGCTGTTTTTAATTTCAATTCTTCAGACTTCTTTTAATTTCTTATCAAAAACATCCTAAAAATGTGTGAACATCCTCGGTCGATAGCGGGCAAAAGTGGAACGAAGAGCCAATAACAAATTCCGCTTCAAATTGGCCCAATGCTGTGTTGAATCAACCACTGAATTCACTAATCTAGCATCAACTATTTTTTTTTTCCTCGACTAAAATTTGCACTGAAAGAGAAGGGATTTGTGGACATTTCAGATATTCAAGCAAACGTGATGACCCAGCTGCAAATGACAACAAAGGATGACCTTTCCTATAGTTCACAACAGTTACGCAAATGATGCCAAAAGTGCATTGCATCTGGGGCTAATTAGTTTGAAGGCCAGCAAAGTTAAGTTTCCTGAAATACAACTGAACCGGTATATGACGAAGTTGAAGGTAGAGTCAAAAACACTCGACGTGTGCAAACTTCATTATAACAGGACAGATAAAAAAGAGCTATTTTCGGCATGTTACACCATGTCAGGTTAAAACTAGTCAGTCAAAAGCTATTTATCAATTAATTGAAGGTAAATAATGCTCATTATCTGAAAGCCATAGCTGGCAAAATAACACGAGTGTGATCTGCAATAAGCAACACTTCTAATAAATGTAAAACATTAAAGTAACTGCAAAAAATTTAAAGTTACCACAAATATAAATAAAAGGTTCACTTGAACATCTGAAACTCTTTCTTGTTTTGTGCTTTCCATGATTGTTTTTCAATTTCCTCTGACATGGTGGTTAAGATTTTTTTAGATGCAAAATTAACGTTAAGAGTTTCTAAACAGAGATTAAGTAATTGAAACATGGCCATTCCTGTCTTCATGCAAACTGACCTATCTGTAAGGGGATCCCTAGGGTGTTGTCAACAGCTAGTAATTTCCTGTTTTCTAGCGAAACAGGAAGGTTTAAGAACTGAGTGAGAATGCTACTTATCTTGCTTCCTGATAACCATGCTGAACTTTGATATATGTGGTTTCTCTAAGAATTGTTTGCAATATGCAGTAAAATCCCAAGGAAGAATATTATGAAGTCCAAGGGACTTCATTAAAATTTCAGTTTGGACTTTATAAAAATTTCAGTTTATGTGGAACTGCAAATTAAGCAAATTTGTTATATGTTGGTTCAACTGCATTGTCTGTTGCTCATTTTCACTAGCATTCATTTTTTTTATACCTTGCATTTTATGGCTCATTTACTACCTCACCTGCATGTATGACTTTATGATTCTAAATGGGAGAAAGAAAATATATAGTGCATTTGTAAGAAAATCACCATTTACATGAATCACAATCAATAAAGTTTCTTTAAAATTGAGACATGTTCATGAGAAAATAAACATTTAAATGAATCACAAACTAATAAGTGAGTTGACAGAGTATGTTGGCTTGGATGCAAGAAGTTTGTATGAAATACAAACTGAGTAAAAATAAGGGAAACGCCAAAGTCATGGTTTTTGAGCGGGGAAGTGTTAGTACTGAATGCAAAATAAGTCTAAATGGCACAGAAATTGACTAGGCGAATGAGTTTGTTTATTTAGGAAGCATGTTTGACATTAGTAGGTCAGTGAATTGTTTGAAAGTCATAGCTGCTTTAGGAGGATTTCACAGGAATGGTGGGTTCTCAAGGAAGTCCCGAATGGCTGTATATGGAAGTGCAATTGTACCTACTCCGTTGCAATGCAGTGAAACCTGAATACTGCAAAAGAGACATCGGAGTCGTTTTTGTGCTGGAGAGATGCGTTACTTATGGGGGTTTGTGGCAAGACAAGCTCTGATCATGTGAGGAATGAAGATATGTCGCAGCTATGTAATGTGAAGCAAAATGTTGTTAGTAAAGTGGAGACTCATATTCTTAGGTAGTTTTTGGCCATGTTAAAAGAATGAGTGACGAGAAACATACTAAGAGAAATTTTTTTAGCCCAAATGGTAGGAAAGAAAGGTAAAGACCAGATTTTCTTTGGCCTGGAAATCATGAAGGAAATCTGGTCCTCCCATGATTTTCAGGCTAAGAAAATCATGATAGGACCCGATTCAGGAATATCTACTTGGGAAAAAGTTTATGAGCATGAAGTACAAAAGGCCACATGCGTGATGGATGTCGGTGAAGCTCGAGTTGTGTGCCGAGATGATGTAAATTGAGACGTCTGATACACCAACAGGAAATAAAATCTAGTTCTGGCAGATTGTCCTTCTTTGAAAGAAGTTAATCTCTGAATCTCAGAGGACAGCTTAATGAAATATACGTATGTATGTACAAAGTAATAAAGTTTTCTTTAAAACTGAGACACCTATTACAATATAAAAAATTATTTATTACTTGTACATCCAATGTACAGCCACCATGGAGAGCTTCAATCAGTACAAGACAAGAGTTCTTAATCACATGCAATACTTTACAGTCCTTATTACATACTGGTAATGAATATCTATCCATTTATCAAATTAAGCCTTTGAAAAAAAATGTTTGCTATTGTATCATGAGAGTACAAAGAAAAAAAAAGTTCCTCAATTTGTCACATATACTTTTTGTTACATACAATGCAAATACAATACAGGTTCAGTTAGACTTACAATTTTGTTGTGAATGTTATTTTATCACAGAACATTATTATTCTACAAGGGTGTTAATGTCATGAAATGATTTAAAAAACTGATAAAAATAAAAACTAATGTGTCATTCATTTATAGTTAATTTGCCTATAGTTTTCAACTAGCGGTTAACACATATTTCATGAAAAGCAGTTCTTGTAGAACTTTGATAACACCTATACATGAAAATCCTATGTTAGCACATAGTTCTAGTTTCAGATGCAAGTGGTCAAATATCAAACCTTCAGAAGTGTAAACATAACTATGAAACCTATCAGTAGCAACAATACATATTTTACTACTATTCTATTTAGATTAGGATACATCATACCATATTATTATTGTTACTGTAATAATTATATTATTTCACTATGTAAAGTCACATTGGTTCAGCCCAAGAAGTCTATTTGTAATAATGTTTTTTTTTTCGTATTTATTAATTAATATTAAGCACACTGTGTAAAGCAATGATAAAGTGTACATGGTGGGCATGTGGGAAAATTTCCATCGTACTATGGAAACAAAACATGGTTGCCGGGTCAAACGAACGAGTCGCCTGTGGCGATATTGGCTCAAGGTCATCCCTGAAGGGCATTAAGGTCACCGGCACCCTGCTTGAGAGAATGTCAAAGTGTGGACAGCTTACAGATGCAGCTGGGGAGAAAAGGGGAGGAGATTAGGAGTCCTATAAAAGGGGGCGAGAGGTTTTGCTCAGGGCTTTTTGAGTTTGGTTGTTTGCTTGCCGGTTGACGTTGAGGTATCTGAATGGAGGGCCTCGGATTGCACGCGAGTGTGGGGAGAATGCTTTGTTATGCTCTCCGAGAACGTGCATCGTGGTTAGCAAAGGAGCACTTGGGGTGTTCGTTGATCGACAAGGATTTCAGCGAGGTTCCTGAGAGAACTACCTCAGAGCAAGAGCGCGGATGGGGGGGGGGCTACAGACCCCCCAGCTGTTGGTATAGCCACATTTTTGATAAATTTATAACACTAAAATAGACAAAAACCTTTTTTCAAAGCATTTTTAAAAATAATAAGATATTAATGATTGATTGTATCAATTATTTTTGTTGTATTTTAGTATTTTGTACATTTACTAAAATGTTTGACAGCCTTGGAGGTAAGGATTTTTCTTAGCGCCCCCCATCTAAAAGTACTCATATGGGCGCCACTGCCTCAGAGCGAGGCAGTGTTTTACCTGTGCTTGGAAGCTGGTCCATGTCAGAATACAGTTTATCAGCCAGAGCTTAACTTTGGTATTCGAATAAACTTGTTAAGTTTGCACATGACTGTTCCCTTCAATGACTGACTGAATCCGAGTGTATGAGCTATTCAGCAATCTGCTACAGACATTACAGATTCTGTGACAGTCCACATTACACACAAAGAAAAAAGAACCTGAGTTCGGACCATTTGGAAGACAAAGTGTTTGACCTCGGCAGCAGGGCTAGATCAGTGGTTCCTGACACACTACATAGTACTTTGCAATTAATTTTGTAATTACTAATACAAAATGACTTAGGGATATAATATCCCATTCAAAATGTTTATGGTCACTGCAAAAATCTTAAGTACCTTTGTATGCCAAGTTAAAAAAGGAAAAAAAGTCCCTTTTTAGAGACACCGTACTACCCTGCACAATGCCTTTCACTCTTTGGAATCTGGGGAACAGAATTTCTTTATGAGCAAGAATGTTATAGGCAATCTTCACCTACTATTTTTTTCATGGCAATCTGATTTCCTTATGACAGCATTCTTACGCCACCATTTTTTGGTTTCAGTGGCACACATATGTTTAACATTTAATTTTAATGGCAACTTTTGAAGCATGGTTGAATTCAGATGCCTTGTGCTTTCCTTTTGCTTAAAGGAACAAGTAATCCCTTTTCCACGAGAGAAAAATATAAAAGCCCACACACACACAAACTAGTGGGGTTTCACAGAATTAAAAAATGAACCTCTTTATTATTTTACGTATACCTACTCATAAAAAAAAAATACTCATAAGTGAAAAATTTTAAAAATGAGAAAGCCTTTCTGTGAAAGTCTAAAAGATAGCAAAGGGTGAAAAACATAAAATTCAAAGAGAGAGCCACACCAAAATTGGGAAACAGTGCTACACATAAATATTTTTTTAGTAGTGTATTGTATGTAATATTATGTGGTACAAACAAAACGAAAGTTCACCATGAGAGATTAAGGAAATATTCTAAAAATGCAATGCAAGGTATTCTTGATTCCCCTATCATTTAAATTATTATAGTATTATAATTTTACACTTCCATGAAATACCACCAGACATAAATTCAAATCTAATAACACATTTGATTTTTTTGTTGTTTCAATTTCCATTAACCCACTGCAGCTCACTGATTTCTAAACTTTACATTTCTTACACTAAACCAACGCGCCCACAATTCTTATCAAAAATCGTTAGCTCGGACTTCATCAAACACAGATCACATATTAAGAAAAGTAGAGCGACTAACAGAGCAGATGACAACATATTTTCAGACAGTAACTTAGAGAACATTACTGCATGCAGCTCTAATTCACAAACTTGGAAGCCATATTTCAAGTCAAAATTATAACTAAACCTCAATTTGATACTTCTAACACCAAAATAATGTGCCTGTAATTTTCATCAATATAGTTAACTTAGACTCCATCCAACACAGATCACATATTAAGAAAAGTAGAGCAATGGACACAGCAGATATTTGAGTTTCTGCATGCAACTCTAATTCACAAACTTGGAAGAGTCGTAATAGTTCACATCAAAACATTTCTCTCCCCCCATTTTACTAAAATTACCAGAAATTTGAATATGTTACTTATTTCCATACTCTGGGATAAATTGTCGAGTATTGAACTTAATCATACTACACTACTGCTGTTCATCACAATATGACAATGCTGCAGTAATCCGAAGCCTTTAGTGACACATACACGGCAAAGTGCAAAAAAATGTCACAGTCACACAAAGCAGCAACTGACTCATACACACAACACATTTTATAATACAAATCTCATCCATCCTGGGTAAGGGGTTCAAAAGTATAATTTTTTTTTATTTCTGCACAGTGCTGAGAACCAGTATATCTTGCTATCAAAATAGGGACTCTTCAATTACTACAGTCCACATAGTATGTCTTTGGTCTTTACAAATTGCCATCCTGTTGTCCTGGATGACAAACAACCACATGTACATTTGCTCCCCCAGCTGCACTACCTGTATTTACTACAGCTATGATGTACTGCCATCAATCTTCCAAAAAGAAGTAATTTCCACTCCTTTTCTGTTCGGTGTCCTGGAAAACAAGAAAGTGTTACATAAACATTACAGCACTTAAAATTACACTGGCGGAACGTGAAAAAAGAACACCAAGAAGGATTTGGCTTACGATCATGAAATTTACATATGTTAATGGGGTCGAGTTTACGTAGGTGTGATGTTAATTTCGGGACCAACCGGTGAGCACTTATGCCGCAGCATGGCATAATATGCAAATTATCGTCGGTGATATTTAAGGAGTACGGCGAAGAGAATGTAATCAGTCGTCGGCGTACGGACACGTGCGAAGACCCTGAAAGAAGCTGCAGTGCCTCGACATGGAAGACATGCACAATTTCAGCAGTTATCGGACTTTGAGCAAGGTCGTCTAGTCGGACTCAGCGAGGCCGGGTGGTCGCATCGTCGTATTGCGGAGCGAATTGGACGGGAAGTATCGGTGGTGGTACGATGGTGGCGTAGATGATCCGAGGAACATTCCCACACGAGAAGACGTGGAACCGGGAGTCACAGAGGGACTGATGAGCGGACCGATCGACGCATAAGAAGAGCGGCGTTGTCATGCAGAACATCCACAACGACGCAAATCCGAGCTCCCGCTGCACCTGAGGTGACTGTGCAAACAATCCGCAACCGTCTACTGGATGCAGGACTATGTGCATGGGTGCCTCTGGCATGTGTACCTCTGACCCCAGCCCACCGTCAGGAATGGCTGCAGTGGTGTCGCCAACGTCTGCACTGGAGAACGCAACGGCGATCTGTCGTGTTCAGCGATGAAAGCAGATTCTGCTTGCGAGCCTCTGATGGCCGTATGCGTGTTCGCAGACGCACAGGGGAGCGTCTCCACCCTTCTTGCATCCGCCAGCAACACACAGGGCCTACACATGGTCTCCTGGTGTGGGGAGCGATCAGCTATCACTCCCGTACACAACTAGTGTTTGTACCGGGTACGTTAAACAGCACCTCCTTCACCAACAACGTCATTCAGCCCGTTGTTGTGCCATTTGTAAAGTCGGTTCATTGTGGTGTTTTCCAGCAAGATAACGCACCCCCATACACGACACGTGCAACGCAACATGCACTTCAGGGTGTGAGAAAACTTCCATGGCCTGCACGTTCACCGGATTTGTCCCCCATTGAGCACATGTGGGATTTTATGGGACAACGACCTATCCGGTCTCCACGGCCAGCCACGACCATCCCAGATTTACGCGTCCAGGTTGAGGAAGCTTGGAACTCAATACAACAGCAAACTTACATCCAACATCTGTACGACAGACTCCATGCCAGAATTGCACAGTGTGACGCACAGTTCATGGCGGTTCAATCTCGTACTAACCATGTTACATGGAAATGTTATTTTTCAGTTTACCAGCAAATACAGCTGTATTTTGCCATAATGTTTTGATCACATTATCCTCTGCATTCCGTTATTATGCTGTATAAATTTCGTTGGTATCAGACGTCTCCTTATTGGTGTTCTTTTTTCACTTTCCACCAGTGTATATGATTGACAGCATTACTTGAATCACAAATTACAGTAGGGGAAAAAACCTATTTAAATATTTTACAAACTGTAACACACAGTAATTTTATGGAGTTCATAAATGCACACTGTGAGCAAGTACCTTACCACAGACAATGAGTCATATATGAGACCAACAAAGAAAAAAAAAAAAGGCTGAACTTTTTAACTGGGTGGAATATCAGAACGCATGGTGAGAAAGTGTGAATATAACACAGCATGACCAAGATGGAATTGTCCAGTCTAATTTATTTATGTAAATCTTTAACTAGAGAGCATACTGCTGCATTCACAATATATAATTACTGAATCCAAAACAAAATTAAATGGTTTTAAAAGACATTGCATCAGAGTTTCTTTTTTTTTTTTTGTAATGTTGTTGTACTTGCTAGAACATCAGCTCCAGTTTCCTCTTGTGAGCAAGCCTTGCTTTCTTCTCAGAAAGTTCCTCATCCATATTTGTCTTTTGTTGACTGTGCAGTTGCACAGCATCCATTGCTTAATTTTCCTTTCTCCTCCCATTTCTTTATTGTAGCTTTCCTTTTTTTTATTTTCCCTTTTTTTATGATCTCAGAAAAAAATATCATCCATCATGCTGAAAGAACTTTCTGCCTGAGGACCATGAATGCAGATATCATCAAAGCTTTCACTGTTTCAGACAAATGGTGCAACTTTCATTGGGATGAATACTTTTGAATACCAGGCATCAATTCTTACAAATTTTCCAACTTAGTCACTTCCGTTTTAGGAAATCTCCCCCCCCCACCAAGCACACCAAGCTTAAAAAATGCACGCATTTATGAGAGGAAATAGCAGTTAACAACAACACAGGAGGGTGGAAATATCGTGAGGTTGGGGTGGGAGGTTGGGTGGGAGGAATACGAGAGAAATCTTCACTCTGTCCGTTTTCCATTTTTGGAAATTTATCCTACATTTTCAGGCTGCAATATAAATATTTATGGAATAAAACGACAACTGACAACACTATTGCACAGCAGGATCAACATGAGAAAAAAAAGATTACGGGAGAATGTAATTCTGTCCCACTTCATTTTCAGAAACCTCTGAAAAAGCTGAAATGGGAATAGTTATGCAATAAAACTATATCTAATGACAACACTGGGAAGAAGAAACTACAAGGAAAAAAATTTACAATTAAGGGAGAAATCTTCCCTCTGTCTAAATTCTGTTTCCAAAAGTTTGAATTCCCCGTTGACTGACAGAAAACTTTGGATTACTTCGGGGAAGGTTCACAAGGATAACCTCCATTCAATTTTTTAGTAATTCACAAAATATATTTTATTTACAATTAAAAAAACACACACTCACAATACTTAAACTGCCAATAACTCTTATATCAGAAATCATGTGGTTGTCCTCACCATAAGTAAAATAATTAAGTCAAAACAAATCATTAGTCATCAGGACTCATTATATTTTTACCTAGTATTTTTAAATCTTTTTTTTTTTTTTAACATTTAAAAATACTAGGTAATTCTTTTTTGTTTTTTTTGTTTTTTTGCCTTACGACATACCTTGTAATAAACCTAACTGTATTTTAATGTTACGGAAATACAGAGCTCTAAAACTTGAGCTGACATTTAGTGAACTGATTTTCTTTTTAATGAAGAATCACAGTAGTTCCTTTCATTTTGTTCCTGTTTACTGCACTTGAAATGAATAAGAATGTGTTCTATTGTTCATCACCTTATTGGTGAGAATATTCTACAAAATGCTCAGAAAAGTTTTGAGACTGCTGAAAATTCTGAAGATGAAGACTGTGAATGTGAATCAAAACCAACTAAAGACGATACGATCAAAGCATCTCAGATGATTCAAAATGGGCTTCAATTGATTGATAACATGCCAGATGGTTTTTGCTGTCTTAATAGATGTGACTCTTACAATAAAACAAGATCTTGTGCTAAAGTTTAAAAGGAAATTACTGATTTCTTTGAAGGATGATCCATAAAGTTCTTTAATGTAGTATAGTTCTATTTGTTCAAAAATTAGATTTAAGATCTTATACACATGTACATTACGCATATTTCATGAAAATACTGTATGAACTGGTATTAAACTGTTTAAATTCAAAATGGTCTACATGAAATCAAATGAATATTGTACATAATTGTAATACTGCAGTAATAAGAATTCCAATAAATGTTAGAAATCAAATGAATATTGTACATACACTAGCGGAAAGTGAAAAAAGAACACCAAGAAGGAATTGGCGGATGATTATGAAATTTACATATGTTAATGGGGTCGAGTTTATGTAGGTGTGATTTTAATTTCGGGACCAACCAGTGAGCGCTTACGCCACAGCACGGCATAATATGCAAATTATCGTCGGTGGTATTTAAGGAGTACGGCGAAGTGAATGTAATCAGTCGTCGGCGTACGGACACGTGCGAAGACCTTGAAGAAGCTGCAATGCCTGGACATGGAAGACGTGTACGATTTCAGCAGTTATTGGACTTTGAGCGAGGTTGTCTAGTCGGACTCCACGAGGCCAGGTGGTCGTATCATCGTATTGCGGAGCGGAATTGGACGGGAAGTATCGGTGGTGGTACGATGGTGGCGTAGATGGTCCCAGGAACATTCCCATATGAGAAGACGTGGAATCAGGAGTCGCAGACGGACTGATGAGCAGACCGATCGACGCATAAGAAGAGCGGCGTTGTCAAGCAGAACATCCACTGCGACGCAAATCCGAGCTGCCGTTACACCTGAGGTGACTGTGCGAACAATCCGCAACCGTCTACTGGATGCAGGACTACGTGCACGTGTGCCTCTGGCATGTGTACCTCTGACCCAACCCACCTTTAGGAACGGCTGCAGTGGTGTCGCCAACGTCTGCACTGGAGAACGCAATGGCGATCTGTCATGTTCAGCGATGAAAGCAGATTCTGCTTGGGAGCCTCCGATGGCCGTATGCGTGTTCGCAGACACACAGGGGAGCGTCTCCACCCTTCTTGCATCTGCCAGCGACACACAGGGCCTACAAATGGTCTCTTGGTATGGGGAGCGATCAGCTATCACTTCCGTACACAACTAGTGCTTGTACCGGGTACGTTCAACAGCACCTCCTACATCAACAACATCATTCAGCCCGTTGTTGTGCCATTTATTTGTAAGGTTGGTCCATTGTGGTGTTTTCCAGCAAGATAACATGCACCTCACACATGGCACGTGCAACGCAACATGCACTTCAGGGTGTGAGACAACTTCCATGGCCTGCACGTTCATCGGATTTGTCCCCCATTGAGCACGTGTGGGATATTATGGGACGACTCTTCCGGTCTCCACGGCCAGCCACAACCATCCCCGATTTACACGTCCAGGTTGAGGATGCTTGGAACTCAATACCCCAAACTTACATCCAACATCTGTATGACAGACTCCATGCCAGAATTGCACAGTGTGATGCAGTTCATGGCGGTTCAACCTCGTACTAACCATGTTACATGGAAATGTTATTTTTCAGTTTACCAGCAAATACAGCTGTATTTTGCCATAATGTTTTGATCATGTTATCCTTTGTATTCCGTTATTATGCTGTATAAATTTCGTTGGTATCAGACGTCTCCTTCTTGGTGTTCTTTTTTCACTTTCCGTCAGTGTAATTTGTAATACTGCAGTAATAAGGATTCCAATTAAAAGTCCTTAATGAAAACTGACTTCAATAGTAATAAACTTTAACAAGTTCAAAATGACATAATAATTGACATTTTAGTTCTTATGGCTATAGTTCATTCTGTATTTATGTTAATAAAGGTACATACATTCCACACAGCAAATTTTATATTAAATGAATATTTTGACTGTCACCATGCAATTTCATTAAATTGAATATGAACAAGAGAATTGAGTTTACTAATATTTTTGGATGTATTTAGTAAAAGAAAAAAACCAGCAGAAAAAAATACCTTGTATGTATATACATAATAAATTTCATTAGTTAATTAAAATACAAATCTAATGGTAAAATTCACATAAAATGCTACTTATTCTTTAAAAGATAAGTATGTTGTTTTCTTTGCTTTTTGTAACTTTTCATTTGAAATGAAGCACACATTTTCATCAGCCTTAAATCAACATTTTTCAACAACTAAAGCTTCTAAAGTGGCAAGTCCTAAATTACACCTATATGCAATTAAATGTTTATTGTGATAATGAAAACTTTTCACGTGATGCATAACTATGCGGAATTAGAATTGTCAACATAAGAAATCTGATAGTAATTCCGATCTTTTAAGTTTTTAACTAATGTCATTCATTCACAGGTACGAATTTCATTATTTAACACATCAAATTGAAATTGTGCAAATTATTTTTGTATAATAACAATAGTTTGCCATATTATATTTATTATTTTAAATTACATTTATTATTTTCTAGATTTACTTTCTTATGATGATATTCTCTATAGAAGTTGTTCTACAGAGAACATCATCATAAGAAAATTAATTTAATTAGGCATGATCAAATGAAACCCATTCGAGTGGCTTTGTTAAGACGAATGAAAAGGTACATCCACAGGTGTGGCCGAATTAAACAAAACAATATATAAAGGAGCAAGAATGCACCAGTGTTTGTTAGAAGAAGTCACCATAGACACGCATCCCACTGCTTGGAGAGATGGTGGATACCATCCGCGAAGGACTTTGGTTGCTCCTTGAATCATTTTGTCCCCACGGCCATGACATCTGCATCGGAGTGGAATCGTTGTCCCTTTAGAGCTTTTTTAAGAATCTGAACAAATGAAAGTCCCATGGTGACAGATCGGGGCTATAAAATGGGTGGAAAGGCCATATACCCTTTCTATGCGAACGTATCCTGCACAATGTTTGCAACATGCGGACTAACATTGTTGCGCAACAGAATCATCATGCAAAAGCATGGCGAGTCGCTTATTCTTGATGGCTTTATGTAGCTTGCCCAGTTGTAGTGGTTGGCATCGATGTTCACGTGAGGTTCTTTTAAGTCCACCAACAAAAGCCCTTCATGGTAAAAAAATGTGGTCAGCATAACCTTACTGGTAGAAGCCTGCGACTTGGAATTTTTTGTGTTTTGGTGATCTGGGATGCTTTTATTGCGTGCTCACTGGTTTCCTGGACCGCTCAAAGTAGTGGCACCATGATTCCTCTCCTGCCACTATTTGCAACAGAAATGCATCACCCTCTGCTTCGTAATGCAGCAAGTGGTTCAAACTCCAACTCATGCATTCGTAGGATCCATTGTGAACACGCTTTCTGATATTGCAGTGTCTTCGTAACCACCGTTTGAACTGTCCCAAATGATATAGCGAATTCCTTCGCTAGCGAACGTAAGCTCCAACGACGGTCCACCCATATTTCTGCACCAATCTTGGCAATGGCTTCGTCTGTCGCAACAACATGTGCCTGGCCCAGTGGCGGAAGATCTTTCGTTTCCTCACGTCTTTCCCGAAACATTTGTGCCCAGTCCGTCACTGTTGTCTTCAACACACGTTTGTCATCATACACCACCTGCATTGTGTGATGAATGTCAACTGGTCAACATCCTTCCACTGTTAGGAACTGAATGACTGCTCAATAATCCGCCTTGGACGTATTCAGAATCCCATCAGCCATGTTGTCTACAATCTGCAGCACAAACCACATATACGAGGAGAATGAACACATGCTCCCTTGTTCAGTGGTCTGAGTTTATTACGCGAGCTGCGACGTCATCAAGCTCCCTGTGCACAGGTCCACGTGATGTGGCACAAATGGGTTTCACTTGAACACGCCTTATAGAAAGTATTGTATACATGCCTTTGTGTCTGCGTATTTGTTGTTTAATTTAATATCTGATATGTATGTTGCTATTATTTGTTTTGTAAGGA
The DNA here is from genome assembly GCA_039090855.1 of Macrothele yani. NCBI lineage: Eukaryota > Metazoa > Arthropoda > Arachnida > Araneae > Macrothelidae > Macrothele > Macrothele yani. Next base: position 131,020,348 of record CM076995.1, on the reverse strand, counting down.
AATTTTCTTTATCACTTACTTTTCAAGCTTTACTTCTAATACTTTTTCACAGTCATAAAAGATTTCTTTGGAAGAATCTTAGAGGCGTAGACTATTATTAATGAACTATCTAGTCTTGAAACCAATGACCAATTCCTGATCTCACTTTCGGTTTTTTCTTTAATGAAAATCAACATTGTAAATTGTTTAAGCAGCCACAACTGCAGCAGCTTCTTACATCTTGTTAATAAGTGGATGAACAAAGGATGTGATTTCATGCAAGACACACAAGTCATAGGAACATCAACCTGCATAAAAACATTTGCTTTGTTAATAACTGGTGCGGTAAACTGAAGAAAAAAGCAAATACAGTTTTGTTGTAGAGACTTCAAGAATTCAAGAAGTATTTTCTTTCATTAAAAAAAAAGAAAAAAGCAGAACTTCCATTTCTTTTCTTACAAATAAATTTAAACAAAACATTCAACTCACCTACAAAAAAAAAAAAAAAAAAAAAAATCGATTGCACTTTCCACCCTAAACTATTTTGTTGATATATACTCGAATTTTGTTATTTTATGCTCCTCCAAACCACACTATTCTAAACAAAACCTCAGTAACTGGCTGGTTGGATGATTTTATGGCACAAGGGCTATGTTTGGTCAAAGAGCCTCAGTAACTGAAGCCTTTTAGGTAGAAATACATTTCTTCAATATTAACTTTGCTCAATGCCATGCATGCTTTGTGGCTAAGTGAATCAGATGACTGGCACAACCATGAATTATTGTGTTAGGATTACAAAAATTTAGGGAAAGAATTTACCCTTTTAACTGTATTACCAGCACAGAACACCACCCAGTGTTTCTATGACAGGTACTTTTTCTGCAGTTCATTGCTACAAAGGTTGAAAATGTACTCACAAGTGGAGTCCTCCCAAAAAGGGTAGTGACAATAGCAACATCACAGTCTTTGCAATGTTTGGCTCATGACATGTTATTATGATAGGAAATAGTATCATGCACACTGAGTTACTGCCATCAGTTACTACAGCAAATTGGTTTCCCCTGAGAAAATACTCTCATAATGACAATGCAAAGCTTTTCATTATCAGCTGTTTTCTTTTAGTACATGCATAACTTCATTTTTTTGCAGTTCAAGAATCAGGGAATACCCTTTTGAAATGAAGACTGGCATGATCTGTAACTCTTAATGAGCAAAATACTCACTTAAAAACATTGAAAATAAAGCTTCCAGCTTGAATATAATGCTGAAACAGTTCAATCTGACGGACATGAAATAAGCCTTTTATTTGAGGTTTTAATCTTTGAATTCTCCACATGATGAAAGTCTTCCACCACATGGTGCCAGCAATCAAATCTGCCATCATGTGCATCACAAAAGTTCACATTACATATTGTGCAAAATATATGCTGTTCCAATTTTGATGAACCCTTATGGCCATAATGTTTCACACTCTTTTTAAAACACTGCAAATGCTCCCATTTTCGGTCTGATTTTACATGTTTACATTTTCTACTTAATAAAATGAGTTCATATGCTACAGTGACTTCAAGGTGAACTATGCTTACAAGTGCAAGCCCAGCACAGTTCATTGCTGTTCACCATGTGACTCCAAGCGAACCGTCCATGTATCCGTGCAATTCAGCATCAGATGACACACAGCTAACTTTCCAAGCTTCGTCGGAAAAATTTAACTGTGTGAGAAAAGTGGGCCATACAATTTTTTAAGCATGCAAAATAATGGGGGAAAGGTGAAAAAATATAGTATTTTTAGATAAAAGGAAATATTTTTTCCGAAGTATTTACCTGGGAGAGCGATGGTTTGGAAGAGTATTTGCGGTAGGCCTAGGACGACGGAGCGATGACAGCATCAAGGTGGAGTCCGGTGAATGGAAGCTTCAACGGGTGGAAGAATACAGAAGGAAGCGGTTCAGCAGCACAAACTCATTTGAAGCGTCTTGTAAGAATACGCGGAAGGAAAGAGGTCGGTTTTACGCAGCATTGTAAGTTGTTTTTTTTTTTTTTAAAGGGTAATTTTGAGTAAGTGTAAGCACAAAATCGTCAGTCTCCACACTTCATCTCGTATTTCGTCAGGGCTTAAAATTTCATTATTCGCCACAATACAAGAAGCTGAAGGCCTCCCTGCCATAGTACGATATCATCTGAATCAGTGGCGTAGCGGGGGTGGGGTGGGGGGGTGGGGTGTTTGGGGTTTGAACCCCTCCCTTAAGGGGACTCTGAGTACGAATTTAAAGTGATATAATACCTGTATATGAGGCTTTCACCAATGAACCAAATGGAAGCTTCGTTCACACAGTCTGCAAATTCACAATTTTTGTGGAAAATTTTCATGTGCAGACAAGTTGGCAACCCTATAAGGAGCATTTTTGTAGCATACAATGGGTCTCCTCATACAAGCAGAATGAAGTTTGATTACCACACACTATCAATATGGTAGCCATCAGACACATTCTTTCATGGCAGCAATATGTTCATAAGTAAACTGGTTCTTTTAAAAGGATGACACTCCTAGTCATTCTTTTAATATCACTGGATTATAGCAGTGACTACAATTTACTGCAGTAGACACCTTCTTTACCAGATCTCAAACCAATCAAATAGCTGTGAAAAGAAATGAAATCAGCTACTTCGAATAAAGAGCCACAATTTGCCAAAATAAATCTGGAACAACTATGGGAAACACTATGGGGTAAATACTTTTGGGAATGCCTCATTAAGTCCCTACAAACTTTGAGGGAAAGTTTGTGTAAGCTAGAAAAAAAAAACAAAAAAAAAAAACAAAACAAAGAATGTATAGCTAAAAAGTGGGAACTCAAGTGTATCAGAAGAATGCAGAAGAAAAAATTCAGGTGCAAAATGCACAATCATTGGGCACTCAGTATATCAGACGAAAATACAACAAAATAAAACTAGTGTTTATTGTGGTAGAAGTTACAAGAAGCATCACAAATTTAGAACTTTGCTTCACTAAAATGTTATTCTAAAAAGTTGGAGAAACAATAACTCTCATTATGCCTATGCTATGCCAAACTAATGCAGACAGACAGAAAGAACATGTTTTACTGTCCACTGAGAACACAAACTGTTCAAATATGGGAAGAGTGGTGAAACAATACTCATAAATAGGAGCTTAACACATAAAAGCATAGTTGGGATACAAGCTTAAAAAACAGTGAATATTTTAAAACTACTTACCTTCACAGAATTTAATTTGTTAATTCGGGGACGGTAGTTATTCGGATCTCTACGGAATGAGATGTTTAACAATTCTAAGAATTTATTCATACCAGCTAGTAACGTCTGAGGTCTGAAAATAATAAAAAAAAATTAAAAAAGAATGTAATGTTACTAGACACTTTCTGCTACCACAGTGAATCACAAACAAACAACTTTCAGAAATGCTTAAAAAAAATCTAAGTACATATTTTGCAATATCTCCTTTGAATTTGCATTAACAGAATACTAAAACTGGCACTTAAATTCACAACAAAGACTGAGAGAATATTGTGATTTAAAGGAATATTTCCAACAGGGTTCATCCTGGGACTAAAAAAGGGTAGGGTGCCTGTTATAGAAAAAAGGGCAGCTTACACTTTCAAAGGGCATCAGAGTGAATACATCGACCTTACAAAAACAAGACTGTACAAGCAATGTTAATTCACCAGAAAAGTTCGATTCACAGTGGATATTAAAATATTATTATTATGTACATTGTTATCAGTAAGTACTCGCTTAATTTTAGAAAATATTCTTTCTACTTCAGCATTTGAAATGGCTAAAGAATTTTCTAGATTACTCTATAGTGATTCGTCACTAGATAAATCAAATATAAACAACATTTCTTCTTCAGATATAAAATTTATCCCCCCTCCCCCATTCACTTCAGATGAAATAAAACAGGTATTAAAACAAATAAAAAATGTGCTGGTGAAGATCTAATACACATAGAATTAATTAAATGGGGAGGAAACAGCATAATCCACCATGTCACAAACTTACTAAATCTATGTCTAGAAGAGAGAAAGATTCCAGAAAACTGGAATGTGATACCCTGCAGGGCGCAAAATTTGCTGTAGCCCAGTCAGCAATGGCGCCCAGAAAATTATTGTTGGCGAGCAGTAAAACTATTAAATTGTTTTCCTGTTTGGCATTTAATGCTGTTAGGCGGTATCTTCACAAAAATATTTTTAGCTCAAACAGTATCCTCACAAAAATAATTTGAACTGTGATGGTGTCTTCACTTTCAATAAAATCTTATCTTAAAAATATTTCAGTGTGAGAGGCATCTTGAGTATTGTATTTATTTAACTATGGTCTTTTTTTTGTTTTATTTCGTCGACATGAAATATTTTCAGTAAAACGGTCTCTGATGGAGGCGTATCAATGACTGCGTCATCACCAGCAGCCCAGCGAGTGAACCAGGTCCTCTTGTGTGGGCTGCGTAGTGACAGCTGATGTGAAGCTCGCTGAAAGAAACCCCAAAGCATTGTGGGAGGAAGCGTTTCTTTCTCACGTGTCTTTCTAGGTCTAACTCAGAATGGGGATGGGCATATCGGTGAATATTCATTCCCAGAACATTCACGCATCATTAGGGGGGGGGGGGGGGGTGTCGATGCATCAGCAAAAACCACGACGTTTTGCTAAAGAACCAAAGAATTTAACATCTTTCCCATCTGCAGCAGTTATTGGCACATCGATGAATAAATCGCCGTTCAATATATCGGTGATAGCTCACTAATTCAACATCGAGTAACCATAATATTGGTTAAAGTGCTTGATGTATCGTAAACTTTGATGCATTGGCTACAGTAACATTGAGGATAAGAACTCTATTTTCGGCGACGAAACATCGCAGAAAAATAGCAAAAAAATTGATAATTTGAGACATAGAAAGGTGATATTCCCTTTCTCAGTATAAGAATATGAAAAAGAAAGGTGATATTTCCTTTCTCTGTATAAGAATACGAAAAAGATAAATTCATTTACTTATCACAGAAAAATTTCGAGTTGATTGCACTATCGCGGTTTCAAGCATCGGTTATGAAACCGATTTTTTGGGGAGGGCGGGGGAGGACTTATCGGTTCCTGTAACATCAAGGAAAAAAAATTCGATTTTTGGTGATGAGCCATCGAGCAAAATGGCGAAAAAGTCCTTATTCATGACCTAAGATTATATTTAAAAGAATGCAGCAAAGAGAAATTCATTTACTTCACGTAGAAAATATTTTTTTGCAGTTTCTAGTGTTGATTATCACTTGGAAAAACGTCGATTTTCAAAAACACTGATATTTTTCCCAATCTGTACTCCGATTAATCTTTGCTGTACCAGCCGGGATTCCGGGAAATGTATTTATGTACATATGAGGAAAAAGAGCATGCGGATGGAGGTGCTGATAATTCGCTTTATGGGGGATTGGGTTGTGGTGTATGACTGACATTTTTTTAAATTTTATTTTAGTTATTACTTTTCATCCAGCACTCAAAAATATTAGCTTTTGATGACTTTTCTGGTTTAATACAATCTGGAGGGTTATTATTATTACTATTATTTTCTGAGATCTCAGCTGTAGCACAATCACAGAGTTGTATATATATATATATATATATATATATATATATTTCCATGTGTGTTGTATGCAGGGGTGACATGGAAGAGACTGGCACAAGACAGACCATTGTGGAGGAAACTTGGGGAGACCTTCGTCCAGCAGTGGATTGATAATGGTTGACAATGATGATGATGATGATATTTCCATATTTTTTTTTTTTTTTTTTTTTTTTAAAGTTCAACACAGGCAGTGACCATAGATTGGTGAGATGTAAGATGCACCTCAACACTAAACTCGAACATAGCAAGCTCATAAGACAAACAAAATGTATTGACATAACCAACCTTAAAAAACACCATAATACCTTCAAATTGGAACTGAAGAACAGGTTCTCTGCTTTAGAAGGCCTAACATTGGAAGAAGTGGATATTTCTGAAGTTAACAGAAAAGTAACCAAAGCTCTTATGGAAACAGCAACAAAATTAGCTGGGTCTAAGAACAAATTGCATGTGAACAAATTATCAGGAAAAACCAAAATGTTGATGCAAAAAAGAAGAGTGATGAGGACAACTAAAGAAGATGTGACTTCCAAAGTGGAATATATAGAGCTATGCAAGACAGTACGAAAAAGTATCACTGAAGACGTAAGGAAATTCAACTGTGAACTAGTAAGGAAAGCAATTGAAAACAACCAAAGCCTAAAGATCGCAAAGGGACATCTCAGTAAGGAAAAAAAACAGATTATGGCACTGAGAAAAGAAGATGGTTCTGTAACAAGAAATAGAGGCAGAAATTTTGACAAGAGTGAAAGATTTCTACTCCAAATTATATGAAAGGGATGATACATGTACTCCAGACATCATGAAAGGTACCAGTACCAGAGTTCTTCCAGCAGAAGTTGCACATGCAATCAAGAACATGAAGCGGGAAAAAGCTCCAGGAGAAGATGGAATTACTGTAGACATCATACAAGAAGCAAGTGGAGAAATCGAAACAGTACTCGCCCAAATTTTCACTCGATGCCTTAATGAAGGGAAGATTCCTGAGGATTGGAACAACGCTACAATGATCTTGCTACATAAAAAAGGTGACATTGAGGATCTCAGGAACTACAGACCTATCAGCCTCCTATCAGTGGTTTATAAAATCTTCACTAAAGTTCTTTCACACCGCTTGAAGGTGACACTGGACATGGCTCAACCGAGAGAACAAGCTGGATTCAGGAGTGGCTACAGCACAATAGATCATATCCACGTACTGAGAGAACTAATTGAAAGAGCGAGGGAATATGAACTTCCATTGTGCATGGCTTTTATCGATTATGAAAAAGCCTTTGATTCGGTGAAACCATCAGCAGTTGCAATGGCTCTGAAATCCTGCGGTATTGAAGATGCATACATTAATATTATTAATAACATCTATGAAAATGCAAGTGCAAAGATTCGGCTGTTTGAAAATACAACACACATAAAAATTGGAAAAGGAGTGAGACAAGGTGACACCATATCTCCGAAGCTCTTTAATGCCACATTGGAAAATGTCTTTCAATCACTGAACTGGGAAAACAAAGGGATAAAGATTAATGGAGATTATCTAACCCACCTTCGTTTTGCTGATGACAGTCATTTTTGCAACTACCCCATCAGAGCTACAGAGTATGATCCAGGAACTTGCTGACAAGAGTAAAGAAGTGGGATTAAAAATGAACTTTCAGAAGACAAAAGTGATGTACAATGCTTTTACATGAAATGAAGATTTATCGATTGATGGAGAAAAGCTGGAGATAACAGACACGTATGTTTATCTTGGACAGCAGATATCAAGTGAGGGTCACATTGATGAAGAAATTAATCGGCGTACAAAACTTGCCTGGAGAGCTTTTGGAAGAAACAGCATAATTTTCAAGAGCAATATGCCATTATGTCTTAAAAGAAAAGTGTTTGATCAATGCATCCTTCCAGTGCTTACGCATGGTGCAGAGACGTGGACCTTAGCTAAAAGAGACATACAAAGGCTGCAGACAACTCAAAGAATGCATGGAGAGGTGCATGCTTGGTGTAACCAGGAGAGATAAGAAGAGGAACACGTGGATCCGAAAAATGACAAGAGTGGAAGACATCATGATCAGAGTTAAATCCCTGAAATGGCAATGGGCTGGACATACTGCCAGAAGGACAGACCATCGATGGACAGCCGAAATTTTAGATTGGATTCCAAGGGACAGGAAAAGACCCAGAAGAAGACCACATGGAAGATGGGTGGATGAAATTTGAAAGTATGCGGGAGTGACATGGAGGAGACTGGCGCAAGACAGACCGTTGTGGAAGAAACTTGGGGAGACCTTCGTCCAGCAGTGGATTGATAATGGTTGACAATGATGATGATGATGATTTCCATATACAATCATTAAAACAGAGAACTTGCTGCAAATTAACTGTCTCACTCTTTCACTGTCTCTTGCATGTCACAGTGGTGTGATGGCGAGTGAATTTTTTTTTTTTTTTTTTTTTTTTTGGCTAGCAGAGTTAGACCTGAAATTTTGAGCCCTGTACCCTGATACTGTTATTTAAAAAAAGTGACAAAGAAGAGGTCAAGAACTATAGACCAATTAAGTATTCTCTCTAATCTGTACAAAATTCTCACAAAACTACCATAATTTTTGGGCTAAGAGCCGCGGCTCTTACATTACTAAAAGGGAAATTTTTCGGGTGTGCTGCCCTTACGACGAATTTGTTTTCGATAAGACTGTTTCTCCCCCCCCTTTTTTCATGCAGATGCTTGGTAAATTTTTTCAAACATCTTTTTTTTTACAAACTCGACTGCGATCGTCCCCCCCCCACCTTTCTACTCATACGTTGGACACTTCTATTTAAATGATAACTCTGCTGTCCTGAGGTTGGTTTAGGAGGGAAAGTGAGGGAGGACGGGGAAATGCTCGCGTACGTTTTAAGGTTAGGAGGTTTGTTTCTGAAAGGAATGCTTGACTCAAATGCCCTTTGCATGGGGGATGGAATAGGGACATCAACACACAGACCAGTAGCGTGCCGTCAGAGGCTTCTGTGGAGAGCGCGCCCAGGGTATCTCTTTCGTTGGCTGCAGCATACATCATGCAGGAAGGTGTGATGCAACCAAGGGAAGGAATGTTGATTTTCACTGGGATGGGGAGACTGGTTTGATGGGCACTTCCCTAAACAAAAGCTTAAGAACATAAACAATGCAAAAGCCTGTCCCAGGATGATTCCATTAGCAGAGACCTAACTTCCAAACAATACTGGTGGGACGGAAAGACAAATTCTGTTCACTCTTCTTGGTTAATCTGGCATGTGATACAGGTGTTTCTTGGCTCTGTGCTCCTCAGTTTTGCTTCGATTTTAATTTTCTTTTTTTTATTGACTGACTGTAGTGGAAGTTCAAGACTTCGGTTGGAAATGCTTTCTCACTAATAAGCGCTGTAGCATTATCATCTGATGTTAACAATGGGTAATTAATTTAATGCTTGGCTGAAGATAAAATCTTCACAAATGCAAAAAAAAAAAAGAAGGGAGAGCTTTCCCATTCATATAAAAGTGGAGCTCAACGTGAAGGCTGAGTGCGCGGTAAATGAAAGTAGGTCAAACCACTTGAAAGAAAAAAGCGAGAAAGCAGATACACCGTTGTTTCGAAGTGTTGGCGGGGAGATTCGCGAACATGTGCAAGGCAGCTGGAAAAAGGAAGCATAAAGCAACTTCATTCTAACAACAAGTTAGTAAAATCATGCAATGCATTTATTATGATACGCTTTCCAACATACCAGAAATTATTACTCAAGTTATGAGGATAATGGCTGTGGAATAAATCTCGCTCCTGTGTCCTGACCTTTGACCCCATTTCGATGATATTCAACAGAATCGGTTCAGTACACCTCAAGAATAACATACTACAGTTTTGTCGCAATAAAAGCAGTTTTACACAAGTTATGAGAATAATGGCTGTGGAATAAATCTTGCTTTTGTGCAATGACCTTTGACCCCATTTCGTTGATATTCAACAGAACCGGTTCACCATACCTCCGGAATAACATAACGTTTTGTCGCAATCGAAACATTTTTTGGTAAGTTATGATGCACAAGGGCAATGGAATGGATCCCACTCCAGTGTCCTGACCTTTGACCCCATTTCCAATAGGGTTCGTCCCCAGTGGCTCCCTACCACATGCTAAAATTTCAACGAAATTGAACCATTTTTACGCAAGTTATGACGCATAAGGGCAATGGAACAAATCCTGCTCATATGACCTGCCTGACCTTTGACGCCATTTCGCACATTTTCAATAGGGTTCGTGCCCAGGCGGTTCCCTACCACATACTAAAATTTCATCGAAATCGAACCATATTTACGCATGTTATGACGCATAAAGGCAATGGAATGGATTCCACTTTTATGCCCTGACCTTTGACTCCATTCCGCCCATTTTCAATAGGGTTCGTCCCCAGGTGGTTCCTTACCAAATACTAAAATTTCATCGAAATCGAACCATTTTTACGCAAGTTATGACACATAAGGGAAATGGAATAAATACCGCTTTTATGCCCTGCCTGACCTTTGACCCCATTCGCCCATTTTCAATAGGGTTCGTGCCCAGTGGTTTCCTACCACATACTAAAATTTCATCGAAATCGAACCATATTTACACATGTTATGACACATAAAGGCAATGAAATGGATCCTGCTCTTATGGCATGACCTTTGACCCCACTTCACCCATTTTCAATAGGGTTTGTCCCCTGGTGGTCCCCTACCACATACTAAAATTTCATCGAAATTGAACCATATTTACGCAAGTTAGGACGCATAAGGGCAATTGAATGGATCCCGCTCTTATGTGACCTTTGACCCCACTTCACCCATTTTCAATAGGGTTCATCCCCTGGTGGTCCCCTACCACATACTAAAATTTCATCGAAATCGAACAATATTTACGCAAGTTATGATGCATAAGGGCAATTGAATAGATCCAGCTCTTATGGCGTGACCTTTGACCCCACTTCACCCATTTTCAATAGGGCTCCTCCCCTGGTGGTCCCTTACCACATACTAAAATTTAATCGAAATCGAACCATTTTTATGTGAGTTATCGTGCCGACAGACAAACAGACGGACGGACGGAAAAAGCTGGAGCATATACGCTTCTTTAACCTACGGTTGGAAAGCGTAAAAAACATCTATAAATGAGAAAAAAAGCATAACAAACATAGAAGGAACATATTATTAAAGAAAACATTAATCGAAAGCATTACAAGAGATAATTAATAAGTTAATTACTTATAAGACAGATTCTATTGCGGTGAACAGAGAACAATCCTGTAGTGACATCCACATTGAATGGAATTTAGACAATTGTGTGGTTTTACGAGCAATGCAATATTCTAATGGGATATAGACCTTCTCCAAGTAATATACCACAGCACAACAACAACAATCCAACTTCACACAAGTTGCAATAGACATGGTTCATACACTTTTTCAATCACAAAATTCCAGGACTTTTGGATTTTTTCTCAGGACATACGATCCAAACAATCTTCCTTAAAATATAGTGAAAACATAGGTCTGCTCAACCTGTAGCCTATAACAAACAACTTCTTACATGCTTGGGCAGACTTAATACAGAATGTTAAAAATGATGTCCGTTGCAGCTAACCAGAAACTTAGAATCACAGATAAATACTGAAATACCAAAACTGTCACTGAAAATGGGGCCCGGTTTAATATCTACTAAACTTTTATATACAGTATATACTACACTGATTTTTAGAAAAAAATATTTTTCTGCTTCGGCTTTAGATCAATAATTGAAGCAAATTACAGAATAAAAACAATCCCCATAAAATTCAAAAATACATAGCTATGTGGCATTACTCTTGAAACGCTTTCATATATCACACAATCAATACATAAAATACCATTTATATTTAATTATTTTAAAATAATGCTTACATTGGAAATTTTAAAGGTAAGAAAAGGTGAAGGACCAAAGGGAATGCTAAATATTGATGAGATGCTTACTAAGAAAATCTTTTTAGCCCAAGTAGCAGGAAGGGAAGGCCAAGGAAGTCATGAGAGGATCAAATTCAGAAGTGTCTCCACGAGTAAAAGATTATGAGTATGAAGTATAGGAGATCTTGTGTATGATGTGTGATGGATGCCAGTGAAGTCTGAGTTGTATGTCAAGATCGCTGTAAATGGAGAAGTTTGATATGGCAACAGTAAGTAAAAATTATCTGGTAGTTGTATTTCTTTGTGGAGCTAACCTCTGAATATCAGAGAACAGCTTAGTGATGATGAGGGATGAGAAAGGTGAAGTATTTGGAACTTTTTCAAAGTACCAAAGGGAATGTTATTTCTTAAACACATAATCAAGGGAGCATGTATCTGTGTTACATTTCATTCAGGGAAAGAATTTTCAACATAATATTGATGCTGTACAGTGATGAAAAGTTGCAAAATAATTTTTGGAACAGCAAAATGCATTTTTGGAGCAGGTAAAATACATTTTTGGAGCAGATAAAATACATATTTGGTATAAGAAAACATTTTTTGGAGCAGGTAAAGTATTAGTAGATAGAACAAACTCTTAAGCAAAAAATGTTTTGGAACTAGATGCATCCTACTCAAATTTAAAACATCTTGCATTGAAATACACACACACACACACATATGCGAAGATTTAGTTTTCAAATAGATCAAAAAAATTTGTAACCATAGCATGATTCTCTTATTCATCATTTATTTTACAAAAAATGTTTAATTTTTTGCTGCTTTTCTCAATATTTAATTGCTCACTTCTATTTCCGTCTAATTTTTAAGGATAGTTAGCAATGTTTTGTTTTGCTTCTTTTTATAGTACCAGTCCACTTTCTACTGCACTCATATCTTTTTTTTTTTTTTATGCCACATTCAATGTTCATCTCAGCATTGTTTAACATTTTATGAGAGGAATCCAACTGCTGCAAAAGTTCAGCTTCTTCCTGTTTGAAATCACCTTGTGAACATTCAATTTCTTCTTCTCTTTTTCACTTATTTTGTTGCATTTTTCCAGCACTAATCTGCTCTTGATATTTTTTCCAAGACTCTTTATAAGCTGTCAGAAGTTTTTTGGTCGCATTAATTTTACTCACATCTCCATTTAGTCTCTTGACATGATCGTTGTGCTTCTTACTCTCTGCATGATGCCTACAATTAAGTGGCTGCCATGTGCTAGGCTAAAATTGCAGCTACATGGCTTACAAAACATGATTCGGCAAAACTTCAGATGCTTCATAAAAAGGCCATTCTTTACTATATACGGACCACAATACACTTGACAATAAGTTTTAGCTGACTTCGTTTTTCTGTTGTCATAGTTGTTTCATACGAGCCATAGAGACATCATTTTCATTTCATTTTAATTTAAATTAACACTTCCCACTCGAATAACTTTTCACCCATACTCACTCGGCGACCTTTTTTTTCTTTTTCTGCAGTAGAGGCCACAACTTAGCAGTGAAAGCTCAGCTTTGGCTTGCCAGCACCGACATACAAGCTATAGAGACATCATCGGCATGGCGGGTGACACCCAACCTATTTGGCAAAAGAAATGCCTCGCGAGCTATAGAGACGTCATCGGCAGGGAGGGTGACACCCGACAAGCGAGATATTCAGCGAGAAATAAGTGTATCGCAAACCTTGGCATACATGGCGGATGACACCCAACCTATTCAGCGAAAAAGAAATTCCTCACGAGCGTAGATATGCGAGTTATAGAAGCATCATAGGCGTGGTGGTGGATAACACCTGATACGTGAGCTATTCGGTGAAAACAAAATTCCTAGCAAGCGCCGAGATGCGAACTATAGAGGCGTCATTGGTATGGTGGGTGACACCTGACAAGCCAATGACGTTTCTTTTTCTCTATTCGGTGGAAAAAAAAAAGGGTCTCGTGAGCCCTGCCATGCGAGCTAGGGGGGGGGGGAAGGGGGCGTCAGTGTGGCGAGTGACACGCAACCTATTCGACGAAAAAGAAATGTCTTGCGAGCGCCAACATGCGGGCTATAGAGGGGTCCTTCAGTGTGGCGGGTAACATGCGCCACACGAGCTATTCGGCGATTTCGTAATGTCGGGTGCCACCCGACAGTCGAGTGGAAAGGGTTAAAACGTTTGCACCGAAATTTTCACATGCACAAAGCCACCTGTAATCAATGGAGAGTTCACAAAAGGTGCTGAGCTGAGCTTTCTCTCGGCTTTTCCGCACAGCACTCTCAAATGGCTGTGCTGGGAATCACGTGACGAAACTCTGCCTCCGCTGATGGGGAAAGTCAGAACATTGAAGGGGTATAGGGACTATCTGTAAAGTGCGTTTTTTCGAACAAAAGATGGTAAAAAATAGAAAATTGCGTGCAGAGATCTTGCGTGGGCTTTTCTATAGTTTTTTGAGTGACTTCCATAAAACTATAAAATGGAGTGAAAATCTGTACAAATTACAGAAAAACCGTAAAACTTGGCATCTCTGAATACCTATGAATCCTTCAGAAACAGTACCATCCTATCCTGCCATGGGAGAGCCATTTTCAGTCGTCCTCCACGTCAACGAAATAGCTAACGACTGATCTTATGCTGTATTTACGTAATTGAGCACCTCGCATGGAACGAAATAACTGTGCCATCCCAAAGAACAGGGAACGGCATATAAACAATCTCAATTGCACAATACTCCAAAAGACCACCAAACCATCTGTAAACAATCTTCATTAGGATTTCATAACGTACAGCATCATTTCTCCTACATACCACGTGATTACAACAAAACTCCTCCATAAGCTCTACCTACATCGCGAAACATATTCGTTACTTATGTCGAAAAAACAACGAATTAGAAGGCAGGTGAAAAACATTCCAAAATGTTGGGATTGGCGGTATGTGTTGATTAAGCGTCGTCATACGTTTAATCAAATTATTCGTAGACCTTAAAAAAGCGTCATTCGATTCCCCGTTTAAAACTGCATTTTTTGCAATGAAAACATTTTTTTTCGCTCAACACTTTTTGTTGTGCCTGCCGTTTCGGCGCAAATATTAAAATTTTTCGTAATTTGGAGCAGTTTGGCGCAAGATAAAGAAATTGATGCAGTTTGGTGCAATTGGTGTAAACTTTCCATCACTGTGCTGTAGCTATGTTTTAAATTTGTACTCGCCAGCAAACAAAGTATGCACACAAATTTCCAACGTGAAAAGAAAGAAAATAACAGGATAACTTTAAGTCCAAGGGCTGTGTACAACTGCATTCATTAGTGATCAAGGCAATTTAGCTGGGCATGATTAGAAAACTAATAATAGAAGATGCAAAGTGATTACTTAGCTCAGAAAATACTAAGAAACAACAGATTTAAATTTCTGATATTAGAAAGCAATCTGATTTTATGGCAAATTTTTATATACAGTATTCATTAGAAAATTTCAGTAAAGGTTAAAAAAAATAGCTATTTACTTCCACCAGTGGCTAAAAAAATGTACGTTACGAAAATTAACAAATGGTGCAAAAAACGTTTTCCATAGCAGAAGGAAGATATTAGAGACAAACAGATTTTCAGATTGAACTGTTAAAAGAAGAGATATAGATAGAAGGAATCATGAACTCTACGCCTTTTACTGGAAGAATTTTGCATAATGGAAAAGTTGAAAACAGACGAAAATCATTCTTCATAGTAAAAGCTCTGCTAAAGAAAAATAACTTTTCAAATACATCTCCCGGAAGCAGAGATAGCAAGAAAAACATTTTGACCTTTACAGCCCCTAGGAGAAAAGTGGTACACTATTTGAAGAGGATCTTATTGTAGCAAAAATCTTATTCAATCTCCATCTTTATTATAACGAATGGTATACAGTAAACAAAGAAATTTCTCAATAAGATTTTTAGAGGCAGAGATAGGCTGAATACGGAAGTACACAAACACCACCTAGCAGCAGAATTGTGAACCACAAACGTTTTCAAATACAAACCTAAAGTGTTCCATAAGGTAAATTGGTATCTGGTATTAAAATAATTTTTTAAATTGGACATTTAGAGGTACAGATATTGAGAAAAATAGATTAAATATCTGAGCAGCCTAGCTACAAAATTGTGCATTATTTTGGGAAGAAAATACACATAAGGTGTTTTCTTAGTTAGTAGTATCTAATCGAAAAGAGAATATTTTTCAGTCGGGTTTTTAGTCCCACAGATATAGCTATAAACGGAAACGCGAACTTACGTCCTCCAGTGGCACACATGTGAGTTAAGAAATATTTGAAATTATATGAGAAACATTTTGCACCAAAAATGTTCTCCAACAAAGTAGGAGTTTTTCAAATTGGACTCCTAGAAACAGAGATATGGACAAAAATAAGATGTACATGTGCACCCTCTGGTGGAAAAATTATGCACTATTTTAAGCCAGAGGTATTCTTAAAAAGTTTTCTGAGGTGAGCAGTATCGGTTTACAGGATTTTTCAATCGAGTTTTCAGGTCAGATTTTGTTGCAAATACATCAGAAGCAAACACTTTCGTCCCCTGGTGGCCAAACCATCCTTTACCAAAAATGAGAATTTATATGCAAAACATTTCCCCCCTCAAGAGCTGTATCCGAAGCAGGAAGAATTTTTCAAATCAGGCTTTTAGAAACTGAGATATTGAGAAAATTGCGATTTACTTTTACGCCCCTAGAGGAAAATTTTATAAAATTTTATCCATTATTTGAAAAAAATGTATTGGATATAAATGTCATTGAAAGGCAAAATATTTTTTTCAATTGGATACTTAGGAGCATATAAATGAAATAAAATGCACTTTAAATTCAATACAATCTCCATTATCGCCCTCTAGCGGCAAAGTTGTGCATCAGAAAAAACTGGAATGCATGGATTATTACTCTCACATTTTAAGCTTCCCAATATAAAAGAAATTTTACAAATTGAACTAATGCTGTAATTGCAGAGATATGGTCTCCCCGGCCAGACAGACAAAGTAATAACATAAGCATGATGCAAAAGATCCTAATAATGCAGCTTCAGTCCTTCTAACAGACAAGAAAACCAACAGCCCCCCCCATTTTGCAAGGGGTGGGGAGGGAAATTTGTCAGACGTAAGTTATGTCAGTAGAAAAATCCTCAACTACAAAACATCGAGCAGGGACAAAAAGGCAGGAATGGATAAAATTCCAGGACATGCAACAGAATTTTAGGACATTTCCAGGACAAGATGGAATTCCAGGACTTTTCCAGGATGCGTATCAACCATGCAATAGAATACCAATTGAAAAATGTGTTCAACAAGGAGACTGACACCCAAAACCTTCTCAGCAGTCCTCCAAGAAATATTTAATAATACAAACTGGACAAATCTTCGTATAAAAATTAATAACAAAAACTTAACACACCTAAGATATGCATATGATACCAGCATTTTTGCAAAGAGTCCAGAAGACCTAAATGTAATGGTAAAAGATCTGTATCATGAAAGCAGAAAAACTGGTCTAAATATAAATACAGAATATAAAACCACTCACTCGTACATTCTTGATAAATAAGTATAAATGACACCGTCTCTGTACGAACAATTGAATAAGAAAATCAAGGAACTTTAATCTAAAATACACATGAGTACTTTCGGGCCACTTTGGTCCCATCTTCAGATGTGAGGTGAACATTTGAACAGCGCTGCAATTTATAGAAACCACGGCAGTATGGGCAAACATAGTATGTGTGTGTGTGTGTGTGTGTGTGTGTGTGTGTGTGTTGTGTTACGTCAGCGATGTTTAAGGTGGAGCTCCCTCCGTTTTGTCCAGTCTCCTTTGGGGTGATTATATAATATATTTTTCCATACAGGTAGTAAATCACATGGTATATAGTCATTACAACATTTGTTACGGGCTTTAAAAATAAATGGACTTTCAGTCAATAACAGCATTTAATGGGATCTTGGTATTATTAGGATTCTTGCATGGTCCCAATCCGGGTAGAAAGTTCCATTGTTGACAGTTCGCACCAAGGTAGTATTTTGAAGCCCTGCCTTGATGTCGTATTTGTGTTCCCGTACTCTGCAGGCAAGACTACGAGCTGTAGATCCGATATAACAGGAAGAAAACTGTACAACATTCCTTTACTTGATGATCTACAGCATTCCCTTACTACAGCATTCCTACAGCATTCCCTTACTTGATGAAACGGGCCAGTTTTCTTCCTGTTATATCGAATCTACAGCTCGTAGTGTTGCCTGCAGAGTACGGGAACACTAATACATCAAGGCAGGGCTTCAAAATACTGCCTTGGCGAACTGTCAATGATGGAACTTTCTACCCGGATTGGGACCATGCAAGAATCCTAATAACGCCAAGATCCCATTCAATGCTGTTATTGACTGAAAGTCTATTTATTTGTAAAGCCTGTAACAAATGTTGTAATGACTATATACCATGTGATTTACTACCTGTATGAAAAAATATATTATGTAATCACCCAAAGGAGACTGGACAAAACATGGGAGCTCCACCTTAAACATTGCTGACGTAACACAAACACACACACTATGTTCACCCATACTGCCCTGGTTTCTATAAATTGCAGCACTGTTCAAATATTTACCTCACATCTGAAGATGGGACCAAAGTGGCCTGAAAGTACTAATGTGTATTTTAGATTAAAGTTCCTGGATTTTTTTATTCAATTGTTCATACAGAGATGGTGTCATTTATACTTATTTATAAATACAGAAAAAAAACTAAAATCATGTTTAATAATTTTGTAACACCAAAAAACATATTTCTTAGAAACAGTCTCCTCATACACATACTTAGATCATCTCATTGATCTAAGCAATGGACTCCCAAAGGAAATAAATAGAAGAGTTCAACTTGCCTGGAGTACATTTGGAAAATGGAAAAGCATTTTTCAAAACAGTGATGTCACACTCTGTTTAAAAAGGAAGGCATTTAACCAGTGTATACTTTTAGTCATCACATACTCATATGGTTGTGAAACCTGTACTCCTGTACCTGTACTCTGACAAACAGTGATGTCACACTCTGTTTAAAAAGGAAGACATTTAACCAGTGTATACTTCCAGTCATCACATACTTGTATGGTTGTGAAACCTGTACTCTGACAAAATCACTGACAAATAAACTTTCAGCAACTCAAATAAAAATAGGAGAGGCTGATGCTAAGCATCACATTAAAAGATAAGAAACGGAACACCTGGATAAGAAGTCAGACTCGTATCATAGACATAATTATTTACCATGCGACTAAAATGGAAATGGGCTGGACATCTATCCAGAAGAGAAGACTCGCAATAGACCACCATACTAATGAACTGGATTCCAAAAGTAGGGAAACGAGGTAGAGGGAGCCCTAAAAGAAGGTGGAAAAATTTGTGGGGAAAAATTGGTCAACCATAGCCAGGAATAGATAAAAATGGAAAGAACTGGAGGAGGCCTTTGTCCAGCAGTGGACTGAGAATGGATAAGAAGATATAGAACACTTTAAAAATTCTGTGTTGTAATTGTCTGTCAGCAGAGGTTTTATAATTGGAAAATTACCAAAATGCTTTAATAAGAAGAAAATAATGTAATACACAAAGAGGTCCACAAACCTAAAAATATATTTAAAAAAAGTTTGTTTTTTAACTTAGAAGCATGTTGACCAAAATATGATGAGATGAAAGTGGTATTATTTGCTCCCGCATGCTGTGGGAAGCTCAGTGCCATACACATTTGTGGATGTTGCAGTTCTAACTATGGAACCACACAATCCAGAATCTATGACCTGCAGTAATGAAAACTAGTGAAGTTTGTTCTTCATTCACCTTAAAGTAACACAAAGCAGGTAAAAATGAGTTTTTAAAACTATTTTTAAAATCAATTTCTCTCTGCTTTTTCAGACTGCTAGGTCAAGGGGTGAATCACGACTTTCTGTAGGAAATAACAGTTCAGAATCGACATTGCAAGTGCAGATTACAAAGCAATTTTTTTCCAGGATTTCATGGTCTGCAGATTATGCACCCCTATAGATTGCATGAAGGACTTTTTTTTTCTTTTCCAGAATTTCACGGTCTGCGGGTTTATACCTCTGCAAATTATATCAAGAAAAATACAGTAACTAAAAACTTAAAAGGATACTAAAAAATACATTCCCTAAAATTAAATAGCATTACTAACGTGTTAGCTTTTGTGTTCACTGATGGCGTTCCTTCAAATACTATGACCCGGTCAGCTAAATAAGTAGCCATGATGAAGTCGTGCTCCACAACAAAACCAGTCTTCTTGGCATGCAAAATAAACCTCTTGATAACCTTTGCCGCTACAAGACGCTGTTCGGAGTCCAGATAGGCAGAAGGTTCATCAATTAAATACACATCAGCAGGTTTTCCAAGGCACAACACAAGAGCTACTCTTTGCAATTCACCACCAGAAAGATTCTGAACCTGAAAAAAAGATCACAAATATCAATAATTACATAATACACTGCAAGAATCACATGCAATGGACATTTTATCACACAGATTTAAATAATAATATGCTAAACCTTTCATACAACACTGAATGATAGGGAACCTCTCTTGTTTTTTTAAATTTCTGGGCAGATAATCACACACAACAAAAACAAACACAAATGGTTAAACTGAAGTTTAAATGAAGGGACTGATATTTAAGATCTTTAGTTTATTAGATTTGTGACAGCATGCACATAAAAATGTGCATTTTAAACTCTGAGTCCTTAGGGAAGAGAAATAACTTTCTGACTACTGAGACCACTCACCCATAATTTATGATTGATTTCAAGACAAGAAATGAATCAAAACCACAGGAAAAAAGGCTCCCCCACTACAGAAATCTAAGACCTCAGCATGAAAGATTATCCAGCAAACAATTTGGCCTAATGACAGCTATGTAGGAGGTTCATTTTAATGGCACTCCCCACAGCACAGGTTTCTACACATTAAGAAACAAATAAAATACATGCACATACACACAAAAGCAATATCATAAACTCTGATGATAAAAACGCTCAACAGACGTGTATTACATAAACACATAATTGAGGTATAGCATGCAAACAAATGGTGCTGACATATGCAAATGCATCAAGCGTTAAAAAGTCATTTCAAAGCATTTCTGCAGATGCCCTGCAAAGTGCACGCAATGGTTGCAAAGAGAAATATGGAGGGTATATCTACCATCATTTTACCAAAAGTACAGTGGTGAGCTACAGGTCAGCTTAAGGTGGGCCAAAGTCAAGCAGACATTGCTAAATACAAGGGTTGTACCGAAAGTAATTCAAAAGTGGGCATAACGTTTTTACTAACTGACAGAGGTTGTACAAAGTGCACATGTTGGTAGAGTAACTCTGCCTCTTCATTGCAGGTAAATAATGGATTCCAAGCAGAAGCAACGTGCCGTCATTGAGTTCTTGATCAAGGAAGGGTGCAGGCTGTCTGACATCTACAGAAGGCTACAGAATGTTTATGGAGATGGCACCATTGACAAGAGCAATGTGCACAGATGGATGAAGTTTAAAGAAGGGAGAAACCAGCATTGAAGACAAACCATGCAATGGGAGACCATCACCGGCAACCACTGATGTAGATTGTCAGCAAGTGGTGAATTGATTTGCGTGGAGAGATGTGTCACAATCTATGAGCTTGTTGCACAACTGGACTGTGGTTACAATGCCATACAGAAGAGGGTAAAAAGACTTAGAGTATCAGAAAGTGTGTGCAAAGTGGGTACCTCAGCAGTTGACACCCGATTTGAAGGAGAGAAGAGTGGAAGTCCGCTCTGATCTGCTAGAAGCATTTGAAGCCAATGAAAACACGATTTTTTTCCCCCAATCTGGTGACAGGGGATGAAATGTGGGCATATCTTCGTGATCCGGAAATGAAGAATCAATCCATGGAATGGCAGCACACCTCTTCACCAAAGCCTAAGAAGTTAAAGAGCCAGCAATCAGCACTGAAAGTCAAGGTGACTGTTTTTTTGGGATGACAGGGGTGTCATTCTTCTTGATTTTCCGGAACGTGGCCATACCGTGACCATCCAGCGGTACATCGAGACCAGTGTTTAAGCTGCGGTCGCTATTTTCGCGAAATGCGATGAGTTAATCTAAAATGCGAGAAAAAAATTAGTGTCTGTCGCAAAATTGCGCCCGCCGTTTAAATATTAACCCATCAGCGGATTCTACTCCGGCTATTCTATTTTTGTGGAAACTAAAGTTTCCAAAATTCTGGCAGCGATTTGTACTCCGCTAATGTTATTTTCTTAATCCTTAAGGTATAATAGGTTTCTACTGTGTCCCTACAGCACCTTTTGAATCACTCCCCACCCCCATACATACACTCTAGAGTGCTCCATAAAGGGTGGGGTAGGCTGGCAGGATAAGATAGAGGCTAGAGGGATTAGACCCCCTTCCCCCGTTCAAGTCAACTGCGATGTTTACGGCTTCATTCCCACCCCCAAGGCCATAAACATCCTCTGCATTCGTGACCGGAGTGACCTTTCAAACTTCTATAGAGAAGGAAACACATATTAGGAAAGATAAGTGCAAGCTAGGGTTTGCTCTCGCCATTCAAGGTGCTGTCCATCATACAACGTGCTGCATTACAATGGATAAATTCATTATTAAGAAATGCAAAGATTGCGAAGACAGTGCCGATAAAACAACTGAAAAAGAATGTGAGTTTAAAATTAAAAAAAAAAAGTAAAACTGCCACTGAATCTAATATACCTTCCGAGCAACTTGAAAATGGTGCTCCCTTTACAAATGGGTGCAAGTTAACTGGAGGGATAAAATACCATATTTAAACTGCGAACTGTGCATTGCAGCAAGAAAAAACTATGTCCTAGCAAGTGATAAATTAAGTGAAAATTCCCAATTTCCAATTATTTTCATATATTTGTTTTTGCGCATGGCTGCTAACTAATAAAAAAAAATTCCTCGATTGAAGCATCAAACATTTAGGGCGATTAAAACATCAATCAAGTTTGGTTGATCGAAACATCAAAACAATAGTATGTGTCAACTTTCCATCGCGCATGACAGAGACAACGTGTATGCGTAACTACAGAAGAAAAACAAAGTTTTTAATTTCAGTTGTTGCCAAAACCACGGCTTCCCAGCTGGAGAAAAAACCTAAGGAAATAGTTGCTTGTTAACAACTGCTAAGGGCGCACTCTTCACCTTAAGATACTGGAAGCGGAATCACACACAAGACCGAAATAAGAAAATAAAAAATAAACAAAGAATCCCGGCGGCCTCGATCTCCAGAAAATGTAAACACACTCAACAGTCTGTCAGGCAAGTCAAGTTTCACCACGTGGTTTGTCATCACATATTTTGCAAGCTAGAAGGGGATGGATTACGAGGGGAGGACGTACTAGAAACGATTGTAGAGTATAATTAACAATCGCAAGGGGTAGGAGGTCATTTTTTTTTCGTTCTCTTTTCCGACAGTACTGAAAAAGTTAACGCTATTTTTTAAAAATATTTATTTTTATGTATTGTAATTAATCTTGAGTGTTAGCAATTATGAAATTCCCTATTCGAAAAACATTTAACACTGCTATGTTAACGATTCAAAACAGACAGTTCTATCTTCTGCAAAAATAGCATGAATTCCATGAAAGCTGAAGGACCGATTGCGAAATAAGTTCTTGCCCGCAATCGGCAGAAATGGCATGGAAGAGGTAGGAGCGGGGAGAGGGAGGTCACAGAGCAAAACAACGAGGAAGCACATTCAAAATCACACATCCGGTGAAGTAGCCGTTCCCTCCGTACTTTGCCCACCCCCTCTTCTATTAGAAGTGAGGAAGTGCGAACGCAGAGAAATGTTTTCACCACAAGCTTTTTTTTTTTTTAACATTTGCAAGTACCTGTAAATTAATGTGTGAAATACACATATACTCACACTACAATAATTGTAGGACTAATATTATTTTCATAGCACATTTTTTTTGTTTTACTGATTCGCGATATGAACCATGTGTACTTTGTCTTTGTTTGATATTAAAAAATAAATATTTAGAAGGCTGAAATGGTAATATTTTATTATATTGTAATTAAAATAATAGTTGGTTTGAGGAATATACTGTTACTATTAATAAAAATTTTAATTTAACTGGTTTAAGAAATACTTGGATTGAGTAGGGTTATTGATGCTCAAAGACTTTTTTTTTAATTTATTTACACTTATATACCTTTTTTTATATATATACATTAGTCTTTTTTTAATAAATTTTAACCTAAAATACGGGTAGATGTGGTACACAGTAAGTTAAATCGCGAAAGCAGCTCATAATGTCGTAACCCGGGTTTTCGGTGCATCTCTTGACACAAATTAAATTTTTATTAATAGTAACAGTATTGGCATTTTATTTATTCAATTCATACTGGTCATTAATCAAATCATTCATGCAAAGACAATGGTAACTCACAAAATCAAATTTCAGATTTGAATTTTATGCTTATTTAATCATGATTTTAGTAAAAAAAAACCTTACACTGCCCAATACAGTTTTCTTTTAAATATGTTAGCATCTTCCAAGCTAATTAGTTTTCCACTGCTGTCCAAGGCATTGTTGGAGCGAACAATTAATTTGATATTACAATTTTTTGAGTGACAAAAAAGCCGCTAACTTTCTTTTTAGCATTTTGCTACAACTTTTTTCCCCATTTTAGCATTTTTGCTACAGCGTTTTTTGAGCCAGCTTAAACCCTGATCGAGGCACTCAAGAAGCTTAGAGAAGCCATAAGGAGGAAGAGACCAAACAAGAACCTGAAAAGGATCCACATTCACTATGATAATGCAAGACCACACACATCTTTGGCAACAAATCAGGTGATCAGCAAATTAGGCTGGTTGGTGGTCCCCCATCCACTGTACAGCCCAGATCTGGCACCCTCTGACTTCTACCAGTTCGGTCCAATGAAGGACAGTCTCTGTGGACAATGATTTGATACACAGATGAGGTGAAAGTGACTGTGAAAAAGTGGGTACAACAGTCCACACCTGAATTTTTTGAAAAAGGATTTGACAGTTGGGTTCAACGATGGTGCAAATGCATCGCTTGTGATGGAGACTATGTTGAGTAGTACCTTTATATAGAGAAAGAGTTACTCTACCAACATGTGCAATTTGAACAACTTCTGTCAGTTAATAAAAAGTTATGCACACTTTTGCATTACTTTTGGTACAACCCTCGTAGCTTAATTTAAGTCGTCCCACACTGCACAAACTTTCTCCAGAGATTCCAACAGGGAGAGAGCAGTTAAATCCCAATACTTTAGTTGTGAATTAAGAATAACTTTAGGGGTAGGTCATTATCTGTTATCACAATACACAAGACGATGTTTTACAGTGTGCCTGTATGTTAAGCGAGAAACTGTGTGCATGTTCCTCATGCAATGTCACAGGGGGACCATCTCAACTGGAGCACATGTCATGTCAACTGGTCCCCAGGAGCAAGTCACAACTTACTCCACAGCACCTTGTCATGTTAGTTGGCACAAAAATCCAGGAATGCAACACTTCCAGTGGTGGTAGTTTCATGGTAGTCCATTTCTGTGAGGCCATAAAGTTCTACCTGTTTTTCCAAAAGGCACCATCATTTAGCCCACTTCATGCGACCACATGTGATATCCCCACCCATTTCTTAAAATTCTTAAATTATTATTTCACGTCAGAAAAAAAAATCAATGAAAAACTAAAATGGGTAAAAAGCTTTATCTTCTTCCCAGTTAACCCTCGCAGTGCGTATAACCAGAATTTCCCAGCCTACATCTAACAGACTATACAAAAGATGTTCTCAAAAGAACAACTGCTTCTTTGAATCCTGAAGCTTTGATGTACTTTTAAGAGCAATGAAAGTTTCTCTCCGTGAAACTGCTGGACATTATCAGAACATGAGAGATCACTGAGGTGCACACAGTGGTAAGGGGTGATCACACTTCATGTGGAACCATCATGGGTGACTTTACCTCTTTCTCCCATCTATACACACTGCCTGACAGAGAAAATGCCACATCACGAAAACGTGAACACAGCGCTATGCAAATTGCAGGGTGAGTGCACACGTACAAGTTATGCAAATGATTGCATTTGCAGGCCAATTATACGAACGGCGGGCGGGATATAAGCGGACAACAAGCACGTGAGGCCATCAGTCAAGATGTCGTCACGGTCGCGAGAAGCGAGTGGTTCTGCTGTAACCGTGTCTGGAGAACAATCATGAGGTGCCAATGCTGTTAAGATGCTGTTGTACGCGATTTTGTAAAATGGATGAGTTCACGAGAGGTGTCATCGTAGGCCTTCGTACCGCCGGATGGTCCTTGCGTCGTATTGCGGAAGAAACGCAACGTGATGCCACAACCGTTGGTCGCATTTGGAGACAGTGGTCCCAGGAAGGATCTGTGCAATGCAGTAGGGGGACCGGAGCACGGAGATGGACGTCTGAGCGCACCCAATCGCCGCATCCGACATCATGCCGTAGCAGACCCACAGGCCAAAATGAGCGACATTTTGCGAAGTGTACAGGGAGGCTTGGATGCTCCAATATTAATACGGACAGTGTAGTGCCAATTGGCTGCGCCTGGTTTGCTGTCCAGCCATACGTTGTGAAGGCTACTATTGACAGCAAGCCATCATCGTAACCGCTTGCCGTGGTGTCGCTCAGGGCTGCGTGGGAGCAGAATGGAAGTGTGGTGTTCAGCAACGAATCGCGATTCTGTCTCGCCACGGATGATCACCGTGTGAGAGCCTGGAGGCAACGCAACCAACGGGTGGATTCCTCTGCCATTGTGGAGTGCCACACGGCCCAGCAACGTGAAATCATGGTGTGGGGTGCTATCAGCACCAACAGTCGCTCACAGTTGGTATGCATTACGAGAGCACATTGATGGCACGCCACTATGCTGACGAGGTGCTGCAGCCCGTGCCACTACCATATCTGCAGGGCATCCCAAACGCTGTTTTTCAACAGGATAACGCCCGGCCGCATACCGATCAGATCAGCCTGAATGCTTTACGTGGTATGTGAATGCTTCCGGGGCCAGTACGATCCCCCGACCTCTCGCCCATCGAGCATCTGTGGGACACGATTGGACATTGGCTGAGTACCCTCCCACCCCCTCAAAATGAAGATGAATTGTACACTTGGATCAACATCACAAGGCCCACAATACCCCAGGACTCTATTCAGACTCTCATTTCCTCGATGCCATGTCGGATTCAATGCTGTATTACCCAAAACGGGGGTAAAACTTCTTATTGATCCTCCTGTATATTCGGCCACTGGAGCCTAGTCTGTATGTGACAATTAAATCATTTGTTCAGGACCTACTTGGTTATCTTTGTGTGCAGTTTGGTCTGCTTTCAAGCATTCCTTCATGGTGTGGTATTTTCTCTGTCAGGCAGTGTATGTTTATGATGCAGCAAACTTTCAAAGTGACATTCTATTTTCTAACTGTTGCTCTCCCACACTGGAAAAGGGAGAAGACCCTGGATGTGGATATTATAGTTGAATGAAGTGAAAAAAATTGTGGGAAGAGCAGAGACACATCAGGACGCATAAGATGGGGTCAACTGAAGGTGACTGGGAGGGAAAGACCCTAATAGCAGACCTGCCAACTTTCAAGAATCAAAACCCATAAAATGCTTTCAATGAAGGTTCAATTGATTAATCAATACAGTCGATTGTCTGATGTATCAAACGTATTAAATTTATCGAATATATCGATTGAAAGCCGATTTATTATACAAAAGATTTTCTCGATTTTAATTGATTTCACATGCTTTGATTCAGATGTTTGTCTTTATTTCATGATTAGAATGATTAAAATGTAATCGATACATAATTATCTCGTAAGTATGCTATCATTAGGCTACATACACAGATAAAAATTTAATTTGTAACTGCTGAATTATTGTGATATTATTGCATTAACTTTTTACATCAATTTAATTGACATTTTCACCTCAAAATTCTGTGCCAACATGTTAGAATACTTACTAAAAAAAGCAATATTAAGCCACATGTAAGGCTGATATCTTTCATTTCTATCCCCTTTTCAGCATCCTAACCCTACAATGTTTTTGCCGAGTCTGGTACAGAGGGTTGGAAATGCAAAAGTGGGTGAAAATATGATCAGGTAAATCAAAATATAGAGAGGCAGGGTTGGAGATGGGAATGAAGGGAAGACTAACAGTTGATAGTTGGATAGGATAGCAAAAGAAATTATTTTTACGCAAGAAATACTTATTACATACTTCCTGGTCAATGATGTTATCTATCTGGAGAGGTTTCATACAGTCAGCTATAAACTGAGGATGAATATAAGCATCTCGGATTTTTTCATGCAACAGCTGCCTTACAGTCCCCTGAGATTTGGGAGAAATTTTCTGAGGCTTGTAACTGATATTCAGTGATGGTACATTTCCTACAAAAAATAAATAACAATACACTTTTACACATTAACCAAATTATTTATACCCTGTTCAGTATTCATGTATTTTTTACTAACATATTATAGTATAAAATATACTATAATATGATTTTTTTCTACTGAATGAAAATTACCTTTAATATACACCACATAATGCATAAAATTTTAAGATAAAAATTTGGGAATTTTGAGATCACCTTTGCAATGATGCCAGTTCATTTTTTTTTCTAGGGGTTCACCAAACTCATGAGCATATAAAGTCTGGCATGGACTAAAGAAATCATGAGATAAATTTAAAACCACTAAGATTACCTGCAGCTCTACTTTTCATTTGGACAGGCTACCATTACATTCCTGGACAATGAAGTTCCAAACAACTGAAACTAAGCAGTTGTAGCTTAGAAATGTGAATAACATTCAGATTTGCATTAGTTGAAGCAATCCATGGTTCCTCATAGTGTGATGACAACCTACTTATATATGTTTCAGGATGAAAAAAAGGTTAACACCTCCATCCAGTGCTTCAGATCTGCCACAAATCTATGCCTTACAACCACACATATACTGACTTCCATTGATTTGTGAAATGAAGGAATTGTGTTTAGTTTCCCTCATGAATTCACTAATTACAGATAAAACTTTTATTAAAGTAACAAGTCTACATTCTGGTGAAACCATCAGAAATCACCATGTAAATGCAAAAACATCCTGCTCAAGTAAATACATGCACAGGAAATATAAATTGGACCCAAATGTGGGAGGCATTGGTAAGACAAAGAATAATGGGAATGTGTTTCGAGTGGCAGGTTCGGGGTAATTTATGATAGTGTTGAGCAGACCCTTGATCCTTTCTGCCTCTTTACTAAAATAGTTGTGATCCAGCGAGTCATCCCATTTTATTTGTACGTTCGATCCACATAATCACACACTTGAAAACATTGAGTCCTAACTGTACGTCCAGAAAGTCTTCCTATCTCTGTAATAAAAAAAATAATAATACAAGTAGTTTAATTTGATTTTACTATGTGGCTTGGGAAATATCGTAGGGCAGGTTAATGGAAGACTTTTCACAGACTTGGTCCCCATCTATCTTATGGATCCTAGACTACACTTCATGCTTTTCATAAGCAACCTTACAGCTCCGCTGATGCAAAACCCCAAACCCAAGCTTTTCAAAAACTGTCCTGTTCCCAGAGGCGCCAATCCACTGAACTTCTCTACTCCCTCCAAACCCAAATACCATCTGGCTAAAAACCATGTGTTTCTCCTGACCCAAAGTATTTCTCCCACACTCCTATTAATTGTGTTTTAGAGATAATCCATAACTTGTTTGCTACATGTAAATACCATTAAGCATGCATCTCTCTTATTAACACACCTCATAAAAAAATCCCTTGCCACAACACAAATACAATACATTTCAGAACACGCCGACATATTTATATTCTAAGCCAAATCTAATGCAGTTAAACATGTGTTGTTAGACAGAAGCAGGCTTAAACCACGCTTATTTCTTCAGCTTTGCTCCAAAATGACACAAAAAAAGAAATTCCATGTAGGAATGAACACACTAATGCATATTTATAATTATCTTCTCTGAACTAGGACTAGAGAATCTTACAGCCAAGCATTAAAGTGTGGCATTAACTTTTGGTAATGCAATAGTGTCCACTTTGGTTAGACATATAATATCATCGAAAACACAAAACTATGCATTAGGTCATTGTGCAAGCTATTTTCAAACTGGACTCAATGTCGTGGCAGGCTATAGAAGGTTCTATTTAAAAAAAAAAAAAAAGACAGATTCCTTTTACTATTTAGAAATGGTACATCAAAACCAGAGAGCGAGAGAGAGAAAATAGCACTTTTCTTGGGGATTAAAACAATTCACCGGAAATGGCACAAGGGAATTAAGAACATAATGAGCAAATTTGGAAAAAAAAAACCAGCTTGATAAATATGAAAAGCCTCACAGACTAGTTTAGGAATGAATCTCTGATTACTAGTACTAT
This sequence comes from Macrothele yani, assembly GCA_039090855.1. NCBI lineage: Eukaryota > Metazoa > Arthropoda > Arachnida > Araneae > Macrothelidae > Macrothele > Macrothele yani. The sequence continues at coordinate 130,990,287 of CM076995.1, read as the reverse complement.
CTTGAAGCACAAATGTATCCACCAGAAGTTTAATTGGTGTTAGTAATAAGAAAAGTACAGTTGAGTCACAGCGAAAACACACACACACCAGTGTTTAAACAGATACTCGAGTTTTCTGAGGTTTTTGTGCAGTGTTCAAATTCTTTGGATGCCCACTGGTTTGAAACAACAAAAAATAAAAATAAAAAATGAGTTGGTTGGTTGATTTTCATGGCGCAAGGGCCATGTTTAGCCAAAGAGCGACAGACACAAGACCAAAAAAGAAAGATATCTCTAAAGCGTGGTAAAAGAGTAAAAAATAGGTCAATGTCTTTAAGAAACAAAACGACTGCAAATGTATCACAGTTGTCACCTAAGATTCACTGCAGTATAACTACGCTGTCGTCCAACAAATGAGAATGAAAATAATGAAAACGATGATCACAAAAACAAACATAACTACATAAAATATGAGCAACAGTGAGGCAGCAGTAGCACGTCTCACACATCAGGGCAGTGTAGCCACACAGCAAGAAGCAGTGGGTGAAACGAGAAGCCCAATGTGGAGATGCACAATTATACCTTCCTCACGATGGTTTGTTCACAAACTAGATGGCCATAGTCCGATTTGTGGTATGATGGAGAGAAACTTGTTCCTGCCCTGTTGAGACCAGAGGGACCGACGCTCAGCCATGATGAATGCACGGATGCCAGGACAAAAATCTCTAAAAAAAAACAGTGGCACTCGAGTGATCGGCACGGAGGCAACAAACCTGGCAGAGGTGTCCGCCAACTCGTTACCCCGAATTCCAACATGGCCAGGAAACCAACAGAAGCAGACCAGGAATCCAGCACCAGTCAAATTCCGCAGGAGGTGACGAACATCTCAGGTGACCGGAGAATCAGTGCCCTCCAGAGAAGAAAAACTTGGATGACTGACTGGGAGTCAATGCAAAGCATTACGCGACAATGGGGTCCAGACTGGATGTGACACATGGCGAGGAGCACCGCATGCATCTCTGCCAAGAAGACTGTCGCTTCCAGCGGAAGCCCCTCAGCAAAAGTCTCATCATTACACACAAATGCTGAACCTACAACGTCACCGGATTTCGAGCCATTGGTGAAGACAGGCACGAAATTGGAATGGAGTGAAAGGTGCTTGGCAAAAACCTCTTGGTACACCTGTGCAGGCATGGAAGACTTGGACCCCACAGAAAGAGAAAAGAAAGATAAGCAATTGCCTGAAGTGGCTGCCAAAGGGGATCAATAAAAGTCTTGGTCACATCAATCAACGACAGGTCAAGGCCAGCATCGCGCACCATGTTTGGGAACACAAGAAGGGCAGTTGGAAAACAAGTGAACACATTGTGGTTGGAAGATGGGAACATGCAGTGGATGATCAGGTAGAGATTGCAGCTTGGTGTAGAACTGGAGAGATAGCTGCTGACGGCAAAGGCACAACGGCGGTTTGTTAGACTCAGCATGAAGATTATGCACGGGAGACGTACGAAAGGCACCGATGCAAAGGCGCAGAGCCTGGTGATGAACAGGATCGAGAAGCTTTAAGACAGAAGACTGGGCTGACCAGTACATCACACAGCCATAGTTCAACCTTGACCGGACAAGAGAGGTGATAAATGCGAAGCATTGAACACCGGTCAGTCCCCCATGATGTACTGGAGAGGACCTTCAGGATACTCAATGAATGCATGCACTTCCCCTTTAAGGATAGAATATGAGGTCGGAAGGTGAGTGCATGGTCGAAGGTCAGTCCCATGAACTTAGCTTCTGTCACTACAAGAATGGAAGTGCTCCTCAGACAGAGGTGAGGGTTCAGGTGAAGACCTCATTTGCAACAAAAATGCACACAGACAGTTTTCTGGGATGAGAAGCTGAAGCCATTGTGAGAAGTCCAGGAAGAGATCTTAGTAATGGCAGACTGCAACCGACTCACAATTGTGTGCATGTTGACGGAGGCGCAGGAAATCAGAACCTTCTGATAAGAAAGAAGATTTCTGAAATGAGCTAAAAGCTGTTTTGAGTCAGTTTGGTGCTAAAGATAAAGTTATAATAGCAGGGGATTTCAATGCTAGAGTAGGTGTGAAGAATGCAATTTCTGACAACATTCTGGGTAAGTTTAATAATCTTTATATGAATAATGATGGTGAAAGATTATTTGAACTCTGCATTGAGAATGGTTTCTGTGTATCTAATACATTTTTCAACCACAAGTATATCCATACATATACTTGGGAAAATCGTACTTTTGGTCAAAAGAGTGTGATAGATTTTGTTGTCTACGATCGACATCTGAAACACTTAATTGTTGACACTCATGTGATGAAAGGTGCGGATGTTGGTTCTGATCATTACTTGGTAGTGTCATGAGTGAAACTGAATGTTGGTTGGAAGAAAAGGAATAGGAAGAGACCCAGGATAGAAAGAATAAAGGTTGATAGGCTCCTTGAAGACCATCAGCGTTATTCTAACTTACTCAGAGGACGACTGAAGGACCTGAAGTCTGGTGAGAGGGATGTAGAAAAGAAGTGGGAATGTTTTAAGAACGGTGTTGTCACTGCCACTGAAGAGGTCTGTGGCACCACAATAGTGGGTAACAAAAGAGGTGATGTTTGGTGGAATAGTGAGATTGGAAAGGTAGTAAAGAGAAAGAAGGAAGCCTATTTGGGGATGCTGCAAGGTAGAGTTTCTGCGGATGAATATCACTGTAAGAAGCGTGAAGCCGCCAGGCTGGTTCACCAGAGTAACACAAAAAATAGGAAGGAAATGGTGGAAAGGCATGAATTGGCTGTTTGGGAAGATAGGAAGACTTTCTGGAAGTACATGAGAATCAGGAAAAATAGGGGAAACAAAGTTGTAAGTTGTGTGAAGAATAGGATCGGGGAAATGATATGGGAACCCAATGAGTTAAGTGAAAGATGGGGTGAATACTACTGTGAGTTATTAGATCAGGAAAGCAAAGGTGATTAAGAGGCAGAAGCAGATGATGTCACAGGGAAGGATGGAAGCACAGGAGGGATCTCAAGAGAAGAGGTGTGTAATGCTCTAAAACCTCTTCAGAATGGTAAGGCTCCAGGAGTTGATGGAGACTCTGTAATTGATTGGTTACCTGAAATTTGCCAGTTGTGCTGGAAATTAGGAATGGTACCTCGAGATTGGAAGGATGCTATCATTGTTCCCTTGTATAAGGGAAAAGGTGATCAGACTGACTGCAAGAACTATCGTGGTATTAGCCTATTAAGTGTGTCAGGGAAAGTGTTTGGTAAGGTCGTTATTGAAAAAGTATGAGGTCTTACATGAGAGAAAGTGTGGGATGTTCAGAGTGGTTTTATGCCTGGTAAAGGCTGCACTAACCAAATTTTTGCATTACCCATGATGATTGAAAAGTATCTGGCTGTTGGTAAGAACATTTTTGTTGCCTGCATAGATTTAGAGAAAGCTTACGACAGAGTAAATAGGATACTTTTGTGGAAGGTATTGAATAAATATGGCGTTACTGGAAATCTACTTAACAGTGTAAAAGCCATGTATGCTGGCAATAGAGCTTGTGTACGAGTGAAGGGTGTTTTATCAAAATGATTTTCTATTGCTGCAGGAGTCTGACAGGGTTGTGTAATGTCACCATGGCTATCTAATATATTTATGGATGAATGCATGGGTGATGATAAAATAGATAATACTTGTTTATGTCTTGGTGATATGCATGTGTGCAGATTGCTGTATGCTGACGACACTGTCCTGGTGGCAGAGAGCAAAAGTGAGTTGCACAGGTATGTTGTTCCAGTTGTACGAAGTTTGCATGAAATTCAAACTGAGTATAAATAAGGAAAAACCAAAGTTCTGGTTTTTGAGAGAGGAACTGGTAATACTGAATGTAATGTATGTCTAAATGGCACAGTGATTGACCAGGTGAATGAGTTTGTGTATTTAGGAAGCATGTTTGACAGAGAGAACAAATTGGATGGTGAAATTAGTAGGCGAGTGAATTCTTCATTGAAAGACATGGCTGCTTTGGGAGGTTTTCACAGGAATGATGGGTTCTCAAGAGAGTCCCACATGGCTGTGTATGAAAGTGTAATTGTCCCTACTCTGATGTATGGCAGTGAAACCTGGGTGCTACAGAAGAAACATAGGAGTCGTTTGTGTGCTGGAGAAATGCGTTACTTACGGGGTGTTTGTGGCAAGACATGTTCTGATTGTGTGAGGAATGAAGGTGTGTTGCAGTTGTGTAATGTGAAGCAAAATGTTGTTAGCAAGGTGGAGACTAATATGCTTCGGTAGTTTGGCCATGTTGAAAGAATGAATGATGAGATGCTTACTAACAAAATCTTTTTAGCCCAAGTGGCATGAAGGAAAGGTAGAGGAAGGGCAAGGAAATCATGGGATGATCAGATTCAGGAGTGTTTGCATGAGAAAAAGATTATGAGTATGAAGTATAGAAGATCTTGTTTACAGCGTGTGATGGATGTGAGTGAACCCCGAGTTGTATGTCAAGATCGCTGTAAATGGAGAAGTTTGATACGACAACAATAAGTAAAAATATCTGGAAGTTTGTACTTCTTTGTGGAGCTAACCTCTGAATTTCAGAGAACAGCTTAGTGATATGTATGTATGCATCTACATACATTGTCCCACGAACCATCACATGAAGTAGGGTGAAAATGTGATTGTCTCGAAGGATGAAGAGAGTGACTGATAAAATGGAGCCCTGATGGACACCCTGCTCTTGAGAGTAAAGCATAGAGAGGGTCGAACCAACGTACACATGGAACAAAAACCAGCAATAAAAGTTGGTAAGTTACCCCGCTATCTGCAGTCGTGCAGATCACGGAGAATGCCATATCTCCAAGTGGGATCGTACGCCTTTTACCTGTCAAAGAACACGAAGACCATGTGCAAAAAAAAAAAAAAAAAAAAAGAGTTGGACTACCTAAATCAAAATGATGGTGGTCCACACAATGGACCAGTCACTTATTTCAAGCTACTTCATTTATTTTTAAGAAATGTTTCAGTTTTTATTTCTTTGTTTTGTCACCCCCATCCCATAAAGGCAATTTGCAAAATATTTCTCATGGTAAATAGCAAATAACTAATTAGGTATTAGAATCTTCTCTAAAGTTCAATGGATGAAAACTGTGCAGTCTATGCACTAATGGGGGAAAATCTCCAGGTAAAATATGTGTAAAAAGGATAACATCCCCAGGCAAGAGCAGCATGCTACAGATTTTCCAGCCAATGTTCAATGTTGTTGATAAGAATCTCTGTTGTACCATGGGAATATTGTGAAAAGTCTGGCAACCCTTACTTCAGTGGAAGGGATCAAGGGAATTGCATTAGGTTGCAGCACAAGATCGGGGAGAGTCAGTTTAAAAAGACACAAAAGACACTTCTGAGCCACAACCAAAGAAAAAGGAAAGAAGCATGTGAATCCAAAAAGTACCCGTGATAAAAACTGTCTTTTACAGTCTTGTTAAATAATAAAATAGAATAGCAAATTTGTACCTGAGGCTTGAATTGACACAAGTGGGCATTCCTGGAGTGGAGAGTTTACTATACAGATGACGTAAATATTTACCTGTTTCTCACATTGGAAGCACTTTCCATACTACGAATCGGTGTTTGACCAAGCACATTTCCGATGTCAAGAAAGGGAATCCTACCACATTGTTGTCCTTATTAGCATTGACATTTTCACAGTTCTTGATTAGCAAAATACAAAATGTATCATAGCTTTCACGAATTGCTAATCCCCTCAAGTTTCGTGAAAGCTTAGAAATTTAATTGTGCATTAATCTTAGCAATTCAGATTCACCCTTATCATATTCTTATAATTCGAAAATATCTTCACAAATCTGGCAACACTTGATTCAACATGTGTTTAACACATCGTGCCACCCTCATTCACTGTTAGGCTGATGATGGCAGAAGCTACTACCGAAACGTTCCACCTTTAAATGATAGTCACACAACTCTTGTGCTTTGATTTCTATTATGTCATTTACAATTCTTTTCACTTTTCATATGCCCAACTGTACTTTTATGGTCAAGTACGAAGCTTGCTACAGTTATTGGAGCAGTGTCTTTCACCTTGGTATTGCCTGACTGGCAGTCTAACCTTCTTTCATGCCCTCAAGAGATGACTGCCAAGGGTATTCCTAGGAATGGATCAACAAAGCAATTTAGTCCTGATGGACATTACTTATACATGACTTGTGCAGTATATGAATGTGGTGGGTGAGTTACATTTAACTGGAACTGTTGTTTGTTATTTCCTTTGGTTTCAGATTTAAACTCTGATGAGTATGTTTATCAGAGGCAAATATTCGGGTGTGCTAGGTGTGCTGCACACACCCACACAAAGCTGTCGCAATTTATTTAACCTATACCATTGACATTACATTTTAGGATTTATTTCTAATAAAACTCGCCAGAGTTTGTCCTAAGGCTTCGAGTGGTGGCTAAAGTCAATACCCCCACACAATGTTTTCATTAAGAGAAGGTTCATTCATTGAGCATATCACATTTGTGCTAAAATCCTCGGGTGTGCGGTTTCACAACATGACATCAAACGATGCTCAAGCAACTGTGGTACAAGAACTCCCTAGATGGTGCTGCAGGTCAAATTTTTATTTCCCTGTGGTTTCAAACATTACAGCTAATCTCTCAGCATGTGCTAGCCAAATAGAGCACTACTTGTAATCCTGTGGAACAGTGCAATTCAATGTGGTGATACGAGTTGCTTACATTATATTATATTATGTTTTTGGATAACAAAACTCACCAAAGTTTGTCCCGAGGCTTCGAGTGGTGGCTAAAATTCATTTCCTTATACAATGTTTTCGTAAAGTGGAAAAAGTTTGTTGCTTCGTTGAGTAAACAAAAACATAGTTTTGTATTATTCGTATCCGTAGGTGTGCTGTTTGGCCAGTAAACACCTGAGGTGGGTAAAGCAACTGTGATACAATGCTCTCCAGATGGCACTGCAGGTCATGGTATTTCTGCAGAGGCTAAACTTCCAGGGTCTGCGCTCCTAAAAAAAAGCACTATTGGTAATACGTTTGCGTTTGGAATCGTGTGGAGTCATAAATAAAATTAAATGTTTTGCCATGAATTGCAGTTTTTCTGTTTTTTCATCGCAGTGCGAATTGATCTGTTTATGAGAACAGATTTAAAAACAGAATTTGAAGATTTGTTATCCATATATAGGATGGGATAACAAAAATGAATTATTTTTCTTTCTTTTTTCATTCAACGACCACTAAATAAAAAAAAAAATGCTTTGGTATGTTCAAAATCAATGAGTGAATTTTTCAGCATAGGTTACATAGTTGAATTTTTGAGTGTTTTTTCCCCCATAACAGTGCACAACCAACCTAAATGGGCACGCGACATCACTGATGTTTACGTCAGTCATAAAAATGTTAGAGCAATTAATTTCATTATGCTTCTTTAACAGGAAGAAAGAATCAACAGAAATGCATGTTTAGTTAGACTTTACAGGTAAGCTAATTTTTCTTTTAATGTTCATATAAGTTAATGCAAGGGATGTAGTATACTTTATGATAGTAAGGAATAAGTGAATCAATAAAAGGTTTCATCAAAAGGAAGTATATTTTTTTCTAAATTAAGGTAGTTAATTTAGAAAAAAATACACTTCCTGAATATTTGTGTATTTTTTGCTACTTGAATACATGACTGTTTTATTAATTCTTAGTGAGTATAAATTCATTTCTAAACATAATGCATACCTTAAATCAAGAAACACACGAAACAAACTAAATATTACATTAATTAGGGGAAGTACTGAAATTTTGAAAATACATTAAAATAAAAAGAAAATACAGAAGGAATGGAGGGAGGGAGAGTCGGAATGTGGGTCATTTTCAGTTTTGTGGGCTACTAAAATCTTCAGTCATCTGCATGACTGTACTGATGAACCCAAAAATATTGGATGGCAGACTTGCATCGGTTTTTGATGTTCACAAGCTCATAAAAGTATTGGAGCTAGACCTTGGTGTCAGTGAACACCAAAATGCCTAAAGTGAACATTTTATGCATTCTGATATTTGATACATTTCAATATGCCTCTGTGTCCATATGCAATTGAAATGCACGATGCATCTGCACACAACTACTGGGTTGGTGTGAATGAAATGTCCGGTGTGAACGAGCAGTGGAGAAGGCCCCCCACCACAAGGGAATGGAACCACCCACAGATATTGCAGGTATTATATATCATCATCACCAGCGTCAATAATTATCAATCCACTGCTGGACGAAGGTTTCTTCAAGCCTCTTCCACAACGGTCTGCCTTGTGCCAGTCTCCTTCATGTTACTCCCGCATACTTTCGAATTTCATCCACCCATCTCCCATGTGATTTTCTTCTGGGTCTTTTCCTGTCCCTTGGAATCCAATCTAAAATTGCGGCTGTCCATCGATGGTCTGTCCTTATGGCAGTATGTCCAGCCCATTGCCATTTCAGGGATTTAACTCTGATCATCATGTCTTCCACTCTTGTCATTTTTCGGATCCATGAGTTCCTCTTCCTATCTCTCCTGGTTACACCAAGCTTGCACCTCTCCATGCTTTTTTGAGTTGTCTGCAGCCTTTGTATGTCTCTTTTAGTTAAGGCCCATGTCTCTGCACCATACGTAAGCACTGGAAGGATGCATTGATCAAACACTTTTCTTTTAAGACATAATGGCATATAGCTCTTGAAAATTATGCTGTTTCTTCCAAAAGCTCTCCAGGCAAGTTTTGTATGCCGATTAATTTCTTCATCAATATGACCCTCACTTGATATCTGCTGTCCAAGATAAACGTATGTGTCTGTTATCTCCAGCTTTTCTCCATCAATCGATAAATCTTTATTTCTTGTAAAAGCATGGAACATCACTTTTGTCTTCTGAAAGTTCAGTTTTAATCCCACTTCTTTAGTCTTGTCAGCAAGTTCCTGGATCATACTCTGCAGCTCTGATGGGGTAGTTGCAAAAATGACTACGTCATCAGCAAAACGAAGGTGGGTTAGATAATCTCCATTAATCTTTATCCCTTTGTTTTCCCAGTTCAGTGATTGAAAGACATTTTCCAATGTGGCATTAAAGAGCTTCGGAGATATGGTGTCACCTTGTCTCACTCCCTTTCCAATTTTTATGTGTGTTGTATTTTCAAACAGCCGAATCATTGCACTTGCATTTTCATAGATGTTATTAATAATATTAATATAGGCATCTTCAGTACCGCAGGATTTCAGAGCCATTGTAACTGCTGAAGGTTTCACCGAATCAAAAGCTTTTTCATAATCAATAAAAGCCATGCACAATGGAAGTTCATATTCCCTCACTCTTTCAATTAGTTCTCTCAGTACGTGGATATGATCTATTGTGCTGTAGCCACTCCTGAATCCAGCTTGTTCTCTCCGTTGAGCCACGTCCAGTGTTATGTTCATGCAGTGTGAAAGAACTTCAGTGAAGATTTTACAAACCACTGATAGGAGGCTGATAGGTCCGTAGTTCCTGAGATCCTCAATGTCACCTTTCTTATGTAGCAGGATCATTGTAGCATTGTTCCAATCCTCAGGAATCTTTCCTTCATTAAGGCATCGAGTGAAAATTTGGGCGAGTAATGTTTCGATTTCTCCACTTGCTTCTTGTATGATGTCTACAGTAATTCCAACTTCTCCTGGAGCTTTTCCCCACTTCATGTTCTTGATTGCACGTGCAACTTCTGCTGGGAGGACTGGAAGAACCCTGGTACTGATTGGTACCTTTCATGATGTCTGGAGTACATGTATCATCCCTTTCATATAATTTGGAGTAGAAATCTTTCACTGTTGTCAAAATTTGGCCTCAATTTCTTGTTACAGAACCATCTTCTTTTTTTCAGTGCCATAATCTGTTTTCTTCCCTTACTGAGATGTATGTTCCTATGCTATCTTTAGGCTTTGGTTGTTTTCAATTGCTTTCCTCACTAGTTCACAGTTGAATTTTCTTACGTCTTCAGTGATACTTTTTCGTACTGTCTTGCATAGCTCTCTCTATATATTCCACTTTGGAAGTCACATCTTCTTTAGTTGTCCTCATCTCTCTTCTCTTTTGCATCAACATTTTGTTTTTTCCTTATAATTTGTTCACATGCAACTTGTTCTTAGACCCAGCTAATTTTGTTGCTGTTTCCATAAGAGCTTTGGTTACTTTTATGTTAACTTCAGAAATATCCACTTCTTCCGATGTTAGGCCTTCTAAAGCAGAGAATCTGTTCTTCAGTTCCAACTTTAAGGTATTATGTTGTTTTTTAAGGTTGGTTATGTCAATACATTTTGTTTGTCTTATGAGCTTGCCACGTTCAAGTTTAGTGTTGAGGTGCATCTTACATCTCAGCAATCTATGGTCACTACCTGTGTTGAACTTGTTTAGCACACTGCAGTCTTCTATGACGAATTTTTTGTTACACATAATAAAATCAATTTCACTTGTCGTCCCATTTGGATGTCTCCATGTCCATTTCCTGTGTGGCTTTTTCTTGAAAAAGGAGTTCAAGATGAAAAACCCTTCTGCCTCTGCAAACTCTACGAGAGTATTTCCACGCTGGTTTCTATTGCCGTGACCAAATTTACCTACTGAAGTTTCATTCTGTTGCTGTTGCCCTATTTTTGCATTGAAATCTCCCATAATTATCTTCAAGTGCTGCTTACCTTTATTATTTAGACAACGAATTTCCTCATAAAATTCTTCAATTTCTTCTTCAGGATGACTTGTGGTGGTGGGTGCATAAGTTTGAATAATCTGAGCCTTGTATCTTCTAGAGAGTTGGATAACGAGTAGTGCAGCTCTGTCAGAGAAACTTTCAACTTCCACAACTTTATCCTTCAGTTCCTTAGGTATTATATATGTATCACACAGTTACTATAAAAAACTACCACGTGTGTGAAGAACAAGGTTCAGGCATGGTTTGTTTGGACGTAACGTGGCTTGCGAAGGAAACATGCAGATGCCGGATTTGAGAGTAATCTTCCTGTATGAATTTAAATTGGGCCATTCTGCAGGAATTGCCACTCGAAACGTTAATAAAGCATTTGGGGAGAATACAGCCAACGAATGAACCATTCGTCGATGGTTTGTGAAGTTTCGAAGCGGAGATACGGACCTGCAAAACGATGCATGTGGTCACTGACCTGTTGTTGTTTATGACAATGCTCTGTTATGTGTGGTTGAAGCGGACCTCTGAAAAACATGTTGTGAGGTAGCGGCAGAGGTAGGTGTCCACCACATAACAATTGTTCGGCATCTGTCTGGGCTGGGTAAGGTAAAAAAGCTGGACATGTGGCTGCCACATGGGTTGACAACTGCCAACAAGACTAGTTGTTTGGAAACTACAAGTCACTGCTAGCCAGGAATAAACAGGAACCTCTACTGCATCGAATCGTCACCTGCGACGAGAAGTGGGTCCTTTATGACAATCAGAAACAATCTGCACAATGGTTAAGGAAGGCACAGTCTGCTGAACGTGATCCTAAGCCACTGCTACACACCAAGATGATGCTCCTTATCTGGTGGTCCACAGCCGGGGTAATTAATTAAGAGTTTCTATCACTGCAGAACATTATTGTACTGAATTACAACAGATGCACTGGAAATTGCAGCAGAAACAACCAGCTTTGGTCAACAGACATGGTGGTGTTCTGTTCCACGACAACGCCCGCCCTCATGTTGCGCAATGAATGATGCTGTGCCTTGGGTTCTGAAGCACCACCTGATCCTGCTTATTCCCCGGACTCGTGTCCAACAGACCATCATTTGTTTCATGGCCTGAATCACTTCCTGTCTTTGAAAGAGTTCAAGACAGACAACAAGGTTCAACATGCAATTGATGACTTCTTCGGGTCCCAGCCACAAGCCTTTTTTCGTTCTGGGATCATGGGCTTGCCGGACGGATGTCAACTATCATACATGAAACTGCTGAAGGAAAAAAAAAAAAAGCTGAACTTCTTAACTGCACGGGTGAAAAATAAGAACGTGCTGTGAAACAGCATGAATATAACATGGCGAGAGCAAGATAAAATTGTTCACTGAAATTCATTATGTAAATATTAAGTTGGAGCACATCACTGTATTCAAAATATATAATTTTCTTTTTTTCCCCATTTAACAGCAACACAAGATAAATGTAACATCACGGAGAAAAAAACTTACGATTACCAGCGAAATCTACGCTCTGTCCAACTTCCATTTTAGGAAAGTTTTCCTCCATTTTGAAGCTGCAAAATAAGTATTTATGGAATAAAATTATATTTAACAACACTACTGGGTAGAAGATACATCGCCATGAAAAAAGGATTATGATTACGGGAGAAACCTTCACTTTGTCTGACTTCCATTTCCGAAAGTTTTGGAAGTCGGAATTCCGCCCACCGACGGAAAACGACCCCACCACCATCACTACCACCACCAATCTCTCCCATTTCTGTTCAGTTCTGCATCGATCTCGGAAACCATCAAAATGACGATGGAAATGGCAGAATTCTTCGAAATCACTGAAGAATCTCGTACCTGAAGATCACAGAGAAAATTTCTCGCCAACTTCTGTTTTCGGAAATTTTCTTCCATTTTCGAGCTGAAATGCTAATATTTATGGAATAAAATTATATTTAACAATAATACTGTGCAGAAGAAACATCGCGAGAAAAAGAAATCACGATTACGGGAAAAAATGTTCACTCCTTTAACTTCCATTTTCGAAAGTTTTGAAAAACGAAATACCATCTCCAGACCACAAAAAAAAAAAAAAAAAAAGCCCCCCCCCCCAAAATAATCCTCCAAAATTTCTCTTCAGTTTTGCATCGATCTCGAGAACAACCTAAATGAAAAAAAAAAAAAAAACAAGAAAAAAAAAACGGAATTCCGTGAATCCGCGGAAGAATCTCGTGTATGAACTATGTGTCGATGCCGAGGGGGTTATTTTGCCTAGGTAAGTTGTCCTACTTTTCCGTTCTTGACTTCCACGTATGCTGGCACTTTGCCGGGCATTTCATTCGCACCAACCCAATATAAAGTCTCAACCAAATGGGATGCAAGACTGCTGACACCTCCTCAGAAGATTAACAAAAAAGTGTTGGAAATTATTACTGTCAGAACTGTATGCAGTGAATGCTGACTTTTTCACTCAACCCTGAGGATGGGTAAATGTTGGGTGTGATCCAGAAACAAAATCATGTTAAAACATTATGACCCAGAAACAAAAGAAATTAGAAATCACTGGAAACATTCTTACTCACCACCACTGAAAAGACCACGTGCAAGTACCCTACTGTAAAGAAATAATATTTTTTTTACAGGTTATCAATGAAAAGGTCAAATGATCACTGGGGAAAATTAACCAAAACCTGGGGGCTAGGTTACAAGAAGGGGGGAGGGCAAGCTTGAACAAATAAGGAATGTAATCCAAAGGCATCACACCACATTGATGACAGTGAGCTGGCCCATACAGCAGAAATTATGTCTACTTTGTGCATCAATTATTGCTATAGTATATTGTTTTCCTCCAGGTCTATGAAATTATCAAGGAGGCTGAAGCATGTTTTGCTGCTGAAAAACGACAGCAGAGCTTGAAAAATATATCATGCCCGACACATGTAAATTATTGCTCTAAGCAGGTAAAAAAACAACAACAAAAAAACCCCAAAAACTAGTTGCCCAGCCCAGGCAACTAAATTTAAAAATAAAGTTTGGAATAAAATTTCCTACTACAAGAAAAAAGACAGACATTGCATATCATGTTTCATTCCAGTGCCAATCACTGAAAATTGTTTTGGAGTACCAAGGGCAGAAGAATATCACTTCTTTAATTATATTATGCTCTAGGTTCAGAAATTGGAACCATATGTAGTTTTGCTCCAAATGTTGTTTATAGTCAGCATTAGGATGCATGCCGCTGATGGAACTAACCTCTGGTGTTTAGAGACAAAGGGTGAAAACTTTAACAAAAGGAACATGGCAGAATCTCTAAAATTTCTCAAATACCAATTTCATCATCATACCAATTTCGGCATCATTTTAAATATTAAAACATACGCTTTTGTGCACTGCACATTTTGAATAGATGCTTAACCCTTTAAACAGCTGATTTACCTGAGCCAAATGGTAACAAAACATTCTGCGCTCCCCAAACTGAGATGTTGGCATAGTGGCAGAGTTTTACAAAATTTACAGCAAAACAATTCTTTTCCTACTCTCAGTACTTCTTTTTCTACCCCATTTTAAAATCCTTTATTCTCTGCTCTGTTCTGTAGTTCTTGTTTCGATGTTCAGTTCTATAATCCTTGTTTCTTTGCTCTCTTCTCTAGTCCCTTATATTCTGCTCTATTCAACAGTTTCTCTGCACAATTGTATAGTCCTTGTTTCTGTACTCCATTCTACAGACCTTGTTTCTATGTTACATTCCATAGACCTTGTTTCTCTACTCCATTCTATATCCCTTCATTCACTGCTCCATTCTATAATAGTCTTTGTATCTATGTTCCATTCTATAGTCTTTGTTTCTCTGTTTCATTCTGATGCTCATGTTCACTAGTTCCAGCCATATCTGGCCCACTTCTTAGACATTGGATATATTTGTTCAAGCTGATTTCAGCTAATTTTACTAACTCAGAGTTGATTCATTCCAGCCGGTTAAAGGGTTAAAATGGAAATGCAAAACATAAAAAAAAAAATCATTTTTAACTTAAAAAATGAAGGTTATGATTTGGAAAACCTTCCACGTTTGGCCCCGAGCTAGTTTTGCAGAGCGTTGTTAGATGGCGACACGTTATCGCTGCATCATTCAGCATTCCATTACGCTGTGAAAGTGCCAGCGCAAGTTAATAATATGGATTTTTGGTAGCCCTTAAAAGGACATTTTTTAATGGGAATTGTACCATATCAAGGAAAAATTTATTTTGATGGAAGACTTGTGTTCCCTCATGAATATCAATAGGAATCTGAGCATAATAAAACCACATCCCAAGTGCACGGGCATAGTATCCAGCATTCCCTGAAGTGTGCAGCTTCTGACACCTGAATTGTCCTAAACGATGAGACACATTGACACAGAGAGTCATGGGGATGGCCCTCAGAACATCTTGAGGTGGGAAACAAAAAACCATGTCATTCACACAAGGAAATACAAGTTTTCTCATCCTAAGCAACTTCATCCAAAAACCGCTTCCAATTCTACACACTAAGAGAAGTTGCAAGAAACACCCACAAAAAGCTCAAAAAACATGCACAAATAACTTACGAGTTAATGCCAAAAGAGAGACACATCACAAAATCACCAAAAAAAAAAAAAAAAAAAAAGACAACACTACACAAAAACCGAAGCTATAACATGCTTCACAAGAAACTGCAATCTCAGAGAAGCACAGATCGTTATGCCACAACTGGAGCTATAACGAATTGCATGTGAAAGTGCAGGAAGAGAGGAGGAGAGATCATAAAATCAGAGCACTGGAGTATGTGCTAGCATGGTGCCATCTAGCATTGTTTTGGAAAACAAGAACAGGGACAAATGCAGAAGTTTAGCCTTTGATTTTTTCTTAAAAGATAAATTTTCCTGGGCATCCAGCTTTTATTACCTCAGGTAAATAATTTCTGTACATGCCCAGCTGGGTATGTAAATTTTCAGATATTTTACCAGCCTTAGAATGGTTCTACTCCATGGACCTAAGACAGTTTACAAATAAATGGAAATACATTACCATAAATTGCAGTTATGTAAAAAAGGATTAAACAGCTGTGAAGTTTTCAGGTCTCCACCTCAAATTTTTCTGCGTGAGAGATAAGAACTTACTACCCTGCACAGCACAGGAGAAGGGAAAAGTAACAGATTTTAATTACCTGGGTGTAATTATTGATAAGAAAGGAATCAATTAAAAATTAGATAACAGAATCAGCACAGCAGGGAAAATTTCTAGCATCATCAGCCATTTCATTTCAAAAGCTGGACATGTGAATACAATGCAGCATTTAGAACCCCATCCTCTTTTACAATAGCAAAACATGGTTGCGAGATAACGGGCTTTTTAGAAGGTAGGAGCTGTTGACATGAAAATTGTAAGAGGAATATCACGGGAAAACAAATCCAGCTGCAGAACAGAATTAAAGCTATTTTGAGTACAGCCAACTATGATGGAGAAGGAAGTTATACATGTTTGTGCTACTGCTGGTTAACCTGGAAACTTTGAAAAGACTGAAAATTTGATTTCACCCTCCATACGACTATTTAACAATGTGCTTGCCTCAAAAATTACAATTCTCTTACACAAGCTTATGTAAACATAAAATAGAAAATGCCTGCTTTAACATTCTGTTACTGCATTAATAAAATAATTGCAGTAATGGGTATACAAACCTCCTTCATCTGGCTTTAGTCGTCCTGCCATCATTTTTATGAAAGTAGTCTTTCCAGTTCCATTTTCTCCTAACATTACAATAATTTCTGAGTCAGTAAAGGTTCCTGGATCAACTATGAGTTTAAAATCTCCAAGGGTCTTCCACATTTTAGGGTATTCATATCGGCACATACGCTTGATTTCTTCTTCAGCTGCAGTCTCAGCTACTTTAAAAACCAGTGAAGTGTCCCTAAAGCGAAGATTTTCAGTAGGCACAAAACCATCCAAGAATATGTTGATACCTAGAAAATGATGCAAAAATGTTCAACATGTATACCCTACATATTAAAAACACAAATTAAAGTCCTGAGAAGTTATGCAAAAATATACCCAGTGAAAATAAAAACAAAAGTAAATAAAAATGGTTCAGTGTAAAACCAAAAAACTAATTAAAAGCAATAATTGCACATTTTCCTACATTTTAGTCATCTGCATCAACAATTGCAGGCGCTGTGTTTAACATACAGGTGCGAGACTATGATGATAATAACGTTCAAATTATTTTATTTTTGTACTTAGTTTACATACTATAAATTTCATTTAAAAAGATTAATTTGTTGACATTACTCAACAGATATTTTAAAGTTTTCTTTAATTGGAGACTTCACTTCTTCACTTTCTCCTCTTAGTGAGGTTTTTTTTTCTTTAATGTTTTATCAAATAACAATGGATTGCAATAACAAATATATTGGACAAACAGCACAGAAATACACGCATACCATTAAGCTGTTCTCTGATATTCAGAGGTTAGCTCCTCAAAGAAACACAAACCACCAGATAAATTTTTAACTGATTATTTACTTACTGTCACCATATCAAACTTCTTTATTTACAGCGATCTTGACACACAACACGGGCTTCAGTGGCATCCATCACACGATGTACACAAGACCTTCTATACTTCATACTCTTAATCTTTTTCTCATTCACACTCTCCTGAATCTGATCCTCCAATGACTTCCACAGCCTTCCTCTGCCTTTCTTTCCTGTTACTTGGGCCAAAAAGATTTTCTTAGTAAGCATCTCATCACTCATTCTTTCAACATGACCAAACCACCTAAGAATATTAGTCTCCACCTTGTTAACAACATTTTGCTTCACATTACACAACTGCAACACATCTTCATTCCTCACATGACCAGAACATGTCTTCCCACAAACCCCCTGTAAGTAATGCATTTCTCCAGCACACAAACAACTCCTATGTCTCTTCTGCAGTACCCAGGTTTCACTGCCATACATCAGAGTAGGAACAATTACACTTTCAAACACAGCCATTCGGGACTCTTTTGGGAATCCATCATTCCTGTAAAAACCTCCAAAAACAGCCATGACTGTCAATGAAGAATCCACTCGCCTACTAATTTTGCCATCTAATCTGTTCTCTCTGTCAAACATGCTTCCTAAATACACAAACTCATTCACCTGGTCAATCACTGTGCCATTTAGACTTACCCTGCATTCAGTACTAATAGTTCCTCGCTCAAAAACCATAACGTTGGTTTTTCCCTTATTTATACTCAGTTTGAACTTCATGCAAACTTCGTACAACTGGGACAATATGCTCTGCAACTCATTTTTGCTCTATGCACAGAAATGAAACAGAGAATTAAAGTACATAAGCATAGGTGTAACCACTGAGGGGTGGGGATCAGGACCCTCCCAGATTTTCAGTTGGGGATCCCCAATGTAAAAGACCCCCCCCCCAATTTTTTGGGAATATAATGCACACTTTTTTATTATGTGGGCCAACTAAATTTAATAATACAAGACTAATTAATTTTTCGGAGAATGCAAACACCCCATTCGCAGATCAATTTACTCCCTTTTCTTTTACGATATAATTTGCACAAAAAAAAAAAAAAAAAAAAGGTCCTCTTTTCTGCAGCTTTGTTTAGCAAATATGCAGATAAATAAATGGATTCAAGTACCGTTTCCATTTCCCCCACCCCCTTCCTCCTGTAGGCGAAATGTCAGTGCTGTGTGGGTGGGTGGTCATGGCACATCTCGGCACAGCCGTAACCACAGCCGCGGGGGTATTACAAGGGGACTTCGTTCTCGAGGGAGGAATGTTGGCTCCCGAGGGGACGCAACGTATAGCTATCAGATTTTCCAGAAAGAGCGAAGTCGCAATTTCTGAGGGAGCAGGGAAACTGTAGAAATTTCTAAAAAGCAAACCATGTGAGACCGAGTGCCTTTGAACAGTTGTCACTTGGATGTTAGTGTGAGTCAAGTATCAGCTATTTAATCAGGTTAATTGCTATTCGTTGCAATTGATGGCTGCACAAACGGAAAAATTTAGGAGTTCAGACTGTAATGAAGTGCTTTTGTTAAAAAATCTAAAAACACACTATGCACATCATCACGTCGGAAAAAAATTACAGTATAAGTCTGTATCAAGCAAAAACGTCTTAGATTTATTCAGAAAGCAAGGTCCAGCAGCTGCTTCAAATTCTATTGCTTCCCTTCAATAGAAACACAAGTTACTGACGATACAATAATCAACCCTATTTTTAAGCACAGCTCGGATAACGAGGATACAACAGATTCTGCTTCTGCTTGCAAAAGGGCGAGAATCGAACAAGATATTGATGATGGTAGTGTTCTTCACCAGCTATTTCAAACAGTGATAAGTATTTATTTTCTAATTCATTTGCATTTTAGTATGAATTCAACCAAATGATTGCTTTCTAAACAATGGCAGTATTAAATTTTTTAGTTGTATTGTTCCATCGTTATTTTAATTTTTTTAAAATTTGAATAACACGTGGTGCAAAAATAAAATAAATGGTGTGTTGCAATTAAGAATTTGTTCGTGAAAATAGACCCACACTGAATATCAAATTCACAGCTGAAATTATTAGAATCCTGTTTAGTATCGGGACCTACTGATGCAATGAACGGGCCCTGCGACCTGGAAGAATGGATCGTAAGCCTTACAAGGCCTCACCTGTTGTGAGTAGCGATATTACTTTACGCCAGCAATGTGATGAAAATCTGAGTTATTCAATCAATGTATTCCAATTAGGAAAGACTGAAAATTAGGATAGTCCTTTTCCCTAATTTTTTTTAATGGCCCGAGCGAGCTCAACAGCCAACGTTTGCTAATGTCAATCGCCATTCACCAAAATACGACCAAATCTTTTGTTTCGGCTTGTTTTAAGTTTCGCCAAAGTGCTATCTATGGCAAGCACATTATTTTATAACAAAATGTTGAAAAATCAGCCAAAAGAAAAAAAAAACACACACACAGATTGCAGCCACATGCTCTTTAAGTTATTTGTGTTTTTCTTTTTCTAAGAATCAAAACGTTTTTATAACCATGGTATAGAAAACTTGTGGTTTACACCTCGATTCTACTGTTTTTCTTTTCAATTCAATTTACAACTAGTTGTTGATTTTGTTAAAAACCTCATTTATTATGTTATAGTATTTCAAGGTAATTGTGAAAAAAAATCCTGAAATGGGTTTAAAAAAATTAAAATTAAGTTTTTACAAATTATGCAAAAATAGTAAATTGAAGTAGTGAAATTGAGCAAATTACCGAGCAGGAAAAAAAAAAGTTAACTCGCTCTTAAAGAGACCGTGTGTCTTAACTTTAAACTCTTTGTTTTTTACTTTGTACAAATATGACGACTTGTATACTTTCAGTGTGTTACTAAATGGTGAAATAGCATAATATTATAATCATGGGTAGAAATCTCATGCCCTTCACTCGCAAAAAGAAAAATATTTCTCCAGTCCGTATACACCCCTCAATTCTTATTTCATGATAAATCATCCAGATCAACGGGGCTAGTTTCATGAATTTTTAAGCAAATGAGTGAATCTGTTTTCTAATTTTATTTTGTTCTGCTGTTTAAACAAACATTTCTGATGGCAGAAATTATAATTCACATGTTTTTTCAGTCGTGTAATTTCGTCAAAAGTATGCGGCTGATTTTCGGCAAGAAAGGCACCTTCCTGCTTGTTTATGCTTTCACGGTTCTTGTGTGCGACTGTTAGTATCCATAGCTTCCCCTCCCCGCTGCTCAACCATCTGATAATGTATTTTTAGCAGAAATTATATTTTCCCCCCATTTTTTTCTTTATTCATACAACTTTTTCAAAAATACGTGACCGATGTTCGGTGGGAAAGCCACTTCCAGTTTATTTACATTTTTGCAGCTGTCTTGTATGGCTGTTATTTATTCATGGCTTTCCCTGTCCAACATATAACCAGGGAAAAGTAACAAAACTTTCATATATTTTGCATAGCGAAGCCCAGGTACTGTATTTTTTTACAAAATGCTTCACGACTATCTAAGACTAACATCTTTATCATTACCAATGCGACAATAAGTGATGGATTGAGTTTGCGCTTCAGTCAAAATGCAAACAAACTATATAACTTTCTTACATTTTCCCAGTTATGTCCTCAACTGCGCTCTCTCCCGTATAGGGTGGGGCATAGATATTGTTAATAACTCTCACCTATGACAGCTGGCGGAATTGATAGTCGTATAAGCGTAAACAAATCGGACCCGCCGAACATCGGCAACATATCTTTGACAAAGTTGAATAGAAAACACCTGAAATGTATTTTTTCCTCGCCAAAAATTAATTTTCGATCGCCAGTGGCAAGTAGGAGACCGAAAATTTTGTGCCCTGAAATTTTCTTATTACAGCGTAGGTAATCAGGAAGTTTTTTCTGAAGTATTTTATTTATAAAAAGGATTTTTTTTCTTTAGAAGAAACTTCCTGGTAATTGTATCAGGGGTTAAAATTCAGGGCGGGATGGCGGGATTCCCGCAGAAAAATTTAAACTCTTGTCGAAATAAAGTTGTTATCCGCCTCCCACCTGAAGAAATTTTAAGAGGAAAAAAAAAAAAAAAAAAATATATATATATATATATATATATAATATTGGGTCCATTTTTGGATCACTCGCAAAATTCTCGCATTAAAAACGAATCATTCGTAGAAATACATGCATTAGAAAAGGACCGTTCAGAGTGTCGAATATGCAATCGAATACATCGTGTTCATGTCAGGAACATAATCAGTTTATGGACACTTGAATTGGCTTCCATATGTAGCCACATGAGCAGTTCATTTTGCATATCGCGGACTGTTATGAATCAAGCATGAGATACTTCTTCGGATTCGCGGAATTCCGCTTTTTTCACCACATTTCGGTTACACTCTAGATCGATGCAAAAAAACCCCAACTGAAGATAATGTTTTATTTTTGAAGGATTAGTGTGTGTGTGTGTGGGGGGGGGGAGTCATTTTACGTCTGGGGAATGGCATTCTGTTTTTCAGAATTTCTGAAAACGAAAGTTAAATGGAGTGAACATTTTCCCCACAATCGTAATTTCCTTTTCACACGAAGTTACCTCTATCTAGTATGGTTACTGAATATCAATTTATTGCATAAATGTTTGTATTTCATCTTGAAAGTGTAGACAACAATTTCCGATATCGGAAGTTCGACGGAGCAAAAATTTCCATGTAAACTTTAGGCATGAGTTTCTTCCGCAGATTCGAGAATCTCTGACTTTGTTGTCATCATTTGCATTGTTCCCAAAACTGAAGATAATTTTTTTGGTGTTGGCAAGAGGGGGGGGGGCTAAATTTCGTCTTTCAAAACTTTCAAAGACAAAAGTTAAACGAACTACAGATTTAATCTGTAATTGTCATTTTTTTCACTCGATATTCCCTCTGCTGAGTGTTATTGTAAAATAATTTTGTTCAATAACTGATTATGTTTCAGCTTGAAAATGGAGGAAAAATGTCCGAAAACGGAAGGCAGACTGAGGAAAGATTTTTTCGTAATTGTAATTTTTTTTTTGCGATGTTCCCACTGTCCTGAATCAAATGTCATTTTCCCTCCATAAATAGTTGCAAAGGGAAAAACTGCACATTCCTCATATCAGAAGAATGGTTGAATCAACCAAGTTTCAATTATGTGAACTGTAAACATCTCATACATGGAATTCAAGATTTTTTTTTTTTTTCAGAGCTGAAGGGAAACATGTTAAAAAATAATAAATTAGTTGACCCTTGTAGTACTAAACTTGCACATCACAATGTCCAGTGACGGTTTATTTTATCTTTTGTGATTGATATAGACTGCAGATTTCCTTCCTCCACAATGGAACTCTTTTTGAAGTTTGAGTGTGTAGAGCCTGAATCTCTGAAGCAACACACACACACACACACGCACATTTTGGTGCAGTATTTCAACAGCTTGGCAGAACAGTTTTTTTTTTTGTTTTTTTTTTTTTCGAAAATTAGTGAGGATGCAGTATGGAATATTCACTATTTAAAACATAGCTGTAAAAAATCACTATTTAAAACATAGCTGTCCAAAGTTTTCTAAGAGTTTTATAAGCACACGTTTCGATTAGTGTCAAAAGATTGTGCTTTAAATGTCTTATGTTGCATTTAAAAAATGTACCAATGTGAATGTGGCTTTAGCACACAAAACAGAATTCAGTCAAAATTTAGAGATTCACTGAGCAGCAAAAATCTTAATGCATATTAATTCCAAAATTGGGCAAGATAAACCCTCAAAAGTAAAACAACAGCTGATCAAAGCTTGCCGACTGTGGCAAGGAATGAAAGACAGACATATATACTTCAGGCACAATTTTATATCAATGCACTGCAACTCTAGTTTTATAAAATGAATCACGGTACACAAATTTTGAAGATGACAATCCGTTTTTTGGTGTAAACATGACAGGATGTTAAGTCAGATAACTTCCGAAAACTTGAAAATTTTGTCGTCTTGGAGCAGGAATCGAACTCGCGTCTCACAGATAGTGCCCGGGTATGCTCCAGGACAACGAAATTTTCAAGTTATCTGACTTACCATTTGTGTTGTATGGTGTAATCCCGTTTACCATTCATGAATCATGGTAATTTATATTAAATTGAATGTAGTACATTTTTTTTATCTAATTCACCCATTTGTTTTAAAAATAAAGTACAGCTTATATTGTTTGAAAAATTCCTACTGCTTTCCCAGAGTCTTAATATTATTAAGTCACATATTCAAAACTTTCCATCTGAAATTTTCAATCCCCTCCATTTACAAACGCAAGTGGGGAGACTCCCTTCCATTTCAAATTTGAATTTTAAGCCCTGTGTATTGTGCTAGATCTGACACTTTACCTATTATTTGCATCAGTGTTTGTTGTTGTCTTCATTCAAGTAATATTTTTCTTCCTCCCTTTGTTTTTAGGGCTTTCAGAACAACTCAGAAGTTCAGCTGTCACAACTTCAAGTAAGTTTCCTGCATTATCACAACTTGTGAAGGAAGTCAATAACAGTGCTTTAACTATGAATAGTGGTACTTCCAGTCAGATTCTCACAGATGAAGAAAAAGTTGATCTATTGAGTAATGCTTGTTCAATTGACAGGCTGATTAAATAGTCTGGCTGCTTTATGCGATGTGATGATGGCTTATTATGCAAATACTTTGGTACCAGTTTACTTTATGACTATAATTAATGGTGACTCCTTCACTGATGACATCCTCCCAGGTCCTTTCAGACATTTAAAGCGGCACTTACAGTCTGGGAAGCACTTCATCAATTCAAAGAATTACAATGTTGAACAAGAAAAATGTGTGCAACTTGAAAAATCAGCAAAGGAAAGTGCTCTAAACTGTGCAAATGCTGCCTACCCGACATATAAAATGGACATGTCATATGAATCCTATGAAAGCCTGATTTTCCTATTGCATAACAGTGACTGTGGAATTGGGGTAAAAAATCATTCAAAGGAATTTCCACCCCTTTTCTTACCTGTGGTGCATTCAGTACTTCATAAAAAAATTGCATCATTCATTATCAGCAATGACCTTCCTGTAGGTGTTATGGCAGATAAAGTAACTGTCAATCACAGAAGTAGGCACATTTTTGGGTTACGGGTTCCCATTTTTGACATTAACTGTAAAAACTTGTATCATTCAGTGTACCTGGAGCACAACTTTGTAAATGATTTTACAGGGGAAGGACTGGCTTCCAGTATTCTAGGAACTCTAGATAAATTTGGTTTTGATCAGGCCTTCCTTCGTAAAAATTTAGTTGGTCTGCCTGTTGATGGTCAGTATATTAAATTAGGGGTGGCTAACCACATAAAAAATGAATTAGCTATAAACAATGTAACCGCATCTTGGGACATGATGCATCAAATTGAGTTGATGCAAAAACACTGTGAAATGCCTGATGTTGTCAATAAGGCTTACAGCCTGATACACGAGTCAATGAAACAATTCTATGGCTCCAAATACGAAGCACTTTTGAAATGTTCAGAAGAATTCAGCAATTTTTTTTATAAGCCCAAAATTTTTAAGTCTATGAAGTTTGCAGCTTATTCAAAATACGTATTCAAAACATTTCTTGGTGATTATAAATTTCTTGTATCAGCCTGTGAGCAAGATCCACAATTGTTTTCACTTCGTAACAGACTACTGACAAAATCTTCCACGTTCAGTGTGTTACTTTTGGCGGATACATATGATCTACTGTCAAAATACTCAAAGCTTGTACAGTCTTGTGAAAATTTGCCACGGGAATACTTGCAACAGATGAAAACTCTGGGCTCTGATTTATTGCAAAGTTCAAAAAGCTATATTAGCTATTGAACAAAAAATCTACATGGTACATTAATTATTGTATTTATTACATATAATGTGTAGCAGGAAATTACTGTTACTCACGTTTTTATCACAAATGTAAAAAAAAAAAAAAACATTACAAATGTAAAAAAAGCAGGAAATTACTGTTACTCATGTTTTTATTACAAATGTAAAACATTTGTAATAAAACGTGAGTAACAGTAATTTCCTGCTACACATATGTAGTAAATACAATAATCTGGGCTCTGATTTAGATATTTACTTGGATTACATTACAACTCTGGAAAAAATTGACAATGTAAAGTTATAGCAAATTTGCCAGTATCTTTCTTCTGCAATACTAAAACTGCCATAGAAATGTTTGAGTCTTGTACTTATCAAGGTATCACGCTCCCAGATCAGCCAGTTAGTTCTAAATATTTGCATTCAGTTAACACTACTTTTCTGAACTTCTGAACCAGGACAGTCAGCTCAGCAAAAATTACAGGAATGAAATGACTTCATTTGTGAAGTTTGTTACATCTCTTAGAGAGCAGTTTAATGTATACCAGCAAAGTGAAAAGCCAACAGTAGATAATATGCTTAAGATGGCAGGCTACCTTTTCAATTTTGATTATTTACAGTTCCCAAGGAACAATGTTTCTACTGAGCAGTCAGCAGAAGATAAAGGATTCACTTGTGAAACATGTAATGATTATATCAGAGTTTTTGCATTTTACAGCAACAATACCTTTGAGCATGATAAGCAAACACTTTGGCTTGATGTAGAACTGCTATATTTAAGCAGCGATAATACTGTTCATCACATATATTTTGTTTAAGTATGCAGGGTGGAGTACCTAGGTCCATATAACGATATGAAAATACAAAACGAACATTAATGGTAAAAATTTTTTACTTACTCATAATAATTTCGGCATTTTTGTCACTGTTGCAAATCCTCTGCTCGTAGAACGGACATTTGCTTATTTTGATGAGATACTAGATCTGCCTGAACGGAAGATTCACGGATCAAAAATACTATTTCCAGTTAAAATTCCATACCTTTGTATAGGTGTTTGCAAGGAATGATGATTAAAAAATGAAAGTTAAAAAACCAAATGAATAAAAGAACACAAAGGAATAAAAGATGGACCCAAACTCAACTCACCACCGCAATACACTTCCAAACATGTTTCGACAAGAATTTTGCCTTCCTCAGTGGAAACATCAAGGTGTACGTGGGTACCAAGTCCTAGTCAACGATTCTTGAAAGACTGATGTAATGTCTTGTATCGCTCTGCCTTCAACCTTCCTCGTCGCAGACCATGGACAATTGCGTATCACTGCACAAGCTGTTAGTGGCGGCATCTATGGCACTGTGTTCTTCTCGGTCTACTTTTGCCATTCCGCTCCTGTGATCTTTGAACCTGTGTTTATTAGCCTTTTGTAATCGATTATTTTCCTGTTTGATCAGATATCGCCAGGCATGAGGTAATTCAATTGGTGAAATTAGTGTTGCAGCATTTATCTCCAAATTTCTCAATGACCACAGCTTCCGATGTTATGATTTGTCTATGACTCTTGTGTGATGTCAAATGTCTAATATTCTCCCAGTCAGGCTTCGATTGATTTTCTATGCAGTGTTGTATCAGAGCTGTTCTTGGTCTTTTCTTTTGCCAATCTTGAATATGTTTTTTTTTAATCTTGTAATCATACGTCTTTTTGTACTTCCGATATAAATGTAATCTTGTTGATTATCGTCTGTCCTGGTTAGAATGGCATATACTCCTGACTGATCTAGGATGGATTTTTTGTTATTACCAGAAGTTAGTAATGAGCCATTATCAATGATGGTTTCTGCAAGGTTTATTTCATTCGAAACACATTCTTTGTGTTTTGAATGAAATAAACACTTTGGTTTGATGTAGAAACACATTCTTTGTGTTTCAAATGAAATAAACATTGCAGAAACCATCATTGATAATGGCTCATTACTAACTTCTGGTAATAACAAAAATCCATCTTAGATCGAGCAGGAGTATATGCCATTCCAACCAAGACAGACAACAATTAACAAGATTCCATTTATATCGGAAGTACAAAAAGACGTATGATTACAAGATTAAAAAACATATTCAAGATTGGCAAAAGAAAAGACCAAGAACAGCTCTGATACAACACTGCATAGAAAATCAATCGAAGCCTGACTGGGAGAATATTAGACATTTGACATCACACAAGAGTCATAGACAGATCATGACATCGGAAGCTGTGGTCATTGGGAAATTTGGAGATAAATGCTGCAACACTAATTCACCAATTGAAAAACCTCATGCCTGGCGATATCTGATCGAACAGGAAAATATTGATAACAAAAGGCTAATAAACACAGGTTCAAAGATCACAGGAGCGGAATGGCAAAAGTAGACCGAGAAGAACACAATGCCATAGATGCCGCCACTAACAGCTTGCACAGTGATACGCAGTTGTCCACGGTCTGCGACGACGAAGGTTGAAGGCCGAGCGATACAAGACATTGCATCAGTCTTTCAAGAATCGTTGACTAGGACTTGATACCCACGTACACCTTGATGTTTCCACTGAGAAAGGCAAAATTCTTGTCGAAACATGTTTGGAAGTGTGTTGAGGTGGTGAGTTGAGTTTGGGTCCATCTTTTATTCCTTTGTGTTCTTTTATTCATTTGGGTTTTTAACTTTCATTTTTTAATCATCATTCTTTGCAAACACCTATACAAAGGTATAGAATTTTAACTCGAAATAGTATTTTTAATTAGTGAATCTTCCGTTCAGGCAGATCTAGTATCTCACCAAAATAAGCAAATGTCCGTTCTACGAGCAGAGGATTTGCAACAGTGACAAAAATGCCGAAATTATTATGAGTAAGTAAAAAAATGTTTACCATTAATGTTTGTTTTGTATTTTCATATCGTTATATGGACCTAGCTACTCCACCCTGCATACTTAAACAAAATATACGTGATGAACAGTATTATCGCTGCTTAATATAGCAGTTCTACATTTAAGTCTTTGGCGGCGTAATATCGCGCCATATGTTTTTTGCGTATGGGAATATAAGAATACTTTGGTTTGAGTTTAAGCAGTTGTGTATCTGGTTTACCAAGACGATAGATGCAAATAGAAGTGATGGCACAGTTTGCAACTATAAAGCTCTTTTGAAGATTGCTGTGAGTGAACGAGATTAAGTATCCAAGTATTATAAAATTTTTAATTTTTGCACTGGCAATACCTGTACAGAAGCAGTTTGTGAGAGCTAGAGTTCTGTCGTCAACAATGTGATGAAGAAAAAGCCTATATCTAGTGATGGCAGTATTAATGACATTGGCATAACTGACATGAAAGTGTTCATTATGCTTAATGGTCCACCAGCTGGTTACAAAAATATCAGGAAATTCCTTAAAATTGCCTTGACTGAGAAATATGGTATGTCATATTACAAGCATTTTAAAAACATCTCAACATCAAATGTGTACCAAAAATCAGTTAAGTCAAAGGTAGTTTCAAGGCTTTTAGAAGATACATCTGATTGCTTACCATGTTTTTACTAACACCGGGGTAAGCAAGAAAAAGAAATTGCATAGTTTTCCAGTTTATTTTTCACTGGTGATTTCGAGGTCAGTATTTTTAAAATTATTTATGCACTAAATAATATATGACTGCCTTTCACATCAAAAAACTTAATATGCTACTGCAAAGGTGCAATTACTATTATAAGAAAAAAATTAATTGCATCTTATTTGCATCTAACTGTTTTGTTAAACATGACAGTTAATGAGATATAAAATTACCACACTATTTATGTATCCTTATTAAATGTTTTCTACAGGAAGACAATTAGTACTGTCTGCTGCTTAGTAAACATTATGTAATTAAAATGTTTAATATATTTTTATTCTAGCTGCGGCCTGCGGGGTGGGTGGTGGACGAGTGTCCGCAGACAAATTTCGGGTTTCCAATATCTGTGTTGCAGACAGCTTAGCAAAATTCTGCAACTGGGACAAACACGTTCATAATGTGTACTTTGTAAAACAGTGATATTGATTTCTAATGTGCAAAGTCAGTTCTACAACTTTGCAATTTACATTTCTGCCCTATCTATCATAGTTTTACTGTTGTGTCCGCTAAGTTCCACAATTCGCCAACAGAGGCATCTATGTCGTACCCGTTAGATAGCGCCTCAGGAACTGCTATGCGCCTGCATGTCTGTGTGTAGGGGGAAGAGGTCCCAAACTCTATCTTACACAGTATGTATATAATATTGTGCGTGTGTGTGTGTGTGCATGCATACATACATACATACATACATACATACATACAGGGGTTGTCCAAAATAATGGAAACACCTCGTTAAAAACAGTGACTTTGGTATGTTCTGCTTTTTGAGTAAAATGAACATGTAGCTACAATTTTCTTTTGTAAAAAAGTGTTGCTTATAGTCTCAAGGGTCTGTGTGATTGCATTATAAATCGGTGTTTACATAATTTCGATCCAGGTGAAGGCACAATGAGTGACCTGTCGTAGTTCCAAAGAGGGCAGATTGTAGGAACCCGTCTGGTTGGTGCGTCGGTAACCACAGTGGCACAGGTAATGGGGGTATCGAGAGGTACCGTGTCGAAGGTCATGACAGCATACAATGTTCATGGCACAACATCATCTGCGAGACATAACTGTGGAAGGAAAGCCAAACTGACTGCGAGAGACAGGAGGACATTAAAGAGGATTGTGACTGCAAGGAGGAAGACCATGGCGACAAAAGCGACTGCTGAGCTTAATGCAAATCCCCAAAACCCAGTGTCAACCCATATCATGCAAAGGGAATGGCATAAGCACAATATTTATGGCAGAGCTCTGATTGCAAAACCCCTGGTGTCACAGGTGAATATGAAATGGAGACTACAGTGGCGCCAGGAACATAAAACGTGAACTGTGGATCAATGGAAACATGTATTGTTTTCTGATAAATCAAGTTTCTCACTATTCTCCACCACAGGATGGGTTTACGTGTGGAGAACCCCCGCAGAAGCCTACAACCCAGACTGTCTCCTTCCTACAGTGAAGCATGGGGGCAGTTTCATAACGGTTTGGGCCATGATCTCATGGTTTGCAACAGGTCTCATTATCACCTTACACTGACGGATCACTAGCGGTGACTATGTCACTCTTTTGGCAGACCATGTGCATTCAATGGCGCAGACATTGTTTCCGTCAGGGGATTGCACCTTTCAAGATGATAATGCCCCGATTCACAGAAGTCATCCTGTTCAGTCGTGGTTTGAGGAACATGAGGATGAATTTTTTGAAGATTGTCATCTTCAAAATTTGTATTATATGGCGTAATCCCGTATTTCTTTCATGATTTATCTGCTTCTCCGGGCAATCACGGGATAGGATTATTAACCTCCAGATTCGCTAAACATGAATGCCGGTTGCTTCGACTAGCGAATCCTGTGATGGTTAAATTCAAATTGATCGGAAACTTGAAACTTGGTCGTTCTGGGTGGTGTAGTGGTTAGCATACCTAGGCGTTTTCTGGGAGACGCGGGTTCGGGTCCCGCTCCAGGACGATGAAAATTTTCAAGTTTTCAAAAATTATCTGACTTACCATCCTTGTCACATTTACGCCAAAAATCGGATTGTCATCTTCAAAATTTGTATTATATGGCGTAATCCCGTATTTCTTTCATGAGGATGAAGTTGCACACCTTCCCTGGCCTGCACAATCACTGGACTTAAACATCATCGGGCCCCTGTAGTCTGTGTTGGAAAACAGAGTGCGATTCTGATTTCCTCCTCCGGCGTCTCTCAATGAATTGCCGCAGTTTCTGCAGGAAGAATGGTACAACATACCACTTACCACCATCCAGGACTTGGATGCATCCATTCCAAGGAGGATTCAAGCAGTTTTAAATGCCAATAGTGCTCCCCTTGGCATTTAGAACTGCTTGAATCCTCCGTGGAATGGACACATACCATATTAGGTGCGTAACACCTATTGTTTCAATTTGTTTCCATTATTTTTTACAACCCCTGTATATGTTATATGTATACATATAATGTATGTATGTGTGATCTGATGCTCCCCCCCGATTTTGAAACATGGTTACGCCACTGAACATAAGATAGCTATTAAAAATGGTGACCAAACAGTGCAATTGTAAAACACACAGAAAAATCTAAATGCAAGGCAATGTGGGACCAAATTTAAATTTTGCATTACCAACCTCAAATTAACAGAACACTTGTAAAAGAAACCTACTACAACAGACAGAAATGCTCAATCAATGAATTTATGAAAATCATAAGCCCAGCATTTAATGTTTGGTTTAATGACAACAATTAAAATTCAAGGAGAACATTATATATATATATATTTAAAAAGATGTCACAACATGAATTTAGTGAACTGGCAACAAAATTTAAATTGAATTTTATGTTAACAACGAAGGTAGACTAAAGCAATGCATGGATAACAGGCCTTGGTAGTCACCTAATGGCCAGAAATGTCTGCAACAAAATAAAACACTCAGAGAGGAACGTGAAGTCTCCAATTAATGAAAGCTTTAAAATTTCATTTCACAACTGTTAGCAGATCGACAGATTTTCTGAAAAATGAAGTTGTACCCTGATAAATGATGCACTGATTTGAGAAGCCCTCTTAAAACAATGGAGTGTTGTTATACCCAGATTTTACAACACTGAATGATGCATCTGTTTAGCAAAATTGACATGGCAACAACTTTCTGTATTACTGAACGACATTCACTATTTGAGATACACGCAACTTTTTCGCTGTTCCCTGTTTTCACGTGTGCTGAGTGTGGTATCAATCTACAACACATCAAAGTGATGATGCTGACTTATTCTGGACAAATCTGATAAACAATAAGCAACTCTGCTGAAAGAACTGTTGTAGTCTCATATATATTTGATTACAACCCATCTTCCATAATTTTTTATTAAACTGATGCTTTGATATACAACTTCAGAAACACATTAACATTGCAACACTCTTTGACAACACCAACTTTTTTTTTTTTAGATATGGTAACGTGGGACACAGAAGACTGTTGCATAGCAGAATGTGGCCAGATTTAGACATGTGAGGCCCTGGGAAGTTGTAGGGGCAGATTTGCCAATAGTTAACAGAGAATAATAAGGCTGTGTCACAACTGAACTTGGCAAGAATGCATAACAAATCTTTGCAGGGTGGGAGGAATAGTTACTCCATTAAAACTTTAAAAACACGCCTTTAATTATTCAATTTCAGGACACTTGTTAATAAGAAAAATAATACTGCAACTTCATTCCTAGTGAGTCGACTGACTGAATGTATTTAATTTTTAGGAGTAAAATAATCTTGTAAACTTGTAATTGCCAAATGTAATTCGCAAATTGTAACATATGATAAAAACATAAGAAACCAGTCAGTTTATAACTGGTAAAATGTAAAATACACTGATAAAGCATATAATTTTAACAAATAGGGGTGGGGATCTGAAATTTGGAGATGCCCTTTTAGACTGTGAAAACTTAAGCTGTACTTGCTTAGCTTATGCCTGGTGAGGTGACAGCCATGGGAAAATTTGGTGTGAATCCCAACAATAGCATGCATATATTTCACCTCTCCTCCTTTCAGTTTTCCATAATGATAACAAGACTACAGTCTCAGACTAAACAATGTTTGACCAATAACCAAAAGCAGTGTTTGTTCAAGGAAATAGAAATGAATTTTTTTTTTTTTTAATTTTCTGCTGTTGTCATTTTTTATGTTTGGAGATAACATGGCTTGCCAAAATACCTAACTTTTTGGACTGTCATAACACCTATGGAAGTATCTCTTAATGTAGTCCTGGACTGCCTAGCTTCCAACTAGTTTCAGTTTGATCATTAGTCCAATGTCTTCTGAAACTTTTTCATATCATTGAACTCCAATCTGTGCTATAGATCAATTTGTTTTTTAAGGCTACATGCCACTGAACTGAAACTGGCTGAAGCTGAATGAATCAGGTCTCTACTACAAGGGTTCCCTATCTTACTTCTACTCCCACAAAAAAATAAGCACATTTTGAGGACTTTTAAGCACCGCCCAAAATTTTCTTAAGAGCCTTACCAACTGCATACGCAACAATGACATGTGCACAAATAACCTTTTACACACTACTTAACGATTCAAATTAAAGTACAATGAATGAATGAATTTAATTTTTTCATGTTACACTATAACATACAAACAAATCGCACACAACGATTTCTGTACCATAAAAGGTTAACCAAATACAAATCACACCATAAGCAAATATAGAACAAATACAATACATATATATAAGGAATACATTAATACAACACACAAATGAAAATATAAATGAAAATACAACAAATACAAACACATGAACCATCACACATGCAAATACAATTATTATACAATAATAATACAAGGTCTGATCAAAAAGTTCCGAGACTAAAACGATATACAACAAAGTACTTACGTTACTTATAAGTCTGGCTATGATCTCCCTCAAAGTAGTCTCCTTGGGCAGCGATACACCGCTGCCAGCGTTTTTGCCATTGTTGGAACGCTCCCTGGAAGTCCTGTTTGCAAATTGTGTCAAGCACCGTCTGCGATACGCACTGGATCTCGTCCACGGTTTCAAAACGGCGACACTTGAACTTCTGCTTCATCTTCGGGAACAGAAAGAAGTCGCAGGGGGCCAAATCCAGCGAGTAAGGTGGGTGAGGAAGGGTAGTCATGCTGTTGTGGCTGCAAAACTGGCGTGTTGCTAACGCTCTGTGAGCCGTTGCACTGTCGTGATGGAGCAGGAAATCGCCCCTGCGCCAGGTTTCAGGTTGTTTGCGGTGAATGTCCTCCCTAAGTCGCCGCAGAACATTGCAGTAAAAAAGGGCGGTGACGGTCTGGCCCTGGGGGACGAATTCACGGTGCACAACCCCATGAATGTCAAAGAACACGATGAGCATGCTTTTGGTTGCGCTCCGGACCTGTCGGGCCTTCTTTAGTCGTGGAGATGCCGGGCTCTTCCACTGCAACAACTATTGTTTGGTCTCCGGGTCGTAATTGTATACCCAAGTCTCCTCCCCAGTGATGACCCATGACAGGAACGTCGGTTCATTCACCACCTGCTGATGAAGGTCTTGACATAGTTCAACATGGAGCGCCTTCTGTTCGGGGTTCAGAATCTTTGGCACAAACTTTGCAGCAATGTGGTGCATGTTCAAAACCAACGTCAGAATTTCTTGCACTGTTACGCATGACACATTGACGATGGCAGCAATGCCTTGAATGGTTCTCTAACAATTCTCATGCACCAGTTTGCTAACTTTGGCCACATTTTCGGGGGTTTTGCTCGTGGACGGTCGCCCTGATCTCTCATCATCTTCCAGTGCCGTTCTGCCACTCTTGAACGAGTGCCACTCAAAACACCTCACATGACTCACTGCTTCATTGCCATAAGCCTGCTGCAATATTTCATGCATATCCATTCCCAATTTGCCGAGTTTGACGCAGAATTTAATGTTCACTTGCTGCTCTAGTTCGCAGTCCATACCGAAATTGCAAGCTATGTTCTGCATATGGTCACCAAATATCATACAGCACAGCTCCTGATGTTCGCAGAATGACGCCACTCGGCACAATGACTCATGAAGGTCACTGCCCTCAACCATTGCTCGCGCGTCCACATACTGCCATCTGTTAGGGCGCTACGTGCCTAGTCTCGGAACTTTTTTATCGCACTACGTATATGTATAATACAAGTACAAATAAAGTAATAGCAATACAAAACACATAACAACACGAATAGCACCACATATAGTACCAAACACTTATATGTGTATCTGTAGTGCAACATAGCAGGAAGCCAGGGAAAAAGTCTAATATAAGCCTGACGAGCCCCTGGTCCCCTAATAAAAAACAGAAATGTCAAGTCAAGAAATTATTCTCCTATAGAACTGCATTTACATGATCACAATTGTATTTAGTCATACCAAAAACAAATTAACTATATATCAAATACTCCCTTAACTCTCTTTTAAATGAAACATAGTTAACTATTGATCTAATATAAATCGGCAACCTGTTCCAGCATCAAGGGTAAGCGGCATTAATATTACAATATAACACATTTGTCTGAGCTCTGGGGATCACCAAATCTGTATATCCCCGAGTATTATATGCATGTGTAGGACAGCACACATTAATTAGATTTAAATGCTTATTAGCATAGGCATGCTAATGCATTAACAACATAAGTCTGAAGATGTACAACTTTTCAAAAATCCGTAACTTATACCGTTTGAATGAACTATTCACATTTTCAGATTTATTTAACAAAAGAACAATTTTTTTTTTGCAAAGTAAAAATTCTATTAATATTTCCCCTAGTTGTCATTCCCCAAGCTAAAAGGCAGTAAGACATAAATGGGTAAATAAAAGAGTAATAATGTACTAACTTTTTATCTTAATTGGAAAGTCAAGTTCTCGAAATTCTGGACAAAACTCCAATACGTGACCTCAACTTTACTGCCAAGGCATCAATATGTGCATCCCACCGTAAATTTTCATGCAGATGAACTCCCAAAAACTTAACATTTGCCCAAAAAACCAAAGGAATATCCTTCAAAAGATCTGGGGAGCAGTTACTGTTTCAACCCTTCGACCAAAGAAAAGAACACAAGTCATTTTAGAAACACTGAGGGTTAAAAAATTGCAACAGAACCAAGTGAAATACTCTTGCAAGTCATGGTTGACATATGGTATCAACTCAGATACCACATTGACCAGAAAAAAAAATAAACTTGTATCATCAGCAAATAAAAGTGCATTTGCACTGGAAGAAACATTAAAGATATCATTAACATAAATTAGAAAAAGTAGAGGACCAAGAACTGATCCCTGTGAAACCCATAATGAACAGCTTTTACACTAGAACAAACACCCTGTATCTGAACATATTGCCTCCTCCCAGTTTAAATAATTCTCAAAAAAAGTTTTGGCAACTTCCCTAATACCAATTCGTTCAAGCTTCGATAGTAAAATGTCATGTCTAATTGTATCAAATGCACAAGACAAATCACAAAAAATTCCAACTATACTGAAACCCTTATCAATATTGGGCTGCAAATAATTTAAAGCATCAAGAACACTGCTGTCTCTGTTGAACCACCCCTACAAAAACCATGTTGCTTTTTATTAAGTATATTGTTAGTATCAATAAAAGATAACTGTTTGAGTATTAGCCTTTCTAATATTTTTGCAAATACGGAGATAACAGATATGGGACAATAATTTGTAACATCCGTCCTTGAACCCTTTCTTGTGGATCACACTGACCCAACTAAGTGTAAGCGGTGCAAGTATACTCCCTGAATGTAGAACACCATTAAATATATGAGTAAGCGGAATAACCAATTCTTGAGATACAAATTTTACAACACTGGGTTGAACATAATCTGATCTGGCACATTTAGAGGATCTAGTTCATTCATTACTGACAAAAGATCATCATCAACAGGCTTGAAAAAAAAATGAAGAACAAGGAGTCAGTTTGCAATATTTTTTCACATAATTTAAATTTGTGGAGGTAATAAATTAGAATTTATCCAATTTAAAAGACAATTCTGCTGGTAAAATTAGTTCCCCCATCTGAGAGAACAATCACATATGCAAAAAAGAGCATGTAAATTGTAAAACTGTAATTAGGGTTATGAGTTCAAGATTTGAATTTTTGCACATAATTATTTCATGGTTTAAATTGAAATATAAAGTCAAAATTATGTGTTTCAGATTTTAATTTTGTACTTAATTTTCTAATGATATAACTGAATAATTATTATTTGCATATACAAAATGGGAGAATACAAAAGTAAAATATCAATACCAAGAGATAGTGATGAGGTTTGCAGGGTGGAATCTGCTAGATGTACTTAATTTAGCCTATGATCCTTCACTTTTTTTCAGCAAATTACTTTTCTCACCCTGCCCCATGTGCTCCCATAGACTTTCACCTGACATCATAATCAACATAGCAGGAATTCTAAGCACTGCAACATAACTTTTGGATTTTGAGCAGCCAGTTAGGAAAAATAAGTACTTTTTACCATTCTTGGCAAAAAAAAAAAAAAGGACTTCTAAGCTCCCTAAAAAATAAGCACTTTTTAAGGACCTTTAGCCTTTTAAATGCCACACTATGTTAACTGCAAGTTTCAAACTTTTTGTGCAGTTTAAAAAGCTTATTATACCTGTGTATAACAAACATTTTGAAATTTTGTGAAAAAAATTGTTTTCTTTGTTTTTTTTACTGTCCCCAAATGGGAACATTGGCATTTGGAGTTAATAAATTTTGTTGCAATTTTATAGAAACTGACTTTTTTTGTTATTTAGTACACTAAAAGGTCACTGATATATATTAGGGCATAAAAATTACAATTTTAGTTTTAATGGTTAGTTTTTGCACTTTTAATTTAGGACAACAATAATTGATCAGCTGTAACTTGTCATAGAGTAAGGTCACGCCTTCTGAGATCGGATTCGGCATTCCTGCTTGTCCCACATATGTTCTATGGGATTTAGACAGGGACTTTAGGTCGGCCTATCCAACACCTGGACACCTGGATGTCACGCCCCTGCTTCACAAACCTGCTCCAACACCTGTCCCTGCTTCATAAACAAAGCCTGGACGCCTGGACACATGTTGCAGAGTGGAAAGGTACTTGGATTAGCTGAAATAGACAGGAACCTGTACCGAAGTACTGCCCCAGCAGAGGTAGTGCAGCATTGATCAGAATATCTTGGTAACTGCCGATTGTTAGGCTGAACATCCCCACAACCAAAGGTTTCAGGCATTGCTAGCAGAAACATCCCCACACCATTGCAGACCCTCTCCAAACTTGAGTGTAGGGCCAATGCAGTCCACCTGACAGTGTTACCTGGGCAAATGCCACATTCAAGTACTATTCAAATGAAAGAGTGAGTAGTGCGAGTCATTTATCCACATAACCTTCTTTCACTTTTCTGTTGTCCACAAATGGTGAGCGAGGCACCACTGTAGTCACAGTCTGGCATTGCCTGGAGTGATGTAGGTCTTGTGTGGGGCTGATCTAGCATGACAATCTTCATCATCATACAATCCCGATGGTTTGTTTTGGTGCAAATAGATGTTCCATGTGGCTTATTCAACATCGCTGGGTAGGCCTGGGGCCGAGGATGTGCAAGTCTTCACATTCTGTGGTAAGTTCCGCATAGCATAATCATTCAGTTTGTACAGCCTGTAAGAGTACGGCTTCAGTGTAGTGGCACCATATGCTTTCCATTTATGAAGAACATCAGTGACAGTGGATTTGGGGATCCCAGGAGAGCGACAATGTTAATGTTACACAATGATTTCTTACTCAGAAGGCAAACAACCACCCTGCCCCTTTCAAAGTCCATCGGTTTAGCTCTAGACAGCATAGCTACTTCCATGCAGTTTGGCAGGTGTGCCAACACTATGATTTATATAGAGCATGCAACATGCCCTGTGTGTGTCAAAGTTCAGTTACAAAGGTTTGGGAAAACAGCTAAAAGGAACTGTGCATCAATCACATACACTCTTAAACATAAACATGTCAACGAGTGTAGCTGCTGAAAGATTTAGAAAGTAATTTGAACTTCCTGATTAAAAATGGTTTACACCACCTGCCAATGTTCTCATTCGGGAACATTGAAAAACCAGACACTGGTTCGCACTAATGAATACAAAAATTTATGTGATCACAATATAAAATCAACCCTTCTACATATCTCCAGTGAATATAAAAGAAATTCAATGTTTTTTATGGATTAAAATTATAAAGTGTTCATAACAGATATAAAAATAAGAAAAACAGGAATTTTTGGAAATTTTATGATCTTTATTTTTTGAGTGGAGGGCAAAATAAAAATAGTTAAAAAATATGAAGGATATTCAGCAATTTAAAGAAAAATTTCATTACTGAATACTTTTTTCCGTTTTTTTTTAATTTTAATTGAAAAGCTCATGTTCCCAAATGGGAACATTGGCAGACAAAAGGTTAAGGATTTATAAGGACCTTAGGAACCTGTACTAGCTACCACCACAATAAGTTATATTTTTTTCTGTTTTCAGTCTGCAATAATTACAATTCATGTAGTCTTTAAAAGACAAAATTTTTGGAGACAGTGTAAAATGCATCTGATGACATCCAATGAACTTTCTGTGCAGAACACGCATTAAGATGGGTATGTTTTGCTGAATAATCTTATTAATACTAATATATATATATATATACTGAAGAGCAAAACTGAAAACTAAGGAAAAACTTTAGAATTTAAAACGAAAGTTGCAAAAAAACCTGAAGATCAAAACGCGCAACGCAGCAGTTTTGAAAATTCAGAATTCACATTCTATTAAGAAGAGACCTAAGCAAAAAAAAATATATATATTTTTGACTCACACCAAGTACAACATAGAAAAGGTTATGTATCTACCGGTGTGAGTAAAAAGAGAAAAGATAAAAAAATAAAATTAAAACAACTGAATGTAGAAAGTGTCGAGAATACTGAGCCTTGGCTTTATCAAGGACCAGCAAAAACTCTGCATTTTCTCACTTCCACAAAGACCTAGTTGGAAATGAGTTTCTGCAAGGCCATAGATGCAAGTAACAAGCCCACCCAAAATTGTTTTAAAAAATATATATATGTCATGACCTCCGCAGAGTTGTATGACCTAGCTCTAGTTAACAATTTCGCTTGCATCCATAACCTTCCTGGCCCGACCCATGCTCTTCATCTGTTACTATTAAACAGAGAGAAGAAGATTAAAGAGAACTCAAGCTGTGAGAGTGACATAATAATTAGAAATAATTTTCAGCTATAACGAAATGCCAAGTTCGCCTGAGAGAGAATTTAAACCTGAAAAGCAATGCAAAAGAAATCCAAATTTTTACATTGCAATTAAAAAAGGAAATATTAATTTTTTAAAACTCAGATTTTTGAAAGAAAACTCGATTCTAAAACCCCCTACTCTACAACTTCTGACAACACAAAAACGAGAATAAATTAAAGACAATAATTAACTAAAGAAAAGCTTTGTGAAAGTTATATGACTTAAACAATTAGTTGCAATATGTACAAAGTATTGTACAAAGTATTTCAGCAGTGCTTTAAGTGCATAATTAAGTAGTTATTAAGAACTTAACTACTTTGAAAATACAGCACAAAAAAAGGAACTATGCTTAGCCTTCTGCTGGGCCTAAGTTTCCTAAAAGACGCGCAAAGTTACCAAGAAAAGAAAGAGTTAAAACCCGCAAAAATGTTAACAGACAAGCCAGTGCCTAAAAGCTGAAAAGCAAAAACAACAGAGAAAAAAGTACAAGAAGTACAAACATTGAACTTATAAAACCTAAAACCCAAAGACAAGGAAGAGAGCTTACCTCTTATGCAACTAAACTTTCTCCACACAAGAAAAAAACATGGCTGACCTCTTCCCTAAACATCCTAACACTTCTGCCACTCCCTAGTCGCTGGGGGCAGTGTGGGTGGGGCTGATGGCCTCCACATACTGAAAGAAACCAACTCGCGGAGATTTTAACCAGAGAAAAAAATATATATACTTAAGACTGTGGATCTGTATGATCAGAAAGAGCAGAATTAACTCTCCAGAATACATGAGAAATATTATAAAATACACAAGTGGTGTATTTAATAATCTTTGCATGTATTAAATCACCTTAGTGAGCTTCTATAGATTATTCAGAATCTTATTAATTTTAATGTTAGTTTTACTATTTTTATTATAGCTATCCTAGTGATGAATAACTAGTTTTCTTTTTTATTTGTTTTTATTTTCTTTTATAAACAGATTTTTAAGCTTTTTTTGTGATTTTGTCTATATTATTTAATTTTTTGTTTTAATAGGACCTTCATATCCATAGCACTAAGGTTCCCTTTAGTAGTTAATAGGCATCCTCTAGTCAACTTCCTTACGGCTTTGATTGGTCAGAATCATATTATTAACTGTGTAGAAAATTAAAGCAGATCTGCCAACCTTACTCTATTATTCAGAATAATTTTTCTTAAAGTTCTTTTGATGAAAGAAGAAGGAATTTCGTTCTCTAGAAAACTATCTAATAGTATATTAATGTGGTAATAGAAGTCCAAATTGTTGCTGCAAATTCTTGAAATTCTTAGGACCTGAGAAATTAGTACATTCTCAATTACTTTGGTTGATATGTTATTATTCCAGTGTAGATATTTAATTACTTTGAAAGGAAAATTAACTCTTTTATCAAAGAGGCTAATAGATGGGTTACCTCTGTTGAGCTTAATGCTTAAGTCTAGGAACTCAAGTTCCTGATTACTGTGGTTGGTTTTACATAAGTTAAGAGAGCTAGGATAGATATTATCAAAATCACTCTCTATAACTTCTGAATTATTGATACACAACAGATCATCAATATATCTAAATGTGTAAAGGTAGTTATCTGAGCAGGTGGGGTGATTTTTAATGAATTTATATTCCTTAAAGAACAGGAATAGATCAGCGATATTCGTGGAGGTTGATGTTCCCATGGGAATACCGTTCACTTGCTTATAGAGAGTATTATTATATAAGATATGGTTATTTTTTATGCAGCAATTGAGATATGAGTTCCAAGCTCCTACATTAACAAATTGGTTAAGTTTAAATTCTGCATACAGCTCTTTAAAGGTAGTGATTATATCTGATAGAGGCAGATTAGTATATAGGTTCTCAAAATCATAACTATTAATATCTAAGGGACATACTTTGAGTATAGTAGAAATTATTTCTGCATTATTATTAATTATCCAAAAATCTCTGTACATCAAATTAGTACAGTTTCTAATGTGTTTCAAAACCTTCTTTAAGACATCTTCAAAAGCAAGATCTATTTTCTTTTTATGACTCCTTACTCCACTAGCTATGAACCTGAACTTCACAGGATCTTTATGAAACTTAACCGTTGCAAAAAGAAATGGAAATTCAGGCTCATATCTTCTAGTTTGTGGAATTTTAAGTTTCTTGAAGAATGCCTTAAACCGATTTTCTAACTGCTTGGTAGAATAACTTACGGGCTCGTACGTTACTCTATTATTGAGTTCCATAGTTAACAATTCAAAATAGAACTTCTTACAGATAATTGCAAAATTATTGCTAGCTTTATCCGTAGTGGTAAAAATAAATAGGTCTTGTAGTTTGGAGAGTGACCTTTTAGCATCTCCAGAGAAAAAGAGATTTCTATCGAAACAAAAGTCCAGACCTGCCAACTCACAAGTGAAGCTATTGATTACATTATATTTCCATTCTGCGAAGGCCTCAATAGGCTGATTGTATGTTAAACTGGTTTTTACGATGTACCTATTAACATCTTGAGTGAAGCTTTCAAGAATCCTTTCTTTGGAAATTGTGAAGGAAGGTCTAAAATTTAGAACCATACTCTAATAAATTCCTAAGCTTTTCATTTTCAACAAAACTCAAGTTTCCGGTGATAATATGGTTGTAATTCTTATCATAGTGAACTGTTTCTTTATGTTCATCACAAGAACATGTAGTAATTACAGGAATGTAACTCGAAGAGTTAAGTTTGTAGTTTTTAACTATTGACCCTAAGGTCTTAACATATTTAAAACTTACAATAGACTGGTGCCTGTGGATGGGAAAAAAATTGCATTATTGTAGAACAGCTTCCTTACATTGAGATGATCATAGGCTTTATTTAGAAACCTGATGGTTACAAAATTACGGGAAAATTCTTTAAGAGAAATTTTATCTTTAAGAATATGTTTAAGA
The DNA here is from genome assembly GCA_039090855.1 of Macrothele yani. NCBI lineage: Eukaryota > Metazoa > Arthropoda > Arachnida > Araneae > Macrothelidae > Macrothele > Macrothele yani. Next base: position 130,947,391 of record CM076995.1, on the reverse strand, counting down.
ATGTCTAGAACCAAAGCAAAAACATGCTTATCAACATGGTCAGCAGTTTCTTTCCAGAATTTGAAAAAACTTTTAAGGACAGAGTGCTTGAAGGACTTGAGTATTTTGTAAGTATTTTTAGTAAAATTAGTGCCAGTTTTAAAGGTCACTCTCCAAACTATAAGACCTATTTGTTTTTACCACTACGGATAAAGCTAGCAATAATTTTGCAATTATCTGTAAGAAGTTCCAAGCAGTTAGAAAATCAGTTTAAGGCATTCTTCAAGAAACTTAAAATTCCACAAACTAGAAGATATGAGCCTGAATTTCCATTTCTTTTTGCAACGGTTAAGTTTCATAAAGATCCTGTGAAGTTCAGGTTCATAGCTAGTGGAGTAAGGAGTCATAAAAAGAAAATAGATCTTGCTTTTGAAGATGTCTTAAAGAAGGTTTTGAAACACATTAGAAACTGTACTAATTTGATGTACAGAGATTTTTGGATAATTAATAATAATGCAGAAGTAATTTCTACTATACTCAAAGTATGTCCCTTAGATATTAATAGTTATGATTTTGAGAACCTATATACTAATCTGCCTCTATCAGATATAATCACTACCTTTAAAGAGCTGTATGCAGAATTTAAACTTAACCAATTTGTTAATGTAGGAGCTTGGAACTCATATCTCAATTGCTGCATAAAAAATAACCATATCTTATATAATAATACTCTCTATAAGCAAGTGAACGGTATTCCCATGGGAACATCAACCTCCACGAATATCGCTAATCTATTCCTGTTCTTTAAGGAATATAAATTCATTAAAAATCACCCCACCTGCTCAGATAACTACCTTTACACATTTAGATATATTGATGATCTGCTGTGTATCAATAATTCAGAAGTTATAGTGATTTTGATAATATCTATCCTAGCTCTCTTAACTTATGTAAAACCAACCACAGTAATCAGGAACTTGAGTTCCTAGACTTAAGCATTAAGCTCAACAGAGGTAACCCATCTATTAGCCTCTTTGATAAAAGAGTTAATTTTCCTTTCAAAGTAATTAAATATCTACACTGGAATAATAACATATCAACCAAAGTAATTGAGAATGTACTAATTTCTCAGGTCCTAAGAATTTTAAGAATTTGCAGCAACAATTTGGACTTCTATTACCACATTAATATACTATTAGATAGTTTTCTAGAGAACGAAATTCCTTCTTCTTTCATCAAAAGAACTTTAAGAAAAATTATTCTGAATAATAGAGTAAGGTTGGCAGATCTGCTTTAATTTTCTACACAGTTAATAATATGATTCTGACCAATCAAAGCCGTAAGGAAGTTGGCTAGAGGATGCCTATTAACTACTAAAAGGAACCTTAGTGCTATGGATATGAAGGTCCTATTAAAACAAAAAATTAAATAATATAGACAAAATCACAAAAAGGCTTAAAAATCTGTTTATAAAAGAAAATAAAAACAAATAAAAAAGAAAACTAGTTATTCATCACTAGGATAGCTATACTAAAAATAGTAAAACTAACATTAAAATTAATAAGATTCTGAATAATCTATAGAAGCTCAATAAGGTGATTTAATACATGCAAAGATTATTAAATACACCACTTGTGTATTTTATAATATTTCTCATGTATTCTGGAGAGTTATTTCTGCTCTTTCTGATCATACAGATCCACAGTCTTAAGTATTTATATATTTTTTCTCTGGTTAAAATCTCCGCGAGTTGGTTTCTTTCAGTATGAGGAGGCCATCAGCCCCACCCACACTGCCCCCCAGCGACTAGGGAGTGGCAGAAGTGTTAGGATGTTTGGGGAAGAGGTCAGCCATGTTTTTCTCTTGTGTGGAGAAAGTTTAGTTGCATAAGAGGTAAGCTCTCTTCCTTGTCTTTGGGTTTTAGGTTTTATAAGTTCAATGTTTGTACTTCTTGTACTTTTTTCTCTGTTGTTTTTGCTTTTCAGCTTTTAGGCACTGGCTTGTCTGTTAACATTTTTGCGGGTTTTAACGCTTTCTTTTCTTGGTAACTTTGCGCGTCTTTTAGGAAACTTAGGCCCAGCAGAAGGCTAAGCATAGTTCCTTTTTTTGCGCTGTATTTTCAAAGTAGTTAAGTTCTTAATAACTACTTAATTATGCACTTAAAGCACTGCTGAAATACTTTGTACATATTGCAACTAATTGTTTAAGTCATATAACTTTCACAAAGCTTTTCTTTAGTTAATTATTGTCTTTAATTTATTCTCGTTTTTGTGTTGTCAGAAGTTGTAGAGTAGGGGGCTTTAGAATCAAGTTTTCTTTCAAAAATCTGAGTTTTAAAAAATTAATATTTCCTTTTTTAATTGCAATGTAAAAATTTGGATTTCTTTTGCATTGCTTTTCAGGTTTAAATTCTCTCTCAGGCGAACTTGGCATTTCGTTATAGCTGAAAATTATTTCTAATTATTATGTCACTCTCACAGCTTGAGTTCTCTTTAATCTTCTTCTCTCTGTTTAATAGTAACAGATGAAGAGCATGGGTCGGGCCAGGAAGGTTATGGATGCAAGCGAAATTGTTAACTAGAGCTAGGTCATACAACTCTGCGGAGGTCATGACATATATATATTTTTTAAAACAATTTTTGGTGGGCTTGTTACTTGCATCTATGGCCTTGCAGAAACTCATTTCCAACTAGGTCTTTGTGGAAGTGAGAAAATGCAGAGTTTTTGCTGGTCCTTGATAAAGCCAAGGCTCAGTATTCTCGACACTTTCTACATTCAGTTGTTTTAATTTTATTTTTTTATCTTTTCTCCTTTTACTCACACCGGTAGATACATAACCTTTTCTATGTTGTACTTGGTGTGAGTCAAAAATATATATTTTTTTTTTGCTTAGGTCTCTTCTTAATAGAATGTGAATTCTGAATTTTCAAAACTGCTGCGTTGCGCGTTTTGATCTTCAGGTCTTTTGCAACTTTCGTTTTAAATTCTAAAGTTTTTCCTTAGTTTTCAGTTTTGCTCTTCAGTGTATATATATATATATATATATATATTAGTATTAATAAGATTATTCAGCAAAACATACCCATCTTAATGCGTGTTCTGCACAGAAAGTTCATTGGATGTCATCAGATGCATTTTACACTGTCTCCAAAATTTTTGTCTTTTAAAGACTACATGAATTGTAATTATTGCAGACTGAAAACAGAAAAAAATATAACTTATTGTGGTGGTAGCTAGTACAGGTTCCTAAGGTCCTTATAAATCCTTAACCTTTTGTCTGCCAATGTTCCCATTTGGGAACATGAGCTTTTCAATTAAAATTAAAAAAAAAAAAAAACGGAAAAAAGTATTCAGTAATGAAATTTTTCTTTAAATTGCTGAATATCCTTCATATTTTTTAACTATTTTTATTTTGCCCTCCACTCAAAAAATAAAGATCATAAAATTTCCAAAAATTCCTGTTTTTCTTATTTTTATATCTGTTATGAACACTTTATAATTTTAATCCATAAAAAACATTGAATTTCTTTTATATTCACTGGAGATATGTAGAAGGGTTGATTTTATATTGTGATCACATAAATTTTTGTATTCATTAGTGCGAACCAGTGTCTGGTTTTTCAATGTTCCCGAATGAGAACATTGGCAGGTGGTGTAAACCATTTTTAATCAGGAAGTTCAAATTACTTTCTAAATCTTTCAGCAGCTACACTCGTTGACATGTTTATGTTTAAGAGTGTATGTGATTGATGCACAGTTCCTTTTAGCTGTTTTCCCAAACCTTTGTAACTGAACTTTGACACACACAGGGCATGTTGCATGCTCTATACAAATCATAGTGTTGGCACACCTGCCAAACTGCATGGAAGTAGCTATGCTGTTTTTTATGCTAACTGCTGCGTTGTTTCTTAGGATGACACCGCTGTGGTGTTGAAAGGTCGTAAACATATACTTATTTTAATTGTACATAGTTCCTTTTTTTATCATTAAAGTGTATCGTGCAGGAGATGGCAATTGTTTTCAATTTAATAGTTTAGCAATGTAATTGCAAACAGATAACTTGGAAGCGAGTTTAACATGAACATAAATGACATTGAACAGGGTGCATGGTGTTCAAGCCTAAAATTGCCATACCATAAATGTTGAGACATAAAATTGCCTTGGTGTTTTAAATCAAAATTTTTTCCCTCTACATTTTAAAAACTTGTCTTAATATATTAATACCTGCTTAATCTTAAAAAAAGTACTGCAGGACCTTATGATATATTCTTTTCACTTTTAATAATTTAGAGTATAATACTTTTTCCATATCTGGCTTTTACATTTCTTAAAAATTAATAAGCAACTTCAGACCTTAGCATAAAAACCCATAGCCTTCGCTTATGATATATGAGGTGGAGAGAGAGAAAGCTGTGCCATTTTGTTTCTAGCCAACTCTCAGAGTTATATGGCACTGCAGGTTACACAGCCTTGAAAAATTTACTACTGTTAATTTTATTACTATTATTCAGCTTTAGTAGCAAAATGTTTAAAGAGTCATCATTATTTGTTGTGAAATAAATGTTCATAAGTTTGCCAGTAGCAGTCTATGTGAATCAAGTTTGACAATGTGGAATTCTTAAACACATGGCACTTGTCAATACAATTCTGCAGTATGTTTTGTGTACAAAAGTAGTGTGTGTGTGTGTGTGTGTGTGTGTGTGTGTGTACATGAAGTTGTGTGCATTAGTGATTGCATAAATAATTTCTTCTTGGGAGTTCATTCATCATTCACAAATGATGGCTCAAACGAATGATCCAAAATCTAGGTTGTCATTGTGTTCATTTGTTGCAAGGGATCCAAAGCTGCATTTCAATGCCACAGCTCTTTTGGCAAATTGCCCAAAAAAGCGTGAGATCTTCAACCATTCATGCTGAATGATTTGCTACAAGCCAGCTCGTGGTGCACAATTCAGACACATTATTCAAATTAATGTAATTCACATATAAGTTCCATTTTTAAGTTTCACTATTAAATTTTTCAAAGCTGCCTGTGCACTCACAAAATGGTTGACACTTATTAATTCTTGACATTACTACAGTGTGTGTCCCAACAACAGTGGATTGAATGATCTTTCACAGCAGTGAGGGCAAACCATTCACAGTGAAGTCATTTGTAGTGAATGAATCATTTATGAATGGTCCATCACTAGTGTTCATTAATTTGGTTCACTAACACAATGTATCAAGCAGGTTATTGTGAATGCATTTTTTGCTACATGACTTGTTTTTCACACACACTGATGACAGATGTTCAAATTCTGGTGTGAAAAACCCAATTAGAGATATTAATGTTACAATCAGAGTTGTATAAAAATAAAATGTATCTGTGTACACAACCATTGAAACAGAAAACTTGTGCAAACCTGCGAAGCACGAACCACGTTAAAAACAGAATAAGATAATTTTAAGAAAAATTAATAAAACAATAAATAATTATAGTACACACACATCATGAGATATATCCCAAGGGACAGTCTCATGGTAAAACGTGCTTCTAAGTGAACAAATGAAATAACAAAGGTATCACGTACCTAATGTTGAACCATATGTAGCATGTTACATGCTTGTGAATCACGTGTTTCCATAATTTATAAGATCCTTCAACTCTTGATACAGCTTAGAAGTCTTTTAAAAAAAGTGAAAAAGTGCACAGAAAAAGAAAAAAAAAATTTTTTTTATAAAAATTACACCATTTAACAAAAAGTTAATAACATTACATTCGTTTCTGTATTAATATAAAATGATTTATACTTATGACAGTTACATTTACCAACTTCTTCAGCAGATGGCGACACCTGAGGAGATTCACCTAGGTACGTGGCAAATGAGCCACTCCCCTTCTTTCGTTTCCGGCATGCAACTTCTGAATGACACACACGCAAGGGTGTCCTCGTGCAGTTTGTTGATGGCCCGATGATGCAACCTGAGAGGTTGTTGAAAGCGCTCACCGATACAGCGTTTGGTGGAGTGTTTTTGAGCGAACCGTGCTTCCCAACCAGATGAGTTTTGTTTGTTCCTAACATGGTATAGTTTTAATTATTAGATATTTTTAGACGTATGAAAGTTTCAGGGAGTATGAGTTTAATTGCAAATTTTAAATTAACATTTTAACCAAAAGTTTTAATTCTTAAACAGTTTAACTAACCAAGACTTGTGGTGTAAATTAGGCTTCTCTCGGAGTGGGAACACGTGTTTCACAAGTGTGTAACATACTACATATGATTCAAGATTAGGTACACGATACCTTTGTTATTTCATTTGTTCAATAAATAATTATTAGAACACTACAGATTCTAATGAGGACAAAATGAGTACATTACAATTGAATGTGCTGCAATGGGTATGAAATGGATCTTTACAGCAAAATATTAAACTATTGGATTATGAACCTCATAAAAGAGTAATTAAACAAAATTTTTATATCCAGAAAAACAGTTCCATTAATGAACCTTCAAAAATTATAAATGGCATTTTCAACAACTTAACTGAAAAAATAATAGACTTACAAAGTACATAAGGAGAAGATTTTAATTTAGTAACTGGCAACTGAGAGACGAACCAGGCAATAAAATTTAATTTTTTTCTGTGTAAACCGAAACTTTTGATAGAGTTCCTATTCAATGAAAACCAGCCTTGATAAAATCTAGAGGCCAGAAATGTTTGTAAAAGCAAAAGAACTCAGAAGTTGGGAAAAAATAATTGAACGTTCTTCAAGTCAAAATAAAATTAAGGATATTAATCTGAGTGAAGCCTTGAGTAAGTGCTTTAATTACAGTAAATAACATTTTTTAAATCTACATGCAAAAACTATCTGCAAAATCTGCTAATAATTTGGGAACTATCTGCGTACAGGGTACGTCTACACTCTGCTACTCTAGTTACAATATTTATGCAGTATCATTCTCACAAAATTTATGATGTCTGAAGTGATACTGTCTGAAACAGCTTTCAAATAACTAAAAGCTAATAATTAAAAATCCACTGTGTTTTGGTAAGATCTCTTTAATGTCAGAGAGATGGGTTACAATTTAACCTGCCATCATAGCAAAGTGGCCTTAATGCCTTCTTTGGGTAGTCCCACAAGGAATTTATACTTCAGATGTACTTTACTCATTTCACCAATGAAAGGACATGATGGAAACTTCAAGTTAAGACCTTCATCCAGCAATGGACTAATCATGGTTTAAGCAGAAATTAAAAAAAAAAAAAAAGGAACTTACCTTCCCTAACTGAGAAAGGCATAGTGACAACACCATAGGCACCAGGAACTCCATATAAGCAGCATATAAAATCAGAAAGATAATCTAAAACTGATAAGTCATGTTCAACCACTATGATATACCTAGAAAGACATTGAGAATATTAGATTGCATTATAAGCCATTTTTACTTAAAATTTATACAAGTTACACAAATGTGAAACATAAATGATTTAAACACACAACAACAACAAAAAAAAAAGATAGAAACACTGGAAAACTCACACCACAAATTCAGTCATGGCATATATATATATATATATACTTAAGAGCAAAACTGAAGACTAAGGAAAAACTTTAGAATTTAAAACGAAGGTTGCAAAATAACCTGAAAATCAAAACGCGCAACGCAGCAGTTTTGAAAATTCAGAATTCACATTCTATAAAGAAGATACCTAAGCAAAAAAATACAAATATAATTTTGACTCACACCTAGTACAACATAGAAAAGGTTATGTATCTACCTGTGTGAGTAAAAGGAGAAAAGATAAAAAAATAAAATAAAACAACTGAATGTAGAAGGTGTCGAGAATACTGAGCCTTGGCTTTATCAAGGACCAGCAAAAACTCTGCATTTTCTCACTTCCACAAAGACCTAGTTGGAAATGGGTTTCTGCAAGGCCATAGATGCAAGTAACATTCCCACCTAAAATAGTTTAAAAAATATATATATGTCATGTCCTCCGTAGAGTTGCATGACCTAGCACTGGTTAACAATTTCGCTTGCATCCATTAGCCTTCCTGGCCCGACCCATGCTCTTCATCTGTTACTATTAAACAGAGAGAAGAAGATTAAAGAGAACTCAAGCTGTGAGAGTGACATAATAATTAGAAATGATTTTCAGCCATAACGAAATTCCAAGTTCGTTTGAGAGAGAATTTAAACCTGAAAATCAATGCAAAAGAAATCCAAATTTTTACATTGCAATTAAAAAAGGAAATATTAATTTTTAACGAACAGAATTTTGACAGAAAACTTGAGTCTAAAACCCCCTACTCTACAACTTATGACAGCACGAAAACGAGAATAAGTTAAAGATAATAATTAACTAAAGAAAACTTTGTGAAAGTTATATACCTTAAACAGTTAGTTGCAATATGTACAAAGTATTTCAGCAGTGCTTTAAGTGCATAATTAATTAGTTATTAAGAACTTAACTACTTTGAAAAAACAGCGCATAGACAGCGCATAGAAAAGGAACAAGCTTAGCCATCTTCTGTTCCTAGGTACCCCAAAAGACGCTCAAAGTTACAAAGAAAAGAAAGAGTTAAAACCCGCAAAAATGTTAACAGACTAACCAATGCCTAAAAGCTGAAAAGCTAAAAAACGACAGAGAAAAAGTACATGAAGTACAAACATTGAACTTATAAAACCTAGAACCCAAAAACCAGGAAGAGAGCTTACCTCTTGTTTGACAAAAACTTTTCTCCTCACAAGAGAAGAACATGGCTGACCTCTTCCGCCACTCCCTAGACAGCTGGGGTGCAGTGAGGGTGGGGCTGATGGCCTCCTCATACAGCAAGAAACCAACGCGCGGAGATTTTAACCAGAGAAAAAAATATTATAAACTTAAGACTGTGGATCTGTATGATCAGAAAGAGCAGAATTAACTCTCCAGAATACATGAGGAATATTATAAAATACACGAGCAGTGTATTTAATAATCTTTGCATGTATTAAATCACCTTAGTGAGCTTCTATAGATTAATCAGAATCTTATTAATTTTAATGTTATTTTTACTATTTTTAGTATAGCTATCCTAGTGATGAATAACTAGTTTTCTTTTTTATTTGTTTTTATTTTCTTTTATAAACAGATTTTTAAGCTTTTTTTGTGATTTTGTTTATATTATTTAATTTTTTGTTTTAATAGGACCGTCATATCCATAGCACTAAGGTTCCTTTAGGTAGTTAATAGGCATCCTCTAGCCAACTTCCTTACGGCTTTGATTGGTCAGAATCATATTATTAACTATGTAGAAAATTAAAGCAGATCTGCCAACCTTACTCTATTATTCAGAATAATTTTTCTTAAAGTTCTTTTGATGAAAGAAGAAGGAATTTCGTTCTCTAGAAAACTTTCTAATAGTATATTAATGTGGTAATTGAAGTCCAAATTGTTGCTGCAAATTCTTAAAATTCTTAGGACCTGAGAAATTAGTACATTCTCAATTACTTTGGTTGAAATGTTATTATTCCAGTGTAGATATTTAATTACTTTGAAAGGAAAATTAACTCTTTTATCAAAGAGGCTAATAGATGGGTTACCTCTGTTGAGCTTAATGCTTAAGTCTAGGAACTCAAGTTCCTGATTACTGTGGTTGGTTTTACATAGTTAAGAGAGCTAGGATAGATATTATCAAAATCACTCTCTATAACTTCTGAATTATTGATACACAGCAGATCATCAATATATCTAAAAGTGTAAAGGTAGTTATCTGAGCAGGTGGGGTGATTTTTAATGAATTTATATTCCTTAAAGAACAGGAATAGATTAGCGATATTCGTGGACGTTGATGTTCCCATGGGAATACCGTTCACTTGCTTATAGAGAGTATTATTATATAAGATATGGTTATTTTTTATGCAGCAATTGAGATAAGAGTTCCAAGTTCCTACATCAACAAATTGGTTAAGTTTAAATTCTGCATACAGCTCTTTAAAGGTAGTGATTATATCTGATAGAGGCAGATTAGTATATAGGTTTTCAAAATCATAACTATTAATATCTAGGGGACAAACTTTGAGTATAGTAGAAATTACTTCTGCATTATTATTAATTATCCAAAAATCTCTGTACATCAAGTTAGAACAGTTTCTAATGTGTTTCAAAACCTTCTTTAAGACATCTTCAAAAGCAAGATCTATTTTCTTTTTATGACTCCTTACTCCACTAGCTATGAACCTGAACTTCACAGGATCCTTATGAAACTTAACCGTTGCAAAAAGAAATGGAAATTCAGGCTCATATCTTCTAGTTTGTGGAATTTTAAGTTTCTTGAAGAATGCCTTAAACCGATTTTCTAACTGCTTGGTAGAATAACTTACGGGCTCGTATGTTACTCTATTATTGAGTTCCATAGTTAACAATTCAAAATAGAACTTCTTACAGATAATTGCAAAATTATTGCTAGCTTTATCCGTAGTGGTAAAAAAAAAAATTGGTCTTGTAGTTTGGAGAGTGACCTTTTAGCTTTTTCCTAACCTGTATTCTTCTGTTGAGGATAATTGCTCCAACAAGTTTTGCAAAGCCTACAATACCATCTATAAGCTCACCTGTACTGTCTGCAACCTTAGCTATATTGGCCAAAGTAAAAATCCTCTTCATCTTAGGATTAATGGTCACAGGTCTCTAGTAAACAAGTTCTCTAATTCAGGAGTGAACCCCTCCACAAACGCCAACCAGTACTCTACCTTTGAATTAGAGCATTTCCATACTCATGGTTTTGACAAAGTGAAAATAGAGGTACTACATATTATCCCTGACCTCTATGCTCGGCTAGAATCTGAATCCCTTGAAATTTTGCAGCATCAGTCTCTTTATCCCTATGCCTTAATTCCACTCTATCTGACAATCAGCATAATCAGCATAAATTTTCAATTCGTGAACTCTTCTTTCTTGTTAATAATAAGAGCTGCTCTAGAGGTAATAGAGGACAGAGGTTATTTCGCACATCAAGCAAATTTGATTTTGCTAACTTGCTAAAAACTCTGGAAAGCTTTAAAACTGGCACTAATTTTGTTAAAAATACTTACAAAATTCTCAAGTCCTTCAAGCACTCTGTCCTTAAAAGTTTTTTCAAATTCTGGAATGAAACTGCTGACCATGTTGATAAGCATGTTTTTGCTTTGGTTCTGGACATTCTTAAACATATTCTTAAAGATAAAATTTCTCTTAAAGAATTTTCCAGTAATTTTGTTACCATCAGGTTCCTAAATAAAGCCTACGATAATCTCAATGTAAGGAAGTTGTTCTACAATAATGCAATTTTTTTCCCATCCACAGGCACCAGTCTATTGTAAGTTTTAAATATGTTAAGACCTTAGGGTCAATAGTTAAAAACTACAAACTTAACTCTTCGAGCTACATTCCTGTAATTACTACATGTTCTTGTGATGAACATAAAGAAACAGTTCACTATGATAAGAATTACAACCATATTATCACCGGAAACTTGAGTTTTGTTGAAAATGAAAAGCTTAGGAATTTATTAGAGTATGGCTCTAAATTCAGACCTTCCTTCACAATTACCAAAGAAAGGATTCTTGAGAGCTTCACTCAAGATGTTAATAGGTACATCGTAAAAACCAGTTTAAGGTACAATCAGCCTATTGAGGCCTTCGCAGAATGGAAATTTTTTTACCACTACGGATAAAGTTAGCAATAATTTTGCAATTATCTGTAAGAAGTTCTATTTTGAATTGTTAACTATGGAACTCAATAATAGAGTAACATACGAGCCCGTAAGTTATTCTACCAAGCAGTTAGAAAATCGGTTTAAGGCATTCTTCAAGTAACTTAAAATTCCACAAACTAGAAGATATGAGCCTGAATTTCCATTTCTTTTTGCAACGGTTAAGTTTCATAAGGATCCTGTGAAGTTCAGGTTCATAGCTAGTGGAGTAAGGAGTCATAAAAAGAAAATAGATCTTGCTTTTGAAGATGTCTTAAAGAAGGTTTTGAAACACATTAGAAACTGTTCTAACTTGATGTACAAAGATTTTTGGATAATTAATAATAATGCAGAAGTAATTTCTACTATACTCAAAGTTTGTCCCCTAGATATTAATAGTTATGATTTTGAAAACCTATATACTAATCTGCCTCTATCAGATATAATCACTACCTTTAAAGAGCTGTATGCAGAATTTAAACTTAACCAATTTGTTGATGTAGGAACTTGGAACTCTTATCTCAATTGCTGCATAAAAAATAACCATATCTTATATAATAATACTCTCTATAAGCAAGTGAACGGTATTCCCATGGGAACATCAACGTCCACGAATATCGCTAATCTATTCCTGTTCTTTAAGGAATATAAATTCATTAAAAATCACCCCACCTGCTCAGATAACTACCTTTACACTTTTAGATATATTGATGATCTGCTGTGTATCAATAATTCAGAAGTTATAGAGAGTGATTTTGATAATATCTATCCTAGCTCTCTTAACTTATGTAAAACCAACCACAGTAATCAGGAACTTGAGTTCCTAGACTTAAGCATTAAGCTCAACAGAGGTAACCCATCTATTAGCCTCTTTGATAAAAGAGTTAATTTTCCTTTCAAAGTAATTAAATATCTACACTGGAAAAATAACATTTCAACCAAAGTAATTGAGAATGTACCAATTTCTCAGGTCCTAAGAATTTCAAGAATTTGCAGCAACAATTTGGACTTCAATTACCACATTAATATACTATTAGAAAGTTTTCTAGAGAACGAAATTCCTTCTTCTTTCATCAAAAGAACTTTAAGAAAAATTATTCTGAATAATAGAGTAAGGTTGGCAGATCTGCTTTAATTTTCTACACAGTTAATAATATGATTCTGACCAATCAAAGCCGTAAGGAAGTTGGCTAGAGGATGCCTATTAACTACCTAAAGGAACCTTAGTGCTATGGATATGACGGTCCTATTAAAACAAAAAATTAAATAATATAAACAAAATCACAAAAAAGCTTAAAAATCTGTTTATAAAAGAAAATAAAAACAAATAAAAAAGAAAACTAGTTATTCATCACTAGGATAGCTATACTAAAAATAGTAAAAATAACATTAAAATTAATAAGATTCTGATTTATCTATAGAAGCTCACTAAGGTGATTTAATACATGCAAAGATTATTAAATACACTGCTCGTGTATTTTATAATATTCCTCATGTATTCTGGAGAGTTAATTCTGCTCTTTCTGATCATACAGATCCACAGTCTTAAGTTTATAATATTTTTTTTCTCTGGTTAAAATCTCCGCGCGTTGGTTTCTTGCTGTATGAGGAGGCCATCAGCCCCACCCTCACTGCCCCCAGCGTCTAGGGAGTGGCGGAAGAGGTCAGCCATGTTCTTCTCTTGTGAGGAGAAAAGTTTTTGTCAAACAAGAGGTAAGCTCTCTTCCTGGTTTTTGGGTTCTAGGTTTTATAAGTTCAATGTTTGTACTTCATGTACTTTTTCTCTGTCGTTTTTTAGCTTTTCAGCTTTTAGGCATTGGTTAGTCTGTTAACATTTTTGCGGGTTTTAACTCTTTCTTTTCTTTGTAACTTTGAGCGTCTTTTGGGGTACCTAGGAACAGAAGATGGCTAAGCTTGTTCCTTTTCTATGCGCTGTCTATGCGCTGTTTTTTCAAAGTAGTTAAGTTCTTAATAACTAATTAATTATGCACTTAAAGCACTGCTGAAATACTTTGTACATATTGCAACTAACTGTTTAAGGTAAATAACTTTCACAAAGTTTTCTTTAGTTAATTATTATCTTTAACTTATTCTCGTTTTCGTGCTGTCATAAGTTGTAGAGTAGGGGGTTTTAGACTCAAGTTTTCTGTCAAAATTCTGTTCGTTAAAAATTAATATTTCCTTTTTTAATTGCAATGTAAAAATTTGGATTTCTTTTGCATTGATTTTCAGGTTTAAATTCTCTCTCAAACGAACTTGGAATTTCGTTATGGCTGAAAATCATTTCTAATTATTATGTCACTCTCACAGCTTGAGTTCTCTTTAATCTTCTTCTCTCTGTTTAATAGTAACAGATGAAGAGCATGGGTCGGGCCAGGAAGGTTAATGGATGCAAGCGAAATTGTTAACCAGTGCTAGGTCATGCAACTCTACGGAGGACATGACATATATATATTTTTTAAACTATTTTAGGTGGGAATGTTACTTGCATCTATGGCCTTGCAGAAACCCATTTCCAACTAAGTCTTTGTGGAAGTGAGAAAATGCAGAGTTTTTGCTGGTCCTTGATAAAGCCAAGGCTCAGTATTCTCGACACCTTCTACATTCAGTTGTTTTATTTTATTTTTTTATCTTTTCTCCTTTTACTCACACAGGTAGATACATAACCTTTTCTATGTTGTACTAGGTGTGAGTCAAAATTATATTTGTATTTTTTTGCTTAGGTATCTTCTTTATAGAATATATATATATATATATATATATATGGGATGTAAGGTCAGGTGATGCGTAACATCACAGCCTCTCCTTGACAAATGTCAACCCCGCCTTCTCGTGGTGCATCCTGTTCCCACTAAAGGGGCTCCGACGACCGCAAATAGCGGTATAACTATACCATCGGGATCAGAGGAAATGCTATCCCACACTCGCCAACCCGCTTGGCCAGCGTGGTGAGTTTTGGCCAAACACCTCCAAAATGACTCTACAACTTAAATCTTGGCCCTCAGTCTCCGGCAGCTGGAATGTACCTGGCCAAGGCAGCGGCCAGTGCGACATGAAGGCAGAGGGTGCTAAGAATCCCCGGAGGACCGGACTAGGCTGCCATTTGATGCTGACCTTGGCTACCTACAACGGACGCTCCCTATCTTCTGATTCAAGGCTTCTTGAATTGGAAGAGGAACTACAAAGGATCAAGTGGGACATCGTCGGGCTAAGTGAGGTAAGGAGAAGATCTCATTGAACTGAAAAGTGGACATCTCTTCTATTATCGTGGGACAGATACTGGCAGAACTAGTGGTGTTGGATTTATAATAAACAAGAAACTGAAGGATAAAGTGGTAGAAGTTGAAAGTTCCTCTGACAGAGCTGCACGACTCGTTATCCAACTATCGAGAAGATACCAGGCTCAGATTATTCAAACTTATGCACCCACCACAAGTCATCCTGAAGAAGAAATTGAAGAATTTTATGAGGAAATTCGTCATCTAAATAATAAAGGTAAGCAGCACTTGAAGATAATTATGGGAGATTTCAATGCAAAAATAGGGCACCGGCAACAGAATGAAACTTCAGTAGGTAAATTCGGTCACGGCAACAGAAACCAGCGTGGAAATACTCTCGTTGAGTTTGCAGAGGCAGAAGGATTTTTCATCTTGAATTCCTTTTTCAAGAAAAAGCCACACAGGAAATGGACATGGAGACATCCAATTGGGACGACAAGTGAAATTGATTTTATTATGTGTAACAAAAAATTCGTCATCGAAGACTGCAGTGTGCTAAACAAGTTCAACACAGGTAGTGACCATAGATTGGTGAGATGTAAGATGCACCTCAACACTAAACTGGAACGTGGCAAGCTCATAAGACAAACAAAATGTATTGACATAACCAACCTTAAAAAACACCATAATACTTTCAAGTTGGAACTGAAGAACAGATTCTCTGCTTTAGAAGGCCTAACATCGGAAGAAGTGGATATTTCTGAAGTTAACAGAAAAGTAACCAAAGCTCTTATGGAAACAGCAACAAAATTAGCTGGGTCTAAGAACAAGTTGCATGTAAACAAATTATCAGGAAAAACCAAAATGTTGATGCAAGAAAGAAGAGAGATGAGGACAACTAAAGAAGATGTGACTTCCAAAGTGGAATATATAGAGCTATGCAAGACAGCACGAAAAAGTATCACTGAAGACGTAAGGAAATTCAACTGTGAGCTAGTGAGGAAAGCAATTGAAAACAACCAAAGCCTAAAGATAGCAAAGGGACATCTCAGTAAGGGAAGAAAACAGATTATGGCTCTGAGAAAAGAAGATGGTTCTATAACAAGAAATAGAGGCGAAATTTTGACAAGAGTGAAAGATTTCTACTCCAAATTATATGAAAGGGATGATACATGTACTCCATACATCATGAAAGGTACCAGAGTTCTTTCAGTCCTCCCAGCAGAAGTTGCTCATGCAATCAAGAACATGAAGCGGGGGAAAGCTCCAGGAGAAGATGGAATTACTATAGACATCATACAAGAAGCAAGTGGAGAAATTGAAACAGTACTCGCCCAAATTTTCACTCGATGCCTTAATGAAGGGAAGATTCCTGAGGATTGGAACAATGCTACAATGATCCTGCTACATAAAAAAGGTGACATTGAGGATCTCAGGAACTACAGACCTATCAGCCTCCTATCAGTGGTTTATAAAATCTTCACTAAAGTTCTTTCACACCGCTTGAAGGTAACACTGGACATGGCTCAACCGAGAGAACAAGCTGGATTCAGGAGTGGCTACAGCACAATAGATCATATCCATGTACTGAGAGAACTAATTGAAAGAGCGAGGGAATATGAACTTCCATTGTGCATGGCTTTTATTGATTATGAAAAAGCCTTTGATTCGGTGAAACCATCAGCAGTTACCACGGCTCTGAAATCCTGCGGTATTGAAGATGTATACATTAATATTATTAATAACATCTATGAAAATGCAAGTGCAAAGATTCGGCTGTTTGAAAATACAACACACATAAAAATTGGAAAGGGAGTGAGACAAGGTGACACCATATCTCCGAAACTCTTTAATGCCACATTGGAAAATGTCTTTCAATCACTGAACTGGGAAAACAAAGGGATAAAGATTAATGGAGATTATCTAACCCACCTTCGTTTTGCTGATGACGTAGTCATTTTTGCAACTACCCCATCAGAGCTGCAGAGTATGATCCAGGAACTTGCTGACAAGAGTAAAGAAGTGGGATTAAAAATGAACTTTCAGAAGACAAAAGTGATGTTCAATGCTTTTACAAGAAATGAAGATTTATCGATTGATGGAGAAAAACTGGAGATAACAGATACGTATGTTTATCTTGGACAGCAGATATCAAGTGAGGGTCACATTGATGAAGAAATTAATCGGCGTACAAAACTTGCCTGGAGAGCTTTTGGAAGAAACAGCATAATTTTCAAGAGCAATATGCCATTATGTCTTAAAAGAAAAGTGTTTGATCAATGCATCCTTCCAGTGCTTACGTATGGTGCAGAGATGTGGACCTTAACTAAAAGAGACATACAAAGGCTGCAGACAACTCAAACAAGCATGGAGAGGTGCATGCTTGGTATAACCAGGAGAGATAAGAAGAGGAACTCGTGGATCCGAAAAATGACGAGAGTGGAAGACATAATGATCAGAGTTAAATCCCTGAAATGGCAATGGGCTGGACATACTGCCAGAAGGACAGACCATAGATGGACAGCCGAAATTTTAGATTGGATTCCAAGGGACAGGAAAAGACCCAGAAAAAGACCACATGGGAGATGGGTGGATGAAGTTCGTAAATATGCGGGAGTGACATGGAGGAGACTGGCACAAGACAGACCGTTGTGGAGGAAACTTGGGGAGACCTTCGTCCAGCAGTGGATTGATAATGGTTGACAATGATGATGATGATATATATATATATATATATATATATATGCATGCACTGAGTGCTCACTGAATAGCAACTACCAACCTAGCTGCCACCAGATGTGGCAATAATAAAAATTAGTGGTCGCCACTCGCCACATGGCGACTGGATAAAACAAAGTGGACAGCAGTACAAGTTGCTTTAGACGCCAGGCTAAAAAATTTGCCTTTTTACATGGACTGGTAGTCAAATTAATTTCTCATTACTAACTTAAAAATTAACTTGCCATTTTTTTTAGCTGTCTTATTAATTAGCAAATGCATTGCTTATCATCCGTACCACGTGGGGGAAAACGGTCCACTCCAAAGTGAATGCGATCTACTTATAAATTCACTCTTCAAGAAAGAGGAAGGTTGTTTTTTCCATGCCTGAAGTTAGGGCTCAAAGACTGACACCTAGGACTTCATGGAAGTACGACGTCACATACCGACTTCCTGCACACCGTTGGTCTTAATGGAAGTAGCATATGTAGTATGCGTGGCCAGCCACTATATAAGCTGATGATCAGATGGGAATACAAGTTACGTTGTTTAAGTTTCAAAATGGCACCTTTCCTTTTTCTTTTGTAAAAATAAATAAATAAATAAAAAATCAGTACAAAAACGGAACTTCAACTTTTCATCGACCACTTTCGTTCTTTGTCGAGTCGTTACCTCTGCACTGTATGACCATAGTAGTGTTTTAGAACAATAATTTCCCTTTATACATAACTCAAAATTCTTGCTCTGCCCCATAATACCAAAAACAAGAAAGAGGACACCAAATTTTTGGGTGTACAGGGTTCGTACTCTTTTTGGGGGAAAAAATTCAAGGACTTTCCAGGCCTTTTCCTGGCCATATACAAAAATTCCAGGATGATTACTACGCTTTACAGTATCATGCTCAAATTAGTTTTTAAAAGCAATTTCAGTTTTAAGTAATAAAAATGATGAAAGATGCAAATGGATTAGGGATGATAGGGGGAAGGAATAGAACTGTCCATAATTAGCATGTTCTCGTTGCGCTAGGCGCTTAAGCACTGCTGAATTCAGTCAGACCCCCAATGGTCAAATGATTGAAATGTGCTGATGTTCATGGAATGAAATGGTTGATCAGCTATGATAACCGCATAAAAGTTCGAAGGGGGGCGATTTCTTTTTTACGTTATGCAACATTCTACATTACTCCAGTATTTATCTTGTCATCATCAACAATAGCAATGTAACTACCACTTACGATCGCGGATATCGGCCAACTGAAAATCTGCCATACAACTAAGGGATACAACACACAGGTATCATGTTACAGTGTATTGTAATTGAAAAAAAAAAAAAGATTTCAGAAATTAAAATCGAAAAAAAAAAACTTTCAGAAATTAATATCATCAAGTCATGGTGTTTCAAAAATCCGCTTTCCTTTATAATGTTTAAAAACATGTAATGTTTTTCTTTTTTACCTGTCGTGTATAATAAAAAGGGTTGATTTTTTTATGGAATCAGACGTCCATATGTCCAATTGTCTTCGTCTGAGTTCACACCTTAGCTACTGTGTACAAGTAGACATATTTTTTCAGCTCAAAAATATGTAGTTTTGTATGTATTCACAGTATAACTCATTCCGTATTCCCACAGAACAAAATTCAGCAGATACAAATGAAGAACATCAAGACCCACCCAACACCATGTTTCCGATTGTCTGCTGTTTATATTCAAGAAATGCGAATATGGATCAATGGTGAATGCAGCAACTATGGTTTTTATTTATTACCAAGAAAAAAAAAGGAGCCTGAAAGCTGTAAAGCTGAAACGGATATTTCTCCCCCTCCCGAAAACATTCCGATTAAGTTCAAACAGCAGGAGCACGCGTCCACGCACACTCAACCTCTGGAATGTCCTGATGGAACGGCTTCTTTTCATTTGGCACATCGCCATAAATCACCACCTGCAGCTCACTGAAGTGTCTTCCTCCTTCACCCTAACTATAGGAGAAAACGCAAAAAAAAAAAATGCTGCCCAATTTTCGACAAAATGACCAAATTTACGTCATAACGTTGCAATTTACTAAAATACGTTTATCTGCTGAATTTCGCCTAAATCCATTGAAAACTTTTTAATTAGATTTTTTTATTAAAACAGTAACTCAGACATCTGAATAAAAATGTATGTTTGTAATTAAAATAGAGTCCATATCATCACAGAAACAAAATTTAAGGATCACTCTGTTTAAATAAACCATGGCATCTAAAAAAAATAATTTGCTTGCTTTTCCCGTAATTTATAATTGCCGTTTCTTTTTTGAATCCGATTTTGCAACGGAAGATTTTTTTTTTTTTTTTTGCATCTGCTAAAGTTTCAAACGGAATTCGGCGAAATTTGCACTAGAACTTTATTGTGATGTATTTTAACCACTGTAAAAATTTTTACTGCGTTATTTTCAAAATTCCGGAAAATGGATTTCTGAAAATATCTCTTAGTCCTTTTTGAGCCGTGGAAGTGATAAACAGGTGTTTGCTTTCTTCCCAACCAAGGGCTTCGGATCAGCGCTCCCAGCTGTCAATCAACCGTTGCTATGGTAACACCCTTTCTGCTCAAGGCTCACTTGTCTAAAGAGGCACACATAATAAAAATTTCCAATGCTAACTTTTTAAGTTTTAAACCGATTCAAATGGAATTTTGGGAGTGAGCTTCTGTAATCCAATTATAGTAAATGTAAAAATTTCAGCCACTTTTGTGAAAAATTCGCAAAGATAGTTTTCTTATTTTTTATCATAAGTAGCCGAAGTCTCTTGAGGGGTGGGCCGGAAGCAAGCGTCTTAATGCAATAAACAAGGAGCAGATGAATGTGTTGTTCAGGCATACTCTTCACTGGTGGATGCCAGCTGACTTGGTAAACACGCGACCCCCTTGTAAATGCTAAATGTCTCTTCTTTTCCCCTTCTGTTGTTCTCAGTAGTTGTCGGACGGACATCAAGCTCAGGGCTAGAGAATGCATCAAGCTCCCCTTCCCTAACAGACCTGCTAGTAATCATCCAATTTTATTGCACTGGAAGTAGTGCTTCCCCCCCCCAGCCAAATTAGGATTTGGGCACATCCGAAACACCACTGTAGCCGGCGGTTTCTTTGAGAACAGAGGAGAGGAACTTAAAAAAATTAAGGGGTAACAGTCAGTAACACGATTTCCTAAAAGGGCATTTTTTTTAAGCAATTAATTTCAAATTTCAAGGCTTTTCAAGACAGCATTAAAAAAATACCGTTTTTCCAGGCCTTGAAAACGTAATCATGATTTTCCAGGACTTTCCAGGTTTTCAAGCACGCGTGCGCACCCTGGGTGTAATAAGCACGTATTTTGAATCCGTTCTGACGCAAATTAAATTTATCAAAGCTATTCAAAGTCAATGGAACCGATATGGAAAACAATCTGACAGAAGAAAGAAGTTTTTCAATCCAGTATTTAATCCCTCAGATATTGCTGTAGACGAAATCGTGAGCTTACGCCTTCTGGTTGCAGACTTGTGCCTTAAGAAAAACATGAATTTATATGAGAAACATTTCGCATCGGAAACGCTCTTCAACACAGAAAGAATTTTTCAAATCGGACTCTTAGAAATGGAGATATCGACAAAAATAAAATGTGAATTTACGTCCTCTGGTGGGAAAACCATGCATAGATTTAGGAAGAAAATGTTCTCAAAAGGTTTTTCAATATGAGTGGTATCGATCCAAGAAAGAAAAAATTAGTCGAGTTTTCAGGAGCCCAGATTTTGCTACAAATACATCAGACGCATAAATAACACTTATGACCCATGGTCGCCAAACCATTCTTTATCAAACATTAGAAATTATATGAAAAATATTTTCCATCATGTGTTGTATGTAATACAGGAAAAATTATACAAATCGGAGTTTTAGAAGCAGAAATAATGCAGAAAACGCAATTTACCTCTGTGCTCCCTAGCGGAAAGTCTATGATTTACTTGAAAATTTTGAATTTATAAGAAAAGCATTTCACATCGGAAACACTATCCAACCAACAAAGAAGGAATTTTTCAAATCGGACTCCTAGAAGTAGAGATATTGACAAAAATAAGATATACATCTACACCCCCTGGTGGAGAAACTATGGAATATTTTTAGAAAATATTCCGAAAAAGTTTATCGATGTGAGTGGCATCAGTCCACGAAAGAATTTTTTCAATCAATATTTTAGAAGCTCAGATTTTATGGCAAATACATCAGAAGCAAAAATTAACACTTACGCCCTCTGGTGGCCAAAGTATTCTTTACCAAAAATTTGAAATTATATGCAAAAGATTTGCTATCAAGAGCTGTATCTGCTGAAGAAAATGCTTTTCAAATCAGAGTATTAGAAGAAGAGTTATCGGTAAAAATGTAATTTACTTTTACGCCCCCAACGGAAAATCTATGCGTAATTTGAAAAAGTAACTACAATATACTCTTCGACATAAATGGAATCGAAAGATAAAACAATTTTTTCAATCGGATGTTTAGAAGCAAATATGTGGAATAAAACATATTTTTGAATTCAACATCATCTGCATTTACGCCCTCTAGCGGCGAAATTGTACATTGTAAAAAAAAAAAAAAAACGAAATGAAGGATCATCATTTGCATATTTCAATCTTCCCACTGCAAAAAGAATGTTTCAAATTGGACTAATAGTTGCAGAGATATTGTGTCTACAGACGGACGGCCAAACCGATAACATAAGCATGATCTTTTTTGACAAGACATGCTAACAAAAAAAGTGGCTAAGGAATGATTTTTTTTTTGATTGAAGGCTTAACGACCACTGTGAGCAACTCAGTGAGCTATAAGCAGTTACCCCATTCCTAATTTAGAGCCACTGGTTCCTGGGAAGGGAGAGAGTCAGTGCCATAAGACAAACACAACATCCATGCTTCCCCGGGATTCGAACCCGGACCCATCTCGGACGAATGATCAGAAGCCATCGCTTAGACCACTGCACCACCGGGGAGGCTACTAAGGAATACTCTGCTGTGAAAACTTTTCAGGTCTCTGAAATGGCTCCGATTTTATGACGGCCCTATTAAATACAGATTTTAAAATTTAATTTCACTTTAAAAATGGGGAAGGGGCCAAAATGGTCTGCACTTAATGGTTTTGATAAAAGAGACAGGAAGGCATGTACTTCATCCAAAAAAAAAAAAAAATCTTTAAATATATGAAGTCACTCTTTTCTTAATATTACCGAAGAAAGTGCAAATGAAGAACATGATCAAAGAAAAGAAATAAATGACACCAAATTTCCGGGTGTAATAAAGCATGTCTTTTGAATCCGTTCTGATGCAAATTAAATTTATCAAAGCTATTCAAAGTCAATGGAACCAATATGGAAAACAATAGTATCTCACGGAAGAAAAGTTTTTCAATTGGGTCTTTAATCCCTCAG
Source organism: Macrothele yani (assembly GCA_039090855.1). Classification (NCBI taxonomy): domain Eukaryota; kingdom Metazoa; phylum Arthropoda; class Arachnida; order Araneae; family Macrothelidae; genus Macrothele; species Macrothele yani. Next base: position 130,924,353 of record CM076995.1, on the reverse strand, counting down.
ATATTGCTGTAAACGGAATCATGAGCTTACGAACTCGTAGAAACAGGTTATCAACAAAAATAAGACGTGACTTTACGTTCCCTGGGAAGAAAACCATGCATTATTTTAGGAAGAAAGTATTCTCAAAAGGTTTATCCATATGAGTGGTATCTGTCCAAGAAAAAAAATTCAGTCGAGTTTTCAGGAGCCCAGATTTTGCTACAAATGCATCAGAAGCAGAAATTAACACTTATGACCCCTGGTGGCATAACCATTCTTTACCAAACATTAGAAATTATGTGAAAAATATTTTTCATCAGCTCTTGTATGCGATACAGGAAGAATTTTTCAAATCAGAGTTTTAGGAGCAGAAAACGCAATTTACCTTTGTGCGCCCAAGTGGAAAGTCTATGATTTACTAGAAAATTTTGAATTTATAGGAAAAACATTTCCCATCGGGAATACTATCCAACAAAGAAGAAATTTTTCAAATCGGACTTTTAGAAGTAGAGATATTGACAAAAATAAGATATAAATCTACGCCCTGGCGTAGAAGCCACGCATTATTTCAAGAAGAAAATGTTCCTAAAAGGTTTGTCGACATGAGTAGTATCGGTCAACAAACAACTTTTTTCAATCGAGATTTTAGAAGGTCATATTTTGCTGCAAATACATCAGAAGCGGAAATTAAGACTTACGCCACGTGGTGGCCAAACAATTTTTTACAAAAATTAGAAATTACATGCAAACGATTTCCCATCAGGAGCTGTATCCGGTGCAGAAAGAATTTTTCAAATCGGAGATTTAGAAACAGAGATGTAGGGAGAAACATAATTTACCTTTACGCCCCTAGCGGAAAGAAAGTCTATGAATTACTTGAAAATTTTGAAATTATTTGAAAAACATGTCGCAAGGAAAACACTATCCAACAAAGAAAGAATTTTTTAAGTCGGACTCCTAGAAGTAGAGATATTGACAAAAATAAGATATACATCTACGCCCCTGGCGGAAAAACTGTGGAATATTTTAGGAAGAAAATATTCCGAAAAGGTTTATCGATGTGAGTGGCATCAGTCCACAATATAATTTTTTCAATCAATATTTTAGAAGCTCAGATTTTATGGCAAATGCATCAGAAGCAAAAATTAACACTTACGCCCTCTGGTGGCCAAAGTATTCTTTACCAAAAATTCGAAATTCTATGCAAAAGATTTTCCATCTAGAGATGTATCCGCTGAATTTTTTTTTTTTCGAATCGGAGTTTTAAAAGAAGAGTTATCGGGGAAAATGTCATTTACTTTTACGCCCCCTAGCGGAAAATCTATGCGCAATTTGAAAAAGAAACTATATCTAAAATACTCTTCGACGTAACTGGAATTGAAGGATAAAATAATTTTTTCAATCGGATGTTTAGAAGCAAATATGTGGAATAAAATGTAATTTTGAATTCGACATCATCTGCATTTACGCCATCTAGCGGCAAAATTGTACATCATTAAAAAAAAAAAAAAAACGAAATAAAGGATCATCATATTTCAAGCTTTTGAATGCAGAAAGAATTTTTCAAATCGGACTAATAGCTGCAAAGATACCGTGGGTACAGACGGACGGACAGACAGACTGACAAACCGATAACATAAGCACGATCTTTTTTTACAAAAGACGTGCTAAAAATAAGAATATGATCAGGAAGAAAAGTGAGCAAGAAAACAAAACAAACGCAGCTTGGTCAGAAAAATTCGAAATTCCAAAAAACATGGAACATTCTCATCCCTGATGAAAATGCTAAGAATCTTTAGATTATATTTATGCATTTAATTTATACACTGGGTAATAGACAGTGTGCTCTTCTAACTACTAAGCCATTATACATTTACATATTATATGCGTATCTATGTCTAAATATCAGGTAACCACAGAAGTATTTGCCATTTTTTGAGGGAGCAAAAGAAACACCTTGCAATGACTGAATTTGTGGAGAGATGACGTTCCGCCAGCGGTATGTCGTGAGCTGAAATCCCAAGATGCCTTGCACTTATAAATCAGATGAGTAAGCAGTTGGGTGGTGGAAAGACATGCAATTACAATGGCAGTATCAGTGGAAATTATTCTTGTGTGTTTGTTATAGGAATTCGCAGGGGTTAAAATTCAAATTTGAAATGGAAGGGAGTCTCCCCACTTGTGTTTGTAAATGGAGAGGGATTGAAAATTTCAGGTGGGGAGTTTTGAATATGTGACTTAATAATATTAAAAGACTCTGGAAAAACAGTAGTAATTTTTTAAACAATATAAGCTATACTTGGTTCCTAAAACAAACAGGTGAATTAGATAAAAAAATTTACTACATTCAATCTAATACAAATTACCATGATTCATTTTACAAAACTAGAGTTGTTCGTTTTGCAGTACATTGATATAATAAAATTGCCCCTGAAGTATATACAGTGTGTTCAGTTAATGCAGCGACAAACTCACAGGGTTGTTAGTAGACATCATGAGGAACAAAAATTGAAATGGAACATGGTGTCGCAAACCACATTTAGTCGGTGAAAATCATGAAAATACGTATGCAGGTTCTAACGTCACGCGGGGACAACAAAAAGTACAATAATAACTACAAAAAGATTTATTTGACAGCAAGTTTACAACACAGCTTGTGGTGCACAGTACAATGCTGGGAAGGGAACGATGAGAATGATGTGAACAAAATTATTACAAGTGTTGAGTGGCGGCCGCGGACGTCATTGCACAGTCTACGACGACGTAAAAACGATTCCCGAACGTGCTTGAAGATACCGGGTGTGCTATTGATGTCTTCCGCAGCCATGACAATCTGCGCTATGAGATCCTCCGGTGTGTCCAAAGGCGTTTTATAAACGAGTGATTTAAGGTGACCCCAGAGGAAGAAGTACAACGGATTGAGATCCGGCGAACGTGGAGGCCAAGCAATAGGTCCGGCGTGTCCAATCCACCTCCCTGGGTATGTAGCATCGAGGTGGTAACACACCTCACGGGAAAAATGTGCTGGAGCACCATCATGCATGAATCACATGCCTCGCTGCACTGCGACTGGCACACTCTACAGCAATTCCGGGAGGACGTATTGCAGGAAAACAAGGAACATTGCGCCATTCAGGCGTTCAGGCAGAAGGTACGGCCCCAAGAGATAATCACAGAGAATTTCTGCCCACATGTTGACAGTGAACCTCTGTTGAGGTTTCCACGGAACATTGGCATGTGGATTTTCCATCGACCACATGTGTGCATTGTACGTGTTGACAGTGTGCTGGCTGGAAAGTCCCTGTCTCCCGTAGTCGTCGATCGATCGTGGCGAAGGCGGTATGGTGCGGACAACGCCTCCTCGGATATTGCTGTTGGTACATCCGCTGTGCTATGCGTCCATTGCCATCTGCTCGACCGTAAATGAGATGCATATCAGCATATTCCTCGTTCGTATAGTCAGCCATCACGATCCCTACTGAAACAGACAACTAACTGCTGCACGTGCCTACCTCCGCAATGGCGCTACCTCACGTCGCCCACAGCACATGCTCCTACCCCAGCGCATGCGTTTCGTGACACGGCTTACATCAGACATCGTGAGTGAACCCACGAATGCATTCAGTGATCAACTGACATCCGCCTTCCCTTCCCTCTCCTCTGGAGTCGGATCCTGCATATGTATTTTCGCGATTTTCACCGATTAAACGTGGTTTGCAACACCATGTTCCATTTCAATTTTGTTCCTCTTGATGTCTACTAACAACCCTCTGAGTTTGTCGCCACATTAACTGAACACCCTGATGTCTGTCTTTCATTCCTTGCTACAGTAAGCAAGCTTTAATCAGCTGTTTTTTTTTATTTATGAGGGTTTATCTGGCCTAATTTCAGAAATATGCATTAAGATTTTTTTGCTCTGCGAGTCTCTAAATTTTGACTGAATTTTATTTTGTGTGTGCTAAAGCCACGTTCACATAGTACATTTGTTAAACGCAACACAAGGCTTACTACTGCAGGAGAACCTTTTGACACTAGTGGAAATGTGTGCAGATGGTTGCTTATAAAACTCTTAGAAAACTTTGTACATTGGCACATATACTCTTCATTTTCTACAGCTGAATTTAAACAGTTGAAAGGGGTGGATATGGGCTCCCCGATGTCTTCTGTGCTTGCTAAGTCTGTGTTAAGGCCGCTAGAATCACAAATCCTAAATATAGCCGGATTGGTACCTGCATTATGGCTACGTTATGTAGACGATATATTTTTTGTTTGGCCTCACGGGGTGGAAGAATTGGATGATTTCTTCTCCAACATCAATTCCCTCCATAATGACATCAAGTTTACTATGGATTGCACTAATGATGACTCCCTTATCTGGACGTCCTCGTCACTAAACCACTTTATGGAACTTTTTGACTGAGGTTTATTTTATAAGCCCACTTATACCCCAAATTTTATTTTACCCTCAACGCTTGGGCTGGCTACCCACAAATTTGGCATTTTTCAGACATCATGCTAAGTGAGCGTTTTCCCACTCTTCAAATGACGCGTCCAGGATTGCGGAGATCAACAATATTAAATCGTTGGCCTCAGCTGCAGGCTATAAAGAGTATGTAATTGATGACATCTTTAGGAGCGCTGAACTTGAGTTTGTTAATCAACATTGTCGTATCAAGGAACCCAGTCAGAGGTTCATTGGTTCCTTTCCGTACATACCGAGACTTTCCTATTTTATCCGGAATGCATTTAAGAAGTTAGGGCTTGGAGTTGGAATTTTCCACCCTAGGTCAATATCAATTCCTTTTTTCATCCGAAAGCCGCAGCACTTTACTTGCTAATGCAGGGGTATATTCCATACCTCTTCAATACCAGGATGGAAATACCAAGTTTTATATTGGCATGACAAAGAGGTCCTTTGCGACTCGTTTGTTCGAACACAAAAGAGACGTCTTGAAGAGTAAATCATCCACTGTCCTATCTCAGGAGGTCATGACATCTTCTGCCACCCCACAATGGGCCGATTTGCAACAGTTTGCACCATACACTACCACCAGAGGTACAGCCATCAGGAAGTCTCTGGAGATCTTGTTTAGCAATGATGTCTGCAATGATGACGTGTCAATGGAGCTGCCTTTGATATGGCGCATGTTCCTGCGTGCCTCTCGTGAAAGGACCCGATTCCTCTAGTTTTCAACAGTTTCCGCACGGGCCGTGCTGTCACATTTTTATACATTTTTATATTTCACATGCATATTTAAATTTTCTGTACATTCATTTAGATTACTAACGTTGTTCCAAAACCACGTTTAAGCCTGAAGAAGGCACCTGTAGGTGCTGAAAGCTTACAACCAGTTGTTTGCTGTCTTATGCCAATAAACGGATATTATCGTTCTTTACTTGGTTTCGAAAGTTCAGAGACTGACATGAATCCATTCAAGACAAGTTCCAGAGTGGACACCCTGCCAGCCTTGACACAGAAGCCCTGAAAGTTGCTATTGAGCAGGACAGTAGCCAAACATGCCAGCAACTAGCCCAGTCATTTGGAGTTAGTGATGAAACTGCCCAAAGTCATCTGCATGCAATAGGTAAGGCATACAAACTGTATTAGTGGGTCTCTCATGAATTGTCTGCAGTGAACACACAGCAACGTGTTTCAGCTCGTCTTACATTGCTGTCTCGCTATGACAAGGAACCATTTTTGGATAGGGTACTCACATGTAATGAGAAGTGGGTCCAGTACAGCACCCCAAAACATTCCAGACATTGGCTGTCCACCAGTGACTTAATTCCTCACACATCGAAGCCAGCACTGGATCCACGTAAAGTTATGCTGCGTGTATGGTGAACACCACGTGGTGCTGTTCATTATGAACTCTTGCAACGCGGCCAAACAATCACTGCTGCAGTGTACTGTGAATAACTGAAATGTGTGCACGAGGACCTGATAAAGAAGGAAGTAGCACTGTTCAACAGAAAAGGAGTTCTGCCCTTTCAAAACAATGTTTGTGCCCACTCCACTTCATTGACCAAAAACACAATCAAAGAACTTCAAGAGGGGGGATGGGGGCTTTTATGTCGCATAGTTTCCTCCCCAGATATCTCTCCTTGAGACTAACACTAGTTTCCTTCACTCGACAATCATTTGGGTGGACACAACTTCTCCAACTTTGATTGGTTGCGTGCTGCCCTCTGAAATTTTTTTGGTATTCCCATGACCCAGCGTTTCATTGCAGGGGTATATATAAGTTGTTAACACATTGGTAGAACTTGTTGATGCCCATGGTAATTATTTTGAAGAATCAACTGCTTTTCAACTACATCTGTGTTACACTTTGCCTCAGTCTCTGAAAACGGCAAATACTCTTGTAGTTACCTGATATATAAAAGGCATGGTGCAGCAATATGATGTGTATGCAGCATTAAATAGCCCTAAGCAAGGTGGCCACTAGATTTTGACCATACACTGACCTCTGGCCAGTTAGAAAACTTATCAGTTTTTACCTCCATGTGGCTATGACACTATGAGGTGTCTCTACAGTTGTCTGGGGAACTGCAACCAAACTGATTGCATTTCGCTCCACAGTTCCAGTATGGAGTGGGGTGGCAAGTCCAACTGACCTGGAGTTCCACAACATCACATAGATGTTCAATTGGGTTGAGATCAGGAATTTGGGGCCATTTGAGATGCCTCATGTCAGCACTGTGTTCATTAAACCATTCCTGCATGAGGTAAGCCCAATAACATGGAGTACTACCATTCTGGAAAAACCCTCTGTGTGAAGGTACAACATTGTAGGGTGGACATGGCACACACAGTCTCTGGTAGCAGCTGGCAACCACACGTTGGTCTACATGCACACAACAGGGGTCACAGTTTGTGCCAGCTGAACACACTTTATATCATAACTGCCCTCTCAGGCCTGAATAGTCAATGCCATGCACGAGGGATCCATGGTCTCACACTGATGATGTGAAATAAGGACGCTACCTCGACTGAATACACATATCATAATTCATAGGACTAGCGCATATCCTTCCAATATTCAATCTGCATGCTGTTGGCGCTAGGAGAGTAATTTACGTCAGTGGAATTGGTAAGAGAGGATGGCATATAAGGCCTCTGACCTTGTAGCCCACCCGTGCACGCATGCGGCAAACAGTCACGTGGGATATTATTTTGAATTGACCCATAATGTATGGCTGTCAACAGCGAAACTGCGCAGCACCAACTGCTCCATACAAGGCGACATATCATTTTGGCACCACTCTCACTACACTTTAAAAATGCAGGCCCTTGAACAACCCACAAGTGTTGCTGTTTCTGAAAAGGACACACTAAACCTTTGTACATCTACAATTTGGCCTCTCGTGTACTCCAATAAATTTTTGGTTTTGCCCATTACATCCATAACTTTGCTCTTATATACACCCCTCTTAGTAGACTGGTAACGCTCTCTTCCTCATTGCACTAGTATCAGGTTTAACTCACTTTGCATAGGGGTGGTTGCAATTCAGTGAGCATTCAGTGTATATGGAGATCATTTTAGAAGTATAAGGGTCATCCATATGAAAACAAGGCAAAGGGCATATAAGAAGGATATTGTGACTTATCTAAAAAAAAAAAAATATATATCTCCATGGCTATAAAGGCACTTATCCTATTGTGAGACTAGAAGTTTGATTCCTCATGCATAGAAGGCAGTGGGTTGCTTGCTAGTGGAACCATTCCCAAACAGTGTCCTGCACCTCCTCATCCGAGTGAAATCTGAGACCCTACAGATGTTTCTTCAGCTCCTTGAAAATGTGAAAGTCACAGAGGGACAAATCTGGGCTGTATGTCAGATGCTGGAGTGTTTCCCACCTGAACTTGGAAAGGTAATCCTGGACGATATTTTGCAGTGTAGGGGCAGGCATTGTACTGAAGAATGACTCCTGCAGTCAGCAGCCCTGGCCGCTTGGAATTGAGTGATGCTCGCAAAGATTTGAGTGTGTCTGCATACTGGGTAGTGTTTCCAATAGCGAGACACTAGATAAATAAATGTGGTTGAAAAAAGAAGGTCAACATGACCTTTTGTGCACTTGTCTGCATTCCCTTTGACTTCTTTGGCAGTAGTAATGATGAGTGCTTCCAATGGCTGCTTTGTCTTTTGCTTTCAGGTTGATAATGAAAGCACCATGTTTCATTTCCTGCAATGATTCTGTCGATGAAACAGAGACCTTCCTCACGATACTGCAGTAAATGTTCCAAGGACACAACCATGAGAATGTCTTTTTGCACAAAGCGCAAGTTGTGTGGCACCCACTGTGTGCAAATCTTCCAGTACTGCAGCCGATCCCGGATAATAGTGTGCACACTCCCTACACTGATTCCACCTTTGTCGACAAGTGCTTCCGCCATGACTGTTCTGTCTTCCCGAATGAGACTATCCACTTCAGCAACAGAAACATTGGCGATTACATGGTGTACTTGCCTTTGCAATCATCATCCAATGATGAGCACCCCTATCGAAACCGCTTACTCCAGTCTTTAACACGTGACAAAGACATACAGTTTTTATACACATTACTTATACGGCGACGAATTTCTGTACTCCCGTGACTTCCATGAGTAACTGCTCTTTGTTCAATAATAGTTGCTTCAATTGTGACTTGTTGGACTAAACACTTACACGAGGTCCTGTACAAAGGCCAACAGCTATTGTAGTCGCATTATTTCAGCACCACATTTCACTGCATCATAACACTACAGTGGTGCCACCTATGATTTGTGTCGATGCAGCTGCGGTAAACCCACTCCACAGTTTTCTATGTTCATTAGCTTGTTTTCATTTGAATGACCCTTATACTGTGCAAATTCACTAAAGGTCATACAAAAGTAACATATGCATCACACAAATCAGTGGATGAATACCACCATTTCACATTGCATAAGTTGAAAACCAGAAACCATAGTAAGAGTGCCATGTGTTTGCTCTATTAGCCACAGATGTCATGACATGTTTTACTGGGCCAAATGGGAGACAAGCTGTCTGATGGAACACAGTGATAAATTTTGAAGTATCAAAATAAAAACCCAAAACAAAAATGTAACAATGCTCTTCACTGTACTACAAGAAGTTTGTAAAAATAATAAGTTAGACAGGCAGAAAAAGATAACACTAAGTACATGCTTATATGGCAATCACTTAGATAAGTACATTTCGCAGAGTGCCAAGCCATTAGTTGCAGTCTCTTACATGGCTCAAGGCTGACAGGACATTAACACTGCACTGAGAAGGGTTCTATAGGGTGCAATAAGTATGTTTTCACACACACACACACACACACACGTCTTAGCAGCCACCCAAAACAATCCAAGTGTTTTTGTCTTTTTTAGAAACAAGATCAGTACTTAAAAAAAAAAAAAAAAAAAAAAAAAGAACTATTTCAAGGTAATGTGTGAAAATGATATCGCTGGACTAAAATTATATTCCCAATTCATCCAACACACTTTTTTTTTATTCAATTTCATTTGTAGTACTGGAGATATCATTCAAAATGCAGATTTACATTTTTGCCACATAAAGGAGCATTTCAATATTAGAAAATGGTAAAAAAATTGGTGATGCCTACAGCAACTGAAAAAAAAAAATGATACAACTACAAGAGATATGGACACAAGAATAAATCTATCTCACTTAGCAACAAAATGCTTTATATTGAAGAACTGGGAAATATGACAATAATCTTGAATATGGTGTCAACCACATGCTGTGAAAAAAACAAAAACATGCCCGAATTTTAAAGTAGAGGTACTGTGATAAATGCAAATATAAGGTTATAGCACCCAGTGAGAACTGTGCACCTCAGAAAAGCTAGGAACTGCAACAAAACTTTAGAGGCAGCGATAAGAAGTCATTTTCCAATCCACAGTCTACAAAACATAGTTATTACCTAATTAAAAATACACATTTATGTCACCCAGAATTTAGATTATTACACAAAAGTGGTAAACAGGTGGTTGCAGCACAATATATCCTGCCAAACAGAAAAATACTTTTTACAACACTCAATGGAACTACCACTTGGAAATGAATGACATATGCAGATAACATTGATGCTTACACCAGTCTGTTGTTGACAGTATTTTTCCTATTTTGATCTGTACATGCTTAGACATCATATGAAATAAAACTAAGATTTTTACCACTCATAAGGATATAAAATCTGGGAGCAAAGAAAAAAATGCTCAGAAAATTTTCATTTCAATTACAGTTATGTGATGTGGTGCAAAAAGAAAATACCAAAATTGATTTTTAGAAAAAGTTCGCGCAAAGCCCTGTACTTGACTGGTTAACTGAAATTTATCAGTAGGACCGAGAGTTGGGAATCTCCCTCAAGACTGGTGGAATGTTCCTTTATATAAAGGAAAAGGTGATCAGACAGAATGCAAGAACTATTGTGCTATAACTAACCACATGTTTACATTACATATTATGATTGTAAAGCATCTTTCAATTGGCAAGGAAATTTTTGCTCTTTTTATAGATTTAGAGAAAGCTTTTTACCAAGTAAACATGATGTTTCTGTGTAAGGTCTTGCACAATGATCGCATAGTTGGGAATTTCTTTGGGAATGTAAAACCTATATATGCTGGTAGTAGAGCATGTGTCCAAGTGAATGGTGTTTTATTGAAACAACTTAAGAGGTACAGGGAGTCAGGTAAGGTTGTGCAATGTCACCACAGCTATTCAATATATTTACAGATGCAAGCATACATGATGCCAAAACAGATAATATAAGTTCCAATCTTGGTAATATCCCTAGGCAAAGATTGTTGTATGCTGAATGCCGATGAAACAGTCGTGTTGGCAGAGAGCAAAAGTGAGTTGAAGACTACGTTGTCCTAGATGTTCAAAGTCTGTATGAATTTCAGAACTGAGTATAAATAAGAGGAAAACAAAAGTTATGGTACACATTTTGAAGATGACAATCCGTTTTTTGGTGTAAATGTAACAAGGATGGTAAGTCAGATAAAATCCAAAAACTTGAAAATTTCATCGTCCTGGAGCGGTCCCACTTTCAAATTTGTATTACGTCATCTTCAAAATTTGTATTATATGGTGTAATCCCATATTTCTTTCATAAAAAGTTATGGTATTTGAGTAAGCAACTGTTGTTACTAAATGCAAGACTAGTCTAAATGGTACAGAAATAGATCAGGTGAATGAATTTGCATGTTTAGGAAGCATGCTTGACAAAGAAAACAAATTAGATGGTGAAATTAGTAGTTAAGTGCATTCATCTTTGGAAGTCATAGCTGCTTTAAGAGGATTTCACATGAATGATGTGTTCTCGAAAAAGTACCAAATGGCTGCGAATGCACTACAGAAGAGACACAGGAGTTGTTTGTGTGCTGGAGAGATGAGTCACTTCTGGAGGGTTAGTGGCAAGACACACACTGATCATATGAGGAGCGAAGATGTGCTGCAGATGTGTTAATGTGAAGCAAAATGTTGTTAGTAAGGTGAAACAAATATTCTTGAGTGGTTTGACTATGTTGAAAGAATGAGTGGTGAGACGCTTACCAAGAGAATTTATTCAGCCCAAGGGGCAGGAAAGACTGTTCATAAGATGGCCAAGAAAATTATGGTAGGACCAGAGTCAGGAATGTCTACATTAGAAAAAAATAATGAGCATGAAGTACAAAAGGTCTTGTGTAAGATGTGTGATGGATGTCAGTGAAGCTTGAGATGTGTGCCAAGTTCACTGTAAATGGAGACATTTGATACATCTCAACAGTAAAATTTAGGGCCATCAGTTTAAAAACTTTTATTTGGTAGATGATATTTCTTTGAGGAGCTAACTTCTGAATCTCAGAAAATAGCTTAGTTATATTATTTCAGTGAGAAAAAGCCTTCACATCACAGCATGGTAATATTTTTATTATTAATGCCTGTACTTAGAGAAAATAAACATTTTATAAAGCACAGCAACGCACGAAATCTTTCAAAGTACCAAGTGCTCCATCATCAGGTACTTCTAAGCGCTCCATTGTCATCATCAGGTACTTCTAAAGTGCTCCATTGTCAGGTACTTAGAAGTTCCTGACAATGGAGCACTTAGTGCTTTGAAAGATCTCTTACGTTGCTGTGCTTTATAAAATGTTTATTTTCTAAGTACAGGCATCAATAATAAAAATATTACCGTGCTATGAAGACTTTTTCTCACTGAAATAATGTTTGTGCAGGATGAATTCTTACTTAAGCTTAGTTATATGTAAGAGTTCACACCAAAACCAAACCTCGCCTCATAGAAATACATATTCATGCCACAATTAGCATAGACACCAGACACAAATAAAAATATATGCTTGCATTTAAATTAATGAGCTGTAAAATGATCAGAAGAAATTTTGCTTCTGAAATTAATTGTGTGTGCAACACTTTCACATAGCTCTTTGAATGCATATGCTGAGTACAATGCATATTTGCAAGAAATCATGCAAAATATATTTTATAATAACATATGACTTAAAATGCAGTCAAACAATGAGATGATTTCCTCAAAACCCCCACGAGTTGCGAATTTCTTCTCAATCATGAACAGTTCACTCTTGGAGCACCAAAGAATGTTCATCATGAGATCTAGTAAGGACTAAAAGGCATATGTGTCAGCCACATAGTCATCTCACATGTATTTTCATTTCATGTCATACCCTCACAAACAGACATTTTGTGAGCAATTTCAAACATTCATAAAGATAAAAAAAAAATATCATCTTAAAGTTTCACTTTATCATAAAGCTAACAAATACAATTAGAAATCACAGCTTATGGGTATTCTAAGAAGCTATAAATTGCCTTTCACATTGGAAATATGTTTTCTACAGTTTGTTTGGGCATGTGTGTGCAAATCTTGGACAACTGATATCCAGCAAGGGTCATGTCATAGAAGGAACTGGCAGGCATGTAAAAATTGCTTGAAAAGCTTTTGGAAGAAACATTACAATTTTCAAAAGAAATTATCCATCACATCTTAAAAGAAAAATGTTTTAATTAATGAATACTTCCAAGCTCTTTCTTATAAATCACAGACCAGGACCTTAACTAAAAAAGATATCTACAGGCTGCACACAAATGAAAGAAGCATAGAGAGATGCACACTTAATGTAACCAGGAAAGATAGGGAAATAAACTCGTGGAACGGTAAAATGACAACAGTTGATGCAATGATGATCAAAGTGAAGACCTAAGTGGCAATGGGCTGGTCATACTGCTAGAACTGAGCACTGCTGGATAACTGAAATGCTAGACTAAATACTAAAGGACAGGAAAAGACCAAGAAAATCATGTGGGAGTTGGGAGGATAAAATTCAAAAGTATACTTGAATGATTTCGAAGAGACTGGATTAAGAAGCAGTTGTGGAGGTTTGGGGTAACCTTCAACCAGCAATGGATTGATAAGGGTCAATGATACATACAGGGGGAACCTGTCATAAAGCGGATATACAGGTACAAGGCAATAACCATGTTATAGAGATACCCAGGGTATATCCGAATCTGAGTACTATTTGTCTGTGTATGTATTTTGTTTGGGGGACACAATTGGACCTGCATTATATTCAATTCTGCGGTAGAACCAACTGCTTTACATCTGGCTTCCACTGTATCTCATTAAATCTAAAAATTGTATTCTGAACTGGGAATCAAATCTCAATTTCTGTTAAAATATATTATGGGTAATAGGATTTTCTAACAACAAATACTTTTTATTTTTTCTAATAGAAATACTATAGTCAATAACAAGACTTTCCAGATAACCACAAACACATACCTGCATACAAAGTAACACTCGGATATGCAATAATGAAAACATATACACTTAGACAGTGAGCAGACATTATTAGAAATGGTACAATGATAGATTTTAAGAATCAGTAAAAAACCATTACTTGTCAGGATGAATAAGATAGCGTATAGCTTCTGCAGCCTTTAACCTCTGTTTGACATCTAAGTAACTAGAAGGCTCGTCAAACATGAATCTGCAATAAAACAAAAATGCTTACTAAATGGAATAAGTCACAATGTTGTACCTATGCAGTACACAATAAATACAACAATATGCAAACACATAAAATATTTAAAAGCAGCAAACTAATTTGGGAAACAGAAAAAATTAACACAAATAGAGATGTGTTAAATTTCAATAGAGAATGGTTTGTGTGTATTCAACACATTTTTCAATCACAAGTATATCCACACATATACTTGGGAAAACCATACTCTTGGTCAAAAGAGTGTGATAGATTTTGTTGTCTACGATCAGCATCTGAAACACTTAGCTGTTGACAATCATGATGAGAGGTGCAGATGTTGGTTCTGATCATTACTTGGTAGCGTCACGAGTGAAACTGAATGTTGGTTGGAGGAAAAGGAATAGGAAAATGCCCAAGATTGAAAGAATAAAGGTTGAAAGGCTCCCTGAAGATCATCAGCGTTATTCTGACATACTCAGAGAATGACTGACAGAGCTGAAGCCTTGTGAAAGAGATCTATAAAACAAGTGGGAATGTTTTAAGAACTGTGTTGTCATTGCAGCTAAAGAGGTCTGGGGCACCACAATAATAGGTAACAATAGAGGTGATTGCTTGGTGGAATAGTCAGATTGAAGAGGCAGTAAAGAGAAAGAAGGAAGCCTATTTGGGGATGCTGCAAGGTAGAGTTTCTGTGGATGAGTATCACTGTAAGAAGTGTGAAGTGGCTAAGCTGATTCACCAGAGTAAGGCAAAAGATACGAAGGAAAAGGTGGAAAGGCATGAATTGGCTTTTTTGGAAAGTAGCAAGACTTTTTGGAAGTACACGAGACTCAGGAAAAATAAGGGGAAAAAAGTTGTAAGTTGTGTGAAGAATAGGATCGGGGAAATGATGTGGGAGCCCAATGAGTTAAGTGAAAAATGGGGTGAATACTTCTGTGAGTTATTAGATCAGGAAAGCAATGGTGATTCTGAGGCAGAAGCAGATGATGTTACAATGAAGGATGGAAGCACAGGAGGGATATCAAGAGAAGAGGTAAAGCTCTGGGAGTTGATGGCATAACTGGTGAGATGTTGAAATATGGTGAGGACTCTGTAATTGATTGGTTAACTGAAATTTGCCAGTTGTGCTGAGGGTTGGGAATGTCCCCTCGAGATTGGAAGGATGCTACCATTGTTCCCTTGTATAAGGAAAAAGTGATCAGACTGACTGAAAGAACTATCATGGTATTAGCCTACTGAGTGTGCCAGGGAAAGTGTTTTGTAAGGTTGTTATTGAAAAAGTATGAAGTATTACATCAGAGAAAGTGTGGAATGTTCAGAGTGGTTTTATGCGAGGTAAAGGCTGCACTAACCAACTTTTTGCTTTACGCATGATGATTGAAAAGTATCTGGCTGTTGATAAGAAAGTTTTTGCTGCCTTCATAATAAATAGGACACTTTTGTGGAAGGTATTGAATGAATATGGCATTACTGGGAATCTACTTAACAATGTAAAAGCCATGTATGCTGGCAGTAGAGCTTGTGTACGAGTGAATGGTGTTTTATCAAAACGGTTTTCTATTGATGCAGGAGTCAGGCAAAGTTGTGTAATGTCACCATGGCTGTTTAATATATATATGGATCAGTGCATGCATGATGCCAAAATAGAAAATACTATTTTATGTCTTGGTGATATCTGTGAGTGCAGATTATTGCTGTATGCTGATGACACAGTCCTGCTGGCCGAGAGCAAAAGTGAGTTGCAGAGTATGTTGTCCCGGATGTAAGAAGTTTGCATGAAATTCAAACTGAGTATAAATAAGGGAAAAACCAAAGTTATGGTTTTTGAGAGAGGAACTGGTAATACTGAATGTAATATAAGTCTAAATGGCACCATGATTGGCCAGGTGAATGAGTTTGTGTATTTGGGAAGCTTGTTTGACAGAGAGAACAGATTAGATGGCAAAATTAGTAGTGTAGTAAATTTTTCATTGAAAGTCTAGCTTTAGGAGGTTTTCACAGGAATGATGGATTCTCAAGAGTTTCGAATGGCTGTGTATGAAAATGTAGTTGTTCCTACTCTGATGTATGGCAGTGAAACCTGGGTACTACAGAAGAAAAACAGGAGTCATTTGTGTGCTGGAGAAATATGTTGCCTATGGGGGGAGGGGGTGGCAAGACACGCTCTGATTGTGTGAGGAATGAAGATGTGTTGCAGTTGTATAATGTGAAGCAAAATGTTGTTAGCAAGGTGGAGACTAATATGCTTTGGTGGTTTGGCCATGTTGAAAGAATGAGTGATGAGATGCTTACCAAGAAAATATTTTTAGCCCAAGTGGCAGGAAGGAAAGGCAGTCGTGGGAGGATCAGATTCAGGAGTGTCTGCATGACAAAAAGATTATGAGTATGATGTATAAAAGATCTTGTGTACGGCATGTGATGGATGTCAGTGAAGCCCAGGTTGTATGTCAAGATCACTGTGAATGGAGAAGTTGATACAGCAACAGTAAGTAAAAATTATCTGGTAGTTTGTATATCTTTGTGAAGCTAACCTCTGAATCTCAGAGAACAGCTTAGTGATGTATGTATGAGATATAAAGAAAAGGATGTAATGAATATATCATGAAACATCATCTAATGCACAAAAAATTTAAGAATTTCAAAATCTGAACTGAATGCACAGAAAATTTAAGAATTTCAAAGTCTGAACAACTGAATGCACAGAAAATTCAACATTTAAAACAAGAAACAAATTTCTTTAGAGTTTCATTTATCTACCCAATTTGTTTTTGTTTTGTTTTTTAAATTCAGGATCAACTGCTCAATGGTGACAGAAGTCACATATGTAATCACATGTGAATTGAGTCTAAGTGAAAGTTCAACCACTTTTTGAAGTGCACCTATCTGATAAGCTGCTAAACTATTTACCCGCATTAGTCTTGAACATAATAATGGCCATTATCAGTAAAACTGTCTGAAGTTCAACTAGGACTGAATGGCTATAACCTGAATTTTCATGTCAAACATACTCTATAGCCCTCAGACCCCAACATCAAACTGGTTTTTACATGCATGTGTAGCTGCACATAAAAAAAGAAGAAAAAAAAAAAGAAAAGGCAGAACTTACACTTAAACCCAATAGAATGGAAAAAGCTATAGTTAATAGTCAGCCAGAATCAAAATTATTCTTAAATGAAATTTTTAAGCAAATGTATGTAATACACAATTAAAAACCTGTACAATTTTATGGACTTAATTTGAAATCAAAACATTTACTCAGAGGTTTTACTTGAAGTAAATTTACTATTAACAGTTTTCACTTGAAAAATTTAAAGCATTCTTAACTTTGAGGTTTTAGTCACTTTTCAGAACTTTCATTCCTCTTGTTTGTCAAGACCAATGAACAGTGACTGCATCTAAATGCTTGTTGAAAGAAAGAATATCTGAGTTTTGTTGCCAGATCCTTGTTGAAAATTTCTTAATCTTGGTACATACTGTGAAATTTTGTTCCTAGTAAATTAAGTTATTGATGACACTGTAGGTTTTGCAGGATCATTAATAGATCTCTCTCTCTCTCTCTTTTTTTAATGCAGAAACTCTTTTTAATAAATGTAAAAAACCTGAACATTGTAGTCCAATACAACATTAGGCCATAATTAAAAATTACATTTGCTTGATTTGATGTGATTTACCAAAACACACTGTTTCAATATCTAAAGTAATAGCTGTTGAATGCTTGATTCTTAGTTTCAATTTTTGAGTTGAAATCCAGTGGTATTTTACATTTTATTTTCGTTCTTGCCATCTTGTTTTGTGTAACATCTGAAGGGTCTTTATTTGCAATCTTGTTTTGGGCAGTATTTGCTATTTTTACATTGTTCTTCAGCAAATGTTTGCTAATGCTTTTACATACATACCATTAAGCTGTTCTCTGATATTCAGAATTTAGCTCCTCAAAGAAAGGCCATCTGACAAATAAACATTTTTAACAGATAATACAAACCAGCAGATAAACTTTTAACTGACTATTTATACTTACCGTTGCTGTATCAAACTTCTCAATTAACAGCGATCTTGACACACAAAATGGGCTTCAGTGACATCCATTACACGGCATACACAAGACCTTTTATGCTTCATACTCATAAGCTTTTTCTCATTCAGGCACTCCTGAATCTGATTCCCCATGACTTCCTTGGCTTTCCTCTGTCTTTCTTTCCTGTCACTTGGGCCGAAAATATTTTCTTAGTAAGCATCTCATCACTCATTCTTTCAACATGGCCAAACCACCGAAGCATATTAGTCTCCACCTTGCTAACAATATTTTGCTTCACATTACACAATTGCAACACATCTTCATTCCTCACATGACCACAAAATGTCTTCCCACAACCCCACTGTAAGTAATGCATTTCTCCAGCACACAAACAACTCCTATGTCTCTTCTGTAGTACCCAGGTTTCACTGCCATACATCAGAGTAGGAACAATTACATTTTCAGAGATGCCAACCTCTAAAAGTAGTTTTCAGTAACCAACATGTTCATTTTTCAGTAATTTTCAGTAACAATTTTTTTTTCAGTAATTTTCAGTAATCCAGTCTACAGCGGCAAATTTGGGTATTTAACACTGCAACAAATTTTAATCTGTCAGAACTATTAACAAAATAATAATAATTATAATAATACAATAAAAATAATTTGCTAGTGGGAAAATTTAAAATACTGTCTACCAGAAAAATATAATAAATTACCACCAGACATGAAGAAAAATTATTCCTTGGAATGTTGGCCAAATTATTATGATAAACTGGCTGTAGTTGCCATTTTGGCCTTCCTTAATTCAATTTGTGAAAACTTCTTTTGATAGCATAGTTCACTGTGTGCAATGCTATTTATGTTTTCTACTAATAAAGAAGACAGCACATGAGTACTTAAATTAGGTCTGAATTCATTCATGTTTTTTTCCCAATACTGAAAATTCTTTCTGTACTTGCATTGCTATGAGGGACTATTAAAATCATTTTCATAATTTTGCTTAATGATTCATACTTCAACTGGCCACTTTCATTTTTCATTAAAGAAATTCTGTGCCACACTTCATCCATTCTCCGAGAAGTAACAGCACAGTTAAAATTTTCAAACTGGTAGTGAGCAAATTCAGATTCCACCTTGTCAGATTCTTCTGGTTTCAAAACTGGAAACAGGGAACACATATATTGGACTGATGCAAAAGAAACACTTTGCCTTAATGTTACATCTGCAATTTCAGCATGACTCAGAAATTCATCATTACGTGGAAATTTTCTTAAAATGTAATTGCAGCCTGCCTTGTAAAATTCCCTTACCTCAGAATAAAATGTAGCCACTGTGTCTTCACTCAAATCTGCAGTTGTGCCTATATAAGATCTCGCTTTTGAGCCAATTACGAGATCACAGTTTTCTTTTTGATTTCTCCTTCTTTCAAAATTTCCATCTGCAAGAGATGTTGCTGTCATGTCAAATGCCGATGGCTTGATAAATCGTACAAGCAATTCAGATAACAGACTATGAAGTTTTCTTTTTAATGCATGCACAAGCAGAGCTTCCTGCTGCAAGAACACGTTAACAGATGTAAATAATGGAAGAGTTGCAGATAAAAAAAGACAAAGTTTAGATGAAGGATTTCCAATCATACTTGCAAGGTTCTTATACTGTGAATTAGCTTCTTCATTGTCACTGAAATAATGTTCTAGAGCCACCCACTGTTCTAAAATTCTGTCAATGGATTCCAAAAGTGATAACCAGCGAGTACTGACATGCTTTAGAATTTTGTGTGGTTTAGTACCACAAACAGCTTGACTCAGTTTTAGATTGTGTTTCCTCTTTGAACTTTTCTCCAAAAAACAGAACAACTGTATCAAACTGCTCAACATTAAATCCTTTCAGTTGAGTAGCAGATTTCTGTGCAGCTAAATTTACTAAATGGCATGAACATTGCTGCACTATGATAGCAGGCTGAACCTTCTTTATGTGAGAAACAACACCTTTTACTTGAACGATCATAGTGTTAGCATTGTCACAAGAAAATGACACACAGTTGCTCCATGAGATATTTTTTTTAACAAACTCATTGTTCAAAACGTTGAATATTCCTTCACCTGTATTATTACTTGATTCAACCAATGATAACAAAACAGTTAAATTTTTCCCTATTTTTTCGTCAAAATATGTTATTGTAATGGGATACAGTTTATTTGCGTGAGCATCGTTACTTCTGTCCGTAGATAGAGAAAAAGGATTTTTTTTAACTTCAGATACGATGTTACTTGTAGAAACACTGGCCATGTGCTGAATTAGTGCAGTAGCCTTGGTTCTTCCACACGAATATTTTTTTGCGATCGCTGAATCGGGAAACATGGCTTGAAATAACGGTTTAGCATGGTCAGCAGCTGCTATAGGTAAATTGTGTTCCACAATAAATGAAGTGAACATAAGTTCTGCATTTATTACACTGTTCTCCTTTGATGCAAACAAATCGATCACTGACTGAACTTTCAACTCACCGAAAGATTTATGCTTTTTCGATTCTGCGTGTCTTCGGCAATCATCCCGCCCACTGTGCGCAATACTAAAATCGCATCTACAAATTCTGCAAAACACGTGGTTCACAGAAACTTTTGATTTCTCAAAACAGGGCCAATCTCTATTGTAAGTTTCTAGAAAACACTGTTTTTTCTTCAACAATGAAGGTTTGTCTAAATAACGCTTCATTCTAAATAAATGAAAGAAAACAGCAAAAAACTTCACAATCGCCTCACCCTTCCATGATGTAACAGTACAGTAGCAGGTGCAGCAGAGAGAACCAAAAAGCATCAAGGACAATAAAGCAGAAGCGCTGCCTACGAGGAACGAAAGCAACTGCCCTGGTTGCACGCAGGAGACATGAAGTGCATCATGGGAGTTCGGAACGAATGCCTAAGCAGCGTCCGCACAGAGCTAAACTGCGTAGTTGCATCCGGCAGGGAGAACCAATGGGAGCGGTGTCATGGAATGAAACACTTAGCCAGCATAGTGTGGTTGCTGCTCAGTCTACGGTAGATAAATTGCCAATTAAGATGCAGAAATCTATAATACACAGAATGTAGCATTTAATTTTTTCCCTCCCAGAAAAACTTGAAGAACCAACAAAAATTTTTAAGTTGATAAAAATTTGCTTTCTATCTCAGAAAATTAAATCAAATGTCGATTTTCCGTAATTTCAGCGGTGTTTCCGTACTTCCGTAACAGCAACCAAAAATCCGTAAAATTACGGAAATCCGTACTTCTTGGCATCTATGCATTTTCATACACAGCCAGACTCTTGAGAATCCATCATTCCTGTGAAAACCACCTAAAGCAGCTAGACTTTCAATGAAGAATTTACTAGACAACTAATTTCGCCATCTAATCTGTTCTCTCTGTCTAACGAGCTTCCCAAAATACAAACTCATTCACCTGGCCAATCATGGTGCCATTCAGACTTATATTACATTCAGTATTACCAGTTCCTCTCTCAAAAACCATAACTTTGGTTTTTCCCTTATTTATACTCAGTTTGAATTTCATACAAACTTCGTACATCTGGGGCAACATGCTCAGCAACTCACTTTTGCTCTCTGCCAACAGGACAGTGTCATCAGCATACAGCAATCTGTACACATGGGTATTACCAAGACATAAACCAGTATTGTCCATCTTGGCATCACACATGCATGCATCCATAAATACATTAAACAGCCAGGGTGACACTACACAACCTTGCTTGACTCCTGCACCAATGGAAAACCATTTTGATAAGACACCATTCACTCGTACACAAGCTGTACTGCCTGCATGCATGGCTTTTACACTATTAAGTAGATTCTCAGTAACACCCAGTAACACCATATTCATTCACCACCTTTCACAGCAGTAATATGCTTTCTCTAAATCTATGAAGGCAGTAAAAACTTTCTTACCAACAGCCAGATACTTTTCAATCATTATGCATAGTACAAAAATTTCGTTAGTGCAGCCTTTACCAGGCATAAAACCATTCTGAACATCCCACACTTTCTCTGATGTAAGACGTCGTACCTTTTCAATAATGACCTTACCAAACACTTTCCCTAGCACACTCAGTAAGCTAATACCACGATAGTTCTTGCAGTCAGTCTGATCACCTTTTCCCTTATACAAAGGAACAATGATAGCATCCTTCCAGTCCCGAGGTACCATTCCTAACTCCCAGCATAACCGGCAGATTTCAGTTAACCAGCCAATCATAGAATCACCACCATATTTCAACATCTCAGCAGTTATGCTATCAACTCCTGTAGCCTTACCAATATCTGAAGAGATTTTAGAGCTTTACACATCTCTTCTCTAGAGATCCCACCTGTGCATCCATCTCTCACCATGACATCATCAGCTTCTGCCTCAGAATTACCTTTGCTTTCTTGACCTATTAGCTCACAGAAGTATTCACCCCACCTTTCATTTAGCTCATTGGGTTCCCATATCATTTCCCCGATCCTATTCTTCACACAACTTGCAGCTTTGTTCCCCCATGTTTCTTCGGCATCTCATATACTTCCAGAAAGTTTTTCTATCTTTCCAAAAAGCCATTTCAAGCCTTTCCACTTTTTCCTTCCTATATTTTGCCTTACTGTGGCGAACCAGCTTCGCTGCCTCACGCTTCTTACAGCGATATTCATCCTCAGAAACTCTACCTTGCAACATCCCCAAATAAGCTTCCTTCTTCTTCTTCTTTACTGCCTCTTCAATCTCACTATTCCACCAAGCATCACCTCTAGTGCTACTCACTATTTTGGTGTCACAGACCTCTTCCGCAGCAGTGACAACACAGTTCTTAAAACAACTACACTTCTTTTCTACATCTCTCTCACATGACTTTAGCTCTTTCAGTCGTTCACTGAGTAAATTTGAGTAACTGATGGACTTCAAGGAGCCTTTCAACCTTTATTCTTTCCATCCCAGGCCTCTTCCTGTTTCTTTTCCTCCAACCAGCATTCCGTTTCACTCGTGACACCACCGAGTAATGATTAGAACCAACATACGCACCTCTCATCACATGGGTGTCAACAACTAAGTGTTTCAGGCACTGATCGTAAACGACAAAATCTATCACACTCTTTTGATCAAGAGTACGATTTTCTTAAGTATATGTGTGGATATACTTGTGATTGAAAAACGTATTAGATACACACAAACCATTCTCAATGCAAAGTTCAATTAATCTTTCACCATTAACATTCACATAAGGATCATTAAATTTACCCACAACATTTTCAGAAATCGCATTCTGCACACCTACTCTACAATTGAAATCCCTTGCTATTATAACTTTCTCTTTAGCACCAAACTGGCTCAAAACAGCTTTTAGTTCATTCTAGAAATCTTCCTTCCTATCAGAAGGTTCCGAGTCACAAGGAGCATACACTACAACAATTACTATTTTCTGAAGTTTCACTTTCAAACAAATCCAAAGAATTCTCTCACCTATGCAGCTCGAGTGAATCAAGTTGTTCTTCATTTTCTCACTTAAAATCACACCTACACCACCCTGTTCTCTCACATTATCCAACACTCCAGACCACACACTCACTGTATCATTCACTTCTTTTATCCCAATTTCCTTCTTTTTAGTTTCACTCACACACAGGACATCCAATTTATACTTATTAATTTCTTCAATCACCTCATTCATCTTTCCATTTATTCCTCTAGTATTCCACACACCAATCTTACACTTACTCAGCTGGGATTTCTTTCTCATTCTCCGTTTTCCATTTCCGTATTGTTTCCGTGGTGGACCATCTTTCTCAAGCATGGTAGGTCCACCATATCCCACACGAGAGTCCGGAATAGTAATTCGTTGAGTCTTTTTAATCACGTAAGTACACCAGTGTGGGGGATTAGCCCACAGCTGACGGTTCCAGTTGGTTATTCACCTAAGGATTCTGGAACAAAACACAGTGAGTTGGGGTCTTTTTGCCAATGTCACACAGGACTAGCTGGCACCTCTCCAAGATTTACAGAGGCCCTTGTTGCTGTTCTGTGTGCAATTGTTACCACAGCACGCCCGAGGTGGCAAACCTGTCTCTCACTAAGACATTCAATTTTCCAAAATTTGCTATGGGTATGTATTTAATCGGTTTGTCTATCTTTCTAGTTTACAAGATAGCAAGAACTAATGTAATACATCAGTCAAATACCACTGAATTGCAACAACGATTATGTAGGTCAAATGGCTTCCGAACTGGAAATACGAATTAAGGAGCGTTCAACAGGTGTTACTAATAGAGATCACAGCAGTGTTTTGGTAGACCACAATGAATCATACAAGTGTAAAACTTTATGGCTTAAAGTTAAAATTATATTTAAAGTTATTAATTATAAGCATTTGCTAAAATAAAGTTCAATATAAAAAAATTCCCCCTATAAAAGCTTATAACCAGTGTCATCAATAATTTAATTCACAACCAAGGATAACATTTTACAGTACCAACTAAGATTATTTAAATTTAGAACTGGCTAGTAACATAACAAGAAAATCTGACAAAATTCAAATATTCTGTTTCAACAAACATTTCGATACAGTCACTATTCATTGAGACCATGCTTTGAAAAATTTCCAGAAAAAAAAAAAAAAAAATCTAAATAATGACCAAATACAACACCACCACCACCACCACCAACAACAACAACAACAAAAAACAACTTCAAATTCTTTACTAGTAATCTTCTAGCCCTCTTCTCCCCCAAATTTTGCCCAACAGTTGACTTCGGGGGGGGGGGCTGATATTACTAGTGAAGAATTATCAAGTGTTCTTATTGATCATATGCCACCACCTACCACAATGCTTTGCACTGCATATTCAAAAATTATTTCCTAACCTGAAGGTTTGAAATGACACAAGAATGATTTTCATGGCTCTTTATACAGGTCTTTATGAAACAAGGGCCAATGCTTACATGTCAGCCTTTTGTATGCACACCATGGCACAAGCAAACCTTTGCAATTCTCCACCAGAGAGCTCTTGAACTAGACGATCCCGCACATTCTTCAAGTCTGAAAATTAAAGCAAGATTAAAAAATAGAATAAAGGTAAATGATGCAGATATTTGTGCATTTATGACTAAATTGAAGATATCTCTCTCTCACACTCACTCACTCACTCACACACACACACACACACACACTATTTATTTTTACCTCCATGACTATTTTTACTCTCTTAAATTCATGTTTATACACTGACGGAAAAAAAAATCCCAAAACCACAAAAAAATAGTTGTAGAGGAATGAAATGGTGGCAATACATTTGTATAGGTAACATATTTAATCGATTAAGGTTTCAAGATCACAGCTTATTGTAAGCGCGAGAAGAGCCATTTTAAATGTGAAATGCTGGTACATTAATAACCGGGGTAACCGCCAGAATGTTGAATGCAAGCACACAAACGTTCATGCATTGTGTCGTACAGGTGCTGGATGTCAGTTTGTGGGATGGAGTTCCATGCCTGTTGCACTTGATCGGTCAATACAGGGATGGTTAATGCTGGTTGGGGTGACGCTGGAGTTGTCGTCTAATGATGTCCCATATGTGCTCGAATGGTGAAAGATCTGGTGATCTAGCAGGCCACGGCAACATGTCGACACTCTGTAGAGCATGTTGGGTTACAACAGCGGTATGCGGGCGAGCATTATCCTGTTGGAAAACACCCCCTGGAATGCTGTTCATGAATGGCAGCACAACAGGTTGAATCACCAGACCGACGTACAACTGTGCCGTCAGGGTGCGTGGGATAACCACGAGAGTGCTCCTGCTGTCATAGGAAATTGCTCCCCAGACCATAACTCCAGGTGTAGGTCCAGTGTGTCTCGGCCGCAGACAGGTTGGTTGCAGGCGCTCACCTGGCCTCCTTCTAACCAACACACGGCCATCACTGGCACCCAGGCAGAACCGGCTTTCATCAGAAAACACAACAGATCTCCACTCCGTCCTCCAATGAGCTCTAGCTTGACACCACTGACGTCGCAAACGGCAGTGGTTTGGAGTAAGTAGAATGCACGCTACAGGGCGTCTGGCTCGGGGCTGTCCTTCAAGTAACCGATTTGTAACAGTTCGTTGTGTCACTGTGGTGGCAACTGCAGCTCGAATTGCTGCCGCAGACGCGGTACGATGCGCCACAGCCATACGCCGTACACGGCGGTCTTCCCTCTCAGTAGTGCCACGTGGCCGGCCGGAACCCGGTCTTCTTGAGGCAGTACCTTCCCTTGAGCACCGCTGCCAACAATCATGCACAGTGGCTACATTCCTGCCAAGTCGTTCTGCAATATTGCGGAAAGAAAATCCACCTTCTCGTAGCCCTATTACACGACCTCGTTCAAACTCCGTGAGCTGTTGATAATGGCTTCTTCATCTTCTTAAAGGCATTCTTGACTAACATCAACACACTACGTTGAATCTCAACGATAATTAACGCTCACGAACGTTACAGCGCGTATTTACACCAAAAACCTGCTTTGCATGTTCCGAGGGGCGCTACTAGCGCCACACGTATGCGCCGAGCGCGAAATTTGCATAGACGTCATCTTACAGATGTACTCTCACCGCCTACCAACTGTCATTTATCTAACACAAACCCTTCTTGGTGTTGGGATTTTTTTTTCCGTCAGTGTATATGGAATACATTTATGAAAAGTGACAAACTGAATATTTCAGCAGCTGTCATGCTTTAATCCAACAGCACTTTTTTTTATCATTTTTCAACACCACTTCCTTGCATTTTTCCAAGAGTTCAAAAATTTTCTCAACAAACTTCATTCACACACAAAAACCTAAGATATAATTCTATTTTTATGTTTTCAACGTGTTTTAAGTTTTAATCTGTGGACCACTAGGCCAATCAAAATATACATGCACCATCCCCTTTTTAAGACATGATGAAAAAGAGCACACACCAAAAATTCTTCCTTACAGATTATAATATATGTACATACATACATATACATCACAGAATAGATTATAATATATGTACATACATACATATACATCACAGAATGTCTTGGGTTGGTAAGACAAGAGGATAAAAATATTAATGGAGATTTAAGCTACCTTCATTTTGCTGATGACTTAATCATTTTTCCAAGTACCACCTCAGAGCTGCAGAGTATGATATAGGAACTTGCTGACATGAGTAAAGCAGTGGGATGAAGATGAACACACAAAAAATAAAATTGATGTACAATGCTTTTACAAGAACTAAAGATTTAGAGGTTAGTACGGCAAATCTAGAAGTAACCACAGCAATTCTGCGCAGCAAACTCCTATGCAAGTGACAAAATGAAAAAGATACGCTGCTCCAAAGTTAACAAAAGAATTACCAAAGCCCTTACGGAAACAGAGTAAAAAAATATGTAATACTAAGATTGAAAACCACATGAAGAAAATATCAGAACAAACAAAAATGCTTGATGCAAAACAAAAAGGAAATGCAGCTAAATAAAGGAAACAGTTTCCAAATTCAATTGTGAACTGGAGAAAAAAAAAACAATGAAAAAATCAACTGAACTGCAAAAAAAAAAAAAAAAAAAAAATTGAACTAGTGAGAAAAAAAAAATCTTAAGACCAAAGCTGCAAGAAAACGTGCCATCCCAATAATATAAGAAAACATTGTGGTACTCAAAAAACAAGACAGTACTGTAACAAGAAATTGAGGCAACATTTTGAGGACAGATACAGAGTTATATATACTACATGAAAGGGGTGATACTTCTATTACAGGCCAGATATACAGGATCTAAAGTGCCTCCAGAACTCTCGGCAGAAGCTGTCCATGCAATTAAAAGCATGAAAGAGGGAGGAGCTGCAGGGACAGATTGAACTGCCTGTACATCATAAAGAAAGAACAGGAACTACATCATCCAAAGTTTTTGCTAGATGTCTCAATAAAGGGAACATTGCCAATCACTGGAACAATGCTATAGTGATTTTGCTACACAAAAAATGGGGACCTTGAGGATCCCAAGAACTACAGATCCATCAGCCTCAGAACTGCAGAGTACATGATCCAGAAACTTTCTGACAAGAGTCAACATGTGGGATGAACAGTGAACTTCTAGAAAACAAAACTGACAATGCTTTTACAAGAACTGAAGATTTAGAAACTGGAAGGTAAGTCTAGAAACAAATGGTGTCTACATTTACCTTCGACAACAGACATCAAGCGAGTGCCATGTCGAAGAAGAAATGCATAGGCATATAAAACTTGGTTGGGCAGCCTTTGGAAGAAATAGTACAACATTTGAGAGCAGTTTACCATTATGGCTTTAAAAAAGTGCTTAATCAATGCATTCTTCCAGTTCTTATGTACAGCAGGGCTTGAAAAATTTCTGAAAAGTTACATGCCAGCTGGTCATGTGTAGGAATTATTTACCTGCCTAGGTAGTAAAAGTCAGATGCCCAAGAAAATTTATCCTTTAAGATAACAAATCAGAACCTTCATTGTTTTTTTTTCACCTGCCCAGGTAGTAAAAGTCAGATGCTCAGGAAAATTTATCCTTTAAGATAACAAATCAGAACCTTCATTGTTTTTTTTTCCAAGTTAAAAAATATGAAGAGTTTTTTTTTCATGTTTTGCTTTTCCGTTTTAAGGGTCTGAATTCAAAATGTTCAATGCAAAAAAGTGTACATCTCACATTTTAAGATGATGATGCTCAAATTGATATGAAATTGTATGATGTTGAAATTAGTATTTGAGAAATTTAGTGATTCTGCCGTGTTCTCCTATCGTTAAAGTTTTCACCCTTTGTCACTCAACGCCGGAAGCTAGTTTCATCAGAGGCATGCATCCCATTGCCAACTAAGAACATCTGGTTCCAATTTCTGGATCTACAGCATAGTATAATTAAAGAAGTGATATTCTTCTCTCCTTGGCACTCCGTAACAATACAACTTCTGGTGATTAGCAGTGAATTGGAACACAACATGCGTTTCAGTAGTAGTAGGAAATTCTATTCCAAACTTTTTTTTATTTTTAAATTTAGTTGCCCGTCTCGAGCAACTAGATTTTTGTTTACCTGTCCAGGCCAACTAGGGCATGGTATTTTTAAAGTTCTGGTCACAAACATGGGCCTTAACTTAAAAAAAAAAAAAAAAGGTATACGGAAGCTGCGAACAACTGAAAGAAGCATGGAAAGATTCCTGACAATGGGCTAGACGTACTGTTAGAAGACCTGACCATCATTGGACAACTGAAATACTAGATTGGATTCCAAGGGACAGGAAAAGACAGAAGAAAACCACGTGGCAAATGGGTGGATGAAATATAAAAGTATGGCAGAATGACTTGTATGAGAATTTATTCTGTAACTCAATTTTTTATAATTTGAAGTGTTTTACTGTCCTCTTAGAGATTCAAGTTGTACACACACGCACACACAAATTGACAAGTTTTAAATAACAATTACTAACAAAATCTCACCAATGCCCTAAAATTTCTACTGAACAAACTATCAAAATGTATGTTAATTTCACATGTATTGTTTTTATGAAACACTTTAAATTTACATGCATGATTACATTTTTCCATTTTTAGTAAATCTGTGTATCCCCTTTTATTTCTAAACACAATGACTTAATTATAAAAATTAAGCAATAATAAGGGCAAATTATCAGTAACATAACAAACACCGTGTTAAATAAGAAAAGTCAGCCAAGATATTAATATATTGAAACATTCAAAACTGTGTACCAACCTAACATTTCACAAACAAGTTCTTGATTTCTCAACTCATCTTTTTTATCTAGCAGCTGCTGAACAGAACCCTAGAAATGAGTACATGAATCACTTATAACATGTGGCATCAGTTTGTCTTCTCATTACATATACCACAAAATGAAACTATATAGAGAACATACAGATCCACAATATCAACTTGAAAAAATAATGATTTAATTACACAAAATAAACAAATTCATATAATCTACTTCTACGGAAAAAAGGCAGCAATG
This sequence comes from Macrothele yani, assembly GCA_039090855.1. Lineage (NCBI taxonomy): Eukaryota > Metazoa > Arthropoda > Arachnida > Araneae > Macrothelidae > Macrothele > Macrothele yani. The sequence continues at coordinate 130,894,337 of CM076995.1, read as the reverse complement.
ATGTCAGACTATGCACAAATTTCAAAAATGCATGAAAATACTTAATTTACTTTTCGTATTGATTATGCATTTATGACAGTAATGAAAAATTTTCACATGATTTATTATGTATTAAACATTAGGAATAGTAAGATCTTTGGTCTGAAACATCAGCCTTGTTCACATGAATAGCAAGCACCCATGTGGTTGACATTGTTTCTTTAGAAACCATGTCAGCTATGTGAGTAGCAAGTCTTCTGCAGAAATCGTTCCTATCCTTTATTGGTTCAATCCCCTACCATCATACTTTCACTTACAAACTCGTGAAAATTTTCAAAAATTTCGGGTACAGACTTGCAATCAATCCTCTTCCTACTACCATGCAATCAATATCTAAAGACAGAGATCCTTTAGATCGCACTGGGGTATATCTCATTCAAGTGTCTACTTCCTCAAGAGAAAAATGTTATACTGGCAGTACTTTTAATACAGTCAATTGCAGAATTTTGGAACATAAAAGGGATGTCAGAAAAAAGCCTTCCTATTTCTGCACTTTCTCTTCTGACAATTAAAGATACCTCTGTCTCTCCAAACTGGACTTGCACCAAAAGGACTGCACCCTTCTCAAACAAATTTTCATTATGCTACAGGGAAAGCACTGAAATTCATTTTAATAAAAACTCTTGTAACTTGGATGCACCCTTCAATATTCCAATTATTTGGTAATCTCTACTGGCAACAGCTAAAGAAATGATTTCAACCACGTGAGTGCTTGCTACTAGCGTGAAGAAGGCTAATGTTTCAACCGAAAGATCTTACTATTCCTATTGTTTAATAACATAATAAATCATGCATGAAATTTTTTTCTTCATTATTGGTTTCTTCATATTACGTGAAATCGCCTTTCCAGCGAGGTATTTATGACAAAATTTCCATACTAAAAAAATCTATTCCTTTGTCTGGGCCACAGATTAACTCTTTGAAAATAACAAGTACTCAAATAACGCTTTTTCAAATGCAAAACAGAAGGACTAGAGTCTTAGGAAACAAAGGTAGTCATTAATGGAATTATCATGAACAAGTAGGTTAAAAAAAATTCTTCATTTTTCATATTTGAAATATGCTTTTCAACAACCCCGAAGTCTGCAGCTAAGTTCTTACTGAGTCGTAAAACACATTGTACATATTTGTGTTTCAATTTTAATAATCTTGCTACTTGCATAAAGAATTAATACCACACACCAGACTTAATTCACTTTTTTAAAAGTTTCTCATAACAACCAAAATGGGGGGGGGGGGTTATAACCTCCTAGATTACAGAAATCAGAAGACACATAAGATGTGAATTATCTGCTTAAAGTGATTCTGGTATTTCTTTACCATAGAGATGTCCCATACCAACACTCTGCCTTTTTACACATTATTGGTGTGAAATTTCACAAATTTGGATTCTCAAAATGTCGCTATTCCCAGGTTCACACTATTGTATTTCCAATTTTATTCAGTTTAATTCCAACATTATTTACACAATTTAAATTTAAATAATTAAAATTCATTTTTATATATACACAAATGCCCGATATTGTTTTCACTTTTTGAAAAAGTTTCGTTCGATGAACCAGTTCATTAATTCACCCAACAAAAAATGTCAAGTTTTATGCACTTCAAGAAAATTCCTTAAAATACAGTTTTTAAAAAATGTTCAGAAAATCCAACCATCATTATTGCCAATTCCAGTTGTCAAAACTTCCAAAAAAACATCCTGGGTTGTAATCATCCGATAATCCAAACTGTTGCCCTTTTAAGGCCTTTTGTATCAACTTCGTGACTGTCTCAATTCAAGCACGTTTCCTAGGCGATCATGGTCTTACTAAGGGTTTTCTTTTCTGTCTCCATGGGCGATTACTTACGTGCGGTCACACATATTCCAGTTTTCTTTAGCTTGTTTGACCATCTGTGATATTTTCACCTAAGATCTCTATTTCCACATGATTAAATCTTAATTAATGTTTAATATTTCTCCTTTCTCTTTTTTTTTATTAAAGCCTTTCACACATCTGGTATTATATAGGGATCATGAATATTACAAGCTCCTTTTCAAAAAAAGGGATCAGGAATATTACAAGCTCTTTTAAAAAAAAGCTTGTAATAATCATTCCTATATAATACCAGATGTGTGGAAGGCTTTAATAAAAAGAAAGGAGAAATATTAAACATTAAGGTTTAATCATGTGCAAATAGAGATCTTAGGAGAAAAAACACAAAATGAAATCACAGATGGCTACACAAGCTAAAGAAAACTAGAATATGTATGACCACACATAAATAGTTGCCCATAGAGGCAGAAAAGAAAACCCCTAGTAAGACCATGATCACCTAGGAAACACGAGTTCGAATTGAGACAGTGTGGGAGTTGGGAATTTCTGACGACGTACATGAAGTTGATATGAAAGGCATCAAAAGTGCAACAGTTTGGATTATCTGATGATTACAACTCAGGATGTTTTTTTAGAAGTTTTGACAACTGGAATTGAGAATAATTAACGTTGGATTTTCTGAAATTTTTTAAAACCTGTATTTTAAAGAGTTTTCTTGAGAAGTGCATAAAACTTGATATTTTTGTTGGGTGAATTAAATGAACTGGTTCATCAAACGAAACCTTTTGAAAAAGCGAAAATAATATCGGGCATTTTGTGTATACATAACAAATGAATTTTATTTGTTATTTAAATTTAACTTGTGTAAATAATGTTGGAATTAAACTGAATAAAATTGGAAACACAACAGTGTGAACTTGGGAATAGTGACAATTTGAGTCTAAATTTGTTAAATTTCCCACCAATGTGTAAAAAGGCAGAGTGTTGGTATGGGACATCTATATGCTAGAGAAATACTAGAAACACTTTAAGCAGATAATTCATGTAGTTTGTGATGTGCATATGGATATGTGCAGTTTGCCAAGATTTGGTAAATGTGTATATCTTATAAACTCTGAGGACATGAGATATTTCATAGCGATGAACTTTTCAACACAAATTTCCCAGTTCAGAAAAGAACTTTTTACTAAAATGTTAATGAAATATGAAATCATAGCATCCATGAGTCTAAAATGTGAAATAAGATAAAAATATCACAAAAATTCTATACCAAAAATGATATTCGTCAATCAAAATTATGTGAACAGCACTAAAAAATTAAAGGAGAAACGACCATTACCCCATACAAAAGCATGGAAGAAATACACTGAGATTAAAACAAAAACTGATAATTCATGTTATGAATAGGACTTCCATTTACATTTTTATCACTTTTTCGTGCATCTATCTCTGGTGCTGATATGCACACAATTTAAATTAATCCAATATTATGCAACTGTATTTTGCACATCTGCTACTATTCCTTGAAAGTAGTGTGATAACAAATTGATGTATTGCCTGTGTAAATAAATGTTAAATCATGGTGAAATGAACAGCAAACAAAACAAAATAACTAACCTGCACAGCTTTCGGAATTTGATCAACATATTGTGGCTTAATGATAGCTTTTAAATCATCTTCAAGAATTTTGGTAAAATAATTCTGCAGTTCTGAACCTCTAAAATAAGTCAAGATCTCAGTCCAGTCAGGAGGATCCTGAAAATAAATAATGATTATACAGCAAATTCATACTTTAATAAATAATGTATAGTCAAATCATAAGAATGCAATATTTAGCAAAAATGTATTACTGCCTGCATGATGCTCCCAGTGTACCCTGAAGAGATTCAATTCTGAATACCAACATTCAAGATAATGTTGTTGGAACTTTATGTAGCTATATATACATGGTGGAGTCACATTATTGTGACCATCCAGAGTAACCGTTGTGAGCAGCACGGACAGCAGCTAGACGGTCTGGGAGTGACTCAATAAGGTGCTGGAAGGTGTTCACAGGTATGTGGAGCCATGCTGACTGCAGTGCATCTACAGCTGCTGGAGGGTGCGTGGTGGAGGATCCATAGAGTAAACAACATGACTGAGGTGGTCCCAAAAATGCTCAATTGAGTTTCTGGGGGAATTAGGGGGTCAGGAAAGTGCTTTAAAGTCTTCATCGTGCTCTTCCAACCACTCTCGAACATTTCAAGCTGTGTGACACGTCACATTGTTATACTAGAAGATTCCATCCGCCCCAGGGATGACAATCAGCATGTATAAGTGTACATGGTCGCAAGGATGGATTCATAACAAATTCGGTCCATAGTGCCTTAAACAGGCATGAGTGGACCCAGAGAATGACAAGAAAACATTCCCCAGACTATAATGCTGCCCCCACTAGCTTGTGTTCTGCCAGCAATGGTTGAAGAGTGTTCGTTCTCTGATCTTTCTCGCCTTATACGCCAACGTCCATCCGTTCGATGAAGCAGAAAACGTGACTCATCGAAGAAGGCAATCCTTTGCCAATCAGCGGAAGTCCAATTCAGATACTGCAGTGCAAATGTAAGCCTTTTCTCCTGGTGCACCTTCATTAGCATAGACACAATGACCATCCATCTGCATCGGAGCCCCATATGCAGCAGGGTTCGCTGAAGTGTCGTTTTAGAACACTTCTGGTAGCCCCCCTGGTTCATTCGTCCAGTGAGTTGCTCCACTGTAGCGTGTCGATCGGCCCTCACGCACCTTTGAAACCAATGCTCACCTCTCATATCAATGGCATGTGGTACTCTGCAGTTTCCACATTGCTTATTCACAATGGTGCCATTTCTCCAATCACGATACACTTTAATCATAGTAGCAAGTGAACAGTTCACGAACTGCGCTATAACAGAAATACTGCCACCCTTGTCCTGAAAGCTGATAATAATTACGTTTTGAAAATCTGGCTCCTTTTATCCATGACAGCAACCAGTGATATGTTTTCAGTTTGCCTACAGCACACCTTGTATACCCTCCAAGCCAGCTCACGACACATGCCTTCTTTCATTGGCTACATGCTGTTGACATCAAAAGTAGGAGGTGGTCACAATAATGTGACTTGACTATGTATGTACAGGGTTTGTACTGGCTTTAAAAAATCCACTTAGAGTTTTCCAGGAGTCTGAACCCTATTTTTCAGGAGTCTACAACATCAGAATTGTTTGGAACTTTTTAAAGCTTAATTTCCCATTTCTTAGCTGCTTCTTGCTATATCACCAGAAAAAAAGGGGTAAGCATTTTTCACGCGCGCGTGCGTGTGTGTGTGTGTGCAAAAAAAAAAAAAAAAAGATTAAACTTTGAAACTGGAACTTCAACTTTCCATCACCATCTTTTATTTTCTGTAAAGTTGATTTTTCAGCAGAGTAATAATGCATCAGCCTTTTTAAATACAATTTCACTTTAAACAAAAGAAAAAATCACTGCCCACACATTTTACATGAAATTAAATATCAAAAATCAGTACTGCAATGTTCACTCTGCTGGTGAAAACAATTTTACAGGTCATGCCTGTGGAAATGGCCCCAATTCCTTCATAGACAGATTAAGAAACAATTTTCTTTTGCTTTATAAAGGGGAAGGGGTTTACCTTATGATTGGTTTTGAACAAGATACTATTAATAGAATAATAGCTATATACTTTATTCACTACTGTTTCACACGTTATATACGTTCTGTGCGTTGTGTGCACATTTGCAGCAAAATCATCCTGGCATTTATATATCATATGAATAGGAATAATATAAGTTTTAATTATTATATTATCAAGGACTCACCTTGTATCGGCATTCCAGCTTAGCAAGCTTCCCCTTGTATCCTGAACAATATGCCCATCCAGCGTGTCATTAGCCACGTAGAATCATCGTATTAAAAAATAGGCCTAATTGAAATTCGCGACCAGGGTTTAAATTCAAATAAAACACGACTATGGATATCATACAAAGAGATTGTGAAAGGACTATATACAATGCAATTAAGAAACGTGTGTCTAGCGTGTCATTAGCCACGCAGAACCACCATATTGCCACTAGGTCCAATTGAAATTTGCTACCTGGGTTTAAATTCAAATAAAACACGACTATGGATATCATACAAAGAGAGTGTGAAAGAATTATATACAATGTAATTAAAAAACCTATACCATCAACAGGTATTGTCAATCTTTAAAAGAATGAATGGATAAAATCAATGACATTACAAACAGTCCTCAAAATAAAACTCTCGTCCATTATTGAACAATGCCAGATAATCTCTGTAACACGCACACAACTCCAAATAAACCACCGGACATGTTTCGGCTCGACTGACTTTCGGCCATTATCAACGAATGCAGAGGTGATGCCGAGGTGACCTAGATATATAACAACTTTGAACATTGATCCAGGATGCATACCATTGATAATGGCCGAAAGTCAGTCGAGCCGAAACATGTCCGGTGGTTTACTTGGAGTTGTGTGCGTGTTACAGAGATTATCTGGCATTGTTCAATAATGGACGAGAGTTTTATTTGAGGACTGTTTGTAATGTCATTGATTTTATCCATTCATTCTTTTAAAGATTGACAATACCTGTTGATGGTATAGGTTTTTTAATTACATTGTATATAATTCTTTCACACTCTCTTTGTATGATATCCATAGTCGTGTTTTATTTGAATTTAAACCCAGGTAGCAAATTTCAATTGGACCTAGTGGCAATATGGTGGTTCTGCGTGGCTAATGACACGCTAGACACACATGTTTCTTAATTGCATTGTATATAGTCCTTTCACAATCTCTTTGTATGATATCCATAGTCGTGTTTTATTTGAATTTAAACCCTGGTCGCGAATTTCAATTAGGCCTATTTTTTAATACGATGATTCTACGTGGCTAATGACACGCTGGATGGGCATATTGTTCAGGATACAAGGAAGCTTGCTAAGCTGGAATGCCGATACAAGGCGAGTCCTTGATAATATAATAATTAAAACTTATAATATTATTCCTATTCATATGATATATAAATGCCAGGATGATTTTGCTGCAAATGTGCACACAACGCACAGAACGTATATAACGTGTGAAACAGTAGTGAATATAGTATATAGCTATTATTCTATTATATAATACCACATATTTTATTTTTGGTTATTTTACTAACCAAAATCAATTAAGATACTATTAGAAATAAGAAAACATGAATTTTATTAGAAAATATTCTGGAAAAATACAAAATTGTTTTTTTTTTTCACTATTACCAAAGATAAGAGAGAAATAATCAATAAGAGAAAAAAAATACCACAGCTGAGTCACAAAAAGTTGAAGTTCCTAAAAACACAAAACCCCTCATCCCTGCTAGAACATTAATATTTTCCCAAAGGTTCCAAACATTTTCAGCCAACAGACAGCATGTAGACATCCAAAAAATATCAAAAACACATAGAAGAAAGTGGTGATAATAAAAACATCAAAACAAACAACCCTGAAAAAGTTCAATAAATGTCAGAAACTTTAAAACAAACTTTAAAAAAATGTTGAATAACACTATTTCACTCAGATTTCTGATTTCCATAGTACATTCAGTTTCCTATACTCTGCAGCGGATCAACAATTTTTGTAGTAACTATGGAGAATCTGTAGCACTTGGAGTGCCTGGGTCTTCTCTAAAGTATACTGCCAAGGCACATGATGAAGCTTGCCCAATCATGTCTGTTGCTCACAGGAGAGGGCTGAGTGCATGTTAGCTGAAATCGTGAATTAAAAAAAAAAAATCATCTACCGCCAGCCAAATAAGCAACTGACCAAAAAAAATTTGAACAATAATTTCCATGTGTTATAATTAAATTTAAGGACTTCTTTACGAAGAAAAATGCCCATTTAAGGCGTTTTTAAATTCCAGGAGGCATATCAACCCTGTATACAAGGCTGGATGTGGTTTTATTTTTACAAGACCGTGTAAAAAATTATAATTACAGTAATCATGTGATTAAAAGTGCAGAATAACACACATGCTCAATAGAACCTGAATCTTTCATGCAAAGACAACATCTTAAACTCCAAATCTTTTGTCAGATAAGCAATTTCAATAAACATGCATCTCTTACATGATAGTCCATCGCACTTCTCAAATATATCTCCAATAACTTCACGCACCTGTTTCAATTCTTATAAATAGCAGAAGTTTCTCATACTTTCATATCTGACACAAATTGAAAAAAAAATACGCATATCAATGAAAAAGAAGCATTTTTTTCAATAGAATTACAAATACATACTGAGAATCTCCCAAGATTTGGTTTCAATTTTCCTGCAAGGATTTTTAAAGCAGTTGATTTTCCAATACCATTAGTTCCAACTAAACCAAGCACTTCTCCTGGCCTTGGAATAGGAAGCCTGTGAGGGAAATTAAATCTACATTAAGTAAGAGTTTTTGGACTTTTACAAATTTTCTATCATAATTAACAGGACATAAAAATTTTAAAAATGGAAGGATTAACACTGCCAATTTTTTATGTGACATGGCACAGGCTAATAACAGCAAATGTAATGACATACATATTTTAAAAAGGTATGATAACCAGTAGGCAAAATAATGTATAAAAACAAGGAGATGAATGCATTGAAGTGTCCATTTCTTGAATCCCCTAGCACTAGCCCATAACTACAAACACAGTATTAATTACAGATTTAACTTCTGACAATCTGCACAACAATTACAGAACCCTCCCTCTGAAAATTTTCAAATAAGAGTCCCTGTACTACCTACAGTACACAACTTCTTATTTAATTAACCATCTTTAACTTTTCTTCCTTTTCAAACCAATCCTGTGTGGCCCTTGAACCATAAAACCTAAATATTTCAACTGGCAGTTATCCTCCCAATTATGGTTTAATAAGCTCTATCTGCAGAGAAAGCTAAAAGTTCCTTTTGCATGATTCATGGCTAGTGGCACCAGGGAAGGAAGGGAGTCAGAACTAATGATAAAAAAGAAATGCGTAATAACACAAGTTCAGTGCTAAAAAGACTGCATATCCTATCAGCATAGAATAGCCATACACATCCTAATGGTTCTTAAAATGGGTGGTGAGTTACATGTGATGATTACTACAAACGATTCTATTTATAAATGTCTTATTCTTGTGACACACATTCATTCATCCATCCAAACCAGTTCAAATCAATGAGCTAAATAAATGTCACAGCATCGCTTGGAGAAAGAATGATAAGTTTTCATAATACAAAAACCAAATGTGACTGCAAAGTGTCCAACACAAGATGCATGACTAAGAGCGAAAAACATCCCAGAAAGACATATTTCAAACCTTTCTTGGCAATAGAAAATGCCAAAAATAGAAGCCCCATATGACTGAGTGAAACAACTTAATTTGTTAATGCATTACACTCATTTCTCTAAAATGTACATTTTCACGAAATTTACCACATACAAACATAACTGATCACACAAGAACATAAATTTGAAAAATAAGTACAGTACACATGCACAACAATTCTAGAATAGCTTAGTCATTCATCTGTGCACAATCTGGGTGTTCTGACAGCAGATGCACTCATTACAATTTTTAATGTTTGAGAATTCACACATATGTAACAAAAAAAAAAAAAAAAAAACTGCACATCCTAAACATGGGTTGCTTACTGCATAATAATTCAGATAATCTATCATAACATATCAAGGGCGGGGATATTTTTCTGCACAGTGTCACCAATAGTACCAGTTTTCCATGGAATTTTTTTTTTTTTGATGCAGTCATAAAGACATAAAATTAACAGCATGTTGATTTGCCTTTAAAAAATCCTGTACACAAACCTGGAAAACAAGAACTGGAAATTCATGTATAATGCAAGAACTGGAAATTCATGTATAATATCCATTTAGAATTAATCAGTACAGTGTGAAATATACATCTACATTTAAGCATCCTTCCCATAATCTTAGGCATTACTTTATTACATTACCAGTAATGCAACAGCTGTTAAAAAGGACCAATTCTTCATCAGTATTTTACACCAATGCACTATAAATATCTCAAAATTATGGGGTTTTCTATGGAGTAAAAGGATGTTTATGAATTACATTTTTTGGTAGTACCTTTACCCTTTCTCAGGACTACAGCTATAGTAGGTGCCATTCATTAGGTAAATTCCAACATTTCAAATCATTTATGTTGTACCTTTTCCCTCTATTTCTAGTCCTTCTGACAATTTTTTTTTTAAAAAATGTGCTTGCTGTTGATGCGCCAGAACTTCTAGTGTCTCAAAGCACTTTTCTGAACATGACTGTCCAAGCCTGTTTTATTTGTCATATTTTCAACTGCAACTTAAAATTTTTTTCTGGTGGTTTGTATTTCTTGTGGAGCTAACCTCTGAATCTCAGAGAACAGCTTAATATTGGATGGATGGATGGAGCTAACCTCTGAATCTCAGAGAACAGCTTAGTGTTTGTTGGTTGGTTGGATGGATGTATATTTCCTCTCTCTCATCTGGTTTTAAGCTATCTGCCTGTTTCTCTCACGTAGCTGAGACCACACTCAAAATTTATATTGTAGACCATGCTACCCCTGTAAAAGGATGTTTTCTTCCGTTTGCTTTAATTTCAGAAGGTAGTTACTAATTTTATTTTGTAATCGACAAGTTTCTAGTCAGACTGGCTCCAGGATTACAAAATAAAATTGGGTACAACCAGTGGCGTAGCCGGGGAGGGGTCGGGGTCTGAACCCCTCCTCTCCACGGAAGACTGAACACGAATTTAAAGTGATATATATGTGTATACGAGCCTTTCACCAATGAACCAAAACCATGAAGCCCCCCTTAAGAAATTTCTGGCTATGCCACTGGGTACATTAAATGATTTGAAAGGTTGGAATTTACCTCATGAATGGCAACACCTACTATAGCTGTAAGTCCTTAGGAGTACCACCCAAAAATTTGACTTATGTCATTTTATTCCTTAGTAAAAACCCATAACTTTGAGATATTTATAGTGCATTAAGTCTAACAGCAGCCATGTCATCAATTATTACCAAGTTGTACACCAAGTCAAAACAACTGAAATTTTAAATTCTGAACAGTTATGATCACACTGATTGCACAAGACTGTTCCAGTCATTAAAACATGCACACAAGAAAGAAATATTTTATTGTAGAACAGATAAGTTATAGATAAACCATTGACATTTTATGGTAGAATACTCCTGCAAAAAGCACACAGTGATTCCCTTTAACATTAAGTACACAGATAAAATGTCCACAACACTGATAGATGCAATTTTTGTATGACATACACAAAAAAAAAAAAATGCTCATAAAAAAATTCTCAACATTCCACAAATAAAGTAAGATGACACAAAAAAGTCTCAGCCAACAATTTTTGACACATTGCACTGTTCTGAGTAATTGACAATATAAAAAAACTGTGAATCTTAAACGTGCCTTTCAGTTTTCGTAACAGCTGGGAACACTAAAAATGTTGCTACAACACATCCCTTTTGTACTGCCATACCAACACTACAGGAACAGCAAATTGTTGCATCCTTTTCAGTAGTTTTAGAATAAAACACCAAGTACTCAATGAGTGATGGCTCTTGTGCAATTTTTTCCCATCCACAGAGACATCATGCAGTGTTAACTGCTGCCTCTTTATAGTAACATCAACTTATTTCCCCCACTTTTCCAAAAAATCTCCACACACCACAGCTTCAGAAGACTGCTAATTTCATAAATTTTAGTAGCTCTGGTGATAAAACATCTTGACCTTTGAAAGACTATCTTCTAAGTAGAAGATAGAAGTTACAGGCAGGCTGATGAAGGAATTACTGGTGCAGCAGCATGACTGCCAGCCTATTTTCTGCATTCTGTTGACTTATATTGAGAATGCCACCCACTCTCTATAAAATGATGATTTCTTGACCACTGAGAAACCCCATTCATGACATCCTGCAAAACAGAGGGTAAGCAACAAGCCAACTACCGTATATACTCGCGTATAAGTCGACTTCGTGTATAAGTCGACTTCGTGTATAAGTCGACCCCCCACTTTCAGAGGAAAAAATTGTAAGAAATCTGAAACTCGCGTATAAGTCGATCCCGGAATGAGAAAAAAAAAGTTTAATGAATTTATTCAAAAACATTTGAAAACGAAAAAAATTATATATATATATAATATTAAATTTAATTTGTATACCCAAAAACTTCATCGGAACCCTTCAAAATCCGATTCTGAGTCAGACTCGCCAAACAGTTCAAAAAAGTCTTTCTCCGTCATTGGCGCGTCATCATAAACATCAGTATTCCCATCTATGCCTGTGTCATCAGAATCACTGTCATCATCACTCAAAAAAATCTCATCATCCTCTGTGCCATCAAGTTTGTTACTAATGCAACATTTCTTGAATGATTTCACGACCATTTCCGCAGTTATCGCATCCCAAGCATCCTTGACCCATCGCGCAATCAAAACGATATCCGGCTTCTTTAGATTTCCGCCCTTGGTTTCAGTCGGCAAATCGGAACTTATCCAATCTGCCCAATACCTCCGCACATTGTCCTTGAAGGGCTTATTAAGGCAGACATCTAGTGGTTGAAGAACAGATGTCAACCCACCTGGGATGACAGCAAGAGATGTTTTTGAATTTTCTGCAGTTTTTTCACTTCTGCACAACGGTGTGCAACAAACATATCCCACACCAAAAGAGAAGGTTTCCTCAAAAGTGCACCTGGCCTTTTGTTCCACACATTCTTTAAACAGTCAATTGTTCCAGATTCGTTCATCCACCCTTTTTCATGGGCACGAATGAGCACACCAGAAGGAAAAACAACGTTTTTCGGCAGAGTTTTGCGTTTGAAAATAATTACCGGAGGTAGCTTACTGCTGTCGGCCAAACAGGAAAGAACAACCATGAAACTGGATTTTTCGTGGCCAGTCGTTTTGATCAAGATATTTTTTTCGCCCTTTTGGTTCACTGTCTTATTTCCAGGAAGGTCAAAACACATGGCGGTTTCATCCATGTTCCCTATTTGGGAAAGTTCAAAAGCTGTTTCTTTTCTCTTTTGAATTACATATTTTTGAAATTCCATTATCTTTGCTTCGAGGTCACGAGGTAACTTTTGTGCAATTTTGGTGCGCTGGCGTAGACACAACCCATAGCGGTTCATGAACCTTGTGCACCAACCTGGTGAGGCACGAAAAGTGTTATTTGCGGCTGCAAACTTTTCATCTTTTGGGAGCTTCATTGCTCGCAAACATATACCAGTTCGCGTTACAATGTAACCATTTTGTCTGCAGCCCACAATCCAATCATTCAAGACACTTTCCAGCTCTGGGAAAGATGTCGTTCCATGGCGCAGCGCCTTTTGCAATTTTTACCAAGTCCGTTTTTTTTTACGCCAATCTCGAATCAGTTTTTCGTTAATGCCAAATTGACGTGAAGCAGCACAGTGTTAGTATTTTCTACAAAAGAAACCACTTTCAACTTGAATCCTGCGTTATAGGACATCCGTTTCTTTACACAATCCGTGTCACCCATAATAGGAGAAGCGAGACACGTGCGATTAAGAACAAGAAAAACACATGCGATTAAGAACAAGCAACACCTACCACTGGCTGTCGCATTGCTCCGTTACGTCGAAGGTCAGCACAATCAACTGGTAGTCGGAAGGACGGAGCTTTCTATGCGCAGCTGTGACTGCGCTGTGGATACGCAAAGCCAGGAGACTTTTCAAAGCGCAGAGAAATTCGGAGGGTTGCGATTTCGTAATTCTACCACATCAGTGTTTTTTCTTTCTTTCTTTCTTTCTTTTTTTTTTTCTTTCGGAGGGTTGCAATTTCGTAATTAATACCGCATCGGCATTTTTATTTCTTTTGGGATGGATTGCCTTTTGCCTCACGGGAAGAACTTTTGGACTTACGATTTTTTTAGACCCCGCGTATAAGTCGACCCCATTACTTTGAAGCTCTCATTTTGTCCCAAATTTCTCGACTTATACGCGAGTATATACAGTAACTACCCTCAGAAGCAGTCTGCTTCAAATTGCAAAAACTTGTGAAAACTTAAGAGGAAAAGTGATGCATGCCTTGTTCTTGGAATTTATATGAAGGCCAAATTTTCTCACTCTCATGAAGATAATATGATCTGTCAGTGAAAATGAATTCCTCCACTGAAGTCAGGTAATAGGACATCTAAATTTTTCAGATCTTACATCACTTGGTATTACTTTGACAGCTTTCTTCACACATGAATGTATTTATTAAAAAATGAAAAAACACAGTTGAATATTACACATTAATTTTAAATTGCAGTTTCCTTTATTTTCTTGACTAATACACAAAAATTAAGCAAGTTTTCACTCTTTTTGTCCCCCTCCCTAAAAAAAGTACTTTGTTAAAGACCTTACCAATTGCATGCACAAATCTACTTTTTGCACATGACTTCAGCATGTAAAATATTTTTGCAATATTTTTTTCATACAATTTAAGTCTTTGGATATCATAAATAAGAACTTTGTAATTTCAACTGACACTACATGGTATCACTATGAACAATGCCAATGAACTGAATGAGTGCTAGGCATTAATTTGTAACTACAGAATTTTGCACAGCCCGCTAAAGAAAGATTATGCATTTAAGCAGGTTTTTTCTATTCTACGGATTTAGTTGTCTGGCTACATTACTACAGAACACATTGCTGAAACTACGGATTCTACAAATTTTCCTTTTGTTTTGCAAGATTAGTGTTTTTGCTATTATTTCATGATATATATAAATGCTCTTTATTGCCATAAACTGTAATTTTGGAGGCTGCCTCTGTAATGTATGACCATGTAGTAAGGTCATAACCCACATGGTCATTGTCTTACCCATGACTTACCTCCACTTCTTTTTGGTGCATTTTTGTTTTGTAGTGCACATTTCTTTTTCACAAAGAGATGAATCATTTCTTAAGTGTCAAAATGAGGAATGAGCTTCAGAGCCCCCTCCCCCCACACACACAAACTAAAAATTGCCAGAAATTTGAGGAATCTAAACAGTGGCCCTGCGGTATTGCGTCAGAGAAAGGCGGATATGCCTATTATCTCAACATCAAAATTTACAAATATACCTGCTACCACTAGATAAAGAAAAAAGTTGCACTGAGCCATCTGAGAAGTGAATATTATAAATTCCATGAAATAAGAACCTTCACTCAGATGAAAATGCGGCATTAAATTAAATTATACCTATAAAATTTTAAAGAGAGAGAGAGAGAGAGTGTGAGTGTGTGTGTGTGTGTGTGAAACAAAGCCATATAGAAGAATGTAAGGAATTAATTTATTGGGTTTGAAAACAGTAGCTACGTATGCCAGCATTCCACGCAATACTACTAGCAACTACGGACAGTCCTCTGGCTAATGTTGGCAAGTACGCAAAAATAAGCACTTTTAAAAGGACTTTTATGGATTTTAAAGAACTGTGGGAACCTTGTAATAACCAGAAGTCATGAAGCTCGAAACAATATTCACAGAATAGCATCACTACAACACTAAATAGATTTACCTTTTCCAAGCGTGGGTTACAGTGAATACACTTGCATACCCCATAGCAGAAAAAGCATAACACAGCAATGCTCGTCACAGATTTTTGAAAAGCTGTGCAGACTGTTTTTGACATTTCTTTAAAAATAATAATAAATGGCATTCTGCAGGGGGGGGGTCATTTCAGTCAAAGAAGTTTAGCGTACAAGGGCTTGCCATTTAAGAACAGCGTACAGACATTAGCAAACAAGTAATACGATTGTGTAAGGTCTTGTTTTGCTTCTGTGCTAGCATATTACACTGGCATTCAAAAATTAAGGACGAGATGGTTTTTCGAATGTAACGCCATGCTGAAGTGCTCTACATCAACTTAAATCATACCATAAGATCCCCAAGATGTAAGAATATGGGACAAGTGAGCAAAACCGTCCAAACAAGGAATCCAAAGGATACAAAGGCACTTTATTGAAAAGGTAGCTTCGAGCACAACTGGACAGAAGACAGAAACGTCCATGTGACAGGCGGCTGCCAAGAAAAATCCAGTTTTTAGTAGGGGATATGATCACCCCTGACTGCGTTGCAGGATTTACAATGTCTGTCCATGCTGTGGACGAGGTTGTCAAGGCTGTTGAGGCATCGCAGCCCATTCCTCTTGTAGCGTCAATCGCAGCTGCGGAATCGTTGCTGGCGGCTGGTGACGTGCTGCCAAGCATCTCCCGAGAAGGTCCCACACATGTTCGATTGGATTTAGGTCCGGGGACCTTGCGGGCCAATCCATGCATTGAATATCTTCACTCTCCAACAGCTCTGCGACAGCCACTGTACGATGAGGTGTAGCGTTGTCGTCCATGAAGAGGGACTCAGGACCCACAGCACCTCTAAACAGACGCACGTGAGGCAGGAGAACTTCGGTACAATAGCGGACGCCAGTGACTGAACCTCCTTGGAAGATGTGGAGGTCAGTACGGCTACCAAGCATGATACTGCCCCAAACGAGAACTTCATCATCTCCAAACTGGTCCCTTTCGATGATGTTGGAGGTGTGATTGCGTGTTCTCTGCTCTCTCTCCAGATGTGTATACGTCCAGAATCGCTCGTCAGACTAAATCGGTTCTCATCCGTAAAGAGAACTCGACCCCATTGCTGATGTGTCCAGTTCTTGTGTTCCTGGCACCACAGAAACCGCAGTCTCCGATGAGCAGGCGTTAATGGCACACACCGTACTGGTTGTCGTGCAAATAGACCACCTTTGTGCAGCCTCTTGATCACGGTAAAACGCTATAATGGACGTCCAGTTGTCTGTTGCATGTGCCTTGCGATTTCTCCCACTGCCTGCCGTCTGTCTCTTCTCGCCTGTAGGACAATATACCAGTCGGCCGCCACTGTGGTTGCTCATGGACGACCACTGCTAAACTCTCGGACAGCTGTTCCTGTCATTTGAAATGCTCTCCAAGATCGTGAAACGATGCTGTCAGCAATCCCGAACTCCTCGGCCACATAGTCACATTTGGACCTTCTTCCAACTTCCCAATGAGGCGACCTCGGGTAAAGTCATCCAGATGTCGTCTACTGGATTGCCTGTTGGCCATATCACACGGCGGCAGCAAATCGATGTTGTTCAAACCGATGTACACCGTGCAATAGCTTTCACCGAATTGCTGAGCATACACCGCCCGTGTGCTTTACACCCTCCTGACACCCCCACCCACATCATGCTGCATATATGCGCATGCCCTACCGAACCGGACCCTAGTCTATCTCCTGAGTGGTCTTTCGAGCCGTTCTGCCTGCTCGTTCCGCTGTTATGCTAATTTTCTCCTCTTCGTCCATAATTTTTGCACACCAGTGTACAATCTACCTGTCCCCCACCCCCATACATACATACATCATTAATAATAAGTTCTCTAAAGAAATAAAACATACGTATAAGTACCTGTGCAATTTGAAGGAGTTTTGACTGTATCTGTGAGTGGTATCTCTTTCCAAGTTACTCGGAAGATTTATAATTGAAATGGCTTCAAAGGGACATTTCTAAGAGAGAACGTAGAAAATAAAATTGTAAATTCGAGCTATAGAATTTAGACTTATATACAGAACGATTTAATTTATTTATAATAATTTTAGAATAAAATAAGAAAATTTTAACCATACATTCATCCCTATTACATGTAGAGAGCACTTTATTTGTTCATTAAAGAATTATGAAAATGATATTTAAACAAGTGTTATATTTAAAAAAAAAAATCTCTATATACCTTTACACAAATACCGCAACCTATGCACAGCTCTTCAGATATAGCTGCTATTTTATCATTTGGAGTTACTTCAATACATAATTTTCCTACAAAGAAAACACGTAAAATCAGTGAGACCAAATAATAATGTGAGACCTTTCACATGAATGCAATCAAAATAGCATAAATTTAAGAACACATTTTCCAAACAAACTTTTATAAATGAAATAATCTTTCACTATGTACCCAGTGAATCAAACAACTTTGCATTCATTATGTAGTGTATCACAATTAAATCAGTGAAATCTGTAACATTTCATCCAAGGCTGTGGGGTATGATAATGAATGATTTTGATAGTTGTACAAATGTAAACTGGATGTTGGTTTTCTTGCTGACAACATCGCATCCAGGCAATGAAATAAATAGCAAAAAAAAAAAAAAAAAAAAACATTATTTCTTGCATCTGAAAGGCAAAGAAAGCATTGAATACTGTCATAAAAAAACATTTTCATGCAAAAACATCACAAAAAACAAGTGCATCTGGCCTGTAAATAACTGCCGCCGCCCCCTGCTTTAAAAATATCACAACAGTTCAAAATGCACTCCTGAGAGAAAGCTATGTCACATTTTTCTTTTCTTTTATTTCAGGGCAATCATTTGAACAAATTTTTGATATATTATTGGCTTCCACTTTTTTTAATTTTTTTTATTTTGGTAGCTTAGCAACTCTATTAACTTAAATAATTATTTACTTCAATTAAATTACCTTATGACATTCATGCTTTCAATATGACAATTGGAATTTATTATTTACAACTGGAATCTCAAGGTTAGGTAACCCTATGACTTGGCTGCAAGATGAGATTTCACATCAGAAGTAAACCTGAAAAAAACTGAATATTGGATTTTTCATTTTCATCAAATTGAGTGTAGATGATAAGCACAATTTTATTTCCACTTCATAAAAATGCTGGCATTTGTAAAATTACTATTTTTTTTTCAGGAAACACTGCCGGTATATTTATCACCTTGTAAAAATAGTGAAATAATCTTATTTACTAGAGAAGAAATCAACAAAGATATAATATATCATTTGCACTATGCCAAAACCACGAATCTGCATTTTTGGCCATTTTCACTTTACTGCAGTTGCTGGATGAGTATATGCCTCTTTACAGTATGTCAAAGGCAGAAAAACGAACACTAACACAAAAGTGGCCCAAAACTTTCATATGATTTCGCGTAACTGCAAAATTTTAGATTTTTCGGTGAGCTGCTAGTCTTTAGACATGATTTGCTCCAAACTCGTATTTTGCAGATTCATGGTTTTGGCGTAGTGCCGACCATACGTTAGAGCTTAGCATCATTTTACACAAAAACAAATGAAAAATTTCAAAAAAATTTCACATAATTATCATAAAGATCAATGTGCTACAAATTTCTGATGCCTATTTAGCTTTTACCACTTATTTCAGTTACAGCACATTTTATGGAAATACTTATTTGAAATATAAATGTAAGATTGTTTTTTATTTATAATGTCATTGGAATAAATATTGTTTTTTGTTTTTGTTTTTTCAAATTTTTAAGTAATAGGTTTTAAGGATAGTTCTTAATCATCAACATATACTATAATAATCACTTAAACTTGTATGAAAATCCGCTACAGTTTTGGGTAAAATTTCAGACAAAAAAAAATTGTGTTCTGGGAAATATTGTACCTTGAAAATTTTCTGCACCCCTGCATATTTCATGTTAAAACTACACAGTAAAGCCTCGCAAATAGGCATCCAGAAAACCGGCAACTTCAGAAATCCGGCACTAGAATTTCTGATTTCGTTTTCTTGAAAACATCTGATGTTTCACCAATTACCATGGGAATATCCCGATTTAGCGTCTCAACAACACATCGCGATATCATCCGATCTCAGCGTGTGAATTGCCGATAGCTGCCTACGTGTAATGTCCAGAGGTTTCTCAAACTCGTCATCGCGTTGTGGCGTGCTGAAGTGACACGGACCAACGAGATGACGAACTGGCGTGTACGTTTGAAATGTATGTTAACGTGTGTGATGATGATCTGTGCTTGGTGGTAGCAGGATGTGGATTTGATCTTGTATTGACATCTACATGGGCCTTCTTGATGCATCTCAATAATCGCCTTCGCTATGTATCATAGTTTCGTCAGTGGAAAAACCGTAACATCGATGTAAAATTCATATCGGGTTTTCGCGATGATGTATCGATACATCACCCAGCCCTAGCGGTTGCTGCAGCTTTTTTCAAGTTTTTGCCTAACCATTCACCCAAATTAAATTCTTTTTGACAGAGTTTTATAATAAATAGTACAAAAAAGGTAAACACCAATATTTTCGCCAAAACTTTTTATCCATCGCCAAAGCGACCCCCCCCCCGCGAATTGTGAAGAATGTGATCATCAAGGCGATGCAGGCACAACTCCTGCATACTTATAAGACATAGATGCACAAATTTTCGTGAAAGGGATCTTTTACGCGTAAGTATGTGCTTTGCGTAACGTCCATCACTCAATTTTGGGATAGCTTCATAAATCCGGCACTCGTCCGGTCCAGTCTATACCGGTTTTTCGAGGTTTTACTGTATTTGTTTTCATAATCCATGTACAATTCATTCTACCCAATTCATTTTAAAATATTTTACTGACTAAAAGAGCTTTAAATAACAATTGAAAAAAAAAAAATTCTTAACAATGAATGTTCCCTAAACTGCATGTCATCTTCCTACATTAAAGTGCAAATTGAAATAAAGCAATTAAATAACTCAATTTGAAGGGAAGAATGTACAACCACACTCCATTCAGCATTGCCTCAAAAGCCAGCAATGAAGTACAGTAGACTCTCGGCTATCTGACCTAATGTGGCAGTCAACCGGGTCGGATAGCAAAAAGTCGGATATGCCGGAGCCATAGGCATATCATATCAGCCCCTGCAAGGTTAATTACCACCACCCCACTGCATTGAACGTAATGTACAGTATGTTCATATGTACTTGTTGCTATTTGGAGACTTACGTCATATTAATTTGTCCTTATCAATGACGTACAGTAATTACTGAATTAGAAGGAAACAAAATAAAAAATGCATACGTACCTTTCACGAAACATTTATTTGAAGAACGAAACGAAGTGTGTAATGAACAATAAGTTGAATAAATTTTACTACGAGTTTTCATTTAAAAGAAAGTTTTCAGCCAAATCAGCTGTTAATATAAACCAAAATATTATAACCTAAAACTACATTGCCTAAGGCTTGAAAAATTCTGTAATCCAGATCTACTCCTTTCCTCGCATTAATTTCCTTGTTGATATGTCCTTCCACTTACGTAAACATATGATATCTGCTGGTGTTGCCTCTTGTTGTTGGGCAACATACTCCAGCGCTGTTTCGATCGCCTTCAGGCCTTCAGAGTGGGTTATATGATTGGAGGGTTCATCATCATCTTGTTCCTCTTCAGTGGGCTGTTCATTTTTAACACCATCGCTACCATACCTTCGTCTGTATTTCTTTGATTTTGTCATTTGCCATCCATTCTGTGATGCCTTCCAACGAAGCTTCTTCACATCCAGGAACTTTTTCTAACAGTGAAACAATCTCAGTGTTATCAGTTGCATTTTGCACATCACACTGCTCTTCTACCTCTTTCCACTTATCACTGGCTCTGTGATCCAGGAAAATTTTCCATGATCGCACAAGTGTTACAGATGGAATTTCATCCCATGCCTCGGACACCCATCTGATAACATCAAGCATGTCAACTGACTTTATTTATTTATTTATTTATTTTTGATTGAAGGTTTAACGACTACCGTGAGCAACTCAATGGGCTATAAGCAGTCGCCCGTCCCTAATTTAGGGTCACTGGTTCCAGGGAAGGGAGCGAGCCAGTGCCGTAAGACAAACACAACATCCATGCCTGACCGGGATTCGAACCCGGATCCCTTACGGACGAATGATCAGAGGCCAGCGCCTTAGACCACTGCGCCACCGGGGCGGCTCAACTGACTTTAATGCGACCGCGACTTCTGCATTGCTATCAATGGCCGCTATGATATTGCTTAGCAGCCTACGTCAATATTTCTTTTTCAAAGCTTCCAGTGCTCCCTGATCCATTGGCTGGCATATAGATGTAACATTTGCAGGCAAAAACAAAGCTTTTATCTCTCCATCTTTTAATTGGTCATTTGTTGGATGCGAAGGAGCATTATCCGAAACTACGATTGCTTTCCTTGGTAAATTGTTTTGCGCTAAATGTTTCTCAACTTTTGGCACAAATTCCTGTTCAAACCATTTTTTGAAAATTTCTCCATTCATCCACGCCTTTTTTTTTTTTTTTTTGGTGGGTATAGTACAGGGCAAAGAATTTAAATCTTTAAGAATTTTAAAAGCTCTAGGCTTGCGAGATTTTCCAATCAAGGTCAGTCTCAACTTATGGTTTCCAGTTGCGTTACTACAAGCTAAAACTGTAATGCGGCCCTTACTCTTCTTGACGTGTGACCTTTTCCTGTTTAGACGCTAGTGTTTTAGACGGCAACATCCGGTAATTCAACGCCGTCTCATCACAGTTGTACAATTGTTCTCCGGAAATACCTTCCTTATCAAGCAAGTCAAAAAGGTGTTTTTTAAAGTCAGGAACAGCGTCACTGTTTGCAGACAAAGCTTCACTGCTAATCGTCATCTGTCGAACACCAAAATGTTTCTTTCAGCGATCAAGCCACCCGTCACTGGCAGTAAATTCACCATTGTCTCCTTCGATCTGTTTTTCAAACTGAATTGATTTTTCTTGGAGCAAGGGGCCTGAAACCGACATTCCTTTCCCCCTCATATTTTCATACCACAGATATAAAGCCTCTTCAACTTCCACGTGTTTGCGTTTCTGCATAGTTTTTCTAACTTTCACGCTGCTGCTACATGCTTGCTTAGAACACCATTTTTCAATCTCTGCACGATTTCCTTGCCAATCACCCACAGTAGTTTTTCCAACTCCTAACTCCAATGAAATTTTCTTGGCAGATTCACCCGAATCCATTCATTTTATTGCTTGCAGTTTTTCTCCCAAAGTTACTACCACTTTCTTTCGTTTGTCAACCATATTTCACTTAAAAATAAAAGCCACCAACAACACAGTGGTCTGTATGCACACTTTATAACATAAATTAACAATCCACGAATGACTGAACCGCACAGACTGACTTCTGGATATAGACTGATGGTGCACTTGCTACATGTTCAAGTAGACACACGTTCATTTCTTGTCACGACATGAATCAATCGCCGTATTGGCGGCTAGTGATTCACACGCGCGTAAATGCCTTCAAATACTTTAAGCAATAGTACACGGGCGTGTGGTGGGAAATTGCTCGGCATGACTTTTTTTTTTTTTTTTTTTTTGTGTGTGGCGGGTCAGATAGGCCGGAGGTTGAGTAGTCGGGAGTCGGATAGCTGAGAGTCTACTGTAGTTTGAAAATCAGGAACACAATAGGAACACAAAGCCTTTGGTCTAGGTCTGCAAAAGAACTTGAATCTATAGCATTACTTATACAGCATCATAAAGTATGCATTCAACATCGAAACAAAATGATTGTGCATTACAAATTTTGAAGATGTCAATCCGTTTTTTGGCGTAAATGTGACAAGGATGGTATGTCAGATAATATCCGAAAACTTGAAAATTTTTATCGTCCTGGAGCGGGATTCGAACCCGCGTCTCCCAGAAAACGCCTAGGTATGATTGTACATTGTCATAACACATTCTTTCTTGTAAAACAATAAAACAAATGGTGGTGGTGGTGGTGGGGGGGGTCTAACAAAGAAATACAATACAGCAAGGGACTGATTCAAGAATATCATCATCATCATCATCATTGTCAACCATTATCAATCCACTGCTGGACGAAGGTCTCCCCAAGTTTCCTCCACAACAGTCTGTCTTGTGCCAGTCTCCTCCATGTCACCCCTGCATACTTTCGAATTTCATCCACCCATCTCCCATGTGGTCTTCTTCTGGGTCTTTTCCTGTCCCTTGGAATCCAATCTAAAATTTCGGCTGTCCATCGATGATCTGTCCTTCTGGCAGTATGTCCAGCCCATTGCCATTTCAGGGATTTAACTCTGATCATGATGTCTTCCACTCTTGTCATTTTTCGGATCCACGAGTTCCTCTTCTTATCTCTCCTGGTTACACCAAGTATGCACCTCTCCATGCTTCTTTGAGTTGTCTGCAGCCTTTGTATGTCTCTTTTAGTTAAGGTCCACGTCTCTGCACCATACGTAAGCACTGGAAGGATGCATTGATCAAACACTTTTCTTTTAAGACATAATGGCATATTGCTCTTGAAAATTATGCTGTTTCTTCCAAAAGCTCTCCAGGCAAGTTTTGTACGCCGATTAATTTCTTCATCAATGTGACCCTCACTAGATATCTGCTGTCCAAGATAAACGTACGTGTCTGTTATCTCCAGCTTTTCTCCATCAATCGATAAATCTTCATTTCTTGTAAAAGCATTGAACATCACTTTTGTCTTCTGAAAGTTCATTTTTAATCCCACTTCTTTACTCTTGTCAGCAAGTTCCTGGATCATACTCTGCAGCTCTGATGGGGTAGTTGCAAAAATGACTACGTCATCAGCAAAACGAAGGTGGGTTAGATAATCTCCATTAATCTTTATCCCCTTGTTTTCCCAGCTCAGCGACTGAAAAACACCCTCCAATGTGGCATTAAAGAGCTTCGGAGATATGGTGTCACCTTGTCTCACTCCCTTTTCAATTTTTACGTGTGTTGTATTTTCAAACAGCCTAATCTTTGCACTTGCATTTTCATAGATGTTATTAATGATATTAATGTATGCATCTTCAATACCGCAGGTTTTCAGAGCCATTGTAACTGCTGATGGTTTCACCGAATCAAAGGCTTTTTCATAATCGATAAAAGCCATGCACAATGGAAGTTCATATTCCCTCGCTCTTTCAATTAGTTCTCTCAGTACGTGGATATGATCTATTGTGCTGTAGCCACTCCTGAATCCAGCTTGTTCTCTCGGTTGAGCCATGTCCAGTGTTACCTTCAAGCGGTGTGAAAGAACTTTAGTGAAGATTTTATAAACTACTGATAGGAGGCTGATAGGTCTGTAGTTTCAGAGATCCTCAATGTCACCTTTCTTATGTAGCAGGATCATTGTAGCGGTGTTCCAATCCTCAGGAATCTTTCCTTCATTAAGGCATCGAGTGAAAATTTGGGCGAGTACTGTTTCGATTTCTCCACTTGCTTCTTGTATGATGTCTACAGTAATTCCATCTTCTCCTGGAGCTTTTCCCCGCTTCATGTTCTTGATTGCATGTGCAACTTCTGCTGGAAGGACTGGAGGAACTCTGGTACTGGTATCTTTCATGATGTCTGGAGTGCATGTATCATCCCTTTCATATAATTTGGAGTAGAAATCTTTCACTCTTGTCAAAATTTCGCCTCTATTTCTTGTTACAGAACCATCTTCTTTTCTCAGTGCCATAATCTGTTTTCTTCCCTTACTGAGATGTCCCTTTGCTATCTTTAGGCTTTGGTTGTTTTCAATTGCTTTCCTCACTAGTTCACAGTTGAATTTTCTTACGTCTTCAGTGATACTTTTTCGTACTGTCTTGCATAGCTCTATATATTCCACTTTGGAAGTCACATCTTCTTTAGTTGTCCTCATCTCTCTTCTTTTTTGCATCAACATTTTCTGTTTTTCCTGATAATTTATTTACATGCAACTTGTTCTTAGACCCAGCTAATTTTGTTGCTGTTTCCATAAGAGCTTTGGTTACTTTTCTGTTAACTTCAGAGATGTCCACTTCTTCCGATGTTAGGCCTTCTAAAGCAGAGAACCTGTTCTTCAGTTCCAACTTGAAGGTATTATGGTGTTTTTTAAGGTTGGTTATGTCAATAGATTTTGTTTGTCTTATGAGCTTGCCACGTTCAAGTTTAGTGTTGAGGTGCATCTTACATCTCACCAATCTATGGTCACTACCTGTGTTGAACTTGTTTAGCACACTGCAGTCTTCTATGACGAATTTTTTGTTACACATAATAAAATCAATTTCACTTGTTGTCCCATTTGGATGTCTCCATGTCCATTTCCTGTGTGGCTTTTTCTTGAAGAAGGAGTTCAAGATGAAAAACCCTTCTGCCTCTGCAAACTCAACGAGAGTATTTCCACGCTGGTTTCTGTTGCCGTGACCGAATTTACCTACTGAAGTTTCATTCTGTTGCCGTTGCCCTATTTTTGCATTGAAATCTCCCATAATTATTTTCAAGTGCTGCTTACCTTTATTATTTAGATGACAAATTTCCTCATAAAATTCTTCAATTTCTTCTTTTCAGGATGACTTGTGGTGGGTGCATAAGTTTGAATAATCTGAGCCTGGTATCTTTTCGAGAGTTGGATAACAAGTCGTGCAGCTCTGTCAGAGGAACTTTCAACTTCTACAACTTTATCCTTCAGTTTCTTGTTTATTATAAATCCAACACCACTAGTTCTGCCAGTATCTGTCCCACGATAGTAGAAGAGATGTCCACTTCTCAGTTCAATGAGATCTTCTCCTTTTCTCCTTACCTCACTTAGCCCCACGATGTCCCACTTGATCCTTTGTAGTTCCTCTTCCAATTCAAGAAGCCTTGAATCAGAAGATAGGGAGCGTCCATTGTACGTAGCCAAGGTCAGCATCAGATGGCAGCCTAGTCCGGTCCTCCGGGGATTCTTAGCACCCTCTGCCTTCATGTCGCACTGGCCGCTGCCTTGGCCAGGTACATTCCAGCTGCCGGAGACTGAGGGCCAAGATTTAAGTTGTGGAATCATTTTGGAGGGGTTTGGCCATAACTCACCACGCTGGCCAAGCGGGTTGGTGAGTGTGGGATAGAATTTCCTCTAATCCCGATGGTATAGTTATACCGCTATTGGCGGTCGTCAGAGCCCCTTTAGTGGGAACAGGATGCACCACGAGAAGGCGGGGTTGACATTTGTCAAGGAGAGGCTGTGATGTTACGCATCACCTGACCTTACATACTTCTACTAAAATAAGAACTACAAAATAAATTTAGCCTCTAACAGCAAAAAATTGGTAGGGGAAGGAAACTGAACACGGGTTTTTTTGCAATTTGGCAACATGAGGGATATTTAGGTTCAAATTGCTCACAAAATTATGAGTTATAAATAAGTTAACCCTTAACCACAGGTGATCTATTTTTGGAATGCTATCAAAGTTTAGACATCTGAAAGACACTTGCCCAAAATTCGAATTGTATAAATGCTTTAGGGTAGGAAATGTATTGAATACTTAGTGCATCGTATTTTTAAAGAATAAAAACAATAATATAGGGGGAAATGAAGTTTAATCTGGATTCTGTACTTCTACATAACAAAAACTTGGAAAATTATGTTTTTTGTACAATTGGTCTTAAACAGTGCTGAGACAGGCCGAGCCTGAAGTCGATTCCGGGTTCGAACTATGGTCGGGCTCTGAGGGAGCAATTTCGAATGATTTACCATAATGATATTCTTACACTTTCAAGTTAGTAAAGAAGTTTCTTTGGCTACTGGGTCTGGGTGAAGAGTGGGGGCTCAGAAGGGCTATTTATTCTGGGTTTGGATAGAAAATGCCATAGGACACACATTAGTGGATTTCCACAGCATAAGAAAAGCTTCAAGAATTATAAACACTAGCTAGCAGATAGCTCCCCGACAAAATTTTTCCCTCTGGCTCCACGCAGCAGCTCCCTGATAATTCCATTAAGCATTGTGCGTAGATTGCAGAGCTGCCTGATCTTTCTGCATGCCTGATCACCCGATTTTTCTAGATGCCCAGCAACCCAAAGAATTTCAGAAGGAAATGCATTGGTCAAAGAAAATGTATGATTATACTATAGAATTAGATATCCCTTCCCCACATACCAGTTAAGAAAAACATCAGCTAATTGCTGGGGGAAGAGGAGAAAAATCTGGAAGAGGAGATTTTTTTTTATTATTATTATTAATGCCTAAACAGTCTTTGGGTTTGTTTGGGCACCCGCTCTGTCTTGGAATATAAAATTAAGGCTCATGAGGGCTTGTGCTGACATACTTCGGGCTGGGGCTTTTCAGCTATGTCCAAAAGTTGTAATAATTAGCAATAAAAATAAAACTAATGGTGTATTACATACAAAAATGAGTGATACACATTTTAAAATGTATGAAAATAAAATTCTAAAATATTTTCAAAAATTACACAACCCAAACAATGCACGTTTCTAAATCAATTTCACAATCTTTGCATGTTTTGTAAGTGCATCCACGACACACAGCCACTTTGCACATGATACACAAATACTCAGTTTTCCTTTTTAATGCTGGAAGGCATAAAAACACACTTTTCTCATTTTTAAGCACTCTTCCTCATTAACAGATTCCTTGTCTTCTGTAATGTCGAAAATTCAGTGAATACACAACTGTATTTCCCATTTGAGTTTGCCACCTTCTAGCCGCCTCCTCATGTGCAACTGAATAATTATTTTGCCAGTTTCTTTAAAAACTGCACTCTATCAATATTTGTACTCTTACTGTGACACATATAGTGTAAATGCATTGTTTATACTTACATGAAGCATCTGAAAGAACACTGTCATGGGACATCACTGGGTGCATCTATTACTACTATAAATAGAGCATTCTTCATTTAGGGCATTCACTACACACTCTTTGTTAAATTGCAATGCATTGTAATTTCCAGCTTTTGTGTTTTTTCACTTTTGCATGCTATTATATGGTGCATGGAGGAGACCATTTTTTTTTTTTTGGAGACATATGACAATTAACATAATGTTCTTTGAAAATCCGGACATGTTTAATCCAACTTCCTTGCTACTTGATGGTAGTAAGTGCTTTTGGAATCTCTCTTTCATTCTTTTTAAAAATTCCTATGTAAGTCATGCTTTTTTTCAACAAAACATCCACCAATTTAATAGAACTGAACCAACTATCAGCCGTGATGTTTGTTAGAATTGTATAAAGGCTGACATTAACACAAAAAGGCCTGTGTTGGTTTGAAGTATTTCATCTCAGTTTCTGATAAACCTGTGGCATTCGTATATTTTCTGCAATAAATGTATCCTTTGTAAAACTAATTGTTATGTGCATCAATTACACATAAAATCTTAATCCCATACTTCACTTGTTTCGAGGGGAATGTACAACTTAAATCTGCGTCTACCTCAGAAACCCACCAACATTTCGTCCACACAAACAGAAGTTCCAGGGTTGTACGTATACTAACTGACAGTTTTTCGCACACTTTCTGAACAATTCAGAAATAGCTACAGCGTGATCATATTTTATTTTCACTCACTTCTTTATTCGTGATTATCAAATCATAAGCAAACCAATATGAAAGCAAATCACTTTTGATTCATAACAGCACAAAATATGTCACAGCCTGTTTCATGGTCGTGACACATTTCATGCTGTTTTTTTCAAACATGTCATAAGCTGTTTCAATGTCTCTATGTTTTCTCTATTTGATTTGAAAACTGAAATGTACATCAACAGTCCAGAAAAAGCTTAAGCTTTTAACTTCATCAAATCCACATTCTGAACTTCACTTCTGCTTTTATCTGAATATTTCATCCTCTGCCTTTCAATTTTACAACTTGCCCAATACAGTACTTTTTGAAATAATAAATTTCAATAATTGATTATTTCACATGATTATAATTTGTTTCTCACTGCCAATTTTATTCTGGGAAATTGTACAATTATATTGTGTTTCTGAGTACGACTTCTATTCTCAAATGGTTCAGTGCACCACTAATATCTATTTTTACCATACATTTTTTCTCTCTCTCATTTTCTTGTTCATTTACATCAGTCATTTCACTCACATCTAAACTGGAAAGTCCCTATCTCAGTAGAACTGATGTGTTTGCTCTCAACCACAAAATTTTCCTCACAGTTACCTAAACCACTTCCAATTTCACCCAGACATTGTTTTACAGTATCCTCATAATCCACATGTCTGTACCTTACTCTTTTATTTGGCTCTAGTTTAACATCCATTTTGGACATGTCTCAAAAAAGTTACACTAGCTGAGTTTTGACGTCTGACAAACATCTTTTCACTTTAATGAATGCCACCTTCAACTAATGGTGTCAAAATAGCAGACACCCCAGCAGCAAGTGAAGGTCAAGATCATTTGAAAATACTGGGGCCATGCAACAGAAGTTAAGGCTTTGACAATCAATTATGTATTCAAGAGTGTCTCTTAGACCCTCTAAATCCAGTTAAGAGTTAATTCAAATTTGTTGTTTGAAACCTTTGTATTTTAATGTGTATGTGCACCAACTGTTACAAATTTTAACGTGTTAAACTTTACAGATTATCTTATTTAAGGACTAAAGAATAACGAAAGTGTACACAGAGAAATGTTAACCATTGTTTGAAACTGTGAAACATGTTTCACAACTGATGATAGACATTAGTTATTTGGCTTTCTAAATGACTGAAATATTTTATCTAGATACAAAAATTAATGTCTGAGGAAGTACTATCTCATTTTACCCACGTTTTCATTATAAAGTGAATTTAGTAGAAAGAGCAGAGTGTATTGTGATTGTCCTGCTTATTTATTGACAATTTTTGGTGCAGCTACCAAACATGGCCAAAGAGCAGAACATAAACTTTGGTTCATTGAACATAAACTTTGGTTCATTGAACATAAACTTTGGTTCTTCATTGTAGTGCAAACTACTTTCATGTAATTCAGTGACAACTCAGACAATTTGTTTTACAACACTCATAAAATACAATGAGAAATTTAGATGTTACTCACCCATCCTGACAACAGGACATGATTTTTTGCATTCTTGTTTGCATCGCTTGGGCTTGCATTTGTCACTGTTCACAATAGCAATTCTGGTGAGTTTATCTTGAGTGGACATTTTTGTGTATCATAGATTTTATTTCCTTAACCTAAAAGAAAGATAAAATCAAGATATTTTATTCCCCACTCTTGCAAACAGCCCATGACAAAACTATCAAATTTGTATTTAAAATAGCAAATTTAATACTTCTGCAGATTACAGATACACTCTACTTGTTTTCTTTCACATTATAACTTTTTTTCATGTTAATTGCTGGCATTTTCTCTTTATTTCAGGGCATAAAAATGATATTTAACTCTTAGAAGAATTCCTAATATCCTTTTATCACGCACTGGTTATGTTATGGAACCGTAAATGGTGGAACGTTTTGGTAGTTGACTTCTACATTCCTCAGCCTTGGAATGAAACATGTGGAATGAACCATGTGGTGTTTGCATCAGTTGTTGCAGGCTTCAAAATAGCTTTCAAAATAATAGGAATCTGAAAGGGAGAGCATCCATATTGCAGGTGTTAGGGGTAAGGTAGATTTCAGTGCATTCACTGTACCTAAGGGCTTTCTGATTACTGAACGGAGTGATAAACTTTACATTTTGCCAATCCGGAATCACAGATGTATGTATAGCTGATAGTTAAAACTGAAAGAGAGGAGGAAGGGTTGCCTTTCTTAACATCAGTGATATGTTCCACCAATCGCCGGTTGATTCTGCAATACTACCAGTGTAGTGGGTAACACCTGTGGAAAGTAGTAATTGTTAATTACCTTTAATAAGAACTGTAAAGAAACAAGAATAATTTTATGAATTTTAATGTCATGTAAATACTTAGACACTTTTAATGGTTAAATTTTAATGTGAATATGTAAATAATTAAGAACCCTGCAATTTAAGAATATGTCAAACTATGAGATCTTTGATTTTAACAAGAATTAGTGTGAAGCAAGTAAGCAACAATGAGATTTTTTAAAACTATCCGCTGGATTCTGGTTCATTAAAAAAAATTACAAATTTTGAATTTTACTACACTTTTTAAAGATTTGCAACAACTCAATTGTTAATACTTTGGGATTTAGTTGTTATCAAGCTGATTTTTTTTTTCATATCAATGAAGAGCTTATTTATAAACAGGACTTAATACGACATAAAACTCACCATAGTATTCTCCAAAAATATAAAATCAGAATTTTTTTTTAATAATCTTTAAAAAAATTTTACACGTTGAATTTCCAATACTCAATGAAACTTAAGTGGAAAGCTAAAACTGTCATATTTACAAGTAAGCTGTTTTATCACAACTTTTCAGAATATATGATCCATAGAGAGCACCACAGTTGCATTAAAGAGACCACCATGCTCACAAGCGAGATGCCAAGGTTTGCATTCATCTGCTGTCTACTGTAACAGGGAGATGAGCTCATGATGATGTCCACAGTAGATGAAGTTTTGAGGAGCTGATCATTGCCAGACAGGCCGTACCTTTTTAATTATTTTCTTTAAATGTTCTTAATTTAAAAATTATCTAAGCGTGTTTGAAATTTTCAGTGTTAATAATAGTGAAACCATGTGGTCACTACAGTAAATGTCTTTACCATTAGTTTTTAGAAAATGCATTGCATGCAGAATGCTCAGAATTCAAAAACTTTAGGAGGCTAAAATAATGTTCTTGGAAGTTTTTAAATCAGTATTTAAATTAAATAAGTTTTGATATACGGGAATCAGAGTGACCTGGAGGAAATCAGAAGAAAAATATGTGGTACATAAATGTTGTGACTCCCATTCAAGAGTTAAATAAGTAGAATAGCTTACTTGAGGTAAGCCTATTGTTTCATAAATACATTACACTTTTCAGAATGCATCACCATGCATGGTAAATAAAGATGCAAATATAAAATATATATGATCTGTACAAATTGCTCTCATTATTTCAGGAAACTGGAACTTGAGCAGTTCTTGCATTAATACTTCAAACAGAATAGTAAAATTTGAGTATTTACAAAACCTTGGAGAAAATTTTATTATATTTTTAAATTTCAAGATTTTTATTTAAGCACTATGTCTCAAAATCGCAGTTTAAAATGTTGAAAAGTCACAGTAAATGGTAACTTAAATTTTGCATGCATCTTTTTAATAATAATGCACTCTGATCACAATATATATTGCAGAGCTGCCAACTTTTCGAAGTCAAAAACCGAGACATCAGTGCATGTTCAGAGGAGCATGTATTTACAACTTATAAATAATAAAATTATATATTATAGGTTTAAGACCCCACCTTCCCCCAAAAGCAGCTTCTCTTCAGTTTTGCATCGATCTTGGATGACCCAAACAATAGCAGAAAAAGCGGGAATTCCCTGAATCCAAAGAAGAATCGCATGCATGAGTAAAGAGTGACTGAGAAATTTAAAAACACGAATTTTATGGAAAATTAAATGAGAAAAATTGATAGTGCAATGCTCACTCTGCAGTGAAACAATTTTACGGGGCACAGAAATGGTGCGGATTCCACCGTGGACAGATTAAATACTGATGTAGAAATTTAATAACATTTAAATAAAAGGGAAAGGGGTGAAAACCATTGCTCTCCATTGATTAGTTTTGAAGAAGCATGTATTAGAAGTAGGGAAATATGCATTTTGTTAGAAAAAATTCTTAAAAAATACAAAGTCGCTCCTTTTCACTATTACCAAAGATATTAACATGATAACACACACACAGAAAACATCAAAAAATAAAAATATAATCAGGCAGAGAGAAAAAATAAAGGAAAGTTGAAAATATTTAATACGTTGAAATGTAAAACAACGTGACATTCTCATCGCTACTACAGTAGTTATTTTCAGTGTGATTATGAACATTTGCCAACTTTTTTCCGTTTTTTCCAATGTAAACATTTTTTTTTGGTTTAACGACCACTGTAAGCAACTCAATGGGCTGTATGCAGTTGCCCATCCCTAATTTAGGGCCACTGATTGCAGAGAAGGGAGAGAGCCAGTGCCGTAAGACAAACACAGCATCCATGCCTCATTAGGATTCAAACCCGGACCCCTTTCGGATGAATGATCAGAACTCAGAAGCCATCGCTTAGACCACTGCGCCACGGGGGTAGCGGAAACATCTTCAAAATAAGAAAATAAACTCGACACAGAGGTTTAATAATGTGATTTCATTGAGACTTTCGATTTTCATACCATACTCGATGGTATGAAAATCAGTCCATATCGGACCGATGATTTCCATAGTAACTACGTAAAATCCATATTTGGAGTCTCGTATTCTTTCTTCCCTACGCATGGTCTTACTCAGTGTCAAACGGAATGGTGTGCATGGAGAATTTACCGTGCCAAAGTCCTAATGATGATCGGGCACAACAGTTCTGGCGTACAATGGCGCAAAATCTGCCTTTTGCAGCAAGATGGCGCAAGACTATTGTTTTGGCGCGCATTGAGGCATAATTCCCATTCCCTGCACGAGCACCGTGGACGTGACGCCATATACCAATACTTCAGCTTTCTAAGCTACTGACTGTCTTGCTACCTTCACAGGGCTCGTGACCTTGGAGCTTGAAGTGCCATGTATTAACAAAAAACATGTCTCTATTCGTTAACGACTCCCACATACAGCTTGTTCATGCTGGAGAAAAATGATCGCTGCTATCATTAATGAGGGGGAAAATACCATGCATAATAAATAAATAAAAAAAAAAAAAAAAAAAAGGGAGACCACAAAACCGGATTTCCGGAAAACATTTTCAAAATCGGATAGAATCCGGGTAAACCGGGACATTTGGCAACTCTGAACATTATCATCACTGATCTAGAAAAGTGTATTATGTAGGATTTTCAAATCAGATATCAAACACACACAGCACAAAGTCTAAATGCATTAACCGTGTTTATTTTAACTTAAAAAGTGCTTAAAAAGCTGAACTACTGAAATGGTCATATGAGAGTTTTCATATTGTGATTTATACAAAATTTGTAAACAAGAGTAAATAATTATTACCCAAAATAGTGGATATGTTTTTCTTGTCTGTATGTTGCTGGTGGCATTTATTTTACATAAAGCCAGAGATAAAGAGGTACATCTACATTATATATTAAATTATATATATAAAATAAAATACATTATATATTAAAATAAGCTGACAGAACATGTAACTTCTGCTGCATTACAATTGCTGCCTTTATAGCATATTATCACTGTTGTGTAATTACACACAATTTTCTTTAAAAAAATCAAACGGTCATTTTGTTAGAAATTCAGAGTCAATTTATGTTCTTGATATTTATTGCATATTGTCACTACTGTGCAATTAATTACACACAATTTTCTTTAAAAAATCAAACGGTCATTTTCTTAGAAATTCAGAGTAAATTTATATTCTTTATTTATTCTTGCATTAAGTTACACACCACTTTAATAGACATTCACATAAAAAAAATTGGCACTGTGATAAAAAGAAATGAATTGTAGATACGGTATTAGTTTGGTTTCATATAATTTATTATATGAAACCAAACTAATACCATATTAATTTATTATATGAAACCAAACTATCAGTGGTTTCATATAATTTATTGGAGTTTCTTGATAAAATGCAAATCTTCCAGCTTCTTGTGATCTCCTGATCTAATTTCAGTCAATGGAGTACACACTTTTGGCTTTAAATTTGTTGAAATGACATTTTAGAATTGGAACCAACTCACTGTTCAGTGCTTTCTAATATCCATTTGCAATAGCAAGTAAAGTTGTTTTAACAGCACAGCTGTTGTTTGCTACGAGGAACTTCCAGTTGCGAGCTGAAAAGGCAGAGGTTAGGTAAAAGTGTGAACCCCATGCTCCAGGGTTACAGCCAAGCAGAAAAACATTCAACTAGGAAATATCATATGACACAGGAGAATGGCTTGTGAAGTTTCAAGCTGTATGTTAATCAGCAAACTCCTTTTCCTGTCCCTGCGCAACATTCTGCTACACTTTATGAATAGATTTTGCCAAGATATGATCACTGTTTTTCACACCACAGATGATGTCTTAGCAAGATCTATTCGGTAAGTCAAGGAGAGAGTTACATGGAGCCAAGAAATGGAATTTATAGATTAACGTACAACTCAAAGTACCACAAGACTTGTTAATTTAACTCAGACTTTTACCTATCCACTGCTTTTTTGGTTGATAACTGGAAGTTTCACATTGCAGACGACAGCAGCAGTAATGTGCAGAAGGTGGGGGGGGGGTGCAACAGCCCTGGGCATCCGATCAAAGAGTGAAATATGTAGTTTCTGAAATTTTAAATTTTCTCTGTTAACTTCTTTTTTGTCCTCATGCGGCCTCTTTGTGTGGTAACGGTGTTGAAAGGAGCATAAGATGCCTTAATGAATACATTATTTTGCACTAAGACCATTGTAAAATACTTAGTTATATTTGTTTATGGTTTTATTTTGCTTTGCGGCATGATATCAAAGTGTTCGATATATTTTAATCTGTATCAAGTATTCATGCGCATAAAATGATTCTAGTATCAGGGGCATACAATCATAGTCTTAGGGGTACACAATCAAGGAGTTGGCCCCAGGAATCACCAAACCTTTGCATGGCACTGGACAGCAGTACCACGAAAACTTTATGTGCTATTGCATAAGCTACTGGTGAAGCATCAGGCAGGTAGGTACTGATTTTCAAATTCCATTTTGACAAATTTAAAAACCAAAAGTGTGCACTCTGTAAACTGTTATAGGATCATGAGATCACAAGGAACCAGAAAATATGTGTTTTAGAAAGAAACTCGGGTATATTACATGAAGCCGTTATAATAAACTAACACTCAAATGGTACTAGTTTCCCTTAAGGGCTTCATACAATTTACTTGAGTTTCTTCATGAAACCCATGTTTCCCAGTTATTTGTGATGTTATGATGCCATATCAGTCAAGGGAGCATGAACTTTTGCAGTTTACAGTTGGTGGCAAAAATTGTGGACAGTTTTTGAAATTTTCATGTTTTGCAACTTAGCAGGCTTATAAGGAAATGTTATTTTGCACCAAATGCAAATGTTTATATGTCAATTTAAAGAAAATTGAATGCTGAATTAAGTACAAACAAAACAGAATGCAAATATATGCAGTACAAAAAAAGTTATGCAGGGAATACTGCAATCATGCTGAATATACTGTAATGCATTTACGATTTCAATATACCTTACTAGCATACCAGTACTTAGTAGGGTAGCCTTTATTCTTTAAAACTGCATCACACTGACATCTCATTGAGCCAACAAGTGTTTGAAGCTCTGCCTTTGTTATTGCGTGGTGTCAGGAAGCAATTATAGGCTCAATTAATTGCCTTTTATTTGATGGACTCCTCATTCGTTCAAGCCTTTTCAAACGGTGCCACAAATGTTCTGTCGGGTTCAGGTCAGGGCTGTTTCCTGGCCAGGTCAAGAATGGAATGGAAATCAAAAAGAACTCAGTGGGAAGGAAGATTAAACAAAATTTCTTCAAGTGGAACTAGAACCAAAGGAATGCATCTGGGTAAAGCCTTAAGTGATTTAACAAATGGAATGGACTTTGTAGTGAACCACTGATTGCCTATTTTTGCTGTGTGGCAGGGAGTTGAATCCTGCTGGAAAAGAAATGGTGCATTGTTGGGAAAGAGATCCCTGATGGAAGGTAGCAGTTTTGGTTCCAGGATGGTGTCAATGTAATTTCTTGCGTTCAGCGTGCCGTCGATTACATGAAGGTGGCAAACACCATTTGCTGCAATACATGCCCAAATCATAACGCTTGTTGGGTGCTTTACATTGGCCTCCACGCAGTCAGGATGTAGCTCTTCTCTTACTCTATGTCTCACATATTTTCGGCCATCACTACCAAATAAGGATATCTTACTTTTGTCACTTCAAATAACTTGCTCTCACTGATCGTTCGTCCATCCAATGTGTTCTTTTGCTCACTGTAGTCATTTCTTGTGCTGCTGTAGATTCAGATATGGCTTTTTTTCTCAGAATGCTACCTCTCAGTCCTATATCTTATAATCTGCTCCTTATGATTCTTGAACTGACAGAAACACCAGTTGAACACAGTTCAGCTCTGATAGCCTCAAATGAAATGAAATGTTTCTGTCCTTCAGACACAATCTGTTTATTCTTCTGTCATCAACAGCTTTTGTGCACTTTTTTTCTGCCTTTTCCTGGTTTGTTTTTCAGTGACTTTGTTTCCTGATAACGTAAACAGCACTTTCGTACACCAGATGTTGTCACTGACCCACCTACTTGCGTTGCAATTTCAGCATAAGAAAGACCCGATTCATGTAATAAAACAATCCTGATTCTTTTCATGGTGACCAATCAACACTTTTCTTTGGTGCCATTGCTGTAACTTATTATTTACATTATATTTAAAGAAATACTAAAGATATTCACACAATCTACAATTACACTTCTCTTACACCGCTAACAGTCTTTCTTCTACAGAACAAACAGTAGAACTGACTTTCCTCAACTTCTCACAAGATGTATAGCAGCTACTGCCATTTGATTGGTTCCCAGAACAAGGACTGTGATTGGCCAGTAAGGTTTGCACTTACAAGCCGCTTCTTAACTGAATCACACTTTTGTTTCTTTTTTAGACTAAAGTAAGCATAACGTTTTTTGTACTGCATATATTTGCATTCTGTTTTCTGTATTGAATTTAGCATTAAATTTTCTTTAAATTGACATATAAACATTTGCATTTGGAGCAAAATCACATTTCCTATAAGCCTGCAAATTTACAAAACATGAAAATTTCAGAAAGCGTCCACAATTTTTGCCACCACTGTAAATCTGTCAAAATGAAATTTGAAAATTGGTACCTACCCACTAAGATGCTTTGGTAACTCCTGTTTGCAATAGCACATAAAGTTGTTTTCACTGAATACAGGTTGTCTGCTACATGGATCTTCTGGTTGCATGATGACAGTCTGCTCGACTTTATGTTTCATGCTTCCCCAAGTTCATTATGTTTCATAATTTATTATATTTTCAGCTACATTTTTGAACTTTCATTTCAATTCCGATGAATGCTAGAACTGCCTTGAGTTTTGAACTTCCATCAGAATTCTGATGAGAGCTGGATGTGTGCAATTTAAAAAATGCTTCAAGTTTGATCTACAAATATCTAGTGTCAGAACTTTCGAAGAGCTAAAATAGGATCCAGCAAGAGATGCATTCAGAATGCAGCTACAGCTCAGCTAAACAAATCTACGGACATTAAGCCTAGGAACAAGACGAAAACAAAGTTGGAGCTCAGATCAGGAACATATCCGGTAAACTTAATCTTATGTTTATATCTACCGACTGAAATAGTGTATCAGTAATATTACCGAACACTTGTCATTTATTCCCTATAAAGGCAAATATACATGAGGAACAGAATAATGAAAGCATACAAACACTTCAAACCTCAAACCACATATTTATAGCATGACACGTTAAAGCCTAAATACAAAATTTGTCTAAAGTTTTACACAATTTGACAATTCCCATCACTTCTGTAGCACACTCTCTTCTCTGTAAGGGCAAAATCATTCCCTGCTGTTCATCAGGGCTATATAAGAGAGAAGGGCTAGTCTGTCGCTTTGTGAAACCAAATGCCATCACAGTCCTCATGTGAGAGGCTGGGGGACCAGTAGTGACATCACTGTGCTGCTAGGACATCTTCAATGCTGATGGGCTATCATTGTGGGCAGTTTTCTAGCCAGCGCTTTATTTCACGAACTGCATTATTTTATTGTTTGCGATACATTTATTAGTGTACATGCAAAAAACATAATTGTGCAAATATTTAATAGTATGTAATATTTAATAGTATGTAGCAAATATTTAATATTTAATAGTATTTAATATGTATGCATATAGCTAGTTTAGCTATCTAAATTAGTGAGCCTTTTTTTCTTTTTTTTACAAAAGTTTTCAGATGTTGTTGCAACATGGCAAAATACACACAGGTACTGGAAAGGGCAAGATATTGTATTTCATGCTTTTCCTTGAAATAACCCAGTGCTGGTAAAAGAATGAACAAGTGCTGATGACTGGAATTCATTAATTAAATGTTAAGTATGCCACAATCTGTAGTGAACGTTTTCACAGTTGTGATTATGAAGATAATATGAAAAATCGATTACTTGGATTGCCTTTGCGGAAGATACTCAAAGCTGGTGCTGTGCCCAGTGTAAATGCATCTTCTTTAATTTCTGAAAAAATAACACTGAGTGTCCCAGAGACACAGGAAAAGAAAAATTGTTCAAAATGCTTTGGAACGATACAGTGAATTAAGCCTAAAGAAAGCTTATCTGGATACTAAAGGTGAAACGAATGCTCGGGTACAAACTGTGGAATCAATAGCAATGTAAAGACTGCAGAGTGCAGTAACTGTAAGTATTTACAAATGTAATGATATAATGAAAAAAACATTTCAACATTTAAGAAAGATCTCCAAACTATAAGGCAGGAAAAAAATAGAAATCGCAGTTTCTTTTCAGCGATCAAAAAGATGGGCCACTTCTAGGAGATCTGTAATGTCTCAAACTCAGCAATTAAGAAGCAATATGAAAATATTTCAGAAAAGGAAATGCAAATTCAAAAATTTAGATAAATGTGTCAACCACGTTTTCACGAAGACTCAGTTCGAATATGCCCAATACTGTAATGTTAGAAACATATGTTTAAAGAATATTTTGTTCCTTTTATATTACAGAGATGATAGAGTTTAGTTCTTTCTCATTACTGCAGGGTTTTGGCTTTATGTATTTTTTCTTGCCTGTTCCACTGATTTGTTCAGAGTTCCTGTGGATCAGTGACTTTTAAAAACACACAACCAACCCACTACTGCAGCACGACTACATCATCACCTCCAACTTCCAGCTTCAGGGGAGCCAGCTCTAAGGATCAGCCCTCCTCTTCTATAGCCCTAGTTGTTCCTAGGTGATGTGTGAAAGCATTAATAATTGTCATGACTGCAATTAGAACTACACACTGGAATTTCCCTTTCAGTCATAACTGCTGGCTAAACAGCTGAGACTTACCTGATGAATTTTGCAACATTATAAAAATGTAGACTTGAAGCAATATATGGAAGAAAACCAAAACAATGTTTGCTTTTTGACAATGTGAATGACATAAAAAGAATGTACTTCATTGTTAAATACAATAAAATCTGGATAATTTTTACTTCATTTTTATGTTTGCATTTAATTCATCATGTTTCCATTTTGCATAAAGTTTTCTGCTTTCACCTGTGTTTTCAAATATGTAATCATTCACACTTCCTATGAAAATATTTATTTATGATTTAGCAATTTGTTTAGTTTTTCCTCTAATAATGATACTTTTGTTAGCTGTTCATGGCTGGGAGTGAAGTAGAATCATGCAATTAATGACTTCATGACTTCCACTAATTACTGTCAGCACCGAAAAAACTTAACGAAAAATAAAGAAGATGACTTTATTAAGATACATTCTTTGTCAAATTTTCAATCTACACACTAGACCATCAGGAGTTCATGCGCCATACTACTTAAACAGGTCTGGCGACTTAGTATGGTTGATTTGCCATCTAGCATGGTCATTGATGTTGCTACCTTGTGTCTTGTAAATTTCCAGGGATTCTTTTAATTTCTGGATATCAGAATGGGATTGATGCTTAATAACTTAGTAAGGACTTCCAGTCCCTTTTGTGGTCAGTTTGTTGTATGCAGCGTTGGCAAGTTTGTTGCCAAAAGTGGAAATAACTGCAGTAAAAACAGGAAAAAAACCGTCCCTGCAAAAATAGGTTTTTGCCAAAGTGGCAAAAATTGGGATTTATTGTGTTTATTTATGAGACATATAATCAAGTAATTTTTGTTTTCTACAAATGATCTTAAAGGGAAAAAAATAAATCTGAATTTTTAAAACTTGATTTAAGGGTTAAGTATTATTTTTTGACATAAAATACATTTTTATCACTTTGAAGCTGATTTAAGGAAAATATGAGTGCAAAATACAAATTATGTGCTTATAAAGGTATAATTTTGTTTAACCAATTCATAGGGATGAAAATCATTCCCTCATTCAAAACAATAATCAAAGTCAAAAGCTATTAATAAACTGCTCATGTTTATACTGAGAAATTATTAAGAATATTTCAAACATTCCCTCTATATTTGAAATTCCTCTCTGTAAATTTCAAGTCCTGACTATATTACACTGCTGGACAATTGCTAAGGACGGATCATAAACGGCTATATAGCGCATAAAAAAGTAAGTGTGGTTGGATGCTAAGTGAAATAAAATAATGTCAGAATGCCAGGACATTACAAGAAAGACAATTTACTGTGCTCTGAAATCCAGAAGGCTTTGGAACGTGTTCAAGGGACAAACAGGCCATTTTGTGCAGAATACGTAAAAGTGAAAAAAATGCAATTACCGTCCGCAGGCGTTCCGGCGTAAGATGTCAATACGGGATATGACCACCATGGAGGGCGATGCAAGATTCCACGCGTCGTGTCATGCTTTGCACAACATTATCAAGCAGCTGTTGGGGTAATTTATCCCATTCCTGTCAGTGCACGGATGAGGGTGTCCTTGTTTATTGGAGGGCATTGGCGACCAGCAAGACTTCTCCCCAAAGCATCCCACACATTTTCAATGGGATTCAGATCTGGAGAACGTGCTGGCCATACAAGGCGTTGAATATCCTCGCTCTCAAGACACTCCTGGACAGCGACTGTTCGATGACATGTTGCGTTGTCGTCCATGAAAAAGAATCTATCACCGACAGCACCACGGAACATGCGAGCATGAGGTAGCAGAACATCATTAATGTATCGTTGGCCAGTCATAGTCTCAGTTGGAAGCACATAGAGGGACGTACGGTTATTGATCATGATGCCAGCCCATACCATGACACTACATGTCGGATATCGGTCCCTTTCCTGTATGATTGCTGGACAATATGCAGTACCACTATCACGCCAGATCAGTTGTCGTCGACAATCAGACGATAGACTGTATGTATCTACTCTTATCTGAGAAGACGACAGCAGACCAGTCGTTATCAGTCCAATTGCGATGTTGATGGCACCATTGCAAACGGGTGGTACGGTGACGTCTGGACAATGGTAAGCAC
Source organism: Macrothele yani (assembly GCA_039090855.1). Classification (NCBI taxonomy): domain Eukaryota; kingdom Metazoa; phylum Arthropoda; class Arachnida; order Araneae; family Macrothelidae; genus Macrothele; species Macrothele yani. Next base: position 130,851,610 of record CM076995.1, on the reverse strand, counting down.
ACAACAGGACGGCGGGCGTATAGTCCTCCTTCATGCAAACTTCTGGCGACAGTTTTTCGGGAGATCCGCTTGCCAGTAGCAGCCATAAACTGATTTGCTACCTCACTAGCTGTGCTGCGCCGGTGTCTTTTTGTTGATAGCACTATGTACCGATCTTCTGCAGGTGTCGTACTGTGAACATGACCTCCCCCGTGACGTTTGCTACACTCTCCATTTGTTTGAAATGATTTCCAAAGCCTTGAAACAACACCGTGGCTGACGTCTAACTCCCTGGCAACATCTGTTATTTTTCGCCCTTCTTCAATCTTGCCAATAATACGGCCACGCGTAAAATCATCTAGGTGATGTCTGAAAGACATACTAAAAAACTTGCAAGTTCGTCAATTGATTCTTTCCCTTTCAACTTTGCGTTTGAACAACAACGGTCAATACGCGTCAAATCCTTTATATCTCTTATCAGCGCTATGACTTCACGAACAAGTTCGGCAATCCAAAATTTGCATATGCACAACACGTCTTACTGTATCCCGCACTTATGCTAATTTCCACATTTTCCTGCCTTCCATTTTATGGTTGCTATCGTTGCTATTGTCATCCGTCCTTAGCAATTGTCCGGCAGTGTACTTAGGCTAAAATCTTACTTTCTGCAAAAAAATAGTGAAAAAGCATATCAAAGCTCAAGTCTACTAAACTAAGATTTCAAAAACTTATGACAAATTAATCAATGAAGTCAGTTCATAATTCATATTATCATCATCATTGTCAACCATTATCAATTCCACTGCTGGATGAAGGTGTTCCCAAGTTTTCTCCACAATGGTCTGCCTTGTGCCAGCCTCCTCCATGTCACTCCTGCTTACTTTCAAATTTCATCCACCCATCTCCCATGTGGTCTTCTTCTAGGTCTTTTCGTGTCCCTTGGAATCCAATCTAAAATTTCGGCTGTCCATCGATGGTGTGTCCTTCTGGCAGTATGTCCAGCCCATTGCCATTTCAGGGATTTAACTCTGATCATGATGTCTTCCACTCTTGTCATTTGTCGGATCCACGAGTTCCTCTTCTTATCTCTTCTGGTTACACCAAGCATGCACCTCTCCATACTTCTTTGAGTTGCCTGCAGCCTTTGCATGTCTCTTTTAGTTCAGGTCCATGTCTCTGCGCCATACGTAAGCACTGATCAAACACTTTTCTTTTAAGACATAATGGCATATTGCTCTTGAAAATTATGCTGTTTCTTCCAAAAGCTCTCCAGGCAAGTTTTGTACACCGATTAATTTCTTCATCAATGTGACCCTCATTTGATATCTGCTATCCAAGATAAACGTATGTGTCTGTTATCACCAGCTTTTCTCCATCAATCGATAAATCTTCATTTCTTGTAAAAGATTGAACATCACTTTTGTCTTCTGAAAGTTCATTTTTAATCCCACTTCTTTATTCTTGTCAGCAAGTTCCTAGATCATACTCTGCAGCTCTGATGGAGTAGTTCCAAAAATGACTACGTCATCAGCAAACAAAGGTGAGTTAGATAATCTCCATTAATCTTTATCATTTTGTTTTCCCAGTTCAGTGATTGAAAGACATTTTCCAATGTGGCATTAAAGAGCTTCGGAGATATGGTGTCACCTTGTCTCACTCCTTTTCCAATTTTTATGTGTATTGTATTTTCAAACAGCCGAATCTTTGCACTTGCATTTTCATAGATGTTATTAATAATATTACTGTATGCATCTTCAATACCACAGGATTTCAGAGCCATTGTAACTGCTGATGGTTTCACCGAATCAAAGGCTTTTTCATAATCGATAAAAGCCATGCACAATGGAAGTTCATATTCTCTCACTCTTTCAATTAGTTCTCTCAGTACGTGGATATGATCTATTGTGCTGTAGCCACTCCTGAATCCAGCTTGTTCTCTCGGTTGAGCCATGTCCAGTGTTACCTTCAAACGGTGTGAAAGAACTTTAGTGAAGATTTTATAAACCGCTGATAGGTCTGTAGTTCCTGAGGTCCTCAATGTCACCCACCTTTTTTATGTAGCAGGATCATTGTAGCGTTGTTCCAATCCTCAGGAATCTTCCCTCCATTAAGGCATGGAGTGACAATTTGGGCGAGTAATGTTTCGATTTCTCCACTTGCTTCTTGTATGATGTCAACAGTAATTCCATCTTTTCCTGGAGCTTTTCCCCACTTCATGTTCTTGATTGCATGTGCAACTTCTGCTGGGAGGACTGGAAGAACTCTGGTACTGATACCTTTCATGATGTCTGGAGTACATGCATCATCCCTTTCATATAATTTGGAGTAGAAATCTTTCACTCTTGTCAAAATTTCGCCTCTATTTCTTGTTACAGAACCATCTTCTTTTCGCAGTGCCATAATCTGTTTTCTTCCCTTACTGAGATGTCCCTTTGCTATCTTTAAGCTTTGGTTGTTTTCAATTGCTTTCCTCACTAGTTCACAGTTGAATTTCCTTACATCTTCAGTGATACTTTTCTGTACTGTCTTGCATAGCTCTATATACTCCACTTTGGAAGTCATGTCTACTTTAGTTGTCCTCATCTCTCTTCTTTTTTGCATCAACATTTTGGTTTTTCCTGATAATTTGTTCACATGCAACTTGTTCTTAGACCCAGCTAATTTTGTTACTGTTTCCATAAGAGCTTTGGTTACTTTTCTGTTAACTTCAGAATTATCCACTTCTTCCGATGTTAGGCCTTCTAAAGCAGAGAATCTGTTCTTCAGTTCTAACTTGAAGGTATTACGGTGTTTTATAAGGTTAGTTATGTCAATACATTTTGTTTGTCTTATGAGGTTAGTTATGTCAATACATTTTGTTTGTCTTATGAGGTTGCCACGTTCGAGTTTAGTGTTGAGGTGCATCTTACATCTCACTAATCTATGGTCACTACCTGTTTTTTTTTTTCTTTTTTTTTTTGATTGGAGGTTTAACGACCACCGTGAGCAACTCAATGGGCTATAAGCAGTCGCCCGTCCCTAATTTAGGGTCACTGGTTCCAGGGAAGGGGGAGAACCAGTGCTGTAAGACAAACACAACATCCATGCCTCACCGGGATTCGAACCCGAACCCCCTTCGGACGAATGATTAGAGGCCATCGCTTAGACCACTGCGCCCTACCTGTGTTGAACTTGTTTAGCACACTGCAGTCTTCTATGACGAATTTTTTGTTACACATAATAAAATCAATTTCACTTGTTGTCCCATTTGGATGTCTCCATGTCCATTTCCTGTGTGGCTTTTTCTTTCCTCCTTACCTCACTTAGCCCAAAGATGAAAAACCCTTCTGCCTCTGCAAACTCAACGAGAGTATTTCCACACTGGTTTCTATTGCTGTGACCGAATTTACCTACTAAAGTTTCATTCTGTTGCCGTTGTCCTATTTTTGCATTGAAATCTCCCATTATTATCTTCAAGTGCTGCTTACCTTTATTACTTAGATGACGAATTTGCTCATAAAATTCTTCAATTTCTTCTTCAGGATGACTTGTGGTGGGTGCACAAGTTTGAATAATTTGAGCCTGGTATCTTCTCGAGAGTTGGATAACAAGTTGTGCAGCTCTGTCAGAGGAACTTTCAACTTCTACAACTTTATCCTTCAGTTTCTTGTTTATTATAAATCCAACACCACTAGTTCTCTCAGTATCTGTCCCACGATAGTAGAAGAGATGTCCACTTTTCAGTTCAATGAGATCTTCTTTTCTCCTTACCTCACTTAGCCCGACAATGTCCCACTTGATCTTTTGTAGTTCCTCTTCCAATTCAAGAAGCCTTGAATCAGAAGATAGGGAGCATCCATTATATGTAGCCAAGGTCAGCATCAGATGGCAGCCTAGTCCGGTCCTCCGGGTATTCTTAGCACCCTCTGCCTTCATGTCGCACTGGCAGCTGCCTTGGCCAGGTACATTCCAGCTGCCGGAGACTGAGGGCCAAGATTTAAGTTGTGGAGAAATTTTGGAGGGGTCTGGCCATAACTCACCACGCTCGCCAAGCGGGTTGGTGAGTGTGGAATAGCATTTCCTCTAATCCCAATGGTATAAGTTATACCGCTATTGGCGGTCAGAGCCCCTTTAGTGGGAACAGGATGCACCACGAGAAGGCGGGGTTGACATTTGTCAAGGAGAGGCTGTGATGTTACGCATCACCTGACCTTAAATCCCATAATTCATATAAACCCTTTTATCTCTTAAAAAATTAATGACTGACAAAACATTGCATTTACATTTTTTTAAAGAAATAAAAACCGTGGCATAAATTATAATTAATTCCCAAAATAATTTATTTGAATCAACTACTTATATGATTTCTTATTAATTCCTTTCATCCAGTGATGAAACAGATTCTTGGAACACTAATTTTTTTTCAACATTGCAATTGTTTTACATTGTATTTTAAATTGTTTTTAATTAACAAAATTAATAAATGATACTGAGTGATAAGAAAATATTTCACTGTTGATATGACTATAAATCATTGCTATGTAAAGTGCATTATTGTGTTTAGTCCATTTTTGCCTGGTTTTTACCAGTTTTTGCCACTGTCCCAGCAAAAATACCTTTTGCTGGCAAAATGACCAACCCTGGTTGTATGTGTCTATCCAACCCTGTTTCATTTAAACAGCTCTTAATAGTAAAAATGAAAGGCAGTTAAGAATTGCAGAGTCAGTGTCAATTGAAAAAAACAGATCAAGATTATGCAACATTAATGAGCCTAGCAACTGAAACGAACAATGGAAGAACTTAATAAAAATTGAACAACAGCTTAGAAAGAAAAAAAGAAAAAGAGCAGCAATGACAATAGATGGCGCCAGAGACACAAAGAGTCAGAGATTGCGACTGGAGCCCGTGCCTCGATGGCTCTGCTCACTTGAACTGTGGTGGGTGGGTGAGACACACCTGCCTCCTGAGGACGACAGTAGTCTGTTGAAAGTGCTAGATGATTGTGTGTGAGGGGCTGAATGAGTGTGACACTTGCAGTGGGAGTGGCAGGGGTTTTGAAACAGATGGAGTATTTTGTTACTCACAGTTGACAAAGGTTTAACCACCTAGGAATGTAATGTTGTGTAAATATGTACATAGTTTTTTAATTGAATTGTATGAATGAGTAGTATGCTTGTGTGGTTTTTATGGAATTGACGAGCTTATAGTTACATCTCATATGGCTTAAAAAAATACGATGTTTCATCCCCGGAAAAAGAAATCGTAAGCAAGATGTCTGTAAACCTTTGAAGGCCAACAACATTACGATAATTGATGTGCTGGAAGTGTGCTGTGGATGGAAATTACCATGATCTTTAGGGTAAGTGATTGGTGTTTTTTAATAGTATATCGTCCCTATGTTTATTAGGAGATTCAAATTCATGCAGAAATAGTCATAAAGTAATCAAAGTAGTTGCACCTTCGATGCACGATCTTGATAAGAAGAATCCCAAACAATACAAATTCAAATGCATAGGCTGAATTTAAAGATTTTATTGTACATAGTTTAAGGTATAAGAACTTTCAGGTTACCCTAGAACCCATCGTCAGATACATAAACAGAAGAAGAAAGGGAATATGTTGCATGACATGATATGATATAGACACAAGGTATATGATACAGCAACACATGGTTTCAAATTATCTAAACAATGTGGTAAGCATCGTGAAAGAATGAATATATAATGCAGGAATGCATACAATACTACATTGTAATACATAATAGAAAAAGTAATTTGTACATACATACATATCACTAAGCTGTTCTCTGAGATTCAGAGGTTAGCTCCAAAAAGAAATACAAACTTCCAGATATTTTTACTTATTGTTGTCGTATCAAACTTCGCCATTTACAGCGATCTTGACATACAACTCGTGCTTCACTGATATCCATTACACGCCGTACACAAGATCTTTTATACTTCATACTCATAATCTTTTTCTCATGCAGACACTCCTGAATCTGATCCACCCATGTCTTCCTTGGCCTTCCTCTGCCTTTCCTACCTGCCACTTGGGCTGAAAATATTTTCTTAGTAAGCATTTTATCATTTGTACCTAAATTAATTAGTGTTGTTCTCAGGTTTCTGGATATATCTTCATCTGGAGATACAACAAGGAATGCCATAGTAGTAATTGCAATTTCAAGCATCCTCAATTTGCCGGGTGTTACAATAAGGGGTTGGTGTCCTCAGTCAGCTTGTTATCTGTCCCTAGTAGGAAGCAGTTAGAAACTTCATTGTAGTAAATAAACAGCACAAGTCGTTTCACATTAAGTGACTTTGTCCTCAGTCTGCAGTGTATTCGGAGCGGTAAATAGTTTCCAGATTGTCGGTATACATATTAGAGTAGTCATTACAGCATAAATGTTTTTGAGAAGCAATTACAAGGCTCTCAGTGAACAGCAATGAAAAGACAGCACTAGGTGTTACGATAATGGAAGCATCATTCCAAATTGGGTAGTGCAGGCCATCGCTCAAGAGTCAGGACAGTGCAGAATTTGTAAGTCCATTCTTTATCACGTATTTGTGTTAATTTATTCTTGTTGCCAGTGTACATTTTGTAGATCCTATATATTTACTATCAGGAGTGTCAGCGTCAACACTTTTAAGGGGATGCAGTACACACCAAATTTATTTAGGCTCATTACTTGGTCTCTATCTTCTTTGATTTACTTGAAAATGTTTGTAGTACGTATTCCGAAGTCCAGGTGAAAGTTTCTGCAAATGGTTTCAAGAACAGGTGTTATGATTGAATAATAATCTACTAGACAAAAAAACCCCATCAGAATCAATGGTGTTTTTTTTTTTTTTTGGTTTTTTTTTTTTAAGAATAAACTCATATGAAACAACAAATGCAAACTTTATTTGACTGCCAAATTCATTCAACCACTTCAGTAAAGACAATAGTCCAGGTTAGTGATTTTTCTTTTTTTTTTTTGACTGAAGGTTTAATGACCAGCATGAGCAACTCAATGAGCTATAAAGCAGTCCCCCCCCCCGTCCCTAATTTAGGGTGACTGGTTGCAGGGAAGGGAGAGAGCTAGTGCCGTAAGACGAACACAACATCCATGCCTCACTGGGATTTGAACCCAGACCCTTCACGAATGAAACATCATAAGCCAGCGCTTAGACCATTGCACCACCGGGGCGGCCAGGTTCGTTGATGAGCATCACGACTGCACCATTTTTCAGTCGTAAAATGTGAGGCGGAGGTCCATTCATCTTGATCGTGAGCAAAAATTCAACTGGATAGCACACTCTTTCACTCTCATCTTCAGTCACAACTGTGTTTGTAAATGTTGTTGGAATGAGATTCGCGTTGCGAATACTCTTCACCCGTCAGAATCGACAGTTTGTTTTTTGAAAAAAATAAACTCGTTTGAGATGACAAATTCATTCAACTACTTCAGTAAAGACAATAGTCCAGGTTCGTGATTTTTTTTTTTTTTTTGGACTGAAGGTTTAACGGCCATCGTGAGCAACTCAATGGGCTATAAGCAGTTACCCATAATATTTTCACTAACAATGGTCAACGGAATGTTTATTTACATCTTTACATAACGGGGAACAGCTTACCGACATGAATAAACTGGATCGAATGAATATTAAATTGTATATATACACCATACAGTCCAACGGCATAACACAATCAGGTCTTAGAGAGTGTTTGCTATTCCAATGAGACCTTTGATATGAATGCCTCCTAGTGTTGCTTTGCCCAACAGAAAAGACAAGACTTCGAATTATCTCAGTCCCTCCATGCTTCCGCCTTCAACAGCACGTGAGTCAACCGCATGCTTCTTCCACAGACTTTACATGGGAACTTTGCCGCCCTACAACGCCCGAACCATTGCCCCAATATTATTTTTCTCTTTGATTAGCACATCTACATGGCAAGACCTTTATTTTGATGCCTCAATTATATCTTTATGTTCAGCCGTTCTCTCAAAATAGGGTTCACAGTGAAAAACCTTATAGAATTAATATATAGATGGCACCTACATATCTACAAAGTTGTTGGTCCCTCTGGAGAGTAGTTGAGTTTTCTTGGTGGAGCTTCTTAAGAGCTTTTTTTATGATAAAGTTGGGAAAGCCATGGTTGAGGGCGATCTTGAATATTTTGTTAATTTCACATTTATGTCTGCTGAAACTAGATGAATGCGTGATGGCTATGTGCAGAAGGAAATCAACTGAGGAGAGTTTTTGGATGTGCTGAAGAAGCCAGGAAATCAACTGAGGAGAGTTTTTGGATGTGCTAAAGAAGCCAGGAAATCAACTGAGGAGAGTTTGTAGCTTTTTGGATGTGCTAAAGAAGCCAGGAAATCAACTGAGGAGAGTTTGTAGCTTTTTGGATGTGCTGAAGAAGCCAGAATCAATGTAGGTATAGAAGTGAGTTTTCTATACACAGTGTTGCAAGGTGCAAGTGATGGCATCTCAATTAAGCATAAAATTTAGGAATGGCAATTTACCTTCACTTTCTAGTTCAATGGAGAATTTATCTTCTCTAAGACATTTATGCAGTAATGACAATACTCCAATATCTATGCCAACAATCTGGAAACTACAGTCAACTCTGGATATAGTGAACATTTGGCTATAGTGAACCTATATCATTAGTCCCAACCTGCAACATCAGAAATGTACATTAAAATTTTCATTTATAGTGAACCCTCAACTTTGGTTATAGTGAACTTAAAAAAAGTAAAGCTTAAAAAAAATGTACTTGTAATATTAAATTGTTACTTATTTCAAAACAAACCTTCTTGTAAAAACTTGAAAGAATGTGTTGAGAACAATATTGTAGGCCTACTACTCTTTAAGTGCATTGAAGGCCAAAGGTAGGATTAAAAAATTCAGCTACATCAAGCTGGTGTTCCTGCCTGCCAACATCATGTCAGTCTTCTAACCCATGGATCAAGGTGTGATTCACAGCTTTAAAACCTATTACAGAAGAGAAGTAACGCTTCATTTAATCAAAGCCTTGGAATCAAAGCAGAACACATCAATAAACATTCTGAATGCTGTACGTTTTAGAAACAAAGCGTGGAGGAATGTGTCAACTGTCACTATACAGAACTGTTTCCGGAGGTCTGCTTTGGGATACTGGACGTGTGGCATTCAAAGAGGAGGATGATGATGTTCCTCTCAAAGACCTGCTTCAGCATATTGGTGCGAATTCCACTGAAGCTGAAGATTTTATCAATGCAGACTGTGAAGTTATAACGAATTAAATCTCATCGGACGAAGCGATTATCAAGGCTGTGAATGGCAGTTCCAGCAAGGAAGAAAACGAGGCTGAAGATGACGAGGACGATAATGAAGAATGTGTTGTAACAGTGAAAGAGGCGTTGGAAGGTCTTAGGACTGTGCTAAAGTTCCTAGAATGTATGGAAAATGTAGAATAGAGTGTAGCAAAAGCACAAACTCTAGAGCAGGACAGAGAAAATATTTATTAAAACTGTTTGCAGCAAGCAGCGGCACATAACAGACTATTTTCATGTTAATTAAGGTAATGTAAAATTAATTTTGTTTACTTAATTTAATGAATATACACTATGTACAGAAAAATATTTACCTATGTACATATTTTATTTTCTTGCTCACCATTCCACTCAATTCTGGTTAAGAGAAGACACTTCGGTTTTAGTGAACCTCAGACATAGTGAACAAAATATGAATTCCTGCTAATGAACTTAATATAATATGCCACATAATAACGTTCATTAGATAACGTGGAATTTAATGTTTTTTGAACTGATATTAATAAAATATGCGGGTCCGCAGTTCACTATAAGCAAAGTTGAGTGTATTTACTGTTCTGAATACGCGACAGACTGAGGACGAAGTCACTTAATGTGAAATGACTTATGCTGTTTATTCACTACAATGCAGTTTCTAACTGCTTCCTACAAGGGACAGATAACAAGTTGACTAAGGACGCCACCCCTTATAGTAACACCCGGCAAACTGAGGATGCTTGAAATCTCAATTATTGCTATGGCGTTTCTTGTTGTTTCTCCAGATGAAGATATATCCAGAAACCTGAGAACAACACTAATTAATTTAGTTACAAATTACTTTTTCTATTATTTATTACAATGTAGTATTGTGCATATTCCTGCATTCTATATTCATTCTTTCATGATAATTACCACATTGTTTAATTTGAAACCACGTGACACTGTATCATATATTATACCTTGAGTCTATATCATGCCACATAACATGCTCTATTTAAATGTATTCCCTTTCTTCTTTCTATGTATATGATGATGGGTTCTAGGGAAACCTGAAAGTTCTTATACCTCAAACTATATACAATTAAATTCAGCCTATGAATTTGAATTGTGCGGGATTCTTCTGATCAAGATCATGCATTGAAGGCAACTACCTTGGTTACTTTATGAGTCCCTATGTGGTAATTGACTCTTCTTGTGAAGAAGCAAATTCTTTATTTTTTACAGCAGTACTTGTTCTACTCCTAGTAGGATTCTCCTCCAATTGTTCATGTATTTCTTTTGATGGGTAACTATTTTCTAATAAGATGGATTTTAATTTATTTTTATGTTTTTCTATAGCTTCTGAAGATGAATTAAGAAGAAAATATGTTACTCCAAGAAGGATTCATTCATAAAATAGAATGTTCATGTGGAAGAATAGAATGTTCATGTGGAAGAATAGAATGTTCATGCGCACACAGGAGAAACGGGACAGAGATTAACCACCAGAATTAATTAACATAAAGCTGCAATAAGGAACATTGCAAATAAAACAGGATTAGATACACATACAACTGGCCACAAAATGGACTGGGAGTCTTTACAAGTTATCAAGCATCAATCTCACTCTATTATCCAGAAATTAGAAGAATCCCTGAAAATTTACAAGACACAAGGTGGCAACACCAACAAGCATGCTGGATGGCAAATCAATCAGGCTTGGTCACCAGACCTGTGGAAGTAGTGAGATGCAGAAACTCCTGACAATCTAGTGTGTCGATTAAAAATTTGAGAGGTAATGCACCTTAATAAATTTATTCTCTATAATCCCCATTAAATTTTTTCAGTACTGGTAGAATCTTATTTGCTGTGCAAGCAAAACAGTGTGTTGATTTTCTAACTAGGAGAAATATACACCCAACTGCAAGGTGTGCTGGCCTAAAGTATTGTTCTTCACTTACATAATTCATCCAAATTCTAGAACCTTATCTTTAACTATTAGTTTTACATTGCTACCTGTAGTGAATGTTCCCCTTACAAAACCATCCCCCCCCCCCAAAAAAAATATTCCTTATTTTAATCCTAGAATGTAAAATCTACATCTTACACTACAACAAAACAGACTGTATATAACCAGAAAATTGCTTCTCCATATTTTGAAGCCTACCAAACAAAACAGTTAACTACACACCATCTGAATAAAACCTAACTTCAAAGTGAATGTTAACTTTACCAAAGATTTTTTTTTTTATTAGAAGTTTAACAACCACCGTGAGCAATTCAATTTACCAAAGATGAGTTTTGAGGTTAACTTTTCACATGCAAAATCAACCTAACTTAGATTTTTCCAGTCCATCACACAAAAAACTTGCCTCTGCTAAAAATCAGCCTCTAATTTTATCACTTGACCTAGGACACATATGGTGCACTTTTTCATGGAAAAGTATTACATACATTTACACATTCTGTCTCCAGGCTGGAGAATAATCACAGACGAAAGAGCAAACGTTACATTTCGTAGTAACATAAACGTTTAAACAAAATGTGCAAGCAAAGAGCTGAAAAAAAAAAAACTCAAGCTGAAACTGGGCCAAATATCAAGTTGAACTGGAGTGTAACATATATCATAATCAAGTAATACTCGGCTATTTTAATGTTCTTAAAAAGCACTGTTTTATTTATGGATCACTTTAACGCTTGGTTGGCATACCCAAACTGAAAATCACTATGCAGGAGTACCCAGAATTCGTTAAATGGGTCAACCTTGTGCAATGACTTAATGAATAACATAACGCATTTATTTTATATGCAATTATGGCGCCATATACCATAATAAATTTGCAGAAATGTTATTTTTTCTCTGCGAGAACTAACAGCTGCACAGCTTTCCCTTTAAACGGCAGAAACCGCAAATTTTTAAATTGGCCTCCAAAGTAACGACAGAAAAAGATATACACCACTCATCCATTCACTTCGAAACACTGATAAACTGCTTACACTATTCTCTGATTTTTTTTTTCCCTGTATAATGCAAATATAATTCAATGGATTTCAGGAGAAAATAACAAGTGAGAATCTTACGTAAGCCACCGGCCCTAATAAACACGTGAACACCAAGATGGCAAATGTCAACTGCTGCCACATTGATGCCAGGTGCTTTTGCTTTACTTTTAGCTCCTCCCCAACAAGTAGAAAGCATACACTAAATCCTATATGATGGGGTTTTGGCATTCACATTACTCTTACATTAAGACGCACGTTTTACGAATTTCACTACTCTTAGTAAAATTTTGCAATGTTAAATACGCTTGAAAGACTTCCATGAGTTTCATTCGCAGTGTTGTCCTTTGGCGCTGCTGTTAGCAACATTTGGAGTTTCTTATTTTCATTTTCTTACGCATAATTCAGTTACCCTGAGTTACCCGAAACCGCAGAGGTTTCTCTTTCTGGACTGGAAGAAGGTGAAGAGCTAGTTGGACGTAAAACAAATTGTGCAGTAACAAATATGTTTAAAAAGTAGGTATATATGTATCTTTAAGCAATAAATGTTGAAATCGGGGATATAATATTCAACGTTTCCAAACTGGCATGCGTTAAATTTTTAACCAACACGTGTCCGCTCTTTTAAATTAAACGACATCCATTTCTTTTAATTTCTGAGTATTTCTTTTGGGATTTTAAGCCCGTATTACCGTACCAGCTGATATGTTCAGGGATTTCCGGCGCCTTTGCTCTGAATATTCAGTTCCGTTGTCGAAGAACGAACAGAGCAAAAACACTTGAAAAAAGGGTTGTCGATTCGCATGGGAGGCACACAATAGATTATATGACTAAATTCATCCATATAGCCAAGTCTAGAAAACCGTGGAGGTGGGGGGTTACTTATCTGTTTAGAATCAGGTAATTCGAAACATTTATTGCTGACGTTTGAACACTGATATGCAGAGCCTCATGGTGGGTAAGGGATGCCTAAGATAAATCTCTGAAACCCCCAATTATAAAAAACAGTTTGTGTTCTTTTATGTATTATATTTTCTTTACTTATACGTTTTTCATTTCGTCGTCGTAATTATGGTGTGATGAACGTTTGGGACTCTTTGTGTCCTGGAGGTAGTCAAAAATCAAATCGAAAGGGCTTGAAGTGTTTCACCTACAGTGTGATGGCAGCAGTTCGTTCAAAGTTTCATTACCACTGAAAAGTGCAACCAGATCTTTCAAACAAGGTACGCTACCTTCAATGTTGAAATTGCATTAACTATTCACGATCCCAAAGATCGCCGCTCCGGTGACGCAGTGGTCTAAGCGATGGCCTCTGATCATTCGTCCGAAAGGGGTCCGGGTTCGAATCCCGGTGAGGCATGGATGTTGTGTTTGTCTTACGGCACTGGCTCTCTCCCTTCCCTGGAACCAGTGACCCTAAATTAGGGACAGGGCGACTGCTTATAGCCCATTGAGTTGCTCACAGTGGTCGTTAAAACTCCAATAAAAAAAACCTCCAATCAAAAATAAAAAAAAATAAATCCCAAAGATCTCTGTAAAAAATGGCTTTAACAGCATTCGAATTACTGAGTAGTCCGCTGGCCATTGTCCTGTAAAACTTCCGTCGGACCACTGAACTATTGATTTTACTGGCCATTGTCCTGTAAAACTTCCGTCGGACCACTGAACTATTGATTTTACTGGCCATTCGGGCCAGTAAATTTTCTTTTTCTAATTTGCCACAAGTTAAAAAATGAATTTCTATTTCTTTTACCTTGTACAGTTTTTCTTTTAGGCTGCAAACTAGTGATAGGTTCACGAAGTGCTATTAGATAACAGCAATTTGTTTTTATCCCTCAAGAGTAGAAGAAACAACTGTAGAAAAGCAGTTTCCCAGTCCTTGTAGCAGCAACAGCTATTTTTTCTTACCTCTGTCTCTACCATTTGTAACAAGCAGAAGTAAGCAAAATAAATGTCTTTATTTTCTTTGGATTCACCCACCTTAGTGAATGCAGCAGATGCTGACACCAGACACAAGCCAGTTTTTGTTTCTGCCCCAAGAAAACACTAGCAGAGGAGGTCATATGAATGTGTGAGAGTAATTTTTGCAAAAGAACAATTCACATGAAACAGTGTTTAATGTGGAACTAAAACTAACTTCATGGGAAAGTAGGAGGGATGAGCTATAAGACTATAATAAGAAAAGAAACTAAACCGTGAAAAATAAAACATAAAAAAGGCTGCTAATAATGTATGTGAATTTTTTGTACCCTTGGAGTCTCCTCATTCCCTTATTTAAAAACACTTTGGGAATGCCCTCTTACTCTGCTGTATTGCCAATCCATCGGAATATTATTCTGGAAACCTTTGTTCTGTGATCAAATTAGATGTTTTAAAAACATATATAAGAGATAATTCCATTGAAATGTTATGTTTTTTTTTCTACATATATTGTAAGTGTCAGATTTTTTTATTTTATTATTATTTTTTTGTTGTTGTTTATGGACCAGTGGGCATTTTGGTAGATTAGTTACAAATTCTAGTAGTCTGTTAAGACAGTAAAAGATTTATAAATTTCTAATTCAAACACTGAGATCATTCAAACATGGCATGCCATCTTCAATGTTGAAATTGCATTAAGTATTCATGATGCCAAAGATCTCCATAAAAATGGCTTAACTTTTTTCAGAGACTTTGAAAAAGGAAAGTGGCTTGCAATATGGAAATTGACCCTGCACTTCCAGCAAAAAGAAATGCTACAAGGAAGGCAATTTTGTCTTGACAAAATGGGGAAGGGGGAGAGGGGGAGCCATAGGAGGCAATGTATAAGAAAGCTTAGGTGATAGGTACAAAGCTGCTAAAGAAATGCATTACATTTTTGAATTCTTTTGAAAGTGTCAAGATATTGATTGATGAAAGTTAGCTGGCTGCCACTGCCCAGAAATTTGCTGTATTCTACAGAGGCAATGCATTGAACTGATTGACATAGTGAAAAATTTAGTTTTGTGCAACAAATTTTAGATATGAAAAACTCAAAATGCTTAGGTTTGGCCAAATTGCAAAAATTAATAAAGTATCTTGTAGATGTATATTTATAGTGATATTGTCAAGAAAAACTTTTTTTTTTTTTTTGGTTGGATGTTTAACGACCACCGTGAGCAACTCAATGGGCTATAAGCAGTCGCCCGTCCCTAATTTAGGGTCACTGGTTCCAGGGAAGGGAGAGAGCCAGTGCCGTAAGACAAACACAACATCCATGCCTCACCGGGATTCGAACCCGGACCCCGTTCGGACGAATGATCAGAGGCCATCGCTTAGACCACTGCGCCACCGGGGCGGCCAAGAAAACTTGGGCTTCAAAATTGCATTATTAGAGTATGGACAGTTTGGTTGCTGAAAAAGAGCTAGAAGCATGAAACAATCCCAGTCAATCTGTAATGCAAGTTTAGCATAGGGTCACCACTGTGCTTGCAATTTGTCAGTGCAATTCAAAGAAACAAGAAAAATCACTAATAGATGTGAAGTTCACGTGGGACAAAAACAAAGGACTGCAGAAGCTAAAGTAAAGTATGTATAAGCTTTTGTGGTGTATGTTATTGGTGGTTCAGGAAAATATTGTGAATTGTTCAGTTTGCTAGAAGAAAATGAAATTGTGCAGAGTAATGTGTGTAATTCCTTACACACATTATGTGTGTAATTCCTTACACGCATTAGGAACTTGTAATAAAGCGTCCTCTGTGTGTCTCATACATGAGATTCCTTCGCGGAATTCCACATTTTTTGTCATCGTTTGAGTCATCCTTGAGATCAATGCAAAACTGAAGAGCAATTTTGCGGGGATTAGGGGTGGAGTTCCACCTGGAGAAGGTACTTCATCTTTTGAAAACAGAAGTTAAACGAAGTCAAGATTTCTTCCGTAATCATAATTTCTTTTCCTTGCAATGTTCCCGCGTTCCAGTATTTTTCTTAAATATCATTTTATTCCATAAATATCTTTGATTTCATCTTGAAAATGGAGGGAAAAGTTTTGAAAACGAAAATTCTTGTGTTCTTCAGGCATGAGATTCTGCTTCAGATTATAGGAATTTTGCCTTTTCCATCATCATTTGAGTATTCTTAAGATAAATGCATAACTGAGCAGAATTTGTGAGGGGCAGGGGAAACATTTCCATATGAGGACGGAATTATCCGTAAATCCCTTCCCTAGTTATCACTACCTGAGCACCAAAGCAGCATGTAGTCAGCATCTATGAAAGACATGTTTACAGCATATTTTCATAATGGATGGAGTGCCTCTCCTGAAAGTCTGATTTTGGAAGATTATTTGCTAATCTTCAACAAATTAAAATTTTTTAACTTAAAAGAGTTGTGTGTGTTTCTCAGCTTTCATTTTTTAAAATTTTCAATGAGTGCCTAAGTCCTGGAGCCCCACGTAGTAGTATCTATGCTTGTCTCATCTCTCTTCTGCAGTACCCAGGCTACATTAGCCTGTTTCAGAATAAAAACAATTGCACTTTCATACACAGTTTTAAGCTGTAAAGAGGAAGAAAGGGTTATATTTGGGGATATTGTAAGGTAGGATTATTGAGGCCGAATATCACTGGGGAGAAAAAAGCATGATGTGCAGCAAAGCCGGTTCACCAGAGTAAGGTAAAACGTATGGTAATGATTAGATGATGAGGGAATAATTAGTTTTTTTGAAAGATAATTTACTTGCTGTTGTACATTTAGGCTGCTTCCTAGTCCTTCATCAAAGACTACTGGTCAAAGCAGCAGGTGTTGTAATTCGTGACGTAACACCAACCTTTTCAGTCGTTTATCTGTAGTTTTTTGTCTTCAGTACTGCATTCAATTAGAACTTGACAAAGTGTTGTTGATAACCGCAGCTGAAAGAATTCCACTTAATCATACTTCCAATATCTTGAGAATGTTTGTTTAGTCTGATCTTTTTTTAACACTTTTTGTTTAAGTTTGTGAGCACTTTCATATAAAAAACTACTTCACATAAAAAGTAATAAAAGAACATAGAAACATTTATCACTGTACATGCCATGTTGCAGCAAGATATTCATGTCTCATTATCTAAGACTGGAATTTTTTTTATCCTATGTTTTTCTCCTTGTACTGTTCAGTTTCTATAGTAAACTGTATTTAGAACTTATTATTTATTCCCTGGAATGTTTGAAATTGTGTTCAACTAGGCAAGCAATATGAGATAAACTTCTTTATCAGTTCAATTATTTTTGCCACATCAAAACTGTGCTCTTTACAAAAAGGTTTTCATGAAACAGAAGATACGTCAGCTATTTTAATTGAGATGAAGCTCCTTCTGAATTGTAATGCTTTTTAAAAATAACATTAACTGATCCTGGTGGAGGGAACCTGTAGTCCATAAAAAAAAAAAATACTAAATTTTGTAATTTTGTATTATTATTCCCATTTTGATTTAATGTTTAATAATTTTTTGTTTAAATTTCTAGCCTGTTATTTTCATTTGATTTAATATTGCTGTGTATTTTTTTTTTTTCCGTGTGTTTTCATATGTGGTGTAAAAATCATTCATTTATATTTAGTTACTCAGCTGTTTTTATTTATTTATTTATTTACTTCCATGTATTTTTTTTTTTTTTTAGGTTTGATGAAAAAGAACATGTTTCTGGAGTTACTCAGCTGAAATCTTCAGTGCAGAAAGGTATCAGAGCCAAGCTTTTAGAACAGTTTCCACACTTAGAAGACTATATGAATCAAATTTTACCCAAAAAAGAAAATTTAAGGGTTATCAAGTGGTAAGCTTACCCATTACATCTCCAGAATCTGCAGTTTGTGTGTGTGTGTGTGTGTGTGTGTGTGTGTGTGTGTGTGTGTGTGTGTGCAGGGCTCGACAAATCCTGGGCGCCAGGTTGCCCAGGCACCTAAAAATCTGACCCTGGCACCCAATTTAAAAAAAAAAAAAACATTTCCTAATTTGCATTAAATACCATAATTTCTGGCACATAAACCACAGATTATTTACTAAAAAGTTATAAATTTAAGTTCACCTGATAACATACCGGTAAAGAAAAATAAAACAATGTTTCTGCGGCATTTTAAAAAATCTGCGTGGTGATTGCTAGGAGAAGTGGTGTTATTGAAAAGTACCAAAATTGCGGTAACAAAAAAATGTAAAGCAGTGTCGAGATAGAGGACAGCAAAAAGATTAAAGGAATATTTTTTTCTTACGAGCATTTCAACAGAAAATATGATGCACCGAATGTAGTACTATTGCGCTCGCGGAACCCTGTGTGTTGTGAGAAGCCCACAGAGCTAATCCATGGCAAGTAATCATTTCGAGAATCGCATTCATTAGTTTTTCTGTGGTAATCATTTTCTTTATGGATTTATTTTGCTATTCAGTTGAAACATATTCAGAAAAGAAAAAAATTACTATGGATTGTTTGTATTTTCTATGAATATTTTAGGTCTAACTCA
Organism: Macrothele yani; assembly: GCA_039090855.1. Taxonomy (NCBI): domain Eukaryota; kingdom Metazoa; phylum Arthropoda; class Arachnida; order Araneae; family Macrothelidae; genus Macrothele; species Macrothele yani. Next base: position 130,832,946 of record CM076995.1, on the reverse strand, counting down.
TGAACTGCAGTAATGTATAAGCCAGGGATTTTAGTTCTTTGTTTAATTAAAAGTAATACAAAAAGTACTTAAAAATAAGTTGCTTTTTTTAATAAGATAATTGTTTCTTTCTTACTTCTTTGGACTTCTGGGTCAGTCATCCTAAGAACCGCATCTTTTCTGTCGGAAATTAAAGTTCAAGATGAACATGACGACAGCTGTGGATTATAGAACAATAATTTTTTTCTTCTTCTGAATTTCATGGTCTACGGACATGCCACCGAGGACAATACGTAGGGGAAAAAAAAAAATTCTCAAAATTTTAGGATCTACGGATTGTATGTCATCACGGATTATGAGTCGGAATTATTTTTTTTAATTTTATTTTGCGGCCTGCGAGTTATACGCTGCTACAAATCTTAGGAAGAACTCTTTCTTCTGAATTTTATGGTCTGCAGATTAAATGAAGGAAAATACTGTATTTTGAATTAATATGTACATAATATGACTTCTACAAATTGTGTTTTAATAAAATCAAAATCTAAAATTTCAATTTTTAGGAGCAACAACTGGAAGAATGGGAAAAGAAAATTATAGAGTAAATTGGAACTTTATTTCTCAGTGGTTTGGGTAAAAAGAAAAAAAAATGATAGCAAAGATACTTGATTACTTTTTCTCCCAGAATCATCAGCACAAATTAGTTCTTGTGTTATTCTTTGAAATTTGACTTCGTTTCACCGCGCTCTTAAATTTTGAGAGCTGGCTCCTAGATCTTGAGCATATTTGTAGAGCCCTGTGAGTGTGTGTGTGTGTGTGTAATTTTATAAAGCAATTTACTATCATGTCGTAAATGAAAACTGCTTAATCAGTGCATCCTTCCAGATCTTACTTGTGGGTCAGAGACAAAACCCATGTAATAGATATGACATGCCTGTTAGCAAGATCTCTATGAGAAAAAGTGTTCACACTGTTGAAAGTTTTGACCACTAGGGGGCATTAAAGACCATAACTAAAAATGCAAATGGTGATAGCAGATGTGGTTTCACCAACGAATACGTTGTTTAAAATTAAATAAACCCACACTTTAATCAAAAGTGAACTGATACGAGGTCCGATCAAAAAGTTTTGAGACTATTCTGATATACAACAAAATACTTACGTTACTTAAGTCTGGCTATGATCTCCCTGCAAAGTAGTGTCCTTGGGCAGTGATACACCGCTGCCAGCATTTTTGCCACTGTTGGAATGCTCCCGGGAAGTTCTGTTCGCGAATCGTGTCAAGCACCGTCTGTGATTCGCGCTGGATCTCGTCCATGGTTTCAAAACGTCGACCCTTGAGCTTCAGCTTCATCTTAGGGAACAGAAAGAAGTTGCAGGGATCCAAATCCGGCGAGTAAGGCGGATGTGGAAGGGTAGTCTTGCTGTTGCGGCTGCAAAACTGACTTGTTGCTAACACTCTGTGAGCTGCTGCATTGTTGTGATGGAGCAGGAAATCGCCCCTGTGCCACATTTCAGGTCGTTTGTGGCGAATGTCCTCCCTAAGACTCCACAGAACATCGCAGTAAAAAAGGGAGGTGATGGTCTGGCCATGGGGGACGAATTCACGGTGCACAACCCCACAAATGTCGAAGAACACAATGAGTATGCTTTTGGTTGCGCTCAGCTCCGGACCTGTCGGGTCTTCTTAAGTCATGGAGATGCCGGGCTCTTTCACTGTGACCACTGTTGTTTGGTCTCTGGGTCGTAACTGTAGACCCAAGTCTTGTTCCCAATGATAACCCGTGACAGGAGTGTTGGATCATTCACCACCTGCTGATGAAGATCTTGACAGTTCGCTCGCTGCTCTAGTTTGCAGTCCATACCGAAATCGCAGCTGTGTTCTACACGTGGTCACCAAATATCGTGTAGCACAGCTCCTGATCACAGAACAACGCCACTTGGCCCAATGACTCCTGAAGGTCCCTGCCCTTGACCGCTGCTCGCACATCCGTGTACTGCCATCTGTTGGCATGCTACGTACCTAGTCTCGGAACTTTTTGATCACACTACGTATAAGTGACACACAAATATGAGATAAATGCAAAAAGAGATAGCCATTTAATTATATATCTCATTATTATTGCAATAGAGACCCTTTCATTTTAGTAATCAGTGAAGTGCGTAGATGTAAACATCGTGTAACGGAATCACAAAACTTGGATTTTTGGTAGCTTTTTTACTGCCTTAATAATTTTATAAAGTAAATTGTGGTACGACTCACAATAGTTACAGATATGTGATGTTATATTTATTGTTTTACATTTTCTTTTTTGAAGGACTAGTCGTCGCACTAAATATTTGTTATGAAACAACGAGCTTGTAAGACTTGCATAATGGAACACGCCAAGTCATTTCTTTATTTTCTTAAATTAACTGATGAAAAAAAGTAAGCAAAATATGCTAACAGCAATGACAAGGAAAGAAATCTGTGTCAACACACAATGCTTTCCTACTGGTTACTGCTGCAGAATTTGTATTTTCTATGCCTAGGCACCAGCACCACCTAGTGACAGTTTTATGTTGGATAGCGGACAAGCTGACCTGCAACATGAGCAGGTCATATCTATTACATGGGTCTCAGTCAGAGACATGAACCTTAGCAGAAAAAGACATACAGAGGCTTCAGATAACTGAAAGAAGCATGGAGAGATGATACTCGTGGTTCTGGGAAATGAAAGCAGTTAATGACATCACAATCAAGGTAAAATCCCTGAAGTGGAAATGGGCTGGACATATTGCTAGATGAACTGACCACCATTGTACAGTTGTATTCCAAGAAACTGGAAAAAAAAAAAAAGACGATGACCATGTGGAAGATGCGTGAATGAAATTCAAAAGCATGTCGTCATGACAGGGAGGGGACTGGCATAAGACAAGACAGAAAACTGTGGAGAAATTTGGGCAGACCTTCATTTAAAAGTGGATTGAGAATGGTTGATGATGATGATGTAACAAAAATTTCAATAGAGAATAGTTTGATACACAGTATTGAAACTTTAAGAAACATACTTAAGTTTCATTAAATAAAAAACAACAAAAAAAAAAACAGGCTCAAGTTTTTGGCTTCAACCAAAGAACTGAAGTAACTGGCTTCAACCCCAAAGAACTGAAGTAACTGGCTTCAACCAAAGAACTGAAGTCTCAAATGTTAATCTCTCATCAGACTATCAAATGATGCATAGTAATGCATCAGAACAGTGTTTTGATGGAAAATGTGTGCTTCCATCTGAAATAAAACTGACAATAATAATAATAATAATAATAATAATAATAATAATAATAATAATAATAATAGAGATTGTCTACTTCCCCCATAGAATTTATATGAAGCAGTTTGGGAAATATAAAAGTAAATATACTGGCACTGGAATAGTGTTAATAAATGTTCAGAAATATTAATGGTAAGGGAAAAGGTAATTTCTGTGGTCCAAATTATACATAGCAGTTTGGGAAATACTGACTGTAATATCGGCATTATTACTAAGTTATCCAGGGTTTACAAGTTGAGTGTCGATGCGCTGGTAGTAAAAATACAAGACGATTGTAATCTGCTGCCATCTGGCAGTCAGCTCCTACGGGCATTAGTCCCATGGTCGTTGTTGATTATATCCATAACTAATAATAATTATTATGACAAGAGATAATTGTAAGCCCCCTTCTCCATCATGCATTTATGCTGAGCACTTTGGGATATGTAGAAAACAATATTGACATTAGTATGCTAATAACTAATAATCCATTTTTCCCTCTTTTTGCCATACCACAATATGGAGCAATTTGAGAAAGGATAAGAAATTATAATGGCTCAAGAATCCATCTTTCATTCAGGTAGGTAGCCTTATCTTTTCCTTTTGTGAAGTGGTGTAGCTACAAAGCAGAGAATGCTGTTGCAGTAGGAAGCATGGTTCTTCTTTATGAAGAGAGCTGACGGGCATCACCTGTTAACAAACAATATATGTTAACCCAGGCCTAATCCTAAAGCTTAGTCAAAAGCCATTTCAATGAAGAAACTTTCAATAACTTCTGTTTTAACCTTAGAAATGTCCTTTCAGAGATTCAAAAAGGCTGAAATTATTAGTTGAAGGCTTCCTCATGTAAACAGTTTTTTTACATATTATATTTTGAAAAACGTTAGTTACATGCTTGCCTTTAAATCTATTATGTTTGATATATGTAGTTTAATAAATAGAGTTATATTTAACTGTACAATGTGCTTTTTTTTTCTTTGTAGCATTTCTAATTTTTGTTTCTCTCTCTCTCTCTAGCCATGACCACATTGAAATCATAGTAGCACCTAGCGGAGAACTTTTGTTTTTTCGACAGCGAGAAGGTTCTTATGTTCCAACACTTAGACTATTACATAAATGTAAGTAAGGCCTAAAATTAGTACTTGTCCTTCAGTAATAATGACTGTTTTATAAAAATCTGTGTTTCTTTTTCTCTCAGTTTTCTTCCATGCTTTTCATTTATTGAAATATATCTTTGAAAAGTTTATTACACTGGACAACACACACAATTTGCCTCTAAAATTAAAATAGCGAATCTTCGCTAATTTCAACGAGCTGAACATGAAAATTACAAAATCTGTTGATTGGCTCTTATTCAGGAGAGGCTCACTCTGCAACATATTGCATCAGCCCATCATACACACTACCCCCAGGAGATATTGCATCATTGTCTGATGCAATGCAGTTGAGTCATGACCGCTGACGTAAGATGACGCAATCATTAGTATAAACTGAAGTCTCGTAGGTAAGCAAGTGTTTGTGCGACTTCCTGGGCCACACTCCCATTTACTCCTGTATCATATACACAAGTGATCCCTGCAGTGTAAATCCAGCAGTAGTGAAGTTTCGTAAGTGTGTTTGTTGTTCAAATAACTTCTGAGAAGTGACATTTGCTAACCAAAAAAGGGCCACCATTGCGATAGGAAAAAAGGCATATCAAAGCTTTATTTCAGATGCAAGATCAGGGACCAAGACAAGGCATAGGCTCCACACACATATGCTGCGGTACATGTGCTAGAAATCTAAAGTGACTGAAAGGCGGTAAAATGTCTATGCCATTTGCTGTTCTTATGGTTTGGAGGTAGCCAAGCAATTGTGCAAATGGCAGCTCCTTCTGCATGGCACCACCTGTTTTGGAAGGCATCACGAGCAAAAAGAAGTTGGCAGTGCATACTTGAATTTACCATCTGCTATCCAACCAGGTCTGCACTGCAAAGTACTTCAAGTTCCCAAGCCTCCAAAAGAATTTTCCATCAATTCAAAAGACAATGAGGATGGATGCAAACTGATATCAGGTTCTCTTGAGCCTTTGGCGTCTAATTATGATCCATGTGTTGGTCATGGTGCATCATCTGCACCACACATTCTTACACAAGAAGTGAAAGATCTTCTTCGCAATTTGGAGCTGCCCAAGGCCAAAGTGAAGTTACTGGTATCAAGACTTTTACAATAGAATTTTCTCAAGGAAAATGTGTGGGTAACTTTGTTTCACACTCTTCGTAAGCAGTTTGTACCTTACTTCCAAAAGGAAGATGACCTTGTGTTCTGTTACGATGTAGATAGCCTGATGAAAGCCCTTCAAATCAAACATGACCCACACAAACAGCAACTATTCATAGACTAGTCAAAATTGAGTTTCAGGGCAGTATTGCTGTGTAATGGAAACCAGCTTCCACATGTTCCAGTCGGACACGCTGTCTACGTGAAAGAAACCTACAAAAACTAAAACTGCCATTGGACTGTCTTCAGTACAGCAAGTGAGGCTGGTAGCTCTGTGGTGAGTTTAAAGTAGTGTGTGTTGATGGGTCTGCAGCTGGGATATACGAAGTACTGCTGTTTTATGTGTGTATGGGACAGCCAAGTAAGGAATTTGAACTATGTGAAAAGAGACTGGCTTGCGAGGAAATACCTGAAGGTCAGAGAGATGAATGTGCAACACCCAGTACTGGCAGAAACATCAGACTCTGTCTGCTAAAGAACTTCGTAAAAACCATCAACCAGACTTGATCAGCCAATAAGTACCTGGCTGGCAAATTTCCTTAACTCAGTGAAGCGAAAATGAAAGAGGGAGTTTTTGTAAGTCCTTAGATCCTACAGCTGTTCATTGACGAGATGTTCGACAACCTGCTACAGGTGATGAGAAAAAGCTTGGGGGTGCATTTCGTCTGGTGTCAACTAACTTCCTTGGAAATGAAATGTCAGGGCAGAAAACTATAAAGAACTGGTTGAGGATATGTTGTCTCCATGTCACAACTTGGCTGCAGTATGTCCTTAAAGATACACTTGCTGTGGATTTCTTCCCTGACAACTGCAGCATGGTTAGTGACAAGCATGGTGAGCTTTTCCATCATGAAATTGCAATGATGGAGAAACAATACCAAGGAAAGTGGCCCACTTCTATGTTGGCTGACTACTGTTAGAGGTTCGCTAGAGATGATCCTGAGCAGCTATACCAGCAACAGGCAAAGCGTTGTCAGATGTAGAAGCAGACATTTACCAGTACACGTGGTAAGTATGCACACGAAACTTGCGGATCTCTCACAAACTGTAGCCAATTTTTGCATTTTCATTGTCATATTCATGTTTATCTCCTCGGAATCTATAAGAAATTGTTAATTTAATCGTACATACATATCATTAAGCTGTTCTCTGAGATTCAGAGGTTAACTCCTCAAAGAAAGACCATCTGCCAAATAAACATTTAACTGATGCATACATACATATCACTAAGCTGTTCTCTGAGATTCAGAGGTTAGCTCCACAAAGAAATACACACTAGCAGATAAATTCTTAATTGATTATTTACTTACTATTGCCGTATCAGACTTCTCCATTTACAGCGATTTTGACACACAACATGGGCTTCACTGTCATCCATCACACGGCGTACACAAGACCTTCTATACTTCATACTCATAATCTTTTTCTCATGCAGACACTCCTAAATCTGATCCTCCCATGACTTCCTTGGCCTTCATCTGCCTCTCTTTCCTGCCACTTGGGCTGAAAAATTTTTTTCTTAGTAAGCATCTCATCACTGATTCTTTCAACATGGCCAAATCACCAAAATATATTAGTCGCCACCTTGCTTACAACAGTTTGCTTCACATTACGCAACTGCAACATATCTTCATTCCTCACATGATCAGAGTGCCTTGCCACAAACTCCCCGTAAGTAACGCATTTCTCCAGCACACAAATAACTCTTATGTCTCTTCTGTAGTACCCAAGTTTCACTGTCTTACATCAGAGTAGGAACAATTACACTTTCATATACACAGCCAGTTGGGACTCTTTTGAGAATCCATCATTCCTGTGAAAACCTCCCAAAGCAGCTATGACTTTCAATAAAGAATTCACTCACCTACTAATTTTGCCATCTAATCTGTTCTCTCTGTCAGACATGCTTCCTAAATATGCAAACTCATTCACCTGGCCAATCACTGTGCCATTTAGACTTACATTACATTCAGTGCTAACAGTTCCTTGCTCAAAAACCATAGCTTTGGTTTTTCCCTTATTTATACTCATTTTGAATTTGATACAAACTTCGTACATCTGGGACAACATACTGAGGTCTGTAGCTCATGAGATCCCCACTTGTTTGATGATTAGTTTAATCTTGGAGGCAAGAATTTTGTAAAAAATTGTTGTCCTGTGTTATGGGCAAACTAAAATTCACAAAATGAATTTTTAGGTAATTTCCTAACCATGTGAATCACATTTATATCTTTGAGTGCATTCTTACAAGAATTGAACTCTGAATTTAAATCTTACTTTAAAAAAAATAACATGAAGCATTCATATCTGATTAAAATTTCCATAGATCACTAGTATGTCAAAAACAATGCTTTAATGATGGCTGTAAATGGTTTTTTTTTTATTTTCCCCATGGCACTGTTGTATATGTATATATGTACATAACAAAAGCAAATGAAGTGAATAAACAAAAACCTTTGAACAAATTTGAAATTGTTTTGCATTATACACTGGGGTGCAAAAATTAAGGACGAGGCGGTTTTCCGAATGTAACGTCGTGCAGAAGTGCTCTACATCGACTCAAATCATACCATAAGGTCCCCAAGATGTAAGAATATGGGACAAGTGAGAAAAACTGCCCTAACAAGGAATCCAAAGGATACAAAGGCACTTTATTGAAAAGGTAACTTTCCAGCACAACTGGACAGAAGACAGAAACGTCCATGTGACAGGCGGCTGCCAAGAAAATCCAGTCTTTGCTAGGGGATATGATCACCCCTGACTGCATTGCAGGATTTACAACGTCCGTCCATGCTGAGGACGAGGTTGTCAAGGAGCTGTTGAGGCATCGCGGCCCATTCCTCTTGTAGCACCAATCGCAGCTGCAGAATCAATGCTGGCGGCTAGTGACGTGCTGCCAAGCATCTCCCGAGAAGGTCCCACACGTGTTCGATTGGATTTAGGTCCTGGGACCTTGCGGGCCAATCCATGCGTTGAATATCTTCACTCTCCAACAGCTCTGTGACAGCCACTGCATGATGAGGTGTAGCGTTGTCGTCCATGAAGAGGAACTCAGGACCCACAGCACCTCTAAACAGATGCACGTGAGGCAGGAGAACCTTGGTACAATAGCGGACACCAGTGACTGAACCTCCTTGGAAGATGTGCAGGTCAGTATGGCTACCAAGCATCATACCGCCCCAAACGAGACCTCTGCCACCTCCAAACCGGTCCCTTTCGATGATGTTGGAGGTGTGATTGTGTGTTCCCTGCTCTCTCCAGATGTGTATACGTCCAGAATCGCTCATCCGTAAAGAGAACTCGACCCCATTGCTGATGTGTGCAGTTCTTTTATTCCTGGCACCACAGAAACCGCCGTCTCCGATGAGCAGGCATTAATGGCACATACCGTACTGGTCGTCGTGCAAATAGACCACCTTTGTGCAGCCTCCTGGCCACGGTAAAATGCGATAACGGACGTCCAGTTGTCTGTTGCATGTGCCTTGCGATTTCTCCCGCTGTCTGCCGTCTGTCTCTTCTCACCTGTTAGACAATATACCGGTCGTCCGTCGCCATGGTTGCTCGTGGACAACCACTGCTAAACTCTCGGACAGCTGTTCCTGTCGTTTGAAATGCTTTCCAAGCTCGTGAAACGATGCTGTGAGCGATCCCGAACTCCTCAGCCACACTAGTCACACTTCGACCTTCTTCCAACTTCCCAATGATGCGACCTCGGATAAAGTCATCCAGATGTCGTCTACTGGATTGCCTGTTGGCCATATCACATGGTGGCAGCAACTCGATGTCGTTCAAACCGATGCACACTGTGCAATAGATTTCACCGAATTGCTGAGCGTACACCACCCGTGTGCTTTGTAACCTTCCACAACCCCCCCCCATGGCATGCTGCATATAATATGCGCATGCCCTACTGTACCGGACCCTAGTCTATCTCCTGAGTGGTCTTTTGGTCCGTTCTACCTGCTCGTTCCGCTGTTATGCTAATTTCTCCTCTTCGTCCTTAATTTTTGCCCACCAGTGTATATGTACATATGTATATATAAAATTGTATATGTTTAAAATAATTCCTGATGTGTCATTGGAGTTTTAGTGCATTTAATATAGATTATCACAATTGAAAATGTTTCTTATACAGTATATTTGAAAATGTTCCTAATACAGTACAGAAATTGAAAATTATTTTTTACCCATTTAGTCCCGGACTAACTGGAATGAGAATTTATTTGTGTCAACTTACTTTGATTTAATCCCAAGCTAATTAGGATAAAGTAAAGCTCTAATTTTGGAAATGTCAATCATACAAAATATGGCATGCAGAAAAACACTCTTTATCAACCATCCCAATAGAGTCCACCCACATCTAAGCTTAGGAACTTTTTTTTTTTTTTTCGTTTCCCCAGTTTACCAGCACCATAAAGCAGACAACCTTGACCAATATCTCTTTTTCTCCTGTTTGCAATCTCCCTTTCCCACCCACACACAACACTCGTACTACACACCACATCAGACGCAGTTCCTGAAATAAAAATGTTAGACATCAAAATGTGTAAAGTTCAACAGCTAGCTCTCTATGTATACCTCATAAAAAAACATGTTAAATATCTGTGAAAATACCCTGCCACAGCTTTGGACAAGCAAATGTTTAAATGGTAATCTCAGGCTAATGAAAAATATTTTGCTTTAGTCCAAACATAAAAGCTGGCAGTCCCAGGCATCAGACTTGTTGACTTTTTGATCTCTGCAATAATACGGTAAAAGGAGCGTTTTCAAATGGTAATAATACATGAGCACACTAAAAAAGAAAATGGTGTTTCGATTAGATAGCACTTATGTTTACTATTTATTAAATATAGAGTTTGTTTTTGTGGCAGGGCATACCCTCTCACTCATTAATTATATTAAGAATTTTGGCAATTTTGTTTTGGTTTTTTTTTTTGTTAGATTTTTTTTATAGATTTCTGTTAAAGGATTCAGTCTGGCCCTTCTCTCTCTCTCTCTCCACACATATAAACCACTGTAGATGGTGTATATGACATTCATTCACCTCCCTCCATCCGGGATTGATAAAACATGCCCTGCTGTGAAACATGGTCCTTCTCACACACCCTCTCTGTCCTGTAAATAAAGTGTGAAAATCTCTTACCCACTAGGAAGAAGAGTTACACAAGTACAACAATGTGGTGGCCGTCACAATGGCATCAGAGTTGGGTGTGGGTTCAAATCCTTGTGAGGCATGGATGTTGTGTCTGTTTTATTGCACTGGATCTCACCCTTACCTGGAACCAGTGGCCCTAAATTATGGACAGGCAACTGCCTATAACCCACTGAGTTGCTCACAAGGTTCGTTAAACCCCCAATAAAAAAAAAAAAGTGGTGATGACACTGGCATTTGTCGCTTAACTTTTCGCACGTCTACAGCATTTTCACCTCTGATGTATTTTTATGTGAGTTTTATAGGCGATCTGAAGTGCATTAAAAATTATTAATAAAGTAGTTTTCCTAGAACCTCCCTTCATTGCATCATTTATCTTTAATCAAAGTCATACTCTGCTACCATATTTGGGGAGGGCAGAGGAATTGGGATTGATGTAAAAAAAAAAAAAATCCCTTTTTAGTATGTTTACTTGCAGCTTTAACAGAGTATGACTTTGATTGAAGATGCATTATTCTCAGAAAATGCAGTAAGCTTTTCTGGGAAAATTCAGGAATTAAAAAAAAAATGAAATTCTGAATGGCAGGGAACATGTTTGGATTGTGTAGATATTCTTAAAATGTACAAAGTAAATTTTAGCAGAAGGTACTCTATCATTTGAATTTAAAATGAAATTGGTGTGTTATGTGGAGCAGCATAGAGAAAGATTTTTCGAGTTCAGTAGTGGTATCATTTTGCTCATTGCTATTTCCAATTATGAATAAACTTTTTTCTGTGTTATTATGTCTAATAGAGTTATGAATAAACTTTTTTCTTGTATTATTTATGTCTAATGGAGTATTTTGTTTTAGATCCCTTTATTTGTCCATGGGAGCAAGTAGATAAAGGAGCCATTAGATTTGTTTTAAGTGGAGCCAATATCATGTGCCCTGGTCTCACTTCCCCGGGAGCTAAGATGACATCAGTTCCAAAAGGCACTGTTGTTGTATCCTTTGCACCGTATGTTTTTGTCAAGGTTTCTTTAAAGTGAGATTTTGCTCAAATATTAGTACCGTAATTTTCGTTGTATTATCCGCACCAGCATATAATCCGCACCGCCGTATAATCCGCAGACCGTGACATTCGGGGAAAAAAATCGGCGTATAATCCGCACATCATAGATGTTTATCCGGAAGCGGAATTTCCGACAGAAAAGTCGGTCGCCCAGAAGTCCGATGTAGTAGGTAAAAAAAAACAAAAAACGATGTTACTTTTTTTTCCACGGAGACCTGTGGAAGTAGAAGGAAGCAAGAACTCCTGACGAAGATCTAGTGTTTAGATCGAAAATTTGAGAGGTAATGTACCTTAATAAATTTATCCTCGATAATTCCCGTTAAATATTTATAATATTGATCTTAATAAATAAAGAAACTCATTTTTAAATGTTCCTTTTTTTATATACCATAATTTTGGGGCTAAGAGCCATGGCCCTTATGCCGAATTTGTTTTCGATAAGACTGTTTCTGCCCTGACTTTTTTTTTCTTTTCATGCAGATGCTTAGTAAATTTTTAAAAACAACATGTTTTTTTTCACAAACTGCACTGTGATCGCCCCCCTACTCTATTGAAAGATAACTCCGGTGTCCTGATGTTGATTCAGAAGGGAAAGTGGGGGAGGATGGGAAAATGCTCGCGTAGGTCTTAAGGTTAGGAGGTTTGTTTATGAAAGGAATGTCTGACTGAAATGCCCTTTGCATGGGGGAGTGGGGTAAGCATATCCCGTTGCTGTGGCAGTAGCATAGAATGTTAATAGAAGGGGGATGGAATAGGGACATAAGCACACAAACCAGTAGCGTGACGTCCGAGGCTTCTGTGGAGAGCGCGCTCAGGGTATCTCTTTCGTTGGCTGCAGCGTACAACCTGCAGGAACGTTGATTTTACTAGGTTGGGGAGACTGGTTTGATGAGTTGAAGGCACTTCCCTGAACAAAAGCTTAAGAACATGAACAATGCAAAAGCCTGCCCCAGGATGATTCCATTAGCTGTGTCCTATTCCAAACAATACTGGGGGACGGAAAGACAAATTCTGTTCACTCTTCTTGCTTCATCTGGCATGCGATACAGGTTGTTTCTTGGCTCTGTGCTTCTGAGTTTTGCTTAGATTTTAATTTTTTTTTATTGACTGATGATTGTGGAATGGAAGTTTAAGGCTTCGGCTGGAAATGCTTTCTCACTAATAAGCGCTGTAGCATTATCATCTGATGTTAACAATGGGTTAATACTTGGCTGAAGATAAAATCTTTTCACAAACGCAAAAGAAAAAAAAAGAAGGGAGAGCTTTCTCATTCATATAAAAGCGGAGCTCAACACGAAGGCTGAGTGCACACGCAGTAAATGAAAGTAGGTCAAACCACTTAAAAGCGGGACACCGCTGTTTTGAAGTGGTTGGCGGGGAGACAGCGAACACGTGCGAGGCAACTAGTAAGAGGATACGTGGGAATAAGAAATGTGTTACTACCCCATTTAGCAGCTGCATAGAATACAGAAAAGCAACTTCATTCTAACAAAAACATCTGTAGATGAGAAAAAAAGCATAACAAACATAGAAGGAGCATATTATTATTAAAGAAAACATTAATCGAAAGCATTACAAACGATAATTTATAAGTTAATTACTTCTAAGACGGATTCTATTGCGGTGAACAGAGAACCCTCCTGTATCAGACATCCACATTGAATGGAATTCAGACAATCGTGCGGTTTTACAAGCAACACAATATTCTAATGGGAGTCTTAAGAGAAACTGTGATTTATATTGATTACATAAATGGTTTTGAGCATTTAACAAAGGTAAACAAATAACATCATTAGCATTATTAATAAAAAGATGTATAAATAAAAGCTTTTACCAAGAAGGTAAGGAAGATAATTTAGATTTCTGAGCAGCATCACAACTTCACAGGTGCAGCCCTTACGGCAACTTTTGCTTCCAAGATCGCAAAATTTCTCGCTTGCGGCACTTAGTCAGAAAATTATGGTGTATATATATTTTTATCTCCGGACAAAGAAAGATCAGTAGTGTGGCATCCATAGAGCACAGAATTTAATCATGAAGAGGCAAAATTTGATTTTGATCTGATCATTACATTGTGCCAATAACAAAACGCTGATTCAGAACAAGTCACAGAAATTCACATAAAAGTAAAAAAAAAAAAATTCTTACAGCAATAAAGGAAAAAAACTTGCACATCAGAAAATAAATACTTCATTGAAAGCCTTTGAAATCTGATTCCTCAGAATCAGAATGAAACATATGAAGGTATTCTTCTGGTAAATTGGGGCAGCTTTGTTCTTTTTCATCACTGCTGCAATCACTTTTGTCTCTCTGATTTTGATCTGGATTCTGACCAATGCCTGATTTTCTGAATGCATTTTTTATAGTTTCTGGTGAAATGTCATCCCATGCTTTTTTCACCCGGACTGCAACTTCTACGTAAGTTGCTCGTCGCATATTACCGCTCTTGGTAAATGTGTGCAATCCTTCCGTCATCCAATTTTCCCAGAGCTTCTGCACTTTGCACTTGAAAGATTTATTATTGCCAACATCCAATGGCTGCAGCTTTTTGGTAAGACCACCTGAAATAATACATAACTCTGCTGAGATGCTTTTGCAGGCTGTTTTTATTGAATCCCGAATGTGCGCAGTCATGGAGTCCATGATGAGCAGCCCATTTGGTTGGAAAAAGGATTCTTTCTGTTTTCGCCATACAGAATTAAGCCAAGTAAGCATTGTTTGTTCATTCATTCATCCTTTCTCGTTCACCTGAATGGATATGCCTTTTTGAAATTCACCCTTGGGAACAGTTTTCCGTTTGAAAATTATCATTGGCTCCAATTTTTCGCTGTTCAATGCACACGCCAATACAACAGTAAATGATATTTTTTCATTTCCTGAAGTTTTGATTGCTACTGTGCTAGTGCCACGAACATCCACAGTGCGATTCGGTGGACAATCAAAACAAAGGGGAATTTCATCCATGTTTATTATTTGATTAGGTTGCAAATTGCCTTTCTTGGTAGCATTTGCAGCAAGTATTAAACAATCTTTAGATTTTCTCTCCCAGTCATCGGGAAGCATTTGTCCAATAGTCGTACGATTCCGAATTCGTAAGTTTTTTCGGCGCATGAAGCAACAACACCACGCAGGTCCTCCTTGAAAATTTGTCAAGCCCATTTCTTGTGCAATTGCTCGAGCCTTCATACGAATTTTAACTGTCTACACAGGTAAATCAGCATCACGTTGGGAAGTTACCCACCTCAGAAGGTTTTCTTCTAATATGGGCCAACTTGGCATCCCATGTCGATTAGTTCTTCGCCGTTGGTTACCTTTTCCTAGACTTTCTTTGTTTTTCCTCCATAGCCTCACGTTGCTCTCATCAACTTGGAATATTTTTCCCGCTTCGCGATTACCTACTTCAGCTTTGCCTACAACTTTAAGTTTAAACTCGGCAGTGTAACTGCGACGTTTCCTTTCCAAGGACATCATAAACAGCAAGGAAGAAAAATATTACTGTAGCAGCAAAGACGGTCAAAACAGCGAAGGATGGACTAAACACAAGGCACAGTTCACGTGACATCCAGAGCAAGGAACTTTGAAAGGAGGAATGCATAGGTTCATGCCAGGGCTGGGGGGTTCTTGCGGGGAGTGCTGTACGTACGTTTCCATTGGCTGCTTGCCAAAAACAGAGAGCACAAGCAGTCAGTGTTGACCTTCTCAACAATAGAAAATGACTCCCCACAGCTTCGTCGATCTTTCCTTGTGACTCTCCTTCCCTTCCCCCTTCTCTCCGCTACATACGAACTCCTGAACTGAGAAAATTTTTACGGAGAGAGTTCCTTTTCTAATTATACACTCTCTCCTGCACAATTAGCAGGCGAAATTAAAAAAAATTGAAGGGCCGCAAATTTTTTTTTTTTTTAAATCGCCGTATTATTTGCATCGCCGTATAATCCGCAGAACCTGAATTTTTTACTTTTTTAGCAGATAATCCGTGGATTATACGACGAAAATTACGGTATTTGTGCAGAAATTTTTTATAAAAGGCAAAACTCAAATGTGGCTCGTGAACATTTATTTCATGCTGATTTGTGACTGCATGCAGCTAAATTCTATCATAGTTGATGTTCATGTAGGATAAACTGGGTTGCTGAATTAAATCGATTAGAACATCTGCGATCACCCATATGTTCTTACAATATTGTTAATTTCAGTTATATATTAATTGAAGAAAATGCAGTAAAGCAGGACTGGACAAATCCCGTGCACCAGGTTGGCCTGGCACCAAGAAATTAGTCCCCGACATCCATGTTTTTTTTATTTCAAATTTCGTAATTTTCAGGAAATACTATTATTTCCATCATATAATCCACAGATTAATCTGCAAATGTATAAGTTCTGCAGATAATACACCATTTTAATTTTTTAAGAAACGTTTTTGCAGTACTCGAATTTTTACAAAATTTGCATGGTAATTGTTAGAAGAGATGGTGATATCAGAAAAGGATTGAAAGTGCATTAACAACAGAAAAAAATGTAACAATACAAAGGTAGAGGGCTGCAGAAAGATGGAAATAATTTTTTTTTACTTACAAGAATTTTGAGAGAAACTAGGATGCAAAGAAGGTGGTACTATTTGCACTCGCAGAAAACTGTGCTGTGGGGAGCCTGCTAAGCTCCCCACAGCACAGTTTTCGACAGCATGCAGTTGTTGACAGCATGCAGTTGTTGACGACAGCATGCAGTTGTTGCTGTTGGCAGCATAATCGTTTTGCAAATCGCATTCCATTAGTTTTGCTGCACTCATCACAATAGTTGAGGCTTTTGTTCACCCTTTCAGTTGGTAGTGTTCTCAGAAATGTCAAATCCTATGGATTGTCCGTTGTTTCTATGAGTTTTTATATTGAACTAATGAACCACGGTAATGCTGAAAAATAAACTAGGATTTTTTGTTTTTTATTCACTTGAAAGAAACTCTTTTAGTACTTAAAAAGTGAAAGTTTTTTTTTTTTTTTTTAAGATGAAGGTTGTTTCTTTCATACTTCTTTGGACTTCGGGATCGTTATGTGAACCACGACTTTTTTCTTGGAAATTACTTTTTAAGATCAACAAGACAGGAGTGTGGAATATTCAGATTTTCTTTTTATTTCATGGTTTCATGGCCTGTGGATTATGTGCTGCCACAGATTATACAAGTTTTTTTTTTTTTTTTTTTTTTTTTTAACTTGATGTTCTGTGGTAAAGGAAAATATGGTACTTTAAGTTTATTTGTAAAAAATATAACTTCTGAAAATAGTATTTAAATAAAATCAGAATCTGAAATTATAATTTTTTGAGTGCAGTGACTGGAAGAACAGGAAAAGAAAATTAAGGACCTAATTGGGATTTTGTTTAGCAATAAGATGTTTGAATAGAAAGAATTGACAGCAAGTATACTATATTTTCATTCCAGCATCATTGCCACACATTACTTTTATGCGTAATTCAGTGAAATTTGAATTTGTTTCACCTGGCTTCTAGATCTGGTACATATTTCTTGAGCCTTGTAGTAAAGTGTAAAATAGGGTTGTCAAGTCTTGTACTGTATATTGTGTGCATAACACTGGGAGGAGATAGATTGCTTTCAAAATTTTACTACAACTCTGGAAAATTGTTATCTTTTTATTTTACTCTGGAAAATTTTTATCTGTGTGTTATAGATAAAAGAATGTATCACCGCTAAAGTAATAGAAATGTTCTATTAAGAAGTAACTTTCCGGAATCGTAATGGATTTATGTGATTAGGTTAGTAATATCATTGTGAGTACCAATGGAAAATCTACTTTTAAAGTGCTAAAATCAGGGATCGCATTCGTCCTAAAATTCCTAAAATTCCTAATATTTTGTGACCCTCCTTAAATTCCTAAAATTAGACCTAAAATTTGCTATTCATCCTAAAATTTTCGTAAGCTTATTTTTTAAAAATACAACCGTTATTAACGCCAATAAATTTACCATTACGGTAAGGTAAAAAGACCTGTTATTGTAGAAACACAGCCTATATGCTGTGCTGCTGAAGGGAGGGGAAAATGACGCCATCGAGATGCACTTGCTTCGGGGCGGGCGTTCCATTTTTTTTTGCCTTCGAACAGTTTTCGAGAGTAACAAGAGATCTAAGGGAAAAGGGGAGGGGTCATTTTCACCCCTGGTTTGCGCTTTGCAGACGAACTCCGTGGCACGCAGAAGATCGTACTTTATTTTTGTACATGCCTTGTGGAACCTCCTCTTTCTGCTGATGTTTTGTTATTGTAAACCGCAGGTGGGTGGAAGCAAAGAGGAAACATGTGGTCTTCTTCCGTAACCTCCGGTAATGACGATGGGATGGTAGCTGAGTTATCTTGGCAGGCAGTAGAGCACGTGATCATTGACCTTCGATCATGCGTCGGCGACAGCGACCTTCGATGCGCAATATATCTCGGCTCCGACTCGCTTTGACTGAACTTGCGTGAGATGCGTATGATAGTTTCTGGTTTTACGTCTTTTATGGTGTTCTCTGTGCAGGTTCAGTTCTCTAGTGGTGACCTGCTTTTTTTTTTTTTTTTTATTCATATCTTCTGACATCCTCGCAGCCAAATTTCGGGAAGTTGTCTGGTTTTGCAATATTGGAACGTGTTTTTGTACTTCCCTTTCATTTTCTGGTTAGTAATACAAGTGTTTAAGATGCCTAAATCCAAAACGAAATTTCAAGATGCGTGGCTCGCCAAAGAATTGGACGGAGTGAAGTTGAAAGAATGGTGTTCTGCAACTGAAACAATATTTTCTGCTAAGTGTATATTGTGTTCAGAAATTTTCAATATTTCTAATAGTGGCTTTTCACAAGTAAAAGCGCATCATAAAGAAAAAAAGTTCCCATAACAAGAAATTCCCATAACAATAAATTTGTTAAATAGTGTTCGTGATTCACATAAATTTTATAAAGAGTATGTTGATAAGCTGAAGGAAGAACAATCAAAAAAGGTAAAAGAAAGGAAGCAGAAAGAGAGGGAAAATAAGGAAAAGCAGCTAGAGAAAAAAAGAAAAGCTGAGTTTGATGACAAAATAAAAGAAAATGATGCAGAAATAAATAGGCTTAAAAAAGATAAAGAAGCCTCCCTAGCAGTAATTCAAGAGGGAACAGAAAGAATGTGAAAAGCTGTAGAAAAACAAAATACTGTTGAAATAGCAGTTGCCTCTAACTTGATCATACAAGGTTCAGCTGAAATAAAGAAAACAAAGTAAATTAGTTGTGGTGGAAGCAGAAAAAGATAGGCGTATCAGGAAAAGGTTAAAACAATAATATGAAAAAAGTAATTCAGTGAACAATTGTACATAGTTCTTGGTTTTCAATTACCTTTTTAGGATATTATAATTTAATGTGAAACCTGAAAACTTTCTGTGAAAATCGTGAATTGCTTCTGGTTAAACAGCATATTAATGTTCAAAGTGAAACTTGAATGTGGTAAATATACTTGAATATGATAATAACACGTGAAAAGATAAGAACTGAACATTAGAAGTAAATCATACTTAAACTTTAGACATTAGACGTTATGCAAAAAATTTGGGTGTGAACTTCGACCATATATACTAATGGACTGCGCATTGGCAATAGCTGCATCAAAGCCGCCATGGCTCAAACATTGGGCACGTCATCATCAGACTCCAAATTTCGTGTAAAAATGCTGTTATGATTACTAATTTACATTGCAGAACTTCAGTGTTTTCGGTGTATTATGTGAATGCGCCTCATATATAATGAAAACTCTTCAGGTAAGTTTACTTATGAGCTATATACATGCATGAACGGGTTGTTTACATTTTGTGATTTATAATGTGATGAACATTTGCGAAGAATTTGGAACCTGCATTCCATTTTTTTTTCTTAAGTTACTATATTTTTATATCAATAGCTGCAAGTTTCTGGTTAAGTAATTGAACTTTATTGACTTAGGTATTTAATTCGTTTCTTACCCATGAAAAATCATAGAACTTTCTTTACTATATCGCTCAGAGCAACCATAAGCACAGCAGGTGTAACCCATCTTTTTGACTGTTGTCATGTGATTTTATGTTGGAGCCAGAAATTTTGATGTCATGCGCAGTCTATCAGTATATATGGTTGAAGGGTGTGAAGCAAACTCTTTACAATGTATACAAAGTTGTTTTACTAGATGTATACAAATATACATCTAGTTTTTATTGAAATACACTCCTAAAATTTTCCTAAAATTTTTCTAAAAATTCCTAAAATTCCTAAAATTCCAACCTAAAATTTTCCAGAAGTATGCTATGATCCCTGTAAAATCTAAAAACAGAGAAAAAAAAAAAAGAATACTCCAAAAAGAAACTGAATTTTGGATGCTAGCTAAGCTCAACTCAAACTGCTAGTGAATAACAATATCAAATATTCAATGTTGTGAACATAAAAAAAAAAAAAATCATTGTGTGGTTTTCACAATACTAAAGCACATAATTCATTCATCATGTGTAATATATTGTATAGCATAAGCAATAGGGTAATTTTTTTTTTTTTTTTTTTAATGTTTAGAGCATTAAAATTGTTCTTTTTTCCACTTTGTGGGACACTTGGCTACCAAACTATCTGCTACATGAAATTTTAAATGAGAAAAATTGTATTTCATATTTTTTAAACATGAAATTTTAGTTTGTGTGCTTTGCTTATGGGGTATAGGTTTTCAAACTCTTGAAAGAAAATGTATTGTATTGTCATGATTTTTCTCTCCTCAAAAATATTTATGAACAGCAGACCTTTAATAGGTGAAAATGAAAATAAAACTCAAGGATGGGAGAGAAATTTTGTAACATAAGAAGTGCTAAAACTACCTATGTAGCTGTCATACTTCTAAAATAAAATGTTTTATTTTAGAAGTTTGTGTGCTTTGCTTATGGGGTATAGGTTTTCAAACTCTTGAAAGAAAATGTATTGCATTGTCATGATTTTTCTCTCCTCAAAAATATTTATGAATAGCAGACCTTTAATAGGTGAAAATGAAAATAAAACTCAAGGATGGGAGAGAAATTTTGTAACATAAGAAGTGCTAAAACTACCTATGTAGCTGTCATACTTCTAAAATAAAATGTTTTTGTGGGGGAAATACACTTGGCTCAGTGTAGTAGGGCTGTTCAGTTTTGGTGATAAATAGTTGTACAGAAAATAACTTTTAAAAGTTATCTGTAATACAACAAGACATGTAGGTTTTGAAGATGTTTGAAGAAGGTGGTGATTTATGTTTGAACTGAAATGGAATGGAATCACAGCAAAGAGGGGTGTACAAGTGTTTATTATATGGTAGTTAATTTGGTTGAAATAAAACTAAAAGCCTCGTAATGTAAAACCTCAAGAGAGAAATTATGTAATACTACACAAACTAATAACATAATTGATCCACTTAAAAAAACAGTTCTTATTGCATGGAATTTTAATTGGAAGTACATTTTAATTGGCTCAGTGCCAGTTAAAAAGAAATATTTCTTTTTATTTACTGCTGAAAAAAAAAAAAAGAAAACTGTAACGTTACACGAATGTCAGTTGCCTAAAGAAAGATATTCTCCAGTATGCCATTGGGCGATTTGTGTTGATTTTTCATTTCATGATTTCGCTTGATAATGTAACCCCGCCTTCTCGTGGTGCATCCTGTTCCCACTAAAGGGGCTCTGACGACCGCCCATAGCGGTATAACTATACCATCGGGATTAGAGGAAATTCTATCCCACACTCACCAACCCGCTTGGCCAGCGTGGTGAGTTATGGCCAAACCCCTCCAAAATGATTCCACAACTTAAATCTTGGCCCTCAGTCTCCGGCAGCTGGAATGTACCTGGCCAAGGCAGCGGCCAGTGCGACATGAAGGCAGAGGGTGCTAAGAATCCCCGGAGGACCGGACTAGGCTGCCATCTGATGCTGACCTTGGCAACGTACAATGGACGCTCCCTATCTTCTGATTCAAGGCTTCTTGAATTGGAAGAGGAATTACAAAGGATCAAGTGGGACATCGTGGGGCTAAGTGAGGTAAGGAGAAAAGGAGAAGATCTCATGGAACTGAAAAGTGGACATCTCTTCTACTATCGTGGGACAGATACTGGCAGAACTAGTGGTGTTGGATTTATAATAAACAAGAAACTGAAGGATAAAGTTGTAGAAGTTGAAAGTTCCTCTGACAGAGCTGCACGACTTGTTATCCAACTCTCGAAAAGATACCAGGCTCAGATTATTCAAACTTATGCACCCACCACAAGTCATCCTGAAGAAGAAATTGAAGAATTTTATGAGGAAATTTGTCATCTAAATAATAAAGGTAAGCAGCACTTGAAAATAATTATGGGAGATTTCAATGCAAAAATAGGGCAACGGCAACAGAATGAAACTTCAGTAGGTAAATTCGGTCACGGCAACAGAAACCAGCGTGGAAATACTCTCGTTGAGTTTGCAGAGGCAGAAGGGTTTTTCATCTTGAACTCCTACTTCAAGAAAAAGCCACACAGGAAATGGACATGGAGACATCCAAATGGGACGACAAATGAAATTGATTTTATTATGTGTAACAAAAAATTTGTCATAGAAGACTGCAGTGTGCTAAACAAGTTCAACACAGGTAGTGACCATAGATTGGTGAGATGTAAGATGCACCTCAACGCTAAACTTGAACGTGGCAAGCTCATAAGACAAACAAAGTCTATTGACATAACCAACCTCAAAAAACACCATAATACCTTCAAGTTAGAACTGAAGAACAGGTTCTCTGCTTTAGAAGGCCTAACATCGGAAGAAGTGGACATCTCTGAAGTTAACAGAAAAGTAACCAAAGCTCTTATGGAAACAGCAACAAAATTAGCTGGGTCTAAGAACAAGTTGCATGTGAACAAATTATCAGGAAAAACCAAAATGTTGATGCAAAAAAGAAGAGAGATGAGGACAACTAAAGAAGATGTGACTTCCAAAGTGGAATATATAGAGCTATGCAAGACAGTAAGAAAAGTATCACTGAAGACGTAAGGAAATTCAACTGTGAACTAGTGAGGAAAGCAATTGAAAACAACCAAAACTTAATGATAGCAAAGGGACATCTCAGTAAGGGAAGAAAACAGATTATGGCACTGAGAAAAGAAGATGGTTCTGTAACAAGAAATAGAGGCGAAATTTTGACAAGAGTGAAAGATTTCTACTCAAATTATATGAAAGGGATGATATATGCACTCCAGACATCATGAAAGATACCAGTACCAGAGTTCCTCCAGTCCTTCCAGCAGAAGTTGCACATGCAATCAAGAACATGAAGCGAGGAAAAGCTCCAGGAGAAGATGGAATTACTGTAGACATCATACAAGAAGCAAGTGGAGAAATCGAAACAGTACTCGCCCAAATTTTCACTCGATGCCTTAATGAAGGAAAGATTCCTGAGGATTGGAACACCGCTACAATGATCCTGCTACATAAGAAAGGTGACATTGAGTATCTCGGAAACTACAGACCTATCAGCCTCCTATCAGTAGTTTATAAAATCTTCACTAAAGTTCTTTCACACCGCTTGAAGGTAACACTGGACACGGCTCAACCGAGAGAACAAGCTGGATTCAGGAGTGGCTACAGCACAATAGATCATATCCACGTGCTGAGAGAACTAATTCAAAGAGCGAGGGAATATGAACTTCCATTGTGCATGGCTTTTATCGATTATGAAAAAGCCTTTGATTCGGTGAAACCATCAGCAGTTACAATGGCTCTGAAAACCTGCGGTATTGAAGATGCATACATTAATATCATTAATAACATCTATGAAAATGCAAGTGCAAAGATTAGGCTGTTTGAAAATACAACACACGTAAAAATTGGAAAGGGAGTGAGACAAGGTGACAACATATCTCCGAAGCTCTTTAATGCCACATTGGAGGGTGTTTTTCAGTCGCTGAGCTGGGAAAACAAGGGGATAAAGATTAATGGAGATTATCTAACCCACCTTCGCTTTGCTGATGACGTAGTCATTTTTGCAACTACCCCATCAGAGCTGCAGAGTATGATCCAGGAACTTGCTGACAAGAGTAAAGAAGTGGGATTAAAAATGAACTTTCAGAAGACAAAAGTGATGTTCAATGCTTTTACAAGAAATGAAGATTTATCGATTGATGGAGAAAAGCTGGAGATAACAGACACGTACGTTTATCTTGGACAGCAGATATCAAGTGAGGGTCACATTGATGAAGAAATTAATCGGCGCACAAAACTTGCCTGGAGAGCTTTTGGAAGAAACAGCATAATTTTCAAGAGCAATATGCCATTATGTCTTAAAAGAAAAGTGTTTGATCAATGCATCCTTCCAGTGCTTACGTATGGTGCAGAGACGTGGACCTTAACTAAAAGAGACATACAAAAGGCTGCAGACAACTCAAAGAAGCATGGAGAGGTGCATGCTTGGTGTAACCAGGAGAGATAAGAAGAGGAACTCGTGGATCCGAAAAATGACTAGAGTGGAAGACATCATGATCAGAGTTAAATCCCTGAAATGGCAATGGGCTGGACATACTGCCAGAAGGACAGATCATCGATGGACAGCCGAAATTTTAGATTGGATTCCAAGGGACAGGAAAAGACCCAGAAGAAGACCACATGGGAGATGGGTGGATGAAATTCGAAAGTATGCAGGGGTGACATGGAGGAGACTGGCACAAGACAGACCGTTGTGGAGGAAACTTGGGGAGACCTTCGTCCAGCAGTGGATTGATAATGGTTGTCATCATCAATTGATAATGATGATGATATCATCACCATCATCATCATTGTCAACCATTATCAATCCACTGCTGGACGAAGGTCTCTCCAAGTTTCCTCCACAACGGTCTGTCTTGTGCCAGTCTCCTCCATGTCACTCCCGCATACTTACGAATTTCATCCACCCATCTCCCATGTGGTCTTTTTCTGGGTCTTTTCCTGTCCCTTGGAATCCAATCTAAAATTTCGGCTGTCCATCTATGGTCTGTCCTTCTGGCAGTATGTCCAGCCCATTGCCATTTCAGGGATTTAACTCTGATCATGATGTCTTCCACTCTCGTCATTTTTCGGATCCACGAGTTCCTCTTCTTATCTCTCCTGGTTATACCAAGCATGCACCTCTCCATGCTTGTTTGAGTTGTCTGCAGCCTTTGTATGTCTCTTTTAGTTAAGGTCCACGTCTCTGCACCATACGTAAGCACTGGAAGGATGCATTGATCAAACACTTTTCTTTTAAGACATAATGGCATATTGCTCTTGAAAATTATGCTGTTTCTTCCAAAAGCTCTCCAGGCAAGTTTTGTACGCCGATTAATTTCTTCATCAATGTGACCCTCACTTGATATCTGCTGTCCAAGATAAACATACGTATCTGTTATCTCCAGTTTTTCTCCATCAATCGATAAATCTTCATTTCTTGTAAAAGCATTGAACATCACTTTTGTCTTCTGAAAGTTCATTTTTAATCCCACTTCTTTACTCTTGTCAGCAAGTTCCTGGATCATACTCTGCAGCTCTGATGGGGTAGTTGCAAAAATGACTACGTCATCAGCAAAACGAAGGTGGGTTAGATAATCTCCATTAATCTTTATCCCCTTGTTTTCCCAGTTCAGTGATTGAAAGACATTTTCCAATGTGGCATTAAAGAGCTTCGGAGATATGGTGTCACCTTGTCTCACTCCCTTTCCAATTTTTATGTGTGTTGTATTTTCAAACAGCCGAATCTTTGCACTTGCATTTTCATAGATGTTATTAATAATATTAATGTATGCATCTTCAATACCGCAGGATTTCAGAGCCGTGGTAACTGCTGATGGTTTCACCGAATCAAAGGCTTTTTCATAATCGATAAAAGCCATGCACAATGGAAGTTCATATTCCCTCGCTCTTTCAATTAGTTCTCTCAGTACGTGGATATGATCTATTGTGCTGTAGCCACTCCTGAATCCAGCTTGTTCTCTCGGTTGAGCCATGTCCAGTGTTACCTTCAAGCGGTGTGAAAGAACTTTAGTAAAGATTTTATAAACCACTGATAGGAGGCTGATAGGTCTGTAGTTCCTGAGATCCTCAATGTCACCTTTTTTATGTAGCAGGATCATTGTAGCATTGTTCCAATCCTCAGGAATCTTCCCTTCATTAAGGCATCGAGTGAAAATTTGGGCGAGTACTGTTTCAATTTCTTCACTTGCTTCTTGTATGATGTCTATAGTAATTCCATCTTCTCCTGGAGCTTTCCCCCGCTTCATGTTCTTGATTGCATGAGCAACTTCTGCTGGGAGGACTGGAAGAACTCTGGTACCTTTCATGATGTCTGGAGTACATGTATCATCCCTTTCATATAATTTGGAGTAGAAATCTTTCACTCTTGTCAAAATTTCGTCTCTATTTCTTGTTATAGAACCATCTTTTCTCAGAGCCATAATCTGTTTTCTTCCTTTACTGAGATGTCCCTTTGCTATCTTAAGGCTTTGGTTGTTTTCAATTGCTTTCCTCACTAGCTCACAGTTGAATTTCCTTACATCTTCAGTGATACTTTTTCGTGTTGTCTTGCATAGCTCTATATATTCCACTTTGGAAGTCACATCTTCTTTAGTTGTCCTCATCTCTCTTCTTTTTTGCATCAACATTTTGGTTTTACCTGATAATTTGTTCACATGCAACTTGTTCTTAGACCCAGCTAATTTTGTTGCTGTTTCCATTAGAGCTTTGGTTACTTTTCTGTTAACTTCTGAAATATCCACTTCTTCCGATGTTAGGCCTTCTAAAGCAGAGAATCTGTTCTTCAGTTCCAACTTGAAAGTATTATGGTGTTTTTTAAGGTTGGTTATGTCAATACATTTTGTTTGTCTTATGAGCTTGCCACGTTCAAGTTTAGTGTTGAGGTGCATCTTACATCTCACCAATCTATGGTCACTACCTGTGTTGAACTTGTTCAGCACACTGCAGTCTTCGATGACGAATTTTTTGTTACACATAATATAATCAATTTCACTTGTCGTCCCAATTGGATGTCTCCATGTCCATTTCCTGTGCGGCTTTTTCTTGAAAAAGGAGTTCAAGATGAAAAATCCTTCTGCCTCTGCAAACTCAACGAGAGTATTTCCACGCTGGTTTCTGTTGCCATGACCGAATTTACCTACTGAAGTTTCATTCTGTTGCCGTTGCCCTACTTTTGCATTGAAATCTCCCATAATTATCTTTAAGTGCTGCTTACCTTTATTATTTAGATGACGAATTCCCTCATAAAATTCTTCAATTTCTTCTTCAGGATGACTTGTGGTGGGTGCATAAGTTTGAATAATCTGAGCCTGGTATCTTCTCGATAGTTGGATAACGAGTCGTGCAGCTCTGTCAGAGGAACTTTCAACTTCTACCACTTTATCCTTCAGTTTCTTGTTTATTATAAATCCAACACCACTAGTTCTGCCAGTATCTGTCCCACGATAATAGAAGAGATGTCCACTTTTCAGTTCAATGAGATCTTCTCCTTTTCTCCTTACCTCACTTAGCCCGACGATGTCCCACTTGATCCTTTGTAGTTCCTCTTCCAATTCAAGAAGCCTTGAATCAGAAGATAGGGAGCGTCCGTTATAGGTAGCCAAGGTCAGCATCAAATGGCAGCCTAGTCCGGTCCTCCGGGGATTCTTAGCACCCTCTGCCTTCATGTCGCACTGGCCTCTGCCTTGGCCAGGTACATTCCAGCTGCCGGAGACTGAGGGCCAAGATTTAGGTTGTAGAGTCATTTTGGAGGTGTTTGGCCATAACTCACCACGCTGGCCAAGCGGGTTGGTGAGTGTGGGATAGCATTTCCTCTGATCCCGATGGTATAGTTATACCGCTATTGGCGGTCGTCAGAGCCCCTTTAGTGGGAACAGGATGCACCACGAGAAGGCGGGGTTGACATTTGTCAAGGAGAGGCTGTGATGTTACGCATCACCTGACCTTACATCCCTAATATATATATATATATATATTGAATTTCTTCTTCAGTATGACTTGTGGTGGAAATACTCTTGTAGAGTTTGCAGAGGCAGAAGGGTTTTTCATCTTGAACTCCTTTTTCAAGAAAAAGCCACACAGGAAATGGACATGGAGACATCCAAATGGGACGACAAGGGAAATTGATTTTATTATGTGTAACAAAAAATTCGTCATAGAAGACTGCAGTGTGCTAAACAAGTTCAACACAGGCAGTGACCATAGATTGGTGAGATGTAAGATGCACCTCAACACTAAAGTCGAACGTAGCAAGCTCATAAGACAAACAAAATGTATTGACATAACCAACCTTAAAAAACACCATAATACCTTCAAATTGGAACTGAAGAACAGATTCTCTGCTTTAGAAGGCCTAATATCGGAAGAAGTGGATATTTCTGAAGTTAACAGAAAAGTAACCAAAGCTCTTATGGAAACAGCAACAAAATTAGCTGGGTCTAAGAACAAATTGCATGTGAACAAATTATCAGGAAAAACCAAAATGTTGATGCAAAAAAGAAGAGTGATGAGGACAACTAAAGAAGATGTGACTTCCAAAGTGGAATATATAGAGCTATGCAAGACAGTACGAAAAAGTATCACTGAAGACGTAAGGAAATTCAACTGTGAACTAGTAAGGAAAGCAATTAAAAACAACCAAAGCCTTAAGATAGCAAAGGGACATCTCAGTAAGGGGAAAAAAACAGATTATGGCACTGAGAAAAGAAGATGGTTCTGTAACAAGAAATAGAGGCGAAATTTTGACAAGAGTGAAAGATTTCTACTCCAAATTATATGAAAGGGATGATACATGTACTCCAGACATCATGAAAGGTACCAGTACCAGAGTTCTTCCAGTCCTTCCAGCAGAAGTTGCACATGCAATCAAGAACATGAAGCGGGGAAAAGCTCCAGGAGAAGATGGAATTACTGTAGACATCATACAAGAAGCAAGTGGAGAAATCGAAACAGTACTCGCCCAAATTTTCACTCGATGCCTTAATGAAGGGAAAATTCCTGAGGATTGGAACAACGCTACAATGATCTTGCTACATAAAAAAGGTGACATTGAGGATCTCAGGAACTACAGACCTATCAGCCTCCTATCAGTGGTTTATAAAATCTTCACTAAAGTTCTTTCACACCGCTTGAAGGTGACACTTGACATGGCTCAACCGAGAGAACAAGCTGGATTCAGGAGTGGCTACAGCACAATAGATCATATCCATGTACTGAGAGAACTAATTGAAAGAGCGAGGGAATATGAACTTCCATTGTGCATGGCTTTTATCGATTATGAAAAAGCCTTTGATTCGGTGAAACCATCAGCAGTTGCAATGGCTCTGAAATCCTGCGGTATTGAAGATGCATACATTAATATTATTAATAACATCTATGAAAATGCAAGTGCAAAGATTCGGCTGTTTGAAAATACAACACACATAAAAATTGGAAAAGGAGTGAGACAAGGTGACACCATATCTCCGAAGCTCTTTAATGCCACATTGGAAAATGTCTTTCAATCACTGAACTGGGAAAACAAAGGGATAAAGATTAATGGAGATTATCTAACCCACCTTCGTTTTGCTGATGACATAGTCATTTTTGCAACTACCCCATCAGAGCTACAGAGTATGATCCAGGAACTTGCTGACAAGAGTAAAGAAGTGGGATTAAAAATGAACTTTCAGAAGACAAAAGTGATGTTCAATGCTTTTACAAGAAATGAAGATTTATCGATTGATGGAGAAAAGCTGGAGATAACCGACACGTACGTTTATCTTGGACAGCAGATATCAAGTGAGGGTTACATTTGTGAAGAAATTAATCGGCGTACAAAACTTGCATGGAGAGCTTTTGGAAGAAACAGCATAATTTTCAAGAGCAATATGCCATTATGTCTTAAAAGAAAAGTGTTTGATCAATGCATCCTTCCAGTGCTTACGTATGGTGCAGAGACGTGGACCTTAGCTAAAAGAGACATACAAAGGCTGCAGACAACACAAAGAAGCATGGAGAGGTGCATGCTTGGTGTAACCAGGAGAGATAAGAAGAGGAACTCGTGGATCCGAAAAATGACAAGAGTGGAGGACATCATGATCAGAGTTAAATCCCTGAAATGGCAATGGGCTGGACATACTGCCAGAAGAACAGACCAT
Source organism: Macrothele yani (assembly GCA_039090855.1). Classification (NCBI taxonomy): domain Eukaryota; kingdom Metazoa; phylum Arthropoda; class Arachnida; order Araneae; family Macrothelidae; genus Macrothele; species Macrothele yani. Next base: position 130,803,075 of record CM076995.1, on the reverse strand, counting down.
CGATGGACAGCCGAAATTTTAGATTGGATTCCAGGGGACAGGAAAAGACCCAGAAGAAGACCACATGGAAGATGGGTGGATGAAATTCGAAAGTATGCGGGAGTGACATGGAGGAGACTGGCACAAGACAGACCGTTGTGGAGGAAACTTGGGGAGACCTTCGTCCAGCAGTGGATTGATAATGGTTGACAATGATGATGATGATATATTGAATACAATGATGTGCTCCAGTTTAATATTTACATAAATAAATTTCAATGGACAATTCTGTCTTGTTCATGCCTCATTATATTCATACTGTTTCGCAGTATGTTCATATTTTTCACCTGGTTAAAAAGTTCAGCTTTTTTTTTTTTTTTCTTCGTCAGTCTCATGTATAATTGGGACACATCGGGGCTAGAAAATTTGGGCCCGATTAACCGGCTGTCACAATTATGCAATGCTTTATTCCGAAGAGCTAATTTGGGACGTTTTTCAAGAATTGTCCCAAATAAATGGCTGCTCTGATTAACTGATGGCCCAATTAACCAGAATCTTCTGTACTACATTTTGACTTCTGCTATATTTGCTGCTTTTTCTGGCAGTTTTTGCACTTCTTAGTCTTGTGTTTCAGTCCATATCCTCTTAACTGTTTTCTTTTTTTTTCTGTCTTTTGTAATTCCATTGCTACTTGGTTCCCGTTGCCCTTCCAAAGTTTTTGTCTTAAAGATTAAGATTTACTTTCCTTTTGAAATACCTGTCATTCTTTAAAAACAGCTGATAAACAATTATTTTCACTGTAAAATTCACTAATAACAGTGAAAGTATTGTGGTTATTCTCATGCATAACTCGTAGCAGGCAGTGCTATGGGTCTTGCACTGCTCAAAAATTTAGAAATTTGGCCATTTCAGCTGAAGCACGGAATAAAGAAATTGCAGCACAAGCACACAAGTTGTTTACTTATTGTAAGATTCTCTAAGAATTTGCTGAGCATAAAATTTCATCAGATCCTACATCGACCTTTTTTTGCAAGGTATCTAAAAACCAAACTTTTGGTATTAGTTGACTGTGTACGAAAGTACAGAGTGATCATAAAGTCGTGCAACCCAGAAAAAAAAAAATTATGAGGTTAATTACAATTGTTAAAAAAAATAAACATCATCAAATATAGGTTACAATCTTACCTTTATAACAACAAAAGAAGGGGAACCTCATTATAACATATGTTCAAAGTGGGCTCTGTGTTCGCAAATGCAAAGGTGCGCTCTTTTTACCAAGTTTAATGGCACCTTGTGAAGCACCTCCACACTGATGTTTTCAATCACTGTTGTGATGTTCATTTTAAGTCCATCCAGGGTGTGAGGATTATTGTGATGCACAACACCTTTGAGATACCCCCAAAGAAAGAAGTCGAGCAGTGATAAATCTGGGGATCTAGGTGGCCACAGGTCTTTGGAGGTGAGGCATTCACTGAAAAAATCTCGCAAAAAAATTGGCGCTACTAACCGACTTGTGGCCTGTGGCATTGATTGTCTTGCTGGAACCAACAATGTTGTTTGCTGACATCAAGAAGTGCCACAAACTGTGTGATAATGTTTTGGTAGGCAGAACCATCCACAGTCGTTTAAAAAAAAATCGGTCCCACTAAGCGATGGCGCAATATCGCACAGCAAACTCTTAAGTTTTTTCGAATGCAAATGTTTTTCAAGAAAAACGTGGATTTTCACATGACCAAATCCTAGTGTTCTGACTGTTGACATAACCTCAGAGGTGAAACCAGGCCTTATCACTGAAGAAAACTGTATCCAGACTCTGTATTCCACGTTCAAGGAATGAGTGGAACCATCGTCAGAAGTGTCATTTCCCTGCATCTGGGGCTTTTGAGTTCATGCACTGCGCGAATACGATATGGACAAAGATGTAACAATCTCTCAGCTTTATGAGCACTACCGTATGAGATTGATGATTGCACAACGAGTTTCCGGAGGCTTTTTTGTGGCAACTGCTACAGTGCTCGCTTTATCTCATCCACTTTATGGTCAGCCAAAATGGAGGGTCTCCCGGAGCGTTATTTATTCGAAACGGATCCAGTGTCCAAAAACCCTGCACTAATCGCGATATTGTGGACTTATTGGGAACTGCTGTACCCGGAAATTTCTTGCGAAAGTCCTCAGCAACACATCTGTATGAACAAGTTTCGAAATAACTTTCCAGAATGAAAATTTGCTGCGCCTGGAAAAAAGACATTTCATCTCCACAACCAGAGTAGCAGAATATAGACGTACACGTGTACGCAGATAGTTTCCAAATTATTAGCAGATTTTGCAGAAAGATTTTGTTTGTAGATTAAAATAAAATAAAATGTTATTTACAGCAATTAAACCACGTACTCAAGGCTTCACTCCGATAATATATTTAATTCTATTTTAATCTGAAGAACTTTCACTTATTTTTCACATCTTCCGAGTTCTTTTGTTTTTACAGACTTTTCTGGCCTCCAGATTTTATCAAGGCCTGTTATCAATGTATAGGAACTGTATCAAAAGTTCTGTTTACACAAATAATTTAAATTTTATTGCCAGGCTCTTCTTGCAGTTGCCAGTTATCAATTAAAATAATTTCTTTATGTATTTTGTAAGTCTTACTATTTTTGAATTCAGTTGTTGAAAATGCTATTCATAATTTTTTAAGGTTCATTAAGGTGGTTCCACCTAAAATCTCTGCCTTATGTTTCCAATGGCAAAACTGCTTTACATATTTTCTTCGCTAAAATTAATGCATTCCCAAAGATGAAAATTTGTGCATCGATAAAACTAACTTTAAGTTATAGCATGGGATACTTAATGGTTGCTAAAGCATTACCATAATTAAGCAATACAACATTTGTTTGTGTATTGACGTCAGCAATGTACAGGTTGCACCATCTATTAACAGGCCTGAACATTATTCAAAGAAAAATGTTTGATTTTTAATATAATTATGGCTATGTTTTAGCAAGTATTAAGTATCCCATGCTATAACTTAAAGTTAGCTTTACGGATGTGCAAATTTTCATCCTTGGGAATACATCAGTTATGAAGAAAATATGTAAAGAAGTTTTACCATCAGAAACATAAGGCAGAGATTTTAGGTGGAACCACCTTAATGGAACTGTTTTTCTAGATATAAAATTTTTCTTTAATTAGTCTTTTGTTTTTATGAGGTTCATAGTTCAGTATTTTTAATATTTCGCCCTAAAGGTCAATTTTGCACAAATTGCTGCACGTTCAGTTGTGATGTATACTTATTTTGTCCTCACTGAAATCTGCAATGTTCTAATAATTATTTATTGTTTTATTAATTTTTCTTTAAATTATCTTATTCTACTGTTATCGTGTGTACGATTCGCGGATTTGCAGCAAGTTTCCTGTATCAATGGTTGTGTACGCAGATACATTTTATTTTTATACAACTCTGTCCACAATGAATGAAATTACATAACGAACAAACTGTACACATCACAGTGACCTCAGCTTCACTGATACTTCCTAACAGTATGGTAGTGACATCTAGTGGCAGAAAGAATGATTACACAGGTCTGCGAAATAATACTTTTTTTTTTCTGCACCGTTTTAGGTGTTTCGAATGTTTTTCGATACGCTGAGTTCAGAAATGCTAAGCTTTTCCCTCAATCACGTAAGGTTTTTCCACAAAGTGAGGATGAAGATAAACCAACACAGAATATCTAGTAGAGTCAAAAAACACTTTATTTACAAAAAACTTAAAAATAAGCTTTTTTTTTACATTTTATTAATTTGTTATGTTTGTTATGGCTGCCACAAATCCAAAAATCTTTATAATGTCTCTTCTTTTTCCCTTCGAAGCTCTGTTTAGAACTTTTTTTGTGCACTCCCTATTCAGCATCCAGCAGTAGTCTGCTATCATGTTCACATTCCACCTGCCCTGATACCTCTGTTCCATTTCCTTCATGTCCTGGTGGAATCTCTCTCCTTGTTCTTCACTCACAGCACCTAGATTTTCTGGGAAATAGCCTAGATGGGAGTTCAAAAGTGGAGCTTCAAGCTCATTGAGCAGCCCAAGGTTTTGAAGTTCTCCAGCATGTTTCCTACGATGTTCTTAAAGTCAGGGTCTTTCTGGTTGCCAAGAAACTTCTTTAAAAGATGTCCAAGCCGATCACTCAATGTCATCCATTTTGGTTTCAAAGATTTCGTCTTTCATGAGTTTTCGAATGTCAGGACCGACAAAAACCCCTTCTTTCAGCTTCGCTTCTGACAGCCGTTTAAACTTACTTGCTGGGTACTTGAAATTAACACCATCTTTTGGCAGGGCTTTCACAAACTGCTTCATGATGCCAAGTTTGATGTGAAGTGGAGGCAGGAGTACTCTTTTGGGTCCACCAAAGATTCAAAGTTCTCATTCTTTTCCCCTACTTTTAGCGTCCTGCTTGGCCACACATTCTGAGTCCAGTGCTTGGCTTTAGCGTGACTGTCCCATTCGCAGAGGAAACAGGGGTACTTTGTGTAGCCACCCTGTTGACCAAGGATCATAGAGAGCACTTTCAGATTGCCACAGATGGTCCATACGTATTCCTTGTAGTTAAGCTTAGTTAGGATTAAGGCTAAATTATCATACCTCTCTTTCAAATGAACGGAATGTCCAACCAGTATAGAGGCGTATTTGTTGCCGTTGTGAAGAAGTACAGCTTTCAGACTTCTTTGTGATGAATCAATGAAGAGTCTCAAATCTTCCACCTCATGCTGAATTTTGAACATTTTGCATCAAACCGGGGACATCGGAGCAGTAAACAAGTTCACCGTCTTGAGAAAAGTGTGGCACATAGTCTTGCCCTCTGTTTTGAAACCAATAGAAAGAAGTTCCCGGGGTTAACAAGTTCGTCCCCTGGAGTCTAGAGCCTAGCAACTAAGCAGAATCTTTTGGAAGGGCCAGATCTCGGATCAAGTCGTTCAATTCTGATTGTGAAAACAGCTGGGGCTCACTGCAGTCCTCGACTTGAAAATAGTCAACAGCATTGTCATCTGACTCGCTCCCTGAGGGTGCAAGCACATCGTCTAGCCTTTTTGGAGGCAAAGGTATTGGAATGTCAGGTCCGCGAGTCACAGGGTGCAGTGCAGATTCAAGGTTCGGGTAGAAGGTTTCTTTTTTGTTTTTTAAGCTGTACCCCTGTATGTTGCATGAACAAAAGTAGCAGTCATCGCTGTGGTTTCAGGGCTCCCTCCACATCATAGGCACACCAAAACAAAAAGATTTCACTTTACCCTTAGACCACATGTGGAGTCCTTCCACGCAAACTTGAACACACTCGATGGGGAGCCACGACTTGTCTTGGTCTCCAACCCTTACACCGAAGTATGCAAAATACACTTTTCCAACAAAGTCTGTGATCTTCCGCTGTTACTTTTTCACTACAAGTTCGCCACAGATAAGAAAAACCTGTCAAAAGAATTGACACAACCTCTCGAAGCCATGACAGTCGTAAATGCACACACCTTATCCCTTTCAGGCCCACGTTTGCCTTCAACACCATGTTTAAATATGTATAAGAAAATATTACAAAAATATTCTGGTGACAAAAATTCCAGACAGAAATTCTTGATTCCTGTCGAAACTGTACGTGATAGAATTTTTTGAGTATTTTCCCGGGAATCTGCATCAAAAAATACATAAACACCATTCACTTTGAAGAAGAAAATATCATCGCTGACCTGTGTTATAGCGATTTAGCAACAATCTATGAAAATTCAAACTTTGGGTTGCACTAGTTTACGATCACCCTGTATTAACATGCTAATTAACTTTTGCACCATACATTTAAAAACAAAAACAAAAACAAAAACCAGTAAGAGGTTTGTCATCACCACTATATGGTCCTTTAGCAATCTCAGGGTGGATCATGTAGAATTCCTGTAAATCTAATTTACTCAGTTTTGAATGATGGAGTAAAATATGTAAGTCTGAAAATGCTGACTTAATTTGTCCTGCAGTGCTTCTTCCGCAGCAAGATATAAAATGCATGCAGTTTCTAACTGTGTATTTTCATGTCTGAATTTATTTAAATATTACATATATATCCTAGTAAATTTTTTAGTCAGATGAATTATTATCATTGACGATTATCAATCCACTGCTGGATGAAGGTCTCCCCAAGTGTATTCCAGAGCACACTCTGTCTTCGCCAACTCACTTTCAGGTAACTTCTCCATGCTTTCGAATTTCATCTACCATGTGGTCTTCTCGATCTTATCATGTCCCTTGGTTTCCAATCTAATATCTCAGTTGTCCGATGGTGGTCTGGTCTTCTAGCAAGTATGTTCAGTCATTGCCACGTGATCATGACGTCATCCAGTCTTGCCATTTTCCTATCTTTCTTGGTTACATGAAGCATGCATATTTCCATGCTTCTTTGAGTTGTCATCAACTTCTGTATGTCCCTTAGTTAAGGTTCATGTCTTGATCTATAAGTATGATTCTTTTATGACATAATGTTAAATTGCTCTTGAAAATTGTATTGTTTCTTCCAAATGAACTTGCGGGTTTTATATACACCTGTTAATTTCATCTTAAATGTAGCCCTGACTTCACATGTGCTGTCTAAGGTATAAGTACTCCTCAGTTTCTTCTAAATTTGTCCCCACGAACCTTTAAGGCTTCAGTTCTTGTAAAAGTGGCGAACACCAATCTTGTTTTCTGTAAGTTCATCGTTATTCTCACTTCTTTATTCTTTTCAGTAGGTTCCTAGATGATACTCAGTAGCTTTGAGGGATACTTTCTAAAACAGCTAAATGTACCTTTCATTGTGACGAGATGAAACAGATACCTCATTAGAGTGTAAATGATAATTATTAAATGTATATTTACAGAACTTTATTGCATTTTTAAGGTATTCATCTGATTATGAAGAATGGCTTTGAAATTCTTATAGTTTATTATCTAGAACAGAAAAGCTGTTTAAAACTGTACGGTTTTGAAGTTGTCTTCATGTTTGTATCATGTTTTTCTTTAACACACAACTAGGCTGTTGTTGCAGAAGGGAAAGAGCATGCTTTAGCTGTTGGGCTCACTGCCATGTCCACAGATGACATGTAAGTGTATATATATCTATTTTCATATATGTTTCAGTATGTTCATTACTCCAAAATGGCTTTTAAAGTTTGTGTAACTACAGTAAATTGATTTTATGAGCCAGTGTTGTATCTGCCCGTATCTTACGTAGTACACTGCCAGACAGTTTCGAAGGACGGATGACAATAGCAACAATAGAAACCATAAAATGGAAGGCAGGGAAATGTGGAAATTAGCATAAGTGCGGGATACAGTAAGACGTGTTGAGCGTATGCAAATTTTGGATTGCCGAACTTTTTTCGTGACGTCATAGCGCTGATAAGAGATATAAAGGATTTGACGCGTATTGACCGTTGTTGTTCAAACGTAAAGTTGAAAGGGAAAGAATCAATTGACGAACTCGCAATTTTTAGTATGTCTTCCCGACATCGCCTAGATGATTTTACGCGTGGCCGCATTATTGGCAAGATTGAGGAAGGGCGAAAAATAACAGATGTTGCCAGGGAGTTCGACGTCAGCCACAGTGTTGTTTCAAGGCTTTGGAAATCATTTCAAACAAAGGGAGAGTGTAGCAAACGTCACGGGGGAGGTCGTGTTCGCAGTAAGACACCTGCAGAAGATCGGTACATAGTGCTATCAACAAAAAGACACCGGCGCAGCACAGCTAGTGAGGTAGCAAATCAGTTTATGGCTGCTACTGGCAAGCGGATCTCCCGAAAAACTGTCGCCAGACGTTTGCATGAAGGAGGACTATACGCCCGCCGTCCTGTTGTGTGCATCCCATTGTCCAGATGTCACCGTACCGCCCGTTTGCAATGGTGTCATCAACATCGCAATTGGACTGATAACGACTGGTATGCTGTCCTCTTCTCAGATGAGAGTAGATACAGTCTATCGTCTGATTGTCGACGACAACTGATCTGGCGTGATAGTGGTACCGCATATTGTCCAGCAAACATAAAGGAAAGAGACCGATATCCGACATGTAGTGTCATGGTATGGGCTGGCATCATGATCAATGGCCGTACGTCCCTCTATGTGCTTCCAACTGGGACTATGACTGGCCAACGATACATTAATGATGTTCTGCTACCTCATGTTCGCATGTTCCATTGTGCTGTCGGTGATAGATTCATTTTCATGGACGGCAACGCAACATGTCATCGAACAGTCGCTGTCCAGGAGTGTCTTGAGAGTGCGGATATTCAATGCCTCGTATGGCCAGCACGTTCTCCAGATCTGAATCCCATTGAAAATGTGTGGGATGCTTTGGGGAGGAGTCTTGCTGGTCGCCAATGCCCTCCAATAAACAAGGACACCATCATCCGTGCACTGACAGAGGAATGGGATAAATTACCCCAACAGCTGCTTGATAATGTTGTGCACAGCATGACACGACGTGTGGAATCTTGCATCGCCCTCCATGGTGGCCATATCCCGTATTGACATCTTACGCCTGCGGACGGTAATTGCATTTTTTTCACGTTTACGTATTCTGCACAAAATGGCCTGTTTGTCCCTTGAATACGTTCCAAAGCCTTCTGGATTTCAGAGCACAATAAATTGTCTTTCTTGTAATGTCCTGGCATTCTGACATTATTTTATTTCACTTGGCATCCAACCACACTTACTTTTTATGCGCTATATAGCCGTTTATGATCCATCCTTAGCAATTGTCCAGCAGTGTATAACATATAAGAAGAAACAGTTCATTATAGTTCTCTGTAACAGCCACCCTTAATACATTGCTGAAATCATAAGGCATGTGTCTCATTATGTGAAGTGCAAAAATTTTTGAAAAAGCATTTCACCAAAAACTTCCTTGAACAAAACTTTGTAGAATGTAATGAAGTCCTTTGTGGTACAAAATTTGATATCTGTTTTGTGTCAAGCTTCAAAAATGTGTAGGTGTAAAGATGTGCCTTGTTTTCCAAGACTAATGCCGAATCAAGTATAATGTAGCAGTTCAATTTATTTCCTTGGTTTATCAGGAATGTCACACTGAGTTTAAAGCCACAGGTAAGCATACCACAAGGAATTTTTATTTGGGGATCGTCCACACCCATCACCTTCCACTGATACATTGATATAGTCAGCTAATATATTATTAAACATCAGGAGACAATAATTATCAGTTATCGGCTTATTTAAATGAAATCATGATTCCCTACAAGATAGGAGAGTGGATGCATGTCTTTCATTGGAGATAAACAGGGAATGGGGTCTTAGGAAACTATTTAATTATTTTTAATGAACTTTGACACTTCCACATGACTCACATCAGAGATAAAAGCACTGTAGACACATTGAAAGTGATACACTAAATGGGAGTCATCACAATTGTTTTCTTACTGTGCTTGTACAGCTTTTGCTGGATAAAAAAACCCATCATACCCTGTTCGTGGGAGAGAGAAACGGTGTGAAAGACCATGAGTGTTTCACATCAGGGTGTTTATCAAGCCTGCTGCAATGGGTAAAGTTATCCAGGGAATGGAAACAGAATACTTTGTTTAGCCAGTGATTGACCTCTTCAGTATGGTTTATGTGTTTGGAAAGGATACATCTCTCCTTCCCCTACAGTATGGTTTATGTGTTTGGAAAGAAGGAGACATCTCTCATTCCCCTACAGTGTATAGTTTATGTGTTTGGAAAGAAGGACACATCTCTCATTCCTTTGCAGTATGGTTTATGTGTTTGGGAAGAAGGAGACATCTCTCATTCCCCTACAGTATGGTTTATGTGTTTGGAAAGAAGGAGGCATCTCTCATTCCACATGCGAGAAAGTGTGGGACATAGAAATGAGCACAAAACCTGTCATTTTTCCTATTACATTCTTAGCAACTTCCACTGCATGCTCATGTTTTCCATTGCTGGCTCAAAATGGTGGCCCCAAATTTTGTTATCGGCTATAATTCACAACGAGAACACATTCCCCATGTCCTGGTAGCGTACAAGGTATTCCAGTACAACAACAATATTCTTTCTCCTCTGTTCTGTTGATGGGCGCCTCATAGGCCTTGTATTAATTGAATGGTCCGTACATTTTCTCTCCACCACTGCAGCGGTTTTCTGCATGATGGCCCAGTGACATTGCCCAGGTTTTGGAAGATCTGCTTTACTTTCACATCATTCTCAAAATTCTCACCACCATCTAAACACTGTATTGCATGTTAAACAGGGACTCTCTTTGATGGTTGCATGCACTGAAAAATCTCCGTTGACCTATCACCTTCCTTGCTTAAAAAGTGGATCAAGGCATGCTGTGCTTGCTTGGATGTGTTTATGCCATAGTGACTATCAAGTAGTATCCTGTTGCACTATCCATATGTGCTACAACAAATGATCACCTTTTGTGGCACATTGCTCTTTATCTGTTCAGTTGCACCAATAGTGGCAACAGCATATCAGTTGCAATGGCACCATCTTCCAAGCCTACATTTCACTTAAGCAACCTTTATAGGTACACATCAGAACGTAATTATAAATACACCACACTGTGAACACTCAAGAGACGCATATAGCATATTAAATCCACTTATTTTTGTGGCATAGTAAAAAAAAAAAATACTACACCACAAAAAATAAACGAATTTAATATGCTATATGCGTCTCTTGAGTGTACACATCAGAACTTTTATTAGGTTATTGCAGATGAAATGTTGAATTTTTTAGTCTCACGCAGTTGGCAGGAATTAACATATCATGTGGTGTGACTTCGAATGTGTAAATTTAAAGCATCAAGGCTGCTTCCTATAAAGCACTGGTCATTTAATCAGTGGCATGAGGTCCAAGGAAATTGTACTATGGTGAAGAGGACAATCGATCAGAGCCAGATTCATGTCATTTTCTTTTATGAGTTTAAACTTGGGCACTGTGCATCAGAGGCAGCTGGTAACATTGATACGGAATCTGGGAAAGGCACCCTTAGTGAACACCAGACACAATGCTATTTTGTTGAATTCCAGTGAGTCTCAACTGAATCCAATCCACATTAACAAGAACTCTGCAAGAAACTCAGAGTACACAATGCAACCATTTCCTGACATTTAATGGCCATAGGCAAAATAAAGAAGATGGATAAATGGCTTCCACATGAGTTGCCAGAATAGCATAAAACACGAAGATTTTGTGTCTCCTCTTCTCTGCTTATCCACAACCAAACAAATGACATTTTGAGGTGCATTGTTATGTGCGGTGAGAAATGGTTTGCCATATGACAGTTACCAACATTTGACGCAGCATCTCAACTGCAAGGTAGCCCAAAACACAACCCAAAGCTGGTACTCCATTCCATGAAGATGGTGGTCAATGTGTGGTAGTCAACACTAGTGTGATCCACTCCTTACAACCAGGTCTGACCATCATGGCAGACAGGTATTGTCAAGAACTTGACATCATACATGAAAAACAGTCCACCAAGCAGCAAGCATTGGTCAATCACCATGGGTCTGTAATTCTCCATGATACTGTGAGACTACACATTGCATGCCAGATGATCCAGAAGCTGCACCAGTTAAGGTACAAAACCTTACCTCCTCTGCTTTATCCACCTGATCTGTCCCCTGTGGACTATCACTTCTACAAGCACTTGGACACCTTTGTACAGGGTAAATTGTTTTCCAATCAAACATCAGTGGAAACTGCATTTCATGAGTTTGTCACATCCCAAAGCTTGATATTTGTTTCATGATGGCATGCAGAAGCTTGTATCGCATTGGCAAAACTGTGATTATTTTGAATAATAAAGTGTACTTTACATGGTATGAGGGCCATCCAGAAAGTAACTACTGTTTGATGATAAAAAAAAATGTTAACTAATTTTAAATGTGTGATGAATTTTATATACTTTAATCTACATATTTCCTGTGTATGTTAAGGCATTTGCCACATCATGGCGCAAGTTTCTGGTTATTCTCCTCACAGAAGTCTGCCGCCTGGGTATTGAGCCACCGCTCAACCTTCGTCTTCAGGTCATCACCGCCATCGAACCGCTGGCCAGCAATAAATCGTTTTTTGTGGAGGAGAAACAAGTAATAGTCATTGGGTGCTGAGTATGGGCTGTAGGGAAGGGGATCAGCTACTCCCATTCAAATTGGGTGACCAGGTTTTGCATCACACTCAAGACATTAGGCCTTCTGTTGTCATGGAGAACAACAAGTCCCTTGCTCAGCTTGCTGCACTGTTCATTTTGAATTGCATGACACAACTGTCTCGGCGTCACACAATAAACAGCTGTGTCTGCTGTCTTGCCTTTAGGCAGGAATTCCACCAACAAAATTCCTTTTGTGTCCCAAAAGGCAGTGCACATGACCTTCCTTGTTGAAGTCATCTGTTTGAATTTTTGGCCGTAGGCAAGCCTGTGTGTTTCCATTGTAGGGACTAGAGATGAGTTCGGGCTCAATTTTAGGAGCCCGGGTCCAAAGGCCTGAAGCCCGGGCCTGGCCCGCTTTCTTTGATTACACATGTTTGCTGAGCCCGTGCCCGGATTCTTGGAAAATTTTGCTTATCAAGGCTTGCACTTATGCATTATACACTGGCCAAAGATATGGCCCAAGCAAGGATTAGTTTAAAAATAATTAGTTTAAAAAGTTTAGTTCAGTTAATCCACTTCATAATATTAATATGTTTTTAGAAATACTACGCATAAAGCCAAATGTTCTAAAATGGTGAATTGAAAATAAATAAATAATCAACGTGCCTCTTCGACCGTATCAGGGGAATCAGTAATTTTGGTAAAAGCTGAAGAAAAGAAAATTGTTTAGAAGAAACAAAAAAATTCCATTTGTTATTTCTTTTTGATTTCTAAATTTACTTTTATTTTAAATAAATTGCATTATAAAATGTACAATGCCGTACAGACAGTTGCAAATGTTTGAAATTTTGACTCTAGAAAACTAATCTTTGCAATATAATTTACATATATGCTAATTGGTAAAGGTAGTTTAGAGTAATGTAGTAGAATATAAAAAAAAGCATGTAGAGAAATTCCCAAAATTAAAAAAAAAAAAAAAAGAATGTAAAAGCATTCCAGACCAGATTATTTTGCATTTTGTAACATTAACAAAGCTTTGCGCTTAATAGTATAATAATCACAATATTATCATATGTGTGTGCAGTTTCCAGATCAAGTTCATCATGAAAAAGAGAGAGTGAGAGAATTGCATCTAATGCCTCAGCGCTTCAACTTGATCTTCTTTTCTCTAAAACACAAGCTGCTGCACTAAAAATCAACACGACCCCAAAAATCGTGGGGGTGAGGAAATTTTAAAAAAGAAATAACACTGCTTCTAACTGCACAATTTTGGAAATTAATACATCATTTTAAAGATAAGATTCTTGATTTTTAATAAAATACAGAAAATGGGAATGTGATTTTTTCCCAGTTTTTCAATACCAGACCTCCTTAAACTAATCCTTGCTTGGGCCATAGCTTTGGACAATGCATAATGCAAGTCTTGCTAAGCAAAATTTGTCTTGCAATGGCAGCTAGCTTAGGAAATTTAAAATCCTTCCACCATGGTAACAAATCCACAATGAAATTCAACACGTGTAATTCAACCGGGCTGAGAATTACACGTGTTGAATTAATTACAGTAATGAAATTCAAGACGTGTAATTCCGAGCCCAGGCCCGAGCTCATCTCTAGTAGAGACTACTGTTTTGATTCAGGTGTGATCCAAGTCTCTCACATCACACTGTTTTTTGCTTTATGGATTGCCTCATTTTCTGTCACTATATGGCTTAAAAATCACCTTCCTCCATGTACCAACTCAAAAAGTTTCAATGCAGATCCCATTCATTCTGTGCTCTTCCATCAACATCTTTGCCACCCATCATACACACACTTTGTGGTACTGAAGTGTTTCTGTAATGATTTCAAAACTTTGAGGAAATGTTCTGAAAGATCAGAAATCGTGAAGCGTCGGTTCTCCCTAATGTTTTCATTCACACTCTTCACAAAATCTTTCGTGTCTTGAGAAGGCCTACCACTGCATAGTTCATCACGAATGTTCTGTTGTCCTTCATTAAACGTTTGTGCCCACTTTTGCACCATTCCCACACTCGTTGTGTTTTGCCCATAAATTTCACAAATTTGCAGACGAATCTCACTTTGTCTGACATTTCTCACATTCAGAAACCTCAGCAAAGAAAAATACCACGCTTCATAGTCCGCAGACCGTTCTATTCACTTTAGCATTAACAGCACAAACATTTAATATAAGCATAACTTCACAAAATGGCATCAGGGCATGGTTAATGGATGAGACAACACAACTGTGTGTGTGTGTGTGAGAGCGCGAGTGCATGCGCATGCATGGCTGATTCAAATACTTGTGCAGGAGTGATGTTCGAACAGTACTTGCTTTCAGGATTGCCCTTGTATTTTGGGAGTTGGAAGTCTCCATCATCATTCCAACATTTCATCTGGAACAACCAGCATGTGTATACTAAAATGATGAAGCCATGAATTCATCTGGAAAGTCATAAATAATATTCCTTTCATTTAATGCCTGCAGAAAAAAACAAATGTCCAGCTTTTGCACCACTATGTACCCTGCATCAATCAGTGCATCACAATGAATCATACAGGAATACTGTTTTTAAATGTACATGAAAACTTTATGGAATAACAAAATACATGTAGAACTGTCTCAGTTTCGTGCATGGGGGAAAGAAATGCTGTTGTAAGTTTAAGATGCTTAAATTTTGGTGTTTTGTACATTTTGTTATCTCAAGTTTTCCCTGTGTTTGGATTTTGATGTTTTGTGCATTGTATTTCTTTGCTGAAATAATATTCAGTTTAATGTTTATATATACCTGCAAGTTTTTTTATTTAACCTTTGTTCTTATTTTTGCAAGAACTAAATTTATACACTTGAATTTGTACACATTAATACCTGAAAAAGATTAGTAAAATATGAAAAGAGCCTGAGAAATTTTGATGAGTAGTGTAAAATGGATAGCGACTAATTAGATTTAAATCAGTGTAAAATTTAAATGTGTTACTGCATAATGATATTATAACAGATTTTTTTTTAATTTTCTGATAACCGTAAATATTTAACATGGTTGAAATTGCATAGAATTTCAGCTTGAGAAGTTTACAAGGTTCATCCAATACACTGCATATTCATGAAAATGTTCCTGTAACCATGGATTAAATGTTTATAAACATTGCTTTTTTAGCCTCCAGTAGATGTTTCTTCCATAACATTTGTGTCTAGATAGGGATAGCATAATTTGGAATATTTTACTTTTGATTGTTTTGCAAAATTGTACATGTCAAAACTGCATTGAAAAAAAAAAAAGTGTGAAAAGTTTCTAAACATGTTATTAACAGCAGCACTGTTATTAACCTCAAACATATATTCCTTTATTTTTTCCCTGTTTTTTTTTTTTTTTTTTCCAGATCGAAGATAAATAAAGGGATCGGCATAGAAAATATTCATTATTTGAATGATGGTCTATGGCAAATGAAACCTGTAAAATGAAGCAAACCATTAGCCTTAATTTTTCTTATGTGACTCAGGTCCGTGTAATAAAATGACACAATGTGGCAACATTTCATTAAATGTTGAACAACGTATGAATGGTCACTATCATGTAAAGAGTCATTAAACAATAATTTATTTTTGAATTTTGACTTTTCATATTAAAGTGTTATTGGTATTTGTATTTTTGAGTGGATGTTTTTCTTCTCCTTTTTATTGAGCAAACATTATGCAAAAGGTATAATCATACACTGTAACAACTTTTTCTCTGAAATGAAATTGTCAGCTGGTAGTTAAGACTATTTGCATAGAGCCAGTAATGTCAACTAGTCACATCAACAGTGCCCTGCAAATCGCTACCCCTTGTTTAAATGAGATGGACTGTTCCAAGTTTTATAGACTTAACTTTTAGAAGTTAAATTATTGTGTCCATTAGTTGTTTGGGAAATTTGTTGTTGGCTGCAGTAATGCATACTATATAAAATCAAGTTTTACAATCAAATGAAACTGTGATGTAGAAGATTCAAGCTATAAAAAATACTGATATAGCTGTTTGCTTAATTCCATAGATAACAACACAATCTTTTTTTTTTCTCTTTTTTTTACACCATTTTTATCAACAGAGTTAATTGTTCGAACTCCTCAATTGAAAACAAACACATTCAGTTTTTGTTTTGAAGCCATAATTGAAATTTTTATATGCAAAATTATGTTTTAGAAATTTAGCTAAACAGTGAGAGTTGAATTAATTATTTTGGCTAATTTAAACAATTCAGAATTTTTGAAATTTCCGTGCTAAAAATGCGTACTTACAATGCAAGACATATCCTGATTATGTGAGGAATGAAGACTTGTTGCAGATGTGTAAGGTGAAGTAAGATGCTGTTTGTAAGGTGGAGACAAATAGTCTGAGTGGTTTCGCCATGTTGTAAAAAGTGAGGTACTAACTAAGGGAATTTATTCAGCCCTAGTAACTGGAAAGAAGAAAGGTCAAGAAAATCATAAAAGGACCAGATTCAAAAATTTCTGCATGATAAAAAGATTGACTAAATAAATATGGATCATATCATCAGTTTCAAATTTTTATTTAGCAGATATCTTTCTCAAAGAAAGCTCATCTGCTAAATAAAAGTTTAAAACTGATGACATGTATGCATAATATAATATGCATCATACATATAATCAGTTTTAAACTTTTATTTAGCAGATGAGCTTTCTTTGAAAAAGTAACCTTGAATCTGAAAGAACAGCTTAGTGTAAACTATTCAAATACCCAGATAAATATTAAAAAAAAAAATACCTAAAATAATTGTAATCTCAAATTAAGGTTTTAAACTAACTTAAGTAAGTAGCAAATTGCGTACCTGTAGCATGTACATATGCAATAGTATTCCAGTTCTGCAGATCATTTTTAGTTAATTTTAAACATTACAATTTCTACAATTGAAAACCAGAAATCATTTAAAACTTACTGCTAAAACACAATTTTAGCTGTTTTCAAACTTAATGTGCTTGTAAAGCATGAGGTCATAGAACCTCCCATGAAATATATAATTTAAGGCTACACATTTGTGATGTTGCGATAGAATCCTGATGATGTCAAGCCAAACGCTTTACAAAATTACAGTCGATGTTAATAAAACATTTAATTGTGAATAAATGTTGATAATTTATTCTACCTCCCATGAAAATTCAGTTTTTTACATAAACACCAGCTCATTTTGTTAAAAGTATTGACATAGAATTTAAGAACCAAGAACTTATTAAGTTAATACAAACTGGAAATATCACATCATTACACTGCTGCAACACTAAATGCTTTTGTCAACTGCTGTTGACAGCTTCAAAACTGAAGAAGCATGCTTCAAAGACTGTCATTCCTCACCCAAATGTGGCTGTTTGTACTTTACCTCATATGGCAGTTGAGTCTTTCAGTTTTTTATCCAGGATGTGCTCAATTGCTCTTTGCACATGTATTTTTGTGCATATTTTAGAAATCTGTTGTACAGAAGTGACTTTGCCGCCCCGATGGCACAGTGGTCTAAGCGATGGCCTCTGATCATTCGTCCGAACGGGGTCCGGGTTCGAATCCCGGTGAGGCATGGATGTTGTGTTTGTCTTACGGCACTGGCTCTCTCCCTTCCCTGGAACCAGTGACCCTAAATTAGGGACGGGCGACTGCTTATAGCCCATTGAGTTGCTCACGGTGGTCGTTAAACCTCAAATAAAAAAAAATAAAAAAAAAGAAGTGACTTTAGATCCTTTGGGGCCCTAGGCACTAAGAGATACAGCCCCCCTTCCTTCCCTTCTTATCACCTCAGAAATTTTTATCCGTCAGATTAACAAAAACAGAGTCCAGAAAAAGGTTTTTGCGCTTTTTAAAATGCCATTTTGTCTTCCTGTTTTAGAACGTTTTGTAAGAAACAATGTAATCACTTTGTCTGTGCACATCGAACTTTTTGTTTTTAGAGATATTTCAAAAAAAAAAAAAATTACGACTAATAGGACATCAAAGGATATTAAGTTTGGCAATTTAAATGTCCCGTACATTTCATGAATTTACCATTAAGTTGAAAATTTGAAAAATTAAAGTTCTATTGTGAAAAAACTACTGTACGTATTCAATGTAAAGGAAAAAAATATTTTTGTGCCTCTCAGATTAGGCTTAACTGTTCCTTCTCAAATATTTAAATTTTTCAATTAGTTCATTAATTTCCTGCCAGATGTGCTAATTTCCTGCCAGATGTGCTTATTTTTGTGCCTCTCAGATTAGGCTTAACTGTTCCTTCTCAAATATTTAAATTTTCCAATTAGTTCATTAATTTCCTGCCAGATGTGCTAAGTCTAAAGAATTTGGTTTTCACAGAATTTTTCAAAAATTATTTTTGCGAATGATAGGACATAAGCACTCATTAAATTTTGCCATTTTAAATTTCACTACTAGTTCATAAATTTCTCTCTAGGAGTTCTCAAAGTAGAAATTTAGTAAATTTTAGCATTATGCTACAAAGAGACCATTTCAGTTACAGCAAAAGTTATTTTTGAGTTTGATACGTTAGGCAAAACTGATTACTTTAGCACCTTTTCATTTGCAAGTTACTTGGAAAATTTAAAGCTAAGGGTGCTGAAAATGGAATTTCTCTAAATTTACCAGTACACTGCGCATGAATTGTCATATAATTGGAATGCTTTTGTGACGTATGACAGAGGTGAAACACATGTCAAGAACACAAATGTGAAGCGGTACATTCCATCGGTGTAGCTTAGTAGGTTAGAGCAATTCACTCCGGAGCGAGGAGAGGCAGGTTCGATCTCCATCACCGACAAATTCCTGTTTTCACATTGGTGCCCGAACTCAAAAAATGGATCTACTGGCCGTTGAGTTCTTCGAAAAATGTGTGTTCGTTCCACACATCATCTGGAATGTAAAAAGAAAGGTTACTTCTTCGTATCAAGAAAAAAAAAAAAAATGAGAGAGAGAGATAATGTGATGTATTACAGAGGTGAAACACATGTCAAGAACACAAATGTGAAGCGGTACATTCCATCGGTGTAGCTTAGTAGGTTAGAGCAATTCACTCCGGAGCGAGGAGAGGCAGGTTCGATCTCCATCACCGACAAATTCCTGTTTTCACATTGGTGCCCGAACTCAAAAATGGATCTACTGGCCGTTGAGTTCTTCGAAAAATGTGTGTTCGTTCCACACATCATCTGGAATGTAAAAAGAAAGGTTACTTCTTCGTATCAAGAAAAAAAAAAAAAAAATGAGAGAGAGATAATGTGATGTATTACAGAGGTGAAACACATGTCAAAACACAAATCTGCAGCTATACATTCCATCAGTGTAGCTTTCCCGGTTAGAGCAACTCACACCAGAGCGAGAAGACGCGACCAATTCCTGTTTTTACATGTTTCAACTACAAAACGTGGTCTTTCCATTGCTTCAGCTTTGGAAAATCATCTTGTTTATACGTTATGAGCAAATCAGTAGGCAACAAGCATGGTATCAAGCAAAAATGACATTGGGAACCGAAAAAGTCCTCCACATTAGAAAATTCGGGTAGAAGTGCAATTTGTGCACAGTACTTCAATTGAAAAGGGTGGATGACTTTTCATAGAAGACTTTTTCTGTGGCCAACAGTTCCCTAAATCGAGGAGATTCAGTCGTCCATGGCATAGACAAATGCCATGGACCAAGAAAAGTTGGACAGTAAAAATTTCATAAGTCAGTGCAGGAAAGCGAGAATGTGTTTCTTGAAAGCATTTTTCTTATTATTTTGTTCAGAAAATTGAAGTCTGCATTTTTATTCTGTCAAAAAGATGCGTGAGATTTTTTTATGCATGCAGTGCAGTTATAAGAAACAGAAGCATTAGAATTAAAAGCAAAGATCCGGTTTGAAGACGGAAAAGTAGGAACCCCAGCTTTTCGAGTAAGAATATCATTGAAACTTATTTACTGCTTTTTAGAAAGTTAGTTTTATGTTGATAATTATCAGTACTAAACCAGATGAGACAATAAAAATTTCTTTTAACACTATAAATAAGATAAAGATAGTGTGATATTTTCGAATTTCTTTATTTTCTCAGCCTAAATATTAACTCTTTTGGTTTAAGCAAAACCGTCTGTAGTGCTAGAGGCCTAAGGCAACGCGATTTTCCCGTTTGCGACGTCAGCAACTGGGTCATAACAAACCAAATTTGCTATGATGGAAACTGAGAAACAGTCTGTTTGCTCGCCGTATGTCTTGTACTGAGTGTGCTGAAGACTTGATGTGCGATATGCGGATAACAAGAGAAGCTAGCATTTTTATTAGTTTAGATTTCATATTTCTTATGAATTAATGAACTACGCTCTATTTTATAGCAAACATAATAGTTCCCGCAAAGCTAAGTAGGTTTAAGTAACGTTTCATGTATCTTCATCAATGTTAACATTGTTTCATTAATCATTATGCGTTGTTTTTGTCCAGTGCTGTTTCTTTACTTTGTATGAACTATTTAGATGTGCATTTCTCCGAACTCATGCTGAAATTTAAAAAAAAAAAAAAAAATGTGTCAGTCGCACTTTGTGTTCCTGAAAGGATATGGAATTACCATATCAATAACGGCAATTATAGTGTCATGCATGGAATCTTCCTCATTAACTTATCACATAAAGTTTTG
This sequence comes from Macrothele yani, assembly GCA_039090855.1. Classification (NCBI taxonomy): domain Eukaryota; kingdom Metazoa; phylum Arthropoda; class Arachnida; order Araneae; family Macrothelidae; genus Macrothele; species Macrothele yani. The sequence goes on along the minus strand of CM076995.1, from coordinate 130,782,360 downwards.
CCTATTTTTTTTTTTTTTTTTCTCCTTAGTTTGTTTGGATGAAATGAATATAATTTGTTTTAAAAAAATGCATGGCTCTTCCGAATTTGCCGGTAATACCGGTTAAATTTGTGCAAAGCAGCAACCCATTGATGTAAAAAGAAAAAGTTAAAGCTCTTTTATATCTGCATTAGTTTCTAGATATGAAATAATGGTGAAGATACGAAAAATTAGATTCCTGATATCGCCTCTCTGTAACCTTGCTGCTAGCCAAGATGGCAGTCAGGGCAGCGTTTGTTATGACCCTGATGGTGACGCCACGAATCGAAGACTAAGGCCTGCTAGTACTTAAAACGGCTTTGGTTTAGGAGGATTAGGGTTGAGAAAAAACTTGATTGCCCTACCCCAAAGAGAAAAAACAATTAACAGACCCCCCCCCGATCATCAGGATATAGTCTCTACAAGCACTCCTCATCACAACTCTGGGGGCAAGGGGGAAGGTTCCAACACAGATGTTTTCCTTTGGCTGGAAGTAGCATGAAAGTAATTCATATAACACCAGGCCAGTTAACTATTTGCCTTAAGATGGTTCCACCTAAAATATCTGTCGTATGGTTCCAATGGTAAAACTTCTTTACATATTGTCTTCTCAATTAATGTATTTCCAAGGATGAAAATCTGCACATCGATAAAACTAACTTTAAGTTATAGCATGGGATACTTAATACTTACTAAAACGTAACCATAATTAGATTAAAAATCATTCATTTTTCTTTGAGTAATGTTCAGACCTGTTAAAATATGGCACGACCTGTACATTGATGACGTCAGTAGCCAAACCAATGTTGGATTGCTTAATTGTGGTTACGTTTTATCAAGTATTAAGTATCCCATGCTATAACTTAAAGTTAGTTTTATCGATGTGCAAATTTTTATTCTTGGGAATACATTAACTGCGAAGAAAATATGTAAAGTTTTACCACTGGAACATAAGGCAGAGATTTTAGGTGGAACCAACTTAAACAATGAAAAGTGTGGGAAGTGTGAATCCTTCCTTCACCTACCACTAAAAGGAAGGCTAAATTATTTTAACTGTTTCTTTTAAAACAAGTACATCCATAAGAATTCGAAAATTTGGAGTATCAACAAAGCAAGGAAAAATATATGTTACTAATGTCAGAGAGTGAAACATCAATCGACAATACAAAGTGGTGGCCTTGAGGATTCATTTGTTTCAGTACATGAAAACCAAACCAAAACTGGCAATCCATTTATATGTTTCCGGGGCCCCTCAAACTCTGGGGGCTCAAGGCGCGCGTTCGCCTACTGCGCCTAGTCGGAAATCCGCCCCTGCTGTTGTAGTGCAGCCACCAAGGGATAATAATTGTGAATTTAATTGTATGTTGGTTTTTACAAACAAATTTAGCATCCTTTTAGAATTAATATTTCCTGTGTTCTGCTAGTGCTGAAAAACCTTAGATACTATTAATTAAAAAAGAAAGTTAATCTCCAAAAGGTAACAATACATAATTCCAATTATTGTCATCGCAGAACCTTGGAAATTTAGGGACTGTACGAAAATCTAATTCATGATGTGCAAAATACCACTGCTTTTGAGGTGTGGTTGCACTTAAAAGGGTTGACACAATCACTGCAATAACTTTGTCAGTGGTGTGCATTTAGGTTTTTTTTTATGAAGAATATTGGTTTAGTTAAAAGTGTTATTAATATCAGAAAAAATTATTGTTTTTTTGTTTTAAACATTCAGAGAAAAACAATTCAGATGGAATATTCATAGCTGTGTTTCTGGGACATAGTGAATAATCAGATGCTGTAGTACGCTATGTGGACAAAAGTAATTGTACAGCTCTGTGCTGGCACAATGGTGTGCTCCCACAGCAGACACGTGGGCGATAAGGTATAAAAATGGCAACAGGAGTATGCTCAGATCAATCACTGATAAAATGGCTAGCAGAAGAGATCTCTCTGAGTTTTAAAACAGTTACAAAGGCTGCTCAATTGGAGGTATTGAGTGTAAGAAACATTGCTGATGCCAGACAGGTTGTTAAATCAACTGTGGCCTTTATCATCAACAAGTGAAAGAAGATGGGACATTCCAGGAATTCACCTCATCCTGGAAAACCCATGAAACTGCAACCCAGGGACTAGAGGGTTCTGCAGAGAGAGATCCAGAAAACCAGGTCCCAGCCACTGTGTGCTATAGCATATGAGTTTCAGATGCCCACAGATGTTATGGCCTCCACCAAAAGACACTTCGAAGAGAGGCCCATGCACTTGGGTAACATGGCCGAGCTGTCACCCATAAACCTTTTCACAAAGACCAGTAATGCTACTTTGCTACGGTGGTGTCGACAACAAAAATTGGACTTTGGAGCTCTGGTGGCAGGTGTTATGGAGCAACGAATCCCGCTTCAAAGTATTCCAATCTGATGGATGTGTCAGAGTTTGGCAGTTACCCAGAGAACATCTGCTTCTGGAGAGTACAGTGCTGACTGTGAAACATGGAGGTGGTGGAGTTATGGTTTGGGTCAGTGGCGTATATTGCAAAGCACAGAGAATGCACAAATAAAACTGAATTAAATATACACCAATAAAAGTCAATTATCAACAGTATTAAAATATGTCGATGCTTTCGGTGAGAAAAAAAAATGTGTGTGGATTAGCTTCTCGACTCAGTCTGGCAAGCAAAAACCAACGGCATAAATGCAAGCAGCTCTTCCAGAGGCTTTGCAGTTCTGATTCGAAAACCTTCCATATGATCACCTGCCAGCGTTTCCATGACAACATGTATCAGCTGCTAGAGAGGAATGGGCTATTGCTTTGGGCAACGGTTCGCTCAGAAAAAAGAAGCCTTAGACTATCTCTGTCACTCGCATACTCCCGCCCATAAGAGTGTTTCGCAAGAGTTGTTTCAGTTTTTGTGAAGTGTCAATGAATTAAAATCGGAGATGTACCTTAAATTCGAGGCTTTGTTGGAGTCAAACTGTTTTGATAAATTTTCTGAAAGCTTCCCATAACATCTATAACTTAAAGAACTATATGCTTCAAATTTTGATACAGCTCGACTTGACTAAAAAATGAACTAAAAGTGTTTTATTTCTTTGATGAATACAAAAACAAATCAGTAAGATACATTACGTGTTACATAAAGTTGAATAAATTGGACATAGTGTTTAGTGAGGTGTACAAATTGGCAGACCTCATATTAAACTTTCCATCAACAACTGCAACTGCCGAAAGAAGTTTTTCAGCTTTAAAAAGAATCAAGATATATCTTAGAGCCACACAAGAACATGCACATTTGAAAAACTTGGCTGTTTTGTCAATAGAGAAAAACATTCTTTTTACATATGAAAAAGTACTCGGAAGAAACATTTTATGAAAACGTAACACTCAAGTTCACACAAAAAGAAAGAAGAGAGTTCATGTACAAATAAAATATTCAGAAGAATGGAGTTCATGTACAAATAAAGTATTTAGAAAAAGAATGGAATTCATGTACAAATAAAGTATTCAGAAAAAGAATGGAGCTCATGTACAAATAAGTGTTCAAATCCTAATCCTCATAATTATTTGGTATGTTAGCAATGGCATGTATCTAAAATTTAGAAAAAAAGTTACTTCTGTTACTAAACAATTAAAAATTAAACTTCGCAATTTAAAAAAATGCGGCGGGGGGGGGGTGAGATAGCCCAGGTCTTGGACCCAAGATATGCCACTGGTGTGGGTCCAGTGGTTGTTATTCATGGCAGCATGAACTCTGTGCTGTATAGAGATATTCTGCATAACTCAATGTCCCCAACGTTGTGACAGTGCTCTACGGTCACGATGATTGTTTCTTCCAGTACGACAATGCCATTTGTCATGTTTCCAGGGCTACAATGGAGTGGTATGAGGAAACTCGGGTCTCACAGATGGACTGTTCTACTCAGAGCCCAGACTTCAATTCCATAGAGCACCTATGGGATAAACTTGAATGGCTGCTGAGGTCTAGACTAACACAACCTTCTTCACTGACAGAGTTGGTTGATGCACTGAAGGTGGAATGGAGGAGCATCCTGCTCTCCATACTCCATATACTTCTGGACAGTTGACCATGATGGTTGCCTGCTACTGTAATATCTGCAAATGGAGAACCTACCCACTACTTATGTAAATACAGTACTGTTTTTCTATTTGCTTACAGTGTACAATTACTTTTGTTCACACAGTGTATCGTCAGCATATGGAGCAAATTTGCCCTTGCTTGTCAGAGCAAGATCTCTAAGAAACACTAGAAATATTTCATAAAAGTCCCATGGTTGAACTTGGCAGAACCTTGCGTGAGCAATACATGTTGCTACAGAGGGTGAGAGTTAACTTCAACATCTATGGTAGTTATTTTGGTGAGTTTCCAATCTAGATATTTTTTGTTCTCATTTGAACCTTTTCATTGCATCTATCATCTAAAATTGGGCCATGCTTTTGCTGAATGCAGAGATATAAGCCTAAAGTGTTCATGTGTGGTGCGTTTTGACTTTTGATCTAGCGTGCTATCCAGAAAATCTAAACGGAACTAGATTCTACAGCAAAGTTAGTTCGTCCCTAATTTAGGGTCACTGGTTCCAGGGAAGGGAGAGAGCCAGTGCCGTAAGACAAACACAACATCCATGCCTCACCGGGATTCGAACCCGGACCCCTTTCGGACGAATGATCAGAGGCCATCGCTTAGACCACTGCGCCACCGGGGCGGCTCACTTTTCCCACCCTTGTGCTAAACTTATGAAACAAACCTATTTTTCCAAAGTGTGTTTTTTAAACCTTTATAATCCTATAATGAACAGTGTTTACAACTTGTTTTACACATGTTACTACAGTGTTATTGTATATTTTAGTGATTAATTTCCAAAAAAGGGGATTGATTTGTTCTTTACTATTATCCAATATATATATATAACTCAGGAAATGTCAAAATACACTAAAAAAAAAAAATCGGAGAGCCGCCCAGACTGGAAGAATACAGAGTGCATGCACTATACAAGGTTATCATAGCAAATGTAGAATGATTTTAGGTACTTATATCTTAAGACTTAAACCTGGAAAAGTCAAGAATCCGTCATTTGAAAGCTTAGTTTATTATCTTTCCAGGTAAATCAGTGATAACATTGTCATGAACATCACTGTCACAGAAGAAATCAAAAGAGCATCCGTGCTGTCAGCTCACAGCACCGAGAAAACCCTAAAGGAGATTGCCAAGCTCCACAGAATCTCTCTGTTGTCTACAAGAGCAAGGTCAACAATGCCTTGACAACATCCGTACCATGTGTAAGAAGCATGACTGTTGCTCCGACACCAGGACACCCGAGTTTGTCACCAAGGTGCAAGGGAGAGTGGACAGTGACCCCAGGAAATCAATGAACACCTTATCCAAGGAGTTGGGTGTTTCTTATGATAGCATCCACGAGGGCCTTTACTACAGCTCCTATATTCTTAACAAGGGCCAGTTTATGGACTACGCCATGCCGAAAAGGTGTCAAACGAAGGCAAAGAGACTGCTCAATAATGTCAAGTCCCCCGAGAGGAACAACATGCTGAGATTCTTCTCACACAAGAAGAATTTTGATCAGGACCACAAGGTTAACAGGAGGAATGACAGGTGGTTGTGCAGGGACCCTGATGACATGCACACAAAATTCCCTGCAACTGTCATGGTTCTCGGGATCCAGAGAGACCAACAAGCATCCGACTAACACCCATGACTTTGTCATTCATGCTATCACCAATGTTATAACTCGCACGAACAAAGCCCAGGTCGCTAAGGCCTGCGACAGATTACGCTCAAGGATCAAAGCCATCGTCACAGCCAGCGGCGGATTCATTGAATAATTACGAAGTGTGTTTGTGCATCAACAATTGTACAAGGTTTTGCTTCAATAAAATGTTTATTCCTGTTTCAGTTGTTTTATAATACACATAAATTTTCCATATTTACCATGATACCCTGTAGATATTGAAGGAAGCAGGTGGTGCTCCAACAGCTAAAAAACATGGAGGCTTTAATTAGCTGAGAAAGGAAGAGGGAAAGTTCAAATTAAGATCTGAAAAATGTAAAGATTTGTTGTTATATTCCATATTAATTAGTTTTGCATTTTCATCTTCGAAGAACAGTTAATCCAAGGAGATAACACTACATTGAGAATTTTTATTGCCTGGAGGCCCTGTAGAAGAACATTTTTGAATAATTAGCTGTTCCTGAATTCATAGGATAAACAAAAAAATTTGTATGTCTTTTGAAGGAACAATCCCCATAAGTCTTAACCTCTGTTTCTAATTTGATACCACTTATTTCAGGTACAGTACACTGCCGCAGCCACAAGGTGACTAAACAAGCAGTACTGTCCACCACTCATGAGATCAGTTTGATGCAGAACAATAAATTTCCCATTGCATTGTTCTTCCAAATGGCAGTATGGCAAGCCAGCTAGATACATATTGAAGAGCTGAAACATGACCAGCACATCTTTATGCAAATCGAAGAAACTGCAGATAAATGCTGGCACATGTGAAGGTCATGAAATGGTATAAATAGCACCTGTACTGAACTCTGTTAATCAGTGTTATTGTTTTTCAGATGGGAAGGGCAGCAGACTTAAGCAAGCTTGACAGAGTCCAATGGTAATGGCCAGATGACTGGCTTAGAGCACTTGCGAGACGGTGAGGCATGTGGGGTGCTCACGATCAATCGTTCTGCCTTAAAAATGTGGTCCTAGGAGGGAAACCATGATACATTGGCAGGTGTGGGCCAACCACAGCTCATTGATGCTAGAGGTGAGTGAAAGTGATCCCATATTTTACCAGCCAACAAAAAGGATACTGTGGCATAACTAGCCGGTAATTTGAATGCTGGTGTTGGGAATAATGTGTTACAACACAGTAGATTAAACCCTGCTGAAAATGGAGCTGCACAGTCGTGTGCCACTCCAACTGCCCAGGCTAACCTCGGTTCACCCTTGAAAGCACCTACGATGGGCACGCAAGCATCAAAACTGGACCTTGAATGATTGAAAGAAGGTCATCTGGTCCAATGAATCTCGTTTCCTGTTGTACCATGTGGACTGCCGTATACATGCGTGCCGTTTATCTGGGGAAGTGTTGGCACCATGGGGCAAAAACAAAGCGTGGAGGAAGTGTAATGCTTTGGGCAATGTTCTGAGAAACTCTGGGTTCAGCCATTCATATGCAGGGAACTGACGTCTACTGCCTACTGAAACATCATTGGAGACCCTGTACATCCTTTCATGGCAACTGTATTCCCCTCTAGTAATGCCTTCTTTTAGCAGGATAGTGCATCATGCCACACTGCCTGGATTGTTCGAGAATGGTTCATGGAACATGAGGAAGACTTCCAGGTATTGCCCTGGCCAACAAAGTCCCCAACGTCAATCTAATGCAGCATCTGTGGTTTGTGTTGGAAAAGCAAGTCTGATCTGCGGCTGCTCAACCACGTAACTTACAAGAGTTAAAGGATCCGCTGGTAATGTGTTGGTATCAGGTAGTCCAAGATACCTTTAGAATTCTTGTACCTTCCATGTCGCACTGGTAAGAACTGTTTTGGCAGTACGTAGAGGACCAACATCACGTTAGGCAGTGGTATACTGTTTTGCGTCTTCTGTGTATATACTACTAGCTGTAGTTAAATTATGCCTGTTCATTACACTATCATGTCCCCTAACAAATGGCAGTCACGGTCAACTCTGCTGCAGACCTGGAGTGTATTTCTTTTTTTTTCCCCAAATTGTTGTGATTTTGATCATAGTTCAATTTTCCGACCTAATATCTACTTTTTTTTTTTTTAATTGGAGGTTTAACGACCACCGTGAGCAGTCGCCCGCCCTAATTTAGGGTCACTGGTTCCAGGGAAGGAGAGAGCCAGTGCCGTAAGACAAACACAACTTCCATGCCTCACCGGGATTCGAACCCGGACCCCTTTCGGACGAATGATCAGAGGCCATCGCTTTGACCACTGCGCCACCGGGGCGGCCTTATACCTACTTTCGTCAGTACTGTATGAGCCGAATGAAATGCGATTGAAAAAAATAATGATTTCTGAATAGTCTAGTCGACAATTTCAAGCATTCACAGGAACTATGGGGCGCAGTGGTCTAAGGCGATGGCCTCTGATCACTCGTCCGAAAGGGGTCCGGGTTCGAATCCCGGTGAGGCATGGATGTTGTGTTTGTCTTACGGCACTGGCTCTCTCCCTTTCCTGGAACCAGTGACCCTAAATTAGGGACAGGCGACTGCTTATAGCCCATTGAGTTGCTCACGGTGGTCGTTAAACCTCCAATCAAAAAAAAAAAAAATCAGGAACTATGGAGCATGAAGAAATTGTGACTTACTCTTAAACAGATAGTGATTCTAATAGGAGCCCTTTGAATTGACAAAGACTATATTCTCTTATAGCAGTCTTATCTTCTAAAAGCACACCTAGATAGGGGCAGAAATTTTGCGCCCCCGGTGGCGCAGTGGTCTAATCTATGCGATGGCTTCTGATCATTCGTTCGAAAGGGTTCCGGGTTCGAATCCCGGTTAGGCACGGACAGGCCCGGCCTTCTCCAAACAGTGGCCCGGTGCAAAGAACTTTTAGGGCCCTAAAAATCTGAATAATAAGAGTAAAAAAATTGTATTCGTGGAGACTCGCTCTCAGTTTGGATGTGTCAAGAGGAACTCATAAAAATAATGTGCTGTCATTTATCAAAAATAAATAAGAGCGCATTAGTTTCACCATTGTGTCAAGAAGAACTCGTAAAAGCGCTGCCGCCTTGGTGGCGCAGTGGTCTAAGGCGCTGGCCTCTGATCATTCGTCCGTAAGGGGTCCGGGTTCGAATCCCGGTCAGGCATGGGTGTTGTGTTTGTCTTACGGCACTGGCTCTCTCCCTTCCCTGGAACCAGTGACCCTAAATTAGGGATGGGCGACTGCTTATAGCCCATTGAGTTGCTCACGGTGGTGAACGTTAAACCTCCAATCAAAAAAAAAAAACTCGTAAAAATAATGTGCTGTTATTTACAGTCGGTTCGTTAGGTTAGCGAGTAAACAGGAACTTTAAAGATCGCATAGAATAGAGTTTCTAACAATATTAATTGATTCAGTTTCATACAGAGATTTCTGTAAAACACGATAAGTCGAAAATGTTATGCTAACTATTTGTGACCTCGGTGACGAAAGCTCATACTCTTCTGCAGTTGTTAAAAAAACTAAAACAAAGTTCGAAAAACATCAATAAAAATGTATCATAGCCAGCCTAAAACGTTTATTATTTAAAGATATAGATATATTCGATCTATGATGTTATGATCTCAGTCTTCTCACTGCGTCTCACCAACATGACGGCGAAATGCCAGTTCGGTTACGGGGCCCCCTACTGTTACAACAGTTCAGATTGAGTTTGTAACTTAATTTAACCAATTAACTTCATTAAAATTTTTATTTTCAATTTTCTTCGGTTTCATTCCCCCCCTTCTTTTTCATTTTTCGGGGCCCCTGCAAATCCCGGGGCCCTGGTGCCTTGCACCCTCCTCGTGGTCAGCCCTGGGCATGGATGTTGTGTTTGTCTTACGGCACTGGCTCTTTCCCTTCCATGGAACCAGTGGCCCTAAATTAGGGACGGGCGACTGCTTATAGCCCATTAAGTTGCTCACGATGGTCGTTGAACCTCCAATCGCCGCCCCGGTGGCGCAGTGGTCTAAGCGATGGCCTTTGATCATTCGTCCGTAAGGGGTCCGGGTTCGAATCCCGGTGAGGCATGGATGTTGTGTTTGTCTTACGGCACTGGCTCTTTCCCTTCCCTGGAAGCAGTAACCCTAAATTAGGGACGGGCGACTGCTTATAGCCCATTGAGTTGCTCACGGTGGTCGTTAAACCTCCAATCAGAAAAAAAAAAAATTGTCTGAAGACAAGGTTCATTAGAGGAAAAACTATTCTAAATCTAATAGTTTAGTTTATGATCAATCGTTTCTTTTTACTTCGGTTGTATTCGCATTAAAATTCACGTGTCTTTAAGAACAAATCAGAAATCGCATCCCCTGTGAGCAAAGAGGAGTAGGTTTCTGACTAGTCGAAACTGGGCCTGAATTCGAGACAGATGAGGAATGGTTGGTGCGTTTGTCTTATGGTACTAGCACTCTCTGCTCGCTGTAACTAGTGGCCACAAATTAATGACAGGCGACTGCTTATAGCGCTCAGTATTGCTCATGGTGGTCATTAAAAACTCTAAAAGAAGACAAGAAATTTGCCTTCATTGATTTTTTTCTTTGTATTAAAGCTTTCAAAACGAAAATTTCCCCATCTTAAAAGACCCCTTGCAGACTTGAGAAATATGAATACCTCTCGCCTCTCAGCTTCGAGCATCATAGGTACCGAAACGTTAAATATTACACACAAAAAAATTACGTAAAGCTTGGTAAAAATTGAATTGTTAATCGTTTAATTTATTTCTTTGTTATTTTTAAGATTTTATGACAGTTCAGTTTGACATTAACTGCCCTTTAAAGTTTCCAATCATTTTTAAATCTTTCTCTCATTATCAGGTGGGTATGTAGAGGGTGCCAAGAGTCCCCGCGTTTCTGTTTTAAAAAATTAAAATCCGACTTGCATTTGAAAAAATTCTTTAATTCAATAAAAAATGCGTCAGCTTACATTAGAAATTATGCTTTAATGTTTTTCTTCTGTTTTTCGTGAACTTTTATTTTGTCCTGATGGATTTCAAAAACTTTCATTCTCTGTCGGCATCTCCCCTCCCCCGAGAAAAATTCTATATACGCCCCAGCTCTTTATCATGCTGGTTACGTTTTTGTAGATCTGATCTTTTTATGCAAGAGTAGTTTGAATTGAGCTTAACCCGCATACAGATTTAGCTGTGAAACTGCTGACCTGCAATATCAGAAATTTGTTCTATTAGAGCCGTGATATTTTTGTAGAGCATGTGTTTCTGGTAATCTTCCTTTTTCGCGGGCTTTGCTAATCCGTCCCAATCACGCGATCTGCCGTTTACTGGACTACTACCTTAAATAATTAATTATATATCAAACGAGCGACGGTAAGCTACGTGCATCGGCGGAGCAACAAAAGGCAGTTTTTTTGTTCTTTTCCTTGACGAACATGATGACTTCTAGCTCTCTTTCTTAATGTCGATTATTCCATCGAAGCGAAAAGAAAGGGAAGCGTTAAAAACACGTATAATCAAAGCTTACTTTATGTGTTGTTTATCTGCCAGACCAATAATCAGAATATTCTTTGCGATGCCGGCATCTTCTGGAATTATATCGACTCCTGTTCTGTATTTTATCGTTCGGCAAAGGATTCAGTTGAGTAAAACTCGCGAGTGAATTTTCTGCGAGGTTTACCTACATTTTGGCATCAAGACGTAAACAAGATTATATGCACTAACAGCAGACAGCAATAAAACGGCTGAATACACTCGATGGACAAAACAGAGATACCTGCCTAACAGCGTATTAGTCCTCCTCTAGTGCGAATAACAGCGTGTACACGCCGACCCATCGATTCTACCAGCCATAATGCCAGCGATGCGTGTTGCAGCATTGTCCACAATTCCACGCGAGACATCGGTCCAGGATCCATCGACGCCTGTTGCAGCATTGTCCACAACTCCACGCGAGACGTCGGTCCAGGATCCATGGATCTGATGTTCCTTTTCACAGCATCCCATAGAGCATTTGCAGGGTTTAAGTCCGAGGACCTTGAGAGCAACTGGATGGTTCCAAACTCAGATGAGTGTTCCTCGACCCGTGCTTGGGTAGTTGCGGCCCGGCGGGGAGCGCGTTGTCTTTCTGAAACAGACCATCGGCTGCAGGATGCGCGAAGGCCATGAAAAAGTGTAGGTGATCAGCCAGCACATACTGGTAGCGCACAGGGGTTAAGGACCTCTCCAGACACACTAAAGAACCAAATGTGTTCCACGAGAAGGCTCCCCAAACCACAGAGCCATTAGCAACTTGAACAGAATTGGTAGCGGCCCGTATGAGACCATGGCCCCGCACGAGGGGGCCATGACCTCCTGCTGTAGACGCCATACCCTCTCGTCAGCTCAGTACAGCTGAAAACGGAATCCATCTGATCACATGACATGGCGTCACTTTGAAGAGATCCAGTTTTGATGTTCCCGGCACCAGGCAAGGTGTAATGTCCGATGACGAAAAGTCAATAGTGGCACATGAGTATCACGTCGGCTCCCGTAGCCCAAGGTATGCATCGTGCGTTTTACTGTTCGCTCGCTGACGTTGCTTGAGCCTCCGACATTTAACCTGGATGTGATTTGCGCCGCCGCCGTTGTCAGGCTGTCGGTATGCACGAGCCTGGATAGTCGACTTAGGTTGTCAATGGCGTGTGGTTGGCCACCGCTTGTTCTCTGGGCGCTGGTACGTCCATCGGTGGTATATTTGAGATACACCCTTCTTACTGGGGTTCTTACCGCATGGACGATAGTATGGCCTATCTGTCTTGCGGCAACAATGCGCCCATGATCAAAGTCGCTCAGATCACCAGGTTTATCCATGTTCGTCGATTGCGATACGCTGTTGGGAAGCCCTGCTGTCCTATTTATCGCCTGCGCTCGGTTTGGGTATGTTAATCTGCGCGGTGGATACACATATGTCAACTGCCCGTCACCCCTATCTTTAATGTTTTGTCTGCTGAGTGTGTACGGTCATTAGAAATTGGCTGCATTATCTCATTGCTGCACTTGTGACGCAATGGTTTAAGCGCTAGCGTTTGACCGTCCGAGTGGCACCAGGTTCATGTCCCGGGTGAGGTATGAGCGTTATGTTTGACTTACGGCACTGGCTCTCTTCTGTGAAACTAGTGGCCCTAAATGACGGACTGGCGACTATTTATAGCATTTAGAGTTGTTGACGGTTGTTGGTAACTACGACACACACAAAATTCCTTGTTCATATTCATCACACATCTTGGTGGCTCATCCTTGTCAAATTCAGTTGTCCCTGATTGTGTACAGGTTAAATGTAATTCATTTTCTCGATACCAAAGAAACCATATGCTTTTCTTAAGGCGCTCAACGACCATAGTGCTCGGGAAAACTCCATTCCAAATTTGGGAACGAAGTAACTCTTAACACTAGAAATGGGGAGCACGAGACATCGTTGGTAGTAATAAGACTGCACACTACCAAAAGTGCTATCATATATTCATGCGAGTGAAGTAATCTGAAGGTTGGGGCACAAAGAAACTCGAATTGAGAGTAAACATTTGATTAGCTGAATTTCGTGACCCAGATTATGTTGCGGCTCACAGCAAATGCAAAATTATAGTTATTAACAAAAAATATACAACCGTCTTTGTTGTAACTCTTATTTTAGTATTTACAATACCGTGTGCGAGTGGCGTTCTCAGTGAGGGTGACTCAGCACATTTTCCATGAGGCAATGGAGCTGGCCCAGGAGCCCGAGCCCACCCAATGAGGTATTACTTGGTTCTTTGTTGTTCGCCTATTATTTTTTAATATGTTTTACATATATCTTTTACGAATAATTGCACACGCGCTGTAAAATAACTAAGATATTTTTATCACTTACCAATATTTCGGGAGATGTTTTCCCTGGGTTATTTTTATACGCATTTCCAATGTTTTGGGCTATCCCCATAAAACCGCCCCAGTGGCGCAGTAGTCTAAGCAATGGCCTCTGATCATTCGTCCGAATGGGGTCCGGGTTCTAATCCCGGTGAGGCATGGATGTTGTTTTATCTTACGGCACTGGCTCTCTCCCTTCCCTGGAGCCAGTGACCCTAAACTAGAGACGGGCGACTGCTTATAGCCCATTGAGTTGCTCACGGTGGTCGTTAAACCTCCAATAAAAAAAAAAAAAAAGAAAAAACCCATAAAGAAATCTTGGGTGGGCCACACTGCCTCTCGGATGCTACGGATTTTTGTCGTTGGAATTTTTTTTTGCTTTTTTATTTTTCCACCGGCGTGTGGTCAGGCAATTTTTTCCATATGAGGTTGCATACATTTTCAGCGGAAGCAAATTCATTCGCTCTCTTTTGTGTCTTATTGTGCTCTATCTTTAATTTGACTGTACTTCTCTCTCTCTCTCTCTCTCTCCCTCGCAACCCTTTGATGTGCTTTATTCGATTATATTGTTTCTTCTTTTGCTTGGACTGCCTCTCCTATCTCACCGGAGTGCTTTCTTAATGAACTACGCTCTATTTTATAGCAAACATAATAGTTCCCGCAAAGCTAAGTAGGTTTAAGTAACGTTTCATGTATCTTCATCAATGTTAACATTGTTTCATTAATCATTATGCGTTGTTTTTGTCCAGTGCTGTTTCTTTACTTTGTATGAACTATTTAGATGTGCATTTCTCCGAACTCATGCTGAAATTTAAAAAAAAAAAAAATGTGTCAGTCGCACTTTGTGTTCCTGAAAGGATATGGAATTACCATATCAATAACGGCAATTATAGTGTCATGCATGGAATCTTCCTCATTAACTTATCACATAAAGTTTTGCCTATTTTTTTTTTTTTTTCTCCTTAGTTTGTTTGGATGAAATGAATATAATTTGTTTTAAAAAAATGCATGGCTCTTCCGAATTTGCCGGTAATACCGGTTAAATTTGTGCAAAGCAACAACCCATTGATGTAAAAAGAAAAAGTTAAAGCTCTTTTATATCTGCATTAGTTTCTAGATATGAAATAATGGTGAAGATACGAAAAATTAGATTCCTGATATCGCCTCTCTGTAACCTTGCTGCTAGCCAAGATGGCAGTCAGGGCAGCGTTTGTTATGACCCTGATGGTGACGCCACGAATCGAAGACTAAGGCCTGCTAGTACTTAAAACGGCTTTGGTTTAGGAGGATTAGGGTTGAGAAAAAACTTGATTGCCCTACCCCAAAGAGAAAAAACAATTAACAGACCCCCCCGATCATCAGGATATAGTCTCTACAAGCACTCCTCATCACAACTCTGGGGGCAAGGGGAAGGTTCCAACACAGATGTTTTCCTTTGGCTGGAAGTAGCATGAAAGTAATTCATATAACACCAGGCCAGTTAACTATTTGCCTTAAGATGGTTCCACCTAAAATATCTGTCGTATGGTTCCAATGGTAAAACTTCTTTACATATTGTCTTCTCAATTAATGTATTTCCAAGGATGAAAATCTGCACATCGATAAAACTAACTTTAAGTTATAGCATGGGATACTTAATACTTACTAAAACGTAACCATAATTAGATTAAAAATCATTCATTTTTCTTTGAGTAATGTTCAGACCTGTTAAAATATGGCACGACCTGTACATTGATGACGTCAGTAGCCAAACCAATGTTGGATTGCTTAATTGTGGTTACGTTTTATCAAGTATTAAGTATCCCATGCTATAACTTAAAGTTAGTTTTATCGATGTGCAAATTTTTATTCTTGGGAATACATTAACTGCGAAGAAAATATGTAAAGTTTTACCACTGGAACATAAGGCAGAGATTTTAGGTGGAACCAACTTAAACAATGAAAAGTGTGGGAAGTGTGAATCCTTCCTTCACCTACCACTAAAAGGAAGGCTAAATTATTTTAACTGTTTCTTTTAAAACAAGTACATCCATAAGAATTCGAAAATTTGGAGTATCAACAAAGCAAGGAAAAATATATGTTACTAATGTCAGAGAGTGAAACATCAATCGACAATACAAAGTGGTGGCCTTGAGGATTCATTTGTTTCAGTACATGAAAACCAAACCAAAACTGGCAATCCATTTATATGTTTCCGGGGCCCCTCAAACTCTGGGGGCTCAAGGCGCGCGTTCGCCTACTGCGCCTAGTCGGAAATCCGCCCCTGCTGTTGTAGTGCAGCCACCAAGGGATAATAATTGTGAATTTAATTGTATGTTGGTTTTTACAAACAAATTTAGCATCCTTTTAGAATTAATATTTCCTGTGTTCTGCTAGTGCTGAAAAACCTTAGATACTATTAATTAAAAAAGAAAGTTAATCTCCAAAAGGTAACAATACATAATTCCAATTATTGTCATCGCAGAACCTTGGAAATTTAGGGACTGTACGAAAATCTAATTCATGATGTGCAAAATACCACTGCTTTTGAGGTGTGGTTGCACTTAAAAGGGTTGACACAATCACTGCAATAACTTTGTCAGTGGTGTGCATTTAGGTTTTTTTTTTATGAAGAATATTGGTTTAGTTAAAAGTGTTATTAATATCAGAAAAAATTATTGTTTTTTTGTTTTAAACATTCAGAGAAAAACAATTCAGATGGAATATTCATAGCTGTGTTTCTGGGACATAGTGAATAATCAGATGCTGTAGTACGCTATGTGGACAAAAGTAATTGTACAGCTCTGTGCTGGCACAATGGTGTGCTCCCACAGCAGACACGTGGGCGATAAGGTATAAAAATGGCAACAGGAGTATGCTCAGATCAATCACTGATAAAATGGCTAGCAGAAGAGATCTCTCTGAGTTTTAAAACAGTTACAAAGGCTGCTCAATTGGAGGTATTGAGTGTAAGAAACATTGCTGATGCCAGACAGGTTGTTAAATCAACTGTGGCCTTTATCATCAACAAGTGAAAGAAGATGGGACATTCCAGGAATTCACCTCATCCTGGAAAACCCATGAAACTGCAACCCAGGGACTAGAGGGTTCTGCAGAGAGAGATCCAGAAAACCAGGTCCCAGCCACTGTGTGCTATAGCATATGAGTTTCAGATGCCCACAGATGTTATGGCCTCCACCAAAAGACACTTCGAAGAGAGGCCCATGCACTTGGGTAACATGGCCGAGCTGTCACCCATAAACCTTTTCACAAAGACCAGTAATGCTACTTTGCTACGGTGGTGTCGACAACAAAAATTGGACTTTGGAGCTCTGGTGGCAGGTGTTATGGAGCAACGAATCCCGCTTCAAAGTATTCCAATCTGATGGATGTGTCAGAGTTTGGCAGTTACCCAGAGAACATCTGCTTCTGGAGAGTACAGTGCTGACTGTGAAACATGGAGGTGGTGGAGTTATGGTTTGGGTCAGTGGCGTATATTGCAAAGCACAGAGAATGCACAAATAAAACTGAATTAAATATACACCAATAAAAGTCAATTATCAACAGTATTAAAATATGTCGATGCTTTCGGTGAGAAAAAAAATGTGTGTGGATTAGCTTCTCGACTCAGTCTGGCAAGCAAAAACCAACGGCATAAATGCAAGCAGCTCTTCCAGAGGCTTTGCAGTTCTGATTCGAAAACCTTCCATATGATCACCTGCCAGCGTTTCCATGACAACATGTATCAGCTGCTAGAGAGGAATGGGCTATTGCTTTGGGCAACGGTTCGCTCAGAAAAAAGAAGCCTTAGACTATCTCTGTCACTCGCATACTCCCGCCCATAAGAGTGTTTCGCAAGAGTTGTTTCAGTTTTTGTGAAGTGTCAATGAATTAAAATCGGAGATGTACCTTAAATTCGAGGCTTTGTTGGAGTCAAACTGTTTTGATAAATTTTCTGAAAGCTTCCCATAACATCTATAACTTAAAGAACTATATGCTTCAAATTTTGATACAGCTCGACTTGACTAAAAAATGAACTAAAAGTGTTTTATTTCTTTGATGAATACAAAAACAAATCAGTAAGATACATTACGTGTTACATAAAGTTGAATAAATTGGACATAGTGTTTAGTGAGGTGTACAAATTGGCAGACCTCATATTAAACTTTCCATCAACAACTGCAACTGCCGAAAGAAGTTTTTCAGCTTTAAAAAGAATCAAGATATATCTTAGAGCCACACAAGAACATGCACATTTGAAAAACTTGGCTGTTTTGTCAATAGAGAAAAACATTCTTTTTACATATGAAAAAGTACTCGGAAGAAACATTTTATGAAAACGTAACACTCAAGTTCACACAAAAAGAAAGAAGAGAGTTCATGTACAAATAAAATATTCAGAAGAATGGAGTTCATGTACAAATAAAGTATTTAGAAAAAGAATGGAGTTCATGTACAAATAAAGTATTCAGAAAAAGAATGGAGCTCATGTACAAATAAGTGTTCAAATCCTAATCCTCATAATTATTTGGTATGTTAGCAATGGCATGTATCTAAAATTTAGAAAAAAAAGTTACTTCTGTTACTAAACAATTAAAAATTAAACTTCGCAATTTAAAAAAATGCGGCGGGGGGGGGTGAGATAGCCCAGGTCTTGGACCCAAGATATGCCACTGGTGTGGGTCCAGTGGTTGTTATTCATGGCAGCATGAACTCTGTGCTGTATAGAGATATTCTGCATAACTCAATGTCCCCAACGTTGTGACAGTGCTCTACGGTCACGATGATTGTTTCTTCCAGTACGACAATGCCATTTGTCATGTTTCCAGGGCTACAATGGAGTGGTATGAGGAAACTCGGGTCTCACAGATGGACTGTTCTACTCAGAGCCCAGACTTCAATTCCATAGAGCACCTATGGGATAAACTTGAATGGCTGCTGAGGTCTAGACTAACACAACCTTCTTCACTGACAGAGTTGGTTGATGCACTGAAGGTGGAATGGAGGAGCATCCTGCTCTCCATACTCCATATACTTCTGGACAGTTGACCATGATGGTTGCCTGCTACTGTAATATCTGCAAATGGAGAACCTACCCACTACTTATGTAAATACAGTACTGTTTTTCTATTTGCTTACAGTGTACAATTACTTTTGTTCACACAGTGTATCGTCAGCATATGGAGCAAATTTGCCCTTGCTTGTCAGAGCAA
The DNA here is from genome assembly GCA_039090855.1 of Macrothele yani. Lineage (NCBI taxonomy): Eukaryota > Metazoa > Arthropoda > Arachnida > Araneae > Macrothelidae > Macrothele > Macrothele yani. Next base: position 130,763,582 of record CM076995.1, on the reverse strand, counting down.
GATCTCTAAGAAACACTAGAAATATTTCATAAAAGTCCCATGGTTGAACTTGGCAGAACCTTGCGTGAGCAATACATGTTGCTACAGAGGGTGAGAGTTAACTTCAACATCTATGGTAGTTATTTTGGTGAGTTTCCAATCTAGATATTTTTTGTTCTCATTTGAACCTTTTCATTGCATCTATCATCTAAAATTGGGCCATGCTTTTGCTGAATGCAGAGATATAAGCCTAAAGTGTTCATGTGTGGTGCGTTTTGACTTTTGATCTAGCGTGCTATCCAGAAAATCTAAACGGAACTAGATTCTACAGCAAAGTTAGTTCGTCCCTAATTTAGGGTCACTGGTTCCAGGGAAGGGAGAGAGCCAGTGCCGTAAGACAAACACAACATCCATGCCTCACCGGGATTCGAACCCGGACCCCTTTCGGACGAATGATCAGAGGCCATCGCTTAGACCACTGCGCCACCGGGGCGGCTCACTTTTCCCACCCTTGTGCTAAACTTATGAAACAAACCTATTTTTCCAAAGTGTGTTTTTTAAACCTTTATAATCCTATAATGAACAGTGTTTACAACTTGTTTTACACATGTTACTACAGTGTTATTGTATATTTTAGTGATTAATTTCCAAAAAAGGGGATTGATTTGTTCTTTACTATTATCCAATATATATATATAACTCAGGAAATGTCAAAATACACTAAAAAAAAAAAAATCGGAGAGCCGCCCAGACTGGAAGAATACAGAGTGCATGCACTATACAAGGTTATCATAGCAAATGTAGAATGATTTTAGGTACTTATATCTTAAGACTTAAACCTGGAAAAGTCAAGAATCCGTCATTTGAAAGCTTAGTTTATTATCTTTCCAGGTAAATCAGTGATAACATTGTCATGAACATCACTGTCACAGAAGAAATCAAAAGAGCATCCGTGCTGTCAGCTCACAGCACCGAGAAAACCCTAAAGGAGATTGCCAAGCTCCACAGAATCTCTCTGTTGTCTACAAGAGCAAGGTCAACAATGCCTTGACAACATCCGTACCATGTGTAAGAAGCATGACTGTTGCTCCGACACCAGGACACCCGAGTTTGTCACCAAGGTGCAAGGGAGAGTGGACAGTGACCCCAGGAAATCAATGAACACCTTATCCAAGGAGTTGGGTGTTTCTTATGATAGCATCCACGAGGGCCTTTACTACAGCTCCTATATTCTTAACAAGGGCCAGTTTATGGACTACGCCATGCCGAAAAGGTGTCAAACGAAGGCAAAGAGACTGCTCAATAATGTCAAGTCCCCCGAGAGGAACAACATGCTGAGATTCTTCTCACACAAGAAGAATTTTGATCAGGACCACAAGGTTAACAGGAGGAATGACAGGTGGTTGTGCAGGGACCCTGATGACATGCACACAAAATTCCCTGCAACTGTCATGGTTCTCGGGATCCAGAGAGACCAACAAGCATCCGACTAACACCCATGACTTTGTCATTCATGCTATCACCAATGTTATAACTCGCACGAACAAAGCCCAGGTCGCTAAGGCCTGCGACAGATTACGCTCAAGGATCAAAGCCATCGTCACAGCCAGCGGCGGATTCATTGAATAATTACGAAGTGTGTTTGTGCATCAACAATTGTACAAGGTTTTGCTTCAATAAAATGTTTATTCCTGTTTCAGTTGTTTTATAATACACATAAATTTTCCATATTTACCATGATACCCTGTAGATATTGAAGGAAGCAGGTGGTGCTCCAACAGCTAAAAAACATGGAGGCTTTAATTAGCTGAGAAAGGAAGAGGGAAAGTTCAAATTAAGATCTGAAAAATGTAAAGATTTGTTGTTATATTCCATATTAATTAGTTTTGCATTTTCATCTTCGAAGAACAGTTAATCCAAGGAGATAACACTACATTGAGAATTTTTATTGCCTGGAGGCCCTGTAGAAGAACATTTTTGAATAATTAGCTGTTCCTGAATTCATAGGATAAACAAAAAAAAATTTGTATGTCTTTTGAAGGAACAATCCCCATAAGTCTTAACCTCTGTTTCTAATTTGATACCACTTATTTCAGGTACAGTACACTGCCGCAGCCACAAGGTGACTAAACAAGCAGTACTGTCCACCACTCATGAGATCAGTTTGATGCAGAACAATAAATTTCCCATTGCATTGTTCTTCCAAATGGCAGTATGGCAAGCCAGCTAGATACATATTGAAGAGCTGAAACATGACCAGCACATCTTTATGCAAATCAGAAGAAACTGCAGATAAATGCTGGCACATGTGAAGGTCATGAAATGGTATAAATAGCACCTGTACTGAACTCTGTTAATCAGTGTTATTGTTTTTCAGATGGGAAGGGCAGCAGACTTAAGCAAGCTTGACAGAGTCCAATGGTAATGGCCAGATGACTGGCTTAGAGCACTTGCGAGACGGTGAGGCATGTGGGGTGCTCACGATCAATCGTTCTGCCTTAAAAATGTGGTCCTAGGAGGGAAACCATGATACATTGGCAGGTGTGGGCCAACCACAGCTCATTGATGCTAGAGGTGAGTGAAAGTGATCCCATATTTTACCAGCCAACAAAAAGGATACTGTGGCATAACTAGCCGGTAATTTGAATGCTGGTGTTGGGAATAATGTGTTACAACACAGTAGATTAAACCCTGCTGAAAATGGAGCTGCACAGTCGTGTGCCACTCCAACTGCCCAGGCTAACCTCGGTTCACCCTTGAAAGCACCTACGATGGGCACGCAAGCATCAAAACTGGACCTTGAATGATTGAAAGAAGGTCATCTGGTCCAATGAATCTCGTTTCCTGTTGTACCATGTGGACTGCCGTATACATGCGTGCCGTTTATCTGGGGAAGTGTTGGCACCATGGGGCAAAAACAAAGCGTGGAGGAAGTGTAATGCTTTGGGCAATGTTCTGAGAAACTCTGGGTTCAGCCATTCATATGCAGGGAACTGACGTCTACTGCCTACTGAAACATCATTGGAGACCCTGTACATCCTTTCATGGCAACTGTATTCCCCTCTAGTAATGCCTTCTTTTAGCAGGATAGTGCATCATGCCACACTGCCTGGATTGTTCGAGAATGGTTCATGGAACATGAGGAAGACTTCCAGGTATTGCCCTGGCCAACAAAGTCCCCAACGTCAATCTAATGCAGCATCTGTGGTTTGTGTTGGAAAAGCAAGTCTGATCTGCGGCTGCTCAACCACGTAACTTACAAGAGTTAAAGGATCCGCTGGTAATGTGTTGGTATCAGGTAGTCCAAGATACCTTTAGAATTCTTGTACCTTCCATGTCGCACTGGTAAGAACTGTTTTGGCAGTACGTAGAGGACCAACATCACGTTAGGCAGTGGTATACTGTTTTGCGTCTTCTGTGTATATACTACTAGCTGTAGTTAAATTATGCCTGTTCATTACACTATCATGTCCCCTAACAAATGGCAGTCACGGTCAACTCTGCTGCAGACCTGGAGTGTATTTCTTTTTTCCCCAAATTGTTGTGATTTTGATCATAGTTCAATTTTCCGACCTAATATCTACTTTTTTTTTAATTGGAGGTTTAACGACCACCGTGAGCAGTCGCCCGCCCCTAATTTAGGGTCACTGGTTCCAGGGAAGGAGAGAGCCAGTGCCGTAAGACAAACACAACTTCCATGCCTCACCGGGATTCGAACCCGGACCCCTTTCGGACGAATGATCAGAGGCCATCGCTTTGACCACTGCGCCACCGGGGCGGCCTTATACCTACTTTCGTCAGTACTGTATGAGCCGAATGAAATGCGATTGAAAAAAATAATGATTTCTGAATAGTCTAGTCGACAATTTCAAGCATTCACAGGAACTATGGGGCGCAGTGGTCTAAGGCGATGGCCTCTGATCACTCGTCCGAAAGGGGTCCGGGTTCGAATCCCGGTGAGGCATGGATGTTGTGTTTGTCTTACGGCACTGGCTCTCTCCCTTTCCTGGAACCAGTGACCCTAAATTAGGGACGGGCGACTGCTTATAGCCCATTGAGTTGCTCACGGTGGTCGTTAAACCTCCAATCAAAAAAAAAAATCAGGAACTATGGAGCATGAAGAAATTGTGACTTACTCTTAAACAGATAGTGATTCTAATAGGAGCCCTTTGAATTGACAAAGACTATATTCTCTTATAGCAGTCTTATCTTCTAAAAGCACACCTAGATAGGGGCAGAAATTTTGCGCCCCCGGTGGCGCAGTGGTCTAATCTATGCGATGGCTTCTGATCATTCGTTCGAAAGGGTTCCGGGTTCGAATCCCGGTTAGGCACGGACAGGCCCGGCCTTCTCCAAACAGTGGCCCGGTGCAAAGAACTTTAGGGCCCTAAAAATCTGAATAATAAGAGTAAAAAAATTGTATTCGTGGAGACTCGCTCTCAGTTTGGATGTGTCAAGAGGAACTCATAAAAATAATGTGCTGTCATTTATCAAAAATAAATAAGAGCGCATTAGTTTCACCATTGTGTCAAGAAGAACTCGTAAAAGCGCTGCCGCCTTGGTGGCGCAGTGGTCTAAGGCGCTGGCCTCTGATCATTCGTCCGTAAGGGGTCCGGGTTCGAATCCCGGTCAGGCATGGGTGTTGTGTTTGTCTTACGGCACTGGCTCTCTCCCTTCCCTGGAACCAGTGACCCTAAATTAGGGATGGGCGACTGCTTATAGCCCATTGAGTTGCTCACGGTGGTGAACGTTAAACCTCCAATCAAAAAAAAAAAAAAAACTCGTAAAAATAATGTGCTGTTATTTACAGTCGGTTCGTTAGGTTAGCGAGTAAACAGGAACTTTAAAGATCGCATAGAATAGAGTTTCTAACAATATTAATTGATTCAGTTTCATACAGAGATTTCTGTAAAACACGATAAGTCGAAAATGTTATGCTAACTATTTGTGACCTCGGTGACGAAAGCTCATACTCTTCTGCAGTTGTTAAAAAAACTAAAACAAAGTTCGAAAAACATCAATAAAAATGTATCATAGCCAGCCTAAAACGTTTATTATTTAAAGATATAGATATATTCGATCTATGATGTTATGATCTCAGTCTTCTCACTGCGTCTCACCAACATGACGGCGAAATGCCAGTTCGGTTACGGGGGCCCCCTACTGTTACAACAGTTCAGATTGAGTTTGTAACTTAATTTAACCAATTAACTTCATTAAAATTTTTATTTTCAATTTTCTTCGGTTTCATTCCCCCCCCTTCTTTTTTTCATTTTTCGGGGCCCCTGCAAATCCCGGGGCCCTGGTGCCTTGCACCCTCCTCGTGGTCAGCCCTGGGCATGGATGTTGTGTTTGTCTTACGGCACTGGCTCTTTCCCTTCCATGGAACCAGTGGCCCTAAATTAGGGACGGGCGACTGCTTATAGCCCATTAAGTTGCTCACGATGGTCGTTGAACCTCCAATCGCCGCCCCGGTGGCGCAGTGGTCTAAGCGATGGCCTTTGATCATTCGTCCGTAAGGGGTCCGGGTTCGAATCCCGGTGAGGCATGGATGTTGTGTTTGTCTTACGGCACTGGCTCTTTCCCTTCCCTGGAAGCAGTAACCCTAAATTAGGGACGGGCGACTGCTTATAGCCCATTGAGTTGCTCACGGTGGTCGTTAAACCTCCAATCAGAAAAAAAAAAAATTGTCTGAAGACAAGGTTCATTAGAGGGAAAAACTATTCTAAATCTAATAGTTTAGTTTATGATCAATCGTTTCTTTTTACTTCGGTTGTATTCGCATTAAAATTCACGTGTCTTTAAGAACAAATCAGAAATCGCATCCCCTGTGAGCAAAGAGGAGTAGGTTTCTGACTAGTCGAAACTGGGCCTGAATTCGAGACAGATGAGGAATGGTTGGTGCGTTTGTCTTATGGTACTAGCACTCTCTGCTCGCTGTAACTAGTGGCCACAAATTAATGACAGGCGACTGCTTATAGCGCTCAGTATTGCTCATGGTGGTCATTAAAAACTCTAAAAGAAGACAAGAAATTTGCCTTCATTGATTTTTTTCTTTGTATTAAAGCTTTCAAAACGAAAATTTCCCCATCTTAAAAGACCCCTTGCAGACTTGAGAAATATGAATACCTCTCGCCTCTCAGCTTCGAGCATCATAGGTACCGAAACGTTAAATATTACACACAAAAAAATTACGTAAAGCTTGGTAAAAATTGAATTGTTAATCGTTTAATTTATTTCTTTGTTATTTTTAAGATTTTATGACAGTTCAGTTTGACATTAACTGCCCTTTAAAGTTTCCAATCATTTTTAAATCTTTCTCTCATTATCAGGTGGGTATGTAGAGGGTGCCAAGAGTCCCCGCGTTTCTGTTTTAAAAAATTAAAATCCGACTTGCATTTGAAAAAATTCTTTAATTCAATAAAAAATGCGTCAGCTTACATTAGAAATTATGCTTTAATGTTTTTCTTCTGTTTTTCGTGAACTTTTATTTTGTCCTGATGGATTTCAAAAACTTTCATTCTCTGTCGGCATCTCCCCTCCCCCGAGAAAAATTCTATATACGCCCCAGCTCTTTATCATGCTGGTTACGTTTTTGTAGATCTGATCTTTTTATGCAAGAGTAGTTTGAATTGAGCTTAACCCGCATACAGATTTAGCTGTGAAACTGCTGACCTGCAATATCAGAAATTTGTTCTATTAGAGCCGTGATATTTTTGTAGAGCATGTGTTTCTGGTAATCTTCCTTTTTCGCGGGCTTTGCTAATCCGTCCCAATCACGCGATCTGCCGTTTACTGGACTACTACCTTAAATAATTAATTATATATCAAACGAGCGACGGTAAGCTACGTGCATCGGCGGAGCAACAAAAGGCAGTTTTTTTTTTGTTCTTTTCCTTGACGAACATGATGACTTCTAGCTCTCTTTCTTAATGTCGATTATTCCATCGAAGCGAAAAGAAAGGGAAGCGTTAAAAACACGTATAATCAAAGCTTACTTTATGTGTTGTTTATCTGCCAGACCAATAATCAGAATATTCTTTGCGATGCCGGCATCTTCTGGAATTATATCGACTCCTGTTCTGTATTTTATCGTTCGGCAAAGGATTCAGTTGAGTAAAACTCGCGAGTGAATTTTCTGCGAGGTTTACCTACATTTTGGCATCAAGACGTAAACAAGATTATATGCACTAACAGCAGACAGCAATAAAACGGCTGAATACACTCGATGGACAAAACAGAGATACCTGCCTAACAGCGTATTAGTCCTCCTCTAGTGCGAATAACAGCGTGTACACGCCGACCCATCGATTCTACCAGCCATAATGCCAGCGATGCGTGTTGCAGCATTGTCCACAATTCCACGCGAGACATCGGTCCAGGATCCATCGACGCCTGTTGCAGCATTGTCCACAACTCCACGCGAGACGTCGGTCCAGGATCCATGGATCTGATGTTCCTTTTCACAGCATCCCATAGAGCATTTGCAGGGTTTAAGTCCGAGGACCTTGAGAGCAACTGGATGGTTCCAAACTCAGATGAGTGTTCCTCGACCCGTGCTTGGGTAGTTGCGGCCCGGCGGGGAGCGCGTTGTCTTTCTGAAACAGACCATCGGCTGCAGGATGCGCGAAGGCCATGAAAAAGTGTAGGTGATCAGCCAGCACATACTGGTAGCGCACAGGGGTTAAGGACCTCTCCAGACACACTAAAGAACCAAATGTGTTCCACGAGAAGGCTCCCCAAACCACAGAGCCATTAGCAACTTGAACAGAATTGGTAGCGGCCCGTATGAGACCATGGCCCCGCACGAGGGGGCCATGACCTCCTGCTGTAGACGCCATACCCTCTCGTCAGCTCAGTACAGCTGAAAACGGAATCCATCTGATCACATGACATGGCGTCACTTTGAAGAGATCCAGTTTTGATGTTCCCGGCACCAGGCAAGGTGTAATGTCCGATGACGAAAAGTCAATAGTGGCACATGAGTATCACGTCGGCTCCCGTAGCCCAAGGTATGCATCGTGCGTTTTACTGTTCGCTCGCTGACGTTGCTTGAGCCTCCGACATTTAACCTGGATGTGATTTGCGCCGCCGCCGTTGTCAGGCTGTCGGTATGCACGAGCCTGGATAGTCGACTTAGGTTGTCAATGGCGTGTGGTTGGCCACCGCTTGTTCTCTGGGCGCTGGTACGTCCATCGGTGGTATATTTGAGATACACCCTTCTTACTGGGGTTCTTACCGCATGGACGATAGTATGGCCTATCTGTCTTGCGGCAACAATGCGCCCATGATCAAAGTCGCTCAGATCACCAGGTTTATCCATGTTCGTCGATTGCGATACGCTGTTGGGAAGCCCTGCTGTCCTATTTATCGCCTGCGCTCGGTTTGGGTATGTTAATCTGCGCGGTGGATACACATATGTCAACTGCCCGTCACCCCTATCTTTAATGTTTTGTCTGCTGAGTGTGTACGGTCATTAGAAATTGGCTGCATTATCTCATTGCTGCACTTGTGACGCAATGGTTTAAGCGCTAGCGTTTGACCGTCCGAGTGGCACCAGGTTCATGTCCCGGGTGAGGTATGAGCGTTATGTTTGACTTACGGCACTGGCTCTCTTCTGTGAAACTAGTGGCCCTAAATGACGGACTGGCGACTATTTATAGCATTTAGAGTTGTTGACGGTTGTTGGTAACTACGACACACACAAAATTCCTTGTTCATATTCATCACACATCTTGGTGGCTCATCCTTGTCAAATTCAGTTGTCCCTGATTGTGTACAGGTTAAATGTAATTCATTTTCTCGATACCAAAGAAACCATATGCTTTTCTTAAGGCGCTCAACGACCATAGTGCTCGGGAAAACTCCATTCCAAATTTGGGAACGAAGTAACTCTTAACACTAGAAATGGGGAGCACGAGACATCGTTGGTAGTAATAAGACTGCACACTACCAAAAGTGCTATCATATATTCATGCGAGTGAAGTAATCTGAAGGTTGGGGCACAAAGAAACTCGAATTGAGAGTAAACATTTGATTAGCTGAATTTCGTGACCCAGATTATGTTGCGGCTCACAGCAAATGCAAAATTATAGTTATTAACAAAAAATATACAACCGTCTTTGTTGTAACTCTTATTTTAGTATTTACAATACCGTGTGCGAGTGGCGTTCTCAGTGAGGGTGACTCAGCACATTTTCCATGAGGCAATGGAGCTGGCCCAGGAGCCCGAGCCCACCCAATGAGGTATTACTTGGTTCTTTGTTGTTCGCCTATTATTTTTTAATATGTTTTACATATATCTTTTACGAATAATTGCACACGCGCTGTAAAATAACTAAGATATTTTTATCACTTACCAATATTTCGGGAGATGTTTTCCCTGGGTTATTTTTATACGCATTTCCAATGTTTTGGGCTATCCCCATAAAACCGCCCCAGTGGCGCAGTAGTCTAAGCAATGGCCTCTGATCATTCGTCCGAATGGGGTCCGGGTTCTAATCCCGGTGAGGCATGGATGTTGTTTTTATCTTACGGCACTGGCTCTCTCCCTTCCCTGGAGCCAGTGACCCTAAACTAGAGACGGGCGACTGCTTATAGCCCATTGAGTTGCTCACGGTGGTCGTTAAACCTCCAATAAAAAAAAAAAAAAGAAAAAACCCATAAAGAAATCTTGGGTGGGCCACACTGCCTCTCGGATGCTACGGATTTTTGTCGTTGGAATTTTTTTGCTTTTTTATTTTTCCACCGGCGTGTGGTCAGGCAATTTTTTCCATATGAGGTTGCATACATTTTCAGCGGAAGCAAATTCATTCGCTCTCTTTTGTGTCTTATTGTGCTCTATCTTTAATTTGACTGTACTTCTCTCTCTCTCTCTCTCTCCCTCGCAACCCTTTGATGTGCTTTATTCGATTATATTGTTTCTTCTTTTGCTTGGACTGCCTCTCCTATCTCACCGGAGTGCTTTCTTAATGAACTACGCTCTATTTTATAGCAAACATAATAGTTCCCGCAAAGCTAAGTAGGTTTAAGTAACGTTTCATGTATCTTCATCAATGTTAACATTGTTTCATTAATCATTATGCGTTGTTTTTGTCCAGTGCTGTTTCTTTACTTTGTATGAACTATTTAGATGTGCATTTCTCCGAACTCATGCTGAAATTTAAAAAAAAAAAAAAAAATGTGTCAGTCGCACTTTGTGTTCCTGAAAGGATATGGAATTACCATATCAATAACGGCAATTATAGTGTCATGCATGGAATCTTCCTCATTAACTTATCACATAAAGTTTTGCCTATTTTTTTTTTTTCTCCTTAGTTTGTTTGGATGAAATGAATATAATTTGTTTTAAAAAAATGCATGGCTCTTCCGAATTTGCCGGTAATACCGGTTAAATTTGTGCAAAGCAACAACCCATTGATGTAAAAAGAAAAAGTTAAAGCTCTTTTATATCTGCATTAGTTTCTAGATATGAAATAATGGTGAAGATACGAAAAATTAGATTCCTGATATCGCCTCTCTGTAACCTTGCTGCTAGCCAAGATGGCAGTCAGGGCAGCGTTTGTTATGACCCTGATGGTGACGCCACGAATCGAAGACTAAGGCCTGCTAGTACTTAAAACGGCTTTGGTTTAGGAGGATTAGGGTTGAGAAAAAACTTGATTGCCCTACCCCAAAGAGAAAAAACAATTAACAGACCCCCCGATCATCAGGATATAGTCTCTACAAGCACTCCTCATCACAACTCTGGGGGCAAGGGGGAAGGTTCCAACACAGATGTTTTCCTTTGGCTGGAAGTAGCATGAAAGTAATTCATATAACACCAGGCCAGTTAACTATTTGCCTTAAGATGGTTCCACCTAAAATATCTGTCGTATGGTTCCAATGGTAAAACTTCTTTACATATTGTCTTCTCAATTAATGTATTTCCAAGGATGAAAATCTGCACATCGATAAAACTAACTTTAAGTTATAGCATGGGATACTTAATACTTACTAAAACGTAACCATAATTAGATTAAAAATCATTCATTTTTCTTTGAGTAATGTTCAGACCTGTTAAAATATGGCACGACCTGTACATTGATGACGTCAGTAGCCAAACCAATGTTGGATTGCTTAATTGTGGTTACGTTTTATCAAGTATTAAGTATCCCATGCTATAACTTAAAGTTAGTTTTATCGATGTGCAAATTTTTATTCTTGGGAATACATTAACTGCGAAGAAAATATGTAAAGTTTTACCACTGGAACATAAGGCAGAGATTTTAGGTGGAACCAACTTAAACAATGAAAAGTGTGGGAAGTGTGAATCCTTCCTTCACCTACCACTAAAAGGAAGGCTAAATTATTTTAACTGTTTCTTTTAAAACAAGTACATCCATAAGAATTCGAAAATTTGGAGTATCAACAAAGCAAGGAAAAATATATGTTACTAATGTCAGAGAGTGAAACATCAATCGACAATACAAAGTGGTGGCCTTGAGGATTCATTTGTTTCAGTACATGAAAACCAAACCAAAACTGGCAATCCATTTATATGTTTCCGGGGCCCCTCAAACTCTGGGGGCTCAAGGCGCGCGTTCGCCTACTGCGCCTAGTCGGAAATCCGCCCCTGCTGTTGTAGTGCAGCCACCAAGGGATAATAATTGTGAATTTAATTGTATGTTGGTTTTTACAAACAAATTTAGCATCCTTTTAGAATTAATATTTCCTGTGTTCTGCTAGTGCTGAAAAACCTTAGATACTATTAATTAAAAAAGAAAGTTAATCTCCAAAAGGTAACAATACATAATTCCAATTATTGTCATCGCAGAACCTTGGAAATTTAGGGACTGTACGAAAATCTAATTCATGATGTGCAAAATACCACTGCTTTTGAGGTGTGGTTGCACTTAAAAGGGTTGACACAATCACTGCAATAACTTTGTCAGTGGTGTGCATTTAGGTTTTTTTTTATGAAGAATATTGGTTTAGTTAAAAGTGTTATTAATATCAGAAAAAATTATTGTTTTTTTGTTTTAAACATTCAGAGAAAAACAATTCAGATGGAATATTCATAGCTGTGTTTCTGGGACATAGTGAATAATCAGATGCTGTAGTACGCTATGTGGACAAAAGTAATTGTACAGCTCTGTGCTGGCACAATGGTGTGCTCCCACAGCAGACACGTGGGCGATAAGGTATAAAAATGGCAACAGGAGTATGCTCAGATCAATCACTGATAAAATGGCTAGCAGAAGAGATCTCTCTGAGTTTTAAAACAGTTACAAAGGCTGCTCAATTGGAGGTATTGAGTGTAAGAAACATTGCTGATGCCAGACAGGTTGTTAAATCAACTGTGGCCTTTATCATCAACAAGTGAAAGAAGATGGGACATTCCAGGAATTCACCTCATCCTGGAAAACCCATGAAACTGCAACCCAGGGACTAGAGGGTTCTGCAGAGAGAGATCCAGAAAACCAGGTCCCAGCCACTGTGTGCTATAGCATATGAGTTTCAGATGCCCACAGATGTTATGGCCTCCACCAAAAGACACTTCGAAGAGAGGCCCATGCACTTGGGTAACATGGCCGAGCTGTCACCCATAAACCTTTTCACAAAGACCAGTAATGCTACTTTGCTACGGTGGTGTCGACAACAAAAATTGGACTTTGGAGCTCTGGTGGCAGGTGTTATGGAGCAACGAATCCCGCTTCAAAGTATTCCAATCTGATGGATGTGTCAGAGTTTGGCAGTTACCCAGAGAACATCTGCTTCTGGAGAGTACAGTGCTGACTGTGAAACATGGAGGTGGTGGAGTTATGGTTTGGGTCAGTGGCGTATATTGCAAAGCACAGAGAATGCACAAATAAAACTGAATTAAATATACACCAATAAAAGTCAATTATCAACAGTATTAAAATATGTCGATGCTTTCGGTGAGAAAAAAAAATGTGTGTGGATTAGCTTCTCGACTCAGTCTGGCAAGCAAAAACCAACGGCATAAATGCAAGCAGCTCTTCCAGAGGCTTTGCAGTTCTGATTCGAAAACCTTCCATATGATCACCTGCCAGCGTTTCCATGACAACATGTATCAGCTGCTAGAGAGGAATGGGCTATTGCTTTGGGCAACGGTTCGCTCAGAAAAAAGAAGCCTTAGACTATCTCTGTCACTCGCATACTCCCGCCCATAAGAGTGTTTCGCAAGAGTTGTTTCAGTTTTTGTGAAGTGTCAATGAATTAAAATCGGAGATGTACCTTAAATTCGAGGCTTTGTTGGAGTCAAACTGTTTTGATAAATTTTCTGAAAGCTTCCCATAACATCTATAACTTAAAGAACTATATGCTTCAAATTTTGATACAGCTCGACTTGACTAAAAAATGAACTAAAAGTGTTTTATTTCTTTGATGAATACAAAAACAAATCAGTAAGATACATTACGTGTTACATAAAGTTGAATAAATTGGACATAGTGTTTAGTGAGGTGTACAAATTGGCAGACCTCATATTAAACTTTCCATCAACAACTGCAACTGCCGAAAGAAGTTTTTCAGCTTTAAAAAGAATCAAGATATATCTTAGAGCCACACAAGAACATGCACATTTGAAAAACTTGGCTGTTTTGTCAATAGAGAAAAACATTCTTTTTACATATGAAAAAGTACTCGGAAGAAACATTTTATGAAAACGTAACACTCAAGTTCACACAAAAAGAAAGAAGAGAGTTCATGTACAAATAAAATATTCAGAAGAATGGAGTTCATGTACAAATAAAGTATTTAGAAAAAGAATGGAGTTCATGTACAAATAAAGTATTCAGAAAAAGAATGGAGCTCATGTACAAATAAGTGTTCAAATCCTAATCCTCATAATTATTTGGTATGTTAGCAATGGCATGTATCTAAAATTTAGAAAAAAAAGTTACTTCTGTTACTAAACAATTAAAAATTAAACTTCGCAATTTAAAAAAATGCGGCGGGGGGGGGTGAGATAGCCCAGGTCTTGGACCCAAGATATGCCACTGGTGTGGGTCCAGTGGTTGTTATTCATGGCAGCATGAACTCTGTGCTGTATAGAGATATTCTGCATAACTCAATGTCCCCAACGTTGTGACAGTGCTCTACGGTCACGATGATTGTTTCTTCCAGTACGACAATGCCATTTGTCATGTTTCCAGGGCTACAATGGAGTGGTATGAGGAAACTCGGGTCTCACAGATGGACTGTTCTACTCAGAGCCCAGACTTCAATTCCATAGAGCACCTATGGGATAAACTTGAATGGCTGCTGAGGTCTAGACTAACACAACCTTCTTCACTGACAGAGTTGGTTGATGCACTGAAGGTGGAATGGAGGAGCATCCTGCTCTCCATACTCCATATACTTCTGGACAGTTGACCATGATGGTTGCCTGCTACTGTAATATCTGCAAATGGAGAACCTACCCACTACTTATGTAAATACAGTACTGTTTTTCTATTTGCTTACAGTGTACAATTACTTTTGTTCACACAGTGTATCGTCAGCATATGGAGCAAATTTGCCCTTGCTTGTCAGAGCAAGATCTCTAAGAAACACTAGAAATATTTCATAAAAGTCCCATGGTTGAACTTGGCAGAACCTTGCGTGAGCAATACATGTTGCTACAGAGGGTGAGAGTTAACTTCAACATCTATGGTAGTTATTTTGGTGAGTTTCCAATCTAGATATTTTTTGTTCTCATTTGAACCTTTTCATTGCATCTATCATCTAAAATTGGGCCATGCTTTTGCTGAATGCAGAGATATAAGCCTAAAGTGTTCATGTGTGGTGCGTTTTGACTTTTGATCTAGCGTGCTATCCAGAAAATCTAAACGGAACTAGATTCTACAGCAAAGTTAGTTCGTCCCTAATTTAGGGTCACTGGTTCCAGGGAAGGGAGAGAGCCAGTGCCGTAAGACAAACACAACATCCATGCCTCACCGGGATTCGAACCCGGACCCCTTTCGGACGAATGATCAGAGGCCATCGCTTAGACCACTGCGCCACCGGGGCGGCTCACTTTTCCCACCCTTGTGCTAAACTTATGAAACAAACCTATTTTTCCAAAGTGTGTTTTTTAAACCTTTATAATCCTATAATGAACAGTGTTTACAACTTGTTTTACACATGTTACTACAGTGTTATTGTATATTTTAGTGATTAATTTCCAAAAAAGGGGATTGATTTGTTCTTTACTATTATCCAATATATATATATAACTCAGGAAATGTCAAAATACACTAAAAAAAAAAATAAAATCGGAGAGCCGCCCAGACTGGAAGAATACAGAGTGCATGCACTATACAAGGTTATCATAGCAAATGTAGAATGATTTTAGGTACTTATATCTTAAGACTTAAACCTGGAAAAGTCAAGAATCCGTCATTTGAAAGCTTAGTTTATTATCTTTCCAGGTAAATCAGTGATAACATTGTCATGAACATCACTGTCACAGAAGAAATCAAAAGAGCATCCGTGCTGTCAGCTCACAGCACCGAGAAAACCCTAAAGGAGATTGCCAAGCTCCACAGAATCTCTCTGTTGTCTACAAGAGCAAGGTCAACAATGCCTTGACAACATCCGTACCATGTGTAAGAAGCATGACTGTTGCTCCGACACCAGGACACCCGAGTTTGTCACCAAGGTGCAAGGGAGAGTGGACAGTGACCCCAGGAAATCAATGAACACCTTATCCAAGGAGTTGGGTGTTTCTTATGATAGCATCCACGAGGGCCTTTACTACAGCTCCTATATTCTTAACAAGGGCCAGTTTATGGACTACGCCATGCCGAAAAGGTGTCAAACGAAGGCAAAGAGACTGCTCAATAATGTCAAGTCCCCCGAGAGGAACAACATGCTGAGATTCTTCTCACACAAGAAGAATTTTGATCAGGACCACAAGGTTAACAGGAGGAATGACAGGTGGTTGTGCAGGGACCCTGATGACATGCACACAAAATTCCCTGCAACTGTCATGGTTCTCGGGATCCAGAGAGACCAACAAGCATCCGACTAACACCCATGACTTTGTCATTCATGCTATCACCAATGTTATAACTCGCACGAACAAAGCCCAGGTCGCTAAGGCCTGCGACAGATTACGCTCAAGGATCAAAGCCATCGTCACAGCCAGCGGCGGATTCATTGAATAATTACGAAGTGTGTTTGTGCATCAACAATTGTACAAGGTTTTGCTTCAATAAAATGTTTATTCCTGTTTCAGTTGTTTTATAATACACATAAATTTTCCATATTTACCATGATACCCTGTAGATATTGAAGGAAGCAGGTGGTGCTCCAACAGCTAAAAAACATGGAGGCTTTAATTAGCTGAGAAAGGAAGAGGGAAAGTTCAAATTAAGATCTGAAAAATGTAAAGATTTGTTGTTATATTCCATATTAATTAGTTTTGCATTTTCATCTTCGAAGAACAGTTAATCCAAGGAGATAACACTACATTGAGAATTTTTATTGCCTGGAGGCCCTGTAGAAGAACATTTTTGAATAATTAGCTGTTCCTGAATTCATAGGATAAACAAAAAAAAATTTGTATGTCTTTTGAAGGAACAATCCCCATAAGTCTTAACCTCTGTTTCTAATTTGATACCACTTATTTCAGGTACAGTACACTGCCGCAGCCACAAGGTGACTAAACAAGCAGTACTGTCCACCACTCATGAGATCAGTTTGATGCAGAACAATAAATTTCCCATTGCATTGTTCTTCCAAATGGCAGTATGGCAAGCCAGCTAGATACATATTGAAGAGCTGAAACATGACCAGCACATCTTTATGCAAATCGAAGAAACTGCAGATAAATGCTGGCACATGTGAAGGTCATGAAATGGTATAAATAGCACCTGTACTGAACTCTGTTAATCAGTGTTATTGTTTTTCAGATGGGAAGGGCAGCAGACTTAAGCAAGCTTGACAGAGTCCAATGGTAATGGCCAGATGACTGGCTTAGAGCACTTGCGAGACGGTGAGGCATGTGGGGTGCTCACGATCAATCGTTCTGCCTTAAAAATGTGGTCCTAGGAGGGAAACCATGATACATTGGCAGGTGTGGGCCAACCACAGCTCATTGATGCTAGAGGTGAGTGAAAGTGATCCCATATTTTACCAGCCAACAAAAAGGATACTGTGGCATAACTAGCCGGTAATTTGAATGCTGGTGTTGGGAATAATGTGTTACAACACAGTAGATTAAACCCTGCTGAAAATGGAGCTGCACAGTCGTGTGCCACTCCAACTGCCCAGGCTAACCTCGGTTCACCCTTGAAAGCACCTACGATGGGCACGCAAGCATCAAAACTGGACCTTGAATGATTGAAAGAAGGTCATCTGGTCCAATGAATCTCGTTTCCTGTTGTACCATGTGGACTGCCGTATACATGCGTGCCGTTTATCTGGGGAAGTGTTGGCACCATGGGGCAAAAACAAAGCGTGGAGGAAGTGTAATGCTTTGGGCAATGTTCTGAGAAACTCTGGGTTCAGCCATTCATATGCAGGGAACTGACGTCTACTGCCTACTGAAACATCATTGGAGACCCTGTACATCCTTTCATGGCAACTGTATTCCCCTCTAGTAATGCCTTCTTTTAGCAGGATAGTGCATCATGCCACACTGCCTGGATTGTTCGAGAATGGTTCATGGAACATGAGGAAGACTTCCAGGTATTGCCCTGGCCAACAAAGTCCCCAACGTCAATCTAATGCAGCATCTGTGGTTTGTGTTGGAAAAGCAAGTCTGATCTGCGGCTGCTCAACCACGTAACTTACAAGAGTTAAAGGATCCGCTGGTAATGTGTTGGTATCAGGTAGTCCAAGATACCTTTAGAATTCTTGTACCTTCCATGTCGCACTGGTAAGAACTGTTTTGGCAGTACGTAGAGGACCAACATCACGTTAGGCAGTGGTATACTGTTTTGCGTCTTCTGTGTATATACTACTAGCTGTAGTTAAATTATGCCTGTTCATTACACTATCATGTCCCCTAACAAATGGCAGTCACGGTCAACTCTGCTGCAGACCTGGAGTGTATTTCTTTTTTTTCCCCAAATTGTTGTGATTTTGATCATAGTTCAATTTTCCGACCTAATATCTACTTTTTTTTTTTAATTGGAGGTTTAACGACCACCGTGAGCAGTCGCCCGCCCCTAATTTAGGGTCACTGGTTCCAGGGAAGGAGAGAGCCAGTGCCGTAAGACAAACACAACTTCCATGCCTCACCGGGATTCGAACCCGGACCCCTTTCGGACGAATGATCAGAGGCCATCGCTTTGACCACTGCGCCACCGGGGCGGCCTTATACCTACTTTCGTCAGTACTGTATGAGCCGAATGAAATGCGATTGAAAAAAATAATGATTTCTGAATAGTCTAGTCGACAATTTCAAGCATTCACAGGAACTATGGGGCGCAGTGGTCTAAGGCGATGGCCTCTGATCACTCGTCCGAAAGGGGTCCGGGTTCGAATCCCGGTGAGGCATGGATGTTGTGTTTGTCTTACGGCACTGGCTCTCTCCCTTTCCTGGAACCAGTGACCCTAAATTAGGGACGGGCGACTGCTTATAGCCCATTGAGTTGCTCACGGTGGTCGTTAAACCTCCAATCAAAAAAAAAAATCAGGAACTATGGAGCATGAAGAAATTGTGACTTACTCTTAAACAGATAGTGATTCTAATAGGAGCCCTTTGAATTGACAAAGACTATATTCTCTTATAGCAGTCTTATCTTCTAAAAGCACACCTAGATAGGGGCAGAAATTTTGCGCCCCCGGTGGCGCAGTGGTCTAATCTATGCGATGGCTTCTGATCATTCGTTCGAAAGGGTTCCGGGTTCGAATCCCGGTTAGGCACGGACAGGCCCGGCCTTCTCCAAACAGTGGCCCGGTGCAAAGAACTTTTAGGGCCCTAAAAATCTGAATAATAAGAGTAAAAAAATTGTATTCGTGGAGACTCGCTCTCAGTTTGGATGTGTCAAGAGGAACTCATAAAAATAATGTGCTGTCATTTATCAAAAATAAATAAGAGCGCATTAGTTTCACCATTGTGTCAAGAAGAACTCGTAAAAGCGCTGCCGCCTTGGTGGCGCAGTGGTCTAAGGCGCTGGCCTCTGATCATTCGTCCGTAAGGGGTCCGGGTTCGAATCCCGGTCAGGCATGGGTGTTGTGTTTGTCTTACGGCACTGGCTCTCTCCCTTCCCTGGAACCAGTGACCCTAAATTAGGGATGGGCGACTGCTTATAGCCCATTGAGTTGCTCACGGTGGTGAACGTTAAACCTCCAATCAAAAAAAAAAAAAAAAACTCGTAAAAATAATGTGCTGTTATTTACAGTCGGTTCGTTAGGTTAGCGAGTAAACAGGAACTTTAAAGATCGCATAGAATAGAGTTTCTAACAATATTAATTGATTCAGTTTCATACAGAGATTTCTGTAAAACACGATAAGTCGAAAATGTTATGCTAACTATTTGTGACCTCGGTGACGAAAGCTCATACTCTTCTGCAGTTGTTAAAAAAACTAAAACAAAGTTCGAAAAACATCAATAAAAATGTATCATAGCCAGCCTAAAACGTTTATTATTTAAAGATATAGATATATTCGATCTATGATGTTATGATCTCAGTCTTCTCACTGCGTCTCACCAACATGACGGCGAAATGCCAGTTCGGTTACGGGGGCCCCCTACTGTTACAACAGTTCAGATTGAGTTTGTAACTTAATTTAACCAATTAACTTCATTAAAATTTTTATTTTCAATTTTCTTCGGTTTCATTCCCCCCCCCCCCCTTCTTTTTCATTTTTCGGGGCCCCTGCAAATCCCGGGGCCCTGGTGCCTTGCACCCTCCTCGTGGTCAGCCCTGGGCATGGATGTTGTGTTTGTCTTACGGCACTGGCTCTTTCCCTTCCATGGAACCAGTGGCCCTAAATTAGGGACGGGCGACTGCTTATAGCCCATTAAGTTGCTCACGATGGTCGTTGAACCTCCAATCGCCGCCCCGGTGGCGCAGTGGTCTAAGCGATGGCCTTTGATCATTCGTCCGTAAGGGGTCCGGGTTCGAATCCCGGTGAGGCATGGATGTTGTGTTTGTCTTACGGCACTGGCTCTTTCCCTTCCCTGGAAGCAGTAACCCTAAATTAGGGACGGGCGACTGCTTATAGCCCATTGAGTTGCTCACGGTGGTCGTTAAACCTCCAATCAGAAAAAAAAAAAATTGTCTGAAGACAAGGTTCATTAGAGGGAAAAACTATTCTAAATCTAATAGTTTAGTTTATGATCAATCGTTTCTTTTTACTTCGGTTGTATTCGCATTAAAATTCACGTGTCTTTAAGAACAAATCAGAAATCGCATCCCCTGTGAGCAAAGAGGAGTAGGTTTCTGACTAGTCGAAACTGGGCCTGAATTCGAGACAGATGAGGAATGGTTGGTGCGTTTGTCTTATGGTACTAGCACTCTCTGCTCGCTGTAACTAGTGGCCACAAATTAATGACAGGCGACTGCTTATAGCGCTCAGTATTGCTCATGGTGGTCATTAAAAACTCTAAAAGAAGACAAGAAATTTGCCTTCATTGATTTTTTTCTTTGTATTAAAGCTTTCAAAACGAAAATTTCCCCATCTTAAAAGACCCCTTGCAGACTTGAGAAATATGAATACCTCTCGCCTCTCAGCTTCGAGCATCATAGGTACCGAAACGTTAAATATTACACACAAAAAAATTACGTAAAGCTTGGTAAAAATTGAATTGTTAATCGTTTAATTTATTTCTTTGTTATTTTTAAGATTTTATGACAGTTCAGTTTGACATTAACTGCCCTTTAAAGTTTCCAATCATTTTTAAATCTTTCTCTCATTATCAGGTGGGTATGTAGAGGGTGCCAAGAGTCCCCGCGTTTCTGTTTTAAAAAATTAAAATCCGACTTGCATTTGAAAAAATTCTTTAATTCAATAAAAAATGCGTCAGCTTACATTAGAAATTATGCTTTAATGTTTTTCTTCTGTTTTTCGTGAACTTTTATTTTGTCCTGATGGATTTCAAAAACTTTCATTCTCTGTCGGCATCTCCCCTCCCCCGAGAAAAATTCTATATACGCCCCAGCTCTTTATCATGCTGGTTACGTTTTTGTAGATCTGATCTTTTTATGCAAGAGTAGTTTGAATTGAGCTTAACCCGCATACAGATTTAGCTGTGAAACTGCTGACCTGCAATATCAGAAATTTGTTCTATTAGAGCCGTGATATTTTTGTAGAGCATGTGTTTCTGGTAATCTTCCTTTTTCGCGGGCTTTGCTAATCCGTCCCAATCACGCGATCTGCCGTTTACTGGACTACTACCTTAAATAATTAATTATATATCAAACGAGCGACGGTAAGCTACGTGCATCGGCGGAGCAACAAAAGGCAGTTTTTTTTTGTTCTTTTCCTTGACGAACATGATGACTTCTAGCTCTCTTTCTTAATGTCGATTATTCCATCGAAGCGAAAAGAAAGGGAAGCGTTAAAAACACGTATAATCAAAGCTTACTTTATGTGTTGTTTATCTGCCAGACCAATAATCAGAATATTCTTTGCGATGCCGGCATCTTCTGGAATTATATCGACTCCTGTTCTGTATTTTATCGTTCGGCAAAGGATTCAGTTGAGTAAAACTCGCGAGTGAATTTTCTGCGAGGTTTACCTACATTTTGGCATCAAGACGTAAACAAGATTATATGCACTAACAGCAGACAGCAATAAAACGGCTGAATACACTCGATGGACAAAACAGAGATACCTGCCTAACAGCGTATTAGTCCTCCTCTAGTGCGAATAACAGCGTGTACACGCCGACCCATCGATTCTACCAGCCATAATGCCAGCGATGCGTGTTGCAGCATTGTCCACAATTCCACGCGAGACATCGGTCCAGGATCCATCGACGCCTGTTGCAGCATTGTCCACAACTCCACGCGAGACGTCGGTCCAGGATCCATGGATCTGATGTTCCTTTTCACAGCATCCCATAGAGCATTTGCAGGGTTTAAGTCCGAGGACCTTGAGAGCAACTGGATGGTTCCAAACTCAGATGAGTGTTCCTCGACCCGTGCTTGGGTAGTTGCGGCCCGGCGGGGAGCGCGTTGTCTTTCTGAAACAGACCATCGGCTGCAGGATGCGCGAAGGCCATGAAAAAGTGTAGGTGATCAGCCAGCACATACTGGTAGCGCACAGGGGTTAAGGACCTCTCCAGACACACTAAAGAACCAAATGTGTTCCACGAGAAGGCTCCCCAAACCACAGAGCCATTAGCAACTTGAACAGAATTGGTAGCGGCCCGTATGAGACCATGGCCCCGCACGAGGGGGCCATGACCTCCTGCTGTAGACGCCATACCCTCTCGTCAGCTCAGTACAGCTGAAAACGGAATCCATCTGATCACATGACATGGCGTCACTTTGAAGAGATCCAGTTTTGATGTTCCCGGCACCAGGCAAGGTGTAATGTCCGATGACGAAAAGTCAATAGTGGCACATGAGTATCACGTCGGCTCCCGTAGCCCAAGGTATGCATCGTGCGTTTTACTGTTCGCTCGCTGACGTTGCTTGAGCCTCCGACATTTAACCTGGATGTGATTTGCGCCGCCGCCGTTGTCAGGCTGTCGGTATGCACGAGCCTGGATAGTCGACTTAGGTTGTCAATGGCGTGTGGTTGGCCACCGCTTGTTCTCTGGGCGCTGGTACGTCCATCGGTGGTATATTTGAGATACACCCTTCTTACTGGGGTTCTTACCGCATGGACGATAGTATGGCCTATCTGTCTTGCGGCAACAATGCGCCCATGATCAAAGTCGCTCAGATCACCAGGTTTATCCATGTTCGTCGATTGCGATACGCTGTTGGGAAGCCCTGCTGTCCTATTTATCGCCTGCGCTCGGTTTGGGTATGTTAATCTGCGCGGTGGATACACATATGTCAACTGCCCGTCACCCCTATCTTTAATGTTTTGTCTGCTGAGTGTGTACGGTCATTAGAAATTGGCTGCATTATCTCATTGCTGCACTTGTGACGCAATGGTTTAAGCGCTAGCGTTTGACCGTCCGAGTGGCACCAGGTTCATGTCCCGGGTGAGGTATGAGCGTTATGTTTGACTTACGGCACTGGCTCTCTTCTGTGAAACTAGTGGCCCTAAATGACGGACTGGCGACTATTTATAGCATTTAGAGTTGTTGACGGTTGTTGGTAACTACGACACACACAAAATTCCTTGTTCATATTCATCACACATCTTGGTGGCTCATCCTTGTCAAATTCAGTTGTCCCTGATTGTGTACAGGTTAAATGTAATTCATTTTCTCGATACCAAAGAAACCATATGCTTTTCTTAAGGCGCTCAACGACCATAGTGCTCGGGAAAACTCCATTCCAAATTTGGGAACGAAGTAACTCTTAACACTAGAAATGGGGAGCACGAGACATCGTTGGTAGTAATAAGACTGCACACTACCAAAAGTGCTATCATATATTCATGCGAGTGAAGTAATCTGAAGGTTGGGGCACAAAGAAACTCGAATTGAGAGTAAACATTTGATTAGCTGAATTTCGTGACCCAGATTATGTTGCGGCTCACAGCAAATGCAAAATTATAGTTATTAACAAAAAATATACAACCGTCTTTGTTGTAACTCTTATTTTAGTATTTACAATACCGTGTGCGAGTGGCGTTCTCAGTGAGGGTGACTCAGCACATTTTCCATGAGGCAATGGAGCTGGCCCAGGAGCCCGAGCCCACCCAATGAGGTATTACTTGGTTCTTTGTTGTTCGCCTATTATTTTTTAATATGTTTTACATATATCTTTTACGAATAATTGCACACGCGCTGTAAAATAACTAAGATATTTTTATCACTTACCAATATTTCGGGAGATGTTTTCCCTGGGTTATTTTTATACGCATTTCCAATGTTTTGGGCTATCCCCATAAAACCGCCCCAGTGGCGCAGTAGTCTAAGCAATGGCCTCTGATCATTCGTCCGAATGGGGTCCGGGTTCTAATCCCGGTGAGGCATGGATGTTGTTTTTAT
This sequence comes from Macrothele yani, assembly GCA_039090855.1. Classification (NCBI taxonomy): domain Eukaryota; kingdom Metazoa; phylum Arthropoda; class Arachnida; order Araneae; family Macrothelidae; genus Macrothele; species Macrothele yani. The sequence continues at coordinate 130,739,541 of CM076995.1, read as the reverse complement.
CTTACGGCACTGGCTCTCTCCCTTCCCTGGAGCCAGTGACCCTAAACTAGAGACGGGCGACTGCTTATAGCCCATTGAGTTGCTCACGGTGGTCGTTAAACCTCCAATAAAAAAAAAAAAAAAGAAAAAACCCATAAAGAAATCTTGGGTGGGCCACACTGCCTCTCGGATGCTACGGATTTTTGTCGTTGGAATTTTTTTTGCTTTTTTATTTTTCCACCGGCGTGTGGTCAGGCAATTTTTTCCATATGAGGTTGCATACATTTTCAGCGGAAGCAAATTCATTCGCTCTCTTTTGTGTCTTATTGTGCTCTATCTTTAATTTGACTGTACTTCTCTCTCTCTCTCTCTCTCCCTCGCAACCCTTTGATGTGCTTTATTCGATTATATTGTTTCTTCTTTTGCTTGGACTGCCTCTCCTATCTCACCGGAGTGCTTTCTTTCTTTCTCCCCATCTCCTTGACTGCGCTCTCTGATCATGCTGTGTCTTCTGTTGCAGATGATTACGCGCGTATTTTGCAACTCTACCTCCTTGAACTAAAGAGCTAATCGCCATTATAGTTGCTGGGTCAAAGGGAGGGTGAACGATAGCCAGAGAAGACACACAACACAATATCTCGTGCTTCATTATCCTGAGAGACCGAGTGCCACTGATGCATTTTGGGAAACATTGATGAGACAGGAGTGTCACTCTAAACGCTTAGCAAACATATAGCATGGCACTTCACATCGGTACATAGCAAATGTGACACACGTATACACTGAAGAACAATTGAATTAAAGATACCTGTCTAGTAACGTGTAGCACCACCTTTCGCCCTGATGACGGCGGCGATCCGTCTCGGCATGGACTCGACAAGACATCGGAAGCGTTGGGAAGCTATACGGATCCACGACCCCTGAACAAGCTCCCACAGTTCACGAAGATTTGATGGAGGGGAGTCAGAGCCTCGAACATCTATCTCGATGGCATCCCAGGTGTGCTCGATGGGATTGAGGTCAGGTGAGCTAGCTGGCCAAGGAAGCGAGGTCACGTCGGTGGAGTGTTCATCCAACCATTCGGATGCAATTCGGGAGCGATAGCACGGTGCATTGTCTTGTTGCAGGATGAGGTCCCCAGTGGGATGTTGAAGACGCACAAACGGGAGCAAATGGTCGTCCAGGATATCCCGGTAACGTTGACCTGTGAGGGACGATGTCAGACGTACCAGGGGTCCCATTTCAGTCCACGTAATCAGTCCCCTGACGAGAATGCCACCCACACGCATCGCTTCATGTGGTTTGCGCCGTACTCGTATCCTGCCATCCGCATGTACCAACGTGAATCTCGACTCATCAGTCCAGGCAACATTTTTCCACATGTCTAGGGTCCAGTGGCGATGTTCCCGCGCCCATGCTAATCTTTGCACCCTGTGACTTGCGGTCAGTAGCGGTACCCTCGTGGGACAATGGCTTCTGTACCTCTACCGGCCTCCACAACAGGTAGTAAAATTTGGAGGAAACAATAACTGATGTCCTCGACAAAATTCTCTAAAACTCCCAATGAGTTTTATGTGTTCACTGCCCATAGATAAATACACTCTTTGCAAAAAAACCAAAAAAAAAAAAAAAACCGAAGTACTCCGAGAAAGTCGTTCGATCTTGACGAAACTCCGTATTATCTAAGGGCCAAATATGCAAATGATTAGAAAGTAACGACCAATGATTTAATAGAAGCCCGCCACAGAGCATGGGAACCGCGCGTCCGAGGAGGGTATATTAAGAGCAAAGCTCTCACCCATTAACAACTGTGACAGCGGATTGTGGTTGCATTAAATTCCATGGACCGTGAGGATGCCTCGACGTCAGATCCGCTCACAATGCGATCAGTTGAATGAGTTTGAGAGAAGATGTATAATTGGGCTAAGAGACGTTGGTCGGTCAATTCGCGGTATCGCCAGGCATTTGGGTCGGAGTGACGCTACAATCGGACGATGTTGGCGCCAATGGGTCGAGGAAGGCACAACACAGGGGCGCGCGGGCAGTGGACAGCCGAGGGCTGGACAGAACGCGTTGATCTAGCGATTTTGAGAGACGCACAAAAAGAAACGAATTCGTCGCTCCCGTACTTTAGTGGCCATGTTGCGTCATCTACAGGAATGGAAGTGGCCATCCGGACCGTTGTCAGACGACTTGAGGCACGGGGAACTACATTCGAGGAGGTCACTCCTCTGCCTACCACTGCCCAGCGAACATCACATGCAGTGCTGTCGGGCCCGATCAACGTGGGGTAGTGTCCAGTGGCGCGTGTTGTCTTCAGAGGGTGTTCTTTACAGACAATTTTTACGCAACAAATTTGCTAAAATGTGAGATTTATTTGGTAAGGCTCGCAATGAAATTTCGCTCCGGGCCCCGCAAAAATACCATGCAGCCCTGATCAGGCAGCAACTGCTGGCAGCGGTAATAGACTTCTCCAGACATACTAAGGGACCTAATGTTTCCCGTGGGAAGGCTCTCCAAACCATCATAGAGCCACCACCACCAGGGCTTTACAGAGGAAAGGGCTAGTCCGTCTATTTGAGGAACTGAATGCCGACCCGTGTCGAAAAGGGTGGGTTGAAAACGGGTTGGCCACTTGTTTCTACGTCATCGCGCTGGCCTGCTCCCCGAACTTCGTTTGCCAACTGTCCTACAAGACCCGATTTTCCTCTGTTATGGTTTTGCACGCCAGCGCCTTTTCTTGGTTTATATATAGCATTTGTTTCACGTTGTGTTTTACTTAAGTTGTACACTCAGTGTTGATTCTTATTTCCGTTTTTTTTTTTTTTTTTTTGACGAAATGTCATCATGTGCTGATGGGACGTGATGAAATAAGCATATAAACACGAAAGGACAGGACTTTGGTTTCCACGTCCTTTCGTCTTTATAAGGATCTTTATCTGGTTCCGATAAAGGTCCTTCTTTAGGAACTATTTCAAAAAACTGCCCCGAAACTAATTCTGTTCAAGACAATTGGGTAAGACTAATATATCTGTTGGCTGTTTGACAGTATCATCATGTTCTTGGGGTGATATTATAAAACAGTATGAAAAGTTTTCTGCGCTGTTCACGACAGGACATTTAAAAAAGGGAAAGGTGTTATTTGAAAACTCACAAATGATCTAGAAAAACGTTTTCTATCTGCCAACAAAGATGCTGTTTGTCGGTTTTGCAGAATACGAACATTTATTCGAATTCGTTTTCTGAACAGAAATTCACTATTAGTGCGGCGCAGGAAAGCTCAGAAAATGAAAAAAAAAAAAAAAAATGGATTGACTCAAACTCGGTGAGAATTATTATTATTATTATTATTTTCATTTGGGCACTGAAGAAAGCAGTTTTACATTATGTACAATGAAAAACACATTTTCCAGTTTGTACAATAAGGAACATACCTTCATTTCATGAAGTAAATTTTGTTCACCACTTTTTGAACGCAGTGACCTTCAGAAATCATGACGGATGCAAAATGTAAGTAAATAATTTTTATTTTGTACATTAACAGAGTGTTTGAACTACTTTTGCGGAGTTTGAAGAACTAAGTAACTTTTCGCGTCTTAAAAGTTTTAAACAACTAATGTTTGTGACAGAGAGAAAAAGGTTTTAAACAATTAAACTTTTCTAGGGAATTATTAAAAAAAAAAAAAAAAAAAAGGAAAGATGCACTGAGTTTTTGATTTGACATCAGAAAAATATAGTTAGTATAGTCAGCAAAATACATTTTAAAGAAAAAGCATTTATGACAGAAATTGTTCATTTAAAATTATCGCATTTATAGTATTGCATCAATGTTTTCTGATTTTAGGACCCAAAATCCATAACTTTTGTTTTCGAAAAAGACAATTTCTAATATTTGAGAGCGCATTGCAATAGATAACGCACTATAATACGTTAAATATGGTAATAACATTGAGTGAAAGTGCCTTTCCTATAGTGCTCTTTTAGAGCACAGCTTCCCGTGGCTCTTGGCTTCCGAAGGGCCAGCGTAGCTACGTCATGAAGCTCGGCTGCGTGTTTCAGGGGGTGCGGCGCTAAGTACTAGCCCTTTCCTCTCAAGCCCTGCACCACCACCGCCTTGAATAGAGCCGACGTGGAGCAACGGGGACATGGCCCAGGGCCCTGCATGGCCTCATGCTGACGACGCGGTCACACCCGTACCTCCCGGTCAGCTCGGTACAGCTGAAAACGGGATTCATATGACCAGACCAAGCGGTGCCACTTTGCAGATGTCCAGTTTTGATGTTCCGGGTACCAGGCGAGACGTAATCTGCGATGACGAGTAGTCAACAGGGGCACACGGGTAGCGCGTCGGCTTCTATATCCCAGGGTATGCAGCGTCCACCGCTCGCTGACGCTGCTTGAACCTCGGACATTGAACCTGGATGTGATTTTTGCACCGTTGCCGAGCGGCCGGTCTGTGCGTCCCTGGATAGTCTAAGTCAACCCCTGTCATCAATAGCTCTGGTTGCTGGTACGTCGGTCGATGGTATACTCGTAGTACCCCCTTGATACAGTTACCCTCGGGAATTCAAGGGTTTTACCACTTGGGCGATAGAATGACGCATCTGTCTTGCACCGAAAATGCGTCCACGATCAAAGTCGATCAGATCAACACTTTTAACCATGTTCGTCGATTGCGATACACTATTATAGGAAAGCCATGCTGTCCGCCTATTTATCGTCTGCGTTCGGTTTGGGTCTTTTCCACTCTGCGCGGGGATGCCCTTGTCATTTGCCTATCAGCCCTATATCTAATGTTTTGTCTACGGGCGTGAGTGTATAAGCAGTTCCCCGTCCCTAATTGGAAGCCACTATTTCCTGAGAAGGAAGAGGACATGTGCGTTAAGACAAATGAATTATCCATGCCTCACAATGGATCGAGGCCCGGACCCATCTTGGGTTAACGTTTGCTAGCGAACGCCTCGTACCACTTGATCACCGGGACTACCTCTTACTTTCGTTCATATTTTTTTAAAAACTGTTTCATTTCTCAGTAGATCTGTAAAATCCTTGTATTCATTTTTTTTTTCGATTTGACGACCACGTGTGCAACTCGATGAGCTATAAGCAAGCGTCCGTTTCTAATTTAGAATCACTGTTTCCCGGAAAGGGTCTGGGTTCGAATACCGTTGAGGCATGTTTGTCTAACAGCTTATGGCCGGAAAGGGAGTGAGCCGACGCCGTTAGGCAGTTAATACAGACGATTGACGTGGATTAGGAACATCAAATGGAAGTCATTCCTCTTTCCACGTTAATAAGTTAATCACGGAAAAATTATCATCGGCCGCCACCGAGAATCGAACCCAGGGTCTTCCAGTTACCCGCCGGACATGCTACCACTGCACCACAGCGGCCCCTCGAATTCCCCCAGACTCATATGCGACTAACTGCCAAGTCACTTGGCAGGTAGCCGTGACTCACTTATAAACGTGGAAAGAGCGATTACTTCTATTTGATGTTCCTAATCCACGTCAATCGTCTGTATCAATTATTCATTCGCCTCCTAGTTATTTGTTCAGTTGTTGCTTACCATCTTTGGTGAATCCCCAGCACTGTGCGGGGCTCCAAGAAGCAACCTGCCAAATCGGCTTGGCAGTTAGTGTGTGTGTGAGTCTGGGGGAATTCGAGGACGCTGTGGTGCAGTGGAGGCATATCCGGCGCGTAACTGGAAGATCCTGGGTTCGATTCCAGGTGGCGGCCGATGAGAATTTTTTCGTGACTCGCTTATAAACGTGGAAAGAGTGATGACTTCTATTTGCCGTTAGACAAACATGCCTCGCCGAGATTCGAACCCAAACCCTTTTCTCTTTCCGCCCCGGTGGCGCAGTGGCCTAAGCGATAGCTTATGACCATTCGTCCGTCATGGGTCTGGGTTCGAATCGTGCTGAGGCATGGATGTTGTGTTTGTCTTATACGATCCTGGCTCTCTCCATTCCCTGGAACCAGTGGCCCTAAATTAGGGACGGGCGACTGCTGATAGCCCATTGAGTTGCTCACGGTGGTCGTTAAAGACCTTCACCAAAAAAACAAAAAAACCCACCCTCCTCGGATGAATGATTAGAAGCCGACGCTTAAACCACTTAGACCATTGTGCCATCAGGGCGGCGGCATTGAATTCAGCGTAAAATTATAACTAATATTTTGCAGAATTTCTTCATATACTAAAATAATCTGTTCAACATTTTCAAAAATGTGTCTTGAATATATCAGTTTTAATTTTCAATAATCTACGGCTGATTTTAAAATTTATTTATTTATTTATTTATTTATTTTTGTTGTTACATGCTCTTAAAAGAAAAAAAAGTGGAAAAAAATTGACAATTCATAAATGATGAGCATAAACTGTAACAACAGGGAAGACAAGGAGGCCAAAATGGCCTGACATAGCCCTATACTCCCCGTAGAAGAAACAAATGATACAACAGATAAACACATCAAGTCAGACAATCAGAAGAAGTTTTGCCAATCCTTTCCTTTTTTTTAAATTATTGAAGAAGATGGAGTTTGATTTAAAAAAAAGATTATTTAAATTAGTCAGGGTACTAAGTAAAGAATTCCAGTATTGAGGGCCTCTGTAATTTAAAGTAAGTTTAATTGATTCCGTACTTGAAAAAACAGGTTGTAATTGTAGTTTATTCCTTGTTTCATACGAATGTGTATGTGTATTAATAAATATGAGATCTGAATATAAATTATATTTAATTCGTTTGAACATAATTTTACCAAGATTAAAATGCATAGTTGAGTAGTAGTAAGTATATTATATTTATTAGGATATACTTTTGTTCTAAAATTTATTGAAGGTCAAGTATGTGATTTGAGATCAGTTAGTCTAATAACTGATCTCAAATCACATCAAATATCTTATTACACAAGTTCATAGAAACATCTTATTACCTAAGTTCCAATTACAATAAATTGTTGTCAAAAGATAATTCAGGGCAGAGGCGTAACTAGGGCGGAGTAGGAAGGGCGGCTGCCCCGGGCTGGCTCAGCTCAAGAAGAGGCGCAAAACTCACTGCTTACAATCTGATTAAAATTGGAATTGAAGCTTTTGCAACTGTTTCTGATAAATATTTCTCGGGCGATACTTCGTCATTTGTCCATTTACAGAATTTGCTCATAAAAAATGTTTCGCCAATCTCGGTAACCTTGAAATTCGAATTTCTTCCTCAAAATATTCAGGGGACGTTAATTGCCGTAGTTTAGAAATGAAGGAGCGGTTGTAACGTACGTTGCAAGCTAAAGATGTCGTTCTCATTGTTGAAGCTTCTCTGAGGCTGTTCTATCATTACTGAGACGGTGAGCCACGACTTCCAGCTGTATTCGGCCCGTTTGAAGTGGTACCGAAAGTCCGGACCAGTTGGGATAAGCTGCACAAAAAGTTATAGTTTGATTGCTATTCTTTTTGTTTATTTGTTTGGGGGTATAACGACTACTTTGAGAAACTCATTGTGCTATAATCCTGTCCCTAATTTAGGGCCACTGGCTCCAGTGAAGGGAAAGAGCTAGTGCCGTAAGATAAACCCACCATCCATACTTCACCTAGGACGCATGGTTAGAACCCAACGCCCCGTAGCACTCGGCCATCCGGGCGGCACATTTTGATTGTGCCTCCCGTATAGAGATGCCATTGGGGTATGTCGTTAATTTTGTTATTTAGGTTTTCGTCCAAGTGGCCCGGGATTCGAGTCCAGGATAAGGCATGTGTGGTGTGTTTGTCTTACGACACTGGCTTTCTCTTCCCTGGAACCAGGGGCCCTAAACTAGGGACGAGCGACTGCTTATATCCAGGGCGCGATTTACACAGAATCGGTCCCCAGGCACAATACCAAATGCGGTCCCCCACCAGTCCACATTCTCGAAAGAGTAAGTACATTTGTCGCCACTAAATATTATCAATTAATTTAAAAGTTGATTTAATAAATGAGATACTGTGCGGGAAATAGAAAATAATATCTACTTTTATTAAATCTTAATATTAGCAAGGAAATTCGCACTTAAAAATATAAATGAGTAAGTAAAACACTATTTAATAGTTTAGTATTGCTATTTTCGCATTTAATTATGTAATAATTCAAATATCCACAGGTGTTAAGTTATTCATTCTTTTTTAAATTTGCTTTTAATCGATGGACATTATTTAGACTTGGTACAGACTGATTTTTTAAGGGCAAGATGAACTTCCATGTAGCTCATTAATCACCTGTGATATGTTCAATATTACAGTAGAATAATTCTATTAACAGAGAAACGAGGCTTAGATTTGAGCAAACATGCGTAACAGAATAATTGCCACACTCACAAAATCACATTATTCAGCTCATCAATTCCTTTTATTTAGACCCAAGCAATTTTAAAATCTGATACTTTACAATATGAAATACTCAAAGCTTCTACAAAGTGTCTTAGCAGAGCAAAATCTCTCTCAAGTGGGGTGTATAGTATATATATATAGGGATATAACACATTTATATTTCATCTGGGGCCGCTGATGGATTAGTGGCTGCCATGGAGAACATTCGTGACTGCCATGGAGAACTCTCAGGTTCGATCCCAGACAGTTACGAACGCTTGAACCACTAAACATCCGCCGTGTGTCGAGTGTCGGAGGGCACGTTAAGCCGTTGGACCCCGGGTAGTGGCCCCCAGGTTATAAATAAGGGCGTCTTCCTCCCCCTTTCTACCTCGCTTCCGTGTGACTTTCCTGTCGACCACTCTAGTCCAAATCTCCTATCTTCCTACTTCTAAGGGCTGTTTAAGACCTGGGGTCAGACACTCCCGTCCTCAAATCCTCTACATCTGATCTGATCTATATTTCATCTGCATGTTTCAGATGAAAAGCACTACGATTTTCTTGCCTTATCCATTACTCACGTTGAAATTAAATGGACTCCATACGAATCAGTTTTTTTATTTTTTGCATTACGATTCTGAGGGCCCTAGGCCTTGCAAGCCTAGGAATAATCAGGTCCTGCTTATATCCCTTGGAGTCGCCCGTGGTGGTCGTTGAATTTTAGAAACAAAACAAAACAAAACAAAACAGGAAAGATGACACCGAATTTTCGGGTGTAATAATAAGCACGTCTTTTGAATCCGTTCTGACGCAAATTAAATTTATCAAAGCTATTCAAAGTCAATGGAACCGGTATGGAAAATTATAGTATATGACGGGAGAACGAAGTTTTTCGATCGGGTTTTTAATCCTTCAGATATTGCTGTAAACGGAATAGTGAGCTTACGCCCTCTGGTTGCAGACCTGTGCGTTAAGAAAAATATGAATTTATATGAGAAACATTTCGCACCGCAAACGCTCTCCAACACAGAAAGAATTTTTCAAATCGGACTCCTAGAAACAGAGATAACGACAAAAATATGATGTGACTTTGCGCCCCTAGTGGGAAACCCATGCATTATTTCAGGAAGAAAGTATTCTGAAAAGATTTTTCGATATGAGCGGTATCGGTCCAAGAAAAAAAAAAATTTAGTCGAGTTTTCAGGAGCCCAGATTTTGCTGCAAATACATGAGAAGCAGAAATTAACACTTATGCCCCCTGGTGGCCAAACCATTCTTTACCAAACATTAGAAATTATATGAAACATATTTTCCATCAAGTGTTGTATCCGATACAGGAATAATTTTTCAAATCTGAGTTTTAGAAGAAGAAATAACGCAAAAAACGCAATTTACCTTTGCGCCCTATAGCAGAAAGTCTATGATTAAATAAATAAATACATCGCTCTTTCCACGTTCCAGAAACACATAGCAACCGAAAAATTGTTTTCAACCGCCGCCGTGGAATTGAACCACGGGACTGTCGATATCTAGCCGAGCGCGTTAACTTTACACTGAAAATAATTTTTCGGTTGCTATATGTTTCTGGAACGTGGAAAGAGCGATGTATTTATTTACTTACTGACGCCACGTATCTGGAGGATTTTCACCTTGGAGAGTCTATGATTTACTTGAAAATTTTGAATTTATATGAAAAACATTTCGCATCGGAAACACTATCCAACAAAGAAGGAATTTTTCAAATCGGACTCCTAGAAGTAGAGATATTGACAAAAATAAAATATAGATCTACGCCTCCTGGTGTAGAAACCATCCATTGTTTTAAGAAGAAAATGTTCCTAAAAGGTTTGTCGACATGAGTAGTATCGGTCTACAAACGACTTTTTTTTCAATCGAGATTTTAGAAGCTCATATTTTGCTGCAAATACATCACAAGCGGAGATTAAGACTTACGCCCCCTGGTGACCAAACCATTTTTTACAGAAATTGGAAATTATGTGCAAAGGATTTTCCATCAGGAGCTGCATCCGGCGCAAAATGAATTTTTCATAGACTTTCCCCCTAGTGGAAAGTCTATGAATTACTTGTAAGTTTTGAAATTATATGAAAAACATGTCACGCCGGAAACTCTTTCTAATAAAGAAAGAATTTTTCAAATCGTACCATTAGAAGCAGAGATATTGACAAAAATAAGATGTACATCTACGCCCCCTGGCGGAGAAACCATGGAATATTTTAAGAAGAAAATATTCCGAAAAGTTTTATCGACGTAAGTGGCATCGGTCCACGAAAAATTTTTTCAATCGAGATTTTAGAAGCTCAGATTTTATGGCAAATTCATCAGAAGCAAAAATAAACGTTACGCCCCCTGGTGGCCAAAGTATTTTTTACCAAAAATTAGAAATCGTATGCAAGGATTTTCCACCAAGAGCTGTATCTTCTAAAGAAAATATTTTTCAAATCGGAGGTTTAGAAGAAGAGATATCCCGGAAAACGTAATTTACTTTTACGCCCCCCCCCCCAGCGGAAAATATATGAGTAACTTGAAAAAGTAACTATACCTAAAATACTCTTCGACATAAGTGGAATCGAAAGGTAAAAGATTTTTTCCAATCGGATGTTTAGAAGCAAATATCTGGAATAAAATGTATTTTTGAATTCGCCATCATCTGCATTTACGCCCTCTAGCGGCGAAATTGTGCATCGTAAAAAAAAAAAAAAAAAGGAAATGAAGGGTCATCATTCGCATATTTCAAGCTTTCCAATGAAAAAAGAATGTTTCAAATCAGATTAATAGTTGCAGAGATATCGTGTCTACAAACGGACGGACAAACCGATAACATAAGCACGATCTTTTTTTACAAAAGACGTGCTAAAAAAGTGGCAGTAGGGACTCAATATTTTGTGGTTTGTCCCGCGCGCAGGAATGTCTTGTTACGCCTCTGATTCAGAGCATACAGAGCATCAGGGCCTGATTTTTGCACGTGCACAGGACCTCAGAATTTGGAGGGGCCTCCAAACTATCTTAATAGTAGAATAAATTTTCAGAACCAAAATATATTTTCCGTTATAGTACGAAATTATCATACGGTTTGGTTTCAAAATTTAGGATGATATTTTGGAAACCAAATTATTATTATTTCGTATAATAAAGCTCAAGTGTTGCGCTGAGCTGTGATTGGCCAGTGTAACATCTTAATCTCACCCTTGTTTGTAACAATCTAAATGCAATGGGAACAGCTTATATTCGGAGCAATACAGTATATTATACATGAAAAGCATTTCGGCAAACATGTAGAATTTGCTAGAAAATATTTTTATTAAATATTAGTCTTGTACAAAAATTGTGAATCAATATTCATAATTATGTAGGGTTTATTTTTACATAAATAAAAATACAAAAAAGTTCAATTGGCACTACTTTATTTAAAGACTGTTGTAATAATTTATCCCACGATGTGTGTGATAAATTATGGTAAACTAGGTGTTTTAAATTATAGATAATGTTATGGTAAACTAGGTGTTTTAAATTATAGATAATGTTATGGTAAACTAGGTGTTTTAAATTATAGATAATGTTATGGTAAACTAGGTGTTTTAAATTATAGATAATGTTATGGTAAACTAGGTGTTTTAAATTATACACTGGGAGGATAGTTATTTGTTTCCATAAATAATACTATAAAACAAAAAACAAAACAGAAATCCAGAGTAATTAATGTTATAGCTGTAAGCTCTGTGGGTGCGGGGAAGTACAAGCGGTGTGAATGCTCGCTTATTACAAGCCACATTGACTATAAAATTGACTAGCATGTGGGATGTGTTTTGATGTTTTTGCAGCTAGAAAAACTGCTTGCAAAAAAAATATTTACCAGTAAATTTTTTTTTCGACTGTTTGACTGAAAATTTAAATCGAGACCCGAGGGGGCCCCAGACATAGGATGTGCGCAGGGCCTCTACTGACCTAAGTCGGGCCCTGCAGAGCATACACTGATTTCTGCGAAGTCATGCATAAGCAACCGAACATATCCGTGTTCAGCGCCGGTGCTTTGTACTCTGGTAAGCTGCGCGGCAGTGGCGGCTTTTCAGGTGAAGTAGGTGAAGTGCCTCTTAACCTATTTTACTTAAAATAAAGTTTTATTCAGTAATTTGTATAATACATTCTTTTTTGCCTCTATTGTGTTATAAAATACTCAAAAGTTTGATTAGATATCAATTCACATAGCGCGTTCAATACGAAAAACAAGTCGTCATACGCAAAACAGTGCAAGTGAAGAGCCGAAATGAAAACCCTTGGAAGTCTGCAGCTTTCGACCGAGTTGCTATGGTAACCGTGACGTCAACCTCCCCTATATGGCGCGCAAGTGCAGTGTTTTAGCTTTCGTGCCGAGGCTCTGCAGTTGGAGTCGTGACTTTCGAACGAAATCACAGTGAAACGGGACGATTTACCCAGAGTACTTAGCAATCCACTAAAGCTTTTTCGTTGCGGTACATGCTTTCCGAAAGGGATTTGTTTGTTCGTGCTTTGTGATTATTTGTTAAACAGTTTAGCACTGTAGTTTCGTGTACAGGTTAACAGTTAGTGATAGTTTTAATTAAAGTATTATCCTGTGAACGACATTGTTTGTAATTGGTTTACTGACTATAAATGGATTTGCAGCACTTCTGTGTTAATTTTTTTTTTTTTTTTGGCCCTGCTTACTTTTTAGTAATAAACATTCGGCGTGGAATAAAGACGGATTCTCAGATTTACTAAGCGTAACACGATCACTTCATAAACATTGTGATTCTAGCGAACACCTGAAATGCGAGTTAATGCTAAGGAATTTTGAAAAAAATCAGAACACCATTGCCGATGCCCTGGGGGAGAAAGCTAGGCTTTTGAAAATCCATTTCGACGAAAACGTTCGTTTAAATAGACTTTTCCTGCAGACAGTGATTGATGCAGTATTATATTTGAGCAAACAAGAACTAGCATTCCGTGGCCATGACGAAAGCATGGACCCGATAAATCGTGCAAATTTCAAGGAATTACTTTCATTGTTGATATTAAGAAGTCCTTTAGAAATTCAAAATCAATATGAAAAGATAAAAAAATGTCTTCACAGGTGACTCAAAAACTATTCAAAATGAATTAATTGAATGTATTTCTGAATATATAAACGATCACGTTAAAAATGAAATAAATGAAGTTCAATGCTTTTCTATTCAAGTAGATGACACCACAGACATAAACCTGACTTCTCAGTGCTCTTTAATAAAATTTGTTGATTCGGAAGGTGTATTGGCTGAGTGATTTTGGGTTTCCATGACGTGAATGGAGATCGAACGTCAGAAACTTTATACAAAATGCTAGACAAAATTTCGGAACAATTCGATTATCAACACAAATTAATAGGACAATGTTACGATGGGGCAAGTGTAATAATGTCTGGACACTTGATTGGGCTCCAGAAAAAAAATCAAAGATAAAGCTTCTCAAGCTGTTTTTGTTCATTGCTTAGCACATCGTTTGAACCTTGTATTACAGCAGAGTTTTTCTAAAATTTCAAAGTGTCGTATATTTTATGCAAGCCTCACTGGAATTCCTTCGTTTTTTCACCACTCAGTGAAGCAATCTTATACACGCATCTACAACCGCAAGACGCATACCAACCATAGCAGAAACTCAATGGTCCTCCACTTCGAAGTTAGTGAGTGTAATTGTTGAAGATCGGGATGAATTGAAGGAAGTATTCGAATTTCTGACAAATAGTGAACAATCAGGCAAAAAATGAATTCAACTTGCCAAGGGGTTTTTAAACGATATGAACACTTTTGAATTTTCATTTTTGGCAATAGTATTTAATGAAATTTTGGCCCCACCGATCTAATATTCGAAATTTTGCAGAAAAAAATCAGTAGACGTAAACTACTGTGTAACTCAAATAAAAAAAAAACTCGTGAAATTTTGAGTCATAAAAGGAACGATGAAGTATTTGAAACACTGTTTGGAAAAGCTGGCCCCGGTGGCGCAGTGGTCTAAGCGATGGTCTCTGATCATTCGTCCGAAATGGGTCCGGGTTCGAATCCCGTGAGGCAGGGGGGTGGTTTTTTGTCTTACGGCACTGGCTCTCTCCCTTCCCTGGAACCAGTGACCCTAAATTAGGAACGGGCGACTGCTTATAGCCCATTGAGTTGCTCACGGTGGTCGTTAAACCTCCAATCAAAAAAAAAAAAAAAAAAAAAAATCTGGCAAAATCACAGAAATAAGCAGATCTAAACGGGAATATGCTGCTCTTACACAAGAAACAATTTTTCAAAATTATAAACAATTGTATTTTAAAATTTTAGACCACATTCTTATGGAAATTGATATAAGATTTCAAGACTGTGAAAAACTTCAATTTGTTTGTCTTGCTGACACAACCAAATCCGAACAATTTAATTCAAGCTTTCCCTCTCATGCTTTTGAAAATCTACAACATTTTTACAGAAAAATATTTACTAAACTCCAGCGCCTTCAAAATGAACTGGATCTTGTTTATGCCAACGAAAAACTAAGGAATATATCGACTCAAGAACTTCTTCGAGTGCTTCATGAAGATAAAGACATTTTTACAGAAGCTTATAAATTGGTTGCCCTCATTTTAACCATTCCATCTACAAGTGTGTCAGTTGAAAGAAATTTTTCTTGCCTTAAAAGAATACAAATTTACTCACGATACACTATTTCTCAAGATAGACTTGCTTCTTTGGCAAATATTTTTATTCAAAAAGATATTTTATTGATGCTCACGGAGAAACAACCATTCTATGACGACATAATCGACAAATTTGCAGCTTTAAAAGAAAGAAGAATTTATCTAATATACAAAAAATAGGTCAGTCCTTATAAAGTGATTTCCATTGAAGACAGTAGATATCTTTTCATATTGCTCTTGTAGCTCTTCACCTATGTTTTCAACCACCAGCCGCCACTGCTGCGCGGAATACTGAATGCGGATAACTCAAGTCTTTAGGAAAAGAGAATACTGAGAGAAGTGTGTAACTTTCTTTTTGAGTTAGAATTTTCAGTAAATTTATTCACACGTTGGGCATTTCTATTTTTAACTCCACTCAGAGCATGAATTGGTATTACCGTTCTGGGAGGGCAATGGCCGCTACTTCCCCTAGTAGCTACGGTCCTGATTCACATTCTACAAATATAAGCATATTCACATTATATTTGTATGAAATCCTGAATATCCCAATATAAGCGATTTTCTTGGAGTTACGTAATTTGGGTACGATTTATGTCATCAAACCCTTTCGGAATCTGAACGTGTGCCTGTTTTCTTGTCCTTTTTTTTTTATTTTTCAGCAATCAACGTACGTGCATGCAACTCAAGTAACCCATCAGAAAGTCAGGCGAAACTTTCATAAATAATAAATTAATACGAGAAGCTAGTTACCGAATTTTGCTTGAAACAAGGAGTTTCGTAGAAAGAATGAAAGAGTCGGGATCGATGGCATTGTTTGGCAGGATCAAATTCGGTTTCTTCATCACGAGAACTTCCGCTCATAGCACCTGCGCAGAACATAACTTCCGAAATTGCTGCAATTGGTGGAATCGAGCTGATCTACTTTACCATGCACACGGCAGGCAGGACTTTAAGTTACAACCGATGCAGTGAAGAATAGCCCTTCAAAATTAAAATCCGAATTATTTTCCCCGGGGGAATTCCGTTTGGCGTTTTAGTCTAACGGAAAGCTGTGTGATTTTAATGAACTTTAGAAAAAGGGCGTAATCATAATTACGTAGGATATTGGTTCCGGGGTAACTTTTTTAGATGTTTCTTCGCATATTTTTTTAGCATTTTACAAACCTCAAGTACCTGAGCGGATTCTAGTCAGGAAAATAGCTTCAAGATATCGTTTATGAGCAAATAACATTTTACACTCTGCTCATCAAAGGGGTACTTACGCGGTCTTCTTTCGAGTAAGTATGAAATAACTATCATAAACTCTTTTTTCACGAAAATATATCACTTCATAAATGCAACTTGTATTTTATGTATAAATTAGAAGTAACAGTGGATGCAGATTCATTCAAAACGAAGAAATTATTCACGATATAAAAAAAAACGGCAAGATTTTGATTTTTAAAATTACAAAAATGAAGTTATATTTTCATTTCGCTAGAGTAATTTAAACACTAAACATCGATTATTTCTAACCTATATGCCGCTCTTTCTAGCTTACTATTTCCAGATTAGCAAGCAATATTTAAACGCGTGTGCAATAAGACTTAAAAGTAGTTAAGTAGCTTTATTTCGTATAGGAAGATTAAAACACCGAAAATATATTATCCACATTACAGGCGTAGATAATATTTCAATATTGTGAAGAACGATAGAGAAAAAGGTATTTAAAGTATAACGTAGCGAAAAGGGTTCTATAAAGAAGATACCTAAGCAAAAAAATACATATATAATTTTGACTCACACCTAATACAACATAGAAAAGGTTATGTATCTACCTGTGTGAGTAAAAGGAGAAAAGATAAAAAAATAAAATAAAACAACTGAATGTAGAAGGTGTCGAGAATACTGAGCCTTGGCTTTATCAAGGACCAGCAAAAACTCTGCATTTTCTCACTTCCATTAAAGACCTAGTTGGAAATGGGTTTCTGCAAGGCCATAGATGCAAGTAACATTCCCACCTAAAAAAGTTTAAAAAATATATATATATAAGTCATGTCCTCCGTAGAGTAGCATGACCTAGCACTAGTTAACAATTTCGCTTGCATCCATTAACCTTCATGGCCCGACCCATGCTCTTCATCTGTTACTATTAAACAGAGAGAAGAAGATTAAAGAGAACTCAAGCTGTGAGAGTGACATAATAAATAGAAATGATTTTCAGCTATAACGAAATTCCAAGTTCGTTTGAGAGAGAATTTAAACCTGAAAAACAATGCAAAAGAAATCCAAATTTTACATTGCAATTAAAAAAGGAAATGTTAATTTATAACGAACAGATTTTTGAAAGAAAACTTGAGTCTAAAACCCCTACTCTACAACTTATGACAGCACGAAAACGAGAATAAGTTAAAGATAAATATTAACTAAAGAAAACTTTGTGAAAGTTATATACCTTAAACAGTTAGTTGCAATATGTACAAAGTATTTCAGCAGTGCTTTAAGTGCATAATTAATTAGTTATTAAGAACTTAACTACTTTGAAAAACAGCGCATAGACAACGCATAGAAAAGGAACAGGCTTAGTTAGCCTTCTTCTGTTCCTAGGTACCCCAAAAGACGCTCAAAGTTACAAAGAAAAGTAAGAGTTAAAACCCGCAAAAATGTTAACAGACAAACCAATGCTTAAAAGCTGAAAAGCTAAAAAACGACAGAGAAAAGGTACATAAAGTACAAACATTGAACTTATAAAACCTAGAACCCAAAAACAAGGAAGAGAGCTTACCTCTTGTGTGACAAAAACTTTTCTCCACACAAGAGGAGAACATGGCTGACCCCTTCCGCCACTCCCTAGACGCTGGGGGGCAGTGAGGGTGGGGCTGATGGCCTCCTCATACAGCAAGAAACCAACGCGCGGAGATTTTAACCAGAGAAAAAAAATATATAAACTTAAGACTGTGGATCTGTATGATCAGAATGAGCAGAATTAACTCTCCAGAATACATGAGAAATATTATAAAATACACGAGCAGTTTATTTAATAATCTTTGCATGTATTAAATCACCTTAGTGAGCTTCTATAGATTAATCAGAATCTTATTAATTTTAATGTTGGTTTTACTATTTTTAGTATAGCTATCCTAGTGATGAATAACTAGTTTTCTTTTTTATTTGTTTT
The DNA here is from genome assembly GCA_039090855.1 of Macrothele yani. NCBI lineage: Eukaryota > Metazoa > Arthropoda > Arachnida > Araneae > Macrothelidae > Macrothele > Macrothele yani. The sequence continues at coordinate 130,721,387 of CM076995.1, read as the reverse complement.
TATTTTCTTTTATAAACAGATTTTTAAGCTTTTTTTGTGATTTTGTTTATATTATTTAATTTTTTGTTTTAATAGGACCGTCATATCCATAGCACTAAGGTTCCTTTAGGTAGTTAATAGGCATCCTCTAGCCAACTTCCTTACGGCTTTGATTGGTCAGAATCATATTATTAACTGTGTAGAAAATTAAAGCAGATCTGCCAACCTTACTCTATTATTCAGAATAATTTTTCTTAAAGTTCTTTTGATGAAAGAAGAAGGAATTTCGTTCTCTAGAAAACTTTCTAATAGTATATTAATGTGGTAATTGAAATCCAAATTGTTGCTGCAAATTCTTGAAATTCTTAGGACCTGAGAAATTAGTACATTCTCAATTACTTTGGTTGAAATGTTATTATTCCAGTGTAGATATTTAATTACTTTGAAAGGAAAATTAACTCTTTTATCAAAGAGGCTAATAGATGGGTTACCTCTGTTGAGCTTAATGCTTAAGTCTAGGAACTCAAGTTCCTGATTACTGTGGTTGGTTTTACATAAGTTAAGAGAGCTAGGATAGATTGTTTACTTCTTCCACTGACTATACGAACGGAAATCGGTCCATTGCTTCAAAGGAGAGCCTTCTCTGTTTGGCTCTGTTCATGTGAGCTCCAAAGACAATTCCAGCTTAATACAGATTTCCCTCCATATCATCCAGTAAACACCTCAATTTTTATCTTTACTCCATGCCTTTTCCCTCCACGATAATTACAGCGGATGTTCACACATTTTTAGAACGTTTTTGATAAAAAATTACAGAAAAATAAAAGAAGTTCAAATAATTGAAACTGGCAACAGCGTGTTAGATGAACACGAAAGAAACATCTGCTGCAGTTAAATATTGTCTGCTAAGAAAATGGCACACGTAAACAAGCTGTGGATAGAAGGTTATGTTTTTACTCTTTACAAAGAGAAATATTCGTATTCTGTAATTTTAAAACACTGAAAATGATGGAATTAGCATTTCTAAATGTAAAATAAGCAATATTATCAAAATTATAGAGGGGGGAATCGTTAAACATTGCTTTTAACATGAAAAAACGCAAAACATATATTCAAAGAAGGTACGTACTTTTACGACTATTTCAAATGTAAGGTTTCTGCTCTTAAAAGAAAATCCACCTACCCAAAGAACAATCGCTAAGCCTTTAAAAATATCTGTATCAACTGTAAACAAGATAATAAAGATTTGAACCTGGAAAAAAAAATAAACATTATGTTCACCGCCTTTTTCCTGGGCACGTGGCTGAACGTAGAACACGGTGTAGACTTCTGTATGAAAATCACTTAGCCGGAGACAGATGGAAATTAATTGTGACTATTCATGAAAAATGAACGCACCTAAACGACTGTAGCAAAGAAAATGGTCCATTTATTCTTGCAAAAGAGTAGAAAAAGTCTTACAAACTTGGTTCCGAGAACCCAAAGAAAGTTTCAGTAAAGGATTCATGATTATTGTTTGTTTCTTGCACAATGGGAAATTAAAGTGAAGAAAAGTTGAAAAGAATATTAAAATCAGTTCTACATATTACCAAAATAATGTTTTTAACTCCTATATTTAAAGAGAAAACACCATCCCTTTTTCTACGGAGTCTTTAAAGGGCAGAACTCCATCAGGATATTGCTACCAGTCTTACATCCAAATCTACCACTCTGTTTCTTGAAAAAAACAGAATGTATCAAATCCATACCTTTTGCTCCTATTCCTTCAAAATCCCCTGATATGTCACTAATGAACTATTGTGTCTTCGGACTGCTAAAAAGAGCGCTTTCTGAACGCCGATCTAAAACAATGTCTGGACTATGGAAAGCAGTGGAAGAGGAGTGGAACAAACCACCACTATACCAATTTTGAGAAATGCCCTGCTATCTTGGAAATCTAAATGTAGGTGCACAGTCCAGAGAAAGGGCTATCAGATAGAACATTTAAGAAAGAAAAAAAATATGTTAAATATTAATTAATATTGCTGTAAAATCGTTCCAAAAATGTGTGAACATCCTGTTTATCTCGTTCAGTTCCCTCGACACACGGCCATACCAGCGCAATCTCTTTTCCTTCACCACTGCTATTCTGCCTGGTTCAGTACATATACACTGCTGGCCACCCAAAAGGCAACACCAAGAAGGAAGCATCCGATTGGCCTGAAATTCGCATCGCCCGCGATAGGACATGCAAACAATCAGCATTGCAGGGCATACGCAAATCATGTGCGCCCGGCACGCCACCGAGAAGCACTATAAGAAGGGTGCTCAGAAGGCGGGGTGTAAGTAGTGGAAGTGTGTTGTGCTGCCGGACCTGTGCGTGGGAAGCTTCCTGATGCCTCGTCGCAGAATACGGCAGTCATTCCAGCACGTTTCGTAGTTCGACAGAAGACGAATAGTGGCTTATCGCGAAAGCGGTTTATCGTACCTAAACATCGGCGCCCGTGTGGGACGACATCCAGCCACAGTGAGGTGAGTATAGATTCGGTTGGGTGAAGGAGGGACGGACGGACCGACGTGAGCGATTGCCGCAGCCACGGCACACCACCGAACGAGAGGACCGGCATGTTGTGCGGCGGGCATTGACGGCTCGCACCGCCACATCATGAACGTTAGCGCAGCGATTACGGTGTGTTGCGCAAAAACCTTTGTCAGCACGTACCGTTCGACGTCGTCTGCAGGAGCGGGGACTTGTCGCACGGCGCCCATTGCTCCGATTACCATTGACGTTACACCACCGGCGAGTGCGGCGGCAGTGGGCCGTTTAACGCCGCACCTGGACTACGAAATGGCACGACATTGTCTTCTCCGACGAATCCCGCTTCTGCCTGCAACACCACGATGGTCGGATCCGAGTGTGGTGGCACCGCGGCGAGAGACTGTATGACGCCTGCGTTATGTATCGCCATACCGCTCCGTCGCCTGGCGTTATGGTTTGGGGCGCAATTGGATATGACACCCGCAACCTTATGGTACACATCTCCGGTACACTCAACAGCCACCGCTACATCTCTGACGTTTTGGAGCCTGTAGTCCTTCCTTACCTGCAGGACCTGCCAGCGGCCACGTTTCAACAGGACAATGCGCGCCCGCACGTGACACGCATCGTGCAACAATTTTTTACGGCCCACCAGGTGTCACTGCTGACGTGGCCCGCCTGTTCTCCCGATATGTCGCCCATCGAACACGTCTGGTCGTTGATCGGCTACCGAGTGGCCCGGCAAGCACCACCCGCGGCTACGCCTGATGAACTGTGGCAACGTGTGGAAGCAGCCTGAACAGACATACCCCAAGCCCACATCCAAAGCCTCTTTCGTTCGATGCCGCGGCGTGTAGCGGCCGTTATTGCCAGCCATGGGGGCCACACGAACTATTGATGTCTGTGTGTTCCGTAAGTCGCACGGGCCTGTAAGCTCAATCGTTTCATCTTTGTATCTGTTGTTATGTGTCCAGTAAATCTGACTTTGCTATCTCGTGTTCTTCTTGGTGTTGCATTTTGGGTGGCCAGCAGTGTATTTATCTACACTAAATTCCGTATTTTTCTTTCTTCTCCATTCACCGTTTTCTCTCACAGACCCAAAAAATTGTCTCAGTACGCAATTTTGAAATCCATCTTCTTTTCTATCTTATTTATCAATGTCCATATAGTATCATTGGCTGAATTATCCTTTTATACAGGACCGTAGCTAATGGTAAATTCTAGGGAGGCTACTGTGTAGGGGAGGCTACAAAAATGTTATTTACTTAGATAGATTTCAGGCGATACCCTCCAGAAGTTCTTTTTTTCTCTCTTTAGAATGAAATCACTCAAAACTGTTTAACTGATTAAGACGAAATTTCGCAATTTGATATTTCCAAGATTTGTAAAAAAAAAAAAAAGTGGTGGATTTGGTTGATATTCGGCAAAAGTGTCGACACGGTTATTTGTTTCCTCTTTAATTACTACGTTATTATTCAGTACTAAATCAACCAATCCACTATTGTTTGTATTAACTCACACCTCTGATTCACTCATAATAATTATAGTAAACATCTTTTCCAACTTATGTAACTTCTTCCTTTTTACTGCTTAGCTGTTTGTAGCTATATGTCAGGTATCAATAGAGACATATCAACTACAGTCAATAAACTTTCTATGCATATAATACCATGGGTAATATTTATTTAATGACATATTCAACAAGCAAATCATATCAAATTTAAAGAAAACTGGACGAAACCCGTCGGAATCGACGGTTAGTATTTTTTTTACAAAAGAAACTCATATGAAACAACAAATGTAAACTTTATTTGATTGACAAATTCATTCAACCACTTCAGGTTCGTAATTTTTTCCTTTGACTGAGAGTTTGACGGCCACCGTGGGCAACTGAATGGGCTATAAGCAGTCTCCCGATCTTAATTTAAGGTCACTGGTTCCAGGGAAGGGAGAGAGCCAGTGCCGTAAGACAAACACAACATCCGTGCCTCACTGGGATTCGAACCCGGACCCTTCAAGAACGAATCATCATAAGCCAGCGGTTAGACCTCTGCGCCAGGTTCGTCATGAGAATCACGGCTGAAATTCAACTGGATAACGCACTCTTTCACTCTCATCTTCAGTCATAATTGTGTTTGTAAATGTCGGAATGAGATTCGCGTTGCGAATACTCTTTACCCGTCGGAATCGATCGTTAGTTGTTTTTTTTTTCTTTTGAAAAGAATAAACTCATATGAAACCGCAAGTGTAAATGTTATTTGATTGACAAATCCATTCAACCACTTCAGTAAAGACAAAATAGTCCAGGTTCGTGATTTTTTTTTTTTTTTTTTTTTTGACGGAAGGTTTAAAGACCACCGTGAGCAACTCAATGGGCTATAAGGAGTTGCACGTAATATTTTCCCTAGCAATGGTCAACGGAATGTTTATTTACATCTTTACATAATGGGAAACGTTTTACCTACGTGAATAAACTGGATCGAATGAATATTAAATTGTATACATACATCACACAGTCCAACGGCACAACGCAATGAGGTGTTCGAGAGTGTTCGCTGTTCCGATGAGAAGAACTTTAATGCGAATGCCTGCTAGCGTCGTTTTGAGCAACGGTTCGCTCAGGAAAGAGACTTCGGACTTTAGACTATCTCAGTCCCTCCATGCTGCCGCTTTCAACATCGCGTGAGTCAACCGCAGGCGTCGAATGTCAACTGCACGCTTCTCCCATAGACTTTGCATGGAAAATTTGCCGCCCCACCACGCCCGAACCGTTGCCCCAATCTCATTTTTCTCTTCGACTGGCACATCTACATGGTAAGACCTTTATTTTGATACCTCAACCATATCTTTGCATTCAGTCGTTCTCTCAAAATGGGACTCACAGTAAAAAACCTTATAGAATTAATATATAGACGAAATGCCATTTCTACATCAAACTTTTGCTTTTTCACTTTTAAACCACAGTGTAACTATTTAGCCCCCCTATATAAGACATTTTCAGGTCACAAAAGTTTGAATGCTAATCATTCATTACATTTTTCAGCTTTCTGCTTCCTTTACCTTCATAACGCCTAAAAAGACAGAGAAGAAAAAAACAACAAAAAAAAAACACAGTCATATATTCTTTCCTTCTCTTTATTACTCTTTGCTTTTCTCTTTCCTATTTTGGACCCAATCAACATTTCCTTCGATGTCTGTGAATTGATCACTGCATCATTTCAGTTGTGAAGACCTGCAGGGGTAAAGCTACAACCTCTTCAACTTTTGGGATAATTTTTTGGAATTTGTTTCCTCTAGTCTAGGCTATAAAAAAGATCGGACGAAATGTTTTTTTATTTTATTTTTAGAACTCTAAACGAAAATCATTCAAGGAAGACCGAAGACCACATAAAAATCAATGTTTGTACAGCAAACAGTGTTATTGAACTCCAGTGAAACCTGGAGTTCAATAACACTGTTGTTATAACAAAAAGAGAATAATTGTACAGTACAAAGCTGACGCACGAAGAAAACGGTTTCAGAGCTTTCTCCAAAGGTAGAATGCGAAATGAAACTCAACATAACAATTTAAAATAAAATCATGGTGTAAAGGAATTTAGCAAAGTGGTCTCTGATCCCTTGTCTCAAACTTCTTTTTAGAAATATTAAGCTGGGAGGTTAAGTTTAGGGTACGCTAAGGCAAAGAAGAAAGAAAAATGCTAGACAGTGAAGTGGAACTGCGCAGTTAGCTAGCAGCGTGCCGAAAAATAGGAGAAGAACCCACATGGACCAATCAAAGATATAACGCCGCCAATGGGAATGCCACCCCCACCAGCTTGAAGAGTACCCTGCTGGCAAGAAGGGTCCATCGCTTCATGTGGTTGGCGCCGTACTCGTATCCTGCCATCCGCATGTACCAACGTGAATCTCGACTCATCAGTCCAGGCAACATTTTTCCACATGTCTAGGGTCCAGTGGCGATGTTCTCGCGCCCATGCTAATCTTTGCACCCTGTGATATGCGGTCAGCAGCGGTACCCTCGTGGGACGATGGCTTCTGTACCCCATAGCGAGGAGATGGTTCTGGATGGTGTGGCTGCTTACACGTTTATGTGCACCAGCGTTAAATTGCCGAGTGATTTCTTGCACTGGGGCCCGTCTATCCGCTGTTACAATGCGAGCTAGCCGACGATGACCCCGCTCATCCACACGCTGTTGTCCACGACAGTTGGCCCTTGCAAGGATGGTTTCACCGGATTCGATGTACTCACGGTGCACCCGTGACACAGTGGCTCGTGAAAATTCCAGTGCCTGCACGACTTCCGAGATATAGTGACCCATTCGTCGGGCCCCGACAATTTGCCCACGATCAAATGCGCTTAGATCCTTCGTCTTACTCATACTGCGTCCGACTCTTACTGATTCCTGTCGCATCACTCCTTATATTGTCGGATCGCTGCATACGTCATGTCGTTTCCGTTTACAGGGCCGCCCACAGTGCCACATTTGCATAACGCCAGCTGTCTCTAATTCAATTGCTCTTCAGTGTATGACGACCAAGGATAACAATAATGTGGAACGCCAAATACCTTGCTTGCTCCATTACAGAACTCCAGGACATCATTATGCCTAGCAGATTAAAAGCAAGAGGTCCCAAAAATGTTATCAGAGGTACAACCATGTATGAGGCCCAAGGATAACCAAGATGTGAAACGCCGAAGACCTTGCTTCCTCCGTCACAGAACTCCAGGACATCATTATTATTATTATTATTATTTTTTGATTGGAGGTTTAACGACCACCGTGAGCAACTCAATGGGCTATAAACAGTCGCCCGTCCCTAATTTAGGGTCACTGGTTCCAGGGAAGGGAGAGAGCCAGTGCCGTAAGACAAACACAACATCCATGCCTCACGGGATTCGAACCCGGACCCCGTTCGGACGAATGATCAGAGGCCATCGCTTAGACCACTGCGCCACCGGGGCGGCAGACATCATTATGCCCAGCAGATTAAAAGCAAGAGGTCCTAGAAATGTTTTCAGAGGGACAACCATGTATGAGGACCAAGGATAACCAAGATGTTAAACGCTAAAGACCTTGCTTGCTCCGTCACAAAACTCCAGGACATCATTCTGTCCAGCTGGTTATAAGCAAGAGGTCTCAGAAATTTTATAAAACGGAAAAACATGTATAAGGACTAAGGATAACCAAGATGTGGCGAAACGCCAAAGACCTTGTTTGCTCCGTCACAAAACTGCAGGACATCATTCCGCCAAGCAGGTTATAAGCAAGAGGTCCCAGAAATGATTTCAAAGGGCGAAATATATACGTATAAGAATCAGAGATAAATGATTACAAGATGACTTCTATGCTCTATTTTGTAATTCTATTTCATAGATCACACACCTAATAAAAATCGAAAATTGTAACAAACACGTAACCGAGAAGCCCGGGGCGGGAGTGTGTGGTCTGTAGTGTTGACACATAGCTTCCGGCCAAACCGTCAGGTGGCAAAGTTATCGAACACAGATTTCTCACAGTGAAAAAAAGTTCTTCAAACAAAAAAAAACTTTTTAAACCAAAAAGTTTTTAAACCCCGTGGATAAACAAGCCGACAAACAATATTACCATCATGTAGATTCAAACAGTAAATATGGAATTTTTGGAAATGCTTATTCAGAGTGTTTCACGACTAGGTTGGGTAAATGAATTATTACACAAATATTTACTGTAGGAATGTTAAACTGTACCTGAATAAGTGATATTACAGCAAATGCTGAAAGTGGCCGCCTTTCTGTTGCAAACACAGGGTGACACGTCTTTCCGTACTGGCAAAGGTAGAAGCAAGCAAAGCAAGTGTAATGAGGGCAGTTTCGGTGGTGATATTGCCGTTTAATTGTTCATCGTGTGTGTAGATTCTTTCTGTACGCCCTGTCCTTCAGCATCCCCCCCCCCCCCCCAAAAAAAAACAATAGTCCGGAGGTGCCACACCGGGGGAGCGAGGCGACCAGAGTCTTTTAGAAATTATTCTGTTCTCGAAGAAGGAGCTGATGAACCGAATGGATTTTTTATAAGTGTGACACGTTGCCCCGTCTTGTTGTAAATAACCACGAGACAGTCCAACAGGCTGACGAACTCCTTCGAAATTTCCACGTACACATCACTGTTCACACTTATGTCGAAGAAAATCGACCCACTATGCGTGTACAAGACAACGCGCATCATTCTCCAATTTTCTGTGGGCGAAGAAGCTGCTCGTGGATGGCATTCGGATGCTGTGCAGCCCAGATACACGTATTCTGGGAAAATGCATAGCCCGAAAGGGGAAACCAGGCCTCGTCGGAAAACCAAGTTGTTGCACATCACTGTGTGCTAATGATAAGCTAAATTGAGTCACTGTGTGCTAATGATAAGCTAAATGCGTTGTTACTGCCAATGGTTTAAAGGCTACAGCTCATTAACTTCGCTGAAGCCTTTAAACCATTGGCAGTAACAACGCCTTTTTTCCAAATCAGGCGGACGCAATTCCTGAATCTCGGTGACGCGATAAGGATGCATTTTTGCTTGCTTTACCATTCGGTGACATGATGACGTTGAAACTCCTGTAACGTACCAGGAGATGTGACGTACCTGCCAGAAAGACGCACACGACATAAAGGCACATAGCAATCAGAACAAATGTCTGCGTAGCTCAGTTGGTAGAGCGACTTGTTCCGGAATAAGCGGCCTCGGGTTCGAATCCCGGCGTAGACCAAAAATGACGGAGAAATTTACTTCGTTATAATGGCGCCCGAACTATCCGGGTGACCCGACCGTTCAAAATCTCGTAATGGTGTGATGTTATTTCCACACCGCGAGATAGGAAAAATAAGAGAATCCCTTCTCCAGCACTTCGAAAAAAAAAAAAAAAAAAAAATAAGGGGGAGATGATGTAACGTACCAGGAGATGTGACGTACCTGCCAGAAGGACGCACACGACATAAAGGCAGATAGGAATCAGAATAAAACGTCCGCGTAGCTCAATTGGTAGAGCAACTTATTCCGGAATGAGTGGACCCGGGTTCGAATCCTGTTGGCGCGGATAAAAATGACGGAGAAATTTACTTCGTTATACTCCCATCTCCGTAGAGATTTCGTCGGTGACTGCTCCATATAGGCCTCCACTTTCCTCACCCTATCAGCTGACATTTTCGGTCGACCTCCTGTTTGAATCGGCACCAACGTCACGATTTTGTGGATCGCCTGTTTTGAAGGTGCAATTTTGCCAAATTTTTTCTTGAAACGCTTTCCGACACCACTTAAATAATTTTGTTACCCAGTAGGAGCGCAAGAGAAAAACACGTTGCTCAATCGTCAGTGTTGTCTCAACTGACAATGTGGGCGTGGAGTTGGCTCGGCGCTAGACGTTACGTCATCCGTCTGTAGAATAAGACAACACGGCGTATGGTGACATACGCTTTCTTATTAATTCAGGTACGTTAAACCGCAGCTTAATCTTCTTACAATAAATAGCATTCCTGTAATAATTAATTTACAGGGTCAACTTAGTAGTGTAACATCCTGTAACATGAGTATAATTCGGCAACTTTTAATGGAGTTGGCTATATACTTTTGCGAAATGGTCACTTGTTGCTGTATGCCAATGAGCTGCCCACAGAGGTTTCGAAAAATGTACAGGAAATTTTTTTTTCTATTAAAGCATCGATAAAAACTAGTTTTGTAACATGAAGGGATTACGAAGTCGGAACACAGATGAGATGCAGCGACTGTTTAACCAATGACACATGACAGAAAAGTGTTTTGGAGAGTGAGATGTCTCAAGAATAAAAACTGAGCGACGGATTATCTTCAACAGCGACCCGCCACCCAACTACGGCATTAAAAATACTTACCGCAAATGGTTGGTCAATGGTAATGTAGTCGAGGTCATGATCTCATCGTACTCTCCGCCTCGGTTGGAATCATGGACATACTGAGCTACATTTCTTCATCAAAGCAATTGAACCTAAATCAGAGCCATAAGCTTCCTCTTATCGTTTAATGTTCACGCTGGTCCCTGAAGCTTCACTTGCTCAAACAATAAATAAATAAATGCAAAATTCTGCAGTAAAAGAAGTCGTATGCGTGCACAGCATGTGATATATGTCAGCTGGAATAGGTAATTTCGGTGTTTAGTGTATTTGACTCGTCGTTTTTCAGAAAAGCACATCAGGTGATCGAAGACATCAGTTTCCTTTCGTCCCCCCCCCTTTTTTTTCAAAAACCAAATTCCATCCATCATCCTGAAGTAGCAATAAAGAGGACTACTACTTTATTAAGTGAAAGGAGAGCAAAGACTTCTTGAATTATTGAATATTCACCCGATTTCTGTGTAGAAACAGAAGCGATAAGCATGAAGTGGCAACTAACCGTAGCTGTCGAAGCCGCCTTGAAAGAATCTATTAATTATGCATACACAAGTACGACTTCCTTTACCTCTTCTCTAACATGGTATGACAAACTTGCGCTTTTATCAACGCAGTACGGATGGAATTCGATCTACGCGTTACCGGAATTAGAAATAAATGCTTTCTGAGATCTCGGCAGGAAACTGGAACTATTAAAAATAATCGAAATGTGCAACTTTTGCGCGATACAGAGAAAAACTTAACTAACTATTACTACTAATTTCAGTAACCTGAATTTTATTTATGTCTTTTTAAAAGTGCGATATTTCATCGCTGTTCCTACTAGTACACAGAAAAAATTTGATCTGTTTTTGGAAAGCTAGTGAAAGAAAGATATTATAGATTATAAACGTATATCACTACTACTGGACATTTAAATTAGAAGCATATATCGAGAATTTCATTCGTGGCGCTTCTTTTCCAAATGCTACTCTCGAGTAAGGAGGCAGTGTTTCGGAAAAGCCTTAAGCCAAAGCGTCACCTTGATGACGCAGTGGTCTGAGTGCTGGCTTCTGACCAATTGTCCGAGAAGATTCCTGGCGCTATCGTCCCTGGTGAAGCATGAATGGTATGTTTACCTTACGGTACTGGCCTTCTGCACTTCCTAGAGCCAAATTAGGGACGGACGCCTGCTTATAGCCCTTTGAGTTGCTCGCGGTAGTCGCTAACCCCCATTCCCCTATAAAAAGTTGAAATTATGCAAACAATTATTTTAATATACAATCAGCAGTTTTTAAGAAAAATCGACCATTCGAGGGAAATTTTTAGAATTTTCCGTTCCCTTCATTTGGGAGGGGGGGGTCATATCCTGAACAACTAAGCAGTCGTACATCCCTAACTTAGAGATACCAGGCTCCACAGATGGGACCGAGCCAGCGTTGATGACAAACGCACCCCCTATCTCATCCGGAGCCTTTACCTGGACCCAATTCAAACGATTTGCCAAAAGCCTACGTCTCTGACCACTCAGCAACTGGGGCGACTCAAATTTTCGAAACAGGATACATCCCTTAAGAAGATCCAAGGCAATGAGTCATTCGTCCCTTATTTAGGAGAACTTTATGTCCTATATCGGGTCTCTAACCCAGAGCAGTATACAATACATACGTTCACATTATCAAATTTTGCACCATCTGTGACTAAAACGTGTGTAAAAAATTAATTATATTTAACTGCTGCAAGTAATATTGTAGTTGTAAGGTTTACGAACTGAAATGCTAACTGTTTAAGCTTTATTTCTGAACTTTTTAACAATAATATCAAACACTAGTAAATATAGAAATCACTAACGGTCAAGCTCGAACAATTTACATATACATGAGCCCATGTTTATTCTCATCAATGGCACTTCAGAGCACGTATGGCGACACCAGCCAGAATACTAACCTGCTAGCTTCAATTCATGCACCGCCAATGAGCTAAAACTTTATGACCTGCGCGTTTTCATGTAAATCGAAGCGACTGCAGGTAAACGACGATGAAAGTCATGAAACGGTAATAATAACACCTGATACTGAGCTCTGTTAATCACTGTTATTCTTGTTTTCCAGATGGGAAAGGCAGCAGACTTAAGCGAGTTTGACAAAGGCCAAATTCTAATGACCAAACGACTGGCTCAGAGCATTTCAGAGACTGCAAGGCTTGTGTGGTGCTCACTGCGCCCAACAGTCAATTTACGAACTCCAGTATAAGAACACGAGCTGGCCCTCACCCACTCTTGAAATGTCAATAAGACTCTACTAACAAAAAAAAAAAAATATTTTGTACAATGAAAACAAACGAACACCCTACCCCCGTCCCTAGTGAGTTTCTGGACCCACACTTGGGTTCACCTAGAGCACAATTTTCTGTCTCAGTGATATAAATGAGTGCATTCTCTTCTACAATACGATATCTTCTTCCTAAAAGGACACTACGAAAAGGAAAAGCCGTGTTGCAATAGTCATTAGTTTAACGGAAATCTGTGTGTAGATACCTAGAAGACAAAGTGAATTTTCTTATAAGTTTATTATTAGTTCCTAAATGCTCTATTATTGTACTACATTACAGTTGGAACATAGTGAGATTAACTCAACGATATATGAGAAGAATCCGGAAAGAAATTCTAGGTGTACTTCGAAAGCTAAGATGAAAATATAAAAGGAGAACAAAGCAAATTGTTCCGTGTCTTAATATATTGAAGTACATCGTGTGAGAATAGGAATCTTTGTAGTAAGAGACACAACTGGATTTGAGGTCGCCGGAATAGTTTAAGCTGCGTGATACACATTGAACATGAGTGAGAGAAACTTCTAATAGTTTAGCACAGGTTGTGCTACAGTCACTCTGTGTGCAGAAATATTCCAATGTTTGCCATAAACATAGTGGTGGTACACCCTCAGTATTATACATGCAAATGCAGCATCGAAAAGCGTCCAATATATTGCTTTTAGTGTGATATTGTATTGACACTACTGCGGTGTATGCAGCACGAACTGCATTGCAAATATAAATTTATGTGGTTCCCTAACAGAAGGATCGCACTCTCCGAAGTTCCGGTGGGAAGACACATTATAGAAGTAATAAGGTTTGTATTTCCTAGTATGTCTTTGTTGTAGAAGATAGATGATCGAGACATGTTTTTATAGACCGGATAGATGTAAAACTGAAAATGTTCTCTTTATGCCAAAAATTTACGGTTTTGACTTGGGCACAATGTTTCCGCTAGATGCTGTACAGTATTTAGGGAAGTTTAACACAAAACCTGCGATATAAGACCTGGAGACACGCTATCTTCTTGTCTTGAAGGTTTCTAGAAGATTGTGTTTGATTCCGGAACATTCTGAATCAGGCGACAGTAGTAGGTCTAATTGCTGGCTACAGATAGGTCAAGAAAAACATTGTTCTTTATCGTACGGTGTATAAATTAAAATATATGAGAGGCATTCTTCAGATTCTAAGCCCGACAGGCATTTCAATAACTCATGGAAGTAGACGTTAGATGTTGCCCTAGAAGAAGTTGGCAGATATTAAAAACTTGTATGTCTTAGAGAAAACAGTAGATACACTCAATAATCCTAATAACTCCTAAAGACAAAAATTTGGTAATAAGAATTTATGCTGAAAGGAAAACTAGCTAAACGAATTAATCAAATTAAAAGATGACCGCTAAAATTATACGTGCATATCCTGTTATCAGTAATATTTTAGTTCCAGCCAGAGTTTGGGCTGGCTCAAAAAAATGCTGTAGCAAAAATGCTAAAATGAAGGAAAAAGTTGTAGCAAAATGCTAAAGAATTTTTTTTTTTGTCGACGAACTGACACGCTACAAATCGTCGTAGTGGACGAACTGACGCGCGACGAATCGTCGTAGTGGATGAACTGACGCGCGACGAATCGTCGTAGTGGACGACCCGACGCGCGACGAATCGTTGTAGTGGACGATCCGACGCGAGACGAATCGTCGTAGTGGACGAACTGACGCGCAACGAATCGTCGTTGTCGCAGAATTGACGCGCAACGAATCGTCGTTGTCGAAGAATTGACGCGCAACGAATCGTCGTTGTCGAAGAATTGACGCGCAACGAATCGTCGTTGTCGAAGAATTGACGCGACACCGTCAGACCGAACAATAGATGACGGAGTTTCCGTCGTATGACGGAATACTTTTGCCCACGAATTAGCGGCGGAATTTTAATTTTTCCCCTGGACTACGGGAGTTCAAATTTTCGGAAATTTCGGAACACAATCACCTCTGTGATATTTAAATGTCTGGCGCCATTTTGCGACAGGAAGCTAATTATCTCGCGTGTTTTAGATTAATTCATCGCATTTTGCGAAAATAGTGATCGTAGCTTAATCTCTGGTTCCAGCATAAAAATATTTCAGAAACCTATTATTTACGATGAGTAGAAGATTTTTGTCGTGCTATTAAGATTTACCATATTACTGTACGATCATTTTGCTGTCTTAAGCACGAAAAACAAGACGTAACCACTTTCAACACAAAGTAACCAAGCTTAATTTATCGCAAGCTGTGAATCCTGTCTACTTACGAAAATAAAACTTGTTGAAAAGGTTAAAAATGATTAAAATGAATTAAGACCAACGTGCGAGATATTTCGGGTCCGTCACCACAGACCCATCTTCAAGCACAATGATAGCTCACGCAGGGCACGCTGGATTATATACACATCCATATGCATCGACGAGATACAACGCATGCGCGACACTAAAGGTTAAATATGCTTTACACAAAGTAACAATAAAAATCAAAATATGTACAAATGCATAAAAAACGAGTAATCAAAGTACAGTAAGTAAAAAGTCAAAACATCCTAGCAGTGGAAGAGGGATTCTGAAACAGGAACCTCCAAGCTTCGACGCATATGGGTGTGTACATAATCCCGCGTGCCCTGCGTGAGCTATCATTGTGCTTGAAGATGGGTCTGTGGTGACGGACCCGAAAGATCTCGCACGTTGGTTTTAATTCATTTTAATAATTTTTAACCTTTTAAACAAGTTTTATTTTCGTAAATAAAGATGATTCACAGCTTGCGAAAAATTTGGCTTGGTTACTTTGTGTTGAAAGTGGTTACGTCTTGTTTTTCGTGCTTAAGACAGCAAAATGATCGTACAGTAGTAAACCTATTACTTAATTCTGCATTGCTTCGTGTGATTTCAGTGATCATATTTCTGCCAAACAAAAGGTGTTATTTCTGGGTCAAGACACTTTTACATTTGACGTCTCCGTAAAATAGTCGACTGCTTCTTTTTTTACGGCTTTTTCTCTGTTAGCTTTCAGGTAATCTGTCAAATCCGAAGAATGATGAGACCACTTTATCTGTTTTGAACAGCTGCTTGGTTTCAGGGAGTTCGAAGTCCCGTGAATATTCAGCAGCGCACTCCCGTCGATCGATTCCTTCGCACGATCGACTAATTCTGTCAAAGCTGAATTTAATTATGAGAACAACGTTATGACATCAACATTCTGTAAGCTTATCAAGAAACTCATGATCTTGTTCTCCCCCTAAGTTCAATCTTTTGATTTCGCAAGGACAATGGAAACACTAGCTCTGGACTTCGAATAGAGGTTGAGAATTGAATGTTACTTAATCTTTTAATCCTCCAGGTGGCAGAAGCTTTGGGAGAGGCAAAGTCTATTTTGTCGACATCTATAACAGGAGATTTCCCTAAAGCTTTCCGCTCTATTAGTATTCGTCATCGTTAAGATGCGCATATATGTGTTTTCGCCACTATGAGTACGAAAATTTTCCGATTCAAAATTGTCTTCTTGCCGCTTTTGAACATGTTTTCGATGAACGCATTATTGCGTCACCGCCGCTTTGGGCATAGAAACTGCTGAACGTATATATGCGTACTTGCCACACGGAGGGTTAAGCTGCCCATGTACCCTCACCAAGTGAAGCCCAAAATTTTCTGGGTTACCCAAACAGATATATTCACATAACGGAAGGGTTTTACGAAAGCTGTGACAAAACAATTCCTTTCCCCTTCTCATCTCAGAAATACTTAAAAGATCAGATCATATGTAGAAGATTTAAGGAAGGGAGTGTCTGACCCCAGATCTTAAACAACCCTTCGAAATAGGAAGTTAAGAGATTTGGGCTAGAGTGTCCGATAGGAAAGTGGCACGGAAGCCAGGTAGAAAGGGGGAGGAAGACGCCCTTATTTATTACCGGGGGGACCAGTACCCGGGGTTCGACGGCTTAACGTGCTCATCCCACGCACGGCGGATATTTAATGGTTCGAGCGCTCGTACCTGCTGGGATCGAACCTGAGGTTTCTCCGTGGCAGTCACGGACGTTGACCACTAGGCCATCCGCTGCCCGAAACACTTAAAATAAACCTTACTTATGTGATAAGCGTTGGCTTTTAGTTTTTTAATCTCTGCTGAAAGGTAGAATGGGGAAACCTAGTCCCCCTGACCCGGACACGATGTCACTGGGTAGAAACACGGGAATGAAACATCTCTTTTCTTTTATAACTCCGTCCTCATTGTTGTAGTCCTTTCAGCAGGTAATTAATAACAAGAAAGATGACACCGAATTTTCGGGTGTAATAAGCACGTCTTTTGAATCCGTTCTGAAGCAAATTAAATTTATCAAAGCTATTCAAAAGCAATGGAACCGGTATGGAAAACAATAGTATCTGACGGAAGAAATAAGTTTTTCAATCGGATTTTTAATCCCTCAGATATTGGTGTAAACGGAATCTTGAGCTTACGAACTCTTAGAAGCAGAGTTATCGACAAAAATAAGATGTGACTTTACGTCCCCTGATGGGAAAACCATGCATTATTTTAGGAAGAAAGTATTCTCAAAAGGTTTATCCATATGAGCGGTATCGGCCCAAGAAAAAAAAATTTAGTCGAGTTTTCAGGAGCCCAGATTTTGCTACAATTACATCAGAAGCAGAAATTAACACTTATGACACCTGGTGGCCAAACCATTTTTTACAAAACATTAGAAATTATATGAAAAATATTTTCCATCAGGTCTTGTATACGATACAGGAAGAATATTTCAAATCGGAGTTTTAGGAGCAGAAAACGCAATTTACCTTTATGCGCCCTAGTGGAAAGTCTTAAATGATTTACGTGAAAATTTTGAATTTATAGGAAAAACATTTCACATCGGAAACACTATCCAACAACGAAGGAATTTTTCAAATTGGACTTTTAGAACTAAAGATATTGACAAAAATAAGATATACATATACGCCCCTGGCGTAGAAACCATGCATTATTTCAAGAAGAAAGTGTTCCTAAAAGGTTTGTTGACATGAGTAGCATCGGTCAACAAAAGGCTTTTTTTCAATCGAGATTTTAGAAGCTCATATTTTGCTGCAAATACATCAGAAGCGGAAAGTAAGACTTACGCCACCTGGTGGCCAAACAATTTTTTACAAAAATTTGAAATTACGTGCAAACGATTTCCCATCAGGAGCTGTATCCGGTGCAGAAAGAATTTTTCAAATCGGAGATTTAAAATCAGTGATATAGGGCGAAACGCAATTTACCTTTACGCCCCCTAGCGGAAAGTCTATGAATTACTTGAAAATTTTGAAATTATATGAAAAACATGTCACGCGGAAAACACTATCCAACAAAGAAGGAATTTTTCAAATCGGACTCATAAAAGTAGAGATATTGACAAAAATAAGATATACATCTACGCCCTCTGGCGGAGAAACTGTGGGATATTTTAGGAAGAAAATATTCCGAAAAGGTTTATCGATGTGAGTGGCATCAGTCCACGAAAGAATTTTTTCAATCGATATTTTAGAAGCTCAGATTTTATGGCAAATACATCAGAAGCAAAAATTAACACTTACGCCCCCTGGTGGCCAAAGTATTTTTTACCCAAAATTCGAAATTATATGCAAAAGATTTTTCATTAGGAGTTGTATCCGCCGAAAAAAATATTTTTTCAAATCGGAGTTTTAGGAGAAGAGTTATCGAAAAAAATGTAATTTACTTTTACGCCCCCTAGCGGAAAATCTATGCGTAATTTGAAAAGGAAACTATATCTAAAACACTCTTCGACATAAATGGAATCGAAAGATAAAAGAATTTTTTCAATCGGATGTTTAGAAGCAAATATGTGGATTAAAACATAATTTTGAATTCGGTATCATCTGCATTTACGCCCCTAGCGGCAAAATTGTACATCGTAAAAAAAGACGAAATGAAGGATCATCATTTGCATATTTCAAGCTTCCGAATGCAAAAAGAATTTTTCAAATCGGACTAATAGTTGCAGAGATAGCATGGGTACAGACGGACGGACGGACAAACCGATAAC
Organism: Macrothele yani; assembly: GCA_039090855.1. Classification (NCBI taxonomy): domain Eukaryota; kingdom Metazoa; phylum Arthropoda; class Arachnida; order Araneae; family Macrothelidae; genus Macrothele; species Macrothele yani. The sequence continues at coordinate 130,702,660 of CM076995.1, read as the reverse complement.
AGAAGCACGATCTTTTTTTACAAAAGACGTGCTAAAAAAGGATTAGTATCAAGCATCCACCAAAATGGCCACTTCCGAATAACAAAGCTAAAGGGGAAAGCAACGCTTTCGGAATCGTAGGTTTATTCGTTCCAACTGCGTTCGACTCACTTCTCAGACAGTATACGTTCTAGCTGATTTGAGCCCATTTTGCTAACTTCAGGTTTATTCATTCCAGGCAATTAAAGGGTTAATCAGATCTGATTTTATTCCAGTTTTATGCAGTAAACCTTCACTTATACAAATTATAGCTGCATCACAGGATAAAAGAAAGAGAATGAAAAGCAGGCAAATCATGGATTAACAAGTCTTTTTTAAAAAAGGAAGGAGGAGGGGTATGTCCATCCACTTGTGGACACCCTATCTCTGAACCCATTAAATCGATTTGAAAAATTCCTTTTTGCGTATGGCAGCCAGAGCTGTGTTTTTTTTTTTTTTTTTTTTTATTGGAGGTTTAACGACCACCGTGAGCAACTCAATGGGCTGTAAGCAGTCGCCCGTCCCTAATTTAGGTTCACTGGTTCCAGGGAAGGGAGAGAGCCAGTGCCGTAAGACAAACACAACATCCATACCTCACCGGGATTCGAACCCGTACCCTTCACGAACGAACCGTCATAAGCCATCGCTTAGACCGCTGCGAGCTGTGAAAAAGACAGTCCTTGTCTTTTGGTGTTTTCTCCTTTTATAAAGGTGTCGCTAGGGGCAGTTAAGGAGGACGTCTTGTGATTTTTCTTCCTATACTTCCAATGGAAAAAAATTGCGACACTATTATCTCAGCGAAGAAAGATTTACCATTCATCAAAATTGGTCCACTGATAGAAAACATCCTAACTTAGATTGTACAATCCGTGCTTTTGCAAAAACTTTCCTTAACTACATTAAAAATCAATAACTTTACTTCGATGAAGTTATGATTCTTACTTACAGGTGGCACCACCATTCCTTACCACTACATCGAAGTAAAATTATTGATATTTAGTGTAGTTCAGGAAAGATTTTTGCAAAAAACACCTATTGTGCAATCTGGGTTAGGATGTTTTTTATCAGTCGGTCAATTTTGATGTCTTAAATCTTTCCTTGCTGAGGAAATAAGGTCAATTTTTTTCCATTGTAAGTATAAACAGTGGCGTAACTACCAGCCCCGCAACTGCGGAGGGGGAGGTGAGGAAGGGGCAGCTGCAAGTTATAGTTTTATGAAAAAAGTCGAACACGCACAGTAATTAACCCAAAGATTCATATTCTGCTTTAAGATATATTTAGCTTTGCCTAAATAAATGCTTAGTTTCATTTTTAAAATACTGAATGTCCTACAAATTGAAAGTTTTCGGCTCTTTAACTTCGGGTAAATGATACGATCGCTCTCCAATCGCCCTCTCTCTGTGCTGCTGAGAAAAAGCGCGAGGCCACGGTGAGATTCCCGTGGAGGATGTGGAAAAACCGTCAGTTACCTAGGATTACGTGCACGACAGGCGTCAACATTTATTAACAGCAGCCGTAGATCTGCCATGTGTAAGGGGGTGATTTATTCAAGTGATTTATTTTAGTTTTGGACAAAGCAATTACACGTACTGTCAAACCTATTACTTAAAAAGTTAAAAACTGCAGGGCTCTAGGTACTACCATTACTTTTTGCAGACACTATCCTGGAATTCCTACCCTTCCCCCCCGCCTCCAGCCACCATACACACACTCCGCGAAAAACGCATCCCCCCTCGTGCTCGAATTCCTGGGGAAATTGCTGTGCTTAGGGGTGCTGAAGCAAATCTTGCGGGGGAGGGGCGCACGCTGTGGTATTTACGCCACTGAGTATAAGAAGCAAAAACATTAAACTTCCATCTTAGTGCAGATACTATCGAATTTACATTACATTATATCCCATATTATTACTTCTAAACACTGTATTGAAAAAAAAATATTTCCTTCTTCCGACACCGTTTTGCAACGTAGATCATTTTACGAAGTATTTTTTTTTTTTTTAATTATGTAAAGTTTTTCGCACTGGTAGGTGTAAATGTATATTACTTTCCCCCGTATATCACAGCTTCCGAAAGTCCGATTTGAAAAATTCTGGTTGCAGCGGACAGAATTCACAGAGAAGAATGTTTCTCAAATTATCTCTAATATTTGTTGATGCACAGTTTTGCCGCTAGGGGACGTTTCCGTTTCACATATATTTGCAACATTATTACTCTCCTTAAATCTTGTTTGAAAAGATTAGTTTTCAGTCAGATACTGCTCACAACTGGAAAACGTTCCGCGAAATTTTCACGTAAAATACGTGACCAATGTTAAGCAACGTATTGTTTTATGCGTATTTCCAGTTGTATTTGTTATTTATATCTTTGGATTATTGTATTTGGGCTTTCAAAATACTGTAATTAAAGACGCCTCTGTTCTGCGTGACATTGACACCTAGAAGCGCCAGTGACGAGAGTAACGTAATGTTACTAAAGCCACCAACAAGCTAACACAAGAACGGACTTATTTATGGTGACTACCCACGACAGCAATACTACAATACACCCTCCACTGTAAACAGGACTTTATTCTCATCATCACCGAATGCATCAATCGTCCTTTTAATTTCAGGTTCAATAATACCTTGTCCTCCTATTTTACGTATGTGCCATGTTCGTTTGCAAAAACCTACATGGCGAGATTTTATTTGTTTTAACATGTCTCTACTTACATTTTATTATTTTTAGCGGAACTTCTGGAACCTGATTCCATCCGAAGAATATCAAATTTCCTGATTTCTCTTACGAAACCTATGGAGGGGCACTCGGCGCATTGACGAAATGTAATGAGAGGAAACAAGAAAGATGACGTCGAATTTTCAGGTGTGATAAGCACGTCTTTTGAAACCTTTCTTACTGAAAAAAAATTTTTGAAAGTCGATTTTTAGAAAAATTAAAATAATTACAGAAAGGAGAATGCATTTAGGTCCTCTAAACGAAAACTGAGCACTATTTAAGATACGCAATGCGAGAAGTGTTCTTCATAGTGAACGAAACCAATTCCACAACGAAAAAAAAAAAATTAAAAAACAATCAACCACACAGGCGCTGACTACGAGCACGCTCAGTTGCTTAAGCATGCCACCGCAGAAATTATCTTTTGGTAACAATTTGTACACTATTACTAGAACTTTTGGTTTCTATCAGATAACATCAGCCATAGATTACTAAAAATTAAAATTGATTTATTCAACACATACTTCCCGAAATAGTGTACGTTGAATATATTATCACATTTTAGCACAAAGAAATGCTGTAATACATCAGTTATAATTTTATATTGAGTTCAATACAACAAACGTTTTTCAGATCTATTGAGAAACGCTACAGTTAAAAAAATATGAAGGAAAAACAAGAAGTCGCCCCCGGTGGTCGAGTGGTCCGAAGCGCTGGTTACCAATCGTTCTCCCGAGATGGGTCCTGGCCAGAATCCCGGGTGAAGCAGATGTTGTGTTTGTCGTACAACACCGGCTCTCTCCTTTTCCTAGGACCAGTGGCCTCAAAATTAGGGACATGCGACAGCTTATATATTCCACTGAGTGCTCAAGATGGTCACCCCCCCCCAAAAAAAAAGACCTCAGAAGCATAGGATTAAATGAGAAATGGGCACTATTTCAAAAACCTTCAAAAGTTTACGAATGCATAATGATTAATAATAACACATTTTTATTTATTTTCTTGTCAGTCTTAAAGAAGATTAGTGTATAAAGGCCGTTTTATTTTTTTCGAGCATGGCCTATGATTAACAGAACTCTACGCCTATGCATCAAAATCCACAAATAGAAACTGCTGCTTACGCCCTCTAGTGACAAAAATGTGTGTTCCCAAAAAACCGAAAATTGAACACAAAACGTTTCTCATAGCGGAAGATATCCGAGGCAAAAGGAAATTTTTGCAAATCGAACTATTAAAAGAGGAGATAAAGAGGAAAACGTGAAATAACTCTACACCATCAAGGAGCAAAGCTGTGCGCTATTTGAAAAAATGGGCGCAAAATATTATTCCTAGGAAAAGGGCATCCTACCAAGAAATAATTTTTCCAAGGGGTGTGTTTTGAATTGGAGATAATATTTCAAGTGAAAATGTAAGCTTACGCGTGCAGCGGGAGGGGGGGGGGTGAATTATGAAGAAGTAGAAATTATGCGCAAAACATTTTTCATATAAGAAAAGCTGCGCAGAGGAAAGATAACCTTTTAAATACGACTTTTAGAAGCAGAGATAGATATTTTTTTGTATTTATGCCTTTTTGCTGGAAATTATGCAGTTTTTAAAGATAATAATGTTCGCAATACATACCATAAAAATTTATATGCCACAAAACGAATTTTTTCAACAGGATGTCTAAAATTGGGGATATAGTTGCAAAGAGAAATACACTCTAATGCCACCTAGCGTCAGAACTGTCTGCCATAAAATATCCAAGAGAATCTTCAACATGTTCCCCAAAGAGAATGGTATTCGGTATTACAGATGTAAAATAATTTTTCAAATCGGACTTTTGGCAGCAGAGATATCGAGAAAACAAATTACACATTTGCACTCCCTAGTGGATAAACGGAAATTATTTTGAGCAGGACATTTGCATGAAATGTTTTCGTAGTGAGCGGAATATGACTAAAGAGAATTTTTTCAATCGGATTTTTAGATGTTCAGATACGGAGGAAAATATACTGCAAACAAAAATATGCGCTTACATGGTCTAGTGACAAAGCTGTGCGTTAGGTAGCATTTAAAATTTCTTGTAAGGGTATTCCTCACCAGGAATAATGTCCGACAAAGGAAGTATATTTTGAATCGGTCTGTTAGAAGTAGAGATATAGAGAAAAATAGGATACAGGTTTAAGTCCCTGGCGGAAAAACTGTGAATTATTAGAAACAGGAAATATGCACGAAACACTTTCCGTCGTAAGCTGTATCTGACCTGAAGCAATTTTTTTTTCGTCTGTGTTTTAGGAGCGCAAATGCTGTAGTACATAAATCAAAAACAGAAAAATGCATTTACGTTCTCTAATGACAAAAGTTTTTTTACCAAATATATTGAAACTACGTGCAAAATATTCTACACCAGTATCTCCATCCGACATAAAAAGAAATTTCCAAATCAGAATTTTAGAAGCAGAGAAATTGGGGAAAATGCAGCACATGCTTACGCCCCTCGCAGAAAAACTGTGCATTATTAGGAAAAGAAACTATGTACAAAATCGTCTTCGTTCTACATGATATCGAAGGAGGAAAGAATTGTTTCGGTCTTATTCTTAGAAGCAACGATATAGAATAAATTTTCATATCAGTGAATTTTGCAAATGTTATACACTGCCTGACAGAGAAAATGCCATACCACGAAGACGTGAACGCTTTGCAAATTGCAGGCTGGGTGCACACGTACAAGTTATGAAAATGATTGCATTTGCAGGCCAATCGCAGGAACGGCGCGCGGGATATAAGCGGACAACCAGCCCGTGAGGCCATCAGTCAAGACGTCGTCACTGCCGCGAGAAGTGAGTGGTTGTGCTGTAACCGTGTCTGGAGAACGAACAAGGGGTGCCAATGCCGTTAAGACGCCGTCGCACGCGATTTCGTCAAACCGTAGGCCTACGTACCGTCAGATGGTCCTTGCGTCGTATTGAGGAAGAAACGCAACGTGATGCCACAACCGTCGGTCGCATTTGGAGACAGTGGTCCCAGGAAGGACCTGTACAACGTCGTAGAGGGACCGGAGAAAGGAGACGGATGTCCAAGAGCACCGATCGTCGCATCTGACGTCATGCTGTAGCGGACCCACAGGCCACAACGGGCGACATTTTGCGGAGTGTGAGGGGTGGCTTGGATACTCCGATTTTGACGCGCACAGTGTCGCGCCGATTGTCTGCTTCTGGTTTGCTGTCCAGTCGTCCGTTGCGAAGGCTACCCTTAACAACGAGCCATCGTCGTCACCGCTTTGCGTGGTGTCGCTCCAGAGCTGCGTGGGGGGCCGAATGGAACAGTGTGGTGTTCAGCGACGAATTGCGGTTTTGTCTCACCACGGATGATCACCGTGTGAGAGTTGTGGACCGCCACACTGCAGGCAACGTGGTATCATGGTGTGGGGTGCTATCAGCGCCAACAGCAGCTCACCGCTGGTACGCATTACGGGCGCATTGACGGTACGCCGCTATGTTGCGAGGTACTGCGGCCCGTGCCACTACCGTATCTGCAGGGCATCCCGAACGCCGTTTTTCAACAGGATAACGCCCTGCCGTATACTACTCGGATCATCGTGAATGCTTTACACTGTGTGCGGATGATTCCGTGGCTAGCACGACCTCCCGACCTCTCGCCCATCGAGCATCTGTGGGACACGATTGGACGTCGGTTGAGTACCCTCCCACTCCCGCAAAATGAAGATGACCTGTGAACTCGGATCAACACCACATGTCCACGATACCCTAGGACTATATTCGTACTCTCATTGCCTCGATGCCACGTCGGATTCAACGCTGTATCGCCCAAAATGGGGGCTACACTCCTTATTGATCATCCTGCATATTCGGCAAATGGGGCCTAATTTGTATGTGACAATTGAATCATTTGTTTAGGACCTACTTGGCTATCTGTGCGTGCAGTTTGGTCTGTTTTCGAGCATTCCTTCATGGTGTGGCATTTTCTCTGTCAGGCAGTGTATTTTATCAGAGGTTCCAAAAAGACGCTGGCTTTTTAATATCATTAACTACTCGTGCAGGGAAACAGTATTCTCCCTCTACATTTGTGTGCAAATATCTTCGCTACTTACAATCCGATTCGGACGAAATTTTATATTTAAGAGTTTTTAAATGTAAGAATCGGATGCAGTGGAAAAATAATACACGCTCTACAGAAAAGTTCTGACGTAGAGTGATAATTATCATGTTAATTAGCTTTATAGGCGTGTTTATTTACATCACACGATAATTCGCTTTAAGTGTTTTCCAACGGTATCTTACTTGCTTACATGAGGCCAACGGTTCAAAAGTTAGGAGTGACTCGTTTTTTTTTGAGGACTATACGTCATATGAGAACAGGACGAAATGAAAACTGAACGGGACATTTGACATATTCCATCACTTGTATTCCCTCAGCTATGTCCCTTGTATGAAGGGCTGTAGCAAAACAACTTTTTTGCCGTTGAAAGAACGCGAACCTGCATCCTTCTGCTACGGAGTCGAATGCTTTCCCGGTTAAGCTACACTGACAGAATTTATAGCTGCAACTTTCCCGTCTTGACATGTGCTTCACCCCTGTAGTACATCACTAGGGATCCCAGACGTCCCGTAAAATACGGGATCGTCCCGTTTTTTGGCTAATGCGTTCCGTTGTCTCGAGAAAACTCTTCGGGATAGCTTTTCGTCCTATTTTTTATAGTATGAGTTTCTATTCTTTTACAAACATATTTTTTAACCTGCACACCAAGCTTCCTCCAAGCTGACTGTTATCTCACGTGACGATATCACCCGCGTCTAACCGTTACCTCCGAGAGCTTGAAGGCCTCTCAAGTCGTGACGTCATTTTCTGTGACGTCACACTCGTGGATCTAATGATCAACTAATCCGTGTCTGCATTACCGCTCTACGCTTAATAGTGTGACTTGAGATTTTTATGGTTGTCCATGCTTGCATGATGTTCCTTTCCTGTGGTTTGTTTCAAACATTTTAATTACAGTTTTTACATACCTGTAATTGAATGAGAAAGGTATTTGATTATGCCATATCCATGTTGTGTTCCCGGCTGCCGTGGAAATTATAAAACCGGACCCAAAGTTCGTGTGTATGGATTTACAAAAGACCAAGATTTGTGTTCTAAGGGGATTTGTGCCATTAAAAAGTATAACTTCACAGTTACACCACATAGTAAGGTATGCACAATAGAACATTTTTTTAATCGAATTTAAATACAGGACCTTAGTTAATAATACATTTTCAGATTTAATAACGGGAGCTACAACATCGTAAATACGTTAAGTATTTGCAGCGATATGTTACATTTGTGATGCAATTTTTCACTGTAATACCGAAATTCTGAAACAACGATCGCGACCATCGGATATATGCTCCGATGCGCCCAGGCTCTCTTTCTCTCTCTCGTGTGATGCGACGATCCACCACCAGTGACGTCACAAACCTGTGTGATGGCCTTCTCTTTTCGGGGGTCACGGTCTAACTCTGTGGTCAATGCTCTCATTACGTAGGTAAGCACAGCCGTGGCAGATTGATATCGGGGGTGGGGAGGGCACGTGGCCTCGACACCTGGTGGATGCAGTCAGTAATCAAACCGCAGCGGAACGGTCCGCTTGGCAATGCTTATTGTAAAATCATTCTTCAATGAGGATTGTGTAGCTTTTCATGACATGATTCTTAAAAACAAAAAATTCTTAAGTGAAATTCATTCTTCAGAAAAGTATTGCAAGAGTGAGCAAGACTGATTGCTTACTAAAAACATTGATTAATAACAACAGTTAGAATTATTTTGTAAGACTGGCATATGTGATGGATGCGCATACTAAACTTTCACCCTCAGTCGTAAGTGTCCCGTATTTTTTTCCAATGTATCTGGGATCCCTCTACATCACACATATCTCCCTCTCCCCTTGAGAAAGGTGGGGACACGAAATCGCAGGTTTCGGATCCGCCACAAACCATGCTTAAAGTAACTCTCTGTAGAAGAAGAAATTGTTGTTATTTCCAGACAACGTGTGGGACAAACATCATTCATTTTTCGAAGCGAAAAATAAATTCTCTTTAATTCAAGACGATGTGTGGAACGAACATCACACAGTTTTAGAAGACCAGTAGATCAGTTTTTACTATGGGATGGGACATTCGAATCCTCGAATCCCGCGAATCTTGAAAAAGATTCGAAATTCGAAAACTCCATTCTTCGCGCTTTTTTCGTCATTCCAATCTTTCGAATCTTAACTTAAAAAAACTTGGCGTTTTGGTGCTTGTTCTAGAGCGATATTTGTTCGAATTTTGTCAGCATGACCAGTTCTAACATTAGAAAACAATCAAAGAAGATCGTCTACAGTGTGTACACAGCTATTTGAAATAGCTCGTTACTTCTAAAATCTGAGGAAACTCTCTAAGAAGTTAATCACACCACCATCGACAGTAATGTCAGAAAGACTATTCACCACATCACGTGTCATAGCTGATAAAAAACGAAGTAGGTTAGACCCAGAGCGATTTCGAATGCTAGTGTTTTTAAATAAAAATCTCCATTAAAGGTTTCTGATTTTTTTACATTTCATTGAAAGTGTTCAGCGTTTAATGTTTTTATTAACTCTTAAAACAAACATGTTTTTGATTTTTCTTAATACCCTGGAAACAATTTACTCAATTTAGTGTTCCATGTTTAGTGTTTATCTACATTAACTCTTGAAATAATCTTCTCCACCTCTACACTTGCTTTGATTTAAAAAGGTTGTGGAACTTTTGTTATTAAAGAAAAATGTCAAAAGTGTAAATTGTTACTCAAATATTTTGTTGTCAAATTATGTTCAGAAAATGGAAACGAACCTCAAGACAAGAGTTATGTACTTCATTTAGTAAATGTAAATTATAAATTTCATTTCTATCTTCTTAATAAGTATGGGTATGTTTTTTGAAACTGTATTTAATTTGTTTTTCATTGAACACAGATTTCAAATTTTGCTTCAATTAAAAACTTTTAATTTTAAGTAGAAGTCTTTTCTTTTCCTCTTTGTTTTATAATTATTCTTATATGAAGGATTCGAGAGACTCGTGCGATTCGAGAACCTTTCAGGATTCGGATTCGAGAAAATTTAGGATTTGTCCCACTTCTAATTTTTATTTTCGAGTGCCAGTGTAGCGCAACAACGTTTTTGCTGGTGACGAGACTCGAACTAGTATCCTTTTGCTCCGGAGCCGAATGCTTTCCCAATTAAGCCACACCGACAGAATTTTTCGCTGCGACTTTGAGGGCTTTACATGTGCTTCACCTCTGTAGTACGTCACAGGGCTTGAATTCATTTTCCCCTTTTACTAGCAGCGCTTGCAAGTACTAAAAAACGTTAAATTTTGGTTCCTCGGAGTTTCCGTACCACTAATTACATTTTTTCTGAGGGTTCAGTTAAATTTTTCAATTTGAAATAAGTCCCAAATGCAAGCAATTTAAGCATGCACCAAAACTTTATTTGCCGTAAACCTATGAATGAGAGTTCAGTTCTTCCTTCTCTTATTTACTGAAAAGGAATAAAGTTTTTCCTGTTTCCGCGTCCTTCAAGCACCTAAATGTATAGAGCCATGTCCACAGGATTGCATTTACAAGAAATAATTTAAGCATATACCAAAACTTTATGTACCGTAAACCTTTTGAGGACAGTTCAATGTTTCTCCTCTTATCTTGTGGAGAGGAATAAAGTTTTTCCTCTTTCCGCGTCCTTCAAGCACCAAAATGTTAGTGCATGGCCGGACGATTGCATTCCCAATAAGGTAAAATAGTGAAATCAAGTGTCCTAACCTTCTAACTCACAAGTTTTAAATGAGTAGGCAGGTGCCCCCAGCTTTTTTTTTTTTTTTTTTTCTCAAAATTGAAAATGTTTCCGGTAGATTTTTTTGTAACGATGAATTGCAAAATTTTTGAGAGAAAAAAAAAAAGAAGAAACCTACCAACTGAAGTGATACATTTATTGCTATATATATACATTTACTATATATAAAACAGAGCTGCGCCCGTGAAAAATGCACTAGTAATGTTCAATAGTACTAATATTTTCTACTACGAATATAGTGAGGGATTTCAAATCGCTTTATTGAATGGAAATATTTACATCATTTGGTTTTCAAAATCGCTTTATCCTTCGTTTTCGCGTCCTGCAAGTTGGTAAATACAGTAGGCCTACAGTCTCTATATAACGAACTTCCATTGAACGAAATTTTCCGCAGAACCTCGACTTTGAACGACATTTACATGCAAATTAATTTCCATATTACGAAAATCAATTTCTACATAACGAAGTTTTTTCGACTAAAAATTACCATTTTGTGTGTCAAACAAATTGCTTTACAATATTTTAGCACCCAAATGGGAGCAAAGCGTCTTTAATTCCTTATCTTGACACTTTTGATTCTGTGAGAGCTCACGAAATCTTGTTCGAAGAGGGACGCCACGCGTGATTCGTATTCATGGAGAATTTACGAAGCAGCTGCTTTTTAGCACGTCTTTTGTAAAAAAAGATCGTGTTTATGTTATCGGTTTGTCCGTCCACCCGTCTCTAGACACGATATCTCCGCAACTAATTAGTCCGATTTGAAAAATTTCTTTTGCATTAAGAAGTCTGAAATGTGCGAATGATGATCCTGTATTTTTTTTTGTTTTCACGATGCAAAATTTCGCCGCTAGAGGGCGCAAACGCAGATGATATCGAATTCAAAACACATTCTAATCTATATATTTGCTTCTAAACATCCAATTCAAAAAATTCTTTTACTTTTCGATTCCATTCATGTCGAAGATTATTTTAGGCATAGTCACTTTTTCAAGTTACGCATATATTCTCCGCTAGGGGGTGTAAAAATAAATTGCTTTTCCCCAGATATCTCTGCTTCTAAAACTCCGATTTGAAAATTTTTTCCTTCAGCAGATACAGCTCGTGATGGGAAATATTTTGCATATAATTTCTAACTTTTGGTATAAAATGGTTTGGCTGCCAGGGGGCGTATGGGTTGATTTCTGCTTCTGATGTATTTGCAGCAAAATCTGAGCTTCTAAAATCTCGATTGAAAAAATTCGTTCATAGACCGATACTACTCACGTAGACAAACCTTTTCCGAATAGTTTCTTCTTAAAATAATGCATGGTTTCTCCGCCAGGGGCGTAGATGTGTATCTTGTTTTTGTCAATATCTCTGCTTCTAATGATCCGATTTAAAAGAAATCTTCTTTGTTGGACAGAGTTTCCAGTGCGACATGTTTCTAATATAATTTCAAAATTTTCAAATAATTCATTGACATTCCGCTAGGGGAAGTAAAGGTAAATTGCACTTTCCCCGATATCTCTGCTTCTAAAACTCCGATTTGAAAAAATTCTTCCAGCACCGGATACAGCTCCTGGTGGGAAATTTTTTTATTGTAATTTCTAATTTTTTATAAAATATGGTTTGAACACCAGGGGGCGTAAGGTTTAAATTTCTGCTTCATAGGTATTTGCAGCAAAATCTCAGCTTCTAAAAGCCCGATTGACAAAAATTCTTTCGTGGACCGATATCGCACCTGTCGATAAACATTTGAGAATATTTTCTTCTTATCATAATGCATGGTTCCTTCACCAGACCGCGTAAATGTCTATCTAATTTCTGTCATTATCTCAGCCTCTAAAAGTCGGATTTGAAAAATTACTTCTTTGTTAGATAGCGTCTCCGGTGTAAAATGTTTCTCAAGTACAAAATTTTCAAGTAATGCATAGACTTTCCGCTAGGGGGCGTAAAGGTAAATTGCGTTTTCTGCGTTATTTCTGCTTCTAAAACTCCGAATTTGAAAAATTCTCTCTGCACCGGATACAGCTCTTGATAGGAAATTCTCAGCATATAATTTCTAATATTTGATAAAGAATGGTTTGGCCACCAGGGGCGTAACAGTTAATTTCTGCGTCTGATGTATTTGCAGTAAAATCTGAGCTCCTGAAAAATCGATTGAAAAAATTCTTTCATGGACCGATACCGCTCACATCGACTTTTTAAAATAATGCATGTCTTTTCCTCCAGTGGGCGTAGATGCATATCTTATATTTGTCGATATCTCTGCTTCTAAGAGCCCGATTTGACAAATTCTTTCTTTGTTGGAGAGAGTTTGCGCTGCGAAATGTTTCTCATATAATTTCAAATTTTTCTTAACGCACAAGCCTGCCACTAGTGGGCGTAAGTTGATGTTTCCGTTTACAGCAATATCTGCGGGATTAAAAACCCGATTGAAAAACTTCTTTCTTCGGTCAGATTCTGTTTTCCATACCGGTTCCATTGATTTTGGAATAGCTTTGGTAAATTTAATTCGCATCAGAACGGATTCAAAAGACGTGCTCATTACACCCGAAAATTCGGTGTCATCTTTCTTGTCTTCAAATCTTAATAGAAAGTCCATCGTAGAAACTGCATTTCACGGGGAAAAACCGGTTGTAACTGGTGTGGGCCTGACCATCATCATGATCATATGTAGAGGATTTTAGGAAGGGAGTGTCTGACCCCTGGTCTTAAACAACCCTTAGATATAGGAAGCTAGGAGATTTGGGCTAGAGTACCCGATAGGAAAGTGACACGGAAGTGAAGTAGAAAGGGGGAGGAAGACGCCCTCATTTATTACCGAAGAGCCAATACCCGGGGTCCGACGGCTTAACGTGCCCATCCGACGCACGGCGGATATTTAGTGGATCGAGCGTTCGTACTTGCTTGTGATCGAACCTGAGGTCCTTTCCACGGCAGTCACGAACGTTGCCCACTAGGCCACCCGCGGCTGGTGTGGGCCTGACCAAAATCACCTGGAGAGAAAATCCCAGTGCGCAAACTGCGAAGGGGTGTGACGTCATGGTGAGAGGGCCATCATAATCCATCTCTGCAGAGAGATCAAAGGGCAAACGTAAAGGTAATGCCGATATTAGCTGCGCGTTCATGCGGCATTGAGCTTTCGGTAGTCGTGCACGTGAGTTAGCGTTTTTATGCAACATGCTTGGAAAATATTGGGTGCCTTTATGTAGATCTAATTACATAACACATCAAAAGCCACTGTTTTCAGCTTTCCTGAAGGTGAAAGCCTTCGAAGAAAATGGATTTCTTCCGTACGAATAAAGAATTAAACCCACCGTGAATTCAAAGGTTAGTTAAGCCTAATTGGCCTCATGTTCTTCATGTTCTGCTTCCGTTGTAAATACGACTATAATTTAGTGAATTGTTAGTCGTTATTTTCATTGAAGGGGAAAGAATTTAAGGGCTAGCCTTCCGATTATCAGCTCATTATTTGTTGTGGCTTAAATAATGATATTACTTACCATTCAAAATTTCATTTCTATAAAATAAATGCTATTTTTCTTTACAAAATTCAGTTAGTAGTGCCCAAATTGAAAAAAAATCCGAAAAAACAAAGGTGTACAGATATTATCAGCGCATCAAGTACTGAGGTTAACCAGGCAAAGAAACTGGCAATAGATAATTAATAATCAACATTTCATTTCCGTAAAACAAATGTTATTTTTCTTCACAAAATTGCTGTGTATCAGTGTCCTACTTAAAACAAGAGTTCGAACGAAATGTACAGAACTACTTGATGCGCTGATAATCTGAAGGCTAGTAGCTCAAAGAAAAGTTTATTGGAATGTCTATCAAATGTATCCGAAAGTTTGGAATGTGTCCGAAAGAATTCACTTATATCGTTAAACTTCAGCACGATCCCTAAAGTTTACTGGCTGATAAGTTAAAATGTATGTATGTACATATATACGCTGGTGTGCAAAAATTAAGGATGAAGAGGAGAAATTAGCATAACAGCCGAACGAGCAGGCAGAACGGACCGAAAGACCACTCAGGAGATAGACTAGGGTTCGGTACGATAGGGCATGCGCATATATGCAGCATGACGTGGAGGGGGGGGGGGGGAGTCGGAAGGGTATAAAGCACACGGGCGGTGTACGCTAAGCAATTCATGTGGGGCCGCGGGTAGCCTAGTGGGCAACGTCCGTGACTGCCACGGAAAGGACCTCAGGTGCGAACGCCCCATTCACTAAATATCCGCCGTGCGTCGGATGGGCACGTTAAGCCGTCGGACCCCGGGTACTGCCCCCCCGGTAATAAATAAGGGCGTCTTCCTCCCGCTTTCTACTTCTCTTCCGTGTCCCTTTCCTATCGGGTACTCTAGCCCAAATCTCCTGGCTTCCTATTTCTAAGGGTTGTTTAAGACCTGGGGTCAGACACTCTCTTCCTAAAATCCTCTACATATGATGATGATGATGCTA
Source organism: Macrothele yani (assembly GCA_039090855.1). Lineage (NCBI taxonomy): Eukaryota > Metazoa > Arthropoda > Arachnida > Araneae > Macrothelidae > Macrothele > Macrothele yani. The sequence continues at coordinate 130,687,637 of CM076995.1, read as the reverse complement.
AGCAATTCGGTGAAAGCTATTGCACGGTGTACATCGGTTCGGACGGCGTCGAGTTGCTGCCACCGTGTGATATGACCAACAGGCAATCCAATAGGCGACATCTGGATGACTTTACCCGAGGTCGCGTCATTGGAAAGTTGGAAGAAGGTCGAAGTGTGACTAGTGGGGCCGAGGAGTTCTGGATCGCTCACAGCATCGTTTCACGAGCTTGGAGAGCATTTCAAACGTCAGGAACAGCTGTCTGAGAGTTTAGCAGTGGTCGTCCACGAACAACCACGGCGGCGGACGACCGGTATATTGTTCTACAGGCAAGAAGAGACAGACGGCAGACAGCGGGAGAAATTGCAAGGCACATGCAACAGACCACTGGACGTCCGTTATCGCGTTTTACCGTGGCCAGGAGGCTGTACAAAGGTAGTCTATTTGCACGACGACCAGTACGGTGTGTGCCGTTAACCCCTGCTCATCGGAGACGGCAGTTTCTGTGGTGCCAGGAACACAAGAACTGGGCACATCAGCAATGGGGTCGAGTTCTCTTTACGGATGAGAGCCGATTTAGTCTGACGAGCAATTCTGGACGTATACACATCTGGAGAGAGCAGGGAACACGCAATCACACCTCCAACATCATCGAAAGGGACCGGTTTTGAGGTGGCGGAGTTCTCGCTTGGGGCGTTATCAGGCTTGGTAGCCGTACTGACCTCCACATCTTCCAAGGAGGTTCAGTCGTGTCCGCTATTGTACCGAGGTTCTCCTGCCTCACGTGCGTCTGTTTAGAGGTGCTGTGGTCCTGAGTTCCTCTTCATGGACGACAACGCTACACCTCATCGTAGAGTGGTTGTCACAGAGCTGTTGGAGAGTGAAGATATTCAACGCACGGATTGGCCTGCAAGGTCCCTGGACCTAAATCCAATCGAACACGTGTGGGACCTTCTCGGGAGACGCTTGGAAGCACGTCACCAGCCGCCAGCAACGATTCCGTAGCTGCGGTTGGCGCTACGAGAGGAATGGACCGCGATGTCTCAACAGCTCCTTGACAACCTCGTCCTCAGCATGGACAGACGTTGTAAATCCTGCAACGCAGTCAAGGCAAAGCTGGAGGCAAAACAAAAGATCCCAACAGAAGCAGAAGAATCATTATCTGAAAGTTCAGATTCATCTTGAAACAAGTCTCTGTACATATATTTTTATTTGTAAAAACCTCAGTGTACATTACATTTAAGTAGTTTTTTCAAATACCTTTTTTTTTTCATTGATCATTGGTAATTTATCTGAAAGTTCAGATTCATCTTAAAACAAGTCTCTGTACATATATTTTTATTTGTAAAAACCTGAGTGTACATTAATTTAAGTAGTTTTTTCAAATACCTTTTTTTTTCATTGATCATTGGTAATAGGTGATCATATCCCCTACTAAAGACCGGATTTTTCTCGGCAGCCGCCTGTCACATGGACGTTTCTGTCTTCTATCCAGTTGTGCTCTAAGCTACCTTTTTAATAAAGTGCCTTTGTATTCTTTGGATTCCTTGTTTGGACGGTTTTGCTCACTTGTCTCATATTCTTACATCTTTGGGATCTTATCGTATGATTTGAGTCGATGTGGAGCACTTCTGCACGACGTTTATACATTCGAAAAACCGTCTCGTCCTTAATTTTTGCACGCCAGTATACATTCATGGGCTTACAATTTTTTTAAGTTAGTGAATGTACAATTTAATTTAAATTAAGTTGTGGTATAGAGATTGAGGTTCGGATAAGAGAACTATGAACTTGAATTGTCTACATTGAACTCTTTTGCAAAGCAGCACTTTAATTCCTAGTTACATTCATTGTAACATGTGTAAGGATAGTTTCAGAAATATTGGCAGTGAAACGTTCCTCTCTTGGCAGTGAAGCGTTCTTCCTGCAAGAAGAACATCGTGCAAAAAAGCAAGTACTTATGCATAATGAAAGAACACATTTATTGATGTATGTGTTTTCCGCTTTTTAGGAGTCTGTTAACGTGTTAATTGGTATCTTCAATATCGTTACAGATATTGAAAAATGAAAAAAAAATGTGACATTCAGATTTTCCAGCATAAAATTTGCAGTGTTATGTGCATAGATTGGAAGATATCCAAATTAATACATTCCATGTTCATTTGAAAAAGAAGTTTTTCCTAAATGATTCTAATTTATAATTATAATTTTTTTAAGTTCTAGAAGTATTTGTGAACGCATCTTACCGTATTTTCAGTAAATATACTCACTAAATCGGATATTTGCTTTCGCGTCCGTTACGTAATTAAGGAAAAATCTTTTGTTTTCTTCCATTTTTAATGAATCGAACGCGAAGGGAATTTCTAAAAGTTTTAAGTGAAATGATTATGTTCATACAGTCCTACCAATTTGCCATTAAAGCACTTATAAAATCTTAGTTGCAAAAATGCTTAACGTAAAATGCTAGGCTTTTCACGTTATGCGTGAAAAAGCTTATGTTTGTGCTCCTTTAGTCAAATTGCAAACAAAAGGAAAAATTTCCTGAAATATTTAGTTTCAAGATCCGTACATGAAATTATTTCCCAGCACAAGAGCAAAACTTTGGAATTCTCCAATTTACAGGTATCATTGCTGTAAACTGAGAGAAAAAAAAATGAAAGCTAAAGATGTAATCTTTCGATGCTATCTAAGGATAAAAATTACAGAGAAAAAACCCATGGTCGATTTATTGCTGTGTGCGCAGATTGTCTAGTATCGCACTCAAGAAATTATTTCTCTGCGTAAACACCGCGTTACTTCGTCGGCGCTTTCAGGAGCGAAGAGCTCGAGGCTCGAGTCGGTCGACCCACTAGCTCTGACTTCACAGACCAGTTCGGAGGCTTTCTTAATATTCAGGGTTTTTTGGCCTGACTCAGTAGAAGTTACGTATTCATTTGCATTCAAACAGTACACGCTTCACTCGCCTATGCTGTTCGCTCAAAATGTTGAAATAAAAAAGGCCGAAATCAAAATATCTTGCTGATAAAGTGAAACTTTTAGACGATGTTGATCAAGGACGAAGAAGAAAGTTGTGGCTTTAAAGTATTAAAATGGCAGCAGCTGAAAGACAAAAGAAGTCTCAACGTTGATGAAAGCGTTATGATCACTGATTAACCTACAGAGAATGATGACATCTCGGAAAGTGCTATAAAGTGTAGTGAAGAACCTACAGTAAAAATGAAGAAGCTATCAAAAAACCTTTACATGATGAAAAGCTAAAAACATTCCATATGATTCGACGAAGATTACAGTTGTGTTGTAAACATCGAAAAGAATCGATTTTGCAAACATCGAAAACAATCGATTTTGCAAACATCGATGTTTATAAAATTGTGAAACGTTTTATAAGAAATTTGCACAAGGCAGAATTACGGAATTTTTTACAGATTAAAATAAATATCATTAGGAAAATGAATAGAAGTAAGCTTTAGCCTTCGCTTCCGTCTCTTCATTAATTTGTATATTCAGACAATATATTCAATTTTTACAAATATATGTATGAAAAAAAACATTTAAACTCATTTACGAAAAGTTTCTACTCAAAAGCTCAATTACATTTTACGGTCGCTGATACGTACCTGACGACATCCTGGTTGCGTGGCCTCACAGCCGGGATGATTTACACTTGTTCGCCAACGAACTATCATCCCAGTTGCCAACTATCAGGCTCAAGATAGAGTTTGAAAATGATAATTGTTTACCATTTCTGAATATTCTTATTAATAAGAATTATAATTGTAACTGTATCATTACTAATGTATATAGAAAACCTTGTCATTCCCTAGTTATTATTCCATTTTTCTCATCACATCTAAAACAACACAAGTTGTCAGCTTTGTTCTTTTTGTTCAGAAGAGCGCACTCACATTCGTCAACTCCCCAACTCCTACAACAAGTAGTTAAATACATTTTTAATTTAGCTGAGCAACACGGATATCCTAGATACTTGACTAGTCGGGTATTTAATAAAGTTAAATATGCCCTGAATACTACTTTGTCAAGAGACTCTAAACGTAACACTAAATATGTGGGCTCAATGCAGTACAATCCACTTTTAACAAGAATTTTATCACACCTTTGCAAACAACATGATGTCAAGTTTGGCTTACAATCACGAAACCTTTTTTCAGTAGTTCGTAAAGATCATAAACAATGCTGTAGTAGGGATCAATGGCGTATTTACAACGTCCCGCTACTTCAGGCAACCACAGGACAAATTGCCTCAAATTGTTTGGGTTCCACAAAACGTAATCTTGGATTAAAGATTAAAGAACATAAATACAACATTAAAGCAGTGTTTTGGTGAAAAAAAAAATTTGAATTTAATTCATTTTGGGCATATTGAATTGTATTTTCTTATTTATTAAACACGGGTTGCTATTATTTATGCTAGTATTGAAATTCATATGGAAATTATAGAAAAGTTAAATTTGGGAGATGGGTGGATGCATTTCGAAACAAAAATATTTTCTAAGTACTAGAAAAGGCCATGAACATCCTAAACAAAAATGCATCTGAAAGTTTACATTCCACAAGAAGTTATTGGAAAGTTTGCGTTGTTTGTGTTCAAGCAGAGTTGAGTCACCTGAAAGTGCAAAAATAAGTGGATATTGTTGCATGTGTATGAAAATGTGTCACTATAAGTCATACGATAAAATGTACTCGTTCAATAACAACTTGTGGAGGCGGTGAAAGTCAATTTAAAAAGGTTAGGACAAAAATTGCAGTTATGAAAAAACCTTATAATACCAGGATTCGGATTGATAGCCTTAGTCAAGCTAAGGGGGAGTACATGGGACCAAGTCATGGAAGACAACAGCACACAAAAATTTTTCACACTGCACTCATTTTGAACTTTTTTTTTGAAAGGCTACTGCCTGTATTTATTATTTTTCTTTAAAAACTTAACCAGTTAATTTTAATGGACAAACAGATGGTATTTCCTTTTTTCTTGTTTGCTTAAACACAGCAGTATAAAACAGAATCTCAATTTACTTTCTATTTCTATTTGGCCACTGGCCTTATGAACAGCACAACTTTACATATTTCAACACAGTTGGTTTGAACACTAGGCATGCATCCAAAATTATACCATGATTCACATAGCTTAAAAAAAAAAATACTGGATTATTTTTAATTCTACAAGGTGGACAAATTCTGTTCTTTTGAAACGTACTCTCTTCTCTCTCACCCAGTTAGCTCAATGACCAATTTACAATTTTACACTTATTGATTTAAATTTAAACACTCTTAGCAAACTCCGCAATCTCCCAGACCAGATTCAAAGACTTCAATTAAATTTACAGTTATTTTAAGAGCCACAAATTATACTTTAACAAATCTACTATCAGCAAGTAAACAAACCAAGTAAATTATCCTCAAAACAGAATTTACACTGAGCACAAGCATTAATTAACATTACATAACCTATAGAACTACCCTGAATGAACCTACTTCACTTATAAAGAAACCTCACTAACTAATCTTAAAAATTATCACTATTCATAACATCAACATAATTCAGAAATTCAAACAATCTTCTTGCACTAGCTTGCTCATAAAAATCACCTCACTCTGCACTTCACATAATAGCTCAGGATACTTAATAACTCTATACTGTAAACAAAAGCTCAAAATACCAATTAACTAAATTTCCAAACTAAATATCAAGTTCACTAACACCAACAACCAGAATTTAGAATTTTCATCCCTAGCACTACAGCAAATCATAAACAAATAAATTTAGATACTTTAAATCACCAAACAAACTTGAATTTAACACCTGCAGTGAATTACTGAGGTAGCGGTGAGGCAAATACTCCCAGTTCAGACACTACCCTGGGTTTTGAGAACCAACACAGGAAGAAAATACCAAGTCAGGCTGAAGGCGTGAAATTGGGTCGTGAATCCACTTTCAGCCTATGCAAAGGGAAAGAAAAAAATCCTCAAGTGTGACACATCATCATCAGGCACAGAATTTCCTCTAACATGATCTCACCACATTTCTTGAAGCAACGCTCGACCGACCCTCGCTGGCAGTACATATCTCCGTGAGCAGCGAAACTACTGGGGGGTTTGAAGACAAGTTTTCCCCAAAAACCACGTCTTCAAGGATCTCCCCCTTTTCGAACCAATGCATGATCCCACCTTGATCAACCACGCCTGCAAGAGCCTGTCGTACTTCAACCCTAAATACTCCAGGCACATCTGGCCCAGAACTAACACAACTATATCGCAGGAACAATTCACTTATCTCTGTATCATCATCATCATCATCATCATTGTCAACCATTATCAATCCACTGCTGGACGAAGGTCTCCCCAAGTTTCCTCCACAACGGTCTGTCTTGTGCCAGTCTCCTCCATGTCACCTCTGTATATATCCCAAGAAATTCTAAATCACAATATCCACATATATCCCAGGAAAATTCACTTATCTCTCTATATCCCAAGAAATCCTAAATCACTATATCCACATATATCCCAGGAAAAATTCACTTATCTCTCTATATCCCAAGAAATTCTAAATCACAATATCCACATATATCCCAGGAAAAATTCACTTATCTCTCTATATCCCAAGAAATCCTAAATCACTATATCCACATATATCCCAGGAAAAATCACTAGCAAGGAAATTCTTCTGCACCATGGCAATGCGCAAGTCCACTTCAGACAATAACACTGACCATTTACATAACCCACTAAATATTTTCACCTTATTGAAAATTAAAATTACATTTAGACTTTTAACCTTATAGTAAAAACAAGAAAATTTAGGCCAAAGAAAAGAACAATTAATACTGGAACTGGTGAGCAAAAGTGTGTCTTCTCAACCCATGATGTTCATTCTTTTTGTGAAATACTAAACTTGAGAACAAAAAAATACTTTAACATCTATTCTGCACATATCGCATCCTGGTGAAAATTCCCTACTCAGAGCCCTCTGCCCTAGGACAAGTTTCCTGCTTGCCCTAAGATCACCCCTTTCCAATGGGAGATTAACACTCATCTGGAGCATGTAAAATACTGGTCCTCAATTAACACTCCTACCAACTCAATTTCGACACCCAACATTCCAAGAATGTAAACAGCACTTTAGGTTTCCAATTTCATCACACTATAATATGTTCCCAAAATTCCAATATAAATCATCCCATAATTTATCTTCACTCAAAAAAAAATAACTCAACGCTGTAAAAAGGCTAGAGAAAAAATGTTTACAATTATTTTATCACCCATGACATCACAATAACACTGTCCCTCAATTATCACATGCCCAACTAAACTATTATCGATGCACCAAAATTCACTGTGCCCAACTATTAAACTAAATTTTTCCGATACATCAAAATTTACTGGCCTGGGAAGTTGCTAAAATACCAGACATGACAGCACAAAAAAAAAACATAAATGAAAGCATTTTCAACTCCCCTCTCTTTTTTTTCTTTCCTTGTTTTCTGAATTCGTACCTGAGTAACTAATACATTTTAATTTTGAAAGCTGAACGACGACACAGCCAAAATCAGAGGGAAAAAAAAAAAACTTGCTCTTTTTCTTTTTGTTTCTTATGCTCAGCTCGAAGTTTAGGTACCCTGCGTGGGATGTTATATATCAATACGAAAAGATATGAACTAAAACATTACCTTCGAGCTGGCGTTCTTTTTTTTTTCTTCTTCTTTTTCCTTTTCACCATAGTTTACAGTCCTGGCACAACCACATTCTCGTTAGAATTTCTTTTCTCTGTTTTCTTCCTCCCAGTTCCCTTCCTTAAACGGTTAATAGCCGAGGTAACCATTTTCGAAACCTCGGGATGAGATGGAACCTTTGAGGCAGGCCTCCTTTTCGGAGTATCATCCGAGGGTGAAGCTGTAGAGGCTGGGCCCATTCTTTCCGGAATTTCCATAAGGGAGAAGGCATGTCCCCCTTCAGCCAAGAATTTTCCATTAACGACAATGTCCCAGCCTGCCGCCATTTTGTTCTTCAGGGCGAGGTTCCCGGCTGGCGGAATGCCGCTTTAACTGCGTTCTACATCGTAAAAATTTTCAATAGTCAGCCCAGATCCAGAGTGTCTCCTTGTGGTGGACTGGTGGTCAGCAAAATGCTGCCATGGAAAAAACTCTTTTTTCTCTGTGGTTCTCTCCCGCCAAAAGGCGAGGAGAAAAAACTCCGCCGTCCCCTCTTTCTCTGACGTCCAGCAACAAGACAAGAGCAAAAGTGACTCTCAACGGATAAAAACTCTGGGGTGCTTGAAACCGCTGACCCCTCTCATTGGTCGAAACTTCAGCCTAGCAACTCACGACTCTCCAACGGAATCTTCACTCCCACGCCTCGAGTGACCTCTGACCTTCACACGTGCAGACCCAGGCTCTTCTTGACCCTGGGGTCTAAAAATAGATTTCGTTGCTGAATTCCCTACCCCAAAGTCAGTTAAATCAAATATTATTCTTTTTTTTTTTTTTTTCCAACATGAAATTTTGTTTTCCTGGTTGTGATTAAGACAAGCGAATTTTGCGCATGAATTCCCCTGCCTTTCAACCAGGAATTTTCTTCTAACGTATGTCATGGAAGAAAATTTTTTGCCTTAATTAATCTCTGATAAACCAACAGAAAGATTGATCAGGTCTCTCTGAAATTCACCAGAGGTTAAAATTTTCGCCATGACAGCAGGCATGTATTGCACATCCCTAGCCAAATATGCACTCCACGACAATCTTAATCCAGATTGGAGTAATGCAAGAATTATCCATACTCCTAGCAACCTAAGGGACCTATTAATAAGCGAAAGTGTGTATACATATACACAGTGTGGCAAAGAATTTTTAAGACTGGGTCTGTAAAATGAAATAGAAACAAGAAATTATAATTTGTTTTGGTTTGTTATTCAAAATAAGTCACTCCGGCTTCAATACACTTGTTACAGCGATTTAATAATGATTCGAATGCCTGTTCCAGTTCACTTTGCGGAATTGCCTCCAAAGCACGAGTCGAAGCTGTTTGTGCGGTCGAAATATCATCAAAATAACACCCTTTTAACGTCATTTTAAGTTTAGTGAATAAAGAAAAGTCGCGGGGTGCTAAATCAGGCGAATATGGTGGATGATTCAACACACAGATGTTATTTTTCGCCAAAACTCTACGAACAAGAAGTGAGGTGTAACTGGTTGCATTATCGTGCAAAAACACCAACTGTTTTCATCCCGATATTCTGGACGAATGCGACGAGTTCTGCCCATCAAACGCCTCAAAACATTTAAATAAAACTCACCAGTAATTGTTTGTCCACTTTGAACAAATTCTTTGTGGATAATGCCCTTACTATCGAAGAATGTAATGAGCATTGTTTTGATTTTCGATGGAACTTTTCTTGTTTTTTTGGCTTGTGGTGAGTTTTTTGACTTCCATTCCGCACTTTGTCGCTTTGTTTTAGGATCATATTGAAAACACCATGTTTCATCACCTGTAACAATCGATTTTAAGAAGTTTGGATCATTTTCAGCGGCTGAAATGATGTCTCTGCAATGTGCACTTCTCCTTGATTTTTGTTCATTGGTTAACGTGTGTGGAACAAATTTAGCACAGACTTTTGTTTTGCCCAAATCTTCATGCAGGATGGTTCGAATCGTTTTGTTTGTTAATATTTAAAGACTCTTCCATCATTCTTAGTGACGCACATCGATTGTTTTCCACGAAATCACGCCCTTTTTCAATAATCTCAGGTGTCCTAGATGAACTTGGTCTTTCAGTATGCTTATCATCTTCTAGCGTGTCTCTTCCATCCGAAAAACGTTTGTGCCACAGGAAAACATTTGATCTACTTAAACAAAACTCACCGTAAACTTGTTTCATCATTTGGTACGTTTCCGAGGCACTTTTACCAAGTTTTGCGTTAAATTTAATAACAGCTCTTTGTTCCATCTTAATAGTTCAACAAGAAAAAAAAAATTACTTCTCTAATGAACGGCCGTTTTGTTTGAGTTACTTTAACAACTGCGCAGTACTTTTGGCAGAAAGCAAGCAGATGGTCACGGTTTATAACGCATTCGTGATTACACTGGTGGCGCCACCCTAGGCTGAAATCTAGCGCCAGTCTTAAAAATTCTTTGACGCACTGTGTAGAAGCTTCCAGTGTACAATGTTGTAATGAACATAGCCCCTATGAATTGCACAATGCATGGAAATCACTAATTAAATCTGTTAACTTTAAATTGTAACTTTTACTTAGAATGCTATGCTCGCCCCACCCCACCCAACCTCATTCTTCAGTCATTGCAATATGTTTTTCCTCATTTACCATTAAGAATGCTGTGTACGCAACTATTTGACGCATGCAAAATGTTATTGGCTCTTGCGCCTCTCAATGCTTCCCACAATGCCATAATCTATGCTATATATAGATTGAATGCGTTTTTGTTCAATACATCTGAGGATGAGGTAGCCGTTGCCTCGAAAGTGCTCATGTACATATGGTTTTAATTGTATATATTTTTCATCCTTCATCATTAAATCGTGCCAAAGACGGTAATTTTTTCGTATCAGCGATTCATTCTTGCACGAGTCTTCAAACTTCATTGATTACATTTTACGGTATTTTTCATTTTATTTGATTAAGTTTTTACAATTTAAGTTCATTACTATTTAACGAATTTTCTTTAAAACGAAGTATTTAAGTGGAACGATGGGACTTCGTTAAATAGAGACTCATCTGTATATGAATACAATATTGTATATCTGGTGAGGTAAATGCCAACTTTTGGCGGAAATCGGCAGCTTTTCACCATTGCTTACAGCCTCCACTTCTGAACCTCTTCAAAAATTTTATATTAGTTTGATGATTTCTCTCTGCCGCTTGAATCTAGGGCTCCGTAGAACCGAAAATCTTAAGATAAAATAATTCGAAAACCTAGTATTTTCTTCAGAATATTGTACCAAAAGAAAGAGAGAGAGAATAAAGCACTTAATGTTTGGAGAATTTCTGCAAATTTCCATTCTCTTAATAATTTTCAATGTAAGAAGTTTAAGGTGCCCACTTGCCAAACAGTTAAGATCAATACTCTCACTACAAAAGATTCTGGTATTTCTTCGAGTTCTGAGTAGGATTCTTAACTGTGACGACATAATTTTTAATTCTGAGCTGCATAGAACTCAGAAATGAGCTGAAAATTTATACAAGTTCAGAAACATGGGAGAAAACAAAACAACCGCAAAAACTCAAATGCTGGTATGTTTTTCAATGCTGTGAAACGGGAGCGAAAGACCTTGACCGTGACAATGGTGCTAGCTAGCATTCATAAAATAATAATTAAAAAACACATGTGGAATGACACCTATATTTCACGCAACAAATATGCAGTTTCAGCGGAATCAATGAAAAATCAATAAAAAACCCCTCAAAGAATCCTTGTCGCCATACGACTTTAAATCAAAATAGAGAAACGTAAAGAATCTGACACAGCACGAGTACGCCTTTTTTAAAAAAGAAAAAAAAAACGCAAGTTGGCTCTTAGCAGCCATAGGAAATTCCATTACTGAGAACAGAATTCTTCTTTCGAACTCTAAAGAAACCATAAGGGAAATTCTCACGCTCTTCATTCCTGGAGGAATGCTATAATCGTGCCACCTGGTTACTTGATAAAGTACATATGTGTGAATGTATTATACACATGTATATTACTGACGTGAAATCACGCTTCGCTCTGAAATCCGAAGAATCACTATTTCGATTTTTGGCAACGGAAAATGAATTCCTCGGAGACGCTGTTTGGATAAAGTGTCTCTGTTACCGAAGCTGTCAAACACCCTACTACGCAATTAGTAGAACATCAGGTGTTGATTTGTAGTTATGCATTCAACTAATCACACAAAGCATTCTCATCCCAATGCAGATAGTAAGTTTCTTCTTTCTTTTCCTTATAAAGATTTTCATTAGAATATTTTTTAGGTATATGCATGCCATAAAATTACATATGTTATGGTTTCGTTTGTTGACAAGACATTTCCTATTCTGTGTCAGATCGGAAAAGTTTGTGTGTGTGTGTGTTGGTTAGAGCCCAAGTGTAGCCTTGATTTCGCTTAAGTTTTCTGCTTTTTCTGAATTACAGGTTTTGTGTTAGGTGTCATAAATATAATACATACTTACATTTGCCGCAACATCTCCGTTTACAGAAGATGAATTGGAGTTATTCTTTTTGGTTCAGGTACAGGCAAGCGTGGAAAATATTTGTAAAATATGCCTCGCTTTTCGGGATGTACTGTAATACTTCCAGTTAGGGTAAACATACTTCTGTATTTATCATGAAATGGTTTCTAAAGACATATTAGGAAAATTCCTTTTGAATCCACTGAATCTAATCATGCCTAAGATTTTTATTCTGTATATTTCAACTTTTCGGGGGTGCACAATATTTTAATATATTTACATAGTTATATACACAACTAAATGCTTGTCGGCATTTTTCACGGCATCTCTTCTATTCTTTTCTTTTTAAAAAGAATTGTATGTGTATGTGAAGTGTGGAGATGAGATATCCAGGGAAAGAAAGCAGTGGATTATGTCCTAGATTTAATGCTAATTCAAAAAGCAATTTTTTTTGCTTAATTTTAATGTTTCCGTACCTTTGTGGGCGGTTCTGTTAATTTGGTGATATTTGGGGACTTATTCTTTTTGCATCTATGACATAGCAGAAACCCATATTCAACTAGGTCTTTGTGGAAGTGAGTAAATGCAGAGTTTTGTTGGTCCTTGATAAAGTCAAGGCAACACTTTCTACACTTTCTGCATCCCTGTTTTTTTCTTTCTCCCTGCTCGTTGACTTTGGCGTTTTTTATTTTTATATGTTTTTTTATTCCTGTTGTAGTTGTATCGGCTTTGTATGAATGAGTATATATATATAGCCGATCTCTCTCTCTCTCTCTCTCTCTCTCTCTCTCTCTCTCTCTCTCTCTCTCTCACTATCTCTCTCTCTCTCTCTGTCTAAAATTATATGTATCATATATATTGCTAGCGCCCGAATCCACTGCGTTCTTTCCCTGGATAGGTCATCTCTACACTGCACATACAAAAGAATAGAACAATATATTATATATATATATCATCATTGTCAACCATTATCAATCCACTGCTAGACGAAGGTCTCCCCAAGTTTCCTCCACAACGGTCTGTCTTGTGCCAGTCTCCTCCATGTCACTTCCGCATACTTTTGAATTTCATCCACCCATCTTCCATGTGGTCTTCTTCTGGGTCTTTTCCTGTCCCTTGGAATCCAATCTAAAATTTCGGCTATCCATCGATGGTCTGTCCTTCTGGCAGTATGTCCAGCCCATTGCCATTTCAGGGATTTAACTCTGATCATGATGTCTTCCACTCTTGTCATTTTTCGGATCCACGAGTTCCTCTTCTTATCTCTCCTGGTTACACCAAGCATACACCTCTCCATGCTGCTTTGAGTTGTCTGCAGCCTTTGTATGTCTCTTTTAGTTAAGGTCCACGTCTCTGCACCATACGTAAGCACTGGAAGGATGCATTGATCAAACACTTTTCTTTTAAGACAAAATGGCATATTGCTCTTGAAAATTATGCTGTTTCTTCCAAAAGGTCTCCAGGCAAGTTTTATACGCCGATTAATTTCTTCATCAATGTGACCCTCACTTGATATCTGCTGTCCAAGATAAACGTATGTGTCTGTTATCTCCAGCTTTTCTCCATCAATCGATAAATCTTCATTTCTTGTAAAAGCATTGAACATCACTTTTGTCTTCTGAAAGTTCATTTTTAATCCCACTTCTTTACTCTTGGCAGCAAGTTCCTGGATCATACTCTGCAGCTCTGGTGGGGTAGTTGCAAAAATGACTACGCCATCAGCAAAACGAAGGTGGGTTAGATAATCTCCATTAATCTTTATCCCTTTGTTTTCCCAGTTCAGTGATTGAAATGCATTTTCCAATGTGGCATTAAAGAGCTTCGGAGATATGGTGTCACCTTGTCTCACTCCTTTTCCAATTTTTATGTGTGTTGTATTTTCAAACAGCCGAATCTTTGCACTTGCATTTTCATAGATGTTATTACTAATATTAATGTACGCATCTTCAATACCGCAGGATTTCAGAGCCATTGTAACTGCTGATGGTTTCACCGAATCAATGGCTTTTTCATAATCGATAAAAGCCATGCAAAATGGAAGTTCAAATTCCCTCGCTCTTTCAATTAGTTCTTTCAGTACGTGGATATGATCTATTGTGCTGTAGCCACTCCTGAATCCGGCTTGTTCTCTCGGTTGAGCCATGTCCAGTGTCACCTTCAAGCGGCGTGAAAGAACTTTAGTGAAGATTTTATAAACCACTGATAGGAGGCTGATAGGTCTGTAGTTCCAGAGATCCTTAATGCCACCTTTTTTATGTAGCAAGATCATTGTAGCATTGTTCCGATCCTCAGGAATCTTCCCTTCATTAAGGCATCGAGTGAAAATTTGGGCGATTACTGTTTCGATTTCTCCACTTGCTTCTTGTATGATGTCTACAGTAATTCCATCTTCTCCTGGAGCTTTTCCCCGCTTCATGTTCTTGATTGCATGTGCAACTTCTGCTGGGAGGACTGGAAGAACTCTGGTACTGGTACCTTTCATGATGTCTGGAGTACATGCATCATCCCTTTCATATAATTTGGAGTAGAAATCCTTCACTCTTGTCAAAATTTCGCCTCTATTTCTTGTTACAGAACCATCTTCTTTTCTCAGTGCCATAATCTGTTTTCTTCCCTTACTGAGATGTACCTTTACTATCTTTAGGCATTGGTTGTGTTCAATTGGTTTCCTCACTAGTTCACAGTTGAATTTCCTTACGTCTTCAGGGATACTTTTTCTTACTGTCTTGCATAGCTCTATATATTCCACTTTGGAAGTCACATCTTCTTTAGTTGTCCTCACCTCTCTTCTTTTTTGCATCAACATTTTGGTTTTTCCTGATAATTTGTTCACATGCAACTTGTTCTTAGACCCAGCTAATTTTGTTGCTGTTTCCATAAGAGCTTTGGTTACTTTTCTGTTAACTTCAGAAATATCCACTTCTTCCGATGTTAGGCTTTCTAAAGCAGAGAATCTGTTCTTCAGTTCCAACTTGAAGGTATTATGGTGTTTTTTAAGGTTGGTTATGTCAATACATTTTGTTTGTCTTATGAGCTTGCCACGTTCAAGTTTAGTGTTGAGGTGCATCTTACATCTCACCAATCTATGGTCACTACCTGTGTTGAACTTGTTTAGCACACAGCATTCTTCTATGACGAATTTTTTGTTACACATAATAAAATCAATTTCACTTGTCGTCCCATTTGGATGTCTCCCTGTCCATTTCCTGTGTGGCTTTTTCTTGAAAAAGGAGTTCAAGATGAAAACCCTTCTGCCTCTGCAAACTCTACGAGAGTATTTCCACGCTGGTTTCTGTAGCCGTGACCGAATTTACCTACTGAAGTTTCATTCTGTTGCCGTTGCCCTATTTTTGCATTGAAATCTCCCATAATTATCTTCAAGTTCTGCTTACCTTTATTATTTAGATGACGAATTTCCTCATAAAATTCTTCAATTTCTTCTTCAGCATGACTTGTGGTGGGTGCATAAGTTTGAATAATCTGAGCCTGGTATCTTCTCGAGAGTTGGATAACGAGTCGTGCAGCTCTGTCAAAGGAACTTTCAACTTCTACAACTTTATCCTTCAGTTTCTTGTTTATTATAAATCCAACACCACTAGTTCTGCCAGTATCAGTCCCACTATAGTAGAAGAGATGTCCACTTTTCAGTTCAATGAGATCTTCTCCTTTTCTCCTTACCTCACTTAGCCCAACGATGTCCCACTTGATCCTTTGTAGTTCCTCTTCCAATTCAAGAAGCCTTGAATCAGAAGATAGGGAGCGTCCATTATACGTAGCCAAGGTCAGCATCAGATGGCATCCTAGTCCGGTCCTCCGGGGATTCTTAGCACCCTCTGCCTTCATGTCGCACAGGCCGCTGCCTTGGCCAGGTACATTCCAGCTGCCGGAGACTGAGGGCCAAGATTTAAGTTGTGTAGTCATTTTGGAGGGGTTTGGCCATAACTCACCACGCTGGCCAAGCGGGTTGGTGAGTGTGGGATAGTATTTCCCCTAATCCCGATGGTATAGTTATACCGCTATTGGCGGTCATCAGAGCCCCTTTAGTGGGAACAGGATGCACCACGAGAAGGCGGGGTTGACATTTGTCAAGGAGAGGCTGTGATGTTACGCATCACCTGACCTTACATCCCATATATATATATATATATATATATATATATATATATATATATTAAAAACTTAAAACCGATGTTATTAATAAGATGCATACATCAATATTATTAATAACATCTATGAAAATGCAAGTGCAAAGATTCGGCTGTTTGAGAATACAGCACATATACAAATTGGAAAGGGAGTGAGACAAGGTGACACCATATCTCCCAAGCTTTTTAATGCCACATTGGAAAATGTCTTTCAATCACTGAACTGGGAAAACAAAGGGATAAAGATTAATGGTGATTACCTAACTCATCTTCGTTTTGCTGATGATGTAGTCGTTTTTTCAACTACCCTATCAGAGCTGCAGAGTATCATCCAGGAACTTGTTGACAAGAGTAAAGAAGTGGGATTATATATTTCGATGTATCCATCGAAATACATACGGTTACCGAATGCATTTTTTTCCACCAATGAACTCCATGCCTGGAATGCCTTTCGAAAAAATTGTGGTGAACCCACCCAAACCACATTCTCAAGGGAGGACTTTGAGAATGCCCTTCACCCCAACCCCCGCGTTACTAGTTTTATACTGATCGACACAGAAAATGTCGCAGCACAAGATTTTTCTTGGAGCGCCATACAAACTGGAGGGTATGTGTAGACAATCTGATAATGTAAATGAACGCAGTTAAAAATCAATTACGTAATAGGTAAGGGACATAAAAACGCAAAACAGCTTGGCGTAGCTAAGTTCAGCTGTCCTCACCTGCGCGTGTCTATCACTACATCGGAGTGATCTTGGTAGCAAAAGCACGTGTAAAGAGTGAAAATTTCTGTGCCACGTTATCTGAAATCCTATCTCTCCACGGACACCTTTATGAGAGTCTTCATCATAGCGCTTCGTACGGCTGGTTGACCCCTGCGTCGCATTGTCACTGACATGCATCAGGATGCAACATTTGTAAGCGGAATGTGGTGACAGTGTTTGGGGAAAGGTGAAGTACGTCTCCGTAGTGGGACTGGTGCACGTAGGCAGACGTTCGAACGCCTCGATCGTCGCACTCGACGGCAAGCCGTGGCAGTTCAGCAATCCACAGCTGACGACAAACGATTCGGTGTAACAGGTAACAATGGTCATCCCGTATCGGCACGAACTGTGAATCGCAGACTGACTGAGCCAGGTTTGTACTTTTTTCCCGTAGACTATCACACGCCTCAGGGCATCGTCACGCGTGGTTGCAGTGTTACTGTATCATACATGCATGGCTGGTCGAATAGAAGCATATCATATTCAGCGACGAGTCCCGCTTCTGTCTCAGTGCCGACTATCGCCAATTCTGAGTCAGGAGACGAAGTGGTCACCGGGATAATCTTGCTGCCATCCGTGAGCGTCATAGGGCTCCTCAGCCTGGTGTTGTTTTTTGGGTCGCTATCAGTTTCAATAACCGTTCAGCGCTGGTACGCATAGTAATAGTATGTACAATGACAACACGAAGATACGTTGATGAGGTGCTGCAGCCCGTTTTGTTGCCGTATCTCTGTAGTATCCCTGGTGCTCAGTTTACACAAGATAATACCCCTCCGCGCACTGCTAACATGAGCAGACAGTTCTTTCAAGGTATTCAGGTGCTTCGTCCGCCAGCGCGGTTCCCAATAGAGAACTTGTGGGGTCATTGGTAGATGACCTAACGCTCCTTACAGTGTCGATGAATTGTAGACACAGGTCAGCTATCCATGATCAGCGATACTTCAGGACACCATCTGGGAACTTTTCCACTCGATGCCACGCGGTGTTGCCGAATGTGTAGCCCAGCATGGAAATCATACGACATACTAATTATGCCACATTATACTGTCTCCTCACTCATAGCATTCATGAATTATATCGCTTCTTTTCTACCTACTTGTATATAACAATGGTAAGTTTCGTCTCATTGTGGCATCTTCTACATCGAGCAGTGTAATTGGGACCAATGAGCGAAACTGTGACGGTGACAAATCGGGGCTATAAGGAGGATGTCAGCATCATCATCATCATCATCAACCATGAGTACAATTCTCGTAGATGTCTGTTGCCATTTTAACTATATTGTCCCACTGAAGTCTGTTCGTTGCAGAGTGGATCAGTTCTTCAGGAGATTCACCGCACCAGTCTTTAATATCGTCAGCTCAAACACGGTGAGGGCGTCCTCTTGCATTTTTTCTGTTCATTAAGCCAACCACAAATGTCTTTATTTTTCTGTAATTTTTCATTCTGCAGATGTGTTCAAAGAGTCTTAGTTTTAAGGAAGATGAATCATCATACACTGGCGTGCAAAAATTAAGGACGAGACGGTTTTTCGAATGTAACGTCGTGCAGAAGTGCTCCACATCGACTCAAATCATACCATAAGATCCCCAATACGTAAAAATATGGGACAAGTGAGCAAAACCGTCCAAACAAGGAATCCAAAGGATACAAAGGCACTTTATTGAAAATGTAGCTTAGAGCACAACTGGACAGATGACAGAAACGTCCATGTAACAGGCGGCTGCCAAGAAATATCCAGTCTTTAGTAGGGGATATGATCACCCTTGACTGCGTTGCAGGATTTACGTCTCTCCATGCTGAGGACGAGGTTGTCAAGGAGCTGTTGAGGCATCGAGGCCCATTCCTCTTGTAGCGCCAATCGCAGTTGCGGAATCGTTGCTGGCGGCTGGTGACGTGCTTCCAAGAGTCTCCCGAGGAGGTCCCACACGTGTTCGATTGGATTTAGGTCCGGGGACCTTGAGGGCCAATCCATGCGTTGAATATCTTCACTCTCCAACAGTTCTGCGAAAGCCACTCTACGATGAGGTGTAGCGTTGTCATCCATGAAGAGGATCTCCAGGACCCACAGCACCTCTAAACAGACGCACGTGAGGCAGGAGAACCCCGGTACAATAGCGGACACCAGTGACTGAACCTCCTTGGAAGATGTGGAGGTCAGTACGGCTACCAAGCATGACACCGCCCCAAACGAGAACTCTGCCACCTCCAAATCGGTCCCTTTCGATGATGTTGGACGTGTGATTGCGTGTGATTGCGTGTTCCCTGCTCTCTCCAGATGTGCATACGTCCAGAATCACTCGTCAGACTAAATCGGCTCTCATCCGTAAAGAGAACTCGACCCCATTGCTGGTGTGTCCAGTTCTTGTGTTCCCGGCACCACAGAAACCGCCGTCTCTTATGAGCAGGTGTTAATGGCGCACACCGTACTGCAAATAGACCACCTTTGTGCAGCCTCCTGGCCATGGTAAAACGTGATAACGGACGTCCATCTGTCTGTTGCATGTGCCTTGCGATTTCTCCCGCTGTCTGCCGTCTGTCTCTTCTCGCCTGTAGGACAATATACCGGTCGTCCGCCGCCATGGTTGCTCGTGGACGACCACTGCTAAACTCTCGGACAGCTGTTCCTGTAGTTTGAAATACTCTCCAAGTTCGTGAAACGATGCTGTGAGCGATCCCGAACTCCTCGGCTACACTAGTCACACTTCGACCTTCTTCCAATTTTCCAAAGACGCGACCTCGGGTAAAGTCATCCAGATGTCGTCTACTGGATTGCTTGTTGGTCATATCACACGGTGGCAACCAACTCGACGTCGTTCAAACCGATGTACACCGTGCAATAGCGTTCAACGAATTGCTGAGCGTACACCGCCCGTGTGCTTTATACCCTTCCGACACTCCCCTCCTACGTCATGCAGCATATATGCGCATGCCCTACCGTACCGGACCCTAGTCTATCTCCTGAGTAGTCTTTCGGTCCGTTCTGCCTGCTCGTTCTGCTGTTATGCTAATTTCTCCTCTTCGTCCTTAATTTTTGCACACCAGTGCAGATCTTCTCATCATTGTAATGCCCTATTCTGCAGCAAAATACGTGTGAGAGCGAGCGTCTCGATGCATTTGAGATCCTTTAAGGAGTAACTTTTGGAAGTTCACGATACAGTGGGCGCTGTTCAGTGTTGACCAAGTTTCTGAAAATCTATGAGAATGACACATTTGCCATCTCAAAAGATCAAAACAGAGATGCATGTTCTTTGTGTTTTGATCTTTGAGCTTCTTAGGCATGAGTGATGAGTGTTTTCTTCTTTAAGGAGTTTAGCGACTTATGTGAGTATCTAATGGTACAAGGAATCGTGCAAGGACGAAACACAACCAGCATTGTAAGACAGACGAACCACTCGTGCCTAAACCGACGCTCAAACACGTGCCCTGCTCTGACGATCAGCCAGAACCTTGTTGTTCTGAGTGTTCGACAGTCGGACGCTATATGACGGGCCATGAGACATTACGCAGAAGGAATTATAAGTCCTTGGAGTGAATAAATGCGCACATGTCACATATCTTATCACAAATTTAAGAAAAGAATGACGCCTTCTTGGTTTCAAACATATCTAACAGCTCTTACGCACGAAGTCAACCATGGCATAAGCATTCTAAAAAGTACTGGAGGATTCATGGTGTGAAAATTTAAATAGAATACTCTAGCAGAAACGGTATATGCAATCTAACAAAGTATTGGAACAGTCGTAGGGCAACAACTTCAGTAACGTACTGGAAAAGCCATGGCATATACGCTTTAACCAAGTGCTAAAACAGTCATGGGGTGAGAAGTTCAGTGAAGTATAGAGGAGAAGGTCTAAATATGGGCTACCACTTTCATTTGAGGACCTACCGGCATACCCGTTAAAGATGATCTAGATTGAACACATTACAACATAACGGAGACTTGCTTCCCGTGTGGTATCGGTTTGACGTAATCGTTAAAAATATCGGTTGTGTTGGAAATGAAGGTTTTACAATGAGAGGCAAAATGATGACTTTTGCAAGTAGGTTCCAAATATGGGCTGCCCTCAAAATATCCATGAAAAGAAATACAAAAATAGCAATAAAGAGAGGAAAACCTTTTTTAATGCAAATAAATGCGTCAGAATACACTTGCATAACAAAATGAACTGGATAATCCAAACATCTGCTGTTTCGAACATAAAAAGAATTCACATATTTGTCATTTTAAATATGTAAAAAAAAAATCAAATTGCTGGAAAAAGGGTACTATCCTTCGACGTTAAAGGTCTTTATTTCTTCTTAAGTCACAGATACTATCATTCGATATTAAAGGTCATACATCTTCTTCTTAAGTCACAGATGTAATGATACTTGTCGGCACCTGCACAATCACCGTGCGCCCACATATTTCATTGTACACACGTCACCCATAGTTCACCCTTTCAGTCTTCAGAGAACAGTCCACCGCAAAATATGCGGCTCGCATCCTAGTCGTTAGGATAGTCCCCTTGAGGTATTTCAATTGTTGCTTTCACTGTCATCCAAAGGAGGATCTACAGGGCCAAAATCATCTTCTGATTCCGATCAGAGCCGTTTTCATTTTGAAGACCGTATTCCTCTAGCAGGCGCTGTTTCACTAGTTGACGCTATACCTGTAGTTGGAGTTTTTGAAGCAGACGATCGTTTATATTGATGAGTAGGTCTACATTTCACCCTCTTCTTGCGTTTGTTGTCTGCACATGTTTCGAAAGACAGAGACAATGCTGTTTTGTACGGTTCTTTAGTGATAATTTTATTTAGACCCCACCGGGTAGGCCATATTTAGACACCGGCTATCCCGTATTTAGACCCATTGCATACGGACTATTTGAGGGTTGGCACCCAGTACCGTACATTACTATTGAGCGAACCATCTGTGCTAAAACAAGCTCAAGATATCTTTAATGTTGTGCCCATACTAAAATAGCTTTAAGTTTAACGGAGTGTTGTACATAAAATAGAATACACATACCTGTAGAAACTTCCGCTGTGACGCAATAGGCAAAATGACACGTTATCAAATATTGTTTCTCGATCACTCGCCTGCTGTTGAAATTTCCGCTGTGATGCAATTGGCAAAATGACATGTTATCAAATATTGCTTTTCGATCGCTCGCTTGCTGTCCAAACTTCCGCTGTGATGCAATAGGCAAAATGACACGTTATCAAATATTGTTTCTCGATCACTCGCCTGCTGTTGAAATTTCCGCTGTGATGCAATTGGCAAAATGACACGTTATCAAATATTGTTTCTCGATCACTCGCCTGCTGTTGAAATTTCCGCTGTGATGCAATTGGCAAAATGACATGTTATCAAATATTGCTTTTCGATCGCTCGCCTGCTGTCCAAACTTACGCTGTGATGCAATAGGCAAAATGACACGTTATCAAATATTGCTTCTCGATCGCTCGCCTGCTGTCCAAACTTACGCTGTGATGCAATAGGCAAAATGACACGTTATCAAATACTGCTTCCCGATCGCTCGTCTGCTGTCGAAACTTCCTCTGTGATGCAATAGGCAAAATGACACGTTATCAAATATTGTTTCTCGATCACTCGCCTGCTGTTGAAATTTCCGCTGTGATGCAATTGGCAAAATGACATGTTATCAAATATTGCTTTCGATCGCTCGCCTGCTGTCCAAACTTCCGCTGTGATGCAATAGGCAAAATGACACGTTATCAAATACTGCTTCCCGATCGCTCGTCTGCTGTCGAAACTTCCGCTGTGATGCAATAGGCAAAATGACACGTTATCAAATATTGTTTCTCGATCACTCGCCTGCTGTTGAAATTTCCGCTGTGATGCAATTGGCAAAATGACATGTTATCAAATATTGCTTTTCGATCGCTCGCCTGCTGTCCAAACTTACGCTGTGATGCAATAGGCAAAATGACACGTTATCAAATATTGCTTCTCGATCGCTCGCCTGCTGTCCAAACTTACGCTGTGATGCAATAGGCAAAATGACACGTTATCAAATACTGCTTCCCGATCGCTCGTCTGCTGTCGAAACTTCCTCTGTGATGCAATAGGCAAAATGACACGTTATCAAATATTGTTTCTCGATCACTCGCCTGCTGTTGAAATTTCCGCTGTGATGCAATTGGCAAAATGACATGTTATCAAATATTGCTTTCGATCGCTCGCCTGCTGTCCAAACTTACGCTGTGATGCAATAGGCAAAATGACACGTTATGAAATATTGCTTCTCGATCGCTCGCCTGCTGAAAACAAAATAACCACGTACACGTCGTATGTTCGTGAGGCACCGTTTCACACTATTTCCACCAGGTTACAGCAACAATAAAACGCTGTGCTGCCACTAGCCCGTATTTAGACCCTAGCCCATATTTGGACCTTCTCCTCTACTGGAGCATCCAAGGCATAAGGATTCTAACAAAGTGCTAGAGAAGCAACAGCGAAGTGCTGGAACAGCCATAAGCTGTTTCAGCACTTCCATAGAGTGACATAACAATTTTTTGGTTGCTATGCGTTTCTGGAACGTGGAAAGGGCGATGTATTTGTTTATTTACTGACGCCACGTATTTTGAGGATTTTCACTCTAACAAAGTGCTAGAGCAGTCACGACATGAGCACTCTAAATGCTAGAACAGCGCCTGCATTTTAGACACATTTTGTTGCAGATGAATGACGAAGAAAAATCAGCTGGTTCTAAACTATCTTGAACAATATTTAGAATTGCCATCAGAATGTCTTTTTACACACATGTCTTCAGTCAGAAATGAAAATAGATAAGTTTGTGCTATCACTTTGTTGGCGAATGCCGCTGTACACGCAATATCTCCGCTTTCAAAATTTACATTTGAAACATTAAGTATCACTGCGTCTGATACCTGTAGCGGTAAACAAAATTTTTCATGAAATTTACAGCTTTTCTAGCGCATGACATACCCGCTAGCAGGCGTCAATGTATATTTCTCTTTAGCATAACATCTGCGCATCCATATAAAGCAGATTGTCAAATTATTTTTCGTCGGATATCTGTAACTACAAAAAGGTTACACTCACAGCTTCTTATTTTAGTTCCATAACTACCCCGTTACGCGACGTAAGTTTTAATTCATGCCTTTCGCCACATCTCCGCTTTTGGAAGGTGCTTTCAGAATTCGATTTTTTTTTCATTGGAATGCTGTAATTATGAGCAAGATTTCACATACAGTTTTCGGTTTTGGTGATACTCAAATTTTCAATTAGATGTTGCTAGTTGGAAAAAATTGGAACGATTCTGCAGAAAGTCTAACAATAACATTTATTCTACTTACATGAAAGTTACAGTTAGCACGTGCTATGGGAACGAACAATGGTTGAACCATAGACTGTTGAACAAGAGTAGCCCACATATTGCTTCAGGCGTTACCTCCCTCCATGTTGATGACTCACAGGGGCACTGGTTGGAGCTTAGGCGTGGCCAACGCCTTAGGTCGCTCTTGACTATAATCGGATTACCCAAACCTTCCCCTCAGTAGCTCATCAGTTGGAAAATCGTTGGCTTTACGTCAATATTCAACGATAACGTCTTGCCTACCAGATTGGGAATAGAATACGGTAGCACAGCGTCGTGCCGACGTTAATTTGCAAGGGTGTGCTGCCTGAAAAAGTTTAAAAAGGTTTATAAAATTTTCTGTTTTTAGAAAACTGTTGTTTAAATACACTCAGCAACATCAGAGATAGGGGTGATGCGCTGTTGACATGGGCATTGCCGCGTAGAGCCGAACACGCCCAAACCGAATGCAGGCGATAAACAGGCGGACAGCAGTTTCCCCAAACAGTGTATTGTAATCTACGAATGGGTAAACGTGGTGATCTGGGCAACTTTGATCGTGGATGCATTATCGGGCCTAGTGGTAAGAACACTTGGGTTCTCGAGGGCAGCCGTATAAAAGGTTTACCGAGTATACCATGGAGGAACGTACCAGCGCCCAGAAAGCAAGCGGTGGCCAACCACACGTCATTGATGACCTGGTTCAACGTAGATTGTCCATGCTCGTACAGACTGACCGCTTGGCAACGGCTGCGCAAATCACGTCCAGGTTACATGACGGAGGCCCAATCAGCGTCAGTGAGTAAACTGTACGGCGCACATGGGAGCAGACGCAATACTCGTGCACCACTGTTGACGCACATAATCGAAAATTACGCCTGACTTGGTGCCAGGAACATCGAAACTAAACCTCTTCAGAGTGGCGCCGTGTCGTGTCGTCAGATGAATCCCGTTTTCAGTTGTACTGAGGTGACAGGAGGGTGCGGGTGTGGCGTCGACAGCATGACGTCATGGCCCCGTCACGACAGGTCATCTCTGTTCAAGGCGGTGGTGGTTCTGTGATGGTTTGGAGAGCCTCCTCACAGGGCACAACAGGTCCCTTAGTGTGTCTGATGGAGAGGTCCTTAACCGCTGCGCGCCTCCAGCATGTTCCGGATGATCGCCTACACGCTTTCATGGCCTTCGCACATTCTGCAGCCGATGGTGTGTTCCAGAAGGACAATGCGCCGCAACAACCCAGGCATAGCTCGAGAAACATTCATCTGAATTTGGAACCGTCCAGTGACCACACAAGGTCCCAAGATTTAAACCCTCTGGAAGCTCACTGAGATGCCGTGAATCGGAAGAAACATCAGATCCATGGATCCTTTACCAACTTTTCGGGCGGAGTTGTGGACAATGCTGCAACAGGCGTGGATGGCATAATCTCCGGAAACCATCCTGTATCTGGTGGAGTAATTTCTTCTGCGTGTACAGGCTGTTATTCGCGCTAGAGGAAGACTGACACGCTGTTAGATAGGTATATCTAATATTTTGTCCATTGAGTGTACTTTTAAAACACGTTTACAACGTAGTTTAAAAAATTCACTAATCAGATCGTTTCAGAATTAAACGTTTCTCAGTTAAGCTCGTTGTCAGATGACGCTGCAGAGGATCTTGGGTGACCATTCTCTGTCTTTTCGTTTTTAAAACACATTGACTTTTTTAAACGTATGTAGCTTTTAAACGTTTTCCTCATTTTCATTTTTCACTTTTACGACACCAGCCAGCTTTTAACTCATACCACGCTTAAAAATGCCTTTCTTTGATTATCTTGTGTCTGGCGCTCTTTGGCCAAACATGGCCATTGGGCCATAAAAATCAATCAATCAGTTAAGCTCGGAGGGAGAGAGGGAGAGAGAGAGAAGAAGAAAGAGGGGATTTCTTTATTTTAGTTTTTTCCTACAAAAACACATTTATCAAAAGCACTTAACTGCAATATTTTGTTTACAAAAATGAATGCTTGCCTGACATAAAATACGAGTAATTTCATTCATAAATAATTAAATATGATTATACCATCAGTGAGTTCAGTGGCATCTCTCGAATTTCAGCTGGCTGAATTGACATTTTCTCCAGCAAGATGAATTGATACTCTTTCATTAGCCAGGGCACAAAGTAAACATGTTTTTCTCAATCGCGGTTTCCGTAACTGAACTTTGCGGAGTTTCTACATCTGGTCTTTTTTTTTTTGTTATTACTATTTCTATTCTTTCTTTCTTTTTCTTTCTGACCGAGCTTTAAAAAAATTGTTTACCACTTTCTTGCAGTTCGCTAAGCCAGTGTTGGGTAGTCTGTCCCTTGAGTGTATTGAATATCAATGCCGGAAAATCTTGTAGTATCGCCGACTTTCATCTTTTTTCCTCCAATGTCGATCAATCAAACACTTGCTTTGTTGGATGTCGTACTTGTGCATATCCTGCATGTTTTTTTGTCCACAGTCGGAGAGGCAACTTACTATGCAAATGCAAATGACACACTTTGCTTCTTCAATTTCATTTCTCCCTTCTTGCTTTTCTTTTGCACCGCATGCACTTTTTTAATTTCATTTTTTTCTTTTGTGTTGCACAGTCGAACTGCATCGATGTTGCGCAGAACATTGGGCATGAATTAAATACGTCAGTTCTCATTCGACTTTTTCATATTCCTGAGGAATACTTCATATAACTACTACTGAACACAATGAAACGACCTCTGCACCGCAAAATTAGAAAGTGCTTTTATTTCGTTATCATGTATTGAGATTAGAGTATCTTATTAAGCTTAGCGGCCTAGTGTATACTTCTGAATACTTTTTTTACGAGATCCTGTTCCAATACTTCATGGTGAACGGATAGCATTTCAGCGACGGGGCACAATAATACATGTATTTGAATTGTATTTCAGTCGTTTGTAAAAGTTTAAGACCACCTAACATTGTTTTTAAATTTTCACAGTTACATTCAAATATATAATTATTTGGAAGGTATGTATACTGGTTGATTTCCATAAATTAAGGAAAAAACCCAGAAAAATCGCGATTGTTTGAGAAAGAAGAGTTGGAAATGCAGGAAACTTACGTACATGGTGTGAAATGCAATTGCGGGTCAGGGTATCGTACGCAGATGAGTGGTGATGGCATAAGTTTATGCAAATGAGCCTCAGCATATAAGGGATTGTTGCGGAGATGTGCATCAAATCCTCTGCGCAGAGTAAAGAAAGGATTTTGAGATAGCATATTTGTTGTAATGGCTGCGAGACATCATTTAACACATGAGCTGAGGTGGAGAGTGATCGGAAGACTACATGCAGGTCAAAGTCAGGTAGAAGTTGCAAGATGGCTGCATGTTAGACCTTCTGTAGTCCAAAGATCGTGGAGCCAATTTCAAAATACTCAATCAACTTCCCGAAAGTGGCGCGAAGAAAGGCCCAGGGCGACAACATACGTGAATCACCGTTATCTCCGATTAACAATGTTTTCCGTTACAAAAATAATATTTCAAAGCAAATTTTTAGAAGGAGAAATTCAGCGAGAAAGGGATTACATTTTTGCCTCCTAGAGAAAATCTGCGCGTAATTTAAAATGCACAATGTAAGCAGTGTTCTTCATAGTGAATCGAAACGGTCACAAAAAAAAAAAAAAAAAAAAAAAAAAAAAAACCGAAGTTCCACCACACAACTTAAACTAATGTAATTTCCTTTGTCTGAACGTTTGAACGTTTGCCCTGGCACACTGGCACACGCGGGTACCACTTTGTTTTGTTGTCATAGCAACAGCGACCGATTTTTCACAGCTGCTCATAGCCCACTGGAAACAAGAAGCCTTGAAACGAACGGCTGCTACTGAGGTTATGTGACCAACTTAGTCCCAGCTCGCAGCTACCGTGTGTGCGTCGTCTCAGCTATTAGTAATGCGCTAATGGGCTGACAGAATAGCGGAAGAATTTCATAAAACGTGAGCTGATGGAAACTTTGAAGGTTGTGTTGCAATATGAATAAAATGTGCTAATATTTAGTTCACAATTACTTTGAAAGTTTTATACAAAATGAAAGAAATGCTAATGTTTAAACGAAACTGACAAAGTATTTGCGAAGTTTTTGCTTATAATTCAAGCTGAAGGGAACTTATTGCCGCACAAAATAAATGAAATGTGCTGTTATTTTGTCGACAAATTACTTAAAAAGTTGTGGCACGAAATGCGAATATTTTAATGTTTCTGATGGCATATGTCTGCATCGATTCCAAGATGGCGGCTTGTTTACAATTTTTGTTTTGCTCCTGCTGAACTCCCTGTTGGATTTCTTGCAGAACTTTTTCCAGTTTCCTTTAATTTTTATCAAAGGGCTTTGCTCAGCCGCCATTGCCAAAGTTCCTGCGTCGGTATTTTTGGCTTTGGCTTATACCCGTAATGATAACTTTACCGGTGTGCGGTGTTAGTGTGTTCCTTATTCATGGATTACTCAAGGAACAAGACTTAAGAACTTTTTGTATGTGTTTGCTTGACTCATTTTTTTTTTTACTGTCGTTATTTTTTGGAAAGGCGAACTTTTGTCGTTTGAACTTATAGCACCTAGTAAATCTATCACTAAGAAAACAAAAGTTGTACAAAAAACATTTCCGTAAGATGTATACATCTTATCGAAATGCTAAACCGTTAAACAACTGAGATAGCTTTACCAACAAAGCATATGAGTAACAAATCCCTTTTTCAATGTATATACGAATAACTAAACTTTTCAAGTTATATTTCTTAACACAGAAAAGAAATCTTACTTGTATATCAGTAACAGCAGGAACCAGCAGGTAGAAGTAAAAAATCCTTTTTTTTTAAAAGAAAACGCTGTAACATTTTCTTCTGTTCCAGTGGTAAATGAATTATATGTTATTACCAGTGTTTGTTTGTTTCTCTTTGGAAAGAAAATCACAATAATAAATCAAAATAATAAATATAAACAATTTCATAGCAACACACTAACGTACTAATGAACTTTACGTGCAGTTCAGAGCATGGAAGCTGAGATCTTTTTGGTAACACGACTAAATTGTTTCAGGGCATCTTCTTTCCACTGGGCTATGACAGCTGCTGGTGTGACGTCATCTCATCCAAATCATTCTGACATGACGTCACACGATCAATGCTTTAGAAAGAGGAAAACTTTACGTCAGGAATTTTGTTTCTACTTTGTCGTTCATAAGCGACATAAAGAGTTGTTCATTTAGAAGCATATCGTATGGAATTTACATTTAAGATTACCCTTGCGGACCTGAAATGATTGTTTTAGATTGTCAAACCATCTCCTTTTCTCATTTAAAAAAAAAAAAAAAAGTAAAAAATGCTGTTTGTGCTTCTATACATGAACTACCATAAGTTTTTAACATTTGCAACAGCGCACGTCTAAGCCTCCGAAAATGTTTTTAGTATTTTAACACTTTTCTGTTATCTGGCAATAGCAAGAAGAAATAAACTGCAATCAGCGTGAATTTCTATTTCTTTTTATTTACAGTAAATGAAACAGCGCGCGCTTTACGGCCACTATGCCTTTCTCAAGAGGTTTTGAAGGACAGCAACCACTGAAATGGCTTCCTTTTTAAAGATTTCATTAAACAAGTTAGTAAAATCTCGCTCCTGTGCCCTGACCTTTGACCCCATTTCGATGATATTCAACAGAACCGGTTCAGTACACCTCCGGAACAACATGATAAAGGTTTTGTCGCAATCGAAGCATTTTTACGTAAGTTATGACGCATAAGGGCGATGAATGGATCCCGCTCCTATGTCCTGACCATTGACCCCATTTCGTCCATTTTCAATAAGGGTTCGTCCTCAGGTTGTTCCCTACCACCTACTAAAATTTCGTCGAAATCGAACCATTTTTACGCGAGTTATCATGAGGACAGACAGACAGACAAAGCTGGAGCATGTACGCTTCTTCCACCTACCTACGGTTGGAAAGCGTAAAAAAATGTCAGAAATATTGAGACTGGCTGCTGTTATTTGTTTTCGATATTTCATCAGCTGCCCTACAGAAATATCTGATGTGCGGCGAAGGAACCATTAAAACATGCACGAGCGAGCGCTTGCTTGTTTCAATTGTCGAATCTCTGCCCCAAGTATTATACAATTTACTTAATTTATTGTTAAAATGTTCATGAAACACACTTTCACATTTAGACATCACACACACACACACAAAAAAAGAATACCCGGTTATTTAGAATTACTCATCTTATTTTGCCCCGTTATTATTTATGGACTTTCACGTGGTCGGTAAAGTATTCACAAACAGAAATAGCTGCTTTCAGCTACTAGCGGCTGAAATTTGTGCTGCGAAAAATCACAAAATGTGCACAAAATATTTCTCATAACGAAAAGGTGTCGAAGACAAAGGAGATTTTAAAATCGGATTCTTAGAAAAGAAGATGCGTTTCTAAGTATGGCACAAATAAAACTGAACACTTACACCCCTAGTGGCAAAACTGTGTGTGGTGCCCCATCACAGCTTGACATTTTAACTTTTTAAAGTTGGGGTCATATCTCCCCGTCTGAGTCGATCTTCCTGATTTCTGTCTATGAGTAGAACTGTATTTAGTCTGTCTCTAAAGAACTGGATGAAGAGAAACTGGAAAAGTAGTCATATTAAATGAGAAGGAAAAGTAATAAATAGGATACAAACAGCACGCGAATGCTGACAGAAAATCTGAAGTTAATAATAAATGACACTTGGAAAGACAGTTCGATGTCCATAGTAGAACGCAACATCAAATTTGAAAGTGAAATCGATGCTGTGGCCATAGTAGCTTCAAATAAACATGCGATAAGTACAGTAAACCCTTGATGTTTTTCCCTTTGATTTACCGCCATCCTTGCATGCGCAACTCCTTGGGTCTAAACAGACATGCTCTATATAAAGCATCCCTTGATCCCTTAATATACCGCCAAACCCTTGGCAACCGCCAATATACAGAATGTCCATAAATGAAGTATACAACTTCAGTATTCTATTGAATAAAAAAAACTACCATAAATAACAACTTACTTTTACTGTGAAAACACATGGTAACTCTGAAAGGGTTTTTTTACGGTTTCCAACCGTAGGTTGAAGAAGCGTATATGCCCCAGCTTTGTCCGTCTGTCCGCACGATAACTCGCGTAAAAATGGTTCGATTTCGATGAAATTTCAGTATGTGGTAGGGAACCACCTGGGGACGAACCCTGTTGAAAATGGGTGAAGTGGGGTCAAAGGTCAGGACATAGGAGCAGGATCTATTCCATTGCCCTTATGCGTCATAACTTGCGTAGATATGGTTCGATTTCGATGAAATTTCAGTATGTGGTAGGGAACCACCTGGGAACGAACCCTATGGAAAATGGGTGAAGTGGGATCAAAGGTCAGGGCACAGGATCGGGATCCATTCCATCACCCTTATGCGTTATAACTTACATAAAAATGCTTCGATTGAGACAAAACTTTATCATGTTGTTCCAGAAGTATACTTTACCGGTTCTGTTGAATATCATCGAAATGGGGTCAAAGGTCAGGTCATAGGAGCGAGATTTATTCTACAGCCATTATCTTCATAACTTGAGTAATGATTTTTGGTATGTTGGAAAGCGTATCATAATCAATGCATTGCATGATTTTACTAACTTGTTTAAAATGTCAGTAGATCTACACGGGTGCTCCGTTGGTTGCTCTAAGGATGTCTAGACAATAGTCCAGTTCTACCCACGTCTGTTGCAGAATGTCAGGTGTAACAAGGAGTTAGGTTGAAGTAATGCGTTCTTTGAGCTCAGTGATAGATATAACCTTTTTCTTGTGCACAATGTCCTTAAGAAAGCCCCAAAGAAAAAAAATCTCATGGAATAATATTAGGAGAACGGGATGGCCATGCCATCGAAACCTT
Source organism: Macrothele yani (assembly GCA_039090855.1). Taxonomy (NCBI): domain Eukaryota; kingdom Metazoa; phylum Arthropoda; class Arachnida; order Araneae; family Macrothelidae; genus Macrothele; species Macrothele yani. The sequence goes on along the minus strand of CM076995.1, from coordinate 130,655,319 downwards.
CACGTCCAATCCCTGAAAAATTGTGGTCTAAAAGCTGCGTACATCCAAAGACAAGTGCTGTGGCACTCCATCTTGCTGGAAAACGATGTCTTGAATATCCTGGAGTTGTGGAATTGTTCTAACATGTCCAGGTATGTTATGCCAGTAACGACTGGTTCAGCGAAGAAAAAGGGCCTTATCACTCTGTCTTCCATTAGGCCAGCCCAGACATTAACCTTCGGGCTGTCTCTCTCGTGTGCTTCGACCACATGGGGATTTTCCGTGCCCCAGATTCGGCAGTTATGTTTATTCACTCTGCCAGAAACATGGAATGTCGACTCATCGCTGAAAACAGATCCGTGAAAGGAATGTGGGTTCTTCGTGAGTGCGATTAAGCATGTCTACCGCAAATGCTTTTCGACGTGGTTGATCATTTGGTCGAAAATTTTGCACTAACTGCACTTTATACGCACATCGGCGGAGACGTTTATGCATAATTTTGTGAATCGTTGCTCGCGGTATAAGTTTAAGACTGGCGACGCGGACGGACTTTTTCGCGCTCCTTTGATAAGCCTTACGCACCACTTCTACCGTTTGGACCGAAATGGAAGGTCTCCCGGTGCTTTTGCCTTTCAAGACACTTCATATTGCTTTGAATTTATTTACCCATTGTTCGATGCTCCTTCGTGACGGCAGCTGTCTCTTGTACTCCGTTCTGAATTTACGTTGAACTGTTGTTAGAGATTTTGACTCAGCAAAACCAAAACGCACACGTTGCTTCCTCCTCTGGGGACCATGTCTGTTATATTCCGTGTCTGACGAGATTTTCATTACCTGAGACACCTGGCGCCATCTATCATCTGACTTAACAAACTTAACACTTGCCACGTCTCTTTACGTTTAAAGTACCTTTTTTTCTATTGTGTTTTTTTTTAATATCATTCTGAAGTTGTATACTTCATTTATAGACACCCTGTATATTACTGCGCCAACCTGCCTTTCCCAACACAAAACATACTTGATGTACCAACACTTGCAAGCTGTGTGAGAATTCCCTTCCTCCTTTTTCAGACCATGATTCAATTATGACGAACTTTAATGTTAAAGACACTGATTCAATCATAGATGCAAATCAGTATCTTTTAAAACGAAAAAGATTCTTTGAAAAAAACTCACAGAAAGGTGATACAGTAGATTCCGGTTAATTGGGACATTGATTAATCTGGCCAGCCGTTTATTTTGGGACATTTCTTGAAGAACATGCCATTTTGGCTTTTTGGGATAAAGCTTCGCATAACTAGGTCAGCAGCTTAATTGGGTCAAAGTTTTCTAGCCTTTATGTGTCCCAATTAATCGGAATCTTCTGTGTTTCAAACGCATTTGTTAATTAAATTTGATTGTGCTCTGGAAATAATTGGGTCACAATCTGAAAGTGGGCGAATTTTTTAAAAGAACTAAGGTCTGTAAAAGGATTTTTTATAATACTATTAATTTTTACTTTATGAAGTTTTAGTAACGTAATAGGATATTTTATTAATTTTCTTTTAATTAAAATATTAACTTTGCATTTTATGCAAACCAGAAGCTTCTGAGATGGAATCCGACACTTTGTATTACAGTGCGCACTAAGTACACAACACATAACTATTTTTGCTTGATTAAAAATGTTTTAATGATGTGTTAATTATGATTTTCGATTAACCATAATTGACGCATTTTGAGTTACTTAAAAGTAACTAGCAAATTTGATACACACCGCTCTTGATGCAAAGCTAGTGTAACAAACGGTGGCATTACATTAAGGGTCAATTGGAAATTGGTTATTTAATGATTTTTTCTGCTTTTGCGCAAGCTTCATCTGCTAAATACATTTACTGTCACACCTTAAAAAGTATCAGATAAGTTGATTTAACTGCAACTTCTCGGGGCAAGCCTAGAAAGCCTTTATATCCTTTTCCAAACCACTTTCCTGCTACAAAAAATGTCGAAAGGTCCCACTTACCTCATTTTTATCATCGTGTTTTGTGTGTGCGCTTACATTTCATGAATATAATCATACTCAACCACTGTATAAATTGTTATAACTAGACAAAACCCGTCGAAACCGACTGATAGTTTTCTTTTTTTTTTTTTTTTTTTTTTTTTTGAAAATAATAAACTCATATGAAACAACAAATGTAAATTATATTTGTTTGACAAATTCATTCAACCACTTCAGTAAAGACCATGATCCAGGTTCGTGATTTTCTTTTTCTTTGTCTGAAGGGTTAACGACCACTGTGAGCAACTCAATGGGCTATAAGGAGTCGCACGTAATATTTTCCCTAGCAATGGTCAACGGAATGTTTATTTACATCTTTACATAATGGGAAACGTCTTACCTACGTGAATAAACTGGATCGAATGAATATTAAATTGTATATATGCATTTAATATTCATTCAAATATATTAAATATATATATACAATTAATATTAATTCAATGCCTGCTAGCGTTGCTTTGCGCACCGGTTCCCTCAGAAACTTTGGACGATCTCAGTCCCTCCATGCGTCCGCCTTCAACAGCGCGTGAGTCAACCGCAGGCGATGGAATGTCAACCGCAGGCGATGGAATGTCAACCGCACGCTTCTCCCATAGACTTTACATGAAAATTTTGCTACCCCACAACGCCCGAACTGTTGCCTCAATCTTATTTTTCTCTTCGACTGCCACATCTACATGGTAAGACCTTTATTTTGATACCTCAACCATATCTTTACGTTCAGCTGTTCTCTCAAAATAGGACTTACAGTAAAACACCTTATAGAATTAATACACTGACGGAAAAAAAATTCCCAACACCAAGAAGGGGTTGTGTTAGATAAACGATAGTTGGTAGGCGGTGAGAGTACATCTGTAAGATGACGTCTATGCAAATTTCGCGCTCGGCGCATACGTGTGGCGCTAGCAGCGCCTCGGAACATGCAAAGCAGATTTGCTGTAAATACGCGCTGTAACGTTCGTGAGTGTTAGTTATTGTTGAGATTCGACGTAGGGTGTTGATGTTAGTCAAGAATGCCTTTAAAAAGACGAAGAAGCCATTATCAACAGCTCACGGAGTTTGAACGAGGTCGTGTACTAGGGCTACGAGAAGGTGGATTTTTGTTCCGCAATATTGCAGAATGATTTGGCAGGAATGTAGTCACTGTGCATGATTGTTGGCAGCGGTGGTCAAGGGAAGGTACTGCCTAAAGAAGACAGGGTTCCGGCCGGCCACGTGGCACTACTGAGAGGGAAGACCGCCGTGTACGGCGTACAGCCGTGGCGCATCGTACCGCGTCTGCGGCAGCAATTTGAGCTGCAGTTGCCACCACAGTGACACAATGAACTGTTATAAATCGGTTACTTGAAGGACAGCTGCGAGCCAGACGCCCTGTAGCGTGCATTCCACTTACTCCAAACCACTGCCGTTTGCGATGTCAGTGGTGTCAAGCTAGAGCTCATTGGAGGACGGAGTGGAGATCTGTTGTGTTTTCTGATGAAAGCCGGTTCTGCCTGGGTGCCAGTGATGGCCGTGTGTTGGTTAGAAGGAGGCCAGGTGAGCGCCTGCAACCAACCTGTCTGCGGCCGAGACACACTGGACCTACACCTGGAGTTATGGTCTGCGGAGCAACTTCCTATGACAGCAGGAGCACTCTCGTGGTTATCCCACGCACCCTGACGGCACAGTTGTACTTCGGTCTGGTGACTCAACCTGTTGTGCTGCCATTCATGAACAGCATTCCAGGGGGTGTTTTCCAATAGGATAACGCTCGCCCGCATACCGCTGTTGTAACCCAACATGCTCTACAGAGTGTCGACATGTTGCCGTGGCCTGCTAGATCACCAGATCTTTCACCAATCGAGCACGTATGGGACATCATTGGGCGACAACTCCAGCGTCACCCCCAACCAGCATTAACCGTCCCTGTATTGACCGACCAAGTGCAACAGGCATGGAACTCCATCCCACAAACTGACATCCAGCACCTGTACGGCACAATGCATGAACGTTTGCGTGCTTGCATTCAACATTCTGGCGGTTACACCGGTTATTCATGTACCAGCATTTCACATTTAAAATGGCTCTTCTCGCGCTTACAATAAGCTGTGATCTTGAAACCTTAATCGATTAAATATGTTACCTATGCAAATGTATTGCCGCCATTTCATTAATCTACAACTATTTTTTTCGTGGTGTTGGGATTTTTTTCCATCAGTGTATATAGATTGCGTATTGATTTAATCCTGTCCACATTTTCCCCACTGAATAATGTATTTGCTTGTTTTTCAATATTGTAACCCCTAAAGTAGAGAAGTTATACTGCATATAATTTTACTAACATTTCGGTTTATTTATTCTGTGTTTTGTAACATCTCTGCCTAGGATTCCTTGAATGATATGTCGTCTCCTATGACCAAGAAGCTTCCGACAATGTATCAGATATCTAGCGTTGTTTCATCTTTTGCTGATCAGACGACTACGCATGGAGTGCGTAAAATAACAGCTACGAGGAAGCCAGCTCATCGTGTGTTCTGGATCACCATTTTTTGCTCTTCATTCGCCGTCTGCTGCTACCACTGCTCTCATCTGATCTCCTTGTACATCTCTGCACCCAAAGTCACCATCACCGAAGAAAAGGATGCGGATAGAATCGAGTTCCCGGCTCTCACCATTTGTAATCTGAATGTCATCAAAGAACAGTATGCGGAGATGTACTTCGAAAAGGCGTCTAAGAGAAAAAGAAACCAAAATAAGAACCACTCCACATCCTGTTACCAAGCGGAAGACGATCTTCTGTACAAGAGTGCAGCTGACCTTAGTGACACATGGGTCAATCTTGGCATCACCAAGGATAATTTGTCTCAATATGGGCACAAGGCCGAGGATTTGATTGTTCAGTGTACTTATAACTACCAGGATTGCTACTCCGTTAAGTAAGTACTATCTGATCATGAATGGAGAAATGTAACAAATGCTGTTAATCATTTAGTCAGTACACCCATAGACTTTCGGAACTACTTATTTAAGATTGTCTTCATTTTTTTATAAGGGTTATATTTCTTGTAATGGCAACGACAACAGTGCTGCAATTTCGACATATTGAACATACCAATGACAGTCACAGTCCCTCGATATATTCTCCACCTTTGTTGCCAAACTTCTGGCAGGTGTCGAACCACGTCGACAGCGTCATTTCGAGTCACTGTCTACAGAGGGCGCTCCAAACCAGCAATTGTGCTATCGATAGTCTGGAAGCCCTTGCCTTTAAGAGGTCCTTTCATTTTCCGGAACAAGATGAAACACACGGACTCATGTCTGGAGAATAGGGTAGATTTTACAAAAATTCTCACCGCCATTTGCACGGCAATGTCTTCACTGTTGGTGCAGCATGACATCTGGTATTGTCGTGCAAGCCAATCAGTTACGACCACAGCAACTGGGGATTCATCTAACGAATTGCTTGACGCAAATGATGCTCAAGAAAATGGTGGTGTAAGAAATGTTTGCTGTCTGTGCCTGTCGTACAGCATGGGCGGAAAAAAAAATATTTCGATGTCATGTTTCGTCTTCGTGCGACTTGAATTTTGATAAAATTTCGTTGCTCTTGTCAAAAAGAACCTCACTTAGGGCTGGCTGTTACACAGACTCCTCCACCTTTCGAACTTCTCCACTGCTCAACCGCCAATAACATACCCTTACACCACTTACTACGTGGAACGAAGGGAAAATACACTGACAAAGCTTTGCCTTATGGCGTCCTAATTGAGGATTTCTAGCAGTGTTGCCACTGCAACAGTAGATTTCTTGCTGTATTGCTACTGAAACTGTGGATTTCTAGCGGTATTCATACTGCAACCGTAGATTTATATCGGTCTTACCACTGCAACCGTGAATTTCAAACAGTGTTGCCACTGTAACGTGGGTTTATAGCGGTATTGCCACTGCAACGTGGATTTTTAGCAGTGTTGCCATTGCGATTATGATTTTCTAGCGGTGTTCCCATTACAACTGTGGATTTCTAGTGGTGTTACCAGGGCAACCGTTCTAGAGGTATTGCCACAGCAACGTGGATTTCCAGCTGTGTTGCCATTACAACGTGGATTTCTAGTAGTGTTGCCACTACAACGTGGATTTTCAGCAGTGTTGCCACTGCAACGTGGATTTTCAGCAGTGTTGCCATTGCGACCCTGGATTTCTAGCGATATTGCCACTACAACCGTGGATTTCTAGCGGTATTGCCACAGCAACGTGGATTTCTAGCGGTGTTGCCATTGCAACGTGGATTTTTAGCAGTGTTGTCACTGCAATGTGGATTTCTACTGGTGTTGCTCCTGCAACCGTGGATTTCTAGGATTATTGCCCGTGGCATAAGTTTAGCTGATGGCGTGCAGGAGTATTTGGTGGTAATGCTTTCCTACAGGACGACAATACACGTCATCAGCGAGCCACAATTGTTGACCAATATCTTGAGGTGATTGACGTCAACCGTATGGAGTTGCCACCTTGTCCCTCTGACTGGTTTCTATTGAGCATGTATGAGATGTGTTGCCACCCTTAAACCCCTTCCCCCAAATCCCGTAGGAGCTTTAAAGTGCCTTGGTAGAACATTGGTCGTTATTGCGATGAATGCTTCCGGACACTTATTATGAACAAGAGACGTTGCTCTGAAACATGTTCTGCTGTGAGGGGTGACCATACTCCAGACTGACTCACTTTGGCTATGTTTCTTCAAGCATGCCTTGTGACCAGGTATCCGTACTTGTTCTGTATACTTTAATTAATAAATATAGGAAAGAGCGAATAAGATTACACATTTTGCTCAAATTTCATATGAAAAAGCCTTATAGTTTTCAAAACATTTCAAAATTTCGTTCTGTTCCTTAGTTTGAGGAAATCCTTGTATTTCGGTATTACCAATTCGTCTCAAATGCTTATTCACGGTAAGATCAAATCTATTAAATAATTCTCTCAGCCCTAAAACATTTTAGTTTTCTCGATGGCTTGGTTTTTTCCTACTTTCCCACGAAATTCCATGTTCTGCTGAGGTAAAAATTTGAATTGCTGCTTAAATTCTCTTCCAAACACCACGCCACCGTGCCTTGACATCTTCAACCAATTCCTTCGCCATTTAATCATTACTTTGTTTTGTGCATAACGTATTTTCTATATCTATCACCTCATGAAGTGAAATAATGTTTCTACGAAGATTCGTGATCGCTTATTGAAGACGCTTGATTTTTCCAAACCTTCCGAAGAGAACTTGTTTGTGCCATTCAAACTGCTTACAGAAACAGCAATAAAATGAATTCCTCTCTGCTGAGTGCTGACGGTCAATTATTCCTCCGTTGATAAGATGCGATTATACACCAATGAGTCATTACATTATGACCACCCCAGACAAGAGAAATGAGCGCGCCTGGAGACCAAACGATGGCGCGGGTGAAGTTCTCAGAGCAGTATATATACAACCCGAGGACCGGCTTTCGGTTAGTAGAGTGTTCGGAGTCAGAATGGGAAAAGCTTCCGATTTATCGGTGTCTGATAAAGGACAAATTGTGATGGCATGTCGCCTCGGAACTACGATATCGGAAACTGCGTAGCTTGTGGGTTGTTCATGTGCCGCTGCAGTGAGTACGTATCAAAAGTGGTGCACAGATGGCCAAACAACGAACCATCGTCCAGCCGTGTGTCGTCCGCAGCTCATTGATGTCAGAGGGGGGGGGGGCGGAGACTGTCGCGCATTGTTAACAGCGACCGCAGGGCCACAGTGCGGCAAATCACCTGCAGCTACAACAGTGTTCATCAGGGCAATGTGTCACAGAACACAGTTCATCGCAGCCTTCTGCGCATGGGCCTGCGTAGCCGAAGACACAGCCGGGTCCCCATGCGCACTGCACGTCATCGCCATCAACGCATGAAATGGGCCCAAGATAATCGAGATTGGACCGTGGATGATCGGGAAAAAGTGGCCTGGTATGACGAATCAAGATTCCTGGTGTATCATGTAGACGCCCAAGTGCGGATACACCGATTACCAACAGAGGCTATGGCACCTGGATGCACTGTTGGGGGGAACAGGCCGGCGGCAGCGGTGTTATGTTGTAGGCGATGTTTTCTTGGGACACTTTAGGCTTTATTATCCCAATAGCACAATCTCTGACAGCTGTCAGGTATCTGAACATCGTTGCGGATCAAGTTCGCCCATTCCTGGCAACTGTGTTCCTTGCTGATGATGGCCATTGCCAACAGGATAATGTGCCATGCCACACTGCCAGAATCGTCAAGGAGTGGTTCGAGAAACATGTTGGCGACTTTCTGTTAATGCCCTGGCCTCCAAATTAACCTGACATGAACCCAGTGGAACATTTGTGGTTCGACTTGAAAAGCGGGTTCGCACTAAATCACCACCACCCCAAAACGTACAGGAACTGGAAGACTTGTTGTTGGCATTATGGTACCAGATACCTCAGGATACCTAATCGCCACCTCATCGAATCAATGCCTCGCCAAGTTGCAACTGTTTTGCGGGCTGAAGAGAGTTCTACAGCTTATTGGGTAGGTAGTCATAATGTAATATCTCATCGGTGTACATTACCTTTGAAAAATGTCTTTCTTGCTCATTCAACTGAAACACTTTTTTTTAAGTACAAGGAGGAACTCCAAATTCGATGACAAACATTCAGAAACTGTGATTGGTTGTGACCGTTACCCAATATCTTTGCAATCAAAGTCTGCATTGGAGAATAATTAAATTTCGCAAGTGGATTTTCGTATTCACTGGTACCTTTATTTTGCCCTGCGTGATAATAGTGTATTTTCAGATAGATTTGAGTGAAGTCTGCACGTCATTTCGTTCTGGTACGGCGTCGAAATGACGGTTATGTTTTCTTGGTTTTTGTGCGCAGTATGTTTGATGCTTCTACCAATTCTTGAAGAGAATTTAATATTTTTGAGAGAATTCGTGACCGCGTATTGAAGACGCTTGACTTTTCTAATCATTGACAGTTTCTGAAGCGAACTTATTTCGGCTATTCAAACTGAAAAGCGTATAAAAAGTAAAAAATGGAATCTTATTTTGCTGAGTACACTAACTACCTGTTTTTTTTTTCAGTGGCGTATATTCGGGGCTGGCTAGTCTAGCTGCGAAGCCCAGAGAATGCACAGATAAAACTGAATTAAATATACACAAATAAAAGTCAATTATCAACGGTATTAAAAAATGTCGATGCTTTCGGTGCGAAAAAAAAACGCGTACGGATTCGCTTCTTTGCCTCAGTCTGGCGAGCGAAAACCAACGGCATAACGCAAGCAGCTCTTCCAGAGTCTTCGAAAACCTTCCGTACAATCGCTTGTTAGCGTTTCTATGACAACATGAATCAGCTGGTAGAGGGGAATGGGCCATTGCTTTAGGAAACGTTCGCTCAAAAAAAAAAGAAGACAGACTATCTCAGTCAATCGCATACTCCCGCCCATAAGAGTGTTTCGCGAGAGTGGTTTCAGTTTTTGCGAAGTGTCAATTAATTAAAATCAGAGATATCATATCTTAAATTCGTGGCTTTGTTGGATTCGAACTGTTTTGATAAATTTCGTGAAAGCTTCCCTGAACATCTACTGTCAGAACTTAAAGAACTCTGTGCTTCAAATTTTGATACAGCTCAACAAAAAATGAACTGAAGGTGTTTTATTCCTTTGATGAATACAAAAACAAATCAGTAAGAGACATTACGTGTTACATAAAGTTGAATAAATTGGACATAGTGTTTAGTGAGGTGTACAAATTAGCAGACCTCATATTAAACTTTTCATCAACAACTGCAACTGCCGAAAGAAGTTTTTCAGCATTAAAAAGAATCAAGATATATCTTACAGCCACACAAGAACATGCACATTCGAAAAACTTGGCTGTTTTGTCAATAGAGAAAAACATTCTTTTTAAATATGAAAAATTACTCGGAAGAAACATTTTTTGAAAACGTAGCACTCAAGTTCACACAAAAAGAAAGAAGAATGGAGTTCATGTACAAATAAAGTATTCAGAAGAAGAATGGAGTTCATGTAAAAATAAGTGTTCAAATCCTAATCCTCATAATTATTTGGTATCATGTTAACAGTGGCATGTACCTAAAATTTAGAAAAAAAGCTACTTCTATTACTTAAGAATAAAAAATTTAACTTCGCAATTTAAAAAGAAAAACAGTACTGAGGGGAGGGGGAGAGAGGTGAGATATCCCAGGTCTCGGACCCAAGATACGCCAGAGTTTTGTAGGTACAATGGCCATTCCATAAAAACTGAGAGTAAAATCACACAAAAATGAAAAAATTATAAGGACAGCAAAATATATGTTATTCTTTCTCAAATTATCTTCCCTCGGATGATATGCAACGGTCCCATCGTTCAGTCCACTTTTCAAAGCATGTGGCGAAGGCTTTTTGTGGAAGCTGCTTTAGCGACCCCTGTACAGCTTGAATAACGTCAGCATCTCTGTTGAATGTTGCGCCACGGAACTTCTCCTTCATTGTTGGAAACAACCAGAAATCGCACGGGGCGAGATCAGGACTGCAGGTAGGTTGTGGCATGATTTCAATACTGCATTTCGTAAGTAACTGAAGCAGCCAGCCTTCTCTGTGTGTGTGTGTGGGGGGGGGGGGGGCATCATGGCTATCATGGTGTAGGGTCCACTTGCTCACCAGTTCTGGTTGCTTAATCGATATGTATCGTCGCAGACGTTTCAAGGCTGAAATGTAATACTCAGCATTGACAGTAAATTGTGGAGGAACGGCACGCTGGTAGACTACACCTTTACGATCAAAGAAAATTATCATTATCACCTTCCCAGCTGATTTGGTTTGGCGGACTTTTTTCGGAGGAGGCGAGCCTGTTTCCAGACACTCGTTGCGCTTTATGAGGGGATCGAAATAATAGACCCATGTTTCATCGGCAGTTATTACTGTGTTTATAAAGCTTGGATCCTTTGCAATTATTTGTTTCCACTCATGACACATCTGAACTCTGGCTAACAATAGTTCCCTAGTCAGGTGATTAGGTACCCATCTGGAACACACGCGATGCAGCAGTGATTTGTCGCGTAGAATGCGGAATATCGATGTTTTTGACATATTAGTTAACGCAGCTATGTCTTCATACGTCATTCGTCGATCTTCTTGCAGGATTGCCCAAACCGTGTTAACAATGCGCTCCGTAACAACACTTTAAGGTTGACCAGGCCTAGGTGCATGTTCTGCCGACAAGCACACTTTTTTGAAATCATGGTGCCATCTAAAAATCGTTGACTCACCCAAACATTTATCTTTGTAAGTTTTTTTCATTAAATCTTTGTAACTGTTTCTGGAGCCGTTTTACCCAAACGATAGCAAAATTTTATCGCACAACGCATTTCATTTCTTAACTCTGAATCACTCACCTCCATAGCTGTATGGCGAAATGCAGACGTACCTTAAACAACTATACAATAACAAAACCAGAATCGTCTGCCACGGCTAATAACCTTGCCATAGATACTTCCTTAATTCAGTTCGTCGTTTGCGTGGTTACTTTTCAACCCTTCACACTGTTGCCAACTCAAAGCAAAATTACTCTCAATTTTTATGGAACGGCATTTGTGCATTTCTGTTTGTCGAAAATGCAATACCAGGAAAAGCGTACGCCATGGGACTGAAATTCGCAGGATGGGTAGGTCATGTGAGGAGATGCAAATGATTACAACCGCGCAGCGTACATGGAAATGATTTGTGCCAGTCACGCAATCGTAGCTATCCCGCAGGAGGTACAAAAGCAGGCCCTCCCGGTGGAGCGATGGTGTAAGCGATGGCTTCTGAGCATTCGTCCTAGATGAGTCCAGGTTCGAATCCCGGTGAAGCATAGATGTTATGTTTGACTTACGGCACTGACTCTCTCCCTTCACTGGAGTCAGTGGCTCTGAATTAGGGACGGGTGACTGCCTAGCCCATTGAGGGTTGCTGACGGTGGTCGTTAAACCTTCAACCTTCCCCAAAAAGAAGGACCCACCGGGCAACTTGCCATAGTCGATTCACAGGAATTGTCGCTGTAAGGTAGTGGTAGTAACTCAGTATGTTCCGCTGCAGCAGACGAGACCCGTTGTGAAAACACAAATTTTCAAATTTTTACGTGATCGAAATCGCGCCCCCTGACTCCGGAGTAAGTTGCTCTCCCAACTAAGCTACACGAACGGATTGTGTGTCGCCGCAGATTTGTCGTCTTGACGCGTGCTTTTACCTCTGTAGTACGTCACACAGTAATTACAGCTGGGTGGATTCTGAACGAGGGCAACGTCTGGGACTGCGGTAAGGCAGACTTTTCTTACGCGACATCGCCGCTCATGTTGGACGAAACGCGAGCACAGCGATGCGAATACGGAATCAGTGGGAAGAGGAAGGTCTGACCTACGAAAAGACTGTCATCTCAACGGTATTGCAGTGGCGGACCGAACAGCCACTTCCCGTGGGTTAGTACAACAGTGGAATTCTGTATCACATCAAGTGTCGTCTGCAAGCCTTGTCCGATGCCATTTGCATCGCTTGATCCATTGTTTCGACTACCCTTGACCTTAAACCACAAACGTCAGTGGCTGCAATACAGCGAAGAGCGCAGATACTGGCGCGATGAATGGTAGCGTGTTTTCCGGCAAGTCGCGGTTCAACTTAATAGCCCATGACGTATCCTTGTAGGGAGACACCATGGTGAACGTATGCTGGAAGCATTCATTGTGCAACTTCGTACGGGCCCGACACCCGGTGTTCTGGTGTGAGGTGCTGTTGGGTTCCATTCAAATTCCCGCCTCCTACGCAGTGCAGGAACCATGGCCAGCCAGCAACACATCGAGTAAGTTGTGGAGGCTGAAGTGCTGTGATATCTGCAGACGGTCACCGGTGCTGTCTTTCAACAAGACAATGCCCGACTCCATGTGGTCAGGAATGTCTTACAGTTCCTGGATGCCCGACATGTGCCACGTCTTCCTTGGCCATCGCGTTCGCCTGATTTGTCCCCCATTGAGCAAGTGTGGAATATGATATCTCGACCCCATAAGATGAACTTTGATACGAATCGAAGCAGCATGGAATGACCATCCGCAGTGTGACATCCAGAATCCCTTCCAGTCGATACCACGCCGTGAAAGAGCCTTTATTGCCTATCGTAATGGGTACATAGGGTAGTGAGTATTGTGTTTTCTACATCATCAGTTACAGTCCTGTACTTTTGATCCTTTGCGTCTTGAATCATAAGTAATATGCCCTGTAAATCACACCTCAATATTTCAGTTCTCAGGTCTTTCTTGGTGTTGCATTTTCAACAGACAACTGTGTAGATTCTTCTTGGGGAGCTTCAATACAACACCTTTCTGTCGCTCTTGTTAACTGCTCTGACAGTCGTTCCCACAACTTTTCCGTTACCTCTCTTTCAAATAACAAAAAGAAATTACCTCCTCAATTTTGGCCATTTTCGTAATATCTTAATATGTACTATATTGGCAAAGGTCACCGGACACCCTTTAAAAGCAAATAAACAGATCCACTGCGTTGTAAAGATACGCGGTACTGATGCAAACGGTATAAAACAAGCCTCCAGCTGACAGCGATCATATCGCACTGTGAGACTGAATGCAAATGTCGCAGCGAGAGAGAACTGTCTTTGAGAAAGGAAAGATTGTTGGATGTTATATTAGTGGGTTGTCCATAAGAGAAACCAAGAGGCGTTTAAACATACCCAAGTCAACTGTTTTGGATGTACTGAATAAGTGAAAGATACATGGCGTGCCTGAAGCAACAAAACGTACCGGCAGACCAAAGAAAATCAGTGATGGAGGGCATCAAAGCCTCACGAGAGTCGTTACAGTTGATTGACGGAGTACTGTACAAGACCTCAGTGTACAGGTGAGTAAAAATGCTGGAACCTCGGCATGTACACGTACCATTCGCAGAGAACTTCATTCCATGGATTACCGTGGTCGTGCGGCTGCTCATAAGCCTTTCAACTCCACTCGGAATGCTACTCGTCGTTTAGCATGGTGTAAAGAACATTTATCGTGGACCGTAGATAAATGGAAACGGGTCCTATGGACTGATGAATCCAGATACACGATCCATCAGTTTGATGGCCGTGTGTGGGTATTGCAGCAACCGGGGGAACGCTATTTATCACAGTGTACTATTCCTACGGTCAAGTTTGGAGCTGGTAGTGCACTCGTGTGGGGGTGTTTTTCGTGGTATGGTCCCGGCCCATTGGTTAACGTAGACAAACCTGTTAACCAGCACGTCTGCTTCGATATTTTGCACAATTATGCCCTACCAACTCTGTGGCAATACTATGGAACCGAGCCTTGTTGGCACCAGCAGGATAATACGCCGAGCCATAAAGCAAAGGACTGTTACGGCGTGGTTTGACGATAATTCCGTATCGTGTGTGGACTGGCGAGCACAGAGCCCTGATTTAAATCCCATGGAGCATCTATGGGGTGAATTAGAGCGCCGCATAAGGAGTTTGGAACCAAGGCCTACTACCAAGCAACAGATAGCGGCAGCGTTATGTACTGCATGGAAGTGCATACCTATCGCTGTATTCCAAAACCTTGTCGAAAGCATATCTCGAAGGGTCAGTGCATGCATTAAGGCAAAAGGTGGTTTCAGAATCGCTTTAATGTAACAAAACAGAGGAGACGAGCAACATGGAATCGTCTCAAAGAAAACAAAAAAGAACAGGAATGATACAAATTGATAAAAGCGATGATATGTACATTGAATGAGTAATGACAAATTTAAAACGTGATGCAAACAGAGCAATGCTTTAGGAAGAACAACGTGATCACAGGCGGGGTACAGCAGTGCAAAAGAACAACAAAAAGTTAATGCACAGTCTTGACTCACTGTGAGATGTAATGGACTTGGAGTAACAGCAAACCACGGGGTCACTGGTGACCACGTAGCATTGAAGAGCTTTCACGGCATGCGGAGATGGCAGACTGATACTCCGGCTGTACCACCGTGCACAAAGTAACGGAAAGCATGGTGAAAGGTGAAGTCCCAAGTGCGCCATCTATGAAAAAGCGTCGATGAGTGGCAGTTCATCTCTTGCAGAAGGAGTAAGTCGGCCCCAAGAAGCGAGAGATCTTCCAGAACGAGAGCGTTAGCGAGGGGTTAGTAAACCCCCTACAATTCAGCATGACAACATGGAATGAGTAAGTCCGACGTTGGATGAAGGGCAGCTATGGCAGCTTTCTGAAATGTGTCGAGGCGATTGATGATACTACGACACCACAAAACGTAGTCGGGTTGCTTGGCATTATGCCGGAGGAATTTGAGGATGGAGGTTGCTTGGTCAAAGACCTCGGGAAGAACTGCTTCAAACTGCTTTAAAAAGATTAGAGAAGCCTTTCGATTTGTTTTACGAGTGAGAAACTCGTAATGATCTTAAAAAGAGACAGGTTCTGAAGGAAGAGAGCCATTGGTAAGCAGAGTCGAAAAATCTTCAAACGTCGGCAGAGAACCATTGGACTTTGAAGAGGAAGAGCTAGAACGTGACAGGGGAGACTTGGATCTTGCTAGATGGATGGAACGATGTGGGAGGGCAGTCGGAAAAGGTGACTTCTTCTGTTTCCTCCCGGCCTCGGTACTGGTAGTAGAGCGACGTTTGACGTGGATCGATGACACACGAGATGTGGAATCAGAGGAAAGGTCCACCTCATCGCGGACCTTTGTGAATGAAGCCTCGACAGTGAATGAAGCTTGAAGATCTGTCTTGTTGTTCTCTGATGGAGAGAGAACACGGGAAGGCAAGGAGCAGTCAAGCTGAGGAAAATCCGACAGAGTGGAGAAAGCAACATCGGAAGACGCGTGTTGAACGAAAGCTTTAATCAGATTTTCAGCAGAACTGGGTCCAGGAGGTGCAGACGCAGGAGGAGGCATGGCAGCAGAAACGGAGGAAGAGATAGAATGCTGCCTTGGAGCTCCAGGATTCAGTGGCTCTGCATGGGGACAAAGAGCCTGCTGATGGCCGTAAGCCTTGCAGCGTAAGCAATGAGCAGAGGTGAGGAGCTCAATCCGGTGGCGCTCGTTACCGCAACGAACATCCAGGAACCGTGGAACTTTATGAGATGCTCTTCCGACAGGAAGATGATGCGAGCAGTTCTACGGAAGCCACAGATATGTTTATCATCGGGGTCAGAGGAGGAAGAGGAGAGAGTCTTCACTGGGCCGACTACTCTGCCGCATCGACTAAGTGCAGCACACAGCATATCATCATAGATCTCCGGGGGGAACGGATGCAGAGAGACCAGAACAGGACGCTGGGCGATGGATTCGGCTAAGAGGTGACGATCGCCAATTGATAGGCCCCGAGAAAAGGACAAGCTCGGCATATTCTTTCTTCCAAAAATAAACAATCACTGTTCGTGGCTTTCGGGTGAGGTGGGTGGTGCCACCAGAAGGAAGCATCTTCTTGAGAGCAGAGCTGTACTGCTTCAAAGGAGTGTTGGGCAGCGCATCAAAACAAATCTCCAACTCGAGGGTCGAACGAAGACGTTGGCCAGCAGGAGAGTTCTAGGGAATGTCTACTAAGATGGTGTCACCGTTGAGAGTAACGTAAGAATCTATAGGAAGCAGACGAGACGTGGAGGAAGCCGGTGGAATACCAGAGGCAGCCGCAGAATACATGCGTGCAGAAGCGCCTCCTCTGAAAGGCATTGACGCAGCATGAGAAAATGTACTGGAAGCAGAAGCAGTAGAAACTGTAGAGCGCAGATTAGCGACGGCATCAGAGACGTCCATGAATTCTTCATTGCCAGCAGAGGCCAGGCACGTCACATCCACGTTCTCAATGGCAGCGTCGGAGACCTGAGCAGGAGAAGACGTGCAAATGACAGGAGGATAATTAAGAGGCTCTCCACTAACAGGCGAAGATGATTGATCGGTTGCGTCTGTCGTTGAAGAGGCGACGAAATGTGGGCGGGAACAGCGCCCTCATCGGCAGATGTCATAAACAATGGAAAGGGTTAATGAAAAAAACGAGCAGCTCGGTGTGGAAATTAAAATACTGGTAAAGACAAAAAATGAGCACTCACCAACTCGTGAGGGATCCTAAATGGAAGCACAGACCTTTAACTTCGGCACACACATAGAAGAATAATGATGGGACACACAAAACACGTACGTGAAGCACTCAAACTCGGAGCTCGTGAAGACACGTGTGGGCCAAAGGTGGACCGACACCGTACTAATGTATGCCACTAAATGGTATGTTGTGTTTCTCTTCTAGGTGTCCGGTGAATTTTGTCAATGTAGTGTATATATATACACTGAGTGGCCAGTTTATTATGATCACCCCCTCAGTACTTCGTTGGGCCACCTTTTGCCTTTAATATTGCGTCAATTCTTCGTAGCATGAACTCCACGAGATGTTGATAGGTGGTTTGTGGAATCTGAGACCATCTTGATGAATAGCACTTTCCAGGAGTGTGAGATTGCAGGGTTGGGGATCCAGCTGTCTGATGGCTCGTTCAACTTCATCCCACAAATTCTCAATGGGGTTGAGATCTGGAGATCGTGGGAGCCACCTAAGCAAAGTAAACTCACCGGCGTGCAACTGAAACCAATCCTGTACAATACGAGCACTATGGCAGGACGCATTATCTTGTTGAAAGTAGCCATCGCCATTGGGATAAACTATCCACATGACAGGATGCACTTGGTCCGCAACGATGTTTAGATATGATGTGCGAGTCAGACGTTCATCAACACGAATTAAAGGGCCCAAAGCATGCCAGGAAGGGTTGTAGCAATGCATTTGGGGTCCATGCTTTCGTGCTGTTTCCGCCAAATTCTCACTCGGTCATCGGCATGGTGCAACTGAAAACGTGATTCATCGGACCACATAATTTGTTTCCAATTATCGACTGTCCAATCCTTGTGCTCCTGCGCGAACTGGAGACGTTTTCTCTTGTTACAGCAAAGGTGTTCGAACAGGCTTTCGGCTGCCATATCCCATCCGATGAAATGTACGGCGAACAGTGCGTGCACAGATCATTTGAGGGGATCCTTGATTAAGATGGTCTGTAATTTGCTGCACTGTTGCCCTTCTGTTGTCTGTTACCAGTCTGGACACTTTCCGTTCCGCCCGAGCAGTCACTAGTCGATGACGACCACACGTTGAACCCAGTTTTTTGGCTGACAGTCTTGTCTTTAAACACTTTAACAGCAAATAAATAAATACATCGCTCTTTCCACGTTCCAGAAACACATAGCAACCAAAAAATTGTTTTCAGCCGCCGCCGCGGAAGTGAACCACGGGACTCCTCGCTATCTAGCGGAGCGCGTTAACTTTACACCACGGTGGCCAACAATCCACGGTGCTATGTGTATTTTTAAGTCAGCTTCTGACTTAAAAATACACAGCGATGTATTTATTTATTTACTGACGCCACGTATTTGAAGGATTTTGTCCTTGGATCTCACCCTTTGGATTTAACTGCTATAATATATATAGCCAGTGCCGTTAATGCCCACCAGATGGAGACGACTCAGTAGCTGAGCCCATCTTACGGATTTATGATGTCAGAAGCTGACTTAAAAATACACATAGCACCGTTGATTGTTGGCCACCGTGGTGTAAAGTAAACGCGCTCGGTTAGATATCGAGAGTTCCGTGATTCAATTCCACGGCGGCGGCTGACAACAATTTTGTCGGTTGCTATGTGTTTCTGGAACGTGGAAATAGCCATGTATTTATTTATTTACTGACGCCACGTATTTGGAGGATTTTCACTTTAACAACAGCTGCTCTGAAACATTTCACGAATGCGGCGGTTTCGGTGATACTCGCTCCATGGCTCCGAGCTCCTACAATCATCCCACGTTGAAAGTCCGTCAAATCGCATTTTTTACCTAGCTCGTCACCCAAAAATCACTTCTACTACTGTCGCAAGCAGTAAGCTTTCTCTTTTTATACTAGACTCGCCCTCTGGAGGCAACAACGTGCAGCCATAGCTCATTTGCTTAAAACTGTCAGGTGGTCATAATAAAGTGGCCACTCAGTGTATATATATATATATATAAAGAAAAAACATTTTTATCGAATTTTTCATGGAGCATACGGAGACTCAGTTACTTATGCCGTTAGGTATCAGAAAGCCTTTCGGGATAGTCTTGAATTCCAGCAACTAACAGTCAATGTTGCTACTGAATATGATAATTTTCTTCACACTTTAATGGAATTTCTCTTCAATGAGAATGTATTTCTTTTATTTATTTTAATACTTTACTTTAATCCTTTTTTGTTTATTTTACAGTTCTTCAATTAGCATCAACATCAAAAACCTCACTGCACCGGCCTTTGGGCTTTGCCACACTCTTAATGTTCAAGATAAAAAGAAGAATCCAGTGTTTGTACGTAAGGCAGGTGTCACACTAGGTGTGTAAGACATTTTGTAATTTCTATCGATTTAGTTATATGTGCATGCATGTGTATATATGTATATATGTGAAGGGGTTGGGCAGAATAATGTGAACACCACGCTCAGAGACGTGACTTTTAATACAGCTGTTACTTCACAATACACAAACGTATGCACCACGTTTTGGTTGTAATACAAGTAGCTTTGTTTAGAACCTCAAGGTCCTGTTTAAGAGCACTTCAAGTGTCTTGTTGCAAAATTTCTTTCAGGGTGACGACGAAATGAGCGACCTAACGAACTTCGAAAGTGGACTAATTGTTGGTGGCCGGCTAGTTGGTGCCTCCGTGACAACAGTCGCCATTATAGTGGGCGCATCGAGAGCTACTGTGTCTAGTGTCATCACAGCATGCCGTGCTTGTGGCAAAATGTCGTCTGCGAAACATAAGAGCTGCCGGAAAACGATCCTGACTGATAGAGATAGTACAGCATTAAAGAGGATTGTTACCCATAATAAGAAGACCACGGCGCCGAAACGTAGTGCAGTGCTCAATTGCATCTCCAGTCCCCAGTATCAACGAGAACTGTGCCCAAGGAATTGCATAAACAAGATGTTAATTGCAGAGCTGCTATTGCAAAACCTCTGGTGATCCGGATGAATAAACAACGGCGACAGGTGTGTTGAGAGGAGCAAACAACGTGGGCTGCCTTTGCATGGAAGCGTGTAATGTGGGCGGATGAATCTACATTCACACTATTCACCACCGCAGAACGTGTTTGCGTGTGGAGAACACCTCCATAAGCGTACAACCCAGACTGTCTGATCCCAACAGTGCAGCATGGTGGTGGTTCTGGTATGCTCTGGGTGGTCATATCGTGATTTTCAGCAAGTCTTCTGATCGACTTGAAAGGACGGATGACTGGCAGGGCGTATGAAACCCTTTTGGCCGACCAAATCCATCCAATGGCTCAGGCATTGTTTTCTGCAGGGGATGACATCTATCAATATGATAAAGCCCCAATAAACAGAGCTCAGAATGTCCAGTGATGGTTTGAGGAACATGAGGACGAACTTTCACACCTTCCTTGGCCTCCCCTATCACCAGACCTAAACATCAACGAGCCTCTGTGGTCTGTGTTGGAAAACAGAATAAGATCCCGTTATCCACCTTCTACATCTGTCAAGGACCTGGAGCAGTTTCTGCGTGAAGAATGATGTAACATCCTACTAACCACCATCCAGGATTTGTATGCGTTCATTCCAAGGAAGATTCATGGGGTTTTGAATGCCAAAGGTGGTCCCACTCATTATTAGGTACGTAAAACCTTCTTTTCCTAGGTGTTCACATCATTCTTTTCATCAGTAATATTCTTGTTCTTCAGATGGAAAATGCAGCCGATTTAAGCGAGTTTGACCAATGCGAAATGGCTCAGAGCATTTCCGAGACAGCAAGGTTTGCAGGGTGCTCACGGTCAGCCGTGGTCAGTACCTCCAAAAAGTGGTTCGAGAAAGAAAAAACCACGAAACGCTGGCAAGGTGTGGGCAGACCACGGTCGATGCTAGAGGTCACCTCTAGCATAGATATAGGTTACTGTGGTGCAATAAACCGGTAATTTGAATGTTGGTGACGAGAGTAATGCGTCACAAGAAAGAGTACATCGAACCCTGTGGAAAATGAAACTGCTTCAATGCGGGGCACTCCGAGTGCGAATGCCAACCTCGGTTGAAGTGGAACTGCGTAGATGCGGGCCACACCGAGTGCGAATGCCAACCTCGGTTGAAAATGGAACTGCGTAGATGCGGGCCACTCCGAGTGCGAATGCCAACCTCGGTTGAAAATGGAACTGCGTAGATGCGGGCCACTCCAAGTGCGATTGCCAACCTCGGTTGAAAATGGAACTGCGTAGATGCGGGCCACTCCGAGGGCGAATGCCAACCTCGGTTGAAAATGGAACTGCGTAGATGCGGGCCACTCCGAGTGCGAATGTCAAACTCGGTTTACCGTCGAGAGCGCCTACAATGGACACGCGAACATCAAAACTGGACATTGAATCATTGGAAGAATCTAGTCTCGTCCGAAGAATCTCGTTTTCTGTTGTACCATATGGACTCCCGGTTACGTGTGCGTCGTTTAGTTGAGGACATTCTGTTAGCAAGGTGCACCGTGGGACGAAAATAAGCAGGTAGAGGAAGTGTAATGCTTTGGGGAATATTCTGCTGGCAAACCTAGGTCAGGTCATTCATGTGCAGGAAATTATGACGTCTACAAATTTTTGTTCATGTACTGGGTGGAGGATTACGTGTGGTACGGCGGTTCCGTGGATGGGTAACAGTTTTGAAATTATGAATGATCAATTTTACATGATTTCACTTCGTTAAAATATTTTCTAAATTAATCTGTGATGAAAATAATTAGCTATTTTATATCCTGTTCAGTTTTTGAAATGAACATTTCTTCGGAGGAACGTACATTCACGGACAATGAAATTTGCGCACCAAGAAGGAAGCATCGGATTCAACTGAAATTTTATGTACGTAATGATACAGATGAATGATACACATGATGGCAAAAACAGAGCTGCAGGACAATTACCAAGGGATCTGTGATACGCAGTCCGGTCATCTTCAATAGCGCGTCGCACCACCTCGAACGGCGATACATGCTGCAATACGGTCCGTCATGGAGGCGAACAGACGCCTGATGTTGTCTTGCGGCAGACTGGCCCACACGTGTTAGATGGTGTGCTCCAAATCCCGGAAAGTGCGGCACGGCGGCTGCCGGCGTTTCAACTGGTTCCACACATGCTCAATAGGGGACATGTCCGGGGTGCGGGCAGGCCATGGAAGTATCTGGACATGACGTAGGCAGTCATAGGCAACACGAGCCGTGAGCGGGCGGGCATTATCCAGCTGGTATAGCGCACCTGGAATCCCAGCCAGGAATGGGGGCACATGGGGCCGTAGGATGTAATCCACATACCGATGGCCCGTCAATGATCCACGTACCACTACTAGAGTTGATCGGCTATCGTAGGCAATGGCTCTCCAGACCTTAATGCCTGCAGTGGGGGAGGTGTGGCGTTCGATAGCGAGGTTAGGGTTGTGCCGTTGAACCGGTGACCTTCACCCCGGACACGATGATCATCTGTCTCCAAAACAAAGTGGCAGTCATTGCTAAACACCACACGTCGGCGGTTTGTGGTGTTCCACGTCGCTCTGGCCTGGCACCACTGCACACGGAGCCGACGATGTTCCGGTGTTAATGGCAGCACATGTAAGGGGCACTGGGACAGCAGATTCGCTTCCGCCAGGCGTCGGGAAATGGTTAGTGCGCGCACATGAGCCGCTACATATGCCTGTAAAGTGGACCGGGTCCCTGTTGGATCCGTTTGTGCCTGGCGCACCATCCGTCGATTCTCTCTACCGGTGGTCCTCCTGGTCAGTCCGGAGATGCTCCGCCGTGTGGCAGTGCCGTCACGTGTCCACTGCTCTCAACACTGTCGGACGGTATGGTTAGAATGATGCACGTGGTGGGCTATACGGCGCGCAGACCGCCCTGCGGTTTTCATCCCGATGATCCAGCCTTTCTCAAAGTCCATAAGTTGCGTAAATCTACGTCTCTGGCGACTACCTGGCACTCTGTACTTTTGCTTGCGTCAGCCGGTGCTTTTCGCTTTAATGGGGCATGATCAAATGATCATATGTAGAAGATTTTAGGAAGGGAGTGTCTGACCCCAGGTCTTAAACAACCCTTAGAATTAGGAAGCTAGGAGATTTGTACTAGAGTGCCCGATAGGAAAGTGACACAGAAGCGAAGTAGAAAGGGGGAAGAAGACGCCCTTATTTATTACCGGGGGTGGGGGGCAGTACCCTGGGTCCGACGGCTTAACGTGCCCATCCGACGCACTGCGGATATTTAGTGGATCGAGCGTTTGTATCTGCGTGGGATCGAACCTTAAGTCCTTTCTGCAGCAGTCACGAACGTTGCCAACTAGACCACCTGCGGCCTTTCCATGGGGCCTCGACTACACGCCGGTTTATAAGGCTGCCGGTTCGTGCTAGCAGCAGCCCCACAGGGGGTGCGGTCATGTCAATCGCAGCAAACGTGGATCATTTGCAAACCAGCACGCACTCTAACTACTTACAAAGTTTCGCGGTTGTAGCATCTTTTCTTCTAGGTGCGCAAATTTCATTGTCCATGAGTGTATTTATGCATACGTGAATATAGTCTAAGCCAAGTTCTAACGAATTGTATAATAGAATACTGATTAATTAGAGGTTCCTTAAAACTATGGAATTGATCAAAGAGAAGGTTAATTTAAAGATATAAGCCACAAGTTACTGATGTCTTTTGTGGAATCATAGAAGTTAGAGGAGTTTTGTCATAGCAACAAAAGTGTTTCATTAGCGTGCGTATACACTATGTAAACAAATGTATTCAGACACTTGCACTTATGCAAATAAACGTGCATTTCCAGAACGAGACGCGCATCCTCGCGGTGTGTTGTGTTCTGTACATAAAGAGGAGTGCTGGTAGGCCTGTCAGACTCCATGGAAAGTGACATCGCCCCGGGAAGCTGAGCTGATGAACTTTGAAAGGGACATGGTGGTTGGATGCCACATGAATACGCAATCAGTGCGTAGTAATGCCACTCTTTTGGAATTCACAAAGTCGCTGGTGTTATTCGTCGATGGAAAGTAGATAATGCCACTACAGCGAATGCAACACAAACTGAGTGATCTTGCCAAACGAAGCTTAGTCCGGAATGTGAAGGACGCACGCTCGGTTTCTCCCGCAGAACTGGCCACCGATATTGCACAAAACACTAGAACCACTATTTGCACCAGAACTGTCGGTCGCGAACTCCATACTACGGTTACCATTATACACTGCTGTCCACCCAAAATGCAACACCAAGAAGGTCACGAGATAGCAAAGCCAGATTTACTGGACACATAACAACAGATACAAAGATGAAACGATTGAGCTTACAGGCTCGTGCGACTTGCGGAACAAGCAAACATCAATAGTTCGTGTGGCCCCCATGGCTGGCAATAACGGCCGCTACACGCCGCGGCATCAACCAAAAGAGGCTTTGGATGTGGGCTTGGGGAATGTCGGTCCAGGATGCTTCCACACGTTGCCACAGTTGATCAGGCGTAGCCGCGGGTGGTTCTTGCCGGGCCACTCGGTTGCCGATCAACGACCAGACGTGTTCGATGGGCGACATATCGGGAGAACAGGCGGGCCACGGCAGCAGTGACACCTAGTGGGCCGTGAAGAACTGTTGCACGATGCGTGCCACGTGCGGACGCGCATTGTCCTGTTGAAACTTGGCCGCTGGCAGGTCCTGCAGGTAAGGGAGGACTACAGGCTCCAAAACGTCGGAGATGGTGCGGTGGCTGTTGAGTGTACCGGCGACGCGTACCATAAGGTTGCGGGTGTCATATCCAATTGCGCCCCAAACCATAACGCCAGGCGACGGATCGGTATGGCAATGCATAATTCAGGAGTCATACAGTCTCTCGCCGCTGTGCTGCCACACGCGGATCCGACCATCATGGTGTTGCAGGCAGAAGCAGGATTCGTCGGAGAAGACAATGTCGTGCCATTCCGTAGTCCAGGTGCGGCGTTCAACGGCCCACTGCCGCCGCACTCACCGGTGGTGTAACGTCAATGGTAATCGGAGCAATGGGCGCCGTGCGACAAGTCCCTGCTCCTGCAGACGATATCGAACGATACATGCTGACACAGGTTGTTGCGCAACACACCCTAATTCCTGCGCTAACGTTCGTGATGTGGCGGTGCGACCCGTCAATGCCCGCCGCACAACATGCCGATCCTCTCGTTCGGTGGTGTGCCGCGGCTGCGGCAATCACTCACGTCGGTCCGTCCGTCCCTCCTGCACCCACCGAATCCATACTCGCCTCACTGTGGCTGGATGTCGTCCCACACAGGGGCCGATGTCTCGGTACGATAAACCGCTGTCGCAATAAACCATTATTTGTCCTCTGTCGAACTCCGAAACGTGCTGGAATAACTGCCGTATTCTGTCACGAGGCATCAGGAAGCTTCCCACGCACAGGTCCGGCAGCACAATACACTTCCACTACTTACACCCCGCCTTCTGTGCACCCTTCTTATAGTGCTTCTCGGTGGCGTGCCGGGAGCACATGATTTGCATATGCACTGCAATGCTAATCGTTTGCAAGTTCTCTCGCGGGCGACGCATGCCGCGAATTTCAGGCCAATCGGATGCTTCCTTCTTGGTGTTGCATTTTGGGTGGCCAGCAGTGTAGGTCAGCTGCACATGATTCCTACATCATTCCAGGCAATGCCAGACAGCCATTGTAGTGGAGCCTCGCTGCCCATTCTTGGACAACAAAGGAGCGGAAGGAGGTCGTGTGTAATGCTAAATTATGCCACCCACTCATTCTTTCGGGTGGACGTATATGGGTGTAGCCTTTACCCTGAGAACGTTGTCAGGCGAACTGCATTGTCCCTACAGTCAAGTTTAGAGAGGGATCTGTGATGGTGTGGAGCTTTTCCTTCTGGGAAGTACTGGGTCCTTTGGTTTAGTGCCCTCAATCCTGACTGCCACCAGGTACGACGATATTTTGAATAATTCCCACTGCCCATGCTGTAGCAGTACTGCAGCATAGATACCTTCTTGTTTAAGCAAAATTGAGCTCCTTTCCACACTGGAAGATCTGTTCAGACTTGGTTTGAAGAGTTGGACGTCCAAGTACTCGATTGGCCAGTCAAAGTTCCGATCTAAATCCGATTGCGCATTTGTGGGACAAGCAGGAAAGCCGAATCCGATCTCGGTCAGTAAGATCTTCCTCTACGCTAGCTCAAGAAGAAAGTTTGCAGGAGGAATGATGGAAAATTCCGGTACAGACACACCGGCATCTCGTGGAAAGTATGCCTAGGAGTATAGTTGCAGTCACAGCGGGCAAGGGTCGGCCGACTATGTACTAATTTTGGCTAATAAATAATTTTACTACTGTTCAATCTAGAGTTCTGAATACTTTTGTCTATGTAGCGTACAGGTTAGGAGATCTATTCTTACATCTTCTTTCCTCAACCAGCCAGTCACTTCGCCTTAGCAAAGTGTATCCCATATAGAGCAGTAAAACAAAAACCGAGGATGAAAAAAGCTGCAGAACGAAAACGAACTTCCAGGTAAAATAACATCGCGTGAACAGTACCACATTTTTTAAATCGTATGTGGTATGCAAGACAAATTATGGGAGTCAATCTAACAAATATGCAAATGTACTTACCTCTTGGAGCACGCAAATAATTCATGAACAATAACCTTCATGACGAGCATTGATTTTAGCCTTTTTCGATCGGAAATAGAATATCCACCATGTGGTCGTTAAACGGATTCGGCCGGAAGAAAGAGAAAGGAAACAGCTGAGATATATGATTCAGTGTCGGGTGAAAACGAGAAATAAAAATGGAAAATAAATTGCGTTTCAATACTCTTTGTATACTAAAAATGGAACACAGAAAATACGTTTGGAAACAAAAACATTCCTTCTGTGAATCGAAAATCTGCGAAAATGTTTTCAGGTAAATAACATGGTAGCAAATATCGTGCTATATCACCAGAGAAGCGTATTTTTGGCCACTCGTATTGCAGACACCATAGAGATACTTCAGTTATGAGTTAAAACAATTGTGTTGCGGTTTAAGACAGCACACAGAATTATGTTGTATTCAAATATTTTGGCGTTTATGAAGTCCATGATGTTATATGGTTTCGGTTGTTGTGTTCGCAGGCTGCTGTAACACAGTCACTCAAATACGTAATAGCAAACTTCCAGAATTCATTCCACTGAGGAACTACTTACATAGAAATCCAATTCGTCTTTTATTCTTCGTTACTTCATAAACTTGTTTGTAGACACAAATCCACGGTAATACTAGTAGCGTATGTGTTATCATGAAATATAACTTTAACACTTTCCCAACGTACAGATCATCTTTGGCTCTAGCTATATCACAGGTAACATGCAGCGTGTGATATAGCTAGAGCCAAAGATGATACACTGAGTGTGCCATTTTATTGAAAGTGGCTAACTCTCAGTCATTGCCAAAAGATGTAAGGAAACTTATATCTTCTATCACAAAGGATTGCACTGGTTGTCGTAGAAAAAGCCTCACCTTGAAGGAATGCTCGAAATGAGACGCAACCCACCAAATTTTTATACAAAGGGTGAGAAAGAAGGGATACAACTTCAGAGAGATTACATGAATGCAATGGACGAGGAGATACTAAAATATTGTCAGACTCAGTACGTCGTATTGTGACGTATTACAGAGGTAAAGCACGTGTCAAGACGACAAATCTGCAACAGTATATCCCGCCCGTGTGGCTTAGTTGGGAGAATAACTTATTCTGGAGTGAGGGGGAGCGCTTCGAATACTGTTACGGACAAACTTGTGTTTTCACAGTGTGACCACTACGCTGGGCTATACTTTCGGCAACACAGCGTGGCATCGAATGGAAAAGTTATTGATGGTGTCCTCATGTATCGCTGATCATGTGTCGGTGACCTGCGTCCACAATTAATCGACACTGAGAGGGGGTCGTGCAGAAGCGTTACGTCGTCTCCTACGATGTCCCACACATTTTCTGTTAGGGAGAATTCAGGGGATATCGCTGGTCCGGTGAGCAACCTTGAGACACGGCTACGCTCTGCGCGCGCGCGCGCGTGTGTGTTTGTGTGTTATATTGTTGCAACAGGACATCGGGGATGTCACGGGGATACAGCACTAAAACAAGATGCAGCATTTCATCAACGTATTGTCGTGCTGTCATTTTACCTACTATACTTAACGTTGAACAGCTGTTGAAACTGATTGCGCCCCAAACAATGACACCAGGCTGCGAAGCCGTATGATGCTCACGGATGACAGCAAGATTAGCTTGATGACCAAGTCATATCCGAACTCCGAATTGACGATCGTCGGCAGGGAGACAGATGCGATACTGGTCCTGAATGCAAAGTGGTTCTATTCGTCTCGCCACTCATTCCTGCTAGTGCACTACTGCAAACGATGTGCTGCAATGAGTTGCAGCAATCTTAATAACTGGATAGATAGAGTCTAAACTTGTCTTAAGAAATCTGCGGCTGACATTTCGGATCGATAGAAGTATCACCATCGATACAGATATCTCCATCGATACAGGTATCTCCATAGCTGTCTGAACACCTCGTTGAATGCCGTCCCCCGCGGATTGTGGACCTGCTACGGCTTGCCGTCGAATGTGACGATCGAGGCGTTCTGGCGTCCGTCTACGTACACGAGTCCCATCACGGCGGCACACGTTACCTTCTTCGAACCATTGTCCTCACATTCGGCTGACAGTTGTTGCGTCCCGGTGCTTTTCATCGCGGTGCGTCGCAGACACCAACCAGCCACACGTATTCCTACAATGAATCTTCTGATAAAGGTGTACGTGTGATGATAAAGGTGTAAATGTGCGGTCGGGAGTTATCTTGTTGAAACTGGACATCAGGAATAATAGGGATATTCCGCAACTAAACGGACTACCGTGCCTCATCGACGTATCGTCGTGCTGCCATTGCACTCGCTATGCGTACTAGAGGTGAAACGCTGTTGAAACTGATAGCGCAACAAATCGTGACACCAAGCTGAGGAAACCTATGATGCTCAAGGCTAGTAGCAAGATCAGCCCAGTGACCACAGCGTATCCAGACTCTGAAGAGGAGATCGTCAGCGCTGGGACAGAAGCGAGACTTTCCGAATACGACATGATTCCATTCCTCCGGCCGTGCATATCTGCTAAGACACTACTAGAACCTTAAATGACGATGTGCTGCAGTATGTGGTCGTCTTCTGAATGGCTGACGATGGTTCAAACCGGCGATTCACCGTTCCTGTCGCAACGGGGATGTGCATAGCTTCCTGTAAACCTCGTCAAGTATCTTCCACTGTGGAATATGGAACTGCTATGTCTTCAATTGAATGCGGTGATCGAGGCGTTCGGACGTCCGTATACATGCACCAGTCCTGCTGCGGCGACGTACGTTACCTTCCTCCAACAGCTATCGCCCCATTCGGCGTATAGTTATTGCATTTATATTCGTACCACAATGGTGCGACGTAGGGACCAACCAGCCGTACGCAGCCTTATGATGAAGCCTCTGGTAAAGATGTCTATTTGATGGTAGGATTCTCGATGACGTCGCTAGGTATTCTCACTCCTTACACGAGCTTTCTCCAGCGAGATCACTCATGTCGAGGTAAGGACGGCCAAACTTAGCTACGCCGAGCCGTTTTCCCTTTTTATCCAACTTATCTATCATGTGATTTAATGCAATCATTCACATAGTTCAACTTTTGACCATACCCTGTAACGTACCAGGAGATGTGACGTACCTGCCAGAAGGACGCACACGACATAAAGGCAGATAGCAATTAGAATCAATGTCCGCGTAGCTTAATTGGTAGAGCAACTTATTCCGGAATGAGTGGACCCGGGTTCGAACCCCGGCGCGGATAAAAATGACGGAGAAATTGACTTCGTTATAACCCATTAATCTGCACGACGCTTCAATAAATACTTTCTGATGTGATATTTTCTATGTTGAGCCATGTATAACGAAGAACCAACATAATTAACATGAGAACAGAAACTGAAAGCCGCCCCGGTGGCGCAGTGGTCTAAGCGATGGCCTCTGATCATTCGTCCGTAAGGGGTCCGGGTTCGAATCCCGGGCAGGCATGGATGTTGTGTTTGTCTTACGGCACTGGCTCTCTCCCTTCCCTAGATCCAGTGACCCTAAATTAGGGACGGCGACTGCTTATAGCCCATTGAGTTGCTCACGGTGGTCGTTAAACCTCCAATCAAAAAAAAAAAAAAAACTGAAAGAGGAAGGCTTATTTAGAGATATACGTCACAGATCATGGTGGAAGAATGTTAGGCACGTTTGTATTTTCATAAAAAGTGGTATAGAAACTTATTTTTCAGATGTCAAAATGTGTTCAATATCTCGTAGAAATACCACACAATATGCAAATTGCAGCATGCTACATAGGAGCGCAAGGCTAAGTAAATCGCAACAAATAACATGCTGGCTAAGATGTGCAAAATGGCGAAGGTAAATCAATTATTTCACTGTGACGAACTTATCTCATTGAAAACCACCAAAGAACTAGGGCTACTCCGAAACGATCACACGCAGATTTGCACTACGGATATCTAGGGCACAGGGATTGTTTACGCTTTCCAAAGGTAGGTTGAAGAAGCGTATATGCTCCAGCTTTTTCCGTCCGTCTGTCAGTCTGTCAGCACGATAACTCTCGTAAAAATGGTTCGATTTCGATGAAAATTTAGTATGTGGTAGGGGACAACCTGAGGACAAACCCTATTGAAAATGGGACACATGGGATTAAAGGTCACGACATAGGAGCGGGATCCATTCCATTGCCTTTATGCCTCATAACTTGCGTAAATATGGTTCGATTTCAATGAAATTTTAGTATGGGGTTGGGGATCGCCTGGGAACAACCCCTATTGAAAATAGGGGAAGTAGGGTCAAAGGTCAGGACATAGGAGCAGGATGCATTCCACTGCCCTTATGCCTCATAACTTGGGTAAATACGGTTCGATTTCGATGAAATGTTAGTATGTAGTAGAGGGCCACCTGGAAAGAAACCCTATTGAAAATGGGATAAATGGGGTCAAAGGTCAGGACATAGGATCGGGATCCATTCCATCGCCCTTATCCCATACTATTAAGGTGGACGTCAAGTAATTTTGCTTCCTATATTTCTGATGGAAAAACTTTTCTACACATTTTCTTCACAATTAGTGTGTTCCCAAGGGTGGAAATTTGAACATCGATTAAAATAACTTCATATTATAACTTGGAATACTTAATATTTTCTAAAACATAACCATAATTATAAAAAAAAACCAATAACATTACTTTGGTGGTGTTGAAACCAGAAAAATGATGGCGCGACCTGTACTTTGATGACGTCAGTAGGCAAATGTTGGATTTCATAATTATGGTTATGTTTTAGAAAATATTAAGTATTCCAAGTTATAAAATGAAGCTATTTCAATTGATGTTAAAATTTTCATCCTTGGGAACGCATTAATTGTGAACAAAATGTGTACAGAAGTTTTCGCATTGGAAGTATAGAAAGCAAAATTACTTGACGTCCACCTTAAAGGAGCGATTTTTGTATCTATGAAAATTTTATTTTGAAAACGGCTCTAAGGATTTTGATGAAAGTCGTTAACCTACCGTTTTCAGGTACTAGAAATCGATTTAGCTTGATCTCGACTTTAGGAAAATTCGTTTAGTGGGTTAAATAATCACCCCGAATTACTACGTTTTCAGTGGCATGGCGTCGTTCCATTAATGTAACCCATGCTTAGAAATCTTATGACGTCACAAGCTCGCGATTTAGATGTTGGCGAGCGGTCACGCCATCTGTCTCATTACGTCACGCGTTGTGTGTGGATCATATTAAAGTTTTATGATGTCACACTCTTTCGAGCAGATGGTCGCGATTTCCATCTGCCTCATTAAGTCACGCGTTGTGTGCGTATGTTTGTCCGCACGATAACTCGCGTAAGAATCGTTCGATTTCGATGAAATTGTAGTATGTGGTAGGGGAACACATGGGAATAAACCCTATTGAAAGTGAACGAAATGGGGTCAAAGGTCAGGACATAGGAGCGGGATCCACTCCACTGCTCTTATGCGTCATAACTAACGTAAAAAAAGGTTCGATTTCGATGAAATTTTAGTATGTGGCAGGGGACTACCTGGGGACAAACCCTATTAAAAATTGGCAAAATGGGGGCAAAGTTTAGGACACAGGAGCGGGATTTATTCCATAGCCCTTATACATCATAAATTACGTAAAAATGCTTCTATTGCGACAAAACTTTATCATGCTATTTCGGGGGTACACTGAACCGGTTCTGTTGAATATCATTGAAATGGGATCAAAGGTCAGGACACAGGAGCGAGATTTATTCCACAGTCATTATCCTCATAACTTGAGTAATAACTTGATTTCTGGTATGTTGGAAAGCGTATTATAATCAATGAATTGCATGATTTTACTAACTTGTTGTGTTGTACAACAGGACCAGTACGCGCGCGCTCGAATCATATCCATTCTCAGTCATAGGAGGCAAGTAATAAAATACCAGTTTTCACCAACGAGGCCTTTTTCTTTTTTTAAATGGTACCAGAACACATCGAAGTAGATGTGTGGATAAAAGACTTGGAGGAACGTGCGTAGACCCAGCGACGTATTAAGCCAGACCGTGGTGCTGAGTGGAATCATGAGCTTTGGACGTGTAGGCTGGACATACGTTCCGAGTAAGTGTAACTGCCCAATGCTGGGTTCCTCCGGAATGCCACTGAATCATATCATACATAATACCAACGATCGACAAGTCTGTTCTCCATCAATCATATAGACTATACAGGACTTTTTGTTTGCTTGTTGGAAGGGAAAGTTAAAGACCACCGTGAACAACTCTATGGGCTAAAAGCATAAGCTCGTCCCTAATTTAAGGGCACTGGCTACCGAAAAGGGATGGAGTTAGTGTCGCAAGACAAATACAACATCCATGCTTCACCAGGATTCGAACCCGGAGCCTTCTTTGACAAATGGTCATAAGCCAGCGCTTAGACCACTACGTTACTGCGGCGACCTACTGGAGTTGGCAATGCACTGGAGCCAGATCGTCTCGCGTGATCAAACTCAATATGAGATTAAAATTCAAAATCTTTTATCGTGGTGTCCTTACTCATGGAACAAAGATATGGATCTTAACTAAAAATGACATTCGGAATATGCGGACAACTCAAAGATTCATAAAAAGGTGCGTGCTTAGTGTAGCTAATGATAAAGAAAAGAACTAAAAATCGATCGGGAAAATGACAGGAGTTGATGACATTATGATCAAAGTAAAGACACTTGCAAGTGGCAATGAGCCGGACATATTGTTAGAAGTGACCACTATTGGAGAACTGAAATACTAGACTTGATACCAAGGAATTGGAAAAGACTCGGAAGAAGATCATGTGGGAGATAGGCGAATGAAATTCGAAATGATGTCGGAGTGACCTGGAAGTGAATTGCCCAAGAGAGAGTGTTGCGCAATGCGCTTGGGAAGAACTTCATACAGCAGTGGATTGAGAATGGATGATGGTGATGATATATAGTTAGTGGCTACTAACTCAGGGAAGTATCAGAACCAGCTCTTCTGTAGAATAAACACACCTCTCAACTAAATCCGCGAATCAGACTGTAAGCCTAACTCTGACGATTAGCCAGAATCCATTGCTGCTGACGTTTCGTTCTCCTTTACTAATATCCAGGAAAACTTTGCCATCGCTGTGACGTATTCATATCTGTCGATTTAGCGCTGCATTTGATTCATCTGAGCAGCTAAAATGTACTTTTTTCTTTTATAAAATTTGTTATCATATACACTCTCTCATTTTTAGTTATCATTGATCATTAAATCTTGGATAGACCAAGACCGAAAATCTCTGCCCTGCCGAGCTACAGTCTTAAAACATTTGCATTCCCATGCGGATTCCTACACTCAAATCCAATTTCAGAGAATGTCCGCTAGTTTTGCTACATTTTAAATTGCTTCAGGGTGAAAACCTGAAGCAAGAATTGTATCGTTACGTACTTGATTTAGAAAAATATGTTAAGCACCATACTCTGAAAAACAGTAAAAAATGTAGTTATGATAAAGCAGTGGCGAAGTATCAGGTAACCACAAAAGTATTTGCCGTTTTCTGAGAAAGAGACTAAGTATAACACATATGTAGTAGAAAAGCAATTTATTCATCAAAATAATATTAGAGCTCCCTCCCAAGTTCTTTGATGAAGCAGATTGAAGCGGACTGGGCACGAGCGTTATCTTGAAGGAGCAGAACTCTCTTTTTGTTGACTAGTGCTGCTTCTTTCTTTTTCAGGTCCTCATGCACACATTTCAGTTGTACATAGTACACTGCAGCGGTGATCGTTTAGCCACGTTGCAAGAGTTCATAATGAACAGCAACACGCGGTATCCACCATACACACAGCATAAACTTACGTGGATGCAGTGCTGGCTTCGATGTGTGAGGAATTGAGTCACCGGTGGACAACCAATGTCTGGAATGTTTTGGGGTGCTGTACTGGACCCACGTCTCATAACATGTCCAAAAATAGTTCCTTGTCATAGCGAGACATCAAGGCAAGATAATCTCAGACAAGTTGCTGTTTGTTCACTGCAGACAATTCGTGGGGTACCCATCTAGACCATTTGTATGCTTTACCTGTTGCATGCAGATGTCTTCACCCGATTTCATCACTAACACCAAATGACTGGGCTAGTTCCTGAAATGTTTGGCTACTGTCCTGTTCAATAGCAACTTTCAGGACTTCTGTGTCAAGGCTGACAGGACGACCACTCCGGGACTTGTCTTGAATGGATTCATGTCAGTCTCTAAACTTTCGAAACCAATTCCGAGTTGTGCGTTCCCCCACATTATCTACCCTGAATGATAAGCAAATGCGATGAGTTGTTTCTGTAGCAGATGAACTGAGTTTAAATTCGTATAGCAAACACCCATGAATAATCTCCACTGATACTGCCATTACTTAGATACGAATAAAGTGGAAGTGGTTTTAAGTATGTAGAACTCTTCAATGTAGAACTGCTATTAAAAGCAGCGACAATACTGTTCGTCACATATATTTTGTTTAAGTGTGCAGGGTGGAGTAGTTAGGTCCATATAATGATATGAAAATACAAAACGAACATTAATAACAAAACATTTTTTACTTACTTATAATAATTTCGGCATTTTTAGTCACTGTGGCAAAGCTTCTGCTCGATAGAACGGGCATTTTGCTTATTTAGATGAGATCCAAGTTCTGCCTGAATGGAAGATTCACGGATTAAAAAAATGTTTTCATTCACTATTTCGAGTTAAAATTCTATACCCTTGTATAGGTGTTTGCAAGGAGTGATGATTAAAACGTGAAAGCTGAAAACCCAAATGAATAAAAAGGACACAAAGGAATAAAAGATGGACCCAAACGTAATTCACCACCGCAACACACTTTCAAACATGTTTCGGCAAAAATTTGCCTTCCTCAGTGGAAACATTAAGTTGTACGTGGGCACCAAGTCCTCGTCGACGATCCTCGAAAGACTGATGTAATGTCTTGTAACGCTCTGCCTTCAGCCTTCGTCGTCGCAGACCATGGACAACTGCGTATCACTGCGCAAGCTGTTAGTGGCGGCATCTATGGCATTGTGTCCTGCTTGGTCTACTTTTGCCATTCCGCCCCTGTGATCTTTGAACCTATGTTTATTAGCCTTTTGAAATCGATTGTTTTCCTGTTCGATCAGATATCGCCAGGCATGAGGTATCTCAATTGGTGAATTCGTGTTATAGCATTTAGTGTTCATTTAATTAGTGTTCCAAATTTCTCAATGACTACCGCTTCCAATGTTATGATCTGTCTATGAGTCTTGTGTGATGTCAAATGTCTAATATTCTCCCAGTCGGTCTTCGATTGATTTTCTATGCCGTGTTGTATCAGAGCCGTTCTTGGTCTTTTCTTTTGCCAATCTTGAATATGTTCCTTCAATCTCGTAATCATACGTCTTTTGGTACTTCCGATATAAATGGAATCTTCTTGATTATTGTCTGTCTCAGTTGGAATGGAATGTACTCCTGATCGATCTAGAATGGATTTTTTGTTATTACCAGAAGTTAGTAATGAGCCATTATCAATGATGGTTTCTGCAAGATTTATTTCATTCGAAACACATTCTTTCTTTAATATGTTACTTAATGGTGGTAAGTGTGGAAAGGAGATGTAAGATTTATATATATTCTTTTGTTTCGTCTGGTTTTGATTATTCTTAATATTGTTATATATTGAATTAATGAAACGGTTTTTGTATCCAATCCATTGTATCTCTGTAAGTTCGAACTCTGCCGTAGAGGAATGCCTTATAGCTCTGTTAATGCAATATTGGAATGCAGCTGTCTTATATCTCCATGGGTGTGCGGAATCCGATGGTATTAGCGCAGGCACGAAACATGGTTTTCAATAAACAGCGTAATCTATGGAATCATGCCTTCTGAATAAATTAAGGTCTAAATAATGAAGATTTTTGTTAACCTCTTCTTCAAGCGTTGTCTTTATGGTTGGGTAAGTATTATTGAAAGTTTGTATAAACATATCTAGTTTGTCCTTAGTATGTTGCCAAAAAATCAAGATATCATCAACATAGCGTAGATATAAAATTGGCAAATCAAGGCCCGAGTTCTGGAGTAACATTTGTTCAATATTCTGTATGACAACTTCTGCTAGAAGACAGGAGAGTGGTGATCCCATGGGTGCACCGAATACTTGTTTGTATATAATACCATCATTTGAAAAATAATTGCTGTTGGTTATAAATCGTAATGCATGTATAACACTTGTTCATTGTTTTTCATCAATGTTTTCATTCAATGTTTTCACACCCCTGTAATCGACGATATCTGCGGTCCTGATACACGTCACGGCCGCCGCCGTTAAATATCGTGTGGGAAACAACAACGCAACCAGTCGCATGCAAGATGCCACGCAGTTCGGAGCTCTCTGATTTCGAGAAAGGTGTAATCGTCGGGTATCACAGAAATGGCCGATCCATACGTAACATATCCAGCGAGTTGAAGTACCCAAAATCGACAGTGGCCTACGTGATTAGCAAGTGGAAGATGAGAGGTGACTGTCGGAATGTGCCCCGACCCGGCAGACCCACAAAACTGGGAGTTAGAGACCGACGGGTGTTAGCTAGAGAAATTCGGAAGAACCGAACCATATCGATGTGCCACATCCGCGAGGAGTTTCAACAGGCATCCGGAAGTGTTATTTCGATGAATACCATCCATAAGGAAGCCATCTGCTCGGTTATCATGGACTTGCTGCCGCCCACAACCTTTGATCACCAAGTCCAATAGCGCTAGCGCTGCTCGGCTAACGTGATGCAAAGAACGTCAACAGTGGACCGTTGAACAGTAGAAACAGATTCTCTGGAGCGACGAATCGAGGTTCACCCTCTACCGTTCGGATGGCAGGGTCTGGGTTTGGCATCTGCCTGGAGAACGCCTCCTTCCGGAATGTATTGTACCAACTGTGAAGTTCGGCGGCGGTAGAATTATGCTATGGGGGTGTTTCTCCTGGTATGGCCTGGGACCCCTTGGTCGCAATTCCTGGTAGACTAAACGCCGAGACCTACTGTACCATTTTGGATGACCATGCGCTTCCTACGTTGTGGCAGTTTTACGGGGTGGACCCATGTTACTTTCAGGATGACAATGCCACCTGTCATGTTGCGAGGTCCACCATGGTTTGGTATGGTAACAATGGGGTTAATCGAAGGGACTGGCCTGCGCAGATCTCGGACCTTAACCCTATCGAGCACCTCTGGGACGAGTTAGAACGTCGACTTAAGGGGTTCCCCCACCGTCCGAAATCGGTGAAGGAACTGACCTGTCTTCTCCAAGCCGAGTGGAAGAAAATACCGCTAGCCGTTGTACAACGCCTGGTTGAGAGTATGCCCCGGAGGGTCGCAGCTGTAATCGCCGCTCGTGGAGGCTTCACCAACTATTGAAGGTGAATAAACTTTGTTTTCCTTTGCTATCACAGGTATCCAATTACTTGTTGGTAGATAGTGTATATAAACCTTACATCTCTTTTCCATACTTACCACCATTAAGTAAAATATTAAAGAAAGAATGTATTTCGAATGAAATAAATCTTGCAGAAACCATCATTGATAATGGCTCAATATTAACTTCTGGTAATAACCAAAAAATCCATCCATTATCGATTAGGAGTATTTGCCATTCCAACCAAGACAGCAAATAATAATCAAGAAGATTCCATTTATATCGGAAATACCAAAAGACGTATGATGACGAGATTGAAAGAACATATTCAAGATTGGCAAAAGAAAAGACCAAGAACGGCTCTGATACAACACTGCATAGAAAATTAATCGATGTCCGACTGGGAGAATATTAGACATTTGACATCACACAAGACTCATAGACAGATCATAACATCGGAAGCGGTAGTCATTGAGAAATTTGGAACACTAATTAAATGAACACTAAATGCTGCAACACTAATTCACCAATTGAATTACCTCATGCCTGGCGATATCTGATCGAACAGGAAAACAATCGATTTCAAAAGGCTAATAAACATAGGTTCAAAGATCACAGGGGCGGAATGGCAAAAGTAGACCAAGCAGGACACAATGCCATAGATGCCGCCACTAACAGCTTGCGCAGTGATACGCAGTTGTCCATGGTCTGTGACGACGAAGGCTGAAGGCAGAGCGATACAAGACATTAAATCAGTCTTTCGAGGATCATCGACGAGGACTTGGTGTCCACGTACAACTTAATGTTTCCACTGAGGAAGGCAAATTTTTGCCGAAACATGTTTGGAAGTGTGTTGCGGTAGTGAATTAAGTTTGGGTCCATCTTTTATTCCTGTGTGTCCTTTTTATTCATTTGGATTTTTAACTTTCACGTTTTAATCATCATTCCTTGCAAACATCTATACAAGGATATAGAATTTTAACTCGAAATAGTGTTTTTTAATCCGCGAATCTTCCGTTCAGGCAGAACTTGGATCTCATCTAAATAAGCAAATATCCGTTCTATCGAGCTTTGCCACAGTGATTAAAAATGCCGAAATTATTATGAGTAAGTAAAAATTGTTTTACCATTAATTTTCGTTTTGTATTTTCATATCATTATATGGACCTAACTACTCCACCCTGCATACTTAAACAAAATATACGTGACGAACAGTATTGTCGCTGCTTTCAATAGCAGTTCTGCTTTGAAGTCTTTGGCCATGTAATATCGCGCCATATGCCTTTTTTGCGTATAGGAATATAAGAATGTAGAACTCTGTTGTCATTGAACTCTGGCCGTTGTATTGAAAGTGATATTCAATGTCAAATTAAGTTTTCAGCCAAGATGCGAACAGCTGAGAATTATCCGGGTATCAAAGTAAAACTAAATCTACTACAAGCTTTAAGCTCAGTTGAAGTTCCAGTGACTTAAACTTTAAATATAAATACCAATTCTACAAACCATTTAAAAGTTCTTAATTTATTCCCACTAATTGACCAAAAAGTCTTCGGTAAGTACACTGAATAGAACCCAATCACCGATGTCGAACAATATGCGTGACACTTATCAATCTTCGAATACAAACTGCTCATACTAGAATCGCTCTTCTTAATAGCATTCCACCCTGAGCTCTTATATCAGAATTTTTCATTTACGTTGATTGCCTTTTGACCCGCTGTGAGGATGGCAACTAATACTAATTCACCTTGAGAAACTTTAGGGCGTTAAGTTAGAAAATATTTACCGACGAGAAACCAAATTTACATAAGCATACAGGAACTCAAAGGGAATAAAATTAGAGGTATGCGTCACACGCATCAGGGCTTGAATTACAATGAGACAGTACCACGCATTGTCCTGATATTCCCTAATATCTACGTGCCTGACTCACTAACCGGCTGCAAATGTTTTCATTTGTTAATTACTCTACTACACTGGCGTGCAAAAATTAAGGACGGGACGGTTTTTGGAATGTAACGTCGTGCAGAAGTGCTCCACATCGACTCAAATCATGCCGTGAGATCCCCAAGATGTAAGAATATGGTACAAGTGAGCAAAACCGTCCAAACAAGGAATCCAAAGGATACAAAGGCACTTTATTGAAAAGGTAGCTTGGAGCACAACTGGACAGAAGACAGAAACGTCCATGTGATAGGCGGCTGCCAACAAAAATCCAGTCTTTAGTAGGGGATATGATCACCCCTGACTGCGTTGCAGGATTTACAATGTCTGTCTATGCTGAGGACGAGGTTGTCAAGAAGCTGTTGAGGCATCGCGGCCCAATCCTCTTGTAACAGCAATCGCAGCTGCGGAATCGTTGCTGGTGGCTGGTGACGTGCTGCCAAGCTTCTCCCGAGAAAGTCCTACACGTGTTCGATTGGATTTAGATCCGGGGACCTTGCGGGCAAATCCATGCGTTGAATATCTTCACTCTCCAACATCTCTGCGACAGTCACTGTACGATGAGGTGTAGCGATGTCGTCCATGAAGAGGAACTCAGGACCCACAGCACCTCTAAACAGACGCACGTGAGGCAGGAGAACCTCGGTATAATAGAAGACACCAGTGACTGAACCTCCTTGGAAGATGTGGAGGTCAGTACGGCTACCAAGCATCATACCTCCCCAAACAAGAACTCCGCCACCTCCAAACCGGTCCCTTTCGATGATGTTGGAGGTGTGGTTGCGTGTTCCCTGCTCTCTCCAGATGTGTATACGTCCAGAATCGCTCGTCAGACTAAGTCGGCTCTCATCCGTAAAGAGAACTCGACCCCATTGCTGATGTGTCCAGTTCTTGTGTTCCTGGCACCACAGAAACCACCGTCTCCGATGAGCAGGCGTTAATGGCACACACCGCATTGGTCGTCGTGCAAATAGATCACCTTTGTGCAGCACGTTAAAACGCGGTAACGGACGTCCAGTTGTCTGTTGCATGTGCCTTGCGATTTCTCCCGCTGTCTGCCGTCTGTCTCTTCTCGCCTGTAAACCAATATACCGGTCGTCCGCCGCCGTGGTTGCTCGTGGACGACCACTGCTAAACTCTTGGACAGCTGTTCCTGTCGTTTGAAATGCTATCCAAGCTCGTGAAACGATGCTGTGAGCGATCCCGAACTCCTCGGCCACACTAGTCACACTTCGACCTTCTTCCAACTTCCCAATGACGCGACCTCGGGTAAAGTCATCCAGATGTCGTCTACTGGATTGCCTGTTGGCCATATCACACGGTGGCAGCAACTCGACGTCGTTCAAACCGATGTACACAGCGCAATATCTTTCACCGAATTGCTGAGCGTACACCGCCCGTGTGCTGTATACCCTTCCGACACCCCCACTTACGTCATGCTGCATAAATGCGCATGCCCTATCGTACCGGACCCTAGTCTATCTCCTGAGTGGTTTTTCGGTCCGTTCTGCCTGCTCGTTCCGCTGATATGCGAATTTCTCCTCTTCGTCCTTAATTTTTGCACACCAGTCTACCTTTTAACATGGCCTTTTTTCTATTGGAGGTTTAACGTCCACCGTGAGTAACTCAATGAGCTATAGGCAGTCGCCCGTCCCTAATTTAGGACCACTGGTTCCAGGGAAGGGAGGGAGCTAGTGCCGTAAGACAAACTCAATATTCATGCTTCACTGGGATTTGCAACCCTGACCTATCTCGGACGAATGGTCATAAGCCACCGCTTAGACCACTGCGCCAATGGCGCTTTGCACCCGACATTCTTGATGATTGGAGCAATTCTTTTGATAAAGAGTGCTTTAGGATTTTAATGTATGTCCAATATATATACACTGAAGTGCCAGAAAATCTGGTACAGACGAGCTTATGCAAAATACATAGCAACGTCACCTATGCGCGTACTCGATAGATATCCTTGCCAGCTGCCAGAGCTGTTTTCGCCATGAGATTGACAAGTAATAACGATTTAAGC
This sequence comes from Macrothele yani, assembly GCA_039090855.1. Taxonomy (NCBI): domain Eukaryota; kingdom Metazoa; phylum Arthropoda; class Arachnida; order Araneae; family Macrothelidae; genus Macrothele; species Macrothele yani. The sequence continues at coordinate 130,613,233 of CM076995.1, read as the reverse complement.
GATTTTCAACGCGGTGTCATTGTTGGCGCTCGTGAGATGGGCCATAGTATTTCGGAGGTAGAAACGAAGTTAGGATTTTCATGAACGACCATTGCAAGGGTGTACCGTGACTACAAGAATTCCAGCAAAACCTCCAACCTACGATACCAGTGTGGCCGTAAAAAGACATTGTGTGAACGTGACCATTGTCGGCTGTCAAGAATCGTTTTACGCGATAGGCGTGCAACACTCTCGCAGGTATCATCGGAATTCAATGCTGGAGCTTCAACAAGCACCAGCGTCCGGACTGTGCAACGTACCTGCACGATATGGGCTTTGGAAGCCGACGCCCAACTCGAGTCCCCTTGATGGTTGCACGACACAGAGCTATGCGCCACACTTGGGCACGGCAACACCGCCACTGGACACTTGATGACTGCAAACAAGTCGCCTGGTCTGACGAGTCGCATTTCCAACTGTGTCGGGCAGATGGAAGGATTCGTGTGTAGCGCAAACCCCATGAAGCGATGGATCCCGCCTGCCAACAGGGAACTGTACCGGCTGGGACCCCTGTTACGTCTACAAACGTCTGTTTTCAGCCAACGCTATGTGTGCATCCTTTCTGACGAGGTACATCGGTTCATGTCCTGCATTCATGCTGATGGGTTGGGCCTGTTTCAACAGGACAATGCACTTCCACACAAGTGTCGGGGCACCACATTATGGTCAGAGGAGCATTCATCTGAGTTAGGGGTGTTGCCATTCCTACCCAAGTCCCCAGATCTGAACGTGATGCCATGCAACGCGCTATCAAACACAGGAATCCGAGACCTCGGAATACACCCGAATTGTGGAACTCTCTGCAGGAAGTATGGTGTGCATTGCCTACAGCATATTTCGAGAAGCTATAGTGGAGTCCATGCCCCATCGTATCTCTGCAGTCCTACGTTACCATGGGGGACCTACCAAGTATTAGACTGGTGTACCAGTTTTTCTGGCATTTCAGTGTACATGTATATATATTAGTTTTAATGCTCAAGTAATTATATTCAAAACGGAATATTAGAATATTATAATTTTTGTTTTTATTTCCCGAAAACAGGTATAAGGCTGACGTTGAATATCGAGAAGGAGCACTACTGGGATCTGATTTCAGCAGAGTACGGTGTTCGCCTTTTGATTCATCCACAAAATACATACCCAACTCTCCAGCGTGGTGGATTTGTTGCCGGTCCTGGGACCAGTGTGCATCTTGGAGTAAAAAGGGTAACAATGCTATAGCGCTGTGATCTGTTACATGGCGTGTTATGTTATCAATAGCATATATTTTGTGTTTTTAAAACAAAGCTATTTCATGTGAAGTTTTTGGATTCCAAAGTTTATTACCATGTTTCCCTAACCCTTGTTAAGCATCCCCAAAAAGGAAAAGATATAAATTCTATGAAAGAGGATTCTAATTTGCCGATGTTCTAAATCACGAATACAGTTTAAGAAAATGCGAAGGAGGTAAGAGAGACGACGCATTAAACTGACAGACACTGTCGTGTCCTATCTTAGCAATACAGTGTAAGAAATTTGAGTACCTGTATATCTTGTAGGCACTGTCTGCTGATGTTAGCAGTGTGCGGGCGGACGTTATCTTGTCGAAGCTGCGCAAGGAGATACTACAACAAAACGGACTGGCGCACCTCATCGACGTATCGTCGTGCTGTGATTTTACTCGTTATACGTACGAGCAAAAAAAGACTGTTGAAACTGATTGCGCCCCAAACTATGACACCACGCTGAGGAGCCGTATGAAATTAACGGATGGCAACGAATTCACCCCGGTCGTCAATAGGCGATCGTCGGTGCCAAGACTGAAACCAGACTCGTCGCTAAATATGACATTATTCCATTCGTCCCGGGATGGATGTCTCATACGGCGCCACTGCAACTTTGTACAACGATGTCAACGGTGAGTGGTAGTCGTCGCCAGAGCTGACGAGAGCGCAAACTTGCACCAATCTACGATTCAGGGTCCGTGTGGACAGGAAGATGTTCATAGCTGCCTGTACATCTTGTCAAATGTCGCCAGCTGTGGATTGTGGCGTTGTTATATCTTGCCATCCAGTGCTGCTATTGAGACATTCGGACGTCTGCCTTCGTGCATCAGTCGCACTATGGTGACGCACGTTACCTACCTCTAACCACTACCACCACATTCGGACGGCAGTGTTGCAACCTAATGCGGTTCGTACATGATGCAACTCAGGGACCAACCAGTCGTACTTTGCCCTATGATGAAGCCCGTGGAAAGTTATCCATGTGATGGTAGCATTCACGATGACGTTGCACAGGCATTCTCAGTCCTTACAAGTGCTTTCGTCACCGAGATCACTCCGATGCAGTGGTCCACCTGCCCAGGTGAGGACAATCGAACATATCAACGGCGAACCATTTTGTCCCTTTTACCTGCCTCCCCAATCGCGTGATATGTTCCCAACTGCAATCATTTACATAACCCATCGTTGACATGTACTCACCAATTTTCATGGCGCTCCGACAAATATTTTCTGGTGTGACATTTTCCGTGTAGAACAGCATATATATACACCGAGTGATCACTGAGGTATGAAAACTCCTATTAAAAGTGGATGCGGCTCGTTGACCACGTGATTTCCGGGAGGGCGCGATTTCTCCACCGAAGTAGCATGCACACTGAGTGACCACTTTATTATTACCACCTGACAGTTTTAAGCAAATGAGCTATGGCTGCACGCTGTTGCCGCAAGAGGGCGAGGCTAGTATAAAAAGGGAAAGCTTAGTGCTTGCGACAGTAGTAGAAGTGATCAAGAAGAATAAAAAGGCAGCTGTCTAAGCATGTAGAAAACTACCCAAAACGTACAATTAGAATTTTACTACTAAAAGGCATATTAGGTAAAAACAAGATCTTTCGCAACAGGCGCCCTGTGCGTCATCAGGTTAAAAGAACTGGCGCTAGGAGAACACACACACTTAATATATAGATAGTCCCGAAGACAACAGCGATCCCGGTGAGTGACATGATATCCGCGTCACAACTCGGTTACAGCGAGAAACAAAGCAAAGAAAGAAAACACCAAATAGATTACAAATACATATTCACCGAAGTGAAAAATAAGCACAGGGTCCGTTATCAACCCCCGCAGTAGGGTACTTCGCACGACATAAAAAATTAAATAAGCGAATCCACGGTGCATGTACATGTGCAGGTAAGTCATCGTTACAGCATACGTCCTTAAAAACGTCAATATACAAACTTTCGGCGAAGAGAGTCATATACCTACCTCTGGTCCTAAGTAATAAATAAGTCTCAGACCATGAGGGCAGATGAGTTCTAGACTTAACCAGGCGTGCAAGGGCAGTAGTAGTAGATCCAGTCTTTACAGTGTACTGATGTTCAGTCACTCTAACTCCTAAATTACGAAGAGTGGATCCTATGTACCATGAATTAGGAGCAGCAGCAACGTCGGTCTTCAAGGGCACACAGTACACGCACCACTGTTCTTGGATGGGTGAGTAGAAGTGATTTTTGGGTGACGAGATAGGTAAAAAATGCGATTTGACGGACTTTCAACGTGGGATGATTGTAGCAGCTCGGAGCCATGGAGCGAGTATCACTGAAACCGCCACATTCGTGAAATGTTTCAGAGCAGCTGTTGTTAAAGTGTTTTAAAGACTGGACTATCAGCCAAAAAACTGGGTATCTACGTGCAACGTGTGGTCGTCATCGACTAGTGACTTCTCGGGTGGAACGGAGAGTGTCCAGACTGGTAACAGACAACAGAAGGGCAACAGTGCAGCAAATTACAGACCATCTTAATCAAGGAGTTCCTCAAATGATCTCTGCACGCACTGTTCGCCGTACGCTGCATCGAATGGGATATGGCAGCCGAAGGCCTGTTCGAACACCTTTGTTGTCTGCAGTTAACAAGAGAAAACGTCTCAAGTTCGCACAGGAGCACAAGGATTGGACAGTCGATACTTGGAAACAAAGTATGTGGTCCGATGCATCACGTTTTCAGTTGCACCATGCCGATTGCCGAGTGAGAATTTGGCGGAAACAGCACGAAAGCATGGACCCCAAATGCATTGATACAACCCTTGAAGCTGGTGGAGGCAACGTTATGATTTGAGGAATGTTTTCCTGGCATGCTTTGGGTCCTTTAATTCGTGTCTGACTGGCACATCATATCTAAACATCGTTGCGGACCAAGTGCATCCTGTCACGTGGATGGTTTATCCCAATGGCGATGGCTACTTTCAACCAGATAATGCGTCCGGCCATAGTGCTCGTATTGTACAGGTTTGGTTTCAGGAACATGCTGATGAGTTTACTTTGCTTAGGTGACCCCCACAATCTCTATGTCTCAACCCCATTGAGAATTTGTGGTTTGAAAGAGCCATCAGACAGCTGGATTAACAACACTGCAATCTCACACTCCTGGAAAGTGCTATTCATCAAGCATGGTCTCAGATTCCACAAACCACCTATCAACATCTCGTGAAGTCCATGCCCCGAAGAATCGACGCAGTATTAAAGGCAAAAGGTGCCCCAACGAAGTACTGAGGGGGTGGTCATAATAAAGTTTCCTCTCAGTGTATAAGGTGTTAGTGGAGCAGGAGGTAATAAAATTCGGATCGTGAAGGGTAAACGGAAGGATTTATCGGACTTTGAGAAAGAACAGATTGTGGGACCTCGGAAAGTGGGTACTTCGATTTCCCAAACGGCTGAACTGGTGGGTTGTTCGGGAGCATCCATAGTTAAAGTGTATCGGGACAGACGTGAAAATGGTCAAACAACGATCCGGTGAAAAAACTGCACAGAACACCGAAAGGTTGATCTCAAAGGCGCTTGGTCTGACGACTTGCACAGGCCAACAGACGCAACACTGTTCAACAGATTTAGTATGCTGGTCTGGCGAGTCACATTTTTTACTCCACTCCGCGGGTGGTCGTGTACATATTTTCCGGAAACAACATGAGACCCTCGATTCATCCTGCATGATCTCCACAATGCAAGCCGGTAGAGGCGGTTGTATGGTGTGAGGCGAGGCATGTTTGTCTGACAGGTACTTGGACCTCTGATTCATGCGAAACACAGTATGACTAGTATCCACTATCGCGAACTGTTTGCTGACTGTGCAAACCCTGAAATACTGCACTTCTCACTAATGGCGACGGTGTCTTCCAAGATGACAATGCGCCGAGACACACGCCCAATGTTGTGCAAGAATGGCTTGAGGAACACACTTCAGACTCCCAGCATATCGATTGGCCTTCGAACTCCAAAATATCAGTCCCATAGAGTGTGAAAACACAAATTTGTCCGTGACGGAGATCGAATCAGCGCCCCGGAGTGAGTTGCTCTCCCAACTAAGCTACACGGGCGGAATGTGCCGCTGCAGATTTGTCGTCTGGACTCATGATTAACCTCTGTAGTACATCAGATCATCTCCCTCTTAACTTTCTTTTTCGAAGGGAAGTAGGAATTTTTCATTAATTCCATGACGATGTGTGGAACGAACATCATACATTTTTCGAAGATCCCAACTGCCAGTAATTCCATTTTTTCGTTCGGGCGCCAATGTGAAAACGCAAATTTGTCCGCGCCTCCTCACTCTGGAGTAAGTGGCTCTCATAACTAAGCTACCCAAACGGAATGTACAGCTGCAGATTTGTCGTCTTGACACGTGATTCACCTCTGTAGTACGTCACAAGAGCACTTGTGGGACACTATGGAACGGCATATCAGGCGTATGGATACACCAATCATTTCCATACCTGTTTTGAAGGCCATATTACACACAGCTTAATGGACCATACCTCCCAACTGCTTCCGGCAACTTATTGAATCGATGTCTTGTCGGATAGCTGCAGTACTGAGGGAGAATGGAGTTTCTACGAAGAATTAGATGGTCATAATCCAGTGATCACTCAGTGACTAATAATTGATTTCAAAAAATCCTAATATGTGTATAAAAGGCTAGGTTGCGGACGACGTGGATCACTTTTTAAGTCGTCATAGCAACAACCGAGAAACAAATGTTTGTGACGTCACGATTAGCTGTTCGTGTTTTCGTGCAGGTGACGTTATCACCTTCACTCGCACAGTTCACGCGTATATCGTTTTGTTTTGTTGTCGCAGCAACAAAGAACACAGCTGCTGGTGTGAAGTCATTTCATTTAAATCATTCTCACATGACGTCAGAGATGCGTTACGTCACACGGTGAACTCTTTAGAAATAGTAAAACCCCGTTAGGAATTTTGATTCTACTTTTCATAATCTTGATATGCTTTATTACGCTGCTTACCAGAAAAAGACGAACATTTATATTCCGGTGCTCACACCGTGTTATCCGTAACCGTTCCTGTTTAACGTTTTGTTTGCATCTTTTTTCTTTCGTTCGAAGTTCAAGTTTTCTTTTTTTCGAGTGAAGTCGAAGTGGAAGAATACAGTTCTAGGCTGTAAGATGTTTAATATTTATGTATTTAAACACAAGATTATTATTTTTTCATGCATTTTCCTCCTAAAAATATATAATAGCCGTTAATACTTATACATTTATTGATTTTCATACGTACTTGCGACGACGTGGATCACTTTTATTTCCAAAGAGATTGAAGATAAACGCCGCAAAGCCTATTTGCCGCCCCGGAGGCGCCGTCTAAGCGATGGATTCTGCTCATTCATCCGAGTTCGAATCCCGTTCAGGCATGGATGTGTGTTTGTCTTACGGCACTGGATTTCTCACTTCCCTGGAACCAGTGGCCCTAAATTAGGTACGGGCGAATGCTTGTAGCTCATTGAGTTGCTCATGGTGATCGCTAAACTCCCAATAAGAATAAAAAAAAAACCTATTACAATCGAGCAAAGCTTGAACAACGTACTGCAGGTGAAAGACAAGATGTTAACTTCCGGAATGCCGAACATGCCAAAAAAAAAAAAAAAAAACAAATATGAAATGCAGTTGAAAGAAATTCTGAAATTCGACGTTCGCGTGATCATCGCACTAATAATATGACGCCGGAACATATTGAAGCTGAATCTCAGCGCATGGCAAATTTACATATTGCAGAGGCAAAAAAATACGACCCCCGAACAAAGGAATGAACGCTGCGCTCGAGAGGTTCAGAGGACATTAACGAACTGACAACAATAAACAAATGCTAACCGTCATGTGACTTTAAACCATATAGACGATGAAAAGACTGTAGCGAGACACTCATGTGGCACTCTTGAGCCAATTTGTGAATTTTGTAAAGCCAAAAATTTCACCGAAGAAAGATCTTCAGATGGTAAAATTTCTAAATGTTGCTCAAAGGAGCAGTAAAATTAGATTCTATTCGCACTTCCCCATTAATCGAACAACTTAGGAAATCAGCATGAGCATTAAACAAAAAACTATGGTTAACATACGGTCGATTAATAGTTCTCTAGCATTTGCATCGATGGGATCACAAATGGTTTCTTCACCAGATTATGGGCCTTATTGTTTTAGAATAAATAGATCAATCCATCGTCGTGCAGGAGCATTGCATCCTGATAATGGTGAACAGCGGAAATACGCGCAATTGTACATATTGGATCCTGATGAGGCTGCCCAAAGAGTGCAAATGCGAGAAAATAGTGGGGGCAATAAAGATCTGTTACAAACACTGAATACATTCATGACAGAAAATAATCCATTTGTGGTAGCATGTAAAATGCTTTATGAAGTCGAACAAGAGAGTATTCAAGATGCTCAAATGAATAATGGTGTTCCTTCTAATGTATCAATGGCTATTATTCAAGATCGTAGAAATGATCAAAAACGTTATAATGCTCCAAGATCTAATGAGGTTTCTATTATATTATAGACCATACTTAAGCTCTTATACAATTGATGCCAAATACGACGAAAATACTGAACGGTATTATCCTATAGAGTTTTTAAATGAGCAAACTTCATCAGGAATGCCACTTCACAGACTGACGTTGAAGACGAGCTACACTGCTGGACAATTGCTAAGGACGGATCATAAACGGCTATATAGCGCATAAAAAAGTAAGTGTGGTTGGATGCCAAGTGAAATAAAATAATGTCAGAATGCCAGGACATTACAAAAAAGACAATTTATTGTGCTCTGAAATTCAGAAGGCTTTCGAACGTGTTCAAGGGACAAACAGGCCATTTTGTGCAGAATACGTAAACGTGAAAAAAATGCAATTACCGTCCGCAGGTTTTCCGGCGTAAGATGTCAATACGGGATATGGCCACCATGGAGGGCGACGTCGTGTCATGCTTTGCACAACATAATTAAGCAGCTGTTGAGATAATTTATCCCATTCCTCTGTCAGTGCACGGATGAGGGTGTCCTTGTTTATTGAAGGGCATTGGCGACCAGCAAGACTCCTCCCCAAAGCATCCCACACATTTTCAATGGGATTCAGATCTGGAGAATGTGCTGGCCATACGAGGCGTTGAATATCCTCGCTCTCAAGACACTCCTGGACAGCGACTGTTCGATGATATGTTGCGTTGTCGTCCATGAAAATGAATCTATCACCGACAGCACCACGGAACATGCGAACATGAGGTAGCAGAACATCATTAATGTATCGTTGGCCAGTCATAGTCCCAGTTGGAAGCGCATAGAGGGACGTACGGCCATTGATCATGATGCCAGCCCATACCATGACACTACATGTCGGATATCGGTCCCTTTCCTGTATGTTTGCTGGACAATATGCAGTACCAGTATCACGCCAGATCAGTTGTCGTCGACAATCAGACGATAGACTGTATCTACTCTCATCTGAGAAGATTACAGCAGACCAGTCGTTATCAGTCCAATTGCGATGTTGATGGCACCATTGCAAACGGGAGGTACGGTGACGTCTGGACAATGGGATGCACACAACAAGACGGCGGGCGTATAGTCCTCCTCCATGCAAACGTCTGGCGACAGTTTTTCGGGAGATCCGCTTGCCAGTAGCAGCCATAAACTGATTTGCTACCTCACTAGCTGTGCTGCGCCGGTGTCTTTTTGTTGATAGCACTATGTTCCGATCTTCTGCAGGAGTCGTACTGCGAACACGACCTCCCCCGTGACGTTTGCTACACTCTCCATTTGTTTGAAATGATTTCCAAAGCCGTTAAACAACACTGCGGCTGACGTCGAACTCCCTGGCAACATCTGTTATTTTTCGCCCTTCTTCAATCTTGCCAATACTACGGCCACGCGTAAAATCATCTAGGTGATGTCGGGAAGACGTACTGAAAATTGCAAGTTCGTCAATTGATTCTTTCCCTTTCAACTTTGCGTTTGAACAACAACGGTCAATACGCGTCAAATCCTTTATATCTCTTATCAGCGCTATGACGTCACGAACAAGTTCGGCAATCCAAAATTTGCATACGCACAACACGTCTTACTGTATCCAGCACTTATGCTAATTTCCACATTTTCATGCCTTCCATTTTATGGTTGCTATCGTTGCTATTGTCATCCGTCCTTAGCAATTGTCCGTCAGTGTATTATCATGCTCCTGAGAAACCTCAATACACAACAAGATTTATGAAATGGAACAAGACTGATAATTAAGGAACTAAAACCCAATATGGTCGTTGCAGAAGTACTCACAGGTCCAGCATGTGGTAATGCTGTTTTTATTTCGCGAATTAACCTGGCACCTACTGTTATAGACCTCCCATTTATATTAAGACGACGACAATTTCCTGTAAAACTCGGCTTTGCTATGACCATTAATAAGTCTCAAGGTCAAACACTGGAGAAAGTAACTACGTATCTACCTTCCTGAACCAGTGCTTAGCCATGGACAACTTTAGGTTGCATTGTCAAGAGTTCGACGGTTTGATGATGTCACAGTTAAAGTAGTCCATGGGCCAGAACAAGGAAAACTACTCCCAGATTCCGAAAAAATATTTACAAAAAATATCGTGTACAAAGATATTTTCCAACGTCGTTAATAAACGCTTGAATAGTAATAAGTGATTTCTAGAACCCGTTGTATTCTCATCTCAACGGGCTTTACAGCTAGTAATAATGATAATTTCAAAGTTACTAAAAGTTTAGAAATTTATTTTTAACAAACGAAAATCTTATTTGGAAATTTTTGAGAGATTGTTTTGGGACTTCAGCGCTACCCCTCTTAAATGGTCTAACAACGCCCCTGGCCGCATTAAAAGGACACCTAAATGACATATCTGAAATGTTACCCCTCCCCTGTCCGAAAGGATCGATATTACATTCATTTCGTTTAGTTACATTGTTCCACCTTTCCCGTATTGAATGAAACTAAGAATGTACAAGAGTGGTAGTGACATGCTCCTGTCTTTCTCCTTCTCAGAAATTACGAATTCGTCTTCCTGGACTGCACCGCAACTGTATGAGTTCTTTTACAGAAACTGGGCTCAGAGAAATCCTGAAAAAAGAAGGACTGTCTGTTGATCTTTCGAAAGAAAAATATACGTATGAGGTGAGATGGATTTTAGTAAATACCATTTCTTCTTAATCATTAGTGTCTGACTTTCTCTTTATCCTGGAAAAATTGATTTTCCACTTCCTTTCTTAAAAGAAATACACCGATGATCCATTCCATTATGCCCACCTCTAGCCTAGAGAAATGAGCGCGCCTGTAGCAAAACGGTGGTGCAGGTGAAGTTCACAGAGCAATATACACTGCTGGACACCGAAAATGCAACACCAAGAAGGACACGAGATAGCAAAGCCAGATTTACTGGACACATAACAACAGATACAAAGATGAAACCATTGAGCTTACAGGCCCGTGTGACTTGCGGAACACGCAGATATCAATAGTTCGTGTGGCCTCCATGGCTGCCAATAACGGCCGCTACACGCCACGGCATCGAACGAAAGAGGCTTTGGATGTGGGCTTGGGGTATGTCGGTCCAGGCTGCTTCCACACGTTGCCACAGTTCATCAGGGGAAGGCCCCGGTTGGTTCTTGCAGGGCGACTCGGCTGCCGATCAGCGACGAGACGTGTTCGATGGACGACATATCGGGAGAACAGGCGGGCCACGGCAGCAGTGACACCTGGTGGGGCGTGAAGAATTGCTGCACGATGCGTGCTACGTGCGGGCGCGCATTTTCCTGTTGAAACGTGGTCGCTGGCAGGTCCTGCAGGTAAGGGAGGACTACAGGCTCCAAAACGTCGGAGATGTAGCGGTGGCTGTTGAGTGTACCGGCGATGCGTACCAGAGGAGTGCGGGTGTCATATCCAATTGCGCTCCAAACCATGACGCCAGGCGACGGACCCGTACGGCGATGCATAATGCAGGAGTCATACAGTCTCTCGCCGCAGTGCCACCACACGCGGATCCGACCATCGTGGTGTTGCAGGCAGAAGCGGGATTCGTCGGAGAAGACAATGTCGTGCCTTTCCATAGTCCAAGTGCGGCGTTCAACGGCCCACTGCCGCCACACTCACCGGTGGTGTAACGTCAATGGTAATCGGAGCAATGGGTGCCGTGCGACAAGTCTCCGCTCCTGCAGACGACGTTGAACGGTACGTGCCGACACAGGTTGTTGCGCAAAAGAACCTAATTCCTGCGCTAACGTTCGTGACGTGGCGGTGCGAGCCGTCAATGCCCGCCTCATAACATGCCGGTCCTCTCGTTCGGTGGTGTGCCGCGGCTGCGGTAATCGCTCACGTCGATCCGTCCGTCCCTCCTGCATCCACCGAACCCATACTCGCCTCACTGTGGCTGGATGTCGTCCCACACGGGCACCGATGTCTCGGTACGATAAACTGCTGTCGCGATAGACCACTATTCGTCCTCTGTCGAACTCCGAAACGTGCTGGAATGACTGCCGTATTATGCGACGAGGCATCGGGAAGCTTCCCATGCACAGGTCCGGCAGCACAACACACTTCCTCTACTTACACCCCGCCTTCTGTGCACCCTTCTTATAGTGCTTCTCGGTGGCGTGCTGGACGCACATGATTTGCATATGCCCTGCAATGCTAATCGTTTGCATGTCCTCTCGCGGGCGACAAATGCTGCGAATTTCAGGCCAATCGGATGCTTTCTTCCTGGTGCTGCATTTTGGGTGGCCAGCAGTGTATATACACCCCGAGGACCGGTTTTGTGTTAGTAGAGTGTTCGGAGTCAGAATGGAAAAAGCTGCCGATTTATCGGAGTTTGGTAAAGGACAAATTATAATGGCTCGGCGCCTCGGAACTACGATCTCGGAAACGGCGCGGTTTGTGGATTGTTCACGTGACCCTGTAGTGAGTACGTAAAAAAAATGCTGCACAGATGGCCAAACGACGAACCTTTCTCCAGCCGTGTGTCATCCGCAGCTCAGTGATGTCAGAGGGGAGTGGAGACTGTTGGGCATTGTTCACAGCAACCGCAGGGAGCTCAGTGCGACAAATCTCCCGCATCTACAACAGTGGTGATCAGGGCGCAATGTATCGCAGCACACAGTTCATCGCAGTCTTCTGGGCATGGGCCTCTGTAGCCAAATCCCCAGGCTCAATGTACGTCATCGCCAACAATGCATGAAATGGGCCCAAGATCATCGAGATTGGACCGTGAATGATTGGAAGAAAGTGTCCTGGTCTGACGAATCAAGATTCCTGGGGCATCAGGTAGACGGCCGAGAGAAGATACGCGGATTACCAACGAATACTATGGCACCTGGATGCACTGTTGGGCGGAAACAGACCTGCGTCTGCGATGTTATGCTGTGGGGGATGTTCTCTTGGAACACGTTTGACCCCATTATTCCAATAGCACAATCTCTGACAGCTGTCAGGTATTTGAACATCGTTGCGGACCAAGTTAGCCCATTCATGGTAACTGTGTTCTCTGCTGTTGATGGCCATTACGAACAGGATAATGCCACACTGCCAGAATCGCCAAGGAGTGGTTCGAGGAACATGCTGGTGAATTTCTGTTAATTTCCTGACATGAACCTAATCAAACATTTGTGGTTCGACTTGGAAAAGCGGGTTAGCGCGAAATCACCACCATCCCGAAATGTACGGTAACTGGAGGACCTGCTGTTGACATTATGGTACCAGATACCTCAAGATACCTATCGCCACCTCATCGAATTGATGCCTCGCCGAATGGCCGGTGTTTTGCGGGCTAAAGGGGGTCTTACAGCTTATTAGGTAAGTGGTCATAATGTAATGGCTCTTCGGTGTATGGTGAAGTAAATAAAATTTCCGGGCCAGCTATTTAAGTCGATTGTGAGCATTTATAATATCAGCTCAGAGAAGGCTCTAGTTAAAATCAGGGTCAATGACGAGACAATAGTATTTATCTACAAATGCTACTGTGTCATCAATGTCAGCGAAACTGTAAAGAGTGCAAACCTATTGCCTACGAAGAGGTAGGTGTCTTATGTGAATTAGCAGAGGAACTTAAATTCGGGTTAAACTGTGTCAGGAAAAAATAACTCTACATGAGAATACAAATTGTGGTGTTTATATGGTTCTGGTTGACACGAACACTGTTTCAGCTATTAATATAAGAAGAGCAAAAAGTGGTCTGAGGCACGGACTTCTGATCAGTCGTCTGAGATGGTCTGGGTTCGAGTCCTAGGTGGTGATCTTGTTGGATAGCACAGGCTGCGTGCCTTCCCTGAAACCCTACATAAGGAACGGACTGCTACTTATAACCTTAGAATTGCTAATTGCGGTCGTCAAACCCCGAAACAAAAACAAAAAAGTTAAACGTACAAAACACTGATGTGTGCTCTCTACTACAAACGACGGAGTTGGTGGGATTGATTTGTCTAACGCCGAATGTCTCCGTAGATGAAGTCATTGTATCCACAGATCTCTTAATGATAGGTCACGTTCACTAAAAGGATATTTAGGCAAAAATGTGAATTGTGGCTCATCTGTAGTAATGCAGAAACAAATCGTTTCGTCAAACAGGCAGATCACTTCGTCGGAATAATCGTTTCATCGTATCTCGGTTTTTTTTAGCTTTTGTTTTGACAAACATCTGCAGTGCTCGGTTCAATAGCTTGACAAATTTTTTTTTTTTTTTTTTTTTGATTGGAAGTTTAACGACCACCGTGAGCAACTCAATGGGCTATAAGCAGTCGCCCGTCCCTAATTTAGGGTCACTGGTTCCAGGGAAGGGAGAGAGCCAGTGCCGTAAGACAAACACAACATCCATGCCTGACCGGGATTCGAACCCGGACCCCTTACGGACGAATGATCAGAGGCCAACGCCTTAGACCACTGCGCCACCGGGGCGGCAGCTTGACAAATCATTTGGTATGCTGGGTTGTCCTACAAATTGGTCACTTCGTCAGGTCGATCATTATCGTTGACAAGAAAGCTACGTCAACAACATCTATCACAGCAAGTTTAGCCGAAAAGTATAATTGGTTCCTATCGGGAGTAACTTCGTCAATAGAATTACTCGGTTAACGAACAGTTTCTTTGTCCGAATCATTTTGGCAAAAAAAAAAAAAAAAAAAAAATGCTTCTAAAAGTGACATCCTGTACAGATTCATCATATTGGCAAGCTATTTCCCTTTCAGTAGATTCCGAATAATTGAGCTACTGGTTAATTCGGGCGGCCGTTTATTTGAGATAATTATTGAAGAACATCCGAAATTAGCTATTTGGGATAGAGCTTCGCACAATTGCTGTAGCCGCTTAATTGGGCCAAAGTGTACTAGTCCCGATGTGTCCCAATTAACCAGAGTCTGCTATATAAGTCTTTATATTTGCATGAATGGGTGAAATAGTATGAATTAGGATTTTCCGAAGTATATTTTTTCAGTAAAGATCGTTCAAATTTTTATGATTCCCAGATCAATTGGCTGTCGCTTTCTGGTAGTGTTCTGGGGAAGACAGTGAAGAGTTGTCTACCACGTTATCTGTGTAGGAGGTACAGTTGTTTATAATAAAAAACTTAAAAAAAGTTGTTTTTCTTATTTCATAGTCAATTGCCTTAATCTAGGAGATGTGTGCGTGAAAGGATGGGGAAGGGGGTAAGCAAAAAAAAACAAAAAAAAAACTGAAACATTTTAATCTTCACGCAAACTGATCTTTCTGCAAGGGATCTACAAAAATTTTGGTTTATTCTGAATTTCGTGTTATGCTGGCTCGTCATATCTGATTTCGACTGAACTAGCACTTTTTATTTTTCTGTTTTACCGAATGTCAAATGAAGAGTAAAGAAATTGACTTTGTATTTTGTTGAAATGACGACGTTTTTGCATCACTTCGAAAATGAACTAATCATTTTTTTTTTCTAGCATTGTAATGCCTTGTGCCAAAATGTACTTCTATTGCAACAATGTAATTGCCTGGATAGTTTACCTGTGGACAAATACGAGAAATTCGAGGCAAAATATTGTGATCCTTGCAATAAAAATCAATGTAAGTAAACTCCAATATTACTGTATTTGTAAAGTCCAGAATTATTGTATTTGTTACTATATTTGTACAACCGACGCAGGGCCTGATTTCTGCACGTGCACAGAGCCTCGGAATTTGAGGGAGCCTCCAAACTACCTTAATAATAATATAGTTTTTCAGAACCAAAATATATTTTTCGTTATAGCACGAAATTACTATATCATTCGGTTTCAAAATTTCGGATGAGATTTTGGAAACCAAATTGTTACTATTTCATATAATAAAGCACAAGCGTTGTACTAAGGTTTGTACTTTGGTGTGATCGGCCAGTGTAACATCTTAATCTGACCCTTATTTGTAACAATCAAAATGCAATGGGAACAGCCTAAATTCGGAGCAATATGGTATAGTATACATGAAAAACATTTCAGCAATCATGTATAATTTACTCAAAATATTTTTATTTTATTATTAACATTAGTGTTGTGAAAACAAAAATTGTGAATCAATATTCACAGTTATGTAGGGTTTACTTTTACATAAATGAAAATGCAAAACAAGTTTAATTGACACAACTTTATTTAAAGACTGTTGTAATAATCTACATAGAGTGTTACAATAATTTCTTACAATGCGTATGGTCAGCTGTAAGACTTCGAGAGGAATTGCTTTCTACAGCTATTACCACTACCAACTACCATGGGCCCATCGTTTCCATTAAATTTATGGTAAACTAGGTGTTTTAAATTATATCTCTGGGAGGATAGTTATTTATTTCCGTAAATGATACTATAAAACAAAAAAGAATTCCAGAACAATTAATGTTATAGCTGTAAGCTCTGCGGGTGCGAGGAAGTACAAGCGGTGTGAATCCTTCGTCTATTACATGCCACATTGGCTGTAAAGTTGCCGAGCATGTGAGATGTGTTTTACAATATTGTTTTTACTGCTAGAAAAACTGCTTGCAAGAATAATATTTACCAGTAAATATTCTTTTCGACTGTTTGACTGAAAATTTTAATCGAGGGGGCCTCAGACATAGGACGTGCACAGGGCCTCAAATGACCTAATTCGGGCCCTGCAACAGAGATGTGTTAATCATCGATTTTTTAACAGGGATGCAGGATATCAGGATATGTGTCTTTGGTCAGATCATAAAACTTATTGTGATGTTGTAAAACAGGGTCACGAGAACACAGAGAAAACGATCGATTATATCGATAGAATCTAAATCTACTATAACCTCCTTTAATTGCAATATTCCTTCTTTTTATCATCCTTAAATGAAATAGGAAACGTTCCTGCTCTCATAAAAACACAATATCTTTCAGGATAACTAAAAGTTTTACGATAACTTATAATTCTCATGCTGATAACTACATAATGCTGGTACTTCGTGAAAAGTATTTTCTTCTCATATTGGTCAAGCGAGACCAATTTGATCCGCGCCTCACAAGAATATCATTGAAATGTTCAGAGTTCTAGATAGTTAATAATTAAATGGAAATACAGTATAACTTTTTTAATTTGAACGTTTTTAATTCGAATTCTTGGTTAATTCGAATTTTTCATTCGGTCCCTTGAATTTTATATATAAATAATGTTAAAAAACCCTTTAATTCGAACTTTTTTTGTTTAATTAGAAGAAAACCTTATTTTTCGCAATCTTGTATTATCAACAATTACCTCTTAAAATGGGTACTTACTACTCTGGATTAAGCAACAAGTTAAACCTGAAACTATAGCCAACTGCTTCGGAAAAGCATGCTTTCAGCACCCCGATGATGAGTCTCAACTACCTCAAGGTAATGGTGGCGAGGAGATCATACCCACTGTGGAGTACTGGGAAGGCGTAGGAACGTGATGTACCGTATGAGGCTTTTGTGAGCGTTGATGAGCATTTAGCTGTTTGTGGTGAGCTCACAGATGATGAGATCTTGGCTGATGTTATGAATAAGAAGACCTGCTGTGTATCTTCAGATGAAGAACTGAAACGGCCAGAATTTCCTGAAAAGCGCCTTCCAAATTCAGTAGAGGCCTTAGTTCAATACCAACAGTTAAGGAAGTTTGTTGAGAGACAGCAGAATGTAAGCGACTCTCTATTTCATTCACTCGATGAACTTGAGGAATTTACCCTTACCAATAACATAAATTCTAAGAAGCAGGCCAAAAAAAATTTGAAGTTTATTGTACAAAAAATTTGGAAATTTACCGTACTGTACTTTTTTTTGTATGTTATGAATAAATACAGTACTTAAATGTGTCCATATTCAAACTTGCCTAGTTTGAATTTGTCGATAATTCGAATTATTTTTGTGGTCCCTTCAGCTTTGAATCATCCAAGTTACACTTTATACACACTGAAGAGCAATTGAATTAGAGATACCTGTCTAGTAACGTGTAGCACCACCTTTCGTCCTGATGACGGCGGAGATTCGTCTCGGCATGGACTCGACAAGACACCGGAAGCGTTGGGAAGCCATACGGATCAACGACTCCTGAACAAGATCCCACAGTTCACGAAGATTTTATGGAGCGGGTCAGAGCCTCGAACATCTCTCTCGATGGCATCCCAGATGTGCTCGATGGGATTGAGGTCAGGTGACCTAGCTGGCCAAGGAAGCGAGGCCACGTCGGTAGAGCGTTCATCCAACCATCCGGGTACAATTCGGGAGCAATGGCACGGTGCATTGTCTTGTTGCAGGATGAGGTCTCCAGTGGGATGTTGAAGACGCACAAACGGGAGCAAATTGTCGTCCAGGATATCCCGGTAACGTTGACCTGTGAGGGACGATGTCACACGTACCAGGGGTCCCATTTCAGTCCACGTAAACAGTCCCCAGACGAGAATGCTACCCCACCAGCTTTAAAAGTACCCTGCTGGCAAGAAGGATCCATCGCTTCATGAGGTTTGCGCCGTACTCGTACCCTGCCATCCACATGTACCAACGTGAATCTCGACTCATCAGTCCAGGCAACATTTTTCCACATGTCTAGGGTCCAGTGGCGATGTTCCCGCGCCCGTGCGAATCTTTGCACCCTGTGATGTGCGGTCAGCAGCTGTACCCTCGTGCGACGATGGCTTCTGTACCCCATAGCGAGGAGATGGTTCTGGATGGTGTGGCTGCTTACACGTTTTTGTGAACCAGCGTTAAATTGCCGAGTGATTTCTTGCACTGGGGCCCGTCTATCCGTTGTTGCAATACGAGCTAGCCGACGATGACCCCGCTCATTTACACGCTGTTGTCCACGGCTGTTCGCCCTTGCAGGGATGGTTTTACCGGCTTCGATGTACTCACGGTGCACCCGTGACACAGTGGCTCGTGAAAATCCCCCAGTGCCTGCACGACTTCCGAGATGGAGTGACCCATTCGTAGGGCCTCCGACAATTTTCCCACGATCAAATGCGCTTAGATCCTTCGTCTTACCCATACTGCGTCCGACTCTTACTGATTCCCGTCGCATCACTCCTTATATTGTCGGATCGCTGCATACATCATGTCGCTACCGTTTACAGGGCCGCCCACAGCTCCATATTTGCATAACGCCAGCTGGCTCTAATTCAATTGCTCTTCAGTGTATAATAATAATTTAAAAAAATATTTAGTTCGGTCAGAAGGAATTTTAAATGACAGGAAATAAAACAAATCCTAATATTTATCCGATTTCCAATTACAGACATAATTAAAAAGGAAGAAATGTTAGGGAGGCAAATGCGATGTTCCTCCCCTTTACACAAACAACACGGGGGGGGGGGGCAGCTGCCCCCTCTGCCCTCGTGTTTCCGACGCCAGGACCATTTTGAAATAAACATAATCAAGATCTTTTTTTGTAACTCATCAGTTTTTTAGTGAACTCGAAGTACTAATTGCAGCTCATTACACTCGTGTTTTAAGATTCGTCCGTGCAGTACCAAAATGATTTCTCTTTACGAAAGAGGGCTGAAAAGTTTTACCTGTACTGCTACATTCTTAGTACGAGTGAATAAATCCATATAAAACAGGTTTCGGGCAGTCACATAAGTTTCCCTCGCAACCATACTGGAGAGGGCTCCCTCTACTTTGTCCAGTTCCTGCTCAGTATGAGTCACAATAGAGAGCTAGACTTTTCCTACGCTCTTCACTGTAAAATGCGGAGACCAGATACGACGCATCGACGTTTTGACCTCCTTTCATTGTCAGACTTGTAAAGCGTATGGCCATCAACGAAGTGAGTGCTTCCGCCGCCCTGCTGTACCTCAGTCTTCGGGACCAAAAGTCACTTGTGACAACCCTGTTTTCTCCACCCCTGCCGCTTCTAAGGAGGTGTTTTCAGAACTTCATCAACCTGCTCTACCATCGGGCCCTTCTCCACGGGGTCCTGTCCCACAATTGTTGACAGTGGACTTTCCTCCTCTGGTGCCGACTGCTCCGCCCACGTTCCTTGCAGCTCCAGCTGACCTGACTGCTGACCTTCATCCTCCGTCGGACGAAGACACCCCAAGTACAATTACTGACATGGACTGCCCTACTGCTAGTGACTATTCTGGCAATGACTCTGACCCTACAACTACCAGCAAGCCTGCTCAACGGGAGTCCTGGAGTGCTCCGCAGTCTCCGCTCCCTCCTCGCACCGGTGCTGCAAGAGGTCGTTCTGTTGACTCATCTTCCCGCTCCTGCTCTCAACGACGTACTTCGCCACGAATAAGTCGACATCCTGCTGTGATTCCAGGTGCTAAGACTCCACCCCCAGCGCTTTCCCTAGATTCTTTTCTCCGATACCTAGCTGAAGCGAAGGCGGATATACCGGTAGGTCCGCTTTCTCTTCATAAAATATATGAAGTATTATGCTCTCATAAACATCCTAGATTCTTTAATCAGTTTGTTGCACGTCATATGCTTGATCTTCCTACTGTTCTAACCCAAGTTTCTAGTGTGACATCTGTGTTTCGAAATCTTGTGCTTTCCTATCCCGATCTCAAATTTAGTGTTGACAGAATGAAGAAGCAAGCGAAGAAAATAACAGATTCCAGTGCACGTGCGTGTCGACCTGGGAAGGACCTACCGATTCCAGGTGGTCACACTTAACTGCAGAGGGTTCTCTGCTTCTCCTAGAAATGCCCTAGTGTATGAGGACTTGGCGCCTCTACACGCAGATCTTCTCTTGCTCCAAGAGACCAATTGCTCTGCTACCACTTTGTTCTCTCGTTGGCGGGCTTGGCCTACGATTTTCACCATGCTTATCGAGTTGGACGGAATGGTGGCCTTGCAATTGGGATCCATCACCGCCTACTCCCTCTGATTTCGACGCCAGTGATTCGTGCATTATATGTGGACAACCTCCAGGTCGTTGTCTTTTGCATTGAAAACGTGACCTATCATGTTTTTAACATATATGTCCCGTGTGATGAGCGCTTGTTACCTGATCTTCTCTCCACACTCCGTACAGAGCTGTCATGCATCCCACCGTCTGAATATATTCTCATCGGTGGAGATTTCAATTGTACGTTGTTGCCGGCCCTTGACCGCAATTCAACCGTTGGCGAATACCGCAGGCAACGTGTATTACAGATTTCTCAGCTAGTTGATGATTTTTCAATTGGTTGATGCGTTCCGGCATCTACACCCGTCGGAAATCTCTTTTACCTGGCGCTCTTCCATCCATGGCAGCACTACGGCAGCACGGCTGGATAAATTTTATGTTTCGACTGCTCTTCTCCCGTCGATCGCAGCTGCTGCCCATCATCCTTCCGCCGCTTCAGACCACAGTGTTGTCAGTCTGTCGGTGTGTGTTTCTCCTTCACCTTCAAGGACTCGACGAGTATGGACTTTTCCGGACTCGCTCCTGGATGATCAACAATTTTGTGTTGCTGTGCGTGAGTTCCTCCGTAGTCGTCAGCCCCTTCTTGATACTACGTCAGATGCGATGCAACTGTGGCTCAGTGTCAAACACGACTTGGTCCTTTTTGTACGGCGCTTCTCCCATGCCTCTCGGAATGAGAGCGATATGAAAATTTCGAATCTACGTGCTCTATTGTCGATGCTCTCTCTTGATGATCCGCAATACCCCGGCTATCTGGCAGATCTTCACGCCGTGCTTCTTCCTCGCGCATCCGATGCAGCCTGCAGGATGCATTTCTTGCATCTCTCCCCTACAGCTGATTCTCACGATTACTTAACCGCCTTGGAATCTCAACATCGCTCTGCTACATCTTTGCGTCATCTTCGCCTCCAGGATGGTTCCATCACTTCGAACCCATCGAAGCTATGCACGTTCACTAAACAGTATTTCACCGCCAAGTACAGTGCAGTAACGCAGTCTTCATTCTCATTAGCTTCTCCTCTTCTCTCCTCTCTTCCTCAGGTCCCCTCTACTTTATCAACTTCTTTACTTTCCCCTTTCTCTCTTCGCGAACTCCGTGAGGCGTTCGCTACTCTCAATCCTCATGCTGCTCCTGGACCTGACGGCCTTCCTCTGTCCTTTTATCGTGCTTTTCTACCGTGCCTTCTGCCTTTTCTGTCTGCGTGTTTCTCGTCTGCTTTTTCCTCTCCTGCGTTACCGCCCGACTTTACTTTGGCACACATAATCCTCCTTCCTAAGAAGGGTGACCTCTTGGATCTGGGAAACTGGCGCCCTATCTCCATCCTAAACACTGACTATAAGTTCTATACAAAACTCTTATCCCGTCGCCTTAATTCTGTTCTCTCTTTCGTTATTTCTCCCGACCAGACATACACTGTGCCTGGTCGGACTATTTCCACTAACGTTTCTCTTCTCCTTCATCTTCACTTCCTCGCTCGCTCTTTTGATGAACCTCTTGCCTTTCTCAATCTGGATCAAAAGTCCGCTTTTGATAACGTGTCTCACTTTTATCTCTCTGCTGTCCTTTCACGATTTGGCTTTCCTGCTGCCTTTTCTTCCGCTCTCTTGGCCCTTTATCAGGGCGCCAGTTTCCATGTTCGAGCGGCCACATTTCTAACCGCTCCAATTCCGTTTAAGCGAGGCATCCGGCAAGGATGTCCGCTCTCCGGCCAGCTATTCGCTCTCGCTTTTGAGCCTTTCCTGTTAGCAGCCCAAAGATCACTCCTGGATGTCCTACCGCCGACAGTGGCTAGTACTCGTCATCATCGGATAATTTTCACCGCCTATGCTGATGATGTGACCTTTTGTGTCCGGGATGAATCTCAATTTGATCGCCTGTATTCTGTATATCAACAGTATGTTGCAATATCTGGAGCTGCGCTGAATGCCACTAAAAGTACTGGCTTATGGTGCGGGGCATGGGCTGTCCGCACCGATGCTCCTTGGGGTGCGCATTGGACAGCCACTACACAGAAGATCCTTGGTGCGTATGTCGGTTTGCCCTTGGCTTCTGCATCTGCCACCTGGACTGCTCTTCTTCCCCGGATACAACGGGCTGCTGCCTACTGGAGTAAGGCCCGCCCTTTCACATCGTTCCGTCAACGAGCAGCCATTGTTAGTCGACAACTTATCTCCCTATGTGAATACTCTTGGATGTCGACGGTTGTTCCCGTGTCACAAATGATGACCATCACTCGCCTCTCAACTTCCGTCATCTGGTCTTCACATCACTGGGTTAAACCTGCCGCACTTCATCTACCAGGCTCATTAGGTGGCATCCAGCTTCCTGATCCAGCAGTCCTTTATAAAACACATCGCATTATTCATTTCATTCGTCTTGCCACTTCAACTGTTCCGTCCCTTACCGCTACCTTGAATGTTCTTGCTTCTTCTCGTGACCCATCTTTCACCTTCTTACTGTTTCTGAAGATGGATTCATACTCTCTTCTTCCGTCCCACCTCCCTTCTGTCCTGCGAGAGGGCCTTTCTCTCTTTCGTTCGCTTCCTCTTCTCCGTTCATCTCCTTCTTCAACTCTTGATCTTCTAGATGAACCTCTCTTCTTCTCTTCTCTTATTCACCCTCCTAACCTCCCTTACTTTTACTTTCCTCATTGGATCCGCTCTGGTGTGATAACTGTCCGTTCTCTCGTAACTTCTGATCTAACCTGGAGACCTCTTTCTTCCCTGTTTCTATCTCCAACCATTACTCTTGCTGACGAATATCTTCTCCTTCGCACAGCGCTTTGGAGCCTCTTTCCACTCCTCGCTTCCCCTGATGGTCTCTTCTCGGTCCCCTCCGCCCCTCTTTCTCTACCGTTCTTTCTCCTCATTCGTAGCTCCCGGTTCTAGTTACTTCTATCTCCTCCTCTTCTCTTTATTGGCTCCTTCTTTCCCCTCCTGCACTTCCACTTTCTGTTCATTCTGCTTCTCCTTCTCTTCTCCCCGCCATCTGGACAGCCTCTACCTCTCCCCTTTCCTCCCCCTCTTGAACTCAATGTCCATTGGCAATTTCTTCACCTTCGTCTCCCCGCCCCATCAGTACTATTTCGCATGACCCTTCTCACCTCTCCACATTGTTCCTTTTGCCCTGAAGTCAGCGACGTCCAACATCAATACCTCTTCTGCCCCGTACTCCTGCCAGTCCTAAACACAGCATTTCGTCTTGCTGATCGAATTTGTGCTCTATCGTTACCATTTCTTGCATATGCTTGGCTACTCCAAACTAAGCATCCACCTACTCACTTGCCTCCTGTGTGCCGTTACATTTTTCTTCTTGTGAAGTTCACTGTATATGCTTTCCATCTTGAACAACGCCTCCCTGCTCTTACTCCACCTCCTCAGAGGAGGCAAGTGCTGTCATTCGGAGACGCTTCCTAGCACGGTTAACCACTCGTCTCCGAATGGAGCACTCTCGTGCTGCCTCAACAAACACCGATAACGTTTTTCAATCCACCTGGGCCCAATCGGCTGGGTGGTTCCATATCCACAATTTGCAGCTACGTCTCAACTTGTAGGTGGGATTTTTGTTGTCGCCCACATTCACTGTCACAACTCATGATTTTACGTATTAATTTTGGTGGTATGAGGCTCCTAGGTGGAGTCTCCTTTTTCACCCACATGATTCGCTAATTGTGATTATTCTGTTTTATGTGCTATTGGAGATAGCTCACCATGTTTCCCATGTTCTCTTCGATTTTGTTGTGTTTTATGTTGTATATAATTCTTTCTTCTGCACAGTTTACTGCACACACAATGTCCCCTACATTATGTTGAATATATTTTGAAATTTTATTGTCCCTGTGTATATAATTTAATGTAAGAAGGTGCTCTTCTGAGTACTTTTAGCGATTCTCCCCCTTGTCACTGAATACTTCTGTACATATGATGCAAATTTTTGAGTGTAGCACCACTGTTACATTTCTGTTTTATGAGAAGCTGCCCTTCTGGGTATGCTTAGCGGCTTTCTTTTTGTCACTGTATTGTTCTGTACATATGATATGACACTTATGAATTGCATTACTGTTCGATTTCTGTTTTTTTTGTAAAGTTGCCCTCCTGGGTCCGTTTAGCGTATTTCTCTCTTGTCACTGCATAATTCTGTGCATATAATAAGTATTTGTGCTTAATTGTTTCTACCATTTCTGTCATATTTCTAAATACTGTTGCACCTCTTAGTTCCCTCTCACCCATGGTCTTTTATGTGAATTAGTACCTTGTGCATATTTAATCTTGAGTATGGTGTAATACTTAATTGGAATTTGTGAATAGTATAGCATCATGTCTTTTCTTGTCTACAATACTGTAGTATACATTTTCATTTGCATCGCTCGTGCTTTATTGTCTGCCTCTCCATCGCCCTTCGGGGCGAATTAATTTTATGATTTTAACAATATTTTGTTTTACGTTTCACTGGGACTTTCCAGTTGTTGTATATACCACTGTATTTATTGGCAGAATTCTACTGTCATGTATATAGAAATGCTATTTTTATTTGAAGAATAAAGACAATTTTGAAAAAAAAATGTAGCTGTTCTGACGTGGGGTTCAAATAGACAGCCGTCACTGAAATCTTCGCTGCAGAGAAATTTGCTCCCATCGACATTCGTCAAATATTGAAGATAGTTTATGATGATCAGTGAGTTGATGTGAGTATTGTGGGACGATGTGAATGTGAAGAAAAGAAACGAGAAAAGCAAATTTGAGGGAAAAACTAAGATCGGAGAGGCCTGTGACTCCAACGGACCATTTTCATTAACAGCGTGTTTAAGAAATGATTCGAGAAAACCGTTGCATAAAGCAAAAAGGAATTGCCTGTGCACTTAACTTTTCTCAAGAAAGGATATAATATTATCAGCGTTCTTGGATACATTTTGTGTAAGATGGGTACCGCGCACGTTCTGAGATGAAATAAAAAGTGCTTCACAATTGTCGCCATCTAGCGCCTCGATTTACTGTGCTGTCACATCCGTGGTATAAACTAGATCTGGCTCCTAGTGATTTTCACTTGCTTCTTGAACTAAATGGATACTTGAGGGGCTACCACTTCACTTCTGACGGAGATGTGAAGTCAGCAGTGCGCCAGTGCTTTCAGAAACAAAATCTAGATTTTGTTTTAAGAATGGACTTTGAAAACTATTGGCACGTCGAAAAGAATGCAGTGTACTAGTAGGTGATTATGTGAAGAAGTAACTATGCGTCCTTTTAAATAAAAGATAAACGTATTTCCGTTTTTCTTCACTGGAAAATGCTTTTACTATTAATGTTTATCCAAGTGCAGGCAAAACTTTTCAGTTTCCCTCATAAAAATCAAATTAAATGACACTTTCCTTTTCATTGTATTCTTAATTTAAAGTGATTAGTTTTCGGAATGCATTTCCATCATTTTCTTTTAACATTTAGTTCAAAATTTCGGTGGGATTTTTTTCTTAGTTTTAATGCTCGGTAAAGACGACATAAAATCACTTTGAAATATTTTATTTACATTGATCATATACAGTATATTAAACAAAAAAAGCCATGTTAGTCTGTTTTCACATATAACGTAGTTAATACGTGATATTTAATTATATAGAGTTACGATAAGTTTTAAATAATGTGTTATTAATTGTACACAATGTGCAAACATAATAACTTCGGGGCTTCTTATATCGTCATTCTGCGGGCAAGGAGCATTTTTACTTTCGCTTATTTTCTTTCTCCGAAAATAAGCGAACACCCACGCAGTTTAGGCGGCAGGAATGAAGTGATTGCACGTTACCAGCATGGCGCTATTGTCATGGCAACATCATCTCTTCAGATCTAAACAAGGGACTATCGTGCCTTTCTTGGTTTAATGGCCATTTCTCAACAATGAAGAATTAGCGATGTTTACTTTCAGGAGGAAAAAATTATTTCCTAATTTTCGATTTTCGGCCCAATTGTTTAACTGTTTGGGGTCATTCTTCTTTGGAAATCGGGATCTCATTTGTAAATAAGGACAAATGTCTGTGCGGATAGATGTTTACAACGTGTCAGCGTGGTAAAAATAAAAAGGTAGCTTATAGGCTCCGATTGTGATGGATCACCGTCGTGGTAAACATACTTACCGTGCTAATTCTTTGAAATTTTTCGGAATGTGTTAGTGCTTGATGGATGGACACCTTGCGTTGCGGTATTACATTATGAGATAGATTTCCTGATGCAATCATCCATTTATCGAAGCTGTCTTCCGCCACCCGCTGACTTAATCACCTTTTTATTGCAAACCATATAGAGCGGTTCATTTTGTTTTTAGATGTCTTGCACATGGCATACAAAAAATAGGGAAAGAAAAAATTAAGTGAAGGAAAAAACAAACATTTCAAGTTGCGTTAGCAAAAGCCGTCTATCATGGAAAGTCCTTTGCTTGTATTTTCAAAGCATATACAAAGCTTAAAAATAAAAAAAAAAACTCTGGACGGTAACTGTTCAGAAGTTGACTTAAAACAGCTTGTTTTTTGTAAAATGTTAAAATGTCGTAGTTAAATCCTGACTATCAAATATAACACGATTCTCTTTTATTGACTAGAGTGAAAGTGAAAGCAACGCTTGTTATTTCAAAAAGGTTTTGTTCTAACGTACTTCTGGTGAGTGTAAATATGTAGTATTTTTTCTGTTGGTAGTGCGTATTCTTGTTTGCCACTGTATTAATTTTCAATGACGCAGATCATTTCGTTCTTCGTTTTCATGTGTTTTTTTTTAACTAAACCACACAGACCTCGCGAAATAAAAGAAAAAAGGACTACATTACTAAAAGAATTACAACTATTCAAATAAACTCAATTTTACTTTCATAAATCCCGAATTGTTGAACTTTTGTTTACAGCTAAGTTAAAGATTTAAGCGAAACACCATCTTCTAGAGCTGTCAATGTTTCTAAGAGCGATGTGTTTTTGATGCATCAACTTGGATTTTAGTCTCTCGGCAAAACATCAACTTGGATTTTAGTCTCTCGGCAAAACATCAACTTGGTTTTCAGTCATTCAGCTAAAACGTTCAACGTGTATCACCTAAAACCAAATTGAACGTATCAACTTGGATTTTAGTCTCTCGGCAAAACATCAACTTGGATTTTAGTCTCTCGGCAAAACATCAACTTGGTTTTTAGTCATTCAGAAAAACGTTCAACTTGTATCACCTAAAACCAAATTGAACGTATCAACTTGGATTTTAGTCTCTCGGCAAAACATCAACTTGGTTTTTAGTCATTCAGCAAAAACGTTCAATTTGCATCAACTAAAACCAAGTTGAACGTATCAATTCAGTTTTTAGTCATTCAGCAAAAACGTTCAACTTGCATCAACTAAAACCAAGTTGAACGTATCCACTTGGTTTTTAGCCATTCAGAAAAAAACGTTTAGTATATTAAATGCTCTCTTTAAAGTATTCTGATTTCTGTAAATATTCATGGTCTCTCTTAACCTGTTTACTTTTGTATTTTTCAGCTAAATGTCGAACTGCAGTGCTGAAAAATATTTCAAATAACGTGTTCGACTGCGACGAAACCTGCAAGCCATCATGTTAGTGAGTATTGCTATGTTAGTAATTCGACAAATGACACAACAGAAAACTGCACATATCTCAAACCCGTGAGTTTAACACTTGTCAT
The DNA here is from genome assembly GCA_039090855.1 of Macrothele yani. Taxonomy (NCBI): domain Eukaryota; kingdom Metazoa; phylum Arthropoda; class Arachnida; order Araneae; family Macrothelidae; genus Macrothele; species Macrothele yani. The sequence goes on along the minus strand of CM076995.1, from coordinate 130,584,898 downwards.
TGAAGAGCAGTAACATAAGAGCGACAGTTACAGAATTGCCGTCTGGTTGACCGAATGGTCAGAGGCATGGATTTAGGGCTAGTTGTCCAAGCTGAGCCTGAGCCCCGGATGGGGCACTAATGGCCCTCCTCCTCTCTGGAACCAGTAGATCCCTATTAGTGACGTACGATCACTTATTGCACTTAAAGTTACTCACCGTGATGGTTAAACCCTAAAACAAATAACTATTGTGCTGGCTTACACAAAATGTTTTAGATTCTATTGCGCTGATGTGCGATATTATATATAATCAATTCACAAATAAGATTACAGTAGAGCCTCTCTTAACCGGCTTAACCGGGAAGCCGGTTGAGATATAATCCGGTTAAACGAGGGAGATTGAAACCAGTGCAAAATTAATTACGTATGTATTGTGTATTGATTCTGTTGGGTACTTTATAGTGAAATATTGCAGTTTTAAAAATTATGGGATTATGTTTTATAGAGCAAATAGGGACTGGAAATTTGAAAAGAATACACGTATGCATACATATGTGCTGTTAGTAAGATCATTTACATAAAGTATTCCTAAATAATTCTCTTACATTTTTGTTGTTGCAAACATGAAGAGTGATTTTTTGCTGCAAAGTTTCCCCATTTCTTTAACAACATCACATCTATTGGTGTGGACGTTGATTGTTGTTCCACATAACGAAGATCCACTTCTAATGCCTTTACTCCGTCGGTATGGGCAACCCGTGAATCTACGGGTGAATCCGTGTCATCCGAATCTTCGGCGTCATCTTGAGGTGAGTCAGTAACAGCTGTGATTATGTCATCATTGGACAGCATTTCGAAACCCAGTTCATTGTCAACTGTTATCCACTCTTACACATCTTCTGTTATATCGATGCACCCCTGAAGTTCTTTAAAAGTTTTGACGAAGCTTGATGCTAGGAGCTCTGATGCTGGCATTTCTTCATTCACTCCAGAGGACTTTTTTTCATTGAGTTCCTGCTGTTTGCGAGGAATTAGTTTCCGCCACGATTTCTGCAATGTTGAAGTTGCCATTTCTGTCCATGCTAAGGCAGCCATGTGATATTACTAGCCTTTATCAGAGTACTACACCCTTGATATTAATAGCTTTTATCGAGTCACTAAGGCTAATATTCACACAATCATTTTCTAACAATGCTGTCAATAATTTGCGAAGGCATCTTCTCTTAAAACTTTCAATTACCCCTTGGTCCATCGGTTGTGGGTGGAAGAAAAACCGCTTTGACATTTTCGGCCTCAAGATCTTCTTGAACTTAAACGTGATGGCGCATTATCCAGAAGCAAAATTGCCTTTACTGGCAGGCTTTTTTATTCTAAATGCTTCTTAACTTCAGGGGCAAACTGTGATTCAAACCATTCTTTAAGCAAGAAAGTGGTCATCCAAGCGGAGTTTTGAGCTCGATAATGCACCGGCAAGGAAGCCATGTTAATATTCTTAAATGCTCTGGGCTTCTTTGATTTCCCTATAACCATAAGAGGTAATGCCAGTGGAATTGCTGCACAATTCTAAAGTTACCATATTCTTCCTTGTTTTATATCCAGGGGGCAGCTGCTTCTTTTTTTTTTAGAGGCTACAGTTTTGGAAGGTAGCATTCTGTAGTACAGCCCAGTTTCGTCGACGCTGTGCAACTACTCTGGCGATTAATCTTCTATAGCAATATTTTCTCGTAGCTTATCCTGAAAACATTTTGCTCCGTTTGGATCAGCAGACAATTTTTCTCCGGAAATAACTAGCTGATGGATGCCGTGCCTCTTCTTCCATTTGTGTAGCCAACCACCACTAGCAACAAAAGCTTGATCTCCTCCAATTCTTTCATGTAGTATCAATGTTTTTTCTTTTAAAATAGTACCGATGATGAGTATTCCTTTCGTTCGTTCTTGGTTAAACCAAATCAGTAATACACTATCTACCAACAAGTAATTGGACACCCCTGCAATCGACGATATCTGCGGTCCTGATACACGTCACGGCCGCCGCCGTTAAATATCGTGTGGGAAAAAACAACACAACCAGTCGCATGCCAGATGCCACGCAGTTCGGAGCTCTCTGATTTCGAGAAAGGTCAAATCGTCGGGTATCACAGAAATGGCCGATCCATACGCGACATATCCAGCGAGTTGAAGTACCCAAAATCGTCAGTTGCCTACGTGATTGGCAAGTGGAAGATGAGAGGCGACTGTCGGAATGTGCCCCGACCCGGCAGACCCACAAAACTTGGAGTTAGAGACCGACGGGTGATGGCCAGAGAAATTCGGAAGAACCGCACCAAATCGATGGGCCACATCCGCGAGGAGTTTCAACGGGCATCCGGGAGTGTTCTTTCGATGAATACCATCCGTAAAGAAGCCCGTCTGCTCGGTTATCATAGACGTGCTGCCGCCCACAAGCCTTTGATCACCAAGTCCAATAGCGCTGCTCGGCTAACGTGGTGCAAAGAACGAACGTCGACAGTGGACCGTTGAACAGTGGAAACAGGTTCTCTGGAGCGACGAATCAAGGTTCACCCTCTACCGTTCGGATGGCAGGGTCTGGGTTTGGCGTCTGCCTGGAGAACGCCTCCTGCCGGAATGTATTGAGCCAACTGTGAAGTTCGGCGGCGGTGGAATTATGCTATGGGGGTGTTTCTCATGTGTATGGCACGAGACCCTTGGTCGCAATTCCTGGTAGACTCAACGCCGAGACCTACTGCATCATTTTGGATGACCATGCGCTTCCTACGTTGTGGCAGTTTTACGGGGTGGACCCATGTTACTTTCAGGATGACAATGCCAACTGTCATGTTGCGAGGTCCAACATGGCTTGGTATGGTGGCAATGGGGTTAATCGAATGGACTGGCCTGCGCTGAACGCGGACCTTAACCCTATCGAGCACCTCTGGGACGAGTTGGAGCGTCGACTTAAGGGGTGCCCTCACCGTCCGAAATCGGTGAAGGAACTGACCTGTCTTCTCCAAGCCGAGTGGAAGAAAATACCGCTAGCCGTCGTACAGCGCCTGGTTGAGAGTATGCCCCGGAGAGTCGCAGCTGTAATCGCCGCTAGTGGAGACTCCACCAATTATTGAAGGTGAATAAACTTCGTTTTCGTTTGCTATCACAGGAGTCCAATTACTTGTTGGTAGATAGTGTACATCTTCTTCATTTTCTGACTTTGGCTTCTTTAATGTTCAACGACACTCCAGTGCTTTCTTTGAATCTAGGCGGCTGCAAAATGCCTCTATTTCGCTTCGCTTTTTCTTCCAGTCACTAACAGTACTCTCTCCGACACTAAAATCTAAAGCGATTTTTTTAAACTTTACCCTTTATTAGTTCGCTTTACAAGTCTTTTCTCCATAGATATTACAATGCGTTTTCTTTTTTAACACTGCCAATTTTATACGTTACTATAGTTATGGAACATGTAAATTAAGGTTTACTTCTAGTGATTTTGCTTCCTATACTTCCAATTCTGTACACATTTTCTTCACAATTAATGCATTCCTAAGGATGAAAATTTGAACATCGATTAAAATAACTTCATATTATAACTTGGAATACTTAATATTTTCTAAAACATAACCATAATTATATTAAAAATCAATAACTTTTCCTTTGGTGGTGTTGAGGCCAGAAAAAAGATGGTGCGACCTGCACATTGATGACGTCAGTAGACAAACAAATGTTGGATTGCTTAATTATGGTTATGTTTTAGAAAATATTAAGTATTCCAAGTTATAATAGAAAGTTATTTTAATCGATGTTCAAATTTTCGTCCTTGGAAACGCATTAATTGTGAAGAAAATGTGTTCAGAAGTTTGCCCATTGGAAGAATAGGAAGCAACATCAGGATGCTTTCAAGTGTGCGATAACCAGCAATCTCGTCCATGTGATGCGTAGTCAAGGTCACGTGCTCTTATTCAAGATAAGCAAAGCATTACAAAGAACAACATCCCCTCCCATTTCCTGCCCTTGGACAAGGGGAACACATTCTTAAATTAGCAATCCCCTCAGCACTCAGACACATGTCAAAGCTCGGACAGGGAAAATCTCCCATACATATTCATTTCATTTTTTATTTTTCAGTTGTGAGACATATACACTAACAGTAGTATTATAACAATAACAATATAACTAGTGACAACTGGGGAGCACGAGGGAAAAGGCCTGAATTGGCCTAACATAGCCCTTGGCACCCGTAATAAATATCATACAAGTCAGGAACAGACGTAACTGATTTTCTGATATCATGTAAGTAAGTTAGTAAGTAGTAAATTGAAATATAGAGAAAGGTCACCAAGAGTAATTTAGTATTATATAAGTAGAAATTTATCCCAATTTCATTTCCCTCCCCTTCCCCCTTTTTTTTTCCCATCAAACAGGAGCAAGCACATGAGAAATACAAAAGTAAATAAGTTGGCCTTAAACCAGTTGGTCAAAACAAAAAGAGATATACTATGATAGATCTAGTTCTTCCCCATTAAATAGAGTTTTAGTTTTTTCTTAAAAAGGTTAATATTATTAATAGCAGTAAGATGGTAAGGAAAATTATTCCATAATTTAGGACCAGAATAGTTTATGTTATTTTTAAAATTTTCTGTATATGTAAATACCGGTAATAATTTAAATCTATTTCTTGTTGGATAAGTATGAGTATGGGTATTAATTTTGATCAAGTCATGATAGATGTTATATTTTATTCTTTTAAACATGATCTTTCCTAAATTATATTCATATAGTTGTCGTATAGTTAATATATTAAATGTATTGGAAGATTGATTAGTATTCATTTTTAAATCCAATAACCTGATAAACTTTTTTGTAATTTTTGTAATTTAAGAATACTATATCGTGTTGTTTTACTCCATGTCAAAATACAGTAAGTAAAATAAGTCTGAATGATGGAATAGTATAACGCCAGCATTAGTTTAGGGGTTAAATGTCGAAGAGTGTGACTAATAACTCCGATGTTTCTCGAGATTTTAGTTAAAAGTAGATCTATATGTGTATTCCATTTCAAGTCATCACTTAAAGTGGTACCCAAATACTTATGGCAGTGCATCACCTCAATATCATGTCCCATTAATTTTATTTTCTATACATTAAGTGGAAAAGCAGAGTTTTTTTCTAAAAATCAGTATTTTTGTTTTATTCATATTAATAGCCAAATCATTACAGCTCAACCAGTCATTAATTAAAGTGAAATTATTTTCCAACTGAGAAATAAGTGTATTGATGCCGTTACAGTGTAATAAAATAGTAGCATCATCAGCGTATAGTTGCATATCAGTATGTTCTAGTAATTTAAAAATATCATTAATATAAATATTAAATAGCAGAGGAGCAAGAACCTGCGGTACACCTGAAAACACGTGTCCGAATATAGATTTCATAAGATTAATCTGTGTATACTGTCGTCTGTGAGATAAATAACTCTTAAAAATATCAAGAAAGGTACCACTAATTCCAATATCAAGTAGCCTCTGCACCAGAATTTGATGATTTATTGTAAAAAAAATAGATCATGAGACAACCAAACAAAATACGTACCGCAAGCCATAATGACATTGAAAAGGAACGAAATTTTGTGTTTTTTGTTTTTTGGAAAAAGCCGATGTAGGGAAAGGTAGGTCCGGTTAAACGAGATCCGGTTAAGAGAGATCCCGCTGTAGTCTGTCAAATGTAATCAGAAGAAACAGCAGCTCAGCATATCTCCTTTGCATTCGTCGCCTGTGAGTCTCCATAAGTTTGCTTCGCCGCCGGATGTTTCTGAGCACTGTGCGTTCGTCAACCATTGTAGAGAAGCTGGTATCCATTTCTGCAAACAACAGTTACTACAAAAATGAAGGTTAGTGTTACAAGAGTTTTACAACATGAGGCGGATTATTTTATTGTTCGGCGACTAACTTAAAATATTGCTGCCCATTTTGCTTTTTAAAGCTTAGTGCAAAAAATAAGTGCGCCGTTTTAGTATTCAACTATTACAGTCATTTGCAAAAGTTTAGGACCACCTGTCAATTTATTGAAAATTAAGATTTTCAAAGAAACAACTAATTACTAGTCAGAGATATTTGAAAAATGATACCACAAATGAATACTTACATTCTTTAGAACACAAACAGACCGAAATCGGTACTTTGTGTGACAGTTTTGGTTTTAACTGACAGAATACGATGTGGCATACTCTCATTGAGGGATTTGCAGTATTCGCTTGAAATGTTTTTGCACCACACCTACTTTATCGGGTCAATCAAATCTTGGAAATTTCATGGCTGTTTTTCTGCTACCTTCTCCTTTAAAATGGTCCGCAAATTTTTGATGGGGTAGGGACTATTGCCAGGCCAGTCAAGCACAGTTATTTTTTCCTCTGCTGGTAGTCATTTACTGTTTTTGACCTGTGCCATGGAGCACCATCATGCACAAAGATTGTGCATGTGTGCACTTGCATTGAATTAGCAGCTTCTCACGTAACATTTCCACATAAAAAGGACCAGTCATGGTATTGCCTGTGGGCAGAAAAAATGATGAAGCAGTACCTGATGCTGACGTAGCACCCCATTTCATCTGACTAAGCGGATACCTCACGGTGCCAACAGTGTATTTTTCATCAAGCCTTCTGCCTTTTGGTCGTCGAACATGTGCTTCACGTGATTCAAATTGGCGCACAGTTGATTCATCGGACAAAAGAACCTGTCTCCAATTTTCAGCAGTTCACGATTGATGACACTTCGCAAACTGGAGTTTCTTCTTTTTCATGACAGAGGTTAATCTAGGTTTACGTGCAAGTTTATAAGACTTTAATCCAAAATCTTTGCTAAGACGTCGGAAAACACTGCTGATACTAATATCAGACCCTTTTGAATGTAGAAAGGCCTTGATTTCCTTGCACGAACTCCTCGGAGAACACATAACTATTTGCCTTATGGTATTATCATCACGTGGGGATGTTTTCCTTGGACGTCCACTTCTCTTTCGATCGATATATTTGCCTGCATCTCGATTTTTCATTATCACATTATAAATAGCAGTCTTGCTTGCATTCCCCTTTCTGCTTATGTCACGTTTGGAGTATCCTTCATAATATAAAGCCACTATTTGTACCCTCTGAGTACTTAATGACGCTTTTTTTCCTTCATAATATAAAGTCACTATTTGTACCCTCTGAGTACTTAATGAAGCTTTTTTCCCTTCATAATATAAAGTCACTATTTGTACCCTCTGAGTACTTAATGACGCTTTTTTTCCCTTCATAATATAAAGTCACTATTTGTACCCTCTGAGTACTTAATGACGCTTTTTTTGCCCATTTTTCGCTACACAGAAAATACGTACAAAACCTCTTAGCATGAAAACTAGAAGCAAACTGACGCTCGCACACTTCTCCCAACTCTATCTACAGCTGCCGCTGTAGGATGATGTAGCACCGACAGGAAGTTGAGTAATATAGACAGTAGCTGATGCAATCGTCAGAAATCAAATATCAACAGGTGGTCTTAAACTTTTGCAATGATTGTATTACAAAACTGAGAGCGCTCAATTTATTATTTGGTGGTAATTGTAAAAACAATTACCCTAACTTTAGTGTTTTGCCATCGTTATAGAAATAAATGAACTCGTTTTTAGTATTGACCATCAATACAAAAATCGGAAAGCCCACCTTGGAGTTCGGAGACAGATTGCCACAGAAAATAGTTTTCCAGCGCTTAGCCAATTATCATATTATCTTATTCTTGTGGCTTCCCGTGAAAAAGCCCAAAAGCAGCTAACCTCGATGTCACACTTCAAGGATGCATATAATAGCGCAAATGCTTGTAAATACACAAAAATCGCTTGAAAATTTTTCTATCTCTAATACACTAATTAAAAGTAGCAGATTATAGTATCGGTGGGCTTTTTGATAAATAATGATTTTATTATTACAACCCAAGTTTTTCGATAAGTTTCAAGATGCTCCTGTTTCATAGTGCAAAATTTCATATATTTCTGGTTTCTTAACTGCACAAAAATCCACCATTAATTGACATCCTCTTTTCACACGTCGGTTTCCGCAACCTGCATAAGTAGTTAAATAATGCTGTGTTGCTCAAAACTTATGAAGAGGTACATTTTGACCAGTCAAAATCTTTAGAAGCGGTTTTACAGTTGTAAGTGGAATTGATAGCAATAGTAAAATGAAACGCATTGCTTAAAAAATCATGAGTAATATGCAACACAGATCGAAACGAAACAAAATGTTACGAAGGAGATACAAACTCACCTGTCGTTCAGGGACTCTCTTCCATCAGCACTGGAAAAACAGACTACAGGACAAAATAAAATGAAGAACACGCTAAAAGTTGTCTAGGAGCTCTTTGGGTAAATTGCCCACTCCTACTGGAGAGCCCTGAAAAGTGCTGGAATATTTTCTGGTTGGGAATTAATTTGTGTAACATATTCGATGCGGTTAAGATCATTATACGTGTTCGATTCGATTAAGACCATGCATGTTCTATTTTATTAAGATCAGGTGAGCGTGCTAGCCACTCCATCCGACGGAAACCCTCACTAGCCAATACTTCACCCATAGCTGCTGTGCGGTGAGGACGGACATTATTGTCCATAAAAATAAAATATGTGAAGAATCTCATCATCGCAGTAGCGCTGCCTGGTGATTATCCCTTGAATCATCTCCTGGAGTTTGGTGCGTCCGTTTACGACGATATCGGCTCACACCATAACGACGGGACCGCCATATCTGTCCCGTTCGATGATGTTTCTGGCCAACTGGGCTGCAGTACTTTTCCGACTACATTTTGCCTTTACGTCCAGGTAACTGTCATTCCGCTGCCTTGTAAAGTCGGGACGACATCCAGCAGAAAATCTAGCAGCGGTTCTGTGTCTCCAAAAACGCCAAGACATCATATTGTATGCTACTCCAAACTTTCTGACATCGATCACAGTCCGGTCTTCGAGCTTGCCAATAATTTAGCCTCGGCTACAATTATCCATATGACGTCTACGAGACATTATTTTATTACCTCAGACATACAGTTCGTCTCTCCGTAGCTGAAACACATATAAACCAGAATGAGCTCACATGCGACACGACTCGGACAGTGGCGGTTCTAGACCAGGGCCCGGGTGGCCCCCGGCCACTCGAATATAATCGCATTGCTTTTTTTTTTTTTTTTTGAATTACATATGCATTTTAATTTTATCAGAATAAACACATTTTTCACTGCAAAAGAAAGAATCTTAATTTTAGCATATGTTTTATTTATTTGTTTCAAGAACGGGAAAAATACAAGTAAAAACTCGAAACTTTCTGCAAGCGAAGGTCAAAGGAACCCTTCACTCAGGGCACTGAAGCACAATTCAGTGAGAAGCTCTGTGACAATATTCGTTCAAGCTGATTTCAGCTCATTTTGGTATCCCTGGGTTAATTTGTTCCGGTCGGTGAAAGAGTTACATAAGCTCTGAATACATTTAAATGAATAAACGTTAGGGTTGTATTGAACAAGAGTAAGCTGTTGTCATGTATTGGGCATAATCGATTGAATTTAAAAATCGAAAGGTTACAATCGAGAGATCTGACAAATCGAGATATTCATTCGAAATAATCATTCGAACGATTTCTAATTTTAGAATTCACCGGTAGATGACGTGATACGCTCAGAGCCGCCTTCTGAGTTTGACAAATCGAGATATTCATTCGAAATAACCATTCGAATGATTTGTAATTGGTGCTACACGCTCAGCTTTCTTTCGCTGGACGGAATGACACTAAAGACGCCTGAATTTTTTCGAATAGCATAACCCAGCTTAAGAAGTTATAAGGAACACAAGTGATTCTCCCTGCGAGAGATAATTCGATCACGTGAAAAGCGAGTACTTCCGAACCTCTCGTATCTCGTTACCTCTCGAGATGTTTTCGGGTAGACGAGCGATTTTGCTCGGAACCCATGTTCTCGAGAAGAGACGAGCGATTTCGCCTTTCGAATGCACTCGTTTGAACGAGACAGCTTATGAGCAATCGAGAGTTCTTTCAAGAGTTTTTTTTCATTCGAATGAATTTGACGTAATCGAATGTTTTGAGATATTTTCATAATCTAATGAATCGATTATTTCTACTCGATTATGCCCATCACTAGTACAGGGTGATTCCATCGGGACTGAACACTTATTATGTGGAATATATAAAATGGGGAATACACGATGAGCGTGAAACCCGAATGAAGCGGTTCTTTATTCCCTGACGAAGCAGTCGACATGCATTACCTGTGAATAAATGTCTCCCCGTCAGCTGGGTGGCGCCGCATCTGTTTAGTAGTGGTGGGGGAATAGCGTGTTAGCGCAAACACTTTAAGCGAGGAGGTCAAATAAAGATGGTGTACTGAATTGAAGAGCGTGTGTTCATTGTGCGTCAATACTGGGTAACCGGTTCCCCCAAATAATATCCGAAGAAGTTTCTGAAGAAATTTGGTGGGCGTAAACAACCCACCATTGCGAAATTGGTGAAGGGAGAGAACAGGAAGCTTGGTGGATCCGCATACGGACGGACGACCCCAGATGGCGGAGACCCGACCTGACACCGCCAAATTTCTTTCTCTGGGGACTTTTAAAAAACAAGATTTATGCCAACAAGCCAAGGTCGATTGAGCAACTGAAAGACAGTATCACACGTGAAACTGCTGCCATCGACGTCGCTACACTACATCGCACATTCGCCAATATGGAACCTCCGGTGAATATGTGTCTGGACGCTGGTGGTGGGCACTTCCAGCATCTTCTATGAGACATTCCTTCTTGTCATGAATCAAGGTGTGTTTTACATTAATTTCATTTAAATGTGCCTTTGCAATCGTGAGTTAATCAGAAGAACCGTGCAAGGGATAAATAATAAAATCAAGAAAAGGGAGAATTCTATGAGAATTGCACAATCAATGAGCAGCGTTTACCAAGTCACTGGATGATTTAATCTCTCGTAATTAAATGATATTCAAACTAATGGAAGCAGAAAGATCTTATAAAATAATGTTTTTTAAGAATAAAATCTCTGTCTATTGATATACGTACAAAGTTAATGTACCGAAAGTAGCAAAAATTAAAAATATGACGAACTTCATTGCTTGATGAGTCAAATTGCAACCTACAATTTTAGAAGTCTGTTCTCTTGAAAAACCTTAAATTTTTTCTAGTTCCATTGGTTACGATGTGACTTTGTCTGAGTCAGACTGGCCTAACGTACGTCATGAGGCGTATGTCATGAAGAGGTCGCCCATGAACTGGGGCAACATTCAACAGATATCTGGCGTGAACAGCCTCTTCAGTTCCGAAGAAGAATCATCCATCAATTCCTCGTACTTCAGGTTGGTACAAATCAAACAAGAAATATTACTCAGCGCGTTTTGAAATTCTGTTTAATATGCATTTGCGCTATTGTATTTATCACGAAGTATTTTACTATTGTATTATGATGAAGTATTTAACTACTGCATTTATGAAGTATTTAGCTATTGTATTTATGATGAAATATTTAATTATTGTGTCAATGATGAAGTTAAAGCAAAAAAGGGGTAAACCAATAGTAACTTTAAGATAAACAATAAAAAAAAATTGAATTTTAGTAAAATGGTCCTAGTTTCGGTTGCACTATGCATAGCTTATGACGAAGAGAAACGTTCAACTTTAATGGTCCATCACATTACGTATTCAAGCGGAACTCCGAATGAACGAGATCTTTTCACGGCCGCTCATATCGTATACTTATTTAAAATACTTCGTAGGTTACTACCCCATCACGATACTAAAAAAATTAAAAAAACCCATCACGATAAAGGAAAAATTTAAAAACCTGTAGGTTACTACCACACTACCTACAGGTTTTAAAAAAATTTCGTTATTAGTACCCCATCACAATAAAGGAAAAATTTAAAAACCTGTAGGTTACTACCACACTACCAATAGGTTTTTAAAAATTTTCGTTATTAGCACCCCATCACAATAAAGGAAAAATTTAAAAACATGTAAGTTACTAACCTAAAGGAAAATTTTAAAAACCTGTAGGTTAGTACCAGATCACCACAAAGAAAAATTTTAAACACCTGTACGTTACTACCCCATCACGATAAAGAAAAAATTTAAAAACCTGCAGGTTACTACTCCATCATAACAAAGGAAAAATTTTAAAATCTGTAGGTTATTACTCCATCAAAATAAAGGAAAGATTTAATTATCTGTAGGTCACTATCCTATCACGATAAAGGAAAAATTTAAGAACCTGTAGGTTACTACTCCACTAAAATAAAGGAAAAATTTAAAAACCTGTAGGTTACTACCCCATCACGATAATAAAAAAATTTAAAAACCTGTAGTTATAACTCCATCACAATACAGTTAAAATTTAAAAACCTGTAGGTTACTACCATATTACGATAAAGGAAAATTTTAAAAACCTGTAGGTTACTACCACATTATGGCAAAGGGAAAATTTAAAAACCTGTAGTTATAACTCCATCACAATACAGTTAAAATTTAAAAACCTGGAGGGTACTACCCCATCACGATAAAGGAACAAAATTAAAAATGTGTAGCTTACAACTCCATTACAATAAAGTGAAGATTTAAAAACCTGTAGGTTACTACCACATTACGATAAAGGAAAATTTTAAAAACCTGTGGATATCACGATAAAGGAAAAATTTGAAAACTTTTAAGTTACTAACTCATCATCACGATAAAGAAAAAAACTAAAAACCTGTAGGTTACTAACATATTACGATAAACGAAAAATTTAAATACCTGTAGGTTACTACCCTATCATGGTAGAGGAAAAATTTAAGAACCTGTGGATAGTAGCCTACAGGTTTTTAAATATTTTCATTTATTACTACCCCATCACAAAAAAATTTAAAAACCTGCATGTTAGTACTACATCACGATAACGGAAAAATGTAAAAATCTCACATTGATATCTATATATGCACTACACCACACAGAAAATGCAGCACTAGGAAGTATTTATCGGAGCGCAATGAAAATTGGCGAGTATGTGTCGGCAGTAGGGTTATGTTAATGACTGCAGTTGCGAACCAATCGCGTGTAAGGTGAGGGATGTAAAATGGCAAAACTGCTCCACGAGCTGTTTGGTCGTCTTCGCCTGGTCGCGTGGACCATTGCATCGGAGTGATCTCGGTAGCGAAAGCACGTGTAAAAGGTGAGAATGCCTAGTTGACGTCATCGGGAATTTTACCATCACACGGGCACTTTATCATTTCATTTGTTATTTCTGCTATTATAGATTCATGACTTATTGTTACATCGTTATTTATTTATTTTTATAACAGCAACAAGGAAGCTCTGGGGAAAGGCCTCACAGAGCCTTAACTTAGCCCCGAGATCCCTAAGTAAAGTCAACAATCCAAGACATCAATGAAATTAGATTACTATTAGTATAACATGAAATCTGAGGCCTCATCACAGATCGACGTGCGGCTGGTTGGTCTCTGTGTAGCATCGCGGTGGAAACTCATCGGGAGGAACCATCTGTCGTCTGAATGTAACTACATTGGTTGGAGAAAGGTGACGTACATTGCTGTAGTGGGATTTGTGCAAGCATTTGGACGTTCGAACGTCTCGATTGCCGACTTCGACGGCTAGCCGCAGCAGCCCCATTATCCACAGGGGACAACATTCGATGAGTTGTACAGGCAGCTATGGACATCCCTGTATCGACAGAGAGAACTGCAGATTGTCTGAGGCTGGTTTGCGCTCTCGACAGCCATTGCAACGACTGCCATTCGTCGTAGAACATCGTTGGGTTGCTGTGGTGCCGTACCAGACATACGTGTCTGGACGAATAAAACCATGTCGTGTTCAACGACGAGTCTGGGTTTTACTTCAGCGCCGTTGATCGCCGATTGAGAATTTGGAGGCAACGTGATCACCAGGCTGATCTTGCTGCTATCCGTGAGTGTCATACGGCTTATCAACCTGATGTCACGACTTTAGGCGCAATCACTTTCAACGGCTCTTCAGCTCTTGTACGCATAGAAGGTAAAATGACTGTACATTGATACGTCAAAGTGGTGAGGCAGCCCGTTTTGTTGCCGTGTCTCCGTGGTATCCCTGATATCCAGTTTCCACAAGATAACGCTCGTCCGCACACTGCCAACAGAAGCAGACAGTGTCTGCATGGTGTCAAGGTTCTGCCCTGCCCAGCGCAATCCCCAGACTTCTCTCTAACAAAGAACTTACGGGATGTCATTGAGAGACGACTTAATACATCTGAATGACCCCCTCGAAATGTCGATAAATTTTTGTCTCAGTCAAAGACGCATGGTCAGCGATACCTCAAGACACCATCTAGGGACTTTTCTACTTAATGCCACGCCGTATTTCCGAACGTATAGCTCAACATGGCGGTTATACGACCTAACTCAGGCCTCACAATGCTGTCTGTCTCCAATCCCATCGCATTGATGTTATCCCTCAGAAATTAATCATTTCTTTCCCACCTACTTGTCTACACGTGCCGTAAGTTTTGTCTCACGTTTCAAAAATCAGGTTAAAACTCAAAGCTATTTTAATCTTCAAGTGAGCAAGAATCATGACTCCTGCAGGCATTTTTCTCTACGAATGACAACACACAGCCATCGCATTATGACCACCTACCTAATAAGCTATAGGACCCCCTTTAGCCAGCAAAACAGCGCCCACTCGGCGAAGCATCGATTTGATGAGGTGGCGATAGGTATCCTCAGGTATCTGGTACCATAATGTCAACAGCAGGTCCTCCAGTTTCCGAACATTTCAGTGTGGTGGTGATTTAACACGAACCCACTTTTCCAAGTCGAACCACAGATTTTCGGTTGGGTTCATGTCAGGGGAATTTGGAGTCCAGGGCATTAACACAAAGTCACCAGCATGTTCCTCGAACCACTCCTTGACGATTCTGGCAGTGTGGCATGGCGCATTATCCTGTTGGTAATGATCATCACCAGTAGGAAAGACAGTTGTGATGAAACGGGGGAAATTGGTCAGCAACGATGTTCAGATATCTGACGGCTGTCAGGGATTGTGCTATTGGGATAATGGCGCCTAAAGTATCTCAAGAAAGCATCGCCCATAACACCACCTCCGCCAGCCTCTCCACCCCCACTCCCTAACAATGCATCCACGTGCCATAGCCTCCGTTGGTAATAGGCGTATCCGCGCTCGGCCGTCTACGTGATGTACCAGGAATCTTGATTCGTCCCACCAAGTCACTTTTTTCCAATCATCTACTGTTCAATCTTGATGATCTTGAGCCCATTTCATGCGTTGTTGGCGATGACGTGCAGTGTGCTTGGGGACTAGGCTGGGTCTTCGGCTACTCAGGCCACGCGCAGAAAGCTGCGATTAACTGCGTGCTGTGACACATTTTCCTGATCACCACTGTTGCGGCTGCGGGTGACTTGTCGCACTGTGGCCCTGCGGTCGCTGTGCACAATGAGCGACAATCTCCGCTCCCCTCTGGCATCAATGAGCTGCGGGTGACCCATGGTTAGACGACGGTTTGTCGTTTGGCGATCTCTGCACCACTTTTGATACGTACTCACTACTGTGACGTATCCGAGATCGTAGTTCTGAGGCGCCGTGCCATCACAATTTGTCCTTTATCAGACTCCGATGAATCGGCAGCTTTTCCCATTCTGACTCCGAACACTCTACTAACCGAAAGCCGGTCTTCGTGTTGTACATATATACTGCTCTGTGAACTTTACCTGCGCCACCGTTTGGTCTCCAGATGCGGTCATTTCTCTAGGCTCGGGGTGGTCATAATATAATGGCTCATCAGTGTATATTAAAGGTTTATCCTCAGGGTTTTTTTTTATCTATGAGGTTCAGTAACTTCCCGTTTAACTCTCATTAATGGAAAACGTTTAACTTCTACAGGAAATATTGAAAAAAATCAATTCTCTAAAATAATACTGACGAAAGTTTAACTACCGTTGATACTCTCTCGTCAAGCGACGGCAATATTGATGAATACACTGGCGGAAAGTGAAAAAAGAACACCAAGAAGGAATTGGCGGACGATCATGAAATTTACATATGTTAATGGAGTCGAGTTTACGTAGGTATGATGTTAATTTCAGGACCAACCGGTGAGCGCTTAGGCTAGCCACAGCACGGCATAATATGAAAATTATCGTCGGTGGTATTTAAGGAGAACGGCGAAGTTAATGTAATCAGTCGTCGGCGTACGGACACGTACAAAGGCCCTGAAGAAGCTGCAATGCCTGGACATGGAAGACGTGTACGATTTCAGCAGTTATCGGACTTTGAGCGAGGTCATCTAGTCGGACTCCGCGAGGCCGGGTGGTCGTATCGTCGTATTGCGGAGCGAATTGGACGGGAAGTATCGGTGGTGGTACGATGAAGGCATAGATGGTCAGAGGAACATTCCCACACGAGAAGACGTGGAACCGGGAGCCACAGATGGACTGATGAGCGGACCGATCGACGCATAAGAAGAGCGGCGTTGTCAAGCAGAACATCCACTGCGACGCAAATCTGAGCTGTCGTTGCACCTGAGGTGACTGTGCGAACAATCCGCAACCATTTACTGGATGCAGGACTACGTGCACGTGTGCCTCTGGCATGTGTACCTTTGACTCCAGCCCACCGTCAGAAACGGCTGCAGTGGTATCACCAACGTCTGCACTGGAGAACGCAATGATGATCTGTCGTGTTCAGCGATGAAAGCAGATTCTGCTTGGGAGTCTCCGATGGCCGTATGCGTGTTTGCAGACGCACAGGGAAGCGTCTCCACCCTTCCTGCATCCGCCAGCGACACACAGGGCCTACGCCTGGTCTCCTGGTGTAGGGAGCGATCAGCTATCACTCCCGTACACAACTAGTGTTTGTACCGGGTACGTTAAACAGCACCTCCTACATCAACAACATCATTCAGCCGGTTGTTGTGCCATTTGTAAGGTCGGTCCATTGTGGTGTTTTCCAGCAAGACACCGCACACCCACACATGGCACGTGCAACACAACATGCACTTCAGGGTGTGAGACAACTTCCATGGCGTGCACGTTCACCGGATTTGTCCCCCATTGGGCACGTGTGGGATTTTATGGGACAACGACTTATCCGGTCTCCACGGTCAACCACGACCATCCCCGATTTACGCGTCCAGGTTGAGGATGCTTGGAACTCAATACCCCAAACTTACATCCAACATCTGTACGACAGACTCCATGACAGAATTGCACAGTGTGACGCAGTACATGGCGGTTCAACCTCGTACTAACCATGTTGCATGGAAATGTTTTTTCAGTTTACCAGCAAATACAGCTGTATTTTGCTATAATGTTTTGATCACGTTATCCTCTGTATTCCGTTATTATGCTGTATAAATTTCGTTGGTATCAGACGTCTCCTTCTTGGTGTTCTTTTTTCACTTACCGCCAGTGTATTTAACTTCCATAGATGTTCCCTTGGCAATTGATGGCAACACAGTGTTTTCATTAATCCTCGAGGGATCTGCTACAGATCCCTCGAGGATTAATGAAAACACTGTCGATCCTCTGTATCTACCCGAGATATTTTATCGACAACTGATGGCAATAATGATGAACTTCTATACTTTTCACAGATGCTTTCTTGGCGGTTGATAGGATAATGATGAAACATCAGCGCTTTAGTAATCGGCTGCAACTGAAAGTGTTTTGTGACGCATACCGTTCCATCCATTTGATCCTACCGTTAAGTTTTCATGTGCTTTAAGAACTAAGTAGGGTTTAAATACACAGACACCTTTCTGTCACAGATACTTTTCGTACAACTAACAGCAGTTTTGACGACTTTGGCTCGCATAGATGTTTTTTTAACAACTAATGCTAATATCAGTATTCTAGAAAAGGCTCTGTGGAGGATCAACATTGATAACTATTCATAAAAATTTAGCTGCTGCTGACGTGCTATTAAAAATTCATTGCAAAAATGACTAGCCTTAAGCATCCATAGTTGATTTTTACAACATGTGGGTATATTTGTAATCGTCAGTGATTAGAGGTGTTTTCGTAATAAATGATTGAAATATTGACGTTGTTTGTTCTCTGCATATGAGTTTCCAGTGATATTTCTTCCACTATTAGTGACAATATTACAAAATAGATACCAGATATTTTTTTTTTTTTCATTTTCGGGACATAATGCCACTTTTTGTAACAATGTTATACATTCCTTTTAACTGCTTATGATAATAACGAAATTTAATTTCTGGAACTTGTTTTTGTTTCGTGCAAAACGAAAAATACTAACTGAAATGCATTAAGTTCTAGTAGTTACTGCTGCTGCTAAAGATCGATATTAGTTTAATTAACAAGTATATGTAATTGTGTATTCTTGAGTGAAAGATTATGTGCTCAGAAAGTTAATAAATACATGAAAATTTCTTAGACAATTTCTCAAAATTGGTTTTTTTATTTTTTGGCAGGGAAAATTTGTTGAGGGTTCAAATGTACATCACAGAAATGGGATACCTATCCATCGAAGAGGAATACAACTACAAGGTACGTGAAAAATATGAAATGATACAATTACAGAAGCAAGTACAAATCATACATGCATTCATATACACTGACAGAAAAAAATCCCAACACCAAGAAGGGGTTGTGTTAGATAAACGACAGTTGGTAGGCGGTGAGAGTACATCTGTAAGATGACGTCTATGCAAATTTCGCGCTCGGCGCATACGTGTAGCGCTAGTAGCGCCCCTCGGAACATGCAAAGCTGGTTTGCAGTAAATACGCGCTGTAACGTTCGTAAGCGTTAGTTATCGTTGAGATTCGACGTAGTGTGTTGATGTTAGTCAAGAATGCCTTTAAGAAGACGAAGAAGCCATTATCAACAGCTCACGGAGTTTAAACGAGGTCGTGTAATAGGGCTACGAGAAGGTGGATTTTCTTTCCGCAATATTGCTGAACGACTTGGCAGGAATGTAGCCACTTTGCATGATTGTTGGCAGCGGTGGTCAAGGGAAGGTACTGCCTCAAGAAGACCGGGTTCCGGCCGGCCACGTGGCACTACTGAGAGGGAAGACCACCGTATACGGCGTATGGCAGTGGCGCATCGTACTGCGTCTGCGGCAGCAATTCGAGCTGCAGTTGCCACCACAGTGACACAACGAACTGTTACAAATCGGTTACTTGAAGGACAGCTCCGAGCCAGACGCCTTGTAGCGTGCATTCCACTTACTCCAAACCACTGCCGTTTGCGACGTCAGTGGTGTCAAGCTAGAGCTCATTGGAGAACGGAGTGGAGATCTGTTGTGTTTTCTGATGAAAGCCGGTTCTGCCTGGGTGCCAGTGATGGCCGTGTGTTGGTTAGAAGGAGGCCAGGTGAGCACCTGTCTGCGGCCGAGACACACTGGACCTACACCTGGAGTTATGGTATGGGGAGCAATTTCCTATGACAGTAGGAGCACTCTCGTGGTTATCCCACGCACCCTGACGGCACAGTTGTACGTCGGTCTGGTGATTCAACCTGTTGTGCTACCATTCATGAACAGCATTCCAGGGGGTGTTTTCTAACAGGATACCGCTCGCCCGCATACCGCTGTTGTAACCCAACATACTCTACAGAGTGTCGACATGTTGCCGTGGTTTGCTAGATCACCAGATCTTTCTCCAATCGGGCACGTATGGGACATCATTGGACGACAACTCCAGCGTCACCCCCAACCAGCATTAACCGTCCCTGTATTGACCGACCAAGTGCAACAGGCATGGAACTCCATCCCACAAACTGACATCCAGCACCTGTACGACACAATGCATGAACGTTTGCGTGCTTGCATTCAACATTCTGGCGGTTACACCGGTTATTAATGTACCAGCATTTCACATTTAAAATGGCTCTTCTCGCGCTTACAATAAGCTGTGATCTTGAAACCTTAATCGATTAAATATGTTACCTATACAAATGTATTGCTGCCATTTCATTCCTCTACAACTATTTTTTCGTGGTGTTGGGATTTTTTTCCCGTCAGTGTATATAAAATTATACGCACACATATACACTGCCTGACAGAGAAAATGCCACACCACGAAAAGGTGAACACAGCGCCATGCAAATTGCAAGGTGGGTGCACATGTACAAGTCACGCAAATGATTGCATTGGCAGGTCAATCGTACGAATGGCGCGAGGGATAGAAGCGGACAAACAGCCCGTGAGGCCACCAGCCCAGACGCCGTCACGGCCGCAAGAAGAGAGTGGTTCTGTCTTGCTTGCCTATACTTGCTGGGTTTTTTTTTTGCTTTTCAGTTGATGGTGCGTGGATGACTTGTTTGTTTGATAAGGATTACTTGCAGTAGACGAGTGTTTCGCTAGTTCATGGTCACCAGTGCTTCTTTCTTCGTGAGTACCTTTTTTCTTCTTTGTTACCTCACTTCAAGTAGAAGTTCAATTTATTTTTGTTCACGGATTCAGGCCGACCGGGGCTTATGCCACTGGAATGGCAAATTTTTTGAACCGTCCGGAGACACTTAACGTCTCCCAGAATGGGAAGTATCCCAATGTCACTACTGAAGGCTCTGGTTGAGAACCTCAACCAGCCAGAGCAGTTGCACACGGTCCAGAGCCTTCACAATGGACTTTTCACCGTGAAATTCCAAACCGCTACACAAGCGTTGCAATACCTCGACAACCCCTTGAGGGTCTACAAAGATGTTGAAATCAATAATACACCTGTTGACGACGGCATTCGTACCGTCTATGTGAAACTTGTGCCTATTGAGATCCCCAATGAGAAAATCTCAGCGGCGCTTGCAGGATATGAAAAGATAATCACACCCATACAGAATGAGCGCCACACGCTTAAAGGCCTAGAGCATGTGCATACAGGCACCCGAGTTGTACGCCTAAGAATGACCAAACCGGTCCCGAACGTCCTCCAAATTGGCTGTTGGAAGGCTATGGTTACGTATGCTGGCATGACTCGAACCTGCAGACGATGTGGTCAAGCTGGCCACATTGCGCCTCAGTGCCTGTCCCGGGCTTGCCCTAACTCTGGTACATTGGGGCATTTTGAGATATCTTGCGCACAAGCCTGTTCCACATATGGTGCGGACTCCTATACCAAATCAAAGTGCACCGAGTTGCCCTTTGCTGCCGTGATGGCCGGTTCAGCTGCTCCAAGTGTTACATCTGAAGCTTTACCTTCCACCTCTACTGCCGTTGTTTCCGAGGGTTTCCCTGTTCCTCGTTCAGTTGTCCCAGTGGACACGCGCAATCTATTGTTTCTGTGACCTCACCGTTCGATATGCCTGCCGACACAGTTGACTTGAGTGTTGTTCCACCTGTTGTTCCTGTGGATTTGCCCGAATCTCTCCCAGTGGCACCTGGAGCTTCTACTGCCGCCTCTCCTATGCCAAAACAGGAGGCCTCTTTTCCACCTCTGGGGGACTAACATGCTACACCGTCTTCATCTCCCACTGTTGAACCAGCTGTCGCTGCGTCTGTGTCTCACACGGACGACGTCGTGTGTATGGAGGTCCGTGTGCCTCATCTACCTCTTTTGCCTGTTGCTCAGGTTGATCCTATCACCCATGTGCCTTCGGAGGACATTCATCATGTTACTTCGGGCGATGACTATCTCTTCGTCGACCTCCTCTCTTCTGTTGGAACTGTCACCACCCTTTCCACCTCCGAGGACACAGCTGTACCTGTTGTGCGCTCCAGCAGGCCTCCGGGACGCTCCTACGGAACCACCAACGCTGCGCCTCAGGACCGTGAGTCCATATCTACTAAACGATCCTCTTTTCATTTACAGCAGTCCTCTTCACCACCTGAGAACCAGCCCTAAAGCAGTCGTTCAGCCAGCGTGCGTCCTGGTCGTCGCGACCGGTCTCCTGTCCCACTGGAGGACGGTGAAATTCCACCACCTCACTGTCGGCGTCGACGGCGACGGGACAGACACCGTTCCACCTCGAGGGGTTAGCGTCGTCAGTTTTAAGTGTCGGTCCATAGTTCAATTGGGGTGGGTAAAATTGAATCTACCTCTTCTACCTTATTGAGCTTTGCTTATAGTGCGTGTTTTGTGTTTCACTTTTCTGCCTTACATTCAAGCTTAAGATCTCAACATTGAATGTTCAAGGACTTCGGTCCCAGTCAGTAAGGCGTTCGCTCATCGGCCGGATTACGACCCAGGAAATTGATATCCTGTGTGTCCAAGAAACCTATTTTAATAGTATTCGGCATGTTTCAGATTTTCATCATTATACAAACGCACAGTGCTGGTTCAGCCTTTCTCTGACTCGTCGGCAGGGTATCAGAATTATTGTCAACCCTAATTACAAGGGTCGACACTTGAAATTTCTGTAAGGTGACGAGAGCAGAGTGGCTGCTGCCAGTTTTGCCCTCGCCGAATTCAAAATTCGTGTTATTTTAGCCTATGCGCCATCGGAACCCGCCCAAAGGGGTAAATTCCTTAGGGTTCTTCCTTTATTCTTTGGGGGTGGAGAAGACTTCCTCATATTTGGGGGTGATTTGAATCTTGTTTCTGAGCAGAATATCGATAAACATGGGAATACGTGGCAGGCGGACTCGTTCCGGGTTGTCTTCTCCAGGTTCATGTCGGGGGAGGGGTTGTTGGACGCCTGGCGTTCTACTCACCCTGGATTCTTCGGCTGGACTTAGATGGATGGCTCGGTTCGGACCCGCCTGGAAAGGATTCTAGTGGGGGGTCCTTTGGATTGCGACCTTGTGTCTTTTGATCTCTGTGATGTTGGTTCTGTGTTACTCCGTGTGAGTGATCATCGTGTCGTTACGGGCGAGATCGTTTTCACTGGAGCCGGACTCGAACTCAGGGCCCGTGGAGGATTAATCTGACTCTTCTAAAAGATGACGACGTCCTTCAGGGCCTTGAGGGGTTGCTTCGGTGCGAACTTCAGTCTGAGACTCACTACGGTGGTGAGTGGTGGGAGGGTGTCAAATCTAAAGTGGTCCTATTTCCAGCTTCAGAGGAAACTTTTGCTCGTAGGCGGCTTTTAGAACGAACTCGCCTTGTGTGTATGTTATGTGCATGTAAAGCAGGGCAGCAAATGGGTGAGTAAAATGCTGGTATGATTGTTGAACTTCAAGCTCAGTTAACAGATTTATATTGTGAATCTGGCCAAAGATGCACACAGGTCTCCATTTCTAAGAATTTGGAAAATCAGATTTCCCTTGCAAGCGTCTTTGCGAAATCGAAGAAAACAGATTGTTTCACAGGTCATTCCTGACTTACAAAATTTGTCAAGCTTCATGAGAGCCGCCCCGGTGGCGCAGTGGTCTAAGTCGTTGGCCTCTGATCATTCGTCCGTAAGGGGTCCGGGTTCGAATCCCGGTGAGGCATGGATGTTGTGTTTGTCTTACGGCACTGGCTCTCTCCCTTCCCTGGAACCAGTGACCCTAAATTAGGGACGGGCGACTGCTTATAGCCCATTGAGTTGCTCACGGCGGTCGTTAAACCTCCAATCAAAAAAAAAAAAAGCTTCATGAGTTCACAATCCGACATTCAAAATTTTTTTTTTTTTTTTTTTTTTTTGCATTTCCGAGTCCTGTTTGCATCTAATGATGTGCTGCAGTCGTCCGATGACTCTTTGGTCGCTGATGCGTCCCAATTCGACGACGCGGCTGCTGCGCTTACATAGGACCCTGTCCGTGTTTCCCAGGTGAGGTAAGCCATTGATGGCCTAAGTAAGGGTCGTGGCCCGGGTACCGACGGTATCCGCATTGAGTTTTAAAAGCGTTTTGTTGATTTGCTTGCGGCAGCTCTCTGCGATATCTTTAACCATTGTCCTGTCAACTGGGCAGTTAACCACGACGATGCGTAATGGTCAAATCGTTTTGGTTAACAAGCGGCAAGATGGTTCCGGTCGTAGTTTGGAGCAGTGGACTCTTCTTAACTACGATCACAAGATTTTGGCTAACGTTCTCGTTAACTGACGGACTAAAGTTATTTCTGGCCTCGCAGGCGCGTGTCAGGTTTCTGGAATACCTGGAAGGAGAAGTTTTCAATTTTTTTCCCCGTGCGGGAAAGTATTCATTACCTTGACCGCAAGAGGTTGAAGTGCTGCATTCATTCTTTGGATCAGAGCAAAGCCTTCGACATGGTTTCCCATAACTACCTTGTGACCCTGTTGGAGGCTTGTAACTTTATCCCGGATTTTGTTCACATGGTGAAGGTTTTGTATACTGATATCTTTAGTTTTATCTGAGACAACGGTCAGCCTACGGACTGCTTTCCCGTGAGGAGAGGAGTCCGCCAAGGTTGCCTGTTGTCTGCTGCACTGTCCCTGTTGTGTATTGAACCGCTCCCCCGGAAGATCCAGGTTGTTTCGAACATTTCTGGCGTCCCCATCCTGGTGCGAGCTACCAAGTGTCGGAACTCAAGTATGTTGCTCACGCTGACGACGTTGTTCTCTTCCTCCGGGGTGACCTTTCCTTCCGTTCTTTCTTCAGCATTTATGACACTTATGCGAACAGTGCAGGCGCAGCGTTGAACGTGGATAAGACTAAAGCTTTGTGTTTTGAGGATTGGTTGCCTGACGTTTTGCGGTCTGTAGGCTCCTGATGGTCCATAAGGATTCTCGCCGTTTATTTCGATAAAAATGGGGTTCACCACGAGACGTAGCATTCTATTCAACAGAAGCTCTCTTCGGAATTTGCAAGGTGGTGGTGGTGTGTGTGTGTGTGTGGGGGGGGGGGGGATTTCATTGTTTAAACTGGCTTACTTGGCGAACAGTCTTTTTATTACCAAAAGTGCTTTTTGCGGTACCCTGCAACCACCGAAGTACAGGGTTCTTTTGGCTCTAAATTCTATTGTCCTTCGGTTTGTTTGGGAAACTCGGGCTCTCCTGCCGCGGAATTGCCTGATTCAACCAGTCCACCGGGTGTGTGTGTGGGGAGGGGGGGGACTGGGAGTTCGGCATATTCTTGCGTGGTGTCGCGCGTTGAGTGCATGTAACATTGATTACATCCTGTCGAATGATCGTTATCTTAGTTTTTAATTCACATGCTATTTCATTTCGTATAATCTTAGGTCATTCCAATTTGCTTGTCGCTATTTAAAGCCCAGGGCTCCGAGGCCCGGTGGACCGCATGGAACTTCCATTTGTGAGGCTAATTTGTTGTCTAATTGTAATGTCAGATGTTCTTCTTGGCATAGAGCTGATGTCGTGTATGATGGTTTTTTTGCCATCCTTCGCCCCTCGCATACAGCAGCGGTTTCTCGCATTGGGAATTAATTGGATGGTCGCATGCGCCAATATTGCGTTTGCTGGCGTGGACGGTCGTGTGAACTACCTGCAGAGGAGATTGGTCCATGGGGTGGTTTTCACCCGTGACTCCCCTTTTCGTTGGGGGGTCATTGTCTCTCAGAATTGTCACCATTGCGGGCAGGCCGATTCTTTGTTCCACAAGTTTGTGGAATGCTCTGTCGTGCGTCGAGTTTGGCAGTTTCTTTCTAACTAGATTAGAGTTAACCTGTGCAATTTTAAACTTATCCTGTTTAAGTATCCGCTACCTGCTTCAGGGCAGCGGGCGTACAAAGCGATCCTTGCTACTGCTTGCTCTGTTATTCAAAACACTACTGTGTCTGATTATGTTACCCTCTACATGAACCGACCTTAGGTGATCGCTTTGTTTGTTACACTCTGGTTGTCCGAAAGGATTTTTCCGACTTCCATCACTTGCCGGAGGATGCTTTTCGCGTTCGCTGTCGGGGTTGGGGTCGTTTGGTCTTGTCCGGAAGGATGCCTTCAGCTTCCGCTTTTAATTGTTGTTTTGGGTTGGTGCAGGTCTCATGTTAACTGACCGCTGCCCCTGCTAATCACGTTCTTGCTTCTTCAATTTGTTTTCTGTATTTGCACCCTGATGTTTCCTTTCAGTACTTTGCAACTGTGTTTAAACCCTGTGTCCTGTGTATATGCCTTTTGCTGAATTTGTGAAAGTTTTGGATCATGCTTCTGCTTATTCAGTTTGTTCTCTGTATTTATACCTTGTTGTATTTTGTACATGTTTTGCAACCGTGCTTGAACCTTTTTTACTGTATATATGCTTTCTGTTGATTTTGTACCTGCTTTGGCCCGCACTTTGTTCTGTCCATTGTCCGTAACAGGTTTTACCTCGCGGATGGCAGCGCAGACCATATGTTGAATCTTTGCTATGCCTCTCGGGCGGGGAGGGGCGTAACAATTGACATTTCACGCTGTTATTTTCTCCTTCCATATCCCTGTCACCCTTGTTTTCTTTGCATCGTTATAGGGGTTTGTAAGTGCTTAGATATGGGTCCGCTTTCCCTTTCTTCCCTTCTCCCTTCATTTCTTTAGTTTTCTCTCTAAGCACTTACACCCTTAATCCAGTGATGCTTCTTTCCTGGATGTTCTTTATTCTCCCAAGATGCTTGGTAAGTAGTTTTTACCTTTGTGTTGTGTGGGTGTGTGAGAGTGCGTGTTTGGTGCTCGATGATGATAGTGTAGTGACTAAGCCATATTATCGATTCCAGCAGTACATTGTGCAGCCTTGCGCCTTGCAGCAGTTCAATAACTAAGAGTGGTTCTGCTGTAACCGTGTCTGGAGCTCTAACAAGGGGTGCCAATACCGTTAAGACGCCGTATTACGCGATTTCGTCAAACGTATGAGTTCACGAGAAGTGTCCTCGTAGGCCTTCGTGCCACCGGATGGTCCTTCGCTTCGTATTGAAGAAGAAACGCAACGTGATGCCACAACCGTCGGTCGCATTTGGAGACAGTGGTTCCAGGAAGGACCTGTGCAACGTCGTAGGGAGACCGGAGCACTGAGACGGACGTCCGATCGCACCGATCGTCGCATCCGACGTCATGCTATAGCGGACCCACAGGCTACAATGGGCGACATTTTGGGGAGTGTACGGGGAGGCTTGGATGCTCCGATATCGACGCTGAAAGAGTCGCTCTGATTGGCTGCTTCTGGTTTGCTGTCCAGCCATTTGTTGCGAAGGCTACCCTTAATAGCGAGCCATCATCGTCACCGCTTGGCGTGGTGTCGCTCCAGAGTCACGTGGGGTGCCGAATGGAACAGTGTGGTGTTCAGCGACGAATCGCGGTTCTGCCTCACCACGGATGATCACCATGTGAGAGTCTTGAAGCGACGTGGCCAACGGCCGGATTTATCCTCCATTGTGGAGCGCCACACGGCCAGGCAACGTGGAATCATGGTGTTGGGTGCTATCAGCGCCAACAGCCGCTCACCGCATTACGGGCACATTGACGACGCGCCGTTATGTTGACGAGGTCGGCCCGTGGCACTACCGTATCTGCAGAGCATCCCAAACGCCGTTTTTCAAGAGGATAACGCCCGGCCGCATACCTCTGCGATCAGCCTGAATGCTTTACACAGTATGCGGATGCTTTCGTGGCCAGCACGATTCCCCGACCTCTCGCTCATCGAGCATCTGTGCGACACGATTGGACGTCGTTTGAGTACCATCCCACCCCGACAAAATGAAGATGAACTATAGACTCGGATCAACACCACATGGTTCACGATTTCTCAAGATTGTATTCGGACTCTCATTGCCACGTCGGATTCAACGCTGTATCGTCCAAACAGGGGGCCACACTCCTTATTTATCATCATGTATATTTGGCCACTGGAGCCTAGTTTGTATCTGACAATTAAAATATTTGTTCAGGACCTACTTGGCTATCTGTGTGTGCAGTTTGGTCTGTTTTCCAGCATTCCTTCATGGTGTGGCATTTTCTCTGTCAGGCAGTGTATGTAATATAAAGATCCTACTCAAAGTGTTGAATAAACTCGGACGCAATAAAGAATAGACTCTCTTATGGTCTTCTTCTCGATTATCCTATTTATAACATACATTATATACTCTGAGTGATCACTGAATTTTGACCACCTACGTAATACTTCGTAGGTCCTCCTTTCGCCCTCAGTAAAGCAGCTATCTAATGTGGCATCGATTCAATAAGATGCCGAAATCAGTTGGGAGATATGGCCAACCAAGCTGTGTGTAATGCGGCATTCAATGCAGGTATGGAGGTAATTGGTGTATCGAGACGCCTGATGTGTCGTTTCATAGTGATCCACAAGTGCCTTATGGGACTGAGATCGGGAAAGCTCGAAGGTCAATCGATACGCTGGAAATCTGAACTGTGTTCCTCGGCGTATCATCACCTTGGAAGACACCGTCGCCATTCAGGGAAAAGGCAACATTGCTGGGTGTATACAGAGTCAGCAAGCAATTTACGCTAGTGGGGACTAGTCATACGTCGTTCCACATGCACCTGGGGCCCGAGTTCCTGCCTGGTAAACATGCTCCACACCATACTATCGACGTCCAACTTGCATTGCCTTTGCACCAGGCGAGTCTTTTGCTTCGATGAACCGTATTTAGGAGAGGATGTCGTTGGAGTCGTCGGTTGTTATAACCCATACGTGCGAGCGTGCGACGTATGGTCATGACAGACATTGTTCCGGGTTGATCTCTGTTGCATTGGGTAGTCAACTGTTGAACTGTACTGCGTCTGTTGCCCTGTACGAGTCCTCAGACCCGGCGCTCACCTCTCACATCGACCTTTTGCTGTTCGGTGCAGTTTTGCCTCCGGGTCGCTGTTAGATCATTTTAACGCCAGTCCTGGTACATTTTAACTACTGCGGCTCGCGAACGACCCACCAGTTCATCCGTTTGGGAAATCGAGGCACCTGATCTTTGGGCTTCCATATAATCAGTCCCTTTCTCAAAGTCTGATTAATCCTCTCGTTTACCGATCACGCACCGAATTTGTCTACCTCCTACTCCGCTCACACCTTATACGCTGAGTGGCCACTTTATTATGACCACCCCCTCAGCACTTCGTTGGGCCACATTTTGCCTTTAATACTGAGTCGATTATTCGTGGCATGGACTTCACGAGATGTTGATAGGTGGTTTGTGAAATCTGAGATCATGCCTGATGAATAGCACTTTTCAGGAGTGTGAGATTGCAGGGTTGTGGATCCAGCTGTCTGATGGCTCGTTCAACTTCATCCCACAAATTCTCAATGGGGATTGTGGGGGCCACCTAAGCAAAGTAAACTCACCGGCATGTTCCTGAAACCAATCCTGTACAATACGGGCACTATGGCCGGACGCATTATCTTGTTGAAAGTAGCCATCGCCATTGGGATAAACCATCCACATGACAGGATGCACTTGGTCCGCAACGACGTTTAGATATGATGTGCCAGTCAGACGTTGATCAACACGAATTAAAGGGCCCAAAGCAAGGTAGGAAAATATTCCCCAAACCATAGCGTTGCCTCCACCAGCTTGAAGAGTTGTAGCAATGCATTTCGGGTCCATGCTTTCGTGCTGTTTCCGCCAAATTCTCACTCGGCCATCGGCATGGTGCAACTGAAAACGTGATTCATCGGACCACATAATTTGTTCCCAATTATCGACTGTACAATCCTTGTGACCCTGTGCGAACTGGATACGTTTTCTCTTGTTAACTGCAGACAGACAGCAAAGGTGTTCGAACAGGCCTTCGGCTGCCATATCCCATCCGATGCAGTGTACGACGAACAATGCGTGCATAGGTCATTTGAGGGGATCCTTGATTAAAATGGTCTGTAATTTGCTGCACTGTTGCCTTTCTGTTGTCTGTTACCAGTCTGGACACTCTCCGTTCCACCCGAGCAGTCACTAGTCGATGACAACCACACATTGCACGTAGAGACCCAGTTTTTTGGCTGACAGTCCAGTCTTTAAACACTTTAACAACAGCTGCTCTGGAACATTTCACGAATGCGGCGGTTTCGGTGATACTCGCTCCATGGCTCCGAGCTCCTACAATCATCCCACGTTGAAAGTCCGTCAAATCGCATTTTTTACACATTTCGTCACCCAAAAATCACTTGTACTACTGTCGCAAGCACTAAGCTTTCCCTTTTTATACTATCCTCGCCCTCTTGCGGCAACAGCGTGTAGCCATAGCTCATTTGCTTAAAAATGTCAGGTGGTCATAATAAAGTGGCGACTCAGTGTATATGCTACGTCTGACAACCGATCGCGTCCTCTCGGAAATCGCGCGATCAACGAGCGGCATCCACTTTTGGTTGGGGTGGTCATATTTCAGTGATCAGTCGGTGTACACTGGTGCTCAAAGTTAAAACAACAACCACAAAAACTAGTTAGCAGACAATATTAGTGAACATAAGAAGATGAACTTTATGTGTGCTGGGTGGTACAGCGTTTGACGCTTGTGAAACCAAATGAAACTAGGTATTCAGATGCACTCAGATTATGGGCCTGTTGAAAAATGTGAACAAACAGAATGTTTTTTTTTTCTTTTTACTTTCGGGAAGCGGTTATGACCCCAGTGAATCAACTAAAAATTCTTCGTTTCTAATTCGGAGAAGTTTCAGCCCCTTCCCTTTTCACAGGGAAAGGTCTGAATTAATGTTACTTTTTGGATGAACAATTTATTTTATTTTACAACAGGACAGGACTCAACCATTGTATTTTAAATAATTTTATGTGAAGGCAACAGTGAATGTTTGTAGTGATGGCTAAATGTTCATCGTTCTTTTTCTGTCTTTTCAGCTTCCTAAACTATTAGCAGATCTTGGAGGCTGTCTTGGTTTGTATCTAGGCGTATCTGTGATATCTATCATTGAATTACTGGAGCTGTTTGGAAGCATTTCGATCGTTTTCTGTGTGAAATCTAAAACTCCGGGAAAAACCAAAACACCTTTCTTTAAAACTAAGAGGAAAAAAAGGCATAAAAATCGGCTTGCAATCGAATCAGCTGAGGCATATCCCCCCTTCAGCCAAAAGCCATACTACAGGGAGAAAAATCGATTGGATGGAAGCACTAATCCAGTACCTTACACACAGGACTCAAAGTGGAGGTAATTTCGTAAATAAATACATACTTGCTTATAAACTATGGATATATATTTTTCAATAATTATATTATCAGTAAAAGAAGACGCAAAAGAGATGTAACTTATGATCATTACATCGGTACCTCAATTTTCTTTTAGTTATACGGTTTTCGGGTTTGACATAAATTTCTGTGCTAGGCCCAATATCTTACAGTTGTTTTTATCGCTTTTTCAGTTCGGTTATACGTAATTCATTTATGCACTTTTTGCGATTTTTCTTACGAGGGTTGATTGATAAGTAAGGTCTCCAATCGTATAAAATAATGAAAGTGAAATCAAAATGAAGGAAATTTATTTCTCTTAAACATTACAACCTTATTTTTAACATAGTCGCCATTTATCGCTGCACATTTTTCCAAAGGCGCTATCCGCTTTTTCATTCCGTCCACGAAGAAAGTTTGTGCTTTGCTTTTGATCCATTTGCGCACAGCAAGTTCAACTTCGGCATCGGATGAAAAATGTTGGCCTTTCAACATCTCTTTCAAGTGTGGGAACAACCAGAAGTCGGACGGGGTCAAATATGGGATGTAAGGAAGGTGTGGAACAAGTGTAAATTTCAGGTTTGTCACTGTCTTCATCGTTTGTCGACTGCAATGTGGCCTTGCGTTGTCGTGATGCAATAAATTGCTTTCACACTTGCTTTTACACTCCATAAATTGCTTTCATACTTGCTTTTGCACTCCATAAATTGCTTTCATACTTGCTTTTGCACTCCATAAATTGCTTTCATACTTGCCTTCGCACTTCATAAATTGCTTTCATACTTGCTTTTGCACTCCATAAATTGCTTTCATACTTGCGTTTGCACTCCATAAATTGCTTTCATACGTCTGTGAACTTCGATTGGCGCGCAACCTTGTAGTGTCAAAAACTCTATTACTGATCGCTGCTTTATACGTAATTCGGAGGTAGCACTCATGACTAACGAACGTTATTACTCAAGGACGTCAAACAGTGAACTGAAACTAAGCTCGTTTGCGCTACACAGTATCAGATACAGAACACACGCGCAAATGTTTTCCTCCCCCAATTACTAGCGACGCCAGGCGGTAGGAGACCTTACTTATCAATCAACTCTCGTATGTTAAATCTCTGATTATCAAAAATACACGGTTCTAGGATTAATTTTTATGCTACCCGATATGTTACAACTTTGAGGGAACCGAAACAGCAATTTTTTTGGTTTTTTTCTTTTGGCGGCCATAAAAAAGATGATGCATATAAAAACTTATTAAATAACGTTCACAGTTCCTTTTTCTTCTTCTCTCTGAATTCAAGAAATCTGAAACAAGCAAAGATTAGTTAACATTTTATTCGGCAATAATGCTAAATCAACTGGTGGACAAACTGCCTGGAAAAGAGCGATACTTTTTAAAAACAATAGTAAGGGTACTGAATATAAAACAAAATCATATTCAGATTTACTACCTGCATTTCAAGGGGAAGGAATTTCCTTTTCATATATTGAAAATATGAAATCTTATAAAATTTCCTAACCAAGTTTTAATGATGAAATTAAAAAAAAAAATACGAAATCAAAACAGACATAGGCTTGAGGTAGCACACAAAGTACTCATATAGGTACTATAGGGTGTCCCGAAATATTCCTACCAAGAGTGAGGCGATATAACTAAGAAATAAAGATTGCCAGAAAGAGGAATCTGAGTGAGTAGGAATCTTCAAGAATCTGGATTTTTTCGTGCAGAATACGGCAATATGATTTGGAAACACATTTAACGCACGATGTAGTAACTTGTGATGCAAACTTTCATTAGGTTTTAAAAAAAGGTTTACTAAAATATAGACTAAAATATTGCACAAGTTACAAAACACAAATAAACGAGATCTTTCGACCTGACATTCAGGTATTTTAGTCTATATTTTAGTAAACCTTTTTTTAAAACCTGATGAAAGGTTTTCACCACAAGTTACTACATCGTGCATTAAATAGTGTTTCCAAATCATATTGGAGTAGGAATCTTTAATGCCAGAAATTTATATGAAGACAGTTCAATGTGTCTGCTTTCCACTGCAATGACATTACGTAACCGTAGAACAAAATTGGAGACCACGAGATTAGTGGAAATGGCGCAGATTTCATGTTCAATAGCTGTTCGTAGCTCCCTCAATGTCCATGGAGTGGGCTGGTACTACTGGTCTTTAAAATAACCCATAATATATAGTCGCAAAGATTGAGATCCGGAGAATACGGAGGACAATCCACCCTGGTGCCATAGTGCTTGCAATAATCCAAGACAATGACATGTTCTCCATAATGTTGGTGGAGCAGTGCAAATACCGGTGCTGTACGATGCGGACTTCTACTGTCTCGCATGAAAAAATGATATTGCAGGTCACCACCAGTGAAACCCTGCAGACATGGAATGAAAGTCGTTTCAATTACTGTCCGATATCTCGCGGATGTTACAGTTTCATTGATGGAGATGGGCCAGGAGATTCTGCATCGCGACAAGGGACACCATGCAGTTCCATGCTGTGGATGAAATGATTGCAGCAATAGCAGGATGCGAGTTTGTGGACCCCGAAAATTGCCATTTATTGACAAAGCCGTGGAGGTGGAAATGAGCCTCATCCAAAAACCATATGAGCCCTGTATCGATGTTTTCTGCTTCAGTTATGTTCAGCATTATCTCGGCAAATGCCAGTCATGAACCTTTATTCCTAGCTGTAAGAGGTGTGTGTGTCTGGATCTTGTATTGGAACAGACGCAGATTTGTTGTGAGAATGCAATGAACGTTGCTGCGCCCCAGCTCTTGCGTCGCCTGTCGGATAGACTTTTTCAGGCTTCTGTCAAATGTCTCTCACACCCTTCCAACGATGGTATTCGTCCTTGATGTGGAGGGCCTGCCATGTACCGTAAGGCTAATTTGTAAGAATCACCTGCTTAATGAGTTGCCCGCATTTGGTCTCTAAAGCAGCAGAAAGATCTGGATGTCTTAGATACCGTCCGAGTTCATCTAACAAAAGCGCCATTTGATTAAGGTCTTGGAACTCAGGCAATCAACGGAGCACTGAAATGCCCTCCATCATGCCCCTCAGATTACTCCGAGACAAAGTAGGTACTGAGGCATGGTTAATTGTTCTTTTGAAAGTATCCATCACCACGGGAGTAGAGAGTGACAATGGCTGGGTGAACTTGATCAGTAATGATGTTTAAGTACTCTTGAGCCAGGCATTGTGGTCATTATAGCATGGTGCCTTGTGCTTCTGGAAATATCCATCGCCATGTGAAGAGAGAGTGACCATGATTAGACGAACTTTATCAGTAATGATGTTTAAATACTCTTGAGCCACACATTGTGGGCATTGAGGCATGGTGTGCAGCTTGAAGTAGTCATCGCCATGGGAGTACAGAGTAACCATCGTTGGACGAGCTGCATTGGTAATGATGTTTAAATACTCTTGAGCAAGTCAATTTGAGAATTTGTGGTATGGTACAGAGTACATCTGAAAGTAGTCATCACCATGAGAATAAAGTGATCATGGTTGGACGAACTTGATCTGAAATGATGTTCAAATACTCTTGAGCAAGACATTGTGGGCATTATGGAATGCTGAATTGTCCTTTTGGAAACATCCATGGAAGTATATTAGATACACTTGATCAATGACGACCATGGTTGGATAATCTTGATCACTGATAACCATGGCTGGATTAACTTGATCAGTGATGACCATGGTTGGATGAACTAATCAGTAATGATGTTTATATACTCTTGAGCTACACATTGTGGGCATTCTAGCATGGTGCACTGAGCAGCTGGAAGTATCGATCAACATGGGAGCAGAGAATGACTATGGTTGTACGAGCTGGATCGGTAATGATGTTTAAATACTCTTGAGCCAGACAATGTGGGAATTTGTGGTATGTTGCAGAGTACAGCTGAAAGTAGTCCTCACCATGGGAATAAAGAGTGATCATGGTTGGACGAACTTCATCTGAAATGATATTCAAATACTCTTGAGCAAGACATTATGGGCAATATGGCATGCTGCATTGTACTTTCGGAAACATCCATTGAAGTATAATTAGATAAACGTGATTAATAAAGACCATGGTTGGATAATCTTGATCACTGATAACCATGGTTGGATAATCTTGATCACTGATAACCATGGTTGGATTAACTTGATCAGTGATGACCATGGTTGGATGAACTAATCAGTAATGATGTTTAAATACTCTTGAGCTACACATTGTGGGCATTGTAGCATGGTGCACTGAGCAGCTGGAAGTATCGATCAACATGGGAGCAGAGAATGACTATGGTTGTACGAGCTGGATCGGTAATGATGTTTAAATACTCTTGAGCCAGACAATGTGGGAATTTGTGGTATGTTGCAGAGTACAGCTGAAAGTAGTCCTCACCATGGGAATAAAGAGTGATCATGGTTGGACGAACTTCATCTGAAATGATATTCAAATACTCTTGAGCAAGACATTATGGGCAATATGGCATGCTGCATTGTACTTTTGGAAACATCCATTGAAGTATAATTAGATAAACGTGATTAATAAAGACCATAGTTGGATAATCTTGATCACTGATAACCATGGTTGGATAATCTTGATTACTGATAACCATGGTTGGATTAACTTGATCAGTGATGACCATGGTTGGATGAACTAATCAGTAATGATGTTTAAATACTCTTGAGCTACACATTGTGGGCATTGTAGCATGGTGCACTGAGCAGCTGGAAGTATCGATCAACATGGGAGCAGAGAATGACTATGGTTGTACGAGCTGGATCGGTAATGATGTTTAAATACTCTTGAACCAGACAATGTGGGAATTTGTGGTATGTTGCAGAGTACAGCTGAAAGTAGTCCTCACCATGGGAATAAAGAGTGATCATGGTTGGACGAACTTCATCTGAAATGATATTCAAATACTCTTGAGCAAGACATTATGGGCAATATGGCATGCTGCATTGTACTTTTGGAAACATCCATTGAAGTATAATTAGATAAACGTGATCAATAAAGACCATGGTTGGATAATCTTGATCACTGATAACCATGGTTGGATAATCTTGATCACTGATAACCATGGTTGGATTAAATTGATCAGTGATGACCATGGTTGGATGAACTAATCAGTAATGATGTTTAAATACTCTTGAGCTACACATTGTGGGCATTGTAGCATGGTGCACTGAGCAGCTGGAAGTATTGATCAACATGGGAGCAGAGAATGCCTATGGTTGTACGAGGTGGATCGGTAATGATGTTTAAATACTCTTGAACCAGACAATGTGGGAATTTGTGGTATGTTGCAGAGTACAGCTGAAAGTAGTCCTCACCATGGGAATAAAGAGTGATCATGGTTGGACGAACTTCATCTGAAATGATATTCAAATACTCTTGAGCAAGACATTATGGGCAATATGGCATGCTGCATTGTACTTTTGGAAACATCCATTGAAGTATAATTAGATAAACGTGATCAATAAAGACCATGGTTGGATAATCTTGATCACTGATAACCATGGTTGGATAATCTTGATCACTGATAACCATGGTTGGATTAACTTGATCAGTGATGACTATGGTTGGATGAACTAATCAGTAATAATGTTTAAATACTCTTGAGCTACACATTGTGGGCATTGTAGCATGGTGCACTGAGCTGCTGGAAGTATCGATCAACATTGGAGAAGAGAATGACTATGGTTGAGTGAACTTAATCATTACGAAGTTTAAATACCCTTTGCTATCCAGGTTTGGGTCCGCTAAAATCGAGGTACCTTCATGAAAACACGTCCGACACCATTGCAGTGCCCAAATATTTTGAGACAAATGTATGGTGAATCGATACTCTACTGTTGCTGCCTCCACATTTCCTCCTAATCACTTTGATAATGCAGTTAAAAACGGGATTCGTCACACTACGTGACCCTTTCTCATTCGTTTAGGGTTCACCTCCCGTGCTCCTGAATTTACTGCAGATAGCAATCGTGCACGAACAGTACTTCTGCTATTGTACAGCAGGTGGACAATATAAGATATACCGTGACCTGGGAATGTCGTTTGGCATTGTCCACGATTCATATCAGCAAATTATTTGATTTGATATTGCGCGTTTATTGGTGCTTACAAATCTGGTTATCCTGTGCTCACACCAGATTTCGAGTTGTCATTCCCTATCATAGGTCATTCGCTCATTTCTGTGTTTCTTGTTTGTTTGTTTTGTGTTTTTGCTTCCGCGCCAACCACTTTCTGTATAATCTTACTACTGTTGTTCTTCCATATTTTGAAAGAGCAGCAGTTTTAACGATATTTGCTCCACTTTTCTCAGTACCCACTATCTTCTCAATTAGACTGAAGCGCCAAAAACCCTGGGATACTTCTCTAATATCGCGTTGGGTGGGTTGGGTTTTGATTTTTATGGCGCAAGGGCCAAGTTTGGCAAAAGAGCGCCAGACACAAGACCATCAAAGAAAGATATTTAAAAACGTGGTATAAGAGTTTAAAAGCAGATACCTCGTAGGTCCTCCTCGCCGTCGGATAACTGCTCCAACGCGAAGGGGTATGGACTCCACCAGCTCTGAAGTACTGTGGAGACAGTGCACATCATGGTTCCTGAAGAGCGTCCCACAATTCCGCAATATTCGCTAGTGAAGGATTCCTGGCATTAATGGCACGTTGAACATCATCATAAATGTGTTTGATGGCTTTTAAATCCAGCAAATGAGAAGGCCAAGTCAGGATTCCAAACTCCGTTGAATGTTCCTTCAGCACGATCGGGCGACTGTGGACGTGTGCTCTGGGGCATTGTCGTGTTGAAGGAGGTCGCACCCGTCGGAGTGGTTGCATGACATGAACGGGTGCAAATGATCTCAAAGGATGGTTACGTTGTCTCCGCCGCGTCAGTCAGATCTGTCTGAAGGCCTAAGAAGGGTCCAAAGGCATGCCAGCAGAAAACACCCCACACCATAACAGAGCCACCACCAACCTGCACTCTACGTTGTAGGCATGCGCGATCCATTGCCTCGTTATGTTGTCGCCACACCCGGAGTCGGCTATCTGCCCGAAACAGTTGGAACCGCGATTCTTCCGACCAGGCTACACGTTTCCAGTCATCTTGCGTCTTATGGTGGCGTTGCCAAGCCCGGGCGAGGCGCAAAATTTTGTGTCGTCGGGTCAGTAATGGCTCCCGGGTGGGCCGTCGGCTCCGGAACCCCTTAGAACACAGGGAACGTTGCACTGCCCAAACGCTGATGCTACTGTTGTCCCCAACATTCAATTACGATGGGATTTAGGGCAATGTTGCACGCCTGGCTGATGCTACGATGCGTGTCTGACGTCGCTATCCACTATCGTCCATAGCTTTTCTACGGCCACTCCCGTCTTGCACTCTGGATTTTACCCCTGAATTTGTGTAGTCCAGGTACACCCATGAAATTGTTGAAAGTGTAAATACAAATTTTGTGGTGATTTCCGAGATGGAGTGACCCATCTCCCGGGCGTCGACTGTCATACCACGTTCGAAATCGCTTAATTCCTGATAAGCTGCCATCTGAACTGCGAATGCTACTATTTGAGCTTACGGAGATTTCTGCCTTTAAATATAAGTCGTTTGCGGACGATGCCATATACCGCATGAGTGTGGTGGCGCGTAATGGAAATTATAACGAAGTAAATTTCTCCGTCATTTTTGTCCACGCCGGGCATCGAACCCGAGTCCTCTTATTCCGGAATAAGTCACTCTACCAACTGAGCTACGCAGACGTATCTTCTCGCTGCTATCTGCCTTTATCTCGTGTGCGTCCTGCGGGGCAGGCACTTCACAAAATGGTAGTGCCCTTCCCAGTTTTTTTTGGCACCTCAGTGTATAATCTAATATTGATAGAGTCCACATTCAGATTCCCGGTGGCCAAGGGATACCAAGCGGTAGCTTCTAGCAATTCAGCTCTGATGGATCCGGGTTCAAATCCCGGTGAGTTATAGATGGTTTGTTCATTTTACCTACTGTCTCTTTCGCTTTTCTGGAACCAGATGTATCAAATTAAGTGTGGGAGGCTTCTTATAGCCCACTGAGTTGTTCACGCAGGTCGTTAAAATTCCCAAACCAACAAACCACGGGAGTTCACATTTACTTAATAATAATTACAATTCGAAACCTAAAACGGAATGGGTAAAAGTTGTATATGAATAGGGAAAAAGCAAAATGTATTATCTCTTATAAGCTAAAAATACAATTTTCTTTCCCGGAAACTCGAAAAATTTCAATACGTAATTGTGTAGCCGTCCGAGTTGCTTGTATGTTACCTTCACAAATATAGCTAATTTATTAGGTAAAGAAGGTTAAATGCAGATTTTGTATGATGAGTACAGTTAGGATTCTTGCGTGCAAATTTTTACTAAATCGCGTGCAAATTTTTTATCCTATTCCTTGCAATATTAAATGTAGAGCTACACAATATTTTAATGTTCCCAATCTTTTAATTAAAAATAAATAAATGACTTACCAGTTATTTCTATATCATTGTTTCCTTTTCATTCCACACAAAGTAATTCTGCAGCACAATACATATTTTTTCAATATTCTGGAAAATCATATTCTGCCGCTTGTCAGTCAAAAAGTCTTTGTACTGAGAGAAAGATCTGTCCCCCTCGACGCTCACTAGAGGCGAAAACTTAGTTTTTATGCGAATGTCAAGATCTTGGTTCTCACTGACGAAGGCAATGACGTCTGGGTTTTTCCGAAGAGAATTTTCCAGCTTTGTCTTGGCAAAGTCATCTACACGGCTTTCCACTTCCTTAAAAATCTCCCACTGTATTTGTTTTTCTAGGTTCCGTTCTTCTAGCTTCTTGATGATGTCTAC
The DNA here is from genome assembly GCA_039090855.1 of Macrothele yani. NCBI lineage: Eukaryota > Metazoa > Arthropoda > Arachnida > Araneae > Macrothelidae > Macrothele > Macrothele yani. Next base: position 130,545,093 of record CM076995.1, on the reverse strand, counting down.
AATGAACTTGTAGTTGTATGCCTTACACAACTCTTTTTCTAGATCCTTACTGCCCACGAGACTCTTGATTTTTGTAACTGTTGCACTACCACTTTCAAGTTAGGCAATGAAATCCTTGATCTTTGCAAACTTTAGACCGTAGTATACCACAGCAGAGATTCAGGTGCCCCATCTGACGACTAAAGGCTCTGGAGGAAGGGCAAGTTGGGTGGTTTGCTGGAACATATTGATTCTCGCTCGGGCCTTAAGCAGCACTTTCTTCATTAATCCAATTAACTGGTTTGCAACTTTGTACTTTTCCTTCACGACTTCACAAGCTCTATGAAAGGAGTTCACCAAGCAGGTAACGTGGAACGTGGTGTAAGTTGGGATAGAGAGGCTCCAGGTGCAAAAATAATTTCAGCATGTAAGACCCCTGATCTGTGACCACCAACCATACCTTGTCGTAATGAATTTCTGGCCACAACTTCGAACAAGCATCGTTAAATGCCTGCATTACAGTGCAGCTATTTGTTTTCTCCAAATGATACATTTTGAATAACATGAAGCGAGATGGTTCTCCGTTCAAAGGAGCAACAAGAATGGAAAGGACATACCTCTTTTGAGCATCTGTTGTTTCGTCCAGAATGAATGCCACTGGAGAATATCCTATAATGCTTTTGATCTTAAGTATAGTGGCGTCATAGTTCACATCCATGTAGTTGTTCCTCAGAGTGCTCTATCATCGGGGATTTTCCTTTGCATGTATTTTTCCAGAAATCCTTTTAGAGAAGGATGATTGACTTCAGACAAAGGGATTCCAGATTCCATTAGAGCAGCGGCAATATCAACATTAAACTGGTTGACTTGATCGGCTTTCTTAGATGCTTGTCGAAAAGCGTCCGCAATGAACAGATATTTTGTACCTCTTTCCTTGGTTTTTGTTCTAATTTCTTTGTTCTTTTTGTGAGTGACGAATTCCAGGTGTCTGTTCAATGGCAGTTTTTGGTGTTTATCATCCACCATGATTCTATTGTCACCATAGGTACACAAAATCAGAGTACCATCAGTTTCAAACCCCTCATTTTGAAAGTCCTTTAGAATACTGTAGAATTAAGATTTTCCGATTTGACTCATTTTTGCTTTGTGTCTATTTGCTGCTGAAGCGAGAGAAAAAGAATGCGAACTAACCCGTGCGCACGCTTTTGTTCTTCTTCCTCCTTCTTCTGGACTGCGCCTATTTCATTGCGCGGGAAGAGGGAGAGAAATGAATGCACTAATCCGTACTTCTGCAACTTTCCCTTCCTCGTGGTTTTTCTCCCAGAGATACACATAAAAAGTGGTAGTTTAACTGTAAATTTCCCCCCCCCAAAAATAATAATTTTGCGTTCATTTCGGGTGCAGATATTTGGTTTGCGTGCAAGATTCAAGATTGCGTTTCGAAAGGTCTTTTGCGTGCTAGAGAGTGCGCATAAGGGGTGTTAAAATAAGTTGATTTTAGATGTTTATGATCAGATTTGGAATCTACATACGTGTCCGCATAAAATTTTGTACTGCGTGCTGAACTCAGAAATCCTATCTCTAATGATGAGTCCAAAAAGCTGCCGGAACTAATTCGTACGAAAAAAAAAGAAAGTTTATATACTATAAATATGAAGTTATAAGAAACAGAATTGTTATTAATTATTTAAAAAATTCTCAAGTTTCATTAATTATTTTAAAGAATTTTTAAGCACAATATATATATTTTTTTCATTTTGTTTTTTTGGCATATATACAGGCTTGTTTTTGTCTTCACCAAATCTGAAGTACTTAGTTTTTGAATGCCTTTGCTAAAATAAAAAAACAAATTTTGTATACATCAGGTTTAATCAACAATATAAACATTCAAGGCAACAAAGAGCCACGAATTCTTAACTTATGGTCACTGGTTCCAAGAAAAGAAACAACAACCCTGCAGTAAAAACAAGCATATCTTAATCCCGTGTCATCTGTGAGACTGGAAAGATTTACCGCTAACGTTTTAGGATTACCGCTTTCAGTGGAGCGAGACAGCAAAGTCAAGAGAAAACGTATCTGTGCTGTGCTTATCAGGCATTTCCGGTGGTCACTGTCTCAGGTATCGACTTCGTGACATCCCCGTCCTAATGTTTCCTCCACCATCCCTCCCTAGGTCTCTAAAGCTGTTTTTTGTTTTGTTTTTTGTTTTTTTCAAAGTTCTCAAAGCTGTTAATGGGTGTGTTTCTTGTAGGTGAACTCGTAGATTCGTCTTTTAAGCATAATAATTTTTCGTGTGTGTGTGTGCTTCTTTGTGCTATCTTTTGTTGCTGGCTGAGCTTTTAGCGCGATGAATTTTAGACAAAATTCTTTATTTTCAGACGTGTAATTTCGAGGTGCTTTTGATAACTACAACCGACAATTTCAAATTCTGAAGGAAACTTACGACACATTTTCTGAAATGTACGTTTTGGGAAGAAATGGCATTCTTCCATCGAAGCAAGTTGGAGGACAAGGGGAAGAGCAATTTGTGAACATTCCCTTGCGTGCGAAAGTGTAGGAGTTTACCCGTGTAGGAGTTTTCCGCCAACTGTTTGTGAAGAAAAACCCCTTCTGCCTGGGTGGCGTTCGAATCACGCCTCCTTGCTCCGGGGCCAGTTGTTCTCCCAACTAAACTACACCGACAAAGCTTATCGTCGCAAATTAGCCGTCTTGACATGTGCGCACCTCTAAAGGCATGTCACACGTTCTCGCGAGTATTACATCTGCAGTGCCATTCACAGCGTTTAAGCGAATTATATCGATTGAGGTACACTATATTGACAAAAGTCACCGGACACCTAGAAGAGAAACACAACATAGCATTTATTGACGTATATTAGTACGGTGGTGGCCCACCTTTGGCCTTAATGCAGGCACTGATCCTTCGAGACATGACTTCGACAAGGTTTTGGAACATAGCGATAGGTATGCACTTCCATTCTGTACATAATGTTGCCGTTAACTGTCGCTTAGTAGTAGGCCTTGATTCCAAACATCTCGTGCGGCGCTCTAATTCATCCCACAGGTGCTCTATGAGATTAAGATCAGGGTTCTGTGCTGGCCAGTCCACACACGATACGGAATTATCGTCAAACCACGCCGTAACAGTCCTTGCTTTATGGCTCGGTGAATTATCCCGCTGGTACCAAGAAGGCTCGGTTCCATAGTATTGCCACAGAGTTGGTAGGGCATAACCGTTAATACAGAATATCGAGGTAGACGTGCTGTTTAACAGGTTTATCCACGATAACCTATGGGCCGAAACCATACCACGGAAAGCACTCCCACAGGAGTACACTGCCAGCTCCAAACTTGACCGTAGGAACAGTATACTGTGGTAAATAGCGTTCCTCCGGCTGCTACCATACCCTTACACGGCCCATCAAACTGCTGGATCGTGTATCTGGATTAATCAGTCCATAGGACCCGTTTCCATTGATCTACGATCCACGATAAATGTTCTTTACACCATGCTAAACGACGAGTAGCATTCCGAGTAGAGATGAAAGACTTATGAGCAGCATTCCGAGTGGAGATTAAAGGCTTATGAGCTGCAGCACGACCACGGTAACCCACGACCACGGTAACCCATGGAATAAAGTTCTCTGGGAATGGTACGTGTGCATACCGAGGTTCCAGCAATTTTACTCACCTATATACTCAGGTCTTGTGAAGTATTCCGTCGATTAGCTGTAACGACTCTCCTGAGGCTTCGATGTCCTCTATCACTGTTTTTCTTTGGTCTGCCGGTAAGTTTTGCTGCTTCAGGCACGACATGTATCTTCCACTTATTCAGTACATCCAAAACAGTTGACTTGGGTATGTTTAAACGTCTCTCGGTTGGTCTTATGGACAACCCACTAATATAACATCCAACAAGCTTTCCTTTCTCAAAGTCAGTTCTCTCCCCCGCGACATTTTCACTCGGCCTCACGGTGCGATATGATCGTGGTCAGCAGCAGGCTTGTTTTTATACCGTTTGCAGCTGTACCGCGCATCTTAACAACTCAGCATATCCATTCATTTGCTTTTGAAGGGGTGTCCGGTGGCGTTTGTGAGTACAGTGTATTTTTAAGTATTAAAGTTAATCAAGATTTTTTTCGAAAATTTTATGACTCAAATGCATGCACCCTTCACTCCTTGAATTTTAGTATCTCGAGACTGCCAGTACTTGGAAAAGCAGTAGGGAATTTTACACATAAACTGCCGTAGTATTAAAATCCGGAAAGCTGCATATCTACAGATAACCGTTATTTACAGAAAATTCAATATCGTATGAAAAAATCTTAGGTCGTTATAACGCCCTCTAGTCCTCGTGGAATTATTTTCACCAGTTTTTTATTTGCAAGTTTCCGCCGACATGATTCGCTATTCGACCTTTAACGCAGTGACCATGTGAGCTTTGTTTGTTGGGTGATATCTTCTTCCACGCACCCGACGATCCAATTCGTCACAGAAATCCTGTGTTTGTTCATGTCAGGACTCTGGGATGGACAATCCAATATTTCGACGCCCATGCTCTCAAACCAATCTCTAACTACACAAGTAGTATTATAGGTGCGTTTTCACGTTGATGGAAGTAAGGTCCTTTCACAAAGTTCTATTGCAACGTTGATAGCGCATAATTGCCCACGACGTCTAGGTAAATCTTAGTATTCATGGTTTTGTCCAGAAGACTAATAGACCCATGCTGAACCACGAAAAACAGCCCCGTACCATCACGCTGCTTCCACCAATCTACATTTTCCGGTCGATACAGAACGGAAGGTACCTTTCTTTTAGCATCCTCCACACTCAGGACTGACCATTTCACTGCCATACTGTACCGCGACGTTTCAACCCAAAGCACCGTTTTCCATTCGACTGCAGTCCAAGATCGACGTTCTTTACACCACGCTAATCGGACTGGTTTACTGCACCGTGACGTTTCGGCCTAAAACACCGTTTTCCATTAGACTACAGTCGAAGATCGACGTCCTTTACAGCACTCTAATCAGGACTAACCATCGAACTGGTATATTGTACCCTGACGTTTCATACCAAAGCATCATTTTCCATTAGACTGCAGTCCAAGATCGACGTTCTTTACACTACTCTAATCGGACTGGTTTACTGTACCGTGATGTTTCTGGCCCAAAGCACCGTTTTCCATTAGACTACAGTCCAAGATCGATGTCCGTTACAGCACTCTAATCAGGACTGACCATCGGACTGGTATACTGTATCTTGACGTTTCGGCCCAAAGCACCGTTTTCTACGAGACTGCAGTCCAAGATCGACGTTATTTACACCACGCTAATCGGACTGGTTTACTGTACCGTGACGTTTCGACCCAAAGCACCGTTTTCCCATTAGAATACAGTCCAAGATTGACGTCCTTTACAGTACTCTAATCAGGACTGACCATCGGACTGGTATACTGTACCCTGACGTTTCGGCCCAAAGCACTGTTTTCCACGAGACTGCAGTCCGAGATCGACGTTCTGTACACCACGTTAATCGGTGTGTGTCATTTGACGAAGTGAATAGCGGATCTTGTGGATGGCTACTTGTCTGTGATAAACAATTTCGTGCAGCATCCTGCTCACTGTACTAGTGCTAATATGAATTCCAGTGATCTCAAGTTTCAGAAAGAGTTTGTTTGATTTGAGACTGTTGATTTGTGTTCTGAGCGCGCAGTCATTTACGGAGATCTCTTATCTCTTTCTCTTTTACTGCGGAGGTCTACCGGGTCGTTTCTTGGCAGATTCAGCCCCTGCCCTCTGTTATTTGTATATCACATCACCTTCGGTCGACCTAGTGAGCTGAAATGTCAAGTACGGGGCGGTTGCTCATGTGGGCCGCTGTATTCAATCCGCCGTGGAAGTCAGTTAACTCTGTCAAGTCGATAGAGGCATTTTACATTCACGGTAGTGCTATTTCTTTCCTCACTGGCATGGGAGCATATTAGTAGTTGGATGTGTGACGTGGTACCGGCGTAAGACCAAATTCACTATCAATAGAACGGTTTCCGGATATTAATGGCAGGGTAGTGTATATTGAACATGTTACTCCAATTACAGCTTCACTACAGGAAGAACCTACAGTGGGAATTATGTCTTCCAGTAACTAAATATCGTACCAAGCGCTGAAATACCTTTGCGCAAATATGTTGCCATCAAATGTCAAACAATGTGTCCCAGTCTGAGAGATCAAAATGCTTGGCTTGCAGCGAAAGAGATGAGCACTTTGTGACTGAATAAGTTGTGACGTACTACAGAGGTGAAAACATGTGTCAAGACGACAAATATGCAGCGTGACATTTTGTCCGCGTAGTTCAGTTGGGAGAGCAACTTACTCCGGAGTGAGGGGACACGGACAAAATTGTGTTATCACAAAGTGTCATAGAAAGAAGAACCGCACATCACCCTAATGAAGAGTGGATGAGCTGTTCATTCATATAGAAGGAAATTTTCTAAACAAATCACAGGAAAAATGGCTTGACAACGGTTAGGGATAATATGAGCATGAAAGCGTAAGCAACACCACACCACCCGGTGGACGAGTGGTGCGATGCGATGGCTTCTAATCATTCGTCCGAGATGGGCCCGGGTTCGAGTCTCTGGTTAGGAGTACAGAAAGTGTTTATCTTCTTACAGCATTGGATCTTGCCTTTCCGTCGAACCAATTGCTTCACATTACTGACGGGTCACTGCTTGTAGCCCATTGAGTAGCTTGCAGTGGTCGCTACCCCCTCCCCCCATTCCCCGCCCGAAATGAAAACCCCAGCACATCCGTTGCCTCCGAATATGCTGCTTACTATCAAGTTGCGTATGAAAATAAGAACACGTGCGTTATATTAACTTCAAAAAAGAACATCTTCTCTATCTAAAATCAGAAATATGTTTAAAATGGTTGCCTGATCAATATGAAACAGGTGAATGAATAGACTATTACCTTGCCTTTAATAATGTCCCGATTTTTTTAGTTATCAAAATTGAGTGTTTTAAATATGCCAACGAACAATGAGCATTTAAAAAATATAGAATTTCTAAATATCCCTCAAATGACAAATAATAAATTATAACAGAGCATTTGATGCATTTTATTTTTAAGTTTGTTTGGGTATTTTTATTAATAAATCTTTGGAATGTGTTCCCAAAACTATTTACTTGCTCCACATAAAAAAAGTTCGATATGCCAGTAATATATCGTTCCTTTCTTTTTTATATATATATATATATATACATTGCTGGCCACCTAAAATGCAACACCAAGAAGGACACGAGATAGCAAAGCCAGATTTACTGGACACATAACAACAGATACAAAGATGAAACGATTGAGCTTACAGGTCCGTGCGACTTGCGAAACACGCAGACATCAATAGTTCGTGTAGCCCCCATGCTGGCAATAACGGCCGCTACACGCCGCGGCATCGAACGAAAGAGGCTTTGGATGTCGGTCCAGGCTGCTTCCACACATTGCCAGATTTCATCAGGCGTAGCCGCGGGTGGTGCTTGCTGGGCCACTCGGTTGCCGATCAGCGACATATCGGGAGAACAAGCGAGCCACGGCAGCAGTGACACCTGGTGGGCCGTGAAGAATTGTTGCACGATGCGTGCCACGTGCGGGCGCATTGTCCTGTTTAAACGTGGTCGCTGGCAGGTCCTGCAGGTAAGGGAGGACTACAGGCTCCAAAACGTATGAGATGGTGCGGTGGCTGTTGAGTGTACTGGCGATGCGTACCAGAGGGGTGCAGATGTCATATCAAATAGCGCCCCAAACCATAACGCCAGGCGACGGACTGGTATGGCGATGCATAATGCAGGCGTCATACAGTATCTCGCCGCAGTGTCTCCACACGCGGATCCGACTATCGAGGGGTTGCAGGCAAAAGCGGGATTCGTCGGAGAAGACAATGTCGTGCCCTTCCGTAGTCCAGGTGCGGCGTTCAACGGTCCACTGCCGCCGCATTCGCCGGTGGTGTAACGTCAATGGTAATCGGAGAAATGGGCGCCGTGCGACAAGTCCCCGCTCCTGCAGACGACGTCGAACGGTACGTGCTGACACAGGTTGTTGCGCAACACACCCTGATTCCTGCGCTAACGTTCGTGATGTGGCGGTGCGAGCCGTCAATGCCCGCCGCACAACATGCCGGTCCTCTCGTTCGGTGGTGTGCCGCGGCTGCGGCAATCTCTCACGTCGGTCCGTCCGTCCCTCCTGCACCCATCGAATCCATACTCGCCTCACTGTGGCTGGATGTCGTCTCACACGGGCGCCGATGTCTCGGTACGATAAACCACTGTCGCGATAAGCCACTATTCTTCCTCTGTCGAATTCCGAAACGTGCTGGAATGACTGCCGTATTATGCGACGAGGCATCAGGAAGCTTCCCACGCACAGGTCCGGCAGTACAACACACTTCCACTACTTACACCCCGCCTTCTGTGCACCCTTCTTATAGTACTTCTCGGTGGCATGCCGGGCGCACATGATTTGCATATGCCCTGCAATGCTAATCGTTTGCATGTCCTCTCGCTGGTGACGCATGCTGCGAATTTCAGGACAATCGGATGCTTCCTTCTTGGTGTTGCATTTTGGGTGGCCAGCAGTGTATATAAAAATTAGAGAACATTACAATTGCAACTAGATCAACGTTCAAAAGTATTATAGCTTTACCTGCTCTGTCCTTAGAAAAACAACTCGTACTGAGTTGTTTTGCAATCTTCATTTAAGTCGAACAGAATATTCGCTTCTCAGTGAATTTTTATCTTCGAATAACGTAAATATGCTTTTTCATAAACTCTAGCTGCCAGTTTTCTATTTTAGACCCAGTTTGATTTACAAATCGTTGATAGCACTCGTCTAGCGAGAGCTTAGGTTTTGATACACAATTTGTAAAACGCGTGCTTGTATATCTGTGTGTGCGCGTGAGTGTGTGCTATTGCTCTGTTTTACCCGTTTTATAAGTTGTGAGTGTACCCAATAAAAGATTTTCATTTGTTTGCGTTACGTACTGTTTTTATTCAATTTTATTGTGTTCTTGGAATTACATATTCCTTGTTTATTCTACATGTGTGACGAATATCTATTGTCTAGTTGTCTTTGGTGTGTACTGATTGAAGCTGTTGTTCCTGGTAGAATATGTCCAAGTTCACATTCCTTTGGCTAGTTTAGAAAGCGTCCGAGTATTACATTCCTTTAATTACTCTACAATATGTCTGAGTAGTGTATTCTTTTTTTGTTTTTTTTTTGTTTATTGGAGGTTTAACGACCACCGTGAGCAACTTAAATGCTATAAGCAGTCAACCCGTTCCTCATTTAGGGTCACTGGTTCCAGGGAAGGGAGAGAGTCAGTGCCGTAAAACAAACACAACATCCATGGCTCACTGGTATTCGAACCCGGACCCATCTCGGACGAATGATCAGAAGCCATCGCTTAGACCACTGCACCACCTTAGGCTTTCATTTTTAGCACGTCTTTTGTAAAAAAAGATCGTGCTTATGTTATCGGTTTGTCCGTCCATCCGTCTGTAGACACGATATCTCTGCAACTATTTGTCCGATTTGAAAAATTTCTTTTTGCATTGGGAAGCTTGAAATATGTTTTTGACGATGTACAATTTCGCCGCTAGAGGGCGTAAATGCAGATGATGTCGAATTCAAAAATACGTTTTATTCCACATTTTGCGTCAGCGGATACAGCTCCTGATGGAATATCTTTTGCATATAATTTCTAATTTTTGGTAAAGAATACTTTGGCCACCAGGAGGCGTAAGAGTTAATTTTTGCTTCTGATGCCTTTGCCATAAAATCTGAGCTTCTAAAATCTCGATAGAAAAAATTCTTTCGTGGACTGATGCCACTCACTTCGATAAACTTTCTTCGGAATATTTTCTTCTTAAAATTTTTCATGGTTTCTCCACCATGGAGCGTAGATGTATATCATATTTTTGTCAGTATGTCTACTTCTAGAAGTTCGATTTGAAAAATTCCTGCTTTGTTGGATAGTGTTTTCTGTGTGATAGGTTTTTCATATAATTTCAAAAGTTTCAAGTAATTCATAGACTTTCCGCTGGGGGGGGGGGGGCGTATATGTAAATTGATTTTACTCCATTATCTCTGCTTCTAAATATCCGATTTGAAAAACTGTTTCTGCACCGGATACAGCTCCTGACGGGAAGTCCTTTGCACATAATTTTTAATTTTTGTAAAATACAGTTTGGCCACCAGGTGGCGTGAGTATTAATTTCCGCTTCTGATGTATTTCCAGCAAAATATAAGCTTCTAAAATGTCGACTGAAAAAAAAAACTCGTTTGTAGACCGATACTACTCATGTCGAAAAACCTTTTAGGAACATTTTCTTCTTAAAATAATGCATGGTTTCTATGCCAGAGGGCGTAGATGTATATCTTATTTTTGTCAATATCTCTACTTCAGGAGTCCGATTTGAAAAATTCCTCCTTTGTTGGATAGTGTTTCCAGTTTGACGTGTTTTTCATATAATTTCAAAAATTTCAAGTAGTTCATAGACTTTCCGCTAAGGGGCGTAAAGGTAAATTGCTTTCCCCCTATATCTCTGCTTCTAAATCTCCGATTTGAAAAATTCTTTCTGCCCCTGATACAGCTCCTGATGGGAAATCCTTTGCACACAATTTCTAATTTTGGTAAAAAATGGTTCGGCCAACAGGGGCGTAAGTCTTAACTACCGCTTCTGACGTATTTGCAGCAAAATATGAGCTTCTAAAATCTCGATTGAAAAAAAAGTTGTTTGTAGACCGATACTACTCATGACGACAAAACTTTTAGGAACATTTTCTTCTTAAAATAATGCATGGTTATTACGCCAGGGGGCATAAATGTATATATTTTTTTTTTTGTCAATATCTCTACTTCTATGAGTCCGATTTGAAAAATTCCTTCTTTGTAGGATAGTGTTTCCGATGCGAAATATTTTTCCCTATAAATTCAAAAATTTCAAGTAAATCATTGACTTTCCGCTAGGGGGCACAAAAGCAAATTTTGTTTTCTGCGTTACTTCTGCTTCTAAAACTCCGATTTGAAAACGTCTTCCTCTATCGCATACAACACCTGATGGAAAATATTTTTCATATAATTTCTAATGTTTGGTAAAGAATGGTTTGGCCACCAGTGGGCATAAGTGTTAATTTCTGCTTCTGCTGTATTTGTAGCAAAATCTGGGCTCCTGAAATCTCGACTGAATTTCTTTTTTTCCTGGACCGATACCGCTCATATTGAAAAAGCTTTTGAGAATACTTTCTTCCTAAAATAATGCCTTGTTTTCCCACCAGGGGACGTAAAGTCACATCTTATTTTTGTCGATATCTCTGTTTCTAAGAGTCCGATTTGAAAAACTCTTTCTGTGTTGGAGAGCGTTTCCTGTGCGAAATGTTTCTCACACAAATTCCTATTTTTCTTAACGCACAAGTCTTCCACCAGAGGGCGAAAGCTCACGATTCCGTTTACAGCAATATCTGAGAGATTAAAAACCCGATTGAAAAACCTCTTTCTTCCGTCAGATACTATTGTTTTCCATACCGGTTCCATTGACTTTGAGTAGCTTTGATAAATTTAATTTGCGTCAGAACGGATTCAAAAGACGTGCTTATTATTACACCAGAAAATTCGGTGTCATCTTTCTTGTTTTTACTGTATTTCATAATTCTACTAATTCTGTACATGTGTATTGTGTCCCCGACTATTTCAGCGCGTGCTTGTTCTTTCCATACCGTAACTGGTGTCGCGCATACGTGGGCGTCTTTACCATTTCCTTTTATTTAAGAGTTATCTTTCTGATAATTTATTCCTGATGCATGTATCCTGTCCAATCTTGTGTGTGCATATGGAATGCTATATTATTATTTTATCGTAAAGTAAGCAGCGCATGTATCGAGCATTAACATTATGTGCCCATTACATACACTTTATTGACAAAAGTCCCCGGACACCCGTTCAAAAGCAAACGAACGGATCCGCTGCGTTGTTAAAATGCGCGGTACAGCTGCAAACGGTATAAAAACAAGCCTGTAGCTGACCGCGATCATATCGCGCTGTCAAACGGTGTGAAAATGTCTCGGCGAGAGAGAACTGATTTTGAGAAAGGAAAAGATTGCCGTGTATTATACACTGGCGTGCAAAAATTAAGGACGAGGCGGTTTTTCGAATGTAACGTCGTGCAGAAGTGCTCCACATCAACTCAAATTATACCATAAGATCCCCAAGATGTAAGAATATGGGACAAGTGAGCAAAACCGTCGAGACAAGGAATCCAAAGGATACAATGGCACTTTATTGAAAAGGTAGCTTCGAGCACAACTGGACAGAAGACAGAAACATCCATGTAACAGGCGGCTGCCAAGAAAAATCGTCTTTAGTAGGGGATATGATCACCCTTGACTGCGTTGCAGTATTTACAATGTCTGTCCATGCTGAGAACGAAGTTGTCAAGGAGCTGTTGAGGCATCGCGGCCCATTATTCATGTAGCGCCAATCGCAGCTGCGGAATCGTTTCTGGCGGCTGGTGACGTGCTGCCAAGCATCTCCCGAGAAGGTCCCACACGTGTTTGATTGGATTTAGGTCCGAGAACCTTGCGGGCCAATCCATGCTTTGAAAATCTTCACTCTCCAACAGCTCTGCGACAGCCACTGTACGATGAGGTGTAGCATTGTCGCATATGAAGAGGAACTCAGGACCCACAGCACCTCTGATTAGACGCACGTGAGGCAGGAGAACCTCGGTACAATAGCGCACACCAGTGAATGAACCTCCTTTGAAGATGTTGAGGTCAGTACGGCTACCAAGCATGATACCACCCCAAACGAGAACTTCACCACCTCCAAACCGGTCCCTTTTGATGACGTTGGAGGTATGATTGCGTGTTCCCTGCTCTCTCCAGATGTGTATACGTCCAGAATCGCTCGTCAGAGTAAGGCGGCTCTCATCCGTAAAGAGAACTCGACCCTATTGATGATGTGTCCAGTTCTTGTGTTCCTGGCACCACAGAAACCGCCGTTTCCGATGAGCAGGTGGCACACACCGTACTGGTCGTCGTGCAAATAGATCACCTTTGTGCAGCCTCCTGGCCACGGTAAAACGCGATAACGGACGTCCAGTTGTCTGTTGTATGTGCCTTGCGGTTTCTCCCGCTCTCTGCCGTCTGTCTCTTCTCGCCTGTAAGACAATATACCGGTCGTCCGCCGCCGTGTTTGCTCGCGGACGACCACTGCTAAACTCACGGACAGCTGTTCCTGTCGTTTGAAATGCTCTCCAAGCTCGTGAAACGATGCTGTGAGCGATCCCGAACTCCTCGCCACACTAGTCACACTTCGAACTTCTTCCAACTTCCCAATGACGCGATCTCGGGTAAAGGCATCCAGATGTCGTCTACTGGATTACCTGTTGGCCATATCATACGGTGGCAGCAACTCGACGTCGTTCAAACCGATGTACACAGTGCAATAGCTTTCACAGAATTGCTGAGCGTACACCGCCCGTGTGCTTCATACCCTTCCGACACCCCCTACGTCATGCTGCATATATGCGCATGCCCTACCGTACCGGACCCTAGTCTATCTCCTGAGTGGTCTTTCGGTCCGTTCTGCCTGCTCGTTCCGCTGTTATGCTAATTTCTCTTCTTCGTCCTTAATTTGTGCACACCAGTGTATTAGTGGGTTGTCCACAAGAGAAACCGGGAGCCGTTTAAACATACTCAGGTCAACCGATTTGTATGTACTGAATAAGCGGAAGACACTTGGCGTTCCTGAAGCAGCAAAATGTACCGTCAAACCAAAGGAAAACAGTGATAGAGGACATCGAAGCCTTAGGAGAGTCGTTACAGCTAATCAATGGAGTACTTCCCAAGACCTCAGTGTACAGGTGAGTAAAAATGCTGGAACCTCGGTATGTACACGTATCATTCGCAGAGAACTTTATTCCATGGGTTACCGTGGTCGTGCTGCTGCTCATAAGCCTTCCATCTGCACTCGGAATGCTACTCGTCATTTAGCATGATGTAAAGAACATTTATCGTGGACCGTAGATCAAAGGAAATGGGTCCTATGGACTGATGAATCCAGACACACGATCCATCAGTCTGATGGCCGTGTGTGAGTATGGCGACAGCCGGGGAAACGCTATTTGACACAGTGTACTGTTCCTATGGTCAAGTTTGGAGCTGACAGTGTACTCGTGTGGAGGTGTTTTACGTGTTTTTCTCCAGCGCATTGGTTATCGTGGATAAACCTGTTAACCAGCAAGTCTACCTCGATATTCTGAACAATTATGCCTTATCAACTTTTTGGCAATACTATGGAACCGAGCCTTGTTAGTACCAGCAGGATAATGCGCTGAGCTGTAAAGCAAGGACTGTTACGGCGTCGTTAGACGATAATTCCGTATCGTGCGTGGATGGCCAGCACAGAACCCTGATCTTAATCCCATAGAGCACCAATGGGATGAATTAGAGCTCCGCATGAGAAGTTTGGAGCCCAGGCCTACTACTAAGCAACAATTAGCGGCAATGTTATGTACTGAATGGAAGCGCATACCTATCGCTGTGTTCCAAAACCTTGTCGAAAGCATGTCTCGAAGGGTCAGTATTAAAGCCAAAGGTGGACTGACACTGTACTAATGTACATGTATGTCAATAAATGCTATGTTGTGTTTCTCTTCTAGGTGTCGGGTGACCTTTGTCAATATAGTGTATATGAATGGGTATTGGTCATTAAAATTATGTGTATAGTATGAGAATATCGGGAAAATATTTCCAAAAGCGAAGTCTTTTTATTTCAAGCAGTGTTCACACGAGGTTTGTAGCAATTTAAATGACGCTAAGGTACGAGTATTCTTGGTTTCCATTGACAAAGATTATGGAACCATATGTTCCCTTTAATATAGCATTTTTTTTTATTGGAGGTTTACCAACCACCGTGAGCAACTCAATGGGCTGTAAGCAGTCGCCCGTCCCTAATTTAGGGTCACTGGCTCCAGGGAAGGGAGAGAGCCAGTGCCGTAAGACAAACACAACATCCATGCCTCGCCGGGATTTTTTTTTTTTTTTTGATTGGAGGTTTAACGACCACCGTGAGCAACTCAATGGGCTATAAGCAGTCGCCCGTACCTAATTTAGGGTCGATGGTTCCAGGGAAGGGAGAGAGCCAGTGCCGTAAGACAAACACAACATCCATGCCTCGCCGGGATTTTTTTTTTTTTTGATTGGAGGTTTAACGACCACCGTGAGCAACTCAATGGGCTATAAGCAGTCGCCCGTCCCTAATTTAGGGTCACTGGTTCCAGGGAAGGGAGAGAGCCAGTGCCGTAAGACAAACACAACATCCATGCCTCACCGGGATTCGAACCCGGACCCCTTCTGGAGGAATGATCAGAGGCCATCGCTTAGACCACTGCGCCACAGGTGCGGCCACCGGCATTCGAACCCGGACCCCGTTCGGACGAATGATCAGAGGCCATCGCTTAGACCACTGCGCCACTGAAGCGGCAAAGCATTGTTTTGAGGTTTTTGCTTTAATCGTTTCGCATCGTTTAAAAAAAAAAAAAAAAAGCTTCAGTTTCTCGGCTTGTTTCCTTCCTGAATATATCTGAATATACAGTATAAGAAGTAATAATTTGCTAAAAAAAGAAGTCGGAAGTCTGAGAAGAAATATTTAAGATGTTTAAAATATTCACATACTTCTTGTCATCAAAAACTGAATTTCTTAGTATCATAATTGGCACTTAGTGGGAAGGTGGTGATATCAGTATTTCCTTTCAAAACGAAGCATTTACTCCTCTTAAGAACTCTATATCCTTCTCACGCGATCTTCCTCAAATATTTAAATCCGCCTACCCGGTGCGCAGCTGTCTACAGCTTTACTTCTGACCATTCGCTCAAGTGGGTCCGGGTTCCAATGTTCGAATATCGAGCGAGACCTGTGATTTGCAACTCTTACGGCAATGGCTCTCTCCCTTCCCTGGAGCCAATGGCCCCAAATTTAGGATGAGCGAATACTTATAGCCCACAGGGTTGCTCACGGTGGTCGTTACCTTCTCCACCGCCCCGCTCCCGCAGACACACACACACACACACGACGCACGCACACACAAAAACATTTAATTTAGTAAAAAGAAGGCATTTTTACAGCCACTTTTTTCCCTTACAAATCACACCTTTTTTTTTTTTTTGATTGGATGTTCAACGACCACCGTGAGTGTAACTCAATGGGCTATAAGCAGTCGCCCGTCCCTAATTTAGGGTCACTGGTTCCAGGGAAGGGAGAGAGCCAGTGCCGTAAGACAAGCACAGCATCCATGCCTCACAGGGATTCGAACCCGGACCTCTTTCTGATCTGATTGTCTAATTGAAGGTTTAACGACCACCGTGCGCAACTCAATGGGCTATAAGCAGTCGCCCGTCCCTAATTTAGGGACACTAGTTCCAGGGAAGGGAGAGAGCCAGTGCCGTAAGACAAACACAACATCCATGCCTCACTGGGACTCAAACCCGGACTCCTTTCGGACGAATGATCAGAAGCCATCGCTTAGACCACTGCTCCACCGGAGCGGCGGACTCTTTCAGACGAATGATCAGAAGCCATCGCTTAGACCACTGCGCCACCGGGGAGGCATCACACCCTCGCTGCGGTGGAGCAGTGGTCTAAGCGATGGCTTCTGATCATTCGTCCGAAAGGAGTCCGGTTTGGCATCTGACCAGAAGCCATCTAAGCGATGGCATCTGACCATTCGCCCTAGTTGGGTCTGGGTTCGAATTCCAGTGAGGCATGGATGTTTGTGTTTGTCTTTCGGCACTGGCTCTCAGTGTGTTACTTGCCCAACACTAGTTATCTGTGTACATTGGTCCTTTAGCATACTGTAAAATCCATGTTTGCTGTATACTTGTTCACAATGTGTTACATGGTCAACAGTGACTATATCTGTGTAAATTGATCATTTGGCATGCTGTAAACTATGTATGATTTGTACTTGTTGCTGTGAAATATCTGTATCATGTTTCTGTCTGCCTGTTTTTCATGTCTGTACCACCAGGTCCAATAAATCATCATTTAAACAAAAGAAACCCCTTCAATAAAAAAAAAAAATAGTGACGATGTTAATACATGAATTCTTTTCTTTTCAGTAATACGGCGCTAACATTCTCAGATTCCTCATACTATGGACATGATAGGCCTCCGGGAAGAGGTGGATTTGTTCGTCCTTACTGATTATGCTCAGAGAAAATTACGATTCTCAAGGAAGGTACAAATATTGTAAAAAAACGCGAGCAAAAACTAAGTATTATGTAGAATGCAATGTTCTTTGCTGATGTAATAAAGTATATTACAATGTTTAAAACATTTAAGTTACGCCATTACTTCCATTTTGTGAATGACGCAAAGTTTGGTAAACTTTTGCTTACCATCAACTATTTTTTTCTTAATTAATGATATTTTGCACCGCATTTAATAGTTTTTAGTAATTTTAAAAACTTGACGGGCTGTTTCTCTCTCTCTCTCTCTTTTTGAGCATGCCCACTGCACCACGAGTGGTGAAAACAATAAAAACAGGTGAAAAATATTCTAGAACAGCTAATTCTTATTTTTTTTAAACAACACAGCGTAATTCATGCATATAAACGCGAATTGCAGATCCAGATCAGTACGCGCGGTGTTCGTTGAGTACTGTATACAGAAAAGGTACGTTGGTATACTTATCAGAACACTATTCGAAGCGACTACGCAGAGCGGAACTGTGTATGCTATTCCGTTTAGTGTGAACAACATACACGGAATGGACAAATGGTTTCATACACATCGATACCAATATGCAAAGCAGATGTATCACGTCCAGTCACGTGGTACGCTGCAACAGGCAATGTCTATAAATGGAGAAGGTTTCTACGCATTGGAAACCAGTTGCGGAAACGTAATCATGGGTAAAGGCAGCAAGGTTAAGCGAGTTTTTCTGATAACAATATGCACCGCAGAAGTATCGGTCCAGTCACGTGGGACACTGAAGCTGGCAATGTCTATAAATAGAGGAAACCAGTCGCAGAAAAGTAATCACGGGTAAAGGCAGCAACGTGAATTTTACCATGGCCAGATCTGCAAGGAAGGTCGGTTGTTCAATCAAAAGCAATGCTGAACTCCTGGGGTTTTCACGTCAGACCGTCGTACGTGTACACCAAGACTGCGTGGTTACGGCAGAACTTCCAATCAATGGTATAAATGTGGCCGTAAAAGCGCAACTGATTTCCCAGGAGAGCGGAGACGGACTCGCATAGTTGCAAAAAATCGCACCTCAGAGCAGACAACATCGGAATTTAATGAGATCATGTCCACAAGCTTATGCACAAAAACTATCTATCCATCGTACCGTGGAAAACATAGGCTATGGCAGTGGACGTCCACGTCGTTTCCTCTTGTTGACTCCAAGACTTCAAAAGATTAAGCTGCAGTTTTCAAAGGCCTGTTCACACTGGGATACAGAGGACTGGAAACAAGTCATATCGTCTGATGATCACGGGTTGAACTCTATCACGCCGATGGAAAGGTGCGTGGGTGGCGTTAATCACACGAAGCGATGAATCCAGCTTGCTAAGTTGGGGTGCGGTTACATGATCTTCCTTGGTGCCCCTTGCACCACTCGAGACCTCCATCATTGGCATAAAGTACATATATGAACATCCTTGCCGACAATCTACACCCGGTAGCAACAAATCTCTTTCCACACCATGACGCAATCTTTCAAAAGGATAATGCCACACCGCATACTTCCCGAGTGCCGACCAATTGGCTCCAAGAGCATTCAAGTGAGTTTATTACACTAGAATGGCACCCTCGATCTCCGAATCTCAACCCGATTGAAAATGTGCGAGACGAATTGGAAACATCTGTTCAAGCTCCCCAACTGTGAATGCTTTACAACCGGCGATCCTAGCTTCATGGGATGCAATACACCTCCATATTTTCAAGTTCTCACTAAGTCTTTACGAAGACGTCTAGTTGCTGTTGTACGGGCAAACGGTGGAGCAGTACCTCATTAGGTAGACAAATATAATAATTTGTCCATTCATTTTAATATCCGACTGTAAACAATTAGTTCGTGCGTGCGTGACAAATCTAAATGATAATCACTCTCTTTCTGAAAAGTAAATGTTTAATTCTCAAATTCTATACAAAAATAAATTAAGCTACTTTGAATATACAAAGCATCATACAAAAGACGTTATGTACCCGGAATCAACAACTGCTAAAGCTTGGAAATATCTTCTGTACATTAAATGTAAGCTTCTCTATTCTGTCTTGTTCCCGTAACAGTAATAACGACCCCTGTGGGAAGGCAAAGGGCATTTGTATTTTGAAAGAGCAGCACTGTACCAAGAAGTTGGGTCTCCAATGCGAGATCTGTTGTCGTCGGTACGGAGGATGGACTTGTGTATCGTTTCCAGCTCTTTCGTGAAGAGAAGTTTATGATTCTGCTCCAGCATGAATTCCCAGCACCTGTACTTTTCCACGTCTTCCTCAGCTCCCGATCCATGGCATCCGCGCAGCATGACTACGGCGACGCTTTCTCTTTTGCCGCCAGCAAGAGACGAGTACATCTCAGAAAGGGATTTGGCCGCTGCAACCGGAGACAGGGCTCCTTGCACGTGTTTCAGGACATCCTCGGTAGCCACAGTCCCGGCGAATGCGCTGTCTCCGAAGACGATGAACTTATCCTGAGGACTCAGAACGAGTTCCCTTACTTCGGGATCAGGGATCGATGCCCATGCCCCCTTTGGAGATAGACTTTTTGACTTAGAATCAAACTGGTTGCTACTACACACCTCGGAAGCCTGAAAGAAAAAAAGTGATGACAAATTATAAACAAAAGGACAAAACACACAGGGTAATTGCAAACTTCAGCAGCAACCGTAAAAATTCACAGCTCATGCTAAACTTTACATTTGAAATTGAAGCACATATGATATACAGAAGTACATTCTTATGCACGGCCAAGTCACATTATTGTGACCATCAGCTAATATCCAAAGTAACCGCCGTGTGCAGCGCGGGCAGCAGCTAGACTGGCTGGGAGTGACTCAATAAGGTGCTGGAAGGTGTTCACAGGTATGTGGAGCCATGCTGACTACAGTGCATCTGACAGCTGCTGGAGGGTGCGTGGTGAAGGGTCCATAAATCGAACAACACGATCAAGGTGGTCCCACAGATGCTCAATTGGGTTTAGGTCTGGGTAATTAGGAGGCCAGGGAAGTACTGTGAAGTTTTTACCGTGCTCTTCCAACCACTCTCGGGTATTTCTAGCTGTGTGACACGTCGCATTGTCGTTCTGGAAGATCCCATTTGCCCCAGGGAAGACAAGCAGCATGTATGTGTGAACGTGGTTTGCAAGGATGGATTCATAATGAATTTGGTCCATAGCTCCTTCCACAGGTATGAGTGGACCCAGAGAATGACACGAAAACATTCCCCAGACCATAACGCTGCCCCCACCAGCTTATATTCTGCCAGCAATGGTTGAAGCGTGTTTATTCTCTGATGTTTCTTGCCTTATACGCCAACGTCCATCCGTTCAATGAAGTAGAACACGTGACTCATCGCAGAAGGCAATCCTTTGCCAATCAGCGGAGGTCCAATTCCGATACTGCCGTGCAAATATAAGCCTTTTCTACCGATGCACCTTTGTTAGCATAGCTGCAGTGACCATCCGTCTACATCGGAGCCCATACGTTGCATTGTTCGCTGAACTGTCGTTTTAGACACACTTCCAGTAGCCTCCTGGTTCATTCGATTAGTGAGTTACTCCACTGTAGCGTGTTGATCGGTCTTCACGCACCTTCGAAGCCGACGTTCACCTCCCATATCAATGGCACCTAGTGCTCCGCAGTTTCCATTTCGCTTATTCGCAATGGTGCCATTTCTCGAATCACAATACATTTTAACCACAGCAGCACGCGACCAGTTCACAAACTGCGCTGTTTCAGAAATACTGCCATCGTTGGCCCGAAAGCCGATAATCATCCCTTTTTGCAAATCTGACAAATCGCTTCTTTTATGCATGACAGCAACGAGTGATATGTTTTCAGATTACCTGCAGCACACCTTATAAACGCTGCAAGCCAGCTCACGGCACGTGCCATCTTTTATTGGTTACGCGCTGTTGGTCAGCGTTGTGGTCTGGGGAATGTTTTCTTTTCATTCTCTGGGTCCATTCATACCTGTGGAAGGCACTATGGACCGAATTCGTTAAGAATCTATCCTTGCAAACCACGTACGCCCATACATGCTGATTGTTTTCCATGGGGCGGATGGGATATTCCAGCACGACAATGCGGCGTGCCACATTGCTAGAAATATCCGAGAGTGGTTGGAAGAGCACGATGAAGACTTCAAAGTACTTTCCTGGCCCCCTAATTCCCCAGACTTAAACCCAATTTAGCATCTGTGGGACCACCTCGGTCGTGTTGTTCGCTCTATGGATCCTCCGCCATGGACCCTCCAGCAGCTGTCAGATGCAATGCAGTCAGCATGTCTCTTCATACCTGTGAACACCTTCCAGCACCTTACAGGGTCACTTCCAGCCCGTCTAGCTGCTGTCCGAGCTGCACACGGCGGTTACTTTGGATATTAGCATGTGGTCACAATAATGTGAATCGACAGCGTATCTTCTGATAGTTCTCGAGCATGAATATTTTCGCGTTTTTCTCGTGACGCTTGTTCTGAAATTGCACCACGTGCAAACAGCATGGTTCATGAAGAAAGGGTCGATATACAGAAATAGGAACTCATTAAAATGATTGAAAAGTCCTGCACTAATGTGTTACTCTCAAAGAAAAGGGGAAAATCACTTCGTTTGGGTTTTATTGTATCACTGATTGACTGTGTGTCATTCAGCGCTTTGATCTCGACATGAATATACAATGCTATATCAGTAGAAGTCCAGTTGGGCCTCAACGAATGAGATGATAATGAGACGACTTCCATTTCACATAGCCTAATGAAGACAACAGAAATCGTTCAGCTGTGCAGTAACTTGTGATCAGTACTTATGGTCATGTGTAACTTTGTGTCGTTAACATGTTCCTGATATGTCAGTCAGATGGCATCTACATTGTCTTGTAAGCCTTCTTTTAAATGCTCTTTCTGATGTATGCTCTAAACAATCTATGGTACTGTTTTGATTCACGTCTACCGTTTCGGTTTTATTTTTATCACCTAAGACTAGCAGTTCCCTATTACTTGCTCAAGGCTACTGTTTTCAAAAAAGACAGAAGGAAACCAATGCTACCGTAAGAGAGAAACATAATATCCGTCTCTAAAAAGAGAATCTAACACTGACCATGAAATATGAAAAGACAAAAGCCCAAGCACAATATCAATTTGATTGTTGAAGACCTCCTTTTCTTTCTCTGTTGTTGAAGACCTCCTTTTCTTTCTCTGTTGTTGAAGTCATCCTTCCTTTTATCCTTTGTTGAGGTCCACGTTTTCTTTCTCTTTAGTTGAAGTTGTTTTTCGTTTGTGGAAATTTTCCCTTTCTTTCGTAAAGATTTGATTCGTCTCCCGTTAATGTCTTTCCATGACAGCTCATCGCATTATAAAGTCCTTGTTCAAGCGTTTGGAAAGTAATGAAACAGAATGAAAATGGAAAGAAAAACGTGTCGTATAAAATATTCTCATTAATATATGATTATGTACTTGTACGTGCGTTAACTTCATAAAAGAAAAGATGAAATTGCGTACTTCAGGAATATCCGCATATCTTCCGTTGCCACATTCCTTCCTCGTAGAGAGAACGCTGTAATTTCTCTTATGAGCTAGATCATACTTTCACTTTGGACTTCTGACTCGACAAATAAAAAGTTGCCTCAATCCTGGTATACTGTTTTCACCTTCGGAGTAGTGCACCCAAATGAGGTGAAAATCTTTTTCACGTTGTTCAAAGAACGATCCGGTTCGTCTTAGTAACAACACGGATCTTACTAATTATCTTTATTCGTTAACTACAGTCCTTCAGCAACGGCAGCCGTGCGTATTACTTCAACTATTTCTCGGGAGATCTTCAAGAGCTATCAGTCCGTCTTAACTCCATCTTAATTCAGGAAGCATGGTCTCTCTCAGAATTCCTTTCGTGTGTGTGTCCAGCGCAGATATTTACCACGAATTTCAAATTGGAGGGGTACTGCAAATGTTTGGAGGTGTTGAAAAAATCTTTGGGAGGAGGATTTTTTTTTACAGCGAAATATGTAGGCTTTTTATATTTAGTATTAAAAATGGGGAAAATTTAAATGGAGAACTGTTGAATTTTTCGTAGTTAAGAATAGTTAATGTTTTTTTCAACACTACGTAAGGTTATATTTTCTTGTGCTGTTTTAATTTTTGATTTATGATGTCTAAATGTTTCCCTAAACAAGGCAAAAGCAACTAACTGTTTACATGGGCTGCTGAAACAGTAGATCTTGATGTTTTTACAAATCTTGTGCATGCTGAAGTAATTCAGAAGTGTTTCTGTAAAGTATGTAGCAGTTTAAAGTGAAGAGATACGTACATACGTTTTGCTTTTACAGTTTCTGACTTTAAACACATGTATTAAACAAGAAAATCTAAAAACGAAAAGTTAGACTGTTGTATACATACAGCTGAAATTGGAAAAAAAAATAATTGCATTACGGTAGAAGATACTTCAAGGTACATCTGAAGAATTCATGTAAATGGCAACTGGTATTGACAACTATGCTATATGAGAATGAAATATACAATATATTTTATCATACGGGTATTACATATGTGTGTGTGTGTGTGTGTGTGTGTGTGTGTGTGTGTGTGTGTGTTTACACGTTTACACACCTTCAAATGGAGAGCTGTTGAGTTTTTTTATGGGGGACGTTGAAGAAATTTCAGGAGGTGTTGGAAGAGTGTTGGGCGGGGTGGGGGAGGTGTGTATAAATCCCTGGTCTAGAAGAATAAGCACTCCATCAGGCTGCGAATGGCCTAGTGGTCAACATTCGTGATTGCCACAGAAAAGCCCCAGGATCGATCACAGGCAAGTATGAACGCTGCAACCACTAAATATCCGCTGTGCGTCGGATGGGCACGTTAATCCGTCGGACCCTGGGTACTTTCCCTTCCCCGGGTTATAAACAAGGGCGTCTTCCTCCACTTTCTACTTTGGTTTCATGTGACTGTCCTGTCGGGAACTCTTGCCCTAATCTCTTAGCTTCCCAATGTTAAGGGTTGTTTAAGACCTGGAGTCAAACACTCCCTTCCTAAAATCCTCTACATAAATCCCTGTATAAGCGCTACATCAGCAGCTTTCATAACTCGTTAAATTTCGTCAGAGCAAAAATTTGGATTACAGTTCCAAGAAACCTGGGTATCCGAGTAGTCAGAAGCGTAGGATTCTGGCTAGTCGTCCGAACTAGGCGCAAGTTCGAGGTCCGAATGAGGCATGGGTGATGTGCTTGTCTGTCGGCTTTAGCCCTTTTCATTTCCTAGGATCGGTGTCTACAAATTAGAGATAGGCAACTGCTCATAACCCTTAAGGTGGTTCCACCTTAAAATCTCTTCCTTATGTTTCCAATGATAAAATTTCTTTACATATTTTCTTCGCAATTAATGTATTTCCAAGGATGAAAATTTGCACATCGATAAAACTAACTTTAAGTTATAGCATGGGATACTTAATACTTGCTAAAGCAA
Organism: Macrothele yani; assembly: GCA_039090855.1. Lineage (NCBI taxonomy): Eukaryota > Metazoa > Arthropoda > Arachnida > Araneae > Macrothelidae > Macrothele > Macrothele yani. The sequence continues at coordinate 130,520,381 of CM076995.1, read as the reverse complement.
AACCATAATTATATTAAAAATCAATCATTTTTCTTTGAGTAATGCTCAGACCTGTTAATAGATGGCGCAATCTGTACATTGATGACGTCAGTAGACAAACATATGTTGGATTCAAATTTTGAAGATTACAATCCGATTTTTGGCGTAAATGTGACAAGGATGGTAAGTTGAATAATATCCGAAAACTTGAAAATTTTCTTCGTCCTGGAGCGGGACTCGAACCCGCGTCTCCCTGATAGCGCCTGGGTATGCTAATCACTACACCACCCAGAACGACCAAGTTTCAAGTTTCCGATCAATTTGTATATAACCATCACAGGATTCGCTAGTCGAAGCAACCGGCATTCATGTTTAGCGAATCTGGATGTTAAAAATCCTACCCCGTGATTGCCCGGAGAAGCAGATAAATCATGAAAGAAATACGGGATTACGCCATATAATACAAATTTTGAAGATGACAATCCGATTTTTGGCGTAAATGTGACAAGGATGGTAAGTCAGATACTATTCGAAAACTTGAAAATTTTCATCGTCCTGGAGCGGGACTCGAACACTCGTATCCCAGATAGCACCCGGGTATGCTATTAACCACTACACCATGATGATTATATTCAAATTGATCGGAAACTTGAAACTTGGTCGTTCTGGGTGGTGTAGTGGCTAGCATACCCGGGCGCTATCTGGGTCCCGCTCCAGGACGATGAAACCAGGACGGGTTTGAGTCCCGTTCCAGGACGATCAAAATGTTCAAGTTTTCGGATATTATCTGACTTACCATCCTTGTCACATTTACGCCAAAAATCGGATTGTCATCTTCAAAATTTGTATTATATGGCGTAATCCCGTATTTCTTTCATGATATGTTGGATTGCTTAATTATGGTTATGTTTTAGCAAGTATTAAGTATTGTGACGTATATTCTAAATTAACTTTCCTTTTTAGTTTCTTTCCCTATGCAAATCTTGAGTTTGTTCTCAGTTATACTTCACACTTAACGTGATATCTTTTCTCTCAAATGAATACTGTTGGCAACATAATTGAGGTAGAAGAGAATGTGACGTATGCCTGTTATGAAATAAGAACGAGAGATATAAACTACGATACAACAGTTGCTGTTGGAGCGGTGTGTAAAGACCGTGGTGGAATGTTGGTGGTTGATTTGTGTTATGTGACCTCTATACTATCGTGAGGTGCTATATCTGTGCTGGAGAAATAAAGCATCATTTCCGTAAGTTTGACTTCTGTATCAATGTTTCGTCTGGCCGTTAAGGTTTAATTTAGGAACTATTTCATCGTATGGTTATGTTTTTAAAATAACGTATCAGTACGAAAAGACTTTTACGTTATAGTATCCCATGCTATAACTTAAAGTTAGTTTTATCGATGTGCAAATTTTCATCCTTGGGAATACATTAATTGCGAAGAAAATATGTAAAGAAGTTTTACCATTGGAAACATAAGGCAGAGATTTTAGGTGGGACCACCTTAAGAGTTGCTCACGGCTGGCGTGAACAACTCTTAAAGGACATAAGGGAGGACAGACTGCTTACAGCTCTAAGATTTGCTCAAAATAGTCGTTAAACCTCGGAACAAAAAAACAGTATGTATGTGTGTAAACGTAAGTTTATTCATTTAAAATGTAGTTCTAGGTCCAGCATAAGACTACAAAATTCTTTATTTACATTACTGGGTATTAGTACTCACCTTCAGAGCCCTGCTCCATTTTTCAGTGGTGACAGCTGTTGCGTCCTCTCTCTGAGCTAAAATAATCACATTTCCCGCTCTTCCTAAAATGCACGACGAAGGTCGACCAACAGTTCCCAACCTCAAAGTTACTGGGCTTCCTGGAAATGACGATAAATGACAGATAGTAATGCCAGATTCTTTAGTGTGACCATTAGACCGAAGGAACCTGCAAATTAAAAGAAGAAAGGTAACTGTAGAAAGTAAGTGGTATGAAATCACAGAAAATTTTTGAATATAACGTTCAGAAAAGTTGTCCGTCAGATAACGGAATTTCCGTTCTTAAAAGTTACTGTTTTTTTGTTTTTTTTTTAGCTTCCGTATTTTCACAGATTTTCTGAAGTCAGTAATTCCGTTTATTTCAGAAAAGTCCCATTCAAGTTCTTCCGTATTTAGACTGAAATTTCGCAAAATCCAACTATCTGAATATTTCAGCTCTTACGCGAGAGAATCCTCTTGCGCTGGTAGTGGGGATCGAGCCCAGATCTTGTGGGTTGAAGCCGTACGTCTTCACCACTGAGCCAGGAAGTCACAGGAATCAGACTCACTTTCAAAGTAAAACTGATTGGGCGATGCTGATTTTTTTTCATTAATGCGAGTGATTTAGTCATTTTATTTTCTATTGGAGCTTATCATTTTTAGAATACTTTTGTAATAATTTTCCTTTTTCTGTAGGATGTCTTATTATAAATTACCAGTGACGTATATTCGAGGCTAGCTAGGCTAGCTGGGAAGCCCAGAGAATGCACAAATAAAAGGCAATTAAATATACATAAATAAAAGTCAATTATCAACGGTATTAAGATATGTCGATACTTTTGCTGCGAAAAAACCCCGTGCGGATTCGCTTCTTTGACTCAGTCTGGCGAGCAAAGCCAACGGCACAACGCAAGCAGCTCTTCTAGAGTCTTCGGTGTTCTGATTCGAAGATCTTCGATACGATCGCCTGCTAGCGTTTCCATTACGACATGAATGAGCGTATGGAGGTAAATGGACTATTGCTTTGCGCAACGGTTGGCTCATAAAAGAGAAGACGTCGACTTTCTCAGTCACCCGCATGCTTCCGCCTGTAGCAGCACGTGTTTCGCGAGAGTTGTTTCAGTTGGTGTGAAGTGTCAATGAATTTAAAATCACTGATATTATATCTTAAATTCGTGGCTTTGTTGGATTCGAACTGTTTTGATAAATTTTGTAAAAGCTTCCTTGGACATCTGCTGTCAGAACTTAAAGAACTCTATGCTTCAAATTTTGATACAGCTCGACTAAAAAATGAAATGAAGGTGTTTCATTCTCTTTATGAATAGAAAAACCAATCAGTAAGAGACATTACTTGTTACATAAAGTTGAATAGTTGAATAAATTGGACATTGTGTTTAGTGTGGTGTCCAAATTAGCAGGCCTAATATTAAAATATCCATCAACAACTGCAACTGCCGAAATAAGTTTTTCTTCCAAATTAGCAGGCCTAATATTAAAATATCCATCAACAACTGCAACTGCCGAAATAAGTTTTTCTTCCAAATTAGCAGGCCTAATATTAAAATATCCATCAACAACTGCAACTGCCGAAATAAGTTTTTCTTCCAAATTAGCAGGCCTAATATTAAAATATCCATCAACAACTGCAACTGCCGAAATAAGTTTTTCTTCCAAATTAGCAGGCCTAATATTAAAATATCCATCAACAACTGCAACTGCCGAAATAAGTTTTTCTTCCAAATTAGCAGGCCTAATATTAAAATATCCATCAACAACTGCAACTGCCGAAATAAGTTTTTCTTCCAAATTAGCAGGCCTAATATTAAAATATCCATCAACAACTGCAACTGCCAGAAATAAGTTTTTCTGCATTAAAAAAATCAAGATATACGCATAAAAAAACCACACAAGGACACAGTGATGTTCCATGCCAGGAACAAAAATTCCCTTCACCAGACCCAAAAATTCCCTTTTTACCATCGAAATTCCCTGCAACTCCAAATTACCAAACGAACAAAAAAATCTTAAAAACTATAGGCATTTCATATCACACAGATTTATTACTTCCCCGGTTGGCTTTAATTTTCAGTTTCTTTCCTGTTTTTTTAGTTTCCTACTTAAAAAATAAGTTTTTACAGCTATGGGGTAGCTGCATAAGTCACTGACGGGATAAACTTGGGTAAGCATAAACTACCCCCTTTTCATAGCATGGTGTTTCTGCCATTTTCACCACTACATGCATCCCTCAGTCTCTTCTGTTTTATTTGTTTGCTTCTTTCTTCTCTTGATCGCAATTTTAAACTCAATGTCAACATGGAAATGTCCAGATACCACATGATTACACACAGCGCTTTTTCTTTCATTTTTACAGGAGAAAAAAAAAGTCAAAAACGATAAATAAATTTATCTACTGTCAAGAAATCTGGAAACTCGAGCTAATATGTTTTTGTGGTATGTGGACGAATCAAGATTGGAAATGCCATCTTAGAAAATACCTCGGGGCATCTATAACAACTCCTCCACTCCGACTTTTCATAAACAGCTACAGCTTATTCAGCACTAATGTGCTTATTATTCTATCTCGCACCAGGCCAGACAGAGTCTGTGTCTTCTCTTCACCAAGACCCAGATCCTTGCTCCTAGCAATATCACCCATCCCCATAGGAAATTACATGAGCCAGATCTGCTAATGCTTAGTTGCTTATTTCTGGGACAGCAACGGACTTCACGCACATGTTGAGATTATTTCTTGAAATTTGCGTTTACTGACTTTTTCTGCAAAATTCCCTGACTTTCCTTGTTTTACCTCTAGGATTCCCTTTTTTTGATTTTGGAGTCAAGAATTCATTGAAATAGGGAAAAATCCCCACATGGAACATCACTGCAAGGACATGTATAATATACGTTCGAACAACTTGGTTGATTTGTCAATAGAGAAAAACATTCTTTTTAAATATGAAAAAGTACTCTGAAGAAACTTTTTATGAAAACTTAACACTCAAGTTCACACAAAAGGAAAGAAGAATGGAGTTCATTCACAAATAAAGTATTCAAATCCTAGTAATCATAATTATTTGGTATCATGTTAGAAATAGCATGCAGTAATGTAAGTTACTTCTATTACTTAACTATTAAAAATAAAACTTCGCAATTAAAAAAACAACAGTACTGTGTGTGTGTGTGGGGGGGGGGGGGGGTAACTCGGATCTCGTACCCAAGATACGCCACTGCAAATTACTTATTTTTTTCATTGTAATTTTTCGAAACAACAAAATGAATTGGAGTTTGAGATCTTTGTTTCAACTGACAATAACTTTCAGTTATCTTTAAGAGAAGGTGCAATGTGCTGTTTTATAATATTATTTCACAAAATTTCTAAATATAAAATTTACTCTTGATAGCTATGTAGCTTTTATCTAAATTTTGAAGATTTCAATGAAAGGGTTGGGAATGACAACTTGGAAATTAAATGTACACTATGTAAACGTGAAGAGAACTGCATAGCAAACCTGTATGCAGTTCAGTGTGAATGGAAAAAATACTACTCTGCTTATGTGCAGGCAATGAAATTTTAATCACTATCCTCTGACAAAGAAGCATCCGCAACACAAATTTACTTGTAGCTAAAAATAGAAAAAGCGAAAGTGATTAAACAAAGATATCGCTCTTTCCACGTTTTTATCAACACATAGCAACCGAAAATTTGTTAGCCGGTCACCGCTGGGGACCCGAACCCAGATCTTATGTTGTCTGAAGCTGACACAAAAGCACACATAGCGCCGTTGATTGTTGGCCACCGTAGCGTAAGGCTAACGCACTCGGCTAGATATCGAGAGATCTGGGATTCGGATCCCCAGTGGTGACCGAATAACAATTTTTCGTTTGCTATGTGTTGATAAAAACGTGGAAAGAGTTAACGTGGATAGAGATGTCTTTGTTTATTCACTGACGCCACGTATTTGGAGGATTTTCACTTTAGCGAAAGTGATCATGTCATAGTGATAAGGTCTCTGAAAAATGTAATTAAGCACGAGTACAGAAAAGTTCTCTTGGATTTTGAAAGGTTTAGTGACAATTTTCAGTAGACTCCACTTTTAAAAGCCAGTCGTCAAAAAACCAATGAAGATAATAAGATGCATCAAGATTAACACGCTAAACAATATAGGAGTGAGTTTAGATTTTTGCAAGTGAATTTCTGAAGATTACAACAAAATCGAAGTCTCACTAGCTGAAAGCATTAAGGTTGATTGCAACGTATGTAAAAATTAAGTTATTGAGCTGCGATGAAGGCATGTTGTGCAGCAGTACGTACGGATAGGAAAGTCAGAACACTTTAGTGGAGAGCAAATGTAGCTGTAAAAGAGAAAACAAAGATATTATAAAAATATTTAAGCTAATAAATAGTAAAACTATACCATTAATCCGATTTCTTGGCGAAGGAATATATAAATAAATATAATTTCCAAGCTTTCGCACATCAACCAGATGGCTTTTTCAAGGAAGACAGACAGAAACTGTAAACTGAATAATAGAACGCTTTAACAATTTGAACGCGGTGACTTGACTTGACAATAAATAAATACGACGTTATATTCATGTAAAGATACGAAATATCACGTTGGTTGTGCACGCGGTATCCTGGTTGGGAGAAAGCGTTACCTGAAGAAGTGACTCCAAATTCTAGGTAACTAGAGTGAGACGGTATTACTGTACTACTGTTGGTAATGATCTCCAAGGTTTCCCGAATGGCTGTACATATAGGGGTAAAGTAGGTAGCTAATTTCTTTATATCATCCCACATAGGAGTAGCGGACTTGAATTTGACTTCTCTGGATAGGGTCGTGGTTACTTTACCGTATTTTGTGTCCCTTTTATGCTCGTTGATTCTGATTCTAAACGAACGCTTGGTCATTCCAATGTAGTATCGTTTAGAGCCGTCCGAATATTGTAGGGGATCGCATAAACACCTGCTTCGCTTGAAAGAGGTGGTTTTTCAGTATTTCTCTTCAGCATAGTATATACAGATGCAGGAGAACTTCTGCCGACACCGTAGTTCATCTTTTTGATGGCGTTCTTGAGTTTGTAAGACACATTTGGTATATATGGAATTGAGCCTAAATAACGTAGCTGCGGCACAGGAAGGTTAGGATGTTTGACCCTGGCATTTTGGATAAAGTTATGTATCAGATTCAATCAATATCCTGCTTCAGTGGCCAACTCGACGAAGTTTTTAATTTCGTGTTGTCTACAATGGGTATCGGGGAAGACGGCGAAGGCTCTTCTAATTCGAGAACGGAAGGTAACTGTTCTGTATTCTGCGGGACAGAAAGAGCTGCGGAGCATCAGGTTGGGAACGGACGTGGGTTTATAGTAGACTTGTGTACCGAGGCGGTTGTCAGTCGATTTCCTCAATAAAACATCCAGATAATTTAAAGCATTGATGTGTTCAAGCTCCATCGTGAAATTGGTCGTAGGATGTATATCATTGGTTTTATCAAGGAAAATTGAAAGAGTCTCTTTTCCGTGGGGCAACGCAAAAAATACGTCGTCCACATAACCCAGCCAGGTGCTGGAGAACATATTCTGCTCAATTGGGCGAAGTATTGCTTCTGCAAGGACGGGTGAAAGTGAGGATCCCCTCGAAGCGGTATTATTCTGTTTATATACTTGTCCTTGGAAACTGTAGAAGCTAGTATTTGCGACCAAGTCTATTAACTTGAAGATGCTGAGGCATGATTCCTGCGTATAAAACGCGAATTTGATATGACCCCCTTTAATGTTTTGATAGCTTCCGGTACGGGGATCGAAGGGAAACCATTTCGAAGCGAAGGGAAACCACTTTGAAGCTGCCCATAATGTCGCCTGGTTGGTCAGTGAGTTGCTTTGCTTTCGTTATAAAATCCAGAGTGAAATTTATTACAAAGTCCAATTCAGGGAGAAAACTACGCAGGAATTGGATAGTGCTTTCTCTAATTGGTGCAGACTTTCTGGATACGATGGGTCTCAATGAGTTACTGGGTTTATGGCGCTTAAGTCTTCCGAAGAGCTTTGGGGGTCTGAGGTCTTGGTGGTAGTTTGGCAGCTTTTTTGAGATTGTCTGGAATAGCGAGTAACCGGACAGCTCTTTGTACCTGCGTAGTTAAAGAATTTAGAGAGTTCCTTTGAAGAGCTATAGATCCAGAGTCAGTGATAAAATCTTCAAGTTTCTTATTGTAGTCTGCTGCGTCCATAATCGCCATCTGGCCATATTTGTCCGTTAGTGTCATCATTATGGACGGGTCATTTCTAAGGAACGAAATAGGCCTCGGAAGTTAAAATCTTTTTGGCATTTTGGTAGGATTGTACCAAGATCGTAATTTAGAAGAACAGAGCTGGCATAGTTCGTCTTTGGCGTCGTCTGGAACTCGCAATATTACGCTCTCAAATTCAGAAACGACGCTTTTTTGGTTCAATCTGGTTCGGAAACAGAATTTTGGTCGAAGCTCCAAAACTTTTGTTTCATCTTGGGAAAGCATCCGGCTGGGAATATTGACGAATGGAATGGCGAAATCTTTAGATTTTGGAGTCTGAGAAGATTTTAGGTAATCCAGTTTTTTGTTGCGTCTGGAGGAAAAGGAAAATTGGAGTCTTTCGACTAACATATCTACATGGAGGGTCAGGTTGTTGAAGGTCATGGGGTCGCATAATCTGTGATATTTCATATACAGTGTGTAGCACTTGGTCTTCAATGACATGATGTCATGTCTTTTTAGGTTCACTATCCTAAAGAAATTTATTCTTTTTGTTGTCAAACCAGGATCCTTTTACTGTTGACTTAAAGATGAAGAACTTAGAGATTAGGCCTGATGTCTTGCAAGCCGTTAAAAAGTCGAGGTGAGAGCGTTCGTTCTCCGGTTTGAGTCGAAGCTGTCTGAAAAGTTTAAAGGCGTTTTACATTGCACTGAGAATGGCAAAAACAAATTAATAAAGAGAAACTGTACACCGATTATGTAATAAATAGTAAAATTATACTAGTAATCCGATTTACTGGCATAGGAATACACTGAAGAGCAATTTAATTAGAGAAAATGAATTAGGCAGATTGAATTAAGCAAATGTGGCGCTGTGGGTGGCCCTACGGGTGGCCCTGTAAACTGAAATGATATGACGTATGCAGCGATCCGACAATATAAGGAGGGATGCGACGGGAATCAGTATGAAGCGGATGCAGTATGGGTAAGACGAAGGATCTAAGCGCATTTGATCGTGGGAAAATTGTCGGGGTCCGACAAATGGGTCACTCTATCTAGGAAGTCGTGCAGGCACTGGGATTTTTACGAGCCACTTTGTCACGGGTGCACCGAGAGTACATCAAATCCGGTAAAACCATCCTTGCAAGGGCCAACTGCCGTGGACAACAGCGTGTGGATGAGCGGGATCATCGTCGGCTAGCTCGCATTGTAACAGCAGATAGACAGGCCACAGTGCCAGAAATCACTCTGCACTTTAACACTGGTGCACAAAAACGTGTAAGCAGCCACACCGTCCAGAACCATCTCCTCGTTATGGGGTACAGAAGCCATCGTCCCACGAGGGTACCGCTGCTGACCGCACATCACAGGGTGCAAAGATTAGTATGGGCGCGAGAACATCGTTACTGGACCCTAGACATGTGGAAAAATGTTGCCTGGACTGATGAGTCGAGATTCACGTTGGTACATGCGGATGGCAGGATACGAGTACGGAACAAACCACATGAAGCGATGGATCCTTCTTGCCAGCAGGGTACTCTTCAAGCTGGTAGGAGTGGCATTCTCGTCTGGGGACTGTTTACGTGGACTGAAATTGGACCTCTGGTACGTGTGACATCGTCCCTCACAGGTCAACGTTACCGGGATATCCTGGACTACTATTTGCTCCCGTTTGTGCGTCTTCAACATCCCACTGGGGACCTCATCCTGCAACAAGACAATGCACCGTGCCATTGCTCCCGAATTGTATCCGAATGGTTGGATGAACACTCCACCGACGTGACCTCGCTTCCTAGGCCAGCTAGGTCACCTAACCTCAATCCCATCGATCACATCTGGGATGTCATCGAGAAAGATGTTCGAGGCTCTGACCCCCTCCATCAAATCTTCGTGGACTGTGGGAGCTTGTTTGGAGGTCGTGGATCCTTATGGTTTCTCAACGCTTCCGGTGTCTTGTCGAGTCCATGTCGAGACGAATCGCCGCCGTCATCAGGGCAAAAGGTGGTGCTACACGTTACTAGACAGGTATCTCTTATTCAATTGCTCTTCAGTGTATATAAATAAGCGTTTCCAAGCTTTCGCACATTAACCAGGGGGCCTTTTCAAGGAAGTTAGACAGAAACTACAATCTGAATAATAGAATGCTTTAAAAATTTGGACGTGGTGACTTGATTTGACAGTAAATAGGTACGACATTATAATCTTTAGCACCAGGTTTGAGACCTAGCAGACCCAGAAGACGGTAGAATGAATTTGTAGAAGCATTTATTTGTAAGCGAGGTGGCACTATGGTACAGACAGATAATCTTGGAAAGGGGAAAGTGATGTCGAGAAAGTTCATTGTCTGGAATTGTTTTTCATTACGTGGTCTGTGCCCAAAACATTCGTTGGCGTATATGCTCTAATTTGTTTTTCCATTTGATTTCTCTATTCTTATTAAAAGAGTTTTGTTTCTCGTTAAGTCTGCTTTTTTAACTTGTCTTCTTGGGAGATATAGAAACTCCTGGTAGGCGGTTAAATCAGTATTAAGTAGTGTGAAAACACAAATTTGCCGGTGACGAAGATCGAACTCGCATCCTTCTGCTTCGGAGCCGAATGTTTTTCCAAATAAGCTACACCGAAAACATTTATCAGTTAACTTTGCCGTCTTGACATGTGCCTCACCTCTGTTGTACGTACGTTACATCTATTTCCCTCTTGAGAAATGTGAAGGCACGGAATCGTAGGTTTCGGGTCTCCCGCAAACCATGCTTCATGTAACTCTCTGTACAAGAAGGAATTGTAACTAATTCCAGACGACATGTGGAAGAAGCATCACACATTTTTCGAAGCGAAAGAGGAATTTTCATCGAACGGTCAGTAGATCCATTTGCACAACTAAGCGCCAATATGAAAGCACAAATTTGCCGGTGGTGGGATTCGAACCTCGCCTCCTAGCTCTGGAGCCAGTTGTTCTACCGACTAAACTGCACCGACGAAACTTATTGCTGAAACTTTGCTTTCTTGACAAGTGCTTCACCTCCGTAGAACGCCACAGCAGATATAAGCCATATCGGCAAAAGGGTGCCGTGTGTATAATTCAGCCATCGAGCTTGTGACTTGCCGCAGTTTTGTCAGCACGGTTTAATTTCTTCGAAATCGAGTTATTGGTGGTCGCGAAGGGTTCATTATTGTGTTTCCCTTGGTTTAATTGTTCATAGTTCTTCGCTGAACTCATGTGTTTGTGTCTACAAACACAAGTGTTTACGTTGCCCTAGATTTTAGCAAGGACAATAAAGGAAGATACTATAAGTTCTGTAATTCGCTCATTTGTTCTCTTTTGTGTTGTTTATTAGATATATTAGGTGTACAACTAAGTTTTAAAGCGTTTTATGTGTGACGTATACCGCTAATTTACATATTTAACATTCCCCCGCGTTGTTGTCATGTGACCGTAACTTGTCCATAGTATAAAATGTGACACAGAAGTTTGCCCAACAGTCAAAAGCACTTGCACATCGGTAGGTGAAAGATATCAAGCGACACTGCATTTGTTCGACACTGCATTCGTTGCTGCAAAAGCATGCGCATCGATCTGTTCTGTTCTGGGGGAGAATATTGCATCGAAAAGCACGTGTGAGTTTTAGTTTCGACGGTTTAAAGCAGGTGATTTTGATGTTAGTGATCGAGAACGCGCCCCGCAGAAGGTTGCACATGAGGAACTGCAAGCATTGCTGGGTGAAGATTTGTCTCAAATGGAAAAAGAACTAGCTGAACAACTGGGGGTAACTCAACAAACCATTTCCAATCGTTTACGCGCAATGGTAAATATTCAGAAGGAAGTAAAATAGGTGCCACATTATCTGAACCGGAGGAACAAGGATGAGCGTATCATGAAGTGTTTGAATCTGTTGAATAAACAACACAGAAAGTCTTTTCTGTAAAAAATCGTTACCGGTGAGGAAAAGTGGATATGGTATGTATCCCAAACGCAAAAACACTGGGCTCGGTGAAGCAACGACTTCGACACCGAAACTCAATATTAACTCCACGAAAGTTCTTCTGTGCATCTGGACAGGGTCAAACTATTACTGCAAATCGTTACAACCGACAATTGCTGCGATTGAACCAGGAAATCTGTCGGAAACGTCCATTCACACGCAAAGGATTACATCCCGTGAAATTACTGCATGACAACGCTAAGCCGCATGTGGCGAAATCGGTCAAGGAAACGTTATTGACGCTTGGCTGGGAAGTTTTGGAGCATCCGGCGTATAGCTCCGACATAGCATCTTCAGACTATCATTTGTTCCGATCGATGCAACATGGTTTGTCTGCTGCACGGTTCCAGACATGTGACGAAGTGCAAAAAAGGGGTGACGACTTCATCGTATCATACAACGAAGTATTCTTCATGGCTGGAATCCGTCAACTGCCCGACAGATGGCGGAAGGTGATAGATAATGACGGCGCATATTTTGATTCGTAAAGATATTTTTGTTGTCTCTCAAATTACATGTTACGTTGTCTTAAAACGCTTTAAAACTTATTTGTACACGTGATATACAATAATAGAACCCCATTAGAACATGATAATACCTACAAGTACAAAAGCATGAGATGATAACATTTGTGTTGCATGCTGCTTATGTTTTTGTACGTATTATCCCTGTTATCATATATCTATAAAATCCTTTTTGACCTGTTACAACAGAAATCAGAGTTCGATGAGGTTTCAGGTAATCAGTGAGTTGCAGTCCAAGTCTGTGAGCCATGAACTTTGAATTACGCAGACCATGGCATGATAGCTGAGGGTACACAGAGCGAGGACTCAAGAATTGAGAACCTCGACATAGAAGCAGTAGAGATCACACGTGCAGGCTACATTTCCTCATTCTGCCCATTCATCTGGGCAGAATCTCAGTGTAAAGTATATGCATAATTATCTTTGACTTCTTCAATCTAAAATTCTGCAGGATCACGGCCGATAGCTTGCACGCCACTGTTCTCTAGACCTGTAAAGGAAAATCATGATCCACATTCTTGACCATACTCGATTCTTAATTTATATCAGCTGAGGATCAGATGCTGGTCTAAAACAACCTACTTTGTTAGTAGATTCCGAGTTTCTGTATTTGTGGAGACAAAGACGTTTCTGCTTTAGGAACTGACCCACATAAAAGCAATATCAGAAGCGATTGGAAAGGATTTGTTGAGTTACCCCCAGTTGTTCACTCTCGAGTTGTCTATTTTCCCAGACACATGAAGAAATAGTACCTCCAACTTGTTAGCAAAACTTCTTCAGCCCAATTTTATCACAACTAAAAGCAAAAGTGGAAAAGTTAGAACTATAATTGATTTCTCTTCTATGATTAACTTCCTTTGCAGATATACGCAAGATGATCGTACCTTACTGCAGACAGTAGAGTGTTTCTTAAATAATGTGGCGAGGTCTCTTCACAATCCCTTTCCACTTTGAGAAGACCTGGCAACGCAGAACGCAACAGAGTTACTTGATGAATGTCATCCACTTCCAGCAGAGCAAGAAGAGCTTCTTTGTTTCCAGTAGAACTGTTCTGTAGTTCGATGTATAACCTAAATTAAAAGAAACCACAATAAGAACAGGGATTTTTTTTTCAAACTACTGCTAAATATTTGAAATTAGCAGCTGGCGTTTTTTTTTTAAATTTTTTTTTTCGTTTTACGCTTAACAATTGTCATGAGCATCTGGGGTTCAAAGGGGTAGTCAAAAATCCGTAATTTAGAGCTACTGGTTCCAAGAAATGAAGAGAATAAACACACAACATCCGTGTCTTTCCTCGAAATGCAAACCCAAACACAGGAGTACGAGGAGTTAGAAGTCGGCTCTCTGTTCTACTAGCCCTGCCGTCCCGATGGCGCAGTGGTGTAAGCGCTGTCTTCTAACAGTCCAAGTGGGGCCCGAGTTCGAGTCCCGGATGAGGCATGAGCAGTGTGTTTATCTTACGGCACGAGTCCTCTTCCTTCCCTGGAACGAGTGACCCCAAGTACAGTGCCTAGAAGAATTAGTGTGACGTGCTCCGTAAGATGTCCTTCACGGTTTTGTGACCAATCGTCATGAAATGACAGAGGGCGCTGGCATCGGAAGTTACGTTAGGATGCTTCATCGGCTTCATGCTATTCAATGGTGGGAAGTTTGTTTGCCAAGGATTTGCTGTCTTACGAAACTTCAAATTTTCACAAAACAAAGGTTAGTGGAGGGAAATCTTCTTGGCAGTATCTGCTAATTCGTTGTAGCTCGATCATAACAGTAATACACTAGGTTTTCGAGCCCTGGTCCAGCGTGCTATCTAGACTGCGCTTTTTTGCGTTAATACCGGGATATTAAATAATGTTTTTTTAACTGCCGGTATGCTCACTTCCATTTTTGTTAACTACTGGTATGCCATACCGGCCCACTTCGAACACTACATTTTTCATTCAAGTGGCATTTAAAAAGTTACTGGATATTGAATATTGCTTCTCATAGGGATAACATGGTGATGGTGGTGTATATAATAATTATCATACATTGTATATATATATCCATATGTTCTGCATATACATAATCGGGGGCCTCGAAAAGTATGACGGCCCAAGGCCCCCAAAAGCGTTAAGACGGCACTGACCTCATGCTGTCATCTGATGATGAAACCCATCGTAAGATGACTAAATGCTAATGCGCATGAATTACTGCTGGAAAGCAGTCATAACAATGCTGGCCATTACGTAGTGTTCCCTTGGCTGTATATCACACTTTATGACATTTAAAAGGATAACGACTAATTAGTTTTTCCAATTTTTAAGTGGGGGGGCACATGCCCTACTGTGCCTTCCCCACGTTACGCCTGTGTGTATGCTACATTAATAATTTCCTTTTTTTAAAGGGTAAAAATAGTTTACAGGAACTGCATAGAATTATCCCATTTAGACATACTCCATGAACACCCACTTCTTAATTTTTACCTTATTAAACTTTTTACTTAAGGTGCAAAAGAATTTTCCTCTCTTCACTGCAAACCCATTTGAATAGCATATTTAATCACATAATTATTATAAGGTGAAGAAAAGTAAAGAAAAATGTTATAATTATTTTTCTTTAAAAGAATGTCATCATATACATCCAGTTTTTGTATATTTACTTCTGTCCAGTTGATTCATTTTGTTTATCGTATCACAGGCAAAATTTTTTTAGGAATGATTTTTATAAATGGATTACAGTTGGTATATTATTAGAAAATAGACCAATTTTAAAAAATAGTGATCGCATTTGTTGTATTATTCTGTTTTTAACTCATTAAAAAGGCTTCTTTTCAAAGCCACACTCTGCAACTAAATGGAAAATTTTTATTTTGATCCCATGTTCTTACCAAGAAATTTAGTCACTCATTGCTGAAAAATGAAGTACATTATTAAATAAGTTATAAAGTTTTTAGGTTACTGAATTTCAAGACCTAATTGGATTATTGGAATGCAAATTATAAAGCCGATGTCTCATTGAAAAAATATTTCCCTCTTTTTTTTCCGGTAAGGTTTTGAGGGGCAAAACATTTTCTTTTTTTTTAATTTTTACTTTATACTGTAAGTTGATGTTTTAGTGATTGTAAACTGCATATTGGTCTCCAGTGTTTTTGCATAATGTAACCCATGTATGACTCTAAAACTTCCGAAATATCTAACATTAATGTTGACGTTAGCACAATGCAAAGCTTAACTTAAACTACGATACCCTTATTAATAAATCTTGAGCACCCAGTTCGTTCTTTTTTTTTTGGGGGGGGGGGGGGGTGAAAGAGGTGTGTCGATTATTTCGTATATACTTAAGTTATCTGCATATAAAATATCGTTCAAGGAGTACACATAATACTGACGAGCTGGGTGTGTGTCATAGAAAGATGTGCGTTTTCGTCGTCCTTCCTCCCTGAAAAACGACGTGACATCCGATCGCAACGCCATCTACTGCTTTCATGATTGCGGGCAGCAAGTTTTTCTGCGAGCACGATACACTAATTCTTCTAGGCACTGTACCCCAAGTTAGTGATGGACGACTGCTTATAGTCCTTAGTTTTGCTCACAGTCGTGGTTAAACCTCCTTGAATAAATTAATTACAGCTACTAGACCACTAGGGGGCACTAATAGAAGGCATTATTCTCACAATAAATATAAAAATTTACTTGTTTCAAACTAAGTATTCCAGTATATTGTAACGTATATATGTCATGATATCAAACGCTCGTGCACCTCTACATGCTTCGCATGAATCAAAACACAGCTACCTAAAATTAATCAATCGTATTTCAGCAAAACCACTGAAATAGCATCATAGGAAAGATGTAGTTTCACCCCAGAGGCGCAGTGGTCTAAGAGCTGGCATCTGAATATTCATCCGAATTGGTGGTGGGTTCGAATCCCGAGCGAAACATAGATGGCGTGTTGGTCTTACGGCACTGACTCTCTAACTTGCTTGGAACTAGCGGTCCTAAATCGGAGACGGGCAAATTAATATATCCCATTGAGTTGCTCACTTATGTCGTTGCCCCCCCCCAATGCAATAGGGTCAAAATTGTGAGACACGGGCCTGTATGATACTGTACATATAGGATTTGATATATTAACTATGAATACTGTAATTCTCAATCACACGATTTTATGAGATTTACATGTAGAAACACTAGCTGTTTTAGTGAGCAAGCCTAGCATACTGAATCTACTGCGCATATATAAAGTATACAGTATATACCAGTGATCTCAAACTGAGACCCTTAGAAGGGCCACTCTCCAGTTTTGAAGGAACTTAGGGGGCCGCATGAATATTAATAAATTTCCTATGAATTAATATGAACTTTACAAAACTACACCAATGGCTTGGCACTAGAGTTCAATATTATTTCAAATAATCGGTAAATAGTAGAAACAAATGCTTCATCAATCACTGTAAACAATCACTTTTATGTAACAATTATTTTCACTTAAGGTGGACGTCTAGTGATTTTGCTTCCTATACTTCCAATGGGCAAACTTCTGTACCAATTTCCTTCACAATTATTGTTCCCAAGGATGAAAATTTGAACATCGATTAAAATAACTTCATATTATAACTTGGAATACTTAATACAGTGTATTTCCTAAAACATAACCATCATTTTATAAAAAATCAATAATTTTTCATTTGGTGGTGTTGGAACCAGAAAAAGATGGTGCGACCTGTACTTTGATGACGTCAGTAGACAAACAAATGTTGGATTTCATAATTATGGTTGTGTTTCAGAAAATATTAAGTATTCCAAGTTATAATATGAAGTTATTTCAATCGATGTTCAAATTTTCATCCTTGGAAACGCATTAATTGTAAAGAAAATGTGTACAGAAGTTTGCCCATTGGAAGTATAGGAAGCAAAACTCTGTTAGATTGCAGCTGTTGAATTTTTTTTTTTTCAGAAAAGCATCACACTAAAAGTCTATTAATTCAAGCTGAAGTTCTTCAGGTGCGTTATCAGCATTATAGGAAACTGGAGACTTGAATATATTGAAAATATGCATTTTGCTTAATACAGTTATGTTCTTCGTAAATAAACTTGTTACTTATAAAGAAGATGGCTTTCCTAAACATTACTACGTTTATATTACATTTAATATGTCATAATACGCTATGGATGAAGTTCGAAAGTATGCGGGAGTAACATGGAGGAGACTGGCACAAGACAGTCCGCTGTGGAAGAGGCTTGGAGAGACCTTCGTCCAGCAGTGGATTGATAATGGTTGACAATGATGATGATGATGATGAATACACTTGAAAAAAGGGGGATTTTTTTTTTTTTTTTTTTTTGTAATAATTCATGAGGGCCGCAAAACAGTTGTCGCAGGGCAGCGTGCTTGAGACCACTTGTATATACTGCATAAAGATACACACACACACACACACACACACACACACACACACACTATAAATAAATTTTGGAACACCTCAATAGTCCATAGTAAATTGGCTTGTGTCACTAAAAAGAGATGTTAAAATTGAATTGCACAAATAAATTTTTTTAATTATTTGTACACAGATCACAACCTGGTGGATATATGGAAAACTTTGGTCATAGTAAACTCACCCCAATATAAAATAAAATTCCTTCAACAGATTTAAAAACTGGATGTCGTGTGTATACGTATAGTAATATAATCATAATACATATGTGTGATGTAATAAATGGTATAACAAACTAAAGGATAATGTGAGCAAATCAGTACATATAAACGTACACTTCTAAAAAGTCGTTATAAAAATGTTTAAATGAAGGAAGGCTTTAATAGCTTAATTTGATTAAAAACGGTAATCGCTGCCATTACCTGGTTTTTCCTTCTTGCGACTCCGTGAATCCGAGTAACCAAGGACCCGGGTCAGGTTTTTCTTTTCGTGATGAGTCACCATTACATGTTACTGGTTGACCAGCACAATTGATGTCCACTACAGCCACGGATCTTTGAGAGCTGAAATGTAGATAAGCCAAGTTAAACTAATGAAAGTGACGAAGAGTATTCGAATAAATAACAGCTTTCAAAAAAACAACGTTTGTACACCCATTGTCATAAAAATCCGCGGTCGGACGCTGTACTAACGCTGAAAGGAATGTGTACCGTATGTCCGCAGGAAATCGTCCTGCTGCTGTGATATATATTCACTTCTGTCCTAGGTATGCACCACCTCACTACTAAAATCTCATTTCAATCTAACGCCTCCTTCTTGGTGAGCGGATTTTTATGACAATGAGTGTATTCAACATAATAGAGGCATTAGACACAAGGTGGTAGCACTGGTAAAACTGAGTATAACATTACATCTGTCTTGTGGAAATCGAAGTGGTAAAATAGCAAACTCTGAGAAAGCACACAAAGAAATTGTGGACGTTTTCGCATTAATGTCTTTTTAGTATGTGCATGTATACTGAAGAGCAATTGAATTAGAGATACATGTCTAGTAACGTGTAGCACCACCTTTCGTCCTCATGACAGCGGCGATTCGTCTCGGCATGGACTCGACAAGACACCGGAAGCGTTGGGAAAGCATACGAATCCACGACCCCCGAACAAGCTCCCACAGTTCACGAAGATTTGATGGAGGGGGTCAGAGTCTCGAACATCTCTCTCGATAGCATCCCAGATGTGCTCGATGGGATTGAGGTCAGGTGACCTAGCTGCCCAAGGAAGCGAGGTCACGTCGGTGGAGTGTTCATCCAACCATTCCGATACAATTCAGGAGCGATGGCACGGTACATTGTCTTGTTGCAGGATGAGGTCCCAAGTGGGATGTTGAAGACGCACAAACGGGAGCAAATGGTTGTCCAGGATATCCCGGTAACGTTGACCTGTGAGGGACGATGTCACACGCACCATGGGTCCCATTTCAGTCCACGTAAACAGTCCCCAGACGAGAATGCCACCCCCACCAGCTTGAAGAGTATCCTGCTGTCAAGAAGGATCCATCGCTTCATGTGGTTTACGCCGTACTCGTATCCTGCCATCCGCATGTACCAACGTGAATCTCGAGTCATGAGTCCAGGCAACATTTTTCCACATGTATAGGGGTCCAGTGGCGATGTTCCCGCGTCCGTACTAATCTTTGCACCCTGTGATGTGCGGTCAGCAGCGGTACCCTAGTGGGACGATGGCTTCTGTACCCCATAGCGAGGAGATGGTTCTGGATGGTGTGGCTGCTTACACATTTTTGTGCACCAGCGTTAAATTGCCTAGTGATTTCTTGCACTGTGTCCCGTCTATCCGCTGTTACAATGCGAGCTAGCCGACGATGACCCCGCTCATCCACACGCTGTTGTGCACGACAGTTGGCCCTTGCAAGGATGGTTTTACCGGATTCGATGTACTCACGGTGCGCCCGTGACATAGTGGCTCGTGAAAATCTCAGTGCCTGCACGACTTCCGAGATGTAATGACCCATTCGTCGGGCCCCGACAATTTGCCCACGATCAAATGCGCTTAGATCCTTCGTGTTACCCATACTGCGTTCGACTCTTACCTATTCCCGTCGCATCACTCTTTATATTGTCAGATCGCTGCATGCGTCATGTCGTTTCCGTTTACAGGGCCGCCCACAGCGCTACATTTGCGTAACGCCAGCTGTCTCTAATTCAATTGCTCTTCAGTGTATGTTTGAGTGATATGCTAAGGATGTCGGAAACAATTTCAGTCACGTGCACCTGCCTACCATTAATATTTGGACACTCCTCTATTGGTAAAGAATTCTGTCATACGCAACGCCACTTCACAGACTCAACTATAAATATGCTCTTAGCATAGCACAGCTAGTGATGTTGAGTCCCGATGCAGAATCATGCAGTGGGCCCGTTGTGCTGTAGAAATACCCTACAGTTATGTCATATATGCCTAGGCGTATTACCACGGATTTCATTTTACATATGGCATTTTCTTACATACTACACCGGTAGCACATCATGCAATCGGATGCATAAATAGCAGAATATAAGGTTGTCTACTCACCAATCTTTAGATCAGTACTAAAGGAAAGATCTCGTTTTTTCAACACTGAACGACACAGAGTTAAACCTGTATTTGTTATTAGTAAAGCAGCCGGAAACCCACTGACTATGGAGCCGCCTAAGATTTACGACGGTATGCGAATGTTTGACAGGTCAGAGCGTGAGAGCGAAGCATCGTTTCCCACAGTCGGCAAGATTACAAGCGCGGCATCGTGCATAGGAAGTTTTATCGTAGATTACGGCTCAAACGAGGGAAACACAAGGCAGGAAAAGTATACATTCCCAAGAGTTATTATCGTAATAAGAAAAGCAGTTTCAACCTGACGAATAGACAGTGTTCAATTAGAGCAATAGTGTATGATAATTATATTACCATTGTCATCCATTGACTTAGTTTGGGAAGAATTTTGTGTTCACCTTTAAGAACGTCGTACAAGTTTTTCTGCAACAAGTCAGAAATGGTAAGTTCATTATCCCATATTATCATCGTTTTTCAATCCTACCATTCATCATTTCCGTAACTTATCGTTATCCGGCAATGGGCCTCTGAAGGTCCACTGCCGGGAGGAGCTGGGTCTTAGTGCAAATGTACCACCTCGCTCTGGCTCGTAGTCCTAGGATGAGGCAACAGAACAACTGTGATTGCAAGATTCATCAATCGACAGATTTTACTGATTTGCAGTGCTGATTGATTATAGGGTTCCACATGAGCAATCATTCCGTGCGTGACATTTCAGCCGTGTTGAAGATCCCTAGCCACCCCTGTGGCACAGTGGTCTAAACAATGGTTTATGACCATTCGTCCGTGAAGGGTGCGGGTTCGAATCCCGGTGCGGCATGGATGTTGTATTTGTCTTACGTCACTGGCTCTCTGCCTTCCCTGGAACCAATGGCCCTAAATTAAGGACGGGCGATTGCTTATAGTCCACTGAGTTGCTCACAGTGGTAGTTAAACATTCAATCGAAAAAAAAAATTGATCCAAGGAACGACCCAATAAACATCCGATGCAAACAACAAAACGTAACAGAAGATTTTTGCAATGGACTATTCTTTCAGCAAGATAATCAGCATTGTCTCAAATCATCATGCAAACCCTATGTGGGACTATTGGGAGTGAAGTTAGCTCCAGTATATTGCGCGGGACGTTGCACGACATGAGCTACCACGGTACAGCAGTAATCCACAAGTCGCTAATCATTGTATCAAATCACACAAACTCTGTGCGAGACTATTGGGATTGATGGTAGCATCAGTACATTGTGCAGTACGTTGCACGACATTGGTTACGACGGTCGAACAGCCATCTACAAGTAGTTAATCATTGTGTCAAATCATGCAAACCCTATGTGAGACTATTGCGACTGATGTTAGCATTAGTGCAGTGCAAAGGACGATGAACATGGGTTACCATGATCGAGCACCCATCCGCAAGTCGCTAATCATTGTCTCAAATCACGCAAACCCTATGTGAGACTACTGGGGCTGATGTTAGCACCAGTACAGTGCAAAGGATGATGCACTTCATGAGTGACCATGGTCGAGCACCCATCCTTAAGTCGCTAATCATTGTCTCAAATCACACAAACCCTATGTGGCACTATTGGGATTTAAGTTAGCACCAGTACAATGCGAAGGACGATGCAAGACATGGGTTCCCACTGTCAAGCAGACATACATAAGCTGCTGATCAGTTCGAGTAATGTCACACGCCGACTAGCGTGGTGAATGGAAAGTCTATCTTGGACTGTAGACCAATGGAAAACTGTGCTTTGAATTAATGAGTCACGGTACACTGTTTAGCAGACTGACGGTGGTTCCTTGGTGTGAAGGATGCCTGAAGAAAGATACCTTCCGGGATGTATCGTCCAGACAATGAAGTTTCTTGAAGGCACATGTCGTATGGATTTGTTTTTCGGAGTTCTGCTTGGGCCCATTAGTTGCTTTGGGCAAAACCACGAATGCTGAGATCTACCTTAACATCCTGTACAATTATTCACCACCAACGTTGTGGCAGTACTTTGGGAAGGCTCATTCTATATCTGCAGAAAAACGCACCATGTCACGCTGCTCGAGTTGTTACAGATGGGTTTAAGAACATGAACGTCGAAAAGTTTGACTGGGTAATGAGAATCCTGACCTGAATCCTTTAGAGAATCTCTGGGATGAATTGAGTCATTAGGTGTGTGGAAGAAGAGATCGCTCAACAAAGCTGAACTGGTCACTGCTTTAAAGGCTGAATGGCTGAACATATTAGCAAAAAACACTGGTGGAGAGTATTCACGGAGACTACTGGCCATCATAACAGCCAAACATTTCAGCACACAATATTATATTCTCTGTAAATAAAGATTATTTGTTAACACGTAGGGTTTCGTGGCAATGTAGTTAACATGTGAGCCAAGAGTTAACATGCAAGGAACAGTACAGCACGAGATGTCCTTGAGAATGGCCACGAAAAAATGTGTGCCGAAACGGGCGTCGGAAACTCGGGATCTGGATTCCTCGGTGGGGACTGTTTTGCATATCGTTCTCAGTCGAATTTGACGTTGCAATAATGGTTTTTATTTCGTTTATTATTTCGATTTTATTATTTCATTGGATTAATTTTCTTTCAAGTTCTATCTTGAAGACAGGGTTTTTGCGTTTTCGTTAAAAGATATTTTATGGGTTTTAACTATCATAAATATTTCATTGTTGCCTACGAGGGGAACTTTCATTTATGGAACTTCGACTACGCAGTTTTATGTTCTTGAGTGTCTACCAGGGACAACTAATCAGAAGGAGACTGCTAACCAAGAGGTGACAATGCTATTATTTTAACCTTCTCATTCTTCCTTTTTAAGAATTAATTTATGTGTTGTAAGTTCATATTGTAAATAAATATACCATTCACCCTCAATATGGCACCACCAGATTGCATATGAAGTTAAGGAGTCCAGGTATTGGTTTTCAACGAACTTGCATAAAAAAACGTGAAGAACAGAAAAAAACGACAGGACGTCTATAATATCCTGCTAAGAACTCAATATAATATGCCACGTAGTAACGTTCAATAGTTAAATATAACGTTTTGAACCGATATTAGATGAATTACGTATGACGTCACGATTGTAATTTCACTCCTCATAGCAAATGATATTGCAGTCATATTTGAGGCTTTCCTTTCAACTTAAGTATATATTTTCCCTTTTGCAGTTTTAAAACAGGCCTTCCCTTCACTGGGGCCTGCGCGAAGTGATAGTTATGCTTCTAAATAGGCAACAGGAACCAACGATTAATGTAAGGAAGAAGCCAATGATTAATATCACAGCACAGAGAAAGAGCAAATGGAGAGGAGAAGGTGATATATTGTGCAAGTCTGAATATAAATATATAAATAGCAGTGTTCGCTGCGAAACTGCTATGAAAACAATGAAAGAGACTAATGAAATAGGCACTCTGATGGACGTTATCTAAGAAATCGTAACTCGTTTGGCGGAAGTGGATATGAACCCATTTCTTTGTCCCTTGGCAATGTCAAGAGCAAGAGATGGTTATCCCTAAGAAAGCCAACCGGTTCATGTTTTCCCATGCTCTTCTCTTAATTTGTGCTCCACTGATATGCTGCCCAAGAACGAAGAAAAGAAAGAACTATTCAGACGAATTCGATTAATCTCTAAAAATGATGTTTCATCACCAGTTGTTGGAAGTAAAAAAGATTTCGATTAGACGATTCACAAACCCGTAACAAACAATTCATGGGTTGACTTAGCAGGATATAACAAGAGACAGGAAGTCCTATCAACACTGCTTACGAAAAGAAAAAAAAATAAAGTGTGTAAAGTAGAATTCAACGGTGATAAACAACTTTCTTTTCTGATGTGATGCAATACATAGACAGTAAGAAGAAAATGTTGTAATATTTCCTTGAGCATACATGGTCGCCACATTTATCATTCGTCTTGAATAGCACGCCAGCGACATTTTCATAGGAAATGTGTAACATGCAATGTCGTCAACCTCAGTATTTAAAAATCTGCTAAAAAAGCTTTTTTCCTCATAGGAAAACTGTTTCAGGAACATTTCATTGTGCTGAAAATTGCACAACCCTAAGATACGTCTACTTACTTTAGTACAAATGCTTACGTAAGTATAAAGAAATTTTCGTATAGGCATTTTATACACAAGCTTTCTTCTGTAAGTGCTTTCTCTAAAAACTTAGGAATTTTCTTTAGAATTCCAAAAATAGTCATGTGAATCAAACGAAGTACAGGAATTCTGCCTTTGATGCACGATTAAAACAAGCAAGAGAAAATAAAGTGTTTATTAAAAGTTAAAAAAATTAAAAACACCATGATATCGTTCTTTTGAAGCCTCCGGTAGGTCTTTCTTTTTAGCTTCACTTGACTTGATTTCTCTATTTCCAAACGTTCCTCTTCCTTCAGTACATAATCTCATTGAATCACAACTTTCCCTTTTAAGGTTAGCTACACCCGAAGAAATTGATTTTATTCTGCAGGCCCTCCGTTTGATCAACAATCGTTCCTTCTTTAGGTTTAATGGACAAGTGTATCGTCAACCAGAAGGTCCTCCAATGAGGTCCCCACTCTCACCCCTATTAGATGAGATAATCCTTCAGGACATTGAATCCCGTGCCCTCCTCAACCCCATTGTGCGGCCCCTTCTGTACCTAACTTATTTTGATGATGTCCTCATTTTTTGGCCAGTGTCCATTGAGAAACTTAATCACTTTTCAGATACTATGTCTTCTTTCTATCCTACTATCAAATTCTCAATTGAAATTGAAGTTGATTTTTCTCTTCCTTCGATTTTCTTCTGGAGAGGGACCCCTTCTCCAACACTTTGCAGTATTCTGTTTACAGAAAACCATCTTTTACCCCTAATTTGATACCGTACTCTTCAGCCCATCACATCAACCGCAAACTGGCTTCCATCAACTTCCTTGGCCGCCGAGCCATTTCCCATTCTTCTACGTTTCATCAACGCAGGACTGGGTTGCAGAGGATTTATAATCTTGCTCTTGCACATGGCTATGCTAAAACACATGTTGATAGCATTTTGGGGAGGGTTCAAAGATGGGCATTCACAACACAAACAAGTGCGAGTCACCGCACCAAATTCGTTGGAGCCATGGATTACATACCACAATGTGTTCATATCCTGAAAAATGTGTGCCACCGCTATAAGTTTTCGTTTGGCACTGGAACTCAGAACATCCTCGCTAGGGTTAAAAAAGATCGAGATGGTGTTGATATGTTAGACAAGTATGGAGTGTATTGCGTTCCCTTTAAAGCGAAAAAGAAGGACGATAACGACTGTATTTATATTGGTACGACCTCAAGAAGATTAAAAACTAGACTATCTAAACATAAGTACAGTGTGAAAATTTGCTTACAGTCTACAGCCGTCTCTCGTTTGGTCAATAAAGGCTCACACTATCCTATTTGGAGCGAGTCTTCCATCTTTGCGGTTCCACCCTCCAGTACTTCATTGCTACTTACTGAAAGTATGTATATTTTTCATAACTTTAATATTTGTTGTAATGATGAACTTTCTGCCATCTTACATCAACCGTGGAGATTATTGTTTAACAATAAAAGTTGTAACGTATACTCTAGATTCCGTTTCCTTTTGATTTTACTATTTCTTGTTATTTTAATTTCCTATGCAAATTATCTTCTCACTTAACGAGATGTTATTTCTCCCGCTGAATTATATGTGGCAACGAGTGTAAGTCATGACGTGGTGGTATGCAGTATATATAGGCGCGTTCAACTATACCAAGGAGCTTCATTATATGTGATAGGTTCTTCCATTATTATTGTTATGTGATTTATCTTCGATAGTACGAAATATCAGTAGTTGTGTTTTGTTGGAGTGTGTTTGAGTAATACCAGGAGTTCCCCAATAAAAGGTTAAAAGTGAGTACGTTTTCTTAGTTCATATTATTGTCAGACCTCTGTCTGACCGTTAAGTCTACTTCATTGTGTGTCTACGTTAAGTCCAGGGTATATTGTGTTTACCGCTCTAATAAGGAGCCTTCAAGGTACTAATGTACTAAAACCGAAGTTATAGTACTGATATTCAAGATAATGAGGAACGCTGAGTAAAAAGAAGTTCCATATTCAATGAACTTATTGCACGTGCGTGTCTAACGTAAACAAACTCTAGCACTTTGAAGATTAGGCACACTTTAGCTACGTCAAGTAACCTTCCAATAACCCTAACGTGACTTAACGTAAGCTTCCCTGCACTACATGTCCAGCGGAGGACTTTATTCATTATAAAGTCATTGAACTTTAAGTTATGTATACATGTAGCCTTAATATGATAGTGATTTTCCTCTGTTATCTGGTATTTCTTCGGATTAAGTGGCAACAAACTGTCTTTTTTTGTTCCTGTATTTAACTGTCGGATTCCGAGAACTCGGGTCTTTCCATCTGAAGATGTGGCTGTAGCAGCCACGAAAGATATCATGGTGTTTTTAATTTTTTTAACTTTTAATAAACACTTTATTTTCTCCTGCTTGTTTTAATCGTGCATCAAAGGCAGAATTCTCGTACTTCGCATGACACACATAAAAAGATTTTGAATTCTGAGTCCATTGTGATATAAAAAACCAGAGGATTTAATTGCAATGAACAAGCACCACTTGAATTGCCGTTTGCCTGGCGATACATAATAACAAAAGAAAAAGAAACTGAAGAAAAGCACATAAGAACTAAATTTATTGAAAATGTCTCATCCAACAACGATGAATAATGAAATTACATAAAAAGAACACCAGATGGTGCAAGAATAGCAAATGTCGTAAATCACATGATTGACCTACGCACGGATACAAGACCAATGAGCGATGAGTCTACTGGTGACAAGGAGGTAATCAGTACAATAAAAGCATATGGATGTCTCTTACAACCTACCGCTGAAGATGGGCACAGTGTAACCTGAAACATGTCCGGGCGAGCGAGGAGGGACTTGTTGACTTTTTAAATCTTTTAATCTTGATACTTCATAATAGCTTGGCATAGAACAGCGGAGTGTCTCGGTTGCTGAAATTCTGGCTGCGTCGACGTAATCTAGTCTTAACAATAGTTTCAAAATTATTTTAGCTCATCACCCCTTTCTTTTAGAATTGTGCTGATGTTCGTGTTTGTGTTGAACTTTGAACGTGGAATACCTTTAATGATGTGGTACAACAGTGGACACCGGACAAGAGGCATAATTCATTGCAATCTAAGGGGACCGAAGCCGGAGTAAGAATTGTGCTGATGTTCGTGTTTATGTTGAACTTTGAAGGTGGAATACCTTTTAATGATGTGGTACAACAGTGGACACCGGACAAGAAGCATGATTGCAAACCAGAGGGACTGAAGCCAGAGTAAGGTGAGCGCAATATGTGTTGCTCCATATACTTCATTGCAATTCAAGGGGACCGAAGCCGGAGTAAGAGTTGTGCTGATGTTCGTGTTTATGTTGCACTTTGAACGTGGAATACCTTTAATGATGTGGTACAACAGTGGACACCGGACAAGAAGCATGATTGCAAACCAGAGGGACTGAAGCCGGAGTAAGGTGGGCGCAATATGTGTTGCTCCATATACTTCATTGCAATCCAAGAGGACCGAAGCCGGAGTAAGAATTGTGCTGATGTTCGTGTTTATGTTGAACTTTGAACGTGGAATACCTTTAACGATGTGGTACAACAGTGGACACCGGACAAGAAGCATGATTGCAAACCAGAGGGACTGAAGCCGGAGTAAGGTGAGCGCAATATGTGTTGCTCCATATACTTCATTGCAATCCAAGAGGACCGAAGCCGGAGTAAGAATTGTGCTGATGTTCGTGTTTATGTTGAACTTTGAACGTGGAATACCTTTAATGATGTGGTACAACAGTGGACACCGGACAAGAAGCATGATTGCAAACCAGAGGGACTGAAGCCGGAGTAAGGTGGGCGCAATATGTGTTGCTCCATATACTTCATTGCAATCCTAGGGAACCGAAGCCGGAGTAATAATTGTGCTGATGTTCGTGTTTATGTTGAACTTTGAACGTGGAATACCTTTAATGATGTGGTACAACAGTGGACACCGGACAAGAAGCATGCTTGCAAACCAGAGGGACTGAAGCCGGAATAAGGTGAGCGCAATATGTGTTGCTCCATATACTTCATTGCAATTCAAGAGGACCGAAGCCGGAGTAAGAATTGTGCTGATGTTCGTGTTTATGTTGAACTTTGAACGTGGAATACCTTTAATGATATGGTACAACAGTGGACACCGGACAAGAAGCATGATTGCAAACCAGAGGAACTGAAGCTGGAGTAAGGTGAGCGCAATATGTGTTGCTCCATATACTTCATTGCAATTCAAGAGGACCGAAGCCGGAGTAAGAATTGTGCTGATGTTCGTGTTTATGTTGAACTTTGAACGTGGAATACCTTTAATGATGTGGTACAACAGTGGACACCGGACAAGAAGCATGATTGCAAACCAGAGGGACTGAAGCCGGAGTAAGGTGAGCGCAATATGTGTTGCTCCATATACTTCATTGCAATTCAAGGGGACCGAAGCCGGAGTAAGAATTGTGCTGATGTTCGTGTTTATGTTGAACTTTGAACGTGGAATACCTTTAATGATGTGGTACAACAGTGGACACCGGACAAAAAGCATGATTGCAAACCAGAGGGACTGAAGCCGGAGTAAGGTGAGCGCAATATGTGTTGCTCCATATACTTCATTGCAATTCAAGAGGACCGAAGCCGGAGTAAGAATTGTGCTGATGTTCGTGTTTATGTTGAACTTTGAACGTGGAATACCTTTAATGATGTGGTACAACAGTGGACACCGGACAAGAAGCATGATTGCAAACCAGAGGGACTGAAGCCGGAGTAAGGTGAGCGCAATATGTGTTGCTCCATATACTTCATTGCTGATCTTTAGGTCTCACTGGATATAACCTATATGAGCTTTCAACATTTCAATGTAAATATACCGTACATGTAGAAATATTCCTAAATTCAGGTATAAATATTCCATTATCATTGAAGTCAACTTGTCTTTTTCTGAGCTCATGTACTACAACGTGTGTAGCAGTACTATAGAGGACTTTGTCCTAATATACATTTTGTTGTACTTCGTTTGATCTACAGCACGAATATTTTATTGCATTTGTCATGTGGATCACCTAGAAGTGTTCATCTGTTCTGCATTCCAGCTGAGAAGACGGTTGCATAGTGAAACCGACTCAAACCGAATGCAGGCGATAAATAGGTGGACATCAGGGCTTCCCAAAAGTGTATCACAATCGACGAACATGGGTAAATGTGGTGATCTGAGTGACACTGATCGTGGACGCATTGTTAGCGCAAGACAGATATGGTTATTCTATCGCCGAAATGGTAAGAACTCTAGAGTTTTCTAGAGCAACCATAATAAGGGTGTGCCGAGAGTATACCATCGACGGACGTACCAGCGCCCAGAGAGTAAACGGTGGTCGACCACACGCCAGTGATGACCGGGGTCTACGTAGAATATCCAGGCTCATACAGACCGACCGCTTGGCAATTACTGCGCAAATCTCATCTAGGCTAAATGTCGGAGGCCCAATCAGAGTGAGCGAGCTGGCAGTATGGTGCACGTTGCAGACTCTTGGCTACGGGAGCCAACGGCCTACACGTGTACCACTGTTGACTGCTCGTAATCGGATATTACACCTGGCCTGGTGCCATGGACATCAAAACTGGACCTTCGTAGAGTGGTGCCGCATCGTGGGGTCAGATGAATCCGGTTTTCAGCTATACCGTGTTAACAGAAAGGTGCAGTTGTGGCGTTCACAGTCAGGTCGACTATGTTCAAGGCGGTGGTGGCTCTGTGATGGTTTAAAGAGCCTTCTCATGGGACACAGTTGGTCCCTTAGCCTGTCTAGAGAGGTCCTTAGCTGCTGCGCGCTACCAGCATGTGCTGGATGATCATCACACGCTTTCATGGCCATCGCTCATCCTGCAGCCGGAAGCAATATTCTCTTTCAGAAGGATATTGCTTCCTCACCGAGCCGCAACCATCCACGCATAGCTTGAGGAACACTCATTTGGGTTTGGAACCATCCAGTGGCTCCCAAAGTCGCCTGGATTTAAACCATGTGGATACTCCCTTGGATGCTGAGAAGCGGAACATTTGATCCATGGATCCTGGACGGACGTCTCTGACGGAGTTGTGGACAATGTTACAAAGGACATGGCTGGAAGTTACCTCCGGAAACCCGCCGGCATCTGGTGGAGTCGATGCCTCAGCGTGTACAGAAGGACTAACACGCTATTAGGTAGGTATCTCTAATGTTTTGTTAATTGAGTGTATATATACATACACATATGTGGTGTGTCTATATTATATTATATTATATACACAGTATTTGCCATTTTCTCGTAGGACTTCCGTCCACAGTGAGTAGAGTTTAGGTCCCAGCCTCCTACAGCGAGATCGCCTTTTCGTCAGAACACAGAAACGGAAGGAATGAAAGCAAGTCTAGCGACTTTGACAGAACAGTTTGTACTGAGATTAGAATACAGTAGATGGCGCCACCTTACAAGGGTTGTGGCGGAAATCTCAAGCCACGTTATGGATATTTATAAAATGTACGGCCAATATAAAAATAGAAGGAAAATTTTGAATTTAGACTAAAATTAAACTTTGGGAGATGGGTAGATGCATTTTGGAACAACAAAAAAAAATAATAATAAAAAACTGAGGTGTCAACGCTGCAGGTCGGCTAGCAAGCAGGAAGTTTGCATGACCTTCACACAAGCGCCATTGAATGAACGCCAGGCAGACAGGAATCAAGCCACTGCCACACCATACAAGTACGATGTTGCACACAGAGGTGTGAGAGAATTTCAGGGGTGGGGGGGCATAGGAAACGACACCCATTTAACCAGTGGGTCTAGTCTGGGGGCCGTCACTTAACGTGCTCGTCCGATATTCAGCGATTGTTAGTAAATCACACCATCTCTGAAAGATCAGCACAGGTTCGAACCTGAGGACCTTGCATTGAGAGTCTGACTCGCTAACCACTAAGCCATCCGCTGCTCTATTATATTATATTATATGAGGTTTGTACCGAAAGTAATGCAAAACTGGCCATAACTGTTTTATTAACTGACAGAGGTCGTTCAAATTGTACACGTTGGTAGAGTAACTCTTTATCTATACAAAGGTACTACTCAACATAGTCTCCATCACAAGCGATGCATTTGCGCCATCGTTGAACCCAACTCTCGAATCGTCTTTTAAAAATTTCAGGTGTGGACTGTTGTACCCACTTCTTCACAGCCACTTTCACCTCATCTGTGTGATCATCAAATCGTTCTCACCCGGTGACTGCTCTCAATTGGACCGAACACGTGAAAGTCTGAGGGCGTCAGATCTGTGCTGTACAGTGAAAGGGAGACCACCGACCAGCCTAATTTGCTGATCGCCTGATTTGTTGTCAAAGATGTGTGTGGTCTCGCATTGCCATGATGAACGTGGATCCTTTTCAGATTCTTTCTCCGTCTCTTCTCCGTTATGGCTTCTTTAAGCTTCTTGAGTGACTCAATGTACCACTCGCTGGTCACGGTATGGCCACGTTCCAGAAAATCGAGAAGAATGACACCCCTGTCATCCCGAAAAACAGTCACAATGACTTTCTGTGCTGATCGCTATCTCTCGAACTTCTTAGGCCTTGGTGAAGAGGTGTGACGCTATTCCATGGATTGATTCTTCGTTTTCGGATCGTAAACATACGCCCGCGTTTCATCTCCTGTCACCAGATCGAAAAAAAAATGTGTTGATTGGCTTCAAACGCTTCCAGCAGATCAGAGCAGACTTCCATCCTTCTCTCCTTCAAATCGGGTGTCAACTTTCGAGGTACCCACTTTGCACACACTTTCCGATACCCTAAGTCTTCCACCATCTTCTGCATGGCATTGTGACCACAGTCCAGTTGTGCAACAAGCTCACGGATTGTAACTCATCTCTCCGCGCGAATCAATTCATCCGCATGCTGACGATTCGTGTCAGTGGTCGCAGATGATGGTCTGTCATTGCGTGGTTGGTCTCTAATGCTAGTTTCCTCTTCTTTAAACTTCTTCATCCATCTGTGCACATTGCTCTTCTCAATGGTGTCATCTCCGTAAACAACCTGTAGCCTTCTGTGGATGCCAGATAGCCTGCACCCTTCCTTCGTCAGGAACTCAATGACGGCACGTTGCTTCTGCATGGAATCCATTATTTATCTGCAATGAAGAAGAAGGGTTACTATAGAGGAGGAACTACTCTACCAACATGTGCAATTTGAACGATATCTGCCAGTTAATAAAAACGTTATGCCCACTTTCGCATTACTTTCTGTCCAACCATGGTATATTGCTCGACAAAACAAAATTAACGCCACATTCCAATGCTATCTCCTCTATCGGGCCAACTGCTTCGGATTCGGACTTCGGTATTACATCAAGCAGAACAAATACAGTTGGCTGGAAGTCGGGGCTCGTAGTCACAGTCATGATAAAATGGGCCTAAGAGAATCTTGAACAATCTGAACGGCATTCTTCTCTTGCAACATGCAAATAACCGCTCTTTCATTTTTGAATGTAAGCAGTTAATATCCCCTGAACATTTTCAGAAAAAAATGAGAGTTAAAAAGAAATAAACTGGTGCAAAATCTTCAATTCTTATTTTAATCAGATTGTAAGCATTGACTTTTGCGCACTCTGTTGAACTGAGCTCGGGGCAGACTGTCCCTCCCTAGTTATGCCTTTGCGCGAAAGTACCAAGAAAAGTAATAATTTACGGAGGTGATGCATGGTACGGAAGTTATTATGAGATAAATATTAACACAGCTCACCACAAATTTTGGAATTGCTTCGGATCGATACGGAGACCACCGTTTGCAGACAAATCTAAGTAAGTGAGATTTTTGGGTACAAGTGTGACGAGCTCCAAATCATGTAGAAAGTTGCAAGCAAGGTCCAACACCTGTGGAAATAAAATGTTGTTAATAACTTATTCAACAAAAGGCAATACAAAACGCAAAAGAACAAATTTGTACCTAAAATGAAGATGGATTAATTTACTCATTTTGTTTTTATTCAAATCGTTTAGAAAAACCTGAATTTGCTTCAGAGATGAAACGTCCTTGGGTACACAGGCTCTCAAACACTTAACAACTTCATTTCAACCAATTATTTGTTCGCAAACTTTGGTGATCAAAGCTCCAAATACTTTCACGTCAGACGAATTTGAGCATTATATGAGGCACTAAGCTCTGCTGAGATCAGAATTCTTTTTCCTCTTTTTAATTTTAACATGTATATTTTTAGCATGATAAAATAACCAGCTCAGAGGATTCTGTCATGCTCTTTGTTTTTTGTTTTTTTTTTGGGTGGAGGTTTAACGACTACCGTGAGCAATTCAATGGGCTATAAGCAGTCGGCCGTCCCTAATTTAGGGCCACTGGTTCCAGGAAAAGGAGAGAGTCAGTGCCGTAAGACAAACACAACATTCATGTCTCACCAGGATTCGAACCAGTACCCCCATTCTGACGAATGATCAGAAGCCATCGCTTAGACCACTGCGCCACTGGGGCAGCTCGTGCTTTTAAATGAATGACAAAATCGAAAATGGGCATCCGAAATGTGCGTTTTATGTCTTCTATTGAAAAATAAGAAGCCTGAGTCAGATATTTTGCGAAATTTCTTTCATACTCAGAGTTGGACTACATTATAAAATAACTGTCTCCTTTATATACGTATAGTGCTTTCAGTTCATGTATTCGACCTTGAATACATGTGCTCATGTCATCAACATCATCAGCACCCATTCTCAGTCCTCTGCTGGATGAAAGTCTCTCCAAGTCTCTTGCACAACTTTCTGTCTTGAACAATTCTCTTCCATATCATTCCGGTATGCTTCGAATTTCATCCACCCATCTCCCACATGGTCTTCTTCCTGGAGTTTTCCAAATCTTTGGTATCGACTCTAGTATTTCAGCCGTCCAACGGTGGTCAGTTCTTCTAGCAATATGTCCAGCCTATTGTCACTTGAGAGTCTTTACTTTGACCATGTGATCCATTCTTGTCATTTTCCTTGTCCATTTTTGAGTTCTTTTTCTTATTTTTCCTTAGTTACGCCAAGTACTGTATGCATCTTTGAGTTGTCTGCAGATTCTGAATGTCTTTTTTTAGTCAAGGTCCATGTCTTTGATCCATGAGTAAGAACGGGAAGGATTCATTGATTAACCCTTTAACCGCCTGGGACGATTTAACTCCGGGTTTACAAAATGGGCTGCGATAAACTCAAACGAATATTATAGCTGTCTAAAAAGTGGGCTGAGATAAACTCAAACGAATATGATAGCTGTCTAAGAAGTGGGCCGACTAGTGATGGAACGAGTGAACCCGAGCATCAGAAACCATTGCTTCCTTCGCTTAGGTTTGTTATTAAAAGTGGTCGTTTGGGCGCAGGTCCTTTCTGACTGATTTCCAGCTAAAAGGTGCTAAAACAATCGCGAAGAACCTGAGCAAAGAGAGATTTGAGTCACTTATTTGTAGTCAGTGGCACGATGTCCGTGTCAGGGGATGTCGTGCCACTGACATTGTTTTAGACATTCTACATCATGCGTTGGGCCATGGAACACAGAATAAAGGACTAGAAGGGAACTTCTACATCATGCCTTGAGCCATGGAACACAGAATAAAGAATGTAACCCTTCTACATCATTCCTTGGGCCATGGAACATAGAATAAAGGACTAGAAGGGAACATTTATTATCAAACACAAGATTATAGTCTGCACTGCTGAGTTGAGAGCGAGAGAGAGAGAGAGAGAGAGAGAGGTAAGTTGTTTTGCCAAATCTTTCGTCAACTGAGTCTCTTTGTGAAACTTTCTGTACGGGTAGCGCAAAAAATTTTGGGAACCATTCGGTTCAGCCGCTTAAAGGGTCAAACGCATTTTTTTTATGACATAATGGTAAATTGTTCCTTAAAATTATACTGCCTCTTCCATTATAAATGCACCCCAGCCAAGATTCATGTACCTTTTAATTTCATCTTCGACGTGGCCTTCGCTTGAAATCTGTGTTTACGTATTCTTACAAACATTGGCATTTCTTAAAGACTTTGAAAACTGTGTGTGTGCGTGTGTGGTAGTTTTCTTTTTCATTTAACATAACGCCTGAGAACAATTTTTCAGTTAAAT
The DNA here is from genome assembly GCA_039090855.1 of Macrothele yani. NCBI lineage: Eukaryota > Metazoa > Arthropoda > Arachnida > Araneae > Macrothelidae > Macrothele > Macrothele yani. The sequence continues at coordinate 130,484,688 of CM076995.1, read as the reverse complement.
CTGATTAATCAACGAATATCAGATAAACAAAAAGAAGAATTCAGTGGCACGACAGAATTAGTAACGCAGATGTTAAACCGGATCTGGGTACATGTCCTAAGCAGACTAACGAAAGTACAGTATTTTTAGATGGTTAAGGATAACGAATGTGTGTGATAATATATTTATGGATGCGTGTATCCGTGATGCCAGAAACAGACAATACTGGTTTATGTCTTGGTCATAACCGTACGTACAAATTGCTGTATGCTTATGACATAGTTCTGTTGGCAGAGGGTAAAAGTTAAATGCGAAGTATGTTGTCCTGGATGTACAAAGTTTGTACGCGTACAAAAAAAGGGGAAAACCAAATTTGTAATTTTTGAGCAAAGAACTGTTAGTACTGAATGCGAAGTAAGTCCAAATGGTACAGAGATTGACCTGGTGAATGAGTTACTTTATAAAACATGTGTTAGACAGAAAGAACAAATTAGATGGCGAAATTAGTAGGCGAGTGAAATCTTCTTTGAAAGTCATAGCTGCTTTTAGAGGATTTCACAAGAATGATGGGTTCTCAAGAAAGACCAGAATGGTTGTACGTGGAAGTGTAATTGTTCCTACTCCGTTGTAAGGCAGTGAAACCCGGATACTACAGAAGAGACATAGAAGTCGTTTGTGTGCTGGAGAAATGCGTTACTTACGGGGATGGGGGTTGCGGCAAGACATGCTCTGATCATGTGAGGAATGAAGATGTGTTGCAGGTGTGTAATGTGAAGCAAAATGTTGTTAGTAAGGTGGAGACCAATATTCTTAGATGGTTTGGGCAGGGTGAAAGAATGAGTGATTAGATTATTACTAAGAGAATTTTTCGTAATGGCAGGAAAGAAATGTAGAGGAAAGTCAACGAAATCATGAGACTACCAGATTACGAAATGTCTCCGTGAGAAAAAGATAATGAGTATGAAAGTACAATAGTTCTTGTGTGCGACGTGTAATGGATGTCAGCGAAGCTTGAGTCGATGGCCGGTATCGCTGTAAATGGAGAAATTCTATATATGTATAACAGTAAGCAAAATTTATTTCCATCAGTTAAATGTTAATCTGGCAGATGGACTTTCTTTGAGGAGCTAACTTCGGAATCTCAGGGAACAGCTTAAAGATATGTATCTATGTATGTACACCGCCGTATCAGAATAATGTGACCACTCCCCGGAATCACAATGTACCCGCTCAGGCACGGCACAGAGTGCACATGACAAGGTCGACCACATGGTGAAATCAGCGGCCGGCCAGGACAGATGAGCCACAGTGCGTTACGTGAGCACCATGGGAAGAGTTAGTAATTTGACGGATGTTCAAAAGGGAATGATCATCAGTTACCGCGCCAAAGGTGGAAGCTTCTCAGGAACAGCAGACTTCGTGGGCTGTTCGCGAGGTGCTGTACCAAGAGGGTACCAAGAATGGACAGCTGGCACAACGAGTACATCCCGACGTCATACCTGTGGAGCCCTAAAAGTCATTCATCCCAGAGGAGAATGTCGCCTCCGTCGACTGGTAAAGGAAATTCGATGCGCAACAGTGCAACAATTAACCACGCAAATGAACGCTGGGGCACCCAGGTACGTGTCCCCGACCCTGTTACGCATGGGTCTCCAGAGTCGACGCTGCGCCAATGCGCCTATGTTAACCCAGGTCCATCAGCAACGACCTCTGCAGTTCGCATGGGACTACCGTAACTGGACAGTGGAAGAATCGAAAAAGGTTGCCGTCTCCGACGAATCGAAGTTTCTACTCTACAGAAGTGACGGAAGGTGCTCAGACACCAGAGAACAAACACCCGGACACGTTTGTAGGTCAAGTACAGGCTGGCGGTGGCAGTGTGTATGCCTAAGGAACGTTTTTCTGGTATGACCTGGGACCGCTGGTACAATTGGATTGGTCCCTAAACGCCAATGGCTACCTGTCCATCCTCGCTGACCACATGCATCCCTTCATGTTGGATATTTACCCTGATGGTGATGGTGTCTACCAACAGGACAAAGCGTTTTGCCACATCGCTAAGGGGATGCGTGAATTGTTCCAGGGACAGGACAGCGATGTCTCCGTTCTCCCTTGGCCGGTGAAATCGCCCAAACTCAGTCCCATAGAATACTAGTGGAACTATTTGGATTGGCAAGTTTGATGTGCCGACACACAACCACGTCATCTCCGGAACCTCCCTGCTCTTCTTCAGTCCGAATGGGCACGTGTGCCTCGGGTAACCTTCCAGGACCTCATTGCGTCCATGCCACGCCGTCTCTCCGCTGTCATCCGGGGCAAGGGTGGCTATTCCCATTAGTAGGTAGGTGGTCGTATTATTCTGATACAACTATGTATGTACGTATATGTACACTGACGGAAAAAAATCCCAACACCAAGAAGGGGTTGTGTTAGATAAACGACAGTTGGTAGGCAGTGAGAGTACATCTGTAAGATGACGTCTATGCAAATTTCGCGCTCGGCGCATACGTGTGGCGCTAGTAGCGCCCTCGGAACATGCAAAGCTGGTTTGCAGTAAATAGGCGCTGTAACGTTCGTGAGCGTTACTTATCGTTGAGATTCGACGTAGTGTGTTGATGTTAGTCAAGAATGTCTTTAAGAAGACGAAGAAGCCATTATCAACAGCTCACAGAGTTTGAACGAGGTCGTGTAATAGGGCTACGAGAAGGTGGATTTTCTTTCCGCAATATTTGCAGAACGACTTGGCAGGAATGTAGCCACTGTGCATGATTGTTGGCAGCGGTGGTCAAGGGAAGGTACTGCCTCAAGCAGACCGGGTTCCGGTCGGCCACGTGGCACTACTGAGAGGGAAGACCGCCGAGTACGGGGTATGGCCGTGGCGCATCGTACTGCGTCTGCGGCAGCAATTCGAGCTGCAGTTGCCACCACAGTGACACAACGAACTGTTACAAATCGGTTACTTGAAGGACAGCTCCGAGCCAGACGCCCTGTAGCGTGCATTCCACTTACTCCAAACCACTGCCGTTTGCGACGTCAGTGGTGTCAAGCTAGAGCTCATTGGAGGACGGAGTAGAGATCTGTTGTGTTTTCTGATGAAAGCCGGTTCTACCTGGGTGCCAGTGATGGCCGTGTGTTGGTTAGAAGGAGGCCAGGTAAGCGCCTGCAACCAACCTGTCTGCGGCCGAGACACACTGGACCTACAGCTGGAGTTATGGTCTGGGGAACAATTTCCTATGACAACAGGAGCACTCTCGTGGTTATCCCACGCACCCTGACGGCACAGTTGTACGTCAGTCTGGTGATTCAACCTGTTGAGCTGCCATTCATGAAAAGCATTCCAGGGGGTGTTTTCCAACAGGATAACGCTCGCCCGCATACCACTGTTGTAACCCAACATGCTCTACAGAGTGTCGACATGTTGTCGTGGCCTGCTAGATCACCAGATCTTTCTCCAATCGAGCACGTATGGGACATCATTGGACGACAACTCCAGCGTCACCCCCAACTAGCATTAACCGTCCCTGTATTGACCGACCAAGTGCAACAGGCATGGAACTCCATCCCACAAACTGACATCCAGCACCTGTACGGCACAATGCATGAACGTTTGCATGCTTGCATTCAACATTCTGGCTGTTACACCGGTTATTAATGTATCAGGATTTCACATTTAAAATGGCTCTTCTCGCGCTTACATTAAGCTATGATCTTGAAACCTTAATCGATTAAATATGTTACCTATACAAATGTATTGCCGCCACTTCATTCCTCTACAACTATTTTTTCGTGGTGTTGGGATTTTTTTCCGTCAGTGTATTATATGGGTGAGAGGGGGTACAGCGAGAGGGAAGTGCTACATTCTGAAGTAACTGGTCGCAAGCGAAGGCGACGACCTAGAACGAGTCGGACTGATGATGTTAAATGGGCCATTAGTGATAGAGGTAGTGTTTTGCCAGAATAGGAAATCTTGCAATGGACCCAGAGTGATGGAGTGAATTTGTAAGTAATCAGCATTAACTCTTTTATTCTAATGCATGAGTGATACAATAATGAAAGAATATTCAGCGTATGTTTGCGAGAAATAATCAAGAAAGGTTAAAAAAATCAGCAGTATAAAACAATCACACAGATATTACCTTTAGATTGATGGCATCTATCATAGATGGAGAAGAAGTCAATTTATTGGAATGTAAATACAGTTTTTGCAGATGCTTTGCCATTGTTATTGCACTTGGAATATTTTGGAGGGCATTTCCAGCCATGGACAGTTCCTTTAAGTGCGGAAGATCATCCAGAAAACTGGAAAACATGAAATCAGAAGTGTTTAGCTTATAAATACAACTCTTGCAAATATCAACGGTGACTCACAAGATAATACTTTTTTAAAATAATAGTCCAACGTTAGTCTATTTTTTATTACAGCGAAATACATAAAAATCTGCGTCACCGTTGTAATCAGAAAAATTTAGGAAAATGTTCTGATAAGTTTAATTAGTGTGTAACTTTTTTTCAAGCGTTAAATCATTAAATCCAAAGAAAATGAATGGCGTTTAATCACATTTTCAGAATTTCTGGAGCATTTTAAGCAAGAACATGCTGTTGTAAGATTTTCATCTGTAAAATGGGTGAAATATAAATAATATCATCGTGGTTTTAAGAGTTGCTATTCATTAAGTAAAAACTTTGCTCGCGCAATAGCAAACAATATAATTTCCTTTGTCTGAACGTTTGAACGTTTGTCCCACTTTGGTGGCACAGTGGAAAAAGCGCGTGCCTGTTTTAATTGTCGAATCCCTGTCTCAACCAGTATACTTTTTTTATTGTTGTAATGTTCATGAAACATACTTTCACATTTGGACATCACAAACAAAAAGACTAATTGGTTATTAAAAAAGTATTTTACAAATCTTATTTTTTACCGTCATTATTGCCCGATTTTCACCTAGTGTTTTTATAGTTTCGTCGTTTTCATTTTTATTTCCCACGGCTTTAAATATAACAGACTATCTTTTCAGTTAACAAATTAACGTACAAATGGCCACGAAGAAACAAAGAGTATTCTAATGAGTGAAATATATCATCAGTTCAGCTACTGTATATCGAAACTTTGAAATACAATTACAATGACGGCAGAAGTGTAGATAAGAGGGAAACTGTTCTACACGGTGCAAAAGGTAGTTTGGTGTAGTTTTTGACTGATATGTTTATACAAGGAAGTCAGGGAGAAAAGCCTTGAACTCCGCTGCAAAAAAAATCGTTTTGAATGCAGTCGGCATTCCTAGAGACAATAGGAGTGGGCGAGTTGCACCGGAAAGATAGCGAAACGGGCGTGTTGCACCGGAAAGATAGCGAATCGGGCGTGTTGCACCGGAAAGATAGCGAATCGGGCGTGTTCATAGTCCCTTTCTACCGACGGGCGAGTTGCACCACATAGTCCCTTTCTACCGACGGGCGAGTTGCACCGCGCAGTCCCTTTCTACCGACGGGCGAGTTGCACCGCACAGTCCCTTCCTATCGACGGGCGAGTTACACCACACAGTCCCTTTCTACCGACGGGCGAGTTGCACCGCACAGTCCCTTTCTACCGACGGGCGAGTTGCACCGCACAGTCCATTTCTACCGACGGGCGAGTTGCACCGCATAGTCCCTTTCTACCGACGGGCGAGTTGCACCGCATAGTCCCTTTTTACCGACGGGCGAGTTGCACCGCACAGTCCCTTTCTAAAGGCGGGTGAGTTGCACCGCGCAGTCCCTTTCTACAGACGGGTGAGTTGCACCGCGCAGTCCCTTTCTATTGACGGGCGAGTTGCACCGCATAGTCCCTTTCTACCGATGGGCGAGTTGCACCGCATAGTCCCTTTCTACCAATGGGCGAATTGTACGGCATAGCCCCTTTCTACCGACGGGCGAGTTGCACCACACAATCCCTTTCTACCGACGGGCGAGTTGCACCTCCCTCTTCTTACCGGTGCAGCTAGCACCGCGGAAGAAGAGGAGGGGGGGGGGTGAAGCAAGGTTGTGAAGACTCTGAATCTAAGAACCATAATAATGAAGTAAGGTTAATAAGGTTGTTTTTTTTTCATCCGCATAATTTTTCCTTCACACTTTTTCCAGGCTTAGGACTGGCAGGGGCTAAAAGATTCTGGCGTGCTTAAAACATTTACGGAATGAGTTTCCCTTGTCTTTGTCTTAAAGCAAGATTATGATCTCTTGTCTTGTTTCAAGATCTGCCTTTTACCTCTGTCTTATTTCTTCTTATCCCTCTTAGAATCATAATAAGAAATAGCTTTTATAAATTCAAATCTCGTAAGTTCTTTATTCTTGTACTTCTGCTTCATTCTTTCCATATTTCCCATCCTCATCTTCAAATTTTGGTTTGGTTGCTTTATGACATTTCCACTATTTTTCAAAGCATAAACATCAACCTGGATTTGCTTAATTACTTCGACAAAAGCATAAATATTTGGGTTAGGTGCACAGAAATTAGAATTGAATTCTGCATGAAATAATTCACAGGCATTAGTTGTTCTCTCTCCTTTTATTCTATCCGAAGCCCATATTATGGGTGGGAATTTGGATTCTTCAACTACATATGCATGTGTCATATAATCAGCGCATTTTTGCATCCTTCCATTCTCTGAGATATCCGACATCAAATCTTCTACGAAACAGTCTGCAACTCCCGGGAGGGGGAGGGAGGGGGGGTCCGGTGCAACTACCCCATGCGAAAGGAGGGAAGTCCGGTGCAATTCACCCTGGAATGTGATTGACAGGTTCTGTGAGGTATGCGACTGACCCTCGTCCGAGACAATGTATATATGTATATATATCAAAACAACGTCTTAACACTCTCTTCCTTTCCCTTCAAGTAATAACAAAGTTTCGCAGTTGGTCGTCAAACAACATCAAAATACTCATCTTCTCCATAATCGAAAAAAAATAGGATCGTTAAAAGATGAGCGAAATATACAAAAACAATGCCATCAGATCGTTTTATATTTATCTGAATTTTTGAAACATAAGAGGTTTCACATAATTTGATGCTGACGTCAAAGGCTGACTCAAGTAGCTTTCACAGTTAGAAGAATGATTGTATCACTGATATAAAGTACTACGTGATATGACGTAGATAACGAAGTATTGCGGTGACGCGTGAGTCAAATAGACAATGAAGCAGCGATATGCTTGCCAGCGTAGTTCACTTGGGAGAACAGTTGCTCCAGAGTAGGAAAATGTGCATTCGAAACCACACCACAACCAGCAATAGGTTAGATGTTATGCTGACATGTGGCTTAGACATATCTTTCCACTAAACAGGAAAGAATGCACACCGAGGAGTGCTTTTGCGTCCCACAAACAAAACGACAGTGCACTAAAAGGACTGAAAATAGGCCCATTATAACCAGGCCTTCCGTTCAGCACTTTAAAATTACAGCTGTATTTTCAAAAATCACATCCCCTCACTTCAGTCCGAAACTGAAACTGCTTTATTTTTTACCTTCCTACGCGTGTAACCAATAATATTTATTCTTAATAACTGTTGGAAGTAAGAGATTTTCAGCTGAGTAGGAGATTTTCAGAAGTAAGAGGACTTTCTTCTATCCGAAAGCCTTCTCAATACGGTTGCTCTTTAAGCCTCTTAGCACTTCACGGAGAGGAAACCAAATCAGCTGATACGTGACCTTTGTTTCAGTTGGAATCCTATTTTCACTGTTATTTTACACAAAACACACTATGGATATGAATTTAGAACAAAGCGTTTCTTTTTTTGTCTTCTTTGGAGATTTTTTTTTAATTGGGGGTTTAACGACCACCGTGAGCAACTCAGTGGATTATAAGCAGTCACCCGTCCCTAATTTAAGACCACTGATTCCAAGAAAGGGAGAGGTCAGTGCCGTAAGACAAACACAATATCCATGCCTCGCCGTGATTCGAACCCGGACCCACCTCTGACGAATTATCAGAAGCCACTGCGCGGCTTGGAGGTTTAACGACCACCGTGAGCAACTCAATGGGCTACAAGCAGTTGCACGTCCCTAATTTGCGATCCGTTGTTCCCGGGAAGGATGACAGCCAGTGCCGTAAGACAAACGCAACATCCATGCCTCACCGGGATTCCGACCCGGACTCACCTCGGACGATTGCTCACAAGCCAGGGCTTAGACCACTGTGTCATTGGGGTGGCAATACGTTTCGAAAGAGTTGATGCTACTCTTTTTTTTGGTGATGAGTGATGTTTTATTGTGATGTCATGGATTTAACTCACTTTTATTCTGAACCTATTAATGCTGTATTAACTGAGCATAGAAAATGAAAGAGATAATCGGTGTACACAAATCATAATCATTGCGCTTGTGTTTATTCATTGTGATTTTACTATTGTTCTATTAAATAAAAGGGTATTAAAATAATGAAACTGCGAAAGTTATTTTAACATTGGATGACTAACGAAGACAAATTATCTACGCACTTCACTATTTTTGGTATTTCAGTCTTACCGTTGCTTGGTGTTGATTCATGTTCGCACTTCGATAAAGTGTCTGATGGAGAAATAAAATACAAAAGTTTAGGAAATATACAATTTTCTAAAACCTACTGAAAACAAGTATTAAATACCTCAATATATACAACGGCCGTTCCATAAAAACTGAGAGTAAAATCACACAAAATGAAGAAATATAGGTACAGCAAAATATATGTTATTCTTTCTCAAAGTATCTTCCCTCGGATGATATGCAACGGTCCCATCGTTCAGTCCACTTTTCAAAGCATGCGGCGAAGGCTTTTTGTGGAAGCTGCTTTAGCGACCCCTGTACAGCTTGAATATCGTCAGCATTTGTTCAATAAGTAGGAACTGCACACCAATTATACTCAAAGTAGTATAACTATACTAATTATCCGAAATTTCTTGGCGTGGAATAGAAATAAAACAGCAATAAAACTTAAGCTTTCGCACATCAACCAGTTGGCTTTTTCTAGGAAGGTAGACAGCTAACAGCAAACCACAGAGAATGGAGAGACAGAGCGTGCACAAGCCAGAGTTATGGAAATTGGTGGGCGGGGAAAAGAACGATAGCAGAGCACCGTCGGCGCTTTATGGAACTAAACCCCACGTGCTCTCTGACGTAACGTCCCTACTGTAACGCTCATAATTCGAAATTGGTTACTTTCCTTCTTATTACTACCTTTACCACTGTGTGATTCTGTGATTATAACAACGCTTTTCGTTATTTCGTAGAAGTTATTTTCGGCGGATAATTATTTCATTTTTTATATGTAGGAAATCTTTGTCTATTTTTTAACTGTTAAAAATCGATATAAGTAAAATTTATATCAGAGTAGAGCCCTTACTGTATTTTGTTTTTCGTAATTCCATTTGATCCTTCGGCCAGATGCTTACAGATGTTTGATTCGTGATACAATTATGTCAGTTTGTTACTTTTTATTTGCCATTGCTTTGATATTTTTCCGTTGTTTATTTTCAAATTCCGGCAGTAGTATGTTGCGTTGACGAAGGTCTGCATTTTGAGAACGAAGGCTGCTACAGATTTATTAGTTTCTTTTAAGTCAGAGTTAGTACTTTATTTCTCAGTATAATTCCCGACTGCAAAGTGCTGTTCTTACGATTAAGAATATACGCCTAATTCCGTTACACCTACCGCAAAATTCCTCGGTCAATCACGCTACAGTGAACCTAACCAACTCAGGAAGTAAGGAAAATGGCGGCTCTCGCAGGGAAGGAAAGTCGAGAGAGACATTTGTAAACAAGTGGGAGGAGCGTAGTTGTGACGTCACTTTTAGTTCTCATTAACAGGCCGTGGGGCCGCCAACGTCTATGTGAGTTTAACATTATGCTGTTGCCATCGGACAAAGTGGAGAATTTCCTTTACGATCTTCTAGAGTGCACACTCTGTACCTCTCTTCTCTGTGCAGCAAACTGGACAATAGAACGTTTCAACAATTTGAACGCGGTGACTTGACTAGACAATAAATGAATAAGCGCAAACGTGATAATTCGAAGAAACGAGGCCATGTCGGTTGGGCACGCGGAACCATGGTAGAAAACGCAGCTTTATTAATTATTTTTTCTACCATGGTACAGGGTGCCCAAACAACTTGACCTCATTTCTTCGAATTATCACGTTTGCGCCTATTCATTTTTTTGTTTAGTCAAGTCACCGCGTTCAAATTGTTGAAACGTTCTACTGTCCAGTTTGCTGTTAGCTGTCTGCCTTCCTTGAAAAAGCCATCTGGTTAATATGTGCGAAAGCCTGGGAAGTTTTATTTCTAATCTACGGCAAGAAATTTCGGATTATTAGTTATAGTTATACTACATACAGTATATTCTGAGTCAGCATCTGTGTTGAATGTTGCTCCACGGAACCTTCATTGTTGGAAATAACCAGAAATCGCATGGGCCGATGTCAGGACTGTAGGCAGGTTGTGGCATGATTTCAGTACTGAATTTCGTAAGAAACTGTTGAACACAAGCAGCCAAATGTGGGCGGGCTTTATCATTGTGTAGGGTCCACTTGCCCACCAGTTCAGGTCTCTTAATCGGCATGTGTCGTCGCACACGCTTTCAAGAAATGTAACACTCAGCATTGACAGTAATTTTTGGAGGAACGACATGCTGGTTGACCAATTTTATGATCATAGAAAATTATCACCATCACCTTCCCAGCTGATTTGGATTGGCCGACTCTTTTCGGAGGAGGCGAACCTGTGTGTTTCCAGAAACTCGTTGCGTGCTTCGTGAGGGGGTCGAAATAGTGGACCCATGTTTCGTCAGCAGTTATTATTGTGTTTAGAAGGTTAGGATCCTTTGAAATCATTTGTTTCCACTCATGTCACACCTGAACTCTGGCTAACAATTTTTTTTCTCGTCAGGTGATGAGGTACCTATCTGGAACTTACATGATGCAGCAGTAATTTGTCGCGTAGAATGCTGCATGCCGACATTTATGAAACATTAGTTGACGCCGCTAAGTCTTCACACGCCATTCGTGGATCTTTTTGCGGGATTGTACACACAGTGTTAACAATACGTTCCGTAACAACACTTTCAGGTTGACCAGGCTTAGGAGCGAGTTCTGCCATCAAAAAATCGTTGACTCACCCAAACATTTATCTTTGTAAGCCTTTTTCACTAAATCAACTGTTTCTGGAGCCGTTTTACCCAAACGATAGCAAAATTTTATCGCACAACGCATTTCACTTCTTAACTCTGAATCACTCACCTCCATACCTGTACTATGGCGAAATGCAGACGTACCTTAAACAACTGCGCAATAACAAAACCAGAATCGTCTGCCCCGGCTAATAACTGTTTCCATAGATACTTCCTTAATTCAGTTAGTCGTCTGCGGGGTTATTTTCACACTTCGCACTGATGCCAACTAAAAAAATTACTCTTAGTTTTTATGGAATGGCCTTTGTGCGTTTTTCTCAGTTACTTTGCTCTTTACATGTGAAATTTCGATGACACGTTGCTTCATTGTGCCTGAAGTAACACACCCTCAAATGCACCATGATTAAAAACATATATTAAACAGTTTCAAAATGCAGTCATAAATTTATTACATGATGTATACATTAAACACAAATTCACACACACATCAACGAGAATAAGTGAAGTTGCTGATAAATTAAGATTCAGATTACTCGAATTACTTAGAGTAGCGTCGAAAAATAATCATGAGAAATGTCAACTGCATATTCACGGAAATCTTGATTATGAAATTTCAGTTGTAAAGATATCTGTGCTGTTTTTCAATGAAAAAAAAATTGCGGGTGCAGGATAAGGGTGTATCCTGTATTTATAGCTGGTACCAAATGAAATTTGCACAAATGCGAAATTTGATTGTTTTTGTTGTTGTTATATTGATACTAGCTATGAAAAACCAAAGTTACCCCCGAATCCAAGGATTCAATTATCAAGATTGTTTGTTTGTTTTATTCACAATAATCCGGAACGTCGTATTGCTTTTTAAATAATTCAGACAGAACGGAAATAACGCGCTTGCACATATCAGTACTTTCTTTTTTTTTTTTTAATCGCAGCATACGTCACTTCCGCCGAACAAAAGATACTGAATTAAAAAGTATTCCAAATCTCGGTCAAAACGTTTCTCCATCGAACTAAAAACGAAATTTTCCCGCCGCACTCCTCTAAAGGAATGTAAAATGATAAATCACAAAGTATATTGTTGCGGAAAAAATCCTACCGTTGTATCAGAATTGTTATCTAATTTTTCTTTTAATTTGTTGTATGTATTAGCATATTCGTTTTCTCTGAAAGTTTAAAAATATCTTCGACACCCAGTGGCGGTTCTAGACAAAAAAAAATTAAGGGGGCACAAATTCCTGCATGTGCCGGTAATTAATTAAAATTAATATGAAATTCCAAAAAGAAATAAAAAAAAGGGGGGGGCACCCAATGTCGACACCATTTGATGAGTAAAAAGGAAATAAGAAAGGTTTATTCGTACTTTGAACGTGGCAAAAGGTATTTAAACGACATAAATGTTAGGCGACAGAGACAAAATGTACTCTTCGCATTTCCACGGCACCACGATGACGTAAGAGCAGGAGAACTTTCCAGGAATTTGTCTCACTGAGCGAAGAACCGGATCACGCGGTTTCTTACCCGTTGTCATGAAGCCGTTTGCGCCGCCCCGGTGGCGCAGTGGTCTAAGCGATGGCCTCTGATCATTCGTCCGAACGGGGTCCGGGTTCGAATCCCGGTGAGGCATGGGTGTTGTGTTTGTCTTACGGCACTGGCTCTCTCCCTTCCCTGGAACCAGTGACCCTAAATTAGGGACGGGCGACTGCTTATAGACCATTGAGTTGGTCACGGTGGTCGTTAAACCTCCAATCAAAAAAAGAAGCCGTTTGCCATTTTTACTTTTAGGTCTTTCTTCTTATTCCGTTCGTTAGGTGGTCTATGTACAGCAGAGTAATGCGTTTTACTGAAGTTTGAGAAGTTACCGATGTGCTATTTGTTATTTCTGAGACATATTTTGAATTGTTCAAAACTTAAATAATTAATTGGTAATCTTTGCTGTGAATAGGAAAGATTTACGCCATTTGCAATCAAATCGATTGGTTCTTCAAAGAAGACAAGCTTTGTCATCCGTGTTGCGTTTTCCATCGTCATGCTTCAAAGAAGTGTTCCACATTGCGTTTGTGAAGCTAGTAGTCAGCGTAACTTTAAAAAACACATTTCATAATGAACAGATAAACACACGTGGCCACCGCGGTGGCGCAGTGGTCTAAGTGTAACTTCGTCCAAGATGGTCCTGGTTTGAATCACGATGAGACATGGATGTTCTTACGGCATTGGTTCTCTTCCTTCCCTGGAGCAGTGGCTCTAACTTAGGAGCGAGCGACTGCTTATAGCTCATTGTGTTACTCATGGTGGGCATTGAATCCCCCAATCACAATAAATAAATAAATAAACACGTGTGTTTGTCTATTCGTTGTAAAATCACTTTGTTTCAGAAGTATATTTTCTTACTGTTTTCTCTGAAGTATGCCTAATATTTTTTCATTCACACAAGTGCCTCAAGCAGAAGGTTTAAAGCGTTACCATCTTCGTATTATTGAAGTGTGTTCGGTGAGTGACAGGATACGATGCTAATGCTTTTATGGTAACTTCGTCATTGAGAAATAAATCAAACGTGTTATTAACATCGCTGTCGCGATAAATTCATCGAATCTTACTGTGGAAATGAGTCATGCTGCTTTGCGTATTAAATTCTTTACTCTGAAAGAAGATCTACTGTATAAGAAAAATAGCTATACTGCACTTATTCATCATACGGAATATAATAAGGTCCTTGGCCTGTCCACGAGGTCGTCGCAGCCTTACCTAAAAACAGAATGTTATTGAAAGCAGAATCGAAATATAACTGGACTTACTCATCCGGGATTTCTTGAATGCCATTATTTGCCAAATGTAGGATTTCTAGTCGTTCGCAGTGAAGCAAGGTATCAAAAAACACACTCTGTTCAGTCGATTCCCTGAAAATAATGCCACTCTAAGGTTTTTACTCATCGGTGTTGTGGGAAGAGTTCCTAACTGATTGTACGAAACATTGATTTCCTCTAAACTGTGGATAAAAATATGAGAAATTAATGACTTCGAGTTTTTACCCAAACAACTTTTCAATATTAATTAAACAGAAAATAAAATTGAAGCAGTTGAAAATAAATTACCATAGTGTCTTGCTAGTCATTAATACCATTATACAGTATATACATCAATATCGTAAATTGTTTCAGTCTGATTACCTTTTGTTTAATAATATATTTGTACGATATACAATGTTTCTGTCAAAGAAAGCCTGTCATAAGGAATATAGGCATTTTTCATGCGGTTGTGTTTCGACTTCTGTTTGCGGTTAATTACTTGCTAAGTTTATATCAAATTAACCAGGTGAACCTAAGATACAGCTTACGTTTGTTAAATATGTGCGGCACAAGCTTAATTAACATAAATAGGTTAATATGTAAATAATTTTCGATTGCCTTTTCCATTAGACTAGGGATACTGAAATCGGCGTCTCCCAACGTCATTTTGCTCTCCATACTAGAGGGCGTTGTTTAGGACAGAAGTTTGAATAAAAGGCAATGGGCTTGAGAACAACGTACAAGCGCTGACCAATAAGTAATTTCCGATGATTTTGGCGGCTGATTAGTAACCTCTGATGACCTTTGATGGCTGATCAGTAACTTCTGATTACCTTTGGTGGCCGATTAGCAACTTCCGATTACTTTCGGCAGCAAACCAGGGTTTCCGAACGTGATTACATTCTTCTAATTAGAGGGATTTGTTTAGGACAGAAGTTTGAATAAAAGGTAATGTGCTTGAGAACAAAGTACAAGCCCTGACCAATAAGTAATTTCCGATGATTTTGGCGTCTGATTAGTAACTGCTGATGACCTTTGATGGCTGAACAGTAACTTCTGATTACTTTTGGTGGGATATTAGTAACTTCAGATGACACATGGCAGCAGATTAGTAACTTCTGATGACCTTGGGCTGCAGATTAGCAACTTCCAATAACATTTGGCGGCCGACTAGTAACGTCTGATTACCTTTGGCGGCAGATTAGTAACTTCCGATGATTTTCGGCAGCAAACCAGGGTTTCTCAACGTGATAACATTCTTCTAATAAGAGGGCGTTGTTTAGTAGAGGAATTTGAAGACAAACGGCAATGTGCTGGAGAACGAAGTACGAAAGTTGACCAATAAGTAACTTCCGATTACATTTAGCGACAGATTTGTAATTTCTGATGACCTTTGGCGGCATATTAGTAACTCCCGATTACCTTTTAACGCAGATTAGTAGCTCCCGATTACCTTTGGCAGCAAACCAGTGTCTCCCTACATCATTACACTCTCCTGGCCACAGGGTATTGTTTCGCACAGGAGTTTGGATAAAAAGGTTATTTGCTGAAGAACAGATTCAAGTGAAAATGACGATTCGCTGGGAAACATGATCTCGATCGGAGGTACGCGCGGTGATTAGGTTTCTCGTGGTACGGAAAACACCCGTGGCGGAGATTCTTTTTTTTTTTTTTTTGATTGGAGGTTTAACGACCACCGTGAGCAACTCAAATGGGCTATAAGCAGTCGCCCGTCCCTAATTTTGGGTCACTGGTTCCAGGGAAGGGAAAGAGCCAGTGCCGTAAGACAAACACAACATCCATGCCTCACCGGGATTCGAACCCGGACCCCTTTCGGACGAATGATCAGAGGCCAACGCCTTAGACCACTGCGCCACCGGGGCGGCTGGCGGAGATTCATCAACAACTGCAAAACGTAAATGCACCTCAAGTCATGAACGTTCGAAGTCTGTCGGAATGGTGTTTAAAATTCGTAGATGGGTGTAATCCATGGACAAATGAGAAACACGGTGACAGGCCTTAAATATCAACCACCAACAGCAACGTGGCGCGTGTGAAGGCTCTAGTGCAAGAAGACGAACGGATGATTATGCGTCAGATTGCTGGAAAAGCAAATGTTTATTTTGGGTACCGCATGTCATATTGTTCAACGTAATCACCGCGCGTACCTCAGAGTGAGACCATGTTTCCAGGCGAAACGTCAATTTCCCTTGAATCTGTTATCCAGTACGTTGCCTTTTTATTCAAATTCCTGTAACAAACCATGCTCTCTAGTCAAAAGGGTGTGATGACGTTGGAACACACCGATTTAGATAACCTGAATCCTTCGCAGGGCTTCACCGAAAGTTACGTATTGACCAGCCCTCGTATAAATAAAACATACTGTGATTAAACTACACTGACGGAAAAAAATCTCAACACCAAGAAGGGGTTGTGTTAGATAAACGACAGTTGGTAGGCGATGAGAGTACATCTGTAAGATGACGTCTATGCAAATTTCGCGCTCGGCGCATACGTGTGGGGCTAGTAGTGCCCCTCGTAACATGCAAAGCAGGTTTGCTGAAAATATGCGCTGTAATGTTCGTGAGCGTTAGTTATAGTTGAGATTCGACGTAGTGTGTTGATGTTAGTCAAGAATGCCTTTAAGAAGACGAAGAAGCCATTATCAACAGCTCACGGAGTTTGAACGAGGTCGTGTAATAGGGCTACGAGAAGGGGGATTTTCTTTCCGCAATATTGCTGAACGACTTGGCAGGAATGTAGCCACTTTGCATGATTGTTGGCAGCGGTGGTCAAGGGAAGGTACTGCCTCAAGAAGACCGGATTCCGGCCGGCCACGTGGCACTACTGAGAGGGAAGACCGCAGTGTACGGCGTATGGCCGTGGCGCATCGTACCGCGTCTGCGGCAGCAATTCGAGCTGCAGTTGCCACCACAGTGACACAACGAACTGTTACAAATCGGTTACTTGAAGGACAGCTCCGAGCCAGACGCCCTGTAGCGTGCATTCCACTTACTCCAAACCCCTGCCGTTTGCGACGTCAGTGGTGTCAAGCTAGAGCTCATTGGAGGACGGAGTGGAGATCTGTTGTGTTTTCTGATGAAAGTCGGTTCTGCCTGGGTGCCAGTGATGGCCGTGTGTTGGTTAGAAGGAGGCCAGGTAAGCGCCTGCAACCAACCTGTCTGCGGCCGAGACACACTGGACCTACACCTGGAGTTATGGTCTGGGGAGCAATTTCCTATGACAGCAGGAGCACTCTCGTGGTTATCCCACGCACCCTGACGGCACAGTTGTGTCATGGCGAAAATTTTAACCTCTGGTGAATTTCAGAGAGACCTGATCAATCTTTCTGTTGGTTTATCAGAGATTAATTAATGCAAAAATTTTCTTCCATGACATACGTTAGAAGAAAATTCCTGGTTGAAAGGCAGGGGAATTCATGCGCAAAATTCGCTTGTCTTAATCACTACCAGGAAAACAAAATTTCATGTTGAAAAAAAAAAAAAAAAAGAATAATATTTGATTTAACTGACTTTGGGGTTTTGAAAATAATTATTTTATCTGTTCTTTTATCGCGATAGGAAAAGGCGAGTAGGTGTGCAGCTCAGAGAATCAAAATTAATTTTACTTTAACATCACGGAACGAGAGAAAAAGAAAATTAAAACTAGTGATTTTCTGCAAAGCAAGAATTCGCCATTTTTTTTTTGTGTTCCTGTTTCCAAGCGAGAAGTCGCCAGTGGCGGCTCGTGGTGTAAAATGCTGGTGAGGCGAACGGTCTTGATGTAAATGTAAAACAGTAAAACGTATGTTATTGAAAAATATATAAATTCGTATAACGTTATACGAATATATATATATATATCTATCAGTGGCGTAGCAGGGGGGTCGTGGTTTGCACACCCCTTATTAGGCGAGACAGTTAGCTTTTTCTAAGTACGTTTTATAGATAATTTCCCTATTTAAATTCTTTGATTTTTATATAACTCGGAAAGCAATGTAATTTCTTGATAATAGAAGTGAAAGTAAAGCAAAGCGGCCAAAGAAGTTGCTTTATTAAATTTTTATTAAAACAACTATAATTTATTGCATTTTCTTCATTTTATTAAATTAGCTTCATTTTGTATTAATATTCAAGATGTGCGTACGTACCAATAGGAAAATATTTGTCGAAGCGCCCCCTCCCAAATTGTTATATGTACTTATACACAGTTATACAGCAGAAGTGCAGAACACCCCCCCCCTTCAAAAGTTTCATGTCAAAGGCAGTATCCCCCATTGGATATCTTTGAAGTCCTGGAGTTCGAGTCGGCTGAATCATTAAAATCCGCTGAGATTCGGAAGTCTCGTTAAGCCATTGGTCCAGGGTAAGCGGCGCCTTGTTATTAACAGCTGTAAACCCCATCCCTTAGGGCTCCATCCCATGTCATTTAGCCCTTATATACAAATATTATTAAACAGTAATGGAATAAAATTATAGAAATATATGAAGCACGGCGTGGGGAGTCTTTCTTCACGAAAAAATCCAAAATTTTTAGAGGAAAAATGTACATATACCTCTCTATATATGTGTGTGTAATATACGCTACTTTTGCAACAATATTTTTATGAAAACAATTATTCGATAATTTTACAACAAAGAAAGAAATATTTCACCAGTATTCTTTTATGTAATACACTTGAGCAAAAATACGCAATTTGCGCGGTTTCTTTAGCTAGTCAATGCGTCACTCACATCCCAACGCCAATCGGAGATCCACTTCTTAAAAAATTCAAAGTAAATCATTTGAATATAATTTTTTTTCTCACGAAGTGTTTCTTGAGCTTGAATAAAAGTCACAGTTCGATTGGCATATTAGTGAAGGTGCATTTAGCACGGGTCACAAACTGAAGTCCAGGCTCGTGATAACTATGTACAGGAGAAGTCAAGCTAAGGAAGCACATTTCTATATAAAAAAAGTATAAAATAATTTAAACCTGGAATTAAAAACAGGGGAATACGATATTAATTTGCTTTGATCTCGAACAGAATGCTTTCAGTTTATTTTTTATAAATAAGTTCAATTCTGCGATCCTTTTTGGCTGCAAATTTGTCTATGATCAGATCATAAAATGGTTGAGTAGACATTAGATGGTTCAGCAATTCTTTCTCGATTGAAATTTTAGTGAGTGAAGACAAACGATCTTGTGCCGTTGTATTACGGAGGTAAGTCTTAATTCTCTTCAAACAAGAAAAAATTCCTTTCAGCAGAAGAACTTGTTGACGCCAGTGTCAATACAAGAGAAAATAATTTGTAGGCTTCTGGTAACACATCTTTCAGCTCGTTTTCTTTCATTGTTTTCTGAAAACTGAGTTCCCTGAAGTTGTGATCATTATATAAAAAATCTAATTCGTTTTTTAGTCGTTGTGTGTCTGTAAAAATGTTTGGATAAATTTTTTTGAGAGTGTTAAGGGCACTGGATGGAAATGACTCTGAATAACTATGGTATTTTGAGCTGTCAACTAGCTGCAGAAACTCGAGCTTTCCCATATCTTCAAATCTGGTATTTATTTGGACTTCTATATATTCATGAATACACTCAATTAAATCATTCTATATCGTTTTAGATTGTCCAGAAAATAAGCTTCGTATTTCTTCAAAATGTGCTTTTAATTCTGGGGTGCTCCTACGAAGTAACATTTGGAACATTTCCTTGAAATTACCTTCATTTAATGAGGAAATAGTTTCATCATGTCCTCGAAAAGGCAGTTCTTGCTTGCTTAGAACGACAACTAAATCAATTATATGTTCCATAAAAAGCCTATTTAGTCTGACCTTTTCATTAAACTTGACTTTATGAAGAGCAGCATTTTCTTTGAGCATATCAGAAATAGTGTTTGTTTTTTTCCATTCGTTTTAGACCTACGTGGTTAGTTCTATGCTCTTTAGAGCTTTCGTGCAATTTTGCACTACGAGAAAAGTTTTTAGATCAAAATAACCCGTTGTATTCCACACATTTTTCTTATTGCTCAAAAGTAAACATGGCCAGCAAAAGAGAGTTTGCTTGTAATAGCATCAGAAAGCCAGGGAAAATCTCGTACTATGATTTATTGAAAGACCTAAAAAACGATTTGCCGCACTTCTTATCTTTAGATATTGAACTTATTATAGGTGTCGGTCTTCCAGATATGAGAACATCCTTGTTATCATAATCTTTCCAGTGTTTAAAAGGAATTTCTTCCAGAACACAAATCACGTCGCTTGTTGGGCCATTCATATTTTCCAACCAAAATCAAAATATGCTGTTTAGTAACAATAACAAAATGAAAAAAGAAAACTCAACATTACTATGAACTAGCAAACACCCGCAGAAGAGAGGATTGAAAACACACTACAAAAAGTTAGATTCAAATACACTCTGACGAATAGTTAAAGCTACGTAGAAATCTTTGTACTCCAAAGCGTATAGAGGCGAACGGCGTCATCGCCTGTGAAACCACTTTTCACAAGGGTCATCTGCTCATTTTCCCGCGCCCATTGGATACACAATCCTTGGGTTCTCCAATAACAGCGGAGATGCGATTCCAGTTTAAGCGAAATGGAGGGTCGCCTCAGAAATTTCCTTTCTCTTACTGGAAGTCCGGCACCTCTTTAGGTAGACCTCGGACCGTGGGGGTGGGGTGGGGGTGGGGGTTCAGTCTGTAGGGCTCTTCTCTGATCCCCAGTTCCCAAAACCGGCTTCTCATCGAGACGATTCAGCCGGTCGCCTCTAAGCGCTTAAAACATGCAGCTGCTTTGCAAAAATAATGATTCATTCCTCTTCTCGAAAGCCTTTCTTTAACCATTCATGAATCACAATGTGAATTTCAGTGTTTCATTTATCCTGCAAAGTTCTTATATCTTTGTTACTGACAGAAGGTTTTTTTTTTTTCTTTCACTTCTCATTCTGCGGAATTTCAGGTGAGGCGGCGCCTCACTTGCCTCATCTGACGGGCCGCCACTGGAAGTCGCCCAAAAGTGTAACATCTTTTCGTCTTTTGGGGTAGGGATTTCAGCAAGGGAATCTATTTTTAGAACCTCAGGGTCGAGATGTGCCAGGGTCTGCACGTGTGAAGGTCAGAGGTCACTCGAGGCGTGGGAGTGAAAAAGTCCGTTGGGAAGGAGTGAGTTGCTAGGCTGAAGTTTCGACCAATGAGAGGGGTCAGCGGTTTTCAAGCACCCCTGAATTTTATCCGTTGAGAGTCACTTTGGCTCTTGACTTTTGGCTGACCGGAGAGAAAGAGGGGACGACAGAGTCTCTCCTCGCCTTTTTGGCGGAGGAGGGGGCGGCAAGAAGGAAAATTTCGTATTGAAATCTAAACGGACAGCAGTTAAAATTGAATTTCAAGGATCTCATTACTGGAGAGGAAATGCTTGCAGATTCAACCCTCTCCTCCTCTCCTAGTGGACGACGGAGAAGTGAACTGCAATAAAAAGAAAAGTAATAACTACCGTGAATGGATCTCCGCAGGAGAATTTTCTGCCAGCGCAACCCGAATGCTGTTACTACTCGGTTCAATATGGAAGGAACTCTTCAAGCCAGTTCAACCAGACACTGGAAGTTCCGAAAAAAAAAGGGGCATGCACGGCTTTGTAGAAGATACCGCCTTTAACTGCTGAATCGTCGAGTTGGGCCCTACTGATTACAACAAGGGGTCCACCAGCAGGGTTCCAAAATGCCCGTTTCCTGTATCGTTGGCCAAGCATGCTGCCTCAAGAAAAAGAAAAAAAAGAAAAAGAAAAAAACACCTTGGAAGTGAATATCTATTATTAGGCTGTGAAACTTTTTTTCATTATTATCGACGGTTAGTGTGAGTGGCAGGAAGTGTTGCTGCCCCCAGACCTAAAGGTAAATTTCTCTCGGCATTTTCTTTTTTTGTATTATGTTGTGGTGTCTTTGAAATTATAAAACGAGTTGATTTTAAAAATTGGGGGCTGTCGGAAAAATATATTGCAAGACAGGAAAAAAAAAGAGAGGGGAGTTGAAGATGCTTTCATTTATGTTTTTTTGTGCTGTCATGTCTGGTATTTTAGCAACTTCCCAGGCCAGTAAATTTTGATGTATCGGAGAAATTTAGTTTAATAGTTTGAGCACAGTAAATTTTGGTGCATCGATAATAGTTTAGTTGGGCATGTGATATTTAAAAAGCAGTGTTATTGTGATGTCGTGGGTGATAAAATAATTGTAAACATTTTTTTCTCTAGCCTTTTTACAGCGTTGAGTTATTTTTTTTTTGAGTGAAGATAAATTATGGGATGATTTATATTGGAATTTTGGGAACATATTATAGTGTGATGAAATTGGAAACCTAAAGTGCTGTTTACATTCTTGGAGTGTTGAGTGTCGAAATTGAGATGGTAGGAGTGTTAATTGAGGACCAGTATTTTACATGCTCCAGATGAGTGTTAATCTCCCATTGGAAAGGGGTGATCTTAGGGCAAGCAGGGAACTTGTTCTAGGGCAGAGGGCTCTGAGTAGGGAATTTTCACCAGGATGCGATATGTGCAGAATAGAAGTTAAAGTATTTTTTTGTTCTCAAGTTTAGTATTTCACAAAAAGAATGAACATCATGGGTTGAGAAGACACACTTTGCTCACCAGCTCCAGTATTAATTGTTCTTTTCTTTGGCCTAAATTTTCTTGTTTTTACTATAAGGTTAAAAGTCTAAATGTAATTTTAATTTTCAATAAGGTGAAAATATTTAGTGGGTTATGTAAATGGTCAGTGTTATTGTCTGAAGTGGACCTGCGCATTGCCATGGTGCAGAGGAATTTCCTTGCTAGTGATTTTTCCTGGGATATATGTGGATATAGAGAATAGTGATTTTTCCTGGGATATATGTGGAGAGAGATAAGTGAATTTTCCTGGGACATATGTGGATATAGAGAATAGTGATTTTTCCTGGGATATATGTGGAGAGAGATAAGTGAATTTTCCTGGGACATATGTGGATATAGAGATGGGTGAATTTTCCTGGGACATATGTGGATATAGAGAATAGTGATTTTTCCTGGGATATATGTGGAGAGAGATAAGTGAATTTTCCTGGGACATATGTGGATATAGAGATGGGTGAATTTTCCTGGGACATATGTGGATATAGAGATGGGTGAATTTTCCTGGGACATATGTGGATATAGAGATAAGTGAATTTTTCCTGGGACATATGTGGATATAGAGATAAGTGAATTTTTCCTGGGACATATGTGGATATAGAGATAAGTGATTTTTCCTGGGATATTTGTGGATATTGTGACTTAGGATTTCTTGGGATATAGAGAGATAAGTGAATTTTCCTGGGATATATGTGGATATTGTGATTTAGGATTTCTTGGGATATAGAGAGATAAGTGAATTTTTCCTGGGATATAGTTGTGTTAGTTCTGGGCCAGATGTGCCTGGAGTATTTGGGGTTGAAGTACAACAGGCTCTTGCAGGCGTGGTTGATCAAGGTGAGATCATGCATTGGTTCGAAAAGGGGAGATCCTTGAAGACGTGGTTTTTGGGGGAAAACTTGTCTTCAAACCCCCCAGTAGTTTCGCTGCTCACGGAGATATGTACTGCCAGCGAGGGTCGGTCGAGCGTTGCTTCAAGAAATGTGGTGAGATCATGTTAGAGGAAATTCTGTGCCTGATGATGATGTGTCGCACTTGAGGATTTTTTTTCTTTCCCTTTGCATAGGCTGAAAGTGGATTCACGACCCAATTTCACGCCTTCAGCCTGACTTGGTATTTTCTTCCTGTGTTGGTTCTCAAAACCCAGGGTAGTGTCTGAACTGAGAGTATTTGCCTCACCGCTACCTCAGTAATTCACTGCAGGTGTTAAATTCAAGTTTGTTTGGTGATTTAAAGTATCTAAATTTATTTGTTTATGATTTGCTGTAGTGCTAGGGATGTAAATTCTAAATTCTGGTTGTTGGTGTTAGTGAACTTGATATTTAGTTTGGAAATTTAGTTAATTGGTATTTTGAGCTTTTGTTTACAGTATAGAGTTAAGTATCCTGAGCTATTATGTGAAGTGCAGAGTGAGGTGATTTTTATGAGCAAGCTAGTGCAAGAAGATTGTTTGAATTTCTGAATTATGTTGATGTTATGAATAGTGATAATTTTTAAGATTAGTTAGTGAGGTTTCTTTATAAGTGAAGTAGGTTCATTCAGGATAGTTCTATAGGTTATGTAATGTTAATTAATGCTTGTGCTCAGTGTAAATTCTGTTTTGAGGATAATTTACTTGGGTTGTTTACTTGCTGATAGTAGATTTGTTAAAGTATAATTTGTGACTCTTAAAATAACTGTAAATTTAATTGAAGTCTTTGAATCTGGTCTGGGAGATTGCGGAGTTTGCTAAGATTGTTTAGGTGCTGTAAATTTAAATCAATATGTGTAAAATTGTAAATTGGTCATTGAGCTAACTGGGTGAGAGAGAGGAGAGTACGTTTCAAAAGAACAGAACTTGTCCACCTTGTGGAATTAAAAATAATCCAGTATCTTTTTCTTGTGTAAACCATGCGAATCATAGTATGATTTTGAAGGCATAAATTAAAAGCCTAGTGTTCAAACTAACTGTGTTGACATATGTAAAGTTGTGCTGTTCATAAGGCCAGTGGCCAAAGAGAAATAGAAAGTAAATTGAGATTCTGTTTTATACTGCTGTGTTTAAGCAAACAAGAAACAAGGAAATACCATCTGTTTGTCCTCTAAATTAACTCATTAAGTTTTTAAAGAAAAATAATAAATACAGGCAGTAGCCTTTCAAAAAAAGTTCAAAATGAGTGCAGTGTGAAAAGTTTTTGTGTGCTGTTGTCTTCCATGACTTGGTCCCATGTACTCCCCCTTAGCTTGACTAAGGCTATCGATCCAATCCTGGTTTTCTAAGGTAGTTCATAACTGCAATTTTTGTCCTATCCATTTTAGATTGACTTTCACCGCCTCCACAAGTTGTTGTTGAACGAGTACATTTTATCATATGTCTTATAGTGACACATTTTCATACACATGCAACAATATTCACTTATTTTTGCACTTTCAGGTGACTCAACTCTGCTTGAACACAAACAACGCAAACTTTCCAATAACTTCTTGTGGAATGTAAATTTTCAGATGCATTGTTGTTTAGGATGTTCAGGGCCTTTTCTAGTACTTAGAAAATATTTTTGTTTCGAAATGCACTCACCCATCTCCCAAATTTAAATTTTCTATAATTTCCATATTTTGAATTTCAATACCAGCATAAATATAACGCCTTTTAATAAATAACAATCAATTCAATATAATCAATATAGTCTCAAATCGAATTAAAATTCAATATTTTTTTCCACCAAAACAGTTGTACGTCGGTCTGGTGATTCAACCTGTTGTGCTGCCATTCATGAAAAGCATTCCAGGGGGTGTTTTCCAACAGGATAACGCTCGCCCTCATACCGCTGTTGTAACTCAACATGCTCTACAGAGTGTCGACATGTTGCGGTGGCATGCTAGATCACCAGATCTTTCACCACTCGAGCACGTATGGGACATCATTGGACGACAACTCCAGCGTCACCCCCAACCAACATTAACTGTCCCTGTATTGACCGACCAAGTGCAACAGGCATGAAACTCCATCCCACAAACTGACATCCAGCACCTGTACGACACAATGCATGAACGTTTGCGTGCTTGCATTCAACATTCTGGCGGTTACACCGGTTATTAATGCACCAGGATTTCACATTTAAAATGGCTCTTCTCGCGCTTACATTAAGCTGTGATCTTGAAACCTTAGTCGATTAAATATGTTATCTATACAAATGTATTGCCGCCATTTCATTCCTCTACAACTATTTTTTCGTGGTGTTGGGATTTTTTTCCGTCAGTGTATTAAGGAAAAGAAACACGTACCACAATATTTATTTGGTGCTAAGGGGGGGGGGGGTGTAACAAATTCGGAACGCTGCGGAAATTAATCCTAACAAGACACACCGTTATAGGCGTAGAACGCGTTTCTAGAAATTCAGATTTCACGTAAGATTAGTGTCTTTTGTGTGTGCGCGCGCACCTGTGTGTGTACGTGTGTTCTTGTAAAAAAAAAAGGACATCTTCAAATGTATTTCTCCTTTCTGTATTTGCGGCGATTTCGCGGACCTTAAAATCCTGGAATATGGGGAATTCAGAAACAAACATTTCATTCTGGGAAGCTGAATGACCCCATGAGCACAAGGAGCATTCAAAAAGTTCTCGCAAAGTGTCTGTGAATTTGCATACGTTCCTCCGAAGTTCAGAAGATACGGCATGTTTGGAACTTTGTCTAAATTTTGTCATTAGGTGCTAAAAACAATGGCCGTATCACCATTGATCTCTTTGAAGGCAAAGTTCGGTCTGCGAAGTCTATGCCCAGTTGCTATGGAACCCACTAAAGACGGGGAAAGAATTTACATCTTCACGAGGATGCAGCTTGGAGATGACATGAAAAAAATCATGATGGTTTATTAGACGTATGTTGAGATCATGCCTGTTCATATGGTACTGTTACAAGATGGATGCGCAGATACAGAGTGGGACTGCTAAGCTTCGAAGACCTCTCTCGTGCAAGAAGATCGAAGGAAGCCGTGAACGAGAAAACCATCGCTCCTGTTCATAAACACAATGAGGAAACCCACACATCACCATTCAGGTAAGGCTTTTAGATGAAAGTGTGTCGACGGGCAGGGAAATAACTAACACCAACCTTAAAAGTTCTGCAACATCTGTGCCAAATGCGTACCCAAATCCTCACAAGCTGTCAGAACAGCAGAAAAAAGAGGGGGGGGGCTAGAATCGACGCATGCGAGGAGATGCTAGCAGTGTTTGAAATTTGTGGCCCCAAACACTTAACAGACATTGTCATGTGGGATGAGACATACAACTTCATGAATGCTCGAGGACTGTATAATTTCCTGAATGATCGATAACTATGTTTAGGTTGCGGAAGATGAACTGTGTCCTCAAATCTTCCGACAAGACTTTCTCTCAAGGAAGAGGATTTTTGCATTTTTTTCAATTCCAAAGGAGTAGTAGCCGTGGATAACTTACCGGATAATATGGCGATGCATAGCTAATTTTACACTAACATTATTTTGCCCGAAATGGTGAAGAAGATGAAGGCGCGTCATCCAACAACAGGCGTGTCAAGAGCTTTCCAAATCGATGGTAATGCCAGTGGGCACAAAACTAAACAAGTTATAGCTTATCTGGAGGTAAACATCAAACATCTGCCGCAACTTGCATATTCACCCGAGCTTACACTATATGAAATGTCAGCACACAATATTATCGTGACTTTCTGAGGACAAAGTTGAGACCAAAACTTGTTGTAAACGGGAGCAATCTTGCTGCATGACAACGCATCGTGTCATGGTTCAGCGTCGGTATGGAGACTTTCGTCGAAATATGGGTGGGAAACTTCATTCCACCCACCATACAGCCCTGATCTCAGTCCACCCGACTTTGATCTTTTCCCAAAGTTACAAAATCGGCTCCGTGGCATCTGCTACGAATTGCTGGACGAACTGTCATTGGACGTGACCTGAGTAATACGACAGCTGAATAAATATGGCGTACTACGGTGCATCCTGGATCTATCTCACAGCTGTTAAGCTGTCATTAGCAGCGGAGGAGTACATTGAACGGCAATAAGGTACGTTTTCTCCGTTACTGCACACTTTTCTAAAAAATGGACAGCGCGCAGAACTTTTGTTAGGACCCCCGTAAGGGCTATGCTCCAAAAAGTATCATTAACACAAGTATCGTACTATAGACGTTTTCCTGATATTATGCGTTTTAACAAAACCTGGGGGAAATCTTAGGGTAACAGGCTAATTAGCTATTTAGAATAAAAAAAAATATTTATGGTAACCAGTATGAATTTTAGGCAATAATATGTCGCAAGTGTTAAAAATTTGTCAGCCTTCGTCAGCTTTTTCTCTTCAGATTAGTTCTGAGGTGAGTCTTGTCGATTGGATCAGTAGATGGTGAGCACTGAAAAAATGCAGACATTATTAAACAACATGCCCCTGAGTGCGTAGGTGGTCTTGAAACAGAAAAAAATCAGTAGATTACGAAAATTTATCAATAGACAGGAGTCAAATTCAGTAGAATGGCAACACTGGGTTCGAGTCCCAGATTAAACATGTGTGGTGTGCTTGTCTGATTGCTCTGGCACTTTCCCTTCCCTGGAATCATTGGCCCCAAATTGCGGGCTGGCGATTACTTACTGTGCATCTTTAGGGTTGCTTGTAGTGTTCGTTAAGCTCCTAAACAAGAAAAAAAGGAGAGTAAAAGTTGTCTTTTCATGGAACGGAAGACTGCTGTATTTTGAAGAGAACTGATATAATTTTGAGTGCAGGAAGTCTTCATTTTTATTTCCTGTTTTGTTATTCTTTCGTATGGATTTAAGGACGACCATGAGCAATTCAACTACAAGCAGTTCCTCGTCCCTAATTTTGTGCCACAAGTTCCAGAGAGGGGAAAGCGCAGACCCATATTTCATGCTATTAGAGTATTCGAGGACTAGGGGTGAATCTTTCTTATTTACTTTTCTTTTTTTCTATCTTAAGCAATGGGAGTCTGCCTTCGCTCCTAGTTGGAAGAATCTATAAAATGTATCACCAAACCAGTCTGTTCAGCGTGGGGATTAGACCGATTTACCCCCGAATGAAAATGAAACTGAAGAAAAAGAAAGGCCGAAACAGCCAAGACCAAAATGGTGAATATTCTCTGGACTGGGCAGATTCCCAAAATAATGATACTCTTGACTTAAATAAAGCCTTTGGGCAGGTCAGGAACAGATGGAAAGTTGGGAAACCCTCATCAAAAATCGAGAAAGAAGACTAAATCAAAAATCTTCCACATCTGTACCTACAACCCTTTTAAAAGATGATAGATTAGAGCCTTTTGGATATATAAAGACTATTTAACGGGTGATCTTCCATTGTGTTTAAAAAGAAAAATCTTCAATGCATGTATTGTCCCAGTGTTTACTAATGGAAGTGAAACATGGGGCATCACAGAGCGACAATGTCAAAAAATAATAGTATCGGTAAGAACGTTTGGGAGAAGAATGTTAGGAATAACAAGAAGAAATAGAGTTAGGAATAAAATTATAAGAGAAAAAACAGGAATAATAAGAGACACAAAATATGAATACAGACAATTGACGTGGATTAGGAACATCGAACAGAAGTCATCGCTCTTTTCACGTTTATAAGGGCGCCCCGGAAAAATCTTCATTGTCCGCCACCGGGAATCGAACTCAGGGTCTTCCAGTTACACGTCGGACACGCTACCACTGCACCACAGCGGCCTCGAATTCCTCCGGACTCACATACGACTAACTTCCAAGCCACTTGGCAGGTTGCTTCTTGGAGCCCAGCGCAATGCTGGGCACTCACCAAAGTTGTTAAGCAGCAACAGCACAAATAACAATAACTATTCATTCGCCTTCTAGTTATTTGTTCTGTTGCTGCTTACCATCTTTGGTGAGTCCCCAGCATTGTGCGGGGCTCCAAGAAGCAACCTGCCGAGTGACTTGGCAGTTAGTCGTATGTGAGTGGCTTGGCAGTTAGTCGTACGAGGCCGCTGTGGTGAAGTGGTAGCATGTCCGGCGCGTAACTGGTAGACCCTGGGTTAGATTCCCGGTAGCGGCCAATGAGAATTTTTCTGTGACTCACTTATAAACGTGGAAAGAGCGATGACTTCTGTTTGATATAAAAATAAGAAAAGAATTAAAGTGGAGATGGACTGGACATGTTGGAAGACTGAAAGATTGGCACGATTAATAACAGAATGACAACCGAGAGATGGAAGGAGACAAAGAGGGTGCCAGAGAACGAGATGGAGAAATGACCTTCAGAAATTTAGAGGTGCTAAATGGTGCACTGAAGCTGAGGATTGAGGACCGCCCCGGTGGCGCAGTGGCCTAAGCGGTGGCTTTTGGTCATTCTTTCGAGATGGGTCCTGGTTCGAATCCCAGTGAGGCATGGATATTGTGTTAGTCTTACGGCGCTGAGTTTCTTCCTTCCCTGAAACCAGTGGCACTAAATTAGGAACGGGTAACTGTTTATAGCCCATTAAGTTCCTCATGGAGGTCATTAAACCTCCAATAAAAAAAAAGAGAATGAGGAAGTTGGAAACAGAAGAAGACACTGATATTTTAACGAAGAAGAAGAAGACACTGATAACGAAGAAGAATACACTGTTTTTTTAACGAAGAAGAAGACACAGGTAGCGAAGAAGAAGACACTGATTTTTTATAGTAGACTGGGTATTGTAGTGGCTTTTCATGCAGATCCACAATGCTAGATTCTGTTTGATAAGAAATAGAAATTAAAGAAAGCTTACTTACCGATGAAAAACGAGGAAAAAATTTTCTGGCAACTTCTCCAAATTATTATTCTGTACACACAGAGTTTTTACAGAGCAACATGTCTCTAATTCTGGGAACCTAGACAAAAGATTGTGATTCAGTTTCAGCACTTCGAGAGAATTTGCTGCTGTTGTTGGCAATCTGAAAATAACAAAGAAAAAAATATGGTAAAAAAAAAAAAAAAGTCGAGAAAATATTGTTACTCTGACACAGCAAAACAAAAAGAAAAGTTTTTCGACGTTTGCTTACAGAACTGTCACACACATAGTGACTACTCCAAAATCATGAAAAATTCGAGCAGCTAGGAAAACTTCCGTATACTGGTATATTCCCACTTCTTTCTATGAAAAACATTTATCTTCTGTGCGGTGTAAATCACTCTTTCCTATTTATGAATAATTTCACTCGATCGTTAGTGGTTAGTGCATTGTTTTCCTCATTTGAAAGTGTACACTTCGAGAAAAATTAAAAAAGCACGCCAATCCTATGGAAAAACTGTGTAACGAAAGAACTGTGAATAGTGTGAAGAATAACTGTATCATAAATGCTATGCAAAAATTGTTATGCGAGAGCTGGTCAATAAGTGACTTCGGAATACCTTCAGGGTCGGATGAGGTATATGTAAATCGATGTATCCCACACTGAGAGAAAAAAGTGTGTTTGAAACAACAAAATAATTTGTTGAGCTGTTTTGTCGATTTATTTTGTTGCTTTAGCAAAATTCCGTGAGAATTGTTTTGTTGGCAACACAAAATTATTTCGTTGGCAACACAAAATTATTTCGTTGGCTATATTTTGTTAATTCGACTATATGAAGGCAAGGCCCGACTTAGGTCGGTCCCTGTGCACATCCTATGTCTGGGGCCCCCTCGAATAAAATTTTCAGTCAAGCAGAATATTTACTGGTAAATATTTTTTTGCAAACAGTTTTTCTAGCAGTAAAAACATTAAAAACATATCCCACATGCTAGTCAACTTTATTCCAATATAGCCTGTAATAGACGAGCATTCACACCACTTGTACTTCCACGCACCCGCATAGCTTCAGCTGTAACATTAATTACTCTGGAATTATTATTTTTTTTGTTTTATAGTATCATTTACGGAAACAACTAACTATCCTCCCAGAGATATAATTAAAAACACCTAGTGTACCATAAATTTGTTAGAAATGATGAACCAATGGTAGTTTAAGCTGTAATCCTGCACAAAGGATGACCACACTCATTGTGGGATAAATTATTGTAACACTCCATGTAAATTATTACAACAGAACAGTCTTTAAATAAAATAGTGTCAATTGAACTTTTTTTGTATTTTTATTTATGTAAAAATGAACCCTACATGAATATTCACAATTTCTGTTCTCACAAGACTAATATTAATAATAAAATTATTTTTTAGTAAATTCCACATGCTTGCTTTTCATGTATAATAAAGGGAACAGCCAATATTGAGAACATCCTATATTCGTAGCAATACTTTAGGCAGTTCCCTAAAGTATTGCTCCGAATATAGGCTGTTCCCTTTGCATTTTAATTGTTTCAAATAAGGGTGAGATTAAGATGTCACATTGGCTAATCACAGCTCAGCGCAAGCTTTATTATACGAAATAATAATTTGGTTTCTAAAATCTCATTCTAAATTTTGAAACCGAACCATATAATAATTTCGTGCTATAACGGAAAATATACTTTGGTTCTGAAAATTTATATTATTATTAAGGTAGTTTGGAGGTCCCTCCAAATTCTGAGGCCCTGTGCACGTGCACGGGCAGAAATCAGGCGCTGTATGGAGGTGGCATCGACCTAAACCCTAAGCACACGTGATTACTATATAGCTATTCCATACGGGCCCTACCAGACTACCACTGACCAAAACAATCTCGTTTTGCGCTTAAGATTTTGCTTTGAATTGTGGCTGACTACGAAGTGAGTGGATTGTTAGAAGACTGGGAACTGTCAACTCTGATAGAGACATTCAGAGGTAAGAATTTCTAATATATCTTAATAATTCCGACGTATTTTTATGCTAGTGTTTATTGTGTGTTATTTTGGTTGGATTCAGTGAATTTTAGTGATAATTTGGCCTCACTTTGTAGACTCATAATTACAATGAACATGATAGAATCTGCATCTTATGAGATGCACAGGGGCATATACTGTATTAAATTTAAACCCAGATTTCTGATAAAGCAATAATACATTTCTTATGACAGCTTGCGTTCCTGAGCGCAAATAAAAATTTGCACATGAGGTAATGATAAGAGTTATAATTTATGTATAGAGCTTGATTTAATGTATAGGCTATATATACAGGGTGTTTCAAAATTCGTGCGGCAACCAAAGATTGCATGGTGATAGTACCCTGGAACATATAGAACGTTAAAAAAAATATTACGATTTTTTTTTGTCCAACCAAAAATGTCAATAATTTGTTTCATCAAAAAACTAAGAAAAACATTAAAAAAGAAATCGGATTTAGAAACATGTTCCACACGTACCAAGATAGTGTCAATACATCGTAATGTCAAGTACAAATCGTCCGTGAACATTCCAGAAGGTACTATACCGTGCAAATTAATTGAGACAAGCTATTTTATTCTCAGAATTGTAATGTGATCGCCAGTTGATGTCGGAAACCACGTAAACCTGTTTTATCAGCTGTGAGGTGGTGTGACTGTTAGAACTTGATAGTAAGAATGTGGTTTCACGGGTTTTAAACAGGAAATAGGCACTTCAGCTTCAGTTGTGAGCTTTCGTGTGTGACAGGTGGATGTTAGTTTTTGCTCTCTGTGAGTACGTGTAGCTTTCGTGTATTGAAAAATGGATACTTCCCTAAGGAAGCGTGCAAAAATAATTGCTCTGAAGGATCACACGTCTATGACAGTGAGAGATATTGCTTCTTCAGTTGGTGTAGGCAAATCAAGTGTATCAAGACTGCTTACGCGGTACAATGCATCTGGATCATCGTCTCCAAAAAGGAGAGGTAAATGTGGAACAAAACGAAAAACAACTCCACGAACCGATAAATATCTAATCAGAAATAGTAAAATGAATAAAAAAACAACAACAAAACAAAACAGGCACCGACCTTCAAAGAGATTTATTGGCTAGTGGTTGTGATGTTAGTGATTCAACTGTACGCCGTAGGCTTCGGGAAGTTGGCCAGAAGGCAAGAAGACCAACGAAAAAACAATATTTGAATGAAGATAAAATGTTCAGCATGGGCCAAAAAATATAAATCATGGACTGCTGACGACTGGAAAAAGGTAATTTTCAGTGATGAAACTCATTTATTTGTGCAGGGTTACCAAGCAAATGTCGTCAGACGAAGCAACTGTGAACCCTTAAGACCTGAGCATATGAAACAAACTGCAAAACACCCTCTGAAATAGATGTTTTGGGGTTTTTTCACATCAAATGACACTGGAAGCTTAGTTCCTGTTTAAGGTATAATGAATTCAGCCAAGTACGTAGAAATATTACAACGTACATTTGTTCCATTCTTGCAAACTTTTGACGGGACATTTCAACATGATTTGGCCCCATGTCACAATTCGAAATTGGTCAAGAACTTCATGCTGGAAAATCAAATTCATTTACTTGATTGGCCTGGAAATTTACCAGACTTAAATCCCATAGAAAACTTGTGGAATATTTTGAAGAGACGTTTAGGTAAAATGGACTGTACAACCAAAGAACGCATGATAACGAATGCTATAAAAGAGTGGTTCCACGATTATGAAGTCAAAAATATGTGCACTGAATTAGTGGAGTCAATGCCAAAACGAATTCAAGAGGTAATTTCTGCTAAAGGAGGACATACTTCATACTAATACAGGTATTTATCAGTGTATATCAAGGCATAGAATGATATAAAGGCATAGTTTTGGAAAAAAGAGTGATTTTTTACTTTGTCCCAATTAATTTGTACAGTATAGTAATCAACCCACCCACAAATGCTGAATTCGCAGTTAAGAATTTGCTTGCAAGGATAGGTATAGCCGAGTTGTTAGCGCGCCTAATTCCTGAACGATCAATGCTCGCCGGTCAGCTGAACAATGCTCTTCGGTCACTTGCCGACAATGCTCGCCGGTCTGTGGTGAGCAGAGGAGTGGCCTCCTCGAATGTAGTCCCCTTGCCACAAGTCGTCTGTTAACGGTCCGGATGTCCACTTCTGTACCTGGAGACGACGCAACATGGCCACGAATGGTTGAGAGCGACTAATTCGGTCTGTTCGTGTGGCTCACACAATCGCTCGATCCTCGCGTTATGTCGTTATCCTCGGATGTCCACTGCCAGCGTGCCGCTGGATTGTGCCCTCCTCGACTTACTGGCGCCAACATCGTCTGATTGCTGCACCACTCCGATCCAAATGCCTACCGATACGGCGACTTGACCAAGGGTACGTTTATGCTGCAGCCTCGCTGCTGGCACATCGCCGAGCTGTGCACATGGATGCCTGGCGATGATGAAACTAAACCATAAATCTTTACAGGCTCATTTATCGTGGAGCAACGATGTTATCTGCGCTGCTCGTTGCGATCATCGCCACAGCGATGATATCAAACCAGTTTGTTTTTCGAGCCTCGACCATCGCCAGGCATCCTCAAACTTACGCTGTCATTGGTTCCTTCAAGGACACTCTTCCCGTCCATTGACCCACTTTCCCAACCAGGTGTGAAACTACGCAGTCATCTTCTCGCATCTTTAAACAACGTGTTGTGTTTTTATAGAAGCAAGTTTTATTTGTGGAGTTTTCCTGTGATTTGAACTTTTTTTTTTTTTGAACTTCTCCTTGGATTGATTAAGAGTTTTCCTAGCATAAGGCTTCATCGTGTGCCTCAATAAGGGATATAGGCTTCATCACCTATGAACACAAATGGGGCTTGAATGTCAGTACTTGCTAGGAAGTTATCTTCAGGAATGTTAAGCACACCCTTTTTCCTTCTGTCATACAAGGCAGACTTTCTAAAAGTGTCCCCATCACTTTGTTTTCTATAGGCTCCGACCTCAATGAAAGTAAATTTACAGTGGACATCACTGACGGCCTGCAGAACTATTGAAAAATAGCTTTTATAATAAAAGAACATGGAGCCTGACCATTGAGGGCGAAGTATTCGGATGTGCTTTCCATCAATAGAACCTAGACAGTTAAGGAATCCTCATTTTTTGTAAAACATATCAACGAGTTTTTTTAATTCTTCTGCAGTTGGTGCCTTCATATGCAGTGATTGTAAAATTTGCCATAACACTGGTAAAGTCTGTTTGACAATAAGAGATACAGTCGTGATTCCTATAATAATAAAAGAGATGTGAACAGCTGCAGGGTAAATGCTCCATGGCGAGCATCGCAGCTACATGCAAGCAGCAAGGTGCCTGAGCGAGCATCTATGTGCCAGCAACGAGGCTGCAGCATAAACATACACTAACCGACTTCTCCTACCCAGTTATGCGTTCTCTCCGAAACTCGCTGAACTGCTCGTATTGTGCACGAATCCGACATCGAGCCATCCTCACATTCCGTACAGGTTAGTGCAACCGAAATTCGCTCTCACAATTGTCAATGGGTGCGACCTTTTCTTTGATATACCCACCTCGATGCGCGGTTCCCATGCGCTGTGGCGGGCCACTGTTTAGTCATTGATCGTTATTTTTTAATAATTTACATAATCGGCCCTGAAGTACTTCAATGCCGAGTTTCATTGGGATCGAACGACTTTCCCGGGGTGTTTTTTTTCTTTTTTTTCTTTTTTTTTTGAAAGAATGTATTAAGTGTCCCTTCAACATTGGTTTGAATTGGTTCTTTGGCAGTTTCTGTAAAGTGTAAAAATCACGCCGCATTTCTTTCACACTAGGATATATCTCTTTTACTTGTGCTCCCCCCCTTCCTTGAACAAACAAACACGTGACAACATAGAATGATTGTACTTACCCTTCCTCTAGTGACGTTATCACATTATGAGCTGCACATATTACCCTTAATTTTGTTGCTCCGTGCAGGCAGGCGGGTAATTCTGACATATGGTTACTGAAAACAATAGCAAAAAAATAAAAAATAAATGACTCACACCTTGTATTATATAAAATCTTTACAAATATATAACACGTAAAAACTAAAACTGGAAGCAATTGTAAAGTTGGATTTTTTTAAGAAACTAAGAAAAACACATATGTCAAAGCACATGAATAACAGATTTTTCTGTATCGGTCACATACCGTGTGTGTTTTTTAAATTACTTGAACGAGAAGTAAACCAGGAGCTTGAACAATAAGTGCATAACGAATGTTATATGTTTTTTACGCTTTCCAACTTTAGGTTGAAGAAGCGTATATGCTCCAGCTTTGTCCGTCTGTCTGTCTGTCCGCACAACTCGCGTAAAAATAGTTCGATTTCGATGAAATTTTAGCATGTGGTGGGGGACAGCCTGGGAAGGAACCCTATTGAAAATGGATGAAATGGGGTCAAAGGTCAGGGCACAGGAGCGAGATTTATTCCACAGCCATTATCCTTATATTTTGACTAAAAATGCTTCTATTGTGACAAAACTTTAGTATGTTGTTCCGGAAGTATACTGAACCAATTCTGTTTAAAATCATCGAAATGGGGTCAAAGGTCATGGCACAAGAGCGAGATTTATTCCACAGCCATTATCCTCATAACTTGAGCGATGATTTCTGGTATGTTGGAAAGCGTATCATAATCAATGCATTTGCATGATTTTACTAACTTGTTGTATGAAGTATGGATGAAAGCAATTATTTATGTATAAATTATTACAGATACATTTGCAAAAAATCAGAGATAGTGTCTACAGTTTTGTGAATAGATGAATATTTCTACTGAATTGAGTAAAATGCATCAGTTAATATAATACCATACTGCCTTCCAGACTTTAATTTTGAACATTACTATATGCTTAAATGAAGTGGATAGACTAAAATACTGAAGATAGATGAGAACGAATTTTTGGTGAGTGGTGGGGGATATATATGTATTTTTTATTTCCTTACATATGGGCACTAAGATATTTTGTGAGATGACCCATGATATTAAGTTATACCAGTTCTCTAGGTTTGTCATTTATAAAACACATTTTTCCTTGTTGAAGTAAAAGTTGCACTTATGCATTCATTAATATTTCATATGGAAAACTTACTGTGAGACATTCAAGACTTCTAGCGATGAAGGCGGATCAGTACATTCGATGGTTTCCAAAACTGAAATCAAAGAGAAGAAAACATAAAGTTAAAAATTGAAAATTCGAATATTGGATACTAAAAGCAACACTGAATTCTGAAGAGGAATGGAAAGGAGAACAAATATACTATCTAAAAGCCACTTAGCATTTTTTTATAAGAACAATAGAATAAAATTGTAGTGTCTTTCATTAATTTCTGAGAATTCCCCGACGAACATTAAGAGCATTTATTACGATTTTAACTTTTGGTGCTCTTAATGACTCGAGAAAGTGTTTCAGCATATTGACAGACCAAGGAATATACTCGGTCACTTTGAGCTCTTTGTTCCAAAATACCCAGAGTAAATACCACTCTGGGTTCAATATATTGAATAAAGAATCACTCGGTGACAAAAGTGGGATGCAATATACCAAATTTAGGATGAAACACTTTTTTCTGAACAAGCGAAGATTCTGAACTACGAGTTAAATAATGAATCTTGAATTCATAGATTTTGCAAACAGTACGAGAGTAAACACGTGGGAATCAAATTAGAAATTAGAATATACTGAGCCTGGTATAAATAATTTCTGTATCACACTTCTTAAAGCACAACAACTGTATAACACCTATAGGCAGATAAAAAAATATATATAAAATACGTTGTTTTTTTCAGCACACAACGCGTGGTATATCGAAAAAAGCGCTCCGCAGTACGTCAGTCAAGTAACCTTCAGGTGGTGTTAACACCATTTTGATGTAAAAGAAACTTAAACGAGTAAAATTTTGTTGAAATAAGAAGATTGTAATAACCAGGTATTTTTTCTTTTCGTTTGTGATGTTTAAATGTAAAAGTACGTTTCATGAACATTACAACAATAAAACAAATACAACGTCATACAGTTGTTAGGCCACACGCTGAGTCGCTGACACAGTTCACAGTTTCCATTCATGGACACTTGCCCGAAAACACGAAAGTTAAAGAAGGAGTTTACAAATATTTCTTTCTCAGTTGATGCTGTGGTGATGTCGTCACATAATTATATCCGGGAAGCAGTTTCCATTCACTGAACACCTGAACGAAAACACGAAAAGCTAAGCATAACGTCACAAATGTTTGTCTTTCTCGGTTGTTGCTATGGTGATGACTCTTTCCACTGCGCCACCAAAGTGGAACAAACCTTCAAACGTTCAGACAAAGCAAATTATATTGTTTGTGATTATTGATATTCCCGAGCAGAGCCTGCGAACAATGGCCAAGGGCAAATGGATGAGGCCTGAGAATTCGGGAATTTTAGGGCCGCTGGTGGCCTAGTGGGTAACGTTCGTGACTGCCACGGAAAGGACCTCAGGGTCGATCCCAGGCAGGTACGAAAGCTCGATCCACTAAATATCCGCAATGCGTTTGATAGGCACGTTAAGCCGTCGGACCCCGGGTACTGGTCCTCCGGTAATAAATAAGGGCGTCTTCCTCCCCCTTTCTCCTTCGCTTCCGTGTCACTTGCCTATCGGGCTCTCCTAGCTTCCTATTTCTAAGGGTTGTTTAAGACCTGGGGTCAGACACTCCCTTACTAAAATCCTCTACATATGATCATCATATATTTTACGAGATTTTTGAGAAGACTTTTCAGACACCACTCTGCAAGTGCTCAAAGGACAACAGGCGCGATCTGTGTTGGTACTGCTTCCAGATCCAATGGATTTCCATTCGTAGATTCTCGTATTGGAGATACTCTTTAATGCCGTTCTTTGACAGTTCTCTTTAAAAAGAGTATCCACATTTATATACTACGTCTGGCGCCATGACAGCATAACGTGTTCTTCTTGGTAAAACCTTGTCTGCGAAACACAAGAGCGGCTGGAAAACGACCCTGACTGATACAGACAGGAGAGAATTAAAGAGGATTTTTATCCGTAATAAGAAGACCACGGCGCCAAAAATTAGTAGGGAACTCAGTCTGCATCTCCAGACCCCAGTATCAACGAAAACAGTGCACAGGGAACTGCATAAACAAGATATTCATGGTAGATCTGCTATTGCGAAACCTCTGGTGGCCTGGGTGAATGCACAATGGCGACGGCAGTGGTGCGAGGAGCACACAACGTGGACTTCCGATGCATAGAATCTGGTAATGTGGTCGGAAGAATCCACATTCACACTATTCCTTGCCGCAGGACGTGTTTACATGTGGAGAACACCGTCAGAAGCGTGCAACCTAGACTGTTTGCCCTCAACAATGCAGCATGGTGGTGGTTCTGTCGTGCACTTGGCGATCATATGGTGGTTTTCATCAGGTCCCCTGATCATCTCGAAAGGAAGAATGACTGGCAGGCCGTATGAAACCATTTTCGCAGACCAAGCCCATCCAATGGCTCAGGCATTGTTTCCTGCAGGGGATACCACCTATTAAGATCATAACGCTCCAATTCACAGAGCTCGGAATGTCCAATCATGGTTTATGAGGACGAACTTTCACACCTTCCTTCTTGGCCTCCCCAATCACCCGATTAAACATCATCGAGCCACTGTGGTATGTGTTGGAAAACAGAGTAAGATCCCGTTATCCTCCTCCTGCATCTCTCAAGGACCTGGAGCAGTTTCTGCATGAATAATGGTGCAACATCCCACTAACCATCATCCAGGATTTGTATGCGTCAATTCCAAGGAGGTGGTTTTTAATGCCAAAGGTGGTCTCACACCCTATTAGATACGTAAAACCTCATTTTCCTAGGTATTCGCATTATTCTATCCAACCCCTGTATATCTCTGAGCTGTTTCCTGAAATAAATAGATTAGCACTTCAAATAAAGATAATCTGCTGATTTTTTTCCTGATTTTTTTCTTACTCATGATGGAGTGCCGAACGTTGCAGCCTTGGCACGCTACTGAAATTTCTCACATAAGACGCATATCGAAACAGTCACACCTGTTTGTTTGCAAGTCTCTCTAGCTAACACTGGCGTCCCTAAAATTTCTTTCGCGGATGAGCAACCACAAGATTTCTCTACAAACTTACATTTAAACTTTTCGAAGATATTTGGAACTTGTCACTCTCAAACTGTGGAGCTGCACATTAAATTGAAGCACAAATGACCCTCTGAACATGAGTTCCAAAGCTACTCTCGGAAGTGATCATAAGCTGAAATGTTACAAAACCTTCTGACATGAAACCCTGAGCACAAACTGACCATCTATTCATTCATTCAATTTTTGAAAAGTGTACTAGACGCTTTTAATATATGGAACATTTTTTGAATGATTTGAAATTTTGAAATTAATATTTGGTACACTTCCTACTTTCTTTCAAAACTGATATTTTTTTACAAACCCATACAGGATATAAACCGAGTTCAACCTTCCATGCCCTTCCAGCGTCTAAGTTCACATGCTTCTTCTACATCTGAGGTTTATGGATTTTATCTTCCTATCATGATTTTTTCCCTTTACTCTTTCAAATAATTATGTTGAACTATTTCTGGTGTTAGCGCCTTGTGATTCGTTAGATCTAAATCCCTTTCAGAATTTTTTTTTCTTATGATTCTAGAACTTATTTCTTACGATATATCTATGCATTCCTTTTTAATCTTTAGAACCTGTTTCTTATGATACATTTTTCTACTCATTGTTCAACTCCAAAGCAACTTACTTCAGGCCTCCCATAGTCCAAGTATGTACGGTTACAAACCCCAAAGGAGTATAAATTACACCTCGACTTCAGAAATGCTCTATAATTCGGATTTTACTTCCCTGTGCTCAGAAAGGACAGCTACAAAATACTTTTTGACACAGTCATGAGAAATCTGACTGAAAACTCAGAAAAATGTCTCAAGTGTTCCTTAGAATGCCTTTTGAAACGTATCTTTAACTGATTCCGCGGCAATTTGTTTTAGGTTTACGCAATGTTTTTGTGACGGCGTCTTTTCTATGAAGTTAAACAAGGATTACTTTTCATAACCTTCGAGAAATTTAAAATATCCCCATTCTAGCCACTATAATTTTAAATCTCAGTTGCGAAGACATCGATTACGGGATACTTCTTATTCAAAAGAGATTTTATAATTTAAAAAACAATTTCTGTTTCAGATGCCTGTCTGTTTGTTGTCTTATATTTCACGAAAATAGAGTTATTTAGCGACAGTTTCCAAAGATATCAGCCCACCAGCAAAAAACTATAAGACACATCTTAAAACTTCAATTCCCAGTTAAACTTCTTCAAGCCTCCCTGTTAGTGCAGTGGTCTAAGCACCGGCTTATGACCGTTCTTCCGAGATGGGGTCCGGGTTCGAATCCCTGTGAAACATGGATCTCTGTGTTTGACTTACGGCACTGACTCTATCTCCTCCCTGGAACGAGTGTTCCTAAATTAGGGATGGGAGATTCTTTCTTCATAGACCAACGAGTTGCTAACGGTTGCCGTTAAACCTCCAAAAAACTTCCATTTTGATAAATTAAAACGTGGAACACTTTCAAACGGTACAGTGTAAAATGGTTATTTCAAGGAACAGCTGTAGATAGGAAACATTAGCAACTTCAATCTTTTCTTAAAGCTGGCTTAACCATCCTGACAGGCGCCGACATTATAGGACGGTTGTGGCGGTGTGCTGGTTTGAGAATTGTTCTAGCACGCATTAGGGTCCCCCCCCCCCCAAATCCATCAAAGGATATTTGAACACCACGGCGTACCTGGATCTCATCGAATCCATTCCTCAATGACAGCTGTTTATTCCCAAGCAGATGGACACGTACGCTCACAAATTTCGCACGCTCAGTTGAGGAAGTTGCTGACGAGTTTTCCTCGCTTCAGTGGCCTGCGCAGTTCCACGATTTTTATTCCAGGGAGCATCTCTGGGATGGATGGATGGTGTGTGTGTGTGTGATCATCAGTTATTGTTAATACATTGCTGGATGAAGGTCTCCCCGAGTCTCCTCCGCAATTCTATGTGTTCACCTATTCTCTTCCGCGTCTCTTTTTACCCAGTCTAAATTCGCTCATCCAATGGTATTCAATTCTTGTAGCAGGCAATATGACCAGCACACTATCACTTTGAGGGAGTTTACTCTGATCATGTCATCAACTCTTGCTATTTCCCAACTCCGTGTGTTCCTCTTCCTACATTTCGTGGTTACACCGAACATGTATCTCTGCATACTTCTTTGTTATCGCAGCCTATGACATACACACTAATTTTTTTAGTTGTCTTTCTCTATGTAAACTTTTAGTTCATTTCCTTTAAGCGTTTCAACCTCAACGTTATATTTTTCTCGCTCAGGGAATGTATGTTGGCAACAGTCTTGCCGTCAGGATGCGTGACGTGTGTGTGTGGACTTGATAAGAACGAGCT
The DNA here is from genome assembly GCA_039090855.1 of Macrothele yani. Taxonomy (NCBI): domain Eukaryota; kingdom Metazoa; phylum Arthropoda; class Arachnida; order Araneae; family Macrothelidae; genus Macrothele; species Macrothele yani. The sequence goes on along the minus strand of CM076995.1, from coordinate 130,441,869 downwards.
ATATAATGTTGGAGCAAGCAGTGAAAACGTTTAGTGGTGAGGTGTGATATAATCTGGTGTACAATATATTCTGCATTGTATTGATAATTTGCACATACGTTGTGAAGTGCCGTGAAGTTTTCTCAATAAAGGCCATTTGCTGGAGTTTTCACAACTCATCTTTTCTTGCCGTTAGGTCTCCTAATTTAACTCAGTGTGTAATTAATATTTGTATATGTAGTAGAGGTTTAACAGCACGAAGTTCCAGCGATACAACAGATGTTACAAGCCGCTGTATGTCTTTTATAGTTAATACCCGTACGAGATGGAAGGTTGCATTGATTTTAATCAATGGTCTATGAATAAGTAACATATAGTCTCTTTAGATAATTGTCAGCCTAGCCTCCTCGTAGTGCATCCTGTTACCACTGAAGGGGTTCTGAAAACCAACCAATAGCGGCATAAATATACAACAATGCTACCAAACACTTACCAACTCCATGGCCAGCGTGATGAGTTATTGTCAACCGCCCTCCCCTCCATATCGCCAGCAACTGCGCGAATCGATTACTTCCACGTTGTTACAACATTTCTACACCGCGCTTCCTTTCTGGTATGTTGCATATCCCGACGAATTCGGGCTGTTCTCTCTCTCTACATATATATCTCATCATCATCATCATCATCATCATTGTCAACCGTTATCAATCCACTGCTGGATGAAGGTATTCCCAAGTTTCTTCCACAACGTGTCTGTCCTTTGTCCGTCTCCTCCATGTTACTCCTGCGTGCTTTCGAATTTCATCCACTCATCTCCCATGTGGTCTTCTTCTGGGTCTTTTCCTGTCCCTTGGAATCCAAAGTAAAATTTCAGTTGTCCGTCGATGGTCTGTCCTTCTGGCAATATGTCCCGCCCATTGCCATTTCAGGGATTTTACTCTATACTGATAAGCTGAATGCCGTCTGTACACGATGTAAACCAGGGCTCACGGTGAGCCCTGGTTTATATCGTGCACAGACGGCATTCAGTTTTTTAGTATAGTTACTTTGCACGAAGATTGTTTTCTTATTTTAATCTGATCATGATGTCTTCCACTCTTGTCATTTTTCTGATCCATGAGTTCGTCTTCTTATCCCTAATGGTTACACCAAGCCTGCACCTCTCCATGCTTCTTTGAGTTGTTTGCAGTCTTCGTATGTCCTTTTTAGTTAAGGTCCTGGTCTCTGCACCATACGTAAGCACTGAAAGGATGCATTGATCAAACACTTTTCTTTTAAGACATAATGGCATGTTGCTGTTGAAAATTATACTGTTTCTTACAAAAGGTCTCCAGGCAAGTTTTATACGCTGATTAATTTCTTCATCAATGTGTCCCTTACTTGATATCTGCTGTTCAAGATAAATGTAGATATCGGTTATCTCCAGCTTTTCCCAGTTCAAGGATTGAAAGAAATTTTGCAGTGGGCATTAAAGAGTTCGGGAGATATGGTGTCACCTTGTCTCACTCCCTTTACAATTTTATATATATATATATATATATATATATAGAAAGAGCAATATGCCATTATGTCTTAAAAGAAAAGTGTTTGATAAATGCATCCTTCCAGTGCTGACGTATGGTGCAGAAACGTGAACCTTAACTAAAAGAGACATACAAAGGCTGCAGACAACTCAGTGAAGTATGGAGAGGTGCATGCTTGGTGTAACCAGGAGAGATAAGAAGAGGAACTCGTGGATCAGAAAAATGACAAGAGTGGAAGACATCATGATCAGAGTAAAACCCCTGAAATGGCAATGGGCTGGACATACTGCCAGAAGGACAGGCCATCGATGGACAGTCGAAATTTTAGATTGGATTCCAAGGGACAGGAAAAGACCGAGAAGAATACCACATGGGAGATGGGTGGATGAAATTCGAAAGTATGCGGGAGTAACATGGAGGAGACTGGCACAAGACTGACCGTTGTGGAAGAGGCTTGGAGAGACCTTCGTCCAGCAGTGGATTGATAATGGTTGACAATGATGATGATGATAGAGAGAGAGAGAGAGAGAGAGAGAGAGAGAGAGAGAGAGATACAGCCAGACACACAGAGAGAGAGAGAGAGAGAGATACAGCCAGACACACACAGAGAGAGAGAGAGATAGCCAGACAGACAGAGAGACAGACGGAGAGAGAGAGAGAGAGAGTGAATAAAATATTAATATACACACCGTAGTGCTATGTATACACTGCCTGACAGAGAAAGTGTCACACCATGAAGGAATGTTCGAAAACAGACCAAACTGCACACACAAATAGCCAAGTAGGTCCTGAACACATGATTTAATTGTTACATACAGACTAGGCTCCAGTGGCCGAATATACAGGATGATCAATAAGGACTGTGACCCTTGTGTGGGAGATACAGCGTTGAATCCGACTTGGCATCGAGGCAATGAGAGTCCGAATAGAGTTCTGTGGTATCGTAGACCATATGGTGTTGATCTGAGTCCACAGTTCATCTTCATTTTGCGGGGCTGGGAGGGTACTCAACCGACGTCCAATCATGTCCCACAGATGCTCTATGGGCGAAAGGGTGGAGGATCGTGCTGGCCACGGAAGAATCAGAACACCATATAAAGCATTCAGGCTGATCCGAGGGGCATACGGCGTTTGGGATGCCCTACAAATACGGTAGTGCCACGGGCCGCAGCACCTTGTCAACATAGGCGTGTGCCGTCAATGTGTCCGTGATACGTACCAGCGGTGAGCGGCTGTTGGCGCTGATAGCACCCCACACCATGATTCCACGTTGCCGGGCCGTGTGGCGATCCACAATGGAAGAGGAATCCGCCCGTTGACCACGTCGCCTCCAGACATGGATTAATTCCTGGTGAGACAGAACTTAGATTCGTCGCTGAACACCACACTGTTCCATTCGGCACGCCATGCAGCTCTGGAGGCGATGGCTCGCTGATAAGGGTAGCCTTCCCAACGGACGGATGGACAGCAAACCAGTCGCAGTCAATCGGCGCGACACTGTTCACGTCGGTATCGGATCATCCAAGCCTCACCGTACACTCCGCAAAATGTCGCCCGTTGTGGCCTGTGGGCCTGCTACGGCATGACGTCGGATACGACGATCGGTGCGCTCGGGGGTCCATCTTCGTGCTCCGGTCCCGCTACGAAGTTGCACAGATCCTTCCAGGGACCACTGTCTCCAAACGCGACTGATGGTTGTGACATCTCGTTGCGTTTCTTCCGCAATACGACGCAAGGACCAACCGGCAGTTCGAATGCCTACGATGACAGCTCTCGTGAGTGAACTCATCCGTTTGACGAAATCGCGTACGATGGCGTCTTAACGTGATCGGCACCCTTTGTCGTTCTCCAGACACCACTCACTTTTCGCGGCCGTGAAGACGTCTCGACTGATGGCCTCACGGGCTGCTTGTCCGCTTATATCCCGCGCGCCTTTCTTGCGATTGGCCTGCAAATGCAATCATTTGCATAATTCTTGTAATTGTGCTCCCACCCTGAAATTTGCATGGCGCTGAGTTCATGTATTTGTCGTCTGGCATTTTCTCTATCACGCAGTGTATATATATATATATATATATATATAAGCCTAAAGATAGCAAAGGGACATCTCAGTAAGGGAAGAAAACAGATTATGGCACTGAGAAAACAAGATGGTTCTGTAACAAGAAATAGAGGCGAAATTTTGACAAGAGTGAAAGATTTCTACTCCAAGTTATATGAAAGGGATGATACATGTACTCCAGACATCATGAAAGGTACCAGTACCAGAGTTCTTCCAGTCCTCCCAGCAGAAGTTGCACATGCAATCAAGAACATGAAGCGGGGAAAAGCTCCAGGAGAAGATGGAATTACTGTAGACATCATACAAGAAGCAAGTGGAGAAATCGAAACAATACTCTCCCAAATTTTCACTCGATGCCTTAATGAAGGGAAGATTCCTGAGGATTGGAACAACGCTACAATGATCTTGCTACATAAAAAAGGTGACATTGAGGATCTCAGAACTACAGACCTATCAGCCTCCTATCAATGGTTTATAAAATCTTCACTAAAGTTCTTTCACACCGCTTGAAGGTAACACTGGACATGGCTCAACCGAGAGAACAAGCTGGATTCAGGAGTGGCTACAGCACTATAGATCATATCCACCTACTAAGAGAACTAATTGAAAGAGCGAGGGAATATGAACTTCCATTGTGCATGGCTTTTATCGATTATGAAAAAGCCTTTGATTCGGTGAAAACATCAGCAGTTACAATGGCTCTGAAATCCTGCGGTATTGAAGATGCATACATTAATATTATTAATAACATCTATGAAAATGCAAGCGCAAAGATTCGGCTATTTGAAAATACAACACACATAAAAATTGGAAAGGGAGTGAGACAAGGTGACACCATATCTCCGAAGCTCTTTAATGCCACATTCGAGGATTTCTTTCAGTCGCTGAGCTGGGAAAACAAAGGGATAAAGATTAATGGAGATTATCTAACCCACCTTCGTTTTGCTGATGACGTAGTCATTTTTGCAACTATCCCATCAGAGCTGCAGAGTATGATCCAGGAACTTGCTGACAAGAGTAAAGAAGTGGGATTAAAAATGGACTTTCAGAAGACAAAAGTGATGTTCAATGCTTTTACAAGAAATGAAGATTTATCGATTGATGGAGAAAAGCTGGAGATAACAGACACGTACGTTTATCTTGGACAGCAGATATCAAGTGAGGGTCACATTGATGAAGAAATTAATAGGCGTACAAAACTCGCCTGGAGAGCTTTTGGAAGAAACAGCATAATTTTCAAGAGCAATATGCCATTATGTCTTAAAAGAAAAGTTTTTGATCAATGCATCCTTCCAGTGCTTACGTATGGTGCAGAAACGCGGACCTTAACTAAAAGAGACATACAAAGGCTGCAGACAACTCAAAGAATGCATGGAGAGGTGCATGCTTGGTGTAACCAGGAGAGATAAGAAGAGAAACTCATGGATCAGAAAAATGACAAGAGTGGAAGTTATCATGATCAGAGTAAAATCCCTGAAATGGCAATGGGCTGGACATACTGCCAGAAGGACAGACCATCGATGGACAGCCGAAATTTTAGATTGGATTCCAAGGGACAGGAAAAGACCCAGAAGAAGACCACATGGGAGATGGGTGGATGGAATTCGAAAGTATGCGGGAGTGACATGGAGGAGACTGGCACAAGACAGACCGTTGTGGAGGAAACTTGGGGAGACCTTCGTCCAGCAGTGGATTGATAATGGTTGACAATGATGATGATATATATATATATATATATATATATAAAAGAAGTAAAGATTAAATGAAATTCACTTACACTAAAAAAAGGTGTAAAGATTAAATGAAATTAACTTACACTAAAAAGAGGTGTAAAGATTAAATGAAATTCACTTACAGTTGTTTGTCGCCTTGAGAAACCGTAGATTTTCACCATGTAGCTGGAGATCCCTCAGGTCATTCCACGAACATGTTAAATATTCTAATTTCGAAAGAGTAGCAATTTCCAGAAGCTCCAGATGGTTACGGGATACATTTAAAACTTCCAGATTCTTCAAAACAAGAGAAAAAAATGTCAGGAGAAAAGACATCATACTATATCACAAAACATCATACTGCAGCGTATTATTATGAAAATCATTTAATGTTATTTGGTTCAAAGCTAAGAATTAGAAATAAATTTAATTTTTCATTTCGTTCTGCATATATACGCATTGTGAGTTTTAAATAATATGAAAAGGTTTTTTGCAAGTCAAATTCATATTGCATATACTAACATAACTGTACCCTTGGTTACTTAGATCTCTACAACTCTGCATTATTATTAACAAGAGCCTAAGTTTGATGAAACTGAAATGAGACGAAATTTTTCAAAAATTACAGAAAGATATTTCGAACCTACAATGATGGCGGAGTCAACTATCTAAGGATGATAGAGATACAGTCCTACCCATCAATATCTGACGACCGATATTTTTGAAAAAAGAAATACCTTTGAGCATTGAAATCAATAACACAGCAGGATAAAAATGTCCGAAATCGTAAATACGTGAAATGCTAAAAGTTCCTGAATTAAAAGAAAAAAAAATTGAAGCATAATGCCAAATCTGCTTAGCTGATCGTCACCTGGTTCGTAACCCCTTCACTGCTTACAAAATGCTGAGTGATTCAGTGAATATGAGATATCTGTTTCATGTAATTTTATGATAAAAAAGAGATACAAAAAGGAAATCAAAATTAGGTACATCCTCGTATTTTATTTCTCTAAAAAAGAACACTCGTGGTCAGCATAACTTTCGGAACAAAAGATGCGCGAAAACGACTGTGTTGAAGATAAGCTGTAACTGCTAGAACCTATCTAAAGTACGGAAGTACGGCATCTAATAATTATTTAATTACAAGGATATAGCAACTCATGTTGTTTCCCCAGGATGGAGAAGAGAACTTAGTTTGAGGTAGAACTCAAAAATTGTGTTCATTCACGCTTTCGCTAATGTGTTAAGTTCATACAGACGAATATTTCGTTATACTTGTATTTCCACCATTTCACTCAAATTTAGAAAAATGAATCTATGAGGTGAAGAGCATCTAAGTTTACATAAACTTGAAATGAGGTATATAAATCATGACGAATTAGTAAATTCTATGCAGATTTTGTTTATATCAACATTTGGTTTCCCCTTGCTTTACGGAAACAAACATAGGACCTTCAGAAAAAAGCGTGGAGGAGAGTATGATCGTTCAATAGAAAACCAGCTCAATCAGTCACGTTACCACCACAGAAAGCACTTCGTCCGTTGATGTTATGAGGCGTATAGTGGGTTTCAGCTTCTCTTCAGAATAATAATGTCAGATTACAAAATGAAATGCGACACATCAACAAACACGCTATGTCTCTGTTGCAAAGTCCGCTCGGTTACATCATCTTAAGAAGGCGAGCCTGGGTTGGTACTTACGGGCACACATACACCACCATATCGACTGTTGTGGAACTTTCTGATCACAGTACAGAAAGAGACTTTGACGTTCTGGAGCTGAGATGAAGTGCGACTTCAAAGTGGGCGCGGTGCTCTCCTGTTCCGTCTGTGACGCAATGTGGAGGCTATTTTGTAGGCTTTGTCACTCTGGATGGTCTGGAACAGATCTCTACATGACTGTGCCACTTGTTTATAAATTGATCAATCGGGCTGAAATCAAAGAATTGTTGACTCCAGACATTATCATCAGCCATTGCTAATACATTGCTGGATGAAGGTCTCCCCAAGTCTTCTCTGCAATTCTCTGTGTTCAGCTATTCTCTTCCATGTCACTCCAACATATTTTCAAATTTCATTCACCCATCTCGCCTGTGGTCTTCTCATTTTTTTTTCTGTCTCTTGCTATCCAGTCTAATTTCGCGCATCGAATGATAATCAGTTCTTGCAGTAGGCAATATGACCTGCACACTATCACTTTGAGGTGTGCAGGTCATATCATCAACTCTTGTCATTTCCCAAATCCGTGTGTTCCTCTTCGTACATTTCGGGTTACACCGAGCATGTATCTCTGCATGCTTCTTTGTTATCGCAGCCTATGACATACACACTAATTTTTTTAGTTGTCTTTCTCTATGTAAGTTTTTAGTTCATTTCCTTTAAGCGTTTCAACCTCAACGTTATATTTTTCTCGCTCACGGAATATATGTGGGCAACAGTCTTGCGGTCAGGATGCGTGACATGTGTGTTTGGACTTGATAAGAACGAGCTATATAATGTTGGAGCAAGCAGTGAAAACGTTTAGTGGTGAGGTGTGATATAATCTGATGTAGAATATATTCAGCGTTGTGTTGAATGTTTGTACATACGTTGTGAAGTGCCGTGAAGTTTTGTCAATAAAAACCATTTGCTCGTGTTTTCACGACTCGTCTCTTCTTACCGTTAGGTCTCCTAATTTAACTCAGTTTGATTAAGATTTGTATATGTTGTAGAGGTTTAACAATACGAAGTTTCAGAGATACAACAGATGTTATAAGCCACTGTAGGCCTGTTGTAGTTAATACCTGTACGAGATGGAAGGTTGCATTGATTAAACATGGTCTACGAATGCGTAACATATAGTCTCTCCTAGATAATTGTCAACCTAGCCTCCTCATAGTGCATCCTGTTGTCACTGAAGGAGCTCTGATAACCGACCAATAACGGCATAAATTACCACAATGCTACTAAACACTTACCAACTCCATGGCCAGCGTGATGAGTTATGGTCAACCGCCCTTCCCTCCGTATCGCCAGTTCCTTGTGTTACAAAAAAACAACTAAGAAGCACTATTATCAGTGTTAAAGTATAGTAAGTTATTTATATCTTGGTTTACGCGCAATACATAAGGCTGTGATTTATAGTGCACTGTACAGATACTATTAGAGCTTTAAAAAAACCGGCTTGTGAAATCGCTCAAGGTGCATAATATTTACGTAAGAAGAATGTTCTGTTCTATCATAGATCTATCAGCTGCGATTCTTTCAAAGTTTCTAAGTGACATCAAGCAAAGATCTTCGCTCTTTTCACGTTTATAAGTGGGTCACGGAAAAATTCTCATTGGCCGCCACCGGGAGTCAAACCCAGGGTCTTCGAGTTACGCGCCGGATATGCTTCCGCTACAGCACAGCGGCCTCGAATTCCTCCAGACTCACAAACGCTAACTGCCAAGCCAATTTGACAGGTTGCTTCTTGGAGCCCCGCACAATGCTGGGGATTCACCAAAGATGGTAAGCAGCAACTGAAGAAATAATTAGAAGGCGAATGAATAATTAATACAGACATTTGACGTGGAACAGGAACATCAAACAAAGATCTTCGCTCTTTCCACGTTTATAAGTGAGTCACGGAAAAATTCTCATTGGCCGCCACCGGGAGTCGAACCCAGGGTCTTCCAGTTACGCGCCGGATATGCTTCCGCTCACAGTTTCGCAGTTAACACAGGGATCCTTTCTATTATAGATCTATAAGTTGCGCAATTAATACAGGGATTTTTCTATCATAGGCCTATCAGTTACGTAGTTAATACAGGGATCTTTCTATCAGAGATCTATCAGCTGCGAACCTGCCGCCCCGGTGGCGCAGTGGTCTAAGGCGCTGGCCTCTGATCATTCGTCCGTAAGGGGTCCGGGTTCGAATCCCGGTCAGGCATGGATGTTGTGTTTGTCTTACGGCCCTGGCTCTCTCCCTTCCCTGAAACCAGTGACCCTAAATTAGGGACGGGCGACTGCTTATAGCCCATTGAGTTGCTCACGGTGGTCGTTAAACCTCCAATAAAAAAAAAAAAAAAAAAAAAAAAAAAGCTGCGAACCTTTTAAAGTTTCTAACTGATTTCCTTTGTGTGTGTGTGTGTGTGACCTAGGAATCACAGTTGCGCAGTTAATACAGGGATCTTTCTATCACAGGTCTATCAGCTGCAAATCTTTCAAAATTCCTAACTTATTTTCTTTGTGTGTGTGTGTGTGACCTGGGAAACACAGTTGCGTTGTTAATACAGGGATCTTTCTATCACAGATCTATCAGCTGCGAATCTTTCAGACTTTCTAACTTATTTCCTTTTTTTTTCTTTGTGACCTGGGAAATACAGTTGCGCAGTTAATACAGGGATCTTTCTATCACAGATCTATCAGCTGCGGATCTTTTAAAGTTCCTAACTTACATGTGTGTGTGTGTGTGTGTGACCAGGGAAACACAATTGCGTAGTTAATACAGAGATATTTCTATCACAGATCTATCAGCTGCGAATCTTTCAAAGCTCTTAACTTATTTCCTTTGTGTGTGTGTGTGTGTGTGTGTGTGTGACCTGGGAATCACAGTTGCGCAGTTAATACAGGGATCTTTCTACACATAGCAACCACGAGACACTCCGAGACAGTTCTTTATGACGTATAACCCTGTTTCTGTTACAAAGTAGTGTCTCAAGCAAATGTTTCAAGTATTTTAGCAAGCAACGAAGTTAGACGTCGTTCCGTCGTCTGTTATGAAAAGAGAAAATTACTGTGTGTTTCTCAAACAGAAAAAAAAAGCGGGGAGGGCACGAACATTCTCCTCCTTTCATTTGCCCGATAAAAGGCTTTGGGGCTGAAAATTTAGCTACCCATCTCTCCCTTAGCTCCTCATTGAATGATGGGTTACATAATGTGCGCCACACAGGAGTGCAAGTCGTCCGAGACGGGCCTGGATTCGAATCCGGATGATGCTAACTCTGTCCCTTCCACTGGAACCAGTGACCGCAAACTAGGGGCAAGCGTTGTTTGTGTCTCTTAGAGTTGCTCATGCCGGTCGTTAAAACAGAAACAAAAAGGAATGAGCTGGTTTAATTTAAGAGCATGCGCAGTTCTGCCCCCTTCGAACAGGGAGTCAAGGGAAGTGATGCCTCATACAGCGTCAGCTCTAGACAACACTAGCATCCCAGGTTTCTAATTAACATTCATCTGGGCAAGGGGTTAATACACCACGCGGCATACAACATTTGAATAGTTAAATAGTCTAGAATCATTTATTTATTTCGTCATTCGGGATCTTCTTTCTTATGCTCCTGAGTAACACTTCTCCGCTTGAAGAACTTCCCTAAGGCAGGACAGGAAAAACAAAAGTCTGTTTCAGATGCTAATTTTACTCGCTTTTCAACTCGATCATCCCTTTAGCTATGAAAATACCAGAGAAATTGCGTAGTTATGCTGACGCGTGACACAGAAAGGAAATCTACAGCAAGCAGCGCGTGAAACGTCATTTTGCAGTAACCAGTTCATGGCCTTCGGCCACTGAAGAAACTCTAAACGACTACAAAAGACGTTTCTAACAGTGCAATCACCACGAGTAAAGCACGTGCGCACATTACTTCCATGTAATGTATGTTCCATCGACTTAGTTTCGATTGAATAAGTCTAATCTTTCCAAAAAGAAAAAAAAACGCTTTTCAAAAACGAAAATGAAAAAACTTTGAAACACGCGGAACAGTTTCTTCCGCGCTTTTCTTGGAAATAAATAGCAAGTGATTCATTGATATCCGGGTTTTCGAATTATAATCATGGAAACAGTTAGGATCGGAAAATGTATTTCACATTTTTCATTTCAAGAAATATCAATGATCTCGTGAAACAACCAAGAACCACATGTATTGCATTGTTTGTCATTACTACCGTGTAGATTAGCTGTTCCGAAACTGCGTAAGCGAGAGCATAAATAAAACACTACTTACTAAAACTGTATTTTAAGCCGGAACGAAAAAATGTTTTGTCTTGCGTTTTAATTGAAGGGGGGGGGGGGACAATGAAATGTGGAATCTTTTTGAAAAATTCAGCTTTTGAAAGCTTAAAAATTAAAAAATTCAGCTTTTGAAACCTTAAAAATTAAAAAGTTCAGCTTTTGAAACCTTAAAAATGAAAAAATTCAGCTTTTCAAAACTTAAAAATTCTGCTTTTGAAAACTTTTTTAGAATTTGGGTGTTAAACGACCACCGTGAGCAGCTGAATAGGCCATAAGCAGTAGCCGGTCCCTAATTTAGGGTAACTGGTTCCAGGGAAGGGAGAGAGTCAGTGCCGTAAGACAAACACAACATTGATGCCTCACCGGGATTCGAACCCAGCCCCTCCCGTACGAACGGTCATGAACCAGCGCTTAGGCCACTGCGCCACCTAGAAAACTTCAACATCTTTCAACACTTGATAGTTTTGTTGTTGATAATGTTATTAAAATCAGTCATGAGGTACTTCTCATTGGTATAAAAAAACATTGCCAGGAACTCATCAAACAATTAAAAGAGTACTTCAACGAAGACCACATTGTATTCAACTCCATTGGCGACCCTTTCCTTGTAGCTGACTCGCAAGGGGCGTTCAATACGTTCTAAGCCTGACCTTGAATGTTGTAGTTGGCGGCTAACGCAAGTATTGCATCGTCCTTCAGTTACATAACAGCCACGCCATGTCGCTGTGTCGGCATTTGAGACGGCGCCGCAGCGTATTGAAGTCTATAAGGTAATAATGGATGAGCGACAGAGGAAATTGAAGAACCGAGTGGTGATTGAAGTTTTGACGAAGGAGGTAAAACGCCATGGAGTATTTCATGAACGGATGGTCCATGTGTACGTCAATGGTGCATCTTCATATGCTACAGTCAAAAAATGGGCTTCTCTCTTTAAACGCCGAAGAGACTCGTAGGAAGACCACCCTCACGAGGGACAATCAGATGAAATGTGCCTGAAAGTGGAGGATCTCATGATGTCAAACCAGCGAATCAGTGTCGTACAAATTGCCGAGGAACTAAGTTTAAGTACAGGCATGTGACCATTTTGCATGAGAGGTTAGGGATGTCAAAGGCCTGTGTGCCAGATGGTTTCCTCGAATGTTGACACACCTAAGAGGAAGAATAATCGTGCTGAAGCAGATCTGGTTCAGCTTGACAGCATGAAGCGTGATCCAGATGGCATCTATTTCTGTATTGTGACTATTTACGGAAAGTGGCTTCACCATGGGGACCCTGATACTGATCAAGAGAGCATGCAGTGGAAAGTCGTGGATCACCACCACCAAAAAGGTTCAAAACACAGCCATTTGCAGGGGAAAATATGTCCACCATTTTTAAGACTCAGAAAGGTTGCTGTTAATTGATTACTTGCCTCATAAAAGCACTATGAATGCTGCCTATAATGCCGAGCTGTTGCGACAATTACATGAAGCCATCGAGATTAAACGGCGAGAAAAATTGCGACGGGGTGTTCTGCTTCTCCAGTACAATGCTATAATCCAAACCGCCAAGCGGCCCCGGTGACGCAGTGGCCCAAACAATGGCTTCTCATCATTCGTCCGAGATGGGCCCGGGTTTGAATCCCGGTGAGGTGTGGATGTTGTATTTGTCTTACGGCACTGGCTCTCTTCCTTTCCCTGGCACCAGTGGCCCTCAATTCGGGACGGGCAACTGCTTATAGCCCGCTGAGTTGCTCATGGTGGTCGTTAAATCCGCAACCAAAAAGAAAGAACGCACCGCCGGTGTTTCCATGCAAGCTGTGACAGAATTTGGCTTCCAACTCCGTCCCCACCCACCGTACTCACCTGACCTTGTCCCTTGAACAAGAGAGCAGGTGAGTACGGTGGCTGGGGACGACTTCCTCTTCAAAAATATGAAAAAAGATCTGCGGGGTGGACTTTGGAAACTAAGCGTTGGTATGAAGAAAAAGATAAAACGCTTTTGCAGCGGATATTCGCCAATTCTATGATCAGTGCAACAAGTGTATCCAAGTCACGGGAGACTTGGTGGAAAAATAAAGGTGCGTTTTCGAAAATTTCTTTGGCCTTTGTAAGTTAGGTTTAGAACTTATTGAACGCCTTACGTAGTTCTTGAAAGTTTCAACGCAGCTGAAGAGTCGCTGATTTATTTGACTTGTGAAGAAGGACTGCAAAATGAATTCAAAACGTGTTTCCCTGGCAAAAGATGGTCGGAAGGACTATCGAAGAACCTCTTTTGGTGAGCAAAGGTTTAAATACACTGCCGTGTTTCTCACACTTACCTCTGTGCAAAAGTTTCACAGCTATGCTGTCGATTAAGAATAAATATCGAACTAAGTCAAACTTTGAACAAGATCTTTGCTTGAAACTTTTAAACACTGAGCCAGACATTAAAAAATTTGGCAAAAATTTGCAAGCTCATCTTTCGCATTACATTGTCATGTCACTTTGTTTTTAAAGTATTTTTACACCAACATTAGAACAATAACTCATTAGGTCTCACTTTTATGAAATTAACAAAATTTAACATAAATTGGTCACCTTAATGTTTTATTGTTAATCACATACACATAATTATTCACTGATACTTAATAAATATGTTACCAAGGGACAGAAAAAAAGACTCAGAAGAAGATCACACGAGAGATGGATGGATGAAATTCGAAAGCATGCCGGAGTAACATGAAAGAGATTGGCTCAAGACAGACATCTGTGAAAGAAACTTGGGGAGTCCTTCATCTAGCAGTGGATTAATATTGGTTGACAATGATGATGATGAATAAATATATGTATTGATATCTATTTATGGTACGCAAAAAACAACAACTTGGTAACAGCTGACATAGACAAATAATTTAATAAAAATTACATTTGCAAGAAGAATAAGGCTGGATTATTTAGCACTGTAACAACAGCAAAAGCTAAGATCTAAGTGGTTGCTCCAACAGTAGCATAAAACCGCCGAATATCTGAAGAACAGGAAGAATAGAACACGAACTGAGCAAATCTCCATTCACGAGAAGTAAATAAACCGCAGTCGTGGTATAGTTACATGTGATCAAGATCTTCCACTCATTGGATGACACCGATTTCTTTGTATTGGGTTACAGGGAATCAACCAATGAACTTAAGATATCTTTCGCCACATCTCGTGGGATCACGAAGCAATAGCTTAAGCCTGATATCTAAGATCTAAGTTGCTGTGCTTGTGTGCTACCACAAAGCACCAAAAGCATTGGAAGAGTAACACAGAAATTATATTAACAACAAACACCCAATCTTGAACATCCAAAACTACAGAAACAGTTAAACGAAAAACTGCTTCGAAACACGAGAACATATGGAAGAACAAATTCACCGTCCTATGCACAGATCAAGCGCAAGGCAAAATTAAATAATAACGCAAGAACCGTTCATAACAATCCTACGTACAATAGAAGCTTTTGAAGCATGAAATAACAATCGCAACCGGCAGCCAAACCCTTGGCGTTGTTCAGTTGCTGCTGTTCATCTGTGGTGAATCCCAGCATTGTGCGGGGCTCCAAAGAAAGCATACCCTGCCATGTGGTGGCAGATTGTCGTTTGTGAGTCTGGAGAGTTTCGAGGCCGCTGTGGTGCAGTGGAAGCATATCCGGTGCGTAACTGGAAGACCCTGGGTTTGATTCCCGGTGGCGGCCGATGAGAAATTTTTCCGTGACTCACTTATAAACGTGGAAAGAGTGATGACTTCTATTTGATGTTCCTGGTCCACGTCAACTGTGTATTTATGTTGTATTTAGGTATAGGAGCAACCGTTGAATGAGTACAAATTGGAATTATTTCTACAATTGGTGTTTTTCATACTTTTAATTTCTTTTTTATTGGAGGTTTAACGACCACCGTGAGCAACTCAATGGGCTACAAGCAGTCGCCCGCCCCTAATTCCCTAATTTAAGGCCACTGGTTCCAGGGAAGGGAGAGAGCCAGTGCCGTAAGACAAACACAACATCCATGCCTCACCGGGATTCAAACCCTGATCCCTCCCGGACAAATGGTCATAAGCCATCGCTTAGACCACTGCGCCACCAGGGGCTGCCAATTAGTGTTGAGCTGACCTATGAGTACCTACAAAGGGCCAATAAGTAGTAATTGGCATTATAATCTAATTACTATTATTGGCACTTCGTAGATACATATAGGTTAGCTCAACAACCCATAAATAGTAATTGGCATTATATATCCGTAGGAAGACTTAAACTTCACAGAACATTTCAGTAAGAAGAACAAGCTTTAGAGTGAAGTATGATAGGGTTTTAGCTGTAGCATAAGCAAATAACAATTCCTTGACAACCATACAAACACTAAAATTCTGCAACAAAATTGATCCGGCATTTCACACAGCAACTGCTACATAATGTTTTTTTGTTTCGCGGTTCAAAGACCCCATGGGCATCTAATGATTAAAAAAGGGGTCCAAATATGATTTACAGCGAGTGAACCCAGAAAAAGGGGCAAAATCAGGGCCGCAGGACGAACACATCACCCATAACTCGAACCCAACTCAAACTATTATAGCCAGAACCTATTCACTACCACTCGCCAACCTTGCTGGACTAGAGTATATTGAAAAAACAAATTAAAATTCGTACAAGACTGTCAAAAAAGCAGAATTGCTGGAAGCATAATAGATTTCTGATCCATATCGAGCATTGCAGGTCTGTTCGTCGTTTTTTGCTTCGTTTAGGGATTTAACAACTACCGTAAACCACTTGACGGGCTATAAATTGTCTCCCGTCCCTTATTTAGGGCCACTGGTTCCAGGAAAGGGAGACAGTCAGTGCCGTAAGACAAACACAGCATCCATGGTTCACCGCGATTCGAACCAGGACGCATCTCGGACGAATGGTCAGAAGCCAGGGCATAGATCACTGCTCCACGGGGGCGGCGTATATCTGTTGGACAAGACTTCTTTCGTCTGTCTTCCTAATGAATACTACATCCTGTCTTCTACAGTATTATTTATGGGTCTGCATAAATCTCAACACATTTCCTGCTAATGACAATAGTGATAGCAATAACATTTGCTTTCAATTCTTCACGTAGCATGTATTTACATAAAAGCATCACTCCCAAAAAAGAGTTTAAAAATGTTTTATCACTGTTTAAGATAATCAACTTTGCCTGCCCACTAATGCTTTAGCGTTTTCTAATTTTTAGCCATTTTTTTTATTGGAGGTTTAACGACCACCGTGAGCAACTCAATGGGCTATAAGCAGTTGCCCGTCCCTAATTTAGGGTAACTGGTTCCAGGGAATGGAGAGAACCAGTGTCTTAAGACAAACACAACATCCATGCCTCACCGGGATTCGAACCCGGACCCCTTTTGGACGAATGATCAGAGTCCATCGCTTAGACCACTGCGCCACCGGGACGGCTTCAGCAAACTGTACTGTAAACCATCCACATTGGTCGACAAAATTAAGGCGACATTAGCCGCCACGGTGGCGATGTGGTCTTAGCGCTGGCTTACGACCATTCGTCCTAGATGGGTCCGGGTTCAAATCCCTGTGAGGCATGGATGTTGTGTTTGACTTACGGCACTGGCTATCTTCCTTCCCTGGAACAAGTGGCTCTAAATTAGGGACGGGCGACTGCTTATAGCCCATTGATTTGCTCACGGTGGTCGTTAAACCTCCAACCGAAAAACAACAACAACAACAACAACTGCAGCATTGTGTTTTCCCTGAATATTTGCATTTTATCAACGGTGCCGCCGGCAAAACGACGCAAACAGAAAAACATTATGATGAACATTCTGAATATCCAATCAAAACACATCTATGATCTGCTACCTGGTGGCTGAATGGTCAAAGACTCCGGCTTTTGGTAATTCGCACGAGAAGGACTCAGGTTCGAGTCCCAGTTGAGGCATGGGTGGTGTACTTGTCTTACGGCGCTGGCTCTTTCCCTTTCGTGGAACCAGTGATGCCAAATTAGGGACGAAGCGACTATTTTTAGCCATAAAAGTTACTCATTGTGTTCATTAAACCTCGATACGAGGAAAAAAATACCCAAAATCTCACAAGTCCATCCAGCATGTTAATTATTTTCCCGTGTGAGGGCACAAATATCCACTAATTATTTTATTCTAAAATTAGTCACTGGTTCCAGGGAGGAAAGTTCCAATGCCGTAAGACGAAAGCACTGCCCCACCAGGATGACTTCCAGATCTTTCCATGCTCAGAAGGTTGAGCACTTCGTCAGCACCAAAGATTATGCGTCAACATCGTTTCCAACAGTGTTTCTTAAACTTTTTCACACCACCGAACCCCAAGCAATACATATATTTTTATGCTGAGTCCCAATGAAAATTTTGCCATATTTTTCTTTCGAAATGAGCAAACTACTGTAGATTTTTCAAGAATTTTCTGGAATATAGTTCAAGGAACACTGCTTTGGATGTCTCTTTGAAATGACAGGCTGTTAAATGGCTTGAAGCAGACCACTCTCAAGCGGAGGTGGCACTGTGATTCAGTGTGTCGCGAATGGTCATTTCAAGATTATGGTAACCATTTCAAGAAGACCTGCCCTAGGTCGCCTGAGCGCTATGTCAACGCGAACTGACAGGTATATCTATCTGGCTGTAACGACAAAACGGTGCATAACAGTAATCGGTCAGCAGCAACTATCTCTCCAGGCTGTGCTGCTGCCACAGAATTTTCAGTAGAACAGTGCTCTGACAGATAAATATGAGACAGCTGCTGACACCCAATCAACGAAGAGCTCATCAGACTGGTGTCGCAATTTGTGACTTACAACACTGATCATTGGACTAGAATTTCGCCCCCCCCCCCGAGTATCTTTTCACTAAAACCTGATTCTTGAGTGTTTAATCTCAAGAACACAAAGAAGGTGTTATCATCCGTCCAACATCAGGAGAAATGATACCTATGGTGGATGCGGCGTGTTAGTGTAGGGTGGAATTATGATAGACGGCCACATTTCTCTTCATTTCTATGATGGAGGAGACTTAACTGATCAGAAGTACAGTGACCCTATGTACGACTTTTTATAGGCAATATTGGCTCAGATTTCCTCAGATATTATCTCAATCCGCTTTTCCAAATCGAACCACAAATGTTCGACTGGGCTCATCTCAGGTGAATTTTAAAGCCAGGAAGTCACCAGCATGTTCCTCGAACACTCTTGACGATTGTTCGACTGGGCTCATCTCAGGTGAATTAGGAATAACAGAAAGTCACCAGTATGTTCCTCAAACCACTCCTTGACGATTCTGGCAGTGTGGCATGACGCATTATCCTGTTGGTAATACCCATCACCAGAAGGGAACACAGTTGTCATGAATGGGTGAACTTGGTCGGCAACGATGTTCAGATACCTGACAGCTGTCAGGGATTGTGCTATTGGAATAATGGGGCCTAAAGTGTCCCAAGAAAACATCGCCCACGGCATAACACCGCCGCTGCCTGCTTGTTTCCTCCCAACAGTGCATCCACGTGCCATAACCTCCGTTGGTAATCGGCGTATCCGCGCTCGGCCGTCTACGTGATGCACCAGGAATCTTGATTAGTCAGACCAGGCCACTTTCTTCTAATCATCCACGGTCCAATCTCCCTGATCTTGGGCTCATTTCATGCGTTGTTGGCGATAACGTGCAGTGAGCACAGAGACCCAGCTGGATCTTCGGCTACGTAGGCCCATACGAAAAAGGCTGCCATGAACTGTGTGCTGTGACACATTGCCCTGATCACCACTGTTGCACGTGTAACTGCGGGTGATATGTCGTACTGTGAGCCTGAGGTTGCTGTGAACAATGCGCGACAGTCTCCGCTCCCCTCTGGCAGCAATGAGCTGCGGACGACACACAACTGAACGATGGTTTGTCGTTTGGCCATCTGTGCACCACTTTAACACATACACACTAGAGCGGCACGTGAACAACCCAACAAGCCACTCCATTTTCGATATCGTAGTCCGGAGGCGCCGTGCCATTACAATTTGTCCTTTATCAAACTCCGATAAATTGACAGCTTTTCTCATTCTGACTCCGAACACTGTACTAACCGAAAGCCAGTCCTGGGGTTGTAGTATAAAATTTCTTTGTGAACTTCACCTGCGCCACCGTTCGATCTCCAGGTGCGCTCATTTCTTTAGGTTGGGGGTGATCATAATGCAATGGGTCATCGGTGTAGATGTCTTCTAGTATCTTTTGAGCAGCTAACATCTACTTCTACAAAGTGCATATTTTGTTGATTTCGATGAAACTAGTGTAGATGTTTATTCATTGTACCGGCTTGAGGGTCGCCTTTTCTTACTCAGTTCATTGTTACGCTGCAACACTTTGCTGTAATCTTTGTATTTTCACGGCATCGGGAATTAAAAACTGCATGCTAATTCTCATTATTTTGTCAAGCAATGGGATTTAGTAATACATAAAATTAGATTTTGAATTCGGAAGATATTTGCAATACAGAAAATGACCCCACAGGTGATGAGCTATTCACCATTTGTTGCAGGAAATTTTGTATAACTCGTGACGGAGCAATAAGTTTATGAACAACTTATGAAGCGGATTTCTTTTCCTAACTTCATCCCAATATTCGTTCCAGTTGCTTGTAAAGAAATTTTCATAACATTTTGAGGTAGAGAGCTCTATGCGGTAATCATGAAATTTTGAGGTAGAGATTTCTATGCATTAATCGTAAAATTTTGAGGTAGAGATCTTTATGCATTAATCGTGAAATTTTGAGGTAGATGGCTCTATTCATTAATCGTGAAATTTTGTGGTAGAGAGCATTAGCGTGAAATTTTGAGGTAGAGAGCTCTATGCATTAATCGTGAAATTTTGAGGTACGGAGCTCTATGCATTAATCGTGAAATTCTGAGGTAGATAGCTGTATTCATTAATCGTGAAATTTTGAGGTACAGAGTCGTAAAATTTTGAGGTAGAGAGAGAAAGAGAGAGAGAGAGAGCTCTATGCATTACTCGTGAAATTTTGAGGTAGAGAGCTTTAGTCCCAATCCAATGGTTCTCTGCATTTGTTGAACAGTAGAAAATTATTGCTCTGTCATCGGAATATATCTTAGGATTTTCGAAAGAACAGTCAGTCACGTTAATTGTACGAGTAAACCAAAACATATCTACATTGCGCAGTAAAGAAGGTAATCAAATTCGTGTTATGAACCATTTAAGCACCGTGAGATAATATTTGAGAAGCGCCATTCCAAACAACAAACTAATAATTTTCTAACAACCCTCGTTAAAACCAGATCTAATGCTTAACAGCTTCTGAAAAAAACATGGAAGTAAAACCGCTTAAGTGTTTATTTGTTTCGGGGTGTAATGACCACCATAAGCCACTCTTAAGGCTATAGGACCGCATCATTGGCTGAGCAGTACGAAGCACTGGCTTCCAACCACTCGTTCGTGGTGGGTCCGGGTTCCAATCTCCTTGAGTATGAATGGCGTGTTTGTCTTACGGCACTGGCTCTCTTCTTTCCCTGGAACCAGTGGCCCCAAACTAGAGAGATTTAGAGACTTATGTAGAGGATTTTTTAGGAAGGGAGTGTCTGACTCCAGGTCTTAAACAACCCTTAGAAATAGGAAGCTAGGAGATTTGGGCTAGAGTGCCCGACAGGAAAGTCACACGGAAGCGAAGTAGAAAGGGGGAGGAAGGCGCCCTTATTTATAACCGGCGCGGTAGTAAGCGGGGTCCGACGGCTTAATGAGTCCATCCGATTCACGGTGAAATTTAGTGGGTCGATCCTGACACTCTTCCGAGGTAGGCACGGAAAAACCACTAGGCCACCCACAGACCCGGCGCCAAATTATGGATGGGCGACTGCTTATATCCCATTGAGCTGCTAACGGTGGTCGTTAAACCCCAAAACGAAGAAAAAAGGCTATGAGCGGTAGCGGTTCCGTCAGTGAGGAAATTCATCGCCATAGGACAAACACACCAACCACTCCTTCTCTGGAACTGGGGTCCGGCTCGAACGCCCAGACAGAAACTATACTCGACCAACATAACGGCCTTTTTCTGTGAGCGGATAGGAGATTTTTAAAGCAAGAGAACATAAAAATTGTACCGGTTAGTTGATCCTAATCGAATCAAGTTTCTATGTTAAACCATGGACAGTATTTCACGCCGAAGGCAATCAGATTGTAAGCAGGTAGTAAGAGAGGTAGAGGAATTAAATGACAGATGGTGCGCTCTGCGTCAATATGACATATTACTCATCCATCATCCTTAACGTCAAGCTATGTCCATCCAGCCGATTCACCTTGAGGATATTGCGTTGCGCACCGCAGAGCACTGGAAATCCGTAAAGGGCCAAATGAAGCATTAGTAGATCATATTCGGGGAAGAGGAAGTGAGACGGAGTGGATACATATCAGATTTCTCTTTTCCTTTTGACAATAGCCTGTGAGTCACGGCTTTGTCACCGGCTTAGGGAACTAAAAAAAGGAAGTTTGTTGCTTCTTGCTTCAGAAGACTGGTTACAAATGGTATTGATAACTGTTCACAGATACGCATTAGACAGAAGAAGTTCCAGTTCACACCTGGTGATTTTGAACCAAAAATAATCAAGAAGGAAAATTAAATCAGAAGTCACAAAAGACAAACATCTCACTTTTTTTATTACTTAATAATCGATGTGAGGTTTAAAGACAAAGAAGGGTAACCTTTCAGGAGTTTATTCTTCCTTGCGGTAGAAAAGGAACCAGAATAGGAGAAACAAACATAATCGAAATACGCTAACTGTGGGCAGAAAGTACAATACAACGGCAGAAGAAAAGATCTGCGCCACTCAGCTATTGAGCTAGCTCATATCTTGTACAATATGGAGATTATCTTACAGTTAATCAATTTTCGAATGATAGAACTGAAAAAGGAAGAAATATAAAAATTAGGGAAACATTAGGAGTCTTACAATTTTTTTTTACACAAAGCACTCTTATGTGTGAAACAGTATCATCATTATCAACCATTATCCATTCATTGCCGGATGAAGGTCTCCCCAAGTTTCCTTCACAACTTTCTGTCTGGAGCCAGTCACCTCCATGTCTATTCAATAAGCTTTTGAATTTCATCCACCCTTCTACCGAATGGTCTTCTTTTGGGTCTTTTCTTGTCCTTTGGAATCCAGTTCTAGTATTTCAGTTGTCCAACGGTGATCAGTTCTTCTAGCAATATGTTTAGCCCAATGTCATTTCAGTGATTTTACTTTGATCATGATGTCTTTAACTCCAGGGCCGCATTAAGGGGGATCTAACGAGGCTGCCTAAGGGCCCACCATTACCAAGGGCACAGGCGGCGTGCCACTACACCGCAAATAACACACAGCTTATACTGTATATTTATTGTACAGGGTATCCACTAAGTCTCTTTACAACTTTGCACATTTATTACGGACACCCTGTACTATGTAAGTTCATGGTATTTGTTGTACGTATAATATACTGTAAATATCAAAGTTTTAATTGACATTATCGCTTTTTGTTATAGGTCCCTCACTGACGTAGCAGGTGCTGTTCTATGAAAATATGGTCCCCACATGAGAAAGCGCAGTGCGTCGCTTGTTTCACCGAAACAAAATCTGATGCACAAACTCAACGGCATTTTCGGACTAGGTATAGGAAACCCCGCCATCTTGTCCTAGTATCCGCCAATGGAACCAGAAATTCATGAAGACAGAATACGTGTTGGATCAAGATTATATTAGCCACCCACGAACATCGAATGAAGCCATCGAATGTGTTCGTGATTCATTTTCACGAAGTCCGAAGAAGTCCATTCATTCCGCTGACAGAGAACTGCAAATGCCCCTGTCCACGGTACACAGGGTACACAGACATCTACGCTTATATGCATACAAAGTGCAACTGTTACAAGCACTTGAGGCGAACGATAGACCACGACGAAAAGAATTTGCAGTAACGATCCTGGATAGACTCAGTGAAGATCCCGAGTTTCTCACACATGTTTGTTTTACGGATGAGGCAACTTTTCATGTCTCTGGGCAGTTAAACAGACACGATTTCAGGATTTAGGGGTCTGAAAATCCTCATGCGTTTAGGGAACTTGCGAGAGACAGTCCTAAAGTGAACGTGTGGTGCGGTGTTATGCATAACCGAGTGCTTGGACCATTTTTCTTCAGTGGGAAAACAGTGACGGCTGATGTTTACCTGGATGTTTTGCGTGAGTATGTTGTGCCACAGTTGGAGGACCTTCAACCAAGCGTGATATTCCAACAGGACGGTGCGCCACCACATTAGGGACTTTTAAATACAACATTCCCTTGGAAGTGGATTGGATGGGATGGTCCAATTGCATGGCCACCCCGATCCCCTACGTCACACCTCTGGACTTTTTTGTATGGGGATATGTGAAGGATATCGTGTATCGGACAAAGGTACAGGACATCGGTGACCTGAAATGGAGGATCAACAATGCCATTTCGACCATTACTGAGGACATACTGCAGCGCACATGTTTGGAACTGGAGTTTGGGCTAGATGTTTTACGCGCAACAAATGGTGCGCATATTTAGCTTTTGTAATGAGGTAGAAAAAACCTTAGTATTTTCTCTTACTTATGTGCTCACCCACATTTGTCTATCTCGTACGGTGTATGAGTAATAAATGTGCAAAGTTGAAAAGAGATTTTGTGCATATTTACAACGGCAGTTCTATAAAATATATATAATTACAACGGCAGTTCTATAAAAACTGAGAGTAAAATCGCACAAAATGAAGAAATACAGGTACAGCAAAATATATGTTATTCTTTCTCAAAACATCTTCCCTCGGATGATATGCAACGGCCCCATCGTTCGGTCCACTTTTCAAAGAAGTGCGAAGGCATTTTGTGAAAGCTACTTTAGTGACCCCCGTACAGCTTGAATGACGTCAGCATCTGTGTTGAATGTTGCGCCACGGAACTTCTCCTTCATTGATGGAAACAACCAGAAATCGCACGGGCGCGAAGTCAGGACTGCAGGCAAGCTGTGGCATCATTTCATTACTGCATTTCGTAAGAAAATGTTGAACACAAGCAGCCACATGTGGGCGGACGTTATCATGGTGTATAGCGTCCACTACTTGCCCACAAGTTTCGGTTGCTTAATCAATATGTGTCGTCGTAGATGCTTTAAGACTGAAATGTACACTGAAGTGCAATTGAATTAGAGACAGCTGGCGTTATGCAAATGTGGCGCTGTGGCATCACCCCTAATAGCTTAACAGGCCCGCGCACCGATTTGTGACGTCACTAGAGTAGTCCGTAGTCGCGGAGAGGAGCATTACGGCGATGTGCGAACGAACGCATCTTTACGTACACCAACTAACCAGGTCGTGCGTTCTTTTAGAGTTTCACCGTATTTAAATAAGAACTTGTGTGTTAGTTTTTAAATAACTCCATAGTTAACAAGTTTGTTTAATAATCTTTTAAAATACAGAAGAAAAAATTTAGGGTAGCAATAATTTCGACTTGAAAGGGTAAGCAAGACAGATTCGTCAACTTAATGAAAGCATCACTGTCATTTCACTGGAAGTGATAAACCATTCCTATAATTGAAATTATCAACTGTTGTCGTAGTTTCACTTGAAGTTATAGTGTCTTTATAGTTAACCGAACGATTCCTGTATTTGTGAACAAATAGTTCTTGTACTTGAAAGATTAGTTTGAGGGTCCATTACGAAGTATCGCCGTCGTTTCAAAAGATGTCGATTGACTAATTTAAGGAATCATATTTTTCATTCATTGCAAACTTATGACTATGAAAATTTTAGTAATGAAATAATTCCTTTAGTGAAAATGTATTTTCACATCAGACAGTAACTAGCAATTTATATGCAATCCGTGATCACTAATATATAAAAAAAGGTCAAGAAAAACTGAATTTTTTTCTGTGTTTTTTAATTATTACCAAAGGCTCAATAAAACACGTTTTAACATACATACAGTGAATTGCTGCTTGATCCACTGATTGCATCAAATAAATTAAGATTTCAAGAAAATTATGCAATTGCTACATTATTAAATGTACAATAATGACATAACAAGTTTTCCTAATTTTAGTACCATCTAGTTACGTGTTTGGACAACTTCATTTGGATAAGCAAATATAAAGTTTATAATTTTTGTCTTCCAGAGCACTATTTCAAAAAAGTTACCTTGTCAAAGTTCAAAACATCTGTATTAAGTATATTAGTAGCATTAAGCAAAACTATTTGGATCCACAATATAAGCATTTCTTTTTATCTGGAAAAATACAAGTAACTTATTGGCAGAAATTTCTTGAAATTTGATTTTCAAGAAGTATTCAGGAAAACTGCCAATATACAAATAATTATGGTTGTGTAGTTCTTTGTGTATCACAAACACAATTTGATTATGTGTCCGTTAGCTGTTCCTTGAAGAATTTCAAAGACGCATTTCTAAGAAAATCTGAAATTTGTTCCAATAATGTTTTAAAGTATTTTTTCAGATAATTATTATATTTTTTGAGAACTTGACAAATGCACATGTAGTTATTGTACTGAATAAATCTAAGCGATTGTTTTGGTACTATAGGATGTATTTTAAAAGATGTACATATTTCAATATAAATTGACTAACTTGATGTACCATTTTCTCAGAAACTATAAAAAGCAATGGTATAAAATTTTGCACAAATGTTTTGCCATTACTAAAGCTATTGAAAAAGATTGTTTTTTCCTTTTTTTATGATTTTGGTTTCAAAATAAATTCTATGAAGGATTGAAGAAGTTTTTCCCTATACAAAAACTGACACCCATCCCCACGTTTGGAAGCACACTTTCCAGTAGTTATCGGATAATATGAGATATATTAGTTCCAGTTTTTATAGCTGTAGCTTGTGAAGACACAGTGCAGGAAGTCTGGAAACAGATAAGTCTAGATAAATGAATAAAAAGTTGGTCTCTCATTTTAAGCAAATGTTTTCTAAAAAAAAAAAAAAGCGAGTATATATTTCTACTTGTATTTTAAAAATCTTGTTTGTTTAGAACATAGTTTCCACAATATGTGGATTCATGTCGATCCACGTACTTTTTTTTCTCTTAAAAATAACAATATCCAAGGCTTAAAAATACCATGCCCCAGATGCCCAGAGCATGTAAATCATTCGTCTGGGCAGGTAAATAAAACAACATCTAATTGCCTGTGCATGGTAACTAAATTTTAAAATAAAAAAGTTTGTAATAAAATTTCCTACTACACAAGAAAAAAAGACAATCACATGTCGTGTTTCATGTCATTGTTAATTAATGGTATTCAAAAAGTAGGAACTGTACACCAAATTAAACTCAAAATAGTATAACTATATACTAAAAATCCGAAAATTTATTGGCGTAGAATAAATAATCAAAATTTCCAAGCTTTCGCACATCAACCAGATGGCTTTCTCAAGGAAGGTAGACAGCTAACTGCAAACTGGATAATAGAACGTTTCAACACTTTAAACGCGGTGACTTGACTAGACAATAAATGATTAGGAGCAAACGTGATATTTCGAAGAAACGAGGTCACGTTGGTTGGGCACGCGGTACTATGGTAGAAATCTCAGCATTATTTGAAGAATTGATTCCAAATACGTGGTAACTCCAGAGAGACGCTATCGTTACAAGCCTCGCAGCTGGTCAAGATTTCCAAGGTTTCGCGAATGGCAGTAGATTTGGGTGTGGAGTATGAAGCTAATTTCTTTACATGCCGACATAACTCCGGCATCTTTATACACGATGCTTAAGAGAAATATTGACCAGCCCCCTCTTCTCAATGAGGCAGGCATTTATGCCATCCCACTAAAATATCCGGACGGCTCCAGGCGATACTACATCGGAATGACCAAACGTTCGTTTGGAATTAGAATCAGCGAACATAAAAGGGATACAAGAGACGGAAAAATAACCACTGCCCTATCAAGAGAAGTCAAGTTCAAGTCCGCCGATCCTATATGGAGTGATGTAAAGAAATTAGCTTCATACTCCACACCCAAATCTACTGCCATTCGCGAAACCTTGGAAATCTTGACCAGCTGCGAGGCTTGTAACGATAGCGTCTCTCTGGAGTTACCACGTATTTGGAATCAATTCTTCAAATAATGCTGAGATTTCTACCATAGTACCGCGTGCCCAACCAACGTGACCTCGTTTCTTCGAAATATCACGTTTGCTCCTAATCATTTATTGTCTAGTCAAGTCACCGCGTTTAAAGTGTTGAAACGTTCTATTATCCAGTTTGCAGTTAGCTGTCTACCTTCCTTGAGAAAGCCATCTGGTTGATGTGCGAAAGCTTGGAAATTTTGATTATTTATTCTACGCCAATAAATTTTCGGATTTTTAGTATATAGTTATACTATTTTAATTAATGGTAGTTGTACTATTGTTGCGAAGTACCAAGGAAAGAGCAATATCACATCTTTAATTATGTTATGCTCTACGCCCAGAAATCGGAAACCTAGTTTTGCTACAAATTTCGTTTATAATCAACAACAGTATGCATGCCTCTGATGTAACTGGCCTCTCATGTTTAGTGACAAAGGTAGAAAACTTTAACAAAAGGAACATGGCAGAATCACTAAATTTCCGAAACACCAGTTTCATCATCGTACCATTTCATACCAATTTTAGCATCAGCATCTTAAAAATTGATATACACATGTTTGTGCATTGAACATTTGTAATACAGACCCTAAAAATGGAATTGCAAACATGTTAAAACAGTTCATATTTCTAACTTAAAAAAAAATTAGGGTTCTGGTTTGTTATCTTAAAAGATAAATTTTCCTGCGCATCCAGCTTTTACTACCTGGGCAAGTAAATAATTTCTTGCCCAGGTAGTACTGATATATTTCACCTAATTTTTAAGAAATTGAATGGTTCTGATAAATTCCCATCCTACCACAGATAGAGCATACACACTGCTCACACGAGAGTTCTTCAATGTGTTGGTTTGTAGAAAAATGCTTCAAAATCTTTAAACGGACATTTAAAAGGCAAACTTACTCCTGAACTATGAGTGAACTTCTGTTTTTGTGCATTCATATCTAATTTTTGCTGTCTATACTTGATTCAGTGTTTGTGTTCCTTTAGTAATAAATATTAAAAATGATAATTCAATGCAACTCTCCATGTCTGCAAACACAAAAGATGTATTTCACATGGCAACAAGGCCTTAGCATTTATATAAAGGACATAGGCATGTTAGATGTGTACATGACATACATATATTTCTTATAGGATATAGGTATTTTACAAGCACTTGTGCCCAGAAATAGGGACCCCAAAAAAGTTAATCTGGCACTGCCTAAACACTTAAATAACTAAGTACGAATGTATCAACATATTACTCTTGGGATCAAAAACATGCAACCCTTATTATTCTGTGTCCATAATAAAGTTTAAAATCCCTTCCTAAATATACATATTTTACTTTGCATTTATTTGATACATTGGCAAAAACATCTTATGGGTTACTATTAAAACACAAGTAATTTATTATTTCCATTACAAACATAAATTTCATTTTTTAAAAATCTTTTCAGTGCTTTGACTTCCCGCTGTGAGATGCATTAGATTATAAAATTAGCCAAATTTAAATTTTCTAGTTCAAAATTTTTATTTTACGAGTAGTTTAAATAAGGTTAACAAAAGGTTTCCACTTACCTTAGAGTTCTTGGTCACTTGAAAATTTTCACGCTTTATTGCTGTAATCCATTTTCTGAGAACCTCCCCATTAGTAGGGAATTTGAAGACACTTAATATTTCTTTATGAAAATAAACTGAGTTGACAATTTAACAACAACAACCACGCACATCGACAGTCACGCTTACACAGAGTGAGCAAGTTCATGAATGCTCGACCACCCACCACGGACATCAGCCTACTCTCCCCTACGTCACGCAACTTCCGGTGTTCGGTGCGCTGGCCTGTAAAGCTATTAGGGGGTGATGGCTGTGGGCTGCCCTGTAAACGGAAACGACATGACGTATGCAGCGATCCGACAATATAAGGAGTGATGCGACGGGAATCAGTAAGAGTCGGACGCAGTATGGGTAAGACAAAGGATATAAGCGCATTTGATCGTGAGCAAATTCTCGGGGAACGACGAATGAGTCACTCCATCTCGGAAGTCGTGCAGGCACTGGGATTTTCACGAGCCACTGTGTCACGGGTGCACCGTGAGTACATCGAATCCGGTAAAACCATCCCTGCTAGGGCCAAC
This sequence comes from Macrothele yani, assembly GCA_039090855.1. Lineage (NCBI taxonomy): Eukaryota > Metazoa > Arthropoda > Arachnida > Araneae > Macrothelidae > Macrothele > Macrothele yani. The sequence continues at coordinate 130,412,359 of CM076995.1, read as the reverse complement.
TGCCGTGGACAACAGCGAGTGGATGAGTGGGGTCATCGTCGGCTATCCCGCATTGTAACAGCGGATAGAAGGGAAACAGTGCAAGAAATCACACGGAAATTTAACGCTGGTGCACTAAAACGTGTAAGCAGCCACACCATCCAGAATCATCTCCTCGCTATGGGGTACAGAAGCCATCGTCCCACGAGGGTACCGCTGCTGACCGCACATCACAGGGTGCAAAGATTAGCACGGGCGCGGGAACATCGCCACTGGACCATAGACATGTGTGGAAATGTTGCCTGGACTGATGAGTCGAGATTCACGTTGGTACATGTTGATGTCAGGATACGAGTACGGAACAAACCACATGAAGCGATGGATCCTTCAGGCCAGCAGGGTACTCTTCAAGCTGGTGGGGGTGGCATTCTCGTCTGGGGACTGTTTACGTGGACTGAAATGGGACCCCTGGTACGTGTGACATCGTCGCTCACAGGTCAACGTTACCGGGATATCCTGGACGACCATTTGGTCCCGTTTGTGCGTCTTCAACATGCCATTGGGAACCTCATCCTGCAACAAGAAAATGCACCGTGCCATCGCTCCCGAATTGTATCCGAATGGTTGAATGAACACTCCCCCAACGTGACCTCGCTTCCTTGGCCAGCTAGGTCACCTGACATCAATCCCATCGAGCACATCTGAGATGCCATCGAGAGAGATGTTCGAGGCTCTGACCCCCTCCATCAAATCTTCGTGAACTTTGGGAGCTTGTGTAGGGGTCGTGGATCTGTATGGCTTCCCAACGCTTACGGTGTCTTGTTGAGTCCATGCCGAGACGAATCGCCGCCGTCATCAGGGTGAAAAGTGGTGCTACACGTTACTAAACAGGTATCTCTAATTAAATTGTTCTTCAGTGTAATACTTGGCATTGACAGTAAATTGTGGAGGAACGGCACGCTGGTAGACTACAGCTTTATGATCAAAGAAAATTATCATCATCACCTTCCCAGCTGATTTGGTTTGGCAGTCTTTTTTCGGAGGAGGCGAGCCAGTGTGTTCCCAGACACTGGTTGCGTGCTTCGTGAGGGGGTCGAAATAGTGGACCCATGTTTCATTGGCAGTTATTACATTACTATATTTAGGAAGTTTGGATCCTTTGCAGTCATTTGTTTCCAATCGTGACACACCTGAACTCATGCTAACAATTGTTCTCTCGTCAAGTGATGAGGTACCCATCTGGAGCACACACGATGCAGCAGTAATCTGTCGCGTAGAATGCAGAATGCCGACGTTTTTAAACTATTAGTTGACGCCACTATGTCTTCACGCGTCATTCGTCGATCTTCTTGCAGGATTGCCCAAACAGTGTTAACAATACGCTCCGTAACAACACTTTCAGGTCGACCAGGCCTAGGAGCGAGTTCTGCCGAAAAACGCCCCCTTTTTAAAATCATGGTGCCATCTAAAAAGCATTGACTCACCCAAACATTTATCTTTGTTAGCTTTTTCATTAAATCAACTGTTTCTAGAGCCGTTTTACTCAAACAATAACAATTTTTTTATCGCGCAACGCATTTCACTTCTTAACTCTGAATCACTCACCTCCATAGCTGTATGGCGAAATTCGGACGTACCTTAAAACAACTGCGCAATAACAAAACCAGAATCGTCTGCCACGGCTAATAACTGTTGCCATAGATTCTTCCTTAATTCAGTTAGTCGTCTGCGGGGTTATTTCTCCCCTTCGCACTGTTGCCAACTCAAAAAAAATTATCTCAGTTTTTATGGAACGGCCTTTGTTTATAGAAATAAATAAAATAGTTTTAGTTTTATCTCGCAAGGCTTCTACTCGATCACAAACAGTGGCTAGAAGACGATCAGATTTCAAGGAGTGGCTCACTAAGGATAAAAGTTCCATGTTACTTTGTAGCGAGACAGTTTCAGCTTTTTTATCACCATTCACCCACACTTCCGTGTTTGCACTTGGAACCATCAATGGGCGAAATCCATTGTAACTTCTCATTGGATAAGAAAAAAGATGCACCAAGAAAAGTGTACAATGCTAAATTATTAAAAATTCCAAGGCAAAATCTAGGAATCTTGTCTTTGTGAGAACAGTGGAAAATACGACTTTTAAAGAAAATTCTGCATGTAATTTATTAGTTTCAAGAATGCACTAGGTATTCATTATCACAAGCATATTGCAATAGTTTCGTGTTTTAACGAACTTCAATAATGATTGTTAGTCATAAGTTCTTTGGAGGCCCACTCAGATGTCTTAGTCTAAGGGTCCAGTAAGGCCTTAATCCGGCCCTGCTTAACTCCCGTCCTTTGCCTGATTCATGAGTTTCTCTTCATATTTTTGCTGGTTATGCCAAGCATGCACTCTCCATGCTTCTTTCATTAGTTTGTAACCTCTATAACGAAGTGAATTTCTCCGTCATTTTTGGTCTACGCCGGGATTCGAACCCAAGGCCGCTTATTCCGGAACAAGTCGCTCTACGAACTGAGCTACGCATACATTTATTCTGATTCCTATCTGCCTTTATGTCGTGTGCGTCCTGCTGGCAGGTACGTCACATCTCTCCCACCCACCCCGAAAGAGGGCCGGGAGCATGGCCCACGGGTCAGCCGTGACCATGAATCGTTGCAGGCAGACAACCACTGAAGAACGTGCACTTGAGAACTCCCAGTCAATCTGCTGTGTGGAATGCAACATCACACATTTTTATTTTTCAAAGCACTGGAGAAGGGATTCTCTGATTTTTCCTGTCTCGCGGTGTGGAAATAACATCACACCAATGCGAGATTTTGAACGGCCGGGTCATCCGGGTAGTTCGAGCGCCATTATAACGAATTAGCTTTTATTTTCTTTCCGCTAAGCTAATTAATATGAATGATTCTTTTCCTACCAGCTAGCTAATGATATACTTGTACTAAGCTTCAAAATAGTGAATTCAAAAGGGGGTTGTTACTAGTTAATTACGAACGTAAACAAAGTCTTAACGCTGGTTATTTATGGTAATAAACTAATGTTATAAACCTAACAGCCAGACAGAGGTCTGACAAAAACTATGAATTGAGAAAGACTAACTTCGGCAACTTCTTTTTTATAAGACTCTTGGTCATCTAAAGCACACACACAACTTGTTTTACAATAATGAAGAATCTCTCCTCGTATTACAAACGCTCTCCGTAAACAACAACACTCTCTCATAACAACAACAAAAGCTCTCCTCATAACAACACAAAAGCTCTCCCTAAGTCTCGATGAACGCGCCTATATACTAGCTACCACCACGTCATGACTTACACTCATTGCCAGATCTCATTCAGCGGGTGAAATAATATTTCGTTCAGTAAGAAGATAATTTACATAGTAAAATAAAATAACCAGAGATAGTAAAATCAAAAGGAAAGTGAATATAGAGTATACGTTACACCTCTGGATATCTTTTTTACTTAAGGTCCAAGTCTTCCGTAAGAAAGAACTGGAAGGGTCATCAGAGGGAGTAGTGGAAGCCAGTTTGGAAATTTATAAGTTCCCGCCGATTTGGGTATACACACTCTCAAAAAAAAAAAATGGTTCGCCAACCCTAGTATAGGAGAAATAACCCTTTATCTCAAAATCAGGAAGGCTCTATATGACTAGTGCTGGGTAGCGCTTCATTTGAAAGCCAGTAAAACTTAATATGATCAAATAGCTGTACATAATCTGTAAACTAGAGCCCTGCAGAGGGAATATTTTTAGGCCCGGGCCCACCTAGTTAAAGCAGGGCCTCACTCGGCCCGGCCCGTTCCCACCCAGTTAATGTCAGGCCCAGCTTGAGTTTCGTTTGCGTCACTGTCACTTGCTTTAACATAGACGGTATTTTTACTGTAACTTTTTGGACTAAATCGAAACTCGCGTAACAAGAGGTCATAAGCAAGTTAACTAACACACCAGTAACCGAAATTACGACAAATGCAATAAATAGTATTCAGTGAACTTAAGTAAATTATCGTAATTTCATAATGAACCTTTCGTAGTGTCAGATCACTGTTTATACGAGTCAAGTACTGTCTCCTTTGACACTTTTGCGCAGAGCGTAATGTAAACTGATGCTCGGTTACACACGCGCAAACACACTAACATGCTTAATGGTTAATAGTTAATACAATAAACTCTTGTACGCAGAATGTGATTTCGTTCTGTTGGCCCGACGTCTTTGATTTTAATTCTTCAGGTTCAGGATATAACTTCTAAAATCCAAATGTAACACAATTTTCCGATTGTTTTGCTCCTAGAACCTCTAATTTACCCAACCCAATATTCATCCATATTTAAAACAAAGCAAGAAAAAAATCGAAATTATAAAGACAGAGCCTAAGAATATTATACTAGCGCACATTGAAGCTTTAATTGATTCCTAATTCCTATAAATGCAAATCATCGTACGGAGCAACTGTTTTTGTGGTGTAAGTTTTCGAAATAAATGGAATATGGATTCAAAGGGAAGACAGATTGCCACAGATCGAAGACGAAAAGACGCCCGCAAAATAAATAAAGAAATAAATTAAAAATAGCACAAAGTGGGAGAGAAGAATGATATGCGAGAAACAAGAAATATGATCACGGTAAGAAAAAGACAGAGACTTCAAAAACAGAATGACCTAAATTTATCAACAATCTGACTACCCGGTGCAGGCCCGGCTCGTAAGTTTTAAACTACTGAGGTCCGGGCCGGGCTCGACCCCGCAGGTCCGGGCCGCGCTCGTTCCTCGGACCAGGGCCCGGCCCGTGCAGTGCTCTACTGTAGGCAACGGTAATGATCAAGAAACACAGCGGTGAGGATATTGATTTATCATGCTCGTAAAACACAAGTTTCGTAGATGTTTTTCCCTTTTGATTTTCAAACTTCTCCGAGTCAGAAAAGGGGAACTACTACGTATTCAACTTTGATATTCCGGACTGTGACTTAAAAAGAGTAGCACAAATGAAAAAGAGAAAGAAGGAATAAAAATGGGGGAAAGAGAATCAACGTACAGTGTCTACAAAGGGAACGTTCCGGAACATGATTATATGTATCAACTTCATTCACAATACTTTTTTTTTATCAACGGCAATTTCCCTGTGCTTATGGCCCACACGGCAAAAAAAAAAAATCCACTCTCAGCGAGTGTGCAGAGCAATAGCAAAAAAAAAAAAAAAAAAAAAAAAAAAGGAAAACGTTTTAAATTGAAGTATATTTATAAAATAACTTTATTACGTAATACGCGAGTCTACGATTTTTATTTTTCTGGATTTTGACCTAGGTCATGGCCTAAGAGGAAAATTAACTCAGTGAAACTGCCGTCAATGTGAAAAGGTAGAATTACTCATTTATAAAAAACTTGTCCAGTTTTTTATGATGAAAAACTGCGAACTGAAAAAAAAACCACATAAACTTTTTCTTTCTTTTCAAACCGGTATTTTCAGTTATGATCTGTATATGTAGCGTAGCGTGGAAATCTGAGATAAGTAACTGAAGTCGGACTTGAAGAATGTTGTCGAAAATATCTCAATTTCACGCTCTGATGAAAGACGCATTATTCTCTGGGAATCGAGATTTTACCAGGTCGGGATCTTTCTGAAGGATCCTCTACAGGCGAATGAATTTACCACGATGCTAAACTCTAAATTATCTTCAGCTAGTAGGTTGTTTACCCCGAAAACACTGCGTCGGCATAAAACACAAAAGACAGAAGGAAAACGCTACCGAAAGAGATAAATGTATACTGCCACGATCTTTTTTCGTTTTGTTTTTGTTTTCACATAAGGCAGTTAGATTTGCATGAGAAAAATCTAAAGAAGAACTAATGTTTCCAAAATTGTGAAACCACTTTCGCCACTCAACGCTGTTCAGACTGCTGTGTGTGAAAAATACGAAATCTCTGTCAACATGAGAACATACTCAGCTACAAATCAGTGGCGCGTATGCGTGTCCGTAGATATACTTCAAAGGAATAGAATCACTGGATGTAAAATTTTCTCACGACTCATCGAAAAGTAACTTAAAGATCGCTTTAAAGGAAATAAAAACTGTTTCTATTTGTTATCATTTCCCTTCCACTGTGCGGAAACTGTGTAGCCAACAGGAAAGGCCAATTAAGATCATTGTTTTCCGCTGCAAACTGCAAATTTGTTTGCCAAGCGAGGCATTTCAATTCCTTTTTACATGCACATATACAGGGTCTTCCAAAAATGTTTGGCCAAACTTTGGAAACCTGTTCTACGGCGGATTGTGATGAAAAAAGAATACAGGTAGGAAAATGGACGATGTCATCGCTCTGTCCACGTTATTTTATAAACAACGCATAGCGACTGAAAAATTGTGTTCCGACACCGCTGGGATCGAACCCCAGATCTCTCGATTACGTTCGCATTTACGCTACGGCGTCAACAATTCTCAGCGCCACGCGTGGTTTATCAGTCAGCATCTGACTACACGAATCCGTATTGATATTCTCAGCAACTGAAATGTCATCTTGTGGCATTTAACGGAACAGCTATTTAATTCTAGCTGAAAAATTCAAAGGGCGATAGAAATGGTAAATATATATCAAATACGTGGAGCCACCAGATGACGACATCTCAGTTGCCATTAAATGCCACCAGATGACGACATCTCAGTTGCTGAGAACATCAATACGGATTCGTGTAGTCAGATGCTGACTGATAAACCACGCGTGGCGCTGAGAATCGTTGACGCCGTAGCGTAAATGCGAACGCACTCGAGTAGTTATCAAGAGATCTGGGGTTCGATCCCAGCGGTGTCGGAACACAATTTTTCAGTCGCTATGCGTTGTTTATAAAATAACGTGAACAGAGCGATGACATCGTCCATTTTCATTATCTCCACGTATTTGATATATATTTTTACCAATACAGGTAGGCTCAGTTCGGATTTTTTTTTTTGATTGGAGGTTTAACGACCACCGTGAGCAACTCAATGGGCTATAGGCAGTCGCCCGTTCCTAATCTAGGGCCACTGGTTCCAGGGAAGGGAGAGAGCCAGTGCCGTAAGACAAGCACAACATCCATACCTCACCGGGATTCGAACCCGGACCCCTTTCGGACGAATGATCAGAGGCCATCGCTTAGACCACTGCGCCAACGGGGCGGCTCAGTTCTGATTGAGCCGTCAGTTTGGAACGTAGGACTACGACATGCAGATCGGAGGGCTGAAATGAGCTAGTCGAGTGTGGTTTCAAAGCGTTTATTTAATTTGTTATAGCCAGCGCAAGTGTATGATATGAAAATTAGCTTACATAATTTTTACAAATAATGCTGGTTTCATTGCGAACACAAAGCAGATCGATACACGAATTACCCAGCGTGCTGCTCTGTCTTCTTGGGCTTCTTACATTCCTCATCACTTGCTCTTGCCTCTCGTTTTGATTTTCTACACTTTTGCTTGCGTTCACTCTGCGAATTCCGCGGCATTGTCGAAAATGTTAACCCGTTCACACGAAAGCAATTTTTAAAAATTTCAGTTTAAACCACTGCGATATGTTCTTTATATATTTTAAAAGATCTCGTCGAGAGCCTTAAAACGATACCAAGCACAGTCGTTTTGCACTCATGGTTGTCCAGATAAACCGCGATATTGTCAGACGTGTTCACAAGAAAACAATTTTTAAAATGTTCAGTTCAAACCATTGCGAAATTTTCTTCATATATTTGAATAGATCTCTTCAAGAGCTTTAAAACGATACCACCCACAGTTGTGTTGCGCTCACGGTTGCCGAGATAGACTGAATTAAACGCGGCGGCACACCCAGAAACATTGCATCATCTCCCCGCGCACAGGGAGCGTCGCGCGCATGATGTATTGCGCAGTACGCGAATTGAACTCTATGCTGTTTACGAATATGCTAACACGATTAGTGTGCGGAACGTATTTTTAACACTATAATTATTTCAATTGGGACCTATTTTGTCACAGGCGATCGCCCGTAAGTCGCCCCATACTATCCGCGGAGTTAGACTTAACCCTACGTCAAGAAAGTCATATAAATACAGGGCAAGAAACACGTCCCTATGTAGATATAGCATGTGTTAAACTGCAAGCCATACGCATTGATAAGGTAACAAGGTTGTATTTCAGTTAATACCGTAGATACGAATACGAAATGTTGTCGAGGAGAACAACTTCTCCCTGCTTCATCATAGCAAGTACAGTATTTAAAATGGATTCCGTTAGTGGAAGTACATGCCGTGTAGCATGTGCCGAGCTATTGCCGTACACGTTAAAGAAGAACTGGATGATTTCGCATCGTCGTATAAAGTCTGTTCATTAGGCTCCGGTGTCGCATAAACATCGGCCACCAGCTGCCCCATACAAAGAAATCCAGTGGATTCGTATCGGGCGATCGCGGTGGTCATACATTTTGCCCACTTCTACCTATGCAATGGTCATTATAGGTGCGATGTTTTCTAAAAACCCGAAGAAAAAGCGCTGCCGCTGTATCATACATGACTGAAATGTGCCTGTGTGTTTCTAATGGCACGTTTTACAACAATGCCAGTAGTTCCACCTCCAAGAAATGCTGGTATCGCTGGATGTTGAGCGTTGGTGGCTAGAACAACTGTCATTGATACCGATCCAAACATTCGCATGAGATCTGTGATGATGCCAACATGGCTTATTTCATGTGGACTGTTCAGCGCCATTCTGTGAAAGTTCACAATGTCATCTCGACTTAATTACGATTCACACAGGTTCGGGACATTTTTGTAGAAGCCATTGAGAAAAACTGCCTCTGGGAGAGAAATCTGCTAGTGAGAATGCCTGTACTTGTTGCACGTGGCAAGAATACCATGGATTTCCATGAAGGGTACGACATACAGTGGAATTTAATACTGACACATATGGCTACTCTTCTGGTGCTAGTTCCTGCCTTCTCCAAATAATTTCCAATACCCATTCCTCTAATGGTAAAACATCTCTGTTTTACCATTAGAGGAATGGGTATTAGAAAAGAGAGTCAGTGCGGTAAGACAAACACACTCTCCATGCCTTACCGAGATTCGAGCAACTTGTGCGAGACAGCCAGGCGTCTTCATGTAGGACTTCCGTCCACAGAGAAGGTTTAGGCCCAAACCACCTACAGCGGGTCCGCCTTTTGGGCAGGGCACAGAAACGAAAGGACTGAGAGCAAGTCTAGCGACTTTGACAGAACAGTTTGTAAGTGAGACAGAGCACAGCAGATGGCATCACCGCACAAGTACGATGTTGCTTGTAGAGGGGCAAAAGAAAGTCAGGGGGAGTAGGAATGGATACCCAATGTAACCAGGGGGTGCAACCCGGGGGCCGTCATTTAACGTACTCGTCCGATGCACGACGGGTATTCAGCGATTGTTAGCATATCACACCATCTCTGGAAGATCAGACCAGGATTGAACTTGGGGACCCCCTATTGACAGTCTGACTCGCTAACTACTAAGCCATCCGCGGCTGGCCGAGATTTGAGCCAGGACACATCTCGGACAAATGGTTATAAGCTAGCGCTATAACCATTTGTCCGAGATGTGAGGAGCAGAAGAATCTTCCATACAGAGGAAAGGCAGCAAGCTTCGCTCCGCATTTCGTAATCTGACAACATGCTATGTATCTGTAAGAAAGTCTTTCCTGTCCTATGTTTATGAGACATTTTTTTCATAAAAATCGGCGGTAGAACAAGTTCCCAAAGTTTGGCCAAACATTAAAAACACCCTATGTACGTATTTTATGTTTACTTAGGTGACCTTTCTAATAAGTCTGGGCTGGAAATATGGAATCATCTTGATAAAACCATGCATTATGAAATATGAAATCATCTTGATAAAACCATGCATTATGAAATATGAAAATTAAAGAAAATATACATCATCATATGGCATCATCAAGATACCTTGCTACCGGCATATCTGTTCTCCAAATTTTTCTGTCATCCAACTCCATTTCTTTACATTTCTGAAATCTCAGTCTTTCCAAGTCTTGTCTTAAGCACTGCATGAACCGATTTCTTGGTTTTCCCATAGGTCTGCCCCGTTCCAGTAATATTTGACTCCAGTATTTCTCTTGACAATTCTACACCATTCCCTCTAGTGACATGGTTATACTACTGAAGAGTTCTTGACTTTAAAACACTTGTTGTGAATAGTTTCATCAAAAAGCTCTGAATTCATAAGCAGCACCTTCTTTTTTTTTTTTTTTTTTTTTTTGGAGGTTTAACGACCACCGTGAGCAACTCAATGGGCTATAAGCAGTCGCCCGTCCTTAATTTAGGGTCACTGGTTCCAGGGAAGGGAGAGAGCCAGTGCCGTAAGACAAACACAACATCCATGCCTCACCGGGATTCCAACCCGGACGCCGTTCGGACGAATGATCAGAGGCCATCGCTTAGACCACTGCGCCACCGGGGCGGCAGCATTTTCTTCTCCACTTTTAATCTTCTGAGTCAATGAAAGTAAATTCCCGTTACAACGAACTTTACAGAACCTCAGAATGCCGTTTGTTACAATGAAATTTCGTAATAACGGGATTTCGCCCCCTAGAAATTTTGATTTAACAACGAATTTAGAAAATTTGACATTAAATTTTCGCTTAAAAACTTTCCACTTTTAGATATGCGTATAACAATAAAAATAAATAATTAAAAAAACTTCGACACAAATCTTTGCTTGTCCGTACGTACATATAGTACGTATACATATTTACACCTCCTCCGTTTGCACAAATTCTGTAATTTTTTTGAACGTAGGGGAATCAAAAAGTAAGTTACACTTAGCGCCATCTGGAGTGGGATTGCAGTAAGACCGTGTGTGCTTAGGACCGAAGTAGACAATACATCACAGCTTCCGACGGAAGGAGTTGTAGTCCAGTAACTGCGTAAGGCGTGTGCAGGAGGCAGTTCCTAATGGTGCGTCAACTGAATTCTTACTCCAAATTGGAAGTGCGAGGAACCATTCAATTTTTGTGGTCTAAGTGTCTAAATTGCACTGACATCCATCGCGAAATCTGTGCTGTATACGGGGGAAATACCATGTCTCGCCCGTCCATTGCAAAGTGGAGTGCGAGGAACCATTCGATTTTTGTGGGCTAAGCGCCTACAGTGCACTGTCATTCATCGTGAAATCTGTGCCGTATACAGGGGAAATGCCATGTCTCGCCTGGCTGTTGTGAAGTGTAGTGCGAGGTAGCATTCGATTTTTGTGGGCTGAGCGCCTAAATTGCACTGACATCCATCGTGAAATCTGTGCTGTATACGGGGGAAATACCATGTCTCGCCCTGCCATTGTACAGTGGGGCCAACAATTTGAAAAGGGTCGCGCAAATTTGACGAACGAATAGCGCGAAGGCAGACTATTAATATCCAGCACTCCGGAGCATCTTACCGCCATGGTCCGAGTATCCAGCACTCTGGAGCATGTTACCGCCGTTGACCACATGATACGGGATAATAGGCGTATCAGAATCAAGGAAATTGCCAGTGCTTTAGACATTTTGTATGGAATTGTGCATTCCATCAGTCACGAGCAGCTGGTATTTCGGAAACTGTGTGCGAGATGGGTGCTACGTTTACACACCAACCAGCACAGAAACCAACGTTTCCTTTCATCTTTGCCTCTTCTGCAGCTTTGACCGACAGTTTTTTGCGTTGTATCATCATAGGTGACGAAACGTGGTTTCACCATTTCACCCCTAAAACCAAACGATCGTCCATGGAATGGAAGCATATCACCTCTCTAACAAGGAAGAAGTGCAAAGTCCAACCATCTGCGGGAAAGGTCATGGCGACTGTTTTCTTTGACTGTGACGGTGTTGTTTACACAGAATTTCTGCCAGAAAGGAAGACTATCAATGCTGACTCATACTGCCAAACGCTACAAAATTTGCGAAGGGCAATTAAGGCCACACCCCACACAGCACGGAAAACAAAGAAATTGCTGCAGTCATTCAAGTTGAAGGTTGCCGCCCCGGTGGCGCAGTGGTCTAAGCGATGGCTTCTGATCATTCGTCCATAAGGGGTCCGGGTTCGAATCCCGGTGAGGCATGGATGTTGTCTTTGTCTTACGGCACTGGCTCTCTCCCTTCCCTGGAACCAGTGACCCTAAATTAGGGACGGGCGACTGCTTATAGCCCATTGAGTTGCTCACGGTGGTCGTCAAAGCTCCAATCAAAAAAAAAGTGGAAGGTGTGGCAACATCCACCGTACTTCCTCGACTTATCCCATGCGACTACCATTTGTTCGGTAAAATGAAACAGGACCTTAGTGGAATATAATTCCAACCCGATGAGGCTGTGAAAACTGCGGTCCTTAACTGGTTTCACCAAACTGGAAGAGACTATTTCTATACAGGTATGGAAAAATTAATCAAACGTTCCGATAAATGTTTACAGTCCTTAAGCGACTATGTCTAAAAATGAATAAATGCCGTACCTTTAAACCAACGTACACCCCTTGAGTATATCTCTTTATTTGCTTTTTTTATTCAACAGTGTAACTAACTTTTTAATCCGCCCTCATACAAGTCCTTTCGTGGTTTTAGAAATCAGAAAATTTTGCAGGGAATGCATACTTTAAAAAACATCCTAAGAGACGTTTGTCTGATAGGAAACAAAATAACACACTCTTCCGAAGCATGAAAGTGCCTCCAATGTTTGGCAACGGAGTCGTGACATCTTCGTCGTTACTGCTTTCTTGATAAGCTCTGTGATGTCGTTTGTCCGTAATTGACTGAATGATGTCGGCATCGGCCAGTTCATAGGAAGGAAGAAAACATCATCTACCGACAAAAAGTCCTCAAAATTTACATCATTAAGGACATCATCATTTCAGCTCATGTGTCCGGCCATGTCTCTAAACAGCTCTTAATCTAACGGAAAATCGAAAATGATTCACACGTGCTTTAAGAAGGGAACCGGGGCCCAGAAATCCGAGCTGAAAATTTTTGCAGAGGTTGCTTTTTTTTTTTTTTTTTTTTTTTTTTTTTGAGGTTTAACGACCACCGTGAGCAACTCAATGGGCTATAAGCAGTCGCCCGTCCCTAATTTAGGGTCACTGGTTCCAGGGAAGGGAGAGAGCCAGTGCCGTAAGACAAACACAACATCCATGCCTCACCGGGGTTCGAACCCGGACCGCTTTCGGACGAATGATCAGAGGCCAACGCCTTAGACCACTGCGCCACCGGGGCGGCGAGGTTGCTTCCTTCCTTCTGAAATGGGAAAAACGTGTTCGTTGTACCGAACAGGTGTAAAGATTAATTTCGTTATAATGAAGTTAAAAATACATTACTTCAAGAAAACGTTTGAGAGGGATTTGCAATAAATTCGTTATATCGGATTTTTCGTTGTATCTGGTTTCATTCTAAAGGGATTCCCCTGTACTAGGCTATAAAATGCTCTAAAAACGTTATTTTCAAGCACCTTCATCTTCTATTTGCTTTGTAGTCACACATACTTTACATCCATAGGTCTTACTATGGGTTTATATACTTTTAGTTTTGTATCACGTGACTGAATCTTGAGTTAAAGATGTTATTTTGATTGCGTACAGCGCCACTGGTCTTGGCAATCGTAGCACAGATCTCATTCCCAGAACAATTTTTGTCAGCTCGTAAACCCAGGTATGCAAATCTGTCTTCCTTCGCAAAGTTCAAATCCCCAACCCTGATATTTGCAATGCTGGACTCCCCTTCCCTACTTAACGCTAAATATTTTAGTTTGTTTTGATTTCCCAACAGCCCAACTCTTACAACACACACCTTGAGGTATTCTAATTTGGCATATCACCTGTTTTTGGGTCTCTCGGATTTTCACAATATCGTCTGCAAAGACATGACCTTTATTTCACAATATAACTATCCAAAGGGAGGCAAGAATATTCTTACTTCTTCCAAAAACTAATGCCTGCCACGTGTGCGTCCGTCAAAGCTGAAGAACGAAATGAGCTATTTTCTCAGATTATATACCCAATAGGATTTTCGGCAGATGGGTCCACCAGGCCGAGAGAGGCGACATATTAGCAGTGTTTTATGAGCTAGGAGCTTGCTCCGTGTTGCCGTCCGTCGGAAAAGACTATTAAAAGATATAGAAGATTCGTCTTTCGTTCGGATATTCTGAAATGTTTAAATTTCAGTCTCTACTATACTCGGATGAGTACATGTGTTCACTTAAACTTCGTGTCACTAACTTTCCGTCTTTTATCCCCTAAGAACTTCCAAACTAGCACTATCTTTTACAATTCCCACAGGCTTGCAAAACGTTTCAGTAAAGAAACTCGCTCTGTTATCTGTATCATTATAGTAGTAATGATACAATAATAATAAACCGTTTTTCTTTTTCAGTGAAATTCTGCCTCATTGTCATTAGTTGGCCTCCCAGGTGGCGCAGTGGTCAAAGAGCTGGCTTTCATAATTATTCATCCTAGATAAGTCCTGGCTCGAATCCCGGTGAAGCATGGATGTTTTGTGTGACTTACGGCACTAGTTCTCTCCCTTCCCTGGAATCAGTGGCATCGATGGACTATAAATAGCTGACCATCCCTAAATTAGAGACGAGGGGCTGCTGGTGGCCTAGTGGGCAAAGTTCGTGACTGCCGCGGAAAGGACCTCAGGTTCGATCCGAGGCAGGTACGAACGCTCGATCCACTAAATATCCGCCGTGCGTCGGATGGGCACGTTAAGCCGTCGGACCCCGGGTACTGGCCCCCGGTAATAAATAAGGGCGTCTATAACGAAGTAAATTTCTCCGTCATTTCTGTCCACGCCAGGATTCGAACCCGGATCCCATCATTCCGGAATAAGTCACTCTACCAATTGAGCTACGCGGACGTTTTATTCTGATTCCTATCTGCCTTTATGTCGTGTGCGTCCTTCTGGCAGGTACGTCCCATCTCCTGGTACGTTACACGTCTTTCTCCCCTTTTCTACTTCGCTTCCGTATCACTTTCTTATCAGGCACTCTAGCCCAACTCTCCTAGCTTTCTATTTCTAAGGGCTGTTTAAGACCTAGGGTCAGACACTCCCTTCCTAAAATCCTCTACATATGATAAATTAAAAGAAAAACAATTAGGGACGGGCAACTATTTATAGCCCATCGATGTGCTCACGGTGGTTGTTAAGGTATCCCACGCCACCCGGTGGCGCAGTGGTCTAAGCGCTGGCTTATGATTATTCGTCCGTAAAGGGGGTCCGGGTTCGAATCCCGTGAGGCATGGATGTTGTGTTTGTCTTACGGCACTGGCTCTCTTCCTTCCCTGGAACCATGACCCTCAGTTGGGGACGGGTGACTGCTTACAGCCCACTGAGTTACACACGGAGGTAGTTCAACCTTCAATCAGAAAAAAAAAAAAAATAAAAGTTATCCCACTGCGTTGGGGGCATTCTTGTTGAAAAAATGTAAGAATGGTTAATTTTTTTTAGGAATGCTAACACACAGAAACACATAAACGTTGAAGAAAAAAAAAGATATCAATATAAATTTTCAAGAAATAGGGAAACTTGTGAAAGAATTTAAGGAAATACACTGACGGAAAAAAAATCCCAACACCACGAAAAAATAGTTGTAGAGGAATGAAATGGCGGCAATACATTTGTATAGCTAACATATTTAATCGATTAAGGTTTCAAAATCACAGCTTAATGTAAGCGCGAGAAGAGCCATTTTAAATGTGAAATGCTGGTACATTAATAACCGGTGTAACCACCAGAATGTTGAATGCAAGCACGCAAACGTTCATGCATTGTGTCGTACAGGTGCTGGATGTCAGTTTGTGGGATGGAGTTCCATGCCTGTTGCACTTGGTCGGTCAATACAGGGACGGTTAATGCTGGTTGGGGGTGACGCTGGAGTTGTCGTCCAATGATGTCCCATACGTGCTCGATTTGTGAAAGATCTGGTGATCTAGCAGGCCGCGGCAACATGTCGACACTCTGTAGAGCATGTTGGGTTACAACAGCGGTATGCGGGCGAGCGTTATCCTGTTGGAAAACACCCCCTGGAATACTGTTCATGAATGGCAGCACAACCGGTTGAATCACCAGACCGACGTACAACTGTGCCGTCAGGGTGCGTGGGATAACCACAAGAGGGCTTCTGCTGTCATAGGAAATTGCTCCCCAGACCACAACTCCAGGTGTAGGCCCACTGTGTCTTGGCCGGAGACAGGTTGGTTGCAGGCGCTTACCTGGCCTCCTTCTAACCAACACACGGCCATCACTCGCACCCAGGCAGAACCGGCTTTCATCAGAAAATACAACAGATCTCCACTCCGTCCTGCAATGAGCTCTAGCTTGACACCACTGACGTCGCAAACGGCAGTGGTTTGGAGTAAGTAGAATGCACGCTACAGGGCGTCTGGCTCGGAGCTGTCCTTCAAGTAACCGATTTGTAACAGTTCGTTGTGTCACTGTGGTGGCAACTGCAGCTCGAATTGCTGCCGCAGACGCGGTACGATGCGCCACGGCCATACGCCGTAAACGGAGGTCTTCCCTCTCAGTAGTGCCACGTGGCCGGCAGGAAGCCGGTCTTCTTGAGGCAGTACCTTCCCTTGACCACCGCTGCCAACAATCATGCACAGTGGCTACATTCCTGCCAAGTCGTTCTGCAATATTGCTGAAAGAAAATCCACCTTCTCGTAGCCCTATTACACGACCTCGTTCAAACTCCGTGAGCTGTTGATAATGGCTTCTTCGTCTTCTTAAAGGCATTCTTGACTAACATCAACACACTACGTCGAATCTCAACGATAACTAACGCACACCAACGTTACAGCGCGTATTTACAGCAAACCTGCTTTGCATGTTCCAAGGGGCGCTACTAGCGCCACACGTATGCGCCGAGCGCGAAATTTGCATAGACGTCATCTTACAAATGTACTCTCACCGCCTACCAACTGTCGTTTATCTAACACAACCCCTTCTTGGTGTTGGGATTTTTTTCCTTCAGTGTATGTCGTTTTACGGTAAACGCTCTAGATAAAAAAGTTACATATATACAGTATGATGGCATTTTTTGCATCAGTACATGCGCATGACTATTATCTATGCAGTGAACTAAAAGGTAAGTGATGCTCCTAAACACTGCTGAGATACACTCATTCCTACATGCAGTAGTGTAAATTTTCGACAAATGTCTTCGCTATGTTGAATGTAAATAGCTATAATCTAACTTTGAACTGACAAACAGCAAAACGTTTAGTTCATTGCATGCACAACATTGTAAGAAAGATGTATACCAAGTTTCATCAATTTATTTACATACCTTTTGTAGTTATCAGGTTTTCCGTAAAGAGTTCGGGACGAAAATCTCATCCTGCAAAAAATGCGTTTCAAGTGTCACTTCCCGTTCGTTTGACACCTGATTTTAGGTATTCCGATTGCTATAACTCTGTGTCTATTCATCGTAGACAAGAAACAGGGGCAGTTTTGGATTCCTAACGAATGGGGCTTTAAAATGAACGCATTTTTACAAAATGTGAAATTTGGACCAAAACGATCTTTTCAACGTAGCTAAACCTCGAAATAGGAAAAAAATTATCATGAGATGCTGTAAGCAAAAAGATGAATGAATTTTTCACATGAATGTGAATGAGCTTACCTCTAGGGCGTTCAAATCCAAGACCCCTGCTAGCCTGTTTCTGTTTAATTTCAGCTCTTTTAGTCGCGGTGTTGCTCCCTCAGGTAGGGGGCCAACAGATGTAATACGATTCCTTTGCAGGTGAAGAACTTCTAACGATTGCAGTGTCCATAGGGATGTTGGTATGTCTTTAAGTTTGTTTCCCGATAGCGTTAAATACTTCAACTGACTCAAGTTGCATATATTTGTAGGTAAAGCACTCAAATGGTTAAAGTCCACGTGAAGTCTTTGCAACCTATAAGAAATTTTTGAAATGAAAACATTAGATCAAAGCGTTAAAAATTAATATTATTAAACGACCACTCACTGCAATAAACGAGTAACCATGAAAGTACAAACAAACTGAGAAAACGTATAGAAATAATCTTTAAGGAATTCATTATGGATTATTTTTCGAAACAGTCTTTGCTTTTTTTTTAATGTTAGGGGTGAATAGAATACGACAACTCATCTGCTGTTCGAGTCCAGCCAAACGTCTCGAGAGATTAAATCCAGTTGAGGCATTCGCCTTATCAGGTGACCCCCTCTGTCTGTTCCAGTGTAAATCCTGTCTCTCACAGAATTCCGTCATTACACTAACGGCTACTTTTATTATTATTATTTTGCGGAGAATCGATTCTGAAAGACAAAGCCTACAGTGCGTAACACCATGACGAAAGCATTCTTTCTTTCTTTCTCTTTCTAATGCGAAAGCTTTCCTATGCCTTTGATTTAAATGACTGAGGAAAAATCTCACATGGAGCGAAATTTCTCCATGCGCACTAATACGCGCGCGTTATTACAAAAAAATCTTTTCTGTTTTCTATTAAAAATTTTAGGAATTCCTCTGATCACAACGGACCAATATACGTACATTGTCTCCCTAATTCTGAATAAAAGGAGGTGCGAAATCATGCTGGGACACGGACAAATACCCTCGCAACTAGAACCTAATTTCCTGACCACATTGCCACCGATATATGTAATTAAATGATATGGGTACCAGAGTTGGAAATGGGACAAACATTTTGGACCCGGACCCAACCCGGACAAATCTGCTTTGAACTATAAAATATACAGGGTGTTCAAAAAGTCTCTCCGCAGTGGGTATCTTAGTTTATATGGAAATGAAACAAATGTATCATAGGAATGTATAATTTACTCACTTACTTACAGGAAGTATTGAAACTGTCGTCTTTCATTTGCAAGACATAACCAACCTGTTTTGCACATATTTTCAAACACATCTACATCTGCGTGAGTCAAAAGTCCCTTCGCAGTAACGTTATGGCTGTTCCACCTAATTTTGGTGACACTACAGTCAAACTTTTTGAATTAAGCAACTTGTATGTTTAATTTCAGTTTTGCTGTTTTCATGGTAACACATCAAGTTTCAGGATTCACAGCAACACCAATTCTTACAAGTTTCTGATGAGTTGAAAGTTTCCAAAATGTGGACTTTGTTGTTTTCATCATTACCCCTCAGAACGAAGGGACATTCTTCCTTCTGAGGGCACTCTTCCTTCATATTGCATGATAAATCATTTTACAGTCAGCTGACACCAGTATCGAGAACAAAATTCCACAGCGCGCATTTTTCTTTGAAAAAAAAATTTTTTTTTTGCTTTTTAGAAATAAACCGTAAATAAAACCGGGTCGAAATCGGGTCAGGAACACTTTGACCCGACCCTCTTGACCAGCTAGAAATTGTCGATGCGTTGACCAGTGACCCGTTTCCATCTCTGATAGGTACTAGCATCAGCCCTCTTGGTGTGGCGAATGTTATAGGAGATTAACACACATCGCTGTGAAAGATTCATCACTGCATTCCATTACACCTTCCCAGCTGGCAGAGTGGACTAAGGCTCCGGTTTCTCACCGTTCGAGGTACGGTTGCTACGTACCTGCCTCAGAGGTGACGCAGATGTCAAGATGGCCAAATTGCAGCGATAAGCTTCGTCTGTGCAGTTCAGTCAGGAGAATAACTGGCTCCGGAGCGAGGAGACGTGGGTTCGAATTCAAAACCGGCAACATGGGTTTGTTGTGCTATATTGATGCCCGAATTTAAAAAGAATCTCTTGGCCGTGAGGATAACAATTCATGAGAATTCCTGACAATGTGAATTCTTCAAATCAAATATTCTTGGACAATTCTCCTTCAAAGCTTAAAAAAAAATGTGTGATGCTTCTTTCACTTATTGTCTGGAATTAATCACAGCTCTATTTGTTCACATCACTATTTTTTAACCGAAACTACTTTTTTGTCTTTTTTGTGCCTTTCTGTTTCCTCTTAGGGTTTTCTGAGCCTGAATTTGCCAAATCATTGCCAGAGTTTTCACTGAAAAGAAGTTTCCGGTAATTATAAGACCAGAAGGAAGAAGGAATTAGCCAATAGGGTATAAAGGAAATAAATTAAGATTGAATCTCCAGATCATAATACCATTAGTGTTCAGCATAAAAATCCGTTGTTTGACTGTTATCTATGGGCAGACTGCTTTAAAAAAGTGTATGGGCAACTTCGTAAAAAAAAATTAACAAGAAAGGCATTTATGCAAAAAACATTAATACGCTATGTTTCGGAGATTGAGTATCAAATGTTTTTTATGATGTTTCTACCCAAGCTAGGGATATACACTGAAGTACTAAACAATTAAGAGCACTAACGTGCTGGGCAGCCCTTGGCGTTCAAAACATCTACGATTCGATGTGGTATGAATTCAACGAGGTACTGCGTGAATTCGTGGTACGTTCAGCCAAGATAGCGTCCGCCAATTGCCGAATGTTTGCTGAAGGAGCATCAATGCTGCGAATGGCTTTTTCAATATCATTCCACACGTGTTCAATTGGATTCAAATCTACAATCCGTGGGGCCCTTTTATCACTTTGAAACCATTGTCGCACTCCTGGAACCACTGCGTCATAATCCGAGCCTTGTGACATGGCGCACTATCCTATTGGAAATAGTCTCCTCCAGCAGGAAACACCATGCACATGGGCGTCCCTGGCCCGCCATGATGTTAAGATACCTTTTGGCTTCCAAATGCTATTCCAGAAGTGTTAAAGAACCCAATCCCTCCATGAAACATATATCATGATATTACATCGTCTCCACCAGCTTCTACAGTTAACGCTAAGGCAGCTGAGATCCATCGGTTCGCTCTGTTGGTGCCATATTTTGACCTTTCCATCGGCGTGTATTAACTGAAGACACGATTCATCGGTCCAGACGACCTTCTTTCAGTCCTCAGGAGTCTAGTTTTTATGCTTCCGTGTCCACTGCAGACGAATGTCTCGGTTTTTAGTAGAGACGAGTTTTACACGAAGGGCCGGACGTGTGCTACTATTGTCCATTCGCGATCCAACACATTTTGTGGAGACTGCACAATCTTCTGGGACAAATGACTTTATTATCGAAATTAGTAGTCACTCGGACCACCTTTTGCTTGTATGACAGCGGCAAAATGTCGAGGCATACTATCAACCAATTTCCTGTAGTTCTTGACAGGAATTGTTCGCGATTCGTCCTGCAGAGCTGCTGTCAGAGTGGAGAGCGAACCCAGTCGTTCTGGTTAGTTTTGCACCCGTCGCTCCAGTTCATACTAGAGGTGTTCAATGAGATTAAAGGTCAGGACTCAGAGCAGGCCAGTCTAACAGTTCCATCTTATTTTAAAGAAACCAGTCCTGCACACGCAGTGCAGTGTGGCAGAGAGCTATATCGTGTTGGAAGAGGCAACAGCCATTTCCATAATCCTGCCACATTGTTGGTAGGGCTGAATTATCCAAAACGTCGAGGTACTCTTAAAAGTTCATGGTTTGTGGTATAATAACCAAAGAGTGGAGTCTCATTCAAGAAAAACAACTCCATACTATGATGAAGCCTCCGCCGAACTTAACAGTAGGAAAAACACAGGCCGATGAAGATCATTCGCCGGACTGTCGCCAAATCTAAACACGCCTATCAGATTGGAAGAGTGAAACGCGTGACTCATCTTTCCAAAGAATCACATTCCAGTTGCGCACACTCCAGCGACAACGGGAGACACGCCACTCCAAACGGCCTTCGCATTCATGGTAGTGATGTGTGGCTTGTGTGCCGCTTCTCTACCATAATAACCTGCACTGTGCGACTCTCTGTGGATAGTTATGGTACTAACCGAACCATTGCAAGCATTTCCTACTTCAGCAGCGATGGAAACGGTAGAGGAAGAACGGGATTTCTTAACATTTCTTACCACGGCTCTTCAATCACATTCCGCCAGTTTGTGTGGTCTTCCTGAACTTTTTTGCTGTAGTTACACCGTCCTGTTTCCATCTCTTTACGACATCACTTACAGTCGATTTTGGTATATTTAGTTTAGCTGCAATGATCCGTATGTAAACGTTATTCAAATGACATTCGATGACCAGCCCATGCTGGAACTCCAAATGTTCACGTCCACGTGGCATATCCGCTTCAAAGTTACCGAACCGCCCCGGTGGCGCAGTGGTGTAATCCCTGGCTCATTACCATTCATCCGAGAAGGATCTGGGTTCGAATCCCGTGAGGCATGGATGTTGTGTTTGTCTTACGGCACTGGCTCTCTCCCTTCCCTGGAACCAATGACACTAAATTAAGGACGGGCGACTGCTTATAGCCCATTGAGTTGCTCATGGTGGTCGTTAAACCCCCAATAAAAAAATAAAAAATAAAAGTTACCGATAACACAACAGAGCTTCTCGGTTTTATATAAGTACCTCCCCACTCACACAGCACCTTCTATTGGGACTACGCCGACAGAGGGCGCAGCGGAGGAGGCCAACGGCAGACGTAAGAAAATTGTGGAAATGTAAAGACGCGTGGGAACTGATATCTGAGCTGATATAAGAAATGACGTGTAAGCTGATATGGCAAAGGCCGCAGAGTGAAAACTGATGTTAAGACTTATGACGAAAGACGAAACAACGAATATTCCGTTTGTGTATTTGTGTGTGTATTTTCATCTAATTCACATAAAATGATCTGCATTAAATTATGTTCATCAAGTTCCAGGACGTACGACCCTAATTGGAATATGTGAATTTAATGTGCTTTATACCCAAAGAAGATTGTGGAGTGCTGGAGAGCTTGTGTACGGACTCACTGAGGGGGTAAGAAGTTAAATATAAATACCTCTAAGTACCGAAATTGAATTGAAACGCGAAAAGTAAGAATATTCTCCTGCACAACCGTTCTTTGCACTTATGCAAATATTTAGTAGTGTCCCAATACTTTTGATAATACAGTGCGCATCGCACTGAGTTGCTCACGACAGTCGTTATTCCCTTCCCTTCCCCCCCCCCCCAAGAACTTTTTTCCCGCAATATATTCAAGTTCACTCACAAGCATGAGGATTGAATATAAAACAGGCTATATTTCAAAAATGTTCAAAAGTTTACTACTGGTTAACAATGAATGATAACACATTTTTGTTTATTCTCCTATTTATTTTAAAGAAAATTAGTGTACAAACGATTGCAGGGCCTGAGATTTACAAAACTCTACGTCGATGGCTGTTTATAAAGCCATCTCAGAGTCATAGTTACGTACGTGAGTGTGGACTGCACATGTCTGATTGTTATTGGGTGTTCCTAATAATTTGGTATTTGAGTGTTTAACTGTATCCGCCGTGGCCAAGTGGTCAGAGGCACGAGCTTCCGGTGCTCCAGAGCTACACAGGGATCAAGCCATTGGTGAGGGATACGGCGCCGACTCCTCTCTATGGAACCAGCAACCCCACACCATGAGCGAGTGAACCTCTACAATTACTGATGCGCGTTAAGGCCTTTGGAGCCCGAAACAAAAAGGAATTGTGACTTGGACGTTTGCTACCAGGGGGGGGATGAAAGGACCCTCTGTGCTTTCTGGAAGTTTACTCCAATTCACATTTCTAGGTGCGTTGGAATTTCTTTAGTTTGGTGGTGTACTAAATCTGGGCATATACTTGTTCAAAGGAAAAGCAAGCTTTCTGCGAAGTTCCGCCTGTAGATGATGATCAAAGAGGGCATTTCCGAGATACAGCAGTGAAATGATCAATTGTTTTATTCCTAAATCACTTTTCCCTTCGCTCTGTCTCTTTCGTACATTTGGAACTACTTCAATCTCAAAAACATCCAGAGCTACAAAAGGAGCTCGTGTTGTAATCATTACGCAAAGAAACGAGTTTAGGTTTTGTCATATGCTTAATAATGAATTTCGTCTTCCTGTTATCAGCGCTACATGATGTCACAAGCTCGAGGATGAATGTGATTAGCTTGAACCTACTGGTGAAAGTGAGAAATTATATTTTACGAGAAAAGAAATAACAATTGAACATGGAGTTTATTTCTTCTAAAGAGGTCAATCTTTTGTCTGAATAGCTTCAGAGAAAGATGGCTTAAGTTTCGAAAGGTAGGAAGAAGTTTTATATACAAATCTCACTTCTAATGATTAGGAAATTTCTGTTCTTGACACGCTGGGGGACACTGTAGATTACTCTTCTTCAATTGTTCTTTTTTATTCAAAGCGGTACGTAGAAGATTAAGAATTCATGGTTGTAGTAGGTGTCCAAAGAGATTAAGGTCAAAGCTAAAGGGAGACGTACATTAATCCCTCTGCCATGCGTGAACGCAGGGCTATTGCGGAGCCAATTCAATCCGGCTGACGGGAACCATCTGTTAAAATTCGGACTGCTTGGTGAAACCATTTTTCAAATTCGACATTCGGATTAGAAGCACCACACATAGACGCAGACTTTTGTAAATCTCAGGGCATGCTCGACAAAAAAAGTAAAAACCACATTGATGTTCATACATAAATTTTCTTTAAATTAATTAAGAAAATAAAAATGTAGCCTTATTAATGACTTTCCAGTAGTAAAACTTTTGAACACGTTTGAAATAGTGCCCCTCTTTATTCAGTCATGTTTGTGAGTAAATCTGAATACATAACTTGGAAAAAAAAAAAAGCTTGGTGAGGGCGCGAACGTCCACAGTGAGCAACTCACTGGGCTGTAGAAGCAGTCATTATTCCCTAATTTGAGATTCGAATCTGGACCCATCTCGGACGAACGATTAGTAGCTAACGCCTCATACCACTATGCCATGAGAGAGGCTTCTTTTTTTCCTTCATATTTTTCTAAATAACTGTTTCATTTCTCCACAGAATTTGAAAAATGTTTTTTCGACTGAATCCAGCATATAATTATAACTGATATAACATAACACAAAACTATACTCATGTCCAAAAGGATCATTTGTATTTTCATAGCATACTTTTACTCCAACAGGATGTGAATGAAAATATTTTTTAATAAAGAGTCAACAAAGATGAAAAGGTCATGAACAGACATAAACAAACACGAATTAGGGCTTTTAATAGCACTAATTCATAATATATTTTATATCCCTTGCTCTCTAACAGTTCATCAACATAAAATGATAAAACGTCACGAACACACATATTTTCTGACATTGGCTCACAGTAACTAAAATTGACAGAAAAAAAATATATTTATTTTTCATGGATCATTTTAATAGGGTATATGTCTACCCCTCACTGCAATGTATGATTAGCATCTGTGGGCCACAAGTTTTTCACGCGATTGTCCAGAAAATCCTGAGGGAGGCCTATCCATTTTTCTTTCAGCGGCCATCACCAGGTTTTCTTTGGTGCCTGGTGGGGGATCGCGTTCAAGAATGCGCCACCCGAGGGCATCCCAAGCATTTTTGATTTGATTCAGGTCGGGAGAGTACGCAAGCTAATCCATTCCGTTGATCCCCTCGCTCTCCAACTGTTCATCAATGCATGATGATCGATGAGGACAGCAGTCATCGTCCATAAAATCGAAGGAATTTCCGATAGCACCAAGAAACAGCCTAACTTGTTCTAAAGTGACGTCGTCGCAATAACGCTGGGCATTAATTGACCATTTTTCCAACACTAGGAGCTCTGTACGCCCATTGATCATAATCCCAGACCAGACCATTTCTGCACCACCCTATAATGGTCAATTTCTACAATGTTTCCGGCTGAATAGGCAATGCGGAGTTCTCACCAGATGTATTGCCGCCTAGGGTCAGACAATAAACATAATCGGTTTTCATCTATGAACAGAACATTGGCCCATTGCTCTTCATTCCATGCGGAGTATTCACGACACCATCGATAGAACATTGGCCCATTGCTCTTCATTCCATGCGGAGTGTTCACGACACCATCGATATAACATTGGCCCATTGCTCTTCATTCCATGCGGAGTGTTCACGACACCATCGATAGAACATTGGCCCATTGCTCTTCATTCCATGCGGAGTGTTTACGACAGCATCGATAGCGAACTGTTTCGCATACTGGGATCAATGAAATATACTGTACAGGTTTCCAGGCACAGGTTTCCAGGCACAGGTTTCCAGGCATACAGGTTTCCAGGCATACAATGCGCAATCATTCACACGCATTTCATTTCATTTCTTTTCATTTTTATTTTTCAGTTGTGACCATATACACTAATAGTAGTATTATAGCATAACAATATAACTAGTGACAACTGGGGATTGACACGGTTTGACGCGACATTTTGGTACCCGCGCTTAATTCCAGCTATTTTGCTAGCTTGTCAGCAGTTATTCTGCGATATCTTTTAGCCTTTAGAGAAAGATAACGACCTTGTGGTGGAGTACTTTTACGTGGTCGACCACTACTGAACCTTCTGGTAGCCGTTCAGAAAATTGTTTCCACATCCGGGATACTGCGCTCTGTGCAATTCCGAACTCCTTCGCTAAGTCTCTCGTTGTCCGCCCTTCTTCCAGTTTATTAATAATTCGCCCACGGGTAAAATCATCTAGATCAGTTCTTTTAGATGTACTTCAAGTCGCCACAACAACAAAACTTCACTCAGTTCAGCACCTACAAAACGATAGAGTTCTTTCCACTCACGCTTCAGCTTTTATCGGCGATAGACAGTACACAGCGGTCACGTGATTCTTGACTATTTGCATATGACCAAACATTCTCGCATAGCTTGCTCTTGCGCGTTTCGATGACATGAGAATGTTTTCAATGCTAACCAATGACTTGCGAGTCCGAAATTCAGTCTTTTGACGTTGATCCGTAACTTTTGGACATGAATGTATTAATATTTATCTATACATTGTATAAAATAAAGTCCCCGGTAGGCGTCTGTCTGTCTATTTGCGCTAATCTCAAGAATCGCTGCGCGGATTTTGATGCGGTTTTCACCATTCCATAGAGCATTTGTCGAGGAAGGTTTAGGTGTATGAAACATTAATCTATGACAAAAGGCAGCCGAGCAGTAACGATTTTAGTGACGAGTCAAAGAAAAAACCGCCGTTCGCATTCTTTCGTGGCTTCCACTGCCTGAACAACGATGCCCTGCTACCGGTTGATGAAACTTTTTGTTCATTGGGGAAAAAAAGCGAGGCGCATGCGCGGCAACCGTTTTGAAAAAGAAGCAAGGCGCATGCGCGGCCGCCGGTCTGACAGCATGAAAGGTCACAGACTAAGTGCGTAGTTACATCGGACGCTGAAAGAATTGGCTAATCGGCGCTCGCACAGACTAAATGCGTAGTTGTTTTCGTCCACACGTATGTATCTCTTTGAGTAGCTCTTTAATTAAAATTGAAACATGGTATTAACATTATGCCGAGACGAAAATCGAATACAAGTTCTGGTACATCGGACGCTAAAATAATTTGTTTACCCCGTCATAATGAAACTTTCCAAGAAACAGAATCTCGATTGGCAAATGACAGACAAAGAATGGCTTTACAAAGAGAAAGACAGTCTCCTGTTGAACGTAATAATCGTCTCTCTTTTGATTCGCCGTAAATTCTAAATTGCTACCGTGCGAAACCGGGCCGGGTCGCTAGTACTAAAATAATATATTCAACATATGCTACTTCAAAAATGTGTGTTGAATGCATTAATTTCGATTTTTTAATAACATTTTACTGCTGCTAACTAATAGAAACCTCTTATTCTCTATTTGCAATATACAAATTATTACCAAAAGATAGTTTGGTTGCCCCCACAAAATTCAGAGCATGCTCAGCATGCTCTGATTTCTGCGGGGCATGCTTAAGCAACCGAGCATGCCTGTGACGTTACATCATCAGTGCGCAATATTACTGTTCTTTTCGGGGAAACCAGAGGGCGTGGCCTTTCGAAAAAAGACTGAAATCGTATTGATAACCAGGAACAGTACACCAATTATATAGAAAATAGTAATACTATACTACAGTGATCCGATTTATTGGCGTAAAAAATAGACATATAAGCGTTTCCAAGCTTTCGCACATCAACCAGATGGCTTTTTCAAGGAAGTTAGACAGAAATTGCAAACTGAATAATCGAACGCTTTAACAATTTGAACGCGGGAACTTGACTTGACAATAAATAGATACGACGTTATATTCGTTTAAAAATAAGAGGCATCACGTTGTTTGTGCGCGCGGTATGCTAGGGAGAAGGCGTTACTTGAAGAACTGGTTCCAAATTTGTGGCAACTCGAGTGAGACGCTATTATTGCAAGTATCGCGGTTGGTAATGATCTCCAAGGTTTCTCGAATGGTTTTACATTAAGGGGTAGAGTAGGTAGCTAATTTCTTTATATCATTCTACGTAGGATTAGCGGATTTGAATTTGACTTCTCTGGATAGTGCCGTGGCTACCGTGTTCCTTTATGCTCGTTGACTCTGATTCCAAACGAACGCTTGGTCATTCCAATGTAGTATCGTTTAGAGCCGTCCGGATACTGTAGGAGGATCGCATAAACACCTGCTCCGCAGGAGAGAGGTGGTTGTTCACTATTTCTCTTCAGTATAGTATATAAAGATGCGGTAGACCTTATGCCGACGCCGTAGTTCATCTTCTTGAGGGCGTTCTTGAGTCTGTACGACACATTTGGTATGTAGGGAATTGAGCCTAAATAACGAAGCTGCGGCACAGGAAGATTAGAATGTTTGACCCTGGCTTTTTGGATAAAGTCACGTATCTGATTCAATGAATATCTTGTATCACTTGCCAACTTGATGACGCTTTTAATTTCGTGTTATCTACAATGAGTATCAGGGGAGACGGCGAAGGCTCTTCTAATTCGAGAACGGAAGATAGCTATTTTGTATTCTGCGGAACGGAAAGAGCTGCGGTTCATCAGGTTGGGGGCGGACATGCGTTTATAGCAGACTTACGTACCGAGGAGGTTGCCATGCGATTTTCTCAATAAAACATCCAGATAAGGTAAAGCGTTGTTGTGTTCAAGCTCCATCGTGAAATTGATTGTAGGATACATATCATTGACTCTATCAAGGAATTTTGGAAGAGTCTCTTTTCCGTGAGGCCACACGAAAAATACGTCGTCCGCATGAAACCGTATCAATATTTTCAAAGGTAGAAGAGAGTTCTGAAAAATAACTCGCGTATTGTTTTTTCGTTTGTCAGCTTTTTTTTTTTTTTCGGTTTCGACGAAATTTGAATATTTTGTTTGTCTGCTACGTCTCTTTTGTCAATGCAAGAATTCTGTTCGTCGAAGAAGAAAGATACTCTGTTGTCTATTGAAATTGCAACATCGAGGAAAACGACTCGGATTGAACGGAAAGTTGCATGAAGAGGCTGGCCACCGTAGAAGATGCAAATTATTGCAGACGCCGCAGGTATGCAAATTTCGTGTGATAGCCACTTTCTCACAACTGACCCCGTGTAAGTACAAAAGCAGACCGCAGAGAACGTATTCCCGCAATTGCATCGCGCCAATACGTGTAGTGTAGCCTTGTTAAAGACCAACTCTGTCACGCTTCAGCAGAAGTAATCCGTCTATACAGCTGTCAGACTTCGAGCGAGGTACAATGAGGATTGTCTTCTCCTGATATCGCCCCTCGTGCCGAAAGAAATGCAAGCCCAGTGATGCGGGTATGTCGCCAGTGAGAAAAGGAGGGGTAAGGTGCACCGACTTGAATGGTCTGCGGTGCAACCTAGCACGAATGAACGAGAAGACGTGCGTCTGTACCGTATGGCGTTGACCGACCGCATAGTCACATTCCAAACTTTATGGTAATTCTGGAGATCTGTCACACGTTAGATGTTCGCAAGATTTTTTAGACGCCATTTGCTGCAGAAAGGACTTACCTCTCGCCATCCGTTGCTGCGATTTCAATTAACCCTGTACCGCCGACATCACAGGCTACAAGAACCGAGACACTGGTCTCACGAATGGCATCGGTCAGTGTTTACAGACGAGTCGCAGTTCATCTTGATGCACCATGATATATCGAATCTCATATTTAGACGCTCTGGTGAACTAATAGTGTAGGCGTGCGTTTCGGAGCGTTATGGTGTGGTGTGCTATTGGGTTTAGTTCACGTTCCCGCCTCATACGCATTCAGAAAATATGAACAGCCAGAGGCCAATCGGGGGCATTTTGAAAATCTGCAGATGGTCCTTAGATCCATCTTTCAACACGACAATGCCCGGCCACGTGTGGCGCGAAATGTGTTAGATCTCCTGGATGCTCTGCATGGGCCATTTCTTCCTTAAACGGCACGCTTGCTAGATTGCCCATTGAACATGCCTGTTATATGGCCGTCAGGCGACGCCGGCATTTATCAGACATGATCTTTAGGCCCAAATAGAAGCAGCATAGCAGAAAATTCCACAAACGTTCAGGGTCTCTTCAGTTTAATACCCCACCGTGTACATGCCGTTATCGCTGCTCGAAACGGATGCACTGAAATTTTAATATCGTGTGTTCCTCTACCTCTACAGCACTCTTCATGTCCTGTGTTGAAAGTAATCTACCGTATTAATTCTACTGCGTTACCTCATGAATATATTGGTGTTGTATTATAAACAGTAACACAGGGAATCCATAAAGTCTCTCCCACATTACAGAAACTAATATAAAAATGTATTACAGGTAATAGAAAGGGATTGCACGACAATGATGGTGCACAAGTAAATTTTTTTTTCCAGTGTCACATGGGCGCCATTTGTAGTCATCTAAGCGATATTCGATTTCACGCCATGTTTTGTTTAACATCTCAGCAGAGACAGAACCAATGACGTCCGTTATTCTGCTCTTCAGCGTCTCGACATCCGGAACACTGCTAGAGTAAACTTCGTCTTTCATATAACCCCACAGGAAAAAGTCCAGAGAGGTTATGTCGGTCGATCGAGGTGGCTATGTCATGGGACCGTCGCGGCCAATCCATCTGTCCGGAAACGTGGTAGTCAGGAATTCATGAACCATTACTGGCCAATGTGCTGGGGCACCGTCTTGTTGGAAATAACCGAAGGTTGGAGTGCGAGTAACTGAGGTGCTACTAAAAGTTCCAGCATGTCCAGGTACACGTTACATGTTACCGTGGGCTCTATAAAAGAGAAGGGTCTGATAATTTTGTCATGCATCAGGCTGCACCATACGTTCACTTTCAGGCTAGCCACTGTTGTTCGATGAAATAATGGTGATTTTCTGACCCCCAGATTCGCACATTGTGCCTATTTACTGCTGTAGCAGAGACGTGGAATGTGGCTTCATCTGAGAAACAGACACGGTGCAGATAATCACTGTCATGAGCTATGCGCTGCAACATCTCCGTTGCAAATGCAGCGCGGCGAGGCCGGTCCTTACGCTGAAGAGCTTGAACGATCTGTACCTTATAAGCATACAGATGAAGACGTTTGTGTAAAATTTTGTAATCCGTGGCACGGGGAATCCCAGTTTCTAGTGAAGCACGACGAATGGATTTCCTGGGGCTTCGCAGAAATGTCTCCTGAACAGCTGTAGATGTATATCTCTTGTGTAACCGGTGGTCGGCTCGCTCACTGGAGATCGCCAACACTACCCGTTGCTTTAAACTTTTCATACCAAGCTTTTATGCTTTTTTTGGTCCGGCGCTGGTTGTCCGTACTCTTTTCTGAAATGACACTGGACAGTAACCGCCGATTCGGTCTCATGGAACAACATCACGCACGCTGCTTTTTCTTTCAAGGAAGCCATTATCTATGAAATTCTCCTCTAATTCAGCAGTAGAGCTCACTTACAGAACAGAAAAGAAAAACTCTTTATGAGTGCTGCTGTATTATGTTGTGAACCATTTTAATTTTATTTTATTTTTATATATTAACTATTGTAATGTGGGAAAGACTAAATTTATGGACATCTTGTATAATACCCGAGGAAGAACCCATTAATAAGAGTGAACTTGAAAACAATTGCTTTAAAACTTTATGACACAAAGATAATCATCTCAAAAGGAAGTTTTTTGGCACAAGAAGATACCACCGATACTTAATGTAATAAATGCGAACTTATGGAATAATACCTTTAAAATACAGTTTTATAACATAAAAAAGTTCACTTTGTTTCCTACGAATTTCCTTTCTTGGTCTTTTTCCCTGCTGGCTAAATTAAAGCTCCTTTGCATCACCTTGTTTCGTTTTGGTCATCGTTGTACATGTCTTTAACATTTTATAAGAATCGCTTGATATTTATAAAAACCATCGAAAATGTACTAATTTTTTTATTCAAGAAATTTAAGTTACTGCGTTTCTAAATGAAATATACAATGATTTTTAATTTTTGGACAAAAATTAAGCTGTTATAGAAAGATATTAAATTTCATGGAAAGACCAACATGCAGAGGCGTGATCGATCAAGTCTTCATTGACAAAATGCTCGAAATATTGCATGACACCCAAACTTGAGTCAAAGCTGCATTTACTTTAGGTGTTCCAAAAAATCTAAAATGTGGGGGAGCACGATCTAACGCAGCAGGTCAAATTTCGTGCCGTCCACGTCCAGGTAAAAATTCGGCAGCACCACTGCTGTCATTAGATTCATTATCTCTACTATCATAAAATTCACTTACTTCAGTATCTCTGCCGGATTCACTAACATTGAAATTATCATCCACATCGATTGCATCGTAGAATTCCATAACGCGTACAAACAGAAAAAAAAAACACCAAACATTTTTCACAAACCGACAAACTACGTGCCTTCCGCAAACAAAGCACAAAAAATCTGCAAATAATCGCATTGATATACTCTATAATAAACCACGTGTGTTACAGGAATGATAAATCAGTTGTGGTTGCACCATTCAGTAGGAAAAATTTTTAACGCTTCAGCCGGTTACGTTGATGGAAGCGGTTCTTAAGCGTTTAACGCGTCTTTTGAAGATGATTTCGTGCTTATACACTGGTTTTTATAAATTAAGTAAATAACAGAAAAATCGCGATAACTCAAAAAATATTTATAATACAATGTTATGAAACCGAAAACCTCTATCATCTCGTACTTTAGAGAAAGCCCTTAAAAGATTTCGTAAAAAATGCTTCCTTTTCACAAGAATGACCACATACAGAACCAGGTCAAAAATAAGGTGCCGAAATGAAATAAACAAAGTACATCAGCAGGGAGTGTGGTTACCCCTCACAGCTATGTTTTATGCTGTTGATGATGGTGCCCAGGAGTTCAGTTGGTAGCAAAGACCATTGTCCGTATAAAGCTTATCTAATCCCCTCCAGGTTTTGCGAGGGGGAAAATTGTGAGCAGCAAGAAGTCTCTATAGAGCATCCCAGATATGCTCGATCGGAATGAGGTAGGGAGACCTGACTGGCCAATCCATATGAACAATGGTCCCCTCTTGAAGATATTTGTTCGAATTAGCTGGATGAGCGTTATCGCCTTGTAGGAGAAAGGTATCTCCTATGGCACTTGCATAAGGGTCAACATAAGGTGTCGAGGACATCATCCCTCTAGCTTCAAGTGTTCATGGTTCCTCTTGGAAGAGCACAGAGGTATTTGCGTCCTAACGAGATACCGTCCTAAACCAGTAAGCTACCACCACAATGAGTGTTCCTTTTACGGGGTATAGGGTGGATGATAGCATGTCCCCCGTTCTCTTTAGATCAGAGCACGCCTGAAATCTCTCTGCGACGCAAATCTGGACTCATCGGTGAAGAGTACTGTCCTCCATTGTTTTTCAGCCCAACTGATGGTGAAGTCTCGCTCAATTCAAACGTCTGCCCCTGTGACGTAGGATAAGCGGTACGCAAAGGGCTGATCACCTAGAACAAAGACCTCTTTCGTGAAGCACAGTGGAAGCAGATACCAGGGTTCCTATAGGAGCAGCAACGGCAGATCGTAGTTGTGTCGGGGAAGCTGTCCTGTTCCTCCGCGTTCTTAATCGGAGGTATCGGTCATCCTCGTACGTTATAGCAATATGCCTTCTTTCGCTGTGCACTCGAAAGAAATTGATTGCGTACCCTAAAATTGGTTCTGCCGCCCCGGTGGCGCAGTGGCCCTAGCGCTGGCTTATGACCATTCATCTTCGAATCTCGTGAGGCATGGATGTCGTATTTGTCTTACGGCACTGGCTATCTCCCTTCCCTGGAACCAGTGGCGCTAAATTAGGGACGGGCGGCTGCCCATCGAGTTGCTCACGGTGGTCGTTAAACCTCAAATCAAAAAAATAATGAAGAAAAAAATACTTTCATATTCTTCAAACTCATTACGCGTGTGTGCTCCAGATGTTCGAACATCATTGAAAATCGTGAAGATTGCGTTCTCAAAATTATCTTTCGTTATACTGTAAAGAATTTTGTCAAAGATGTTACGTAAATCTTCTGTCATAATATCGTCTGAAATTTCCCATCGCATTCGTGTAACCTCCATTCAATTATTGTAATCTGCTTTCATTGCATTCCCCAGATCATCTATTATCTTTTTCTGTGAACTATCACATCTCTTCTCTCACTTGAAAAAAATTAACCATGCTCTCAAACCCAGTGTGTTTTCATACTCCTTGACAACGTAACTCCATTGAACTTCATTTATCGTTTTTTTTTCCTAATCTTCATGTATCATATTTGTCAATTTTTCACTTGCATGCAAGTGCAAAGATTCGGCTGTTTGAAAATACAACACACATAAAAATTGGAAAGGGAGAGAGACAAGGTGACAACATATCTCCGAAGCTCTTTAATGCCACATTGGAAAATGTCTTTCAATCACTGAACTGGGAAAACAAAGGGATAAAGATTAATGGAGATTATCTAACTCACCTTCGTTTTGCTGATGACGTAGTCATTTTTGCAACTACCTCATCAGAGCTGCAGAGTATGATCCAGGAACTTGCTGACAAGAGTAAAGAAGTGGGATTAAAAATGAACTTTCAGAAGACAAAAGTGATGTTCAATGCTTTTAAAAGAAATGAAGATTTATCGATTGATGGAGAAAAGCTGGAGATAACAGACACGTACGTTTATCTTGGACAGCAGATATCAAGTGAGGGTCACATTGATGAAGAAATTAATCGGCTTACAAAACTTGCATGGAGAGAATTTGGAAGAAACAGCATAATTTTCAAGAGCAATATGTCATTATGTCTTAAAAGAAAAGTGTTTGATCAATGCATCCTTCCAGTGCTTACGTATGGTGCAGAAACGTGGACCTTAACTAAAAGAGACATACAAAGGCTGCAGACAACTCAAAGAATGCATGGAGAGATGCATGCTTGGTGTAACCAGGAGAGATAAGAAGAGGAACTCGTGGATCCGAAAAATGACAAGAGTGGAAGACATCATGATCAGAGTTAAATCCCCTCTGAAATGGCAATGGGCTGGTCATGCTGCCAGAAAGACAGATCATCGATGGACAGCCGAAATTTTAGATTGGATTCCAAGGGACAGGAAAAGACCCAGAAGAAGACCACATGGGAGATGGGTGGATGAAATTCGAAAGTATGCGGGAGTGACACGGAGGAGACTGGCACAAGACAGACCGTTGTGGTGGAAACTTGGTGAGACCTTCGTCCAGCAGTGGATTGATAAGGGTTGACAATGATGATGATGATGATGATGATGATTTGTCAATATTCATCCGTTATGTTCGCCAGATCTTCATCTACCCTATCCTTTTAACCCGACTATGACACCGTATTGAATTTCATTGTTCAAGCATTCATCTAGCGTTATCAAAAGCCACTGTACTTCCTTAACTTTGTTCATAACACCATTCAAATCTTTACTCATCACGTTTTACAAATACTCTTCCCCCATTTTCTCCACATCTATCTGCAGGGGTTGTCTTCCTCACGATCTGATCTGATCTTTGTATATATTTTTAATATGCTGCGGCTAAGTACAGCCTTTGAGCAAGCGATTTTTAAACAACAAAGAAGCACCTTATCTATTTACACATCGTCAAGAAAACCCACAGTAAATATTAAATATCTGGTTATTATTTTCCTAAAAGCAGTTCATATAGCAAAAAATTTGAAACCTCTTTAGTTTAATGACGGATAGGAGGAACAACAACGTTTCTCCACTAGACCATTGCTGAAGCCAGTGCGATCAAAGCTATATTACTTCCACTGATAAAGAAACAGCAAATTAAGTATGAAGCTGAAACTACAACTTTGGAAAGTCTATTTAGTTCCTGTGTTAATATATGGATCCCCACTTTGGACGAATTGTGTGGACACACACTTAGAATCGTTATCTAAATTTAAAAATAAGATATTAAGTATGCTATACTCCCCACTTATTGGCAATAACTTACTGACGGTTTGCCACAGTAGCGAAGTAAAGTCAGTGGATGAAATAACGTTCAAGAAGCCACTAAATACTACAGAGGGTAAATCGAAAGTTTTGCAATATTTGCATAAACGCATGTGCTGTGGCGGGTATGTCACGTTTTTAAACCAATTCAAGTCGCGCATTGCAGTCAGTCGAAAGGGATATAAAGTGATAGTCGTTGCTGTGAACAGCATTGCATGTCATCGTTCTATCTGTGGTTGAGACGTCTAAAAGATGAACAGCCACAACAGATTAATTAGGGAACTTTTGCTTTACGAGTTTGATTTCGGCCATAACACTGCTCAAGTAACACAAAACATTTGTCATGCGAAATGGGAAGGTTTCCGTGGACCACAGTACATCAACCAGACGGTTCAAGAAATTTCGCTCAGGTGACAGAAACCTCGACGATCAGCCAAGACTAGATAGGCAGCGAACTGTGGATTCGAAGGCCGAGCGCCAGACCGTGTAGGCAAATCCGACAATCAGAGATTATCAAGCGAGCGGGATTATTACGACCACCGTGGTTCATCACCTTCAGGACCTCGGCAAAGTCTACAGGAGCTGCTGCACTGTGCCTCACAAACTGACGCCAGCTGAAGCAAACCGTCGAGTAGAAGTGTCCACGAAACTCCTAGACAACCCACGCGCTGTACGTTTCATCAAGAGAATTGTTACGTGCGATGAAAAGTTGGTATATTTCCGTAATCCTAACACACAACGGCAGTGGTTGAGCCCAGGCCAGAGTCCTGAACCTGTTGCCAAACGTGGCCGCTTTGAGCAGAAGGTGATGCTCTGCGTCTTATGGAATTTCGAGGGGATAATCCATTATTCAAGACGGTCGAACCATCAACGCCAACCTCTACTCTGAACAGCTGGAGCGGATGTATGCCGTTTTGGAGGAGAAGTACCCGGCACTGGTGAACAGAAAGCGCGCTCTCCTACAGCAGGACAACGCTCGGCCTCAAACCGCGCGAACGACACGGGCAAAACTCCAGGAACTTGAGGGCATCGAACTGATGCCACACCCAGCATATAATCTGGACCTTGCCTTGTCGGATTATTACTTGTTCCGGTCCATGGCCTACTTCCTCCGCGGGTGGCACTTCAACAACCAGGAGGAGGTGGCAGCTGGAGTGAAGGAGTTCTTCGCCTCGAAGGACAAGAACTGGTACCACCGCGGAATCGAAGAACTGGAAGACAGATGGCTAAAGACGGTGCAACACGATGGCCTATACTTTGAATGCTAGTCAGCTTTCGTCGTAAAGGTAGGTATGAAGACATAAAGTGATCCAAATATTGCAAAACTTTCGAATAACCCTCTGTAGAATCGATGAACTGGCAGACAGATGGCTAAAGACGGTGCAACACGATGGCCTATACTTTGAATGCTAGTCAGCTTTCGTCGTAAAGGTACGTATGAAGACATAAAGTGATCCAAATATTGCAAAACTTTCGAATAACCCTCTGTAGAATCGATGAACTGGCAGACAGATGGCTAAAGACGGTGCAACACGATGGCCTATACTTTGAATGCTAGTCAGCTTTCGTCGTAAAGGTAGGTATGAAGACATAAAGTGATCCAAATATTGCAAAACTTTCGACTCAACCTCTGTAGAATCGAAGAACTAACAGACAGATGGCTAAAGACGGTGCAACACGATGGCCTATACTTTGAATGCTAGTCAGCTTTCGCCGTTAAGGTTCGTATGAAGACATGAAGTGATCTAAATATTGCAAAACTTTCGACTCACCCTCTGTATACTAAAGGCACTAATCCTCCAAATGAACTAATTTCTTCATTTTTACAATATGGTGAAATTGTGAAACAAAAATACACACGCCTAAAACATGTCATAAAAGCTCTCAGGACAGAGTTAACAACCGTAAGATCAAACAACATTTACATATGAGCAAGCACTCTAACACGAATGAAAGCAGCAATCAGAGAAATTACTCATCCAATAATTCTTTAAATGACTCATTCATGGTCAACACTGATACAATCATCAAAATAATTAAGGATGACATTTCATTTACCTTACTAATTTCCTAAATCATAACGGTGATATCCTCCAAGCATCCTTCAATTACATATTTTTAACAGGCTCTATTCATATCACTTCTCGAATCTATGACTACGTACAAAAGGAAGTATCTGTTTTTCTCAACTTACAATCTTACACGACATACATTGATGGTCACAAAAGTACAATCTACAGAACTCTGGAAATATTATTAATATATTTTTTTCAGCGGGTGTCATGAATTGCATTCAATCACAATATGCTCAAACGGCCTGCTTCGAACTTTGAATTTGGCCATTCTGTTTTTGCATACTTTTGATGACTGCACATTTTAATATTTCAGATTTAAATAACATACTAACAGTCTGCTGGGAGACACTCTTATGTAAATTTATGAAATAATATTTAACAAGTACAGCAAAATGAATAAACTATTTTGCAGCAATTTAAGCGTCAGTTTAAATAACACCTGCTTATGTAAAATAACGTCATTCTCCACCCGTAAGAGCTCACAATTTCCTTTCTTAACACTTTACGCTTGTACTCCTACAACATTAATCTTTCATTCCCTTTCCTCTTTTCTGTCCTGTCTTGTTCTACTAATTTCAATATGTATTTCTCCGAGCATAAGGAAATATCAATAAACCCTGAGAGTTATGGTATTCCACACTGTCATAACCACACCATAGGTTTTCTAACAATGGATAATAAACGTAAGAGTAGAGACTTGTTTTTTTTTTGTTTTTTTTTTTAGGAACAATGTTTCTCGGTGGTATTATAACGTTTTCTCTCTAAAAATCGCAGTATCAAGTAACAAAAGAAACTGTTTTCTATCCAAACGTAAAAAGCCGAATTTCTAGAATTACCAATCGAAACCAATTAACGAATCGGCTGATACATATATGCTAGACTCCCAAAAACAGATGTTCGTGAACCAACAGTTTAACTGTGGTTTAGATTTAAAACCAGTTACTGTTTGGTTGTTTATTTCCATCGATATCTATACACTTAGATATAGCAACACGAGTACTACTCAATAAATTCTGATAATACTGATTTTTTTCTGTTGCGGCCTGCCTAGTTTCGGTGGAGTGGCATACGTATGCAGCAGAACCTCGTTTCCCTAGTCGGTCATCAATAAACAAGAAGAATTAATTAGCTACAAACACAATACGACACGCCTCAGGAAGTGATTTCCTTTGCTTATATGATGGCCGTGAAACAATGCAAGAGGACCTTCGCTGAGTCTTGTCTTAACCTTGTCCTAGAATAGGAGTCACATCCCAGATCCCCGAGGATGATGAGCAGTTATGACAATGATGTTCTCGACATAAGAAAGCTCGAGCAAAACGCCTCACCATTTGAAGTGATGAATCAAATGTTTATTATAATTTTGCTGAGCTGAAATGAAATTTGACAATCGTGAATAAGCATGCCACAAGGCTGAAAGAAATCTGTACTCCATTGTGTTCCTCAGAATCGTAAGACAAATATCAAAGACCTTTTAATAACTTGATGAACGCCCTGATTGCTTAATTAAGAGACAGGATTAGACACATTAATATTAAAGTAGGTTTCTCGGTTAAGTGTTCTGTTCCCCGAAGGTTAAAATTAACTTCTACCTTAGGTGTTGTCATTTAGCTCTGCTCATAGAAAAATAGAAATAGGTCGTGTTGGGGCACAGTAGTCAGCACGGGTAGTCGTATCATCGAAACCAGCTAACCCAGGGTGGATTATGATGCGGCAATAACGGAAATATCGCGGGTGTTTCTTGTTTTACATAGAATACCCTCTTGAAGTATAAAGACACACTTGAAAAAAGTGATAGATTCATATCATGATTGCGAATATTTCCCTTATTATTCCAGAGAGAGGGGGAGGACGTTATTCTTTCAGCACAAGGCGCGTATCACGAAAACCGTTGGGCAAAGCCCATTAAAGAGGAGAGCTGGGGGGGGGGGCTGCAGCCCCGGGTTCCACATTTTCAAGGGGCATCAGAATTATGCAGGATGCTTAAAGAATTGACAGTTCTACAGTTTTTCTGTTTGTTTTTTTGCAGATAGCACAGCAAAATATACAAGAAACTGCCTTGTGAAAAAATGTTCTTTTTCTTGCCGCTATTTCAGGAGGAGTCCGCAAAAGATATAGTCTCCCCCAATCCATTCTCAAATCTTTTGAAAGCATTACAGATTTTTTTTTTTTTTTTTTTTTTTTTGTGCACATCTGTAATTGGGGGAAATTTTTACACATTAAGAATTCGCTTGAATGATGATATTTGGATCCTATAGTTTTGCCCACTACTGCGATATAATTTAAACAAAATGAACCCTCGGGGGTGGGAAGGATTAAAGCAGAACAGAACTAGTATCCGTTTTCAACCATACATTTTCACATTTTCTTGCTACCACTGATTCGTCCATGAATTACGGGACAGACACTTTAATATGGCGAGGATATTTTTATGGCTTCTTCAAAATAAAATGTTTTAGGAATGTTTTCTCCTGGACATTTTCATTCATCCACCCATAGTGAAATCCTAGATGTGCTACTAATACTGGGGCCCCAAAATACTGTCCAGCGCCCGGGCCCCCTGTCTCCTTAAATGTGCTCTGCCGTTGGGGGTTGGACAGCGTAGCGAGCACAGTTTTTTTAAGGCCTCTGCCTCAGTAGTTGGCATTTCTTTTAAATGTGTAGTTAGGAATTTATACACACACACTCCTAAATTTTCTGACACCCCATAAAAAATCTCAACACTCCCCATTTGTAGGTGTGTAACTCTCTCACACCCTCTCTCTCTCCCTCTCTCTCACACACACACACACACAAACACAGAGATAAATATGTATGCCATTAAACATGACTGAATTTAATATGAAGTCATAACTTCAACAGAGGTACCGACTGTCCAGGAAACACTGGCCTTTTTCAGCTAGGAAAACTTAGAAGCCCTAGTCTTTTGCAGTTTAATTTTTAAGTATTAATCCTTTCTATTATATAGTAAAATTGTCAGTTGTATATTGAGAAAAAAAGCTTGTTCGAAACAACAAAATAGTTTTGTTGAGCTATTTTGTCGATTTATTTTTTTGCTTTAGCCAAACTTCATCGGAATTGCTTTGTTGGCAACACAAAATTATTTGCTTGGCTATATTTTGTTAATTCAACTAAACGTTTTATCACGTTATAACAAACAATACATATTGTTGGATCAAACAAATTCCCAAAAATCGACTTCGGCATTTTGTTAAATGAACAAAATATGATAACAATAAATTTTGTTGAATCAACAATAATATTCAGCAAAATACATTTGTAAATTCAACAAATATTTTTGTCGACTGTATATCGCCAAAATGTTTTGATTGATTCAACATTTTTTTTTTTTTTGCTAAAATAAGGAAACGTTTTTCTCAGTGTATTTTCATGAATTTTTTTTCCAAAAAGCTATAATTTCCCTAATTGAAAAAAAAAATGAATTCTATGTATATACCTATCTAATATTTCTTTTTGGTTTTTCTTGTTAAAAGCGTACGTTTAATGTCAGCATCAAACGTACACTGAAGTGCCAGAAAAACTGGTACACCAGTCTAATACTTGGTAGGTCCCCCTCGGGAGCGCAGGACTGCAGAAATACGACAGGGCATGGACACCACTAGCTTCTGGAAATATTATGCACACCATACTTCCTGCAGAGCGTTCCACAATTCGGGTGTATTCCGAGGTTTCGGATTCCTGTTTTCGATAACGCGTTGAATGGCATCCCAAATGTGTTCTATCACGTTCATATCTGGGGACTTGGCTGAGAATGGCAACACCCCAAACTCAAATTAATGTTCCTCTAACCATAATTTGGCGTCCCGACACTTGTGTGGAGGTGCATTGTCCTGCTGGAACAGGCCCAACACATCAGCTTGAATGCAGGTCATGAACGGGTGTACCGCGTCAGAAAGGATGCGCGCATAGCGTTGGCCGGTCACAGACGTTTGTTGACGTATCAGGGGTCCCAGTGAAGTCCAGCTGAACACACCCCATACAAATACGGACCCCCCCCCACACACACACACCAGCCGGTACAGATGTTCCCTGTTGACTGGCGGGATCCATGGCTTCATGGAATATGCGTCACACACGAATCCTTCCTGATGCCCGATACAGTTGGAAACGCGACTCGTCAGACCAGGATACTTGTTTCCGGTCATCAAGTGTCCAGGAGTGGCAGTATTGCTGAGCCCAAGCGAAGCGCATAGCTCTGTGTCGTGCCCCCATCAAAGGGATTCGAGTTGGGCGTCCGCTCCCAAAGCCCATAACGTGCAGCGTACGTTGCGCAGTCCGGACGCTGATGCTTGTTGAGGCTCCAGCATTGAATTCTGATGATACCTGCGAGAGTGTTGCACGCCTATCGCGTGAAACGATTCTTGACAGCCGACAATGGTCACGTTCACCCAATGTCTTTTTGCGGCCACACTGGTATCGTAGGTTGGAGGTTTTGCCGGCATTCTTGTAGTCACGGTACACCCTTGCAATGGTCGTCCGTGAAAATCCGAACTTCGTTTCTACCTCCGAAATACTATGGCCCATCTCACGAGCGCTAACTATGACACCGTGTTGAAAATCGCTTAAATCGTTATTACTTGTCATTCTCATGCCGAAAACAGCTCTGACAGCTGGCAAGGATGTCTATCGCTTTATACACGCACTGGCGGACGCAACTGAGTACGCGCATAGGTGACGTTGCTATGTATTTTGCATAAGCTCGTCTGTACCAGTGTTTCTGGCACTTCAGTGTATGTACGTCCAGTGTGTCTTCATTTTTGTCTATTATGTTTTTGCAGATGCACATTTGAATCATCTCAGCAAGCACAAGGTTCAGGAAAATATCAATATCAATTGTTTCAGCAATTCATGTAAGTACTTTTTGGGGGGGGGGGTTAGCATTGTTTAGTGAAGCGTTTAAACATCAGAGATTAAATATAAAGATCACACAAAAAAAAATAACCAAAAAAATTCACTATAAGAATTTTAACAATCGAAAAATTTGCTAACACCCACGAACCTTTCCCACACCCTCAATTTTTCAGCCCCCCTTCTATTTCAAGTTCTTAGATAAAACCCTGTGTACAGTAGACTTGATACACACCGAAGAGTCAAAGCATTATGACCAAATACGATGTTGGTCTTCCACATTTCGACAAAACAGCTTTTACCCGGCAAAGACGGACGCTACAAGATTTCTAGAGATGTCTTGAGGTATCTGCTACCAACACGTTACCAGCAGATCCTTTAACTCTTGTAAGTTACGTGGTTGAGCTACAAGATTTCTAAAGGTGTCTTGTGGTATCTGGTACCAACACGTTACCTCTAGATCCTTTAACTCTTGTAAGTTACGTGGTTGAGCTACAAGATTTCTAAAGGTGTCTTGTGGTATCTGGTACCAACACGTTACCAGCAGATCCTTTAACTCTTGTAAGTTACGTGGTTGAGCTACAAGATTTCTAACGGTGTCTTGTGGTATCTGGTGCCAACACGTTACCTCTAGATCCTTCAACTCTTGTAAGTTACGTGGTTGAGCTACAAGATTTCTAAAGGTGTCTTGTGGTATCTGGTACCACCATGTTACTAGCAGATCCTTTAACTCTTGTAAGTTGCGTGGTTGAGCTACAAGATTTCTAAAAGTGTCTTGTGGTATGTGGTACCAACACGTTATAAGCAGATCCTTTAACACTTGTAAGTTACGTGGCTGAGCCACCGCAGATCGGATTTGCTGTTCCAACACAAACCACAAATGCTCGATCGGATTGATATCTGGGGAATTTGGAGGTCAGGGGAACACTGGAAGTCTTCTTCGTGTTCCACCAACAATTCTCGAGTAATCCGGGCAGTGTCATGGCGCATAATTCTGCTGAAAGAAGGCAGTACTAGAAGAATATCTTTACCATGAAAGGATGTACCTGGTCTGCAATGATGTTTAGATAGGTGTGACGTACTTCAGAGATGAAAAGATGTGTCAAGACGACAAATCTGCAGCGAAA
Source organism: Macrothele yani (assembly GCA_039090855.1). Taxonomy (NCBI): domain Eukaryota; kingdom Metazoa; phylum Arthropoda; class Arachnida; order Araneae; family Macrothelidae; genus Macrothele; species Macrothele yani. The sequence continues at coordinate 130,368,106 of CM076995.1, read as the reverse complement.
CATTCTGTCCGCGTAGCTCATTTGGGAGAGCCACTAACTGCGAAGTAAGGGGGAAACGGATTCGATGTCCGTCGCGGACAAATTTGTCAAACAGGCGCCCGGTTGTGGGAAATGGATCCACTGGCCTTTAGGATCTTCGAAAAATGTGTGATGTTTGTTCCACACATTGTTTGGAATTAATGAAAAATTCCTACTTTGCTTCAAAAAAGATTAAGAGGGAGATGATGTGACGTACTACAGAGGTGAAAACACGTGTAAAGACGACAAATCTGCAGCGAGACATTCTGTCCGCGTAGCTCAGTTGGGAGAGCAACTTACTCCGTAGTGAGGGAACACAGCTCGATGCCCGTCGCAGACAAACTTGTGTTTTCACATTGGTGCCCGATTGTGGGAAACGGGTCCACTGGCCGTTGGGTTCTTCGAAAAATGTCCACACATTGTTTGGAATTAATGAAAAATTCCTAATTCGCTTCAAAAAAAAACATAATAATAATTAAGAAGGAGATGATGTGACGTACTACAGAGGTGAAAATATGTGTCAAAACGACAAATCTGCAGCGAGACATTCTGTCCGCGTAGATCAGTTGGGAGCAAGGAGGTTATATTACTGGAGACACCATTGGCTCTGCCGCCATAGGTCACAGCTAATCTGTGGTGTCACGTCACAAGCAGGCAAAAACGAACTCAATTATACCGTTGATAAAACAGTAAGCTTGTGTATCACTGATAAAGATTATTGAATTACTCATTTTATCTGTTTATACGCTTAGATGCTTTTGTTCCATTGGTTTCAAAGCAGCTTCTTTTCTGCGGCTGCGTCGTGCCTGCAGATGACGTCATTTGCAGCACTGACGGTGACTTATGGCTGCCAATGCTGCGTGGATAGGAGTTGTGTCTCCAGTGTTATAACCTCCTTGGTTGGGAGTGCGATTTACGCCGGAGTGAGAGGACACGGAATCGATGGTCGTCGCGAACAAACTTGTGTTTTCACATTGGCGCCCGATTGTGGGAAATGGATCCACTGGCCTTTGAGCTCTTCGAAAAATGTGCGATGTTTGTTGCACACATTCTTTGGAATTAATGAAAAATTCCTACTTCGCTTCAAAAAAAAAAAAAAAAAAAAAAATAAGAAGGAGATGATGTGACGTACTACAGAGGTGAAAATATGTGCCAAGACGACAAATCTGCAGGTGACATTCTGTCCGCGTAGCTCAGTTGGGAGAGCGACTTACTCCGGAGTGAGGGGGACACGGATTCGATGCAGTCGCAGACAAACTTGTGCTTTCATATAGGTGGTAGACGTCAAAGATTCTTGCACATGAACGACTGGACCCACGGTTTCTTTATTATTATTATTATTATTATTATTATTATTATTATTATTATATTATTATTATTATTATTATTATAATAATAATAATAATAATTATTATTATTATTATTATTATTATTATTATTATTTTCTTTATTCGAAATATACGAGTCACAGCCTATGACAAACAAAATAAACAACAAATTATCATTGACTGGTATTGTTGAACTGATACGAATTTCTATTGGAGACCTAGGTATCTGTCAAGAATCGGCGTAAAATATATGATGTCCCAAGTAAAGCTGTTTTCTGCAGTTCTGTAGGTGGTATATCAGAAAGCTACAATTTTTCAAAATGATTCATAATTTTTTGACATTGTTCCAAGTACCCCGATGACAATGGGGACTACCGTTGTGTGTTTAGTCCATAACCGGGTAACTTCTATGGCCAGGCCTCTATATTATTATTATTATTATTATTGGGGGTTCAGGTAAGGGAGAGAGCCAGTGCTATATGACAAACATAACATGCCTTACCGGGATTTGAACCCCGAACCATCCCGGACAAATGATGAGAAGCCATCGTTTTTAGACTACTGCGTCACCGGAGCATCCCCGCGGTTTCCCAGCAGATCATTGCCCAAAGCATTAAACTTCCTCCACCGACTTGTTTGCGTCCCACGGTACATCCTAGTGCTAACACTTCCCCAGGTAACCGACGCACACTTACTCGGTCTTTCACATTGTACAACAGAAACGAGATCCATAGGACTAGGCGGCCTTCTTCCAACCATTCAAGGTCCGGGTTCGATGCTCGCTTGCACATTGTAGGCGCTTTCGATGTGTGAGACGAGGATAGCGTGGACACTCGGAGTGGCCTGCGGCTACGCAGCCCAATTTTCAGCCGGGTTCGATGTACTCTGTGTTGTGACACGTCACCATCAGCATTCAGATTACCGAAGAGTTGCGCCACAGTATCCCATCTGTTGGCTTATACCGTACGGGATAGCCTTCGCTCACCTCTAGCATCGCTGAGACGTGGTTGGCACGCATCTTTCATCGGACCACTTTTTGAAGGCACTAACCACGGCTGACAGTGAGCACCCGACAAACCTTGCCATCTCGAAAATGTTCTGACTCAGCCGACTGGCCATCACAATTTTGCCTTTGTCAAATTTGTTGCGTTTCCCATCGGAAGAACAAGAATAACACTGATTAACATAGCTGAGTATCATGTGTTACTTATACTGTTTCATGATCAGAGGCGCAACTAGGAATTTATGTGCCCGGGGCAACCATAAAATGTCGAGCCCCATCTGTATTTCCGTCTTATAAGAATGTATTACTAAATTAATACTCTTTCTCTGTCTCCTTCATGCAAATCAAAATTGGCGTTACGTCGAACTCCCTCTCAAATCAAAACAAGTTAGTAAAATCATGCAATGCATTGATTATGATACGTTTTCAACATACCAGAAATCGCGCCCAGACAAACTCTCTGCCTTACCTTTACTATTGATTCGTTCAGTATACCTCCGGAACAATATACTAAAGTTTTGTCGCAATAGAAGCATTTTTACTCAAGTTATGAGGATAATGGCTGAGGAATAAATCTCGCTCCTCTGCCCTGACTTTGACCCCATTTCGATTATATTAAACAGAATTGGTTCAGTATGCCTCCGGAACAACATACTAAAGTTTTGTCTCAATAAAAGCATTTTTAGTCAAGTTATGGGGATAATGGTTGTGGAATAAATCTCGCTCCTGACTTTTGACTCCATTTCAATGATATTCAACAGAACCTGTTCAGTACATCTCCGGAACAACATGATAAAGTTTTGTCGCAATCGAAGAATTTTTACGTAGGCTATGACGCATAAAGGCGATGGGATGGATCCCGCTCCTATGTCCTGACCTTTGACCCCATTTCGTCCATTTTCAATAGGGTTCGTTCCCAGGTTGTCCCCTACCACATACTAAGTAAAATTTCATCGAAATCGAACCATTTTTACGCTAGTTATCATGAGGACAGACAGACAGACAAAGCTGGAGCATATATACTTCTTCAACGTATGGTTGGAAAGCGTAAATGAGATGTTATATGAAACTATGGCTGTTTGTACAGCTTTTGCTAACTGCTTAGGAGTTTAGACCTTGGGTACAATATCAAACGAACCGAATGCAACTGGCATGTCGAGACTTGCAAACACGGTAATTACGGAATAGCCCTGACAGAATTTTCAACAATGCGAACTACAACCTTATCTTGCAACGTATGCAACTAAAGATAATCCTCAGGCTCCATTGCCATCGACGAAGACCGTGGATCTTCTTTAGTTGAACGGACTATACAACGGCACCTTCATTTCTAAATGTAAGCAATTAAGATCGTATAAATATTTTGAAGAAGCAATGTGAATTTTAAGCGGCCGACGATGCCGAAGATGGCGAAACATATTAAGAGCAAATTCTGTAAATAGACAAATAACAAAGTATGGTGCTAAAAAAACTGTACTACAAACTGGTGCAATAGTATCAATTCCAGTTTTAATCAGGTCGCTTATATTTCAATTAAATGTTCAGTATACACTGAAGTGCCAGAAAAATTGGTACACCAGTCTAATGCTTGGTAGGTCCCACACGGGAGCGATGGACTGCAGAAATACGACGGGGCATGGACTCCACTAGCTTCTGGAAACATGCTGTAGGCAATGCACGCCGTACTTCCTGCAGAGCGTTCCACAATTTGGATGTATTCCGAGGTATCGGATTCCTGTGCTCCATAGCGCGTTGCATGGCATCCCAAATGTGTTCTATCACGTTCAGATCTGGGGACTTGGGGAGGGGGATGGCAACGCCCCAAACTCAGATGAATGCTCCTTTAACCATAATGTGGCGGGCGTCCCGACACGTGTGTGGAGGTGCATTGTGCTGTTGGAACAGGCCCAACCCATCAGCATGAATGCAGAACATGAACGGGTGTACCTCGTCAGAAAGGATGCGCGAATAGCTTTGGCCGGTCACAGACGTTTGTAGACGTACCAGGGTCCCAGTGAAGTCCAGCTAAACACACCCCATACCATTACGGAACCCCCACCAGCCGGTACAGTTCACTGTTGACAGGCGGGATCCATGGCTTCATGGAGTTTGCGCCACACACGAATCCTTCCATCTGCCCGCTACAGTTGGAAACGCGACTCGTCAGACCAGGCTACTTGTTTCCAGTCATCAAGTGTCCAGTGGCGGTGTTGCCGTGTCCAAGCGAGGCGCATAGCTCTGTGTCGTGCACCGATTAAGGGGACTCGAGTTAAGCGTCGGCGCCCAAAGCTCATATCGTGCGGGGTACGTTGCGCAGTCTGGACGCTGATGATTGTTGAGGCTAAATAAAGCATTGAATTCCGTTTATACCTGCGAGAGTGTTGCACGCCTACCGCGTGAAACGATTCTTGACAGCCTACGATGGTCACGTTCACCCAATGTCTTTTTACGGCCACACTGGTATCGTAGGTTGGAGGTTTTGCCGGAATTCTTGTAGTCACGGTACACCCTTGCAATGGTCGTCCGTGAAAATCCAAACTTCGTTTCTTCCTCCGAAATACTATGGCCCATCTCACATGCGCCATCTATGACACCGCGTTGAAAATCGCTTAAATCGTTATTACTTGTTATTCTCATGCCGAAAACAGCTCTGACAGCTGGCAAGGATGTCTATCACTTTATATACGCACTGGCGGCCGTAACTGAGTACGCGCATAGGTGACGTTGCTATGTATTTTGCATAAGCTCGTTTGTACCAGTTTTTCTGGCACTTCAGTGTACGTCTAAGTATAAGAGACAGTTATTCCACTGGTATAATTGATTTTACAATGGTTGTACAAATATCCTTTCACTTTACAGTTTGTATTGATTTTACAAACTGTAAAGTGAAAGAATATTTGTGTAACCTTTTTTAATAATTCATTGCATATCAGTCCATGCCCCATAGATGAAGGCATTGAACAAAATCTTGTACATTTTATTTTAAACTCATGTGATTTGTGTCTTTCCCAGAGCGTATTTAGATGAGGAGACAAGGAGACTTTGGCTCCCCCGAAAGAGTTTCATCTATTATGTTTTGGTTAAAATGCGACTTACATTTAAAAAAAATGCCTTAATTTACAAAAAGCGTATTATCTTACATTAAAAAAAAAGGTTTTAATTTTTTCTTATATTTTTCATTAACATTTATTTTGCTCTGGTAGATCTCAAAAACTTCCATTTTTCGTAGCCTGATCTTTTCTTACTACACTGGCGTGCAAAAATTAAGGACGAGACAGTTTTTCGAATATAACGTCGTGCAGAAGTGCTCCACGTCGACTCAAATCATACCATAAGATCCCCAAAATGTAAGAATATGGGACAAGTGAGCAAAACCGTCCAAACAAGGAATTCAAAGGATACAAAGGCACTTTACTGAAAAGGTAGCTTCGAGCACAACTGGACAGAAGACAGAAACGTACATGTGACAGGCGGCAGCCAAGAAAAATCCAGTCTTTAGTAGGGGATATGATCACCCCTGACTGCGTTGCAGGATTTACAACGTCTTTCCATGCTGAGGACGAGGTTTTCAAGGAGCTGTTGAGGCATCGCGGCCCATTCCTCTTGTAGCGCCAATCGCAGCTGTGGAATCGTTGCTGGCGGCTGGTGACGTGCCGCCAAGCATCTCCCGAAAAGGTCCCACACGTGTTCGATTGGATTTAGGTCCGGGGACCTTGCGGGCTAATCTATGCGTTTAATATCTTCACTCTCCAACAGCTCTGCGACAGCCAATGTACGATGAGGTGTAGCGTTGTCGTCAATGAAGAGGAACTCAGGACCCACAGCACCTCTAAACAGACGCACGTGAGGCAAGAGAACCTCGGTACAATACTGGACACCAGTGACTGAACCTCCTTGGAAGATGTGGAGGTCAGTACGGCTACCAAGCACGATACCACCCCAAACGAGAACTCCGCCACTTCCAAACTGGTCCCTTTCGATGATGTTGGAGGTGTGATTGCGTGTTCCCTGCTCTCTCCAGATGTGTATACGTCCAGAATCGCTCGTCAGACTAAATCGGCTCTCATCCGTAAAGAGAACTCGACCTCATTGCCGATGTGTCCAATTCTTGTGCTCCTGGCACCACAGAAACCGCCGTCTCCGATGAGCAGGGGTTAATGGCACACACCGTACTTGTCGTCGTGCAAATAGACCACCTTTGTGCAGCCTCCTGGCCACGGTAAAACGCGATAACGGACGTCTAGTTGTCTCTTGCATGTGCCTTGCGATTTCTCCCGCTGTCTGCCGTCTGTCTCTTCTCGCCTGTAGGACAATATACCGGTCGTCCGCCGCCGTGGTTGCTCGTGGACGACCACTGCTAAACTATCGGACAGCTGTTCCTGTCGTTTGAAATGCTCTCCAAGCTCGTGAAACGATGCTGTGAGCGATCCCGAACTCCTCGGCCACACTAGTCACACTTCCACCTTCTTCCAACCTCCCAATGACGCGACCTCGAGTAAAGTCATCCAGATGTCGTCTAATGGATTGCCTGTTGGTCATATCACACGGTGGCAGCAACTCGATGTCGTTCAAACCGATGTACACCGTGCAATAGCTTTCACCGAATTGCTGAGCGTACACCGCCCTTGTGCTTTATACTCTTCCGACACTTCCCCCCCCCCCCCACGTTATGCTGCACATAGGCGCATGCCCTACCGTACCGGACCTTAGTCTATCTCCTGAGTGGTCTTTCGGTCCGTTCTGCCTGCTCGTTCCGTTGTTATGCTAATTTCTCCTCTTCGTCTTTAATTTTTGCACACCAGTGTATAACTGAATCACTATGCTTTTGTAATGAGGTTGTAGATAAAATGTTGGTTAACAAAAGTTTAATTTAAGAACAGTTGTACATTTGATTTTGTAAAGTATAAAGGACCAAGCCTATGACATTTCTGTTACTTCTTATTTGCAACAGGAAATATGCGAATTCTACTAATTACACATTTACAATTTTTTTTAAGTTCTTAAAAATCTACAATTTTTTAGCACTTTTAGTCAATAGACTGTTTTTTCCTTTTTTTTTTTTAATTTGCATTTCTTATGTGAACATGATATTTCTCTGTGACAGTTTTTTACTTGCATGCCTTCAAGAAGGACTATAGAATCCGTGGTGGAAATGGGCTGCAACGCAGCGATACCCCGATCCGGGAGCGGAACTCCACGTTCCGGAATCGATTGAACACCAACAAAAACGGGAGTATTTAATTTGAATAAAACATTTCGCAATGCATTATACATTTCAATTAGCGACGCCAACTTGTATGTATTGCTCGTCGTTTCAAAAATAATAATTTTCCTTCTGCTCTAATTATGCTCTAATAAGGTATTTCACGACAGGAGCTGATCGCCGACCGTCTGGCAGACCTCCTCCACAATCTGTCAGACGGTCGGGACATTCTGGAAACTATTTTAGGAGAACATTTTTATGTTTTCAAATCGAAGTTATAATAAATATGTCAGTTAAAATAAATGGATATTTCAGACAGAGCCAAGTTTCTTTATTTTGTCGCCCAAGACAATTGCAAATCTCCACCTCAAATGCGAGCTGACTTTTTTTTTTCAATGTTTATTAATAGTGGACACTTTTAATCGCCCCTGTATTCGAATGGTTTTTCAATAAGAAACGTACCTCTGTACGAAGAAAACAGTTCTGGCTTCAACTAAATATGAGTATTTCATTTTTATTTATGTTTATTTATTTATTTATTTATTTATTTTTTGCGGTTTAACGACCAGCGTGAGCAACTTAGTGGGCTATAAGCAATCGCCCGTCCCTAATTTAGGTAGGGCAACTGGTTCCAGGGAAGGGAGAGAGCCAGTGCCGTAAGACATACACAACATCCATGCCTCACAGGGATTCGAACCCAGACCGTTCTCGGACGAATGATCAAAAGCAATCGCTTAGACCACTGCGTCACCGGGGGCGGCTTATTTCATTTTAAAGTTCAATAACGAAATTTCCTAATATGGTTTTATATCTACTGCGAATGGATTTGTCCATATTTAATTTTTATGGCATTCACTTGTACGTTGGGTTCCAGCAACGAATAATTCCCTTTTACACCACTGGATAAACGGGGCTTTTGTTGTTGTTGTTTTTTAGTTTTTTATTGGGGGAGGGGGGGGTATGACAACCGTGAGCAAGTCGACTGGCTATGAGCAGTCGCCCGTCCCTAATTTAGGGCCACTGGTTCCAGGTAAGGGAGAGAGCCAGTGCCGTATGACAAACACAACATCCATGCCTCACCGGGATTCGAACACGGACCCATCTCGGACGAATGGTCATAAACCAGCGCTTAGACTACTGTGCCCCCGGGGCGGCAAAAATAAAAGGAGGCTAGGACGTTGTTCTGACACACGAAACTATTTTAAATAAACGGGAAAATGTATATCAAGACTCCACGTTAAAAAAAATTGTTCTCATTACAAGGTTGTAACCTCTATTGCTCTATTCTGTATGAAATAACTTTGTAGATCTGCAAGAAAATTCCATCACAACACTCAAAGGCATTTTGTAAATAACCCGGTAGTAGCATAATTATGCAGATCGTCACCTACCTGTGAATATCTGTGATCTGTTCAGGAATAGTTTCCAGTTCATTACCCGTGAGGGAGATCACCTGCAAAGATGTCAGCGCTGTAAGGGAGCTGGGCACTGATCGCAGTTCATTGGCAGAGAGATTCAGTCTCTCCAAACGTGTGAAGCCTCCGAGATCGCAGGTAGCATCGTTGAGCCCCAGGCGGTTGCCACTGAGGTCAAGGGCGCTCAGGCAACTATTTTGTCGGATGGCATCTGGCAACGATTTTAATTCATGACCAGAAAAGTTGATTTCCTTCGATGAACTCTGAACTCTCAAACTCAAGGGTGACCCTGGAGATGTAGAACTTTCCTCTGAGTAACTCACGCATCCCCCGTTGCACACAATGGTCATCCTCGTACAGCAAGATGGCTACTTTCAGCCAATTTTATCCAATCGCTCTCTTGGCATTATATACGTTTTGATATATTAAAATATGGATTTCATGTCTCCCTGCATCACATAGTGAAACTTTCACTTTTTTTTCTTTTTCAGAAGAATGGTGAATTTACCACATCGTAAGCTTCAATCAGGTCACACAAAGTTCCCTGGAATGAAAATAAACAGAAATTAATATTTCAGCAAGTTCCTAATATCATTTAAAACATTAGTGATTTGTCATGAATGGAATACGGGATTACACTATACAATACAAATTTTGTAGATGACAATCCGTTTTTTGGTGTAAACATGACAAGGATGGTAAGTCAGATAATACCCGAAAACTTGAAAATTTTCGGATATTATCTTGAAATAATATCCGAAAACTTGAAAAAAATTTACTTACCATCCTTGTCATATTACACCAACAAACGGATTGTCATCTTCAAAATTTGTATTAATATTTTTTTTACACTGTTAAACTGGATACTATCAGGAATAAAAGGATTTCTCAAGGCAATCTTATCATTTGGCAACGATTCTCTCTCTCTCTCTCTCTCAAATCAAATCTACTACAGACTAGCTGAATTACCTGGCGTTGCTCGGGATAATTCACTATCTGAATTTTGTACAAATAAAATGAAAAAGATTATCTTTTTACGGCATGAAGCACACCTAATACTGTATTTCATTTCTGTTTTTTTTTTTTTTTTACTGGAGGTTTAACGACCACCGTGAGCAACTCAATGGGCTATAAGCAGTCGCCCGTCCCTAATTTAGGGTCACTGGTTCCAGGGCCGTAAGACAAACACAACATCCATGCCTGACCGGGATTCGAACCCGGACTCCTTACGGACGAATGATCATAGGCAAGCGCCTTAGACCACTGCTCCACCGGGGCGACTTTCATTTCTTCATTGAATTTGATTTTTATTCTCTGTAGAGTCTTTAGGCACCCAGTATTTTTAATTTTTCCGTTTGATTTTTGTTGCTTTTTATATACATATAGCAGGTGCACCCGGTATTTCCCTGGTAAATATTACTATTCGTGGAATCACCAAGCTCAGCGAGTGAAAGTTTATGAATATAAAAGATATTCCAGTAATTTTCCAGTAAATTTATTTTAATTCATTTAGGTTATTGCTTTTTGGTAAACAATATTTTTGGTTTTTCCATTGGGAGCAAAAATGTAGAGATTTTTATGATTGCCAACACTTGAGCAGGCGACATAAAAAAGTTGTCCGTGTGAAAAGCAGGGTTCCTCCAAATTAATGCCAGCCACTGCCAATGACTGGCCTTGCGCTTTGTTGGTGGACATGGCAAACGCCAGACGAATCGGGAATTACAAACGCTTGCACTTATCACAACAAAAAGTATTAAATTCGAATTCAAAATAAAAAAAAGTAAGAAATGGAACTTTTTATGAAAACTTTATATGGGGCCCTTGACTCCGGGCTCCGATTTCTTCCAAAAACCGTCTGCGGTCTGAGTACCATGAGATAATATACCAATTCAAAATAAAAAAAATAAAAAATGGAACTTTTTATGAAAATTTTGTATGGGGGCCCCTTGACCATGGGATCCTACCCCTTCCAAAAACAGAATACGGTCTACGTTATAGTACCATGAGACAGTATACCAAATTTGGTGGTTATAAATTGAAAACTGTGGATTTGCAGAGCCGACAAACAAACAAACAAATATTCAACTTTATGTATTAGATAGATTACCAAGTGAAAATTTCTAAATCCAGTGGATTTTTTTAAAATAGTTTGTGACGTACATCTCTATTTAAACTTCCTTTCGAGTTTGTTTTCTTATTTAAATTGTTTAGCCCGGTGGCACAGTGGTCTAAGCACTGTCTTATGACCATCCGTCCGAGATGGGGCCGGGTTCGAATCCCGTGAGGCATGGATGTTGTGTTTGTCATACAGCACTGACTCTCTCCCTTCCCCGGAACCAGTGACCCTAATTTAGGGACGGGCGACTGCTTATAGCCCATCGAGTTGCTCACGGTGGTAGCTAAGCCCCCAGAAAACAACAACAAGAAAATTTCCTAACTTCTCGGTTACAATTTTTTTTTACTCCACCGAACAGTTTGCACATTTGCAGCACTGACAGTGAGTCAGGAGAAAAATAAATAGATTACGTTAAATGAACGGATGGGAATAGTTAGCGGATATAATGGATACAGTGGAGATAGTGGATACTTGAAATAGCAGAAGTAGTTAGAACTTATTGCAAATCTATTTGAATTCATGAATAATGTATTGCAACTATTCATATATGACTGATAGTTATGTATTGATACAGGATCTTGTAATTAAGTGTCAGCGGAGAGGTTGTAAATTTCTGATTATGAGATATTGGTGACCTGAACACCCGGCAGCTGGAATGTACCTGGCCAAGGCAGCGGCCAGTGCGACATGAAGGCAGAGGGTGCTAAGAATCCCCGGAGGACCGGACTAGGCTGCCATCTGATGCTGACCTTGGCTACGTACAACGGACGCTCCCTATCTTCTGATTCAAGGCTTCTTGAATTGGAAGAGGAACTACAAAGGATCAAGTGGGACATCGTGGGGCTAAGTGAGGTAAGGAGAAAAGGAGAAGATCTCATCGAACTGAAAAGTGGACATCTCTTCTACTATCGTGGGACAGATACTGGCAGAACTAGTGGTGTTGGATTTATAATAAACAAGAAACTGAAGGATAAAGTTGTAGAAGTTGAAAGTTCCTCTGACAGAGCTGCACGACTCGTTATCCAACTCTCGAAAAGATACCAGGCTCAGATTATTCAAACTTATGCACCCACCACAAGTCATCCTGAAGAAGAAATTGAAGAATTTTATGAGGAAATTTGTCATCTAAATAATAAAGGTAAGCAGCACTTGAAAATAATTATGGGAGATTTCAATGCAAAAATAGGGCAACGGCAACAGAATGAAACTTCAGTAGGTAAATTCGGTCACGGCAACAGAAACCAGCGTGGAAATACTCTCGTTGAGTTTGCAGAGGCAGAAGGGTTTTTCATCTTGAACTCCTTCTTCAAGAAAAAGCCACACAGGAAATGGACATGGAGACATCCAAATGGGACGACAAGTGAAATTGATTTTATTATGTGTAACAAAAAATTCGTCATAGAAGACTGCAGTGTGCTAAACAAGTTCAACACAGGTAGTGACCATAGATTGGTGAGATGTAAGATGCACCTCAACACCAAACTTGAACGTGGCAAGCTCATAAGACAAACAAAATCTATTGACATAACCAACCTTAAAAAACACCATAATACCTTCAAGTTGGAACTGAAGAACAGGTTCTCTGCTTTAGAAGGCCTAACATCGGAAGAAGTGGACATCTCTGAAGTTAACAGAAAAGTAACCAAAGCTCTTATGGAAACAGCAACAAAATTAGCTGGGTCTAAGAACAAGTTGCATGTAAACAAATTATCAGGAAAAACGAAAATGTTGATGCAAAAAAGAAGAGAGATGAGGACAACTAAAGATGATGTGACTTCCAAAGTGGAATATATAGAGCTATGCAAGACAGTAAGAAAAAGTATCACTGAAGACGTAAGAAAATTCAACTGTGAACTAGTGAGGAAAGCAATTGAAAACAACCAAAGCCTAAAGATAGCAAAGGGACATCTCAGTAAGGGAAGAAAACAGATTATGGCACTGAGAAAAGAAGATGGTTCTGTAACAAGAAATAGAGGCGAAATTTTGACAAGAGTGAAAGATTTCTACTCCAAATTATATGAAAGGGATGATACATGCACTCCAGACATCATGAAAGATACCAGTACCAGAGTTCCTCCAGTCCTTCCAGCAGAAGTTGCACATGCAATCAAGAACATGAAGCGGGGAAAAGCTCCAGGAGAAGATGGAATTACTGTAGACATCATACAAGAAGCAAGTGGAGAAATTGAAACAGTACTCGCCCAAATTTTCACTCGATGCCTTAATGAAGGAAAGATTCCTGAGGATTGGAACACCGCTACAATGATCCTGCTACATAAGAAAGGTGACATTGAGGATCTCGGAAACTACAGACCTATCAGCCTCCTATCAGTAGTTTATAAAATCTTCACTAAAGTTCTTTCACACCGCTTGAAGGTAACACTGGACATGGCTCAACCGAGAGAACAAGCTGGATTCAGGAGTGGCTACAGCACAATAGATCATATCCACGTACTGAGAGAACTAATTGAAAGAGCGAGGGAATATGAACTTCCATTGTGCATGGCTTTTATAGATTATGAAAAAGCCTTTGATTCGGTGAAACCATCAGCAGTTACAATGGCTCTGAAAACCTGCGGTATTGAAGATGCATACATTAATATTATTAATAACATCTATGAAAATGCAAGTGCAAAGATTAGGCTGTTTGAAAATACAACACACATAAAAATTGGAAAGGGAGTGAGACAAGGTGACACCATATCTCCGAAGCTCTTTAATGCCACATTGGAGGGTGTTTTTCAGTCGCTGAGCTGGGAAAACAAAGGGATAAAGATTAATGGAGATTATCTAACCCACCTTCGTTTTGCTGATGACGTAGTCATTTTTGCAACTACCCCATCAGAGCTGCAGAGTATGATCCAGGAACTTGCTGACAAGAGTAAAGAAGTGGGATTAAAAATGAACTTTCAGAAGACAAAAGTGATGTTCAATGCTTTTACAAGAAATGAAGATTTATTGATTGATGGAGAAAAGCTGGAGATAACAGACACGTACGTTTATCTTGGACAGCAGATATCAAGTGAGGGTCACATTGATGAAGAAATTAATCGGCGTACAAAACTTGCCTGGAGAGCTTTTGGAAGAAACAGCATAATTTTCAAGAGCAATATGCCATTATGTCTTAAAAGAAAAGTGTTTGATCAGTGCATCCTTCCAGTGCTTACGTATGGTGCAGAGACGTGGACCTTAACTAAAAGAGATATACAAAGACTGCAGACAACTCAAAGAAGCATGGAGAGGTGCATGCTTCGTGTAACCAGGAGAGATAAGAAGAGGAACTCGTGGATCCGAAAAATGACAAGAGTGGAAGACATCATGATCAGAGTTAAATCCCTGAAATGGCAATGGGCTGGACATACTGCCAGAAGGACAGATCATCGATGGACAGCCGAAATTTTAGATTGGATTCCAAGGGACAGGAAAAGACCCAGAAGAAGACCACATGGGAGATGGGTGGATGAAATTCGAAAGTATGCAGGGGTGACATGGAGGAGACTGGCACAAGACAGACCGTTGTGGAGGAAACTTGGGGAGACCTTCGTCCAGCAGTGGATTGATAATGGTTGACAATGATGGGGAATAAACAGTTGATACTGTTTATTCTCCAAACATTGGAAGTTCAGTCACCAATAAAAAGTAAGTGCTGATTCTTTCAACCTGGCTGTTTTATTCACATAGTTATTTATAGAGTGTGATATATAAATATATGTTCAACGAATGAATTAAGGACATTAGATTATTTCAGTCATCAATAAGTGAACTAAGCACGCTGCAGTAATTAGTAAACTTAGTTAATTCGACTACTAAAAACAAAGTTCGACTAACTAAAAACGACACGAGTTGCAACATGCAGATTTCGAGAGATATACTAGCGTGTAGAAAAAAATCCGAGGTTTTTGTGTAGTTAAAAGATCGGAAGAGCTGTCCTCCGTCACTTAGTCGAATGAACATAACATGAGAGTCTGGTGACTTTTACTCTTTCTGCAATGAGCAACTGCAGGAATCAGGAGAAATATCCAGCACAGTAGCTCAGACAGGCGCACAAAGTTGATGGGCATTATAAAAGGAGAAAAATAGAGACTTAGTGAGCGTAGGATTATTAATTAGAGCAATTTATTTGGGTTGCGCATATGAAAGACGTTGTCCCACTTTCTGGAATTTTCCCTCGCACTGTAAGAAAGATTCATAGCGTTTTCAATTCTTTGTTACATACAAATCGGGTTGATGAAAGTATCTGCTTTCGGCTATATCTGTCCTTTTGTCTCTCCGCCTGTAAAAAATGATACCTTCGTTTCAAATTGTTCGGTAAAAAGATTCATAAAAGTCGCGTGCCATTTTCCATTATTCCTTTTGTGAATTAACGAATCATATTCGCATTCAACCTTTTCCGAGAAATGACGGGGAAAAAAATCTGTAATTCACGGATTTCTCATACGTGAATTGACAGAAATACTCCTGTTCATCTTTCTCTTGTTAATTACTGAAATTTTCCATTTTTAAGTGGTAAAGAAGAAGCCTGATTTCTAAGGGGACCTTTCCGCGATTCTGTCCGCATATTAACGGAAAAATTCTGTTATCACTTTTTTCCATCTCCATATGACGGGAAATGACCGGTAATAAGAGTGGTTCGCCGGAAAACTTAAATTTAGAAAAACATTTGAAAGCTTTACTAAGCTTTCAAAATGTTTTTCCAAATTTAATTTGAAAGCTTTAGTAAGCTTTCACCAGTGATGTAGAAGGCGCGCTAAGGCACTTTTTGTAGTTACATGGTAATAGAATGTGAGCAAAAAAACATTTTTAAATGATCATGTATGGAAAAATAAATAAAACTATGTCCTGTATGCAACCATACTCGTATCTTAACCGAATGTCCTTACTTCAGAAATGGCAGCCGTGGTGGTACAGTGGTTTGGGGCGCAGGTTTCTGACCATTCTTCCGAGCTAAGACTGAGTATCAACCCCGGATGAGTCATGGATGGTGTGCATGGCCAAAGATGCCTGGATCTGTCTTTTCCCGGGAACAAGAGACCCGAAATTAGAGAACGGCGACTGCTTATAGCCATGCGAGTTGCCCATGGTAGTTGCTAAACCCAGTAACAAATAAAAAAATACTTTGTAGATTGATCTACATAGTTGGATAACGCAATAGGGTGTCTCACAAATCATAAGACTTTATCACAAAGTGAATGTGAGCTCCTAAACGGTAGTGATGGACATTTGTATTAAACAACTCATCATTGGTATCGACTCCAATAAAAGTAATCCCCTGAGCTCCCTCTCTGACTCCTTATGGGCAATACAAAAATCTTCCACATGTAGCACATAATCTCAGTAGAAACGGTGTGTTAGTCATGTTGAATCGATGTTACTCTGTTAATTCACAAATATTCCCAATGCATATTTAAAATTGTATAGAACGACACAGAAAAGTATTTAAACAAACATTTTATAATCTTAGCATATGTCTCTCACGTTACATTCTTCCTGTTATTTAAAATTGCACAGATTACACACTTTTCAGCAGTTTTAATATACACTGAAGTGCCGGAAAAACGGGTACACCAGTCTAATAGTTGGTAGATCCCCCACGGGAGCACAGGACTGCAGAAATACGACGGAGCATGGACTCCCCTAGCTTCTGGAAATATGTTGTAGGCAATGCACACCATACTTCCTGCAGAGCGTTCCACAATTCGGGTGTATTCCGAGGTCTCTGATTCCTGTGTTCGATAACGCGTTGCATGGCATCCCAAATGTGTTCTATCACGTTCAGATCTGGGAACGTGGGTGGGAATGGCAACACCCCAAACTCAGATGAATGCTCCTCTAACCATAATGTGGCGTCCCGACACTTGTGTGGAGGTGCATTGTCCTGTTGGAACAGGCCCAACCCATCAGCATGAATGCAGGACATGAACGGGTGTACCTCGTCAGAAAAGATGCGCACATAGCGTTGGCCAGTCACAGACGTTTGTAGACGTATACCAGGGGTCCCAGTGAAGTACGGACCCCCACCAGCCGGTACATTTCCCTGTTGACAGGCGGGATCCATGGGGTTTGCGACACACACGAATCCCGATACAGTTGGAAACGCGACTCGTCAGACGATGCTACTTGTTTCCAGTCATCAAGTGTCCAGTGGCGATGTTGCCGTGTCCAAGCGAGGCGTATAGATCTGTGTCGTGCACCCATCAAGGGGACTCGAGTTGGGCGTCGGCTCGCAAGGCCCATGTCGTGCAGGGTACGTTGCGCAGTCCGGACGCTGATGCTTGTTGAGGCTCCAGCATTGAATTCCGATGATACCTGCGAGAATGTTGCGCGCCTATCGCGTGAAACGATTCTTGACAACCAACGATGGTCACGTTCACCCAATGTCTTTTTACGGCCACACTGGTATCGTAGATTGGAGGTTTTGCGGAATTCTTGTAGTCTTGGTACACCCTTGCAACGGTCGTCCGTGAAAATTCGAACTTCGTTTCTTCCTCCGAAATACTATGGCCCATCTCACGAGCGCCAACAATGACACCGCGTTGAAAATCGCTTAAATCGTTAGTACCTGTCATTCTCATGCCGAAAACAGCTCTGACAGCTGGCAAGGATGTCTATCGCTTTATGTACGCACTGGCGGACGCAACCGAGTACGCGCATAGGTGATGTTGCTATGTATTTTGAATAAGCTCGTCTGTACCAGTTTTTCTGACACTTCAGTGTACATTGATATTGGTTATTAGTGATGAAAATTAAAAAAATAATAGTAAATAATAAAAAGAACGAATCAGATTTCGAAAATTTTGAGGGTATTTTTTCTTGTCCGTTCACCGCTAAGGCACTTTTTTACTTAGAACTACATCACTGGTAAATACCGTGCTTAATATCAGGTAAGCACAAATGTGTTTGCCGTTTTTCGAGGGAGCAAAAGAAACACCTTGTAATGATTGAATATGCGGCGAGATGGCGTTCTGCCTGAGGTACAGTATATCGTCAGCTGAAATCCCAAGAATCCCTGCGCGTATGAATCAGATGAGAAAGTCGTTTGGTAGTGAAAAGACGTGCAATTACAATGGCGGTATCAGATGGAGATTATTCGTGTGTGTTTGCTAAACGAATTTAAAGTCCGTTCATCTGCTGCAGAAACAACTCATCAAATTTGCTTAGCATTCGAAGCAGATGCTGTGAAGGAAAGCACAACTTGGAATCACAGAAACAGAGATGAAACCCTTCAAGAAAAGGCCTGGAGTGGCCGTTGTGTCAGCTTTGATACAGAAGCCCTGAGAGTTGCTACTGAGCAGGACAGTTGCTAAACATGCCTGGAACTAACCCAGTCATTTGGTGTTAGTGATAAAATCGTCCTAAGACATCTACATGCAATAAGTAATGCATACAAATTGTCTGAATTGTTGCCCCACGAATTGTCTGCAGTGAAACAAACAGAAACTTGTCTCAGCTGGTCTTGCATTGCTGTCTCGCTATGACAAGGAACCAGTTTTGGATAGGGTACTCAAATGTGATGAGAAGTGGGTACAGTACAGCACCCCAAAAACGTTCCAGACATTGGTTGTCTACAAGTGACTCAATTCCTCGCACATCGAAGCCAGCACTGCATCCACGTAAAGTTATGCTGTGTGTATGGTGGTCAGCACGTGATGTTGTTCATTATGAACTCTTGCAACTCTACCAAACGATAACCGCTGCAGTGTACTGTCAAAAACTGAAACGTATGCATGAGGACCTGAAAAACATGTGCACGAGGACCTGAAAAACATGTGTATGAGGACCTGGAAAACATGTGCATGAGGACCTAAAAAAGAAGGAAGCAGCACTGGTCAACAGAAAGAAAGTTCTGCTCCTCCAAGATAATGCTCGTGCTCACTCCGCTCCATTGTCCAGAAACACTATAAAAGAACTTAGGTGGTAGTTTTTATGTCATCCGGGTTACTCACGAGATATTTCTCCTTAAGACACTTGTTAATACAGACATTTGACGTGGACTGGAACATCACACAGAGGTCATCACTCTTTCCACGTTTATAAGTAAGTCACGGAAAAATTCTCATTGGCCGCCACCGGGATTTGAACCCAGGGTCTTCCAGTTACGCGCCGGATAAGCTTCCACTGCACCACAGCGGCCTCGAATTCCTGCAGACTCGCATACACTAACTGCCAAGTCAATTTGCAGATTGCTTCTTGGAGCCCCGCACAATGCTGCTGGGGATTCACCAAAGATGGTAAGCAGCAAATTTCACTCGACAATTATTTGCGTGGACACGACTTCTCCAACTTTGGTGGGTGCCCTCCAAAACATTTTCTCTTCCCATGACCCGGCATTTTATCGCAGGTATATATACAGTGGTTGTCCAAATTAATGGAAATACCTCGCTGAAAACAGTGACTTTAGTATGTGCAGCTTTTTTAGTAAAACGAACATGTAGCTACAATTTGTTTTTGTAAAAAAGTGTTGCTTATAGTCTCAAGGGTCTGTGTGATTGCATTGTAAATCGGTATTTGCATAATTTCGTTCCAGGTAAAGGCACAATGAGTGACCTGTCGGAGTGACAAAGAAGGCAGATTGTAGGAGCCCGTCTGGTTGGTGCGTCGGTAACCACAGGTATGTGTATTGGTAGGTACAGGTATTGGGGTTATCGAGAGGTACGGTATCGAAGGTCATGACAACATACAATGTTCACGGCAGAACATCATCTGCGAGACACAACTGTGGAAGGAAAGACAAACTCACTGCGAGAGACAGCAGGACATTAAAGAGGATTGTGACCTCAAGGAGGAAGACCACGGCGACGAAATTGACTGCTGAGCTTAATGTCCATCTCCAAAACCCAGTGTCGACCCATACCGTGCGAAGGGAATTGCATAAGCACAATATTTACGGCAGAGCTGCGATTGCAAAACCCCTAGTATCACAGGTAAATATGAAACTGAGTGCCGCCAGGAACATAAAACGTGGACTGCGGATCAATGGAATCATGTCTTGTTTTCCGATGAATCAAGTTTCTCTCCATTTCCCACCACAGGACGGGTTTACGTGTGGAAAACCCCGCAGAAGCCTACAACTTAGACTGTCTCCTTCCTACAGTGAAGCATGGGGGCGGTTCCGTAATGGTTTGGGCCATGATCTCGTGGTTTGCAGCAGATCCCATTATCACCTTACACGGACGGATCAATAGCGGTAACTATGTCACTCTTTCGGCCGACCATGTGCATTCAATGGCGCAGACATTGTTTTCGTCAGGGGATTGCACCTTTCAAGAAGATAATGCCCCGATTCACAGAAGTCGAACTGTTCAATCATAGTTTGAGCAACATAAGGATGAAGTTGCACACCTTCCCTGGCCTGCACAATCACCGGACTTAAACATTATTTAGCCCCTGTGGTCTGTGCTGGAAAACAGAGTGCGATCCCGTTATTCTCCTCCGGCGTCTCTCAAGGAATTGGAGCAGTTTCTGCAGGAAGAATGGTACAACATACCACTTACCACCATCCAAGACTTGTATGCGTCCATTCGAAGGAGGATTCAAGCAGTTTTAAATGCCAAGGGTGCTCCCACACTATATTAGGTGCGTAACACCTATTATTTCAAGGTGTTTCTATTATTTTGGACAACCCCTGTATAAGTTGCTAACACGGCGGCAGAACGTTGTTGATTCCCATGGTAATTATTTTGATGATTAAATTGCTTTTCTACTACGTATGTGTTATACTTTGTCTAAGTCTCCGAAAACGGCATATATACTTTTGTGGTTACCTGATATACAAAGCAGGACACCGTAGCAAGAACATTGTGCATCACAGATATTCAAATCGGCGTGTTGTCTAAATATTTATTAGTGTATAACGAAGTAAATTTCTCCGTCATTTTTATCCGCGCCAGGATTCGAACCCGGGTCCCCTCATTCCGGAATAAGTTGCTCTACCAATTGAGCTACGTGGACGTTTTATTCTGATTCTTATCTGCCTTTATATCGTGTGCGTCCTTCGGGCAGGTACGTCACATCTCCTGGTACGCTACAACATCTCCCCCCCTTTTTTTTTTTTTCGAAGTGCTGGAGAAGGGATTCTCTTATTTTTCCTATCTCGCGGTGTGGAAATAACATCACACCAATGCGAGATTTTGAACGGTCGGGTCACCCGGATAGTTCGGGCACCTTTATAACGAAGTAAATTTCTCCGTCATTTCTGTCCACGCCAGGATTCGAACCCGGATCCCCTCATTCCGGAATAAGTCACTCTACCAATTGAGCTACGCGGACGTTTGTTCTGACTACTATCTGCCTTTATGTCGTGTGCGTCTTTCTGGCAGGTACGTCACATCTCCTGGTACGTTACAAGTGTTTAAAGTAAACAAAGAAGTTTTCCAATCCAACCGACAGCTGTATCATAGGGCGTCTATTGGGCAATCACAGAACTTCTCTCATGCTGTGTTTACAGAGTGGTAGACCGATGAAAGAGGGATGCTATAAGAACGGTACAACCAATTCAAAAATGAAAGAAGCAGTGTCATCCATTGTTAAACTAAACATTTTTTTCGAAGTTCCGTTCCTTCCCGTAATAAATGGAAATAAAAGCCGGAAATTACTTTTCATTTCTGCTACATATAAAGTGCAGGCCGCTTAACGTGATGACTTCGGAATGGAGGTAATTTTTGGTTGGCGGAAACTAACCGATGAAATAAAAATCAGTGGTGAATAATGTGCGTTGACACTGGATTGTAAGCAAATTACTTGAAAGATCGGAAATTAAATTTTTACATTTATTTTGGCATATCTAAAATAAATTAAAATTCAGTTTATAGTGGACTTTTCTATTTTTTTTATTTTTTCCCCATTTGTAGAGCTTATCTGATTTATGCTGTGCTCGAAATCGCACGACTGGAAAAAAAGTCTCCCGCTTCTGCCTTTATTGAAGGTTTACTGGCTTTATGGGTCTTCATCTGTTTCAGCTTCTTTTCCATCTGTTAATTCTTGGTGTGTCAGAGCAACGTATCAGTTCTGCCTCCAGTAAAGCAAGAGCCTTGGGTCTGAACACGTAACATGTCATCTCAGATTTCCTATTGTGGTCGTATGACCTAATTTATCCCCATGGTTCGAGAAAGCTACGTTGTTAGAGCGCTGGGAGAATGTGTGCGTGTACGCTTTCTTCAGAATAGGCATTAGTATAATTCAGAATGTATGTGTGTGTGTGTGTGTGTGTGTGCATTCATCAAAATAAACACTAGTTCAATTTAAAATATGTGTGTGTTACGTTTTAACACCAGGAGAAGAAAAAAATGCTTCTCCTAAAATAAGAAAAAATAATGTTGTGAAACCAATTTCTTTTGTGATCGCCAATTTTGCTCTTGAAATTATGTTAGATATTAATCCTCATTCGTCCAAGATGGGTCCAGGTAAGGCATAAGTGGTATGTTTGGCTTATGGCGCTAACTCGCTCCCTTCCCTGGGAACACTGGCACTTAATCAGGAACGGGCGACTGCTTATAGCCCATAGAGTTGCTCACGGTGGTCGTTAACCGCCTCCCCTCCCAAAGTATTAAAAAAGAAGAAAACGAAAATGAAAGCAGTTGATAAAACACCATTGTTTTATATCTATTGTCTTCTTCCAGTTGATTATTTGGATATTTTTTTTTTCATTGGGGAGTTTAATGAGCAGCGTGAGTGTCTCTGAGAGCTATAAGCAGTCGCTTGTCCCTAGTTTAGGGCCGCTGGTTCCAGGGAAGGGAAAATGCCAGTGCCGTAAGCCAGGTTAACGACCAATGCCGCACTCAGAAAGTGAACACGCCCCCCCCATATTTCTATAATTATATTTTTTTTAATATTTTTTTTTTTTTATTGGAGGTTTAACGACCACCGTGAGCAACTCAAATGGGCTATAAGCAGTCGCCCGTCCCTAATTTAGGGTCACTGGTTCCAGGGAAGGGAGAGAGCCAGTGCCGTAAGACAAACACAACATCCATGCCTGACCGGGATTCGAACCCGGACCCCTTACGGACGAATGATCAGAGGCCAACGCCTTAGACCACTGCGCCACCGGGGCGGCTTAAATATTTGTTCAAATAGTACTAGTTATAGTTTATTTTATTAAAAAGTGTATTACTATTACGACGCGTGGTATTCTTCAAAATATAATAAATAGAATAATCATGCCTAATTATCTCGGAATCGTGATTCAGGAACAAGAGTGCGTTGAATGCATTTTAATAGATAAAAATTTCAAGTATCCGGAGCCCTCCCCCCCCCCCCTTTAGCTGAAAAAAGTTTGTTATTCCTGAAATGTTTGAAGAAGTAATTACTATATCATGGATGTATGTAGAATTTTTCTTCGGGTGGGGTGGGGACGAAAAGAGGAAGTTTTTGAAATCCACCATCTGGAACAAAATTAAAGTTAATGAAAAATTGAAAAAAAATCAAAGCATTTTTTTCTAATGTAAGTTGATACATTTTTATTACATTAAGACATTTTTTCTAATGTAAGTCGCATTTTAAAAGCGTAAATGGTACGCACTCGGCGCGATATCGAGAGTTCTGTTGATTCAATTCCACAGCGGCGGCTGAATAACAATTTTTCGGATGCTGGGTGTTTCTGGAACGTGGAAAGAGCGATGTATATATTTATTTAGTAAGTAGCATTTCAAATAAAAAAATAAAAAAGAATGAAACATTTTCCAGGGGGGGGGGGCTCTAAATGCGCCCATGTGCTAGGTATATAGTAATTACTTCTATATATATAAATATAGTAGTTAAAATTATATATATAGCAAATGGAAAACTTGCCCCCCTCTAAGGTTCCATTTGCCCCCCCGGCCAAAAAGTCCTGAAAGAGACACTGACACGGTGCTATACGGCCCAGACTCAATTAAAGACTTTAGACTTTTAATTGAGTCTGTAATGCCGTTTAAGGGCCAATTAAGGACTTTAACTGAGTCTGTAAGGGCCGTATGGCACAGTGTTATCACAAATGGACAACTAGAGAAGCTCATTAGTTCCATGCCAAGAAGGTGCACTTTGTTAGTAAGAAACCGTGGTTATCCAATTAAATATTAAAGCGTATTTTGCTTGTTGTTCAGTTATTTCAAGTGTCCTGCAAGTGTCAATAATGTACTGTACAGTAATTTTACGTTAAATGTATTGTACACTACTTTCACAAATTCCACTATTTGTTGCTTTTTATGACTGGACGTTGTACGTTTGCTTGTAACTTCACTTCTATTTCTGGTAATAACATTCTGTAAACATATTTGAATTCAGCATAAAACGTCCTTTAAAATGATGTATAATATGTATTCTTGACTTATCCATTACGCTGTATAAGTTGACTTCAAAATCGAAAATTTGACTTTCAGTTTACTGGTGCAGGACTTTTGGCCACGATTGCATTTGTACTTCATTATGCTCTTCAGTGTATATAAAACGGCAAAGTTTGTTTACCAGTTTGACGGCCTCGAAAAACAGAGAAGGAAAGAAAAGACGTGCACAGAAAATATTGTCTTGAGCAGCACGCTCTGTCCCATCTCGACTTTGAAACTGAAGCTCCGTCCCTTTGGACTCACTTCTTGTGTCTCGACCCGCTTTTGCTAAATGCAGTTGAAAAATCAATAAAATATGATCAAACGAGTACAATCAATAGTCTGGGAGAGAATCTCGAAATTCGTTGGGTACGTTAATGCATTGAGGTTCATCTACGGTAAAAATTTGGGGTTGCTTTGTTTTTATGTATACGTATTAGATTTTTTTTTTTTTCACGAGATCTGCACAAATTCTTGAACTGCAGTTTCGGAAAGTCTGTTTTAGCTGCAGGAAAAATAAATCTTCTATTAGCATTAATTGAATAAATATTTATTTTCGAATTCATAAATATTTCCCTTGCTTTATGAATTTGCACTGAAATTCTTGCAATTCTAAAAATTTCCAATTTTTTCAAGTTGTTGTTTTTGGTTATTATTTTCTTGTTTACGTTTAGTAAGCCTTGAGAAAAAAAGTATTTTGTCACATTTGGATTTCCGTTCTCTCTAAAAGTGAAGAAACTATTACAATTCTGAATTCAATTTTTGCAATAAAATTCGTGCGAATGAAATGAAATCTTCGACATGCTCTCTCAGAGAACATGCCTTGTCTATTGCTTCAGCAATGGAAGTAATTTTTTTTTTGTTAGATTAAATTTTGATGGAGATATTTTATGCTGTGGTCCAAAAAAAAAGATTTAATTAATTATTGCTTAATACAAACACAGCAGTAATTTGTAGACTTGTGTTGAAAACCAATTAAACAGGAAATAGTGATGCTGCCGTACCTTTAATTAGGATTGGATACCTTGATAATTTCCCCCAAAAGTGGGCCACAAAGACTCTGCTCGCAGGGCAGTCCGACATTTGTCCTTGTTCATGCGGGCAGTTAATGGGCTGCACATCGTCCAGCGCAAAATCAGCTAGCAAATCATCAAAACATTCATATTTTTCCAGGAAACACTCTTAACGAGGCTTTCCGGTCGCATTTACTACTTCCACATAATGCTACCCAATTTCATTCGTGTTCCGTGTCATTTCCAGTAAAAAACACTAAGAAATTCCATTTAACAACATTATGGGAATAAGTCAACTGTGCAGTTTTATCGTGTGTAAAGTAATTACAACTGAAAAAGGAGCATTTAAGTATATGTTTCCATTTGTAGAGATATGGGAATGCACATATGTTATCAGTACCTATGTACGTTTGCTTAATTTGTTAAGATAACAAAGAAAAATGCGTTTCTTAAGTTGACGTTTTCAATACAAACCTGAAGTACAATGTCCCATTTAGCCATAAAGCTGATGCTGAAAAACTACGAGGTATATCCTATTGGCACTCTAAAATACACTGACGGGGGAAAAAATCCCAACACCAAGAAGGGGTTGTGTTAGATAAACGACAGTTGGTAGGCGGTGAGAGTACATCTGTAAGATGACGTCTACGCAAATTTCGCGCTCGGCGCATACGTGTGGCGCTAGTAGCGCCCCTCGGAACATGCAAAGCAGGTTTGCTGTAAATACGCGCTGTAACGTTCGTGGGCGTTAGTTATCGTTGGGAATCGACGTAGGGTGTTGATGTTAGTCAAGAATGCCTTTAAGAAGACGAAGAAGCCATTATCAACAGCACACGGAGTTTGAACGAGGTCGTGTAATAGGGCTACGAGAAGGTGGATTTTCGTTCCGCAATATTGCAGAACGACTTGGCAGGAATGTAGCCACTGTGCATGATTGTTGACAGCGGTGGTCAAAGGAAAGTACTGCCTCAAGAAG
Organism: Macrothele yani; assembly: GCA_039090855.1. Classification (NCBI taxonomy): domain Eukaryota; kingdom Metazoa; phylum Arthropoda; class Arachnida; order Araneae; family Macrothelidae; genus Macrothele; species Macrothele yani. Next base: position 130,341,739 of record CM076995.1, on the reverse strand, counting down.
ACCGGGTTCCGGCCGGCCACGTGGAGAGGGAAGACCGCCGTGTACCGCGTATGGCCGTGGCGTATCGTACCGCGTCTGCGGCAGCAATTCGAGCTGCAGTTGCCACCACAGTGGCACAACGAACTGTTACAAATCGATTACTTGAAGGACAGCTCCGAGCCAGACGCCTTGTAGCGTGCATTCCACTTACTCCAAACCACTGCCGTTTGCGACGTCAGTGGTGTCAAGCTAGAGCTCATTGGAGGACGGAGTGGAGATCTGTTGTGTTTTCTGATGAAAGCCGGTTCTGCCTGGGTGCCAGTGATGGCCGTGTGTTGGTTAGAAGGAGGCCAGGTGAGCGCCTGCAACCAACCTGTCTGCGGCCGAGACACACTGGACCTACACCTGGAGTTGTGGTCTGGGGAGCAATTTTCTATGACAGCAGGAGCACTCTCGTGGTTATCCCACGCACCCTGACGGCACAGTTGTACGTCGGTCTGGTGATTCAACCTGTTGTGCTGCCATTCATGAACAGTATTCCAGGGGGTGTTTTCCAACAGGATAACGCTCGCCCGCATACCGCTGTTGTAACCCAACATGCTCTACAGAGTGTCGACATGTTGCCGTGGCCTGCTAGATCAACAGATCTTTCACCAATCGAGCACGTATGGGACATCATTGGACGACAGCTCCAGCGTCACCCCCAACCAGCATTAACCGTCCCTGTATTGACCGACCAAGTGCAACAGGCATGGAACTCCATCCCATAAACTGACATCCAGCAACTGTACGACACAACGCATGAAGGTTTGCGTGCTTGCATTCAGCATTCTGGCGGTTACACCGGTTATTAATGTACCAGCATTTCACATTTAAAATGGCTCTTCTCGCGCTTACAATAAGCTGTGATCTTGAAACCTTAATCGATTAAATATGTTACCTATACAAATGTATTGCCGCCATTTCATTCCTCTACAACTATTTTTTCGTGGTGTTGGGATTTTTTTTTTTTCCGTCAGTGTACATTAATCACGTTTCAGTGTTGTTCATAGGATAAATTCACACTAATGTAATTTTATAAATATAGATCCAAAATATGCAAATAACAGTGAAAAATCTAAACTCAAGAACCGCAAATTTTAGCATTCGGTATCGTTGGGATCGATTGCTTGATCGCAATAGCGTTAAACCCAAGTTTAAAAAAAAAATCAAAAATTGAAAAAAAATTTGAGATTTAACATTTCCCAACAGCACTGAAATTTAGAGTTTAAGAAAACATAAAAAACATTACATCTACAGTTTAAATTTTTTTAATCCAGATTTTTTTAGTCAAGTTTGAAACCAGACATAAATGCATATATCTGGTTTCTAAGTCTGTTGTATCTTTGTAAATACTACAAATTTATTTAGTGAAACAAATGCATCACTGCTTCCTCATTTTTAATCAGATTTTTAAAAAATATATTTGGATGAAGGCATGATCTAATAGCATTCAACTTCATATTGTTGCTATTTGGAAAATTAAATTTTACTCAAAGTAGGTTTTTAAATTTTTTTTGGTATCGTGATTCCGTAAAATTTCATTTTTAAATAATGATTTTTGGAATTTGTCGCACAGGTGGCGCATAAGTGCTTGCTTCTCATCATTCATCCGAGATGGACCCCCCTCCCTACCTCCTCCTCCCCCTAGATGAGGCATAGGGCGGCGAGATGGTCTTTGGCTGTACTGGTTCTCTTCACTCCCCGTAGCCAGTAGCCCCGAATTAGATCAGATCAGATCATATGTAGAGGCTTTTAGGAAGGGATACGATACGATATTCGAAGAAATTTTAGGAAGGGATACGATACGATATTCGAAGAAATTTTAGGAAGGGATACGATACGATATTCGAAGAAATTTTAGGAAGGGATACGATACGATATTCGAAGAAATTTTAGGAAGGGAGTGTCTGACCCCAGGTCTAAAAATACCCTTAGAAATAGGAAGCTAGGAGATCTGATTAAGCGAACTCAATGGGAAAGACAAACAGAAAAATTGAGTAAAAGTAGAGGGTGATAAATCTTTCAAACTGTGAACTGTAACACCAGTCCGGGGGTAAGGGGTCAAGGAGAAAGAAGCACCGCACAACAACACAGAGAACCACAACAACACCCGGCCGCCGACGCACCAGGGAGTGACTGAAACTCAACGAGACCAAATTCATATGCCCGAGCAGAATCCATTTTCACCATCTCGATGCCAGTCTGAAAAAGAAGTGGGTGGTGGTCTGTCTAACACCCACGATTGTTCACATACTTACTCCCTCTGCCAAGAGGGGCAAACGATCTCCGCCTTAGTTCTGGGATACCTAAAGAATTCGCTGGAATTGTAATCAACCGCGCCTCTAACAAGTCCATTAGGGTGGGTTTCAGCTTTCTTGAAAACTTCTTGGCGAGTCTGGTGGAAAACTCATGTACCCTCTCAATTCCAAGTCTGTTCCTCAGGTTCCGAAGTGGGGACCAAGGGGGAGCCCCAACGATCCTTTGAAGTTCTCGGCTCTTCACCCTCTCGATTCTCTCTCGCTGATTCCTACTAATACCAATCCAGATGGAGGAGGCGTAGGTAAGCACCAGCCTGACGACCGTCTAGTACAGCATTACTTTGTGCCGTGTTGTGAGGGAACTTCTCCGGTGGAATAGTGGAGATAGCTGCGCAAGGTATTGTCTAGCTTTATTCGTGTGGTAGCTTTTTAGGAAAGGAGTGTCTGACCCCAGGTTTTAAACAACCCTTAGAAACAGAAAGCTAGGAGATTTGGGCTATAGTGCCTGATAGGAAAGTGACACGGAAGCGAGGTAGAAAAGGGTAGGAAGACGCCCTTATTTATTCCCGGGTGCCCAGTACCTGGGGTCCGACGGCTTAATATGCCCATCCGACGCACGGCGGATATTTAGTGTTTCGAGCGTTCGTGCCTTCCTGGGATCGAACCTGAGGTTTCTTCGTGGCAGTCAAAAACGTTGACTACTGCGCCCAGTTGCCTCGAATTACGGAAGGCAAAGGGCTTTTAGCCATAGAGCGTCTTAGGGTGGTTGTTAATCCTCCCCCTTACACACACACACACACACACACACACACACACTGTGACGTGCCTGCACCGCAGGACGCATATGAGATAAAGGCAGAGAGCAGTGACAGCACATGTCCGCGAAGCTCAGTTGGGAGAGCAACTTACTCCGGAGTGAGGAAACCCGGGTTCGATGCCCGGTGCGGACAAACTTGTACGAGTTCATACAAGTTCTGCTTTTTCTATTTTCGCATTTGCACAACAAAAGTGTTCCAAGAAAGTTACTTAGCTATCATATATTGTATGATCTAACCCACAAAGGAAAAACAAAAAGGTTTATGTAAGATTCACTAGATTCGCTAGCCCCAGGTCTTAAAAAATAATTGTAAATATGTATGTATATGCTCAGTCCTACGTGGAATTCCTTTGTTCGCGCCATTTTGTGGCAGAGCGGACGAAATCAGCATGTCAGACACACGCGTTAGCCTCATTACAGTCAGCTTAGTACATAAGTATTTCAAGTGTATTGCACCTGTCTTGTGTGGCAATGGGATTATTTCAAGGGTGCGTTGATGAGAGGAATGCCGGCTTAAGCGTGTTTTCAGGTAAGCCCACGTAGCTGAAGATTAACTCCGAAACCCGATTATTAAGTGGGAGTGGAGATTTTCTGAAGTGTTTAAGAGAGAAGGGTCACTTTTGGAAGTGGAAGAGGGAAAGGTAGGACCTTGTATTTTTAGAGAGAGAGAGGTCGGTTCGTGACTTTTGACGTCGGGGACAAGCGGCGTTGGTGTACCAAAAACAGAAGTTCGGGTCTAGGGTCCATATAGCAACGAACGGAGACCAAATCAATCAAGCATCCATTAACCTGTCCTTCGATAACTCCCAAGGCACATAGTTTTTAGTGAAATAAACTGTTTGGCTTTGTTATTATTAAAAAATGGCCTGAATTCTATATTTTTTCCAAGTAGTGATTCTATGGAACAAACCAACAAAATTATCTGATGGCTCTCTCTGAATCTTGGCTATGTTTAGTAAGAGTTAGAAAGGAGTGAGGGTCGTTACATTTTCCTTGTATTTACAGTCCATGTGAACAGAACGAGTCGTCCATTTTTCTCAGTTCATTAATCTCTACTTACAGTTTATTTTAGCAGAAAGAATTATTCATCATTACCAATTTCTTATAACACAATTCTCAAAAGTAGATTCTTACTTTGTACCTACTCGAACAGTTCATATTTGTAGAACGCGTTGTTCATCATTCCCGGGTGCTTATATTTTATAATTCTTCTGTCATTTGGTGACAGACGCAGTTACTATCCATTAGAAAGGTAAGTCTTCACTTTTATGTAATCCAATTTCGACACCGACAAAAGTTATGCATAGGGAACGGATTTGTAGGTAATAAATGTTTTCACATAAAAGCACACATTTTCAAAAATGTTCTATATAAATACATATTTTCCAAAATTCCTTAATGAATACATAAATTTGCATGTTTCCTCTATTTTTTATTTGTTAGTGAAAACTCATCATTATCATCAACAACCATGGGAAAATTCCCATAGGTGTCTGGTACCATGGGGCATCACATTACAATCGTCTTTTATTGTTTTACAACCCGCACATCGACAATCATCTGGTAAACCGAGGCAGTCTAGAGAAGGAGGTTCAAGGACAAAGTGCATCCGGGGCCGACTTGAGAGGGAACCATCCACGCATTCGCGTCCCCAAACACGGAGAGTCTGCGGAAAACCCCGGAAAAACTGCAGACTTGATGTCTGGCAGGACCGGTGTCCGAACACCCGTTAGAAACGTCCGCCTCCCGATCAGAGCACAGCGACTTAACCAGCTGCGCTATGGCTGCGGCGATGTTAATTAACCGGAAGTAAAAATTCAGAAAAAAAAAAAAAAAAAACTAGCATTGCAATGAGCCCGTGGAATTTATACCCCTCTTATCCTCCACTTGGACCCGTTCCATTAGCACCAAGGCGTTGGCGAATGACGTCATCTCTTCCCTCTCGGAGAAGCGAAACCGGAAGTTTTCCCGTATCCACGAAGGAGCTATCTCTTTAAAAAAAGAATCCTGATATCTCATTACCACCTGCACTTATAGTCACACGATGAGGTACTACCTGGCTGAATGCCGTGGTATACTAAGCAGATCATTTTTAAGGTTCTAGATCTGTTGCCAATGAAATGGGCAACAAACAATGCTTCATTCGTTTGAAATTTTTCAGCATTTAATAAATGATACTAGTTTTAAAAGAGACTTGGCATACATACACCAATGAGTCATTACATTATGACCGCCTACCTAATAAGCTGCAGGACCACCTTTAGCCAGCAAAACAGCTACCACTCGGCGAGGAATCGATTCGATGAGATGGCGACCGATATCCTGGGGTATCTGGTACTATAACGTAACGGCGTGACCTCCAGTTCCCGTACATTTCGTGGTGGTGGTGATTTAGCGCGAACCCGCTTTTCCAAGTCAAACCACTAATGTTCGATTGGGTTCATGTCAGGTGAATTTGGAAGACAGTGCGTTAACAGAAAGTCACCAAGCATGTTACTCGAACCACTCCTTGACGATTCTGGTAGTGTGGCATGGCGCATTATCCTATTGGTAATGGCCATCATCAGCAGGGAACACAATTGCCATGAATGGGTGAACTTGGTTCGCAACGAAGTTCAGATACCTGACAGCTGTCAGGGACTGTGCTATTGGGATAATGGGGTCTAAAGTATCACAAGAAAACATCGCTTACAGCATAACACCGCCACCTCCGTCCTGTTTCCGTCCAACAATGCATCCAAGTGCTATAACCTCCGTTGGTAATCGGCGTATCCCAGCTCGGCCGTCTACAAGATGCACCAGGAATCTTGATTCGGCAGAACAGGCCACTTTCTTCCAACCATCCACGGTTGAATCTCGATGATCTTGGGCCATTTCATGCGTTGTTGGCTACCGGCTGATTTGGTTTGGTGGACGTTTTTTCGGAGGAGACGAGCTTGTGCGTTTCGTGAGCGGATCGAAACAGTGGGCCCATATTTTATCGGCAGTTGTTACTGTGTTTAGAAAGTTTGGATCCTTTGCAATCATTTGTTTCCACTCATGACACACCTGAACTCTGGTTAACAATTGTCCTCTCGTCAGGTGATGAGGTACCCATCTGAAACACACACGATGCAGTAATAATTTGTCGCGTAGAATGCGGAATGCTGACATTTTTGAAATATTAGTAGACGCCGCTATGTCTTCACACGTCATTCGTAGGTTTTCTTGCAGGATTTCCCGAACAGTGTTAACAATACGCTCCGTAACAACACAGGTCGACCAGGCATAGGAGCGAGTTCTTCCGACAAACGCTCTTATTTTGAGATCGTGGTGCCATCTAAAAAACGTTGACTCCTCCAAACATCTATTTTTTGCAAGCTTTTTTCATTCAATCAACTATTTCTGGAGCCGTTTTACCCAAACGATAGCAAAATATTTATTGCCCGACGCATTTCACTTCTTAACTTCGGAATCACTCTCCTCCATAGCTGCATGGCGAAATGCAGACGTACATTAAACAACTGCGCAATAACAAACCAGAATCGTCTGCCACGGCTAATAACTGTTGCCATAGATACTTCCTTAATTCAGTTAGTAGTATTCTGCGTGGTTATTTTCCCCCTTCGCAGTGTTGCGAACTCAAAAAAAAAAGACTCCCAAATTTTATAGAACGGCCTTTGTATTTCTTTATTTTTTTAGTTCCAAAAAATATCTTTCTGTTTTAGCAAATATTTTTGAAATACCAGCACATAAAAAATAAATATTTTTCTGTTTTTTAGTCCCCAAAATTCCGCTCCCTAGTTATGAACTCCTGTCCGAAAAAGCACTTTTACTCTACGCGTACTTCCAGAATAAAATGAAGCTGAAAGAATAATCAAATTGAAGAGTACTGAGAAGGAAATTATTCTTTATTCATTCCAGCAGTGTCATTTGATTCAAATAAATGAAGTTGCAGAGTTGGGTGATGAAAACCTAAACGTCTTCTGTAACGAAGTTGCCTTTTCCTTTCCATTTTAAAATTACTCTCGAGATGTGATGCATTAGATTTCTCACAACACCATTACGCAATGCATCTTGATGAGTTAATGTACTTTGCATGATTACCCCGAGGAATTCTGCTACTTTAATGATCCCCAAAAATCCAGTCATGCGAATCAGTGAGGTAGTAGAAACGCAATTTCATTTCACTAAATCTTTTCTTTTTAACTTTAGTTTCCTTCTAGATTATCTATTTCTTTTTTTTATGTACAAAGTACCATGTTTAATTATATATATATAAAGAATAGAATCTAATAATAAACCCGCGTACAAAGTTCGAAGAACTCCGTCCAGAGAATGATTTCCTACCACCCCTGTCTGTGGTCACGTGGTCTGAGACACTAGCTTCTGATCATTCATCCGAGATCATCCCGGATGAAACATGGGTTGGGCGCTTGTCTAATGGCACTGTCTCTGTCCCTTATATTACCAATGGCCCTAAATTAGGGATGGACAACTGTTTATAGCCTTGAGAATTACTCTCAATTCGTTATCCCTCCCCTCCCGTCACCTTTCAAAAAATAGTTTCCCAATCTCGTTATGTTCGCCTATTCTCTTCTCACCCCGCGGAAAGATATGCCCAAACCGACTGATCATTTCACTATCACCATATTTATGTTAAGTCTGATTTTATAGAAGAGGCAACTAGAGCTGCTCAGTCCATTGCATGTGCAAGCAGAAAAGTATGGAAATATTTCTTACAGAAAAAAGGAAACTTTCTTCGTTGATATGATGCAATAATTGAGAAAAAGTTAGATATTAATTAGGTTTAAAATTATGTTTTTATTTTTTCTACGGGAAAAATTGCACCATTTTCTTTATTTTTTCGATGAAAAATCACCATACGGCGGTCAACCAAAAACGCTCTTTTATTATTTTTCCGTTTTACTTTTCTTTTCATAGCAGAAAGCTACATGTAAGGCAAATGGGCATGGAAACACGACAAATTTTAGAAAAGTAGAGTTGTATCAGAAGTGTTTGTTCACACCGGATCTAAATACACTTTGATATTGTGATGTAATGAGAAAGCTTTTCGTAGTGAGCCGTTTTGAAGTAGCAGGTATGAATAAGTTGGGAAAGCTCCCCCAAGGTCGGGAAACACTTAGCAGGATCAAATATTGGCGTTGGGTGACTAGTAGTACGACGATAGAGTACCCAAATAAAGAAAAGTGGTGAACTAGCACTGCTTAGAACAACTCGGAGAGAAGCAGTTCTAAGCCTGTTTGGTGTATAGATATTTTTGATGTGTAAAATTTTTACTCTTACGCTCTCGTACACTCAGTAGTTTCCAGCCTGCATAACACCATAACTTTAAAAACTAATAAATTTGCGATAGCTCACATTAATATAGACGTGATTTCTCTTTGATTACTTTTCAAGTAATAAGTAAAGATATTCGCCAAGTGTATTAAATGCCGCATTTTTGATAAGAGAGGCATAAACACGCGTTTGAGGTTCAAATACTTCTTGATATTTGATAGTTTTAAAATACTACCACCTTCGTTTTATTCTGTACGTTTGAAATCCGCTTTTTTGCCACCCCGGTGGCGCAGTGGTCTAAGGCGTTGGCCTCTGATCATTCGTCCATAAGGGGTCCGGGTTCGAATCCCGGTCAGGCATGGATGTTGTGTTTGTCTTACGGCACTGGCTCTCTCCCTTACCTAGAACCAGTGACCCTAAATTAGGGACGGGCGACTGCTTATAGCCCGTTGAGTTGCTCACGGTGGTCGTTAAACCTCCAAACAAAAAAACAAACAAAAAAATCCGCTTTGCGATTTAAAGCATCAACTGCAGAAAATCTTGATTCATAGAAGGAAGGTAATGCAGATTAAATCGGTATATTTGTAGTTTCTTGTTTTAAATCTCTGCACTAAGTTTGCACAGAAATCCGAAGACGGAGAAATTGTCAGAAATTTGATTTTACTTGAGGTATTAGTGGAGGTATTCAAAGAATTGGGTCTAGAATAATGGCGTAAAAATTGATCCTTTCTACACAGCATAAAGGAGTTTTATAGTTGATTTAGGACGCATCATTCCAAGTGCGAGAAGAATAGACAGGAGATTTAATGTAAAAGCTACAAAGATAAATGGAACAGTTGGTTTAATGTAAAAAGCTTACAAAGATAAATGTTTGGGTGAGTCAACGATTTTTAGATGGCACCATGATTTCAAGAACTGGTATTTCTCGGCAGAACTCGCTCCTAGACCTGGTAGACCTGAAAGTGTTGTTACAGAACGTATTGTTAACACTATTTGTACAATCCCGCGAAAAGATCCACGAATAACGTGTGAAGACATAGCGGCATCAACTGATAGTTCAAAAATATCAACATTCCGCATTCTACGGGACAAATTACTGCTACATCGTGTGTGTTCGAGATGGGTACCTCATCACCTGACGATAGAACAATTGTTAGCCAGAGTTCAGGTGTGTCATGAGTGGAAACAAATGATTGCAAAGAATCCAAATCTTCTAAACACAGTAATAACTACCAATGAAACATGGGTCCACCATTTCGACCCCATCATGAAGCATGCAACGAGTGTCTGGAAACACACAGGCTCGCCTCCTCTTCCAAAAAAAAAAAAAAGCTCACCAGAGCAAATCAGCCGGAAAGGTGATTATGATGATTTTCTTTTATCATAATAAAGGTGTGGTCTACCAGTACGCCGTTCCTCCACAAATGACTGTCAATGCTGAGTATTGCATTTCAGTTTTGAAGCGTTTGCGACGACACATATCGATTAAGCGACCGGAACTGGTGGGCAAGTGAACCCTACACCATGATAACGCCCTCCCACATGTGGCTGCTTGTGTTCAACAGTTTCTTACGAAATGCAGTATTGAAATCATGCCACAGCCTGCCTACAGTCCTGACCTTGCTCCGTGCGATTTCTGGTTGTTTCCAACAATGAAGGAGAAATTCCATGGTGCAACATTCAACACAGATGCTGACGTTATTCAAGCTGTACAGGGGTCGCTAAAGCAGCTTCTACAAAATGCCTTCGCCGCATGCTTTGAAAATGGACTGAACGATGGGACCGTTGCAAATCATCCGAGGGAAGGTATTTTGCCGCCTCGGTGGTGCAGTGGTCTAAGCGATGGCCTCGGATCATTCGTCCGAAAGAGGTCCGGGTTCAAATGCCGGTGAAGCATGGATGTTGTGTTTGTCTTACGGCACTGGCTCTCTCCCTTCCCTGGAACCAGTGACCCTAAATCAGGGACGGACGACTGCTTATAGCCCATTGAGTTGCTCACGGTGGTCGTTAAACCTCCAATCAAAAAAGAAGAAGATAAAAAAGAAGAAAGAATAACATATATTTTGTTGTACCTATATTTCTTCATTTTGTGTGATTCTACTATCAGTTTTTGCAAAACAGCCGTTGTACATAAGAATTTCCCTACTCAAGGGATGTCCTGAGGCAAACCACATCCCTTTGCAATACTTAAATGTATTTTCACTTTACATACTTAACATTGCATCTTATAGAATAATAGTGTTCTAATGGCTTTTGATTGATTACGATGAGGTTATTTCAATTTCAACTTAAAGCTGAGGTTATCTCTTTTCAACTTAAACTGGTACTTAATTTTACTTTGCTAACCGGGATTGTTACGGAGTGTTTGTATCGTATCGTAACAGCTGGTTTCTTAGTTAAACATGAATAACACAATCAAAATAATAGTGAGATAATGCTTATAAAATCAGTTGTGAGACCGTACTTTAAAATCCAAATCCACTCTCTATATACTGTACTAGGTTCCCAACCGGTGAGGCGTGCCTCCCATGGGAGGCGCGTGGCACCTGCAGGGGAGGCCAGAGCCGAGGCGCCCAATTATTCACTGTACGTGGATGAAAACTGACACCCTTACAAACACAGTGTGATAGTCCTCCACACGCACATGGTGTTTTTCCGTCACTTTCTCATTTGTTTTCTGCCATCGCGCAAATAACGTTCGTTGTGACTGTCGCCATATATTCTACTTAATCTAGAGCTAAACTGATCTACTTGACATTGAGAATGGACCGCTATTTGAAGAGATGTGACGTACCTGCCAGAAGGACGCACACGACATAAAGGCAGATAGCAATTAGAATCAATGTCTGCGTAGCTCAGTTGGTAGAGCGGCTTGTTCCGGAATAAGCGTACTCGGGTTCGAATCCCGGCGTAGACTAAATATGACGGAGAAATTTACTTCGTTATAATGGCGCCCGAACTATCCGGATGACCCGACCGTTCAAAATCTCGCATTGGTGTGATGTTATTTCCACACCGCGAGATAGGAAAAATGTGAGCAGCACTTCGAAAGAAAAAAAAACGAAAAATAAGGGGAGATGATGTAACGTACCAGGAGATGTGACGTACCTGCCAGAAGGACGCACACGACATAAAGGCAGATAGCAATTAGAATCAATGTCTGCGTAGCTCAGTTGGTAGAGCGACTTGTTCCGGAATAAGCGTACTCAGGTTCGAACCCCGGCGCGGATAAAAATGACGGAGAAATTTACTTCGTTATAGACCGCTATTTGAAGAGAACTATGAGTAGTGCAGAATCTTAAGACCAAAGTGAACCTAGTAATAATAGCAGGATTAGCAATGACGGCGCAAATACAGCTCCTGATAAAGGAAAGAAAAAGTACAGGCATTATATGACGCAAGGTATGTCAAGTTCGGATTTTCTTGTTTTAGTTGCAAATCCGGCATTCAACAGCCGCAATGTGTCATTTGTTTTTAAGTTCTCGCCAATGACAGCCTTAGACCTGCGAAATTCTTTAATGTGGAGAACGACCTGTGTGTGGGCCCGACCCGACACAGTTAGAACCAAACATCGATCGTTTGTGCAATTCAAAACAAGCCCAAGTTTAACATTGAGGTGTACAGTTTGTGAAAGTATGGAAAACAGTTTTTTAATTTAGATTATTATAACTTTATTCAGGAGGAATAAACTCCTGGTTGTACACTATGTACAGATATTACGCACTTTATTTGTGCAAAGTGCTGTAGGTAGGTATATTTGTATTTTTAGTAGTGCAGTTTGCATTTTTGCTTGATATTTTCAATCAAGCGCTACCGGTATCGTTGAATTTGTAATAAAACAAAATAAATACTGATTATAGAGCAATGAACACCTGTGCGTATGCTGAGTGGGAGACATTGCTAGCTAGCCCCGATGGGGTATACTGCAGAAAAGGTTGGGAACCGCTGCTCTATATCATTCTTTCATCCAGCACGTCAATAGAGTTTCAACAAACACGTCATTCTCAACAACAAGATACGTTTGATTCTATTCACGTGGTATGCAACACCACGTATACATATCTCTATTCACATGGTATTCAACACTACTCACTCAGAGCATAACTTTCCTATCGTACTCAGCATATATTTTTTGCATAACATTGCTCAGTAGAATATAGCTCTCACAATATCTCTCTCAACTCTCAACACACATCGCACTGCTCATGCAATCTACATGGCTACACGGACTCTGCACACTCCATTTTTTTTTTTTTTTTTTGCGTTGACTGCACTTTGACCCAGGGTCAGGCTGCCAACTTTTACAAACTCGCCGGGAAAAATTCTGTCGCGTTCAGTCAGAAAATATTTAACTAGGAGAAACTTAGTTTACATGAGAGCACAGAAACTCAAAAGGAAGGTTAAATTAAAGTATACATCACAATATCTACTTTAAAATTTTTAACTAATTTATATACAAAACATGTGAAAACTATCACTACTGATGTTTGCATAGGCGTAACCACTGGGGTATTGGGGGGTCAGGACCCCTCCAAATTTTCAGACTCGGGGATCCCTAATGTAAAGGACCCCTCTCCCCCAAATTTTTCGGGAATATAATGATATAATTTTTTGTGATGTGAACCGACTAAATTTAATAATATAAGATTGAGATTTTTCGTAGAATGCAAACACGTGTAAAATGTGCACTTAAAACAGCGATGTTAATTCCTCATAAGCAAAGTCAGCTCTACAACTTTGTAATTTACATTTCTGCCCTATCTATCATATGTTTACAGTTGTGTTAGCTAAGTTCCACAATTCGCCAAAAAAGGCGCCCATGTCGTGCTCGTGAGAGCGCGCCTCAGCAACTGCTTTGCTCCTGCGCGCGTGTGTCTGTATGTCTGATCGGATCTCCCCCTCCCCCAAATTTTGAAACATGGTTATGCCACTGGGTGTTTGGGATAGAGAGCAACTATATAACTCAGAAGCTGGGCGCCCGATGAATCCATCTCTGTTTAGAAGAAAGAAAGATAGGAGGATTTGAAATTAAAAAGAAAAAAATCCCATCACTGAATGTATTTCCATAACAAAATTGAGATTTTCAAATAGATTAGCAATTTCCGCAAAATTATAGTACCTGACGATTTAAGTGGTCACAATGATATGGATTATGTCATTATGCATATTTGCGTAATCAGTTCCCATTTAAAAGGAATAATAAACAAATTATTTAAAAAGGATTCTTTAGTTCTGAGCACTGCTTGTAAAAAATATGGAAATAAGTAACCGAAAAGTAAAATAGTTACAGAATAAAATAATAACGATAATAAATATTTAAGGAACAGGAGTTAGAGCATTGAATATTCGGTTGCTACAAAAATGTCTTTTAGCAAAAAAAAAAGAACAAAAAAAAAAAAACACCCAAATTTGTAGTGTTTCACAATATTGTAGAATCACTTAGAGATACTTCAAAAATTGCGAGGCAATGACAACATTGTGGATAACTTGGATCTTCCTGAAACAGAAAGAATCCATTCAGTCCGTCTTCTGCGAAAATTGCGAGACAATGACAACATTGTGGATAACTTGGATTTTCCTGAAACAAAAAGAATCCATCCAATCCCTCTTCTGCGAACATTGCGAGACAATGACAATATTGTGGATAACTTGGATCTTCCTGAAACAGAAAGAATCCATCCAGTCCGTCTTATGCGAACATTGCGAGACAATGACAACATTGTGGATAACTTGAATCTTCCTGAAACAGAAAGAATCCATCCAGTCCGTCTTCTGCGAACATAGAGTGCTTGAAAAACGCAAACAAATGTTTACGTCACTTAGCTGGAATATTGTATTTACGGTAAAGCAGAAAAATGTACGAAAATCTAGGATATGTCCTATACGACAGACACACACACAAAAGGGAGTTTCTGTAATCTGACTAAAAAAAACAACAAAAAACAAACTGAGGTATCGTGTCAAATTTAGACTTAAGCTCGACGGGAAAATTTGGCTTCAGTAAAAAGAACAAAAAAACATGAGGAAATATATCGTCAGATTTCTGTTTACCTAAAGCAGAAAAAAATGATAAGAGACATGCTGAAAGCTGGTTGGGTAACATTTTACTTTACGTCGCGAATTCAATACGTAGAAAGCAAAAAGAAATGCTAAGCTTTAATTCTAGTATTATTAGCGTAGCGATAAAAAGAAAAATTTTATACATATCAATAAGCTGTTCTCTGAGATTCAGAGGTTAGCACCTCAAAGAAAGACATGTGCCAAGTACACTTTTAACTGATCGAACTAGAATTTACTTACTGTTAGTGTATCAAATGTCTCCATTTACAGCGATCTCGACACACAGCTCGAGCTACATTAACACCCATCACACGCAGCACACAAGACCTTTTGTACTTCAAACTCATAATCTTTTTCTCAAGCAGACATTCCTGAATCTGGTCTTCCCATAATTTTCTTGGATTTTCTATGTCTTTCTTTCCTGCCACTTGGGCTGAAAAATCCTCTTGGTCAGCACCTCATCAATCATTCTTTCAAGATGGCCAAACCACCTAAGAATATTAGTTTCTGCCTTACTAACAACATTTTGCCTCACATGTTCCGAGCGTGTCTTACCCCCCCCTCCGCAAGTGACACATCTCCCCAGCACTGTCTTTTCTGCAGTACCCAGGTTTCACTGCCGTACATCAAAGTAGGAACAATTACTCTTTCATGCACAGCCATTCGGAACTTCCTTGAGACCCATCATTCCTATGTAATCCTCCTAAAGCAGCTATGACTTTCAATGAAGAATTCACTCGCCTACTAATTTCGTCATCTAATTTGTTCTCTCTCTCAGACATCCTAAATATACAAACTCATTCATCTGGGCAATCTCTGTGCCATTAAGACTTATCTTGCATCCAATACGAACAGTTCCTCTCTCAAAAAAACCATAATTTGGTTTTTCCTTTATTTATACTCAGTTTGAATGAAATTCAAACTGAGTACATCCGGGACAACATACTCTGCAACCAGTTACTCTTTCATGCACAGCCATTCGGAACTTCCTTGAGACCCATCATTCCTATGTAATCCTCCTAAAGCAGCTATGACTTTCAATGAAGAATTCACTCGCCTACTAATTTCGTCATCTAATTTGTTCTCTCTCTCAGACATCCTAAATATACAAACTCATTCATCTGGGCAATCTCTGTGCCATTAAGACTTATCTTGCATCCAATACGAACAGTTCCTCGCTCAAAAAAACCATAATTTGGTTTTTCCTTTATTTATACTCAGTTTGAATGAAATTCAAACTGAGTACATCCGGGACAATATACTCTGCAACCAGTGTTTCTTTCAGGACTTTTTGGCCGGGGGTGGGGTGGCAAATGGACCCTTAGAGGGGGCAAGTTTTCCATTTGCTATATATATATATAATTTTAACTACTATATTTATATCATCATCATCATCATCATTGTCAACCATTATCAATCCACTGCTGGACGAAGGTCTCCCCAAGTTTCCTCCACAACGGTCTGTCTTGTGCCAGTCTCCTCCATGCCACCCCTGCATACTTTCGAATTTCATCCACCCATCTCCCATGTGGTCTTCTTCTGGGTCTTTTCCTGTCCCTTGGAATCCAATCCAAAATTTCGGCTGTCCATCGATGATCTGTCCTTCTGGCAGTATGTCCAGCCCATTGCCATTTCAGGGATTTAACTCTGATCATGATGTCTTCCACTCTCGTCATTTTTCGGATCCACGAGTTCCTCTTCTTATCTCTCCTGGTTACACCAAGTATGCACCTCTCCATGCTTCTTTGAGTTGTCTGCAGCCTTTGTATGTCTCTTTTAGTTAAGGTCCACGTCTCTGCACCATACGTAAGCACTGGAAGGATGCATTGATCAAACACTTTTCTTTTAAGACATAATGGCATATTACTCTTGAAAATTATGCTGTTTCTTCCAAAAGCTCTCCAGGCAAGTTTTGTACGCCGATTAATTTCTTCATCAATGTGACCCTCACTTGATATCTGCTGTCCAAGATAAACGTATGTGTCTGTTATCTCCAGCTTTTCTCCATCAATCGATAAATCTTCATTTCTTGCAAAAGTATTGAACATCACTTTTGTCTTCTGAAAGTTAATTTTTAATCCCACTTCTTTACTCTTGTCAGCAAGTTCCTGGATCATACTCTGCAGCTCTGATGGGCTAGTTGCAAAAATGACTACGTCATCAGCAAAACGAAGGTGGGTTAGATAATCTCCATTAATCTTTATCCCCTTGTTTTCCCAGATCAGTGACTGAAAAACACCCTCCAATGTGGCATTAAAGAGCTTCGGAGATATGGTGTCACCTTGTCTCACTCCCTTTCCAATTTTTATGTGTGTTGTATTTTCAAACAGCCTAATCTTTGCACTTGCATTTTCATAGATGTTATTAATAATATTAATGTATGCATCTTCAATACCGCAGTTTTTCAGAGCCATTGTAACTGCTGATGGTTTCACCGAATCAAAGGCTTTTTCATAATCGATAAAAGCCATGCACAATGGAAGTTCATATTCCCTCGCTCTTTCAATTAGTTCTCTCAGCACATGGATATGATCTATTGTGCTGTAGCCACTCCTGAATCCAGCTTGTTCTCTCGGTTGAACCATGTCCAGTGTTACCTTCAAGCGGTGTGAAAGAACTTTAGTGAAGATTTTATAAACTACTGATAGGAGGCTGATAGGTCTGTAGTTTCCGAGATCCTCAATGTCACCTTTCTTATGTAGCAGGATCATTGTAGCGGTGTTCCAATCCTCAGGAATCTTTCCTTCATTAAGACATCGAGTGAAAATTTGGGCGAGTACTGTTTCGATTTCTCCACTTGCTTCTTGTATGATGTCTACAGTAATTCCATCTTCTCCTGGAGCTTTTCCCCGCTTCATGTTCTTGATTGCATGTGCAACTTCTGCTGGAAGGACTGGAGGAACTCTGGTATTGGTATCTTTCATGATGTCTGGAGTGCATGTATCATCCCTTTCATATAATTTGGAGTAGAAATCTTTCACTCTTGTCAAAATTTCGCCTCTATTTCTTGTTACAGAACCATCTTCTTTTTTCAGTGCCATAATCTGTTTTCTTCCCTTACTGAGATGTCCCTTTGCTATCTTTAGGCTTTGGTTGTTTTCAATTGCTTTCCTCACTAGTTCACAGTTGAATTTTCTTACGTCTTCAATGATACTTTTTCGTACTGTCTTGCATAGCTCTATATATTCCACTTTGGAAGTCACATCTTCTTTAGTTGTCCTCATCTCTCTTCTTTTTGCATCAACATTTTCGTTTTTCCTGATAATTTATTTACATGCAACTTGTTCTTAGACCCAGCTAATTTTGTTGCTGTTTCCATAAGAGCTTTGGTTACTTTTCTGTTAACTTCAGAGATGTCCACTTCTTCCGATGTTAGGCCTTCTAAAGCAGAGAACCTGTTCTTCAGTTCCAACTTGAAGGTATTATGGTGTTTTTTAAGGTTGGTTATGTCAATAGATTTTGTTTGTCTTATGAGCTTGCCACGTTCAAGTTTAGTGTTGAGGTGCATCTTACATCTCACCAATCTATGGTCACTACCTGTGTTGAACTTGTTTAGCACACTGCAGTCTTCTATGACGAATTTTTTGTTACACATAATAAAATCAATTTCACTTGTCGTCCCATTTGGATGTCTCCATGTCCATTTCCTGTGTGGCTTTTTCTTGAAGAAGGAGTTCAAGATGAAAAACCCTTCTGCCTCTGCAAACTCAACGAGAGTATTTCCACGCTGGTTTCTGTTGCCGTGACCGAATTTACCTACTGAAGTTTCATTCTGTTGCCGTTGCCCTATTTTTGCATTGAAATCTCCCATAATTATTTTCAAGTGCTGCTTACCTTTATTATTTAGATGACAAATTTCCTCATAAAATTCTTCAATTTCTTCTTCAGGATGACTTGTGGTGGGTGCATAAGTTTGAATAATCTGAGCCTGGTATCTTCTCGATAGTTGGATAACGAGTCGTGCAGCTCTGTCAGAGGAACTTTCAACTTCTACCACTTTATCCTTCAGTTTCTTGTTTATTATAAATCCAACACCACTAGTTCTGCCAGTATCTGTCCCACGATAGTAGAAGAGATGTCCACTTTTCAGTTCGATGAGATCTTCTCCTTTTCTCCTTACCTCACTTAGCCCCACGATGTCCCACTTGATCCTTTGTAGTTCCTCTTCCAATTCAAGAAGCCTTGAATCAGAAGATAGGGAGCGTCCATTGTACGTTGCCAAGGTCAGCATCAGATGGCAGCCTAGTCCGGTCCTCCGGGGATTCTTAGCACCCTCTGCCTTCATGTCGCACTGGCCGCTGCCTTGGCCAGGTACATTCCAGCTGCCGGAGACTGAGGGCCAAGATTTAAGTTGTGGAGTCATTTTGGAGGGGTTTGGCCATAACTCACCACGCTGGCCAAGAGGGTTGGTGAGGGATATTTATATATATAGAAGTAATTACTATATATCCAGCACAGGGGCGCATTTAGAGGAGCCCCTCCTCCCCCGGAAAATGTTTCATTTTTTTTTCTTTTTTGGTTAAAATGCGACTTACATTTGAAAAAAATGCCTTAATTTTATAAAAATGTATCAACTTACATTAGAAAAAAATGCTTCAATTTTCCATTAACTTTAATTTTGTTCCAGATGATGGATTTCAAAAACTTCCTTTTTTCGCCCCCCCCCCCCCAAAGAAAAAATTCTATATACAATATACATCCCTGATATACTTCCTTAAACATTTCAGGAATAACAAACATTTTTCAGCTAATGGAAGAGGGGGGGGGTCCGCAGGCTTTAAATTTTTATCTATTAAAATGCATTCAACGTCAAGAGATCCTGAATCACGATTCCCAGACAGTTAGGTATGATTAGTCTACTTATTATATTTTGAAGAATATCATGCGTCGTAATACACTTTTTAATAAAATAAACTATAAAAAGAGTGGAAGACATCATGATCAGAGTTAAATCCCTGAAATGGCAATGGGCTGGGCATACTGCCAGAAGGACAGACCATCGATGGACAGCCGAAATTTTAGATTGGGTGGGACCGGAAAAGACCCAGAAAAAGACCACATGGGAGATGAGTAGATGAAATTCGAAAGTATGCGGGAGTGACATGGAGGAGACTGGCACAAGACAGACCGTTGTGGAGGAAACTTGGGGAGACCTTCGTCCAGCAGTGGATTGATAATGGTTGATAATGATGATGATGAACTAGTACCATTTGAACAAATATTTAAAAATATATAATTAGAGAAATATTTGTAGCATAAAAAGAAATGAAACTTCCTTTTTCATCATAGCCTGAATTTATTAAAATTTGGTTCGGTAACCTAAAATGTCTCCGGGGGGGGGGGGGAGAGAATTGTCGTTTCCGGGAGGGCTTCGTTCGCCCCCCTGGATGTATGCCTGAAAGAAACACTGTCTGCAACTCACATTTGCCCTCTGTCAACAGGACTGCGTCATCAGCATAGAGAAATCTTCACACACACATATTACCAAGAGATAAACCAGTATTAACA
This sequence comes from Macrothele yani, assembly GCA_039090855.1. NCBI lineage: Eukaryota > Metazoa > Arthropoda > Arachnida > Araneae > Macrothelidae > Macrothele > Macrothele yani. The sequence goes on along the minus strand of CM076995.1, from coordinate 130,321,795 downwards.
AAATGCAGTTAAAAATATCATAAATAATAATATAAATTAATGTAAAGGAAAGGAAACGCATTTATTATTCAGGGAAAAAATTAAGAAACAAAACTCTTGTAAAAGTTGCTTCTAAAGGCTGGTTTTCATGAGCGTGTGTAGTTTCGGGCGAATTTTCTTTTCTGTTCAGCCATTTGTATTGATTCTCAAAGTTCCTGTTATTCTTGGTTCTATGATTTTTCGTTGCTCACAGTTTGGTATCTTTCTTATCTTGGCTTTGCATGCAGTGTTTAGGTTAATAAAATAAATATGGTGTGTTCAACCTCGGCACATGAGCGTGCTGAAATAACGTTGCTCCGAACGTTCTCACAAACGTAAGAGAAATGTCAAAAAGGAAACTTTCCGGAAAATCGTTTAGAATGTTCTACACAGATTTTTAATTTATTTGTTTTTTTAAATTGCCGGAAAAGGCTTTTCATGGAAAGTGGGGCACTCTAGAAAAAACTCAGTGGTGTAGTGCTAACTGAAAACGTACAGGAATACGGCCTTTAGGTCTTCAATACTTTTTCCTTCTTACCCATCCTCCGATTCCGCCTCTCCGTTTTTACTTTCTTATATTTATAGTATAAGAAAGATTTCTGGATTTACGCATTTTACCATTCAAAGAATAAAATTTCACCATTTGATTAAGAAAACACTAAAACGTTGGGGCTCAAACATGAGGCCATTTTGGGGTGCAAAAACTAAAATCTGCACCATATTATCGTGTAAGATGTCGTTAGAAGTGGAAACTAATTTAGAGTCCAATGGTGAAATTCATTTACTTCTGAGAGTCTTAGTTCTCGATGTATTTGGATAGGGGCAGTTTGGGTACAACACAAAACAAGTTAAAGTAAAAATTACCGAAGAAAATGTCGTTTTAAGCACCATTTTATGAAAAAAAACAATGGTAAAAATCTTGCATTGCTCCGAGTCTTAGTTCTAAAGATATTTTAGAAAATGTTGATAAAATAGCTTCGTCACGTGATTACATGCATCGAGGAATGTTGGCTGTCTTTAAAATTAGTCAAATGCGTTAGCATATAAAATGTGTTTGTTACAAACTAATAGATTCTGCGTTTGCCTTTTGCAAGATGTAAAGAAAAATCAGTGGTGGGTGTCTCTATACAGCTCTATAGTCCGCCTGAAAATGGGCGGTAGAACAGAGGGGGAGATTTATTGCTCCGACGGATTTTTCCGCCTGTGTGAAACGCGCCTAAAGCTCTAGAGAGAAAAACAATCTCCTCTGCTTCCAGCGTAATTAAGGGGCACTCGTAACTGGACTAAATTCCCTGAAACCCACAACTAGACTCCTTAATAATGACTTGATTACTTAAATTCCCAATTACAGTAATTTCCTCCCTACAGTATCCCCACCTCAATGTTCTTAACAAGAGTAGAAAAAGGAGTTTAAAGGGACTGCCAAGTGAGAACCTTCAAACAAACATGGGGCGTTAATTTCACCCACTATGCAGTTTTTCTCTTGCATTTCTTAATTGGGAAAGAATTATAGGACATTCGCATTTTAAAATGGAAACAAATTATGCTGTAAAGGGTTTATGGGAATGCGTGCCGGCCAGAAAAAAAGTCCCGGATTGCTGTTCCGGCTCCACTGACTACACCACTGAAAAAACTATTAGAATATTTTACAGTTTGGAAGAAACATTGGGAATTTCTTCGAAAATAAGGAGTGTTTTAAACTTTTTCAGTATGATATTAATCCTTTTCAGAATTCCATGCCGATGGCAATATCGCCTCCTTGTATTCACATCATTGTTTCTAACTATACTGTCATTTAGCGGAGGGATTTATAAACCCCCTACACCTCCATTAAAAAATCCCTCCACTTGCAGATGTGTAGCACATGCACTCCCCCCCCCCCCCCACACACACACACGCACACGCACACATATATGTTTTTAAGTATTAGTCTTTTTTATAATCATACAGCACAGTTGTCATTAGCAGTTAGAATTTTTACCTTGAAATATTTTGCACCATAATACAATTGTTTTTCATTTAAAATCTTTATATATAGCAATGCAATGTTTCTTTTTTTTTTAATATTTTGTACCATATTACAATTTTTTTCATTTTTTTTCATTTAAAATCTTTGTAATGGCAATGTAATGTTTCTTATTTTTAGTTTCCTTGTTTAAATTGAAATTTTAAAGTTCATCATTGCAACTACAAAACGTATGTACGTATCTTTTCAATTTAGTTTACCACAAATTTTGCAGATATAGTTCTGCATCATTTCAGTATGCGCAAGATTTGTAAAAATATCAATATCTGCTGTTTCAAGAATAATTTTTACTTGTTTTGGAAAGCATTTTGACATAAGATACTACAAAAAAAAACACAAAAACAAAATATCCATGAGTAGTTTTGGAAAAAACATGTCTGGTTTTAACTGTTCTTAACCATAAAAATTAAACAGTCGTCCATTTTTGAGTTTCCCCATTTCTAAATTTAGAGTTAAAACCAAAATATTTCGCTATAAATAAAGATTTCCAGCCTTCAAAAAATTTGGTGTCATAAAACACCCTCCCAAATTTTTTCAAACCTCCAAACTTTCTTAGAAATTTCTTGATAAACTCCTAACCTAGCGGGAAAATTACTTTTTTTTTCATCTAAATTATTCGTGTTAACGTTCCAGTATCATAATTAGCGTGAAAAATACAAATACGCAATTTGAAACCTGGAAATATGTGGAAAATATCAGATGCATAAATATTCCTGTTGTCTGTTTAGAAGGCATGCATCCACAAACAAAAAAGCATGATACGTAATAAAGACATCTGGTTATGAGCGTGTAATGTGCCAAAAGCATCGATCTTAAAGAGAGTAGAACAATAAATAATTTCTTACCCATTTGTTTCCAGAGATTTCGAACAAATCGGTGTCCGATAGCCAGCAATATAAAAGATTTCAGACTCAGTCGCTCTGATTGTGCTTGAAAGATCTTAGTCCTTGGATATTTTAAGTGCAACAGAAACCGTTTCGCCTTTCTGCAAGAAAAGCTCAAGTTTTCTCACTCAAAAACACCACAACACACACACACACGCGCACATCGTTAAAATTGCGAACACATTCGTTACTTCCTTCCGCGGTAAACGACCTTGAATCTCTTAGATATATCGGAAAACAACTCCCACGATGACAGATGCTAAAAGTTCCTTAAGTAAATTTGGTATCACTTAAATTAATTGTGTTTCACTCACAGTGTTTCTTTTTTTAAGAAATCTATGGAAAACGAAAATACAAAAATACTGTCATTACTTTGAAGAAACACTTTTCAGTCCTTGTTTTTTTAAGACGAAAAGCAAAAAATGCCGCATATGATCTCAAACTCACATGACAAAATTTTTGGTGGCATTCATTCCTTTTTTTTTTTTTTTTTTACATAATAGTTTGTCTTTTCTTTTTTCTCGCTTTCACAAACAAAACGTTTTTTTAAAGCAATAAATAAATTTTCAGAAGTCAGGTAATCTACGGAAATAAGCCAGTCTAAAATAGCCACTTCCTATGTTCGAATTTAACGCATTGTTGTCGACGGTTTACTCCGGAAATGACCTTGATGTTTATAGGAATTGGTTCTGCTATATAGCACGCGACACATTAACCAATAAACAGTTGATCGAGAAAATAATGTATAGTAACTGCGACAGCGTCGCATGTAATCCGAGAATCCCACATCTAAGCTTCTGATCCGTTAGTAGAGTGGAGACGCAGGTAAAACACGTCCGTCTGCGTTGGATGTTCACCTGTATGGGGAGAGAGAGATTTTCTGGAATCAGTGGCAGATGAGTTCCCGACCGAAGACAAAGACGTGGAAGGCGTCAATGCTGAGGCGGCCTCAGGCGGTCAAGGGGCGGACTCCAACGAAAGCACTGGCGTGTGACGTCACGGCACAAATGCCTTCTTTTGCAGTGAGATGTCGAAGATTTTGTTACCAGTCGCGTGGCTCTGCTCTCTGCTAGTGATCATTCCAGCGTGCGGTCGGAGGTCATCCGTGGAGGCAGATGATGCCGACTGACCTCCAACAAACAGTCGGTCACTGACCATATGCAGTGTAAGAAAAAACGTAGAATAAGGGAGAGAGAGTTGAGCTCGGTTTTATTAACATTTCTTGATTGTTTCGATTTTAACAAACTGACCCCGTTTGAACCTCGTGATTCACTCAGGGCTTTACTTTGTTAAAAGCAGTGATGTATTCAGGCATCTTCTCGGGGATGCTTAGCCCCCCCCTGAAAATCCAGGAGCGCCCCCTCCCGTCAGTTTTTGAGCGATCTCCCCTTATATATTAGTCTAATTGTTTTCGTTTACAGCTGAATATTTGGAGAAATCATTTAAAAAAAAACGTATTCAGGGAAATATAATAAGAAGAAGAAGAACAAAAATAAAACACCCATAATAATATAAAACACCAAATCTTAAATTTTTATCATTCTTCAATGAAACATTAAACGGTCCTCGCTGAAGGGACAAATTTTCAAGTAACTGACAACTTCCGCAGTAAAAACCTAATTCCACAGGGTAGCGATGTTTGCACTGCAATACACCACCATATTTTGGAAGCTAGCATTCAGCTTTATTTCAGTTTTCTGGATGCCGATTTTTCATGTATACGGTTAAGAGTCAGTGTAGCTAACGTGACGTTAGTGCTTCTAATACAAAAAAATATTTGCTGCCTAATTTTTCACAAGAGCAAATTATTAGAAATTGTTCTCATAAAAAGTTTTTTTTTTCCTTGACGGTGGGTGGTTTACAATCTGCGGCAAAAAAAAAAAAAAAAAAAAACTCGAGGCACATCAAACTGGCATCCAAGCGGTTAGTTAGGCTTTTTTTTTTTTTTTTTTTTTACTACTATGTGCTAATCGAAATAATCTAAAGGGGGCTGAAACCAAACTGCACAGGAATAGTTTACAATATACGTTTTCAGGTAACACTGTAATGATTCCTTAATAATCAGAAACAGGCTTGTAGTAAGAAGAGTACATTTTTACCACTCCTAAAGTTTAGGGGCGGGGGGAGGTTCCTTCTCCGACACAGCGTTACCTTACTAGCATCTTCAATATTTTACACCACCCCATTTTGAAATCCGTGGTGCGTGACTGAATTAAAGCAAAGGTATAACATATTTACATTTTTAATCACTTATATGTGTAGATTACTTGGAATTGGCATTTGCGATATACGAGCTAAGAAAAATTATATACTCTATTTAAAATTTATATACTGTATATATATTAATGCATATGTAAATAACAAAATTGTGATTATATGTATAGGTATAATCAGTCAACAATTTTCAGCCCCCTCAAAATTTGTAATTGCCCCCCCCTTCCCAGCCCGGAAAAAACTATCTAAATGCAACACTAGTTAAGAGCACCTTTCTTCGTCGGACAAAGAAATTAAAAAATTAAAAGATCCTTAATAACATAGGCGCCGCTTATGGAAGGGGGCAAGGTAAATCTTGCACCTCCAATAATTTTACGGGGGGGGAGTGCCCACCCAATATTTTTTTGCCCCGTTTAAATAAGTTTTTGTTTTTGTGTGTGAATGTCATTTTCGAAATGCGTGAGTTGAAATATTTTAACAGAGAAAATGCTTTCCCATGATGTTGAGGTTATCGTATGCTGTGCTTATTGCAAAAAAAATACATTTCTTTTTTTTTTTCTGAAAAATACATTTCTTTCCTTTATAGAATTGTATTATTCCTTATAATATGGACGAAGCTCCAACTTATGAGGCCAAAGCGATTTATTTCCAAAAAGATAATAAATAACAAAATAAGTAAAAACTTTTTACCCCATATTTAGCATTGCTTATTTGATAAGAAACTCGGTTGCCTGTCCCGTATTGGGTTTGACTTGTTCTCGGCATATGTGGTAAATGTTTAAGACAATTATCAGAACTAAAATTAATAAGTAAAAATATAGAAACGCATAATCTCTAGCGTCTTTATTTATCTATTTATTTTTTGCGTTTCTTGTTCTTTGTTTGAGTAATCGCGCTAATTTCTCATTTTTTCGAAAATGTTTGGATATAAAACCTCTCTGGATATTTTTATAAAGTCACAAGCTGAATTTTATTTTTAAAAACATTAAAATTCAGCGAAAGAATATTCCGGTTGCCTTGTTTATTTGCTGATGAGCAATTACAATTGTATTTTAAAATATACATCAAATCTCGCAGTTTACCTTTTCGCCCTTTCTTTTTATTTTCCTTCTGACCGTAGAAGAATTCTTTACGCCTGCCCCCCCCCCAATAATTTGGTGAAGTTGGCGCCCCCGCTTACTAAAACTTTACCAGCGGTATATCTAGCGCATCGGACAAAATTACAGTATTGCTCTGGCTGATTTTCATATTCTCTTTCATTCTTCCTCTCTAAAAACCTACTAAAATGGACAAGTGACGTAACAATACTACGTTCCACAAGTGAAAACAAATGAATACTATAGTGTGAACGCTGCGTGACCCCAGATTTGTAAAGTACCTGTGGGGTATGAGAATATAACAAAACTACACGGCTCAAAAGAATTAGGGGGGGGGGGGCTACAGATATTTAAAAGAAAATTATGTACGATTGATGTCGTTGAATGTAAAATATTATTTTTATGTAAGACACAGTACCGAATATTCATTAATACGGGTAAGCAAAAACACATTTGCGAATTTGCATATTTGTACAAGAAAAAATGACTTTTTGAAAGTGGCAACTGACCTCTATTAAAACATAAAAAACAAACTTAAACCTTCATACGCCCGTTGTGCGAGATTCTATGCTCTCCCTAAAATACATAAATCTGGAATTCCTTTCCGACCTATAGTAAGTAATATCGGCACAACAGCATATAAGTTATCCAAGTTCTTTTCTTCAAAACTATCTACCTGGGCCACTCCAAAAGAAACAGCTGTGAAAAATTCCATTGAGTTTACCAATCGACTCAAACTACACCCCTGCGTAGATCAACTAATATTATCCTTTGATGTGGTATTTATGTTCACCAATATTCCAGTTAAAGGAGATTTGGAATCCCTAAAACCAATCAAGTCTTATAGAGCATCATTACAGCCAACCTGAAGTAGAAAAAATAACAAGACTAATAGATATTTGCGTAAAACAGAACAGTTTTACTTTCCGTGGAACGTTTTATGAACAAACAGAAGGTCTAGCCCTGGGCATCCCACTGTCACCTATATTATGTGAAATCTACATGCGTCGATTTGAAGAAAACTTTTCAAATTCGTGAAATTTGACTTATGGATACGATATGCAGACGATACTTTCGTCTATGGAAGGGAAAACATTCTAAAATTCCGGAATCAGTCAAACTTATAAATGCCATTGATCCTCACATTCAATTCAGTTACGAAACTGAAAATAACGGATGCCTACCATTCCTTGACGTCCTGGTAACTCGCTCAAATGGATCTCTCGCAACCACATTTTATCGGAAGCCTTTCGCTGTTTCCTCACCTCCACATTCCAAGTCCAATCACCCTTGGCAACAAAAACTCAGCGCCTTTTACAGTTGTGTATATCGCGCGTTACACACATGTTCAGATAAAGACAGTTTGGAAAAAGAACTTTATTTTCTTGAACGTGTTGCTGTCCAACGTGGATACAACCCTTCCATTTAGCTAGGCTCTAACAAAATTCCGGATACCGAAGCCTATTTCCACGTTAACTCCTGTGATGCGCCCATTGCGAGAGAATTTTGCCTTTATTCCATTTTCCCGTGACACTGCCTTCAAAATTTCAAAAATTCTCAAAACCTTTAATTTTAAGGTGACTTTTAAACCCATAAACAAAATGAGATTTTTAGGATCACAGGACTATGTTGAAGACAAAAACTCGTGGGGAATTTATGAAATTCCATGTGAATGTGGCGCCTCATATATAGGACAGACCCGTAGAGCCTTGCGTTTTCGATTGAAAGAGCACAAGACCTATATTCGGAACTGTGACCTAAAGAAGTCAACGATGGCTAAACACTCATATGAAAAGGACCATAAATTTCTCTTTGAAGAAACAAAACTAATTGACAAGCCAGATTTTTTTATTTATTTTTTTAAGGTTTAACGACCTAAGCAGTCGCCCGTCCCTAATTTTGGGTCACTGGTTCCAGGGAAGGGCGAGAGCCAGTGCCGTAAGACAAACACAACATCCATGCCTCACCGGGATTCGTGCCCGGACCCCTTTCGGACGAATGATCAGAGGCCATCGCTTAGACCACTACGCCACCGGGGCGGCGACAAGCCAGATTCAACCACCAAACTTGATATTTTGGAAGCTTTCCATATATATCAGAAGTCTTCGCAACTTTTTAATGACATGGCATCCACGCCATTTCTATCAAGCTCGTGGAAGCATCTAACCAAAACACGTGACTGTAAACACCATTTATGATGTCATATACAATTTGAATATTTACGTGCCATTCGTCCTGATGCAGCTAGGTCAATACCCAGCAAAACCATGGTAGGCTTGAAAAAAAAATGTTTTTTGACAACTGGGTTGTATTATCTTAATCTTAATCTCTATTACAGTGTTTGACAAGACCGGATCAAGAAGCTTTTGTTATCTGCGAGGGCGAGACTTGAAATTACGTCCCTTCGAGTTCAGTTCTCCACTTCCACTCAAATAGTAAGCAGCTTTTACTTTCTCATACCACCGTTATAAAGAAGTTAGTAAAATCATGCAATGCATTGATTACGATACGCTTTCCAACATACCAAAAATCATTACTCAAGTTATGACGATAATGGCTGTGGAATAAATCTCGCTCATGTGCCCTGACCTTTGACCCCATTTCGGGGATATTCAACAGATCCGGTTCAGTATATACCTCCGGAACAACTTGATAAAGCTTTGTCGCAATCGAAGCATTTTTAGTCAAGTTATGAGGATAATGGCTGTGGAATAAATCTCGCTCCTGTGCCCTGACCTTTGACCCGATTTCGATTATATTGGACAGAACCAGTTCAGTATACCTCCCGAACAACATGCTAAACTTTTGTCGCAATCGAAGCATTTTTACATAAGGGCGATGGAATGGATCCCGCTCCTGACCATTCTGGGAGCGCAGCCTACCCCCCCCCCTTCCCCTCCCCGATATCGTTCTTCCAGTACCCACTGTCCTGGTATATGGTCTCCTCGAACGGCTAAAACCGCTTCACAATTTGTGGCCTGGAATTGATGAGTTTATCGAGGAGATTTTGAAGGTATCTTCGCCACTCAATGGCGACAGTCTTCAGGTCACGAAGAGTCAATTGAGGTGCCAGCTCAGCTGCGATGCGTCTGCCAAGTACGTCCCAGGCATACTCCATTGGATTTAAGTTTTAGGAGCATGCTGGCCCTTCCATAAGCTCGATTTCCCCTTCTTGCAACATGTTGTCCACTTGGCAAGTTCTACGAGGTCGAGCGTTGTTGTCCTTGAAGAGGAACAAATCACCGACGACTGTAGCATACGGCATGAAAATAGGTCTAAGAATCTCAGCTGTATATTTCTGGGCCATCAGATTACCGTTTCAGATGGCGTACAGGTCCGTACGTCCACCGATACTTGTTCCTGCACAGACCATTAATCCATGTTCACCTTAATGTGATGTTTCCAGCACAAAAGCTGCGCTGTTGCATGCGCCGGGTTCCCTGCAGAAAAGAACTCGTCGATTGTCAGATTCTACACTGGATCTTGACTCATCAGAGATCAGAACTTGATTCCACTCCTCGTGTCCCCAACCACGATGTACCTCAGTCCAGTTTCTACGGGCGTTTTTGTATATTGTCACGAGATTAAAAGGACACATTCCATTTGTCTCCTTGCATAAAGACCACCTTGGTAAAGGTGATTGCGGATAGTTTGAGTTAACAAGCTGCGTCCTGTTGACACAAGAAACTCTCGCTGGTACTGAGTAGCATTTTACCGTCTGTTCCGACGGGCTGTGAACAATAGGTAACGGTCGTCCCTTGCTGTAGGTGTTCGTGGATGGCCTTGACCTTGCCTTCTTCGAACACTTCTCGTATCCTAGAATCGTGTACACAGTCGGGAAATGACACTCCGTGGCATTTCCCGACTACTATCCGCTGTGCCAGACCTTCTTGTAGCCTGTCAATAGCTTTAGACGCCGCTGATTCCGGTAAATCTTGCTGCTGCGACATCGTTTGAACCGAAGACTTCAAGAAACGAAGTGTCACGATAATCGCGGAAGAATAAGGGAGCTCCTGGAAAACCTTCGCTTTTATCTCAATCTGTGATTTGCGCATTCTGATGTTACGCTAATTTGCATAAGGATATGTATGATTCGGCTGTCTACGTCACACACGACTTGCATTTTCCACTGTTCGGTAAGATATCATACGCTTGACTTGCATGATATCGCCAAAGTCACATGCGCCTCTAATTGTTTTCAGCAGTGTATATACAGCGGATATGAGGCCTTAGATCATAAAAATATAACGTAATATAATTACTCCCCAAATTCACAGTGTATTTTTACCAATACAAAACGCTGTCGGAATTTTTACAAGGAAGCATATAGAACTATACTGGACGCCCGGGGGTCGAGCGGTCAAGGATTTGACTTCTGAGCTTCCGTTGAGTTGGATCCTGGTTTGAGTCCTGGATCAGGCACTGGTCCTGTGTGTGTCTTAAGGCACTGTCTCTTTTTTCCTCGGAACTAGTAACCCTAAATTATGGACCGAAACTGTTTATAGCCCAACGAGTTCACGTTGCCATTAAACCCTGAAATAATAATAATAATAATAATAATAATAATAATAATAATAATAATAATAATAATAATAATAATAAAAAGAACTACATTCTACCATGAAAACCACCTGTGAATCTTTGCGCGGATACACCCAGCGATGATGTCCCAGTGTTCCACCTAGTCCGCTCCGGGGTCACAGTGGTCCTGACCGTTTGTCTTAGATGAGTCTGGGCTCGAATCCCGATTGAGGCATGGATGGTGTGCTTGTCTTATGACACTGGCTCTCTCCTTTCCGTGGAACCAGTAGCCTCGAATTAGGGACGGGCGACTGCTTATAGCAAGGCCATCTAGAAAACACAAAGCTATGACTTTAGAGAGACTGATTTCCCTCTTTTATTAATAATGACGTCACGGGAAACCAAAGCTTCCGATTGGTTTTGCAACGCCGCCGTGTATGACGTCAAATACAACACCGACGTATCAGTCCGCGTATCATGAGAGTGGGGTGACAAACGGAGGGAACTCATGTCTCTAATGTCATACGCTTGTGTTTTCCAGACGGCTTTGCTTATACGGATAACCCATTGAGTTGCTCACGGTGGTCGTTAAACACCTTAATTTAAAAAGCAAAGTATTCTGTCTAGTGGCAATGTAATAAAATGAAAGCCATTAACTGCTACGTCAAATGAATTATTACTTTTGAAGCAACGGTTAATACACAACGTTGATCCAAAGCCTTTGCCCTGAGTAAGCAAAGTGTTTCAAGTGATCCTGAATTTTGGCAGGCAGAAATCATGAAGTTTTATGCTGCTTCAAATCACAACCAATAAGAGACGTTTTGTCATTGTGGCAACACGCAACGCACCCACAGCAGTTCAAACTGTCTACTTACTCATCAGCTTTACTATCGTGGAAGCGCGTACCTGCGCAGGTAGCCAATGGCTGCGCATCCGCTGGTTGTCATGGCAACGTCCTACTCTACAGTTCTGGGAAAGGAAGCTCACACTTAGTGACGTCATTTCTATAGCAGGAATATTTCACGTAAGGGTTCCCGTGGAGCCATTCAAAATTTTAAGTCGGATGAATAATAATTACTAATGAATTTATTTCAGGGGAGAGAGTTTCCATAGTTCTCCGCTGGTGTTACCGGCATTGCTCAATGTAAGCGAAAGCCTAACAACTCGTTTATGACGTCATCGTAAGAGAACCACAGTGCTTGCCTGCCAGCGAAAATACAAATATTACAGAGCAAATTGTAATCTGAATAGACAGAACAGCAAATGCTCACATGTAATCGTTATTTGTAGTATTTTGTTTAGTAAAACTTGTGAAAACACACATTTATCCGTGACGAAGATCGAACCCACGTTCCTTCACTCCGGAATAAGTTGCTCTCCCAACTAAGGTACACGGACGGAGTGTATCGCAGCATATTTGTTGTTTTGACATGTGCTTTACCTCTGTAGTGCGTCACAAACTAATTAAATTTGTGATGTAGCACAGTTTTGGAAGCACCGAGATGTATCCTTAATTCAGTCAGGTATGTATGTACGTATTGGCAATCCATCCAGTTTTGCAATACGGAATAGCGTAATAAACGACTCTATGTAAACATCTGCTATTCTACCTTTTCAGATTCACCGGATTCTCGCAGGAAGACAAGCATGAAAAATGAACATGTAGTTCACTGATATAAACACCATGCATAAGATGTTAGGCTTTCAGCTACAAGGATCAGTGGTACGGGGTATCAAGGAAGTTAAGAGCACTGATTTGAGGTATATCACGCTAAACTGAAGAGCTAACACGTTCACAGTCAAACTTTCGCCGATATACAAGTGAGACAATTAAGTGATGAGACTGATATGTTTTAAAAATCCCGATAAAACACACTGGTTGATTAGGCATGGTTTCTGAAAAATCATTTATCAGTTATGAGTTGGCAACAACGTTTGCATGAGAATTTCGCAGATGATTATTTACGCTGTGCATGACATCATTCGGTGGAAGAACATTGTCATAGCCCTGTCATGAAGAGCTATGACAATGTTCTTCCACCGAATGACTACCTGCCTACCACGTACACAAATTTTCCGATGGTATCCACGCTTCAAGGATGGGTGGGAAGATTTGGAACGTGACGAAACGCCTGGAAGCCAGATTTCAGAGAGCGCACGTCTGACCTCATTGAGGAAGTTCGTGAAAGGATACAAAATTATCATAGTGTAACCATGACGCTGGAATGTGAGTTCGGTATTAATAATGAGATGATGCGTCAAATTTTAGTGCACAATTTGGGGGAAGGGGTTGTGCTCGTTTTGTTCCGCATGCTTTTGTCAGACGATCAGAAGCGTGCGCGAGTGGAGTATGCAAAAGACATTCTGGAGACTGAGGAAACAATGCAAAATTTTCTCCGAAGCATTGTGGCAGGTGACGAGACGTGGTGTTTTCGTTATGATTCTGAAACGAAGTGTCAGAGTGCTCAGTGGAAATCACCACAGTCACCCAAAGGAAAGAAGATCAGGTTACACAAGTCCAAAATCAAGAAAATGCTTCTGTGCTTTTTACGAGCAAGGGAATTCTGCATCGCGAGTTCATTCCTGAAGGTGCAACTGTCACTAGCAATGCTTACACATCCAGTTTGGAACGATTGTGGATGAGGATTGCTCTTGTCAGGCCTGAGTACAAAACGGGCAATGGTTATTTCTTCACGAAAACGCACCTACACACAGACCAGTCAGTGTACAGCAATTTCTGGTACGAAAACAAGTGGATATACTCAACCATCCTGCCTATTCTTCAGGTTTGTCACCGAGTGACTACTTTCTATTCCCTAAATTAAGTCTGCTTTTAAAGGGAAAAGTTTTTCAAGGCAATGAAGACATACATCAGCTCTTCACTCCATGCAAAAAAAAAAAAACATGACCTCTGCGAGTCCTCCCTTTCTTTGGCTGATCATGCCACTTCTGGTATCAACGCAAGAAGAATGTACTTCGAATAAAGTACACTTACGTAAGTTTTCCTGCTTTTCAACCTTTTTACTAAATTAAATTAAAATTTTGTTGCGCAATGTATAGAGAAATCTATCTAAGATGGAATCCAAGCGACTGGCCCGATTTTCCGTTTCAGACAGATTTCTGTTTCGTACAGGTGAATACATGGAAGCCATTGAAATGTGAGGATATGAATTTTCATCGTGTTGATAACAGGTTCTACATGACACTCACACTTTCTTTTTCGGGCATTTCAGTAACTTTGATTTTTGTATGCAAATCGAGAACGTTCTTCTCAGGCGCCATGGCAAAAAGCAAACAAACGCGCAACTCACAACTAGCAAATGCTATGAATGATTACCTCAATAAATAAATATTAGAGAATTAAATTGGATCGTCTTGTTGAAATCCGTGTGAAAGAGCCAGCTGCGAAGAATTTGGACTTTGCATCCAGCAAAGAGAGCGATGTTGGTCCCTTGATCTAAACCTGAGTCGCACTACATGCTTAAGAAGATGCCGAGCAGTAGATCTGCTGAAGTCTCTCTCTCTCTTTCTCTCTCTGTCTCGGTCTGTCTGTTTAATTAGTTATCTTCAACCTCAAGCAAGTTTGTTCCGCATGAATTCATCATCACGTTTTGCCGTGTAGTGCTTTGTATTAAATTAAAAGTACTTGAAGGCACTGGAATATCTGGAAAATTTCCATTGTTACAAGGTTTATTTATTCTCTCGCCACTTTCGTTTCCCCATCAGGCAAGTTCCGTTTTCGACAGATTAAATAGCATGTAATTTTTTCATCTTTTATTTCGGGATCAAAAAAAAGTTCCGTTTTGGGCAGGTTTCCGTTTTATGCAAGTTCCGTTTCAAACAAGTTTTACTGTATTATGGTATATAGACAATACACGGTAGTATATACCATAACACAGTAAAACCTATCTGTATGGTATATCACAATATACGGCATATACCATAATACAGTGAAACCTATCTGTATGGTATATCACAATATACGGTATATCAACATATCGCAAGTACATTAGTACCGAGGTCCATATCATTTCGGCAATTATCAGTTGCTCTGTGCTTCTTAATCCTGATATTTGATAGATTCTAAGATCCAACACACCACTGATACATGCCAAATTAGTGGTCATTTTAAGATACATTTAACTTCATAAATTCAAAATTTATCCTTTAGTTCCGTTTTCCCGATATTGTCTTTTCGTTTTGCTGTTTTGCTATGGCTATGCAACTACCCCTTCCGAGCTGCGGGATATGATGCAGAATATGATCCAGGAACTTGCTGACAAGAGTAAAGAAGTGGGATTAAAAATGAACTCTCGGATATGTACAATGCTTTCACAAGAAATAGAGATTTGTCGATTGATGGGGGAAAGCTGGAGATAACCGATACCTACACTTACCTTGGGCAGCAGATATCAAGTGAGCGTCACATTGATGAAGAAATTAATCGGTGTATAAACTTGGTTGGGGAGCTTTTGGAAGAAACAGCACAATTTTGAAAAGCAGTACGCCATTATGTCATAAAAGAAAAGTGCTTAATCAATGCATACTTCCAGTGCTTACGTACGGAGCAGAGACGTAGACCTTAACTAAAAAAAGACATACAAGGACTGCAAACAACTGAAAGAAGCATGGAGACATGCATGCTTGGTGTAACCAGGAAATATAAGAAGAGGAATTCGTGACATACAAAGACTGCAGACAACTGAAAGAGGCATGGAGAGATGCATTGCTTGGCATAACCAGGAGAGATGAGAAGAGCAACTCGTGGATAAGGAAACTGACAAGAGTAAAAGACGTCATGATCCGAATAAAATTCCTGAAATGGAAATGGGCTGGACATATTACCAGGAGAACAGATTTTTTTTTTTTTCTTATACTCAGTTTTAAATGGGCAACCGAAATTTCAGACTGAATTTCAAGAGACAGGAAAAGACCCAAAAGAAGACAACGTGGGAGATAGGTGCATGAAATTCGAAAGCATGCGAGAGTGACATGGAGGAGACTGGCTTAAGACAGATCGTTGTGGAAGATAATTGGGGAGACCTTCATCCAGCAGTGGATTGATAACAGTTGGTAATGAAGATCGCATCGGATTTTCGGAGTCTGTTGAATCGTGGTTTTCGGAAAGGTGGGGTTTAACGATCTAGGAGAATTAAAAAATCTCAACGGAAATTTTTAAATGTACAACTATGTTTTGATTTATCCCATTACAGTAAAAAAAAATTAATTACAAGTGGCCGTTTTACAGTTCGATGCAGTAATTGAAAGAAATTTTTCGTCTGAAATTTTAAGTTTAAGTGTTACGTCCAACTACAATTTCAGCCATAAAAACTTCATTTGGTAATAAAATGCTTTAGTTTTAATTGGTGCTTTCAAATCTTTCGCATAAGGTTATTCAACTGAGAATAAGAGAAAAAAAAAAAGTAGCGTTAACCAGAATTTGCTTCGGAAAACCTTACTTCCATTAAAAGTCTTAAATGGCCTTCTGCTTTTATTTTTCTCGCAACGGTTCTCCTCTGAAATCGAGATTAACAAAGCCAAATTCGTAATTCATGGAAGTCGTCTCACAGAAGCCCGAAATAAAGATATGGTAGCAATTTCGTGATCTGGTGGCAGAAGGTACTGAAAAACAAACAATGAACGCCGTTGCTAATTAGGCTTAGCGCGCGTCCGAAATAGCTCAGCTGAGTTGTGAAAGTCCACGGTTCACGGATTGACCTCTTTATTTTGATTGGCGTTGAGAACTTTTATCCGATTCCTAAGCTGACAACCATATAATTTATTTGATCACTCTTTCTATTTTCGTATCGGAAATGCAGCATAAGCAACATGCACGTACAGAACCCTACTTTTCTCACTTGGAATGTTATTTCTTTTTTCCTTCTGAAGGTGTTCCTTTGCTCACTGAGATTTTCTTAACTTGAAGCACAACAGTCAATTACTCACCAATGCCTCAAGCTTCCATTCTTCAATCGACTTCGTATTTGGTTCATGAAAGGTTGGACTCTTAGGAGTAACTAAAATACAGACGATGCTAATACGAAACGCCGATATTAATTTTTATCGACTACTTTATGACTCATAATTTGATGCTATGCATCTTTCCAGACAGTAGTAAAGTAAACCCCAAATAAAAAATTTCGATGTAACGAAAATGGGTAATGGTGCGTCATTGTTAAAACCACTGTTGAAATCTGATCATCCCGCATCCTTTCTTAGAAGTGGCGCAACAATAGTTAATTTCATTGTTACTCAACAATATAATATATACAAACTGCGACTGTCCTTGTTTACCTTTACCATCGTTTAAGGTTTAGTCCCTCTTAACGTGACTGAGATTGTTCTTACATTAGTAACATCGCCGGAATGGGTCACATACACTGGCGGAAAGTGAAAAAAGAACACCAAGAAGGAGACGTCTGATACCAACGAAATTTATACAGCATAATAACGGAATACAGAAGAAAACGTGATCAAAACATTATGGCAAAATATATAGGTATTTGCTGGTAAACTGAAAAATAACATTTCCATGTAACATGGTTAGTACGAGGTTGAACCGCCATGAAGTGCGTCACACTGTGCAATTCTGGCATGGAGTCTGTCGTACAGATGTTGGATGTAAGTTTGGGGTATTGAGTTCCAAGCATCCTCAACCTGGACGCGTAAATCGGGGATGGTCGTGACTGGCCGTGGAGAGCGGATGAGTCGTTGTCCCATAAAATCCCACACGTGCTCAATGGGGGACAAATCCGGTAAACATGCAGGCCATGGAAGTTGTCTCACACCCTGAAGTGCATGTTGTGTTGCACGTGCCGTGTATGGGCGTGCGTTATCTTACTGGAAAACCCCACGACCGACCTTACAAATGGCACAACAACGGGCTGAACGATGTTGTTGATGTAGGAGGTGCTGTTTAACGTACCCGGTGCAAACGCTAGTTGTGTACGGGAGTGATAGCTGATCGCTCCCCACACCAGGAGATCAGGTGTAGGCCCTGTGTGTCGCTGGCGGATGCAAGAAGGGTGGAGACGCTTCCCGGTGCGCCTGCGAACATGCATACGGCCATCGGAGGCTCCCAAGCAGAATCTGCTTTCATCGCTGAACACGACAGATCGCCATTGCGTTCTCCAGTGCAGACGTTGGCGACACCACTGCAGCCGTTCCTGACGGTGGGCTGGAGTCAGAGGTATACATGCCAGAGGCACACGTGCACGTAGTCCTGCATCCAGTAGACGGTTGCGGATTGTTCGCACAGTCACCTCAGGTGCAACGGCAGCTCGGTTTGCGTAGCAGTGGATGTTCTGCTTGATAACGCCGCTCTTCTTATGCGTCGATCGGTCCGCTCATCAGTCCGTCTGTGACTCCCGGTTCCACGTCTTCTCGTGTGGGAATGTTCCTCGGACCATCTACGCTACCATCGTACCACCACCGATACTTCCCGTCCAATTCGCTCCGCAATACGACGATACGACCACCCGGCCTTGCGAAGTCCGAGTAGACGACCTCGCTCAAAGTCCGATAACTGCTGAAATCGTACACGTCTTTCATGTCCAGGCATTGCAGCTTCTTCAGGATCTTCGCACGTGTCCGTACGCCTACGACTGATTACATTCACTTCGCCGTACACCTTAAATACCACCGACGATAATTTGCACATTATGCCGTGCTGTGGCGTAAGTGCTCACCGGTTGGTCCCGAAATTAACATCGCACCTACGTAAACTCGATCCTATTAACATATGTAAATTTCATGATCGTCCGCCAATTCCTTCTTGGTGTTCTTTTTTCACTTTCCGCCAGCATATGTTGATTACTGACTTGACTGAGATTCAAGTCAGTAATTAACATATGAGGCCGGCATGAATACACAACACGCATTATTACATGAATACACAACATAACAAAAACGTCGTCAAACAACACTTCGAAAGCTAGCAGTAAAACCAGACTGGTGAAAACTTATGCAGTGAAACCTCCGCTAACAGACACTACCGAACAACGGTAGCCGCCCCTGTGGCGCAGTGACCTAAGCGATGGCTTCTGATCATTCGTCAGAGATGGTTCCGGATTCAGATCCCGTGAGGAATGGATGTTGTGTTTGTCTACGGCACTGGCTCTCTCCCTTCCTTGGAACCAGTGGCCCTAAATTAGGGACGGGAGACTTATAGCCCATTGAGTTGCTAACGGTGGTCGTTAAAACTCTAATTAAAAAAAAAGAAAGGGCAACGCTAACATCCGGACATCAGCTGGTTTTAGTGGTACAGAACAGTTGCTTTAGGACTAACATTAATGATTTCCTTTGGACAATGAAACCTCTTAACAGAGGTCAACAGACACCCAAGTCAGTCTCAAAGGAAATCTCACAAATACTTTTCTCCTTAGAATTTTACAGTTTTTTGGTACTTCGGCGTGAAGGATAGAACAGGGACAGAAAATGTTGCTATAGGAACTGTACTTCGGACAAGACGGGCTGGATTGAGCCAGGGCTTGCAACCAATGCTAACTAATATCCTAGCTTGCTATTTCTAGTCTTAACAGACTGTCTAATATCTAGACATTGCTTTCCTAAAATCTTCTGCACTATGATTCATTTATTTGATTACAATATTCAGATTTATTCAGCATTTGGCAAAAGCACTGCAGCCTTCTAATTGGCGAAAGCACTTCATTCGCCTTCTAATTATTTGTTCAGCTGCTGCTTACCATCTTTGGTGAATCCCCAGCATTGTGCGGGCTCCGAGAAGCAACCTGCCAAATTGGCTTGGTAGTTAGTGCGTGAATCTGGAGGAATTCGAGGCCGCTGTGGTGCAGTGGAAGCATATCAGGCGCGTAACTGGAAGACCCTGTGTTCGATTCCCGGTGGCAGCCAATGATAATTTTTCCGTGACTCACTTATAAACGTGGAAAGAGCGATGACCTCTGTCTGATGCACTGCAGCCGTATTATTTGTTTATACATGCAAGATTCATGCACTTATTCTGTTTTTCTACAAACGCAACGGACTAGTAGAACGCCTCGGTGGCGTGGTGATCTAAGCGCTGACTTCTGACCGTTCGTCCGAGATGGGCCCGGGTTCGAATTCCAGTGAGGCATTGATATTGTGTTTGTCTTACGGCACTGGCTCCTCCATTCCTTGGAACCAGTGGCCCGAAATTAGGGATGAGCGACTGATTGTTGCTGCTTACGGTGGTCGTCAAACCCCCAATAAAAAAAAAAAAAAAAGGAGTCACATTTAAAAATAAATTCCATCACATGCACACTTACATATATATACAGGGTGATTCAGAACTCATCGGGCAAACTTTGAGGGGTGGTAGAGCACACTGCAACAAAAACATTTTGTATAGGAATGTATGGGCGCAAGTGACGCGTTGAGGCACAAACACAAGAAATAGACATGAAAGGAAACATAAATTGTTTACTTACAGCATCGTTGATAAGTGCTTCTTCACAGCAATGTTTACAATAATTGCTCAAAATTGCGTCCACCAACAGTAACACATGCGTGGCAGCGTCGACGGAGTGATTGACGTACAGTTTCAAAGATGCCAGGTATTTCTCGCGCACGTGCAGCCACAACGGATATTCGAGCGACGAGGTCCTCAACAGAGTCAACTGGAGTCTCGTAAACGAGGGCCTTCAGATGTCCCCATAAGAAGTAATCAAGGCTCGATAAATCGGGCGATCGGGGTGGCCAACGGACTGGGTCCCCACGACCAATCCATCGCACCCCAAAAGTGGCATCCAGGTAATTGCGCACATTAATGCTGAAATAGGCTGGAGCCCTGTCATGTTGAAACCACAGTCCTTGTCGGACGGCCAGTGGTACATCTTGAAGCAATTCTGGTAAAACCGCTTCCAGAAAAAATACGATAACATCTGCCATCGAGTCGCGTTGGTAGTAGATATGGGCCAAGCAGGAAGTCATTCACAATACCCGCCCACACATTCACAGAGAATCGTTCTTGGTACGCATGTGGACGTGTAACGTGTGGGTTAGAGGTTGCCCCCACATGACAATTGTGCACATTGAAAACACCTTCGTGTGTAAAAATCGCCTCATCTGTGAATAGCACATGAGTTGGGAATTTCTTGTGTTTGTGCCTCAACGCGTCACTTGAGCTCATACATTCCTATACACAAAATGTTTGTTGCAGTGTGCTCTACCACCACTTAAAGTTTGTCCCATGAGTTCTGAATCACCCTGTATATATATATATATATATATATATATATATATATATATATATATATATATATATATATATATATATATATATATATATATATATACACTTATCGTCAAAAAATAGTTGTCGGATCGCAATGCTATTCGGGAGGAAGGTAAAGGTGACCAAGAACAATAAATGATTAAACATTCCGACTGATATGGGCAATATATACCGTATTTATTGAGCTACACGCCAATAGGTTCTCTCAGTATGGAGTCGGGCCGCCATGTTTGCTCACACAGCATTTCAGACGTCGCAGCATGGAGTTGTACAGGTTCCTAATGGTGTCCTGCGATAAGCCATCTCATGCAGCTTGAATCTTCTCACGCAGTTCCTGCAGATTGTGCGGTAGGGGTGAAGTGTAGATAGCGCGTCCAATAGCATCCCACACATTTTCAATCAGCGGTAGGTCTGGCGATGAATCTTGCCGTGGCAGAGTGTCAGTGCCATGAAGGCAAGCTCTCGAGACAGCAGCAGTATGTGGACGAGAGTTGTCCTGTTGGAAAATCGCACCGGAGTGAGCGTCCAGGAAAGGTAGGGCCACTGGTTGCAGGATCTCATTAACGTAGCGTTGGGCTGTCGAAGTGCTTGTAATGAACACCAAAGGTGATCTGGCATCGTAGGCAATTGCACCCCACACCATGACACCAGGCCTTCTGGACGTGGGACGCTCGACAGCAAACCGTTCATGTGAGCGCTGACCGCGGTGCCTCCACACACAGATTCGTTGGCCGTCTCCTGCAAGACAAAATCGGGACTTGCAACTGAAGATTATCCGCTGCCATTCGGCGTGGCTCTATGACAGTCTGGCACAACATCATTGCAGTCTTTCCCGACGATGCACTGTTTTTAAGGGCAGTCGTCGTAATGGTCTGCCTTCGTGTAGTCCTACGTCGTGCAGCCGCATTCCAATGGTGCTGGCACTAATCGGACGATGCATGGAGGGCACCACTACTCGCCGAATATCAACAATCGTGGCTGTTGGGTCACTCTGCGCATGTCGGACAACCCGTCGTTCCTCTCTCTCCGTGGTTCGTCTATAGGTCTCCCAGACCCTTCCTGTCGCTGCTGCATGCCTTGCTTTATCCACTGCCGCCAATAGCGTGCTATGGTGATATCTGCACGACCGGTATGGCGCGCAATACGGCGATAAGACCATCCCGCTTCCCGGAGCCCGACGATGCGGCCACTCTCGAACTCCTCCAACTGCTCGAACTGCTTGCAAAATTTCCTCCAAGGCATACTTTACTTACAAAGGATGCAACCAACACAACAGCACGCGTCAGAAAGGCAACCACGCGCAACGGGACGACCTTATACAGCCTGTCAGGCAAAGTGCTGGAACTTCTCCTTGCTTGCATCACATGCGCGGCTGAGCGTGATACTTGAATCATTTACATATCCCATGACGTCAAATCTACTCACCAACTTTCATTCCTGTTGGTTGCTTCCTTCTCTGTGCAACTATTTTTTTTTTTTTTTTTTTTTTTTTTTGACGATGAGTGTGTAATGAAGCTATGCTATAAAAATATTTTTTTGCTTTTTCATAATTAAAATTCAGTTTATATACATTTACTATTTGATGGAATATTGCCGATTCAAAAAAACCCGTGGAAAAATCGTTTCTTGTTAGAACACATTTCACTATGAAGAATGTTTTACTCCCATCTTCAGCTTGAAATACAGCACAGCTTTCCCTCTAGGTGGCATACAAATATATCACTGTTTCTTCCATATCCCTCCCTTTAATTATTCATTTTCAAAAATTCCTTTGCTTCGCACATTTTCCGGTATGAGGAATGTTTTGCGTATAATTTGTAATTTTCCGTAACGCATATTTCTGCCTCTTGTGGATGTAAGAAACCATATTTCTACTTGTAGGTGTTTCACGGGTTCTAGGAATCCGGTTGAAAAAAATAGTTTTGTAATTGTTTGCATTCACTATGAAAAATGCCACGCACAAGGAATGTCTTCAGTAGCACAGTTTCTCCCTCAAAGGCATTCGCTTTTTTCGTCGATGTTTTTCTTTTTCTAGATATCTGCTTTGAAAAATTCTTTTCGTGTCGGGAAAGATTTAAAGACGTGCTCATTCTACCGGAGAATTCGATGTCTCTTTCTTGTTTCTTTTAAGACAAATTTTGTAGGCTCCTTTAGAAGAGAATTGGCGACAGTCCCTTCTGGAGAAATAGAAGTGAAGAATGTTTTCTGGTACACCATGCAGTCATTAAAAGGAGTAAAACTGACTTCTGTCCTTAAAAAGCCCTTGACTTTGTCCACATCGTTTATGGGCTTCAGGCTACAGTAACTTAAAAAGGTGTGAGCCACCCCACAAACATTTTCAGAGAATGCCTATTTACTTCTGTACGTGATACTACCAGTGCGCTGGGAAGCATGACGTTCTAAGGAATAGGAGTGACTGTGGTGTAATTTTTTTAAAACCACATAAATAGTTTCTCAGTAGTAAAGCTACATGCATGTTCCTGTTCTTTCTTTCTTTCTCCGTTTCTTTTTTTTTTTTTTTTTTTTTTTTTTTGAAGCCTTCCTTGTCTTTCTCGAAGGAGTTATTCAAAATGTCTCCTATAGGAATACGCTATTTCTTTCATTTTTTCCCTTCTTTGAGATCAACTCATTCAACCTTTTCCTTCTGGAGATGTGAAAATACAGAGGGTGTTTTCACATTTTTAGAATGATTTTCCAGCAATATAATTAATATATAAAATAAAACTATTTCTTTCTTAAATGTTCTATCTCATAGTCCTTTCTCTGGACTATGAACCTACATCTAGATTTCCAAGATTACAAAACATTTCTTAAAATTGATAATGGTTTTTTATTCTACTCCTCTTTAACTTCCACTGCTTTCCATAGTCCAATCATTGTTTTAGGTCTGCGTTTAGAAAGCGCTCTTTTTAGCAATCCGAAGGCACAATAGTACATTGGCGACACATCATGGGACTTTGAAGGAATATCAGCAAAATGTATGGACTCTATACCCTCTTTTTTTTTTTTTTTTTTTTTCAAGAGATAGAGTGGTAGATTTGGATGTATGACTGGTAGCCTTATCCTGATGGAATTCTATTCTTTGAAGGCTCTGTGGATAAAGGAATTTTATTTTCTCTTTAAATATAAGAGTTAAAACATTATTTTGGAAATATTCATTTCAACTTTTCTTAACTTTAATTTTCCATGCACGAGAAGCCAGCAGTAACCATGAATCCTTTACTGAAACTTTCTCTGGATTCTTGGAACCAAGATTGTAAGTCTTTTACTGCACTTTTGAGATAGTAAATCGACCTTTTCTGTTACAGTCGTTTAGGTAGATGCGTGATTTCAATAGTCTCAATAAATTTCCATCTGTCTCCGGCTAAGTGATTTTCATAAAGAAGTCTACACCGTGTTCTGCGCTCAGCCACGTGCCTAAAAAAGATCCATGCTTCATCAATAGTCACAATAAATTTCCATCTGTCTCCGGCTAAGTGATTTTCATAAAGAAGTCTACACCGTGTTCTGCGCTCAGCCACGTGCCTAAAAAAAGATCCATGCTTCATCAATAGTCACAATAAATTTCCATCTGTCTCCGGCTAAGTGATTTTCATAAAGAAGTCTACACCGTGTTCTGCGCTCAGCCACGTGCCTAAGAAAAATATCCATGCTTCATCAATAGTCACAATAAATTTTCATTTGTCTCCGGCTAAGTAATTTTCATAAAGAAGTCTACACCGTGTTCTGCGCTCAGCCACGTGCCTAAGAAAAAGATCCATGCTTCATCAACAGTCACAATAAATTTCCATCTGTCTCCGGCTAAGTGATTTTCATAAAGAAGTCTACACCGTGTTCTGCGCTCAGCCACGTGCCTAAGAAAAAGATCCATGCTTCATCAACAGTCACAATAAATTTCCATCTGTCTCCGGCTAAGTGATTTTCATAAAGAAGTCTACACCGTGTTCTGCGCTCAGCCACGTGCCTAGGAAAAATATCCATGCTTCATTAATAGTCACAATAAATTTCCATCTGTCTCCGGCTAAGTGATTTTCATAAAGCAGTCTACACCGTGCTCTGCGCTTAGCCACATGCCTAGGTAAAAGGCGGTGAACATTACATTTTTTTTTTTTTTTTTTTTTTCAGACTCAAATCTTTGTTTATTATCTTCTTAACAATTGATACAGAGGGTTTTCGACTTAGCGATTGTTATTTGAATCAGTGGATTTTCCCTTAAGATTACCTTACTTTTGAAATAGTAAAAGTACGTACCTTCTTTGGATATTCGTTTGGTGTTCTTTTTCCTGCTAAAAGCAATGCTGGACGATTTCCCCTCTATTATTAATATTATTGCTTATTTTATATTTAGAAATGCTGATTTTATGATTTTCCAAGCGTTTCTTAATCGCAGAATGCGAATATTTCTCTTCGTAACGACTAAATACATACCTTCCATTCACACCTTGTTTACGTGCGCCATTTTTTTAGCAGACGATGTTTAACTGCAGCAAGCATTTCTTTCATATTCATCTAACACGCTGTGGCTAGTTTCAGTGCTTTGAACTTCTTTTATTTTCTGTAATTTATTATCAAAAAAGATCTAAAAATTTGTGAACAACATCCTCTGAACAGAACAGATATTGAAATCTTATTCGAAAAATAAAATGATTTTTCGCTTCAGTTTTAAGAGTGAAACACAGAAATTCTTTTAAATCAGGCTTGAATTAAATCTTTCCTTTTTTCCCCATGTTAAGCTATGTTCATTTTTTACGCTTTCCAACCGTAGGTTGAAGTCCGTCCATCCGTCCGCACGATAACTGGCATAAAAATGGTTCGATTTCGATGAAATTTTAGTATGTGGTAGGGGACCACCGGGGGACGAACCCTGTTGAAAATGGGACAAATGGGGTCAAAGGTCACGACGTAGGAGCGGGATCCATTCCATTGCACTTATATGTCATAACTTGCGTAAATATGGTTCGATTTCAATGAAATTTTACAATGTGGTAGGGGACCACTGGAGACGAACCCTATTCAAAATGGGTGAATTGGGGTCAAAGGTCAGGACATAAGAGCGGGAGCATTCCATTGCCTTTGTGCGCCATAACGTGCGTAAAAATGGTTCGATTTCGATGAAATTTCAGTATGTGATAGGGGACCACCTGGGGACGAACCCTATTGAAAATGGACGAAATGGGGTCAAAGGTTAGGACATAGGATTGCGATTCATTTCATCGCCCTTATTCCATATTATTAAAGTGGACGTCAAGTAATTTTGCTTCCTATACTTCCAATGGAAAAACTTTTGTACACATTTCCTTCACAATTAATGTGTTCCCAAGGATGAAAATTTGAACATCGATTAAAATTACTTTATATTATAACTTGGAATACTTAATATTTTCTAAAACATAACCATAATTATATTAAAAATCAATAACTTTTCCTTTGGTGGTGTTGAAACCAGAAAAAGAATGGCGCGACCTGTACTTTGATAACGTCAGTAGACAAACAAATGTTGGATTGCATAATTATGGTTATGTTTTAGAAAATATTAGGTATTCGAAGTTATAAAATGAAGCTAGTTTAGCCGATGTTCAAATTTTCATCCTTATGAACGCATTAATTGGGAAGAAAAAAGATGTCGCGACCTGTATTTTCATGACGTCAGCAGTCAAACAAATGTGCGGATCCTATTAAAGTTTTATGACGTCACACTTTTGCTAGCAGATGGCAGCGATTCCCATCTGCCTCATTACGTCACGCGTTGTGTGCGTATGTTCGTCTGCACGATAACTCGCGTAAAAATCGTTCGATTTCGATGAAATTTTAGTATGTGGAAGGGAATCACCTGGAAAGGAACCCTATTGAAAGTGAACGAAATGGGGTCAAAGGTGAGGACATAGGAGCGGGATCCATTCCACTGTTCTTATGCGTCATAACTAACGTAAAAAAAGGTTCGATAATGAGTGTCAAAGGTCAGGACATAGGAGCGGAATCACTTCCATCGCCATTATGCATCATAACTTACGTAAAAATGTTTCGATTTGGATGAAATGTTAGTATGTTGTAGGGGCCTGCGCCTGGGGACGAATCCTATTGAAAATGGGCGAAATGGGTCATAGGTTAGGACACCGAAGCGGGGTCTATTCCATAGCCCTTATGCATCATAACTTACGTAAAATTGCTTCGATTGCGACAAAACTTTATCATGTTATTTTGGAGTTATGCTGAACCAGTTCTGTTGAATATCATCGAAATGGGATCAAAGGTCAGGGCGTAGGAGTGAAATTTATTCCACAGCCATTTTATGATTTCTAGTATGTTGGAAAGCGTATCATAATCAATGCATTGCATGATTTTACTAACTTGTTATAAATTAAGCTTGAATGAAATATTTTCAACATTCTACGTACACAGAATCTCCTCGAAAGTTATATGCACACACACACGCACACACACAGGTTTTCACAGCTCCTTGTTTACGATTTCCAACAGTAGGTTGAAAAAGCGTATATGATCCAGCTTTGTCCGTCTGTCTGTCTGTTTGTCTGTCCGTCGCACAATAACTCACGTAAAAATGATTCGATTTCGATGAAATTTTAGTATGTGGTAGGGTACCACTTGGGGACAAACCCTATTGAAAATGTAAGAAATTGGGTCCAAGGTCAGGACATAGGAGCGGGATCCATTCCATTGCCCTTATGCATCATAACTTACGTGCAAATGCTTCGATTGAGACAAAACTTCATCATGTTCTTTCGGAAGTATACTTAACTGGTTCTGTTGAATATCGTTGAAATGGGGTTAAAGGTCAGGACACAGGAGCGAGATTTATTCCACAGCCATTATCCTCCTAACTTGACTAAAAATGTTTCTATTCCGACAAAACTTTAGTATGTTGTTCCGGAGCTATACCAAACGAATTCTTTTTAATATCGTCGAAATAGGGTCAAAGGTCAGGACACAAGAGAGATATTTATTCCACAGCTATTGTCCTCATAACTTGAGTAATAACTTGAGTAATGATTTCTGGTATGTTGGAAAGCGTATAATAATCAATGCATTGCATGATTTTACTAACTTGTTTTTGAGTTATTTTGCAACAAAATCCACATTCATACATAAGCGCCGACTATGGGAGAGGGGGCAAGGTGAATCTTTCCCCTCCAATAATTTCATTAAGGGGACAGTGTCTACCCAATATTTTTCATCCTGTTTAATGAAATAATGTCTTTGGCCTCATAATATGGACCAAGCTCCACCTTATGAGGCGACAAAGCTATTTATTTCCAAAAATTTAATAAAAACAAAATAAGTAAAAACTTATTTCTCATATTCAGCATTGCTCATTTGATAAAAGAAAACTGGATTTCCAGCCTCGTATTGTTTTTGAGATGTTCTGGTGATATGTAGTGAATGTTTAAAACAATTATCAAAAATAAAATAAATGAAAATACAGAAACGTATAACCTCTAGCGGCTTTATTTGTCTATATATTTTTTGCGCTTCTTGTTCTTTTTTTGAGTAACACAGCTAATTTCTCATATTTTTTTATAAACGTTTGGAAATAAAATCCCTCTGGATATTTTTCTAAAATCGCAGGTTGAATTTTATTTTTAAAAAATATGAATTTTTTTATAAACATTTGGAAATAAAATCCCTCTAGACATTTTTATAAAATCACAGATTGAATTTTATTTTAAAAAAATGTTAATATTCAATTCAATTCAATTCATTTATTTTGCTGAGCTAAAAAAACAAGGGTTACAAAAATATCATTGAAATAATGCACAGCAAGGAAGCAAGGGGAAAGGCAGCCAGGCCTGACAGGGTCCCATGCTCCCCAAGTAAGTTTTACACTGAAGTCAGTAGTTATAATTACAAACAAGAGTTTCATAGTGATAGAATAATGAAAAGGAAAAAAAAAGCGAAAAATAAAAGGTAATGATATATGAGAAGATGATAAACATTACAGATAATACCATTGAAAAAGCAATTTACATCACGATATACAAGTCGTAGTATTAGTCATAGTTCCCCTCCACTGTAAACATTCATTTGAGGAGCTTCATTCATTATGAAGTTTTTTAATTTTTTTAAAAAAGGTTAAATTTATTTAGAAAAGTCCGTTCCTTCGGTAGTGTGGGCCAATATAATCTATACTTTGCTTCGGGGTCTCCGTTTTCGGATGAATAGGCCGGATATGTGATTCAGTGCCTGTGTCATGTGTGTGTATCTGGGGTATAATTTGTATGATGTTGGCGTGTAAATTATTCTTAATGCGTTTGTACATAATTTTCCCGATATTAAAGTAATAAAATTGGTTAATCGTAAGAATGTTGTATTTGTTTGGGAAAGCTGTTGTGTTATTATAAAGTGTTAGTTGTGTATTTCTATCAAATTTTAAGTCAATTAATCTTATATATTTGTTTTGAAGAATTTGGAGTTTTTTGAAATTATATTTAGTTGTCTGTCCCCACAATAAGATAGCATAATTAATGTGAGTCTGAAACATGGTATAATATAAATGAATTAATGTTTTATAGGTAAGGTTTGTGAATATCAGGCTGATAACTCCAATATTTTTAGAGAGTTTAAGAAGAGAGTCCACATGTTGGTTCCATCTAAGGTCCCTATGTAAGGTAATCCCCAAATAAAGTAAGGAGTTAACCTCTTCTATATTTGTACCATTAAATAGATAATGTGATAGAAGGAGGTTGTGAAATATTATGTTTTGAGAAAATTAAAGATTTTCAGCAAAAGAATACTTGTGTTTTCTTGTTCATTTGCTGATGAGCAATTACATTGCGTTTAAAAATATACGAGGAATCTTGTAGTTTATTTTTGCACCCTCTCTCTTTTTTTTAAATTTTCCTCCTGACAATGGAAGAGATGTGCCCCTCCCATGACTGATCTCTTTACGCCTGCCCCCTCAATAATTTGGTGAAGGCGGCGCCCCCGCATTCACACAAGAATATTACGTTGGAGTCCTGCAGGTGTTCTGCGTTTTACAGCTACGATACAGTTTCCACCCGAAATTGGCCATTTCTGTGTAATTTTAGTTTGTTCAAGTATTACCCTAATTACACGAAGTATCATTTAAAAAAAATTCCCAAGCTCATCGCTTATTTCATGTTCATATAAAGGTGCCGTTGAAGTAAACTAAATGAAATTTCCCAGTGATAAACCACGTTGCGGTAGCTTTACGGTTTTTCTGTAGAAGATCACAGCATTTCTCACCTCTCATGCTTACTCGTAAAAAGAAGGGCTGAACAAACAGACATGCTCTTCACTTTACACATCCAAAAAATATTTAAATGAGTATTATAAATGATAACGGAGGTGGGGACTTCGCTAGCAACAGTAAGCCACCATGTCATACTGCAGGTAAGAGGAGTCACTAACTGAAATGTATCTCTCTCGTCACGTGAAAAATGTGTTATGCTTACTGTGAAAAAAAAAACAAGTTAGTAAAATCATGCGATGCATTGATTTTGATACGCTTTCCAACATACAAAAAAACCTTACTCAAGTTATTACTCGAGTTATGAGGAAAATGGCTGTGGAATAAATCGCGATCCTGTGCCCCGACCTTTGACCCCATTTCGATGATATTAAACAGAATTGGTTCTGTATACCTCTGGAACAACATACTAAAGTTTTGTCGTAATACAAGCATTTTTAGTCAAGTTATGAGGATAATGGCTGTTTAATAAATCTCGCTCCTGCGTCCTGACCTTTGACCCCATTTTATTATATTAAACAGAACCAGTTCAGTACATCTCCGGAACAACATGATGAAGTTTTATCGCAATCGAAGTATTTTTATGTAAGTTATGACGCATAAGAGCGATAAAATGGATCCCATCCTATGTCTTGACCTTTGACCCCATTTCGCGCGTTTTCAATAGGGTTCCTTCCCAGGTTGTCCTCTACCACATACTAAAACTTCATCGAAATCGAAACATTTTTACGCGCGTTATCGCGAGGAGAGACAGACAGACAGACGGACAGACAAAGCTGGAGAATATACGCTTCTTCAACTTAAGGTTGGAAAGTGTAAAAAAAGATGAACCCATAGCAAAGCCTGGTGTGCACCTTTTTGTCTTTCCAGAACCGAAAATTTAGCTGTCTACAGCTGCAAACGCCGTATTTCTTTCAGTTTTCTCCTACAGAAATTCTAAACTTTGTGACTACCGATGGCGTGCAGAATCCAGTTATGCTGTCAGATGCAGCAAATTAACGTTGCTGCATCACTCGTTTTAGCTTAGGTATCCACCTCGGGAAATAGTGAAAATATCATTAGAGTATCTTCCTCTGTTCAGGGCCTGATTAAAGCTTTAGTGGACCCCTAGGCTAAAACGAGTGAGTGGGTCACAAGGCTAAGGTTTCTGAGTGGGCCTTCAAAGAACCGAAGAAAGAGAATCATTACCGCAACAGTATGCATTGTATTTGTGAAAATTAACACGCTGCAGATTCTTCAAATTAATGAACTATCTACACAGTTTTTCATACCAGCAAGTCATGGCATTTCCCACTGTTCTCACAAGAACATGAGTTGGAAGTTTAAGATTCCTAGATTTTGTCTGAAATTGTTTAATGATTTAGCATTCTATACTTTTCTCCGTGCATCTGTTTTATCATGCAAATTGCAAAACATTTAGATATCAATAGGAAACGAATCCCCCTAAAGAAGTAATTTTTCACGAATACATGGAAGGCCTATAAAAATGTCATTAATACAAAGGAGCCGTATTTTCATGGTTTTCCATGCAATCATCTCTCTTCAGAAATTACATCACCCTAGAGCGGGAATCGGACTCACATCATCCATTCCGTTACACTTTATATATACTGTATATATATACATGACGTGTCCCAAAACAACTTAGAAAGCTTTTATAAGAAACGTGCAATAGTGTGATCGACTTTAGCACGAGTCTCGAAAAAACAGTAGTTGTTGTTGTAAGCATAGCAGTCGGCCACACCTGCTTATCACGCAATGCGTCCTCGGTAGTGCGCAGTTTAATAAGCGTTGTTTCGTGAACCCCTTACAAGTCCGTGTTTTCGAACAAATAGATGGATGAACAAAGGAACGCCATTAAATTTAGTTGTCGACTTAAGATGTCTGTCGGAGAGACTTTCCGTTTTATGCAAGAGGCTTATAAAGATGAATGTCTAAGAAACTCAACAATTTACAGATGGCATAAAGAATTTATGAATGTTCGTGAGTCAGCGGTTTGAACCGCGCATATAAAAAGACATTCAACGAATGTCACAGAGATGAGAAAAAACATCAAAACAATAGGTGTTCTTATACGGGAAGACAGACACCTGTGAATTACAAATATCAAAGATATGGTTCACATTTCAAAATCATCAATTCACAGATTTTTAAAAAAGCATTTAAGCATGAAACGAATTTGTTCAAATTGGGTTCCCTGTTTCTTTGCATATGCTGCCCAATGTAAGGTGGCACATAACTATTTCTGTTGTTTCTTATTTGGATAAAATGAGTATTAATTTGATGCCCCACTCTGCATGTAGTCTAGACTTGTCACCATGAGACTTCTGACTGTTTCCCATTTCAAAAAATGACATTATGAGGACGAAATTCGACATTGATGTATGATTTACTACAGCTACGCAGGGGTGCTTTATCAGCATTTCGATAGAATTCCAGAAGACATTCGGAATGAGGGAACACGTTGGGACATCTGTATTCGCTGCAATGGATAGTAATTTCGAAAACGATGACCACTTCCTTAATAATTAAAATACGCATACTTTTTAATTGTTTTGGGACAACCCTTGTATATATACATATATTTTAACTTGTACGTTTATGATGATTAAAGTGACCCGGCCCGGCTTCGCACGGTAGCAATTTAGAATTTACAGCGAATCTAAAGAGAGACGATTATTACGTTCAACAGGCGACTGCCTTTCCCTTTGTAAAGCCATTCTTTGTCTGTCATTTGCCAATCGAAATTCGGTTTCTTCGAAAGTTTCATTATCATGTGATAAACAACGTCCGATGTACAACGCCCTATATTCGATTTTCTTCTCGGCAAAATGTTAATTCAATATTTAAATTTTAATTACAGAGCTACTCAAAAAGATACATAAGTGTGGATGAAAACAACTACGCATTTAGTATGTGCGAGCGCCGATAAACCAATTCTCTTGAGCGTCCGATGTAACTACGCATTTAGTCTGTGCGAGCGCCGATAAACCAATTCTTTCAGCGTCCGATGTAACTACGCATTTAGTCTGCGGCTTTATATGCTGTCAGATCGCCCGCCGCGCATGCGCCTCGCGTCTTTTTCCCAATGAGCAAAAAAAGAAGCCACGAAAGAATGCAAACGGCGATTTTTTCTTTGACTTGTCACTAAAATCGTTACTGCTCGGCTCCCTTTTGTCATAGATTAATGTTTCATACACCTAAACTTTCCTCGACAAATGCTCTTTGGAATGGCGAAAACCGCATCAAAATCCGTGCAGCGATTCTCGAGATTAGCCCGAACAAACAGACAGACGCCTACCGGAGACTTTATTTTATACTATGTATAGATGCAAGGTCAAGGGATGCGCAAACACATCGCAACCTCTTCTCGACAAATGTGAACCCCGTCTTCTAGCGGTGCATGTTTTTCCCACTAAAGAGGCTCTGACGACCGCGAATAGCGGTGTAATTATATCACCAAGATTAGAGGAAATTCTATTACACACTAACCAAACCGCTTGACCAGCGTGAGGAGTTATGCCCCGCCCCCTACCCCAAATGTTTCCACAACTTAAAACTTTGCCCTCAGTCTCCGGCAGCTGGAATGTACCTGGCCTCCGTAGCTGTCAATGCGCAGCATGAAGGTAAAGGATGCTAAGAATCAACGGAGGTCCGAACTAGGCTTCCATCTGATGCTGACCTTGGCTACGTTGAACGGACGATCTGTGTCTTCTGATTAAAGGCTCCTTAAATTGTAGGAAGAACTCAAAAGGATCAAGTTGGACATCATCGGGCTAATTGGGGTAAAAAGAAAAAGAGAAGATCTCACTGAACTGAAATGTGGACATCTCTTCTATTATCGCTAGACAGATACTGGCCTAACTCGTGGTTTTGGATTTACATCAAACAAGAAACTGAAAGAAATGTTCTAGAAGTTGAAAGTTCCTCTGACAGAGCTGCGCTACTCGTTATGCAACTCTAAAAAGATACTAGACTCAGATTATTCAAGCTTACGCACCAACCACAACTCATCCTGAGAAAGAAATTAAAGAATTTTACCACGAAATTCGGCATTTAAATAACAAAGGCAAAGAGAACTTGAAGATAATTATGGGTGATTTCAATGCGAAAATAGGGTAATAGAAACAGAACGAAACTTCGGTAGGTAAATTCGGGCAGGGCAACAGAAACCAACGTGGAAATACTCTCTTAGAGTTTCCAGAGGCAGAAAGGTTTTTCATCATGAACTCCACTTTTAAGGGGTGACCAACCAAAACACCGATTTGTGGGTTCTATGGACTTTGTCCCCGGAGTTACAAACATCTTAAAAAACATATGTCATAAGAATAACCTAGATTTCGGCCTTAGAACCAAAACTATCTTTAACTTGGTTTGCAAAGACCGAGATCCGGTGAACCATCTGGAACGATTTGGTGTGTACAAAATTCCTCTGAAGCCAGTGGACCCAGAGCTCCCCCCCCCTCCACCCAGATGTATGTTGGTTCCACGATTAGGAATGTGAAATTGCGTTTTTCGGAACATAAATATAGCAATAAAATGAATGCTACATCTACTGTTTTATCTCGCCTCGTCACTTCGGGAACTTACTACCCACGCTGGGAAGAAGCCAGGATTTTGACAACTCCAGCCAGTAAGACTCAAATCCGCTTTAAAGAGAGTCTGTACATCCACAGATTCTTTAGTATGTGTTGTAAAGAGGATTCATCTACTCAAGTTCCCCAGGCCTGGAAAGCCATTCTACCTGTAAAAGGTAAAGAGAATTACATTCCACCCTGAAGTCTGGCACAGTGTGTGTCACCTCCTACCTGTGTTTGGTGCAGGCCTCCGGTATGTAAATTGCTTGACTTTTTATTTGCTTCTGTGATTTGAATTAAGTGGCAACAACTACCTTGTTTATATGCCATGACAACTTTTTATTCGGTCATTTTCATCTGATGAAGGACTCCAATGGAGTCTGAAAGATCTTATGAGTGTCTTTTAACCTTGTGTATAGTTCATTAAATGTAATTTTACGAAGTACATCTGTCATCTTCAGACTTCGTTTTAATCGTGCATAACACAGCGTTTTTACCTTATCATTTAATCCTTTTTCAGGAAAAAGCCTCAAAGAAAATGGACAAGGAGGTCCCAATGGGATAACAAGTGAAATTGATTTATTATGTGTAACAAGAAGTTTGTCATCGAAGACTGCAGTGTGCTGAACAGGTTCAAAACAGGTAGTTACCATAAAATGGTGAGATGTAAGATGCACCTAAACACTAAACTCGAGCGTGGCAAGCTCATAAAACAAATAAAATGTATTGGCATAACCAACCTTAAAAAGTATCGTACTACTGTCAAATTAGAACTGAGGAACAAATTCAATGCTCTAGAAGGTCCAACATCGGAAGAAATGGACAACTCTGAAGCTAACAGAAAACTAACCAAGGCTCTTATGGAAACAGCCACAAAAATAGGTGGTACTAAGAATAAGTTGCATATGAAGAAAATATCAGGAAAAACAAATATGCTGATGCAAAAGAGAAAGGAGATAAGAAAAATATAGATGTAACTTCCAAAATGGAATTTATAGAGTTATGCAAGACACTACAAAAAAGTATCATTGAAGACGTAAGGAAATTCAACTATGAACTAGTGAGAAAAGCAGTTGAAAGCAATCAAAGCCTGAAGAGAACAAATAGGCATCTCAGAAATGAAAGAAAACAGATTGTGGCGCTGGGAAAAGATGATACTGTAACAAGAAATTGAGGCGAATTTTTTTAAAAAGTGCAAGATTTCTGCTCAAAACTACATGAAAGGGATTATACATGTACTCCAGACATTACGAAAGGTACCGGTACCAAAGTCCTTCTAGTCCTGCAGGCAGAAGTTACACACGCAATTAAGAACATGAAATGGAGAAAAGCTCCAGGAGAAGATGGAATTACCGTGGATACCATATAAGAAGCTAGTGGAGAAACTGAAACTACACACGCCCAAGTTTTCACTAGATGTCTCGATGAAGGAAAGTTTCCTGGGAATTGGAACAATGCTACAATGATCCTGCCACATAAAAAAAGGGGGTGGCACTGAAACTACAGGACCATCAGCCTCTTATCAGTGGCTTATAAAATCTTCTCTAATGTTCTTTTACATTGGTTGAAGGTAACACTGGACATGGCTCAACCGAGAGAACAAGCTGGATTCAGGAGTGGCTACAGCACTACAGATCACATCCATGTACTGAGAGAATTAATTGGAAGAACAAAGGAATATGAACTCCCATTATTCATGGCTTTTATTGATTATGAAAAGACCTTTGATTCCGTGAAACCATCAACAATTACATTGGCTTTGAAATCCTGCTGTATTGAAGATGTATACATTAGCATTATTAATAACATCTATGAAAATGCAAGTGCAAAGGTCCTGCTATTTGAGGATACAGCACCAATAAAAAGTGGAAAGGAAGTGAGACAAGGTGACACCATATCTCCCAAACTCTTTAATGCCACATTGCGAAATGTCTTAGTCATTGAACTGGGAAAACAAAGGAATAAATATTAACGGAGATTATTTAACTCATCTTCGTTTTGCTGATGACGTCGTTATTTTGGTAACTACTCCTTTGGAGCCGCAGAGTAAGTATCAGGAACTTCCTGAAAAGAGTAAAGAAGTGGGATTAAAAATGAACTTTTAAAAAACAAAATTGAGATACACTGCTTTTACAAGAAATGAAGATTTGTTAATTGATGGGGAAAAGCTGAAGAAAACCGATGCCTACATTTATATTGAGCGGCAGATATTAAGCGAGGATCACATTGTTGAAGAAATTAATCAGCGTATACAACTTGGTTGGAGAGCTTTTGGAAGAAACAGTACAATTTTTAAGAGCATTACGTTACTGTGTCTTAAAAGAAAAGTGTTTAATTAATGCATCCTTACAGTGCTTAGGTACGGAGCAGAGACGTGGACCTTAACTAAAAAAGACATACAAAGGCTGCAGACAACTGAAAGAGCCTGGAGAGAATCATACTTGGTGTAACCAGAATAGACGAGAAGAAGAACTCGTGGATAAGGAAAATGACAAGATTGGAAGACATCATGATCAGAGTAAATAAAATCCCTGAAATGGCAATGGGCTGGATATATTGCAAGGAGAACGGACCACTGATGGACAACCGAAATTTTAGACAGAATTCCAAGGAAACGGAAAGACACCACCCAAAAGAAGACTACGTGGGAGATAGGTTGATGAAATTCGAAAGCATGGGAGAGTGACATGGAGTAGACTAGCTTCAGATATACCGTTGTGGAAGACCTTCATCCAGCAGTGGATTGATAATGGTTGACAATGATGGTGATGATGACGATATCATCATCATCATCATTGTCAACCATTATCAATCCACTGCTGGACGAAGGTCTCCCAAGTTTCCTCCACAACGGTCTGTCTTGTGCCAGTCTCCTCCATGTCACTCCCGCATA
Source organism: Macrothele yani (assembly GCA_039090855.1). Taxonomy (NCBI): domain Eukaryota; kingdom Metazoa; phylum Arthropoda; class Arachnida; order Araneae; family Macrothelidae; genus Macrothele; species Macrothele yani. Next base: position 130,284,105 of record CM076995.1, on the reverse strand, counting down.
CTTTCGAATTTCATCCACCCATCTCCCATGTGGTCTTCTTCTGGGTCTTTTCCTGTCCCTTGGAATCCAATCTAAAATTTCGGCTGTCCATCGATGATCTGTCCTTCTGGCAGTATGTCCAGCCCATTGCCATTTCAGGGATTTAACTCTGATCATGATGTCTTCCACTCTTGTCATTTTCGGATCCACGAGTTCCTCTTCTTATCTCTCCTGGTTACACGAAGCATGCACCTCTCCATGCTTCTTTGAGTTGTCTGCAGTCTTTGTATATCTCTTTTAGTTAAGGTCCACGTCTCTGCACCATACGTAAGCACTGGAAGGATGCATTGATCAAACACTTTTCTTTTAAGACATAATGGCATATTGCTCTTGAAAATTATGCTGTTTCTTCCAAAAGCTCTCCAGGCAAGTTTTGTACGCCGATTAATTTCTTCATCAATGTGACCCTCACTTGATATCTGCTGTCCAAGATAAACGTACGTGTCTGTTATCTCCAGCTTTTCTCCATCAATCAATAAATCTTCATTTCTTGTAAAAGCATTGAACATCACTTTTGTCTTCTGAAAGTTCATTTTTAATCCCACTTCTTTACTCTTGTCAGCAAGTTCCTGGATCATACTCTGCAGCTCTGATGGGGTAGTTGCAAAAATGACTACGTCATCCGCAAAACGAAGGTGGGTTAGATAATCTCCATTAATCTTTATCCCTTTGTTTTCCCAGCTCAGCGACTGAAAAACACCCTCCAATGTGGCATTAAAGAGCTTCGGAGATATGGTGTCACCTTGTCTCACTCCTTTCCAATTTTTATGTGTGATGTATTTTCAAACAGCCGAATCTTTGCACTTGCATTTTCATAGATGTTATTAATAATATTAATGTATGCATCTTCAATACCGCAGGTTTTCAGAGCCATTGTAACTGCTGATGGTTTCACCGAATCAAAGGCTTTTTCATAATCGATAAAAGCCATGCACAATGGAAGTTCATATTCCCTCGCTCTTTCAATTAGTTCTCTCAGTACGTGCATATGATCTATTGTGCTGTAGCCACTCCTGAATCCAGCTTGTTCTCTCGGTTGAGCCATGTCCAGGTGTTACCTTCAAGCGGTGTGAAAGAACTTTAGTGAAGATTTTATAAACTACTGATAGGAGGCTGATAGGTCTGTAGTTTTCGAGATCCTCAATGTCACCTTTCTTATGTAGCAGGATCATTGTAGCGGTGTTCCAATCCTCAGGAATCTTTCCTTCATTAAGGCATGGAGTGAAAATTTGGGCGAGTACTGTTTCAATTTCTCCACTTGCTTCTTGTATGATGTCTACAGTAATTCCATCTTCTCCTGGAGCTTTTCCCCGCTTCATGTTCTTGATTGCATGTGCAACTTCTGCTGGAAGGACTGGAGGAACTCTGGTACTGGTATCTTTCATGATGTCTGGAGTGCATGTATCATCTCTTTTATATAATTTGGAGTAGAAATATTTCACTCTTGTCAAAATTTCGCCTCTATTTCTTGTTACAGAACCATCTTCTTTTCTCAGTGCCATAATCTGTTTTCTTCCCTTACTGAGATGTCCCTTTGCTATCTTTAGGCTTTGGTTGTTTTCAATTGCTTTCCTCACTAGTTCACAGTTGAATTTTCTTACGTCTTCAGTGATACTTTTTCTTACTGTCTTGCATGGCTCTATATATATTCCACTTTGGAAGTCACATCTTCTTTAGTTGTCCTCATCTCTCTTCTTTTTTGCATCAACATTTTCGTTTTTCCTGATAATTTGTTTACATGCAACTTGTTCTTAGACCCAGCTAATTTTGTTGCTGTTTCCATAAAACTTTGGTTACTTTTCTGTTAACTTCAGAGATGTCCACTTCTTCCGATGTTAGGCCTTCTAAAGCTGAGAACCTGTTCTTCAGTTCCAACTTGAAGGTATTATGGTGTTTTTTAAGGTTGGTTATGTCAATAGATTTTGTTTGTCTTATGAGCTTGCCACGTTCAAGTTTGGTGTTGAGGTGCATCTTACATCTCACCAATCTATGGTCACTACCTGTGTTGAACTTGTTTAGCACACTGCAGTCTTCGATGACGAATTTTTTGTTACACATAATGAAATCAATTTCACTTGTCGTCCCATTTGGATGTCTCCATGTTCATTTCCTGTGTGGCTTTTTCTTGAAGAAGGAGTTCAAGATGAAAAACCCTTCTGCCTCTGCAAACTCAACGAGAGTATTTCCACGCTGGTTTCTGTTGCCGTGACCGAATTTACCTACTGAAGTTTCATTCTGTTGCCGTTGCCCTATTTTTGCATTGAAATCTCCCATAATTATTTTCAAGTGCTGCTTACCTTTATTATTTAGATCACGAATTTCCTCATAAAATTCTTCAATTTCTTCTTCAGGATGACTTGTGGTGGGTGCATAAGTTTGAATAATCTGAGCCTGGTATCTTTTCGAGAGTTGGATAACAAGCCGTGCAGCTCTGTCAGAGGAACTTTCAACTTCTACAACTTTATCCTTCAGTTTCTTGTTTATTATAAATCCAACACCACTAGTTCTGCCAGTATCTGTCCCACGATAGTAGAAGAGATGTCCACTTTTCAGTTCGATGAGATCTTCTCCTTTTCTCCTTACCTCACTTAGCCCCACGATGTCCCACTTGATCCTTTGTAGTTCCTCTTCCAATTCAAGAAGCCTTGAATCAGAAGATAGGGAGCGTCCATTGTACGTAGCCAAGGTCAGCATCAGATGGCAGCCTAGTCCGGTCCTCCGGGGATTCTTAGCACCCTCTGCCTTCATGTCGCACTGGCCGCTGCCTTGGCCAGGTACATTCCAGCTACCGGAGACTGAGGGCCAAGATTTAAGTTGTGGAATCATTTTGGAGGGGTTTGGCCATAACTCACCACGCTGGCCAAGCGGGTTGGTGAGTGTGGATAGAATTTCCTCTAATCCCGATGGTATAGTTATACCGCTATTGGCGGTCGTCAGAGCCCCTTTAGTGGGAACAGGATGTACCACGAGAAGGCGGGGTTGACATTTGTCAAGGAGAGGCTGTGATGTTACGCATCACCTGACCTTACATCCCGATGTCGATATATATATCATCATCATCATCATCATCATTGTCAACCATTATCAATCCACTGCTGGACGAAGGTCTCCCCAAGTTTCCTCCACAACGGTCTGTCTTGTGCCAGTCTCCTCCATGTCACCCCTGCATACTTTCAATTTCATCCACCCATCTCCCATGTGGTCTTCTTCTGGGTCTTTTCCTGTCCCTTGGAATCCAATCTAAAATTTCGGCTGTCCATCGATGATCTGTCCTTCTGGCAGTATGTCCAGCCCATTGCCATTTCAGGGATTTAACTCTGATCATGATGTCTTCCACTCTTGTCATTTTTCGGATCCACGAGTTCCTCTTCTTATCCCTCCTGGTTACACCAAGCATGCACCTCTCCATGCTTCTTTGAGTTGTCTGCAGCCTTTGTATGTCTCTTTTAGTTAAGGTCCACGTCTCTGCACCATATGTAAGCACTGGAAGGATGCATTGATCAAACACTTTTCTTTTTAAGACATAATGGCATATTGCTCTTGAAAATTATGCTGTTTCTTCCAAAAGCTCTCCAGGCAAGTTTTGTACGCCGATTAATTTCTTCATCAATGTGACCCTCACTTGATATCTGCTGTCCAAGATAAACGTACGTGTCTGTTATCTCCAGCTTTTCTCCATCAATCGATAAATCTTCATTTCTTGTAAAAGCATTGAACATCACTTTTGTCTTCTGAAAGTTCATTTTAATCCCACTTCTTTACTCTTGTCAGCAAGTTCCTGGATCATACTCTGCAGCTCTGATGGGGTAGTTGCAAAAATGACTACGTCATCAGCAAAGCGAAGGTGGGTTAGATAATCTCCATTAATCTTTATTCCCTTGTTTTCCCAGCTCAGCGACTGAAAAACACCCTCCAATGTGGCATTAAAGAGCTTCGGAGATATGGTGTCCCCTTGTCTCACTCCCTTTCCAATTTTTACGTGTGTTGTATTTTCAAACAGCCTAATCTTTGCACTTGCATTTTCATAGATGTTATTAATAATATTAATGTATGCATCTTCAATACCGCAGGTTTTCAGAGCCATTGTAACTGCTGGTGGTTTCACCGAATCAAAGGCTTTTTCATAATCGATAAAAGCCATGCACAATGGAAGTTCATATTCCCTCGCTCTTTCAATTAGTTCTCTCAGCACGTGGATATGATCTATTGTGCTGTAGCCACTCCTGAATCCAGCTTGTTCTCTCGGTTGAGCCATGTCCAGTGTTACCTTCAAGCGGTGTGAAAGAACTTTAGTGAAGATTTTATAAACTACTGATAGGAGGCTGATAGGTCTGTAGTTTCCGAGATCCTCAATGTCACCTTTCTTATGTAGCAGGATCATTGTAGCGGTGTTCCAATCCTCAGGAATCTTTCCTTCATTAAGGCATCGAGTGAAAATTTGGGCGAGTACTGTTTCGATTTCTCCACTTGCTTCTTGTATGATGTCTACAGTAATTCCATCTTCTCCTGGAGCTTTTCCTCGCTTCATGTTCTTGATTGCATGTGCAACTTCTGCTGGAAGGACTGGAGGAACTCTGGTACTGGTATCTTTCATGATGTCAGGAGTGCATATATCATCCCTTTCATATAATTTGGAGTAGAAATCTTTCACTCTTGTCAAAATTTCGCCTCTATTTCTTGTTACAGAACCATCTTGTTTTCTCAGTGCCATAATCTGTTTTCTTCCCTTACTGAGATGTCCCTTTGCTATCTTTAGGCTTTGGTTGTTTTCAATTGCTTTCCTCACTAGTTCACAGTTGAATTTCCTTACGTCTTCAGTGATACTTTTTCTTACTGTCTTGCATAGCTCTATATATTCCACTTTGGAAGTCACATCTTCTTTAGTTGTTCTCATCTCTCTTCTTTTTTGCATCAACATTTTGGTTTTTCCTGATAATTTGTTCACATGCAACTTGTTCTTAGACCCAGCCAATTTTGTTGCTGTTTCCATAAGAGCTTTGGTTACTTTTCTGTTAACTTCAGAGATGTCCACTTCTTCCGATGTTAGGCCTTCTAAAGCAGAGAACCTGTTCTTCAGTTCTAACTTGAAGGTATTATGGTGTTTTTAAGGTTGGTTATGTCAATAGATTTTGTTTGTCTTATGAGCTTGCCACGTTCAAGTTTAGTGTTGAGGTGCATCTTACATCTCACCAATCTATGGTCACTACCTGTGTTGAACTTGTTTAGCACACTGCAGTCTTCTATGACGAATTTTTTGTTACACATAATAAAATCAATTTCACTTGTCGTCCCATTTGGATGTCTCCATGTCCATTTCCTGTGTGGCTTTTTCTTGAAAAAGGAGTTCAAGATGAAAAACCCTTCTGCCTCTGCAAACTCAACGAGAGTATTTCCACGCTGGTTTCTGTTGCCATGACCGAATTTACCTACTGAAGTTTCATTCTGTTGCCGTTGCCTTATTTTTGCATTGAAATCTCCCATAATTATTTTCAAGTGCTGCTTACCTTTATTATTTAGATGACAAATTTCCTCATAAAATTCTTCAATTTCTTCTTCAGGATGACTTGTGGTGGGTGCATAAGTTTGAATAATCTGAGCCTGGTATCTTTTCGAGAGTTGGATAACAAGTCGTGCAGCTCTGTCAGAGGAACTTTCAACTTCTACAACTTTATCCTTCAGTTTCTTGTTTATTATAAATCCAACACCACTAGTTCTGCCAGTATCTGTCCCACGATAGTAGAAGAGATGTCCACTTTTCAGTTCGATGAGATCTTCTCCTTTTCTCCTTACTTCACTTAGCCCCACGATGTCCCACTTGATCCTTTGCAGTTCCTCTTCCAATTCAAGAAGCCTTGAATCAGAAGATAGAGAGCGTCCATTGTAAGTAGCCAAGGTCAGCATCAGATGGCAGCCTAGTCCGGTTCTCCGGGGATTCTTAGCACCCTCTGCCTTCATGTCGCACTGGCCGCTGCCTTGGCCAGGTACATTCCAGCTGCCGGAGACTGAGGGCCAAGATTTAAGTTGTGGAATCATTTTGGAGGGGTTTGGCCATAACTCACCACGCTGGCCAAGCGGGTTGGTGAGTGTGGGATAGAATTTCCTCTAATCCCGATGGTATAGTTATACCGCTATGGGCGGTCGTCAGAGCCCCTTTAGTGGGAACAGGATGCACCACGAGAAGGCGGGGTTGACATTTGTCAAGGAGAGGCTGTGATGTTACGCATCACCTGACCTTACATCCCGATATATATATATATATATATATATATTGCAATATATAAGTATAATATGTAGAAGATTAGATCAAGAGAGAAAGTTGTGGAAGAATTTTAGGGAGACCATCCAGCAAGAGAATACATAATGATGTACGTAAACTGAAGTGCCAGAAAAACTGGTACAGACGAGCTAATGCAAAATATATAGCAACGTCACCTATGCGCGTACTAGGTTGCGTCCGCCAGTACGTATATAAAGCGATAGACATCCTTGCCAACTGTCAGCTGTTTTCGGAACGAGAATGACAAGTAATAACGATTTAAGCGATTTTCAACGCAGGTGTCATAGTTGGCGCTCGTGAGATGGGCCATAGTATTTTGGAGGTCGAAAGGAAGTTCGGATTTTCGCGGGCGACCATTGCAAGGGTGTACCGTGACTACAAGAATTCCGACAAAACCTCCAACCTACGATACCAATGTGGCCGGAAAAAAGACATTGGGTGAACGTGACCATCGTCGGCTGTCAAGAATCGTTTCACGCGATAGGCGTACAACACTCTCGCAGGTATCATCGGAATTCAATGCTGTAGCCTCAACAAGCATCAGCGTCCGGACTGTGCAACGTATCCTGCACGATATGGGCTTTGCGAGCCGACGCCCAACTCGAGTTCCCTTGATGGGTGCACTACACAGAGCTATGCGCCTCGCTTGGGCACGGCAACACTGCCACTGGACTCTTGATGACTGGAAACAAGTAGCCTGGTCTGACGAGTCGCGTTTCCAAATGTATCGGGCAGATGAAAGGATTCGTGTGTGGCGCAAAACCCATGAAGACATGAATCCCGCCTGTCAACAGTAAACTGTACCGGCTGGTGGGGAGTCAGTAATGGTATGGGATGTGTTTAGCTGGACTACACTGGGACTCCTGGTACGTCTACAAACGTCTGTGACCAGCCAACGCTATGTGCGAATCCTTTCTGACGCGGTTAACCCGTTCACGTCCTGCATACGTGCTGATGGGTTGCGCCTGTTCCAAGAGGACAATGCACCTCCACACAAGTGTCGGGACGCCACGTTATGGTTAGAGGAGCATTCATCTGAGTTTGGGGTGTTGCCACTCCCCTCCCCCTTCAAGTTCCCAGAACTGAACGTGATATAACACATTTGGGATTCCATGCAACGCGCTATCGAACACAGGAATCCGAAACCTCGGAATACACCCGAATTGTGGAACGCACTCCAGGTAGTATGGTGTGCATTGCCTACAGCATATTTCCAGAAGCTAGTGGAGTCCATGCCCCGTCGTATTTCTGCAGTCCTGCGCTCCTGTGGGGTACCTAACAAGTATTAGACTGGTGTACCAGTTTTTCTGGCACTTCAGTCTATATGACTTGTGCATTATATGCGGTGTAACAGCATGCGTACTGGGCCCTAGGTAATGGTGAGCCCCCAGGCTATAGCCCAGTTAGTCGCCACCCTTAATCTGGTCCTGCCTGTGTACTCGGCAGTATTCTGATATTTATTCTCTTGGTCCCGGATCCCAACGAACCTTGCAACAAGAAGAAAATAGTGCTTCATACTTCATCAGAACGAGGAAAATTGTCAAGAAACTTTTGTCGAGATGGACGTTCAACTTGTACAGAGGAATTTCGACAGTAGGATGGTACAAATTATTATTGCTCTGTTGGTTGTGGAGGAGGCACAGCAGTGCTGTAGCGCTCCTCAAGAGACTCGAATGAGTCTTAGAGACACATGAAATGTGTCAGGGTGCTGAACATCCAGAAAGTCCTGCAGAAAAGGATGTAGCTGTTGAAGTTAAGCGTCAAGAATGTTTGCATTTGAAACAAAGGGTTCCCAGAACCTATATAAACTGGCAGTCTCCAGTGCAAAAGCAAGAGGCTTTCATTTGCCTTTTTCTTTCTGGAAAATAACTGTTGAACAACTGTGGCCCTATTCAGTCCATATGGAAACATTTCCAGGAAATCTGCTTTTGAATCCGTTATGAAGCACCAAGCTACTTTTTCTGCGCTATTGGGGGTACCATCTTTTCACTGAATTGTAAAATCAGGTGCCTGCTATCTGTACTTTAAATCCCTCGGGTATATTACAAAGATCGAAATGATTTTCTAGATTCCATTAATTTAAGGAAGAAGCCTACAAGGGTAAATCGTTATTGTACCAGCATGTGGTACTCAAAAAGGGATTCCTTGATGTCGTCGTGGAAGGAACAATCGTTTGGCCACGTTCGAACACTCGGAGTTTTGGAGACTATCCCCAAAATCTGAAGCTTCGTCTGGTAACGAAGCATTATATCCTTTGACATATAAAGATGCATATTTATTAGCATATTTATTAGCCATTTCTTACCACTTTGAAAGTTTGGGAGCCAGATATAATGTTTAAAATAATTCTTAGATATCACATGTATGTAAACTGGTAGTCACTAACGGATCAAAATTATAACTGGAAGAATTACCTACTGGTCTCAAGGTACAAAGCCAAGAAGAGGGCTTAGTATTTTTTTTTTTTTTTTGGTTGGAGTTTTAACGACCACCGTGAGCAACTCACTAAGTATTTGGCTACAGCACTTCTATTTATAGTCTTTAGAACCTGCTCGCAGTAACTTGAACACTTGTCACAACGTCGAACACATTTTATTTAGCACACTGAAGCCTTGTATCGCAAAAGAACACTCGTAACAAAGTAACATGGACGATAACACACGCGGTTCAACTCGAGAAATCTAGTATTTCACTCGCACCCATTTTTCAATCACGATGTGGGTTTTTATTTACACCGCGAGCCATTTTCAAAATCTGTGCCAAAATTTGGAGGTTCCAATGTACCGTTCAGACTGCAAACGTAATTCAGTAACATAATTTGCATAAGAAAAGAAACCCGGAAGAGAAGGCTAATTTAAAGACATACATCACAGGTCTTAAAATGGTTTTTTTTTTTTTTTTTTTTGATTGGAGGTTTAACGACCACCGTGAGCAACTCAATGTGCTATAAGAAGTCGCCCGTCCCTAATTTAGGGTCACTGGTTCCAGGGAAGGGAGAGAGCCAGCGCCGTAAGACAAACACAACATCCATGCCCGACCGGGATTCGAACCCGGACCCCTTACGGACGAATGATCAGAGGCCAGCGCCACCGGGGCGGCCTTAAAATGGTTTATAACATTCCATTTATTTATTTATTTAATTTGAGGTTTAACGACCACCGTGAACAACTCAGTAAGCTATAAGCAGTCGCTCGTTCCTAATTTAGTGCCACCGGCTCCAGGGAAGGGAGAGAGCCAGCGCAGCGCCGTAAGACAAACACAACATCCATGCCACACCGAGATTCGAACCCGGACCCATCTCTGACGAATGATCAGAAGCCATCGCTTAGACCACTGCGTCACCGGGGTGGCCATTCCATTTAAGCAAGGCTGTCTAGAAAATACAAGGCCATGACATTAGAGAGATGAGTTCCCTCTTTTAGTGACGTCACGCGGAAATAAAGGCTTCTGATTGGTTTCCAACGCTATCGTGTGTAACGCCAAACACTACACCGATGTATCAGGCCGTGTAACGTGACAGTGACGTCACAAACGGAGAGAATTCATCTCTTTAATGTCATGGCCTTGCACTTTCTAGACGGCCTTTATTTAAGGAAGTAATGAACTTCGAAGCGGGACATACAAAAAATTAACAATTATGAAATTACAACAGCACCTATTTTTTTTTTCATTCATTTTCATCGTGATCGTCCTTCCGTCACTTTATAATAAGGAAAATTTCTCGAGATTAGCTATGGAAATTCTCGGCAATGCGAATATAGCCGCATGGCCGTGTGAAGGACATTATAAGTACATTGGACTGATAGAATGATTGACAGCTGGTTTCCTTGACAAAAGCAGCAAAACGAAATTTGCATCAAAATCCTCACTGCTGTAAAAGTGGAAATCCTTCCGAGATATGGTACAATATGCATCCAGACGCGTGGTGTATTGAGGCTCTTATTGTGATTATTTCTGATGATAACATTTTGTCGCGGAAATGTGGCATGTACTCCCTTGAATCCTTATTTATGCAGTGCCTTCTCACTCTAATGGGTTGATGACCATGGGGTTTCTGTCTGTTCTTTTGCTGTTCCCCATCTTTTGTGATATTGTGGCTGTTTTCCATATTTGTTATGGCATGCCAGCTTCTGATGATATCTATAATTGGAATCCCTATTTATCCCCCACATTATCCTTCAGTTTTTCTTGAAAATTATACATTAGGTAATTCCTCTTTACGCATCAGGTCTCTCACAGGTCTGGCTTTCCTGTTTTGTTCTCTTCAGGAAGGGCACTCAGGTATTTAGCTTGCTTAGCACGTACGTTCCCCACTTGATCTTCACAAAGTGCTTTTTGCCGTACTTGCAGTGAACCAACATTTCCAGTTACTCCTGTGGCCGTTTGAAGTTGAGGTTTTCAAAAACATGCGATTTCTTTGCTGAAGGTATTCTCAACGAAGAAATAGCAATGCATTTTTAACTTTTTCATAATCATTTAAAAAATTCCTTTTTTAACTTTTTCATAATCATTGCAACAATGCATTTTTAACTTTTTCATAATCATTGCAACAATGCATTTTTAACTTTTTCATAATCATTGCAACAATGCATTTGAATGTTTTTCTTTTTTACGGTCGTACAGGATGAACTCATTTACTTGCTACGTCATTCAAAATATAGTTTCTCTCATGTACGTATCCGCACTAGAGGAACAGCAACATATTTTGGGGCAGCAGCAACTCTGCTTTTCGTACACCGGCAGTTTTGAAGTACGGCGTTGATAATTTTCAACACCCTTTTTGTTCTGCTGGTGTGCACACAAGCACGAGAGAAGCTGTGTTCTGAAAGGCTGGCAAAGGACCAAGTGTGTACAATAAGCTTTTGAAACACCTGCATGTAAAAGAAACAAGTTAGTAAAATCCTGCAATGCATTGATTATGATACGCTTTCCAACATACCAGAAATCATTACTCAAGTTATGAGGATAATGGCTGTGGAATAAATATCGGTCTTGTGCCCTGAATTTTGATCCCACTTCGATGATATTCTACAAAACCGGTTCAGTATACCTCCGAAATAACTGGATAAAGTTTCGTCGGAATCAAAGCATTTTTACGTAACTTGTGATGCACAATGGCTATGGAATAGATTCCGCTCCTGTATCCTAACCTTTGACCCCATTTCGCCCATTTAATCAAGCCCCTACAACATACTAACATTTCATCCAAATCGAAGAATTTTTACGTAATTTATGACGCATCATGGCGATGGAAATGATTCCGCTCCTATATCCTGACCTTTGACCCCCATTTCGCCAATTTTCAATAGGGTTTGTCCCCAGGTGATCCTCTACCACATACTAAAATTTAATCGAAATCGAACCTTTTTTACGTTAGTTATGACGCATAAGAGCAGTGGAAAGGATCCCGCTCCTATGTTCTGACCTTTGACCCCATTTTGTTCACTTTCAATAGGGTGTTCCTTTCCAGGTGTTCATCTACCACATACTAAAATTTCATCGAAATCGAACAATTTTCACGCGAGTTATCGTGCGGACGAACATACGCACACAACGCGTGACGTAATGAGGCAGATGGGAATCGTGACCAACTGCTCGCAAGACTGTGACGTCATAAAACTTTAATAGGATCCGCACACAACGCGTGACGTAATGAGACAGATAGCGTGACCGCGCGCCAACATATCAAGCGCGAGATTGTGACGTCATAAGATCGTCCCCAGGTGGTCACCTACCACATAATAAAATTTCATCGAAATGGAACCATTTTTACGCACGTTATGACGCATAAAGGCAATGGAATGCATCCCGCTCCTATGTCCTGACCTTTGATCCCACTTCACCCATTTTCAATAGGGTTCATTCCGAAGTGGTCCCCTACAATATGCTAAACTTTCATCGGCATCGAACCATATTTACGCAAGTTATGACGCATAAGGGCAATGGAATAGATCTCGCTCCTATGTCGTGACCTTTGACCCTATTTCTTCCATTTTCAATAGGGTTCGTCCCCAGGTGGTCCCCTACCACATACTAAAATTTCATCGAAATCGAACCATTTTTACGCGAGTTATCGTGTCGACAGACAGACAGACGGACGGACAAAGCTGGAGCATATACGCTTCTTCAACCTACGATTGGAAAGCGTAAAAATGGCGATAGCTAGTATCTCCATTCCATGAGTTGGCGCGCGAACACATATGTGCTTATGTTAATAACCACATTATTAAATTTTTCTGGGTCCTCAATGAATGCCTTTAAATTTCTTACTGAATGTTAAAGAAATTGATTAAAGCAGCAACATGTATTCACAATTAAATCATTTATTTTAAGAAGTAGTCTACTTTTGTTGAACGTTTGATTCGGTGTCATCATGTGAAATGGAGCATAAGCATTTAAATCATTGTGACATCATCAGCGTTCTGACGGCCATAGATTTTATTGAGTTGTTCTTACGCTCTTGAAAGAAATGGAGTCGATGCCCTGTCTTCGAAAAGCCGCAAAGCGTTGCGATACATGAGGATAGCTTCTGAAATATTAAACTTGATAATCGAATAAGGTTTCTCAATAAGTTTAGCGTTTTCAAACCAAAATTTATGATTAATATAGTGACAGTTTTGGGCTACACTGTAAGTAATAAGTGGTATGAATTCACGAAAAATTTCTGAAAACAATGTTTAGCAAAGTTTCCGGTAAGTGTTTGTCTTTTAACGGAATTTACGTTTTTAAAAATTCCCGTTTTTTCTAACCCGTATTTTTATAGATTTTCCGTAGTCAGTAATTCCGTTTATTTCAGAAAAGTCCGTTACAAGTTTTTCCGTATTTAGATCGAAATTCCGCAAAATCCAACGCGCTGAATATTTGAGCTATTACGGGGCAGAATCCTTTTGCGCCGGTGATCGATCCCAGGTCGTTCGGGTTGAAGCTGCGTGTCTTAACCACTGAGCCAGAACGTCACAGGAATAAGACTTACGTTCAAGGGAAAACTAACTGTGCGATGATGAACTCTTTTTTTTATTGGAGCTTATTATTATTTTTATGCGTTTGCAATAATTTTATTATTACTGTAGGAGGTCTTATTACAAATTACGTACTTTTTTCATCGTGATTTTTCAAAGCAACAGAATGATTTGGAACTTGAGATCTTTTTTTTTTCAACGGAAAATAACTTAAAATTATTTTTAAGAGAAAGTGCACTGTGCTGTTTTATAATATTATTTCACACAAATCTTCTAAATATAAAATCTATTCTTGATAGCAATGTAACTTTTGTCTTAAGGACTCCACAGACTATCTGATATCGTACAATCACCTGCACAATAAATTAGACATCGTACAATAACCTTTACAATAAATCTACTCCACGTCGAATACAAGCTTTTGTAAAAGCAAAGTTTCCATCATTTTGTCCGCCATCCGATATAGGGTTGGGAACAAATGTGAGAAACATCGACGTTAGACATCCATGGTTACTTATTCCCGAACCTTCGGTGCATCAATTGTATCTGTGGAAATTTTAAATATATCGCTGGAAACCTCGATGTTTCGAAGTTTTTGCTAATAAGCTAAAAAATTCGTACTTGAGGGTAAAATCCCTGCTCAATGCAACGGTGATTACTCACCAATTCAATATCGAGTAACTAATAATATTTGTTAAAATGCTCAATGTATTAGTGTGAACCTCAATGTTTTGCTAATAAGCCAAAGAATTCGCACTTTTCGATCTACAGCAGTGAATGCGCACATCAGAGGGTGAAATCTCTGTTGAATACAGAGGGTGAGTCGAAAGTTTTGCAATATTTGGATCACTTTATGTCTTCGTACGTACCTTTACGACGAAAGATGAGTAGCATTTTAAAGTATAGGCCATCGTGTTGCACAGTCTTTAGCCATCTGTCTGCCAGTTCTTCGATTCTACACAGGGTGAGTCGAAAGTTTTGCAATATTTGGATCACTTTATGTCTTTTTACGGACCTTTACGACGAAAGCTGACTAACATTCAAAGTATAGGCCATCGTGTTGCACCGTCTTTAGCCATCTGTCTGCCAGTTCTTCGATTCCGCGGAGGTACCAGTTCTTGTCCTTCAAGGCGAAGAGCTCCTTCACCCCAGCTGCCACCTCCTTCTGATTGTTGAAGTCCCGCCTACGAAAGACATGTGCCATGGACCAGAATAAGTAATAATCCGACGCGACAAGGTCCGGACTGTATGCTGGGTGTGGCGTCAGTTCGATGCCCTCAAGTTCCTGGAGTTTTGCCCGGGTCGTTCGCGCAGTATGAGGCCGAGCGTTGTCCTGCTGTAGGTGAGCGCGCTTTCTGTTCACCAGTGCCGGGTACTTCTCCTCCAAAATGGCAAACATCCGCTTCATCTGTTCAGAGTAGAGATTGGCGTTGACGGTCAGACCGCATGAAACAAATTCGCAATAGATTATCCCATCGAAATTCCACCAGACGCCGAGCATCATCTTATGTTCGAAGCGCCCACGTTTGGCAACAGGTTCAGGAAGCTGATTCAGGCTGAACCACAGCCGTTGTATGTTAGGATTACGCAATTAGACCACACTTTTCATCGCACGTAACAATTCTCTTGATGAAACGTACATCCCGCGGGTTTTCTAGGCGTTTCGTGCACACTTCCACTCGGCGGTTTGCTTCAGCTGGCGTCAGTTCATGAGGGACAATGCGGAAGTTCCTGTGGACCTTGCCGAGGTCCTGAAGGTGACAAACCACGGTGGTCTGTGATATGCTCAGCTCGCCTGATAATCTCCGAGTGCTGGTTGTCGGATTTGCCTTTACTGCCTGGCGCACGGCCTTCGAATCCACGTTTCGGGGCCTACCTGACCTTTTCTGATCGTCGAAGTTTATATCACCTGAGCGAAATTTCTTGATCCATCTGGTTGCGGTGCTGTTGTCCATGGAGACTTTCCCTTTCGCATGACAAATGTTTCGTGTTGCTTGTGTAATGTTATGGCGGAGTTCAAACTCGTAAAGCCAGAGTTCTTTAATTTCCCGGTTGTTGCTGTTCACCTTTTAGGCGTCCCAACCACAGACAAAACGACGACATGAAATGCTGTTCACAGCAACGACTACCACTTTATATCCCTTTCACCTGACTGCAGTGCGCGACATGAACTAGTTTAAATAAACACATGACATACCCGCCACAGCACATGCGCTTATGCGAATATTGGAAAACTTTCAAATCACCCTCTGTATGATGGCGATTACTCACCATTCCGCCATCGAGTAACTAATAATATTTGTTAAAGCTCTCGATGTTTCTTCGGTGTAACCCCCCCCCCCCCCGCCCGTAATACGTGGTCTGATCAATAAGTTCCAAGACTAGGACGATATACCATAAAGTACTTACGTTACTTAAGTCCGGTTATGATCTCCCTCAAAATAGTCTCCTTGGGCAACGATACACCACTGCCAGCGTTTCTGCCACTGTTGGAAAGCTCCCTGGAAGTCCTGTTCGCGAATCGTGTCAAGCACCGTCTGCGATTCGCGCTGGATCTCATCCACGGTTTTAAAACAGCGACCCTTGAGCTTCAGCTTCATCTTTGGGAACAGAAAGAAGTCTCAGGGGGACAAATCCGGCGATTAAGGTGGGTGAGGAAGGGTAGTCATGCTGTTGCGGCTGCAAAACTGGCATGTTGCTAACGCTCTGTGAGCTGTTTCATTGTCGTGATGGAGCAGGAAATCGCCCCCTGCGCCACATTTCAGGTCGTTTGCGGCGAATGTCCTCCCTATGACGCCGCAGAACATCGCAGTAAAAAAGGGAGGTGACGGCCTGGCCCTGGGGGACGAATTCACGGTGCACAATCCCCACGAATGTCGAAGAACACGATGAGCATGCTTTTGGTTGCGCTCCGGACCAGTCGGGCCTCCTTCGGTCGTGGAGATGCCGGGCTCTTCCACTGCGACGACTGTTGTTTGGACTCCAGGTCGCAACCGTAGACCCAAGTCTCGTCCCCAGTGATGACCCGCGATATGAACGTTGGTTCATTCACCACCAGCTGACAAAGATCTTGGCAGAGTTCGACACGGAGCGTCTTCTGTTTGGGGTTCAGAATCTTTGGCACAAACTTTGCAGCAATGCGGTGCATGTTCAAAACCGACGTCAAAATTTCTTGAACTGTTCTGTATGACACACTGAAGATTGTAGAAATGTCTTGAATGGGTTTCCGACGATCCTCATACACGAGTTCTCTAATTTCGTCCACATTTTCGGGGGTTTTGCTCGTGGACGGTCCCCCTGACCTCTCGTCGTCTTCCAGTGCCATTATGCTGCTCTTGAAGAGCGAGTGCCACTCAAAACACCTCGCACGACTCATTGCTTCATTGCCATAAGCCTACCGCAACATTCCATGCGTCTCCGTTCCCGATTTGCCGAGTTTGACGCAGGATTTGATGTTCGCTCACTGCTGTAGTTTGTAGTTCATACCGAAATAGCAGCTGTTTTCTGCACGTGGTCACCAAATATCGTGTAGTACAGCTCTCGGTGTTCACAGAACGATGCCATTTGGCACTATGACTCATGAAGGTGCCTGCCCTCGGCCGCTGCTCGCGTATCCGCGTACTGCCATCTGTTGGCGTGCTACGTACCTAGTTTCGGGACTTTTTGATCTCACTACGTATTTAGGATAAGAACATGATTTTCGCCGACGAAACAGCAGAAAAAAATGGCTAATTCGTCAAATAGAAAGGTGATATTCCCTTCCTCTTTATAAGAATGCAAGAAAAAGAAATCCATTTACTTCATGTGGAAGACATTCTTTACCAGTTTCAAACATCGGTCATGAAACCTCGACATTTTTTCGATGTATCGGCTTTTGCAACATCAAGGCTAAAAAATCAATTATCGGTGGCAAAACATTGAGGTTCCTGAACGTCTATGGAAACTTCACATAGAGAACAAAAAACCCAACCTCAACATTTCTTATATCTTTTGAAGCTGGGGATCAAAATGCTTGCAATGCTATTTATCTCACTGCAAAAAATACGAACATAAAAAAATCTTAAACGTCGGTTCAGACAAATATTGCCGGCCAGATGGCCGAGTAGTCAGAATCGCTGGTATCTAACCAGTAGTCTAAACTCTGTGCGGATGGTTTGTATTTTATTCAGTTGTGGCCCTTCCCCTCCCCAGAACCAGCGTTCCCAAGTTAGGGACGCACGACTGTCTGTAGCCCCAAGAGTTGCTCGTGAGGCGTTAAACACAGAAAAAAAAAAAAGAAACTTTTTTTTACGGATTCTGGAGATCGAACCAAGGGTAGCTTTCATTTAAATCCAGTTACCTACGTTTACGTGAAAACGTTGTTTATTTAGGGATTAAATACTCGAACTAGGAATAGTAAGCAGCCTTACAAACCAACATAATTCGAGTCACCAACAAAAGAGGAAAGATTTTATAACTTATTGCTGTATTCTACATATTCTACATAATTTCCTCCTTCAATAGGCGAAGTTTAAAGCTGTTTTTTTCCTCAAATTTCATTATTTCAAACTTAAAAAAATGACCATGTTAAATGCTAAACCCACAGCATCATTTTGCCTTATTGCTTTTAGCAAACAAGCTGATGAAATTTTTCATTATATAGAAATAAATAAAATAAAACGAAATTATTCTGACCAGAACCGGCTGGACCATTGCTGCGAGACCGGAACGGTTGACCCGGACCTCACATCTTCTCAGGGGCCTACATTTTGGGAAATAAAAACAGAATCATTTTGAGCAGAATTTTTTATATCTTATTACATTTTGAAAGTTTTGGGGCTCGAGGCCCTTAAAATATACCTTTTCAGGTTTCGTTTTGTTTTAGTTTCCAGTCCCACCCCCCCACCCCCTACTTTGAAATAGTTTATCGTCTTGGTCGTTCAGATACTGAGTTCTGCAGATTTCAAATGGTTACTATAACCTTCTTGATCTTTTCGGCATTCATAAGAGAGTAAATTAAATTTCAACATTTTGTGATTCCCTAATTTTATATATCAAACAATTTGGGTTCAAAGCAGAACTTAAATTTAAAAAAAAAAAAAAGAACGATGTCAAAATTGTTTTGGGAGTTATATATGGAGGCCAATTGTTCAGTGACTTCAAAAACAGTACTGGAAATTTAAAAATAAGCAAATTTCACATATGACCGAGTATAAAGTTTGAAAAAAAAAGTTATAATTTGTCAGTTACTCCACCTTGCATAAAAAAAGTCAATCACTAAAACATGTATCAGAGAAAAACTGTTAATACGAATTTATTTTAAAGGGATTTTTACTATTCGCTACGCAGGGGCGGATTTCCAACTAAGCGCACTAGGCGGGCGCCTAAGGCCCCAGAACCTGAGGGGCCCCGAAAACGTGCAATGCGATTGTCAGTTTTGTTTTAGTTTTCACTAACCGAAACAAATCAATTCTTAAAGCGACCACTTTATTTCCATTATCAATGGATATTTTGCTTTATAGTAACACTCTGTATTTTTTTTTTTTTTTTTGCTGTTGTTGATACTCACAATTTTTTAGTTCGTATCGATGTTCTTGATTTGAAAGGAACAGTTAAAACAAAAATCATTTAGCCTTCCTTTTGGTTGAATAGTTTCTTTACAACAGAACCTCAATTTTTTCAATTTTTGACTTTGACAGCTCTTCATGAAGTATATGGGATATTTAAAGTGCCAAACTTAATATCCTTCGATTTTTCTATTAGCTGCAAAAATATTTTTTTAAATATTTCTAAAAACGAAAACGTTCGATGGGCACGGACAGACAAAGTGATTACATTTCTCACAAAACGTTCCAATAATAGAAAGAGAGAATGGCATTTTAAAAATGGTAAAAACGTTTTCTTGAATTTATTTTTTTTTTTAATCTGACAGGTGAAAATTTCCGAACGATGAGAAGGGGTGAAGGAGGAGGGGCTGAATCTTTTAGCGCCTAGGGCCCCAAAAGATCTAAAGTCGCCTCTGTCGCTAAGTAAAAATATTTGCTACCTTGATTTGTTGAAACTATCTTTTTGTGAGGAAGTGTATATAAGAATCCCAGTAAGCCTGAACCCCCTCTCCACGGAAAGATAATCTTAGATTTTAACACTTTTTACACACTCTCTCTCTCTGTGTGACCTTTCAAATACATTTAATGGTCTTTTCCTTAAGTTTAACGCAAATATTTCTTTGGGATAATCGTTTGTTCTTCTTTATAGTTTTCTTCTGTTTTTTACGGATTACACATTTTCCACGTAACGACTTTATTAAAATATGATATTTATTTTCTGGGGTCCAGCAATGAAATCTTCCTGAGCCCCACAGAAGTTTCATCCGGCAGTGATTCTCTCTCTTCCTAAAAACGAAGATTCAGGGACGTAAAACAAAGTTTTCCATAGTAAAACATAAAAACATTCGATTCTAACTGCACATAAAATTCCCATGTTAGTTGAAACTGAAAGACAAAATACAAAAAGCCTTTTGCCTTTCCATTCCTCAAGAATGTTTTGTCTGAAGGGCAACAACAAAACACCGATTTGTCACCATTCTGTACAAAGGTAGAAGCATTTATTGATTATCGAACTCGAAATTTGATAATCAACAATCTGGTAAAGAAAGACAATAACTAATTCAGATTAATCCGTCACTTCCTGTTTCGTCTTCAATTATAATTCCTCGTGTAAAGTAATTGATGAGAAACGGATTTCGTCTCTTGAAAGACTATGCAGCCGTTTGGGAAAACATTTTGTTGTAATGGTGCTATGGGCTTACACACGATGCTACAGCTGTCGCTAATAGTTGTCAGATGTCCGAACAACTAACTACTGTTGAGAGAGAAGGGTTTGGGAAATCCAATGGTCGTCATTATAAAACGATTAAGTTGTAGTGATTGTCCGTTATGATCGCGTGCGACGACGACCCTGTTCCTCTTCTCGGAATAAAAGAAATGTTCTCGGAACACCACCTTCGACGACGACAACGACACCGTTCGCCTGCACTGAATGGACGGGCAACGAATGGTGATGCTGCATCGCTTCATCTCAGAGAAGACACAATGATTGTGCAACACAAACACAGGGGCGGGAAACAGAATGAGGGTGTTCAAGTGACCGACCGTGACCTGACGACGCGGCAGGGTCATCTGATTAGGGTGG
The DNA here is from genome assembly GCA_039090855.1 of Macrothele yani. Lineage (NCBI taxonomy): Eukaryota > Metazoa > Arthropoda > Arachnida > Araneae > Macrothelidae > Macrothele > Macrothele yani. The sequence continues at coordinate 130,263,660 of CM076995.1, read as the reverse complement.
TAAGCATGGGAATTGTGGCACAAGGGCCTTCACAGGTAGTGAAGGCGGGGTCGAGGTGTTGGTCCTAACCTCTCAGTCCGGTGCAAAACAATGACTTGAGAATTCAGAAAAAAATAAAATAAAATAAAATAAAATAAATAAACCATTTCTTCGCTGCAAGCCAGTTCGATGACGTGCTCTTGTACAATATGGGCCATCATTCATTGTTTAAGATTATTATTATTTTCTTTCAAGAAATGTCTGAGAAAGTGTTAGCTGCAGCTTCGTAATTAAAAGGCAATGGGGGGAGGCAACGTTCGTGTGCAGTGCACGCCAGAGCTTTTATATATTTAACTCCAAGTATAGACGTAGATTAAAGTAATTAAATTAATTATTGAATGATAGATCTTCCATTCAAAAACAAAACAAATGATTATCCTGAACGGTGGACCATAGAATAAACATAGAATTTCCTTGTAAAGATGTTTTGAGCAGCTAATTGCACTGATGCCTCTCTCTCTCTCTCTCTCTCTCTAATACCTTTCTCCCTTTCAATAAAAAAGGGCATAGAAAAATTCAAAAATTCAATTAATGAAATAAGGGATTACACCATTGTGCAATACAAATTGGAAGCTGTGAATCCGTTTTTCACTAAAAGTTCAAGTTTTCGTATATTATCTGACTTACCATTCATGTCATCTTTACACCAATAAACGGATTCACAGCTTCCAAATTTGTATTCTAAAGTTCAAGCTAAATTTAAATAAATAAAAATAAACGGTTATATGATTTAAAATGCACTAAGATAGGAAAACATCCGGTTCCAATAAAATTCACTGGAGCCAAATCATTATCAGTGCGTCTTTATGCAAATCAAGGCAACTACAGGTAAACGACGGCGCGTATGTATGAAGGTGACTAAACAACATAAATAACACCTGATACTGAGCTCTGTTAATCAGTGTTATTCTTGTTCTTTAGATGCGAAAGGCCAAATTGTTATGGTCAAACGTCTGATTTAGGGCATTGCCCAGACAGCAAGGGTTGTGGGATGCTCTCGGTCAGCCGTGGTTAGTACCTTCAAAAACTGGTCTGAGGGACGAAAACCCACGAACTGCCGGAAATGTGTGGGCCAATCACGGGTAATCTGTGCTAGAAGTTAGCGAAGGCTATTCCGTGTGGTGCGAGTCAACAGAAGGGATATCAAGCCAACTAGAAAGAATACTGTCACATATTAATCCCGTCACCGTAATTTGAATGCTGATGACGGTAGTAATGAGCCGCAACACATTGAGCCCTGCTATAAAGAGGGCTCCGTAGCCGCAGGCCACTAGGAGTGCCCATGCTAACCTGGGTTCACCAGGCACATAGGAAAGGGGACAGGGACGATGAATTACGGCATGAAATGAATCCCACGAAAGAAGCCGAACTTCTCACGGAGTTCAGCCTTCTGGAATATTTCATGGGCAGGGGCGGATTTCCAACTAGGCACACTAGGTGCGCGCTTAGGGCCTCAGGCTTGAGGGGCCCCGAAAACGCATAATTGGTTTGCCAGTATTGTCTCGACTTTCACGGACCGAAACAAATATATCTTTAAAGCAACCACTTTTTAGCACGTCTTTTGTAAAAACAGATCGTGCTTATGTTATCGGTTTGTCCGTCCGTCCGTCTGTAGACACGATATCTCTGCAACTATTAGTTCGATTTAAAAAATTCTTTTTGCATTGGGAAGCTTGAAATATGCGAATGATTTTCCTTTATTTCGGTTTTTTTTTTCACGCTAGATGGCGTACATGCAGATGATGTCGAATTCAAAAACACGTTTTATTTCACATATTTGCTTCAAAACATCCGATTGAAAAATTATTTCATCTTTCGATTCCATTTATGTCGAAGAGTATTTTAGATGCGGTTACTTTTTGAAATTACGCGTAGATTTTCCGCTAGGGGCGTAAAAGTAAATTTTGTTTTCCCCAATAACTCTTCTTCTAAAACTCCGATTTAAAATTTATTTTCTTCAGCGGATACAGCTCCTGATCGAAAATATCTTACATATAATTTCTATTTTTGATATAGAATACTTTGGCCACCAGGGGGCGTAAGTGTTAATTTTTGATTCTGAAGTATTTGCCATAAAATCTGAGCTTCTAAAATCTCGATTGAAAAAATTCTTTCATGCAGCAATGCCACTCACGTCGATAAACTTTTTCGGAATATTTTTTTCTTCAAATATTCCATTGTTTCTCCGCCAGGGGGTGTAGATATATATCTTACTTTTGTCAATATCTCTGCTTCTAGGAATCCGATTTGAAAAATTCCTTCTTTGTTTGGATAGTGTTTCCAGTGTGACATGTTTTTCATATGATTTCAAAATTTTCAAGTAATTCAATAACTATCCACTAGGGGGCGTAAAGGTAATTTGCTTTCCCCGCTATATCTCTGCTTCTAAATCTCCGATTTGAAAAATTCTTTCAGCGCCGGATACAGCTCCTGATGGGAAATCCTTTGCACATAATTTCTAATATTTGTAAAGAATGGCTTGGCCACCAGGTGGCGCAAGCCTTAATTTCCATTTCTGATGTATTTGCAACAAAATACGAGCTTCTAAAATCTCGACTGGAAAAAAAGTCGTTTGTAGACCGATACTACTCATGTCGACAAACATTTGAAGAACATTTTCTTTTGAAAATAATGCATGGTTTCTACACCAGGGGGCGTAGATGTATATCTTATTTTTGTCAATATCTCTACTTCTAGGAGTCCGATTTGAAAAATTCCTTCTTTGTTGGATAGTGTTTCCGATGCGAAATGTTTTTCATATAAATTCAAAATTTTCAAGTAAATCATAGACTTTCCGCTAGGGGGCACAATGGTAAATTGCGTTTTCTGCGTTATTTCTGCTTCTAAAACTCCGATTTTAAACTTCTTCCTGTATCGCATACAACACCTGATGAAAATATTTTTAATATAATTTGTAATGTTTTGTAAAGAATGGTTTGGCCACCAGGAGGCATAAGTATTAATTTCTGCTTCTGATGCATTTGTAGCAAAATCTGGGCTCCTGAAAATTCGACTAATTTTTTTTTCCTTGGACCGATACTGCTCGTATTGAAAAACCTTTTGAGAATACTTTCTTCCTAAAATAATGCATGGTTTTCCCACCAGGGGACGTAAAGTCACATCTTATTTTTGTCGATATCTCTGTTTCTAAGAGTCCGATTTGAAAACTTCTTTCTGTGTTGGAGAGCGTTTCTGGTGCGAAATGTTTCTCATATAAATTCATATTTTTCTTAACGCACAAGTCTGCAACCAGAGGGCGTAAGCTCACGACTCCGTTTACAGCAATATCTGAGAGATTAAAAACCCGATTGAAAATCTTCTTTCTTCCGTGAGATACTATTTTTTCCATACCGGTTCCATTGACTTTGAATAGCTTTGATAAATTTAATTTTCGTCAGAACGGATTCAAAAGACGTGCTTATTACACCCGAAAATTCGGTGTCATCTTTCTTGTTTTGTATTGGCAATTGATATGTTACTTTCTCATATTGGTAACATTTTTTTTTCTTGCTCTTGTTGATACTCTAAATTTTCGAGTTCTTATCGATGTCCTTGTTTTGAAAGGAACAGCAAAAATTTTTAGCCTTCTGTTCAGTGGTGAGAGAAGAAAGAATTCACGCTTCCCGCACTTTTCATTGTTTAAAGCGAATACTTAGTTAGTTGGCCTGCTGCTATATGAATCACTTTCATGCAACTTCCAGCCAAAGGAAAATAAGTGGAGGACTTTTCTGTTTGTCAATGTTTTCAAGTACTTTATTTTTGCTTGATACCATGCTCGCTGTCTACTTATTTGCTCATAACGTAAAAAAAAAAAAAAAAAACGGATGATTTTCCAAAGCCGAAGCAATGGCAAGAGCACGTTTTGTAATTGAAATATATTCCGGTTTTATGACAATTTACACTCAATGTACTGATAAATTTAGCGTAATTACATTTTCCGCGCCCTTAGCTTTAAATTTGCTTAGTTACTTGCGAATGAAAAGGTGCTTAAGTAATCACTTTTACCTAACGTATCAAACTCAAAAATTCCTTTTGCTGTTTCTAAAATAGTCTCTTCGTGGCTTAAAGCTAGCATTTACTAAACTTTCATTTTGAGAACGCCCAGCGAGAAATTTATGAACCAGTAGTGAAATTTAAAAGTGAACAATTTTAAAGAGTTTATGTCATATCAAAAATAATTTTTGAAAAACCTGTGAATACACGATTTGTTGGTCTTCAGCGCAGCTAGCAGGAAAGTAACGAACTAATTGAAAAATTTAAACAGTTGGCAAGGAATATATATATAAGCCTAATCTGAGAGGTTCAAAAATATGTTTTTCCTTTGAGTTGAATAGTTCCTTCACAACAGAACTTTAATTTTTGAATTTTCAACTTTGACAGCACTTAACGGTAAAGTCAGTCATGAAGTATACGCGATTTTTAAACTGCCGAACTTAATATCCTTTATTTCCTATTAGCTGTAAAGATAATTTTAGAAATATCTCTAAAAACAAAAAGTTCGATGTGCACGGACAGACAAAGTGATTACACTAGCACCGTTTCTTGCAAAACGTTCTAATAATAGAAAGATAGATTAAAAAGCGTAAAATAATTTTTCTGACTTTACTGTTTTCTTGTTAATCTGACGGATGAAAATTTCTAAGGCGATAGGAAGGGGTAAGATTTACAGTTTATAAAGAAATCTGAGAACATCCTTAAATGTTATCAAAAGGACTTTAAATTTCCGAAGAAATCCGACTAATGAGATTTCCAGACACTGACAGGATTTGAAAAGGAAGAGAACTGGGGAGGGGAAGGAATGTGACGTTTCGCCCTTGCAAGTAACTGAGTGCGGGGGCAGCTTCCTCCTCGGCCTTCAAAGTTCCGACACCACTGCTTTTATTGCACTTTTTCTATTCCCTTGAGAACACCTCATTATTTTCGTGATGCTCGAAAATCTTATTATCAAGAACTAAGGGAAATATACTCACGAACAATGAAATTTGCGCACCTAAAAGAAAACATGCTACAACCGCGAAACTTTGCAAATAGCTAGAGTACGTGATGGTATGCAATGATCCACGTTCGGTGCGATTGCGCATGACCGCACACCTTGTAGTGGCGCTGCAAGCAAGAGCCAGCAGCCTTGTAAACCGGCGTGTAGTCGATGCCCCACGAAAGCGAAAAGCACCGCCTACGTAAGCAAGAGTACAGAGTGACAAGAATGCCGGGTGGACGCCAGAGACGTCGATATACGCAAATTACGGACTTTGAGAGAGGCTTGATCATCGGGCTGAATACCGCAGGGTGGTCGGCGCGCCGTACATCCCGCCATGTGGATTATTCTGACCATACCGTCCGACTGTGTTGGGAGCAATGGACACGTGACGGCACTGCCACACGGCGCAGCGTCTCCGGACAGATCAGGAGGACCACCGGTAGAGAGGATCGATGGATCGTGCGCCAGGCACGAGCGATCCCACGGGGATCCGGTCCACTATACAGGCAGATGTAGCGGCTCCTGAGTGCCCACGAACCATTTCCCGGCGCCTTGTGGAAGCGAATCTGCGATCCCAGCGCCCCTTACGTGTGCAGTCATTAGCACCGGAACATCGCCGGCTGCGTGCCAGGCCAGAACGATATGGGACGCCATTGACTGGCGACGTGTGGTGTTGTGCCACTTCGTTTTGGGGACAGATGATCATCGTGTCCGGGTGTGGAGGTCCCCGTGTTCACGGCACAATCCCAACCTCGCTATCGAGCACCATAACTGCAAGCATGGCATGGGGAGCCATTGCCTACGATAGCCAATAAGCTCCAGTAGTGTTAGTTGGATCATTGACGGGCCACTGATATGTGGATGAAATCCTACGGCGCCATGTACTCCCATTCCTGGCCGGGATTCCAGGTGCGCGATACCAACAGGATAATGCGCACCCGCACACGGCTCGGGTTGCCCAGGTCTGCCCACGTCATGTTCAGACACTTCTATGGCCTGCCCGCTCCCCGGAGATGTCCTCTATCGAGCATGTGTGGGACCAGTTGAAACGCTGGCTGCCGCAGTGCCTCACAATCCGGGATTTGGAGCACACCGTCGAATACGTGTGAGCCAGTCTGTTCACCTCCATGCCGGCCCATATTGCAGCCTGTATCGCCACACGAGGCAGTGCGACGCTATTGAAGATGACCGGACTGCGTGCCACAGATCCCTCTGTAATTGTCCTGCAGCTCTGTTTTTGCCATTATGTGTATTATTCATCTGTATCATTATGTCCATAAAATTTCAGTTTAATCCGATGCTTCCTTCTTGGTGCGCAAATTTCATTGTCCGTGAGCGTATTTTGCAAATACTCGAGAGGCATGTTATTTTCATTGTCTGAAGTTTGGTTTCTCTTCTATAAGTAAAACGTTCGTGAGAATACTGAAGGAATTGAGTTTTTTTGGGGACCATAAAAGCATTTTAGCTTTTGGGTTCATAAGAGCACGTTTTTTGGATCCTTTCCAACGCAAAAAGAAATGTTTCAAAGTGGATTTTAAAATAGTAGAAAATCAGCGAAAAAGAAAATGTATTAATCATAAAAATTTCGCATTAATTAAAATACACAATGTTTGCATTGTTCTTGACACTAAATGGAACCAGTAAGAAAGAGAATTCTGTAAGTCCTTGAGTCAGGAGAATCATCGATTGGTACGCAAGGCAAATAAACAGAAAACCTGAAAGGTCTTCAATGTGATAGAAAGATCTGTGACTTATTTCTCTAATTTAATCTCCACTTAAAGTTCCTATTCTTACGTAAATTGTCATATTTTTACTTCTAAACAACTTATCACTTCCTGGAATTTTCTTGCATGGTTTGGCAACCCTGATAGTAGGTAGAGAAGAGGGAATAAAGACTACCTTGAGAGCAAAGAGAGTATACGGTGAAGGTGAATGAGAGTTGTAGTACGATCGTGAGAAGATTTATTGATGTAGATTGTCATGTAACTTGATACTAGGCGAGTTTAAAAATTATATGGAAATACTGTATAGCTTATTGTTCATGTTTACGTAAAGTGTGACTTCGATAGTGGATAAAAACAAAGACTTCTGGAACTTCTGCTCATTCATATGAATTCTGGCCGTTCTTTACTTTGTTAAAGTTAAGGAATTATGTAGTGGGTTCAACACACACACACACACGCGCGCACGCAGGTAGTTTGCTAAAAATACTAAACTTAAAACGCTAAATACCCTAGATCCTTTGCTGGAAATCTATAGGAAGAATTCGGAAATGAAAAGCCCAGAACTGCGGTGGAGACATCTTTGCGACCTGCATTTCTGAAAGACTTCCAAATAGTGGCGCACTCACTGGGGTGGCCTCTGGTCCTGCTTATGAGATATTAATCACTTGGTCCTTCGTTCTTTGTTATTGGCTGCTTATTTTTAAATATATGTGTACACGTTTTTAAGGTGGACGTCTAGTGATTTTGCTCCCTATACTTCCAATGGAAAAAAGTTCGACCCTATTTTATCAGCGAAGAAAGATTTCCCATACATCAAAATTGGCCCACTGATAAAAAAAAAAAAAAAAACCCATCCTAAATTAGATTGTACAATCGGTGTTTTTTTTTTGCAAAAAACTTTCCTGAACTATATTAAAAAAACAATAATTTTACTTCAATGTAGTTACGATATTTGCTTACCTTCTTTACTACTATTCGACGTAAAGTTATACATATTTAATGTTCTTCAGGAAAGATTTTTGCAAAAAACACCTGTTGTACAATTTAAGTTAGAATATTTTTCTTTTTTTTACTTTTTTTTTTTTTTTTTGCAAGTAGGCAAATTTTGTTATATAGGAAATCTGTCTTCGCAGAAGAAATAAGGTCCAATTTTTTTCCATTGGAAGTACAGGGAGAAAAATCACTAGATGTCCATCTTAAATATATATTGCACGAATCATTGCAAAATGAATTTTAATGTGGCAGAGATATTATTATCACTTCCCAGTGTTTTTGAGATGTTTTCTCTGCTGTATTTTTAGCACGGCTTTTGTAAAAAAAGATCGTGCTTATGTTATCTCTGGAACTATTAGTCCGATTTGAAAAAAATATTTTTGCATTAGGAAGTTTGAAATATGCGAATGATGATCCTTCATTTCGTTTTTTTTTTTTTTTTTTTTTTTTTTTTAGTATGTGTTATTTCACCGCTAGAGGGCGTAAATGCAGACGATGTCGAATTCCATATACATTTGATTCCATATATTTGTTTCTAAACATCCGATTAAAAAATTATTTTATCTTTCGATTTCATTTATGTCGAAGAGAGTTACTTTTTCAAGTTACGCATAGATTTCCGCTTGGGGGCGTAAAAGTAAATTACGTTTTCTCCAATATCTCTTCTCCTAGAACTCCGATTTGAAATGTTTTTTCTTCGGCGGATACAGCTCCTGATGGAAAATCTTTTGCATATAATCTCTAATTTTTGGTAAAGAATATTTTGGCCACAACGGGGCTTAAGTGTTAATTTTTGCTTCATATGTTTTTGCCATAAAATCTGAGCTTCTAAAATCTCGATTGAAAATATTCTTTCGTGGACTGATGCCACTCTCGTCGACAAACATTTTCGGAATATTTTCTTCTTAAAATAAGGCATCGTTTCTTCGCCAGAGGGCGTAGATGTATATCTTATTTTCCAAAATCTGTGCTTCTAATGGTCCGATTTGAAAAATTCTTTCTTTATTGGAAAGAGTTTCTGGTGTGACATGTTTTTCATATAATTTCAAAATTTTCAAGTAATTCATAGACTTTCCCATAGGGGGCGTAAAGGTAAATTGCTTTCCCCCCTATATCTCTGCTTCTAAATCTCCGATTTGAAAAATTCTTTCCGAACCGGATACAGCTCCTGATGGGGAAATCCTTTGCATACAATTTCTAATTTTGGTAAAAATGGTTTGGCCACCAGGGTTCGTAAGTCTTAATTTCCACTTCTAGTGTATTTGCAGCAAAATTTGAGCTTCTAAAATCTCGATCGAAAAAATTCGTTTGTGGACCGATACTACTCACGTCGACAAACCTTTTAAGAATATTTTCTTCTTAAAATAATGCATGGTTTCTACGACAGGTGCCGTAGATGCATATTTTATTTTTGTCAACATCTCTACTTCAAGGCGTCCGATTTGAAAAATTCCTTCTTTGTTGGATAGTATTTCCGATGCGAAATGTTTTTCACATAAATTCAAAATTTTCAAGTAAATCATAGACTTTCCGTTAGGGGGCGCAAAGGTTATTGCGTTTTCTGCGTTATTTCTGCTTCTAAAACTCCGATTTGAAAAATTATTCATGTATCGCATACAGCTCCTGACGGAAAATGTTTTTTCATATAATTCTAATATTTGGTAAAGAATGGTTTGGCCATTAGGGGGCATAAGTGTTAATTTCTGTTTCTGATGTATTTGCAGCAAAATCTGAGCTCCTGAAACCTCGACTAATTATTTTTTTCTTAGACCGATACTGTTCACATTGAAAAACCTTTTGAGAATACTTTCTTCCTAAAATAATGTATGGTTTTCCTGCCAGGGGGAGCACATGTACATCTTATATTTGTCCATATCTCTGCTTCGAAGAGTCCGATTTCAAAAATTCTTTCTTTGTTGGAGAGCGTTTCCGTTGCGAAATGTTTCTCATATAAATTCAAATTTATCTTGAATTATATGAAAAAATTATATGAGAAACGCACAAGTCTGCAACCAGAAGGCGTAAGATCACAATTCCGTTTACAGCAATATCTGCGGGATTAAAAACCCGATTGAAAAACTTCTTTTTTCCGCCAGCTACTGTTGTTTTCTATACCATTTCCATTGACTTTGAATAGCTTTGATAAATTTAATTTGCGTTAGAACGGATTCAAAAGACGTACTCATTACACCCGTAAATTCGATGTCATCTTTCTTGTTATTTGTATCTTCAATATTTTAGGCCAACAGCATGAAGAAATCTTAGGTGCGTCACTGATCAAGGTAGTCAAGGTAAATGCCGCACCATTGAGAAATAGATGGTGTATCGACGAAAACATCCCCCTTCCCCCGTATGCATGTGTATTTTCTGGATCTGGGGCTTCCAATTTTATGAGTCTGTTGTAATTATTATTATTGTCAGTAGAGCACGATGCAGCAGCCAGCATTGACTCGAAATCAGGTAATCTTACGATTATTCACGATGTGAAGACAACAGAAAAGAGCATTAGTGTCGATAAGCTTCATTTCTACTTTAAAACAGAAACGTACGTATATATGGGGACTTCCTTTCTATCTTTAGACAGAAAAGTAGTCATACATGTGTGGGATTCTCAATCGACGAAAAAGTAGTTTTGTCTGTGGACTTCATTCTACCTGAAAACAGAAAGACAGATATGTCTGTGAACTTCCTTTCTATCTGAAGACATAAAGGTACACATGTCTTGAAATTCCTTTCTACCTGAAAACGTAGTGATAGATATGTCTGTGGACTTCCTTTCTACCTTAAGACAGAAAAGTAGTCATATCTGTGGACTTCTTTTCTATCTGAAGACAGAAAATAGTCATATCTGTGGGCTTCTGTGTCTGAAGACAGAAAGGTAAACATATCGGAGAACTTCCTTTCTGTCTTCAGACAGAAGTGTCGTAATATTGTTGGACTTCTCTATCTGCGACAGGAAAAGTGTTAATATCCATGGACTTCTTTTCTATCTGAAGACAGAAAATAGTCATGTCTGTGGCCTTCTTTTCTATCTGAGGAAATGATAGTAGACATGTGTATGAACTTCCTTTCTATCTTAAGGCAGAAATGTAATTAATCATATTTGTGAATCCTTGTAAGGTAGAAATGTCTGTGGGCGTCTGCAGTGAGACTATCGAGCACACTGCAAATCTATTCGACAGCCTCACTGAATATTTCACAGAGTATAGACGGTGGCATCACAATAATACGACCATCCCCGGAATCACAGTATACTCGCCCAGGCCCGTCACAGAGTGCACGCGACAAGGTCGACCACACAGAGATATAAGCTGCCGGCCAGGACAGATGAGCCATAGTGCGTCACGTGAGCACAATAGGCAGAGGTAGTGATTTGATGGACGTTCAAAAAGGGATGATCATCGGTTACTGCGTCAAGAGTGGAAGCGTCTGAGAAACATCAGACTTCGTGGGCTGTTCGTGAGGTGCTATAGGAAGGGTGTACCAAGAATAGACCGCTGCACACCAACTACCACCCGACGTCATAACTGTGGAGCCCCAAAGGCCATCGACCCCAGAGGAGAACGTCTCTTTCGTCGACTGGTAAAGGGCAATCGACGCGCAAAAGTGCAGCAATTGACCACGGAAATGAACGCTGTGGCACTCAGCTGCGTGTTCCCAATAACAGTAGAGCGAACCCTGTTACGCATGGGTCACCGGAGTCGACGCTGCGTCAGTATGCCAATGTTAACCCAGGTCCATCGGCAACGACGCCTGCAGTTCGCATGGGAGTACGGTCATTGGACAGTGGAAGAGTGATTAAAGGTTGACTTCTGCGACGAATCTAGGTTTCTACTCCACAGAATTGAAGGGCGGTGGCGGATATGACGTCAGACACACGAGTACCACCTGGACACGCTTGTCGGTCAAGTACAGGCCAGCGGTGGCAGTGCGCATGTCTGGGGGGATGTTTTCCTGGTATGACTTGAGACCACTGGTACCACTGGATGGGTCCCTGAACGCCAATGGCTACCTGCCCATCCTCGCTGACCACATGCATCCCTTGATGTTAGACGTTTACCCTGGTGGTGATGGTGCCTACCAACAGGACAATGCGCCGTGCCACGTAGCTAAGGGTGTGCGTGACTGGTTCCAGGAACACGATAGCGATGCGTCCGACCTCCTTTGGCCGGCGAAACCGCCCGACCTGCATCCTGTAGAACATTTGTGTGACTATTTAGATCGACAGATTCGATGTGGCGCCCACAAATACGTCATCTCCGGGACCTCCGTGCTCTGCTGCAGTCCGAACGGGCGCATGTGCCTCGGGCAACTTTCCAGGGGCTCGTTGCGTCCATGCCACTCCGTCTTGCCGCTGTCATCCGGGCCAAAGGTGGTTATTCCCATTAGTATGTAGGTGGTCATACTATTCTGATACGACTGACTACATTTGTAAAGTGTATCTGTTTTTTAAAATGTATTCCCTATATTTTTTTAATCGCTGCGACTTAAATAGCCATCGTAATTCCAATAGGACAATAAAAAATTAAGTCCCATAAATCTCGGTGTGTGTGCTCTACAGCGTGTTGAAAAATATCTCCTAAACTGGTGTACTTTCGTTGCCAAAATTGCTTCAGTTTATCTCCCGAATATGTCTTTTCTTTTCGTCATTCGTAAACCGAATTTCATTTTCGTTACAATAATATATTGCTTACGGGGTTTGCGTTTTGAACTGTTGTAGCGGATATAATGCATGTATTACACTGAAAGGACAAATGATTACGTACACCCACCTAACAGCGTGTGGGTGGCACCAGCTTTTGCACGCAGGACAGCATCCAAAAGTTGTGGTACGGACGCAATGAAGTTCCGAAACACAGACGCAGGTGTTGCTGACCAACAATCCATGAGTGCTTGGCGTAGAGCAGGCAGAGATGTAGGTGGGGATGGTTGATCCCGAACGCCTCGTTCCAATATGTCCCATAAATTCTCTATGGGATTGATGTCCGGTGAGCGATGGGGTCATGAGAGTGTGGTAAGCTAACTGCTATGATCCTGGATCCAGTCGGTCGCTAGCCAGGACTGATTGGGTGGAGCGTTGTCCTGTTGAAAGATCGGAACTCTGTTCGGAATAAGGCACGTAATAAAAGGATGGAGATGGTCGTCCAGGAGCTGCACATAGCTGGACTCAATCGGTAACAAGAGACCCAGGCCGGACCACGTGAAAGTATACATTTTCCTTTTTTTTTTTTTTTTTTCTTTTTTTTTTTCCATTAGCCCTAATTTCGAATGATTCTTTTTTTTCTCGTTTTCTCCTCCCCTCTCCCAGCCGTCCATTGGGTAGTTAAGTAACGCTATGGGGACCCGCGTGAACGTCGCATGGCTTAAGAGGAGAAAGCGTCTGCGTCATCAACAATGGATCGGCTTTGTTGGAGTGTTTTATGGCGGTCATCAAAGTGTCAGCTGGTCGGTGCATCTACAAAACGATGGTGCAACTGACAGACTCACTGGAATCGAAAATAACACTTTTATTGAACTAGGATTTATGGCATGATGTCTTGTATAACGCGGACTAACGCAACTTAAGGGACTTTTCCCAGCGTAGGCGATTGGTTGGGAATCGAAGTACTGGATCGGATACCTATTTTGACCCCCTAACGAATAGATGAATCCTATGTTAATTCTCCGACCACTGAAAATCAGGGTTGGAGATTTAATTCATGGGAGGCCTGCGTTTCCCGGCTCAGGATTGGAGATGGCATAATTTTGAGGTCGTAGGTGGATCCCGGAAGAAGTTGCTGAGAATTTCGAGAAGAGAGAAGAATCACTTTTTTTTTTCACTGGTCACTTGTTGTTTGACTTGATCACTTGTTACTTTCCTTCTTGACTGTCACCTAGGCGCTGCCATGTAAAAACTTGGCACTTCACCTGCATTTTCCGTTGTTGTTTTTTTGAGTGGCCCAAAACTGCGTCACTGTCATGACGGCACAGAGTACTGGGAACTTAGTCGCTGCAATATGAGGAGGCATGACTGAAGCTACCGAAAACTGCGTACAATTCCCCGTGATTTGGATAGAAGACAACCACCGAGGTTTCCAAGGGAAGGGACCCTGCTAAGGACAATGAAGACCCACACAAATTGCTGCCGCTGCATCAAGGAAGAGTGACGGACCGCGACGCCTAGCTGAGGCAACCGCCGGACGTGCAAACTAGGACCTTCCGAAGGATGGGACTTTACCTAAGACGCGACTACCTATGTGAAATAACCAATATTCCTGAAAGAACTTTAATTGTGTGTAACCGCAAGGACTCCATACCCCGGATGAGGCAACAGCCGCAGTGGGGTCTGCAGGCCAGATTTGGACGTTAAGGTAGGAATTCCATCCTATTCTTTCTTTCTGGTGTCCCCTCAAAATATCAGTGTGTTACCGATCAGTGCATACTAAAGTTTTCCGCTAATATTAATAAATTTTTCTAATAAGCGAGAAGTCAATGAGCACAGAAAAGCCGGTATCATTATTGCTACTATAGTACGTTTTTTTAGCGAAGTATTAATACAGTATATACATTATCTACCAACAAGTAATTGGACACCTGTGATAGCGAAGGAAAACTAAGTTTATTCACCTTCAATAGTTGGTGGAGCCTCCATGAGCGGCGATTACAGCTGCGACTCTCCGGGGCATACTCTCAACCAAGCGTTGTACGACGGCTAGCGGTATTTTCTTCCACTCGGCTTGGAGAAGACAGGTCAATTCCTTCACCGATTTCGGACGGTGGGGGCACCCTTTCAGTCGCCGCTCCAACTCGTCCCAGAGGTGCTCGATAGTGTTAAGGTCCGGGTTCTGCGCAGGCCAGTCCATTCGATTAACCCCATTGTCACAATACCAACCCATGGTGGACCTCGCAACATGGCAGGTGACATTGTCATCTTGAAAGTAACATGGGTCCACCCCGTAAAACTGCCACAACGTAGAAAGCGCATGGTCATCCAAAATGGTGCAGTAGGTCTCGTCGTTGAGTCTACCAGGTATTGCGACCAAGAGTCCCGTGCCATACCAGAAGAAACACTCCCATAGCATAATTCCACCGCCGCCGAACTTCACAGTTGAAACAATACATTCCGGCAGGAGGCATTCTCCAGGCAGACGCCAAACCCAGACCCTGCTATCCGAACGGTAGAGGGTGAACTTTGATTCGTCGCTCCAGAGAATCTGTTTCCACTGTTCAACGGTCCACTGTAGAAGTTCTTTGCACCACGTTACCCGAGCAGCGCTATTGGACTTGGTGATCAAAGGCTTGTGGGAGGCAGCACGTCCATGATAACCGAGCAGATGATGGCCTTCCTTACGGATGGTATTCATCAAAAAAACACTCCCGGATGCCTGTTGAAACTCCTCTCGGACGTCGCCTATCGATTTGGTGCGGTTCTTCCGAATTTATCTGGCCAGCACCCGTCGGTCTCTAACTTCCAGTTTTGTGGGTCTGCTGGGTTAGGGCACATTCCGACAGTCACCTCTCATCTTCCACTTGCCAATCACGTAGGCCACTGTCGATTTTGGGTACTTCAACTCGCTGGATATGTCACGTATGGATCGGCCATTTCTGTGATAACCGACGATTACACCTTTCTCGAAATCAGAGAGCTCCGAACTTCGTGGCATCTTGCATGCGACTGGTTGCGTTGTTGTTTCCCACACGATATTTAACGGCGGCGGCCGTGACGTGTATCAGGACCGCAGATATCGTCGATTGCAGGGTTGTCTAATTACTTGTTGGTAGATAGTGTATATAATCAATAGGTGACTGCAAGTTTAATATGTATAACAACTTACATTCTCACATTCTAAAGGTTATGAGCAAAAAGGTCCTAATCTCCTATGTTTGCTTTTTTTTTCTTATTATTTGCCAACACAAGACCAATAAATTGTTTACATGTTAATTTTTCTAATATATTATCATGAGTGTTGCTTTGGTTGCAAATTGTGTGCTCAACCCTGGATATATGGAAATAATATTTTCTACGGCAGGGACTCAGCAATTCGTTATCATATGTTTTAATTTCTAGGCGATCACGAAAACATTGCGGCACATGGCAGACCCTTTGAACCCCCAAAGGAAAATCTGCTGTGTGAATCACAACGCCCCGTCAGTGGATCCCGAAGCTGCTTCAGCCCTAAATCAGGGAATCGCAGAATCACAATCCACTCGACACCTCCCCTCACCGGTTACAAATATTACGTCGGGCGAACCAATACAGGAACCTGCGCGATAACACGTCTATCTGCATTAACCCTTTAACTGGCTGGAACGAATTAACTCGGGGTAAGCAAAATGGGCTGAAATCAGCTCGAACGAATATATTCGCTGTCTAGGAACACTTGGGTCGAATAAGTGACTCTCCTCGTTAGAAGGCGTTGCTTTCCCCTTAGATTTATTTTTCAAAGTGGTCGTTCAGGGGGATGATTAACACTAATCCTTACTGACTGATTACTTTCAACATGGGCTACAACAATGGCGATGGATCTAAGAAAGGAGTGAGAAAGTATTTGAGTTACTTGCTTCTGCCCAGTGGCATGATCTCCATGTCAGGAAGGCTAGTCCTTCCCGTTGGTAATCTGGGCAATGGTGCAGAGAATGAAGAACTAAAAAAGAGGGCTTATCGCTTGTGGTAGGTTTATCAGCGGTACTGATGAGATGAAGAGTTATAAACTGTTTAACTGTAGATTTTGGCAAAACAAAACAATTGACGTGCCGTTCAGAAAGACAATTCCGGTTGCTCTATGAACATTTCTGTTTGGGGAGGGAAGAAAATTTTGAGCACCATTTGGTTAAGATGCATCGTCTGCTTAAAGGGTTAAGGTTTCTAATTCAGTGGCCGGTGTGTGTACGATCACAATTCTGGTAAATGACGCTGGTATGAAAAAAAATATGGCCCTTTTTTTACGTGAAAAAATTGGTGGTACGCAAGTTTGAAAATTTCGAAGCAAACAAACGACCACTTTCATGCCATGCAATCAAGCAAACGCGATCGTCTTCCAAATGCGCGAAGCATGAGCAACCCTTCTGATCATTTCCGATCACGGTATTGTCCCGAGTAAGCACTGACTTTCTAAAAATGAATCATGATGATGAGGCATCCCTTCGTATTACAAGTCGTCCTGATTCATACAACGAATCTCGTGACCCGGATATCGCTCGCGTTCATGCAAAACTAAGCGAGCGTCGTAGTGAGTTTCAATAATGACGTACGACAGGGTCTTGCTCTTCAAAAATAATTATGGGGTTTGACAATATGACGTTTAGCGCTGTGCGTCGTCTCACGCCGCTGCGAATCAAGGTTAGACTCATGGCGTCACTCAGGTGTGATTATTATCGAAATGATTTTTCGGCAGGAGAATCAATAGTGTGTGTCCTTGTGAGTGTGTGGATCTCCTTCCTCTTCTTCAAACAACCAGTTTCCTTATTAGAGAGCAGCGTACCACTCATACGCACTTAAATCCGAGAAAGGTCTTTACCAAAATCTTGTTTTATTTCTTTTGACATATGCAACATTGTTATAGCTCAAAACATATGAATGAAAGATTAATCCTTATGAGTTTTTAGTAATATTTTCAGAAGGTTACGAAATTACCCTTGCTGTTACGGCACACCAAACATGACCCCCTTCATGTCCACGTCTGGAGAGCAACAAAGTGTTGCTCGATTTTGTGATCACAAATCTGAGCTTTGACTGATTTAATTGCGCCTTCTTTATTCTACACTACTTAAAACAATTAGGGGATATCGTGGTTTCGATATGAGTTTAAATTAGGGGATGTTGTAGTTTTGACAACTGTTTCAATTCTAAGAGAAGTTGGAGAAAGTGATTAGAATGGAACTTTTGCACCCTTACAAACACCTGAGTATGCAAAATTTTTCGTGTGGGCGTGTTTCCGTCCGCGAATGAAAAATTACATGTATCGTACACTCATTTAGTCCAAGATAAAAACGACTCACATGCTTTGAATGTGTGTTATTGATGAATGTGATGTCCGAACAACGTGAGTTACCCGAATCTGTAGCATGGAGGACTATCGGTTGCTTAGAAGCGGATCAAACCCAATTGCAAGTAGCGGAAGCCATTGGAGTGTTTCAAAGCGTGATTTACAGACTTTGGAATCGGTTTTCAGTTACCGAAAATGTAAGGTGAAGACCAGGGCAAGGTCGTAGGAAAGCAACATCAAGAAATGAAGATCGGTTTTTAACACTGACTGCCAGGAGAAACCGGAGTATGAACGCCACTCTTCTGCAACGCGAACTCCGTACTGCTTGCTACTGGCACAAATGTTTCAACTCAAAATGTTCGGAACCGACTCCACAGTGTTGGCCTGTATGCTCGACGACCTACGGTATGTGTTTCTTTAACCTCACGCCACCGTGCTGCCCGCAGACTTTGGGCACAGGACCATGCCGATTGGAGAAGAAATGAATGCAGCAATGCTCTCTTCTCAGACGAGTTGCGGTTTACTATACATCCTGATAATAGGCGACTCATCATTTGGAGGGAACGAGGTACTCGTAACAACCCGTTATTTCTGCAAGAAAGTGTTCGATATGGAGGAGGCGCAGTGATTGTGTCGGCCGGTATTTCTATCAATGGTCGAACCGACCTGTACACAATCAGAAATGGAACACTTACTGCTCAGTGGTATAGGGATGAGATACTCAGACCCTTAGTCGTCCCTTATGCTGCAGCAATCGGAGATGAATTTATATTCGTGGACAATAACTGCAGGCCACGTTGCGCTCGATGTGTGGACGACTTCCTCTTTGACGAGGGAAATCATCCGAATGGACTGGCCAGCATGTTTCCTAGTCATCAACCCCATCGAGCTCGTCTGGGACGTTCTGGGGAGAAAGGTTGCTGCTCGATTAACCCCTCCACAAACATTCCAGCAATTGGAAAGTGCTCTTCTGCTGGAGTGGCGTGGAATTCCTCAATCCCTCATTAATACTCTAACTCCATGCCTCACAGGTGTGCAACATTGCTTTCTGTCAGGGAAAACCATCATCATCATCATCATCATTGTCAACCATTATCAATCCACTGCTGGACGAAGGTCTCTCCAAGTTTCCTCCACAACGGTCTGTCTTGTGTCACTCTCCTCCACGTCACTCCTGCATACTTTCGAATTTCATCCACCCATCTCCCATGTGGTCTTCTTCTGGGTTTTTTCCTGTCCCTTGGAATCCAATCTAAAATTTCGGCTGTCCATCGATGGTCTGTTCTTCTGGCAGTATGTCCAGCCCATTGCCATTTCAGGGATTTAACTCTGATCATGATGTCTTCCACTCGTCATTTTTCGGATCCACGAGTTCCTCTTCTTCTCTCTCCTGGTTACACCAAGCATGCACCTCTCCTTGCGTTCTTTGAGTTGTCTGCACCCTTTGTATGTCTCTTTTAGTTAAGGTCCACGTCTCTGCACCATACGTAAGCACTGGAAGGATGCATTGATTAAACACTTTTCTTTTAAGACATAATGGCATATTGCTCTTGAAAATTATGCTGTTTCTTCCAAAAGCTCTCCAGGCAAGTTTTGTACGCCGATTAATTTCTTCACCAATGTGACCCTCACTTGATATCTGCTGTCCAAGATAAACGTACGTGTCTGTTATCTCCAGCTTTTCTCCATCAAACGATAAACCTTCATTTCTTGTAAAAGCATTGTACATCACTTTTGTCTTCTGAAAGTTCATTTTTAATCCCACTTCTTTACTCTTGTCAGCAAGTTCCTGCATCATACTCTGTAGCTCTGATGGGGTAGTTGCAAAAATGACTATGTCATCAGCAAAACGAAGGTGGGTTAGGTAATCTCCATTAATCTTTATGCCTTTGTTTTCCCAGTTCAATGATTGAAAGACATTTTCCAATGTGGCATTAAAGAGCTTCGGAGATATGGTGTCACCTTGTCTCACTCCTTTCCCAATTTTTATGTGTGTTGTATTTTCAAATAGCAGAATCTTTGCACTTGCATTTTCATAGATGTTATTAATAATATTAATGTATGTATCTTCAATACCGCAGGATTTCAGAGCCATTGCAACTGCTGATGGTTTCACCGAATCAAAGGCTTTTTTATAATCGATAAAAGCCATGCACAATGGAAGTTCATATTCCCTCGCTCTTTCAATTAGTTCTCTCAGTACGTGGATATGATCTATTGTGCTGTAGCCACTCCTGAATCCAGCTTGTTCTCTCCGTTGAGCCATGTCCAGTGTTACCTTCAAGCGGTGTGAAAGAACTTTAGTGAAGATTTTATAAACCACTGATAGGAGGCTGATAGGTCTGTAGTTCCTGAGATCCTCAATGTCACCTTTTTTATGTAGCAAGATCATTGTAGCGTTGTTCCAATCCTCAGGAATTTTCCCTTCATTAAGGCATCGAGTGAAAATTTGGGCGAGTACTGTTTCGATTTCTCCACTTGCTTCTTGTATGATGTCTACAGTAATTCCATCTTCTCCTGGAGCTTTTCCCCGCTTCATGTTCTTGATTGCATGTGCAACTTCTGCTGGAAGGACTGGAAGAACTCTGGTACATTTCATGATGCCTGGAGTACATGTATCATCCCTTTCATATAATTTGGAGTAGAAATCTTTCACTCTTGTCAAAATTTCGCCTCTATTTCTTGTTACAGAACCATCTTCTTTTCTCAGTGCCATAATCTGTTTTTTTCCCTTACTGAGATGTCCCTTTGCTATCTTTAGGCTTTGGTTGTTTTCAATTGCTTTCCTTACTAGTTCACAGTTGAATTTCCTTACGTCTTCAGTGATACTTTTTCGTACTGTCTTGCATAGCTCTATATATTCCACTTTGGAAGTCTCATCTTCTTTAGTTGTCCTCATCGCTCTTCTTTTTTGCATCAACATTTTAGTTTTTCCTGATAATTTGTTCACATGAAATTTGTTCTTAGACCCAGCTAATTTTGTTGCTGTTTCCATAAGAGCTTTGGTTACTTTTCTGTTAACTTCAGAAATATCCACTTCTTCCGATGTTAGGCCTTCTAAAGCAGAGAATCTGTTCTTCAGTTCCAATTTGAAGGTATTATGGTGTTTTTTAAGGTTGGTTATGTCAATACATTTTGTTTGTCTTATGAGCTTGCTACGTTCGAGTTTAGTGTTGAGGTGCATCTTACATCTCACCAATCTATGGTCACTGCCTGTGTTGAACTTGTTTAGCACACTGCAGTCTTCTATGACGAATTTTTTGTTACACATAATAAAATCAATTTCACTTGTCGTCCCATTTGGATGTCTCCATGTCCATTTCCTGTGTGGCTTTTTCTTGAAAAAGGAGTTCAAGATGAAAAACCCTTCTGCCTCTGCAAACTCTACGAGAGTATTTCCACGCTGGTTTCTGTTGCCGTGACCGAATTTACCTACTGAAGTTTCATTCTGTTGCCGTTGCCCTATTTTTGCATTGAAATCTCCCATAATTATCTTCAAGTGCTGCTTACCTTTATTATTTAGATGACGAAAACTCTACGAGAGTATTTCCACGCTGGTTTCTGTTGCCGTGACCGAATTTACCTACTGAAGTTTCATTCTGTTGCCGTTGCCCTATTTTTGCATTGAAATCTCCCATAATTATCTTCAAGTGCTGCTTACCTTTATTATTTAGATGACGAATTTCCTCATAAAATTCTTCAATTTCTTCTTCAGGATGACTTGTGGTGGGTGCATAAGTTTGAATAATCTGAGCCCGGTATCTTCTCGAGAGTTGGGTAACGAGTCGTACAGCTCTGTCAGAGGAACTTTCAACTTCTACAACTTTATCCTTCAGTTTCTTGTTTATTATAAATCCAACACCTCTAGTTCTGCTAGTATCTGTCCCACGATAGTAGAAGAGATGTCCACTTTTCAGTTCAATGAGATCTTCTCCTTTTCTCCTTACCTCACTTAGCCCGACGATGTCCCACTTGATCCTTTGTAGTTCCTCTTCCAATTCAAGAAGCCTTGAATCAGAAGATAGGGAGCGTCCGTTATACGTAGCCAAGGCCAGCATCAGATGGCAGCCTAGTCCGGTCCTCCGGGGATTCTTAGCACCCTCTGCCTTCATGTCGCACTGGCCGCTGCCTTGGCCAGGTACATTCCAGCTGCCGGAGACTGAGGGCCAAGATTTAAGTGGTGGAGTCATTTTGGAGGGGTTTGGCCATAACTCACCACGCTGGCCGAGCGGGTTGGTGAGTGTGGGATAGCATTTCCTCTAATCCCGATGGTATAGTTATACCGCTATTGACGGTCGTCAGAGCCCCTTTAGTGGGAACAGGATGTACCACGAGAAGGCGGGGTTGACATCTGTCAAGGAGAGGCTGTGATGTTACGCATCACCTGACCTTACATCCCTAAAATACGGGAAAACCATATCCCCTATTAAATCCAATTTTCTGGCAAAAAAATTTGCCTTTATTTTCATTTTTATGACATGTTCATAAATATGGATTTTTACGTTCGTCTCCTCAAAAATTATTAAATTTAAATTACTAATTGTTTCGGCCATGTTTTTCTTCTCACATAGCGTGCTATGCCTGTAGTTCCTATTCCAACCTCCGAAGTTTTCCGTCATTCACAGTTTTCATACAAAACTACGATATCCCGTAATTGCTTTGAGCAGTGTATTTTTACTTCTATTTTATTTATTTTTTTACAAAAAGCTTAATAACATTATTTTATTATTTAGTTCGATATTCTGGATAAAAAAAATCGGACAAAATTTCATTGTTCTTTTGAGTTGGTCAAAAATAGGTCGTACGCGTTCAAATAATATAAACAGCAAATGAAGTCTAACCGTAGGACGAAAAATCTCATTAAAACAAGATAAACATTTCTTTTTGTTTGAATATGCTGCAGCATTCATAATAATTCAAATAAAAGTATGCAGACGACAACAGTTTTATTTCGGCATTTCTTAATCAACGAAAGATGTTCCTTTTAAAAAACTTTTATTCCGCTAACAAAAACAGCATCAGTTTTAGTGTCAATTTTAATTCATTTACTTCAAGAATTAATGGTTTTGGCCTGCTGTGTTAACTTAACAAAATATGACTAGATTTAGCAGTATTTTATCTACACTTGAAACGAAACCGAGCCCAGAAGATGTTTAAGAGACTGGCAGCGTAAGCTGACGAAAGAACTAAACAAACGATGAAGTAAAAGAAATAATAAGACACCATACGTACTCTCTACCGGAAGCAAAACCATTTTGGAGAGAACGTTAAAGTAAACGACACGATCTTCACTCTGTTTGCTTAGTGGAAGTTACTCATGTGAAGCTGTTGAAATGTGAAAACACTATTCTTGGAGACGATCTGTTAATCGAAGTCATATGCTCAGACATTTCCACAGCCGTTCTCTGAAAATATCTTGTAAGGTTCTTTCCAAGTCATTTATATTTGAGCATCATGTTTTTTTTATTTGTACAATATTAGACGATATTTTTATTACTCATTAGAATTTACTTGGCAGCTTAGAAATTCCAAAAAGTACAACTACAAAAACTGCATGGTGCGTACACAACTTGAATGCAGTGGTATTTCAAAACTGAAATTAGCACTTCATTACGTTTTCTTCGCTCCGGTGGCCGAGTGGTCAGAAGCGCTGGTTTCTGGCTACTCGTCCGAGCTGAGCCCGGGTCGAATCCCGAATGAGGCATGGGTGGTGCGCAGGGAATTATACACACGTCCCCAACACCTCTCCAACCCCTTTGTCCCCCACTCCTCCATTTGAACATTTGAAAGTGTGTAACACGCATAATTATTTATTTATTTATTTATTTATTTAATTTAAAAGTCCCTTTTATTATCATATTGCACAATTGTCAATAGCAGTCAGTATTAAATGAATTCCTCAGCTTTACCTTGAAGTATCTTCTAATAATGCAACAACTTTCTTTTTTATTTTTATTTTTTTTATTTGAAGTTTACATATGCTGGAGTCAACTGTTTCTGTTCTGTTTTTCTTGTTTATAGCGTAAGTTAAAGTCAGTCATTGCAACCACAAACGTATCTCTTCACTTTAATTCGGCTACAGATTTTTCAGATATACACCGATGTGCCATTACATTATGACCACCCCCAGCCTAGAGAAATGAGTGCGCCTAGAGACCGAACGGTGGCGCAGGTGAAGTTCACAGAGCAATATACAGGGTGTCCGAGAATTATTGGACACATTACAAAAATATATAAAACAAAACATTAAACAGATAGAAAGAAACTGACTGTACTAACTTACAATGTAACTACAGAAGTTAATAAATTTCGATGTGAGATCCCTTGGTTGCTCGTAGTACGTCCAAGCGATACTCGATTTCATGCCATGTATTGCCAAGCATCTGAGGAGTTATGGAATTAATAGCAGTTGTGATACGCTGCTTCAGTTCTTGCAAATCAGTACAAGGCGTCTGATAGACACGATCCTTCACATAACCCCACATGAAATAATCCAATGGAGTTAGATCTGGAGGGCGAGGAGACCACGGAATGCGACCGCCACGCCCAATCCATCTGTTGGAGAAATGCTCATTTAGACACTTACGTACACATGTTGACCAATGCGGAGGTAAAACGACGTTGTCATACCTTTTGATCTGGGGCATAGCAAAATTTTCTAGCATATCGAAGTAAATGTCACCATTTATGTTTTTTTCGCAGAAGAAAAAGGGGCCAATAACTTCTCTTTTTGATAGGGCGCACCACACATTAACTTTTGGACAATCACGTTCCAGTTCAATAGCAGCATGAGGCGGTTCACTGCCCAATATCCTACAGTTGTGACGATTCACAATACCTGATACATGAAATGTGGATTCATCACTAAAACTTACAGTACTGAGAAAGTTTTCATCGTTTTCCACTCGATTCAGCATATCCACATCGAAATCGTATCGCAGAGGGTGATCATTTACATGAATCTTTTGCACTATTTGAATTTTATAAGCATGAAACTTTAACTTCTTGTGCTAGATATTGTGAACTGCCGATTTCGGAATGCACAGTTCTCTGCTTGCTTTACGAACGGATTTCCTGGGGCTTCGTCGGAAACTTTCATTAACTTGGTCAACCGTCTCACCGCTGACGCTAGGCCTACCGGCTCCTCCACGATGTTCCACATTGCCAGTTTCTTTAAACTGTTTCATCCACCGCTTGATTGCATTCGTTGACGGAGGATTACAACCATACTCTAAACGGTACAGTCTTTTAACTTTAATGACTGACTTTAATTTCGCAAGCCATAACACACCCATCGCTTTCTGCTGTATGGATGACATGACTACTGATTGCGCATTTCTCATATATTCTTCATTAGGCCACGCCTAGCACCATCTATCGGATTCTGGGAATAACAATTCTGAAAAACAAAAATATAGAAACCGTGACATAGAAAAACAGACAATGCTAATAGCTTTTTTTGTACATAATTTTGAAATGTGTCCAATAATTCTGGGACACCCTGTATGTACAACCCAAGGACCCGCTTTTGGTTAGTAGAGTATTCGTTGTCAGAATGGGAAAAGCTGCCGATTTATCGGAGTTTTGATAAAGGACAAATTGTGATGGCACGGCTCCTCGGAGCTACGATCTCGGAAATGGCGCAGCTTGTGGATTGTTTACGTGACCCTGTAGTGAGTGCGTATCAAAAGTGATGCACAGATGGCGAAACGACGAACCGTCGTCGCGCCTTGTGTCGTCCGCAGTTCGTTGATGCCAGAGGGGAGCGGAGCCTGTCGCGCATTGTTCACAGCGACCGCAAGGCCACAGTGCGACAAATCACCCGCAGCTGCATCAGTAGTGATCAGGGCAATGTATCACAGCACACAGTTCATCGAAGCGTTCTACGCATGGGCCTGCGTAGCCTAAGACCCAGCCGGGTCCTCACTGCACGTCATCGCCAACAACGCATGAAATGGACCCATGATCATCAAGATTGCACCGTGGGTGATTGGAAGAAAGTGGCCTGGTCTGAGAAATCAAGATTCCTGGTGCATCACGTAGACGGCCGAGCACGGATACACCGATTACCAACTGGTCTAACGAATCAAGATTCCTTGTGCATCACGTAGACGACCAAGCGCGGATACACCGATTACCAACTGGTCTGACGAATCAAGATTCCTTGTGCATCGCGTTGACGACCAAGCGCGGATACACCGATTACCAACTGGTCTGACGAATCAAGATTCCTTGTGCATCACGTAGACGACCAAGCGCGGATACACCGATTACCAACTGGTCTAACGAATCAAGATTCCTTGTGCATCACGTAGACGACCAAGCGCGGATACACCGATTACCAACTGGTCTGACGAATCAAGATTCCTTGTGCATCACGTTGACGACCAAGCGCGGATACACCGATTGCCAACTGGTCTGACGAATCAAGATTCCTTGTGCATCACGTAGACGACCAAGCGCGGATACACCGATTACCAACTGGTCTGACGAATCAAGATTCCTTGTGCATCACGTTGACGACGAAGCGCGGTTACACCGATTACCAACTGGTTTGACGAATCAAGATTCCTTGTGCATCACGTAGACGACCAAGCGCGGATACACCGATTACCAACGGAAGCCATGGCACCTGGATGCACTGTTGAGCAGGAACAGGCCGGCGGCGGTGGTGTCATGCTCTGGGCGATTTTTTCTTGGAACATTTTAGGCCCCATTATCCCAACAGCACAATCCCTGACAGCTGTCAAGTATCTGAACGTCGTTGCAG
This sequence comes from Macrothele yani, assembly GCA_039090855.1. Lineage (NCBI taxonomy): Eukaryota > Metazoa > Arthropoda > Arachnida > Araneae > Macrothelidae > Macrothele > Macrothele yani. Next base: position 130,237,191 of record CM076995.1, on the reverse strand, counting down.
ATCAAGTTCCCTCATTCATGGCAACTGTATTCTCTGCTGGTGATGGCCATTACGAACAGGATAATGCGCCATGCCACACTGCCAGAATCGTCAAGGAGTGGTTCGAGGAACATGATGGTGACTTTCTGTTAATGCCCTGGCCTCCAAATTCACCTGACATTAACTCAATCGAACATTTGTGGTTTGACGTGGAAAAACGGGGTTGCGATAAACCAACACCATCCCGAAATGTACAGGAACTGGAGGACCTGCTGTTGTTATTATGGTACCAGATACCCTTATAAGATACCTATCGCCACCTCATCGAATCGATGCCTCGCCGAGTGGCCGCCGTTTTGCGGGCTAAAGGGGGTCCTACAGCTTATTAGGTAGGTAGGCCTAGTCATAGTGTAATGACTCATCGCTGTATAGTAAAACGTCAATTATGCGTGGTAACGTGGGGATGGTCGAGCCCGAATAATTGAAAAACACGGTTAATCCAAATAACGTTTTATTAGGTTAAATACATAAAAAAAGGCTATAAAAGCATAAGGTAAACATTCTTGTAGTATATAAATAAAAAACTAAACATTTTAAAACTTGAAAGAAATACGGGATTACGCCATATAATACAAATTTTGAAGATGACAATCCGATTTTTGGCGTAAATGTGACAAGGATGGTAAGTCAGATAATATCCGAAAACTTGAAAATTTTCATCGTCCTGGAGCGGGGTTTTACTGCATTTCTGAATCATTTCGGCATGTACTCTCGTGATTTGTGAAAAAAAAAAAAAAAATTCAAGTTTTCGGATATTATCTGACTTACCATCCTTGTCACATTTACGCCAAAAATCGGATTGTCATCTTCAAAATTTGTATTATATGGCGTAATCCCGTATTTCTTTCATGATTTATCTGCTTCTCCGGGCAATCACGGGATAGGATTCTTAACCTCCAGATTCGCTAAACATGAATGCCGGTTGCTTCGACTAGCGAATCCTGTGATGGTTAAATTCAAATTGATCGGAAACTTGAAACTTGGTCGTTCTGGGTGGTGTAGTGGTTAGCATACCTAGGCGTTTTCTGGGAGACGCGGGTTCGTGTCCCGCTCCAGGACGATGAAAATTTTCAAGTTTTCGGATATTATCTGACTTACCATCCTTGTCACATTTACGCCAAAAATCGGATTGTCATCTTCAAAATTTGTATTTTAAAACTTGTTTAGGTAGAAAGACGGTGATTTTTGTTTGTTTTCTCTGCAGCATTACGTTTTGCTTTATTTTCCTTATAGGCCCACGAATTTGTAAAACTTCAATGTAATCAACATCACCTTGATTTTCCATGAATTTAATTAGTGTTTCTGCAGCTGTTAAGGCTTCATTACATATTACTTTGTAAACTGGTTGTATGTATAGTTCCTCATCGTCGTCCTCGTCGGAAGAAACACTCGTAATGTTTAAAAGACAAAAGAGACTAGATTATATTCGTAATACACTTGACTGAACACTCTGGCGGCAGAACAGGAAACCGCAGCAGTAATGACAAATAAGTTTGGCTAGAAGAATGATACTTTCATTGTGAATCCATGTTACTGAAATTATGCAGTAATGACAAAAACAAAACAAAAATGAATTTATATATACTACTGAGAACAACTTTTAAATGAGAATCCACGGATAACAGAGTCCCGAATAATCGGGGTTTTACTGCATTTCTGAATCATTTCGGCATGTACTCTCGAGATTTGTGAAAATGTCAAAATCTACTGTTTAAGCGACTCATGTTAATAATTAATTGCTTTGGCCTTGTTTAGGGAAGCATGCAAACATGTGAGATAAAAAATAAGAACACCGTAAAAACAAAATAACTGTACGTAATTTTGTGAAAAAAAAAAAGATAACCGGTTTTTTAACCACTCTTAACTTTAAGAAATTTAACAGCACTCTATTTTTTGAGTTTTCTCAATTTTTAATTCTAAATTTAAAACTTAAATATTTCACTGTAAAAGTTTTCAGCCTTCGAAAATTTCCCTTTCATTCAACTTCCCTGTCGATTCCCCACCCCCAACTTTTTCAACTCTCCCAGTTTCAGATTCCTGGATAAACCCCTCGTGGTGTTCTTTTTTTTTTTTTTTTTTACGGAGCCTGGCTTTCTTCCTTCCCTGTGACAAATCGCCCCAAATTACTAACAGGCAACTGCCTTAAAAATTAGCCCATCGTGGTCGTTAAACTCCAAAACAATAAAACATTTTTAACAAGCATTATTTTTTTCAAACACGTGACAGGTGGAGGAGAGGGACAAAAGAATATAAATTTCCACTGCAGTATTACCTTACCCAGCCACGGAGAAAATCTAATTAATTTGTTTAAGAATCGATGCCTAAAGGTGCATCTTGTTATACGCGATCTCTTTGTTGTAAAGCAATTTCAAATAAACAGAAATCAAACTAGACCGTATAACTGCACGACCGAGGAAACTGGGCAATTCATAATTTTGTGTACTTTGTATATTCATGCAACGGGTCGATTGTCAGCAGGGTTGTCTAACTGCGCATGCCAAATCCACAACACAGATATCAAGGGCGCACGCATTCTCAGTTAGGCTGCACATGATGCGTACTGTATTCCGTCGCATAGTCATTACAGATTCTAAGCCTTATTTTTGTGCGAAAAATGAGGGTGAGACCATTACGTGAGAATCGAATTGAAAAATGAAATTAAAGCATTTATTTTGAGCTTCTGACCCTTAGACATGGGCGTCTGCAGGAAATTTTTCAAGGGGGGGGGGTCAAGTGTAATTAAGGTTTGGCTAATATGTAGAAAACAGTAATTCGTGCAAATGAAAGATCAATACTATTACTACTATTTACTACACTAGAACACTACTACTACTATTATTATTATTATTAATTGATGCTGTTCTTGAAGAAAGTGTATGTTAGTAATAGTCATGTATTATAATGTACATTGGTAACTGTTTTCAAAATAATGAACAGTGTCGAGCAGGGCCACGCCAAGCCTTCTAAGTTCAGCGCACACCAACCACCCTGAGCGGAAATTGTTTAGGTGTACTACGTACCTTACGGTTTGCTAGGTTTTCAGCTTTCACGTTATCGTTTTCCAATTACAAATTTCCAATAAAATTGGGATATTAAATTAAACGCCCCAAACTCCATCTTTCCTTGTGGTCCAGTTCTGTGAGCGTAAAAAAAAGTAATAAATAAAATAAAATACAATAAAGAGGAAAATAATTCTACAGAGGGAAGGGGGCGGGGAGTCAAGTGGCCCCTGTGACCCTCCCTGTCGGCGCCCATGCCCTTAGAATAGTTTTTATACACTGAGTTGCCACTTTATTATGACCACCCCATCAGTACTTCGTTGGGCCACCTTTTGCCTTTAACACTGCGTCGATTCTTCGTGGCATGGACCCCACGAGATGTTGATAGGTGGTTTGTGGAATCTGAGACCATGCTTGATGAATAGCACATTCCAGGAATGTGAGATTGCAGGGTTGTGGATCCAGCTGTCTGATGGCTCGTTCAACTTCATCCCACAAATTCTCAATGGGGTTGAGATCTGCAGATTGTGGGAGCCACCAAAGCAAAGTAAACTCACCGGCATTTTCCTGAAACCAATCCTGTACAATACGAGCACTATGGCAGGACCCGTTATCTTGTTGAAAGTAGCCATCGCCATTGGGATAAACCATCCACATGACAGGATGCACTTGGTCCGCAACGATGTATAGATATGATGTGCCAGTCAGACGTTGATCAACACGAATTAAAGGGCCCAAAGCATGCCAGGAAAACATTCCCCAAACCATAACTTTGCCTCCACCAGCTTGAAGGGTTGTAGCAATGCATTTGGGGTCCATGCTTTCGTGCTGTTTCCGCCAAATTCTCACTCGGCCATCGGCATGGTGCAATTGAAAACGTGATTCATCGGACCACATAATTTGTTTCCAATTATCGACTGTCTAATCCTTGTGCTCCTGTGCGAACTGGAAACGTTTTCTCTTGTTAACTGCAGGCAGCAAAGGTTTTCGAACAGGCCTTCGGCTGTCATATCCCATCCGATGCAGTGCATGGCGAACAGTGCGTGCAGAGATCATTTGAGGGGATCCTTGATAAAGATGGTCTGTAATTTGCTGCACCGTTGCCCTTTTGTTGTCTGTTACCAGTCTGGACACTCTCCGTTCCGCCCGAGCAGTCACTAGTCGATGACGACCACACGTTGCACGTAGATACCCAGTTTTTTGGCTGACAGTCCAGTCTTTAAACACTTTAACAACAGCTGCTCTGGAACATTTTACGAATGCGACGGTTTCGGTGATTCTCGCTCCATGGCTCCGAGCTCCTACAATCATCTCACGTTGAAAATCCGTCAAATCGCATTTTTTGCCCATCTCGTCACCCAAAAAATCACTTCTACTACTGTCGCAAGCACTAAACTTTCCCTTTTTATACTAGCCTCGCCCTCTGGCGGCAACAGCGTGCAGCCATAGCTCATTTGCTTAACACTGTCAGGTGGTCATAATAAAGTGGCCACTCAGTGTACATACCCGTAACAGGAAAAAAAAAAAAAAAGGCTTCACACCTGTATCACTAGGAAGCTCCTAACCTCCTAACTGGGAATAGAAAATCACACGCTGGCCAAGCAGCGCAGCCGCCAGCGTTCAACGTCATGGTTTTAACGAACACTGACCATAGCTTGAGCAATCATTATGCGATTGAGCCATCGTGTGGCGAAATACGGTAAGTGTTCAATCTCTCTGAAACTGTAAAACCACAAGCATAACAAACGGTAAATTGATAAAGCAAAACAGTACACCAAATAGGTAGTAAATATTAACACTATACTAGTTATCCGATTTATTGGCGTAGGAAATAGACACATAAGCGTTTCCAAGCTTTCGCACATCAACTAGATGGCTTTTTCAAGGAAGTTAGACAGAAACTGCCTATTTCCTACGCTAATAAATCGGATCACTAGTATAGTGTTACTATTTATAATAATAACAAACGCTATTTTGCCTTCTTAAATTTTATCAGTGTATTAATGCCATATAGTGAACGGCATGTGTCTAACTTATAAGTAGAGAAAATATACCGCCTGTCACCTATACCTTGAACGTTTCTTCAGCTACGGATGTAAAATTATATGGGTACAGACAGGTCTTGTCCCCCTCAACTTTCGGCTTTACTTTGCAGTCCAACTGCCATGCTTTTTTAAATTTTCAAATTCAAAATCTCATTACTTCAATAATTTAAATTTAAATTCAGAATAATTGAGTACTGCATTTTTCAGATAACAAATGTCGCGTTGTGAGGCTATTTTTATCCTTATACAAATGTATGTAAATATAATCACATGGGGACTAGAATTTTTGGATGACGTAGTTGGGCAGAGCAGGTCAAAGCTCTGAGACTCTGCCCTGCGGTATTGCACCTTTTCCTGATCTTTCTTGCTTGCTCCAGATGTCCTATGAGAATACTTCTCCTATTTTATGACAAGTCATTCAGTTAGCTCCTCCGATGATGATCTCACCTTTAACTACAAGGAAAATGACCGCAGATTGCAGCAGCCATTTTCACTTCTCTTAGGTGTGGTATATACTCTTCTGGCCACCCAAAATGCAACACCAAGAAGGATACGAGATAGCAAAGCCAGATTTACTGGACACATAACAACAGATACAAAGATGAAACGATTGAGCTTACAGGCCCGTGCGACTTGAGGAACACGCAGACATCAATAGTTCGTGTGGCCCACTTGGCTGGAAATAACGGCCGCGGCATCGAACGAAGAACGAAAGAGACTTTGGATGGGGGCTTGGGATATGTCGGTCCAGGCTGCTTCCACACGTTGCTACAGTTCATCAGGCGTAGACGCGGGTGGTGCTTGCCGGGCCACTCGATTGCCGATCAGCGACCAGACGTGTTCGATGGGCGACATGTCGGGAGAACAGGTGGGCCGCGGCAGCAGTGCACCTAGTGGGCCGTGAAGAATTGTTGCACGATGCGTACCACGTGCGGGCGCGCATTGTCCTGCTGAAACGTGGCCGCTGGCAGGTCCTGCAGGCAAGAGAGGACTACAGGCTCCAAAACGTCGGAGATGTAGCGGTGGCTGTTGAGTGTACCGGCGATGCGTACCAGAGGGGTGCGGGTGTCATATCCAATTGCGCCCCAAACCATAACGCCAGGCGACGGACCGGTATGGCGATGCGTAATGCAGGCGTCATACAGTCTCTCGCCGCGGTGCCGCCACACGTAGATCCGACCATCGTGGTGTTGCAGGCAGAAGCGGGATTCGTCGAAGAAGACAATGTCGTGCCATTCCGTAGTCCAGGTACGGCGTTCAACGGCCCGCTGCCGCTGCACTCGCCGGTGGTGTAACGTCAATGGTAATCGGAGCAATGGGCGCCGTGCGACAAGTCCCCGCTCCTGCAGACCACGTCGAACGGTACGTGCTGACACAGGTTGTTGCGCAACACACCGTAATTCCTGCGCTAACGTTCGTGATGTGGCGGTGCGAGCCGTCAATGCCCGCCGCACAACATGCCGGTCCTCTCGTTCACGTCGGTCCGTCCGTTCCTCCTGTCGGCAATCACTCACGTCGGTCCGTCCGTCCCTTCTGCACCCACCGAATCCATACTCGCCTCACTGTGGCTGGATGTCGTCCCACACGGGCGCCGATGTCTCGGTACGATAAACCGCTGTCGCGATAAGCCACTATTCGTCCTCTGTCGAACTCCGAAACGTGCTGGAATGACTGCCGTATTCTGCGGCGAGGCATCAGGAAGCTTCCCACTCACAGGTCCGGCAGAACAACACACTTGGCGTGCTGGGCGCAGATGATTTGCATATGCCCTGCAATGCTAATCGTTTTTTTTTTTTTTTTTTGATTGGAGGTTTAACGACCACCGTGAGCAACTCAATGGGCTATAAGCAGTCGCCCGTCCCTAATTTAGGGTCACTGGTTCCAGGGAAGGGAGAGAGCCAGTGCCGTAAGACAAACACAACATCCATGCCTCACCGGGATTCGAACCCGGACCCCTTACGGACGAATGATCAGAGGCCAGCGCCTTAGACCACTGCGCCACCGGGGCGGCGCTAATCGCTTGCATGTCCTCTCGTGGGTGACCCTTGCTGCGAATTTCAGGCCAATCGAATGCTTCCTTTTTGGTGTTGCATTTTGGGTGACCAGCAGTGTAGTTTGAATCGTCCGCTTACTTATTTTGCTGTGGCTTAGTTTTATAAATTTTCAGCAATCTGAATAAAGTAAAAACCATTTACTTGCGCAACACCCACCATCGATACGTGTTCAATTGAAATTTACATATCTCACTCGTAATGTATATAGATATGAGAGTTGAGTTAGGGCTCAATTTTAAGAGCCCGAGCCCGAAGGAGCCCGAAAACTATGATTAACTTGTTTAGGCGTTAAAAAAAAAAAGTCTTCTCTTCCAGACCTCCAGTCTTTTCTACCCGTGCAATTAACCGATGTCTTTCTCAACTGCGGAGAGGGAAAAGGATGTCTATCTATTTCTATAGTTTTTTTTCACCATTCATTTCTTCCTGAAATGTTTCGGGGGGGGGGGGCAGGAAATCAGGAAAAATCGGGAGGCATAACAATCTATGTCGTACGTTGCTCAATAGAATTAGCAGGGAGCTGCCCCTTTGGGATAGGGAGCAAAATTTCGTCAGCTTGCTATCTACTGTCTGCAGTTCTTATAGAAACTTTTCCTTCGCAGAAATCCTGTAATTCATGGCCTATGGAATTTTGTTACCCAAGACCGGAATGGATAACCCTGCCGAATTCCCACTCCCTATCTAGACATAGTTACCGAAGAATTCTCTTTAATAACTAGAAAGTGTAAAAAAGTATCGTGTGAGAAATCATGTATTAATAAAACCACATTAAAAGAAAAAGGAAGAAAATTCTCTCTCTCTCTTAGAGCCCGAGCCCGAACTCCAGTAAGTATGACGCAGCCCGAGCGGCCCATTTCAGCTCTGATAGATACAGTATTACAATGGAAACTCGGTTATACGTTCCTAAGTTATACGTTTTTCACTTTTACACATAATTCTGCGTTAGTCCCGATATTTTACAGTAGTTTCTAACGCTTTTTTAACTCGGTTATATGAAATTCATTTATACCCTTTTTGCGATTATACGTTAACATTTGAATTTCAGATTATCAAAAATGCACAATTGTTTGATTCTTTTATATATAACCTGGTATGTTACAACTTTAAGGGAATTGAGACAGCGTTGTTGTGTGTGTTCCTTCTTGATGCAGCCAAAGTTGAATCTTTGTCCCATCTGAAAAGAGTATGTTGGTTACTTTCGGTTTGGATGAAAAATTCGTTTCGCATTTCATGACTCTCTCTCTCTCTCTCTCTCTCACGCGCGCGCTATTTAATAGAATCCTAAATGTATCACCAATATTCATCATTCTAGTTTCAAATGGATGCCCTTAGGATCCGCAGAAAAAAAGGTTATTAATTCATGTGTTCCAAACTGAAGCATCAGTCTCAGAATCTTTGTTGTGAGGGCTTCATAATCTAGAATCAGATTTTTATAGACAGAGAGAGTCGTCAAAAGGGAAATTTGATTTTCATAGGCTTTGTGATTTTTACGAAGCGATAAAATGTACAGTCATTTGAAAAAGTTTAAGACCACCTGTCAATTTATTGAAAATTAAGATTTTCAAAGAAACAACTAATTACTAGTCAGAGATATTTGAAAACCTGACACCACAGATGAATACTTACATTCTTTATAACACAAAAAGACAGAAATCAGTACATTTTGTGGCCACCTTTGTTTTTTTTTATAACTGACAGAATACGATGTGACATACTCTCAATGAGGGATTTGAATAAGTAGGAATTGTACACCAAATTATACTCAAAATAGTATAACTATACTGAAAATCAGAAATTTCTTGGCGTAGAATACAAATAAAACTTTCCAAGCTTTCGCACATCAACCAGATGACTTTCTCAAGAAAGATAGACAGCTTTTTTTTTATGTAAAATGAAACAACTACTACCTTCCTTGCGAAAGCTTGGAAAGTTTTATTTGTATTATACGCCAAGAAATTTCGGATTTTCAGTATATATATACTATTTTGAGGGATTTGAAGTAGTCACTTGAAATGTCTTTGCACCACACGTACTTTATCGCGTCAATCAAAGCTTGGGAATTTGATGGCTTTTTTGTGCTACCTTGTCTTTTAAAATGGTCCACAAATTTTCGGTGGGTTCAGCTCGGGACTATTATCGGGCCAGTCAAGCACATTTATGTTTTTCCTCTGCAGGTAGTCCTTTACTGTCTTTGATCTGTGGCATGGAGCACCATCATGCATAAAAATTGTACATATGTGCGCTTGCATATGAGTTAACAGCTTCTCACGTGACATTTCCGCATAAAAGAACCAGTCGTGGTAGTGAGTGTCGGCAAAAAGGAAAAAGAAGCAGTATTGGATGCTGATATAGTACCCCATGTCATCTGACTAGGCGGATGTCTCACGGTGCTAACGGTGTATTTTTCATCAAACCTTTTGCCTTTTGGTCGTCGAACATGTGCTTCACGTGATCCAAATTGGCGCACAGTTGATTCTTCTGAAAAAAGAACTCGACTCCAATTTTCAGCAGTCCACGATAGATCACGCTTTGCAAACTAGTCTCTTCATTTTTATGACAGAGGGTACCCTAGGTTCATGTGCAGGTTCATAAAACCTAGCCTAGACTTAAAACATAAAACCTAGACTTTAATCCAAATTTTTTGCTAAAATGTCGGGAAACAGTGTTCATACTAATATCAGACCCTTTTGAATGTAATAAAGCCTTGGTTTTCTTGCACGAACTCCTCGGAGAACGCATAACTAGTCGTCTTATGGTATTGTCATCATGTGGGGTTGTTTTCCTTGGACGTCCACTTCTCCTTCGGTTGGTTTTCCTTGGACATCCACTTCTCTTTCGGTCTCTAAATTCACTTGTATCTCGATATTTCGTGATCGTATTATGAATAGCTGTCTTGCTCACATTCATCTCTCTGCATATGTCATCTTCGGAGTATCCTTCATGATATAAAGTCAGTATTTGTACCCTCTGAGAAAAAATTAATGACGCTTTTTGCCCATTTTTTGGTATATAGAAAATCCATACAAAACCTCTCAGCATGAAAACCAGAAGCAAACTGACGCTCCCACGCTTCCCCCAACTCTAACGACAGCTGCCGCTGTAGGATGATGCAACACCGACAGGAAGTTGAGTAATACAGACAGTAGCTGACGCAATCGGCAGAAATCTCCTAATACTAACAGGTAGTCTTAAACTTTTGCAAAGTACTGTGTGATTCGTAAAGCTTTTTAATCTATCCTCGCTGATTCGACTTTAAATAAATCATTATTAAAAACATCTTATACTCCTTTGAAGCGTAAATTGTACAAAAGCATTCAACATTTTGAAATTTCGTTTAGGCGTTTTTTAAGGCCATCTCTTGAAAAACGTGTAACCGGGGTTTCACTGTATTTGTTTACAGCGTTCCGATGGTCCTAGAATTTTCTTATTTGGTAATATGTGATTGAACAAAATTAAAGAGAAAGGATCGTTTGTTTTTCTCTGCAGGTGATATTTCAATTTCCATATTTTGGAATATTCTATGAGATGCTAAGTAATAATGAAATATTCTTTAATAGTCGAAATTTGGCAATTAAAAAATTTTTCAGATACTTTTTCTTTACATTCCGTATTTTGGTAACACGAATGTTGTTCAAGACTTTCCTTAAGGAAAGTACACTCTTGTCTAGTCCCATGGGTTATTCGACCTTCCCAGTTCTCCTTGAAGCGGTGTTTTTCTCTAGCAGACGTCTCACGAAACAAAAAGGGGCGTTGCGGTTTTGCCGAACACCAATGATAATGATTAACCGGATGCTGGCACCTTTGTTTCCTTAAGGGGGGAAAAAGTCAAATAAACAGTATCTTGTTTCCACATTGAACAACGTGGCGTCATTAAGTTAAAGAAAAGAAAAAAGAAATAACGGAAAAAAAAAGGAAATTGCTTTTACTTTACTGGCTCAGCACTGAACGCTTGAGTGCCTACTGTTACTGGAGAACGAAACGTGCTACGTTAAATTGAAATTGTTAAACGCAGACATATTTTCACTACATCAATGATTGCTTTCATGTGTACATGTACACTAAAAACACAATTTTTTATAGGTGCCCGCGTTGTAATGTGTGAGTCCACCTTAACCCTTCAACCGGCTGTAACGAATTAACTTGGGATTAGCAAAATGGGATGAAATCAGCTGGATAAATACACTGTATTTGCTGTCTAAGAAGTGAGCAGAAGGCGGTTGGTACGAGTGAACTTGCGCATCAGAAAGCGTTTTTATTTAAGTGGTCATTGACACTAATCCTTATCGGACTTATCTGGGCTTATCGCAAATTACATTTGTTTTTCCTCATGATATTTTAAAGCAACTGAAAGTTTTGGAAATCGAGGGTTTTTTTATACTGACAATGATTTTCAATTATGTGTAGATGAAATGTATTTATTAATTTATATATAATATATACATATAATTACTAGACATGGTTCAACCGAGAGAACAAGCAGAACTCAGGAGTGGCTACAGATGGTATCGGGTTGTCTGGAAAGTCCTGAGCGCTTTTTATTTTTATTTTTTATGTGAAATGAAACAAATACAATGGGTTTAAGAACATACCTTTATTCCTGAAAGTACTGTTTATTTTTTTTCCACGACTTTAGTCCATCTTTCGGGCAATTTTAGAATGCCATTTCTGTTGAACATGGTTGGCTTGGAGGATAAAGTGTCATCCACGTGTTTCTTGACAGCGTTGAGATCACCAAATGATTTTCCATATAAAGAATTTTGCAGAGACCGAAAGAATTGGAAGTTGGAGAGCGCAATCTCCGGGGAATAAGGTCAGTAGGATAAGACATCCCAGCCCATGGCGTGCAACTTTCTGCGGGTGATCAAAGAAACGTGCGGCAGTGCGTTGTCTTGCTGGAACACAACACCCTTTCTGTTCACAAGTTCTGGCCTCTTCTGTTGCAGCTTTTGGTTCATTTGTTCAAACTGGCTGCAGTACACATTCGAATTGATCGTTGCAGGAGCTCATAGTAAATACCGTAGACTCTCGCTAATCCGGCCATTCCTTGCACAGAGGGGTGCCGGATTAGCAGGAGTGCCGGATTACTAACAGTGCATAAAAATTCAGTTTAATTCTTCATTAAATTTAATGTTACGATTACAAGTTTACTATATGCAGTACATATGTATTTAAAAAATCATAAATAAGAGACAATCATATGATAATAGTAAAAGAACACAATCAGTACGTACTATACTGTCTCATTTACAACAGTGACATGATCAATCTGGATACTATGCAATACCGTCTTAGCACGATTTATTAAAAGATGAAAATTATGTACAGGTTAAAAAGACACACACATTAGCACTTTCGAGGTGACGTTCACCTCATCTTCAGATGTACCAAAAACACGCCAACACGACATCTTATATACACATGTGCACCATGGGTACGTTACTGCCTAGTCACGTGACAAGACAGGGCCATTTGTCAACATTATATGCAAATCATGATGAAGGTGAGTTGTGAGGACGAGATTATTCCAGAATTAAACAGGTTATGTTACTTGAAACAATAATTTGTCACGAAATGTATGAATGAGGTACTCCCAATTTCCAGATAATTCAAAAGGGGTGTAATTGTTTCAACATTGGTCACCAAAGGCTGTAATATATATACTTTCCATGCATATATTAGTGAGTGGGTACAGGCTGGGGTTGCTAGTAATTTGGTATTTTTCCATTCTGGGTACATAGCTCCGGAGTTAACATTCCTTGCCAAGGCTGTGCTGTGTAGGTTAGCTTTTATATTATATTTATGCTCTTGCAAGCGCAAACCTACTTGCCGTTTTGTAGATCCTATGTAATTGCTGATTTTCTCACCTGAGCATAGGAATATTGTAAACGCCCCATTTTTGCAACATGTCGGCTTTGTAACGGTCTTTTCTAACATACGTTAACAGACATCTAGTGCTAACGCCAATGTGTAGGTTATTCAAACAAGTTAACTTTTTTATGGGATTTATCTAGGTAAAAACTTAAAATTTCTGCAAATTTTCGGAGAGAACTCCTCTCCTTCATCAGGGTCTTCGGTTACGGTTAACCTTGACAGTTACGGCGATCTTGCAAAATGCCTTGCTAGATGTTAGGCAGTGAAAACCCCTTACAGTCATTAATGATGAAGTTCTGGTGTTTTCCAATTTCAAGTCCCTCTTTTAATTTTCGCTTCAGCAAGTTAGATTGATATCCAATGACAGTCAAGGAGTTCCAGTCCATGTGGTGTCCGGTTTCTCTAACGTGTCTGTCTAATCCTGTCTTGTTTGAACAATTTTTTACTGCTGCCTTGTGCTCCGCGATGCGAGTTTCCAGCCTACGACCAGTTTCTCCTATGTAGTATTTTCCACAGCTGCAGGTTAAATGATTCCTTGCATTTTTAACAAGCTTGTTGTCTTAACTGGGAGCTAATCTAATATCATATTTACTGCTTATTCTCTTTAGGTTCAAATAAACCTTTTTGATAAGTAATTTTTCTTGTGAACCTGAACTCCTGCTTGCTTGTATTTTTTTGTTTATCTTGTAATTTATCTATTTCCTTTTTTGGGTTGTTATTTCCTGTTAGCATTGCTTCCAGATCATCCATGTGGGCTTTTTTCATATCTTCTGAGGAGATCATATTATTTATTTTTTCTAAAAATTGGTTTGGAACATTTTTCTTCCTTTGAATATGGATGAGAGAAGTTAAAATCTAGTATTTTGTTTGTATCCAAAAGTTTTTTGTGTATTTTTGTGAGGAACTTATCTTCCTGGACATAGATGGTCAAATCCAAGAAGCTTAATTCTCCTTCAGTTTGACCCTCCAAAGTGAACTTAAGGGAATCATCAAATTCATTAAAGCACCTTAGAATTTTTTCTGGAAGATTTTCATCCTTGCTATCTAAAATGAATAAGATATCATCCATGTATCTGTGATAAAGGCAAACGTATGAGGACAGAACTAGTACTTTTTCTTCCAGCTTTCCTACATAGTAATTTGCCAACAGTGGGGAGAGTGGGGAGCCCATTGCTAGTCCAGACTTTTGGAGGAAAAATCTTTTCTTAAATTGAAAAAAGTTGTTTTTTAAGGAGAAAATCATCATTTCAAAAATCCCCACTAGTAAGTTTCTTGCTTGATTATGAAAAACAATTTTGTTTGCCAAGTCATCTGCTAAAACATTCTATAGGCTGATCTAAATTTATGCTAGTTTACATAGAAACAATGTCAAGGCTACCAATAATATAGGAGAATCTAGGGTTGGAAGCTGCTCTAATTTACACTTTAGGGTTGAGGAGTTTTTCATAATGGAAAGAGGTTCTTCTAATAACTCTTGAAGGTGTGACTTAAGAAAATAGTTCAGATTTGAAAGTATTGAGCATTTTGAATCTATATAATTGGCCTAATTGGGTGGTTAATCTTGGGTACACTGAACCAATTCTGTTTAATATCATCGAAATGGGGTCAAAGGTCAGGACACAGGAGCGAAATTTATTCCACAGCCCTTATCCTTATAACTTGAATAATGATTTCTAGTATGTTGGAAAGCGTATCATAATCAATGCATTGCATGAATTTACTGCCTTGTATTTTTAATTGAAAATTAGTGCCAATTCAAAACAAAACATAACGTTAAAATTGAAAACTTCACCCGTGTATGAAGTATAATTCATTCCGGTTTGATATTAAACACGATTCCTGCAACCAAAAACCACGCAAGGAGAAGGAGGCCGGATTATCGAGAGTCTACTGTAATGCCTTTGCATTCCCACCAAACGGGGAGAATAACTTTGCGTCTATGAATATTGTTTACGTGGTTCGGCAGGGGGAATCCGGGATTTCTTCCGCACTACATTGTCGTAGACTATCCATTTTTCTTCTCCAGTCCCTAATCGTATCAAAAATGGGTTTCTGTTGTTGCGTTTTAGGAGCATATAGCATATGGAATACTGGTTTCTCTGGCAGCTTGTGTGGGGCATGAACATCATAACAAAAACTGTATCCCAGCATCACTAAATGTTCATGAACAGTACTTTTCGGCATTTTCAGAGTCTCTGCTAACTTCCGAGTCGTTAATTTTGGATTGCACTCAATTTCTGCCTTTATGAGATCGTCGTCCACTGCTGAAGGTTTTCCACATCGATCCCCGTCGTCTAAACGGAAATCGTCGGCTTTGAACATCGCAATCACCTGCGAACCGTTGATTCACCAATAGCATTCTCTCCATACACTTCACAAATGCTTTTACATGTCTATGTAGCGTTTTCCCCTTTTTTTAAAAGAGGAATGGCATCACATGCCGAAAATTTTGATCATCCATGTTTAGCACGTACTAAACAAACACAACTTCCACTTATCGTCAACAACACTTATCTGAAAGCCGCATGCAAATACCACCTTTCATCATGGCCGTCTTAAGGGGTGGGCCAACGGGACCAGTGCTCAGGGCCCCCACCTGAACTGGAACCCCCAACGCCCCAAGAGTCCTATGGGTTTACAAAAAATCAAACTCTTGCACTACTCACCAGAAGATTATATATTTTTTTATATTTATGGAAAAGAAGAAACACCAATGCAGAAAGTCTCCTTTTTTTTTTTTTTTAAACCTTGCTGGTAGCTTCGATGTGACAAAATAAGAAACAAACAAAAAAAACAGACCTCTCTCCCGATCCCGAGTGGGGGTGAGGCTTGAGGATCATGAAGGCCAAGAACAAATCGCATTTTTTTCGGAATCACTTTTTCCTTTTAAATAGTCACTTGTGTTGTCTATCTATACGAAGAAGTGCACGTATGTACATCACTGATGTTTGCCCAATAGGTCTTCTTGCATATATATATCCAATCTTTACTGTTTAAATAAATAACAATGACGGAGGCCGCATATCGGCATTTCGTCCGGTGTGCCATATTGTCTGGAAACGGGGGTGGTTGGTTTATTTCTTCTTCTTTTTTTAATTTAATTTTCGTTGAATAATATGTAGAATTGGAAAGAAACATTATATCTTTCAGCACCAATTTTCTTGTAATTTACTAAGCAACTAAATGTGATTGCATTTGGTACACTTAGTGGAGTTCTACAATTTTGTCATGCGCCATTTTTCATTCAAGTGGTATTTAAAAAGTTACTGGACATTGAATGTTTCTTTTCTGAGAACATGGTGATGGTGGTGAATGTACGTGAGAATTCTCATATGTTGTATATACATACCATATTGTAATAATACCATGCGTGAATAAAAAAAATAACCACACATTTTAATAATACCATATGTTGTACATACACTGGCGGAAAGTGAAAAAAGCCAAGAAGGAATCGGTGGACGATCATGAAATTTACATATGTTAATGGGGTAGGGTTTACGTAGGTGTGATGTTATTTTCGGGACCAGCCGGTGAGCGCTTACGCCACAGCACGGCATAATATGCAAATTATCGTCGGTGGTATTTAAGGAGTACGGCGAAGTGAATGTAATCAGTCGTCGGCGTACGGACACGTGCGAAGACCCTTAAGAAGCTGCTATGCCTGGACATGGAAGACGTGTAAGATTTCAGCAGTTATCGGACTTTGAGCGAGGTCGTCTAGTCGAACTCCGCGAGGCCGGGTGGTCGTATCGTCGTATTGCGGAGCGAATTGGACGGGAAGTATCGGTGGTGGTACGATGAAGGCATACATGGTCCGAGGAACATTCCCACACGAGAAGATGTGGAACCGGGAGTCACAGATGGACTGATGAGCGGACCGATCGACGCATAAGAAGAGCGGCGTTGTCAAGCAGAACATCCACTGCGACGCAAATCCGAGCTGTCGTTGCACCTGAGGTGACTGTGCGAACAATCCGCAACCGTCTACTGGTTGCAGGACTACGTGCACGTGTGCCTCTGGCATGTGTACCTCTGACTCCAGCCCACCGTCAGGAATGGCTGCAGTGGTGTCGCCAACGTCTGCACTGGAGAACGCAATGGCGATCTGTCGTGTTCAGCGATTAAAGCAGATTGTGCTTGGGAGCCTCCGATGGCCGTGTGCGTATTCGCAGACGCACAGGGGAGCTTCTCCACCCTTCTTGCATCCGCCAGCGACACACAGGGCCTACACCTTGTCTCCTGGTGTGGGGAGCGCTCAGCTATCACTCCCGTACACAACTAGTGTTTGTACCGGGTACGTTAAACAGCACCTCCTACATCAACAACATCATTCAGCCCGTTGTTGTGCCATTTGTAAGGTCGGTCTATCGTGGTGTTTTCCAGTAAGATAACGCACGCCCACACACGGCACGTGCAACGCAACATGCACTTCAGGGTGTGAGATAACTTCCATGGCCTGCACGTTCACCGGATTTGTCCTCATTTGAGCACGTGTGGGATTTTATGGGACAACGACTTATCCGGTCTCCACGGGCAGCCACGACCATCCCCGATTTACGCGTCCAGGTTGAGGATGCTTGGAACTCAATACCCCAAACTTACATCCAACATCTGTACGACAGACTCCATGCCAGATTTGCACAGTGTGACGCAGTTCATGGCGGTTCAACCTCGTACTAACCATGTTACATGGAAATGTTATTTTTCAGTTTACCAGCAAATACAGCTGTATTTTGCCATAATATTTTGATCACGTTTTCCTCTGTATTCCGTTATTATACTGTATAAATTTCGTTGGTATCAGACGCCTCCTTCTTGGTGCTCTTTTTTCACTTTCCGCCAGTGTATGTACACATATCAATAAGATCAAGGGCCCCGAAAAATATGACTGCCCAGGGCCTCCAGAAGTATTAAGACGCCACTGCCTTTCATTGTTGCCAACATCTAGTCTGTTTTCAAAAAGTACGACTGCATACGTCACGCTCAACCATACACCTGTCACAAACGCTCAAAACTTTCCGGACAACCCAATAGATCATATTCGTGTACTGAGAGAACTAATTAAAAGAACGAGAGAATATGAACCCCCATTATGTGTGTTTTTTATTGATTATTATGAAAAGGCTTTTAATTCCGTGAAATTATTTGCAGTTACAATGGCTTTGAAAACCTGCGGTATTGAAAATGCGTATATTAGCATTATGAATAACATCTATGAAAATGCAAGTGCAAAGGTTCGGTTATTTGAGTATACAACACCAATAAAAATTGGAAAGGGAATGAAACAAGGTGATACTATATCACTGAAACTCTTTAACGCCACATTGCAAAATGTCTTCCATCATTGAACTGAAAAATCAGAGGGATAAAGATTAATGGAGATTATTTAACTCACCTTCGTTTTGCTGATGACGTGGTCATTTTTGCACTGACCCTTCAGAGTATGATCCAGGAACTTGCTGACAAGAGTAAAGAAATGGGATTAAAAACGATGTTTCATAAGATAAAACTGATGCACAATGCTTTTACAGGAAATGAAGATTTATCAGTTGATGGGGGAAAAGCTGGAGATAACAGCTTCCTACATTTACCTTGGGCAGCAGATATCAAGCGGTTGTCACATTGATGAAGAAATTAATTGGCGTATAAAACTTGGTTGGAGAGCTTTTGAAAGAAACAGTATAATTTTTAAGAGCAATATAGTATTATGTCTTAAATGAAAAGTATTTAGTCAATGCATTCTTCCAGTGCTTATGTACGGAGCAGAGACTTGGACCTTAACTAAAAAAGACATACAAAGACTGCAGACAACTGAAAGAAGCCTGGAGAGACGAATGCTTGGTGTAACCAGGAAAGATAAGAAGAGGACCTCATGGTTAAGGGAAATTACAAGAGTGGAAGACATCATGATCAGAGTAAAATCCTTAAAACGGCAATGGGCTGGACATATTGCCAGAAGAACGGCCGGCCGATGGAAAACTGCTATTCTAGACTGGATTCCAAGGGACAGGAAAAGACCCAAAAGAAGACCACATGGGAGATGGGTGGGTGAAATTCGGAAACATGCGGGAGTGACATTGAGGTGACTAGCGGAAGACAGACCGTTGTGGAAGAAACTTGGGGAGACCTTCATCCAGCAATGGATTGATAATGGTTGATGATGATATTCATCATGTTTTTTTAAAGCAACCGGATGTGTTTTGGAACTCGAGATTTGTTTTTAACTGATAATGCATTCAATCATGTTTAAGAAAAGGTAAACTGTTCTGTTTCATAGTATTAATTCATAAAAAAACCCTCACTATAAAGTTTACTCTTGATAGAGCTATAGTACCTTTTTGGTTAAGGGGGTTCACAGATTGATACATACACATAATACAGTCACCCAGTACGATACTTCCCCGCTTCTTAGGATAACATCATTTACAATAGCTGATGCACTATCTTGGGAGAGGCAGGAATATCCGTTGCTACTATAACCTAAATATTATGCGATATGCTATTCACGATATATGTTATCGCTACAGAGCTTCAAAATCAGGTCCTCAGACTGACGATTGGAATTTAATAGTTAATCAAAAACCAGTATTCTTACGAACCGCTCCTATTACCGTAAAATGTTCTAGAGGTTTTTGAAAATTCAAAATTTTTCGTTAGCACCTGTTAAAAACGGAAATTTTCCGTTTTTAATTGGATGAAGATGAACTATGTCTGTCAAGTCATGCATGAAAAATCTGTGAAATTCAATCAAGTTTTTCCCGTCTTTTCTTCGAAAGAGTTGAATCAGGAATATTCTTCGTTAATCCACGAAAGGAACCACGCAAAATGGCTCGTGAATTTCAGGAAATGTTATATAGCTTGCAGGGAATTTCTACTATCAGCATTACGTTGGCTAGATAGGCAGATTTGTGGATGGATGTGTTTGTATGGTAAATTGTTCTTTCGGTGTGTACAAGAACAAGTACTGATAAAAAAACTCTCATTATATCGCGATAAAGAATGGTAGCTCACCTTTCTTTCTGGATATTGCAATACATTCGAATGTCCACAAAGACATTTCCTAATACCAATTTGCATTATCATTAAAAACCTGCTAGAACTTATAGGTCGGACTTACTCGGAAGCATTATATGCTAGGTCTAAATGATAAAGTTTTTTTATCACGTCGCCTTAGTCGACCAAAGGCACTTAGTTATAAACACTTCAACAAACCTAGTACCTTGTACTTAACTCATGTGAAGTGAAATCTCTTGCATGCTTTACTTTGGGCCCCAATGGCGAAAGTGGTCCTGTAAACATCTCGTTTACATGAACAGGATGTTCATTTAAATAGAGAATTATCTCACTCGTAAAAAAAAAAAAGACACGTTCAGTTAAGGCTGTCTTTGAATGAGTATTAGGATTCGTCTTCTGCGATAGATGGCGCAAAAATCACTCCTTGGGCGTGGCTTTTACGTCTTGAGGGATTGTCCCAGAAGTTGGCGTCACCGAATCATTGCAGACCTCGCCATATTCAAAATGGAAGCGGTCTCTTGTTGGCTCCACAATGAAAAGACACGTTTTAACCAATAACGTTGTTTCTACCTACCAAAGTGTAAGTAGGCGGAGTTTCTATAGCTCAAATTTCAGGGCTTCTCTGCTAATGTACACATTTTCTCTTCAAACAATGAACATACAGTAGGATTTAAGATGATTTATGGGGGACAAGGTTCCAGTCTCACTTTTGGCCCCATTCAATTATTTCTATTTGGCCTAGATAATTCAAAAAAATCAGACAGAAATGAGAGATTTCATTTCTTCCGACAGAAACACTGCCAAGCTAACATATCGCGCCATCTAGCGCCCAAATTGGAATACTTTCGAGTCAGATAAATTGAATTTTAAAAACATTCTAATAATTTTTTGGGAATAATAACTGTGGCACATATTAGCTATAGATCGCTTTTATTTGTGCTCAAAATTTCAAACACTACAAAGTAATACTGTAGTCTTCGAGAAAATGTGTACAAAAGAATTTACATCGCAGATATAGCATAGAATTTCTCTTACACTCATTCAAAGACAACCTTAAATGGTTGGCACTGAATAATTGCCTTGCTTATTGAGGTAACATGCTTAATGAAAATCCCTCAGAATCAACGAACCAGAGAAAGAAATCTCTCAGGAAAAGATGTTGAAAAAGATAGTTTTCTACATATGAAACTGCTGAAAAAATCATGAGCATTGTGAGTGTTTTTGTAAGCGAAAATAATTTGAAACCACTATTGCTATGACTTGTCCCTGCGCAGTCAATTATGACTACATTTTCAGAAACGAATGTTGGCAATAACCACTTCCCTAATCGAATTATGCTTAATCGTCAATGCATTTTTGCTTCATTAGATATCAGACGGTACATCGTTAGACCATGGTCAATCAGCAGGCATTATGGGATATACAGTGGGTAACTAGTTACCGAAAATCAAATAAATGCTGTATTTTATTTTTTTTTATTGATTGAAGGTTTAACGACCACCGTGAGCAACTTAATGGGCTATAAGCAGTCGTCCGTCCCTAATTTAGGGACACTGGTTCCAGGGAAGGGAGAGAACCAGTGCCGTAAGACAAACACAACATGCATGCCTCACCGGGATACGAACCCGGACCCCTTTTGGACGAATGATCAGAGGATATCGCTTAGACCACTGCGCCACCGTGGCAGCAAATGATGTATTTGTTCATGAACACTGCTTTTTCAAGGCCATAGACAGTAAGAGGACATTACAGTAAAGTTATTTTATAGCTACCACCACAGTACACAACCAAGAGGTGCCCCACGGGGATATCCCTTCTCACAACACTATTTTTTTTTCATTTAAAATATCCAAGATCGTAAATAATAAACTTTCCATTTATTCATTTCATTTTCCGATTTTCATAAAAAATAGTATAACAGTTGCTTTTCGTTTTGCATCTGAAAATAAAATGCTGTGCTGATTTAGCTTTAACTGAAACACATGCGCAGGGGTCAGCTAATATTCTAGATGACTGTGGATTGGCGTTCCCATGACCCGAGTTGACCTTTCAGATGTGTTTATGTCATGTTCCAGCGCTCTTTGGCCTCATATAGCCACTAGGGGGTTATTTGAAATAAAATGATATAGCCACTTGGGGGTTATTTGAAATAAAATGATATAGCCACTTGGGGGTTATTTGAGAGCCGCGGATGGCTTAGTGGTTAGTGTTTCAGACTATCGATGCTGGGTCCCCAGGTTCAAGCCTGAGCTGATCTTTCAGAGATGGTGTGATTTACTAACAATCGCTGAATATCCGCCGTGCATCGGACGAGTACGTAAAGTGACGGCCCCCAGGCTGGACCCACTGGCTAAATGGGTATCCTTTCCTATGTCCTCCCTGAAATTCTCTCACCCATCTATGTGCAATATCGTACTTGTACGGTGGCGCCATCTACTGTACTCTAATCTCACTACAAACTGTTCTGTCAAAAGTCGCTAGACTTGCTCTCATTCCTTCCATTTCTGTGTCCTGCCCAAAAGGCGATCTCGCTGTAGGTGGCTGGGACCTAAACTCTACTCCCTGTGGACGGAAGTCCTACATGAAAATAACAAATTCTCCGGGGGTTATTTGAAATAAAATGATATAGCCACTTGGGGGTTATTTGAAATAAAATGATATAGCCACTTGGGGGTTATTTGAAATAAAATGATATAGCCACTAGGGGTTATTTGAAATAAAATGATATAGCCACTTGGGGGTTATTTGAAATAAAATGATATAGCCACTTGGGGTTATTTGAAATAAAATGATATAGCCACATGGGGGTTATTTGAAATAAAATGATATAGCCACTTGGGGGTTATTTGAAATAAACAAACATTCAAACTAGTGAAAGTGTAGTAAACGGCAATCATTCGATACCATTTTCCGAAAGTGTTCTTCTTTTTGGAGTGCTTAGGATCCTGAAGTTCAATGTTTTATTTTAAGCAATAGAAAGTCTGCTCCTCGACGGTTAAAACATCACATGAAATATAAACAGTAATAATGTGTTCACTGAGATCCTACAGATTTAGATGATAAAGGAGACCATATAAAGAATGAGGGAATAAAGATCAATGGAGATATTTTTATTCGCTTTCATTTCTTCGTGTTGCATAAGACATGTTAATATTTGCAAGTGTACCCCTCAGAACTGCGATGTATGATCTAGAAACTTTCTAAGAAGAGTAAGAAGTGGAATTAAAGATGAACTTACAGAGAACAAAATTGAACACAATATTTTTACAAAAACTACAGATTAAGAGGTTGATGGGTCAAATTTAAAATTAAATTATGCATACATTTTTTTCGAACATATCTCGTGCGAGAGCCTTATCGAAGAAGAAATTAATCGACATGTAAAATTTGACTGGAGTGCATTTGAAGGAAACAGTGCAATTTTCAAGAACAGATGTGGGTTATTTACGTGCCGATGTAGTGAGTACGTATCAAAAGTGGTGCACAGACTGCCAAACGACGAACTTTCGTCCATCCGTGTGTTGTTCGTAGCTCATTTATGCCAGAGAGGGAGCGGGGACTGTTGCGCTTTGTTCACAGCGACCGCAGGGCCACAGTGCGACAAATCACCCGCAACTACATCTGTGGTGATCAGGGCAGTGTGCCACAGCACAGAGCTCATCGCAGCCTTCTGCGCATGTGCCTGCGTAGCCGAAGACCCAGCCAGGTCCCCATGCTCACTGCACGGCATCGCGAGCAACGCACGAAATAGGCCCAAGATCATCGAGATTGGATAGTTGATGATTGGAAGAAAGTGGCCTGGTCTGAAAAATCAAGATTCCTGGTGCATCACGTAGACGGCCAAGCGCGTATACGCCGATTACCAACAGAGGTTATGGCACCTGGATGCACTGTTGGGTGTAAACATGCCTGCGGCTGCGGTGTTGTTATGCTGTAGGGCGATGTTTACATGGGGCTCTTTAAGCCCCATTATCCCAATAGCTCAATCCTTGACAGCTGTCAGGTATCTGAACATCGTTGCGAACCAAGTTCACCCATTCATGGCAAATGTGTTCTCTGCTGGTGATGGCCATTATCAAAAGGATAATGTGCCATTCCACACTGTCAGAATCGCTAAGGGGTGGTTCGAGGAACGTGCTGGTGACTTTCTGTTAATGCCCTGGCTTCCAAATTCACCTGACATGAACCCAATCGAACAATTTGTGGTTCGACTTGGAAAAGCGCCACCACCCCAAAATGAACGGGAACTGGTGGACCTGCTGTAGACATTATGGCACCATATACCCCAGGATACCTATCGCCATCCCGTCGAATCGATGCCTCGCCGAGTGGCCGCCATTTTGCGGCGGGCTAAAGGGTGTCCTATAGCTTATCTGGTAGTTGGTCATAATGCAATGTCTCATCGGTGTATATCATCATCATCATCATCATCATCATCATCATCAACTGTTCTGAACTTCAGCAGTTTTATATGCCTATTAATTTCTTCTTCGGTATGGCCCTTACTTATTCTTTTTTCGTTTGTTTGTTTGTTTGTTTGCTTTGTTTATTTGGGGAATCAACTATCCCCCGTTAGCAAATCAATGGGCTATAAGCAGCCGCCCGTCCCAAATTTTGAGCCATTAGTTCCGGGGAAGGGAGAGAGACAGTTGCGAAAGACAAATGCAACATCCATGCCTCACCGGTATTCGAACCTGCAACCATCTCGGATGAATGGTCACAAACCCGCGCTCAGACGACTGCGCTAGGGGGGAGGGAGGGAGGGCTGGCCTTTTCTTGGTATATGACGTCCAAGGAAGACGCAGTTACCATTTATTTCCAAATTTGTCCCATTAACCTCTAAATCTTCAGTAGTACAGCAATTTTGCTTTCCGTAAGTAAATTCTAATCCCTCATTTTGCCCTTGTCAGCAAGTTCCTGGATCATACTCTACAGTTCTGAGGGGGTACTTACAAAGAAACAACGTGAATCAAACAAACTCCATTAATCAATATCCCCTTGTCTTCCCAGTTCAATTGTTGTAAGGCATCGGCAGTGCAGTAATGAAGCGCTTGTGGCCGATGTGGTGTAAACTTGTCTCCGCTTTACATTTTTCATACAGTGGTGGTAAAAATTGTGGACACTTTTTGAAATTTTCATGTTTTGTAACTTTGCAGGCTTAAAGGAAATGTTATTTTGCATCAAATGCAAATGTTTATATGTCAATTAAAAGAAAATTTAATGCTGAATTCAATACGAAAAACAGAATGCAAATATATGCAGTACAAAAAAGTTATGCAGATAATACTGCAATCATGCTGAATATACTGTAATGCACTTACGATTTCAGTGTACTATCAGTATTTAGTAGGGTAGCCTTTATTCTTTAAAACTGCATCACATCGACGTCTCATTGACCCAAGAAGTGTTTGAAGCTCTGCCTTCATTATTACGTGGTGCCAGGAATCAATTATTGCCTCAATTAATTGACTTTTATTTGATGGACGCCTCCTCATTCATGCAAGGCTTTTCAAACGGTGCTACAAATTTTCTATCGGGTTCAGGTCAGGGCTGTTTCCTGGCCATGTCAACAATGGAATGTACTTTGTTGTGAACCGCTGATTGCACATTTTTGTTGTGTGGCAGGGAGCTCAATCCTGCTAAAAAAGGAATGGTGCATTGTTGGGAAAGAGATCCCTGATGGAAAGTAACAGTTTTGGTTCCAGGATGGTGACAATTTATTTTCTTGCGTTCAGCGTGCCGTCGATTACATGAAGGCATTCAACACCATTTGCTTCCATACATGCCCAAATCATAATGCTTGTTAGGTGCAGTCAAGATGTTGCTCTTCTTCTACTCTACGTCTCACGTATTTTCGGCCATCACTACCAAATAAGGATATCTTACTCTCGTCACTACAAATAACTTGCTTCCACTGATCGTCTGTCCATCCAATGTGTTCTTCTTCCCACTGTAGTCATTTCTTGCGCTGCTATAGATTCAGATATGGAATTTTTCTCAGAATCCTTCCTCTTAGTCCCATATCTGATAGTCTGCTCCTTATCGTTCTTAAACTGACTGAAACACCAGTTGAACACAGTTCAGCTCTGATAGCCTCCGATGAAATTTTTCTGTCCTTCAGACACAGGCTTTTTATTCTTCTGTCATCAACAGCATTGTGCGTTTCCTTCGGCCTTTTCCTAGTTTGTTTTTCAGTGACTTTGTTTCCTGGTAATGGAAGCAGCACTTTCGTACACCTGATGTTGTCACTGACCCACCTGTTTGCCTTGTAATTTCAGCGCAAGAAAGACCCTACTCACGTAATAAAACAATCCTGGTCCTTTTCGTGGGTGACAAATCAACTCTTTTCTTTGGTGCCATTTGTGTACTTATCATCTACACTTTAAATTTAAAGAAATACTAAAAATGTTGACACAATATACAGTTTCACTTAACTTACACCGCTAACAGCCTTTCGTCTACAGAACAAACAGCAAAACTGACTTTCCTTAACATCTCACAAGATGTATGCAGCTACTGCCATTTGATTGGTCCCCAGAACAAGGACTGTGATTGGCCTGTAGAGTTTGCACTTACAATCCGCTTCTTAACTGAATTACACTTGTGTTTCTTTTTTAGACTAAAGTAAGCATAACATTTTTTGCTCTGCATGTATTCTCATTCTGTTTTTTGTATTGAATTCAGCATTAAATTTTCTTTAAATTGACATATTGATATTTGTATTTGGTACAAAATAACATTTCCTATAAGCCTACAAAGTTTCAAAACATTAAAATTTCAAAAAGTGTCCACAATTTTTGCCACCACTGTAAGTGTGCGCGCGTGCTTGTGCACGTGCGCTCGCTCGCTCGCGTGTGTGTGTGAACCCGAAATACAGTGTTTAGAAAAAATATTATCTTCAAAGAATTTTTTACTTAGACTTTCTTCCTGTGTTGTGGGGGTGCAAGAATTTTTTACTTAGACTTTCTGTGTTAGCAAAATCCTTGTTATCTACGAAATTGGCACTTACTAAGAATATAATTTTGGTGTAGTTCAACAATACGTCTGTTTAATTTAATAAAGAAGTGTTTTAAATATTCTACTTTTTCATAAAATAGTAAAACTATCTATAATCTGATTTATTGGCGTAAGAATATAAATAAACGTTTCCAAGCTTTCGGACTTCAACCAGATGGCTTTCTCAAGGAAAACATAGCTGCACAGTTTTATAGACGGAAACACAGCCGCATAGTTTCTGTTTATCTTCCTTGAGAAAGCCATTTGGTTGAAGTCCCAAAACTTGGAAACGTTTATTTATATTTTTATACCAATAAATTGGATTGCTAGACAGTTTTACTACTTTATACATAGGTGGTGTACAGTGTTACGTCATTAATTTCTTCTTATTTTTTTCTTCGTTTGGACGAATAAAAGTTTAAAAAGGAAGCTCAGGACAGATGCAGTAAATATAACTCAATTTTTAATCAAAATCGCTTTCTCTAAAGACAGGCTTACATATCAGCATGTAATAAATAACACTCGAGTTGTAAATAAAAAAATATGGCATACAAGTTTCATTCAGATTGCAGAACAATCCATTTCATTATATTTGAGACTTATTCCATCTAGTACGATCAGCAAAAAAAGCAAATCTGGGCAAATGATGAATACATAATCAAAATACTAAAATGGAAAAGGTTGTTTACATGGAATATAGAGAAATAAACTTTTTCAGAAAATATCTAGCTCTTGACTAGTCAGTTCACTGATGAACTGCAGTAAAGTGTAGATGGATCATTGAGCAGATAAATAATGGAAAATTTATTTGTAATGCTGGAAAGCAAACAGGTCGAATGGCAGTGATAGTTCACAACAGTAACCACAACAACAGACACATTATAGAAACATTTCTTATCAGAATAAAACTACCGTCATTGCACACAGTACAAAAATTGCATTCGTTTCAGAAGTTACAGTACTTCCAACAATTGTCACATTAAAATATGCTACTTCCTTGAGATTGCGCCACATATAGAATTAGTTAAACATAATTTTCTTTTAATGTTAAGAAAGGTTTGTTCAGTGCTGCTGATTTTTTGATTTTGTTGCTTCCTTTAGCATAACTTTAAAATAATTATGAAATTACCCTAAGTAAAATGATTAAAAATCTGATATGAAATCACAAACATTTTCATGAGATTATTCTTTGCTAGTCCTATTCAGCAGTAATAATTATGATACGAATATTTCGTTTCGTATAATTGACAATACGCTTTAATAAGAGCCGATCAAAAAGATTTTGATAACATATTTTTCTTTCTTTTTTTCATTTTTTGAAACATTGCATTTTAAAGAATCTCAGAATATACTACAAATGAAAGCTGAATTCTGAAAAGGCTTCAGCACGTTCCGACAAACAGCGCTACTGTGCTTTCTGTTACGGTATTTAAAACTTCTTACTCTGTATCCTCGCCAGAGGCGCAATGAACTTTTGGGTGATTCTTAAGGTTTCAGAAAGTAGCTTTCTTTTCCTTGTGTTGCGTTTCATTTTGAAGAGAAAAATTACTTTTTACATAGCAAAGGAAAGCAATTATCATTCAAGAATCGGAAACAATTTTAGCAGAAATTCTTTATTATGGCAGGCACAAACAGTAGATATGTTAAGTTTGGAATTCTGTAAGTACAGTGTTGTCATCTTCGAAACAAATCGCGAAACACTTATTTACCATTGAGTGTTGAAATTCGAAAGTCTATCTTTGAGTGTTAAAAGTCGAAAGTCTAGCTTCAGAAAGTAGCGTTCTTTTCCTTGCGTTGCGTTTCATTTTGAAGAGAAAAATTATTTTTTACATAGCAAAGGAAAGCAATTATCATTCAAGAATCGCAAAAAAGTTTAGCAGAAATTCTTTATTATGGCAGACACAGACAGTAGATATGTTAAGTTTGGAATTCTGTAAGTACAGTGTTGCCATTATCGAGACAAATCGCGGAACAATTATTTACCATTGTGTGTTGAAAGTGGAAAGTCTAGCTTTGAGTGTTAAAAGTCGAAAGTCTAGCTTTGAGTGTTAAAAGTCGAAAGTCTAGCTTTGAGTGTTAAAAGTCGAAAGTCTAGCTTCAGAAAGTAGCGTTCTTTTCCTTGCGTTGCGTTTCATTTTGAAGAGAAAATTTATGTTTTACATAGCAAAGGAAAGCAATTATCATTCAAGAATCGCAAAAAAATTTAGCAGAAATTCTTTATTATGGCAGGCACAGACAGTAGATATGTTAAGTTTGGAATTCTGTAAGTACAGTGTTGTGATCTTCGAGACAAATCGCGAAACAATTATTTACCATTGAGTGTTGAAAGTCGAAAGTCAAATGAAAGTCTTATTCCATGTGACTTTCATTTGTGTATTCTGCATATTCTGCAAGTATGGATAACAATGTATCAAAACAAAAAATGTTTTCAGAGATATTTGATTTTTGCTCGTATTATGTATTTATTTTCAGAGGCACATCCTATTATAGCACTGTGCTGAACTTGGACAAAAAAATACAATCATAGGATGCAGATAGATAGATAGATAGATAGATAGATAATGAAAGTTTCAGAGTTTAAATAAAAGCCCATTAAATGCTACTTTGCTATGCTTAAAAATTAGATGAATTTATATTTCAGTTACCAGCATTAAAAAACGAATTGGAATGGGAAATCACATTCTTTGCCAGTCAGCAAGTCTGACAATGGCGATGCTGAACTCTGTCAGGAATAATTAGCTTTCACTTTGCGTTGTTTTTCTTATTTTAATGTATTTTGGGGTTGCTATAAGTGAAACAACTTATATAGATGACTATACATGTAGACAGTGAAAGAAGAAAGTTTGGTTAAGTTTGGCATCTTCAATTTCTGTAGCATTAGGCGTCTTTACATTGGCAATGCATCTACTGTTGCTTCCATACACCATCACAGGATTCATGGCGTTCCAACTGCGTAGTTAAATAATTTTGTCTGAGCAGGAGCAGGTGGCACGGCAACCTCTGTAATGATTTCTTTCGCCGCACAACCACTCATTCCACGTGACATTTAATTGGGCGCAGTTCGCATACAGGTCGGCATAAGGGCAGGTGTTGGCTGAAAATGAAAAAAAAAATTAAAATAACAGTAAAAGAAAATGAGAAATAAAAAATGGCGAAAACCAACTTCAGTTCCTTTGTACTGATTTGGCGGTGAATAAAAACGCAGGTAAGACAATAACAATCACTTCAATTCAACTTATCAGCTGTAAATTTTATTCCTTAATGAATACAGTAACACCATAAAGGGCAAACGTTCAAGGTGCATCCTGAAAGTAATGCCTCATCCTTAATAACTTTTGAAATTTTGAAGTGATTTTAATGAAACTGCCCTGACATGTACTATGATACCTTACCAATGTGGGAACAGAAATTTTTAGAATCGGAAATAAAGATCATGAATGACAGAGAAAAGCAGCGAGCCGTAATTGAATTCCTGGAAAAAGAGGGATGTTGGGAAAATACAAGTTTGTCCGTGTCCTCTCACTCTTGAGTAAGTCGCTCTCCCAACTGAGCTACGCACAGAGAATGTCTCGCTGCAGATTTGTCGTCTTGACACATGTTTTTACCTCTGTAGTACGTCACATCATCTCCCTCTTAATTTTTTTTTTTTGAAGCGAAGTAGGAATTTTTCATTAATTCCAAACAATGTGTGGAACACACATCACACATTTTTCAAAGAACCCAACAGCCAGTACATCTATTTTTACGTTCGGGCACCAATGTGAAAACACAAGTTTGTCCCCTTACTCCGGAGTAAGTCGCTCTCCTAACTGAGCTACGCGGACAGAATGTCTCGCTGCAGATTTGTCATCTTGGCACGTGTTTTAACCTATGTAGTACGTCCCAATGTGAGGCTCCAGAAATCCACAGAAGACCTTTGGCGGTGGAGCTGCCACAATCGATATTGGTAATGTCCGATGATGGATGAAGAGGTTTCAAGAGGGAGAAAGTTCAGTGTTGGACAAACAACGGAGTAGAAGACCCACAACTGCAGTGACAGATGCCAACAAGTAACGAGTGAAAGACCTCATCACAGCCAATCGTCGTGTCACCATCCAGGAGTTGTGTGATTCAATTCATTGGGGTAATAGTGCTATGGAAACTTTAATTAGGGATCTGGACTACAGATAAAATTGTTCAAAGTGGAATCCAAGAAACCCATTGATGTAAAAGGATCTTATCGCGCCTTCGCACCGCTAAGGCGCTTTTCGTGGTTACATGGTAATAGAATGTGTGTAAAGGAACTTTTTTAAATGATTATGAATGCAAAAATAGGTAATCTTAGCATATATCTTAGCATGTGTCTCTCACGTTACATTCTTCCTGTTATTTAAATTGCTCGGATTACGCAGTTTTAATATAAATTAATATTGGTAATTAGTAATGAAAATTAAAAAAAATAAAATCAGATTTTGAAAATTTTGAGGGTATTTTTTTCCTAGTCAGTTCACCGCTAAAACGCTTTTTTTATTTAGAACTACATCACTGAAGAAACCAAACCCGTGAACAATGTGAGCAAATGGTAGACATGTACCGGAACCTCTTGGACTGTTATGAGAGGCAGGGTGAAGTGTTTTTCTCTAATGTTCTGACGGAGGATGAAACCTATGTGTTCTTTCATGACCCAGAAACAAAACGTGCATCAATGGAATGGCACCGCACATTTTCACTTAGAAAGAAAAAGGTAAAAACAACTCATTCCGCAGGGAAAGCGGTGGTGACAATTTTCTGAAACAAACGTGGTGTCATTTTGACTGACATCCTCAAACGGGGTGCAACAATAAACTGCGCTCACTATGTGCAGACATTTAAAAAGCTAAAAGAAGCTATCAGAAGGAAAAGACGTGACATTCCACTTCATAGTGTTGTTGTACACCATAATAACGCACGTCCCCACACCTCAATGGAGACTTCACAGGCTATTGCCAAAATGGGGTGGACGGTGACATCCCAGCCCTCCTACAGTCCTGATTTGGCTCCCTCAGACTTTTTCATGTTTGCCCCTTTGAAAAACACCCTTCGTGGGGAATGTTTCGAAGATGTGACAGACGTTAAACTGGCTGTGAGCTCATTGGTGAAACGACAACTTCAGGAATTTTTCCAAAATGGTTTTTACAAATGGGTTCAAAGATGGCGGAAATGTATAGAAAGTGATGAACAATACTTTGAATAGGCTAGCATTATTAACAATATGTCCAAGTATTTTGCCACCAAGTTTCACATTTTTGCTGCTACAAATAAGAATCTTATGAGGGACGAGGCATTACTTTCAAGATGCCCTTTGTACCTATATAAACATGTATATACGTAGTAAACGGGAAATGAATAATAAAAAACTTGAAAGAATTGATAACGAAAAACAAAATTCATTCATATGTGCGTAAGTGCATTTTCTCTACGAAATACGCGTAAAAATATTAGGGGTTCGAGAAACCCACAGTAAAATCATTGGGGTTTCAAAAAGTGTCTCGAACCCACGAAGTCGGCGCCTATGAGACTATACTTCATTGTTCTAATGCATGTGTTCGGTCACCTAGCTCCCCAGGTCCCATTAAAAAAAACAAAAAGAACTAGAGGATCCTGACCTTTATAGTTCGATTCTTCAAAATAACAGCTTTATTTTTGTTGTTTATTATCCCTAAAACATATTGAGAAAAAATATTTTCATTAGTAAGATGGATTGCAAATTTAATATTCTTTGTATGTAATGCACTTTCCTATTGTTTTCCAGGTATTTCTTTTTCGTTTCTCACTTCCATGTAATTCTTTACGTCAGCGTGTTACTTTTATAAAAAAAAAATAATAGGATTTGTACTTTCGCGAAATAATTATCTGTTTCACCCAATTCAATCAAAAATATCAACTATATGGATCACATGCGAATTTATTTCATGCTTAATGTTTTTTTACAAAACGAAAAACATCTTAGAATTCTGTGTAATATTATTGCAAATTTTTAACAGCAAAAACCGTTTTGCAAAATTTATTTCTGAAAAAAGAAAAAAAAGCGTAGAACTTATACAATTACTCTCCATGCCCACAAGCTTACAGCTTCAACGGTACCTACAAAGAATTTTGAATCTGATATTCTTACTCTATCTTTTGAAGACGGTGATTTCAACTCACGAAAATCTACAGAAATTCCTTTTCTTTTTCCTGAGTTACCTTTACATTGGTGTTTAAGTTATTTGTCGTTCTATATATTTTACAGCTCTCCTTTTGAGGTAGTAGCATAAAATCACGAGAAAAAAATTCGTATTTAATAAAACATTGATTGCAAATACTCTAAATGTCGTGTGATTTTAAACGATTTCACGACAATACCCCATGTGAAATAGAAAAGCAGCAACTGATGTCGAATTCTGTGGTATTTACAACGAATGTTTTTTAAGAATTTTGTGTGGAAAATTATCGCACTTTAAATTTATTATTTCAGGATGTAGGGACCACCATGAGCAACTCTAAGGGCTATGATTAGTCACCCGTCCCTAATTTGGGGTCGCTTTCCAGGGAGGGAACAAAGCCAGAGCTATTATGCAAGCGCCAGCTGTGCTTCATCCGATACTCGAACCAGAGCCTATCTCGGAGGAATGACTAGATGGCAGCGCCTCAGACTACTCGATCACGAGGGCGGCCACTTTTAGTTTGTTTCTCAGTGTACAAATAAATTTTAAATGAAAAAACAATGCATGACAGTTTGGAACATAGATGACGAACCTGCAAAAAGAAGTTAAATATTATTAAGTTTTACTTCATTTCTAGGGCAAGCAATGGCGCATACATGTCTTTTCGTGAGAACAGTGGGTCCAACAATCAATAGTATCATCTCTTGGTTTAAACGTAACTTCAAAATCAGCGGATTATCTTGGACATTGCTTTGTTCTGAGGAAATCGTGTTTCCAGCAATCCGTGATGCGTTTGAACGCTTCGGAGTACTGCGTACGCATCGAATGGCTGACACACCTTTCAGACTTAAACAAATGCCGGTGCCACTTATTTTGTCACTGGTTCGTATAATTTCAGTTATTATTTTTGTGTACAGAATTTGGTGTAAAGCTCGAGACTGTGTGCTGTAGATATCTCAAGTTCAAGGAGTAAGAGCTTAACTCGGGAATCAGCAGGAGTCGCTCCGTATTTCAAGCACACTAGATTATTGGTTGTGCTTTATGGCGTGACAGGAAGAAGTAATTAAGTGCTTCATAGTCTTGAAGAGAAGCATTTCTGTGTCATACTAGAATATTCTCTCCTTCTCACGTGAGGAAGCGATAGAATTTATTTCCCAAAAACTTTAATAGAGCTCAAAAACTGTGCTGGTTATGTTAAACTAAATAAGAAATTTTCTACGGCGCATTTCTTAGTATCGGTACAGAAACGAACTGTAATAAACGGTCAAGTCACATTATTGTGACCACTAGCTAATATCCAGAGTAACAGCCGTGTGCAGCGCGTACAGCAGCTAGATGGACTGGGAGTGACTCAGTAAGGTGCTGGAAGGTGTTCACAGGTATGTGGAGCCATGCTGACTGCTGTGCATCTGACAGCTGCTGGAGGGTGCGTGGTGGAGATAGAGCGAACAACACGATCGAGGTGGTCCCACCGATGCTCAATTGAGTTTTAAGTCTGGGGAATTAGGGGGCCAGGGAAGTACTTTGAAGTCTTCATCGTGCTCTTCCAACCATTCTCTGACATTTCTAGCTCTGTGACACGTCGCATTTTTGTGCTGGAAGATCCCATCCGCCCCAGGGAAGACAATCAGCATGTACGTGGACAACGAGGATGCATTCATAACGAATTCGGTCCATAGTGCCTTCCACGGGTGAACCCAGGAAGTACCACGGAAACATTCCCAGACCACATTTTCTGCCTCCACCAGCTTGTGTTCCTCCAGCAATGGTTGAAGAGTGTTTGTTCTCCGATGTTTCTCGCCTTATACGAAAACGTCCATCCGTTCGATGAAGCAGAAAACGCGACTCATCGGAGAAGGCAATCCTTTGACAATCAGCGGAGGTCCAATTCCGATACTGCAGTGCAAATATAAGCCTTTCCTGCTGATGCACCATCTTTAGCACCTTCACACTTCTGGTAGCACCCTGGTTCATTCGGCCAGTGAGTTGCTCCATTGTAGCGTGTCAATCGGCCCTCAAGCACCTTCAAAGTCGACGTTCACTTCTCACATCAATGGCACGTGGTGCTTTTCAGTTTCCACGTCACTTATTCGCAATGGTGCCATTTCTCCAAACACGATACACTTAAACCGCAGCAGCATGCAAAAGGTTCACAAACTGCGCTGTTTCGGAAATACTGCCACCCTTGGCCCTAAAACCGATTATCATCCCTTTTTGCAAATCTGATAAATCGTTCCTTTTATCCATGACAGCAACGAGCGATTTTTCAGATTGCCTGCAGCACACCTTATAATACCCTCCAAGCCATCTCACGACACGTGTCTTCTTTCATTGGCAACGCTCTGTTGACGTCAAAAGTAGGAGGTGGTCACAATAATGTGACTCGACTGTGTATATTACACCAATCGAAACAACAAAATGCAACAGCAAATTAATATGTTGAAACAGCTTTGACATATATTTAAAGATGTGTTCTTGTTATCGTCCTTTTTGTTTCTGCCATTTCGTCTGTCCATCTTTGTTCTTCTTGCATTGTATCTTCGCTTTCTGATGTGAAATCATTAACAAAGGAGAACATATCGAATATTGTCCACATATTTTCCTGCATAAGATATTAATTAAGTAATGGTCTTTTTTGCATACCCATTCACAGCCCATTACCACGTGCTTTCATGTGAAAAGCATTTTACCTTAAGAATGATCTTCACATATTCACAACAGTTAAATCAGAGCTCTATGTTTATGATTATTTAGAAACAATTGACTCTCAGTTTCATATGAATACCTTAAGGTTATACTGTTTTTTCTCCGCAAAACAAGTCTTTTAATATTCCACGAATAGGCAATGCACTTTTTCGTAGGCAATGTTTTATCTGATCTCAGTCACACATTCGCTACTGAGACCTTCACTTTTAATTTATTAACAGCATTTGGTGTTTTTCGTGCATAGAGTTTCATAAAATTCCACTTGCTGTTAACGAGTTAGAGTAAATTTGTGTATGAAGAAAAGACGAATGCTTAACTACAGTACAACACATCTGTCGTTCAACAACATTATTTGCTAATGGAATCTAGAAATAGCTATTTCCCAATTCCCATGAAAAGAGTGAAGACTGAACCTTATCCGTTAATGTAAAGGAAATTATCAAGAGGGTCGCGGCCATTTCACCCAAAGAAATACCAAAATTCCGACTGAAAGTCTCGATGGACCCTGTACTACGGCAGTGTAAATACACAGCGTCCTACAGTACGCTTTAAGGAGAGTTAAGTCCTGTTGTGCAAATGTCACTTATACAGAACTTCATTCAAACCGTCACATGGCCTCCCTAGTGGCGCAGTGGTCTAAGAGCTGATCTCTGACCGTTCGTCCGAACCCTGGATGCGGCATGGGCGCGCTCACCCCAAGGCACTGGCCCGAACCAGAGACCTCGGAACTAGAACCAATGACCTTAAACAATGTCGTCTAGAAAATAAAGGCAATCACATTAGAGAGATGAGTTCCCTCTTTTAGTGATGTCACGCAGAAACCCAGGTTTCCGATTGGTTTCTAACGCTGTCGTGTGTGACGCCAAACACAACAACGACGTATCAGGCTATGTAACACGAGAGTGGCCGCCCCTGTGGCGCAGTGGGCTAAGCGATGGCCTCTGATCATTCGTCCGAAAGGGGTCCGGGTTCGAATCCCGGTGAGGCATGGATGTTGTGTTTGTCTTACGGCACTGGCTCTCTCCCTTCCCTGGAACCAGTGACCCTAAATTAGGGACGAACGACTGCTTATAGCCAATTGAGTTGCTCACGGTGGTCGTTAAACCTCCAATAAAAAAACAACAACAAAAAACACACGAGAGTGACGTCACAAACGGTGGCTACACATCTCTCTACTGTCATGGCGTTGCACTTTCGAGACAGTTTGCCCCAAATCAGGGACGAGCGGCTGTCATAGCCCCTAGAACTCCTAACGGTGGTCGCTAACCCCCAAACATACACACACACACACACACAAACGCCACATACATTCAGGAGTACCTTCAAACAACACGTGGGCCGCCCCGGTGGCGCAGTGGTCTAAGGCGTTGGCCTCTGATCATTCGTCCGTAAGGGGTCCGGGTTCGAATCCCGGTCCGGCATGGATGTTGTGTTTGTCTTACGGCACTGGCTCTCTCCCTTCCCTGGAACCAGTGACCCTAAATTAGGGACGGGCGACTGCTTATAGCCCATTGAGTTGCTCACGGTGGTCGTTAAACCTCCAATCAAAAAAAAAAAAAAAAAAAAAAACAACACGTGGAGTCTTTTTTTTTTTTTTTTTTTTTTCAATTTCAAGGCCTTAAGTATTCGTGGCTAGAAAGAGCCACTGGCATTTAATTTGGCTTAACCTGCACCTGGAAAGGAATAGAATCAATACCATAACAATGACAATAATACCCATATCTTACCACGGACTCGGACCAAAACCCTCTGAAGATTAGGACCAAAACCCTCTCCAGGGGGTATTGCTCGGACCTAGGTCTGGAAGTGATCGTCATGCACCACTGAGTGAAACTTCAGTCGCAGCAGTATTTCGCAGGTAGAGTGTATATGCAGGTTGGTAATACTGAAAATAATATTATTGTCTGGTACAGACGTCAGTTTCTCCGTGTTAGAATCAAAGTACTCATTGCATGCAGGAAGATGAGAGAGGGAGAGAGAGAGAAAGAGAGATTTAACATGGAATAAAAATTGGCTTAATACAGACATTTGACGCAGACTAAGAACATCAAACAGAGGTCATAGCTCTTTTAACGTTTAGAATAACAATAATACCCATATCTTACCAGGGCGGCCTCGAATTCCACCAGACTCACATACACTAACTGCCAAGCCAATTTGGCAGGTTGCTTCTTGGAGCCCCCACAATACTGGGGATTCACCAAAGATGGTAAGCAGTAAATCAGATGAAAATTTCCGGAAGAAAATGGAAAATTTCCGGGAAAAGCGCGTGATCAAAAAACATATTTGTAGGCACTCCGAGCATTGCTT
The DNA here is from genome assembly GCA_039090855.1 of Macrothele yani. Classification (NCBI taxonomy): domain Eukaryota; kingdom Metazoa; phylum Arthropoda; class Arachnida; order Araneae; family Macrothelidae; genus Macrothele; species Macrothele yani. The sequence goes on along the minus strand of CM076995.1, from coordinate 130,198,993 downwards.
TTTCTTAGCTTTCAAAATAGTTAGACACATACAAAGTGTGTTCAAAAAGTTGTTTCTGGACTGGCGGCAACATGGCGCTACAGCCATTAGTGCAGAAAAATTTCCGCCATGTGCTTTTATATTTGAATCTATAGATGAACGTTTTCCTCAAGAAACTGATTGGGTAACATTCTATGCTGAAGTATATATACAATATTTGAATCATCATCCTCATTGTCAACCATTTAAATCCACTGCTGGATGAGGCTCTCCCCAAATTTCTTCCACAAAGGTCTGCCTTGCGCCATTCTCCTCCATGTCATTCCCGCATGTTTTCAAATTTCATCCACCCATCTCCCATGTGGTCTTCTTTTGGATCTTTTCCAGTCTCTTAGAATCCAGTCTAGAATTTCGGTTGTCCATCGGTGATTCATTCTTCTGGCAACATGTCCAGCCCATTGCTCGTTCTTGACAGACGTAGTGTTGGTGGCTCCAATATTTTCTGCATTTTAGTGTGGAATACCTCATCCCTCACTCACCTGTTGCGAAGCACGCCTGTATAAAGGTACTGTGTACGTTTTGAGCTACTTTTCTGGCGTTATCGTCCATGTATTAGTTCATATTCATCCGTTTTCATATCGTTAGGCCGCCCCGGTGGCGCAGTGGTCTAAGCGATGGCCTCTGATCATTCGTCCGAACGGGTTCCGGGTTCGAATCCCGGTGAGGCATGGATGTTGTGTTTGTCTTACGGCACTGGCTCTCTCTCTCTTCCCTGGAAACAGTGACCCTAAATTAGGGACGGGCGACTGCTTATAGCCCATTGAGTTTCTCACGATGGTCGTTAAAAATCCAATCACACACACACACACACACACACATCGTTAGCTCGTTTGTTTACATTTGGAAGCTGCCAACATGACGACTTCCGGTCTTTCCTTATCATCTGTGGGTGTCACGTGACGTCCCACTTCCCACGTCCATGGAAGTTGAAATACTCTCGTCCTCAGATGTATCTGCTCAGATGCCTTTCCAGGTTCCTATTACTCCTGCTCCGGTGCCTCACTGGACTTGGCTGCGCTTCCTTCTTCAGCTTATGATTCGGTGCCCTCCCTGGGTACTACTGATACTACTGCCTTGCCTTCTGCGTGTGCTTCTCTTCCCTCACAGCCTTCTGTACCTGCCGGCTGCGCACAGACTTCTCTTCCGAAGGTGTCATTTGCCTCTACAGTGCAACGAGGCGCTACTTCTACGTCCGATTCTTCTCAACCTGATGGTCTTTTGCAATCAACACCTATTATTCAGGTATCCAACTACAAGGTGAAGGTCACGATTGATAACAATTCGCAGATTGTCCGTGAGTTCCATAACCTCCTGGACAGAGGTGGGCTCTTTCATGCCTTACCGAATACTCCTTTGCCCCGCTACATGGAGGCCCTCTCTGGTCATGTGTCGTCTGCGTCTATTGCTGAAATTTCTCGTACCCGTCGGGGTATTTCAGTGCAGTTCAAGCACAAGAAGGATACTGATATTTCTCTTGTGCACGGGCTTTCGATTGGAACAAATCATCTCATCCCTTCGCCTCTTTCCAGGCGCCCGGTGAACACCACGTTCTATTCTGCTCCACCGGAAGTGCCTGATACTGCGCTTCCTCTCTTTATCAATCATGTTTGTAAAATCGTTGGCAAGGTTCGTCGCCTTTCTGACGCTCCACGCCGAACTCGATATGCATATGCTACGGGACCTCGCTCTCAGTTGTTGGTCGTTTTTCCCACTGTGAATGCCTTGGCGGATTGTCCTTCAGACGCTACTGTATAAATTGGCTCCCACACGTACAGTTTCAAGGTTTTCACCTCTCACTATTGTACTCACTGTCTTACACAGGATCATACCACTGCCTCCTGTGTGCGCAAACGCCGTGGTCTTTCTTCTAGCACGCCTCACAGTGCCGATCATACTGGTCCTTCTACCAACCTCTCTTCTAGTGTTTTGCCAGACGCGACCTTTCCTTCTCTCCGTCAGACGTGACCTCTCCTTCTCTCCGTCAGACGCGACCTCTCCCTCTCTCCGTCAGACGCACTTTCCAGTCAAGGACAATGATCCCTTTCCTCCTCTTCCGCACCGTACGGACGTGCATGCTCCTTCTTTGTCTGTAGCAAAGGCATCCACTATTGATGTGTCTCCGACGGAGTGTGCCGACTCAGATGTGTCGAGTGGTGCTTCGGTACTCCGACCGACTGGATCTCCTCTGTGTTTCTCGCATATCGGAACTTCAACACAACCGTGTCTGATGTTCTTCTGTAACCAGACCTTTCTGCTGCCTCGGCTGATGTACCAGCGTTCACCGATGCTGATCGGGAACATACTGATTCCTCGGCGCAACTTGAATTCTCGTCTCCTGATTCGGGTGCTCATCCAGATCCACCAATGGATTCCTCCACCTCAACTTCGTCTTCGAAACGGACTGGTACTTCCAAAGGCTCTGTGAAACAGAAAAAGGTAAAACATCTTTCTGTTACCTCTTTTGTGGCCTTCTCTAGTGTTCCCGATGTTACCAGTTCCGATGTTTCTCAGCCTGATGACCCTTCGAACAGTTTGCATCTTCTTTCTGGCCCTGTCAATCCTCTCACAGATTATGAGGTCATACAGACCATTGATAAGTTTCCTCTTGTTCTTGGCCCACTGTCCAGACAACAACTAGCACGCCTCTTCTAATCTGCTTGTATGGTTGTCTGTACCGAAGAATTTCTCCGTTCACCTGATATTGATTTGTGTGCAGCGGTGATGCAATTTGAAGCGTATGTATCCTTTTTCAAATCCCTGAGCATCACAGATCCTTAATACCAGGTCTTCATGGGTCGATACACCCGCCGTCTCTCCTCCTTGAAAAACCTCGTTGAGAAACAATTTTGTGATACCGTGCTTCCTCTAGCCGATGACATTTAGCGCTTCTTCCCCACCAGACACTGCTTCTGCTGTACATCACGTGCTTCCATATTGTTTCATGTTTTTGTTATAGTGCTTTGTGTTTCTCATTTGTCCGCATTGTGTGTCTTAGATGTTCTAGTGTTTCTCTTTGTCGCGGATTGTTTTTCTTACAAAATTTGTTAACTTTGTTCCAATTCCCTTGCTCATATGTTTATAACGTTGTACATGTTCTACTTTGTATCGCAGAATATGTCGATCTATTTTTCCTTCATTGTGTACATCGTCATTTTAAACCAGATTTTTCCTCTTTATTTTCTCCATGTTGGACTTTTCAGAGATATTTCCAATGTATGTATTCCACGAAAGCAATAAACTGGGTACCTTTGGTACCCGCACTTATCAAAACCAGAACCATTGCCATTTCAGAGATTATACTCTGATCATGATGTCTTCCACTCTTGTCATTTTCCTTGTCCACGATTTCCTCTTCTTATCTTTCCTGGTTACACCAAGCATGCATTTTTCCATACCTCTTTCAGTTGTCTGCAGTCTTTGCATGTCTTTTTTAGTTAAGGTCCATGTCTCTGCCCCGTACGTAAGAACTGGATGGATGCATTGATTAAATACTTTTCTTTTGAGACATAATGGCATATTTCTCCTAAAAATTGTACTGTTTCTTTCACTAGCTCCCCATTCGAGTTTTATGCGTCGATTAATTTCTTCATCAATGTGATCTTTGCTTGATATCTGCTGTTCAATGTGAATCTTAGCACCCTCTGCCTATATATCTATATATTATATTTGAATAAATAAATGCAGTATATATATGTTATTAATAATGCTACCATTATTAATAAAATCTATGAAAATGCAAGTGCGATGGTTCGGCTGTTTAAGTATAGAACACCAATAATAATTGGATAGGAATTGAGACAAGGTAACGCCATATCTCCCAAACTCTTCAATGCCACATTGCAAAGTGCATTTCAATCACTGAACTGGGAAAACAAGGGAATAAAGATTAATAAAGATTATATAACTCACCTTTGTTTTGCTGATGATGTAATAATTTTTGCAACTACCCCTTCAGAGCTGCAGAGTATGAATGATCCAGGAACTTGTTGACAAGAGTAAGGAAAAGGGATTAAAAATTAACTTTCAGAAGACAAACTGATATACAATGCTTTTTTCAAAAAATCAAGATTTTGCAATTGATGGGGAAAAGCTTGAGGTAACCTATACCTACATTTACCTTGGACAATAGATATCAAGCAAGGGTAGCATTGATGAGGAAATTAATCGGCGTATAAAACTTGGTTGGAGAGCTTTTGGAAGAAACAGTACAATTTTTAAGAGAAATATGCCATTGTCTTAAAAGAAAAGCATTTATTCAATGCATCCTTCCAGTGCTTACGTTCGGTACAGAGACGTGGACCTTAACTATAAAAGACATACAAAGACTGCAGACAACTGAAAGAAGCCTGGAGAGATGCATGCTTGGAATAACCAGGAAAGATAAGAAGAGGAAATCGTGGATAAGGAAACTGACAAGAGTGGAAGAGATCATGATCAGAGTAAAATACCTGGAATGGCAATGGGATGGTCATGTTGCCAGAAGAATGATCACCGATGGACAACTGAAATTTTAGACTGGATTCTAATGGACAGGAAAAAACCCAGAAAAGACCACATGGGAGATGTTTAGAAGAAATTCGAAAGCATGCGGGAGTGACATGGAAGAGAACGGTGCAAGGCAGACCTTTGTGGAAGAAATTTGGGGAGACCTTCATCCAACAGTTGATTGTAAATGGTTGACAAAGAGGATGATGATTCAAATATTGTATATATATATCTTGAGGGAAACGTTGATTTATAGATTCAAATATAAAAGCACATGGCGAAAATTTTTCTGCACTAACGGCTGTGGCGCCATGTTGCCGCCAATCCAGAAACAACCTTTTGAACACACTTTGTATATGTCTAATTATTTTGAAAGCTAAGAAAAAGCAATGCTCGGAGTGCCTAAAAATATGTTTTTTGATCACGCGCTTTTCCCGGAAATTTGCCATTTTCTTCCGGAAATTTTCATCTGGCTTCAGTTATGTTCTTCGAAACTTACACGCATACAAATGCCTTCGATTCCGTCGAAATTTTAGTTTGTTCTTAGGGACCCGGGGAAGGCGATCTTTTACTAAAAAACTCGATGGGAAAAAATGGTGCATGTCGAAAGAATGTGTTCAAAATGGCTGAAACCTGATTAATACGCAGTGCGCATGAGCTTGATCAATTCTTCCACAGATTTGCACGCCTCTAACTGTTATGAAATCAAGTGAATTCATTCCCCTTAAAAGGTGTGTACAACTTCTCTTTTCTAGCAGGTAAAGTTACCCTCGTTTGATAAATGCAATATAAAGCCGTATGAGAATAAAGCCGATTGGGAATTGCTGCTGTCTCAAATTTTCCTCTCCTAGCTTTACAGCATCTAATGACCGCTAATGACCCCAATTTAAACGAAAGAGAAAATAAAGCTGAATGGGAAAAAGCAGAAAGGATATGAACCCTTCTTACCATTCTAGTCTTGACGTGTGATTGCACATAATGCTTCACATGAACAGCGGACAGGCAGAGTGATTTTCCTGTACATGAATAAGCAAAATAAATTGGTTTTACTGCTTCTGAGAAAAGACACTGACGTAGTTAGCTTGTGAAAGTCTCAGTTTGTTAATAAATGTATTTTTGTGGAGTATAGTTCGTTAACTAACGCCATTTTGAGATCTTTTGTCTTTTTTTCTGCTTGTTTCGGTGTTTAACGACCACCATGAGCAACTGGAAGAGCTGTAACATATAGTTCGTCCCTAATTTATTGCCACTGGTTCCAGGGAAAGGAAAGTTCCAGACCCGTAGGACAAATACTACTCCACCCATGCCTCTTCTGGGACTCGAACACGGACCCAACTCGGACGACTAATCAGAAACCTACGCCTCTGATCACAGGGCCACCGAGAGGGAACCATTTTGTGATAGAAGATGGTTATGATTATTTTGTTAGCCACTGAATTAGCTGTTCGTCATTTCGTGTGCAAAGGTATTTTCACAAGCTTCACTTTCATTCTGGAATGATATGAAAGCCGATCGACATAAAATAAGTACAAGTAACTACACTATCTACCAACAAGTAATTGGACACCTGTGATAGCAAAGGAAAACGAAGTTTATTCACCTTCAATAGTTGGTGCAGCCTCCACGAGTGGCGATTACAGCTGCTACCCTCCGGGGCATACTCTCAAATAGACGTTGTACGACGGCTAGCGGTATTTTCTTCCACTCGGCTTGGAGAAGACAGGTCAGTTCCTTCACCGATTTTGGACGATGAGGACACCCCTTAAGTCGACGCTCCAACTCGTCCCAGAGGTGTTCGATAAGCTTAAGGTCCGGGCTCTGCGCAGACCAGTCCATTCGATTAACCCTATTGTCACCATACCAAGCCATGGTGGACCTCGCAACATGACAGGTGGCATTGTCATCCTGAAAGTAACATGGGTCCATCCCGTAAAACTGCAACAACGTAGGAAGCGCATGGTCATCCAAATGGTGCAGTAGGTCTCGGCGTTGAGTCTACCAGGAATTGCAACCAAGGGTACCGTGCCATACCAGGAGAAACACCCCCATAGCATAATTCCACCGCCGCCGAACTTCACAGTTGGCACAATACATTCCAGCAGGAGGCGTTCTCCGGGAAGACGCCAAACCCAGACCCTGCCATCCGAACGGTAGAGGGTGAACCTTGATTCGTAGCTCCAGAGAACCCGTTTCCATTGTTCAACGGTCCACTGTCGACGTTCTTTGCACCACGTTAGCCGAGCAGCGCTATTGGACTTGGTGATCAAAGGCTTGTGGGCGGCAGCACGTCCATGATAACCGAGCAGATGGGCTTCCTTACGGATGGTATTCATCAAAAACACTCCCGGATGCCTGTTGAAACTCCTCGCGGATGTGGCCCATCGATTTGGTGCAGTTCTTCCGAATTTCTCTGGCCAGCACCCGTCGGTCTCTAACTCCCAGTTTTGTGGGTCTGCCGCATCGGGGCACATTCCGACAGTCACCTCTCATCTTCCACTTGCCAATCACGTAGGCTACTGTCGATTTTGGGTACTTCAACTTGCTGGATATGTTACGTATGGATCGGCCATTTCTGTGATACCCGACGATTACACCTCTCTCGAAATCCGAGAGCTCCGAACTGCGTGGCATCTTGCATGCGACTGGTTTCGTTGTTGTTTCCCGCACGATATTTAACGGCGGCGGCCGTGACGTGTATGAGGACCGCAGATATCGTCGATTGCAGGGGTGTCCAATTACTTGTTGGTAGAGTGTATAAGGGGGAAAGAGAACGAACCTTCTTTTTGTATTTTTGTTTTCTACGGACTGAGGATATTAGATAAATACAGAAGGTGCTCACTTTCAGCTGTAGAAAGTAAATGCTTGTTCTTTAATATAGTCAACAGAAGTATGAGTGCACTGGTAAGGACACGTATTGACAGGAAACGAAAAATGCTTGGGACAAAATTTTACGAAATGGAGAAGCAGCAAAGCAGACGAAGACATTAAGATGGAGATATTGTTTGAACAGTAGCATGAAGGAAAAAAAAGTTTAAAGAGTGACATGACGTAGTACAGAAACAGGTAGAGAATGAAAGAAGTAAAACCTATACCTGATTGTAAGACTAATACAAGAGTTATACCTGATTGTAAGACCGATACAACAGTTATACCTGATTGTGAAACTAATACTGCTACTGGAGAAGATATTCTTCCCTCAATTAGATACAAATTTGTACTATTCATGCCACAAACACATGGAACCAATAGGGAGTTTTACCATCCTGATGGAATACCATGTTTTAGGAAGAACAGAAGAGCAAACAAGAAGATGTGTTTAATACTAAACGCAATGAACAGCATCGGTCTAAGTGGCAGATGAAAAATAGTATGATACTTTTTATTTAACAGTACTTACTGCATAGTTTCTTGTATTTACAATGTTTCACGCATTCAGAACATGGTTTCCCTGTTGAGTAAGGCATGGCTAATCTCTTAGGATCATTGCCACTAGTGAAAAGAAAAAGAAATTCATCACATTATGCATTAATCTTTTTGATAAACAAACTTTCACTATTTTTTCTTTACAGCTGTCATATGTATGAAGACTTGCTTTTTTTAAACAATGCTTGCATATTCTTCCTAGATTTCATTACCGGTTGAAGAAAACTTACATATACTCGTTAGATTCCTTTTTTACGCTTTCCAATCGTAGGTGGAAGAAGCGTATATGCTCCAGGTTTGTCCGTCCGTCTGTCTGTCTGTCCGCACGATAACTCACGTAAAAATGGTTCGATTTCGATGAAAGTTTAGTGTGTAGTAGGGGACCACCTGGGAACGAACCCTATTGAAAATGGGACAAATGGAAACAAAGATCACGACATAGGAGCGGGATCCATTCCATTGCCCTTAAGCATCATAACTTGCGTAAATATCGTTCGATTTCGATGTAATTTTAGTATGCGGTAGGGAACCACCTGGGGACAAACCCTGTTAAAAATGGGGGAAGTGGGGTCAAAGGTCAGGACATAGCAGCGGAACGCATTCCATTGCCCATATGCGTCATAACGTGCGTAAAAATGGTTCGATTTCGATGAAATTTTAGTATGTGGTAGGGGACCACTTGGGGACAAATCCTGTTGGAAATGGCCGAAATGGGGTCAAAGGTCAGCACATAGGATCGGGATCCATTCCATCGCCCTTATCCTATACTATTAAAGGAGTAATTCTTGTATGTACGTAAATTTTATTTTGAAAACAGCTCTAAGGATTTTGATGAATGTCGTTAACGTACCGTTTTCTGGTACTAGAAATCGATTTAGCTTGATCTCGACTTTAAGAAAATTCCTTTAGTGGGTTAAATAACCACCCCGAATTACCACGTTTTTAGTGTCATGGCGTCATCCCATTAATGTAACCCATGCTTAGAAATCTTATGACGTACCACTCTCGCGATTTAGATGTTGGCACGCGGTCACGCCATCTGTCTCATTACGTCACGCGTTGTGTGTGGATCCTATTAAAGTTTTATGACGTCACACTTCCACGAGCAGATGGTCGCGAGTCCCATCTGCCTCATTACGTCACGCGTTGTGTGCGTATTACGCATTGCTTCTATTTTCTTCTACAACAAAAAGTGAGTTGTGCCAGCTGCTTGGATTTGATGCGTAGTATAGTATAAACAGCGGAACGCTGATGTGTTTTCCCTTCAAAAGGTAACTGTTAACACAGCATTTTTTTTTTTTTTTTTTGCGTTTTTGAATAGTCACTTGATGACGAACGTATCCGCTGTGCTAAAATATGATTAGTTCATTTTTATTTATTACTATTAACAGAGTGTCACGTGCATGGTAAAACAATATAAAAGAAATATGGCTGGTCGATCCCCTACGAAACGTGGACGTTTCAACTTTAATAAGAAGAATAAGTAGAATACGACAGTGTTGGAACAAGAACAAGCGAAAGAAGTAAATATGGAACAGCTTGGACATTCAAGGGCCGATGGTTTCCGATCACATACCAGTCTCGGAACATATGACCTTCCATTGGAAGAAGAACAGCCCACAAAAAGACCGTTCCGAGCAGCTAAGGCGAGGAGCATGGAAATAATGTCCGACGTTATTATAACCCTCAGTGAATCTATATCGGAAGAAAACCTCTAACAAATGCAGCAAATAAATAGTCAGCGAATCGCAGCCGAATCATTCGAAGAACGTAACCAGCCCTTGGAAAAACTACGAAGCCGTTCATCACAGTGAATCGCAACCGAAACCGGGGATGAACGTGTTCAGCGACTGGAATCCTTGGAACAACGTGTAACGGAACGACTTAGCATTACAATACTTGTAAATAACATATCAAAATAAAATAAAAATTTGCCCTCATCCCCCCGCCCCTTTAACCGAGCGATGTGTTCCTGATATTGCGTTATAACTTACGTAAAAATGCTTCGATTGAGACAAAACTTTATCATGTTGTTCCGGAAGTACACTTTGCCGGTTCTATTGAATATCATCGAAATGGGGTCAAAGGTGAGGTCATAGGAGCGAGATTTATTCTACAGCCATTATCCTCATAACAGGAGTAATAACTTGAGTAATGATTTCTGGTATGTTGGAAAGCGTATCACAATCAGTTCGTTGCATGATTTTACTAACTTGTTTTTTGTGCCAAAAGTTTAGATATTTATTTACATTTTTGCATTAGTTTTAACAGCGCTTATTCTTTCATGGATTTTCACTTTGTAAAATTGAAATTCGTTTTCCTTTTTTCTTTGTAGCAACTGTTTGTTCCGAATTGCTAACCACGTTTCTCTATCTCGTTTTTCCCCCCAAATGTCTTGATTTTTGCATCATCCGTTCAGCAGACACATTACCAAAAATAAAATATCTGTTTGACTTTTTAAGCGTGAGAGATGTTTCTTACTGAGCGTTGAAGATCTCCGTTCTCGAAAATCATACCTTTTTATTTACGCTTTCCAACCGTAGGTTGAAGAAGCGTATATGCTCCAGCTTTGTCTGTCCGTTCATCTGTCTGGCCGCACGATAACTCGCGTAAGAATGGTTCGATTTCGATGAAAGTTTAGTATGTGGAAGGGGACCACCTGGGGACGAACCTTGTTGAAAATGGGGCAAATGGGTTCAAAGGTCACTACATAGGAGCGGGATCCATTCCATTGCCCTTATGCGCCATAACTTGGGTAAATATGGTTCGATTTCGATGAAATTTTAGTATGTGATAGGTGACCACCTTGGCTCGAACCCTATTGAAAATGTGTAAAGTGGGATCAAAGGTCAAGACATAGGATCGGGATGCATTCGATTGCCCTTATGCGTCATAAATTGCGTAAATATGGTTCGATTTCGATGAAAGTTTAGTATGTCATAGGGGACCACCTGGGAATTAACCCATTTAAAAATGGGTGAAGCGGGATCAAAAGTTAGGACATCGGAACGGGATGCATTCCATTTCCCTTATGCGTCATAAAGTGCGTAAACATGGTTCAATTTCGATGGAATTTTAGTATGTGGTAGGGGACCACCTGGGAACGAACTCTATTGAAAATGGGTGAAATGGGGTCAAAGGTCAGGACATAGGATCGGGATCCATTCCATCGTCCTTATCCCATACTATTAAAGGAGCAATTCTTGTATGTATGTAACGTTTATTTTGTAAACGGCTCTAAGGATTTTGATAAATGTCGTTAACTTACCGTTTTCTGATACGAGAAATTGATTTAGCTTGATCTCGACTTTAAGAAAACTAGTTTAGTGGGTAAAATAACCACCCCGAATCACCACGTTTTTAGTGCCATGACGTCGTCCCATTAATGCTACCCATGCTTAGAAATCTTATGAGGTCACACTCTCGCGACTCAGATGTTGGCGCGCAGTCACGCCATCTGTCTTATTACGTCACGCGTTGTGTGTGGAACCTATTCATGTTTTATGACGTCACACTCCCGCGAGCTGATGGTCGCGAGTTCCATCTCCCCAATTACGTCATGCGTTGTGTGCTTATTACGCATTACTTGTTTTTTCTTCTAGAACAAAAAGTTAGTTGTGCCAGCTGCTTGGAGTTGATGCCTAGTACAGTATAAGCAGCGGAATTGCTGATGTGTTTCCTTCTTTCAAAAGGAAAACTGTTAATACAGTTTACCTTTTGAAAGGGGGAAACGAGCGTATCTGCTGTGCTAGACAACGAGCGTATCTGCTGTGATGACGAGCGTATCTGCTGTGCTAAAATATGATTAGTTCATTTTTATTAATTACTATTAACAGAGTGTCACGTGGATGGTAAAATAATTAAAAAGAAATATGGCTGGTCGATCCCCTACGAAACGTGGACGTTTCAACTTTAATAAGAAGAATAAGTAGAATACGGCACTGTTGGAACAAGAACAAACGGAAGAAGTAAATATGGAACAGCTTGGACATTCAAGGGCCGATGGTTTCCGATCACATTCCGGTCTCGAAACATATGATTTTCCGTTGGAAGAAGATCAGCCTACAAAAAGACCATTCCGAGCAGCTAAGGCGAGGAGCACGGAAATAATGTCCGACGTTATTATAATCCTCAATGGATCTATATCGGAAGAAAACCTCGAACAAATGCGGCGAATAAATAGACAGTGAATCGCAGCTGAATCATCCGAAGAACGTAACCAGCGCTTGGAAGAACTACGAAGCCGTTCATCACAGTGAATCGCAACCGAAACCGCGGATGAACGTGTTCAGGGACTGGAACACTTGGGACAACGTGCAACGGAACGACTTAGCATTACAATACTTGGAGATGACATATCAAAATAAAAAAAATTGCGCCCTCATCCCCCTTTTAACCAATCGACGCTCGGTGTTCCTGATATTGCGTTATAACTTATGTAAAAATGCTTCGATTGAGACAAAACTTTATCATGTTGTTCCGGACGTACACTTTACCGGTTCTGTTAAATATCATCGAAGTGGGGTCAAAGGTCAGGTCATAGGAGCAAGATTTATTCTACAGCCATTATCCTCATAACTTGAGTAAAAACTTGAGTAATGATTTCTGGTATGTTGGAAAGCGTATCATAATCAACGCATTGCATGATTTTAGTAACTTGTTTAAATCATTAAGATGGCCCCACCTAAAAACACTGCCCTATGTTTCCAAAGAATGAAAATTTGCACATCGATAAAAATAACTTTAAATTATAGCATCACATTTTTAATATTTGCTGAAACTTAACCATAATTGTATTAAAAAATAATTATTTTTCTTTGGGTATTGTTGAGATTTGCTAATAGATGGAGTCAGTGGACAAACAGGTGTTTGATGGCTTTTTTGGAATTAGAAATTAGTACTACCTGCAGTTCTGTTGGCATTTTCCGCTAAATTGTTGTCAGAACATTTAATCTTAGGTGGCTCAAATCATTCTTAAACATCCCAGACCATCTCGTGGATGGACTGAAATTTTGATTCCATTAAGAAATTTAATAACATTATTAAAAAAAATTAACAGCAGTACTGCAACTACGCCTGATTTGTAATTCCAAAATATGGCATCAAACAACTGTTTGTCCAGTGACGTCATCAGTGTGCAGGTACTCAAAGAAAAATCAATGTACCCAAGGGAAATTTATTGATTTTTAATGTAATCATGGTTAAGTTTTTGAAAATATTAAGCATACCATGCTATAATTTAAAGTTAAAGTTTTCCTTCCTTGCGAATAGGAAGAATAGCATAAGAATAACATTATGTTAGAACTTAAAGTCAATGTTTATTCTTCTTTGGGAATACATTAATTGCAAAGAAAATGTCGACAGAAGTTTTTACCTTTGTAAAATAGGGCAGATATTTTAGTGTGGAACCACCTTAAAAAAAAATTACATACTTTCACATTGTTTAAATTTTCGTTTTCTATTTTTCCGATAAACAAATCATTAGTCAATGCTCTTCACTGTGAAAAGCTATACTGTTGTTCCGTTTTTATTTTTTGTTTACTAGTGACTACCTTTGCGTTTGACTGTATTTTTGCTAAGAGCAAGCTCTGATAAAAGAAAAAAGAATCTAAAAAGTTATAAGGACAAAGAGATGTAACAAAAATCAGATACTTACATAGGACAATAGTTGCAAACGTAGCTGTAAAATGGTTTTCTTACTGCATTCTGGTTACAGTGGTAAAATCCACATCCAATCTTATGACTGCTGTTCCAAACCATCTTCGAAAACAAAACAATATTAAATTTTCAGCCAGTGGAAGATCTCCAAACTTACATTTGAACTTAAAACAATACAGTTGGTTTAATAAATATTATTGCGGCTCCCAGAAATAACTGCATAATAAGCAACCAGAAAAAAAGAAAAGTAAAATGCTAATACCTTTTCTCACAACGACCCGGAAAGATCCGATTCGGCCGCTCTGTTAGGGAGAAAAACCTAATATCTTACCTTTGTTTGTGAGTATTAAGATAGCAGAGCAAAAGGCGTAGGTTTATACCTCATAAGTATGCTATTCGAAAAATAAGAAGTATGCTAATTGCAAACATTCGAAAAAACCCTTAGCAGAATTCATTTAAAATACCTAGACCTTTCATCTGCGTTTTTATCAGTGTCATACCGGGAAAACTCGGGGCCTCCCACAAAAAAATATTTTCGAGGCCCTTTTGCAACAATCTATTTGCTTTTAATTGCTGAAATTTTTAAATTCCGTATTACTGACTATGATTTACGGGCGTTTTAATAATGCAAATTCTTTGGAACCCACAGGCATTTTTCGTAAAATCAAAATTGCTACAATTGCGTGTAACAAAAATGTACACCGATGAGCCATTACATTATGACCACACACCGATGAGCATCCTATTAATAAGACATCTATCTTATAAGCGACCACACACCGATGAGCCATTACATTATGACCGATGAGCCATTTCCTTATGACATCCTATCTAATAATATGACATCCATGACATCCTATCTAATAAGACATCCATCTAATGAGCGACCACACACCGATGAGCCATTACATTATGACCGATGAGCCATTTCCTTATGACATCCTATCTAATAATATGACATCCATGACATCCTATCTAATAAGACATCCATCTAATGAGCGACCACACACCGATGAGCCATTACATTATGACCGATGAGCCATTTCCTTATGACATCCTATCTAATAATATGACATCCATGACATCCTATCTAATAAGACATCCATCTAATGAGCGACCACACACCGATGAGCCATTACATTATGACCGATGAGCCATTTCCTTATGACATCCTATCTAATAATATGACATCCATGACATCCTATCTAATAAGACATCCATCTAATAAGCGACCACACACCGATGAGCCATTACATTATGACCGATGAGCCATTTCCTTATGACATCCTATCTAATAATATGACATCCATGACATCCTATCTAATAAGACATCCATCTAATGAGCGACCACACACCGATGAGCCATTACATTATGACCGATGAGCCATTTCCTTATGACATCCTATCTAATAATATGACATCCATGACATCCTATCTAATAAGACATCCATCTAATGAGCGACCACACACCGATGAGCCATTACATTATGACCGATGAGCCATTTCCTTATGACATCCTATCTAATAATATGACATCCATGACATCCTATCTAATAAGACATCCATCTAATGAGCGACCACACACCGATGAGCCATTACATTATGACCGATGAGCCATTTCCTTATGACATCCTATCTAATAATATGACATCCATGACATCCTATCTAATAAGACATCCATCTAATGAGCGACCACACACCGATGAGCCATTACATTATGACCGATGAGCCATTTCCTTATGACATCCTATCTAATAATATGACATCCATGACATCCTATCTAATAAGACATCCATCTAATAAGCGACCACACACCGATGAGCCATTACATTATGACCGATGAGCCATTTCCTTATGACATCCTATCTAATAATATGACATCCATGACATCCTATCTAATAAGACATCCATCTAATAAGCGACCACACACCGATGAGCCATTACATTATGACCGATGAGCCATTTCCTTATGACATCCTATCTAATAATATGACATCCATGACATCCTATCTAATAAGACATCCATCTAATGAGCGACCACACACCGATGAGCCATTACATTATGACCGATGAGCCATTTCCTTATGACATCCTATCTAATAATATGACATCCATGACATCCTATCTAATAAGACATCCATCTAATAAGCGACCACACACCGATGAGCCATTACATTATGACCGATGAGCCATTTCCTTATGACATCCTATCTAATAATATGACATCCATGACATCCTATCTAATAAGACATCCATCTAATGAGCGACCACACACCGATGAGCCATTACATTATGACCGATGAGCCATTTCCTTATGACATCCTATCTAATAATATGACATCCATGACATCCTATCTAATAAGACATCCATCTAATGAGCGACCACACACCGATGAGCCATTACATTATGACCGATGAGCCATTTCCTTATGACATCCTATCTAATAATATGACATCCATGACATCCTATCTAATAAGACATCCATCTAATGAGCGACCACACACCGATGAGCCATTACATTATGACCGATGAGCCATTTCCTTATGACATCCTATCTAATAATATGACATCCATGACATCCTATCTAATAAGACATCCATCTAATGAGCGACCACACACCGATGAGCCATTACATTATGACCGATGAGCCATTTCCTTATGACATCCTATCTAATAATATGACATCCATGACATCCTATCTAATAAGACATCCATCTAATAAGCGACCACACACCGATGAGCCATTACATTATGACCGATGAGCCATTTCCTTATGACATCCTATCTAATAATATGACATCCATGACATCCTATCTAATAAGACATCCATCTAATGAGCGACCACACACCGATGAGCCATTACATTATGACCGATGAGCCATTTCCTTATGACATCCTATCTAATAATATGACATCCATGACATCCTATCTAATAAGACATCCATCTAATGAGCGACCACACACCGATGAGCCATTACATTATGACCGATGAGCCATTTCCTTATGACATCCTATCTAATAATATGACATCCATGACATCCTATCTAATAAGACATCCATCTAATGAGCGACCACACACCGATGAGCCATTACATTATGACCGATGAGCCATTTCCTTATGACATCCTATCTAATAATATGACATCCATGACATCCTATCTAATAAGACATCCATCTAATGAGCGACCACACACCGATGAGCCATTACATTATGACCGATGAGCCATTTCCTTATGACATCCTATCTAATAATATGACATCCATGACATCCTATCTAATAAGACATCCATCTAATGAGCGACCACACACCGATGAGCCATTACATTATGACCGATGAGCCATTTCCTTATGACATCCTATCTAATAATATGACATCCATGACATCCTATCTAATAAGACATCCATCTAATGAGCGACCACACACCGATGAGCCATTACATTATGACCGATGAGCCATTTCCTTATGACATCCTATCTAATAATATGACATCCATGACATCCTATCTAATAAGACATCCATCTAATGAGCGACCACACACCGATGAGCCATTACATTATGACCGATGAGCCATTTCCTTATGACATCCTATCTAATAATATGACATCCATGACATCCTATCTAATAAGACATCCATCTAATGAGCGACCACACACCGATGAGCCATTACATTATGACCGATGAGCCATTTCCTTATGACATCCTATCTAATAATATGACATCCATGACATCCTATCTAATAAGACATCCATCTAATAAGCGACCACACACCGATGAGCCATTACATTATGACCGATGAGCCATTTCCTTATGACATCCTATCTAATAATATGACATCCATGACATCCTATCTAATAAGACATCCATCTAATGAGCGACCACACACCGATGAGCCATTACATTATGACCGATGAGCCATTTCCTTATGACATCCTATCTAATAATATGACATCCATGACATCCTATCTAATAAGACATCCATCTAATGAGCGACCACACACCGATGAGCCATTACATTATGACCGATGAGCCATTTCCTTATGACATCCTATCTAATAATATGACATCCATGACATCCTATCTAATAAGACATCCATCTAATGAGCGACCACACACCGATGAGCCATTACATTATGACCGATGAGCCATTTCCTTATGACATCCTATCTAATAATATGACATCCATGACATCCTATCTAATAAGACATCCATCTAATAAGCGACCACACACCGATGAGCCATTACATTATGACCGATGAGCCATTTCCTTATGACATCCTATCTAATAATATGACATCCATGACATCCTATCTAATAAGACATCCATCTAATAAGCGACCACACACCGATGAGCCATTACATTATGACCGATGAGCCATTTCCTTATGACATCCTATCTAATAATATGACATCCATGACATCCTATCTAATAAGACATCCATCTAATAAGCGACCACACACCGATGAGCCATTACATTATGACCGATGAGCCATTTCCTTATGACATCCTATCTAATAATATGACATCCATGACATCCTATCTAATAAGACATCCATCTAATAAGCGACCACACACCGATGAGCCATTACATTATGACCGATGAGCCATTTCCTTATGACATCCTATCTAATAATATGACATCCATGACATCCTATCTAATAAGACATCCATCTAATGAGCGACCACACACCGATGAGCCATTACATTATGACCGATGAGCCATTTCCTTATGACATCCTATCTAATAATATGACATCCATGACATCCTATCTAATAAGACATCCATCTAATGAGCGACCACACACCGATGAGCCATTACATTATGACCGATGAGCCATTTCCTTATGACATCCTATCTAATAATATGACATCCATGACATCCTATCTAATAAGACATCCATCTAATGAGCGACCACACACCGATGAGCCATTACATTATGACCGATGAGCCATTTCCTTATGACATCCTATCTAATAATATGACATCCATGACATCCTATCTAATAAGACATCCATCTAATGAGCGACCACACACCGATGAGCCATTACATTATGACCGATGAGCCATTTCCTTATGACATCCTATCTAATAATATGACATCCATGACATCCTATCTAATAAGACATCCATCTAATAAGCGACCACACACCGATGAGCCATTACATTATGACCGATGAGCCATTTCCTTATGACATCCTATCTAATAATATGACATCCATGACATCCTATCTAATAAGACATCCATCTAATAAGCGACCACACACCGATGAGCCATTACATTATGACCGATGAGCCATTTCCTTATGACATCCTATCTAATAATATGACATCCATGACATCCTATCTAATAAGACATCCATCTAATGAGCGACCACACACCGATGAGCCATTACATTATGACCGATGAGCCATTTCCTTATGACATCCTATCTAATAATATGACATCCATGACATCCTATCTAATAAGACATCCATCTAATAAGCGACCACACACCGATGAGCCATTACATTATGACCGATGAGCCATTTCCTTATGACATCCTATCTAATAATATGACATCCATGACATCCTATCTAATAAGACATCCATCTAATAAGCGACCACACACCGATGAGCCATTACATTATGACCGATGAGCCATTTCCTTATGACATCCTATCTAATAATATGACATCCATGACATCCTATCTAATAAGACATCCATCTAATAAGCGACCACACACCGATGAGCCATTACATTATGACCGATGAGCCATTTCCTTATGACATCCTATCTAATAATATGACATCCATGACATCCTATCTAATAAGACATCCATCTAATAAGCGACCACACACCGATGAGCCATTACATTATGACCGATGAGCCATTTCCTTATGACATCCTATCTAATAATATGACATCCATGACATCCTATCTAATAAGACATCCATCTAATAAGCGACCACACACCGATGAGCCATTACATTATGACCGATGAGCCATTTCCTTATGACATCCTATCTAATAATATGACATCCATGACATCCTATCTAATAAGACATCCATCTAATAAGCGACCACACACCGATGAGCCATTACATTATGACCGATGAGCCATTTCCTTATGACATCCTATCTAATAATATGACATCCATGACATCCTATCTAATAAGACATCCATCTAATAAGCGACCACACACCGATGAGCCATTACATTATGACCGATGAGCCATTTCCTTATGACATCCTATCTAATAATATGACATCCATGACATCCTATCTAATAAGACATCCATCTAATGAGCGACCACACACCGATGAGCCATTACATTATGACCGATGAGCCATTTCCTTATGACATCCTATCTAATAATATGACATCCATGACATCCTATCTAATAAGACATCCATCTAATGAGCGACCACACACCGATGAGCCATTACATTATGACCGATGAGCCATTTCCTTATGACATCCTATCTAATAATATGACATCCATGACATCCTATCTAATAAGACATCCATCTAATGAGCGACCACACACCGATGAGCCATTACATTATGACCGATGAGCCATTTCCTTATGACATCCTATCTAATAATATGACATCCATGACATCCTATCTAATAAGACATCCATCTAATGAGCGACCACACACCGATGAGCCATTACATTATGACCGATGAGCCATTTCCTTATGACATCCTATCTAATAATATGACATCCATGACATCCTATCTAATAAGACATCCATCTAATAAGCGACCACACACCGATGAGCCATTACATTATGACCGATGAGCCATTTCCTTATGACATCCTATCTAATAATATGACATCCATGACATCCTATCTAATAAGACATCCATCTAATGAGCGACCACACACCGATGAGCCATTACATTATGACCGATGAGCCATTTCCTTATGACATCCTATCTAATAATATGACATCCATGACATCCTATCTAATAAGACATCCATCTAATAAGCGACCACACACCGATGAGCCATTACATTATGACCGATGAGCCATTTCCTTATGACATCCTATCTAATAATATGACATCCATGACATCCTATCTAATAAGACATCCATCTAATGAGCGACCACACACCGATGAGCCATTACATTATGACCGATGAGCCATTTCCTTATGACATCCTATCTAATAATATGACATCCATGACATCCTATCTAATAAGACATCCATCTAATAAGCGACCACACACCGATGAGCCATTACATTATGACCGATGAGCCATTTCCTTATGACATCCTATCTAATAATATGACATCCATGACATCCTATCTAATAAGACATCCATCTAATGAGCGACCACACACCGATGAGCCATTACATTATGACCGATGAGCCATTTCCTTATGACATCCTATCTAATAATATGACATCCATGACATCCTATCTAATAAGACATCCATCTAATAAGCGACCACACACCGATGAGCCATTACATTATGACCGATGAGCCATTTCCTTATGACATCCTATCTAATAATATGACATCCATGACATCCTATCTAATAAGACATCCATCTAATAAGCGACCACACACCGATGAGCCATTACATTATGACCGATGAGCCATTTCCTTATGACATCCTATCTAATAATATGACATCCATGACATCCTATCTAATAAGACATCCATCTAATAAGCGACCACACACCGATGAGCCATTACATTATGACCGATGAGCCATTTCCTTATGACATCCTATCTAATAATATGACATCCATGACATCCTATCTAATAAGACATCCATCTAATGAGCGACCACACACCGATGAGCCATTACATTATGACCGATGAGCCATTTCCTTATGACATCCTATCTAATAATATGACATCCATGACATCCTATCTAATAAGACATCCATCTAATGAGCGACCACACACCGATGAGCCATTACATTATGACCGATGAGCCATTTCCTTATGACATCCTATCTAATAATATGACATCCATGACATCCTATCTAATAAGACATCCATCTAATGAGCGACCACACACCGATGAGCCATTACATTATGACCGATGAGCCATTTCCTTATGACATCCTATCTAATAATATGACATCCATGACATCCTATCTAATAAGACATCCATCTAATGAGCGACCACACACCGATGAGCCATTACATTATGACCGATGAGCCATTTCCTTATGACATCCTATCTAATAATATGACATCCATGACATCCTATCTAATAAGACATCCATCTAATAAGCGACCACACACCGATGAGCCATTACATTATGACCGATGAGCCATTTCCTTATGACATCCTATCTAATAATATGACATCCATGACATCCTATCTAATAAGACATCCATCTAATAAGCGACCACACACCGATGAGCCATTACATTATGACCGATGAGCCATTTCCTTATGACATCCTATCTAATAATATGACATCCATGACATCCTATCTAATAAGACATCCATCTAATGAGCGACCACACACCGATGAGCCATTACATTATGACCGATGAGCCATTTCCTTATGACATCCTATCTAATAATATGACATCCATGACATCCTATCTAATAAGACATCCATCTAATAAGCGACCACACACCGATGAGCCATTACATTATGACCGATGAGCCATTTCCTTATGACATCCTATCTAATAATATGACATCCATGACATCCTATCTAATAAGACATCCATCTAATGAGCGACCACACACCGATGAGCCATTACATTATGACCGATGAGCCATTTCCTTATGACATCCTATCTAATAATATGACATCCATGACATCCTATCTAATAAGACATCCATCTAATGAGCGACCACACACCGATGAGCCATTACATTATGACCGATGAGCCATTTCCTTATGACATCCTATCTAATAATATGACATCCATGACATCCTATCTAATAAGACATCCATCTAATGAGCGACCACACACCGATGAGCCATTACATTATGACCGATGAGCCATTTCCTTATGACATCCTATCTAATAATATGACATCCATGACATCCTATCTAATAAGACATCCATCTAATGAGCGACCACACACCGATGAGCCATTACATTATGACCGATGAGCCATTTCCTTATGACATCCTATCTAATAATATGACATCCATGACATCCTATCTAATAAGACATCCATCTAATGAGCGACCACACACCGATGAGCCATTACATTATGACCGATGAGCCATTTCCTTATGACATCCTATCTAATAATATGACATCCATGACATCCTATCTAATAAGACATCCATCTAATAAGCGACCACACACCGATGAGCCATTACATTATGACCGATGAGCCATTTCCTTATGACATCCTATCTAATAATATGACATCCATGACATCCTATCTAATAAGACATCCATCTAATAAGCGACCACACACCGATGAGCCATTACATTATGACCGATGAGCCATTTCCTTATGACATCCTATCTAATAATATGACATCCATGACATCCTATCTAATAAGACATCCATCTAATAAGCGACCACACACCGATGAGCCATTACATTATGACCGATGAGCCATTTCCTTATGACATCCTATCTAATAATATGACATCCATGACATCCTATCTAATAAGACATCCATCTAATGAGCGACCACACACCGATGAGCCATTACATTATGACCGATGAGCCATTTCCTTATGACATCCTATCTAATAATATGACATCCATGACATCCTATCTAATAAGACATCCATCTAATGAGCGACCACACACCGATGAGCCATTACATTATGACCGATGAGCCATTTCCTTATGACATCCTATCTAATAATATGACATCCATGACATCCTATCTAATAAGACATCCATCTAATAAGCGACCACACACCGATGAGCCATTACATTATGACCGATGAGCCATTTCCTTATGACATCCTATCTAATAATATGACATCCATGACATCCTATCTAATAAGACATCCATCTAATGAGCGACCACACACCGATGAGCCATTACATTATGACCGATGAGCCATTTCCTTATGACATCCTATCTAATAATATGACATCCATGACATCCTATCTAATAAGACATCCATCTAATGAGCGACCACACACCGATGAGCCATTACATTATGACCGATGAGCCATTTCCTTATGACATCCTATCTAATAATATGACATCCATGACATCCTATCTAATAAGACATCCATCTAATGAGCGACCACACACCGATGAGCCATTACATTATGACCGATGAGCCATTTCCTTATGACATCCTATCTAATAATATGACATCCATGACATCCTATCTAATAAGACATCCATCTAATGAGCGACCACACACCGATGAGCCATTACATTATGACCGATGAGCCATTTCCTTATGACATCCTATCTAATAATATGACATCCATGACATCCTATCTAATAAGACATCCATCTAATGAGCGACCACACACCGATGAGCCATTACATTATGACCGATGAGCCATTTCCTTATGACATCCTATCTAATAATATGACATCCATGACATCCTATCTAATAAGACATCCATCTAATAAGCGACCACACACCGATGAGCCATTACATTATGACCGATGAGCCATTTCCTTATGACATCCTATCTAATAATATGACATCCATGACATCCTATCTAATAAGACATCCATCTAATGAGCGACCACACACCGATGAGCCATTACATTATGACCGATGAGCCATTTCCTTATGACATCCTATCTAATAATATGACATCCATGACATCCTATCTAATAAGACATCCATCTAATGAGCGACCACACACCGATGAGCCATTACATTATGACCGATGAGCCATTTCCTTATGACATCCTATCTAATAATATGACATCCATGACATCCTATCTAATAAGACATCCATCTAATGAGCGACCACACACCGATGAGCCATTACATTATGACCGATGAGCCATTTCCTTATGACATCCTATCTAATAATATGACATCCATGACATCCTATCTAATAAGACATCCATCTAATGAGCGACCACACACCGATGAGCCATTACATTATGACCGATGAGCCATTTCCTTATGACATCCTATCTAATAATATGACATCCATGACATCCTATCTAATAAGACATCCATCTAATGAGCGACCACACACCGATGAGCCATTACATTATGACCGATGAGCCATTTCCTTATGACATCCTATCTAATAATATGACATCCATGACATCCTATCTAATAAGACATCCATCTAATGAGCGACCACACACCGATGAGCCATTACATTATGACCGATGAGCCATTTCCTTATGACATCCTATCTAATAATATGACATCCATGACATCCTATCTAATAAGACATCCATCTAATGAGCGACCACACACCGATGAGCCATTACATTATGACCGATGAGCCATTTCCTTATGACATCCTATCTAATAATATGACATCCATGACATCCTATCTAATAAGACATCCATCTAATAAGCGACCACACACCGATGAGCCATTACATTATGACCGATGAGCCATTTCCTTATGACATCCTATCTAATAATATGACATCCATGACATCCTATCTAATAAGACATCCATCTAATGAGCGACCACACACCGATGAGCCATTACATTATGACCGATGAGCCATTTCCTTATGACATCCTATCTAATAATATGACATCCATGACATCCTATCTAATAAGACATCCATCTAATGAGCGACCACACACCGATGAGCCATTACATTATGACCGATGAGCCATTTCCTTATGACATCCTATCTAATAATATGACATCCATGACATCCTATCTAATAAGACATCCATCTAATGAGCGACCACACACCGATGAGCCATTACATTATGACCGATGAGCCATTTCCTTATGACATCCTATCTAATAATATGACATCCATGACATCCTATCTAATAAGACATCCATCTAATGAGCGACCACACACCGATGAGCCATTACATTATGACCGATGAGCCATTTCCTTATGACATCCTATCTAATAATATGACATCCATGACATCCTATCTAATAAGACATCCATCTAATGAGCGACCACACACCGATGAGCCATTACATTATGACCGATGAGCCATTTCCTTATGACATCCTATCTAATAATATGACATCCATGACATCCTATCTAATAAGACATCCATCTAATGAGCGACCACACACCGATGAGCCATTACATTATGACCGATGAGCCATTTCCTTATGACATCCTATCTAATAATATGACATCCATGACATCCTATCTAATAAGACATCCATCTAATGAGCGACCACACACCGATGAGCCATTACATTATGACCGATGAGCCATTTCCTTATGACATCCTATCTAATAATATGACATCCATGACATCCTATCTAATAAGACATCCATCTAATGAGCGACCACACACCGATGAGCCATTACATTATGACCGATGAGCCATTTCCTTATGACATCCTATCTAATAATATGACATCCATGACATCCTATCTAATAAGACATCCATCTAATGAGCGACCACACACCGATGAGCCATTACATTATGACCGATGAGCCATTTCCTTATGACATCCTATCTAATAATATGACATCCATGACATCCTATCTAATAAGACATCCATCTAATGAGCGACCACACACCGATGAGCCATTACATTATGACCGATGAGCCATTTCCTTATGACATCCTATCTAATAATATGACATCCATGACATCCTATCTAATAAGACATCCATCTAATGAGCGACCACACACCGATGAGCCATTACATTATGACCGATGAGCCATTTCCTTATGACATCCTATCTAATAATATGACATCCATGACATCCTATCTAATAAGACATCCATCTAATGAGCGACCACACACCGATGAGCCATTACATTATGACCGATGAGCCATTTCCTTATGACATCCTATCTAATAATATGACATCCATGACATCCTATCTAATAAGACATCCATCTAATGAGCGACCACACACCGATGAGCCATTACATTATGACCGATGAGCCATTTCCTTATGACATCCTATCTAATAATATGACATCCATGACATCCTATCTAATAAGACATCCATCTAATAAGCGACCACACACCGATGAGCCATTACATTATGACCGATGAGCCATTTCCTTATGACATCCTATCTAATAATATGACATCCATGACATCCTATCTAATAAGACATCCATCTAATAAGCGACCACACACCGATGAGCCATTACATTATGACCGATGAGCCATTTCCTTATGACATCCTATCTAATAATATGACATCCATGACATCCTATCTAATAAGACATCCATCTAATGAGCGACCACACACCGATGAGCCATTACATTATGACCGATGAGCCATTTCCTTATGACATCCTATCTAATAATATGACATCCATGACATCCTATCTAATAAGACATCCATCTAATGAGCGACCACACACCGATGAGCCATTACATTATGACCGATGAGCCATTTCCTTATGACATCCTATCTAATAATATGACATCCATGACATCCTATCTAATAAGACATCCATCTAATGAGCGACCACACACCGATGAGCCATTACATTATGACCGATGAGCCATTTCCTTATGACATCCTATCTAATAATATGACATCCATGACATCCTATCTAATAAGACATCTATCCTATCTAATAAGCGACATCCATCTAATGAGCGACCACACACCGATGAGCCATTACATTATGACCGATGAGCCATTTCCTTATGACATCCTATCTAATAATATGACATCCATGACATCCTATCTAATAAGACATCCATCTAATAAGCGACCACACACCGATGAGCCATTACATTATGACCGATGAGCCATTTCCTTATGACATCCTATCTAATAATATGACATCCATGACATCCTATCTAATAAGACATCCATCTAATAAGCGACCACACACCGATGAGCCATTACATTATGACCGATGAGCCATTTCCTTATGACATCCTATCTAATAATATGACATCCATGACATCCTATCTAATAAGACATCCATCTAATGAGCGACCACACACCGATGAGCCATTACATTATGACCGATGAGCCATTTCCTTATGACATCCTATCTAATAATATGACATCCATGACATCCTATCTAATAAGACATCCATCTAATGAGCGACCACACACCGATGAGCCATTACATTATGACCGATGAGCCATTTCCTTATGACATCCTATCTAATAATATGACATCCATGACATCCTATCTAATAAGACATCCATCTAATAAGCGACCACACACCGATGAGCCATTACATTATGACCGATGAGCCATTTCCTTATGACATCCTATCTAATAATATGACATCCATGACATCCTATCTAATAAGACATCCATCTAATGAGCGACCACACACCGATGAGCCATTACATTATGACCGATGAGCCATTTCCTTATGACATCCTATCTAATAATATGACATCCATGACATCCTATCTAATAAGACATCCATCTAATAAGCGACCACACACCGATGAGCCATTACATTATGACCGATGAGCCATTTCCTTATGACATCCTATCTAATAATATGACATCCATGACATCCTATCTAATAAGACATCCATCTAATAAGCGACCACACACCGATGAGCCATTACATTATGACCGATGAGCCATTTCCTTATGACATCCTATCTAATAATATGACATCCATGACATCCTATCTAATAAGACATCCATCTAATGAGCGACCACACACCGATGAGCCATTACATTATGACCGATGAGCCATTTCCTTATGACATCCTATCTAATAATATGACATCCATGACATCCTATCTAATAAGACATCCATCTAATGAGCGACCACACACCGATGAGCCATTACATTATGACCGATGAGCCATTTCCTTATGACATCCTATCTAATAATATGACATCCATGACATCCTATCTAATAAGACATCCATCTAATGAGCGACCACACACCGATGAGCCATTACATTATGACCGATGAGCCATTTCCTTATGACATCCTATCTAATAATATGACATCCATGACATCCTATCTAATAAGACATCCATCTAATGAGCGACCACACACCGATGAGCCATTACATTATGACCGATGAGCCATTTCCTTATGACATCCTATCTAATAATATGACATCCATGACATCCTATCTAATAAGACATCCATCTAATGAGCGACCACACACCGATGAGCCATTACATTATGACCGATGAGCCATTTCCTTATGACATCCTATCTAATAATATGACATCCATGACATCCTATCTAATAAGACATCCATCTAATGAGCGACCACACACCGATGAGCCATTACATTATGACCGATGAGCCATTTCCTTATGACATCCTATCTAATAATATGACATCCATGACATCCTATCTAATAAGACATCTATCTAATGAGCGACCACACACCGATGAGCCATTACATTATGACCGATGAGCCATTTCCTTATGACATCCTATCTAATAATATGACATCCATGACATCCTATCTAATAAGACATCCATCTAATGAGCGACCACACACCGATGAGCCATTACATTATGACCGATGAGCCATTTCCTTATGACATCCTATCTAATAATATGACATCCATGACATCCTATCTAATAAGACATCCATCTAATGAGCGACCACACACCGATGAGCCATTACATTATGACCGATGAGCCATTTCCTTATGACATCCTATCTAATAATATGACATCCATGACATCCTATCTAATAAGACATCCATCTAATGAGCGACCACACACCGATGAGCCATTACATTATGACCGATGAGCCATTTCCTTATGACATCCTATCTAATAATATGACATCCATGACATCCTATCTAATAAGACATCCATCTAATGAGCGACCACACACCGATGAGCCATTACATTATGACCGATGAGCCATTTCCTTATGACATCCTATCTAATAATATGACATCCATGACATCCTATCTAATAAGACATCCATCTAATAAGCGACCACACACCGATGAGCCATTACATTATGACCGATGAGCCATTTCCTTATGACATCCTATCTAATAATATGACATCCATGACATCCTATCTAATAAGACATCCATCTAATGAGCGACCACACACCGATGAGCCATTACATTATGACCGATGAGCCATTTCCTTATGACATCCTATCTAATAATATGACATCCATGACATCCTATCTAATAAGACATCCATCTAATGAGCGACCACACACCGATGAGCCATTACATTATGACCGATGAGCCATTTCCTTATGACATCCTATCTAATAATATGACATCCATGACATCCTATCTAATAAGACATCCATCTAATGAGCGACCACACACCGATGAGCCATTACATTATGACCGATGAGCCATTTCCTTATGACATCCTATCTAATAATATGACATCCATGACATCCTATCTAATAAGACATCCATCTAATGAGCGACCACACACCGATGAGCCATTACATTATGACCGATGAGCCATTTCCTTATGACATCCTATCTAATAATATGACATCCATGACATCCTATCTAATAAGACATCCATCTAATAAGCGACCACACACCGATGAGCCATTACATTATGACCGATGAGCCATTTCCTTATGACATCCTATCTAATAATATGACATCCATGACATCCTATCTAATAAGACATCCATCTAATGAGCGACCACACACCGATGAGCCATTACATTATGACCGATGAGCCATTTCCTTATGACATCCTATCTAATAATATGACATCCATGACATCCTATCTAATAAGACATCCATCTAATGAGCGACCACACACCGATGAGCCATTACATTATGACCGATGAGCCATTTCCTTATGACATCCTATCTAATAATATGACATCCATGACATCCTATCTAATAAGACATCCATCTAATAAGCGACCACACACCGATGAGCCATTACATTATGACCGATGAGCCATTTCCTTATGACATCCTATCTAATAATATGACATCCATGACATCCTATCTAATAAGACATCCATCTAATAAGCGACCACACACCGATGAGCCATTACATTATGACCGATGAGCCATTTCCTTATGACATCCTATCTAATAATATGACATCCATGACATCCTATCTAATAAGACATCCATCTAATGAGCGACCACACACCGATGAGCCATTACATTATGACCGATGAGCCATTTCCTTATGACATCCTATCTAATAATATGACATCCATGACATCCTATCTAATAAGACATCCATCTAATGAGCGACCACACACCGATGAGCCATTACATTATGACCGATGAGCCATTTCCTTATGACATCCTATCTAATAATATGACATCCATGACATCCTATCTAATAAGACATCCATCTAATGAGCGACCACACACCGATGAGCCATTACATTATGACCGATGAGCCATTTCCTTATGACATCCTATCTAATAATATGACATCCATGACATCCTATCTAATAAGACATCCATCTAATGAGCGACCACACACCGATGAGCCATTACATTATGACCGATGAGCCATTTCCTTATGACATCCTATCTAATAATATGACATCCATGACATCCTATCTAATAAGACATCCATCTAATAAGCGACCACACACCGATGAGCCATTACATTATGACCGATGAGCCATTTCCTTATGACATCCTATCTAATAATATGACATCCATGACATCCTATCTAATAAGACATCCATCTAATAAGCGACCACACACCGATGAGCCATTACATTATGACCGATGAGCCATTTCCTTATGACATCCTATCTAATAATATGACATCCATGACATCCTATCTAATAAGACATCCATCTAATAAGCGACCACACACCGATGAGCCATTACATTATGACCGATGAGCCATTTCCTTATGACATCCTATCTAATAATATGACATCCATGACATCCTATCTAATAAGACATCCATCTAATGAGCGACCACACACCGATGAGCCATTACATTATGACCGATGAGCCATTTCCTTATGACATCCTATCTAATAATATGACATCCATGACATCCTATCTAATAAGACATCCATCTAATGAGCGACCACACACCGATGAGCCATTACATTATGACCGATGAGCCATTTCCTTATGACATCCTATCTAATAATATGACATCCATGACATCCTATCTAATAAGACATCCATCTAATGAGCGACCACACACCGATGAGCCATTACATTATGACCGATGAGCCATTTCCTTATGACATCCTATCTAATAATATGACATCCATGACATCCTATCTAATAAGACATCCATCTAATGAGCGACCACACACCGATGAGCCATTACATTATGACCGATGAGCCATTTCCTTATGACATCCTATCTAATAATATGACATCCATGACATCCTATCTAATAAGACATCCATCTAATAAGCGACCACACACCGATGAGCCATTACATTATGACCGATGAGCCATTTCCTTATGACATCCTATCTAATAATATGACATCCATGACATCCTATCTAATAAGACATCCATCTAATAAGCGACCACACACCGATGAGCCATTACATTATGACCGATGAGCCATTTCCTTATGACATCCTATCTAATAATATGACATCCATGACATCCTATCTAATAAGACATCCATCTAATAAGCGACCACACACCGATGAGCCATTACATTATGACCGATGAGCCATTTCCTTATGACATCCTATCTAATAATATGACATCCATGACATCCTATCTAATAAGACATCCATCTAATGAGCGACCACACACCGATGAGCCATTACATTATGACCGATGAGCCATTTCCTTATGACATCCTATCTAATAATATGACATCCATGACATCCTATCTAATAAGACATCCATCTAATAAGCGACCACACACCGATGAGCCATTACATTATGACCGATGAGCCATTTCCTTATGACATCCTATCTAATAATATGACATCCATGACATCCTATCTAATAAGACATCCATCTAATGAGCGACCACACACCGATGAGCCATTACATTATGACCGATGAGCCATTTCCTTATGACATCCTATCTAATAATATGACATCCATGACATCCTATCTAATAAGACATCCATCTAATGAGCGACCACACACCGATGAGCCATTACATTATGACCGATGAGCCATTTCCTTATGACATCCTATCTAATAATATGACATCCATGACATCCTATCTAATAAGACATCCATCTAATGAGCGACCACACACCGATGAGCCATTACATTATGACCGATGAGCCATTTCCTTATGACATCCTATCTAATAATATGACATCCATGACATCCTATCTAATAAGACATCCATCTAATGAGCGACCACACACCGATGAGCCATTACATTATGACCGATGAGCCATTTCCTTATGACATCCTATCTAATAATATGACATCCATGACATCCTATCTAATAAGACATCCATCTAATGAGCGACCACACACCGATGAGCCATTACATTATGACCGATGAGCCATTTCCTTATGACATCCTATCTAATAATATGACATCCATGACATCCTATCTAATAAGACATCCATCTAATGAGCGACCACACACCGATGAGCCATTACATTATGACCGATGAGCCATTTCCTTATGACATCCTATCTAATAATATGACATCCATGACATCCTATCTAATAAGACATCCATCTAATGAGCGACCACACACCGATGAGCCATTACATTATGACCGATGAGCCATTTCCTTATGACATCCTATCTAATAATATGACATCCATGACATCCTATCTAATAAGACATCCATCTAATAAGCGACCACACACCGATGAGCCATTACATTATGACCGATGAGCCATTTCCTTATGACATCCTATCTAATAATATGACATCCATGACATCCTATCTAATAAGACATCCATCTAATAAGCGACCACACACCGATGAGCCATTACATTATGACCGATGAGCCATTTCCTTATGACATCCTATCTAATAATATGACATCCATGACATCCTATCTAATAAGACATCCATCTAATAAGCGACCACACACCGATGAGCCATTACATTATGACCGATGAGCCATTTCCTTATGACATCCTATCTAATAATATGACATCCATGACATCCTATCTAATAAGACATCCATCTAATGAGCGACCACACACCGATGAGCCATTACATTATGACCGATGAGCCATTTCCTTATGACATCCTATCTAATAATATGACATCCATGACATCCTATCTAATAAGACATCCATCTAATAAGCGACCACACACCGATGAGCCATTACATTATGACCGATGAGCCATTTCCTTATGACATCCTATCTAATAATATGACATCCATGACATCCTATCTAATAAGACATCCATCTAATGAGCGACCACACACCGATGAGCCATTACATTATGACCGATGAGCCATTTCCTTATGACATCCTATCTAATAATATGACATCCATGACATCCTATCTAATAAGACATCCATCTAATGAGCGACCACACACCGATGAGCCATTACATTATGACCGATGAGCCATTTCCTTATGACATCCTATCTAATAATATGACATCCATGACATCCTATCTAATAAGACATCCATCTAATGAGCGACCACACACCGATGAGCCATTACATTATGACCGATGAGCCATTTCCTTATGACATCCTATCTAATAATATGACATCCATGACATCCTATCTAATAAGACATCCATCTAATGAGCGACCACACACCGATGAGCCATTACATTATGACCGATGAGCCATTTCCTTATGACATCCTATCTAATAATATGACATCCATGACATCCTATCTAATAAGACATCCATCTAATGAGCGACCACACACCGATGAGCCATTACATTATGACCGATGAGCCATTTCCTTATGACATCCTATCTAATAATATGACATCCATGACATCCTATCTAATAAGACATCCATCTAATGAGCGACCACACACCGATGAGCCATTACATTATGACCGATGAGCCATTTCCTTATGACATCCTATCTAATAATATGACATCCATGACATCCTATCTAATAAGACATCCATCTAATGAGCGACCACACACCGATGAGCCATTACATTATGACCGATGAGCCATTTCCTTATGACATCCTATCTAATAATATGACATCCATGACATCCTATCTAATAAGACATCCATCTAATGAGCGACCACACACCGATGAGCCATTACATTATGACCGATGAGCCATTTCCTTATGACATCCTATCTAATAATATGACATCCATGACATCCTATCTAATAAGACATCCATCTAATGAGCGACCACACACCGATGAGCCATTACATTATGACCGATGAGCCATTTCCTTATGACATCCTATCTAATAATATGACATCCATGACATCCTATCTAATAAGACATCCATCTAATGAGCGACCACACACCGATGAGCCATTACATTATGACCGATGAGCCATTTCCTTATGACATCCTATCTAATAATATGACATCCATGACATCCTATCTAATAAGACATCCATCTAATAAGCGACCACACACCGATGAGCCATTACATTATGACCGATGAGCCATTTCCTTATGACATCCTATCTAATAATATGACATCCATGACATCCTATCTAATAAGACATCCATCTAATGAGCGACCACACACCGATGAGCCATTACATTATGACCGATGAGCCATTTCCTTATGACATCCTATCTAATAATATGACATCCATGACATCCTATCTAATAAGACATCCATCTAATAAGCGACCACACACCGATGAGCCATTACATTATGACCGATGAGCCATTTCCTTATGACATCCTATCTAATAATATGACATCCATGACATCCTATCTAATAAGACATCCATCTAATAAGCGACCACACACCGATGAGCCATTACATTATGACCGATGAGCCATTTCCTTATGACATCCTATCTAATAATATGACATCCATGACATCCTATCTAATAAGACATCCATCTAATAAGCGACCACACACCGATGAGCCATTACATTATGACCGATGAGCCATTTCCTTATGACATCCTATCTAATAATATGACATCCATGACATCCTATCTAATAAGACATCCATCTAATAAGCGACCACACACCGATGAGCCATTACATTATGACCGATGAGCCATTTCCTTATGACATCCTATCTAATAATATGACATCCATGACATCCTATCTAATAAGACATCCATCTAATAAGCGACCACACACCGATGAGCCATTACATTATGACCGATGAGCCATTTCCTTATGACATCCTATCTAATAATATGACATCCATGACATCCTATCTAATAAGACATCCATCTAATAAGCGACCACACACCGATGAGCCATTACATTATGACCGATGAGCCATTTCCTTATGACATCCTATCTAATAATATGACATCCATGACATCCTATCTAATAAGACATCCATCTAATAAGCGACCACACACCGATGAGCCATTACATTATGACCGATGAGCCATTTCCTTATGACATCCTATCTAATAATATGACATCCATGACATCCTATCTAATAAGACATCCATCTAATAAGCGACCACACACCGATGAGCCATTACATTATGACCGATGAGCCATTTCCTTATGACATCCTATCTAATAATATGACATCCATGACATCCTATCTAATAAGACATCCATCTAATAAGCGACCACACACCGATGAGCCATTACATTATGACCGATGAGCCATTTCCTTATGACATCCTATCTAATAATATGACATCCATGACATCCTATCTAATAAGACATCCATCTAATAAGCGACCACACACCGATGAGCCATTACATTATGACCGATGAGCCATTTCCTTATGACATCCTATCTAATAATATGACATCCATGACATCCTATCTAATAAGACATCCATCTAATAAGCGACCACACACCGATGAGCCATTACATTATGACCGATGAGCCATTTCCTTATGACATCCTATCTAATAATATGACATCCATGACATCCTATCTAATAAGACATCCATCTAATAAGCGACCACACACCGATGAGCCATTACATTATGACCGATGAGCCATTTCCTTATGACATCCTATCTAATAATATGACATCCATGACATCCTATCTAATAAGACATCCATCTAATAAGCGACCACACACCGATGAGCCATTACATTATGACCGATGAGCCATTTCCTTATGACATCCTATCTAATAATATGACATTCATGGCATCCTATCTAATAAGACTTCCTATCTAATAACCGACCACACACCGATGAGCCATTACACTATGACCGATGAGCCATTTCATTATGACATCCTATCTAATAATATGACATTCATGGCATCCTATCTAATAAGCTTCCTAGCACCCCATTTAATGAGGCAGCAAAACAGCAGCCACTCGGCGAGGCATCGATTCGATGAGGTGGCGATATAGGTATTCTGGGGTATCTGGTACCATAATGTTAACAGCAGGTCCACCAGTTTACTTACATTTCGGGGTGGTGGCAATTTAGCGCGAACCCGCTTTTCCACGTCGAACCACAAATATTCGATTGGGTTCATGTCAGGTGAATTTGGAAGCCAGGACATTAACAGAAAGTCACCAGCATGTTCCTCGAACCACTTCTTGACGATTCTGAGAGTGTGGCATGGCATATTATCCTGTTGGTAATGGCCATCACCAGCAGAGAACACAGTTGCCATGAATGGGTGAATTTGGTCCGCAACGACGTTCATATACCTGACAGCCGTCAGAGATTGTGCTTGTTTGAGATAATGGGGCCTAAAGTGCCTCAAGAAAACATCGCCTACAGCATAACAACACCGCCGCCACTGGTCTGTTTCCGCCCAACAGTGCATCCAGGTGCCATAACCTCCGTTGGTAATCAGCGTATCCGCGCTCGGCCGTCTAAGTGATGCACCAGGAAGCTTGATTCGTCAGACCAAGCCACTTCCATCCAATCATCCACGGTCTAATGTCGATGATCTCGGGCCCATTTCTTGCGTTATAGCGATGACGTGCAGTAAGCATGGGGGCCCGGCTGGATATTCGGCTACGCAGGCGCATGCGTAGAAGGCTGCGATGAACTGTGTGTTGTGATACATTGACCTGATCACCACTGTTGTAGCTGCAGGTGATTTGTCGCATTGTGTGGCCCTGCGGTCGCTGTGAACAATGCGCGACAGTCTCCGCTCCCCTCTGGCATCAATGAGCTGCGGACGACACAAGACTGGACGGCGGTTCGTCGTTTGGCCATCTGCGCACCACTTTTGATACGTACTCACTACAGCAGCACGTGAACAACCCACAAGCCGCGCCGTTTCCGAGAACGTAGTTCTGAGGCGCCGTGCCATCATAATTTGTCCTTTATCAAATTCCGCTAAATCGGAAGCTTTTCGCATTCTGACTCCAAACACTCTACTAACCGAAAGCCGGTTTGGAATTGTATATATACTGCTCTGTGAACCTCACCGGATCCACCGTTCGGTCTCCAGGCGCGCTAATTTCTCTAGGCTGGGGGTGGTCATAATATAATAGCTCATCGGTGTACATGTTATAATTAAAATGACTGCCCTTGTTTTATACCAATGGTAAGTACTACAAAACACTTACGCCAAAGTTAATCTTATCATGCAAATTTTATTCTTTTAAAGAACTAAAGCCAGTCTCTTTGAAATGCCTCACGATCACACACACACACACACACACACACACACACACACACCAAAAAAAACAACCACGTAACTGCCGTGTGGGTCTAATGACCTTTCCCGATTTATACGGAAATATAGAATATAAGTAAGCAAATAAAAAAGCAGCAGTTAAGAATTTTAGGATAAAAAGAGTACTCTTCACTCTATAAAAAAAAACACTTTACATAATGTCCCAATGATTTGCTTGTGCATAGTAAACATATTTTCTTTTGACTCTGTTATAACAAAAATGGCACAGGTGTTGTTTCTTACCCGCGAAGAACACGTTTTAGCTCATTATATTCTGAAGCATGCGTAGTTATGTGTAAACAAGTTAATACATCACGCCTTATCCTCATTGGTATAAAAACTTCATTTATTTCACTGATATTTCAATTATATTCTCTTGTTAATATACATGTATAGGAACTTTTGCAATGGCTGTGAAAAGGGGCCTCAAGTCCTCCTCAATAGCTATTTTCCCCAGTTTTTAAAAAATAAGGCGAAAACGATCTACTAAAAAAAAAACTTATTTACTAAAAAAAAATACCAAAAATTGCCTTTGTTCTTAATACTTCATTCAAAGTTGCTGTAAAAGATTCCTGGCTATTTCTTTAACTATTTCCATATAAAGTCTCCGCAATTTTTTTTGTAAAATCCATCTGGTGAGGCTAGAGGCCCTCTTAGCTGTGACCCCCCCTCCCCAGCACCGACAGGGTTTCAGGGACTATCAGCACGGCCATGGTTCTTTTCTTTCTGTTTTACCTATACTTCTGATTAGTTATTTCCTAATGATATCAGATATACTCATCACCGGGCCGCCCCGGTGGCGCAGTGGTCTAAGCGATGGCCTCTGATCATTCGTCCGTAAGGGGTCCGGGTTCGAATCCCGGTGAGGCATGGATGTTGTGTTTGTCTTACGGCACTGGTTCTCTCCCTTCCCTGGAACCAGTGACCCTAAATTAGGGACGGGCGACTGCTTATAGCCCATTGAGTTGCTCACGGTGGTCGTTAAACCTCCAATCAAAAAAAAAAAAAAGAAAAAAAAAAATACTCATCACCGCACTGTCAGGCTTCTTCCTAAAATTAAAAAGAAGGATGACACCGAATTTTCGGGTGTAATAAGCACGTCTTTTGAATCCGTTCTGACGCAAATTAAATTTATCAAAGCTATTCAAAGTCAATGGAACCGATATGGAAAACATTAGTATCTGACGGAAGAAATAAGTTTTTCAATTGGGTTTTCAATCCCTCAGATATTGCTGTAAACGGAATCGTGAGCTTACGCCCTCTGGTTGCAGACTTGTGCATTAACAAAAACATGAATTTATATGAAAAACATTTCGCACCAGAAACGCTCTCTAACACAGAAATAATTTTCCAAATCGGACTCTTAGAAACAGAGATGTCGACAAAAATAAGATGCGACTTTACGTCCGCTGGTGGGAAAACCATGCATTCTTTTAGGAAGAAAGTATTCGCAAAAGGTTTATCCATATGAGCCGTATCGGTCCAAGAAAAAAAAAAATTAGTCAAGTTTTCAGAAGCCCAGATTTTGCTACATATAAATCAGAAGCAAATATTAACACTTATGCCCACTGGTGGCCAAATCATTATTTATCAAACATTAGAAATTACATGAAAAATATTTTCAATCAGGTGTTGTATGCGATACAGGAAGGATTTTTCAAATCGGTGTTTTGGGAGCAGAAATAACGCAGAAAACGCAATTTACCTTTGTGCCCCCTAGCGGAAAGTCTATGATTTACTTAAAAGTTTTGAATTTATAGGGAAAACATTTCGCATTGTAAACACTATCCAACAAGAAGGAATTTCTCAAATCGGACTCTTAGAAGTACAGACATTGACAAAAATAAGATATACTGCTACGCCCCCTGGCGGAGAAACTGTGAAATATTTTAAGAAGAAAATATTCCGGAAACGTTTATCGATGTGAAGGGCATCTGTCCACGAAAGAATTTTTTCAATCGATATTTTAGAAGCTCGGATTTTATGGGAAATACATCAGAAGCAAAAATTAACATTTACGCCCCCTGGTGGCTAAAGTATTCTTTACCAAAAATTTGAAATTACATGCAAAAGATTTTCCATCAGGAGGTGTATCCGCTGAAGAATAAATTTTTCAAATCGGAGATTTAGAAACAGAGATATAGGGAGAAAGCAGTTTACCGCTACGCCCCTAGCGGAAAGTCTATGAATTACTTGAAAATTTTGAAATTATATGAAAAACATGTCACACCGAAAACACTATCCAACAAAGAAGGAATTTTTCAAATCGGACTCCTAGAAGTAGAGATATTGACAAAAATAAGATGTACATCTACACCCCCTGGCGGAGCAACTGTGCATTATTTTAGAAAAAATAGTCCAGGAAGGTTTATCGATGTGAGTGACATCAGTCCCCGAAATAATTTTTTCGGTCGATATTTTAGAAGCTCCTATTTTATGGAAAATACATTAGAAGCAAAAATTAACACTTACGCCCCCTGGTGGCCAAAGTATTTTTTACCAAAAATTTGAAATTATATGCAAAGGATTTCCCACTGGAAGGTGTATCCGCTGAAGAAAATTAATTTCAAATCGGAGTTTTCGAAGAAGAGTTATCGGGGGAAATGTAATTTACTTTTACGCCCCCTAGCAGAAAATCTATGCATAATTGGAAAAAGTAACTATATCTATAATACTCTTTGACATAAAAGGAATCGCAAGATAAAAGATTTTTTTTCGATCGGATATTTAGAAGCAAATATGTGGAATAAAACGTATTTTTGAATTCGACATCATCTGCATTTACGCCTTCTAACTGCGAAATTGTACATCGTAAAAAAAAACGAAATGAAGGATCATCATTCGCATATTTCAAGCTTTCCAATGCAAAAAGAATTTTTCAAATCCGACTAATAGTTGCAGAGATATCGTGAGTACAGACGGACGGACATACCGATAACATAAGCACGATCTTTTTTTAAAAAGACGTGCTAAAAAGACGGGCTTAAGTAACTCATTAGCTTTTGGATTCAGCAAAAGAAATTGCTTAGGCGAATAGGACGCTGTGGCATGATTTCCATCAGATATATTCTGAAAAATTTGTGTTTATCGCTGCTTACGTAAAATTCAGTGATAGAAACTACTTCTTCTTAGACACCTGCATATTACATTTGAACGTATTAAATTTATTTTAAAAACATACGTGCGTTTTATCGGAAGCTAAAGTAAAAAACATAACTTGTTTTTGCTTCACTTTCCAGCCTGTTCGTTTTATTGTAAACAAGAAATATGACACCAAATTGTCGGTTGTAATGAGTGGGGCCCGGACTCAAGCCAATCGGACCCTTGCCCACCCGGACATTTGCCTAACCGGACACTTGCGCACTATGGGTGATTTGTAGATAAGGCGTAAAGTCGGAGGACGTTTCCGATTTAGTGTGGGAAAACTGATCGCATAAATATTTTTGGACCGCATAAAAATTGCACTTTGTTTTAGAAATAAACTAACATATATCACCTTTCTTATGCATTCAAAAAGCCCAAACTTAAATCATTGGACAATGCTGTCAATAGACGAACAACGCACTTGAAAATATGGAAAAGTTTAAATTCAGGGGGTGTTAACACTCGGAACGAAACGCAATATGTAATTTATGCAATTTGTATACAGCCCCGTTCCCGTGGAGATGTGGTGTGTCGTTTTTGATTTGCATGACGCGTCCCCCCCTCCTCTAGTTGAGACAATTCGATTTTTTTTAAACGTGCGTTGGGCTGCACTGCATACAAATTTAAAATTTTGGCGGGTGTACATCATGTCCCAAACGTGCGTTGAGTCACACGGCCAAGTAGGACATGATGCTCAAATTTCAAAAATATGGTAGCGATTATTCCTAAAGTTACTGTGTTAAGTGCTCAAGTTCAGTGGGCAAATGTCCGGGTGGGCAACTGTCCGGTGGGCAAATGACCGACACCCTTAATGAGTACGTCTTTTGAATATTTTCCGACGCGAATAAATTTTTTCAGTTATTCCATAGTCAATGAAAATCGGATTTCTACAATCGAAAAACAAAAAAACATGCAGAAATATAAACAGCTAATTACTTCCACCAGCGGCAAAAAAGTATTTAACAAATTGTGGGCAAAAAGTTCCTCATAGCAGAAGGATATCAGAGACAAAGAGATTTTCAAATCGAACAGTTAAAAGAAGATGTATAGAAGGAAACATGATATAACTCTAAGTCTTCTAGCGGAAGAATTTTGCAATAGTGGAAAAGTTGAAAATATGCGAAAAGTATTCTTCATGGCAAAAGCTATACTAAGTAAAAATAACTTTTCAAATACGTCTCCTGAAAGCAGAGATAGTGAGAAAAAGGTTTTGACCTTTACGCCGCCTAGCAGG
Source organism: Macrothele yani (assembly GCA_039090855.1). Taxonomy (NCBI): domain Eukaryota; kingdom Metazoa; phylum Arthropoda; class Arachnida; order Araneae; family Macrothelidae; genus Macrothele; species Macrothele yani. Next base: position 130,156,325 of record CM076995.1, on the reverse strand, counting down.
AAAGCTGTGCATTCTTTAAAGAAGATAATGTTCCCCATCTTTATTGTAGTGAATGACATACAGTAAAGAAAAAAAAAGAAAGAAAAAGAAATTTATCAACAGGGTTTTTAAAAGCGGAGATACAGCTGCAAACAGAAGTACACAAATACCATCTAGCAGAGCCCATTTAAGAGGGGTCTAGAGGGGATGCAGCCCCGGCGCCTCGCATTTTCAAGGGGCCCCAGAATTATGCAAGATGCTTGAAGAATTGGCAGAATTCTACAGTTTTTTTGGGGGTTCTTTTTTTGCAGGTAGCACAACAAAAAATATAAGAAACTGCCTTGTTAGAAAAAGTTCCTATTTCTTTCAGCTTTTTCAGAAGGAGCCCGCAAAAAATATAGTCGTCGCCAGTCCATTCATAAATGCACAGTCGAGTCACATTATTGTGACACCTCATACTTTTGACGTCAACAGCGCGTAGCCAATGACAGAAGGCACGTGTCATGAGCTGGCTTGGAGAGTATATAAGGTGTGCTGTAGGCAATCGGGAAAGATATCATTCGTTGCTGTCATGGATAAAAGGAGCGATTTATCAGATTTGCAAAAAGGGATGATTATTGGCTTTCGGACCAAGGGTAGCAGTATTTCTGAAACAATGCAGTTTGCGAACTGTTCGCGTGCTGCTGTGGTTAAAGTGTATCATGATTAGAGAAATTGCATCATTGCGAATAGGAGACGTGGAAACTGCGGAACACCACGTCCCATTGATGTGAGAGGTGAACGTCGTCTTCGAAGGTGCGTGAGGACCGATCGACACGCTACAGTGGAGCAACTCACTGGCCGAATGAACCAGGGGTCTACCGGAAAGGTGTCTAAAAGGACAGTCAAGCGAGCCTTGCTGTGTATGGTGCTCCGATGCAGATGGTTATCACTGCTCCTAGGCTAACGAAGGTGCATCGGCAGAAAAGGATTACATTTGCACGGCAGTATCGGAATTGAACCTCCGCTGATTGGCAAAGGATTGCCTTCTCCGATGAGTCACGTTTTCTGCTTCATTTAATAGATTGACGTTGGCGTATAAGGCGAGAAACGCAGGAGAACAAACACTCTTCAACCACTGCTGGCAGAACACAAGCTGGTGTGGGCAGCGTTATGATCTGGGGCATGTTTTCATGGCATTCTGGGTACACTCATACCTGTGGAAGACACTACAGACCGAATTCGTTATGAATCTATCCTTGCATACCATGTACACTTATACATGCTGATTGCCTTCCCTGGAGCGGATGGGATTTTCCAGCACGACAATGCGACGTGACACACAGCTAGAAAAGTTCGAGAGTGCTTGGAAGAGCAAGATGAAGACTTCAAAGTACTTTTCTGGCCCCCTAATTTCCCATTCATAAACCTAATTGAACATCTGTGGGACCGCCTCGATCGTGTTGTTCGCCCTATGGATCCTCTATCACGCATCCTCTAGCAGCTGTCAGATGCACTGCAGTGAGCACAGCTCCACATGCCTGTGAACACCTTCCAGCACCTTATTGAGTCACTCCCAGCCCGTCTAGCGGTTACTCTGGATATTAGCTGGTGGTCACAATAATGTGACTCGGCCGTGTATTTTGGAGGCATTACAGAAGTTTCGACCATGTATTTTGGAAGCATTTCCAGTCCATCCTCAAATCTTTCAAAAACATTACAGATGTTCTGTACACATCTGTAATTGGGGGAAATGTTCATACATTAAGAATTCGTTTAAATCATGATATTTGGAACATATTATTTTGCCCACTGCTTCGATATATTTTCAACAAGCTAAACCCTGGAAGGGATTAAAGCAGAACTGAACTGGTATCCATTTTTTAATCATGCATTTTTGTATGTTCTTGCTACTACTGATTCATCCATGCAGCATGAGATATACACTTCAATACGGCGGGGGTATTTTTATGGCTTCCTCATCATATTTTGGGAATGTTTTCGCCGGGTTACTTTTATTCGTCTATCCATAGTGAAATCCTAGATGTGCTACTAATACTGGGTCCTCAATTTTCTGTTCAGTCCCCGGGCCACCTATGTTCTTCAATGTGCTGTGCCATTTAGCTACAGATCTGTGAACTATAAAAACTCCTCGTACAAAATTAGTGCTCCACAAAGTAAATGGTATTAGGAGTTAAAAGAATCTTTTAAATCAAACATTTAGAAACAGAACCATTGAGAAAAACAGATTAAACATTTTCTCCCCCTAGCGGCGAAATTGTGCATCATTCGGAGAAGGAAATACACACAAAATATTTTCATAGTTTTTAGTATCTGACCGACAAATATATTTTTTTCAGTCTGGTTTTTAGTCCCGCAGATATTACTGCAAACATGTTGCAAACGAAAACGTGAAGTAGCGCCAAGCAGTCGCACACCTGTGCATGAAGAAAAATCTGAAATTTTATGAGAAACATTTTGCACCGGAAACGTTCTCCGATAAAGAAAAAAATTTCAAATCGGACTCCTAAAAGCAGAGATGTCTACGAAAATAAAATATACATTAAGCTATGAATTATTTTAAGCAGAAGGTATTCTCAAAAGGTTTTCCGATGTGAGCGGTACCGGTTCACGAAATAATTTTTTCAGTCGAGTTTTCAGAAGCTCTCAGATTTTGCTGTAAGTACATCAGAAAGAGAAATAAACACTTACTCCCCCTGGTGGCCAAATTATTCTCTATCTCAAATTATACGTAGAATATTTGCCATTAGGAGCGTATTCGATGCAGAAAGAATTTTTCAAATCGGACTTTTAGAAGCAGAGACATAAGGGAAATCGCAATTTAGCATTACGCCTCCTAGCGGAAATCTATGCATTACTTGAAAAAGAAAATAGCTGTACCTAAAATAGTCTTCGTTATAAATATCATTAAAAGGAAGAAACAATTTTTTCAGTGGGATATTTAGAAGCAAATCTGTGGAATAAAATGTATTTTGAATACGATATCATCTGAATTCACGCCCTCTAGCGGCGAAGTTACGCATTGGAAAAACCGGAATGCAAGGATCATCGTCCTGACATTTCAAGCTTTGCAATGCAAAAAGAAAAAAAAATTAAATCGGACTAATGTGTGCTGTCCACAGACGGACGGACGAACAGACAAAGAATAAAAATAAACACGATCTTTTTTCACGAAAGACGTGCTGAAAATGTACTGTGAAAGTTGGAGTAAAAACACGTCATTGAGGTGTAAAGTTTGTACACGACCTTGCCATTCCGTTTGGGTATGTACTTGCGCATACTTATTTATAACTGTAAATAAATGTGTATTGCACCAGTCACGTAATTTTTACTGCATGCAACAAAGTCTGTATACCAGTTAATAGGAGAGATCTTAAAGAAGAGTCCGAAAGATATTAAGTACACTAGTAATAATTAAGGAGACAACAAAGTCATACAAATCCGTGAGATAGTGTATAGCGAAATATTATATTTTATAATGATATAAATGTAACATTATTATAAAATATATATTTATAGCAGTATAAATATTTTTGCTATACACAATCTCACGGATTTGTATGACTGTTTTCTCCTTAATAATACAAGTTGACACACAGAATCAAAAGACATATATTTCTGATGATATGATTACTAATATTGAGTCAAGAAATGATTTCCTAAGATGTTGCTTTCGTCCTGAAATTCTCAAAAAACGCACGTCATATTCTATTATTAAATGGCCTTTTAGGTAGCATATGACATAAAACTATAAATGAACGTTAGCTACTTTGCTAATACTTGTGTTACTGATTTGGACACTGTATAAATTTCAAGATGTTATTTCTATTCACAACCTTGAAACAAAGAAATTTTTTCCTGTGCTTTTTATAGCATTAAAATAAAAAACAGTATTCTATTTTACTTTTGTCTTGAAAAACGGTAGGATCATAAATATTATTTTGCTAATTATACCCCTTAAATTTTGCGAGGAATTTTGGTAGTAACTGGTATATTTACGGTATTCAATCATTTCTTATTCCGGAGTCTTTATTTAAATTGCTGACGATCTCTTATTAGTCTCACAGGAAAGGACATCGGCCAAGGTTAACCTTTCAACAACGAAAATAATTGCACTGATATATAGCTGGTTCTTTGTCCCCGCTGGTAATTGCATGCACCTTTCGGGGAATGGATAGTTTCTTTGCTTTTCAGGAAGAGATAAAAAAATATCGAAGGAAATAGTGGAAACAAACTAATAATTAAGTGAATTCACATCAAAGAGTTGTAAAGTTTCTTTGAGAACACAGAAGAATGGAGCTACTTCAGACAACGACCGTTTCCAAGGCTTTTGTTCACTGATGCTTTACTTACAGACACAAAGGCTGTTTTCCTTCATTTCCATTTTAATTTTGTCGCCTAATGATCGGTAAGCGTCATAAATGTTTAGAAGTGTTCAAAGGGATGTAAAAAGAAAAGAAAAAGTTGCGACAGACAGAATCATTACACTCTAAAAACATTTCCGAAATTCATGAGCCACTTTCGATGAGTCCTTTTGTGAATTAACAAAGCACATTCCTGATACAACCTTTTCCGTTAAATAACAGGGAAAAAAACCTGAATTTCAGGGATTTTTCGTACGCCAGGAAGAAAAATTTTGAATTTTTCGAAACCTTTCGCAATTCTTTTCTTGTGTTGACGGTGAATTGCCGTTTTTAAAATGTGTTAACAGAAAATTATGAGTGTTAACGGAAATATATGACGGAAAAATTCCGGTAATAGGAGCGATTCGGGGGAATACTTAAGGTTTGATTAACAGTTAAATTTCAGTCGTCAGTCAAAGTATCTGATTTTAAAGTTCTGTAGCAAGATCGGAAATTGTGGATAGTATATCGCATGAATTTTTGGTTATTGGCATCGAATATTCCTTCCTTTCTCCCCCGTTTTGTGCACCAGCTATAATATATTGTGTTACCATAAGAAACCTGGTATTTAAATTATTGTGCAGGTGATTATATAGTGTCCATGTATCAGTTTGTGAACCCCTTAAGACAAAGGCTAGTATATCTATTAGGTGTACAAATAAGTTTTAAAGCGTTTTATGACAACGAAACGTGTAATTTGAGAGAAAAGAACAATACCGTTACGAATCAAAATATGCGCCGTCATTATCTATAAGAAGACCACATGCGGATCCTAGGGACAGGAAAAAAACCAGAAGAAGACCATATGCGGGATGAATTCATGAAGTTCAAAAGCAGGCGGGAGTAACATGGAGGAGACTGGCACAAGACAGACCGTTGTTGAAGAAACTTGGGGAGACTTTCATCCAGCGGTCGATAGATAATGGTTGACAACGATGATGATGATATATATATCATCATCATCATCATTGTTAACCATTATCAATCCACTGCTGGACGAAGGTCTCCCCAAGTTTCCTCCACAACTGTCTGTCTTGTGCCAGTCTCCCCTCCATGTCACTCCCGCATACTTTCGAATTTCATCCACCCATCTTCCATGTGGTCTTCTTCTGGGTCTTTTCCTGTCCCTTGGAATCCAATCTAAAATTTCGGCTGTCCATCCATGGTCTGTTCTTCTGGCAGTATGTCCAGCCCATTGCCATTTCAGGGATTTAACTCTGATCATGATGTCTTCCACTCGTCATTTTTCGGATCCACGTGTTCCTCTTCTTATCTCTCCTGGTTACACCAAGCATGCACCTCTCCATGCTGCTTTGAGTTGTCTGCAGCCTTTGTATGTCTCTTTAGCTAAGGTCCACGTCTCTGCACCATACGTAAGCACTGGAAGGATGCATTGATCAAACACTTTTCTTTTAAGACATAATGGCATATTGCTCTTGAAAATTATACTATTTCTTCCAAAAAGCTTTCCAGGCAAGTTTTGTACGCCGATTAATTTCTTCATCAATGTGACCCTCACTTGATATCTGCTGTCCAAAATAAACGTACGTGTCTGTTATCTCCAGTTTTTCTCCATCAATTGATAAATCTTCATTTCTTGTAAAAGCATTGTACATCACTTTTGTCTTCTGAAAGTTCATTTTTAATCCCACTTCTTTACTCTTGTCAGCAAGTTCCTGGAGCATACTCTGTAGCTCTGATGGGGTAGTTGCAAAAATGACTATGTCATCAGCAAATCGAAGGTGGGTTAGATAATCTCCATTAATCTTTATCCCTTTGTTTTCCCAGTTCAGTGATTGAAAGACATTTTCCAATGTGGCATTAAGGAGCTTCGGAGATATGGTGTCACCTTGTCTCACTCCTTTTCCAATTTTTATGTGTGTTGTATTTTCAAACAGCCGAATCTTTGCACTTGCATTTTCATAGATGTTATTAATAATATTAATGTATGCATCTTCAATACCGCAGGATTTCAGAGCCATTGCAACTGCTGATGGTTTCACCGAATCAAAGGCTTTTTCATAATCGATAAAAGCCATGCACAATGGAAGCTCATATTCCCTCGCTCTTTCAATTAGTTCTCTCAGTACGTGGATATGATCTATTGTGCTGTAGCCACTCCTGAATCCAGCTTGTTCTCTCGGTTGAGCCATGTCCAGTGTCACCTTTAAGCGGTGTGAAAGAACTTTAGTGAAGATTTTATAAACCACTGATAGGTGGCTGATAGGTCTGTAGTTCCTGAGATCCTCAATGTTACCTTTTTTATGTAGCAAGATCATTGTAGCGTTGTTCCAATCCTCAGGAATTTTCCCTTCATTAAGGCATTGAGTGAAAATTTTTGCGAGTACTGTTTCGATTTCTCCACTTGCTTCTTGTATGATGTCTACAGTAATTCCATCTTCTCCTGGAGCTTTTCCCCGCTTCATGTTCTTGATTGCATGTGCAACTTCTGCTGGAAGGACTGGAAGAACTCTGGTATTCGTACCTTTCTATGATGTCTGGAGTACATGTATCATCCCTTTCATATAATTTGGAGTAGAAATCTTTCACTCCTGTCAAAATTTCTGCCTCTATTTCTTGTTACAGAACCATCTTCTTTTCTCAGTGACATAATCTGTTTTTCCCCTTACTGAGATGTCCCTTTGCTATCTTTAGGCTTTGGTTGTTTTCAATTGCTTTCCTTACTAGTTCACAGTTGAATTTCCTTACGTCTTCAGTGATACTTTTTCGTACTATCTTGCATAGCTCTATATATTCCACTTTGGAAGTCACATCTTCTTTAGTTGTCCTCATCACTCTTCTTTTTTGCATCAACATTTTGGTTTTTCCTGATAATTTGTTCACATGCAATTTGTTCTTAGACCCAGCTAATTTTGTTGCTGTTTCCATAAGAGCTTTGGTTACTTTTCTGTTAACTTCAGAAATATCCACTTCTTCCGATGTTAGGCCTTCTAAAGCAGAGAATCTGTTCTTCAGTTCCAATTTGAAGGTATTATGGTGTTTTAAGGTTGGTTATGTCAATACATTTTGTTTGTCATATGAGCTTGCTACGTTCGAGTTTAGTGTTGAGGTGCATCTTACATCTCACCAATCTATGGTCACTGCCTGTGTTGAACTTGTTTAGCACACTGCAGTCTTCTATGACGAATTTTTTGTTACACATAATAAAATCAATTTCACTTGTCGTCCCATTTGGATGTCTCCATGTCCATTTCATGTGTGGCTTTTTCTTGAAAAAGGAGTTCAAGATGAAAAACCCTTCTGCCTCTGCAAACTCTACGAGAGTATTTCCACGCTGGTTTCTGTTGCCGTGACCGAATTTACCTACTGAAGTTTCATTCTGTTGCCGTTGCCTATTTTTGCATTGAAATCTCCCATAATTATCTTCAAGTGCTGCTTACCTTTATTATTTAGATCACGAATTTCCTCATAAAATTCTTCAATTTCTTCTTCAGCATGACTTGTGGTGGGTGCATAAGTTTGAATAATCTGAGCCTGGTATCTTCTCGAGAGTTGGATAACGAGTCGTGCAGCTCTGTCAGAGGAACTTTCAACTTTTACAATTTTATCCTTCAGTTTCTTGTTTATTATAAATCCAACACCACTAGTTCTGCCAGTATCTGTTCCACGATAGTAGAAGAGATGTCCACTTTTCAGTTCAATGAGATCTTCTCCTTTTCTCCTTACCTCACTTAGCCCGACGATGTCCCACTTGATCCTTTGTAGTTCCTCTTCCAATTCAAGAAGCCTTGAATCAGAAGATAGGGAGCGTCCGTTGTACGTAGCCAAGGTCAGCATCAGATGGCAGCCTAGTCCGGTCCTCCGGGGATTCTTAGCACCCTCTGCCTTCATGTCGCACTGGCCGCTGCCTTGGCCAGGTACATTCCAGCTGCCGGAGACTGAGGGCCAAGATTTAAGTTGTGGAGTCATTTTGGGGGGTTTGGCCATAACTCACCACGCTGGCCAAGCGGGTTGGTGAGTGTGGGATAGCATTTCCTCTAATCCCGATGGTATAGTTATACCGCTATTGGCGGTCGTCAGAGCCCCTTTAGTGGGAACAGGATGTACCACGAGAAGGCGGGGTTGACATTTGTCAAGGAGAGGCTTTGATATATATATATATATTGGGTATACAAATATGTTTTAAAGCGTTTTAAGACAACGCAACATGAAATTTGAAAGAAAACAACAATACTTTTACGAATCAAAATATGCGTCGTCATTATCTATTACCTTCCGCCATCGGTCGAGCAATTGACGGATTCCAACCATGAAGAATACTTCGTCGTGTGACGCGATGAAGTCGTCAACCTATTTTGGCACTTCGTCGCATGTCCGGAACCGTACAGCATACAAACCATGTTGCATCGATCGAAACAAATGATAGTCTGAGGGAGATATGTCGGGAGTATACGCCGGGTGCTCCAAAACTTCCCAGCCAAGCGTCAATAACGTTTCCTTGACCGATTTCGCGTATGCGGCCTAGCGTTGTCATGCAGTACTTTCACGGGAGGCAATCCTTTGTTTGTGAATTGACGTCTCTGACAGATTTCCTGGTTCAATCGCAGCAATTCTTGCTTGTAGTGCTCAGCAGTAACAGTTTGACCCTGTTCCAATAGTTCATAATAGATATATCCCATCAGATGCATAGCAGAATTTTCTTGGAGTGAATATTGCACTTCGGTGTCGAAGTCGTTGCTTCACCGGGGTCTACCCAGTGTTTTTTTGCATTTGGGAATGTCGTACCATATTCACTTTTCATCACCCGTAACGATTTTTTACAGAAAAGACTTTCTGTGATGCATATTCAACAGATTCAAACACTTCATGACACGCTCATCCTTGTTCCTCTGGATTAGGTCATGTGGCACCCATTTTCCTTCCTTCTGAATCTTTCCCATTGCGTGTAAACGATTGGAAATGGTTTGTTGAGTTACCCACAGTTGTTCAGCTAGCTCTTTTTCCATTTGAGACAAATCTTCATCCAACAATGCTTGCAGTTCCTCACGTGAAACCTTCTGCGACGCGCCGCTACGTTGTCAATCGCTAACATCAAAATCACCTGCGTTAAACCTTCGAAACTAAAACTCACACGTGCTTTTCGATACAATATTCTCCCCGAGAACAGAACAGATCGTTGCACATGCTTTTGCAGCACTCTTTCTTTGATGAAATTTATAAAGAATGCAGTGTCGAATAAATGCAGTATCGCTTGTCATCTTTCACCTACCGATGTGCAAGTGCGTTTGACTGTTGGGCAAACTTCTGTATCACATTTTATACTCTGAACCAGTTACGGTCACATGACAACAACGCGGGGTAATGTCGGATAAGTAAATTAGCAGTATACGTCACACAAAAAACGCTTTAAAACTTATTTGTATCCCTAATATCAAGAGAAAATTTATATGTAGGAATTTTGTGAAATAATAGTATAAAGCAGTACATTTCAACTTTTCTTAAAGATATTGAAAGTCATTGTCAGTTTCAAAAAAATCTCAAGCTCCAAAGCATTATGTTGCTTCGAAAAATCACAATAAAAAAGAAACTTAATTTATGATAAGTCCTCTTACAGTAAGAATAAAATTATTACAAACCTATTAAAAAAAATAATAAGTTCCGACAGAAAATAAAATGACTAATTCACTCGAAAATAAAGTGACTAATTCAGTCACGCGGCTTATGTCAGGCGGCTTATGTTGCGAAAACCCAAACGACTTCGGATTGAATTCCACCAGCGAAAAAGGGAAAGGTTCTCTGGTGTGATTGATGGCAAATTCAGCGTCTTCAATTTTCGGAATTTTTATATAAATGCAGAAAATCCCGGAACGGACTTGGACTTTTCTCCACCATTCAAAATTGGTAGGCTGTTTTTTTTTTTTTTTTTTCACGTTTTCTCAGGCTACCCCACTTTAATAATTTCAAACATTCTGGGCTCATCCCTAGGTTTTCTACTTATTGTGCAGAAAGCATTTTGCTAGCGCAGTCTTGGCCTGCTAAATTAAAATTTATTTATTTATGGAGTGGAGAAGGTCGTGTTTTGTTGTTGTTTTACGCATTTTAATCATTTTAATTTTTTGAAGTCCAATTAAATTAACGTAACGGACTTTTCTGAAATAAACGGAATTACCGACTACGGAAAATCTGTGAAAATATGAAAGTTAAAAGAAACGGAAACTTTTAAAAACGGAAATTTCGTTAAAAAACGGACATTACCGGCAATTGCTGCACGTTATTTTCAGGAATTTTCCGTAAATTCCCACAACTTATTTTTTACATTGTATATTACAGCTTAGATAAACACATTATTAAAATTATTTGAGCGCTGGAGTATATTTTTTAGAATGATTTTCCTTTTTTCTTCCAGAGTTTCCGTAAGCTGTTTCCACTTTATCCTGGCGCCTAAGAATCTACAGATTAAATATGATTCATTCAGAAAACTGATGTATTGTAGCAGACATTGAAGCAATAAAAGCTGTTATTCGTGAATACCTGGTAATTATTTGTTTATACACTGAGGTTTCAGTCTACTTTTGTCACATAAGGGGCTCACTCTAACATAAGGGGATCATAACAAAAGTTCTGCACATTGTCCGTTTTTGAGAAAAGTGTGAAGTAGCGGAGAGAACGTACCTTATTGCTATTCTATGTACTCCCCTCTGCTGATAATGACAGCTTGCCAGCTGTGAGGTAGGTCCTGGATTCTCCGTAGTACGCCATCTTTGTTCAGCTGTCGTTGTACTCGAGTCACGTCCAATGACAGTTCGCCGCCCCGGTGGCGCAGTGGTCTAAGCGATGGCCTCTGATCATTCGTCCGCACGGGGTCCGGGTTCGAATCCCGGTGAGGCATGGATGTTGTGTTTGTCTTACGGCACTGGCTCTCTCCCTTCCCTGGAACCAGTGACCCTAAATTAGGGGCGGGCGACTGCTTATAACCCATTGAGTTGCTCACGGTGGTCGTTAAACCTCCAATAAAAAAAAAAAAAAATGACAGTTCGTCCAGCGATTCGTAGCGGACACGGAGCCGAATTTTTAACTTTGGGAAAAGATCAAAGTCCGGTGGACTGAGGTCAGGGCTGTATGGTGGGTGGGATAAAGTTTCCAAGCCATATTTCGACAAAAGTCTCCGTACCGACACTGTCATGTAGCAAGATCGCTCCCGCTTCCAACAAGTTGGGACGATTTTGATGAATTTTCAGTCTCAACTTTGTCCTCAGAAAGAAATTGTGCTTCGATGAAGAGTTCCTTCCCCACAAACTTCTTGCAAGGCAGTGTGGATCTGTGTCGGAGTTTTTCCCCGCAGAGTTTCTATTTTCACATACGAGCGCTGGTCAAACGCTGTGACTTGAACTGAGGAGCTGCACGCTTCCATTTCCAAACCCTCAAACGTCCACACAGCAAATGACAGCGCGTTGTTCTGACACCACTGCGTTTCTGAGAGTCTGACCTTGGCATGACGCAATCATTTTCTCGATTGCATCATCCGCTTCCGTTTTAGATTAACGTGTGCAGAACTTTTGTTATCACCCTCGTATAAGACAGCATGTGCGCATGTACATCACGAAGTACAGCTCATCGAACATCAATTAACGTTCGACTGAGGATCGAAGATCCACTCTTTGTATGTCTTCGCTTTCCTGGTATTCATCCACAAGATTTAGCCTTTGTAAACGAGTATTGTTGTTCATGAAAACAAATTCTGGACCAATAGCACCTCGAAAAATTCGTAGATGGGTCTCTAGGATCGCTGTTCGATACCTGTGGCGAGCTAAAATTCTTCATCGAAGACATCTAGAAAGATACGACCAACAATCGTGATATCTGCCCGCCCTATTACTCTACCACCTCCAGAAGTGTTCCTTTCCATTATATTGGAGCGGTGACTCCGAGTGCTAACTTCTCTCCAGATGCACTGGCGTCGAGAATAGCTTATTAGCGGAAATATTGACCCATCTGTGAAAAGTACGCATCCCCATTGCTAAGATGTTCAATTTCTTTTCTGCCTACTTCATGTTATCGATCTCTTTTGTGGCCATGGGTAAGGGGAATACAGACCCTAAGTTTTGTGGAAAACCGTTCCCTTTGGCGAATCCTTCTGCGTACAGTCCATCTTGATACTGATCTTCCTGTTGTTGTTTTTTATTATTTATTTGCCATGTTGCATGCAGTTAACTCCATAGCAACATAAGTAGTATCAAGACCGCGCTTGATAACCCTTTTCGGTGGCAACACTTCCGGTCACGTGACGGGTGGGCGGGTCCATCCGGTCTCCTCTCGACGCGAGGAGAAATACGATGGCAGCGCCCTTTGGTGCTGGTTCGCGAAAATGTGCAGCGCCATCTGTCGGCACTTTTTGAAATTCAATTTCAAATGGTGATTATTTTTTATCGTCGATGTTGACGAAGCCAATTTTTATTCTGGGAAATTTCTCCGCAATTTTTATTTTATAACTGTTTTTGAGGGTGGTGGTGGGAAATTTTTATTGTAAGTGGACTGGGGAAATTTTTTTGAAACCACGGATTTATGTTCGGAAAAAGCGAAGAAGGGTTTGGAACTGGTTGGGTTCGAACTTGGGCCGTTTATATTGTGGCCTGAAGCTCTACCGATGTGACTACCGAGACATTGCTTGGGTAAGTCAAAGAGATTAACACATATGATTCGCGTAATGGAGAAAAACTGCCTGAAGGATTCCTGTTGGCCCTCTTTAGATTGAATGCAGGGAGGAGGCGTATGAGCTTATTAAATATTTTTCATGACGTATTGTTCTTCATAATCCTAAACATACTCTTTTTCTTTTCAAATGTAAGGCGTTGTTTAAACTTTTTCCCCCGACGTGATTCATACGCGTTTAATCTGGTTCATACATTTTCTTATAAAATGAAGGACTTTATTTTTCACGTTTAGAATTATTTTTTCTGTACGGGTTTCTTTGTAATTAAATTTAATCAGTCAGACGACCTGTAAATTTTTTTTTCATAACTTTTCTACGTAGCATGTTGTTTTTTTAGTAATTGAGATTTTTTACCGTATTTTTTTGTTCATGTTTTTATCTTGTAAAATGAAGAACTTGATTTATTTTTCTCTTCATGGGTTTATTATATTTTCTTTCTAAAAAGAGACATATTAAATATTTTCGTTATTTATTCTGCATAACGTGTTTCAAAATTCAGATTTTTGTATTGCAACAAGTTTTCGTAGGGTTATTATATTTTAATTTTCTGTAGAGGGACAAAATTTAGTTTTCGTGCGTAATTATTCTAAACGTTACGTTTGTAAGCTTTGAGAACTTAAAATTTTTTGATCTGTTACGATCGTGTTTAAGTTCGATCATGCTTGAGAATACGTGTCCGTCATTTTATAAAACGAGAGCTCATTGAGAAACAACGTACCCCACCCCTCTCCTACGGCTGCCGGGTTGGGGGCAGTCGTAAGTGCGGCAGAAACGGCTGACGAAGATAGTATATTGACCGGTGGCAATGATGAGCGTGTGACCACGTGTTTGCTTTTTTTTTATGACATGTTGGCTTTTGTGTGACCCATATTCCGACTTGTTGGCTTTGTGTGATTTATATTCCGACATGTTGGCTTTGTGCGACAAAAGTATTACCAAGGTAGTAGGTGTAATGGACGTGGTCGGAGCACGTAATACATGTATTTCTGCGTTGACGTCATTCTCCTTAAGGCTGCATACAAGTGGCAACTGGTGTTGTTCGTGCTTGTACCGACTTTCGTCTCATACTTTGTTCCCATCCGTTGCTAGCGACCACAGGATAGTGCCCGAGGTAGTCACCTGATCCATTTCTTTCATTTGATTGGCTGTTTTGTTTTCGAGCATGAGTACTACAGGGAATCACTTCATTTTCAGTATTTGTCTTCGATCGATGCAGAGCTTTCTAGCCTTCCTGGAATTCCTGTTTTGTTCAATATTTTGTTATCATGGCAGCTGTAAAATCTATTGGAAGTTCTTCGATGATGCTGTATATGGATAATTTGCCAGAAAATTGTTTCCATCTAGGAGATAATATCTTCGTTTACGTATCTTCATGTGCTCATCAAGTCGGCGTGCACATCAGAAATTTCAATGCTATGGCAAGCAATGCTATCCAAACAAATCTGGTATTTGTATGTCTTTAGATCAATGGCGTGAAATGATGGATGAGAAGGAAACTATATCACGTCATCTAGCCTATGGAACATCGGCTCCTAATTTTCATTCTCGAGGTTTCTGAAGGTAAAAGTTATACCAAACTCATGAAATCAGTATCAGTAAAGAAATTTATAATTGGAAGGCTGCGAAAATGTACAAATCGAATATTCTTCTCTCTGAAAATCTGTGGAAAGAATTACTTCATATTTCTTCCAGTGTATGGCATCAGGTGGTAATAGAATTTTACCGAAATATACCTTTTCATGCTATATTCAAGCAAGAGATACAATCGAATGGACAAACCCTGACTAGCAATTTCACATCACCAGAGCAAAGTGAAATGCTGATTAACGAACTGAAAATGGTTCTTACAAATGCAGTACTTGAGTATTTGAAAGAAACATCTAGATCAAAGTCTTTAGATTTATCTGAAGTGTATTGTGATGACGAACATTTCTGCACAGCCCTTTTAGGAATATAATGTAGTAAAATAGCGGAAAAATATCTCGAATCCTAAAAAGAAGAAACTTGCTATCGTTTGTAACGGATGCTTTTTTACAAGCAATAGATCTACAAATTATTTTGAGTATGATCAAGGCAGAAATTCGTGCAAGTGACTTTGAATAAGAAATTGTACGTAAAGCAAACATCTACACAAAAAAGAAAAACCAAAGGCCCTTTTAAGGGCCACACAATTTTATCAAAGAGGATTATCATAATCGTACATTTTTTCAATATTTGTGTGTGTGTGTATGTGGGCTATTATGTAGCATAGTTTCATGTTTTATTTTGAACTTCTAGCATAATTTTTAAAAGTTATATGTATTAGAGAAACAGTGTTTTTTTGATATGAATCACCATAATTTGATACATTTTGATAAGCAACATATCAAATGTATCAATTCAGTGATTTTTGTTTGTTTGTTTCATAATTGAAAATATTTCTCTGTTTGAATTTGTGCAAATATGATCTTTTTTCTTTTGATTCCGTTTTCCACATTACCCTGAATTGCTAATGTTCACCGACCTGGCAACACACTTTCGTCAAGGCTATTCATGTTTGCACCCGATAAAGATCTTGTCAGCCACGTGGTGCTAAACAACCACATGACGGGTGACAGGGGGTTCCAGTTCTTTGTTTATCCTCTTAACTCGTAGAATAGGTAGGTACATGCACAAGAGCATTGTGACTATTGGTTAATCCTCTAAAGCTCTTTGTAGAACAATATGTGCTCAGACTAACACAAGAGGAACAACGGCTACATATTAGTGTAGGTAGGTTTCGAACTATTACATAACCTCTAAATATTGTTTGATCGTCGATCCTACCCCTTTGGGAGAAAGTACGTGTTCACAGGTAGACAAAGAGAGAACGCTAAGGGAGTACGAGTAGCTGCTTGTAGTAGGGTAACAAAGATATTTGTTAATCCTCAAAACATGTTCTGTGCAAGTAAGCACGTGTTTAAGGGCAAAAAATGCAAAAACGTGTCGTTATTTATCGCTGACATATGCTGACACCCTCATTTACTGTTCAGACGTTCTGCTACACTCGAGTTTTCTTCGTGCGTTTTCTTTCCAAGTCAATTTTAGTGTTTCTTCACTGTTCCTTAAGTTTGCAAAATGAAAATGATCAATTTACTATCTTGGATGTATTAGAGCTGCAAATTAAGCATCAGGTTCTGCTAACAAGAAAGTATTTTTGAAGAAACAGAAGATGGTCTTCCTGAAACACAGCCGCAAAATCATTCAATGGTTGATATTTCTAAGAACTGTGTTTCGTCGGATATTTTACTAGTCGTTCAGTCTAGAAATTCTGGGGACAGTGAAATTGTAGTGGTGGAAACAATGTTACCTTCAGGACAAATACTTTAAGAGGATCCTCCGAGCACCATTATTCCCTTGGTGGAGGGAGTTTTGTAATTGTGATTGATTTTTAGGTTTGTAATTGTGAATGATTTTATTTTTATATTTTCTGAAATGAATTTTTATTCATTTCAGAAAATATTATTCCTGCAGGTGTTACATACAAGCCATCAAAAACATTAGTAACAATGACACCAGCAAAAATTCTACAAACTCAAAGCCAAAATTTCAAACATGATGTCAGGAGAAGAGATAGCAATAAAGAACTGTTTATGCCTTACACCTTCACCCCCTCACAAAGGACTACTGAAGTGGCAAAAATGTATGTTGAAACAAATGAAAGTTCTGTTTTGCTCGGGAGGAGTCATCTTCACCAAAGAACAATTTGAAAACTTTCAAAATGCCTGTAATGTCGTGGCAGATTCCGTCGCAGAGTTATTGTTTGGCGGAGCCTTTCAAACTTCGGTTAAAAAATTGCAGAGACTCCCCAGAATAAATGCCCAAGTCAAAAGATGATACATTATTAGTAATTTTTTCAAAAAGGCTGTCAGAGCAGGTAGAGAAATGTATCGGAAAAGTGTTTGGTTATGAATGTAGATTAACTATGGAACTCCAACAACCTAACCGAGCAGCGCATGACTGTATTAAGACATCAAGCGACAAGTGCGGCATTTACAAAGATGACGCAGTTCCCTACTTAGAACCAAGATTGCTCGCCGAGGCGTTTTGTTGCAGAATTTAACGGAATGAAACTTTACATTCCAGATATATTTCTGAACTCTCTTAAAAAGAAAAGCGGTACTGAATGAGGTTCGCGCTATCGACGTAAACAGGTGATAAAACAAACAAAAAACAGTTTTTAGGGATTCGGCTTACGCGGGAAACACTTAAAAAATAAAACGCATTAGGATTCCTACCTCTTGGGGTGAAGTGAAACGGGAATAAAAATAAAGAAAGAAAAGAACACATTTACACAATTCACACAAGAATAAAAAAATCGTCTGTATTAAAATGTTGCTTTGATTAAAATCTTGAAATGGTATTTTTTGCCCACTAACTTCGATATTGTGAGAGCAAGCTAATAGAAGTCTTTCAGAAAGCATTTATGAAGGTATTTGAATCGTTGATTTTCTAATAGTCAATATTTTAAACGTTCGTTTTCAGGAGCCAATATTTGAATGCTTCATTTTCTAAAAGTCAATATTTGAATCGTTCGTTTTTCATAAAGTTTGTTTTTGAATCGTATAAATTTTAACGTCAAAAAATGGTTTTGTTGTTTTTACTAAGAGAGCGATTTTTTAAATTTTCGTTTTCTTATAATCGCAAAATCCCATAGAATAACATGAATTGCTATCCAACTAAAGTCAATATTTGAATCGTTCATTTTTCATAAAATTCGTTTCTGAATCGCATAAATTTTAATAAGACAAAAAATGGTTTTGTTGTTTTCACTAAGAGAATATTTTTTTTAATTCCATTTCCTTATAATCGCAAAAATACCATTGAATAACATGGGAAAACTACCATGCATAAAAAAAAGAGCTGTTTTGAAACAAGGAAAATTCTCTAAAGTTCGATTCCGTAAAAGTTGAAAATAGACCGAATTGGAAAATGGAATGTTCTAAAAATGTCTTAAGGGAACGAAATGAACTATGAAAAAAATATGTAGGAAAGAATTATTAGCTTAATGACTAGTTTTTAAAAAATAGGAGAAAAATTCAACTCAAAGAATGACACTTTATTTTCTTTCCATCTGATTTTAATAGAAATCCATCGATATGACACAGGTTAAATTTTTACACATTTTCTTAGTTTCTGTCTTTTTCCGTTTAGAAGTTACAACAGAATTTCCTTTTGCACAGGATCTTTTAACATTTGTTTATTTTTAATATACTTTGTTGGCAAATTAATATCCCTTAATGCCTCTACAAATTCAGGAGGTAGCTGCAGCTTAGAACCTTTGCTTCGAAACATGGAGTCTACGAGATCGACAATATTCGAGTTTTTTCACAATGTGTCCTCGGACTTGAGTTCTCAGCTTTGGGCTCCATCCAATTATGTCAGAGTTTGTTTTATAGATATCCAACATTTCTTGCATAGCGTTTCAATTTAGTAGGAACGGCTTGTGCGACAAGATCTTCCACATAATGTTTTTCTTTCTCTTCTTCGAAAAGCTCTTCTTTCGCTGGTTCTTCAGTTCTCGACGGGGTTTCATGAGATGTTACCGGAGGATTGAAGCTGGATACATGAATGCGTTTTATTCAAGACTTGGTTATATAATTTCACTTTTGCTTCGTCAGGCTCTTTGCTTTGCAGAATTTTTTTTTCATTTCTTTGTCCAAGTCCGTCAGCGTTTCATCTGTTGGCATATGGCGAGAAATCCGTTCTTCGGAATCAGAACCATTTTCTAGGTGAGTTCCATTATTTCGTAAGCAAAGGCATAAGTACACCTTGCGAGCTCTTTCTCTAAAAAAGACGCCTCTGCCTAAAAATCCCCCTTTTTGAATAAGGAGTTTCCTCTTTTTTATACAGAGGCGTCTTTTTTAGAGAAAGAGCTCGCAAGGTGTACTTATGACTTTGCTTACGAAATAATGGAATTCACCAAGAAAATGGTTCTGATTCCCGAAGAACGGATTTCTCGCCGTATGCCAACAGATGAAACGCTAACGACTTGGACAAAGAAATGAAAAAATTCTGCAAAGCAAAGAGCCTGACGAAAACAAAAAGTGAAATTATATAACCAAGTCTTGAATAAACGCATTCATGTATCCAGCCTAATCTCCGGTAACATCTCATGAAACCCCGTCGAGAACTGAAGAACCAGCGAAAAGAAGAACTTTTCAAAGAGAAAGAGCATTATGTGGAAGATCTTGTCATACAGGCCGTTCCTACTAAATTGAAACGCTATGCAAAGAAATGTGTTGGATATCTATAAAACAAACTCTGATTTATAGTGGATGGAGCCCCAAAGCAGAACTCCAAGTCCGAGGACACATTTGTGAAAACTCGAATATTGTCGATCTCGTAGACTCCATGTTTCGAAAGCAAAGGTTCTAAGCTGCAACTCACTGAATTTTGTAAAGGCATTAAGGGATATTAATTTGCCAACAAAGTATATTAAAAATAAACAAATGTTAAAAGATCCTGTGCAAAAAGGAAATTCTGTTGTAACTCTAAAACGGAAAAGACAGAAACTAAGAAAATGTGTAAAAATTTGAATCCTGTGTCATATCGATGGATTCTCTATTAAACTCAGATGGAAAGAAAATAAAGTGTCATTCTTTGAGTTGAATTTTTTTTCTATTTTTTTAAAAAACTAGTCATTAAGCTAATAATTCTTTCCTACATATTTTTCATAGTTCATTTCGTTCCTTAAGACATTTTTAGAACATTCCATTTTCCACCTGGTCTATTTTCAACTTTACGGAATCGATCTTTTTAGAGAATTTTCCTTGTTTCAAAACAGCTCTTTTATGCATGGTAGTTTTCCATGTTATTCAATGGTATTTTTGCGATTATAAGAGAAATGGAATTAAAAAATATTCTCTTAGTGAAAACAACAAAAATATTTTTGTCTTATTAAAATTTATGCGATTCAGAAACGAATTTTATGAAAAATGAACGATTCAAATATTGACTTTAGTTGGATAGCAATTCCCAATGTTATTCTATGGGATTTTGCGATTATAAGAAAACGAAAATTTAAAAAATCGCTCTCTTGTAAAACAACAAAACCATTTTTTGACGTTAAAATTTATACGATTCAAAAACAAACTTTATGAAAAACGAACGATTCAAATATTGACTTTTAGGAAAATGAAGCATTCAAATATTGGCTCCTGAAAAAACGAGACGTTTAAAATATTGACTATTAGAAAAATCAACGATTCAAATACCTTCATAAATGCTTTCTGAAAGACTTCTACTAGCTTGCTCTCACAACATCGAAGTTAGTGGGCGCAAAAAATCCCATTTCAAGATTTTAATCAAAGCAACATTTTAAAACAGACGATTTTTTATTCTTGTGTGAATGTGTAAATGTGTTCTTTCTTTCTTTTTTTATTCCGTTTCCACTTCACCCAAGAGGTAGAATCCCAATGCGTTTTATTTTTAAGTGGTTTCCGCGTAAGCCGAATCTCTAAAAAACTGTTTTTTGTTTGTTTTATCACCTGTTTGTCGATAGCGCGAACCTCATTCAGTACCGCTTTCTTTTTAAGAGGATTCAGAAATATATCTGGAATGTAAAGTTTCATTCCGTTAAATTCTGCAACAAACTACCTCGGCGAGCAATCTTGGTTCTAAGTAGGAACTGCGTCATCTTTGTAAAATGCCCTTTATGTTTCGCTTGATGTCTTAATACAGTCATGCGCTACTCGGTTAGGTTGTTGAGTTCCATAGTTAATCTACATTCATAGCAAACACTTTTCCGATACATTTCTCTACTGCTCTGGCGAACATTTTTGAAAAAATTACTAATAATGTATCATCTTTTGACTTGGTGCATTTATTCTGGGGAGTCTCGTATTTTTTAACCGAAGTTTGAAAGGCTCCGCCAAAGACAATAACTCTATGACGGAATCTGCCACGACATTACAGGCATTTTGAAAAGTTTTCAAATTGTTCTTTGGTGAAGATGACTCCTCCCGGAGCAAACAGGCTTTCATTTGTTTCAACATACATTTTTTGCCACTTCACTATGTAGTCCTTTGCGAGGGTGAAGGTGTAAGGCATAAACAGTCTTTATTGCTATCTCTTCTCCCTGTCATCATGTTTGAAATTTGGCTTTGAGTTTGTAGAACGTTGCTGGTGTCATTGTTACTAATGTTTTTGATGGCTAATATGTAACACCGCAGGAATATTTTCTGAAATGAATAAAAGATTCATTTCAGAAAATATAAAAATAAAATCATTCACAATTACAAACCTAAAAAATCAATCACAATTACAAACCTCCCTCCACCAAGGGAATAATGGTGCTTCGGAGGATCCTCTTGAAGTATTTGTCCTGAAGGTAACATTGTTTCACCACTACAATTTCACTGTCCCCAGAATTTCTAGACTGAACGACTAGTAAAATATCCGACGAAACACAGTTCTTAGAAATATCAACCATTGAATGATTTTGCGGCTGTGTTTCAGGAAGACCATCTTCTGTTTCTTCAAAAAAAATACTTTCTTGTTAGCAGAACCTGATGCTTTAATTTGCAGCTCTAATACATCCAAGATAGTAAATTGATCATTTTCATTTTGCAAAGCAAGGAACAGTGAAGAAACACTAAATTGACTTGGAAAACGCTTTTTACGAAGAAAACTCGAGTGTAGCAGAACTCCGTCTGAACAGTAAATGAGTGTCAGCATATGTCAGCGATAAATAACGACACGTTTTTGCATTTCTTTGCCCTTAAACACGATGCTTACTGCGCAGAGGAACATGTTTTGAGGATTAACAAATATCTTTGTTACCCTACTACAAGCAGCTACCGTACCCCCCTTAGCGTTTCTCTTCTTGTCTACCTGTGAACACGTACTTTCTAAAGGGGTAAGGATCGACGATCAAACAATATTTAGGAGGTTATGTAGTTCCGAAACCTACCTACACTAATATGTAGCCGTTGTTCTAACATGTGTTAGTCTGAGCACATATTATTCTACAAAGAGCTTTAGATTAACCAATAGTCACAATGCTCTTGTGCATGTACTCTACCTATTCTACGAGTTAAGAGGATAAACAAAGAGACTGAACCCCACCCCGCGTCATGTGGTTGTTTAGCCGTGGCTGACAAGATCTTTATCGGGTGCCGCATGAATAGCCTTGACGAAAGTGTGTTGCCAGGTCATGAACATTAGCGCCTCTAGGTAATGTGAAACGGAATCAAAAGAAAAAAGATCATATTTGCACAAATTCAAACAGAGAATATTTTCAATTATGAAACAAACAAACAAAATCACTGAATTGATACATTTGATATGTTGCCTATCATCAATGTATCAGATTATGGTGATTCATATCAAAAACACTGTTTCTCTTAATACATATAACTTTAAAAATTATGCTAGAAGTTCAAAGAAAATAAAACATGAAATAACTAGCCCACATACACACATACAAATATTGAAAAAATGTACGATTATGATAATCCTCTTTGATAAAATTGTGTGGCCTTTAAAAGGAGCCTTTGGTTTTTCTTTTGTGTAGATGTTTGCTTTACGTAATTTCTTATTCAAAGTCACTTGCACGAATTTCTGCCTTGATCATACTCAAAATAATTTGTAGATCTATTGCTTGTAAAAAGCATCCGTTACAAACGATAGCAAGTTTCTTCTTTTAGGGATTCGAGATATTTTTCCGCTATTTTACTACATTATATTCCTAAAAGGCTGTGCAGAAAATGTTCGTCATTCAATACACTTCAGATAAAATCTAAAGACTTTGATCTAGATGTTTCTTTCGCCAAGTACTGCATTTGTAAGAACCATTTTCAGTTCGTTAATCAGCATTTCACTTTGCTCTGGTGATGTGAATTGCTAGTCAGGGTTTGTCCATTCGATTGCATTCTCTTCTTGAATATAGCATGAAAGGTATATTTCGGTAAAATTCTATTACCACCGATGCCATACACTGGAAAATAGAAGTAATTCTTTCCACAGATTTTCAGAGAGAAGAATATTCGATTTGTACATTTTCGCAGCCTTTCCAATTATAAATTTTCTTTGCTGATACTGATTTCATGGTTGTGGCATAACTTTTTACCTTCGAAACCTCGAGAATGAAAAATTAGGAGGCCGATGTTCCATAGGCTAGATGACGTGATATAGTTTCCTTCTCATCCATCATTTCACGCCATTGATCTAAAGACATACAAATACCAGATTTGTTTGGATAGCATTGCTTGCCATAGCGTTGAAATTCTCTGATGTGCACGCCGACTTGATGAGCACATGAAGATACGTAAACGAAGATATTATCTCCTAGATGGAAACAATTTTCTGGCAAATTATCCATATACAGCATCATCGAAGAACTTCCAATAGATTTTACAGCTGCCATGATAACAAAATATTGAACAAAACAGGAATTCAGGAAGGCTAGAAACTCTGCATCGATCGAAGACAAATACTGAAATGAAGTGATTCCCTGTAGTACTCATGCTCGAAAACAAAACAGCCAATCAAATGAAAGAAATGGATCAGGTGACTACCCTCGGGCACTATCCTATTGGTCGCTAGCAACGGATGGGAACAAAGTATGAGACGAGTCGGTAGCAAGCACGAACAACACCAGTTGCCACTGTATGCAGCCTTATGAGAATGACGTCAACGCAGAAATACATGTATTACGTGCTCCGACCACGTCCATTACACCTACTACGCTAGTGGTAATACTTTTGTC
This sequence comes from Macrothele yani, assembly GCA_039090855.1. Classification (NCBI taxonomy): domain Eukaryota; kingdom Metazoa; phylum Arthropoda; class Arachnida; order Araneae; family Macrothelidae; genus Macrothele; species Macrothele yani. The sequence continues at coordinate 130,132,543 of CM076995.1, read as the reverse complement.
GCACAAAGCAACATGTCGGAATATAAATCACACAAAGCCAACTGAAGTCGGAATATGGAATCACAAAAAAGCCAACATGTCATAAAAAAAAAAGCAAACACGTGGTCACACGCTCATCATTGCCACCGGTCAATATACTATCTTCGTCAGCCGTTTCGCCGCACCCACGACTGCCACAGCCCGGCAGCCGTAGGTGAAGAGAGTGGGTACGTTGTTTCTCAATGAGCTCTCGTTTTATAAAATGACGGACACGTGGTCTCAAGCATGATCGAGCAAACACGATCGTAACAGATCAAAAAATTTTAAGTTCTCAAAGCATAACGTAACGTTTAGAATAATTACGCACGAAAAACTAAATTTTGTCCTCTACAGAAAATTAAAATATAATAACCTACGAAAAACTTGTTGCAATACAAAAAAATCTGAATTTTTGAAAGCACGTTGCGCAGAATAAATAACGAAATATTTAATATGTCCTCTTTAGAAAGAAAATATAATAAACCCATGAAGAGAAAAATAAATCAAGTTCTTCATTTTACAAGATAAAACATGAACAAAAAATACGGTAAAAAATCTCAATTACTAAAAACAACATGCTACGTAGAAAAAGTTATGAAAAAAATTTCATAGGTCGTCTGACTGATTAAATTTAATTACAGAAACCCCTACAGAAAAATAATTCTAAACGTGAAAATAAAGTCCTTCATTTATAAGAAAATGTATGAACCAGATTAAACGCGTATGAATCACGTCGGGGGAAAAAAAGTTTAAACAACGCTTATACATTTGAAAAAGAAAAAGAGTATGTTTAGGATTATGAAGAACAATACGTCATGAAAAATATTTAATAAGCTCATACGCTCTCCTCCTGCATTCAATCTAAAGAGGGCCAACGAGGGAATCCTTCGAGTTTTCCTCCATTACGCGAATCATATGTGTTAATCTCTTTGACTTGCAAGCAATGTCTCGGTAGTCACATCGGTAGAGCTTCAGGCCACAATATAAACGGCCCAAGTTCGAACCCAACCAGTTCCAAACCCTGTCTTCGCTTTTTTCCGAACATAAATCCGTGGTTTCAAAAAAAATTTCCCAGTCCACTTACAAAATTTCCCACCACCACCCTAAAAACAGTTATAAAATAAAAAAATTGCGGAGAAATTTCCCAGAATAAAATTGGCTTCGTCAACATCGACGATAAAAAAAATAATCACCATTTGAAATTAATTTCAAAAGTGCCGACAGATGGCAGCGCCCTTTGCGGTGGTTTTTCAACCACCACCAAGGGCGCTGCCATCGTATTTCTCCCTCGCGTCGAGGAGACCGATGGACCCGCCCACCCGTCACGCTGACCGGAAATGTTGCCACCGAAAAGGGTTATCAAGCGCGGTCTTATACTACTAACATGGCAGGGAACCAGGAAAAAGGACATCCCTAGGTGACAGCCTTACTAGCCCCTAGCCCCTAAGAATGACAAATATGTCAAGTATTTACATATTTTTCAACATATACAAGGTCTGTCCGGAAAGTAATGAGACTCATTCAATAACAGACGTTTAAATTAAAGTTTTACTTACATAACATTAAAATTCCTCGAAATAACATCCGTGAACATCAATACACCGCTGCCAGCGGTTCTGCCACGCCGCGTAGCTTGCCTGGAAGTCGGGAACAGCGATCGCTTTCAAAGCACTCGTCGCGGCGGTTTGCATGTTTGTAACAGTCCCAAAATGGTGTCCTTTCAGGCTGGATTTGAACCGGGGAAACAAATGGAAGTCAGACGAGGCCAAGTCCGAGCTGTAGGGAGGTTGGGACAGCGTTACCTCGTTGTGTTTTGCCAGAAACTCTCTTCATTCTCAGCGACGCATGGCTCGGCGCACTATCGTGGTGAAGAATCCAAGTGTTGGTGATCTCCGCGCGGACGCGTGCAACTCTGTTCTTCAGCCGTTGAAGCATTTTCACGTAAAATTCAGCGTTGACCATTTGTCCTGGTGGTACGAACTCCTTATGGACAACACCTTTACAGTCAAAGAAGACAATGAGCATCGATTTCATTTTCGATTTGCACATTCGAGCCTTCTTTGTTAGAGGAGACTCGGGAGTGTGCCACTCTGAGCTCTGTCTTTTCGTCTCCGGATCCTACTCAAAGACCCACGTTTCATCACCTGTTATCACTCTCTCCCCAAAAAAACAAACACGTTCACTCCTCACACGGTCCACAAGCTCACGAGAAATCGACACACGGCTGTTCCTCTGTTCATCGGTCAAAACCTTAGGAACCAATTTGGAGCAAACTTTCCGCATTTGCAATTCTTGCGTGATGATTTCATGCACAATGGATTTTGCGAGTCCCACGTGCTCTGCTACCAATCAAACACTCAGACGTCTGTCAGATCCCAAAACCGCTTTCATCTTTTCCACATTGTCCGAAGTGTGAGACGTTGAAGGGCACCCTGGGCGTGGCTCATCCTCGACGCTCTCTCTTCCCTCTGTTAACGTTTCTTGCCACCGAAACACTTGTGCTTTCGATAAAGCATCCTTCCCGTAGGCTTTCTGTATCATAGCAAGCATCTCGGTCACGGATTTTTCAAGTTTAACACAAAACTTTACCGCGTATCGCTGTTCGACACTCTTCTGCATTTTGACCGTTACTCGACGCTCACACAGCTGTCCACTTCGCAAGCAATCCTCACTCTGTAAAAGCGCAGAGCCAACTGACGAGACATCAATCGTTTACCTAACTTACCCGTCACGCCTGGAGACTCCGACCTCCGGTCCTTCTGATTGTCCCAGGAAAAGTGGTCTCATTACTTTCCGGATAAACCTTGTATACACATTGGCAATACGATATAACTGAAAGGGTTCAGAGGTATCAGAGAAGAGTTGAGGTGCTGTCATGCATGCGTGAGTTAGGGCTGTCCATCACACACACACACCAAGTAAAAATGTTTGTCATTTGTCACTTACCTTTTCCTAAAGAACCAGTCATTTTAACCATATACAGTCCCTTAAATTCATGTATTCCTTTAAGTTGCAGGGATTTCAAGTACTTAGTCTGGAATTCCTGTGATAAACAAAAAGGGGACTAGAAAATTTTGATTCAAAGTCACACCACAGCCTTGTGATCTGAAATGTTGAATACATGAATTAATGTTTTTCGCTGTCTGTTAGATCGATCGTTTTCTATTGATACCATGATATTTTCGAAACTTTGTTTAAGTACAATTTAAATAAAACCCCGATCGTAATTGCCGTTCTGCTAAGAGTACCGGAAAAGAAAATATAAAATTTTTGAGGCGCAGATCTTATCTCATGGCAGCAATGCTACAAATTAAGTGTATCATCCAAGTCAAAATATCAAAATTTCGGGTGTTTCTTGAAGACCAATGTTAACGTCTCATTAGCCCAAACCATGTACTGAATAACCGCCAAGTCAGATCTTCGTGTCTATATTCGGCTTTGTTCCAGGCTGGAACCTTGAGCACGCGAAAACAAAACCTTTGCGTGTTCTGTCCACTGCAGTTATCCTGGGAAAATTATTAATGCGATGTCTGAGGACGAGATTCAAAACTGTTACTGCTGACTGTCTGCACAGCCGTAAGTGCGCTTCAATCCTACTGCTCTTTCAAGATGCGTTGCTAATGGACCCCATTTTCCCGTTTTGAAAGACACCACAGTTTTGAACACCCCTTCTTCGAAGTTTGACTGCCTCTTCGCGGAAAGCCTATTTTTTTATTCCTCTCGACAATCAAGTTGCAACGATAAACATTCTTGCCTTATCTCTCCAGTCTGAAAGACGGTAGTGAACTCTAATTCTACGTAACATGGGTTTATTACTGTATTGGTGTTTGACCAGTCTACTTTTTGCCTTATCATACGCATCGCTTTCCTAGAAATTGGGTATATACTGTTCAATTTATTTAGTTTTTCAATTTTTATCTGTGGCATCATGTTTTACGGTATATAAGACTTCCGCTGTTGGGTACTACGTCTTACATCTGATGATGACCCTGGGGAGAGGGTCGAAAGATCTTATGTGGTTTTTAACGCTGTATATATTATATATATTTTAACTTGTACGTTTATGATGATTAAAGGTATTTCAGCACCTTTGGGATTATTTTAACTGCAAGTGCAACATCGTGCAAAAAACAGCATGTTTTTATGTATTTTGTGATTCATTCATCTCCAACAAGGAGACAGTTTCGCGGAAGCGGATGGATAGCACAATATCCACGTAATTCTCAGGACTGTTATCCAAACCTTTAGCATTATCCTAAGTATGTACTGTGCTTGACCTTAGGGATTTCAGTTAAGTGGTTGAGCAAATTAACACGTGGTTATTGTTAACGAGATGTTTCGGGGCGTCGTTAAATAGTTTTTTTTTTTTTATTGAAAGTTTAACGACCACCGTGAGCAACTCAGTGGGCTATAAGCAGTCGCCCATCCCTAATTTAGGGTCACTGATTCCCGGGAAGGGACAGAGCCAGTGCCGTAAGACAAACACAACATCCATGCCTCAGCAGGATTCGAACCTGGACCCTTTTCGGACCAATAGTCATACGCCAGCTCTTAGACCACTACGCCTCCCATGAGCATTTGTGATTGCAAGTAGTCACCTGCCCCTAATTTAGGGCCACTGGATCTGAAGAGGGATCAGAACTAATTGTGAGGTATACCATTAAAAATCCGTCCTTTTATGCTCTTGTGTAAATTTCGTTTCTCTTTGGTTTGCGGTATTTTCACTTAACTGCACCTTACTTCCTCGAGCAACTTTTACATTTTGGCAACACTGGCAGTGAGTTACAGCAAAACATGCAGGGTGTTCCAACATTATCTTTACAACTTTGACCCTCAATAAAACAGAAACGGAATAAGAGAACAAAAATCGATTTATTGCACATTGAACAGCACGTTTCATAGTTTGTCGGGATGCTAGTATAGCTCCACTTGCGCACCGTTGGTTTCACGAATAACGTCGATACGGTGTTCGACCTCCAGCCATGTGCTGCTGAACTTGTCCTCGGGAATTGTTGTGATGGGCAGCTATAATTCTGTGCTTCAGCTCATCCACATCCGGAACCTTTGTACGGTACACAATGTCCTTCACAAAGTCCCACATAAAAAAGTCTATGGGTAAGATCTAGTGAACGTAGAGGCCAAGGAAATGGGGCAGTCCATCGCTCCGGAAAGGTTTCATCAAGAAACCCACGGACACGAATTGCCCAGTGCGGGAGTGAACCGTCCTGCTGGAAGATGATAGCCGGTTGCAGGGCCGCCAGTTGGGGGGGGGCAAACTCACTCAGCATGCTCAAATAAACATTGGATGTGACTGTGTCTTCTGCAAAAAGAATGGGTCAATGATGTGGTTGAGTATTAGACGACCTCACCAGATGTTAACCATAGGGCTGTCACGTTCAATATCCCGGACGACATGTGGGTTTTCAGACCCCAAAATTCTGAACTTATTTCTGTTGATAACACCAAACATGAAACGTTGTCTCATCACTGAATAAAATACGTTTCAGGAAGCCTTCCTCATTATCAATCCTGTGGAGCATATCAACAGCAAAATCGAAACGTTTCCTCATCGCTGAATAGAACACGTTTCAGGAAGCCTTCCTCATTGTCAATCCTGTGGAGCATATCAACAGCAAAATCGAAAAGTTTCGGTTTATCGCCGGCAGGGCCGGTTGGACAGGGCTCCACAGTTTATAAAATAAAAACAAAATCATTTTTGTCAGAATTTTCTATATTTATTGCTATTTTTTTAAGTTTGGGGCAGCGAGGCGTTCCAAATTATAAATTTATAATTTTTGTAGTTGACAATCCCCCATCCCATTTTGTAAACCTTAAAAATTTCCAAATTCATGAAATAGCAAATTAAGTTTCATTACATTTTGTGAGACTCTCTACTATGTGCTGAACAATTTGTGAGTAAATCAGATACTGAAATTTAAAAACATAAAAAGACCAATATCAAGGCTGCTTTTGGGCTATATAAAGAGGCCACCTGTTCAGTGACTTTAAAAACAATACTGGAAATTAAAAAAAATACAATAATTTTCACACATGAGCGCATGTAAAAGGTAAAAAAAAATCATTAATTTGCCAGTTATTCCACCTTGCATCAAACAACAATCACTATGATATGTACCAGGAAAAATATAAATATGTAAACGGATCCTTATTATTCCATACGTAAAAAGTTTTGCTATGGAAAAATATTTGCTAGACAGATTAGTTAAAGCTATCTTTTTATCATTTTATGAGACAGTTTTTATAAAAGTCTCAGTGCAACCTAAATCCGGTTCTCCCCGGAAAGAAAATCGTGGATTTTAGCACTTTTTACACTCTTTCTTCCTGTCTGTCTGTTTGTCTTTCTCTTTCTCCCTGTCTGTCTGTTTGTCTTTCTCCCTCTCAAAACGAATTTAAGACGGATCCTTATTATTCCATACGTAAAAATTTTTGCTATGGAAAAATATTTGATAGACAGATTACTTAAAGCTATCTTTTATCATTTTATGAGAAAGTGTTTATAAAAATCACAGTGCAACCTAAATCCACTTCTCCCCGGAAAGAAAATCGTGGATTTTAGCACTTTTACTCTCTCTCTCTTCCTGTCTGTCTGTTTGTCTTTCTCTCTCTCTCTCTCTCTCTCTCTCTCTCTCTCTCTCTCTCTCTCTCTCTCTCTCTATGTCTGCTTGTCTTTCTCCTTCTCTCTGTCTGTTTCTCTGTGTCTGTCTGTTTGTTTTTCTCTTTCTCCCTGCCTGTCTGTTTGTCTTTCTCTCTCTGTCTCTCTCTATGTTTGTTTGTCTTCCTCCTTCTCTCTGTCTGTCTTTCTTTCTCTCTCTGTCTGTCTTTCTTTCTCTCTCTGTCTGTCTTTCTTTCTCTCTCTGTCTGTCTGTTTCTCTCCCTGTGTCTGTCTGTTTGTCTTTCTCTTTCTCCCTGTCTGTCTGTTTGTCTTACTCCCTTTCTCTCTCTGTTTGTCTCTCTCTCTCTCCCTGTCTGTGTGTGTGTCTCTCTCTCTCTGTCTGTTTGTTTCTCTTTCTCTCTGTGTGTCTGTTTGTCTGTTTGTCTCTCTCTCTCTCTCTCTCTCTCTCTCTCTCTCTCTCTCTCTCTCTCTCTCTCTCTGTTTGTCTTTCTCTCTCTCCCTCTCCCTCCCTGTCTGTCTGTTTGTCTTTCTTTCTCTCTTTTCCCCGTCCTGTCTTTCTGTTTGTCTTTCTGTCTCTCTCTCTCTCTCTATCTCTCTCTCTCTCTCTGACTCTGAACTTGTGGTATTTTTTAAGCCCACAGTGATTTGAGATAAAAAAATTCTTTATGATAGTTTTCATTTGTTTTCATTTTTCACGTAACGATTTTATTTAACTATGAGATTTATTTTCTAGGGCCCGTAATGAAATTTTACTCCGGGCCCCGCTATGAAATTTCGCCCCGGGGCCCGCAAAATCCATCCCACCCTGATCCCTGGGGTGCAGTACACTTTGTAGGCAGTCGGGTACAAGCGCTTGTGCAGCAAGCACCCTGTGTATTGTTGTAGGCGATAACCCCAACTGCCTGGAGGCCGTACGAATGGACTTTCTAGGAAACTCTGTCGAACATGTTCCGTATCCTCTTCACTTGTACTTGGCCGGCCAGCTCTTTTTATGAAGCACACTATCAGTCTATATAAACTTCTTGTGCCACTCGCATATTGAAGGTCTGGATGGTGGATTACGTCCGTATTTGGTACAGAAATTCCTTTGAACTTGTGTATCTGACTTCGTCTCTATGAACCATGCTACACCCTGGGCCTTTTCCTGTGAAGTAGCCAGCAAAAGTTCAGGATCGTACCTGAAAGTAAACAAAAACCTTTTGCGTACCAATAAGACTTTATGCGTTGCTGTTACATCTACAAAAAGCAGAACTTCGCTATCTTATTTCATTTAGGCTTTATTGGGGATCAAAATTGTAAGATGATTTTGGAACATCCTGTACATAGACGGCGTTAGATGAGAATAGAGTGGTGGTTATGTGAAAGTGTAAATATGGAGACATGTGTGTGTTATATGACGAAAGAGTGTGTCATTATTGTAGATTTATGAGAATCGACGAATAAGTGCTTTAGCTATCTGACTAAAAATTAAATGTTGATAGAAAAGCTGTGATTAAGTTTCAGCGGTACGACTTGATGAATGAAGTGATCTGACTTTCCACTGCGTGGAGAATAAACAGTCGGATTTGCATATGTCTCTGCTGATTCTTTCTATACTTGGTTGTTAGTATTTACTTAATTATTCAAGAAGAGTGAATATATGTTCAACGAAGTTATCTGCAAACATCAGCTAACTACTTAGTTAACCACTTAAACTACTGCTACCAAGAGCTTAAAACTCTACTCAACGCAGTAGGACAAACATACCATCTATGCTTCATCCGGGACTTGAATCCAAGCCCTACTCGGAGAATTAGAAGGACAACCGCGCCTCTAACCACTTGGCTACAGAAGTGGCAGTTGAATCCTTGATGAAGTAGCATCTTCCCCTTGTTGCAAATCCATTTTCTTCATATTAAGTCTGAAGTTAAAAAGAGTTTTGTTACTGTTTCCTCAATTAACTTGCTTTTAGTGAATATTGGATCTCTTTGAGGTTGACGACCAACAAAGAGCTTTCCCTTCTAAGTATAAAGCTGGGAATAATTCCGTGTTCTGTCCAGTCCATTCTTCCAAGTCATTCATTCATCCTCTTCTCCTTCTGTACCTCTTGCCCTTTTCTCATTTATTCCTCAAATATTAACTGAGACATTGTATTTCTCAGGATGCGTCAATAATAAGCCAACTTCAATTCGCGCGTTAATTTTTGAGTTACTAGCTTTTTGTACGGCAGTTGTATTCTGTTTTTACCAGTTCAACTAAGTTTCAAAATCGTCCAAAAGCTCCGCACACAAGACTATAGTTTTTTTTTTTATTGATTCCTGTGTGAGCGTCTGGTCATGCCTTTGCAGAACAGGTAAGTTGTAGAATTTCACGTTTTTGATTTATAGTTTGATGAATAGAACGTATTGTATTAAACATGTTGGACATTAAATATCAATTAATACACCTAATACAATTATGAAAGTTTTTATTCCGTCTTTATATTGATTGCTGTAAATAACAGCATAACATTAATTTCCAAGCTTTCTCAAGGTACGTCACAAACAGAATGCGTAGAATTAAACAAATAAACAATAAACAACGTTCTTTCACGTGTTCTTATCACATGCCATCATATTATAGCTTGCGTGTCGTGTGAAACAGCATTCACAGTATCATGCTCTACCTCGTATAATTTCACATAAAACATCTCCATATTTCGGGCATATCGTATGAAACACTTTCATTACATGTGTCCGCTCTTCCCATTATCTCCATTGACTCACGTATTGAGGATTCTCTGTTTGTAGTATACCTAGCTATACATTTAGCACCAGGCCATTCAGGTATAACTGTATTATTTAGTGCCTCTCTAGCAAGTGCTGTAGAAGGTATAGCATCTTTTACATTTCTACTATGTTCCTTAACTCTAGCCTTAAGAGACCTTTTTGCTAGTCCAACATACACCTTCTTTGTTCCATCGGCGTATCGTAGTGGGATGGTATATACAGTGGCGGCCCTAGTCCTTACGGGTCCCCGGGCGATGGGTCTTCACGGGGCCCTTCGTAATTGCAATAACCCAAAATCATCGCAATAACCCCTTATATACGTAAAAAATTACATGTTGCTTACTCTGACCGTCAACCAGTCGCTCGATTTTTTCCTCTTTTTTCTTCACACAAACCCTCACTTGGGATGAATTTGATCCCAAAGCAATTTTTTATGGGGAATTATGGTATTGATTTTTATGAAATAAACGCGACGTAATACAATACATTGTTTATTAATATAATTAGGAATCCAAAATATTACCTTTCCAAAATGACCTGTTACTAAATAAACAAGGATAGCTGTATAATTATAAGATAAGTGTATTATTTAAAGAAGAATTCTGCAACATTTCTTGTATCTGAAGTCTTCAATCCAATCACAGTAGGCCGCCCCGGTGGCGCAGTGGTCTAAGGCGTTGGCCACTGATCATTCGTCCGTAAGGGGTCCGGGTTCGAATCCCGGTCAGGCATGGATGTTGTGTTTGTCTTACGGCACTGGCTCTCTCCCTTCCCTGGAACCAGTGACCCTAAATTAGGGACGGGCGACTGCTTATAGCCCATTGAGTTGCTCACGGTGGTCGTAAAACCTCCAATCAAAAAAAAAAACAAATCACAGTAGTCCAGAGTAGATGCCACGTCATTTTCTATGGACAGAAGAGCAAATACATTGCAACTCACTACTTGTACCCGAAATTGCGGCAAAACTCCTATGAAAAATATCTTTAAAAAAAAATTAAATTTAGACATTACCCCACAACTTTCCCGCTGAAAAAATATCTCTGACCAAAAAATTAAAAAAATTCTAACAGAGTAATTTTTTGATGTCACAAATTAAAATCAGTAAACAAATATTAAAATTGGTCATTTATTTGTATATGATCGTGAACTACAACCACAATATTTTAGGTGACGCCAGGCAAAAACTACTAATTAATTGGCGGTGGTGCGGGGCCCTGCGCAGTTGCCCGGTATGCCCGTACCTGGGGCCACCACTGGGTATATGCTCCTGCTTTGTTCGTCTCATCCGATTCCTTATAATCTGATGTTTTACTAATCGATTTTGTCGTTTGTATTCCCACATCATATCCTTTACTACGTAATAGCTTTTTGAAATAATAAGAGAAACTTGGGATGTAAGGTATCTTATGTACGAATTTTATGTTGCTCTTGTATTTAGCTCTTACATTCGCTCTCATTTTTTCGTTCTATATTTTTAGCACATCTTTTGTAAAAGAAGATCGTGCTTCTGTTATCGGTTTGTCCGTCCGTCCGTCCGTCCGTCCGCCTGTACCCACGATATCTCTGCAACTATCAGTCCGATTTGAAAAATTCTTTTTACATTCGGAAGCTTGAAATATGTAAATGATGATCCTTTATTTCGTTTTTTTTTTTTTACGATGTACAATTTTGCCGGTACAGGGCGTAAATGCAGATGATGTCGAATTCAAAAATACGTTTTATTCGGTGGCACAGTGGTCTAAGGCGCTGGCCTTTGATCATACGTCCGTAAGGGGTCCAGGTTCGAATCCCGGTCAGGCATGGATGTTGTGTTTGTCTTACGGCACTGGCTCTCTCCCTTCCCTAGAACTAGTGACCCTAAATTAGGGACGGGCGACTGCTTATAGCCCATTGAGTTGCTCACGGTGGTCGTTAAACCTCCAATCAAAAAAAATAAAAATAAATAAAAATAAAAATAAACATCCGATTGAAATTTTTTTTTATCTTTCGATTCCATTTATGTCGAAGAGTATTTTAAATATAGTTACTTTTTCAAATTGCGCACATATTTTCCGCTAGGGGGCGTAAAAGTAAACTACATTTTCCCCGATAACTCTTCTTCTAAAACTCCGATTTGAAAATTTTTTTCTTCAGCGGATACATCTCCTGATGGAAAATCTTTTGCATATATATTCAAATTTTTGGTAAAGAATACTTTAGCCACTAGGGGGCGTAAGTGTTAATTTTTGCTTCTGATGTTTTGCCATAAAATCGGAGATTCTAAAATATCGATTGAAAAAATTATTTCGTTTATCGATGGGACTGATGCCACTCACATCGATAAACCTTTTCGAAATATTTTCTTCTTAAAATATTGCACAGTTTCTCCGCCAGGGGGCGTAGATGTACATCTTATTTTTGTCAAATCTCTACTTCTAGGAGTCCGATTTGAAAATTTCCTTCTTTGTTGGATAGTGTTTTCCGTGTGACATGTTTTTCATATAATTTCAAAATTTTCAAGCAATTCATAGACTTTCCGCTAAGGGGCGTAGCGGTAAATTACATTTACCCCTATACCTCTGCTTCTAGATCTCCGATTTGAAAAATTCTTTCTGCACCGGATACAGCTCCTGATGGGAAATCGTTTGTACATAATTTCTAATTTTTGTAAAAAAATAGTTTAGCCACCAGGAAACGTAAACCTTAATTTCCGCTTCTGTTGTATTTACAGCAAAATATGAGCTTCTAAATCATCGATCGAAAAAAACGTCGTTTGTTGACCGATACTAGTCATGTCGACAAACCTTTTAGAAACATTTTCTTCTTAAAATAGTGCATGGTTTCTACGCCAGGGGGCGTAGATGTATATCTTATTTTTGTCAATATCTCTACTTCTAGGAGTCCTTTTTGAAAAATTCTTTCTTTTGTTGGATAGTGTTTCTAGTGTGACATGTGGTTCATATAATTTGAAAATTTTCAAGTAATTCATAGACTTTCCGCTAGGGGGCGTAAATGTAAATTGCGTTTCCCCCTATATCTCGGCTTCTAAATCTCCGATTTGAAACATTCTTTCTGCACCGCATACAGCTCCTGATAGGAAATCGTTTGCACATAATTTCTAATTTTTGTAAGAAATGGTTTGGACACCAGGTGGCGTAAGTCTTAATTTTCGCTTCTGTTGTATTTGCAGCTAAATATGAGCTTCTAAAATCTCGATTAATAAAAAAGTCGTTTGTTGAACGATTCTACTCATGTCGACAAACCTTTTAGGAAAATTTTCTTCTTGAAAACATGCATGGTTTCTATGCCAGGGGGCATAGATGTATATCTTATTTTTGTCTATATCTCTACTTCTAAGAGTACGATTTGAAAAATTCCTTCTTTGTTGGATAGTGTTTCCGATGCGAAATGTTTTTCCTATAAATTCAAAATTTTCAAGTAAATCATAGATTTTCCGCTAGGGGGCACAAAGGTAAATTGCGTTTTCTTCGTTATTTCTGCTCCTAAAACTCTGATTTCAAAAATGCTTCCTATATCGCATACAGGACCTGATGGAAAAAAATTTTCACATAATTTCCAATGTTTGGCAAAGAATGGTTTAGCCACCAGGGTCAAAGTGTTAATTTCTACTTCTGAAGTATTTGTTGCAAAATCTGGGCTCCTGAAAACCCGACTAATTTTTTTTTCTTGGACCGATACCGCTTATATGGATAAACCTTTTGAGAATACTTTCTTCCTAAAATAATGCATGGTTTTCCTACCAGCGGACGTAAAGTCACATCTTATTTTTGTTGATATCTCTGTTTCTAAGAGTTCGTTAGCTCACGATTCCGTTTACAGCAATATCTGAGGGATTAAAAACCCGATTGAAAATCTTCTTTCTTCCGTCAAATCTATTGTTTTCCATACCGGTTCCATTGACTTTGAATAGCTTTGATAAATTTAATTTGCGTCAGAACGGATTTAAAAGACGTGCTTATTAAACCCGAAAATTCGGTGTCATCTTTCTTGTTTATTATGGTTATCATCTTTTTGAAGCTGTATCCTGCATCAAGGCCTTGTCTTGTTATCCGAGATATTTCATTTTCCCTTTCTCTTACGTCTGAGCAAACAACGCAAGCTCTGTGTATGCATGATTGAAATTCAGCTGTTTTATATGATTCTGGTAAATGGGACCTTGGGCTTACATGATTATTTACTGCTGTAGGCTTATAATACACCTTTGTAAACACTCTTCCGTTATCTGCTCAACGTACCTTGAGAAAGCTGTCTGTTGACAAGCGAAAGCTTGGTAATCAATGTTATGTAGTTATTTCATCATCATCATCATCATCATTGTCAACCATTATCAATCCACTGCTGGACGAAGGTCTCCCCAAGTTTCCTCCACAACGGTCTGTCTTGTGCCAGTCTCCTCCATGTCACTCCCGCATATTTTCGAATTTCATCCACCCATCTCCCATGTGGTCTTTTTCTGGGTCTTTTCCTGTCCCTTGGAATCCAATCTAAAATTTCGGCTGTCCATCTATGGTCTGTCCTTCTGGCAGTATGTCCAGCCCATTGCCATTTCAGGGATAGTTTTTTACACCTATAAATATAAAGACTGAATAAAAACTTTCATAAATGTTGGGCATTTTTAATTTACTTATGGCTGATTTTCATGTTTAAAAATGACTTTCGTCATGATGCTCATTTAAATACCTGGGTGTAATGTCTGACATCTGATGCAGATTTGTTGTATGTCCCGTATGAGAAACCCTCTCGTTCAGCGAACCACGCTTCGCCAACAAATGTCCAAGGAACCTTTTCGTTCGAAACAAATATGTTCTGTCCACACGATCCGTAATCTGAAAGAGAAAAAAGAAGATATTAATTTATCTGTGGTTAGTGCGCTTCCCAAAACAAAACATGTTGAAAAAAAATAGCGAACAAAATAAACACAATGATCAAAAACAAAATATATTGGGTTGTCGGAAAAGTCATGACGTATTTTAGCCATGTTTTGCAAAGGATATTTATTGACAGAAAGAACAAAGATCAATCAATGCTATAATGCCCGTTTTGTTCGATGACCTTTTACCATCTCTCAGTGAGCTGCAGAATGCCTCGTTCATAGAAGGACCTGTCTTTCGTGGCGAAAAACTGTACAAGGAGCTGATTTACAGCTTCATCTGAATTGAACGTTATACCATGCAAGGACTGTTAAAGAGAGCGAAACAAGCGGAAGTCTGACGGCGCAAGGTCAGGCGAGTATGCTGAGTGTGGCAACACATCCCACCCAAGCTCCAATCATTTTTGGCGGGTGATCAAACTTGTGTGTGGTCTCCCGTTGTCGTGATGGAACACAACACCTTTACGATGAACGAGCTCTGGACGTTTCTGGATGATGGATTCGTTCAAACTGTCCAATTGCCTACAGTACACATTCGAATTGATTGTTTTTGGTTCTGTGGTAGGAGCTCGAAAAACACGACACCTTTAAAATCCCACCACACTGAGACCAGAACCTTCCGCTTATGAATGTCTGCTTTGGATGTCGTTTGAGGCAAAGCAGCACGCCGGGACGAAGACCGTTTGCGCAGCACATTGTTGCACACTATCCACTTTTCGTCACCAGTTATCAGTGGCTTCAAAAAAGGATCGTTTTCCTCACGTTTAATGAGCATATCGCAGATGTTTATACACGCCGTCATTTGAGTTTCTTTGAGTTCATGAGGAACTCACACATCGAGCTTGCTTACGTATCCCAGCTTCTTCAGGTGGTCGTGAACGCATGAATGATGGATACGCAATGTGCTTGCAATCTCTCGTTTCGTGTAACGTGGGTTTGACCCGATCAATGCCTTGATTTGGTCGTCATCAACCTCGGTGGGCCTTCCGGACCGAGGAGCATCGTTGAGGTCAAAATCACCAGCACGGAATTTTGCGAACCACCGCTGACACTGACGTTCTTGTAGAGCATTATCACCGTAAATTTTACGCAACTTTTCACAAGCTTGATGCGCGTTCTTCCCTTTACGGGAAGTAAAACAGTAAAATATGGCGAAAATACACAGTTTGGTCTTCCATCTTCAACTTGATGTCAAATCTTCGCAAATCAACCAAATCGCTCACGATTCCTTTTAGACTGCGGCTAGAACTAGCACCTGTCGAATGCCAGAGCGATAACAAAGCTGCGCAGCACTGCCTCTATAGTACTTTAAAACCGCCCGACCGTCCATCGGGTGCCAAAATACGTCATGACTTTTCCGACAACCCAATGAAATCAAAAGCAATGCGTATAGCTATCTGCTGACCGTTTTGAATTCAGTTTTATTTCACATGGATTGTATGTATTGCAAAGCTGCGTTTCTTAATAGCAAATATTCAAGCAACATATCTTTTTAGTGGTTCATGTGATTATCTATTATGCACAACAGAACGTAAGCCGAATCCCGAGAAAGGCATAGATCAGTTGTTCGAATTTTGGGATACACATGGACAGGGTGTTCAAATTTTTGGAAGGACGTGGCAAAGTATTTGAATTTTCTAAAAGATACAAGGAAAAAGCAAGAATGAAATCTTAGCTGTGTCAAATCTATCTGTGTCCATCTCATTTGCAACTCATTGTAGATTACTAAGCTCGCTAATCAGAAGACCCAGAGGTAAAGTTCCCATAGAAACTAGTGCGAACCGCAAGTCTCTATGGGAGATTTACCTCCTACAGACTTGCGATTTCCACTAGTCACCTACTAGAAACTTGCGATTTCCACAAGTCATTGGTTGGCCTCGAAGACCTCAATAGAACAGCGCTCCAGTGAATGAACATAAAACCAGAGCACATTTAAAGAGACAGGGGGTCCGGGGGCTGGACAGTATTTTGGGGCCCCAGTATTAGTGACACATCTAGGATTTCACTATGGATTGATGAATAAAAATACCCAGGAGAAAACGTTCCCAAAATATGATGACGAAGCCATTAAAATATCCCCGCCATATTGAAGTGTGTATCCCATGATTCTTCAGTGACGAATCAGTGTTAGCAAAAAAGTAAATATTCATGGTTGAAAAATAGATACCAGTTCATTTCTGCTTCATTCCCCAGGGTTCAGCTTTTGAATTTATATCAAAGTAGTGGACAAAATAATATGATACAAATATCAGGATTCAAACGAATTCTTAATGTATGAATATTTTCCCCAGTTGCAGATGTGTACAAAACATCTGTAATGTTTGTGAGAGATTTGAGGATGGACTTGGGGCAACTATACTTCTTTTGGACTCCTAAAAAAAGCGGAAAAAAATAGAAAATTTCTTCACAAGGCAGTTTCTTATAGGTTTTGCTGTGTTATCTGCCAAAAAAAAAAACCAACTGTAGAACTGTCAGTTCTTCAAGCACCCTACATAATTCTGGGGAGCCCTTGAAAATGCAGGGCACTGGATTGCAGCCACGTATCCCCCGCGCCCCCACCACCACCACCACCCCTTCTTAAATGGGCTCCGTATAAAACGAATGCGCCGTAACTGTAGCCGTGAAAGTCTAGCTGTTTTTTTTTTTTTTCATTTTTCGAAGAGTAACAACGCCCTCCACAACGCTGCTTTTATAACCTCTGGTTCGGTATCACGTGGCAGACGCTAACGTAGTTCCAGGCCCTATCACTGGAGCACTAGTAAGAATCACAAGTCTACTCAATGATTAAAACTAATATCCGTTTTAAATCTTCGACCATACATACAGGTAGACTGCACATGACGTCATAACTTCTGGCCCCATCATTGAAAAGCGTAAAGTCACGTGCGTTAGGCAAAACAGATTATTTAACATCGCACTTTTGGCGATCCGGAGTGCTACGGAAAGGAAAAATTCTACAAATTCTCACAGATGAAAAATGATTTAAGTTACACTGCCGGACAATTGCTAAGGACGGATGACAATAGCAACCATAAAATGGAAGGCGGGAAAATGTGGAAATTAGCATAAGTGCGGGATACAGTAAGACGTGCTTGTGCGTATGCAAATTTTAGATTGCCGAACTTGTTCGTGACGTCATAGCGCTGATAAGAGATATAAAGGATTTGACGCGTATTGACCGTTGTTGTTCAAATGCAAAGTTGAAAGGGAAAGAATCAATTGACGAACTTGCAATTTTCAGTATGTCTTTCCGACATCACCGAGATGATTGTACGCGTGGCCGTATTATTGGCAAGATTGAAGAAGGGCGAAAAATAACAGATGTTGCCAGGGAGTTCGACGTCAGCCACAGTGTTGTTTCAAGGCTTTGGAAATCATTTCAAACAAATGGAGAGTATAGCAAACGTCACGGGGGAGGTCGTGTTCGCAGTACGACACCTGCAGAAGATCGGTACATAGTGCTATCAACAAAAGGACACCGGCGCAGCACAGCTGGTGAGGTAGCAAATCAGTTTATGGCTGCTACTGGCAAGCGGATCTCCCGAAAAACTGTCGCCAGACGTTTGCATGGAGGAGGACTATACGCCCGCCGTCCTGTTGTGTGCATCCCATTGTCCAGACGTCACCGTACCGCCCGTTTGCAATGGTGCCATCAACATCGCAATTGGACTGATAACGACTGGTCTGCTGTCCTCTTCTCAGATGAGAGTAGATACAGTCTATCGTCTGATTGTCGACGACAACTGATCTGGCGTGATAGTGGTACTGCATATTGTCCAGCAAACATACAGGAAAGGGACCGATATCCGACATGTAGTGTCATGGTATGGGCTGGCATCATGATCAATGGCCGTACGTCCCTCTATGTGCTTCCAACTGGGACTATGACTGGCCAACGATACATTAATGATGTTCTGCTACCTCATGTTCGCATGTTCCGTGGTGCTGTCGGTGATAGATTCATTTTCATGGACGACAACGCAACATGTCATCGAACAGTCGCTGTCCAGGAGTATCTTGAGAGCGAGGATATTCAACGCCTCGTATGGCCAGCACGTTCTCCAGATCTGAATCCCATTGAAAATGTGTGGGATGCTTTGGGGAGGAGTTTTTCTGGTCGCCAATGCCCTCCAATAAACAAGGACACCCTCATCCGTGCACTGACAGAGGAATGGGATAAATTACCCCAACAGCTGCTTGATAGTGTTGTGCAAAGCATGACACGACGTGTGGAATCTTGCATCGCCGTCCATGGTGGCAATATCCCGTATTGACATCTTACGCCGGAACGCCTGCGGACGGTAATTGCATTTTTCACGTTTACGTATTCTGCACAGAATGGCCTGTTTGTCCCTTGAACACGTTTCAAAGCCTTCTAGATTTCAGAGCACAATAAATTGTCTTTCTTGTAATGTCCTGGCATTCTGACATTATTTTATTTCACTTGGCATCCAACCACACTTACTTTTTTATGCGTTATATAGCCGTTTATGATCCGTCCTTAGCAATTGTCCAGCAGTGTATTAAATAGATTTAATGCATGCACGTAATAATTAAAGTGCAGCATTTTTTATTTATTTTTTTTTGGATTGAAGGTTTAGCGACCACCGTGTGCAACTCAATGGGCTATAAGCAGTCGCCCGTCCCTATTTTAGGGTCACTGGTTCCAGGGAAGGGAGAGAGCCAGTGCCGTAAGACAAACACAACCTCCATGCCGCACCGGGATTCGAATCCGTACCCTTTTCGGACGAATGATCAGAAGCCATCGGTTTAGACCACAGCGACACCGCGGCGGCGTGTAGCATTTCGATGTCATTAACTCCAAATTTAAGACTAAATGGCTTTTTTTTTCTATGGTGACAGTAACTGAAATAAGGAAAGAAAGTTTCAGTTTTTGATACATTTTTTTCATGAATTTTGTGTTTTACTTCGTGGTTTCTATTCGAGCAATTTTCTTAAAGAAGAAGAAATTATGTCTCAAATCCCAATCTAGAAAAATTGTGGTTATTCACAATATAACATAGTCATCGCGATAAAAAAAATTTGTAAAGCATATGTTTTAAATATATTTCGCAAATATTCATCACAGTATTATAATCACTGTCCCAAGGAGGTTATATTACTGGAGACACCACTGGCTCTGCCGCCATAGGTCACAGCTAATCTGTGGTGTGACGTTACAAGCAGGCAAAAATGAACTAAATTATACCGTTGATGAAACAGTAAGCTTGTGTATCATTGATAAAGATCATTGAATTACTCATTTTATCTGTTTATACGCTTAGAAGCTTTTGTTCCATTGGTTTCCAAGCAGCTTCTTTTCTGCGGCTGCGTCGTGCCTGCTCATGACGTCATTTGCAGCAAAGACGGTGACTTATGGCGGCCAATGCTGCGTGGATAGGAGTGGTGTCTCCAGTAATATAACCTCCTTGTCACTGCCTGTAAGCAACCCGATCTGTGGACTTACGTATCTTTGTAAACTTGCTCTGAGTACGGCAATGCCATTGGAGAAATTTTTACTTAGCTATGTATATCGGGAATATTCACATTATAATACATTGAAAACACTGTATTTCTGTATTATAAGTCATTAATGAGAACATCGCTTTACATGAAGTTTCGATCCACACAGCAGCACGTAAGAAACTAATGACCTCCTTCGCGTTAATGACTCGTTCTGTAATTTCAAATTGGGTGCAGTTAAAATTCGATAGACGACTATTTCCTACGAGTATATCCTTAGGTGTATTATTCCTAAAAACTACAGTTGTTACTTACATAATTTACTAAACGGTAATGAGTAAAAGCAGCCTGTCTAGAAGGCACGCAGCTACTTCCGCCTGATGTCACGTGATCTGACGGATCGCATGTTGGGACCACTGCCAAAGCCGTCTCGAGAACTAGCAGGCCATAGTCCTCGATTCGTGACGTCACTATCAGAGTCATAACAAACTCTGCCGTGACTGCCATCTTAAGCTAGCAGCGAGGTTACAGCGAAACGATATCAGGATTCTAATTTTTCGTAACTTTGCAATATCGATAGAAAAAAAGATAAATTTTGGTAAATGCAAAACATTTGGTAAAAATCAAAATGCAAAATATTTGGTAAAAATCAAAATGCAAAATATTTGGTAAAAATCAAAATGTAAACACTTTTAGAGCCATCGGAGAAATGAATCAACTTAGGTTGCTTAAACCTACTTAGTTTCGCGGGTACTTTTATGTTTGCCATAATATAGCCTAGTTCATCAACTAATAAGAAATATGCAATCTACATTAATAAAAATACTAACTTCTCTTCAAATCCTCATATGGCCCATGAAGCTCAGTACAAGACACACAACGAGTATATACAGACTGTTTCTGGGTTTCAATAGTAGCGGGTTTGATTTTTTTATGATCCGTCTGCTGATCTCATAAACGGATAAATCAAGCCGGCCTCTAGTACTCGAGACGGCTTTGCCACTGCACTTCAGTGGAAGCCATTTGACGGTCTATCACTATACCTAGACCCACATGTGATTAGAGAAAGACCTGGAGACGTTTTCTCTTGTTAACTGCAGACAGCAAAGGTGTTCGAACAGGCCTTCGGCTGCCATATCATATCCGATGCAGTGTACGGCGAACAGTGCGTGCAGAAATCATTGGAGGTGATCCTTGATTAAGGTGGTCTGTAATTTGCTGCACTGTTGCCCTTCTGTTGTCTGTTACCAATCTGGGCACAATCCGTTCCGCCCGAGCCGTCACTAGTCGATGACAACCACATGTTGTACGTAGAGACAATGTTTTTTGGCTGACAGTCCAGTCTCTAAACACTTTAACAACAGCTGCTCTGGAACATTTCACGAATGCGATGGCTTCGATGATACTCGCTCCATGGTTCCGAGCTCCTACAATCATCCCAAGTTGAAAGTCCATCAAATTGCATTTTTTACCCAACTCGTCACCCAAAAATCCCTTCCACTACTGTCGCAAGCACTAAGCTTTCCCTTTCTATACTAGCCTCGCCCTCTGGCGGCAACAGCGTGAAGCCATAGCTCATTTACTTAAAACTGTCAGGTGGTCATAATAAAGTGGCCACTCAGTGTATAAGATGTGTGTGGAGCAGTAAGTAGTAAATTTCTGAGCGTGATGGGCAAATGGAAGGATTTATCGGAATTTGAGAAAGAACAGATTGTGGGAGAGTAAGTGCCTCGATTACCTAAACGGCTGAACTAGTGCATTGTTCGCGAGCCCCCGTGGTTAAAGCGTATTGGACTGGCGTGAAAATTGCCAAACAACGACCCACAGTGAAAACTGCACAGGGCAGCGAGAGGTTGATGTGAGAGGTAAACACCGGGTCCAACGACTCGCACATAGCAAAGGACGCAACACTGTTCAGCAGTCGAGCACCCAATACAACACAGGTCAACCCGGAATGGTATCTGTCGTGACCATACGCCGCATGCTCGCAGTTATGATCTATAACAGCAGAAGACCCAGACGACATCCTCTCCTAACCACGATTCATCGGCGAAAATTGCTTTCCTGATGCAAAATTCATGCAAATTTCACGTCGAATGACTGGAAAGAAGTGTGCTGGTCTGACGAGTCGCGATTTGTACTCCACTCTGTGGATTGTCGTGTACGTATTTGGAGCAAACAACATGAGGCACTCGATCCACCTTGCATAGTCTCCACAGTGAAAGCCAGAGGAGGCGGTTGTACAGTGTGGAGCATGTTTACGTACCAGCAACTTGGACCCCTGGTGCATGTGGAACAACGTATGACTTGTGCCCACTATCGTGAATTTCTTGCTTGCTTTGTACACCCAGTAATGATGCCCTTTTTCCCGTATGGAGGCGCTGTCTTTCAACATACAATGCGCCGAGCCACAGGTCCAATGATGGGCAGGAATGGTTTTGGGAACACAGTTCAGACTTCCAGCATATCGGTTAGCCTCCGAACTCCCTCCAAATCAGTCCCATTGAACACTTGTGGCACACTATGAAACGGCATATCACGTCAATGGATACACCAATCACCTCCATACCTGCATTGAAGGCCGCATTACGCACAGCTAGGTTGGCTGTACCTTTCAACTGCTTCCGACGTCTCATTGAATCGATGCTACGTCGGATAGCTGCTGTTCTGAGGGCGAAAGGAAGACCTAGGAAGTACATACACTATATTGACAAACGTCACTGGACACCCCTTCAAAAGCAAATGAACGAATCCGTTGTATTGTTAAGATGCGTGGTACAGCTGTAACTGGTATAAAAACAAGCCTGCAGCTGACCGCGATCAAATCGCACTGTGAGGTTGAGCGAAAATATCGCGGTGAGAGAGAACTGACTTTGAGAAAGGAAAGGTTGTTGGGTGTTATATTAGTGGGTTGTCCATAAAAGAAACCGAGAGGCGTTTAAACATATCCAAGTCAACCGTTTTGGATGTACTGAATAAGTGTAAGACACATGGCGTGCCTGAAGCAGCAAAACATACCGGTTGACCAAAGAAAATCAGTGATAGAGGACGTCGAAGATTCAAGCAGAGTCGTTACAGCTAATCGGCGGGGTACTGCACAGGACCTCAGTGTACAGGTGAGTAGAAATGCTGGATCCTCGGGATGTACACGTACCATTCGCAGAGAACTTCATTCCATGGCTTACCGTGGTCGTGCGGCTGCTCATAAGCCTTTCATCTCCACTCAGAGTGGTACTCCTCGTTTAGCATGGTGTAAAGAACATTTATCGTGGAGCGTAGATCAATGGAAACGGGTTCTATGAACTCATGAATCCAGATACACGATCCAACAGTCTGATGGCAGTGTGTGGGTATGGCGGCAGCAGGGGGAACGCTATTTACCACAGTGTACTGTTCCTAAGGTCAAGTTTGCAGCTGGCAATGTACTCGTGTGGGGATATTTTTCGTGGTATGGTACCGGTCCATTGCTTATCGTGGACAAAGCTGTTAACCAGCACGTCTACCTCGATATTCTGGACAATTATGCCCTACCAACTCTGTGAAATTACTATGGAACCGAGCTTTGTTGGTACCATCAGGATAATGCCCCGAGACATAAAGCTAGGGCTGTTACGGCGTGGTTTGACAATAATTCCGTATCGTGTGCGGACTGGCCAGCACATAATACTGCTGCTAACTGTTGCTTAGTAGTACGCCTTGATTCCATCCCATAGGAGCTCTGTGGGATTATATTTTTAATCCCACAGAGCTCCTATGGGATGGAATCAAGGCCTACTACTAAGCAACAGTTAGCAGCAGCATTATGTACTAAATGGAAGCGCATTAAGGCCAAAGGTGGACCGACACCGTATTAGTGTATGTCAATGAATGCTATGTTGTGTTTCTCTTTTAGGTGTCCGGCGTTTTTTGTCAATATAGTGTATATATGGTGGTCATAATTCAGTGATCACTCACTGATTCATATATACGAGTATAATTTTTTTATCTAAACAATATGCAAAGCAATAATTTACACTTGATGTGCCATTAGTCTATCAGGAAAAGCTGATGATAAGAATAGAAGGAAGAGCTCGGCATAAAGTTCAACTGTCACTCCATTCCAGAGAAGATTCAGTTTGGAATTATTTCTTGAGTAAGTGCCAGCGGAGCATAACAGATTAGTCAGTGACAAAATTCTACTTTTCAATGCAATGTAAAAAAACAATTCACACTATATTATGCGTGAAATCTTAAAGATCGCACCGGGATTTCAATACCTTCCACATACTTCCCCAGGATTCCGTCGTATGTCAGTATCTGGCATTCCTCTGCCCATCTTTGTGCCCTGTCCTGGGCTCCTCTGTGCCAGCTCTAGAAAAACAGACATTAAAAAAAAAACATATTATTTTCTATAGATCATGATCAGACTAGAACAAAATATTAATTAATAAATACCATTCTTCTACTGAAAAATATGAACCACAAACATTATACTTTGCAAAGTCGCAAATTATTCTAATATTGTTTCAGTGCCTAAAAAGTTCAAGAAGGCGGATAACTAACCTTTCATAATTAAAACGCCGTCAGTTACACGATCAAAAGGTTTAAAATTTATTAAGTCAAAAGGCTAAAAACATTAGATCTTTCGATGCAACATTGGGATCATCCTCAGATGTCCTTTTAACATCTGAGGATGATCTCAATGTGGGATCTAAAGATCTAATGTTTTTAGCCTTTTGACTTAATAAATTTTAAACCTTTTGATCGTGTAACTGACGGCGTTTTAATTACTGGGTGGTTCTATCGCACGGAATCAATCATCTTATAACTAACCTTTGCTGATCTCAAATTTCTCCATAGGAAGAAGATACAGTATCTTTTGTTAATGAGAAATTACTTCCTTTCTATTTCTACTTTTATTATTATTATTATTGGGGATTTAAAGACCACCGTGAGCAACACAATGGGTTATAAGCAGTCGTCCATCCCTAATTTAGGGCCACTGGTTCCAAGGAGAGCCAGTGCCGTAAGCCAACCACAACATCCATGGCTCACCGGGATTCGAATCCGGACCCAACTCGGAAGAATGATCAGAAACCAGCGCTTAGACCAATGCGCCACCGGGGCGGGCTTTTTCTTCTTGCAAGAACTCAAAAGAAGAGGGTGAATAATTTCAGATTTCACAACTCAAAAAGTTACCTCTCTTATGTTGTTGGACATATGTTCAACGAGGAGCAGAAACTATTATGACTTCACTAGTGCCTACATGGGACAGGATGGGGCAAAAGGGGGCATTTTCCCTCCCTTGGAAATTGGACCACACCATTTCTGTTCTTCGGAGGTATTACAGATATTTTAGCGCTAACACTAATTCTAATTGCTAATTTTTCTGAAGAACTTCTGGCTGCGTGTGTGTGCACTGAGAATTGAAAAAACGTTGAAAATTTCCATTAAAAAAAGCGGAAATTTGCACTAGAATGTATTAAGGAAATTTCCTATTGCATGTTGGAAAACAGCGTACATACGTATAGTATGGAAAAGTATGAAAGGCAAACAGAATAATATGCCCTGAGCCAGTAGGAGGTCATATGAGTTCCGCGCTGGGCTATGCATTGGGCAATACTGGATGGCAATGAGTAGAAAATTTCCATGATGGTAATGTATCTTGAGGTATCATTGACCATGTGTCGTTGACCTACGACGTCCACAATGAATCGACGTATACTAATAGCATGTGCAAGTGAAACGCTGCGGAGACTTGAGTAGAACTAGAAACGCTGAGCTGTGAACAGAGTAACTTAAGTCATGTGCGCGACGCGGCTCAAAGTCACCCCCCCCTTCCTCCTCCGTTCTCACGCTCTTTACCACGGTAACGGCTACCGGGAAAGAAACAAAATATGGCTAAGTCACTTTTCCCACTACACTTGAGGTATGGCGGCTAAGTCACTTTTCCCACTACACTTGAGGTATGGCGGCTAAGTCACTGTCCGATGGGAGACGCCAGTCGCTTTTGCGGTTGCGCTCTGTGTTTGGCTGAACAATTCCTTCACTGTTGCATCCGGTTTGGAAGCAACGAGCTATTTCAAATAGCTGTATACACACTGTACACTATCTTCTTCTATTGTTTTCTAATGTCAGAACTCGTCATGCTGAAAAAAATTCGAACAAATATCGCTGTAGAACAAGCACCAAACGCCAACCTTTTTAGACTAAGATTCGAAAGATTCAAATGACAGAAAAAGCGCGAAGATTCGAGTTTTCGAATCTTTTTCAAGATTCGCGGGATTAGAGGATTCAAATGTCTCATCCCTAGTGTGAAAACACAAGTTTGCCCGCGACGGCCATCCAAGCCGTGTCCCTTCACTCCGGAGTAAGTCGCTCTCTCCAACTGAGCTACGCGGACAGAATATCTCGCTGCAGACTTGTCGTCTTGACACATGTGCTCACATTTGTAGTACGTCACACTAGTTTATAGTTAACATTCCAGCTTTCATTAATTCAAAAGTAAGAAGAAAAATTCAAATAGTTATAAAATGTATATAAAACTTTTAACAAGTCCCACAGTGATATTTAGTCATCGTGAAGTTTTGCCTTTTTTACTTAATAAAACGAAACTTTTTCAAGAAAATAAAGCCTTCGTGTTTCACGTCTTACATATGCATTTGCAAAACTAAACTGAGCTAAATTTGAAGATAGATTTAGTAATTTGACCGATTTACAACATCTATTTAGTTTTTATGTAAATCTTCAGTTTACACTTGAAAAATAATTGTATCCCAGAATAATATAATATTTCCTGGTATGTTTGCGTAATGTTCGCAATTTTTATTCATCTTACTTTTTCTTTTACTTTAATAACTGTATGATTTCGTTTCGTTTCGGTCAGTATTCGCAATTTATTATAATAGCTATCGTCGCAAATCGTTCTTCGTTACGCATAATGAGTCATACAGAACTTCCATCTTTTTCATTGTTTGGAGCGTGCGAATAGACTCAAAACAGGAAATTCCATAATTTCTTGTTGTTTCCAGCAATTATTCTCGCATTAACACTCCCCGGAAAGTCAGGCGATTAACAAGACAGTCGAATACGAATGAGTCAGCCAAGACTTTTCAGTAGCACAAAAAGACAACATGAACTCTTAGTGCAATTCATTTCAAAAGCCTAAATGGTAAGAAAATGTTGCGGAACACTTTTGCTCTATATGTCCGAAGAATACGTCTCATAGTATAACTTTTAAATTTTCGTTTTTCCAAATAAATTAAGAACTTCTCAAAAAAATTTTGAATGTATTTCTATTTCATTTATAAGTTATTGGCACCTAGTTCAGTAACCAATTACTTCATTTCCCGGCGTCAAGGACGCACCCCAATTTTAAAACGCAAAATTTTGACAAAAAAAGAATAAACATAAAAAAATAAGGTCTCAGCCCTTTTAGATTTATTCCTAGCGTGAACAAGTACAGGTTTGAACTGAATAAGGCCAACGCTTTTGGTCTTAATCACAACAGATTAGCAACACCGCACTAGAGTCACATGAGTCAAAGATGATATCATAAAATTAATGAAGCAGGAACTGAGAGAGAAACAAGGAGAAAGAATAAATCTTATAACCTTAATGTTGTAACGACGGCTAATTAATGCCTTGTTTCTGTTAAGTGCGGAAAGTCACTTTTTCTCTTAAGTGGTTTGCCGGCGAATTGCCAAGCAAAGATACCACCTGGTCTTCAGCTACGACTGTGGGAAAAGCTTTTCGAACAGGCGAGCTAAGAATGTTTACACGTTTTGGCAAAAACCCATTAGAGAGGCTCTTTTGATCTAGACGTGCGTGTCGGTCTAGTAGCATAGACCATGTGGTTTATCGTAAATGCATTCGAGCAAAAGTGACGCGAAGAAATAAAACATTAGTCTTCCCATGGTGTTTCACGACGAAGACAGACTTGTTATTAATAAGGTTTACCGGTAAACATTTTAACATACATGACGTTCCTCTGGGGGTTAGCATAGGCTTACGAAAAACGTAACCTCCGGTCTCCAGAATACACCGTAGATTTTCGAGACTTATTTCAGGAAAAAAAATAGCGTCCACGACGACGGAAACTACGGTATATCTAAATTTTCGTTCTTAGTTAAAGATTGTTTATGAAAACAAAAATGTTTTCAAATCATTAAAACTTCCTCATCAAAGCTAGGTCCTGTTTACACCAGAACAGATAACGCCGAAACCATAACCTCGTTCAACAAAGACAACATTATTTTCTGGAAGCACGCTTATATGAGATGTGACTTTCAAAATAGCTGTTATATCAGTGAAAGGGCATTAAAAAAAAGATATGATGTATCATCAGCAATAATGAAGTGGGTTGTTTGTCAGTGTGTATGTCGGTCGCCCACAGGGAAAACTACTAAACGTAGGTGATTAAAGTTTAGCATAAACTCCCTGAAGCACCTGTGTGCATTGGCACCGACAACGTGCATGTTCGGTTGCTTAAGCATACCCCTGCAGAAATCAGCGCATACTCAAAATGTCCCGATTTCTGCAGGGAGCAACCAAAGTTTTCTTCTGGTAATAATTTGTATATTGTAATTAGGGCGTACAGAATAAGATGTTCCTCTCAGTTAACATCAGCTATAGATTACTAAAATCAAAATTGATGTATTCAACACACTTTTTTCGAAATAGTGTATGGTGAATATATTTTTTTAGTATATAAAGAAATTCTGTAATATATCCATTATAATTTTATGCTGAATTCAGTGCAATAAACATTTTGCAGATCTACTGAGATCTAAATGAAACAGTTAAGAAAAATGTAAAGAAATATAAATCGCCCCGGTAGCCGAGTGGTACGAGGCGCTGGCTACCAATCAATCTCCCGAGAACGGTCCATGCTCAAATCACGGATGAGGAATGAATGATACCCTTGTCTTACAATCCTGGCCCTTCCCCTTCCATGAAATCTGTGGCCTCAAATTAGGGTTGACGTATCCCAATGAGTTGCTCACGGTGGTCGTTAGCCCCCACCCAATTAAAAAATCTCTCAAGCACGAGGATTAAATGAAAAACGGACAGTATTTCAAAAACTTTATTTATAAATGCATAACGAGTAGTAATAACGCACATTTATTTATTCATTTATTCCCTTATTTGTTTCCAAAGAAATTGATGTATAAAGGCTTCGGTTTTTTTTTTTTTTTTTTTTTTTTTTTTTGGCGAGTATGCTCCGAGATTTACACAACTTTACGTATATGCGCCTCCGGGACCTTTTTGTTTTAAACTTCTAAAATTTTAATTAATTTTTATGTAATCACGCTAGGAACATTAAAACAGAAGTTACCGATGGCAGCACATTCTTTTTCTGTAAAACAAGATCTTGTAGATCATGAAAGAAATACGGGATTACACCATATAATACAAATTTTGCAGATGACAATCCGATTTTTGGTGTAAATGCGACAAGGATGGTAAGTCAGATAATATCTGAAAATTTGAAAATGTCATCGTCCTGGAGCGGGACTCGAATCCGCGTCTCCCAGATAGAGCGCGGGTATACTATTATATGATGTAATCCCGTATTTCTTTCATGATTTATCTGCTTCTCCGAACAATCACGGGATAAGGATTCTTAACCGCCAGATTCGCAAAACATGAATGCCGGTTGCTTCGACTAGCGAATACTGTGATGGTCATATTCAAATTAATCGGAAACTGGAGACTTGGTTGTTCTGGGTGGTGTAGTGGTTAGCATACCCGGGCGCTATCTGGGAGACGCGGGTTCGAGTCCCGCTCCAGGAAGATGAAAATTTTCAAGTTTTTCGGATATTATCTGACTAACCATCCTTGTCTTGTAGATCCTTTCTGAAATTTCAAGGTGAATAAATGTAATTCTGAGAATATACACCTTTCTTACTTCAAGGCGTGATTAAACGTGCATACAGGATTTCTTTAATGGCCTATCACCATAAAATCCGACTTTTAGAAAGAACAAGCGATCCCATTGGAGTGGCGACGTGCACCAATAGCAATCGAAGCGAGATCATTCTATTAATCGGCGATCTTTGAGGTTCTCATCTCTCTTTTATTTAGAGGGGGGGGATTAATCTTCATTTGTCCTGGTTAGCACACATAGTTACTCTTGATGTGCAGAACATACATATAGATTCCATAGTGTGACACAATGTATAACAAATAAGCATTTCATATACATCCTGAAAGCACACCTTTAGCATCATTGTCAACCATTTGCAATCCACCGCTGAACGAAGGTCTCTCCAAGCCTCTTCCACAACGGTCTGTCTTGTGCCAGTCTCCTCCATGTTACTTCCGCATACTTTCGAATTTTATCCACCCATCTCCCATGTGGTCTTCTTCTGGGTCTTTTCCTGTCCCTCGGAATCCAATCTAAAATTTCGGCTGTCCATCGATGGTCTGTCCTTCTGGCAGTATATCCAGCCCATTGCCATTTCAGGAATTTTACTCGGATCATGATGTCTTCCACTCTTGTCATTCTTCTGGTCCACGAGTTCCTCTTCTTATCTCTCCTGGTTACACCAAGCATGCACCTCTCCATGCTACTTTGAGTTGTCTGCAGCCTTTGTATGTCTCTTTTAGTTAAGGTGCACGTATCTGCACCATACGTAAGCACTGGAAGGATGCATTCATCAAACACTTTTCTTTCAAGACAAAATGACATATTGCTCTTGCAAATTATGCTCTTTCTTCCAAAATCTCATCAGGCAAGTTTTATACGCAGATCAATTTCTTCGTCAATGTGACCCTCACTTGATATCTGCTGTCGAAGATAAACGTTATCTCCAGCTTTTCTCCATAAATCGATAAATCTTCATTTCTTGTAAAAGCATTGTACATCACTTTTGTCTTCTGAAAGTTCATTTTTAATCCCACTTCATTACTCTTGTCAGCAAGTTCCTCGATCATACTCTGCAGTTCTGATGGAGTAGTTGAAAAATGACTACGTCATCAGCAAAACGAAGGTCAGTTCGATAATCTCCATTAATATTTATCCCTTTATTTTCCCAGTTCAGTGATTGAAAGACATTATCCAATGGGGCATTAAAGAGCTTCGGAGATATGGTGTCACCTTGTCTCACTCTCTTTCCAATTTTTATGTGTGCTGTATTCTCAAACAGCCGAATCTTTGCACTTGCATTTTCATAGATGTTATTAATAATATTAATGTATGCATCTTCAACACCGCAGGATTTCAGAGCCATTGCAACTGCTGATGGTTTCACCGAATCAAAGGTCTTTTCATAATCGATAAAAGCCATGCACAATGGAAGTTCATATTCCCTCACTCTTTCAATCTATAGTGCTGTAACCGCTCCTGAATCCAGCTTGTTCTCACGGTTGAGCCATGTCCAGTGTTACCTTCAAGCGGTGTGAAAGAACTTTAGTGAATATTTTATAAACCACTGATAGGAGACTGATAGGTCTGTAGTTCCTGAGATCCTCAGTGTCACCTTTTTTATGTAGCAGGATCTTTGTAGCATTGTTCCAATCTTCAGGAATCTTCCCTTCATTAAGGTATCGAGTGAAAACTTGGGCGATTACTGTTTCGATTTCTCCACTTGCTTCTTGTATGATGTCTACAGTAATTCCATCTTCTCCTGGAGCTTTTCCCCGCTTCATGTTCTTGATTGCATGTTCAACTTCTGCTGGGAGGACTGGAAGAACTCTGGTACTGGTACCTTTCATGATGTCTGGAGTACATGTATCATCCCTTTCATATAATTTGGAGTAGAAATCTTTCACTCTTGTCAAAATTTCGCCTCTATTTCTTGTTACTGAACAATCTTCTTTTCTCAGTGCCATAATCTGTTTTCTTCCCTTACTGAGCTTTGCTATCTTTAGGCTTTGGTTGTTTTCAATTGCTTTCCTTACTAGTTCACAGTTGAATTTCCTTACGTCTTCAGTGATACATTTTCGTACTGTCTTGCATAGCTCTATATATATTCCACTTTGGAAGTCACCTCTTTTTTAGTTGTCCTCATCACTCTTCTTTTTTGCATCAACATTTTGGTTTTTCCTGATAATTTGTTCACATGCAACTTGTTCTTAGACCCAGCTAATTTTGTTGCTGTTTCCATAAGAGCTTCAGTTACTTTTCTGTTAACTTCAGAGAGGTCGACTTCTTCCGACGTTAGACCTTCTAGAATAGAAAATCTGTTCCTCAGTTTCAATTTGAAGGTATTATGATGCTTTTTAGGGTTGGTCACGTCAATACACTGTGTTTGTTTTATGAGCTTGCCACGCTCGAGTTTAGCATTTCATGAGGTTGAAGCGCTTGAGTTTAGCATTTCTTTGAGGTTCTTATCGTTTTTTTGGGAGGGGGGGGGGGAGTAATCTTCATTTGTCCTGGTTAACACACATAGTTACTCTTGATGCGCCGTACATAAATATAGATTCCATGGCGTGACACAGTTTATAACAAATAAGCATTTCATATACATCCTGAAAGGACATAGCGAACATTAAATACAGGATCCCAGTTAGATGTTCTTTCCAATAGCGCATGCTCTTGCTTGTTCACATAGGAGCTGGGTTAGCTAGAACAGAATTTTGTTGTTTACATTCTCTGCCGATTACGATAAAAAGATAAAGATTCCTGAAAATGATAAATATTACTCCCCTCAGAGATGTTACAACAGGCTGCATGAAGTTTTCATCGATAAATGTAATCTGTATACACAGCTGGCCACCCAAAATGCAACACCAAGAAGGACACGAGATAGCAAAGCCAGATTTACAGGACACATAACAACAGATACAAAGATGAAACGATTGAACTTACAGGCCCGTGCGACTTGCGGAACACGCAGGCCGCCCCGGTGGAGCAGTGGTCTAAGGCGATGGCCTCTGATCATTCGTTCCAAAGGGGTCCGGGTTCGAATCACGGTGAGGCACGGATGTTGTGCTTGTCTTCCGGCACTGGCTCTCTCCCTTCCCTGGAGCCAGTGACCCTAAATTAGGGACAGGCGACTGCTTATAGCCCATTGAGTTGCTCAAAGTGGCCGTTAAACCTCCAATAAAAAAAAAAAAAAAAAAAAAAAAAAAACACGCGGACATCAATAGTTCGTGTGGCCCCCATGGCTGGCAATAACGGCCGCTACACGCCACGGCATCGATCGAAAGAGGCTTTAGATGAGAGCTTGGGGTATGTCGGTCCAGGCTGCTCCCACACGTTGCCATAGTTCATCAGGCGTAGCCGCGGGTGGTGCTTTCCGGGCCACTCGGTTGCCAAACAGCGACCAGACGTGTTCGGTGGGTGACATATCGGGAGATCAGGCGGGGCACGGCAGCAGTGACACCTGGTGGGTCGTGAAGAATTGTTGCACGATGCGTGCCACGTGCGGGCACACATTGTCCTGTTAAAACGTGGCCGCTGGCAGGTTCTGCAGGTAAGGGAGGACTACATGCTACAAAACGTCCGAGATGTAGCGGTGGCTGTTGTCATATCCAATTGCGCCCCAAACCATAACGCCAGGCGACGGACCGGTATGGCGATGCATAATGCAGGCGTCATACAGTCTCTCGCCGCGGTGCCGCCACACGCGGATCTGACCGTCGTGGTGTTGCAGGCAGAAGCGGGATTCGTCGGAGAAGACAATGTCGTGCCATTCCGTAGTCCAGGTGCGGCGTTCAATGGCCCAATGCCGCCGCACTCGCCGGTGGAGTAACGTCAATAGTAATCGGAGCAATGGGCGCCGTGCGACAAGTCCCTGCTCCTGCAGACGATGTCGAACGATACATGCTGACACAGGTTGTTGCGCAACACACCCTAATTCCTGCGCTAACGTTCGTGATGTGGCGGTGCGAGCCGTCAATGCCCGCCGCAATACATGCCGATCCTCTCGTTCGGTGGTGTGCCGCGGCTGCGGTAATCGCTCACGCCGGTCCGTCCGTCCCTCCTGCACCCACCGAATCCATACTCGACTCACTGTTTCTGGATGTCGCCCCACACGGGCGCCGATGTCTCGGTACGATAAACCCCTGTCGCGATAAGCCACTATTCGTCCTCTGTCGAACTCCGAAACGTGCTGGAATGACTGCCGTATTCTGCGACGAGGCATCAGGAAGCTTCCCACGCACAGGTCCTGCAGCACAACACACTTCCATTACTTACACCCCGCCTTCTGTGCACTCTTTTTATAGTGCTTCTCGGTGGCGTTCCGGGCGCACATGATTTGCATATGCCCTACAATGCTAATCGTTTGCATGTCCTCTCGCGGGCGACGCATGCTGCGAATTTCAGGCCAATCGGATGCTTCCTTCTTGGTGTTGCATTTTGGGTGGCCAGCAGTGTATTAATTCTATGAGTTGTTTTCACTGTGAGTCCTATTTTGAGAGAACGGCTGAACGTAAAGATGTGATTGAGGTATCAAAATAAAGGCCTTACCGTGTAAATGAGCCAGTAGAAGAGAAAGATGAGATTGCGCAACGGTTCGGGCGTTGTGGGGTGGCAAAGTTCCCATGTAAAGTATATGAGAGAAATGTGCGGTTAACATTCGATCGCCTGCGGTTGACTAACGCGCTGTTGAAGGCAAAAGCATGGAGGGACTGAGGTAGTCCAAAGTCTGAAGTCTTCTCTTTTCTGAGCGAACTGTTGCGCAAAGCAACCCTAGCAGGCATTCGTATCAAAGTTCTTCTCATCAGAGCAGCGAACACTCTCGAAGACCTTATTGCGTTTACGGTTGGACCGTGTGATGTACAAATACACTGCTGGACAATTGCTAAGGACGGATCATAAACGGCTTTATAGCGCATAAAAAAGTAAGTGTGGTTGGATGCCAAGTGAAAGAAAATAATGTCAGAATGCCAGGACATTACAAGAAAGACAATTTATTGTGCTCTGAAATCCAGAAGGTTTTGGAACGTGTTAAAGGGACAAACAGGCCATTTTGTGCAGAATACATAAACGTGAGAAAAATGCAATTACCGTCCGCAGGCGTTCCGGCGTAAGTTGCCAATACGGGAAATGGCCACCATGGAGGGCGATGCAAGTTTCCACACGTCGTGTCATGCATTGCACAACATTATCAAGCAGCTGTTGGGGTAATTTATCCCATTCCTCTGTCAGTGCACGGATGAGGGTGTCCTTGTTTATTGGAGGGCATTGGCGACCAGCAAGACTCCTTCCCAAAGCATCCCACACATTTTCAATGGGATTCAGATCTGGAGAACGTGCTGGCCATACGAGGCGTTGAATATCCTCGCTCTCAAGACACTCCTGGACAGAGACTGTTCGATGACATGTTGCGTTGTCGTCCATGAAAATGAATCTATCACCGACAGCACCACGGAACATGCGAACATGAGGTAGCAGAACATCATTAATGTATCGTTGGCCAGTCATAGTCCCAGTTGGAAGCACATAGAGGGACGTACGGCTATTGATCATGATGCCAGCCCATACCATGACACTACATGTCGGATATCGGTCCCTTTCCTGTATGTTTGCTGAACAATATGCAGTACCACTATCACGCCAGATCAGTTGTCGTCGACAATCAGACGATAGACTGTATCTCCTCTCATCTGAGAAGAGGACAGCAGACCAGTCGTTATCAGTCCAATTGCGATGTTGATGGCACCATTGCAAACAGGATATCTGGACAATGGGATGCACACAACAGGACGGCGGGCATATAGTCCTCCTTCATGCAAACGTCTGGCGACAGTTTTTCGGGAGATCCGCTTGCCAGTAGCAGCTATAAACTGATTTGCTACCTCACTAGCTGTGCTGCGCCGGTGTCTTTTTGTTGATAGCACTATGTACCGATCTTCTGCAGGTGTCGTACTGCGAACACGACCTCCCCCGTGACGTTTGCTACACTCTCCATTTGTTTGAAATGATTTGCAAAGCCTTGAAACAACACTGTGGCTGACGTCGAACTCCCTGGCAACATCTGTTATTTTCGCCCTTCTTCAATCTTGCCAATAATACGGCCACGCGTAAAATCATCTAGGTGATGTCGGGAAGACATACTGAAAATTGCAAGTTCGTCAATTGATTCTTTCCCTTTCAACTTTGCGTTTGAACAACAACGGTCAATACGCGTCAAATCCTTTATATCTCTTATCAGCGCTATGACGTCACGAGCAAGTTTGGCAATCCAAAATTTGCATACGCACAACACGTTTTACTGTATCCCGCACTTATGCTAATTTCCACATTTTCCTGCCTTCCATTTTATGGTTGCTATTGTTGCTATTGTCATCCGTCCTTAGCAATTGTCCGGCAGTGTACAATTTAACGTAGGTAAGAAGTTTCCTATAATGTAAAGATGTAAATAAACATTCCGTTGACCATTGTTAGTGAAAATATTTAGAATGTACATAATGAGTTGCGCTATCTATGTCTTCATTCTATAAAGTTTTTCATGTGAGACATATCTTCAGAGAACGGCTGACCGTAAAAATATGGTTCAAGGTGTCAAAATAAAGGTCTGGCATTGTAGATGTGAAAGTTGAAGAGAAAACTTAGATTGGAACAACGGTTCGGGCGTGGCTAGGGGAGGGAGCAAAATTCCCATGTAAAGTCTATGGGAGAATCGTGCTGCCCTTATCAACATCAGGTGCTCAGTTCAGTGTTTTTTTTTTTTTTTTTTTTTTTTTTTTTGATTGGAGGTTTAACGACCACCGTGAGCAACTCAATGGGCTATAAGCAGTCGCCCGTCCCTAATTTAGGGTCACTGGTTCCAGGGAAGGGAGAGAGCCAGTGCCGTAAGACAAACACAACATCCATGCCTGACCGGGATTCGAACCCGGACCAATTACAGACGAATGATCAGAGGCCAGCGCCTTAGACCACTGCGCCACCGGGGCGGCACTCAGTTCAGTGTCAGCCTTGGTGTGTGCATGGTGTTCTATGATCAGTCCTAAAGTAAGTAAATACTTTACGGAATGTCTCTCAGAAAAAAAAAAAAAAACTAAAAGCCTTACTGGAAAGCGTGAGCAATCAATGGGTCGCAACTATATGTCTCAGACAAGAGAGAATGAAGAGTATTCTCTTAACGGAATGTCTCTCAGAAAAAAAAACCGTAAGAGCCTTACTGGAAGGCGTGAGCGATCAAATGGGTCCCAACTATGTGTCTCAGACAAGAGAGAATGAAGAGTATTCTCTTAACGGAATGTCTTTCAGAAAAAAAAAAACCGTAAGAGCTTTACTGGAAAGCGTGAGCGATCATTGGGTTCCAACTATGTGTCTCAGACAAGAGAGAATGAAGAGTATTCCCTTAACGGAATGTCTCTCAGAAGAAAAAAAAAACGTAAGAGCCTTACCGGAAAGCGTGAGCGATGAATGGGTCGCAACTATATGTCTCAGACAAGAGAGAATGAAGAGTATTCGTAACGCGAATTTCATTCCAACAACATTTACAAACACAGTTGTGACTGAAGATGAGAATGAAAGAATGCGCTATCCAGTTGAATTTTTGCACACGATCGAGATGAGTGAACTTCCTTCCGCCTCACATTTTACGACTGAAAAAGTCGTGATGCTCATCACGAACCTGGCCGCCCCGGTGGCGCAGTGGTCTAAGCGCTGGCTTATGATGATTCGTTCGTGAAGGGTCAGGGTTCGAATCCAAGTGAGGCATGGATGTTATGTTTGTCTTATGGCACAGTCTCTCTCCCCTCCCTGGAACCAGTGACCCTAAATTAGGAACGGGAGACTGCTTATAGCCCGTTGCTCACGGTGGTCGTTAAACCTTCAGTAAAAAAAAATCACGAACCTGGACTATTGTCTTCACTGAAGTGGTTGAATAAATTTGTCAATCAAATAAAGTTTACATTTGTTGTTTCATATGAGTTTATTCTTATCGAAAAAAAAAATTAAAAACTAACCGTCGTTTCCGACGGGTTTCGTCTAGTTAAAAACATTAAAGTAAAATCACTAAATCATTTATTTAAGTACTGGAAGCAGTAAAACACGTAACTCGTGAAGTTTTATGATTTGCTCCAAATGAAGTACACGTTTCATAGCACGCCAGTTAGATTCAATATTTTATGTATATGCAGTTGATTTTGGATCCTCAAAATGTTCCCGATGGTTAAAAGTTTGGTGTACGAAAAACGCTTATCCGACAAACTGGCATATGCCTCCCTCTGATCTGTCATAATAGTTGTTCCTTTTGCCACATTTTTTTCAATTATGGGAATTAACTCCTTCGCCGAACGTTTATTCTGTAGACATAACTCCAAACCGAAGTCTTTGGACACTCTTTCTATCATTCCGATTACCCACGTTTCTTCCACACATCTTCCAACATGGTGCTTTCTTTTACCGATTTTACTTTCGTCTATTTCAGCAACTTTGACAAACCCTCCAATTTGTCCTGACTGTTCAACATACGTCAACATGTATATACCAAGGAGGTTAGAATAAGATATCTGGAGATACCCTTGTTAATAGAGCGGTACCGCTTTGCGTAAAGCTTATAACCACGAGAGACGGCCATCAAAGTGTGGGAAAGCTGATGATTTTCAAGGCTATTGCAATGCATTTTGTGTTAGCCGAATCGCTTTCTTTCGCCGCAAGTGTTTCCCATTTCATACCGTAACTTGCTGCCAATGTGTGAGAAAATGTCGAATTTATAAAATTCTTAATTATTTTGAGGCCTCTTTCCATTTTTATTTTAAATTGAAATACAGAAACGTTAGTGCGAATTCTAAACAAAACATAATGTTAAAATTAAAAACTTCACTCGTGTAAGAAGTATAATTCATTTTGATATTAACACGGTTGTGCAACCAAAAACGACGCAATTCCAAAAGACACACTGCTGAAATTACATAGGTGTCATGTAAACAACGTCAAATTCCTACAGTTTGCGGATTCACGGCTAAGAGACTCAGGGCCATCTCCAGAAGTATTATTATAACCTCCTTGGTATGAACTATTAATAATAATCTCTCTAAAATACGAGTACCAATCGGACACCGTTCTTGAAGCAGTTTGAAAACCATCTTCAAAAGACATCTCCTTTGTAGTTGTTTCGTAATCAAAATTAGAACAACAGCAATATGTCACCAAAAGTGCTTTCTGTAGGGACAATTTATTTTCTGAGAACCAGGTCCCTGCAGCGCTTGAATATGATTCAAAATGTCTCCCATCACTACGACGCTTTTGACATCTGATAGTTCCTAAGCCGTGGTCATTTCTTTTCAATGTCATGTCGTGTCCTTCTGAACATTGCTTCGTCACAGGAATCAACTCTTCCCTCTCACGCCAAGGTACGCAGGTTTCTGAATCTTTCATTACTTCTTTAGCTAATCGCATAAAATTCCCCCGATCCATCTTCACTCAGAAAACAAACCCTTCATTCCAAGAACAAAGTTAATGACGAACCGGTAACATACCACATGCGCTCAATACTTAAATTGGTCAAGACTATCGTTATTTCTCACCGTCGTCATCGTAATCGACAGAGAATGTAAACAACCTCAAAATAATGAAAAATTTTATAAATTCAGCATTTTCTAACACATTGGCAGCAAGTTACGATGCGAAATGGGAAACATTTGTGGCGAAACAAAGCAATTCGGCTAACATAAAATGCATTGCAATAGTCTTGAAAATCATCAGCTTTCCCACACTTTGATGGCCGTCTCTCGCGGTTATTGGCTTCACGCAAAGCGGTACTGCTCTATTAACAAGTTAGTAAAATCATGCAATGCATTGATTATGACACGCTTTCCAGCATACCAGAAATTATTACTCACGTTATGTGGACAATGACTGTGGAAGAAATCCTTTGACCCCATTTCGATGATATTCAACAGAACCGGTTCACTATACCCCGGAACAACATGATAAAGTTTTGTTGCAATAGAAGCAGTTTTACGCAAGCTATGAGAATAATGGTTGTGGAATAAATCTGGCGTTTGTGCAATGACCTTTGACCCCATTTCGTTGATATTCAACAGAACCGGTTCACTATACCCCCGGAACAACATGATAAAGTTTTGTCGCATCCAAGCATTTTAGGTAAGTTAAGATGCACAAGGGCAATGGAATGGATCCCACTCCAGTCTTGACTTTTGACCCCACTTCGCCCATTTTCAATAGGGTTCGTCCCCATGTGGTTCCTTACCACATACTAAAATTTCATCGAAATCGAACTATTTTTACGCAAGGTATGACGCATAAGGGTAATGGAATAAATCCCGCTCTTATGCCCTGCCTGACCTTTGACCCCATTTCGCCCATTTTCAATAGGGTTCGTACCCAGGTGGTTCCCTACCACATGCTAGAATTTCATCGAAATCGAACCATTTTTACGCAGGTTATGACGCATAAAGGCAATGGAATGGATCCAGCTCCTATGTCCTGACCTTTGACCCAATTTCACCCATTTTCAATAGGGATGGTCCCCAGGTGGTCCCCTACCACATACTAAAATGTCGTTGAAATCGAACCATTTTCACGTGAGTTATCGTGCGGACGGAAGGATGGACGGACAAAGCTGGAGCATATACGCTTCTTCAACCTACGGTTGGAAAGCGTGAACAAGGGCATCTCCAGATATGTTATTCTAACTTCCTTGATTCATACATATTGACGTACGTTGAACAATCAGGACAAATTGGAGGGGTTGTCAAAGTTGCTGAAATAGACGAAAGTAAAATCGGTAAAAGAAAGCACCATGTTGGAAGATGTGTGGAAGGAACGTGGGTAATCGGAATGATAGAAAGAGAGTCCAAAGACTTCGGTTTGGAGTTATGTCTACAGAATAAACGTTCGGCGAAGGAGTTAATTCCCATAATTGAAAAATAAAATGCGGCCAAAGGAACAACTATTATGACAGATCAGAGGGAGGCATATGCCAGTTTGTCGGATGAGCGTTTTTCGTACACCAAACTGTTAACCATCGGGAACATTTTGAGGATCCAAAATCAACTGCATATACACAACATATTGAATCTAATTGGCGTGCTATGAAACGTATACTTAATTTAGAGCAAATCCTAAAACTTCATGAGTTCCGTGTTTTACTGCTTCCTGTACTTGAATAAATTATTTAGTGATTTTACTTTAATGTTTTTAATTATATTTACCGATGTAAACTTCATGTAGCCTGTTGTAACATCTCCGAGTGGAGTAATCTTTATCATTTTCAGGAATCTTTATCTTTTTATCATAATCGACAGGAAATATAAACAATGAAATTCAGTTCTATCGAACGCAACCGCTAAGTGAGCAGGCTCTATTGGAAACAACACCTTTTTCACCTATATGTTGATTTAGGGCCACTGGTTCTAGGAAGGATTAGGGAGCTAGTGCTGTAAGACAAACATACCATCCATACTCACTCATTCGTCCGAGATGGATCCTCACCCGGGTTTCGGGCCCGGATCCATCTCGGACGAATGAGCTACTAAACCTTGCACCCGTTAGAATATTATCTAAAGTTAAATGTAATTTACATGTTCGTTATTGGCAATAAATTGTAATCAGTGTAAAAATATTTTGTAAATTTTGCACTGCATTATTTAGATAATTTGAAATTAAAATGCATGCTTTACTATACCCCGCATTAAAAAAGGGCAATAAAAGTTATACAGTGTGTATATTAAATGCATTAATATTTATGCTATAT
This sequence comes from Macrothele yani, assembly GCA_039090855.1. NCBI lineage: Eukaryota > Metazoa > Arthropoda > Arachnida > Araneae > Macrothelidae > Macrothele > Macrothele yani. The sequence goes on along the minus strand of CM076995.1, from coordinate 130,091,209 downwards.
GCGGACCAGTAAAAACGGATGAGGACCACAAATTCTTATTATACACTGGTCCGCAGGAACAGTGAAGTGCTTCTATCACTACTCTGAGTGAAAAAACAAAGTCTTGGAGACATCAAACTAAAATATCTTAAACAGTCCTCGATTATTCAATTGTTATTCGGTTACTTTAAAGCTCTTAAACAATTTTCGGTAGGTTGTTATTTAAAGGGAAAAGTAATGGATAAATAAATATCTGATACTTTTCAGTTTGCAAACTCCTAATTTTTTTCCCGAGCATCACATGGATTTTTAAGAAGCGTATGGACTTCCGAATCAAAACGCTTTCAAGTAGTTCCCGATTTTGTTTGTATCATTCCACTTTGCTTACATTGTACCTGATCACACCCAACGTGAAAGAAAATAGTTCACGAAAAATGTTACGCAGATTTTTTTGTTTTGGAATTTTGCTATAATAAACACTTTAATGGCTTTTTTGTAAATGTATTTTATGAAGGAAATATATGGAATAATAGTACATTTTCCTGTTTATTTTTTAACCGGAGCTAGCATGTTTTTATCTACTCAGATCAATGGAAAGGATATAAACATTTGTCAGAATACGGTTTACGTTGGGTTTCACTCATTCAACAGTCAATATCATAAAACATTTTATAGCTCCTGACAATAGAGCTCACACTCAAAGCATCGAATCCAGTTGAAGAGATATCGAGCAAAATCTGAGAAGCCATACTTCCAGATCCGAAGAACTGTTGGCCGATAGCTTAATGGAATATTTGTTACGACGATTTTGTAATAAAAAAATTAGACCCATTTGAACAGTTCATTAAACTACTTCGTTCTACAGAGTGGGAAAAAATGAATTTTAGATACATTAATTTGCGCAATTACACCACATGAAAAAGTTCGTAGCATTATGATTCTTTATGGAACTAGCAGTAATGCCCGTTCACCGAACGGTGAATCTATAATTTTTTAAACATAAAATTAAAGAAAGGAAAAGTAATTAAAGGAAAGGAAAGTAATTTAAGATCCGTAACTGTGTCACGATTTAGAACAGGGTCGTGACGTCAATGCACACGGTTTGACGAAAAACGGATCAGTCTTTGACGCCCTTTAATTTTAAATCAAAACTTCACGGAATTTTTACAGCATTTCAACGTTTCTGGTATAATTATCTTTAAACCTATCAGCATTTTGAACAGTAAAGCTAAGCCTCCCGTTTGAACTGTTTGGCTTTTAAACTTTTTACGTATCTGGACCTTAAAATGACTATCAGCACGCCAATTTTCAGATCTCAAGGTTATTGAGAAGTGGTCGAACAGTTCGCGAAAAATTCAAGCAGAGAATGTTCCAAAGCCGCCATTTTGATTTTTTTTTTCTGACTTTTCTAGTTATTCGGACCTTAAGACCTATCAACATGACAATTTTCAAATTTTCTGGTCATGTAGAAGTGGTCTAACAATTTGCGAAAATTTTAAGCAGAGAAATGTTCCATAGGCGCCATTTTTATTTTATTTTATGCCGGCCAAAAACACCCAACTTTAAAAACGTCACTACGTCATTAAGCATTGCGTCATTACCAGTTTGATTGTAGCCTGTCCTTTCACCCAATGAGAAGAGAGTGCTAAAAATAGCTACGTTACCATGGCAGCAGGTTGCGGGACCAGACCTTTCCTGTGTGGTTACCGTTGAAGACAGAGAAAGCCGCTCGTTCCTTTCCTTTGCGTCTTTAAAAAATGCTTAAAAATCAGAAAATGATTTTTTCTGAATGTTTTTTTTAAAAGAGGAATGGTAGTTGTGAGTTTATTATGTAAAAATTGCTATGCGTTATGATTTATATGTAGTTTGCCATATATCCGTTTTTTAAAATGGATCCTATCGCGAAATAGATAATTTTGTGAAATTTAAAAATTTAATTTCTCGTAAACTAAATCGAAATTCAAAAAAAGGACAACGCGATGCAAAAATTCGGCCATGGCCCTACATGCCTACAAAATTTCCTGCTTCTGTTGCTGTTAGTGTGTCCGGAACGCGAACTGATAGCACTTTTTTGCTTACCTTAACTTTGAAATACCATAGCTCTTGAAGTATAGCCAGAATCAGAAACGGTTAATTTCAGGGTATTCTCCAAACAATTCTGTACAAACGATGTAAATTTCATATTTTTGTGTTTAATACTTTTTGCACTGCGAGCTACGAAAGCGTGAGTGTTGCGAAATTCCTAAAACAGCGGCGGCTGCGGCGGCAGCTCCAGTTACTTTTTTTTTTAGAATCTTTATAGAATTATTATGTATAAATCTGTGAATGATTACTTTCTTTCCATAACAAAATAAATGCCTATAATTATTTTCATTATGGTAAAATTTATTATGATGAAAATAGTAATAAAAATTCCGTATTGTATCGTGAACTACTTTCTTTAGTGTTGGGAGTGATCAGGTTCTACCTAAAGAAAGCGGAACGATACACTCGAAATCTGGATCTGCTTGAAAGCGTTGGGATTCGAAAGTCCAGCCAATTAAAGCTGCTACGACTGATGCTTCAGATTTTTTTTATTTCTTCAGAGAAAGCGATTGTCAAAGATATTAATTTTCTTCAATTTGCAAAGTACTACAAGACGATATGAAGGAAAGGATGCAATGGAAAACTTACACCCAATGAAACGTGCGTTTCATTAAGATTCTGTACAAAAATTTGATGTAAATCTTGTATACGCATTATTTTTTCCGTATAGTACGAAAGTAAGAATCGTGCATATCGTGAACTACTTCCTTTGCCGTTGCATGTCGGGTGTTAGCATGTTCTACGTAAACAAAGACGAACGATGCACGGAAAGTCGGCGAAAGTGATGCACAACACCTGTACTCACACGTTTTGTCGAACTTTTTATCTTAAAGCTGTCTTTGAATGAGTGTTAGGGTTCGTCTTCTGCGATAGATGGTGCAAAAAAATCACTCCTTGGGCGATTTGGCTCAATTGGCCTCACCGAATTACTGCAGACCATATTCCGAATGGAAGCGGTCTCTCTTTGGCTCCACAATGAAAAGACAAGATACGCGCTGTTACGTTTTAACCAATAACTGTTTGGGTGGAGCTTAGTAAGTAGGCGAAGTTTCTATAGCTAAAATTCAGGGCTTCTCTGCTAATGTACACATTTTCTCTGCAAAAAAATGAACGTACAGTAGGATTTAAGATGATTTATGGTGGACCAGATTCCAGTCTCACTTTTGGCCCCATTCAATTATTTCTATTTGGTCTAGGTGATTTAAAAAAGTCTGACAGAAATGAGAGATTTCTTTTCTTCCAGACAGAAACACTGCTAAGATAACTTATTGCGCCATCTAGCTACCAAATTGGAATACTTTCGAGTCAGATAAATTGAATTTAAAAAAAAATTCTAACAATGTTTTCAGGTAATAACTGTGGCACATATTAGCGACAGGTCGTTTTTATTTGTGCTCAAAATTTCAAACACTGCAAAGTAATAGTCTTCGAGAAAATGTGTACAAAAGAATTTACATTGCAGACATTGGATAGAATTTCTCTTGCACTCATTTAAAGACAGCCTTAAGCAGTTCTGCTTGAAAAACATTGATTCAAAAGTCCATTCAAATATCTTCTTTTTTTTAGTGAAAACTGAATGATAACCAACACTATAGTGTTGGTTATCATTCAGAATAGTGTTGGTTATCATTCAGAAATACAATTTTTCGGAATACAATTTTTAGTCGAAATGCAATTTTTCGGTTGCTGTGTGTAAATTAAAGAAAAACGTAGAAAGAGCAATGACTGTCAATTTACTATAGTGTTTATTGATTAATATTGAAGAATACGTTTATGAAAGTGATATACCTAACGTCCTACGCTTCAAATTATAGCACCTATTCTGTTAATGTTTCATTTCTTCGTTTGCATTGCCGTTCATCTAAGCTGAAGTTACTGAAAGCTTTGCACGCTGAGATTATTTGAGTCTTGAAACTGTATGAGTTCCCACAAGAAAAAACCTTTCTCCGGATCTTGAAGCACACATCGCATCTGTTTTCCATTTATTAGTGGGAAGATCATACATTTCAATAGCAAAGCGTTCTTCAGGAGGAGCACCTTCCGCTTGAGAATCAGCTACATATAATTTCCCGGAACATGAAACTGCAGAGATATTGTTGATTGCAGACTTCATTGGTGCTACAAAAGACCATTGGCCAGTCAAAGGACAGTACAACTCGACTGAAAAACAGTTCTGATCAAAATCAACGGAGTAACCTCCACATACGTAGATGATCCCTCTGAGCACGACGCATGCGTGGTTCACTCTTCCTTCGAGTAACGGCGAAATTTCAACGCAAATTCCTGTCAGTGGGTCAAAACGTTCGGCAAGCCTCAGATTGTTTTCGTCACCTCCACCACCCCAATCAATACCATCAGAGGTCACACGCCGTCCACCCGTGATGTAAATGTGATCTCCCAAAGAAACAACACCTGTGCTCACACGTTTTGTCGAACTTTTTATTTCATTCAAAGTCCCTCTCTGAAAACACACCATCCGCGTGAGGAGATCTATGACATATATCATACCATGATGAATGGTGACCGCTGCACTCCATGGGATAACGAAATTTCCTGCCACAAAACTGCATTCAAATGTTCTGAGGCAAATTGTATACATTCTATTTCTCCCAACGAGAACCATCCTTTCGTCCGTACAAACGACGTAAGAAGCGTTGTTTAGTTCCGCGGTTTTGTCACTTTCTTGCAAACTCCAGAGCTTAATCCATTTTCGCTCATGGACCGAATCGTAGTAATAAAGCGTGAACGTCTCCTTGGATACGCAAACCGAATACATAGCGCAGCCCATTAGCTTCGCATGTTTTAAGTGATCCTTCGTCTTACAATTTCTTTCCGTATCGATAAAACGTCCTGGCGTGGTGGAACCGTCCTTTATATCATTTAACACGCTTCTGCAAACGTCAGATGCAAGCAGCTCTTCAGCGAACACTTTCGTGACAAGATACTCTGAGCTCAGAAGAGGCATTCGAACGCGGTACAATAGATGAGGTAAAGCGTCAAGTCTATCTGGTTGTTCCGCTTTAACCCACCTCAAAATCGCTTCGAACACGACATGTTCCCCCATTACGAACAGATCATCTCTGCTTACAAAGTCATTGAGCTTAGAAAAGGACAAGTCGGAGAAGGTTTCCGACATAGAAACCTCTTCAAAATTTTCTCGTACGTAGCGATTACATGTTTTCACTGTTCTCAGATCTTGGTATTTTTCTGCTTCCTCGAGGACAAATAGCACTGTTTGAGCATTTAATTCCTTTAACATAAATTTAAAACATTTGTCAATAGCTGCATTCCACTGTAAATATACAGCGGTAGCAAGTAAGGTCTGTGCATTGTACCGCGTAATTTGCAGTATGCCAGTGTATAGGAAACCCAGCAAACTCCGAAGGGAACTTGGATCAAGATTGTCCAAAGTAATATCTCGCTTCGAGCTTTCTGAATGATTCTTCGTGAACATGGTCTTGAAGTATGGTATTCCTCCTGCTAAGATTATACGATGAGCAGAAAAAGACTGTTCTCCAACTCTAAGTGCAATATCGCAAAAAGTTTCGGAGAGTCTTAGCTTGTGAATTTTATGGAACACACCACGAATGAATTCCTCGTCGAAGATCTCTTCCATTTCTTGAGAATTATTCATTTCTCGGAACTCTACCGTCCGTTTCGTGCTTTTAGGTAACGCTACACTCAGCGAATTTCCCATATTTGAGCGAAAGTGGTTGCCTGATAGTCGTTTAAAAAATGATTTGAAAGAATTCGAAATTCGATATTGCCAGAATAAAGATGAAAAATGTAGTAAACATATTAATACGTAAAATAAAGGTGCATACGATGATTTGGCTCGCGACTACTAAGGCGTGACGTGCTATGGCGCTATCTTCTACAACAACAGAGAGTGGAGCCCTGGAATACGGGAATGAATTCCAACTTTCTGTACGTCATAGGTATTTTTTTTAAGAAAGGGAAATGCTGCGACGCGGAATGAAGCACCCTGATAGGAAAGTGTTGAAAGCAATGAAAATCTGAATTTTAAAGTGCACACAGAGACTGGTTTGCAACGAAGAGTCTTTACCACCAGACCAACGGTTTAACCAAGGAGCTTAGAATAATACTTCCGGAGGTGCCCTGAGTCTCTAAACCGTGAAGCCGCAAAGTGTGGGAATTTGACGTTGTTTACATGATACCTGTGTAATTTCAACTGTGTGTATTTTGGAATTACGTAGTTTGGGGCTGCAGACATCGTGTTAATATCAAACCGGAATGAATTATACTTCTTACACGGGTGAAATTTTCAGTTTTAACGTTATGTTTTGTTCAGAATTCGCACTTAAGTACCCGTATTTCAATTTTAAATAAAAATATGAAGGAGCCTCAGAATAATTTATAATTCTATAAGTTCAGCATTTTCTCACAGACAGGCGATTCGGCCAACACAAAATGCATTTCAAGAGCCTTGAAAACCATCAGCTTTCCCACACTTTGACGGCCGTCGCTTGTATTTATAGGCTTCACGCAAAGTGGTACTGCTCTATTGATGAGGGCATCTCCAGATATAAATTTTGAAGATGACAATCCGTTTTTTTGGTGTAAATATGTATAACAAGGATGGTAACTAAGATAACATCCGAAAACTAGAAAATTTCGTCGTCCTGGAGAGGGGAATAAAACCTGCGTCTCCCAGGTAGCGTCCGAGTATGCTACCCACTACACCACCCAGAACGCCCAAGTCTCAAGTTTCCGATTAATTTGAATATAACCTTCACAGGATTCGCTAGTCGAAGCAACCGGCATTCATGTTTAGCGAATCTGGAGGTTAAGAATTATATCCCGTGATTGCCTGGAGGAGCAGATAAATCATTATTGGAATAGGGGATTACAGCATACAATAAAAATTTTGAAGATTGCATTCCGTTTTTTGGTGTAAATATGAAAAGGATAGTAATCTGACTTACCATCCTTGTCATATTTACACCAAAAAACGAATTGTCATCTTCAAAATTGTACTGTATTGTGTAATCCCGTATTCCATTCATGATTTCCAGATATCTTATTCTAACCTCCTTGGGTTTAACATTTCTTTACCACCAGACCACGGCAAATGATTGGCTACAGCTAGACACGAATCTGGGAACTTCTAGCCCCAACTCGCTCGTGTTAACCACGAGGCCAAGCGCGGGCCAATGAGGTGTTCAAATGCAGTCATCGAGTTTTGCAGCAAGACTGTGCGACAGCTTTATGACGTCATGATTGCAGCCAACATTTGATCGATCATTGATGATGAACTCTGTGACTCCAAACAAAGAAGCCCGAGTCAGCCAATGGTTTAAAATATCTCTCCTTCAGGATTTGACGTCATGAAGCTTTCGTTCCTCCATTGTTTGCCACTCTAATTAGGCAGTGACTCTTCTTTATCAGAATCGCAGTCCTCAAAACAAAGTAATCCGAAACATTTTTTGTGAGAGGTTCGGGAAAACAGTTGAGAAAAACTGAACGATCGCAGCATAGGCTTAATGAAAAGTACACTATCTACCAACAAGTAATTGGACACCTGTGATAGCAAAGAAAAACGAAGTTTATTCACCTTCAATAGTTGGCGGAGCCTCCACGAGCGGCGATTACAGATGCGACCCTCCGGGGCATACTCTCAACCAGGCGTTGTACGGCGGCTAACGGTATTTCCTTCCACTCGGCTTGGAGAAGACAGGTCAGTTCCTTCACCGATTTCGGACGGGGAGCACCCCTTAAGTCGACGCTCCAACTCGTCCCAGAGGTGCTCGATAGGGTTAAAGTCCAGGCTCTGCGCAGGCCAGTATATTCGATTAACCCCATTGTCACAATACCAAGCCATGGCGGACCTCGCAACATGACAGGTGGCATTGTCATCCTGAAAGTAACATGGGTCCACCCCGTAAAACTGCATCAACGTAGGAAGCGTATGGTCATCCAAAATGGTGCAGTAGGTCTCGGCGTTGAGTCTACCAGGAATTGCGACCAAGGGTCCCTTGCCATACCAGAAGAAACACCCCCATAGCATAATTTCACCGCCGCCGAACTTCACAGTTGGCACAATACATCCCGGCAGGAGGCGTTCTCCAGGCAGACGCCAAACCCAGACCCTGCCATCCGAACGGTAGAGGCTGAACCTTGATTCGTCGCTCCAGAGAACCTGTTTCCACTGTTCAACGGTCCACTGTCGATGTTCTTTGCACCACGTTAGCCGAGCAGCGCTATAGGAATTGGTGATCAAAGGCTTGTGGGCGGCAGCACGTCCATGATAACCGAGCAGATGGGCTTCCTTACGGATTGTATTCATTGAAAGAACACTCCCGGATGCCTGTTGAAACTCCTCGCGTATGTGGCCCATCGATTTGGTGCGGTTCTTCCGAATTTCTCTGGCCAGCACCTGTCGGTCTCTAACTCCCAGTTTTGTGTGTCTGCCGTGTCGGGACACATTTCGACAGTCACCTCTCATCTTCCACTTGCCAATCACGTAGGCCACTGTCGATTTTGGGTACTTCAACTCGCTGGATATGTCACGTATGGATCGGCCATTTCTGTGATACCCGACGATTACACCTTTCTCGAAATCAGAGAGCTCCGAACTGCGTGGCATCTTGCATGCGACTGGTTGCGTTGTTGTTTCCCACACGATATTTAACGGCGGCGACCGTGACGTGTATCAGGACCGCAGATATTGTCGATTGCAGGGGTGTCCAATTACTTGTTGGTAGATAGTGTACTTTATGATTGCGAAGAGCATTTCTACCAAAATACCCGCCTCTGGTGACCTATTTAATAAAGGTGATCCCCTGATAGTTTTTTCCTCTTTTTTCGTTTCATGGTTTAACGACCGCCATAAACAACTCTTAGGCCAATACTCAGTAGACAAAATATTACATATAGGGGTGATAGGCAGTTGACATGGGCATCCCCCAGCGGAGAATGGAACAAACCCAAACCGAAAGCAGGCAATAAGTAGTCAGACAGTAGGGCTTCCCAACAATCTATCGCAATCGATGAACATGAGAAAACGTGGTGCTCTGAGAGATTTTGATCGTGGACACATTGTCGGTCAAGATAGGTGGGTCATTCTATGGCACATGTGGTAAGAACCCTAGGTTTCCTGAGGGAAACATTATCAAGGGTGTACCGCGAGTATACCATCGACAGATGTTCCAGCGCCCAGGAAGCAAACGGCGGCCAACCACACGCCATTGATCACCGGGGTCGATATTGATCACAGGGTTCGATGTAAATTGATCACCGGGGTCGATATTGATCACCGGGTTCGATGTAAATTGATCACCGGGGTCGATATTGATCACCGGGTTCGATGTAAATTGATCACCGGGGTCGATATTGATCACCGGGTTCAATGTAAATTGATCACCGGGTTCGATGTAAATTGATCACCGGGGTCGATATTGATCACCGAGTTCGATGTAAATTGATCACCGGGTTCGATGTAAATTGATCACCGGGGTCGATATTGATCACCGGGTTTGATGTAAATTGTCCAGGCTCGTACATAGCGACCCCTCGGCAACGTCGGCGCAGATCCCATCCAGGTTAAATGTCGGAGGCTCAAGCAGTGTTAGCGGGCGAACGGTACAGCGTACGCTGCATACCGTGGGCTACGGTAGCCAACGCCCTACTCGTGTGCCACTGTTTACTGCTCGTCATTGGACATTACGCCTCGCCAGATACCGGGGACATCAAAACTGGACATCTGCAGAGTGGCGCCGCGCCGTGTGGTCAAATGAATCCCGTTCTCAGATGTTCCGAGTTGACGGGAGGGTGCGGGCGTGGCTTCGACAGCATGAGGCCATGGCCTCGTCGTGCCAGATCAGCCCTGTTCAAGGCTGTGGTGGCACTCTGATGGTTTGGGGAGCCTTCTCGTGGGACACATTAGGTCGTTTAGTGTGTCCGAAGAAGTCCTTAACCTCTGAGCGCATGACCTTCGCGCATCCTGCAGCCGATGATCTGTTTCAGCACGACTACACGCTACCCTACCGGGACACAAACCACGTAGGCATGGCTCGAGGAACACTCATCTGAGTTTGAAACCATCCAGTGCCCCAGGTCCCCGGATGAAAACCCTCTGGAAGCTCTCTGAGATGCCTTGGAGTGGAACATCAGTTCCGTGTTTCCTGGACTGACGTCTCGGGCGGAACTGTGGATAATACTGCAACAGACATGCCTGTCATTACCTCCGGAAACCCTCCGGCATCTGAAATCGATGCCTCGGCGTGTACAGGATGTTATTCGCACTAGAGGAGGACCAACACGCTATAAGGTAGGTATCTTTAATCATCAGTGGCGTATGGTTGGCCACCGCTTGCGTTTTGCGCGCTGGTACATCCGTCGATGGTTTACTTCCAGTACACTCTTGATACGGTTTCCCTAGGGAATCCTAAGCTTCTTACCACTTGGACGATGGAGTGACCCATCTGTCTTTCACCGACAATGCGTCCACGGTCAAAGGCGCTCAGATTACGTTTACCTATGTTCGTCGATTGCGATGCAATGTTGGGAAGCCCTGCTGTCCCCCTATTTGTCTTCTGCGTTCGGTTTGAGTCTGCTGTGCGCAGTGGATGCCCATGTCAACTGTCCACCACCCCTGTCTCTAATGTTTTGTCTACTGAGTATATCAATCTCATACATGAATTAAAGATGTATTATTATTTTCCGTGTGGACTTATTAATATAGGTGCGGCAGCGTTGATAGCGTATAAATAAAATCGCGCCGTAAGCGAACAAATCTTTTTTCAATTACTAATCAAAAACAACTGTTATGGGAATTTTACTAGGAAAGGTTTATTTAAATTGCAAATTTTCGGAGAAAACTCTTCTCCTTCTTCAGGCTGTCTTTTTGTTGTCACTTATTCCCGTCACTATCGTGGTTACGGTAAACCTTGAAGGTTACGGTTATTTTTCACCAAATCTTGCCAGATGTTAGGCAGGGAAAATCCTTTGCAGTCATTGATGATGGAATTTCGATTTTTCTCAATCTCTATTCCTTCTTTCAGCTTTTTTTTTTGAAAATTGCTTTGAAAACTGATGACTTTAAGGGAATTCCAATCCATGCTGTGATTAGTTTCTCTAACATACCTATGTAAATCAGTCTTGTTGGAGCAATTTTTTATAGCAGCTTTATGCTCTGCTATACGAGTTTCTAGTCTGCGACCTGTTTCACCTATGTAAGATAGTCCACAACTACATTTTACTTCATAGACTACACCTTGCATTTTAAAAATATCTTCTTCTCTTTGAACTATTTTAGGAAAAAGATTTTTGAATTTGAATTTGAATTTATTGAATATTCTGCCATTCATCATAGCAATATCATACATGATAGAATTCCGCACAGCAATACATTATTACAGTAAATCTGTGCTAAGTAGTTAAACAAAAGAAAATAAAGTTTCAGTAATGTATCCGTAGTATGTTATAACACAATTACAATGAACATTCCATTAATTACAATTAAAGAACTTGCACAATTAAACCAAAATGTGTGAAGTAGATGTTAAGAAATGTAAAAGAATAATCTATGTCTACATATAGCACTGTATGTGGATGACTTGGAGCCAGGGAAAAAGGCTTTAAAGAAAAAGCCTCACGAGCCGCCGGTCCCCAAGAAGTGAGTGACAGGCGAAGAACACAGTGCACAGAAATTCACAGTGAGACACGAATCATCATGATAGTACAGGTAAGTTAAGGAATACATGATGATAATCAACTGTAATTAAAATTAACTTTGTTCTCTAAACTTGGAGCTAGCCTAATATTGTACTTCTTACAAATTCTCTTTAAAGACTTAAATAAACCTTTGTGAATTTTTTTTTATTTATCACTCTCTATGTCAAATAGTAGTTACAAGAATGCCATTGATCAGTCAATGTTTGAATATGACCCATGTCAAATGGCGGCCCCGCTGCACCACACATTATTCTTAGCGACGTTGAAAGGAGTCCATTACTCCTTGTAACATACCGCCAGGGACATTGGTGACGTCAGCTCTGATACACCCCTTCAATTCCCACATGGTGGCACACCGTGTTTGGAAAATTTCTTGCTTGAGATACCCCCATAAGAAAAAAATTCCAACATGGTGGCACAACGTGTTTGGAAGACTTCTTGCTTGAGATACCCCCATAAGAAAAAAAATTCCAACATGGTGGCACAACGTGTTTGGAAGACTTCTTGCTTGAGATACCCCCATAAGAAAAAAATTCCAACATGGTGGCACAACATGTTTGGAAGACTTCTTGCTTGAGATACCCCCATAAGAAAAAATCAGCACATATTAGATCGGGGGACCGGGGCTCCCAAGGATGTCACCATAACGAGAAATTAATCTCTGTGAAAAGGTCTGTCGTAAAAATTCCATGCATATGCGGGCCGTGTGCGCGGTCGCCCTGTTGTGTCGGAACCATAAATGGTCCATATCCACGTTCATCATCCGTAATTGAGGCAGCAAGATGCCTTGCAGCATCAGTTGATAACGTTCACTGGTGACAGTCACAGCGACACCCTCACCGTCCTCGAAAAATTTCGGCCCGGTAATTCCAAAGGCAGCAACTCCACACCAGACAGTGACACGGGCGTTGTACAAGGGCTTGATGAGCAGTTGACCCGAGTTTACATCACTCCAATAACGCACATTTTGTTTATTCGCCGAACCACATAACTCGAAGTGTGCTTCGTCTTACATAATCAAGGTGTGTAATATCTGTGGATTTTCACGAAGGAGATCACACATGGTTGGGCAAAACTGTTCGCGTGTAGCCAAATCTTTAGACTTAATTTCTTGCACAATTTGGAGCTTATAAGGGTAAAAATGAAGATCTTCGTGCAAAATTCTTCTGAACGAACGATCGGAAATATGCAAAGCTGTAGAGTGTCTCCGAGCAGATCTTTTAGGGCTACGCAAGATTGCAGCACGAACATTTTCAATCATTTCCGGTGTCCGCACAGTCCTTTCGCTACCTTCTAATTTGCGATTACAAGCCGATATTGTTAATTTAAAGGAACTTACCCACCTTGTAATGGTGCAGCCATCTGGCAAGTTCCCATGACGTTCCACTCTGAAATGTCGCTTGAATAGACGTTGTGTAACATCTATAGAATATTTATTCTTAAAACACGTTTCAACAGCGAAAGCACGATGCACAGTCGTCCAGCTCGCCATGTCGAACGAAAAACAAAATAGCAACTTATTGACATAAGAACACCGCAAACACCGCATCATCGGGCTCGCATTATTACATGATGCCATTGTACGAAACGCGGCAAATTACTCTATGAAGGCTACCACACCCTGTATAAAAGTAGCAATAAAAGTAAAAATTGACCTTATCGGGAACTTTTTCCTTTAGCGTTTCATGTTGGGTGTGAAACGGTTCTATGTAAATAGAGCTGAACCATACACGCGAAGTCGGAAACTACTTGAAAAGCGTTCTGATTCGGAAGTCCAACCACTTTGACTTAGGTAAGATAAAATTAGCATTGATGTTCTTACAATCTTGCTGGTGGTTTATAAAGGTATTTTAAGTGTGATAAGGAAAGGTTTATGTGCACCTCGCATCAAAGAAACTGACTTACAAGAATTATGAAAGACTGTATAACGAAATTCCGAAATGTTTCACAAATCTAAGGGGGCGCGATAGCCCAGTGGTAACAGCAGCTCCTTCTTCCCTGTTATCTAGCACTCTGCTGCGATATCAGTTAGTCTTCCCTCTCTGGTGTTGTCTAACGTTGTGCTGCAATATCAGTTCCCTCTTTTGCACTCGTAACTACTTTCTACCTGTCTGCTCACTTTCTTATCAGGGATGCTACAACCTCACTACCGTTTCTAGTACGCGGTGTATGGTCTTTGAGGCAAAGGTAGCTGTGTCTAAACCTTCCTTGGGTGGAAATACGAGTAGTTACCTACTTCAAAAGAAAATTGAACTGCACAAATCTAGAGCAACGCTTGCGTGTCGCTTAATGGAAGAATCAGATACTATTGAAGTTCTTAAAAGTTACGTTGAACTGCGAAACATTTCACAGAGTCTGGACATAGCTTCTCGTCAAATTAACTGAAATTCTGCGAAAGGTTACTCGAGCGCAACTTTAAGACGTCACGAAATTTTTTTTTTTTTTTTTTGGTTGGGGGTTTAACGACCACCGTGAGCAACTCAATGGGCTATAAGCAGTCGCCCGTCCCTAATTTAGGGTCACTGGTTCCAGGGAAGGGAGAGAGCCAGTGCCGTAAGACAAACACAACATCCATGCCTCACCGGGATTCGAACCCGGACCCCTTACGGACGAATGATCAGAGGCCAGCGCCTTAGACCACTGCGCCACCGGGGCGGCCACGAAAATTCTGAAGAACTCGTTCGAGTTACACAAAATAATTTACTAATAGCTAAATTCTGAAACATTACGCAATTCCTCGAAAGATGTCCACGCGCCTTTCGAGCTCCGATACTTGAACACTTTCAGGAAAAAAAACTGCTCATGCGCATTACAGTTATTCTGCAAAGTTACGTTAATCTCCGAAACTTATAGCACAAAGGGGTTTTTTTTTTTTTTTTTTTTTGTCATTGTAGGTTTAACAAACACCTTGAGCAATTCAATGGGCTGTAAGCGTCGCCCGCCCCTAATTTAAGGCCACTGGTTCAAGGGAAGGGAGAGAGCCAGCGCCGTAAAACAAACGCAACATCCATGCCCCACGGGATTTGAACCAGGATCCATCTCGGACGAATGGCTCGAAGTTTTCCATGTTCCGCATAACTTTCAAAAATAATATGCAAACTTATTCAGAAAAATCCCAAAAACGTTACACAGATTTCTAACCTGTACAGACATCAAACGTATCAATTTTTCTTTCTCATCACGATATTTTTTTATTAGGAGTGGAGTGGGGGTTAACGAACTATTGTGAGTAACGTAAGAACCGAAGATATTTCGTACTAATTGTAGGTAAGAAAATTGATAAAGCTGCCAAAGTACGGTAACATTTTCTTAATGCAAAGCACACACACCACATCCCTAAATTATCTTTTAAAAACGTATGATTCAAAAACATCTTTATTTACAACTTAAAAACATGGTTGATAAAAGTTCTGGCAAGCACTTTCGCGAACCACTATGGTCGCATCATCAGGCCAATGAGTGAAATCAGATTAGAACGGCACAAGGTTAAATAGTGACAGATAGGTGCACGAGGGATATATATTATGTAAATGAAACACAAAGTCGTTGCCATTCACTACAAATTGTTTAAAGTATTTGTAATTATTAAGATTCTTCCCCCTTTGAGTACTGTAGAACCAAGTATCTCCAGGCATTGGGAATGTATACAGGCACGTCTTCATTACAGCAGTTTGGTCCCAGTTTTATGACAAATAGACTCTCAGTGAAGAGCATAGAGCGTTTATTAGAAGCTGTCGATAAGTTCGCATTTTTCCAGTCAGGTCTCAAGTCCTTTTCAATTACAGTTTTTGACAATGTAGAGGTAGCAGATTTCTTACGGATGGCATATCGATGTTCATCCCAGCGAATACCAAATCTTCGGAAGGTCGAGCCCACATAACAAAGATCTGCCTGTTGTCCATTAAAGGGATATTTTGCACTCCAAAGCGGGAAATAGTTAGAACTATGTCTCTATTACGTCATAGTTCCAACTATTTCCCCTGTCATAGTTCTAACTATTATTTAATTTTTCCGTTGGAACTATATCTCTATCACGTTATAGTTCCAACTATTTCCCGCTTTGGAGTATATCATCATCATCATCATTGTCAACCATTATCAATCCACTGCTGGACGAAGGTCTCCCCAAGTTTCCTCCACAACGGTCTGTCTTGTGCCAGTCTCCTCCATGTCACTCCCGCATATTTACGAATTTCATCCACCCATCTCCCATGTGGTCTTTTCCTGGGTCTTTTCCTGTCCCTTGTAATCCAATCCAAAATTTCGGCTGTCCATCTATGGTCTGTCCTTCTGGCAGTATGTCCAGCCCATTGCCATTTCAGGGATTTAACTCTGATCATGATGTCTTCCACTCTCGTCATTTTTCGGATCCACGAGTTCCTCTTCTTATCTCTCCTGGTTATACCAAGCATGCACCTCTCCATGCTTCTTTGAGTTGTCTGCAGCCTTTGTATGTCTCTTTTAGTTAAGGTCCACGTCTCTGCACCATACGTAAGCACTGGAAGAATGCATTGATCAAACACTTTTCTTTTAAGACATAATGGCATATTGCTCTTGAAAATTATGCTGTTTCTTCCAAAAGCTCTCCAGGCAAGTTTTGTACGCCGATTAATTTCTTCATCAATGTGACCCTCACTTGATATCTGCTGTCCAAGATAAACATACGTATCTGTTATCTCCAGTTTTTCTCCATCAATCGATAAATCTTCATTTCTTGTAAAAGCATTGAACATCACTTTTGTCTTCTGAAAGTTCATTTTTAATCCCACTTCTTTACTCTTGTCAGCAAGTTCCTGGATCATACTCTGCAGCTCTGATGGGGTAGTTGCAAAAATGACTACGTCATCAGCAAAACGAAGGTGGGTTAGATAATCTCCATTAATCTTTATCCCTTTGTTTTCCCAGTTCAGTGATTGAAAGACATTTTCCAATGTGGCATTAAAGAGCTTCGGAGATATGGTGTCACCTTGTCTCACTCCTTTTCCAATTTTTATGTGTGTTGTATTTTCAAACAGCCGAATCTTTGCACTTGCATTTTCATAGATGTTATTAATAATATTAATGTATGCATCTTTAATACCGCAGGATTTCAGAGCCGTGGTAACTGCTGATGGTTTCACCGAATCAAAGGCTTTTTCATAATCGATAAAAGCCATGCACAATGGAAGTTCATATTCCCTCGCTCTTTCAATTAGTTCTCTCAGTACGTGGATATGATCTATTGTGCTGTAGCCACTCCTGAATCCAGCTTGTTCTCTCGGTTGAGCCATGTCCAGTGTTACCTTCAAGCGGTGTGAAAGAACTTTAGTGAAGATTTTATAAACCACTGATAGGAGGCTGATAGGTCTGTAGTTCCTGAGATCCTCAATGTCACCTTTTTTATGTAGCAGGATCATTGTAGCATTGTTCCAATCCTCAGGAATCTTCCTTTCATTAAGGCATCGAGTGAAAATTTGGGCGAGTACCGTTTCAATTTCTCCACTTGCTTCTTGTATGATGTCTATAGTAATTCCATCTTCTCCTGGAGCTTTCCCCCGCTTCATGTTCTTGATTGCATGAGCAACTTCTGCTGGGAGGACTGGAAGAACTCTGGTACCTTCCATGATGTCTGGAGTACATGTATCATCCCTTTCATATAATTTGGAGTAGAAATCTTTCACTCTTGTCAAAATTTCGCCTCTATTTCTTGTTATAGAACCATCTTCTTTTCTCAGAGCCATAATCTGTTTTCTTCCCTTACTGAGATGTCCCTTTGCTATCTTTAGGCTTTGGTTGTTTTCAATTGCTTTCCTCACTAGCTCACAGTTGAATTTCCTTACGTCTTCAGTGATACTTTTTCTTACTGTCTTGCATAGCTCTTTATATTCCACTTTGGAAGTCACATCTTCTTTAGTTGTCCTCATCTCTCTTCTTTTTTGCATCAACATTTTGGTTTTTCCTGATAATTTGTTTACATGCAACTTGTTCTTAGACCCAGCTAATTTTGTTGCTGTTTCCATAAGAGCTTTGGTTACTTTTCTGTTAACTTCAGAAATATCCACTTCTTCCGATGTTAGGCCTTCTAAAGCAGAGAATCTGTTCTTCAGTTCCAACTTGAAAGTATTATGGTGTTTTTTAAGGTTGGTTATGTCAATACATTTTGTTTGTCTTATGAGCTTGCCACGTTCCAGTTTAGTGTTGAGGTGCATCTTACATCTCACCAATCTATGGTCACTACCTGTGTTGAACTTGTTCAGCACACTGCAGTCTTCGATGACGAATTTTTTGTTACACATAATAAAATCAATTTCACTTGTCGTCCCAATTGGATGTCTCCATGTCCATTTCCTGTGTGGCTTTTTCTTGAAAAAGGAATTCAAGATGAAAAATCCTTCTGCCTCTGCAAACTCAACGAGAGTATTTCCACGCTGGTTTCTGTTGCCGTGACCGAATTTACCTACTGAAGTTTCATTCTGTTGCTGGTGCCCTATTTTTGCATTGAAATCTCCCATAATTATCTTCAAGTGCTGCTTACCTTTATTATTTAGATGACGAATTTCCTCATAAAATTCTTCAATTTCTTCTTCAAGATGACTTGTGGTGGGTGCATAAGTTTGAATTATCTGAGCCTGGTATCTTCTCGATAGTTGGATAACGAGTCGTGCAGCTCTGTCAGAGGAACTTTCAACTTCTACCACTTTATCCTTCAGTTTCTTGTTTATTATAAATCCAACACCACTAGTTCTGCCAGTATCTGTCCCACGATAATAGAAGAGATGTCCACTTTTCAGTTCAATGAGATCTTCTCCTTTTCTCCTTACCTCACTTAGCCCGACGATGTCCCACTTGATCCTTTGTAGTTCCTCTTCCAATTCAAGAAGCCTTGAATCAGAAGATAGGGAGCGTCCGTTGTAGGTAGCCAAGGTCAGCATCAAATGGCAGCCTAGTCCGGTCCTCCGGGGATTCTTAGCACCCTCTGCCTTCATGTCGCACTGGCCGCTGCCTTGGCCAGGTACATTCCAGCTGCCGGAGACTGAGGGCCAAGATTTAAGTTGTAGAGTCATTTTGGAGGTGTTTGGCCATAACTCACCACGCTGGCCAAGCGGGTTGGTGAGTGTGGGATAGCATTTCCTCTGATCCCGATGGTATAGTTATACCGGAGTATATAATAGTTTTGGAGTATATAATATCCCTCTAATGGGCAAAAATGGACAACCGGCAGATCTTTGTTATGTGGGCTCGACCTTCCGAAGCCTTGGTATTCACTGGGCTGAACATTAATATGCCTTCCGTAAGAAATCTGCTTCCTCGACATTGTCAAAAACTGTTATTGAAAAGGACTTAAGACCAAACTGGGACAATGCGAACTTACTATCGACAGCTTCTAATAACCGCTCTATGCTCTTAACTGAGAGTCTGTTTATCATAAAACTGGGACCAAAATGCTGCAATGAGGACGTGCCTGTATACATTCCCAATGCCTGGAGAAACTTGGTTCTACAGTACTGAGGGGGATCTTAATAATTACAAAGACTTTAAACAATTTGTAGTGAATGGCAATGACTTTGTGTCTCATTTACATAATATATATCCCTTGTGCTCCTATCTGTCACTATTTAACCTTGTGCCGTTCTAATCTGATTTCACTCATCGGCCTGATGATGCGACCATAGTGGTTCGCGAAAGTGCTTGCCAGAGCTTTTATCAAAAATGTTTTTAAATTTTAAATAAAGATGTTTTTGAATCATGCGTTTTTTATAAGATAATTTAGGGATGTGGTGTGTGTGCTTTGGATCCAAAAAAATGTTGCCGTGCTTTGACAGCATTATCAATCTTCTTACCTACAATCAGCACGAAATATTTTCGGTTCTTACGTATATAGTTGCTGCCTATGGAAATACTTAGAATGTTGACTGTCATCATTGTCATCCCATCAATTTTAATGGAAGGAGCGGCTAAGGACTTCCTCTTCAGTAGGAGAAAGCTAATGACGGAAGGTGAGCACCTATCATTCTTACTCAATTGTCGTTCACTGCAGGTTGCCCTTAAGTTTCTTCGTATCAAAACAACCTCAATTTCACGTCGTGATGCTGTTATCCTAGCTTTGGCTGAGAAGAAAAGACTATGTGCTGAAATTAGGCGTAAATGTAGTTTCATGGATCTCCTCAATAGACAAACATACCTGGCATATTTAAATTTTGCAAATCTTGCACATCCTCTGTATTTTAATCATTCATGTATTGTGATGAACTCGATTGTTAAAAAATCCCTTCAAAATTTACAAAATGGACATATCAAAAAACTAAGATCACTTGTTTCTGGAAAAGCTTCTAGTGCTCTTGTTCCTTTGAAAGAACGACCTAAAAGAAAACCTGGACAGTCCTCATTTCTAAACTTGAGTTCAAAACCTCTTACGACTTGTCAATCTGAAGCGTTGAACTTGGGTTCCAAGTTCTGCTTCCCGAACCATAACCTAAACTCTATGAAAATTATCCCACAAGTTGAAGAGATAATTAAGCATCTCCCCAATGGGGTCCAGGAGTTCACCAGGCACAAGACATGTAACATTTTGCAGAAGAAGCGGATAACTATCGACTCTACTTTGCGATACTCTAGGTCCGAACTACTTGCTCTTGCTGAGGACCCTGATCTCGCTATCCCAAGTGCGGATAAGACCAATCGGATTGTTATTCTTCAATCACTCTGACTATGCTGCAAAAATGCTTGCCACCATCCAAGATATTCCCCATTCTATAATTAATTCCGATCCAACAGCTTATACTATTGCAAAACTGTCAAAATTACGTAACTCTGTTTTTTTACCTGATTGTATTTCACGTAACATGTTACCTCCCCCAGAATCTAGAGTTCCGGAAGCTTTTAGCAAAGTTAAAACCCATAAACCAGATCACGCAGTTTGACTCCTGATTTCAGGCTATGCCAACCCAACTAGAAACCTAGAAAAATCCTTGGCAGCTTTTTTAAAACCCCATACTACAAACTCTACTTACTCTGTTTGAAGTACTTCTCTTCTGCAGCTATTACAGAAATTAAATCATGTCAATTCCCAAAAACTCCGTTCATTCTTGCTTCACTGGATGTTGTAAATCTCTTCCTCAATGTTTCTCGCTCAGTTGTGTATACCCTTATTGAAAAGATCTTGTACACTCAAAATTCATATACAGCACCTGAAATTGAATCAACCCTACAGGCTTTGAAACTTGTTGGAGACCGGTGTTTTTTCAAATTTCAACAGACAATCTTCAAACAGAATGAGGGGGCACCTATAAGTTCCCCTTTGTCACCTGTCCTTGCTGAAATATTGCTTCAAGATTTGGAGAACAACTACCTAAAATCCTGCCTTGTTCAACCATCGTTATACCTTAGATATGTTGATGATGTCTTTCTTGTTTGGCCTCATTCTGTCAACGAATTATTTATTTTGGCTTCGTCATACCCGGTATAAAGTTTACTGTTGAGATTGAGGCATCTGGGTCACTTCCTTATCTTGACTTTCTGGTTTCCCACACCTCTGACCACTCACATTTCGACTTTTCGGTTTACCGAAAACCAACCTCAACTCCGGTTATTATTCCCTTCAACTCATGTACTCCAACCCCCTACAAATTTTCGGCTCTCAGATTCTGTGTACACAGAGCCTTTTCACACTCTTCAACTTCTGATAGTCCAGATTTGGAACTGAGAGAAATAACCGAGATTGCTGATATGCATGGATACCCGGCGAGTTGTGTTCAAAGACTTGATCAACAGTGTGAACGTAAAACTTCTACAACCCTAACTAGAAATGTACCCATGATTAAATATGTGGGGAGCATAGACTACCAAAAATCTGTGGTCTCTTTATTAAAAAACACCTGTAAAAAATACTCTATTGGATTCGGTGCAAAAATCAAAAACCTCTTTTCAGTAATTAGACGTGATAGAGACATAGTTCCAACTATTTACCGCTTTGGAGTACATAATATCCCTCTAATGGACAAAAATAGACAACCGACAAATCTTTGTTATGTGGGCTCGACCTTCCGAAGCCTTGGTATTCGCTGGGATGAACATCGATATGCCATCCGTAAGAAATCTGCTACCTCGACATTGTCGAAAACTGTTATTGAAAAGGACTTGGCCGCCCCGGTGGCGCAGTGGTCTAAGCGATGGCCTCTGATCATTCGTCTGAAAGGGGTCTGGGTTCGAATCCCGGTGAGGCATGGATGTTGTGTTTGTCTTACGGCACTGGCTCTCTCCCTTCCCTGGAACCAGTGACCCTAAATTAAGGACGGGCGACTGCTTATAGCCCATTGAGTGGCTCACGGTGGTCGTTAAACCTCTAATCAAGAAAAAAATAAAAAAAAGGACTTGAGACCTGACTGGAAAAATGATAACTTATCGACAGCTTCTAATAAACGCTCTATGCTCTTCACTGAGAGTCTATTTATCATAAAACAGGGACCAAAAATGCTGCAATGAGGACGTGCCTGTATACATTCCCAATGCCTGGAGAAACTTAGTTCTACAGTACTTAGGGTAGGGGGAAGAATCTTAATAATTACAAATACTTTAAACAATTTGTAGTGAATGGCAATGACTTTGTGTCTCCTTTACATAATATATATCCCTTGTGCTCCTATCTGTCACTATTTAACCTTGTGCCGTTCTGATCTGGTTTCACTCATTGGCCTGATGATGCGACCATAGTGGTTCGCGAAAGTGCTTGCCAGAACTTTTATCAACCATGTTTTTAAATTGTAAATAAAGATGTTTTTGAATCATACGTTTTTAAAAGATAATTTGGGTATGTGGTGTGTGTGCTTTGCATCCAGAAAATGTTACCGTACTTTGACAGCATTATCAATCCTCTTACCTATTGTGAGTAATTCGATAGGCTATAACAGTTGCCCGTCTCTAACTTAGGGCCACTATTTCCAGAGAACGGAGACAGCCAGTGCTGCAAGACAAGCAGAACATCCGTGCCTCACCGGGATTTGAACTAGGACCCATCTTGGACGAAAGATCAGAAGGCGGGGCGGCGGAGTGGCGGGGCAGACATCAAGTTGTGGTGTTTTGTGATATTCTTTTAATTCATTTAAGACCCATTTATATATTTTCACTTTGCCGATAGCCGTTAAGTGACGGGAAATGATTGCATAGTGTACTTAGAGTCTCTCGCGAAGCTCTCGTTACGTTTGGTGTGTATCGGGTCCAATCAAGTCATCCAATCCGGCATCATCGATAGTTCCTTCTCGTCTACCGCGTGGTTAACTTTCGAAGATCATACCGTCAGACCGGAATGCAGTAAGCCAACGTTGTGTCTTTGCATTTACTAACGGTGCCTTCCCTAAAGGCTGTACTGATGTTGTGAGTTTCCTCAGATGTGCAGTGCCCAAGTTTAAACTCGCATCAAAAAATGACAAGAATTTCGGTCTAATCTATCAGCCTCATCTCTGTAAACACAATCCTCTTGACACTGATGAAATGCGCAGTGCTTTATTGGAAGCAGCCTTTAAATTTACACATCATAAGTCCCATCGCGGGGTGTGTCAATTCCTACATTACCTGCCATCTTCACGAGTCTGTAAAATCCGGTGTTGCATCGGCAATAATCTAATACTGTGTGTATTAGTGTTCATAACTGTAATTCGAGATTTTGGTAGTCGCGATCAAAGATAATAGCAATAAAAGAACAATCAGAAATGAAAATGAAAGAGAGAGAGAGAGGGAGAGAGAAACAAAAATTAGCAATGAAAGCAGCAATTAGAAACGAAAATAAAAGAGAGAAAACATCTAGCCATGAGCTCATTTTAAGTAACGACTAAGCTGAAGATCATAACATGCCGATATTCTCCCAAAAATTATGAACAAGGACATATGAATGAACAAATTAACTCGGCGACTAACTGACGCTGAGCTAGTTGATGGGGCAATAAATCTGCCTCCAGTTGTAAGATGTCTCGTCGTTTGTGTCTTATCACCACCGGAGTGTAAATATGTTTTGAAACAAACAAATTACGAGGCACAAATCACTTTTGTGCTGGAAAAAGAGCAATACATAAAATTTCCATGCATATAATACTGGAAATTAATCGGAAAGAACAATAGCACGTGTGCACAAGATAAGCTCTTTGGATAAGTTCGTAGTAAAAGCAAATTCTTCTCCATTTTTTTTTCAGTTTAGCTTACTATTGTGAATATTTAAAAACAAATAAATGAAATATAGCATCCATTATGTTTTTTAAGATTTTCCGACCAGATGGCCACATTGAATTTTACTAATATTCCATTCTAAACATGGCATCTCTCATCTCTCTGGGCACCTGCATAAGGGAGAACAAAAATGTCGTGTGGTAATTCTTTCAGTTTTCATCTTTCAGCGGGACAAACAGATAAAAAAAATTATCAGCGGGACAAACAGATAAAGAAAATTTTCTCAGTGGGACAAACAGATGTAAATAACGGCACAAGCTTCCAGCTCTTGACACGTTGAGGATAAAGCAGAAGAAAATCACAAAAATTTCACAACATTTCGTTGTTCCTCTGGCACGGAAACTGTGATGGTTTGACAGTGATAACAGCTAGGTATCCGGCAGTGGTAAAGTTGCTACTGGGGGGGGCAGTAAAGGGCAGTTCACCCTGGGCGCCAGTCTATTTGGGCACCGAAAAGATTGAAAAGATGTTGCTGTTAAAGTTGGAAATGGGCCACGGCAAAGTACACTAGTGACCAAAATTGTGGAAACCATTAGAAAATTTGTATTTGTAATGTTCGACGACTCATAGCGTCAGTCTGTTTTCTATAACATTAGAAAGATAATTTAGTGCAGAATGTAATGCGACAGACTGTGCTTAATTATCTTTATTCTATCGAAAGTTATAGCCAAATAACCAGAAAAAGGAAACACAACTAACTGCCTTATGTAACAAGGAGTGGATTTCTTTAACTCATAGCTGACCAATGAGACTGATTGTTCTGAAAGCCAGTCAGGTGTTATTATGACGCAACAAGGAACCAATAAGGTGTTAGTAAAAATCAGCTCTCATTTCTAGGTATCAGAGCTAATAATAGAACTCTATTCAGCTGTGTGAATGTCATCAAGTTGCCCCCCCCTTTTTTTTTTTCAAGGAATTTTTATTCCTTGATAACTTAATAAGCTGTGTAACTCAGTATAATGACAGAGTGAAAAGAGTTGACCGGTCACTTAGCAAGAGAAGTAAAAATACTAACTTTGCATGAAGAAGGCTACACTTAAAAGGAAGTCACAAGAAAACCAGGTGAAAATATAAACAAAGAAGGTATTTCTAAACTGAGCAAGAGGTATCAGCAGACTCAGTCAATTCATAATCAAACTGGTAAAGGCAGGAAAATGTGCACAACAGCGTGTGGTGATAGAAGAATTAAGAGATTGTGTTTAAGTGACAGAACAAAATCACCTAAGTCAATTGAAAGTGAATTGCCGCAATGTGATTTAAAGATGAGTGCTAGGACTGTTAGACGCAGACTCAAAGACTTTGGTTTAAATCCTAAAATTCCAAAGAAAAAGCCATTTCGATCTCCCAAACAAAAAAGGAAGAGATTAGAATGGGCTAAAAACCATATTAATTGGTCTGAGGAACAATGGTACAGAGTCTTATGGAGTGATGAGACCAGAATTTCCATATCTGGTAGCGATAGACTAATAATAAGAAGAAATGGAGTAGATTTACTGTGCTTAAATGCATTACAGCTACCATGAAGCATCCAGTTAGTGTTATGATCTGGGGTTATATGACAGCAAAAAGTGTGGGCTGAATTTGTGTGATTAATGGTACTTTAAATGGCGAAAAATACATCATTGATATTCTTGAGTCAAAACAAGCCTTTGGCACGTGATCTTTTCCAGTATAATAAAGCCTACATATTTTAACAAGATTCAGCTCCTTGTCATGTTGCTGCTGTGTGCAGGAAGTTGTTTCAGGAAAATCATATTATACTGCTAGCCCTGAACCTGAATCCAATGAAAAGTTTGTGGAGCCGATTAAAGAAACTTTTTAGTTAGAAGCAACCCAGGAATAAAGCACAATTGATCGAAGTAATCGTACGTGTACAATCTTGGTATCACATTATAGCACCTGCTGACCAAAAACGCTTGGTTCACTTCATGCGACGCCGTTGTAATTGCGGCAAAAGGTTTCCCGGCTGAGTAGTAACAGAAATGGCGAGAAGTTATTAAATACGCTTTATCGTGGTTATCTGTGTATGAGTTTATTCAAACTAAAATTTTTTTCAATAAAGTTTTACAATGATTTTTATAAATTTTATATTTTTTATTATAAAAAATTAAAAAAAATATAAAAATATTATTTTTTCAATATTTTTTTCAATAATTTAAATACAATTTTTCTCAAAAAATTTAATTTTTTCCAATTTTTTCAATAATTTTTCTCAATAAATTCTAATTCTAATTATATGTAATTTTATGGTATTTTTCTAAAAAAGACTGATGTTATGATACATCAAACCTCAGAAACACAAGTTTTCCAGGTTTCCACAATTTTGGCCACTAATGTAATTTTATATTACGATAATATAAATTTTTTACACGCAAAAATTTTCCCTACTATTGAATGTCTGCTTTCTTTTTTTATTTGTTTCCGAGTTAAACGATACTACTATTGAATGTCTGCTTTCTTTTTTTATTTGTTTCCGAGTTAGGGCTATAGGTAGTGCCCCGCCCTTTATTTAGGGTCATTAGTTCCTGGGAATCGAAACAACGAGGGCCATCAGACATATACACCGTCCATTCCCTACTCGCTGCTCTAAACACAAGCCTATCTCGGACGGAAGGTCAGAAGCCAGCACCTCGGACAACTCAAACACCGGGGTCGCGATAAATTTTCAAATTTTGTTTTTAATTCGCCATTTGGTTAGGTGCTATGCGTTTCTTGGTGCTTCTTGATTATGCCCGGCACTTATTCAAAACATTTACTCTTTAATGTTTTGAAGTGTAATATGATATAAAATCAAATTTTCTTTGAGAAAACACTCAAATTATACACAGTCGAGTCACATTACTGTGACCATCTCCTACTTTTTTAACGTCAACAGCGCATAGCTAATGAAAGAAGACACGTGTCGTGAGCTGGCTTGGAGGGTAGATATATAAGGTGTGCTATAGGCATTCTGAAAACATATCACTCGTTGCTGTCATGGATAAAAAGAGCGATTTATCAGATTTTCAAAAAGGTATTATTATCGGCTTTCGGGCCAAAGGTGGCAGTATTTCTGAAATAGTGCAGTTTGTGAACTATTCGCGTGCTGCTGTGGTTAAAGTGTATCGAGATTGGAGAAATGGCGCCATTGCGATTATGCGACGTGGAAACTGCGAAGCACCACGTACCATTGGTGTGAGAGGTGAACGTCGGCTGCGAAGGTGCGCGAGGACCGATCGACACGCTACAGTGGAACAACCCACTGGCCGAATGAACCACGGGGCTACTGGAAATGTGTATAAAACGACAGTTCAGCGAACCCTGTTGCGTATGGGGCTCCGATGCAGACGGATGGTCACTGTATCTATGCTGAGGAAGGTGCATCGGCAGAAAAGGCTTAGATTTGCACGAGAGTATCGGGATTGTACCTCCGCTGGTTGGCAAAGGATTGCCTTCTCCGATGAGTCACGTTTTCTGCTTCATCGAACGGACGGACGTTGGCGTATAAGGCGAGAAACATCGGAAAGCAAACACTCTTCAACAATTCCTGGAAGAACACAAGCTGGTGGGGGGCTGCGTTATGGTCTGGAGAATGTTTTCGTGGCATTCCTTGGGTCCACTCATACCTGTGGAAGGCACTATTGATCGAATTCGTTATGGATCCATCCTTGCAGGCCACGTACACCCATACATGCCGATTATCTTCCCTGGGGCGGATGGGATTTTCCAGAACGACAATGGGACGTGTCACACAGCTAGAAATGTCCGAGAGTGGTTGGAAGAGCACGACGAAGACTTCAAAGTACTTTTCTATCCCACTAATTTCCCAGACTTAAACCCAATTGAGCATCTGTGTGACCACCTCGATTGTGTTGTTCGCTCTATGGATCCCCCACCACGCACCCTCCAGCAGCTGTCAGATGCACTGCAGTCAGCATGGCTCCACATACCTGTGAACACCTTCCAGCACATTATTGAGTCACTCCCAGCCCGTCTAGCTACTGTCCACGCTGCACACGGCTGTTACTCTGGATATTAGCTGGTGGTCACAATAATGTGACTCGACCGTGCATTTGACATAAAAACAAAACATTTTTTTGTTGTTGGTATGTACTTACCGATACTCTAGTCACTTCCCGAAACCACTTTTTTAATCGTGTTCAAGGCGCGCAAATTATACACTGAAGGAGAAAATTATTAGAAACACCCAATGGCAATCAGACACGTGCCACACGCCCTTATGTATGCAACTATGACATTGAGATGGCTTTATAAACAGCTCACTGTAAAGGATTCAGAACGAAGCGTAGGTACAGCAATATGGGAAAGACACGTGGTTGAAGCGACTTTGAAAGGAGCATGACAGTGGGCGCTAGGGAAAATGTGCCAGCTCCTCAGAAACAGCAAACTTTTTCGGCTATGGAAGAACAATTGGATCTATGCAAGGCCGTCTAGAAAGTTTAAGACAATGGCGTTAGAGAGATGAATTCCTTCCGTTTGTGACGCCATTCTCATGTTATACGGACTGATACGTCGGTGTCATTTGTGACGTCACACACGACAGTGTTGTGAACCAACCGCAAGCATTGATTTTCGTGTGACGTCACCAAAAGAAGGAACTCATCTCATCGGAAAGAAACGACTGGGCGATGTTCGAGGACAACGTCGTGTATAGAAGACTGAACGAGGTAATAGACGTGATCCATTGCGTCAGGTAACCGCGCAGTACAACAGTGGTATCTAGAGGAGAATTTCAGCATCCGACAAATTCGTCTGTAGTGGGCACAGGAGCGTCAAAACACGACCACCCCTGAGTGCTGAAAAATGTCGCCTGGTCTGATGGATCATGTTTTCAGTTAATAAACGCCGATGGCAGGGCTGGAATGCGGACTCAACAGCACCAATCGATGTATAGCCTTAAATGTACAAGCTGGTGAAGGCCGTGCCTGTTTTCATGCCGAGCGTTGTGTTCTTAAATCCTCTGGAACAGCACTTGAATTCCACGAGGCATCTTAACATCACTGCGGACCAGGGACACCCATATACAGGGATTGGACAAAATAATGTGAACACCAAGCTCAGATAGGTGACTTTTAATGCAGCTGCGTACGTCACAATACGCAAAAGTATCCACCACGTTTTGGTTGCAATAGCTTTGTTTAGAACCGCAAGATCTTGTTTAACTGCATTTAAAGAACTTGTTGCAAAATTTCTTTCACGGTGACGACAAAATGAGCGACCTAATGTATTTCGAAAGAGGACTCATTGTTAGTGCCACCGTGACAACACTCGCCAGGTTAGTGGGAGTATCGAGAGCTACTGTGTCTAGCGACATGACAGCATACCGTGTTCGTGACAAAACCTCGTCTGTGAAACACAAGAGCGGCGGAAAAACGACCCTGACTGATAGACACAGAAGAGCATTAAAGAGGATTGTTACCCGTAATAAGAAGACCATGGCGCCGAAAATCAGTGAGGAGCTCAATCTGCATCTCCTGACCCCAGTATCAACGAAATCAGTGTGCAAGGAACTGCATAAATAAGATATTTATGGCAAAGCTGGTGATACGGGCGAATGCACAGCGGCGACGTCAGTGGTGCCAGCGGCGACGTCAGTCTGTGCATTCACCCGTATCACCAGTGGTGTGCAAAACCACTGGTGATACGGGTGAATGCACAGCGGCGACGTCAGTGGTGCCAGGAGCATACAACGAGGACTGCCTACGCATGGAAGCGTGTAATGTGGTCGGATGAATCCACATTTACACTATTCCCCACAGCAGTACGTGTTTACGTGTGGAAAACACCGTTAGAAGCGTACAACCCAGACTGTTTGCTCCCAACAGTGCAGCATGGTGGTGGTTCTGTCATGCTCTAAGCGGTCATGTCGTAGTTTTCAGCAGGTACCCTGATCACCTTGAAAGAAAGAATGACTGGCATAGCGTATGAAACCATTTTGACTGACAAAGTCCATCCGATGGCTCAGGCATTGCTTCCTGCAGGGGATGCCATCTATCAAGATGATAACGTCTGAAATCCCAGAACTAGGAATATCCAATCATGGTTTGAGGAACTTTCACACCTTCATTGGCCTACCCAATCACCAGACATAAACATCATCGAGCCACTGCGGTCTGTGTTGGAAAACTTTGCAATATCCCGTCATCCACCTCCAGCGTCTTTCAAGGACCTGAAGCAGTTTCTGCATGACTAAGGGTGTAACAGCCCGGTGTCGCACGATTGGTCGACATAACGATCAGTCGACCGCAACGACTAGTCGACAGTAATGATTGGTCTACAACACGATTGGTCGACATAACGATCAGTCGACCGAACGATTGGTCGAGATAACCATTGGTTCAGAAGATTATGGTGCACATTCGCAACGGTACCTCTCAAAACGTACTGACCTCTCAAAGCGTAACGTTCCTTATTGGAAATAATGTCTTTTAGAATGTAGTCCTCAGAACGTACAGCATTATAACATATTATTTCCAAGTAGGCCCCCGTGTCATCTTTTGTACTCTAGGTGAAATCTATATAGAGGGCCTTCTGAACGATGTTATTTCCGAAAGGGCCCCGGGGCACTTTAGGTATAGGCACCTTGGGGAAACTGCCGCACATAATTCGGAAACTCGGAAAATTGCCACACATTCAAAGCGTTTCTCGGACGAACGGCGATTTGTGCTCGTCCCCTTAATGAAAACCATGTGGCAATTTTCTGGTGGGGCAATTTTTTTGTGTGTGGCAATTTTCCGGGTTGCTGAAAGATGTGTGACAATCTTCCGGTGGGGCTATTTACCGCCAAACTGTTTGCACTTATTCAAATTTTTTTCCAAGTTCCGTTGACCATTTTATGTCTACCAATCGTTATATCAACCAGTCGTTACTATCGACCAATCGTTATGTCGATCAAACGTGCTGTCGACCAATCGTTACTGTCGACTAATCATTACTGTCGACCAAAGTGCTAAAATGCCCTCCACAGTCCCCAGAATTTTATCCAAGTGAGCATTTGTGAAATGAGACTGAGAGAGCCATTCGTAACAGAGGTCCCCCTCCAGCGAATATTCGGCAATTGATTGACGCCATCACATCCGCTTGGCTGAACATATGTACCTGTAGAAAGACGTCATTACTTCGGTATATCTATGCCATTGAATCGAAACTGCTTTGAAGTTATATTATTGAGTAGGTTATCAGATGGGTGCGTGACGTATTACTGAGGTGACGCATGAGTCAAAACGGCACGTTGCAGGAATAAGCCTTGCCGGCGTTGTTCAGTTGGGAGAATATCGCGCTCCGGAGGAGGAAGACGTATCTTCTGACGTAGAGGAAAACGTAATTTTACGTTTATCGCCAATGTGAATAAATGCCCTATTTTCTGGTGGTGGAATCCCACCCCCGGCAAAAACGGCATTTCTTCACATTGGTACCCGAACATAAAATGAATCCCCTGGCCATGAGGTCCGAAAAAAAACCAAAAACGTTTGATGATTTTTCCACACATCGTCTTGAATTAATAAGAATTGCTTCTTATACGCTGAGCTCCTTCAAGCATGGTACGTCGGCAGATCTGAAACCTGCAATTTTGTACCCTGGCCTTTCTCAAGAGTGGAATATGCGCGGTCGAGTCATATTATTGTGACCACCAACTAATATCCAGAGTAACCGCGGTGTGCAGCGCATACAGCGGCTAAACGGGCTAGGAGTGACTCAATAAGGTGCTGAAAGGTGTTCACAGGTATGTGGACCCATGTTGACTTCTTTTTTTTTTTTTTTTTTTTTTTTTTTTGATTTGAGGTTTAACGACCACCGTGAGCAACTCAATGGGCTATAAGCAGTCGCCCGTCCCTAATTTAGGGTCACTGGTTCCAGGGAAGGGAGAGAGCCAGTGCCGTAAGACAAACACGACATCCATGCCTGACCGGGATTCGAACCCAGACCCCTTACGGACGAATGATCAGAGGCCAGCGCCTTAGACCACTGCGCCACCGGGGCGGCCATGTTGACTTCAGTGCATCTGACAGCTGTTGGAGGGTGCGTGGTGGAGGATACATAGAGCGAACAACACGATCGAGGTGGTCCCACAGATGCTCAATTAGGTTTAAGTCTGGGGAATTAGGGGGCCAAGGAAGTACTTTGAAGTCTTCATCGTGCTCTTCCAACCACTCTCGGACATTTCTAGCTGTGTGACACGTCCCATTGTCGTTCTGGAAAATCTCATCCGCCCCAGGGAAGATAATCGGCATGTATGGGTGTACGTGGCCTGAAAAGGATGGATCCATAACGAATTCGACCCACAGTGCCTTCCACAGGTATGAGTGGAACCAAGGAATGCCACGAAAACATTCTCCAGACCATAACGCTGCCCCAACCAGCTTGTGTTCTTCCAGCAATGGTTGAAAAATGTTTGTTATCCGATGTTTCTCGCCTTATATGCCAACGTCCATCCGTTCGATGAAACAGAAAACGTGGCTCGTCGGAGAAGGTAATCCTTTGCCTATCAGCAGAGGTCCAATTCCGATACTGTCGGGCAAATGTAAGCCTTTTCTGCCGATGCACCTTCCTTAGCATAGATGCAGTGACCATCCGTCTGCATCGGAGCCCCACACGCAGCAGGGTCCGCTGTCGTTTTAGACACACTTCCGGTAGCCCCCTGGGTCATTCGGCCAGTGAGTTGCTCCACTATAGCGTGTCAATCGGCCCTCACGCTCTTTGGCAGCCGACGTTCACCTCTCACAGCAATGGTACGTGATGATCCACAGTTTCCACGGCGCTTATTCGCAATGGTGCCATTTCTCCAATCACGATACACTTTAACCACAACAGCACGCGAACAGTTCACAAACTGTGCTGCTTCAGAAATACTGTCATCCTTGGCCCGAAAGCCGGCAATCATCCCTTTTTGCAAATCTGATAAATCACTCCTTTTATCCATGACAGCAACGAGTGATATGTTTTCAGAATGCCTACAACACACCTTATATACCCTCCAAGCCAGCTCACGACACGCGTCTTCTTTCGTTGGTTACGCGCTGTTGAGGTCAAAAGTATGAGGTGGTCACAATAATGTAACTCGACTGTGTATGTCACGTACTGCTAAGATGACGCAAGGGTCAAAACGGCAAGTTGCAGAGATAAGCTGTACCGGTGTAGTTCAGTCGGGAGAATATCTCGATACGGGGTAGGAGGACGTGGTTTCGAGTCCCACCTCCGGCAAAAAGTGCTCAATCCTTACAGATGCTACTAATAATTTTCTATTTCAGGGTACATCTTCCCACCTGGCGCCACTGGATGAGGTAGCTCAGGAATTGCGTTTGTCCTGAAATTTCAAATCAACAAGTTATTGGATATAAGGATCTTTAAGAAACTTCCAAAATTACACCAATAATAACTAAGGAGACAACAAGGTCATATAATCCGTAAGAATGGTGTATGGTGTCTATAGAAACGGATCGTTATTCTAGTGTACGTTCGTTTTGATAAAGCCTCCCGTTGGAAGTCGAAAGCTTGGCGTGATTAAATATTTTGATATAACCCGTTTTCACGGATTACATGACTTGCGGTCTCTTTAGTTATTGGATGTTTCTCAAACGTTAAGTGAAACTTAATAATAGCTTTCATTTCGCATGCATTTGAAGCAACTGAAAGGCAAGCATCAATTATTGTTACTGTTATTTCTTTGCTATCATGGCAGCCATGATCAAGAAGTACGTAATACTCACCATCTCTAACATATCGCTTGCTGGTGGGTCGACTCTTGTTCTGTAAAAATTATGCATTACAACAATTTTTTGCCTTGTATGTTGATGTCTTGGGTCAAGATCACGTTCTGGTATACTTTTGCCGAAAACTTTGGGCTCTGGAAAAAAAAAGAAATAAAGTAAAAAAAAAAAAAAAAAGACCAGGAAGTTAATTTGTTTTGAAAGACGTTAGTACAAATGAGACAAGTTTCGCAAGACATGAGGAAACCCAACGCCGGATGTTAAACTTCTGTTTTCTGTTTCAAGTCAGCTCGCTCTGCTTAACGTTAAACGAAGTTTAGTTAATGAGAAGATTTTGTTTCTCTTTCTCTGTGACCCACTTTTAAGAAGTAATATATCAACTTCACAACAGTGTGACCTGCGTAAGGCCCAGCAAGACCTCAGCGCAGCAGTCACAGCACCATGGCGGAAAGCATATTTAACCTTTAATTATGTAGGCGGGTAAAAATCACGTAAGTACGTAAGTGGGGTGCTCACAACACCTCCAAAAAGAAATGGTTGCACGTGATACGTTTGAAAATAGATCAACTGTACACAGGGGCTCCGACTTCGCCAAATTATTGAAGGGGCAGACGTGGAAGGAGCACGTCTGCGTCTGTTCCTTTGCCAGGAAGAAAATAAAAATTAAAGGGGGAGGGCAAAAAGATGAACTACGAGATTCGACATATATATATATATATATATATATTTTGATTGGAGGTTTAACGACCACCGTGAGCAACTGAATGGGCTATATGCAGTCGCCCGTCCCTAATTTAGGGTCACTGGTTCCAGGGAAGGGTGAGAGCCAGTGCCGTAAGACAAACACAACATCCATGCCTCACCGGGATTCGAACCCGGACCCCGTTCGGACGAATGATCAGAAGCCATCGCTTAGACCACTGCGCCACTGGGGCTGCACATATTTTTTGAAACGCAATTGTAATTGCTCATCAGCAAATGAACAAGGAAACAGAAATATAATTTTGCTGAATATTAATATTTTTAAAATGAAATTCTGCTTGCTATTTTTTAAAAATATCCCGAGAGATTTTGTTTCCAAACGTTTATCAAAAATATGAAAAATTACCCCTGTTACTCAAAGAACGAGAAGCGCAAAAAACAGATACATAACGGTGCTAGAGATTATATGTTTCTGTATTTTTATTTATTTCATTTTTAGCACGTCTTTTGTAAAAAAAGATCGTGCTTATGTTATCGGTTTTTCCGTCCGTCCGTCTGTAGACACGATATCTCTGCAATTATTTGTCCGATTTGAAAAATTCTTTTTGCATTGAGAAGCTTGAAATATGCGAATGATGATCCTTCATTTCGTTTTTTTTTTTTTTTTTTTTTTTTACGATGTACAATTTCGCCGCTAGAGGAAGTAAATGCAGATGATGTCGAATTCAAAATTAGCTTTTTATTCCACTTATTTGCTTCTAAACATCCGATTGAAAAAATTATTTTATCTTTTGATTCCATTTATGTCGAAGAGTATTTTAGGCGTAGTTACTTTTTTTAAATTACCCATAGATTTTCCGCTAGGGGCGTAAAAGTAAATTACATTTTTCCCGATAACTCTGCTTCTAAAACTCCGATTTGAAATTTTTTTCTTCAGCAGATACAGCTCCTGGTGGAAAATCTTTTGGATATAATTTCTAATTTTTGGTAAAGAATACTTTGACCACCAGGGGTGTAAGTGTTAATTTCTGCTCCTGAAGTATTTGCCATAAAATCTGAGCTTCTAAAATCTCCATTGAAAAAATTATTTCGAGGACCGATGCCACTCACGTTGATAAACCTTTTCGGAATATTTTCTACTTAAAATATTCTATGGTTTCTTCGCCAAGGGGCGTAAACCTATATCTTATTTTTGTCAATATCTCAGCTTCTAATGGACCGATTGGAAATATTATTTCTTTATTAGAGAGAGTTTCCGGTGTCACATGTTTTTCATATGATTTCAAAATTTTCAAGTAATTCATAGACTTTCCGCTAGGGGGCGCAAAGGGAAATTGCACGTCCCCCTATATCTCTGCTTCTAAATCTCAGATTTTAAAATTTCTTTCTGCACCGGATACAGCTCCTCATGGGAAATCTTTTGCACATAATTTCTAATTTTGTTAAAAAGTGGTTTGGCCGCCAGGGGAGTAAGTCTTAATTTCTGCTTCTGATGTATTTGCAGTAAAATATGAGCTGAAATCTCGTTTGAAAAAAAAAGTCGCTGTGGACCGATACTACTCATGTCAACAAACCTTTTAGGAACATTTCTTCTTAAAATAACGCATGGTTTCTACGCCAGGGAACGTTGATGTATATCTTATGTTTGTCAATATCTCTACTTTTAGCAGTCCGATTCGAAAAATTCTTTCTGCACCGGATACAGCTCATGATGGGAAATCCTTTGCACGTGATTTCTAATTTTTGGAAAAATGGTTTGGCGCAATTCTTAATTTCCATTTCTGATGTATTTGCAGCAAAATATGATATTCTAAAATCTCGATTGAAAAAAACGTCGTTTGTAGACCGATACTGCTCATTTCGACCAACCTTTTAGGAGCATTTTCTTCTTAAAGTAATGCATGGTTTCTACGCCAGGGGCGTAGATGTATAACTTATTTTTGTCAATAACTGTACTTTTAGGGGTCCGATTTGAAAAATTCCTTCTTTGTTGGACAGTGTTTCAGATGCGAAATATTTTTCATATAATTCCAAAAACTTTCAAGTAAATTATAGACTTTCCGCTAGGTGGCGCAAAGGTAAATTGCGTTTGCTGCGTTATTTCTGCTTCTAAAACTCCGATTTGAAAAAAATGTTTGGTAAAGAATCGTTTGGCCACCAGGGGGCATAAGTGTTAATTTCTGCTTCTGATGTATTTGCAGCAAAATCTGGGCTCCTGAAAACTCAACTAAATTTTTTTTTTCTTGGACCGATACCGCTCATATGGAAAAACCTTTTGAGAATACTTTCTTCCTAAAATAATGCATGGTTTTCCCACCAGGGGACATAAAGTCACATCTTATCTTTGTCGATATCTCTGTTTCTAAGAGTCCGATTTGAAAAATTCTTTCTGTGTTGGACAGCGTTTCCGGTGCGAAATGTTTCTCATATAAATTCATGTTTTTCTTAACGCACAAGTCTGCAACCAGAGTGCGTAAGCTCACGATTCCGTTTACAGTAATATCTGAGGGATTAAAAACCCGATTGAAAAACTTCTGTCTTCTGCCAGGTACTATTGTTTTCCATATCGGTTCCATTGACTTTGAATAGCTTTGATAACTTTAATTTGCGTCAGAACGGATTCAAAAGACGTGCTTATTACAAACGAAAATTCGGCGTCATCTTTCTTGTTTACATGTATATTTTTTTCGTTGTTGAGAAATGTCTGTTGTACATGGGGTAAAAACGCATTCTATTTGGGTCAGTAGAAGAAAAAGGGAGCTTGCTTAAATTATAACAACTTTTCCTGGGTGCATGTTATATGTGTACATATTTGTACAACCCTTGAGATAGTCGGCTAGAGGGCACTCTACAGACTAAACTAAATAAATATTACATACAATGTATACCAGAAAAACATTAAACTTTTTTTATTAGCCTGTCTTCTGTAAGAAAGGAATGCGCTTATAATATCACTTTGTCTGTCTACGGAACCATATCTCTGCAACTATTAGTACGATTTGAGAAATGCTTTTTGCATTGAGAAGCCCGAAATGTTCAAATGATGATCTTTTCTTTCTGATCCTTTCTGGGTGCATAAATTCTGAGCTGGAGGACGAAAATGCTGATGCCATCGAATTCAAAATACATTTTATTCCATATAATTGCTTGTAAATATCCGAATGAAAAATATATTCTTTCATTCGATACCATTTACGGAGATTATTTTGGGTAGAATACCTTTTTTCAACTAATGCACTGCTTTTTCCGCTGGGTTGCGTAAAGGTTAGGTGCGATTTCTCAATATCTCTGCTTTTTAAATTCCGAGCTGCAAAATTCTTTTTGCATTGGATAAAATTCTTGTTGGGAAATTTTCTTCATACGGGTGTCAAATTTTGGTAAAAAACTGTTTTGCCACTAGGGCACGTAGTGTATGTTTTTATTTCCGATGCATTTGCATCTGTATCTACGCTTCTGAAAACTGGATTTAAAACTTTCTTTTGCGCACATATTTTGCTTGAAATAATACGACAGCATCACCAGTATGTAAATCATGGTAAAAAACATGGTACAGCTAGAAAAGGTGCTACGATTGTCTGGAAACGTGTTGCCATCTATGAGAAAGACAGGACAATCTCTTAATATTTAGCAAGCACTTGAGTAAAATACTTAGATCTTTATCATATGAATTCGTGTTATACTTGATAAGGCGCAAAGTAGTTTCTTTAAGCTACCGCATTTAATGAAAATAATTGTTCTTCTGGGGAAAAAAACAGTACTACTAAATCTAGGATGACTTGCATCTTTGACAGAACGACTCAAATTTATCATTCGTCGCAGATTTATCGGTGTTTGCAACTCTACAGATAAGGCCGTAGGATATTACAAACATCTTCATAAAATAATAATTTGTTAATTATAATTAATCGAAATTTCACCTAAACACTTAGCGCATCCTGTTTTTAGATTTTTGTAAAACTTTGTAAAGCATTATCTAATTGTTTATAATATCGCACAGTAATATTAGAACCGTGGAGAGACCTTTGGAAATTTTCTAGGCAAAGGATATGCCATGCTCAAAGACAGAAAGTGCATAGTGTGCGAGTGTGTTTTTAATTGTAGTATATATTGTATATCGAATCAAAGGCTTTTTCAATATTCGATATACAATATATACTACAATTAAAAACACACTCGCACACTATGCACTTTCTGTCTTTGAGCATGGCATATCCTTTGATTCGGTGAAACCATCAGCAGTTACAATGGCTCTGAAAACCTGCGGTATTGAAGATGCATACATTAATATTATTCATAACATCTATGAAAATGCAAGTGCAAAGATTAGGCTGTTTGAAAATACAACACACGTAAAAATTGGAAAGGGAGTGAGACAAGGTGACACCATATCTCCGAAGCTCTTTAATGCCACATTGGAGGGTGTTTTTCAGTCGCTGAGCTGGGAAAACAAGGGGATAAAGATTAATGGAGATTATCTAACCCACCTTCGTTTTGCTGATGACGTAGTCATTTTTGCAACTACCCCATCAGAGCTGCAGAGTATGATCCAGGAACTTGCTGACAAGAGTAAAGAAGTGGGATTAAAAATGAACTTTCAGAAGACAAAAGTGATGTTCACTGCTTTTACAAGAAATGAAGATTTATCGATTGATGGAGAAAAGCTGGAGATAACAGACACGTACGTTTATCTTGGACAGCAGATATCAAGTGAGGGTCACATTGGTGAAGAAATTAATCGGCGTACAAAACTTGCCTGGAGAGCTTTTGGAAGAAACAGCATAATTTTCAAGAGCAATATGCCATTATGTCTTAAAAGAAAAGTGTTTGATCAATGCATCCTTCCAGTGCTTACGTATGGTGCAGAGACGTGGACCTTAACTAAAAGAGACATACAAAGGCTGCAGACAACTCAAAGCACCATGGAGAGGTGCATACTTGGTGTAACCAGGAGAGATAAGAAGAGGAACTCGTGGATCCGAAAAATGACAAGAGTGGAAGACATCATGATCAGAGTTAAATCCCTGAAATGGCAATGGGCTGGACATACTGCCAGAAGGACAGATCATCGATGGACAGCCGAAATTTTAGATTGGATTCCAAGGGACAGGAAAAGACCCAGAAGAAGACCACATGGGAGATGGGTGGATGAAATTCGAAAGTATGCAGGGGTGACATGGAGGAGAATGGCACAAGACAGACCGTTGTGGAGGAAAGTTGGGGAGACCTTCGTCCAGCAGTGGATTGATAATGGTTGACAATGATGATGATGATGATATTGTATATATACAGCTGTAGCTGCTGTCCAGCAAAAATTCTGTACTAGAAATGGCCCTGAAAAATTAAAACCAAGTACATGTGCACTTGACAAAAAGTAAAAAAAGGTTTGTGTTTTTTTGTTTTTTTTTTCAGTATGTTCCGATTGCTGAGTTTTGAACTGAGATTAACGGGCGATGACTCGCATTCCACAGTGTGATTATGTGCATGTATCTCAGTGATTATAACACGAGCTCACGCACAGCAGACCCAGCAGCTTCCTTTGAACGAGTCAAACCATCACCCACTTCTTATTGGTTTGAAACCCTGCCGTTTGCTGTGTCAAGCACGGAGCCGACGTATCAGGACATGTTACCTGAGACGTCATAAAAGAAAGAACTCATCTCTCTAACAGCATGACCTCTCTTCTACAGCCTAGTGCCCATGCCCTACATATCTGCATAGATTACTGCTGCCTGATTTTCACTGCTCTTCTCAAGAATCAACAACTTCCGTTATTAAAGAGCACCTAATCGTTAAAATATAAATTCTTTACCAGCCGCCTGCTACCAGTTCATTCATAACAGATTATGTAACCATATAAGCGGATAGCTGACTACAGTAAATAAAGTCACAAATTTATGTGAGCGTGTGAGGAACGAGAGATCGTAAGGGCTGTTAATGTACACTAGTGTGCAAAAATTAAGGACGAAGAGGAGAAATTAGCATAACAGCGGAACGAGCAGGCAGAACGGGTCGAAAGACTACTCAGAAGATAGACTAGGGTCCGATACGGTAGGGCATGCGCATATATGCAGCATGACGTAGGGGGTGTCGTTAGGGTATAAAGCACACGGGCGGTGCACGCTTAAAAATTCGGTGAAAGCTATTGCACGGTGTACATCGGTTTGAACGACGTCGAGTTGCTGCCACCGTGTGATATGGCCAACAGGCAATCCAGTAGACTACATCTGGATGACTTTACCCGAGGTCGCGCCATTGGGAAGTTGGAAGAAGGTCGAAGTGTGACTAGTGTGGCCGAGGAGTTCGGGATCGCTCACAGCATCGTTTCACGAGCTTGGAGAGCATTTCAAACGACAGGAACAGCTGTCCGAGAGTTTAGCAGTGGTCGTCCACGAGCAACCACGGCGGCGGACGACCGGTATATTGTCCTACAGGCGAGAAGAGACAGACGGCAGACAGCGGGAGAAATCGCAAGGCACATGCAACAGACAACTGGACGTCCGTTATCGCGTTTTACCGTGGCCAGGAGGCTGCACAAAGGTGGCCTATTTGCACGACGACCAGTACGGTGTGTGCCATTAAAGCCTGCTCATCGAAGACGGCGGTTTCTGTGATTCCAGGAACACAAGAACTGGACACATCAGCAATGGGGTCGAGTTCTCTTTACGGATGAGAGCCGATTTA
The DNA here is from genome assembly GCA_039090855.1 of Macrothele yani. Classification (NCBI taxonomy): domain Eukaryota; kingdom Metazoa; phylum Arthropoda; class Arachnida; order Araneae; family Macrothelidae; genus Macrothele; species Macrothele yani. The sequence continues at coordinate 130,050,164 of CM076995.1, read as the reverse complement.
GTCTGACAAGTGATTCTGGACGTATACACATCTGGAGAGAGCAGGGAACACGTAATCACGCCTCCAACATCATCGAAAGGGACCGGTTTAGAGGTGGCGGAGTTCTCGTTTGGGGCTGTATCATGCTTGGTAGCCGTACTGACCTCCACATCTTCCAAGGAGGTTCAGTCACTGGTGTCCGCTATTGTACCGAGGTTCTCCTGCCTCGCGTGCTTCTGTTTAGAGGTGCTGTGGGTCCTGAGTTCCTCTTCATGGACGACAATGCTACACCTCATCGTACAGTGGCTGTCGCAAAGCTGTTGGAGAATGAAGATATTCAACGCATGGATTGGCCCGCAAGGTCCCCGGACTTAAATCCAATCGAACACATGTGGGACCTTCTCGGGAGACGCTTGGCAGCACATCACCAGCCGCCAGCAACGATTCTGCAGCTGCGATTGGCGCTACAAGAGGAATGGGCAGCGATGCCTCAACAGCTCCTTGACAACCTCGTCCTCAGCATGGACAGACGTTGTAAATCCTGCAACGCAGTCAAGGGTGATCATATCCCCTACTAAAGACTGGATTTTTCTTGGCAGCCGCCTGTCACATGGACGTTTCTGTCTTCTGTCCAGTTGTGCTCGAAGCAACCTTTTCAATAAAGTGCCTTTGTATCCTTTGGATTCCTTGTTTGGGCGATTTTTCTTACTTGTTCCCTATTCTTACATCTTGGGTATCTTATGGTATGATTTGAGTCGATGTGGAGCACTTCTGCCCGACGTTACATTCGAAAAACCGTTTCGTCCTTAATTTTTGCACACCAGTGTATTTACATGGTGATTTTCCTTTTTAATTTGTTTTTCTTTCTTTCTTTCTTTCTCCCTTTCTTTCCTTTTTTCCTATGTAACCTTCTGTTCCCATGCATTGTTCAAAATGTAAAAAAACAGATGAAACTGATAAAACGTACTCGTTTTTCTGTTCGTATAAGCTAACAGATGGCCATATAAATAACGCCTCCTTTAAGTTCTTCCCTTTCATGCAGTTTTTATCATTTCATCTCTGTCCTGATCATTGTATGCAGGTTTCACGTACCCAGCCGCGAAGTAAAAACCAAATGGTAAGTTTTCATAATGGTTGGGTGCATACAACCTACCTTTAATGACCCACAAATAGATCTAAAATGACAACACCTGTGCCAAATGGTAGATATTGTAGTGGTACTACGGTACAGCTACTTGTAGTATTAGAACATATTATTCGTTTCACATGAATGAACATATGTTTTGTCATTAATTTACATATCCATAAATTCTTTTTTGGATGAGTACACTACATGAAAAAGAAGTAGAAAAAACAGCACTTTGAATCACGGAAGCTTGTCAAAGCGCTGTTGTTTGAATCTTGTGTGAACCATTGACTTTTGATAACAAAGTGAGTTTCTAAGAAAGAATGTGAATGTTTTGTTCAGAAGTCATAGCGTACAACTATGACTTCTGAGCAAAACATTTTTTCACAGAAACTTGTTAAAGCTAAGAATCCATCACTTTAGCCCGAATTTGTATTTTTTTTTTTTTTTTCGTTCTTCATGGGGTAACTTAACATTTCTACAGCACCATATAAATATGGAAAAGGAACCAGCTAAAACTCGGGAAAAACTTTACTAACGAAAGCAGTATCCACTTTCAATTTTAATATATTTGCTTATTAAATAAATTCCAGACGCCAAAAAAGGCTCGGCTTTATTTCCATTTGCCCTGAGTTTAACACGGTGACAGATCCCAGACATGTCGCTCTAATTTTCGTCATTCAGACATCGAAGAAATTTACAGAAAAAAAAAGGAAAAATCATTGCTCGTTGAATGAAACCTGAACTGGTGCCGCTCTTTTTCTTTCTTTTTTTTTTTTTCCTACTGTGAGCTATTTTTGGTTTCATGCTTTAATCTCGAACCACGCTAGGCTAGGCACAGAAAATGATCTAGTTTTACTTTAGTAAGTTCTATAATTATTTAGTATGTCAGTGTCAACAGCAACTGAAATCCGCGCTGATATTTCGAAAGAGTAGAACACGCGTTTTTTTTTGTTTTTTTTCTTCGAACGGAAGTTAAACTGCATTTTTCAATTTTCCACCATTGCATTGGCTTGAGAATAGCATTAATCACAGATATCGGAGATGCAATCGTCTTCCTCTACCCCTAGTGACAATGAATCTGGCTTCTTTCTTGCATTAAAGACGGGGTCCAGTATCAGATGACACATAAGTATTGTATTGGTACTTGAGGCACCGCTTTTTCGCGGTACGAATAGCCAGTTTCCTTAATTCATTTGTGGGCAATAAAGAAAGGAGAGAATACTTCTAAATCTCGATCCTCATAGTGGTTTTTCATAAAATAAAAAACAAAACAAAGAAGACGCGCGTTTTTTAAGTCTCGGGTACAGTGAACACGCTTTTTGAGGGGTCACAAGTCTTGTAAGACAATTCTTTTTTCTTTTATTGGGGGTTTAACGACCACCATGAGCAGTTCAGTGGCCTATAAGCAGTCGGCCGTCCCCTAACTGAGAGCCACTGGTTCCAGGGAAGAGAGAAAGCCAGTGGGCCGTCCGGTGGCGCAGTAGTCTAAGTGCTGGCTTATGATCATTCGTCCGCGAAGGGTCCGGGTTCGAATCCCGGTGAGGCATGGATGTTGTGTATGTCTTACGATACGGGCTCTCTCCCTTCCCTGGAACCAGTGACCCTAAATTAGGGACGGGCGACTGCTTATATCCCAGTGAGTTGCTCATGGTGGTCGTTAAACCTTCAATCAAAAAAAAAAAAAAACAGTGCCGTAAGACAAACACAACATCCATGCCTCACCGGGATTCGAACCCTGATCCAACTCGGACGAATGGCCGGAAGTCATCGCTTAAACCAGTGCACCACCGGGGCGGCATGAAGAGAGCTCTAGATATCACTAAAGGAAGACATATTCCTCATAGTACATGGGAAATCGATAGGATATTAAAAGCAAACGGAATATGAATTCTGAATATGCTTGTAACACATTACTAGTCATCCATGTAACTCTCTCAGAAAACTTGAAAATTTCATCGCCCGGAGCGGGAATCGAACTCGCATCTCCCGATTTTTTTTTTTTTTGTGTGTGTGTGTGTGTAACGGCTAGCATACCCGAACGGAAATCGGGAGATGCAGGTTCGACTTCCGCTGCGGGCGACGAAATTTTCAAGTTTTCTGAGAGAGTTACATGGACGACTAGTAACGTATTACAAGCATATTCAGAATTTATATTCTGTTTGCTTTGAATATTCTAGCTCTAGGTATTTTCTTAATGGGCGGTTATCAGTGATCAAACACAATATTTCTGACTTTTCTCCTTTTACTTCCAGTAAATATTTTTGTCCGTTTGTTCCGGGGTTTAGCGACCCCTATGAACATCTAATGCGGCTATAGGCAATCGCTCGTCCCTAACTTGGGGCCACTGATTCCCTAGGATGCAGCTAGTGCGCATGGCTCGATCCCGGGCTTATCTCGGTCCAATGATCAGATGCCCGCGCTTCAGACCTCTTGGCCACCAGAGTGGCCTTAACTAACTATTAAGATGACACCGAATTTTCAGTTGTTATGAAATCATCTTCCGACGGGCGGGCAAATTAATACAACAATCATGTATTTTTTTTTCACCAAAAAACATGCTAAATATACGTTTACGCAGCACAGAGGAAAATTCGTAAACCAAGAAACCCAGAACATTAAGCCAAAACTTTTGTCATGGGATACAATTACCCCTGGTAAAAAAATGATAATCCTAAAAAAAATAAAAAATAAAAATACGGGAAATGGAAATATCCGCTTACACAACCTAGCGAAAAATTCGTGTATCAAGAAAGTGTGTGCGTTGCCTAAATTATTACTACAGTTATTAAGCGTGAAATGATTTTTTTTTCACTCAAAGAAAGAGATAAATTATGTCAAATTCTAACATGCAGACTTACGGCATTCCGTAAGTTTACATGGGATCTATACAGTAAGCGCATGTCACCACCTTCCAGGGATATTTTATCTTCAAATTTTGAAGATGACAATCCGTTTTTTGGTGTAAATATGACAAGGATGGTAAGTCAGATAATATCCGAAAACTTTAAAATTCCGTCGTCGTGGAGCGGGAATCAAATCCGCGTCTCCCAGATAACGCCTGGATATGCTAACCATTGCACCACCCAGGACGACCAAGTCTCAAGTATCCGATAAACTTGAGACTTGGGGATAACGGATAAACTTGAGACTCAGTCGTTCTGGGTGGTGCAATGGTTAGCATAACCGGGCGCTATCTGGGAGACACGGGTTCGATTCCCTCTCCAGGACGACGAAGTTTTCGGATATTATCTGACTTACCATCCTTGTCATATTTACACCAAAAACGGATTGTCATCTTCAAAATTTGTGGTGTAATCCCATATTCCATTCATGATTTTATCTTCATTTGTGTGGCGTATACTCTAATTTAACTTTCCTTTTTAGTTACTTTTTCTATGCAAATTTGAGTTCATTCTCTTTAGCGTTGTTCAAACTTAATGTGATATTTTCTCTCTCGCAAGAATATGCTTGGCAACACCTTGAGGTCGGAACGTATGGCGTGTGTATGTGTCAGATGAGAACTGAACGTTATCTAATCTTTGAGCAGCAGCAAAAGAATGGAGAGAGATGGTGGACGTTATAATGCTAATTGTAGAAGAGGTGTTGTTTTATTGAAGTTTGAGTTATTTGAAGGCTGCGTGTTTTACTTTAGTGTTGGTGTTGTTTTTCTTAACCAAGTGTTATTATTATTAACTCACATTAGTTGGATTACTTCACTAATGTTATTGAAGAGTGAGTTGTGCCAAAGTAATTTTGGGCTGAATAAAGACTAATAGTAAGTAACCTTTTCTGAAGTTTCTTGGGTGACTCCTATTTTCACTGTAGCTGAAGTGTTTAAGAACTGATTTATGTAGTGTTCAGTCAGCTATACTTCCACGAACATTACATTTGTACGGTTATCAAATGTTCATACCAATGCGACATGCCAAATAAATAAATGAGGATGGATTTTTTTATTTATTTATTTATTTTCGCGCAGTGCCTTAAGTAAAAAGAATGGTAACAAAATTGTCAAAACCCTTATCAACCCACTGCAGGATGAAGGTCTTCCAAAGTTTCTTCCACAACTTTCTGCCTTGAACTAGTCTCCCCCATGTCACTGCGACATACTTTCGAATTTCATCCTCTCTTCTCCAGCATGGTCTTCTTCTGGGTCTTTTAGTATCCCTTGGAATGAAGTCTAGTATTTCAATTGTCCAATGGTGGTCAGCAGGGCCGGATAAAGGCTTTAATGGGCCCTTAGGCTAAGACATTTGAGTGGACCCCAGGGCTAAGACATCTGAATGGGCCGTATAAGAAATTATGGCGGGGAATCATTATGAAGTCCGTTAAAACACGAATTTGTAGCAATGCATATGCTTGTGATAATTAATACACGTTCTTCAGTCTAATAAATTTTCTACAGAGTTTTCATAATAAGTCACGGTATTTTTCATTGTTTTCATAAGAACATGAGTTAAAAGCTTAAGATTCCTGGATTTTGTCATGAATTTTCTAAAGATTTTTTTCTTTAAATGCAATGTGAAGCCACAGAAGACTTCGACTATTAAAAGTTCAAAGTGCAAATTGGGAGGTATGACTGGATGGTAGTGAAAAAGCTGAAACTGTCTCTCCGACTCCGCTGTACACAGCGACATGAAATCTTTATTTACCCTTGGTGAACCACTGCTTTGAAAGCTGTTCATCTTCTAGCCTCTGTTTCAGACCAAGTGGAAATTTTACGAGACGAAAGCAAAACTATTTTATAAACCTCTCTCTCTCTCTCTCTACCTATCTATCTATTATTTGCCCAGTCAAGCCTTCTTGATCATGGTGGGCCCCAAGGTTTTAGCCCCTATAGACCCCCCCCATTAATCTGGCCATGGTGGCCAGTTCTTGTAGAAATATGTTCATTCGATTGCCATTTCAGAGATTGTACCTTTTTCATGATGTCCTCAACTCCCATTATTTTCTCGTTCATGAGTTAGGTTTTAGATTTTATCTTGATCATGATGTCATCAACTCCCATTATTTTCTGGTTCATGAGTTCGATTTTAGATTTTACTTAGATCATGATGCCATCAACTCCCATTATTTTCCTGGTTCAAGAGTTCCTCTTCCTATCTTTTTCTTGTTATACCAAGCATGCATCTCTCTATGCTCCTTTCAGTAATTTGCAACCGCGGGATGTCTTTTTCAGTTAAGGGCCATGTCTGTGATCTGTAAGTAAGAACTGAAAGAATGCGTTGATTAAGCACTTTTCTTTTAAGACATAATAGTAAATTGCTCTGGAAAATTGTACTGTTTGTTCCAAATACTCTCGAACCAACTTTCATACCCTGGTTAATTCCCTTATCAATGTGGCCCTTTCTTGATAACTGCTGTCCAAAGTAAACTTAGGCATCGGTTACTTCTAGATTTGCTCTATCAAGCGCTGAATCTTCAGTTTTTGTAAAAGCATGGAACATTAATTTTGTTTTTGGTAAATTCATTTCTAAGCCCACCTTCTGGACCATACTCCTCAGCTGTGGGGTGGTACTTGCGAAAATTATAATGTCATCAGCAAAATAGATCAGATCATATGTAGAGGATTTTAGGAAAGGGAGTGTCTGACCCGAGGTCTTAAACAACCCTTAGAAATAAGAAGCTAGGATATTTGGGCTAGAGTGCCCGATAGGAAAGTGACACGGAAGCGAAGTAGAAAGGCGAAGGAAGACGCCCTTATTTATTACCGGGGGGGGGGGCAGTACCCAGGGTCCAACGGCTTAACGTGCCTATCCGACGCACGGCGGGTATTCAGTGGCTCGAACGTTCGCACCTGCCAGGGATCGAGCCTGAGATCATCTCCATGGCAGTCACGAACGCTGACCACTAGGCCACACGCGGTCCTCATCAGCAAAACGAAGGTGAATTAACCCTTTAAGCGGCCAATGCATCTGAACCAAATGGTGCGCAACATTTTTTTGCTTTCTACAAACAGAAATACCACGCAGCGGCCGGGTTTTACAAAAGCTGCAGTAAACATTTCGTTTTCTTCTCTTATCTCAGCAGTACCGATCATAAACCTGTCGCGGGTAATAAGTACTGTTGTATTAGTATGATATTAAAAAAAACGGGAAGTTTATATTTCAACACTTGCCTTCGGTATACTTATGTTCAAATGGACGGACTTGATACTTCGGAAATTATTGTATGCAAATACAATGACTTATATAAACGGTAATACAATAAAAGGATGAAAAAACACTAAAAACCCAAAGTTTACTTGTACAGGTATCCCCCGGTTTTAGCTTTTGTTGGCTTTACGCTACTTCATTTTTACGAAAAACTATGTTTCGGCTAACCGAAAGAACTGAGAAGAGGATTTCGCTTTTACGAAATGATGTTGAAAAGGTTTGGCATCCCATGACTAAGAACCGACATATGAAGAGTTGATGCAATTACAAGAGAGAAGGATACGAATCGAAACCGAACGCAATAGCAAACGGCCCGAAAGTGAAATCGTCCAGGAACTGAACGTGAAGCACTCGCTTGAGATTTTCGCTATAAATGCCGAAAAGTATGACTTTAATTTTGAAAAGGCACGTAGGTTTAAGGCAGGTGTGACGTACCTGCCAGCAGGACGCACACGACATAAAGGCAGATAGGAATCAGAATAAAAAAAAATGTCTGCGTAGCTCAGTTGGTAGAGCGACTTGTTCTGGAATAAGCGGCCTCGGGTTCGAATCCCGGCGTAGACCAAAAATGACGGAGAAATTTACTTCGTTATAATGGCGCCCGAACTATCCGGATGACCCGGCCGTTCAAAATCTCGCATTGGTGTGATGTTATTTCCACACCGCGAGACAGGAAAAATCAGAGAATTCTTTCTCCAGCGCTTCGAAAAATAAAATGTGTGATGTTGCATTCCACACAGCAGATTGACTGGGAGTTCTCAAGTGCACGTTCTACAGTGGATGGCTGCCTGCAACGATTCCTGGTCACGGCTGACCCGTGGGCCATGCCCCCGGCCCTCTTTCGGGGGGGGAGATGTGACGTACCTGCCAGCAGGACGCACACGACATAAAGGCAGATAGGAATCAGAATAAAAAATGTCTGCGTAGCTCAGTTGGTAGAGCGACTTGTTCTGGAATAAGCGGCCTCGGGTTCGAATCCCGGCGTAGACCAAAAATGACGGAGAAATTTACTTCGTTATACAGGTTTGCAGGATGTTTTGAGTGCCTACAAAGAACTGTATTGTAGAAAAACGCGGGAGGCTAAGCAGTCGAGCATACTGTTATATTTCAAGCCTTCCACAGCAGACGACAAACCAAGACCTTCGACATCGAGGCAGGCAGGCATAGAAGAAGGTGTATACGTTAGTGACCTGTCCTGCCCTGATGGATTCAGATGAAAATGAGATGTTAATAGATGACTCTTTCTCTCTCTCTCTCTCTCTCTCTCTCTCCTACAATCCAGTCCAGGGCCGGATTAAGGGGGAATCTATAGGTGCTATAGCATTGGGGCCCACCAAGGAGGCATGTCTGCGCAAATAATAGATAGATAGAGAGAGAATAAAATAGTTTTACTTTTGTCTTGTAGGATTTCCACATGATCAGAAACAGAGACTGGAAGACGAACGAATTCCAAGACACTGACTCACCAAGGGTAAAGGTTTCATGTCGCTGTATGCAGCGGGTCGGCGAGACAGTTTCAGCTTTTTCACTACCATCCACAAACAACTCCCATTTTGCACTTGGGACATTAATGGTCGAAGTCCCCTGTGGCTTCATATTGCGTAACAAAAAGGATGCACTAAGAAAAGTACACAATGCTAAATCATTAGTAGAAAATCTAGGACAAAATCATGGAATCTTAAGCTTTTAAATAATGTTCTTGTGAGCACAATGAAAACTACAGTGACTTATTATGAGAACTCTGAAGATGATTCAGTAGTTACAGTTTCGTGTTTTAACGGACTTCATAATAATTCCTCGTCATAAGTTCTTTGGAGACCCACTCATATGTCTAAGCCTTGGGGCAAACTCAAATGTCCTAGCCTAGAGCACACTAAGGCTTTAATCCGACCCTGCTCCAGTCTACCGTACCTTTCACCACACCAACCTTCTGCGACTTAGCCTAACACACGATCACCACCTCTCAGACTTCCAGTGTGCTTGCTCTGTACATACATTGTTTCTACTTTATATAGGCTACGTATTTATCATATCATTCCTGCTTTTACTAAATGTTTGTATTATTTTGTGTTTTATGTGTTATTTAGTATGATTTGATAGGTTATTTTTTGGGTCTGGTAACCCTCAAAATGTTTTCCCATATAAATTAATGGTAATTGCTTCTTTACTTTACGCCCTTTCGGCTTACGAAAGGTTTCATAGGAACGCTCTACCTTCGGATAGTGGGGGAAACTTGTGTTCACAATAACACACACATAAAACTGAAGGAGTAAATGAAGTATCGAAAGTATAACACTTAAAAATAAATATAAAGAACACGACACACGCAACGCTTTCAAAAAAACATCGCAGCAGAAGAACGACCATCATAATACATAGAAGGATTGACACAAGGCCTGTGATGAAGACCTGCGAAGAAAGCGAGTTGTGTTTCTCATGTCAGGTGTTTACTGGGACTAGTCACGTGGCACGGTATTAGCACTTAAAGCAGTTAGAAATAATAAACAACTTTTTCTCCTCGCGTGGAAAGAATGTTAGGCGACTGCTGTGAAACGTACTTATGACTTATTTTTTAACAATAAGATCCTTTTTCTAGTCCCTTATTCTCTGATTCATGACCCAAGGCGTGATGGGGAAGGGATACTCTCCCTGATACGAACATCATTCCACTGAGTTGAAACAGGTGACACAAACATGTCTCTCTTTTCTTCCATTCTTCATCATTGCAGTAGTCCTTTTAACAGGTAATCAGTCAGAAAGGATTAGTGTCAATCACCCTCGTAAATGACCACCTTGAATGGCAAAGCATCGTTTTCTGATGTACAGGTTCACTGGTCCTAGTCGCGTTCGGTCCACCTCTTAGACAGTGAATATATTCGTTCGAGCTGATTTTAGCCCATTTCGCTAACCCCGAGTTAGTTCGTTGCAGCTGGTTAAAGGGTTAAAGAATTTCCACTAATTTTTATCTCCTTGTCTTCTCATTTCAATGATTGAAGAGCGTTCTGCAATATGGCACTGAAGAGCTTGGGAAATATGGTGTCACCTTGCATCATACATCTCCCAAGCAGGGCCGGCTGGACCATAGAGGCAACCGGGCGGTCGCCCTGGGCCCCACGCCTTCAGGGGGCCCCGCAGTTTAGAAAACAAAATAATTTTTGGTAATAAAAATTTAACTACATTTTTTTTTGTAACTTTTGAGGCGCAAGGCCCTTAAAAATATAATTTTGAAGTTTTTTGTTTGTTTCCAATCTCCCCATTTTTGAATACGTTATCCCCCCCTGTTCGTCGTACGGACAATGAGATTTGCAGATTCGAAATGATTTTTGTAACCACCTTAATCTTTTCCGCATTCATGAAATAGAAAATTAAATTTCATCATTTTTTGGTCCCCTACTTTTATATATCCAACAATTTGTGTGAAAACTTGATACTTAAATACTATATTTCCTATACAAAAATATTCGCTAAGCAGGTATCTTTTTATCATTTTGCGAATAAGCTGTTACAAGAGTCACAATGCAAACTAAACCTCTTCTCCCGGGAAAGAAAATCGTAGATTTTAACACTTTTTACTCTCTCTCTCTCTCTCTCTCTCTCTCTCTCTTTCTCTCTCTATCCCTATCTTTTTCTCTCTCTTTCTCACTCTTTTCTCTCTTTCTATCCCTATCTTTTTTTCTCTCTCTCTCTCTTTCTCTCCCTCTCTCTTCCTCTCTCTCTATCCCTATCTTTTTCTCTCTCTCTTCTCTCCTGTCTCTATTTTTCTCCTTCTCTTTACTCTCCAACTCTTTTCTATCTCTCTCTCTGAACTTTCAGTCCGTATTATGGTCTTTTTCTTAAGCTTAAAGAAAATACTTCTTTGAGATAATAATTTTGTCTTTACGGTTGTGTTTGTGTGTCTTCCTCACGAACGATAATTTTCAGAAACGACTTTATTAAAATATGAGATTTATTTTTTAGTGCCAACAATGAAATTTTGCTCTGGTTCCCGCAAGAGCTCCATCCGGCCCTGTCCCAAGCTTACAGTGCCATATTGCAGAACGCTCTTCAATCTTTGAAAATTATTTCTAATTTTTATAAGTGCTGTGTCCTATAGAACAGTCAAGCCACTTGCATTTCCATTGGTGTTATTAATAATTTTAATGTATGAATCTTCCGTACCGCAGGTTTTCGATAACTGCTGATGGTTTCACGGAATCAATGGGATTTCACGAGATTTCACATTCTGCTGCAGGTAATGCATGTGACGTACATAACTCGCCACTTCTGTCGCCATCACTTATGTAGATTTTATTGATATCTTGATCAGACTTTCTGAACTTAACGCCACAAAATATCTCTTGATGTTACAGCCCTGGCAGTAGGTCAGAGGTGAAAGAACAGATGAAATCAAAATTCGCTGTGGGTTTTTCTGTGATACGTATTGAGACATCAGCGCTAGGTTCACTGGCTATCTGATTGTTACGACGATACTCTACTTGTAACAGATTACGATTAGTCGTTTTTAACCTGCGCCAATATTTGTTAAAGTCGGTTTGTCATTAATAAGTTAACATACATTTTATGAACAGGTCGACCTGACCTTGTGCGTGTGTGTGCTGTGCAAGTTTTTTTTTTTTTTTTTTGACTGGGGGTTTAACTACCACCGTGAGTAAATCAATGGGTTATAAGCAGTCGCCTGCCCTAATTTAGGGTCACTGGTTCCAGGAAAGGGAGCGAGCCAGTGCCGTAAGACAAACACAACATCCATGCCTCACGGGATTCGAACCCGGACCCATCTCGTACGAATGATCAGAAGCCAGCGCTCAGACCCCTGCGCCACCGCGATGCAAGTTCAATCACCGTGTTTATCTTAATGAGTGGTGCTGTCAACACGTGTTCCAAGAGTATAGTACCTGAAACGAATGCAACAAGTTAGTAAAACCATGCAATGCATTGATTATAATACGCTTTCCGACATACCAGAAATCAATACTCAAGTTATTCCTCCAGTTATGAGGATAATGGCTGTAGAATAAATCTCGCTCTTATGACCTGACCTTTGACCCCATTTCGATGATATTCAACAAAACCGGTAAAGTATACTTCCGGAACAGCTTGATATGGTTTTGTCTCAATCGAAGCATTTTTACGTAAGTTATAACGCATAAGGGCGATGGAATGGATCCCGATTCTATGTCCTGACCTTTGACCCCACTTCACCCATTTTCAATAGGGTTTGTTCCCAGGTCGTCCCCTACCACATACTAAACTTTGATTGAAATCGAACCATATTTACGCAAGTTATGACGCAAAAGAACAATGGAATGCATCCCGCTCCTATGTCCTGACCTTTGACCCCACTTAACCCATTTTCAATAGGATTCGTCCCCAGGTGGTGGTCTACTAAAATTTTATGGAAATCGAACCATATTTACGCAAGTTATGACGCATAAGGGCAATTTAATGGATCCCGCACCTATGTCGTTACCTTTGCCCCATTTGTCCCATTTTCAATAGGGTTCGTCCCCAGGTGGACCCCTACCACATACTAAACTTTCATCGAAATCGAATCATTTTTACGCGAGTTATCGTGCGGACGGACAGAAGGACAAAGCTGGAACATATACGCTTCTTCAACCTACGGTTGGAAAGCGTAAATAAAAATGATTGTTGACAAGAAACTGTAAGTTCGATTTTCATTTTCTAGTATCTGAGTTCTTGGACCGTAAAGCTACTAATTGTTCAGTCAAACTTATTTCCGGTGTAATAAAACACCCTTTTTCTTTTCCACTGAAAATCAAGATGTGTTACAGCTATCGAAAGCCAAAACAATACTCACAGAAATTTTTGTTTTAATTTTTTTTCATTTTCTTGTCGTTTCAGGCACATAACCAATGAACTTAAAAAGTTTTAAACCAAGCAGTTGAAGAATCCGTCCAACATCGTAAAAAAATGTGTTAAACAAATTTATTGGATGACTTTGTACATACAAGCTGCAAAGGAGGACGGAAGAATATTTTGAACTGGAAAAATTAATTGTGCTGAGGATAAAAACAAAACTACAATGCTATCGAATTTTGCAGATTTATTCTCTTCCTTTTCGTAGAAAACGCTGTTCAACCATAACCACTCTCCTAAATGACATTTCATTTTAATACCCTGTTTAGAATATCTTATCGGTCACCAATTCTGTGATACGGGGGGAAATGTATCGGTTTTCACCTTTCTCAATACAGTATTCATTTTCAGAATAAAATCTGCCTTCAGTAGATTTTTTCAAATGACTATATTTACAGCTGAAGGGCATAAAGAATTCTTATATTTTAAGTTCCAGATCTGTTAGCTTTTGCAATGGTGACACACTTCATTAGCTGATTTTCTAAATTTCACTAAAGTTGCCGCCGCTGTAGTTTTGACTCGTAACATTTCTGTGAAACTCTGTTATCCTTAAATATTTCGGATAAAAATATAACTATCCCGTTAAATGAACTTCCGAAGCATTCTAAATAAACTTTAAAAAAAACGAACATCATTCATTAATACCCATAGTGATGAAATGGTCAAGAAATTACATTTAAAGTATAATTAACAAGTAAAGAAATTAAAATCTTTGTTACTTACTCCGTAAATACTTAGAACGAGCAGCCACCAAGGTGCTCAAGGTCATTAACAGCAGAATGCTCAACCGAATGATTTCTCTGAAAGTAAGTACCATCTGCGGTAGAAAATCTTTTAACGAAAACCTAAAAGTACACAGAAGGAACAGATAATGTTGAAAATTTTTATAATTTACTCATATCAAATGCACACTCACTACCAAAGAATAAACTGAGAACTAGATAGATTTAGACATTTCCAAAGTAAATCCACGACGCACGCATACATACGTACGTACATGCATACATGATATGAAAAAATCTGGCTTCTGCAAATAAAGAAACATAGTCCTTATCTGGATGACTTTGTTCAAAATTCCCAAAACAGGCCAACTCACCAAAATTCTCATTTTGGTAATTTGATCTGTCATAAGAACTCTCTCTCTCTCTCTCTCTCTCTCTCTCACACACACACACACACACACACACACACACACACACATATCATAACAAGGAATTTTCAAACGAGTTCATATATTTTAAGCATACATGCATGAATAATTACATGAAAAAAGAAATTTCCAAGTTTGAGAAAATAAATTCGAGTGCTTAACGACTATTATATTCGTGCACACGTTGATTTTGATCTTATGCTTAGCTTTAGTACTTGCTGTAAATAAATTTTTGTGTACTTCCATGACTTCTTCAGTGCAGTTCTTCACGACAGTGATTATTCTAGTTAGCGCTGAACTTTGAATAATCCTTTTATACATGAATCATAGCAATGTATTGCATAGCAACTTGCAACTTTTTAATGAAATTATTCTGTTATATTCCTTCGAAAATAATTCACACTTCATCAAAAACTATGGGACGAGCGAGTGTAATTTGTTGATTCAACTCAAAACGCTTTACCTCGGGAAATTTGATATAAATCTATTAAATAATATATTCTCCATTATGAATTGTATGTCTGGTATGCACAGTGTTTACATTAGATATTAAAATAAAATGAAAAACGGTTTACCTCACAAATGTACAGTTATTAATCCCAGGGAAATATCTGAATCCATAAGTTCAGCAGACAGAAGTCTTTAAGGAACAATTTCTTCTAGCAATAAGAGCATCGTAAATAGGAGAAACAACACGTCTTCGCCTTGTCAGATATCTAAGCAGACACCTTGAACGCATGGCCACGAAACTAGTTGGACAGGTTTGAGAATCTTTTCCTGAATGAAAGTTTCGCACTTTCTCTCCATAACAAGCAAATACTCATTACTCATTTCTCTCTCTCTCTTACTTTTTGCTCGTCCTCGGAGAAATCAATATTGTCAACTCAACGAGAAATCTTAATAAAACCAGAAACACTCTAGCTTATCCCTTCATTCGACACCCTGCATGGTTTTTAATCACTGAAATCTCAATTTTCAATCAGATCTGAGTAATATATTTTTTCTAAACTGACAGGAAACTGAAATTCAAAAACTGAGTATCAGTTATTGAATGCATGAACTGTTTAATTTTTTAGTTATTTAATATATTTCTTTTTCAAAATAAATCCATCAATAAATCGGAATAAATATAATATACTGGATGATGATTAAAAAAGCAAGGCATAAATATATTCCGCGGTCCGTATTAATTGTGGCCGTAAACAACTGTCTTGCTATCCTATGCTGGAGACTGATTCCGGCTTTCTAAAAACAGATACACATACAGCACTTACAATTTCATGAGCACCATTGTTTGAGAAGCAGCACGGAAGAAATGTAAAGATACATCTCTCCTCCGTTTTTATGATTGCATCCAATCCCATATACAGTAATGAAAAATACCTCTACTGGGGAAAATATCACAAGTTTAAATTTTCCGTAAGCATTGTGAGTTTTGAATAACTGGCATTGAAATTGGGACCTTTCGACAGATTTTTGTTTTTCAGGTACTACAAGGCAGTATTTCCATTGTAATATTATTTCAGAATTCGTGGACTTTTTTTAGGTGCAATGTGAAGATCAGTGATAAATTGACCAATTAGTGAAATAGTGACCAATTAGTTTTCCCCCTCCAATCTTTCTCTCTCCATGTTTTTCTCTTATTCACACTCTTTCCTATTTCTTTCTGCCCTCCCTGTCTTCCTTCGCTCTTCCCTTTCTGTCCGTTACCTGCCTTTTACTCTCGCTCTCGTTCTCACTATCCTAATGATCTATTTATTTAACTATCAGTCTGCAAGGTCCCAATTTCAGTGCCAGAGTTTCAAACTTCTGTCTCTACTGCACACTTCTCATATTTCTCCTTATCTACCTGGCACGCTTCTACTTTTTTTTCTTTTTTTTTTTTTTTTCCTTTCTTGATTGGAGGTTTATAGTCGTCCGTCCCTAATTTAGGTCCACTGGTTCCAGGGAAGGGAGACAGTCAGTGCCGTAAGACAAACACAACATCATGCCTCACCGGGATTCGAACCCGGACCCTTTTCGGACGTATGATCAGAAGCCATCGCTTAGACCACTGCGCCACCGGGGCGGCTCTTTTTTATTTGTTCCAGGTTTTAACAACCCCCCCATGCAAAGCTTTGGGCTATAAATTGTCACCCGTTCCTAAATAAAGTCACAGATTCCAGGGAAGGGAAAGAGCCAGTGTCGTATGACAAACACACCACCCATGCCACATGCGGGACTCGAACCCAGGGAACTGGAGTTTATTTCTTACTTCTTTAGCCTTCCTTCTAATTTTCTGTACCTATCTGTTCTACATATTTCTTCTTTTTCGTTATCCGTCAGTTCATATCTCTTTTCTATTTCTATTTGTTACATTATCTCTCTCCTTTCTCTACCAATCTGTCCTGTGTATTTCTTCTGTTTTTGTTACCCATCAATTCATATCTATTCTGTCTTTCTATTAGTTACATTGTGTTCTCTCTCTCTCTCTCCTTTAGCTCTTTCTCTATATACACATTACATGCTCATATCTTCTCCCACACACTAAATAATTAGAAACATTCTATAAATATCTTTACAAATTAAACCTCATCTCAAATATTTTTTTTATTTGCAACCTACATGCCGACTAATATTTGCACAAATATGTTGACACACAGTGTGCATCCATAATAAACACACTCCATAAATTTCAATATTATTTCTGATCAAAATATTAAATAATAACGTAGCGACTATAGAATGATTCTAAATGCTTCCCACCAGCAGTAGGAAGGGACGGAATCCTCATCCATGTTTCCCTTTCCTTAAAGTAAATAAGACGAGTATAGGGTACAGTTCTGATGCTACATGTGTGTATATTGTAAAAAAAATGAAAATAGAACATGTGTTGTATGTTGCACATAGTAATTTATAATCTGTAAAGTAAATCATAGTAGACGAGTGACTCCCACACAGTCTTTAAAGTACCGACTGAGGAGTACAATTCCGATTTTCGGTTCGATACACGTATTTCATACCCGAAATGTAAATTCGCACAAATATATTAATACACAGTGTACATTTATATTTAATACGTTTCATAAAACTCTCTTTCATTTTTTATCAAAATATTGAAGAAAAACGAGCCGATTATAGGACAATTCTAAATGCTTCCAACCAGCAGTAGGGGAATAAACCGAATGTCCACCCATGTATACTTTTTTTTTCCTTTTTGTTAATAATTTATTTAGGTATTAAAGGTAGCATCAGAAACTGTCCCCTATACTCGTCGATTTTTTAAATTAGATTTCATCGTATAAGAAACGTTTTAATCTTCTTTTATTTAATAAGTTAGAAATTTTAATCTACGGATAACTACGCACGTTGTATTTCGAAATTAGTCATAGAGATTACAATCATGATTTCTGATAAAGAATTTTTTTATTTCTCAGGCACAAGCAAATGTGTGATCTCATAAAAAAACTCATTTTCACTGTACTTTAGACATTAATATTTTTAATATAAGCACTAAAGTATGGAGCGTGTCAAATAAAATGCTTTAAATAATTCTACAATTAATTTGATATGTAAACACATAAGGTTACGATTTTAATAAAAGTAACATGCACTGAATAGCCAACTTCTTAGACACTCTCAATTTTGGTCAATAGAAAATAATGTTCATAGATATTGTGTCTATTGATATAACAGTTTGAACCGGAAGAAATCTCCGTCAAACTCTCAAATTTTGATCACTTACTCATCATGTTTCAAACTTTCAATGATACGGAAATTAAAATATACTAAATCAATTTGCTGTCCCACAGTCTTGTTTTTGAATTTTATTAAAACGAGAGAAAGATAGCAAAGTTCATGTTTGTAAATATTTGTGAACTTAATATATGTGAAAGAGAAATGTTTTTCAATATTACTAGGACAAAAATCGCTGTTCTGGAGAAACTGATCAAAAATGTTTGAGATCTCTTATTCCCGTAACTTCATTTATGTTTGACTCCTGTGCCATTCATACTTCAATCTAGGTTGGGTAAAGTTCAGATTGTGTTGAGAGCATTCGTTATAGAGGAATTGTTATTCAAAATGCAACTTCGTCAATGAGTGTTTCTTACCAAAGACACAACATGAGGCTGTACCTAATTAGGCGAACGCCTGGTGTATTTATCAATCATAATAATGAATCTTACGTACTACAAAAATTCCAGCATTATAATTTCCCCATTTAGGGAAACATTAATATTAAATTTTATTCAAACTCCGGTGGGATGATGGATAATGGGTGTTTTCTTTGTATTTTTGTTTGCCTGTATTAACAATCCTACCAGTTTGCCTTTTCTCTAACAAAAAATACAAAAAAGAGACACTGTCAATTTTGTGAGACAGCAAACTGAAATCTGTACTCAGAATTATTTTGAAATTACGACTCCAATTGACGCTTCTTAGTGACGCCTGCAACCAGCATGCTCATTTGTTAATTCTAGTATAATATAAGAGACACCCTAATATAAACTTTAATGCCTTTTACGACGAGCGAATTCGAATTTATAATAACAAACCTGCAAATTACAGAGCTCCCGGCATGCTGCCTTGCTTCTCCGTAACCCTACTGAATAACTTGTTTTTGCCGGTGCAGTTGCGGTTGAGGTTTTCAACACATGCATAGGAAACAAAGCAAGATAAAAATCGTATACAGACAAATTTAGTTTTCCCTTGAAATATCTTTAAAAACCCGATTCCGCCGTGTAAGGACTGTGTTTGGTTTTTCTTATAACAATTATGTAACAAAAGAAAACTGTTTTGTCACGATATTTATTTATTAGTTTTCGCTTGTGAAATATATAAAAGTCACCTCAACAGCCAAGTGGTCAGAGGTGTAGGTTTCTGGCTAGTCATATAAGACTGTCTAGGATGAGTCATGGATGGTGCGTTTGCTCAACGGTGTTGGATCCTTCATGGAACCAGTGGCTCCAAATTAGGAACGGGTGACTGCTTACAGTCCCTAGAACTGTTCGTGGTGATTGTAACAAACCCCTACCACAAAAAAAAAAAAAAAAAACATTTATGTCAAATTTTCGGCAAGCATCGTGTATTTTTGTGCCCATGCATATATCGTTCTGACATCGAATTGTCCATTCTATGCTAAGGAATAGGACATATTTTTCATATGAGATTTTAGGGTTTGGGAATATTTGGGGGATTAATGATAACCTTGAGCAACACTGTGGGTTATAACCAGCCGCATGTCCATAATATAGGTCATCTGGCTTCAGCAAAGGGACAGAGCCGGTGCTATCAGACAATCACATCATTCATGTCTCATCCAGAGCTCGAAGCTGTGCCCATCTCGGACGAATGGTCAGAACTGACTGGCGAACATTTAGCTTCCCTACCTCAATCCTGTGCCTTTCCTGTCATACCCTAGCTTCCCACTTCTAACTTCTAAGGGCTGTTTGAGACCTGTGGGGTCATGCAATTTCTTCCTTCCCCTTCCTATATATATATGTCATATAAAACTTGGTTGAAGAACTCTTTTAGAAGAAACAGTGCAACTTTCAAGAGCAATTTGTCATTATAAAAGAAAATTGTACATTATACCACGTGCCCAACCAACGTGACCTCGTTTCTTCGAATGGCTGATCACATTTGCGCCTTTTCATTTATTGTCTAGTCAAGTCACCGAGGTTCAAATTGTTGAAGTGTTCTATTATCCAGTTTGCAGTTAGCTGTCTACCTTCCTTGAAAAAGCCATCTGATTGATGTGCGAAAGCTTGGAAACTTTGATTTATATTCTACACCAAAAAATTCGGATTACTAGTATAATTATATACTATTTTAAGTGTAATTGGTGTACAGATCCTTGTTATTAAAAAGAAAAGTGTTTAATCAATGAATCCTTCCAGTTCTTAGATCGGCGACATGGACCTTAACTAAAACCGACATGCAAAGTCTGCGGACAACTAAAAGAAGTATGTAAAGATGTATGCTTGGTGAAACCAGGAAAGATGTATGCTTGGTGAAACCAGGAAAGATGTATGCTTGGTGAAACCAGGAAAGATGTATGCTTCGTGAAACCAGGAAAGATGAGAAGAGCGTATGGAAAAGGAAAGACAAAAGTTGACGACAACATGATAAAAATGAAGACCCTCTCGAGTAGCAATGAGCTGAACATATTGTTAGAAGAATTGACGACCGTTGGAGAACTTAAATACTGA
Organism: Macrothele yani; assembly: GCA_039090855.1. Classification (NCBI taxonomy): domain Eukaryota; kingdom Metazoa; phylum Arthropoda; class Arachnida; order Araneae; family Macrothelidae; genus Macrothele; species Macrothele yani. The sequence goes on along the minus strand of CM076995.1, from coordinate 130,029,683 downwards.
TTGGATACCGAGGGGTTAGACAAGACCCAGAATAAAACCATGTGGGAGATGGAGGATAAAATTCGAAGCATGCTGCAGAGAATGGCACAAGAGAGAAAAATGTGGAAGAAAGTCGGGGAGATCTTCATCCAGTAGTGGATTTATGACGGTTGATAATGATATATTCATGAGAGAAATTCCGTCTGAGTTACGGGACTTCAGTCCGACTTCTTAATAGTATCCTTATCCCTAATTTTCCTTTATTCTATTCCTGTCTGTAATCAGATTATGGTATCCCGCTTCTATATTTGATATTTCTAGGCACATAAATTTCTTTCCATGTCTAAAATCTTTGTGCCTATTCGCCAGAGAGAGAGAGAGAGAGAGAGAAATAAAAAAATTACTTTATTACTGAGCCAATAATAACGAAGATAAATCATGCAATTATTATTTCAAATTTTATTAAAAGCAAAAAAACTTCCTTTATCGTTACTTTATGACTTAATAATTAAACCAGATTTTACAATTTTTTTTGTTTAAAATGATGGGCATGAATTTAAAAAAATATAATCAGAAAAATCATACTTTACCTTTATTTCATTACTTGAAAATTAAACATAGAAAAAAGACAAATAATTCTTTACTACTTCTCCATGATTTATAAGCAAATAAAAAAACATACTTCTCCACTACTAATTATTATATAAAAAAAGTTATTAAAGGAAAATCATCCTTCACTGCTAATTTGTTGAAATAACAAATTGACAGCGATTATGATTGTAAAAGAGCCATAAAAATGGAAGAATTAAAAAGCTATATAAGAACACTATTTTATCACCTAAAATTAATCATAGAAAAATATGTTTCTCGAAAAACTTGTCTCACCGCTACTTAATTAGAAAATAATCGTAAAAAAATCTCGTTTCCTATTTTTTAATTTGGCATTTCTCCTATTTTAACAACATGAAAATGCATTCATTTCACGCACACGTTCACAGGGAGGAACTGTTGAAGAAGGGATTTTAAGATCGTTGTAGATATGTGCAGAGTGAAGGAACCAACAGTGAACATTTTGCCAGAATTGGATTGAGCAGAACCTCTATGTTTTTTTTTGTTGTTTTTTTTTGTCAGTTTGTTTTCTTTTTCGAAAAAAGAAAAAAGACGATGGATGATAAGCGGCCTTAAAGAACAAGACCAGGGGCATTCATCAAGAAGACAACAATTTTACCGTTTTATTGCGATTCGTTTGTATTTCAGGAGTATCTTTTCTTTTTTTTTTTTTTTTTTTTGAAAGGAGAGAGAGATTTTTATTTTTATTCGAACTCCTCAAGAGTTTTTATGCTCAAAGTTAATAAATTTCTGAAATGCTTGCCGAATAAATGAATGAGCATTGGCCATACATTAATTAGATGAGGTCAAACGTTAAATGTGTGCGTTATAAGACAATAGAAAAAAAGAAAGAGAGAAAGAAAATATTTTCCGTTAAAGAGCAAACTACAAGAAATTTTCATCCTGATCACTTGAGTTTATAAATGTTACAGAAAAGAACACCGTCAGTCTAAAAAATGTTTACGTTTGTACATTGTACCTCACATTTTTGGTACATTTGATTAGGTTATAGGTAAACCTTAACCAAAAATATATGTAAATTTTGATGTACATCAACCGAACTTTGTCATCCCCGTAGCCCAGTGGTCTGAGACTCTGGCTTCTGACCATTCGTCCAAGAGGGACCCGGAATTGAGTTCTAGGCGAAGCATGCATGGTGCATTTCTCTGATTGTGCTGGATCTCCTTCCTTCCTGCAACCAGTGACCCCAAATTAGGGACGGAAGACTGTTTATAGCCCATTGAGGTGCTCATTGTGAGCTTCTGCCCACTGAAAAAAAATAGAGGATTCATTTGATTAAATCTAGAGTGCTCAAAATGGAGAGTTTTCAAAAATGAAAATCACGAAACATTAAGTAACAGGAATTTGTAGCTGGGGTTCAAAAATTAAATGGGGCCTCATGATATAATCAAAGTGAAAATTAATTTAGAGGCCATGTTTTACCTTTTAAAAGAGCTTCAATTGAAATCGATTCTTAGTTGCTCCTTAGCGCAGAGTAAATAGCATTTAGTACAACAAAGCATCATCATTTATTACTATCTGTTGCTGAAGACTTAATCCGCGATTGAAAGACTAATTGCAGCACATTGTCAGACTTTGCACTTTGCCATCAGTTTAGTAGTGGGGTTGTTCGACTGCGAAAGTGAAAAATTGAATTTAAATTCGAATTACTGGTAAGGTTTGCATTTCCATTTCTAAAACTTCCATTTTAATTTTTCCAAATGTGTGATTTTTAAATACAGTATATCGAAATTACACGGTAAGTATGATGGTGCTAAAAATAATACGTTACTCTAAAGTACGTACAAGTAACTGCACGCTGCACTAAATTTTAACTGAAGTGAATTTCAAAAGCGCCTGGAATAAAAACCAGTGTGCATTAATAAAATATTTATCTCCATGTATGGTGCATTTCTCTGACAAGTATCAGAATTGAATACTTGACAAGTATCAGAATTGAATACTTGTCATTTAATCATAAGTGTGTGTGTATGTGTGTGTGAGAGAGAGAGAGAGAGAGAGAGAGAGAGACGATGAGCATTCTTCCTCCGAATCTTGTTCGTAAATACCGCTTAATGAAAACTTAAATCCAGGTTGAATTTTATAAGCAGCCAGTTTTGTTTTAATCATCTTTGAATTCGGGAATTTATCTATCCAGACTGTGTGACGTTCTGCAGAGGTGAATCACATACCAAGACCGCAAGTAGCAGTGAAAAGCCCTAGTCGGTGTAACTTAATAGAGAAAGCATTCGGCTCCGGAGCAGAAGGATTCGATTTCGGCCACCGATAGAATTTGTGTTTTCACAACTTATCTAACTTTTTTATGTTTTACCATAAAATTTGTGCTTTCACAACTTATCTAACTTTTTATGTTTTACCATAAAATTTGTGTTTTCACAACTTATCTAACTTTTTTATGTTTTACCATAAAATTTGTGTTTTCACAACTTATCTAACTTTTTATGTTTTACCTCGCCATTTAATGTGCTATTTTTTAATATTATTTCTAAACTGTGTAAGTAAATTGAAGTTTGTTTGTTTGTTTGACAAATTTTGCAGAATATAAGTCTACTTTGCTATTCTCATACTCTTGCATAAGTTTTAACTCATAGTTTTCAACATCATTCATTTGGTAAAAAGAAAGTTGAAGCCTGAGAACCTTAATGCAATACCATTCCAATTTGATTTTAAAAAATGAGAAAATATGCAGCGTATGCTTATCAACAGCTGATATGATGGGAAGTTCTCAAAAAAAAAAAAAAAGCAATATCTCTTCTTTAAAAAAATATTCAGATATTTTGTAAACAGACTCACTTCGCAAAATGATAGTCGAAAGCTAAACAAAAGTAAAAATACCTTACTTGCCGTATCAGGGAAAACTTGCCAAAACCAAAATTTTTAATCCGAGAAACCAATTTTCCCGTGTATCCGAAAGTCCGCATGAGTTACCAGAGTGACCTATTTATGTTAATGAAGTTCGTCCGAATGGCAGGCTGGAAAAATATGAAGCGACAACAGCATCTTATTGCCTCCGCAACGGCCACGCTAATGGTTTCAGCGAAGGCAACCACTAAGAATTCGCCCACACTGTGGGGGATCTGCTCAGAACGACATGTCCCGGGTGAATGACATCATTTAATCTTCCTTAATTCCCGTTCTTCTTCTTCTTTGTCATGTCCATCACCCAACTCATTCCATATCTTTTATTTCATTTCTTTTTTCATCGCCTGTCACGAAAGGACCTTTACAAATCTGACGAAAGCCTTCCGTAGCTGAAAGAAAATTATTGTTTATGTGGTAGCGCAGCCTGTGTTTCATCTCCAGCGAAAGCTCGCAGAATGACACACTGGATCATTTAATCGCCTATTACGAAACCCGCAGCGAAGTTTATTACTTGCCTCGGCCTTCATGGGCGTTGAAAAGTTTTTATGTGACGACCCTGTCTGTTCATTCATTCTTTCTTGCGATAATTCGCATTATAAACTCTTTGACTTCAACGAAATTTAAGCTTGTTTTCCAGGAGACCTAATGTTTTTGAAATCCTGAATCTAGCTAAGAGTTTGATGGAAATCCGAAACTGAAAAAAATTGTTTCATTTTCTATATGTTCAACTGGAGTGATTATTTCCAGTGATGTGGCTCTAAATAAAAAAGTGCCTTTGCAGTAAACGAATTAGATAAAAACAACCAGCAGGAAAAAAGACTCAAAAGTTTCTTAAGCAATGTGAAATTTGATTTTTTGCTTCATTAATTTGCATTTTAGTTAAATTTTTATTACTGATGTCTTCGGTCAATTTTGATTAACATTGATCAATTTGAGAAATTTTAAAAAGAAGAATGTTAAAATGGTGCCACATGCTAAGAATATAATGTTTTTCTTCAAACACTGCGCTGTCATTCCACATGATTCAGTGTAAATAATGCGCAATACAGTCATATCTCTATTCAGCGTGAATTACACGCTATTTGCCATAAGATCATGAGGTGGGTATAGGAAATTTATTTTGTATTGGTGATAAGGAATCATAGAACGAGCTACAGTGATTACTGTTATTTAAACAGGTAGCAAAATAAATGCTATTGAAAGAAATGCCGAGTTTTTTAGTATAAATACCCTACGAAATTATAAAACTCTTGTCAACCTCAGCTTTGATACCAGTATATTTTTTCTCTGTTGCTTTTCCTCATGGCGATGCAACCTTAACAAACGGGGATTCCACCTCCTATAACTTTTTTCTAAGGACTGCCGTCTACTCAAAGGAGTTGACATTGTACTAGAACACTTATGATGCATGAGAAGCCCTAGCGCGTGATCCAAGTGCTTAGTATCCTCATCTCGATATATACATTAGGTTAAGATAAGAGTGCGCATGTAAAATGTATAGGCCTATACACTAGTGTGAAAACACAAGTTTGCACACGACGGCCATGGTATCCGTATCCTCTCACTCCGGAGTACGTCGCTCTCCCAACTGAGCTACGCGGACAGAATGTCTCGCTGCAGATTTGTCGTCTTGACACGTGTTTTCCCCTCTGTAGTACGTCACATTAAGTAAGAGGCGTAACCAGGGAGGGGCAGGCGGGTCAGCTGCCCCGGGCGCAGCTCAAGTGAGGCGACGAAATCACTGCTCAAAATCTGATTAAAATCGGAACTGAAATTTTTGCACCAGTTTCTGGTACAGTTTTTTTTTTTTTTTGCGCCACACTTTTTTATTTGTCTATTTACAGAATTTTCTTATAACACGTATCTCCAGTATTGGTGACCTCAGAAGCTTGAATTTCGTATTTCTTCCTCGAAATGTTCAGGGGATGCCAGTTGTTCACGTTCAGAAGAAATGAAGACATGATTGATAGCCCATCCAACTAAAGAACCATGGTATTCGACGACAACAGTGAGGCTTCCTGTTTTGCTTTAGTTGGGCGTACTGTACATACGTTGCAAAATAAAACTGTTGTTCACATTGTTGAAGATTCTCTGGGGCTATTCAGTCATTACTGCGGCTGCGAGCCACGATTGCCAGCGTCATTCGGTCCGTTTGATGTGGTGCCGAAAGTCGGAACTCGTAAGCGTTTGGGAAAAGCTGTACACACGGTCTCATTTTGATTGTGCCTCCCGCATAGAAGGGTACGACGTTAATTTTGTTTTGTCAAGCTGTGTATATGTGAAACACAGTGTTTCTTATCTTTTTGAATACCTAGTCACCTAAAATAATTCCTTTGCCAAGTTTCAGCAATAATATAACCACGAGCAGTGCTTTAGTGCCGCTAAGCCTAAAAAAATAGAGTGCTTTGGAGCGCTAAGCTTTTTTACATCAATGATTATTTCATAAACGGAAAATTGTCTCTGCGTATTCTCTGGGAGGAATACGAGGGGAGAAAACAAGAAGACTCCATTTAGAAGGTTTAACACTATTTCAGAGTATAACTTCCTCGAAAATTAAAAAAAAATTGTAAAAAAAAAAAAAAAAAAAAAAAAAAAAGACACGTGAAAAATAATTTTTTCAAAGTTTCAGATATTTAGCCAAATTTCTAGGCCGGGATAAGCAGTACTCAGTAAAAAATAGTAAATGATCCAAGATTAAGGAATGTAGATGTGCAAAAGAGAGCTAACATAAAAAAGTTATCAAGATTGTGAAGATTTCAGGAAGTGGCGCTGCTGTGTTCTCAGACCTGTACAAAAAGGAAACTATACACTGGGAAAACAATTAATATGTGTCATACTTTCGTCTTTTTACACTTTCCAACCGTAGGTTGAAGAAGCGTATATGCTCCAGCTTTGTCCGTCCGTCTGTCTGTCTGTCTGTCAGCACGATAACTCGCGTAAAAATGGTGCGATTTCGATGACAGTTTAGTATGTTGCAGGGGACCACCTGGGGATGAACCCCATTGAAAATAAGTGAAGTGGGGTCAAAGGTCAGGACATAGGAGCGGGATGCATTCCATTGCCCTTATGCGTCATAACTTGCGTAAATATGGTTCGATCTCGATGAAATTTAGTATGTCGTAGGGGACCACCTAGGGATGAAACCTACTGAAAATGGGTGAAGTGGGTCAAAGGTCAGGACATAGGATTGGGATCCATTTCATCGCCCTTATCCTATACTATTAAAGGAGTAATTCTTGTATGTATGTAAATTTTATTTTGAAAATGGCTCCAAGGATTTTGATGAAAGCCGTTAAACTACCGTTTTCTGGTACTAGAAATCGACTTAGCTTGATCTCGACTTGGGGAAAATTCGTTTAGTGGGTTAAATAATCACCCCGAATTACCACGTTTTTAGTGTCATGGCGTCGTCACATTAGTATACCCATGCTTAGAAATCTTATGACGTCACAGTGTCGTGATTGAAATGTTGGCGCGCGGTCACGCCATCTGTCTCATTACGTCACGCGTTGTGTGTGGATCCTATTAAAGTTTTTTGACGTCACACTCTCGCGAGCAGATGGTCGCGAGTCCATCTGCCTCATTACGTCACGCGTTGTGTGCGTATTACTCATTACTTCTATTTTCTTCTAGAACAAAAAGTGAGTTGTACCAGCTGCTTGGAGTTGATGCGTAGTACAGTATAAACAGCGGAAAGCTGGTGTGTTTTCCCTTCAAAACGTAAACTGTTAATACAGCATTTTTTATTTTTATTTTTACGTCTTTGAATAGTCACTTGATGACGAGCTTATCCGCTGTGCTAAAATATGATTAGTTCATTTTTAATAATTACTATTAACAGAGTGTCACGTGAATGGTAAAACAATATTAAAAAAAATATGGCTGGTCGACCCCCTACGAAACGTGGACGTTTCAACTTTAATGAGAAGAATAAGTAGAATACGGCGCTGTTGGAACAAGAACAAGCGGAAGAAGTAAATATGGAACAGCTTGGACATTCAAGAGCCGATGGTTTGCGATCACATTCCAGTCTCGAAACATATGACTTTCCATTGGAAGAAGATCAGCCTACAAAAAGACCATTCCGAGCAGCTAAGGCGAGGGGCATGGAAATAATGCCCGACGTTATTATAACCCTCAATGGATCTATATCGGAAGAAAACCTCGAACAAATGCGGCGAATAAATAGACAGCGAATCGCAGCTGAATCATCCGAAGAACGTAACCAGCGCTTGGAAGAACTACGAAGCCGTTCATCACAGTGAATCGCAACCGAAACCGCGGATGAACGTGTTCAGCGACTGGAACACTTGGGACAACGTGCAACTGAACTACTTAGCATTACAATACTTGGAATTAACATATCATAATAAAAAACTTTGTGCCTTTATCCCCATTAACCGAGCGATGCTCGGTGTTCCTGATATTGCGTTATAACTTACGTAAAAATGCTTCGATTGAGACAAAACTATATCATGCTGTTCCGGAAGTATACTTTACCGGTTCTATTGAATATCATCGAAATGGGGTCAAAGGTCAGGTCATAGGAGCGAGATTTATTCTACAGCTATTATCTTCATAACTTCAGTAATGATTTCTGGTATGTTGGAAAGCGTATCATAATCAATGCATTGCATGATTTTACTAACTTGTTTTTCACACTTTCCAACCGTAGGTTGAAGAAGCGTATATGCTCCAGCTTTGTTCGTCTGCCCGTCCGTCTGTCTGTCCGCACGATAACTCACGTAAAAATGGTTCGACTTCGATGAAATTTTAGAATGTGGCAGGGGACCACCTGGAAACGAACTCTATCAAAAATGGGTGAAGGGGGGTCAAAGGTCAGGACATAGGAGAGGAATCCAATGACATTGCCCTTATGCGTCATAACGTGCGTAAAAATGATTCGATTTCGAAATTTTAGTATGTGGTACCTGGGGACGAACCCTATTGAAAGTGAACGAAATGGGGTCAAAGGTCAGGACATAGGAGCGGGATCCATTCCACTGCTCTTATGCGTCATAACTAACGTAAAAAAGGTTCGATTTTGATGAAATTTTAGTATGTTGTAGGGGATCACCTTGGGACAACCCCTATTAAAAATGGGCGAAATGGGGTCAAAGGTCAGGACATAGGAGCGGACTCACTTCCATCGCCATTATGCGTCATAACTTATGTAAAAATGCTTGGATTTGGATGAAATGTTAGTATGTTGTAGGGGCCTGCCTGGGGACGAATCCTATTTAAAATGAGCAAAATGGGGTCAAAGGTTCGGACACAGGAGTGGGATCTATTCCATAGCCTTTATGCTTCATAACTTACGTAAAAATGCTTCGATTGCGACAAAAGTTTATCATGTTATTTCGGAGGTATACTGAACCGATTCTGCTGAATATCGTCGAAATGGGATCAAAGGTCAGGGCACAGGACCGAGATTTATTCCACAGCCATTATCCTCAAAACTTGAGAGATAACTTGAGTAATAATTTCTGGTATGTTGGAAAGCGCATCATAATCAATGCATTGCATGATTTTACTAACTTATTTTTTCTTTTTTACGCTTTCCAAACGTAGGTTGAAGAAGCTTACATGCTCCAGCTTTTGCCCGTCTGTCTGTCTGTCCGCACGATAACTCGCGTAAAAATGGTTCGATTCGATTTCGATGAAATTTTAGTATGTTGTAAGGGACAACGTGGGGAGGAACTCTATTGAAAATGGACGAAATGGGGTCAAAGGTCAGGACATAGGAGAGGGATCCATTCCATCGCCCTTATGCGTCATAACTTAGGTAAAAATGCTTCGATTGCATCAAAACTTTATCATGTTGTTCCGGAGGTTTACTGGACCAGTTGGGTTGAATATCATCGAAATGGTGTCAAAGGGCAGCGTATTTAAAACTAGAAATGAGTGTATTAAAAACTAGAATAGCTAGTTTTTAATACACGATGAGGAGCAAACATTTAAAAACGCAGCCGAATCCCGTTCAGTGATATTACCGAGTTAATATCACATGAGAATTGACTAATACGTCTGACCGTAGCAGCGTACCGTGTGTTCCTGGAGCAAGTGTTTTCCGGTCTGTTGCAGGATGTTCCGCTCAACACACGGAGGGACATGTGATTTATGCATGATGGGACCCCAGCACACTTTGCCACCGAGATCCGATACTTCCTAAATGCGACATATCCTGGTCGGTGGATTGGACGCGGTGGACCTGTGGCTAGGCCTCCACGCTCCCCGGACCGTAATCCACTGGACATCTTCTTTTGTTGGCACATGAAAACATTGGTGTACAGACACCTATGGACTCCCTGGAAGATCTCGTTGCGCGAATCGCTGTTGCTGAGGGCAAGATCAACACCACACCGGGAGTCTACGAGAGGGTGCAACAGTCCTTTATTCGCCGGTTTGGGCGGTGAAACGACACCCATGGACGCAAGTTTGAGCAGCTCCCTTGAGTCTTTCTCCGATGCTATTGGAATTGTACAACTCATAAATTAGATATGTCTCTTTGTTTTCACTGTTGAAGGCTCAACGTGGATATGTAACTTTACTCTTTTCTGGCACTAGGAGTGAAATGCGGCCCTAGGTTCCATTGCAAATATTGTTCGTCTTGATGTGTATTATCACCCCTCTTGTTTTGTTGAAGGAGTTTACAATCACCCTGTACATACGCGGGAAAAATATTAACAAACACACAGTGTTGGACTGGCGATCCATAAACGGCCCTGGAAGCTATTTCGTACGGCCCACTTTTGCGAAAGATTATTAAAGTATCCTGTTCGTAAAAAAACGGTATGTCCACATCACCGTTTATCGTTTAAACGTATTTTCAGCGCAACTCTACGAATCATTGCAGTTTTTGTATTGAGGCAATATAATTAACAACATTTTACCCATTTTGCTAAACCGAAGATCCCTAGTAAAATTCAATGGAAGAACAAAACTACATCCGTTGCTGTGGCAACAGACAAGGTACGTTCTCTGAAAGAAATTGTCGAAAAACTTTATTCTAGCCTTATGAGTTTTATTGCGATAACTGAATTCAGAATTTGTAACAGTTCCTTCGCTTTAGTGATAACTTAAATAAACCCAAATGCGCAAAAATTAATTTATTTTTCAAGACTTAGATATCACCAATAAAAAATTACAAAAGAATCTCTTGAAAAAACTGAAAATGTCCAGAATTACAAGAATTTCAGTGCAAATTATAAAGTGAAAGAAATTAAAGAATGCGAAAATTAATTTTTAATAATTTACTTTCAAACTGAAAAAGTATTTTTGCTTTATCTGAAATATACTTTCCAGTACGGCAGTTCATGAATTCGTGTCCAAGAAGTAGTACGTATATCAGATGCAGATCTCGTTAGGAAAAAAACGAAAGAAAGCACATGCTTATAAAAAGCAGCAATCCAAAATCTTACCGTAGGTGAACCTCAATGCATTAACGTACACAATGGATTTCGAGTTTCTATCGCAGACTATACTGACAGAATATTTGATTAGATTGTATTGATTATTATTTAACTGCAATTAGCACTTTCTCATATCAACCCAAAGGGGCGGAGCTTGAATTTGAAACTCAAGAAAGGGGAAGGGGATATTTCAAGAACAGTGTTCGCTTCAACAGAACATTTGCTACGAAGTTGCAAATTTTGAAGATGACAATCCGATTTTTGGCGTAAATGTGAGACAAGGATGGTAAGTCAGATAATATCCGAAAACTTGAAAATTTTCATCTGTCCTGGAACGGGACACGAACCAGCGTCTTCCAGAAAACGCCCGGGTATGCTAACCACTACACCACCCAGAACGACCAAGTTTCAAGTTTCCGATCAATTTGAATATAACCATCACAGGATTCGCTAGTCGAAGCAACCGGCATTCATGTTTAGCGAATCTGGACTTAAAGAATCATATCCCGTGTTTTGCCCGGAGAAGCAGATAAATCATGAAAGAAATACGGGATTACGCCATATAGTACAAATTTTGAAGATGACAATCCGATTTTTGGCGTAAATGTGACAAGGATGGTAAGTCAGATAGTATCCGAAAACTGGAAAAAAATGTTCATCGTCCTGGAGCGGGACGATGAAAATTTTCAAGTTTTCGGATATTATCTGACTTACCATCCTTGTCACATTTATGTCAAAAATCGGATTGTCATCTTCAAAATTTGTATTATATGGCGTAATCCCGTTTTTCTTTCATGCTATGAAGTTTGTTTTTTTTTTTTTATTATTTTAGCCGTCAAAGTGGTAAACAAACTTTACCGTTTTAGTATAACTCGGTTTTCTTCAACAAGAATATTGAACAACAATTATCAATCCACTGCTGGACGAAGGTCTCCCCAAGTTTCCTCCACAACGGTCTCTCTTGTGCCAGTCTCCTCCATGTCACTCCCGCATACTTTCGAATTTTATCCACCCATCTCCCATGTGGCCTTCTTCTGGGTCTTTTCCTGTCCCTTGGAATCCAATCTAAAATTTAGGCTTCTCCATCGATGGTCTGTCCTTCTGGAAGTATGTCCAGCCCATTGCCATTTCAGGGATTTAACTCTGATTATGATGTCTTCCACTCTTGTCATTTTTCGGATCCACGAGTTCTTCTTCTTATCTCTCCTGGTTACACCAAGCTTGCACCTCTCCATGCTGCTTTGAGTTGTCTGCAGCCTTTGTATGTCTCTTTTAGTGAAGGTCCACGTCTCTGCACCATACGTAAGCACTGGAAGGATGCATTGATCAAACACTTTTCTTTTAAGACATAATGGCATATTGCTCTTGAAAATTACGCTGTTTCTTCCAAAAGCTCTCCAGGCAAGTTTTGTACGCCGATTAATTTCTTCATCAATGTGACCCCCACTTGATATCTGCTGTCCAAGATAAACGTGCGTGTCCGTTATCTAAAGCTTTTCTCCATCAATCGATAAATCTTCATTTCTGGTAAAAGCATTGTACATCACTTTTGTCTTCTGAAAGTTCATTTTTAATCCCACTTCTTTACTCTTGTCAGCAAGTTCCTGGATCATACTCTGTAGCTCTGATGGGGTAGTTGCAAAAATGACTATGTTATCAGCAAAACGAAGGTGGGTTAGATAATCTCCATTAATCTTTATCCCTTTGTTTTCCCAGTTCAGTGATTGAAAGACATTTTCCAATGTGGCATTAAAGAGCTTCGGAGATATGGTGTCACCTTGTCTCACTCCTTTTCCAATTTTTATGTGTGTTGTATTTTCAAACAGCCGAATCTTTGCACTTGCATTTTCATAGATGTTATTAATAATATTAATGTATGCATCTTCAATACCGCAGGATTTCAGAGCCATTGCAACTGCTGATGGTTTCACCGAATCAAAGGCTTTTTCATAATCGATAAAAGCCATGCACAATGGAAGTTCATATTCCCTCGCTCTTTCAATTAGTTCTCTCAGTACGTGGATATGATCTATTGTGCTGTAGCCACTCCTGAATCCAGCTTGTTCTCTCGGTTGAGCCATGTCCAGTGTCACCTTCAAGCGGTGTGAAAGAACTTTAGTGAAGATTTCATAAACCACTGATAGGAGGCTGATAGGTCTGTAGTTCCTGAGATCCTCAATGTCACCTTTTTTATGCAGCAAGATCATTGTAGCGTTGTTCCAATCCTCAGGAATTTTCCCTTCATTAAGGCATCGAGTGAAAATTTGGGCGAGTACTGTTTCGATTTTTCCACTTGCTTCTTGTATGATGTCTACAGTAATTCCATCTTCTCCTGGAGCTTTTCACCGCTTCATGTTCTTGATTGCATGTGCAACGTCTGCTGTAAGGACTGGAAGAACTCTGGTACTGGTACCTTTCATGATGTCTGGAGTACATGTATCATCCCTTTCATATAATTTGGAGTAGAAATCTTTCACTCTTGTCAAAATTTCGCCTCTATTTCTTGTTACAGAACCATCTTCTTTTCTCAGTGCCATAATCTGTTTTTTCCCCTTACTGAGATGTCCCTTTGCTATCTTTAGGCTTTGGTTGTTTTCAATTGCTTTCCTTACTAGTTCACAGTTGAATTTCCTTACGTCTTCAGTGATACTTTTTCGTACTGTCTTGCATAGCTCTATATATTCCACTTTGGAAGTCACATCTTCTTTAGTTGTCCTCATCACTCTTCTTTTTTGCATCAACATTTTGGTTTTTCCTGATAATTTGTTCACATGCAATTTGTTCTTAGACCCAGCTAATTTTGTTGCTGTTTCCATAAGAGCTTTGGTTACTTTTCTGTTAACTTCAGAAATATCCACTTCTTCCGATGTTAGGCCTTCTAAAGCAGAGAATCTGTTCTTCAGTTCCAATTTGAAGGTATTATGGTGTTTTTTAAGGTTGGTTATGTCAATACATTTTGTTTGTCTTATGAGCTTGCTACGTTCGAGTTTAGTGTTGAGGTGTATAATGAATTAGCTTTATTTTCTTTCCGCTAAGCTAATTAATATGAATGATTCTCTTCCTACTAGCTAGCTAATGATATACTTGTACTAAGCTTCAAAATAGTGAATTCAAAAGGGTGTTGTTACTAGTTAATTACGAACGTAAACAAAGTCTTAACGCTGGTTATTTATAGTAACAAATAAATGTTATAAACCTAACAGCCAGACAGAGGTCTGACAAAAACTATGAATTGAGAAAGACTAACTTACGGTAACTTCTTTATTCTAAGACTCTTGGTCAACTAAAGCACACACACAACTTGTTTTACAATAATGAAGAATCTCCCCTCGTATTATAAACGCTCTCCGTAAACAACAACGCTCTCTCATAACAACAACAAAAGCTCTCCCTAAGTCTCGATGAACGCGCCTATATACTAGCTACCACCACGTCATGACTTACACTCATTGCCAGATCTCATTCAGCGGGTGAAATAATATTTCGTTCAGTAAGAAGATAATTTATATAGTAAAATAAAATAACCAGAGATAGTAAAATCAAAAGGAAAGTGAATATAGAGTATACGTTACATCATCTCCCCCTTAATTTTTTCTTTTTTTTTTTTTTTTTTTTTTTCTTTTTTTGTTTCCGAAAAACCTATCAATTTTGGAGTGTAAGTCTTACACTTCGTTGAATGACGTTTCTCGACCTCTTTTTTGATTTGTTGTTTGGTGGTAGCAGTATTTACAATCTCAAACTTGGCATGACAAATTAAGAAATCTGTATTCGTCTGTGAAACTTGAATTGTTGAACAAAACAAACCTGCATCGGCATACCTTCCTTTTATTCTGCCTAGCAGGAATCACTTTTTTAATTTCAAATGACGTTCTCATTATTCGGTGAATATATACCAACTGTATCAGCAGCGAAATTTACCTGGAGCTGCCTAACAGTAACAATTTTATTATTTTACCCCTAAGCACATAGATATATATAAAAAAAAGTGGATTAGTAGATGGACATAGAAGAAATATAAAAAAAAAACACATATATACACAAAAAAGAATGCATAGGCCCACACGAAAAAAAGAAATTCTGACACGCCAACTGGTCGTGCAGGAAAAACAACAAACTGAGAAAAGAACCTGTCCACGAGAACTTACTTATCTCGAGGACGCATAAAAAACTCTAGTGCGATAACGTTTCCCAGGCCTAATCGGACTGGTAAAATCAGGTGGCTTGGATCTCTTCAGGGACTTTAATGGATCTGGAACATCGGTCTGCTGTCGGTCAGGAAATCCCGGCGGCTGACGGGAACGGTCAGGAATGGCGGAAATCCTTCGGTCCGAAACGGCTGAAGTCTGTGGGTCCAAAAATCCCTGCGGCTGAGAAGAACGGTCAAGAACGTCTGAAGTCCGGTGGTCCGGAAATCCCTGCGGCTGAGAAGAACGGTC
Source organism: Macrothele yani (assembly GCA_039090855.1). NCBI lineage: Eukaryota > Metazoa > Arthropoda > Arachnida > Araneae > Macrothelidae > Macrothele > Macrothele yani. The sequence continues at coordinate 130,014,364 of CM076995.1, read as the reverse complement.
AGGAACGGCTTAAGTCTGGCGGTCCGGAAATCCTTGCGGCTGATAGGAACGGTCAGGAACGTCAGAAGTCTGGCGGTCCGGAAATCCTTGCGGCTGATAGGAACGGGCACCCCCAGGCTTTTGATATGAAGTCCCTTTGTGCTGGGGCCCGTTGTGTCCTTCCAGTATTCTCTTGGACGGACGTGGCTCCGGCCACATCGTTTGCTTTCGCTTACGCCCACGTGGCATGAGAGTAGCAGCAGGCATCGGCCCTGTTTGCCCTGAACGTAGGTTCCAGGGGCGAAACCCGGGCGGATGCAAAGATTTCTGCCTTCGTCGCTGTTGCGGCGAAGCAGATTGGGGAGACAAGTCACGTTTGCGCCCAGCCTTTGGTGGTGCTGGACGGTTTGGAACATGAAATTTAGTGTTCATAACTGATAAGTCAGAAATGTCCGAAGCCTCTGAGTCGCTACCGTAATTCAGTGGTCGTGCAGGGCGATGTTTAGATTTGCCTATAGGAATACTTTCTGACGAGGTATTCAAAGAAGAAGTAGCCCGCGTTGGTGCAGAGTTAGCCGGAAACGGCGCAGCAATAGTCTTGGCAATGGTTGGAGGGAAAGGAACGATACTAGTATTCGAAGAACTCGATTCGAGCCTTGGTCTCATGGGAGAATCAGGTTGCGTGTTTGGAAACCCGTCTGGAGGAGGGGAGGGTGAAGGAAAAATCACTGGAGATTCTTCAAAAATGTTTGTTGGTTCGTCCAAAATTTCTGGCGGTTGAACATGAGATATAGACTCTTGAGTCTGTGGAACAGAAGGTTGAGTAGGGTTGATTATGAAATCGATATTTCGTTCATGATACTTGCGACACTGATCAACGTGTACGTATTGAAATTGGTTGTCAGGTTTCTCCAGAACAATATTATTTTCAAAGATATTTGCCACCCGATATGAACCTTCGTAGCTTGGTGCAAATTTCTTCACTAAAGTATGCGAAACAGAAGACTGGAAGTGCGTTTCCACGAGAGTGAGATCTCCAACGACAAGATCTGGTTCCCTACGCCTAGAATTATAATATCTTGCTTGAACCGCTTGTGCTCCTAGCATTGCAACACGAGCTTTTTCTGCCATGATTCGTACTGATTGCGGAGTTGGTCGCTGGTTTAGTTCGTCGATAATCCCCGTTAAATTTTCAAAAGGGGTTTTAATTTTGCGACCCAGAAAAAGTTCTGCAGGAGTAATTTTAGTAGACTCGTGGACAGACGAGCGGAGGGCGAACGCAAAAAGCTCCAAATGGTCATCCCATCTTTCATGATGATCCATTACAAAAGTCGCAATCATTTTCACTAGCGTGCGGTTAACGCGTTCCTCAGGATTACTCTGGGGATGATATGGGGAAATGAATTTATGTTTAATGTGTAGTCTCACACACATTCTTTCAAAAATGTCAGAAATAAATTGAGGACCATTATCCGAAACTACTTTATTAGGTGCACCATATCTAGAGAATACTTCATTAACTAATACATTACAAATAACTTCTGCCGTAGCGGCTTTAATGGGAAAAACTTCAACCCATTTAGAAAAATTATCAGTTAGTACTAAAACGTAACGAGCTTTATTTTTAACAGATAATGGATAAGGTCCCAATAAATCTATTGAAATAATATCAAACACATGAGAACTTGAACTAGATTTCAAGTGACCGGTCGGTCTTACATTACGGTAATTATTAATCTGACACAAGTGACATGATTGAACGTATGCGAGCACACTTTGGTACATGCCAGGCCAATAGGCAACATCCCGCAGTTTACAACGGGTCTTGCGTATACCTAAATGGCCTGCAAGAGGTTTGTCATGAAATTCGTTTAAAAGGGCCATTCTAAGGGTTCGCGGAATACATGGGCGAAACTCTGCCCGAGTAGTCCTAGATTTTGTATAATAAAGAAGACCCTCTATTACTTCAAAATGTTGTGACCTTCCAGCCAGAGAAGGATCCCTTTGTAGGGGCGAACCCGCAAGCAAAAAATTATAGATATCCCCAAAATCTGGATCATTTATTAATTCTGCCATAATCTGCTCTCTGGATGTTATATCAGCTATTAGAAGTAAAGGCTGACATCCAGGAGTAGTTTCTGTGGGGACCCCATTAATCGGAACGCGAGATAATGCGTCCGGTAATTGATTCTTATGACCTGGCTGATACGAAAATTTGATATTGCTCTCTTGTAACTTCAGAGCCCACTTCATAAGTCTTTGAGATAGGTGCTTAGCAGAATTCAAATACTGAAGGGCAGAATGATCCGTAATTATGTTAACCGTCAATTCGTTAAGATAACATTGAAATTTATTCAGCGCATACACAACAGCAAGACATTCACGTTCCGTAGCTGAATAATTACGTTCAGCTTTGGCTAAAGTACGAGACGCAAAAGCTATTGGATGCCCAGCTTGTGACAAAACGCAACCAAGACCAACTCCGGATGCGTCAGTATAAATATCAAATTCCTTAGTATGATCCGGGAAAGCCAACACCGGAGGCTGAGTCAATGCAGACTTCAGTGTTTCGAATGCAGCGTTAGCCTCAGGTGTCCAAATAAACTTCTTGTATTTACGTTTTAAAGCATACAATGGCTCACAGACTGTAGCATAAGCGGGGACGAACTGCTGATACCATCCGGTCATTCCTAGAAAGCGTGATAGTTCTTTTGCTGTTTTAGGCCGAGGAAAGTCAACAATAGGCCTAATTTTTTCATTATCAGTAAACAAGCCGTGGGGAGTAATTTTCAACCCCAGATATACAATCTCGTCCCTCGCTATCTGGCATTTACTAGGTTTTAACGTCAAGCCAGCATTGTATATGAGTTGGAACACCTGTTTGAGCAGAGAAAGGTGCTCGTCAAAAGTCTCGGATGTAATAATAATATCATCCAAATATACATGCACATGGGAACCCAGGATAGGTCTGAGAACCGTATCCATAAGCTTTTGGAAAGTAGCAGGTGCAGAAGCTAGTCCAAAAGGCATACGTAAATATTCATAGGCCCCAAAAGGAGTCACAAAGCCTGTTTTATAGACAGAGTCCGGATGTACTGCCACCTGCCAATATCCACTCGCCAAATCCAAGGTTGACATCCATTTGGGTGACGACAGGTCATTTAAAATATGTGACATGACAGGTAGTGGATAATTGATCGTTTTTGTGACTTGGTTGAGCTTGCGGAAATCTGTCACGAAACGAAATTCATTGGGTTGTTTCTTTGGAACCAAAAAGGCAGGAGCAGCCAAGGCGCTTGTGGATTCCCTGATTATGCCCTGCTTAATCATTTCAGAAATTTGACGTTGCATTTCCTGTTTCTTATGTGGAGCACAAGGGTAAGGTTTCGTCGCAATTGGTTTCAAACCACCAGTGTCAATGACATGATAAACCACCTGTGTGAAACCAGGTTGATCCGAAAACAAACCAGGGCTTTCCTGTAAAAGGAGAGAAAGCTGGTTTCGTTGTCCCTCATTCAACTGGTTACTCAATAACAAACTCGTTATATCTACAGGAACCGTAGGAATCATTTCGACAGGTTCCGGAAAGGAAATCACATGTTGTACATAATTCAAAGTTATTTGAAACTGATGTATAAAGTCCATTCCCATTAGACATTTCACAGGTAGCTCGTCTATAAGCAGGAAAGAATGCGTAAAACGAGCTTTTCCCAGCCCTAAAGATAATGTGACAGTTCCTGTGATACTGAAGATTTCATTATTTGCACCTCGCAAATACTGCGTTGCAGAGCTGAACGTGTATTGCAGGAAAATTGTCAGTGCAAAACTTTGTATTTAGGGCTGAGATTTCAGAACCAGTGTCGAAATTTGTCTCGACAATAATATCTTCAATTGTCAAGAATACATCAGGCAACTGAGGAGTTTGAACAGTCACTAATACTGGTTTAGGGTCAGAATGCTTGGTATCAGGAAGCAGGACCGACCCTTGGTCTACTTCCCTTGGAAGTTTAAAGGAATCCTGGTTGGGTTATCATGTGGTCGGAAACCTCGACCCTGCCGGGTATCGAGAAAATTTTCACGATGAGGAAAACTGCGTGAAACCTGCGTCGGGAACTCCGCGTGTCTGTTGACATTTTCATATCCATTACGTCTGCCCTCAGCACGGGCAGAAAAAATTATCATTGCCCTGAGCATGAAAACGTTCCGAATGCTGCGGATTGAAACGGGGTCGAGCATACTGTGCATTTGTACGATATCCCGAAGCTTGTTCAGAAACTCGCTGTTGGTTTGCCACTCTTCTGTGTTATGGAACGTATGAAGCTTGGGTGTGCACTTGTGTATGCTCGCGCTGAAAGTTATGTCTATTATGCCGCTAAGGGTTTTCGTAATAAGCCTCGCCGGGTGCCCGAGCATGGTGAGTTGAACCATGTTTGCCATGTCGCTCTTCATACGTGCGTATGAGGCGAAGGCATTCATGAATTGTGGCAGGGTGTCGAACCTCAAGAAAATCTTGTAAGAATGGGTCGAGCTGCTGCACGAGGGTATCCAACATGTCAACATGACTGGCATGTGGATCCCATAGGTTATATAGGCGTGTAGTTTCCAACGCAAATGCAACAGGGCTATCATTGGGACCTTGCTGACGCGAAAAAGCTGTTGTGCAAGGCTAGCTCGACTGAGGCCGAAAGGAAAGACCTCCAAGAATTCTGCACGGAAATTCTCATAATGAGAATCCGGGTTCGACACTCTCCACTGCCGATACCAGGTCTTAGCGGTATCCCTCAAGCAAGTGCCGGCGATTTGGACTTTGCAGTCTTCAGGAATATTATATAGATCAAAATGATCTTCCAGATCTTCGAGGAACTTTAAGGACCCCTCCAAACCATTGAAATGAATTGTTCCTGCATGCGGCACGAAATGGGCAAGCATTCTGCTTCGCTGAGAGGATTGAACTCCCTCAGGAACGACCCGCGACTCAGAGTAATAGGAAGCTGGTATATTACGAAATGGTGAATGCCTGGGTACGTGTAGATCATGCATATCAAAGTCAGACCCACAGGCTTCTTGCAAATTGTCCAAAAACACACCATCACCCTCGAGACTTGCCGGAGGATGGAAATTTGAAGTTGTCTCAGGTAAGGAAGACATGGGTAATAATCGTCAAGATCTCGTGTTCGAGAAAAGTTCGGGCGCCAATTATAATGAATTAGCTTTATTTTCTTTCCGCTAAGCTAATTAATATGAATGATTCTCTTCCTACTAGCTAGCTAATGATATACTTGTACTAAGCTTCAAAATAGTGAATTCAAAAGGGTGTTGTTACTAGTTAATTACGAACGTAAACAAAGTCTTAACGCTGGTTATTTATAGTAATAAATAAATGTTATAAACCTAACAGCCAGACAGAGGTCTGACAAAAACTATGAATTGAGAAAGACTAACTTACGGTAACTTCTTTATTCTAAGACTCTTGGTCAACTAAAGCACACACACAACTTGTTTTACAATAATGAAGAATCTCCCCTCGTATTATAAACGCTCTCCGTAAACAACAACGCTCTCTTATAACAACAACAAAAGCTCTCCCTAAGTCTCGATGAACGCGCCTATATACTAGCTACCACCACGTCATGACTTACACTCATTGCCAGATCTCATTCAGCGGGTGAAATAATATTTCGTTCAGTAAGAAGATAATTTACATAGTAAAATAAAATAACCAGAGATAGTAAAATCAAAAGGAAAGTGAATATAGTATACGTTACAGGTGCATCTTACATATCACCAATCTATGGTCACTGAGTGTGTTGAACTTGTTTAGCACACTGCAGTCTTCTATGACGAATTTTTTGTTACACATAATAAAATCAATTTCACTTGTCGTCCCATTTGGATGTCTCCATGTCCATTTCCTGTGTGGCTTTTTCTTGAAAAAGGAGTTCAAGATGAAAAACCCTTCTGCCTCTGCAAACTCTACGAGAGTATTTCCACGCTGGTTTCTGTTGCCGTGACCGAATTTACCTACTGAAGTTCCATTCTGTTGCCGTTGCCCTATTTTTGCATTGAAATCTCCCATAATTATCTTCAAGTGCTGCTTACCTTTATTATTTAGATCACGAATTTCCTCATAAAATTCTTCAATTTCTTCTTCAGGATGACTTGTGGTGGGTGCATAAGTTTGAATAATCTGAGCCTGGTATCTTCTCGAGAGTTGGATAACGAGTCGTGCAGCTCTGTCAGAGGAACTTTCAACTTCTACAACTTTATCCTTCAGTTTCTTGTTTATTATAAATCCAACACCACTAGTTCTGCCAGTATCTGTCCCACGATAGTAGAAGAGATGTCCACTTTTCAGTTCAATGAGATCTTCTCCTTTTCTCATTACCTCACTCAGCCCGACGATGTCCCACTTGATCCTTTGTAGTTCCTCTTCCAATTCAAGAAGCCTTTAATCAGAAGATAGGGAGCGTCCGTTATACGTCGCCAAGGTCAGCATCAGATGACAGCCTAGTCCGGTCCTCCGGGGATTCTTAGCACCCTCTGCCTTCATGTCGCACTGGCCGCTGCCTTGGCCAGGTACATTCCAGCTGCCGGAGACTGAGGGCCAAGATTTAAGTTGTGGAGTCATTTTGGAGGGGTTTGGCCATAACTCACCACGCTGGCCAAGCGGGTTGGTGAGTGTGGGATAGCATTTCCTCTAATCCGGGTGGTATAGTTATACCGCTATTGGCGGTCGTCAGAGCCCCTTTAGTGAGAACAGGATGTACCACAAGAAGGCGGGGTTGACATTTGTCAAGGAGAGGCTGTGATGTTACGCATCACCTGACCTTACATCCCATATATATATCATCATCATCATCATTGTCAACCATTATCAATCCACTGCTGGACGAAGGTCTCCCCAAGTTTCCTCCACAACGGTCTGTCTTGTGCCAGTCTCCTCCATGTCACCCCTGCATACTTTCGAATTTCATCCACCCATCTCCCATGTGGTCTTCTTCTGGGTCTTTTCCTGTCCCTTGGAATCCAATCTAAAATTTCGGCTGTCCATCGATGATCTGTCCTTCTGGCAGTATGTCCAGCCCATTGCCATTTCAGGGATTTAACTGTGATCATGATGTCTTCCACTCTTGTCATTTTTCGGATCCACGAGTTCCTCTTCTTATCTCTCCTGGTTACACCAAGCATGCACCTCTCCATGCTACTTTGAGTTGTCTGCAGCCTTTGTATGTCTCTTTTAGTTAAGGTCCACGTCTCTGCACCATACGTAAGCACTGGAAGGATGCATTGATCAAACACTTTTCTTTTAAGACATAATGGCATATTGCTCTTGAAAATTATGCTGTTTCTTCCAAAAGCTCTCCAGGCAAGTTTTGTACGCCGATTAATTTCTTCACCAATGTGACCCTCACTTGATATCTGCTGTCCAAGATAAACGTACGTGTCTGTTATCTCCAGCTTTTCTCCATCAATCGATAAATCTTCATTTCTTGTAAAAGCATTGTACATCACTTTTGTCTTCTGAAAGTTCATTTTTAATCCCACTTCTTTACTCTTGTCAGCAAGTTCCTGGATCATACTCTGCAGCTCTGATGGGGTAGTTGCAAAAATGACTACGTCATCAGCAAAACGAAGGTGGGTTAGATAATCTCCATTAATCTTTATCCCCTTGTTTTCCCAGCTCAGCGACTGAAAAACACCCTCCAATGTGGCATTAAATAGCTTCGGAGATATGGTGTCACCTTGTCTCACTCCCTTTCCAATTTTTACGTGTGTTGTATTTTCAAACAGCCTAATCTTTGCACTTGCATTTTCATAGACGTTATTAATAATATTAATGTATGCATCTTCAATACCGCAGGTTTTCAGAGCCATTGCAACTGCTGATGGTTTCACTGAATCAAAGGCTTTTTCATAATCGATAAAAGCCATGCACAATGGAAGTTCATATTCCCTCGCTCTTTCAATTAGTTCTCTCAGCACGTGGATATGATCTATTGTGCTGTAGCCACTCCTGAATCCAGCTTGTTCTCTCGGTTGAGCCATGTCCAGTGTTACCTTCAAGCGGTGTGAAAGAACTTTAGTGAAGATTTTATAAACTACTGATAGGAGGCTGATAGGTCTGTAGTTTCCGAGATCCTCAATGTCACCTTTCTTATGTAGCAGGATCATTGTAGCGGTGTTCCAATCCTCAGGAATCTTTCCTTCATTAAGGCATCGAGTGAAAATTTGGGCGAGTACTGTTTCGATTCCTCCACTTGCTTCTTGTATGATGTCTACAGTAATTCCATCTTCTCCTGGAGCTTTTCCTCGCTTCATGTTCTTGATTGCATGTGCAACTTCTGCTGGAAGGACTGGAGGAACTCTGGTACTGGTATCTTTCATGATGTCTGGAGTGCATATATCATCCCTTTCATATAATTTGGAGTAGAAATCTTTCACTCTTGTCAAAATTTCGCCTCTATTTCTTGTTACCGAACCATCTTCTTTTCTCAGTGCCATAATCTGTTTTCTTCCCTTACTGAGATGTCCCTTTGCTATCTTTAGGCTTTGGCTGTTTTCAATTGCTTTCCTCACTAGTTCACAGTTGAATTTCCTTACGTCTTCAGTGATACTTTTTCTTACTGTCTTGCATAGCTCTATATATTCCACTTTGGAAGTCACATCTTCTTTAGTTGTCCTCATCTCTCTTCTTTTTGCATCAACATTTTGGTTTTTCCTGATAATTTGTTCACATGCAACTTGTTCTTAGACCCAGCTAATTTTGTTGCTGTTTCCATAAGAGCTTTGGTTACTTTTCTGTTAACTTCAGAGATGTCCACTTCTTCCGATGTTAGGCCTTCTAAAGCAGAGAACCTGTTCTTCAGTTCTAACTTGAAGGTATTATGGTGTTTTTTAAGGTTGGTTATGTCAATAGATTTTGTTTGTCTTATGAGCTTGCCACGTTCAAGTTTAGTGTTGAGGTGCATCTTACATCTCACCAATCTATGGTCACTACCTGTGTTGAACTTGTTTAGCACACTGCAGTCTTCTATGAGGAATTTTTTGTTACACATAATAAAATCAATTTCACTTGTCGTCCCATTTGGATGTCTCCATGTCCATTTCCTGTGTGGCTTTTTCTTGAAGAAGGAGTTCAAGATGAAAAACCCTTCTGCCTCTGCAAACTCAACGAGAGTATTTCCACGCTGATTTCTGTTGCCCTGACCGAATTTACCTACTGAAGTTTCATTCTGTTGCCGTTGCCCTATTTTTGCATTGAAATCTCCCATAATTATTTTCAAGTGCTGCTTACCTTTATTATTTAGATGACAAATTTCCTCATAAAATTCTTCAATTTCTTCTTCAGGATGACTTGTGGTGGGTGCATAATTTTGAATAATCTGAGCCTGGTATCTTTTTCGAGAGTTGGATAACAAGTCGTGCAGCTCTGTCAGAGGAACTTTCAAGTTCTACAACTTTATCCTTCAGTTTCTTGTTTATTATAAATCCAACACCACTAGTTCTGCCAGTATCTGTCCCACGATAGTAGAAGAGATGTCCACTTTTCAGTTCGATGAGATCTTCTCCTTTTCTCCTTACCTCACTTAGCCCCACGATGTCCCACTTGATCCTTTGTAGTTCCTCTTCCAATTCAAGAAGCCTTGAATCAGAAGATAGGGAGCGTCCATTGTAAGTAGCCAAGGTCAGCATCAGATGGCAGCCTAGTCCGGTCCTCCGGGGATTCTTAGCACCCTCTGCCTTCATGTCGCACTGGCCGCTGCCTTGGCCAGGTACATTCCAGCTGCCGGAGACTGAGGGCCAAGATTTAAGTTGTGGAATCATTTTGGAGGGGTTTGGCCATAACTCACCACGCTGGCCAAGCGGGTTGGTGAGTGTGGGATAGAATTTCCTCTAATCCCGATGGTATAGTTATACCGCTATGGGCGGTCGTCAGAGCCCCTTTAGTGGGAACAGGATGCACCACGAGAAGGCGGGGTTGACATTTGTCAAGGAGAGGCTGTGGTGTTACGCATCACCTGACCTTACATCCCATATATATATATATATATATATATATATATATATACAGGGGTTATCCAAAATAATAGAAACACCTCGCTTAAAACGGTGACTTTGTAGTGTGCTGCTTTTTGAGTAAAACGAACATGTATAGCTACAATTTTTTTTTTGTAAAAAAGTGTTGCTTACAGTCCCAAGGGTCTGTTTGATTGCACTGCAAATCGGTGTTTGCGTAATTTTGTTCCAGGGGAAAGCAGAATGAGTGACTTGTCGGAGTTCCAAAGAGGGCAGATTGTAGGAGCCCATCTGGTTGGTATGTCGGTAACCACAGTGGCACAGGTATTGTGGGTATCGATGGGTGCCATGTCGAAGATCATGACAGCATACAATGTTCATGACACAACATCATCTGCGAGACACAACTGTGGAAGGAAAACTCACTGCGAGAGACAGGAGGACATTAAAGAGGATTGTGACGCAAGGAGGATGACCACGGCGACAAAAGTGACTGCTGAGCTTAATGCACATCTCCAAAACCCAGTGTCGACCCATACCTTGCGAAGGGAATTGCATAAGCACAATATGTACGGCAGAGTTGCGATTGCAAAACCCCTGGTGTCACAGGTGAATATGAAACGGAGACTACAGTGGTGCCAGGAACATGAAACGTGGACTGCGGATGAATGGAAGCATGTCTTGTTTTCCGATGAATTAAATTTCTCACTATTGCTCACCACAAGACGGGTTTACGTGTGGAGAACTCCCGCAGAAGCCTACAAATTAGACTATCTCCTTCTTACAGTGAAGCACGGGAGCGGTTTGGTAATGGTTTGGCCCATGATCTCGTGGTTTACAGCAGGTCTCATTATTAACTTACACGGACGGATCACTAGCGGTGACTATGTCACTCTTTTGGCCGACCATGTGCATTCAATGGCGCAGACATTGTTTTCGTCAGTGGATTGCACCTTTCAAGATGATAATGTCCCGATTCATAAAAGTCGAACTGTTCAATCATGGTTTGAGGAACGTGAGGATGAAGTTGCACACCTTCCCTGGGCTGCACAAACACCGGATTTAAACATCATTGAGCACCTGTGATTTGTGTTGGAAAACAGAGTGTGATCCCGTTATCCTCCTCTGGCGTCTCTCAAGGAATTAGAGCAGTTTCTGGAGGTAGAATGGTACGAGTACAACATACCACTTACCACCATCCAGGACTTGTATGCGTCCATTCCAAGGAGGATTAAATCAGTTTTAAATGCCAAGGGTGCTCCCATACCATATTAAGTGCGTAACACCTATTGTTTCAAGGTGTTTCCATTATTTTGGACAACCCCTGTATATATATATATATAGCCAGTTAACCGACTAAACTACCCCAAAGGAATGTATCGCTGCAGATTTGTCGTCTTAACACGTGTTTCACTTCAGTAGAACGTCATATCATCTGCCTCTTTTTTTTTTTTTTTTTTTTTTTGACGTAGGACTAGGTCTAACTCCGCGGATAGTATGGGGCGACTTACGGCCGACCGCCTGAGACACAAATAGGTCCCAATTGAAATCATTATAGTGTTAAAAATACGTGTCCGCACACTCATCGTGTTAGCATATTCGTAAACAGCGTGGATTCCAATTCGCGTACTGTGCAATACATCGTGTGCGAGACGTTCCCCTCGCTAAATGTGCGCGGGAAGATGATGCAATATTTGTGGGTGTGCCGCCGCGTTTGACTCAGTCTATCTCGGCAACCGTGAGCGCGACACGAATGTGCATGGTATCGTTTTAAAGCTGTCGACGAGATCTATTCAAATATACGAAGGCCGCCCCAGGTGGCGCAGTGGTCTAGGCGCACGTTTCTGACCGCTCGTCCGTAAATGGTCCGGGTTCGAACCCCAGTGAGGCATGGATGTTGTGTTTGTCTTACGTCACTGGCTCTCTCCCTTCCCTGGAACCAGCTACCCTAAATTAGGGACGGGTGGCTGCTTATAGCCCATCGAGTTGCTCATGGTGGTCATTAAACCTTCAATAAAAAATATATATATATAAGAAGAACATTTGGCTGTGGTACTGAACACTTTAAAAATTGTTTTCTTGTGAACCGGTGAACACTTTTGGCCATATCGCGGATTATGTGGACAACCGTGAGTGCAAAACGACTGTGCGTGGGAGCGTTTAAAAGCTTTCGACGAGATCTATACAAATATATAAAGAACACATTGCAGTGGCTTAAACTAAAATTTTTAAAAATTGTTTTCGCGTGAACGTGTTAACATTTTCGACAATGCCGCGGAATTCGCAGAATGAACGCAAGCAATAGTGTAGAAAATCAAAACGAGAGGCAAGAGCAAGTGATGAGGAATGTAAGAAGCTTAATAAGACAAAGCACTACGTTGGATAATTCGTCTATCGATCTGGTTCGTGTTCGCAATGTATCCAGCATTATTTGTAAAAATTATGTAAGCTACTTCTCATATCATAGACTTGTGTTGGCTATAACGAAATAAATAAACGCTTTGAAACCATACTCGACTAGCTCATTTCAACTCTCCAAACTGCAAGTTGTAGTCCTACGTTCCAAACTGACGCCTCAATCAAAACTGAGCCTACCTGTATGTTTTTCTTTTAAGCGAAGAAGGAATTTTCATTACTTCCGGACGATGGGTGAAACAAACATCATACAATTTTCGAAGAACCCAACTACCAGTAGATCCATTTTCCACAATTGGGCGGCGATGTGAAATTCACAAATTTGTTGGTGACGAAAATCGAAGCGCGCCTCCTCGATCCGGAGCCAGTTGTTCTAACCGAATAAACTACACCGACGGAATGCATCGTTGCAGATTTGTCGTCTTGACACGTGCTTCACCTTTTTAGTGCATCATATAAGTTACCATAAGGTCTACCCTTCCAGAATACGGAGGCCCACCAGGAATACTTCCGGTATCCCTGCGGCCCAGTCCGTGCTTGAAAGTACATTATTTTCATTCAGATTGCTGCACTGAATAGCTTTCAACTCACTGTGTTACTATGTAACACACACACACCTCTTCAAAAAAATCTTGGAAATTACATCACCTGAAGTGGAAATCGAACCGGCATCTCCATTTGAGCATTACATCACCTAAATCAATGAAGTTCTGACTAACTGATACTAAGCAACTAGATTAGGCATCTAGAACAACTTCAGATTTGTGCTGTTCGAAGCAACCAGATGTATCGTCGTATCATCTTAAAGACGGAACGGCTATAGGTCACAAATCATCTGGTATGCATAAGTTATCCTCGTGGAGGTCAAGGGAAAACTGTTCTTCACAAGTACATAAAAAAATTCACATCATTTTCACAAATTGTATTGCGGTACTGAATTGCTTTTAGTTCACTATTCACCATGTAACCTTTCCTGAGAAAACTTGAAAAAGTTAAATAAACAGTGAAACTAAAAGCAGTTCAACGCCACAACGTGATTGTTCGAAGTAACGCACTTGTGAAGTTTTCCCTCCGTGTATTTGTGAAGAATATTTCTTCTTTAGTTTATGAGATGATATCTGATGCACTATACTTGGGCAAACCTAACTGGTTATGGAATGCAGGTTGAGAGAGTCTTTACACTGAAATAATCTCATGGTTTTTCAGCATTTATTTCTCCTCACTAATGGGGTGCAATGTGTCAGAGACAGTGCCACAGACCCAGAAAGTGTGCCACCGCGACGGGAGGCTAAACAAAAGGAAAACTTCTCGCTGATCCTTCTATCAGCGATTTCCTCCTCAGAAAGAGATGAGCGAAGCTTAGTATCCCCAAAGCCACTTAACTGTCCATTTAATGATCATGATCATATTTAGAGGATTTTAGGAAGGGAGTGTCTGATCCCAGGTCTTAAACAACCCTTAGAAATAGGAAGCTAAGAGATTTGGGCTAGAGTGATGGGCCGCGAGTGGCCTAGTGGTCAGATTTCGTGACTGCCATGGAGATAACCTCAGGTTCGATCCTGGGCAGGTACAAAAGTTCGAACCACTATATACCCGCCGTGCGTCGGATGGGCACGTTAAGCCGTCGGACCCCGGGTACTGCCCCCCGGTAATAAATAAGGGCGTTTTCCTACCCCTTTCTACCTCGCTTCCATGTCACTTTCCTATCGGGCACTCTATCCCAAATCTCCTAGCTTCCTATTTCTAAAGGTTGTTTAAGACCTGGGGTCAGACACTCCCTTCCTAAAATCCTCTACATATGATATGATCTGATCTGATCTGGGCTAGAGTGCCCGATAGGAAACTGACACGGAAGCGAAGTAGAAAGGGGGAGGAAGACGCCCTTATTTATTACCGGGAGGCCAGTACCCGGGGTAACTGTCCGTTTACCTTCCCACCGCAGTAAATATTCTCCGGGTATAGCCTCTCTAATACACATGGCCGACTGGAGAAAAGACAATGACGTCGCCAAACCCTCGTACCTTTATTTTTTAGAGATGTGACGGAAACTGAGATCGCCAACTAAGTCCCAGTTCAAGTTCATATGCGAGTTTTTAGACTCAAACAATATTAGACAGCGGAGATACATGCTCAGTGTTTTCAACTCCGTAATCAGGTTAGCGTTGACGCGAGTATAGGTGATTTGTGATCTACTGTATATATGTGCATGGTTTTAAAGGGTCTTCATCCAAATACTACGGGATGCGTCGGATTGTTTTGAGTAGCATAAATCTGTAGTTTGTTCAGATTCCTCAGCTATAGTTGCTTAACTTCAGTTAGTTGGAACTTCATTGTCCTATACTTCCGGCAAGGCTAACTTGACTATGAAACGGAAGGTACTGAGCGTGTACGTCCGCTAAATAATGTAGTTCCAGTTTAAACACTCCTATTCGAGCTTGAACTGGGACTTAAAAATTACTTAATTGGCTTAAGTGTTGTGCGTACGTACCTTTAAAAAAATGGAGATCTCAGTTTCGGTCGCATCTATAAAAAATACAGATATTCGTGTTTTGGCTACGTCATTGTAATATCTGTCAATCAGCCATGTGTGTTAGAGAGTCTTTATCGAAGGATATTTACTGCGAGTGGGAGAGTAAAGTGATAGTTAAGTGGTTTGGGGAGCACTGAGCTCTTCTCCTTTCTTCCTGAGGTAAAATCGCTGATAGAAGGACCGGCGGGAAGTTTCCTTTTTTTTTTTTTTTTCAGCTTCTTGTCACAGTGGAATACCATTCGGGTTTGTGGGATAATTCCTAGCACGTTGCGCTTCATTATGGTGGAGGAATGCTGAAAAACTATGAGATATCTTTGGTTAAAGGGCTCTCTCAGTCTGTACTCCGTGGTCAGGTTAGGTTAGCCCCAAGTATACATGGTGTAACTGTAGCATGCGCGTACTGAGATGCGGGTTCGATTCCCGCTGGAGCGCGGTACAATTTTCAAATTTTGTGAGGTGTTGTTACATGGGGAACAGTAAACGAAAGGCATTCTGTTTGCCGAAAATAGCTCACGCGTAGGTTGACTGGATAGTGAAAAAGAGCCGATAAATCAGGAACAAACCTCCAGGAGGTCATTAATAAATTTTAAAATTGCTTAATAATTTACACGTATATTTATAATTTATGACTACAAAACTTGTGGCGTTGAGATAAAATAAAAATACCAACGTTTACCACAATCAAAGGCTTATTATACATCGACTGTTGCTCCGCAGAGCGTTTGGCTCGGCATTTCTCCTGATGATGCCAAGCCAAACGCTCATCATCAGGTTCAGGATCAGGAGAAATGACGAGCCAAACGCTCTGCGAAACAACAGTCGCCTTTGATTGTGGTAAACGTAGGTATTTTTATTTTATTTCACACGTATATGGTTCGCATCTTTCTAACGAAGTAAGAATTATAAATCTAACATTCTTGAAATCTTGAAATTCAGTTAAGCATTATCAATATAGCATTCTTGATTCTTGAAGTTCAGTTACGTTTTATATCACATCTGTAAACAGAGGAGGGAAAGTCATGAAAGGAAATTAAACGTAACTAGACAAAACCCGTCCGAATCGACGGTTAGTTTTTTTTTTTTTTTGTTTGTTTGTTTTTTTATGAAAAGAATAAACTCCTATGAAGCAACAAATGTAAATTTTATTTGACTGACAAATTCATTCAACCACTTCAATAAAGACAATAGTCCACGTTCGTGATTTTTTTTTTTTTTTTTTGACTGAAAGTTTAACGACCACCGTGAGCAACTCAATGAGCTATAAGCAGTCGCCCGTCCCTAATTTAGGGTCACTAGATCCAGGGAAGGGAGAAAGCCAGTGCCGTAGGACAAACACAACTTCCATGCCTCACTGGGATTCGAACCCGGGCCCTTCACGAACGAATGATCATAAGCCAGTGCTTAGACCACTGCACCACCGGGGCAGCCAGGTTCGTGATGAGCATCGCGACTGCCCCCTTTTTCAGTCGTAGAATGTGAGGTGGAAGTCCACTCACGTCAATCGTGTGCAAAAATTCAACTGGATAGCGCATTCTTTTTCTCTCATCTTCAGTCACAACTGTGTTTGTAAATGTTGTTGGAATGAGATTCGCGTTCCGAATAGCCTTCATTCTCTCTTGTCTGAGATATGTAGTTGCGACCCATTAATCGCTCACGCCTTCCAGTAAGGCTCTTACGTTTTATTTTTATTTTTTTCTGCGAGAGAGACATTCTTTTAAGGGTAAGTATGCAATAAAGTATTTACTTTCTTTAGGACTGATCATAGAACACCATGCACACACCAAGTCTGACACTGAACTGAGGGCCTGATGCATAAGGGCCGCACGCTTCTACCATAGACTTTACATGGGAACTTTGCGGCCCACCCCGTGCCCCGTGCCCCGTGCGAACCGTTACCCCAATCTCAGTTTTATCTTTGACTGGCACATCTACTTGGTAAGACCTTTATTTTGTTACCTCAACCACATTTTTCCGTTCTTTTTTTTTTTTTTTTTTTTTTTGATTGGAGGTTTAACGACCACCGTGAGCAACTCAATGGGCTATAAGCAGTCGCCCGTCCCTAATTTAGGGTCACTGGTTCCAGGGAAGGGAGAGAGCCAGTGCCGTAACACAAACACAACATCCATGCCTCACCGGGATTTGAACCCGGACCTCTTACGGGCGAATGATCAGAGGCCATCGCTTAGACCACTGCGCCACCGGGGTGGCATTTTTACGTTCAGCCGTTCTCTCCAAATATGTCTCACAGTAAAAATCCTTATGGAATGAAGATATAGATGGCGCAACTCAATATGTACATTCTAAATATTTTCACTAACAATTGTCAACGGAATGTTTATTTACATTTTACATAATGGGAAACGTCTTACCTACCTGAATAAACTGGATCGTATGAATATTAAATTATATATATACATCACACAGTCCAACGGCATAACGCAAATCAGATCTTCGAGAGTGTTCGCTGTTCCGATGAGAACTTTGATACGAATGCCTGCCAGCGTTGCTTTGAGCAACGGCTCGCTCAGAAAAGAGAAGACTTCGGACTTTGGACTATTTCAGTCACTCAATGCTTCCGCCTTCAACAGCGCGTGAGTCAACCGCACGCTTCTCCCATAGACTTTACATGGGAACTTTGCCGCCCCACAACGCCAGAACCATTGCCCCAATCTCATTTTTCTTTTCGACTGGCACATATACATGGTAAGACCTTTATTTTGATACCTCAACCATATCTTTACGTTCAGCCTTCCTCTCAAAATCGACTCACAGTAGAAAATCTTGTAGAATTAATATATACATGTAGATGAGTTAACATGCACTCGTAAATAAAATGCATAGCGTCGTTTTTCTGTCTAAAAAGTCTCTTGTAACAAAATGTATACGCAAAATAAATAAAAAAAGATGCTTGTGCCAAATGCTGATTATTCCAGAAATACACTGGTGTGCAAAAATTAAGGACGAAGAGGAGAACTTAGCATAACAGCGGAACAAGCAGGCAGAACGGATCGAAAGACCACTCAGAAGATAGACTAGGGTCCGGTACGGTAGGGCATGTGCATATATGCAGCATGACGTAGGGGATGGGGAATGTTGGAACGGTATGAAGCACACGGGCGTGTACGCTCAGCAATTCGGTGAAAGCTATTGCACGGTGTACATCGGTTTGAACGACGTCGAGTTGCTACCACCGTGTGATATGGCCAACAGGCAATCCAGTAGACGACATCTGGATGACTTTACTCGAGGTCGCGTCATTGGGAAGTTGGAAGAAGGTGGAAGTGTGACTAGTGTGGCCGAGGAGTTCGGGATCGCTCACAGCATCGTTTCACGAGTTTGGAGAGCATTTCAAACGACAGGAACAGCTGTCCGATAGTTTAGCAGTGGTCGTCCACGAGCAACCGCGGTGGCGGACGACCGGTATATTGTCCTACAGACGAGAAGAGACAGACGGCAGACAGCGGGAGAAATCGCAAGGCACATGCAACAGACAAATGGACGTCCGTTATCGCGGTTTACCGTGGCCAGGAGGCTGCACAAAGGTGGTCTATTTGCACGACGACCAGTATGGTGTGTGCCATTAACGCCTGCTCATCGGAGACTGCGGTTTCTGTGGTTCCAGGAACACAAGAACTGGACACATCAGCAATGTGGTCGAGTTCTCTTTAAGGATGAGAGCCGATTTAGTCTGACGAGCGATTCTGGACGTATACACATCTGGAGAGAGAGCAGGGAACACGCAATCATACATCCAACATCATCGAAAGGGACCGGTCTGGAGGTGGCGGAGTTCTCGTTTGGGGCGGTATCATGCTTGGTAGCCGTACTGACCTCCACATCTTCCAAGGAGGTTCAGTCACTGGTGTCCGCTATTGTACCGAGGTTCTCCTGCCTCACGTGCGTCTGTTTAGAGGTGCTGTGGTTCCTGAGTTCCTCTTCATGGACGACAGCGCTACACCTCATCGTACAATGGCTATCGCAGAGCTGTTGGAGAGTGAAGATATTCAACACATGGATTGGCCCGCAAGGTCCCCGGACCTAAATCCAATCGAACACGTGTGGGACCTTCTCGGGAGACTCTTGGCAGTACGTCACCAGCCGCCAACAACGATTCCGCAGAAGCGATTGGTGCTACAAGAGGAGTGGGCCGCGATGCCTCAACAGCTCCTTGACAACCTCTTCCTCAGCATGAACAGACGTTGTAAATCCTCCAACGCAGTCAGGGGTGATCATATCCCCTACTAAAGACTGGATTTTTCTTGGCAGCCGCCTGTCACATGGACGTTTCTTTCTTCTGTCCAGTTGTGCTCGAAGCTACCTTTTCAATAAAGTGCCTTTTTATCCTTTGGATTCCTTGTTTGGACGGTTTTGCTCACTTGTCCCATATTCTTACATCTTGGGGATCTTATGGTATGATTTGAGTAAATATGGAGCACTTCTGCACGATGTTACATTCGAAAAACCGTCACGTTCCTTAATTTTTGCACGACAGTGTACGTACGAAACATCCCAGACGTTAGACGAAGTACATGCAAACTCTTCAAGTAGAATTTGAAAAATAAAGAATTGTGAAGAGAAATACTTACGGAACACCCCAGACACGTAATCATTCGCTGTCTCCCAACGAATCAGGCTACTCTTTCTGAAGTGATCTGCCGGATGAATGAAGCCTAGGGTGCTGTTAGCTCTTGAACGATTACAACAGCATTCCGGAAAGCAATGATTCCGGAAGCAGCTGGCGTAGATGGCAGTAACAGCGATGACAGGCAATGAAAACGAAGACCGCAACCTCTTAAATGGCGAATATTACAAATGCTTTAATCGCGCACGGCCGATTTCGAGTTGAGATGCTTTGAATTAAAAGTACAATATCCGAGCGCTTTTAAACATTCCTTTTTCGTTGCGCATGTCATTTTTCCTGTTAAATTTTATATATTTTTTTGCTGTAAAGTTTAGCTTGAAAATAGCAGCTTATTGACTAAACTTTAAGAAAGCCCTCCCAACCAGTGACGTGCCGGAAAAAATTCGGGACCCCTCCGCAAGAAATATTTTCGAAGCCCTTTTCCGAAATCTATTAGCTTTGAATTACTAAAAAATTTTAACTTCCATATTTTTAACTAAACTTTACGGACGTTTCAATAAATCAAATTCTTTGGAAGCTACGAGTATTTTTCGTAAATCCAAAATTATTACACTTTATTGCGTGAAACCAAATGTGCGCATTAAAATAAAAATGAGTGTGCTAGTTTTTTACCGATACAAAGTACGAGGTGATCATTTTATCACGCAACCCGGCATTCAATAGGGCAGGACAAGGCATCTGGTTGTTGTAAAGGGAGAAAGTGGATGACATGCCGGTAGATGGAAGTACAATGCTCCCGAGATAAGAAGCGCAGGTGCGTGGTTAGTTGCGTACCAGAAAAGCGAGAAAAACGCTGTGTTTGCGGAAGTTGCTAACGGACATTACAAGATGCCATTTTCAACGGCACAGCGGGTATTTATTGTGGAAGTTTATTTTCAACAGCAATCATATGCCCACGTACAGAAGCATTTTCATTGAAAGTATCCTGACGTGCCTGTGCGCAACAAATCAACAATTATGCGAGTCATTAGTCGTTTTCAAGAGACTGAGAGTGTTGGTGACAAGAAGAAGGCGAGGAATTCTCATGTGTTAACGGACGCCAAACTCGAGGAGCTAAGGGCAGCCTTACAACATGCGCCAACTACGAGTCTGCGTAAACTGGCGGCACAACAACAGATGCCGTATGGGAGTGCACAAAAGGCCACAAAGGAATTGCGTCGTACCGTGTCTACTGTGTACAAGAACTCAAAGAACCGGACACGCACCAACGAATTGCGTACTGTAGGTGGCTAACAACATTGGTGAGATGTCACGGAATAGGCCTGTTGGATAAAGTGTTTTTCAGTGATCAGGCATATTTTCACCTTAGTGGAGACGTCAACAGTCAGAACAATAGATACTGGTCGACAGAAAACCCACATGTGTTGCACGAAACGCTGTTGCATGCATTGAAAGTTGGGGTGTGGTGTGCAATTTCACGACGACGAATAGTGGGGCCCATATTTTTTGACACGACCCTCAGCAGCCAGTCGTACCTGGACATCATTATGCAATTTGTTGCACTTCTGGAAGCAGACAAACGTCATTGTTACCTGCAACAGGACGGGACAACATGTCATGCGTCTCATGATACCCTGCAGTTTCTTGACGACATGTTTGATGATCGCCTGATTTCAAAAGGTTTGTGGCCTCCCCAGATTACCTGATTTATCTCCACCAGATTTTGTCCTCTGTGGGTATCTCAAAGGTTGTGTATACCGACAGGATCCACGTACTGTAGATGAACTGAAGCGGCGCATTACCAGCGAGATGATGTCTATCAACTGTACGCTCCTACGCAAGGTGACATTAAACATGGTTAAGAGGGCTCGCACCTGCAAGGCAGATACGAGTGGACATTTTGAACACCTCCTGTAAACAAGTACATATTTCATTTGGTGTCATTTGTTGTCGGTATCTCGTTTTCCTATTAAACCCATGATATGTCCGTATTTCACTGGTTTTCTTCATATTGAATACATTCTGAATGCCGGGTTGAGTGATAAAATGATCACCCGGTACTGCAAAACACTTACACCAAAGTTTATCATACCATGCAAAACGTTATCTTTTTTTTTTAAACTAAAGCCAGCCTCTTTGAAATGTCTCACGATCACAATCACATGAAACATGCGACTGCCGGGTGACAGTGTATAATGACCTTTTCCGATTTATGCGAAATATCAGAACATAAGTAAGCAAATAACTAACTATCAATTAGTATTGTAGCACAAAAACAGTAGAACTACTTGAATTGTTTACAGGAAACACGCTTAACATAATGCCGCAATCTTTTGCACATAATAAAAGTTTTTTCTCGTGACTCTGTTATAAAGAAATGATACAGGTCCCTGTTTCTTCGTTCTCGCGAAAAACAATTTTTTGTTTATGATATTCTGAACACCCACCCCCCCCCCGATGGTATCTTCACCTTGTCGTGGGGGGGGGGGGCTTGCGTGCTTTGACAACCCCGAGAGCTATGCCGGCGGTAGTTGGACGTTGGACTACCAGCAGGGACACCCAAGCCGGACAGGTCTTCGTGGGGTAGAAGCCAGACTAAGAGAGATATCGAGGAGATGATTAACTCTGAAATCAAATCCTGTAAGTGGGAAGCAGCACTTACAGAATGGGCTGGAGACTAAAGATATGTTCGATTGTCCCCTGTCCAGCGAGATGCAAGCTAGGCCTAGTGGACCAGAAGGTTGCATCACTACGATGTGGAAAGCAAGGAGAAACTACCACATTATACTCCCAGGTAATCAGTAATGGAAAAGTCTCAACAAATGAATGATTCTGGCAACTCCGATCCCGGGACATTTCCTGGGAGTCGGGCCCGGCAGGAGAAGAGGCAGGGCTTCTCAGGTCGACATCTTGCGAAATACCTACACAAATATTGCAACATGGAATGTTCGTACAATGATGAGAATGGGAAAACTAGAAAATATTAAAAAAGAAATGGAGAAGCACAGGATTAATACACTGCTGGCCACCCAAAATGCAACACCGAGAAGGAAGCATCCGATTGGCTTGAAATTCACTGCATGCGTCGCCCGCGAGAGGACATGCAAACGATTAGCATTGCAGGGCATATGCAAATAATGTGCGTCCGGCACGCCACCGAGGAGCACTATAAGAAGGGTGCACAGAAGGCGGGGTTTAAGTAGTGGAAGTGTGTTGTGCTGCCAGACCTGTGCATGGGAAGCTTCCTTATGCCTCGTCGCAGAATAAGGCAGTCATTCCAGCACGTTTCGGAGTTTGATAGAGGACAAATAGTGGCTTACCGCGACAGCGGTTTATCGTACCGAGACATCGGCGCCCGTGCGGGACAACATCCATCCACAGTGAGGCGAGTATGGATTCGGTGGGTGCAGGGGTGACGCACGGATCGACGTGTTCGATTGCCGCAGCCGCAGCACACCACCGAACTAGAGGACCGGCATGTTGTGCGGCGGGCATTGACGGCTCGCACCGCCACATCACGAACGTTAGCGTAGGAATTAAGGTGTTTTGCGCAACAACCTGTGTTAGCACGTACCGTTCGACGTTGTCTGCAGGAGCGGGGACTTGTCGCACGGCGCCCATTGCTCCGATTACCATTGACGTTACACCACCGGCGAGTGCGGCGGCAGTGGGCCGTTGAACGCCGCACCTGGACTACGGAATGGCACGACATTGTCTTCTCTGACGAATCCCGCTTCTGCCTGCAACACCACGATGGTCGGATCCGCGTGTGGCGGCACCGCGGCCAGAGACTGTATGACGCCTGCATTATGCATCGCCATACCGGTCCGTCGCCTGGCGTTATGGTTTGGGGCGCAATTGGATGTGGCACCCGCACCTTTCTGGTACGCATCGCCGGTACGCACAACAGCCAACGCTACATCTCCGACGTTTTGGAGCCTGTAGTCCTCCCTTACCTGCAGGACACGACAGCGGCCACGTTTCAACAGAACAACGCGCCCGCACATGGCACGCATCGTGCAACAATTCTTCACGGCCTACCAGGTGTCACTGCTGCCGTGGCCCACCTGTTCTTCCGATATGTCTCCCATCGAACACGTCTGGTCGCTGATCGGCAACCGAGTGGCCCGGCAAGCACCACCCGCGGCTACGCCTGGTGAACTGTGGCAACATGTGGAAGCAGCCTGGACCGACATACCCCAAGCCCACATCCAAAGCCTCTTTCGTTCGATGCCGTGGCGTGTAACGGCCGTTATTGCCAGCCAATGGGGCCACACGAACTATTGATGTCTGCGTGTTCCGCAAGTCGCACAGGCCTAAAAGCTCAATCGTTCCATCTTTGTATCTGTTGGTATGTGTCCAGTGAATCTGGCTTTGCTATCTCGTGTCATTCTTGGTGTTGCATTTTGGGTGGCCAGCAGTGTATTATTGGACTGTCTGAGACTAGATGGAAGGAGGAAGGAGAATTTCAGAGTGACAACTATCACGTGATTCATTCTGGAAGTGAATGTGGCCAAGGAGGAGTGGCTCTGGTGTTGGATAAACAATATGTGGCTGCGATAAAGGATGTTATAGTATTGAGCCATAGAGCGATTATGATCAGGCTGTTTACAAGAACTGTTGATACGGTGATAGTTCAAGTCTACATACCGACTACAAGACATGATGACCAGGAAGTGGAAAATATGTATGAATGTTTGGAAGAAATACTGAGTTCGACAAAATCAGTTGACAATGTAATCATAATGGGAGACTGGAACGCTGGGAAGGTCCGGAAGGAGATATCCTAGGAAGATACGGATTGGGACTGAGAAATGAGAGAGAACAAAGGTTGATCACAAGAAAAATAAGTAATTACAAATACGTGGAATCAAGTTCATAGACGGAGAAGATACACATGGAAAAGCCCGGGGGATAGCAGTAGGTACCAAATTGATTACAATTTGGTTAAGAGACGTTATAGAAAACAAGTGAAAAAGTCGATAGCCTACCCGGGAGCAGATGTTGATTCCGATCATAACCTCCTTATGATGACTTATAACTTAAAATGGAAGAAGACAGAAAAAACAAAGAGAATAATGAAATTTAATCTGGAGGTGTTAAGACATAAAAATATAAGGCTTAATTATCAGACCAGGATTTTAAATGGTATTGAAGCAGTTCAGATGGACATTCAAGAACCTAAACAACGTTGGAAGATGATAAAAAACATAGTAATAGATGCTGTGAAGGAAACAATCGTAAGGCAAAACTTAGAAATTAGAAAGAAATGGCTGACACCGGAGGTGATAATCAAAATGGAAGAAAGACGTAAATGGAAAAATATTAACACAGAACAAGGAGTATTTCGTGTATAAGAAACTAAAAAATGAAGTGGATAGAGAATGTGAAAAAGCAAGAGAAAAATGGTGGATGGATCGTTGTGAAGAAATAGAGGAAATGGAAAACCAGGAACGGTCAGACCTTGTTCACAAGGCTATCAAAAGCACGGCACAGAGTAAGAAAGAAGTGCAATCCCGTACCATCCAAAACAAACAGGGAAAGCACCTGACTGACCCAAAGGAGAAAACAGAGAGTTGGAAAGAATATGTGTCGAAACTGTATAATGAGGAGAAGGAACAAGAACCAAATCGGTCAAATTCATACTTAGTCAATGATGGAATAGAGAGGGGTCAGGAAATTACAAGAGAAGAATTTGAGGAGGCGCTTAGATCAATTCCAAACAATAAAGCTCCAGGAGTAGATGAGATACCCATCGAACTACTTAAAGAATCTAGTGAAGCTTTAATTAATCAATTATTATTCTTTGTAAATTGTTGCTATCAAAAAGGAATTTGACCTGCTGACCATTCGACCTCCATAATAATTCCTCTACCAAAGAAACCTGAGGCAGCAGAGTGTGAACAGTACAGAACCATAAGCTTAATTCCACATGCATCGAAGATTCTGCTGAAGATAATTAAAAAGAGATTGGATTTCAAGGTGGAAGAGGCGTTGGGAGAGTACCAATTTGAATTTAGAAGAGGAAAGGGTACTAGGGATGCGATTGGCACATTGAGAGTCATGGCAGAAAGAATGATTGACAGGGGTCGCTCCCTGTACATTTGTTTCATTGATTATGAAGCCTTCGACAGAGTGACTTGGACAAAACTTTTTCCAATCCTAAAGAGACTTGGCATGGATGATAACAGTATCCAGCTTATCAAAAATCTCTATGTAAATCAGGAAGCATTGATTTCAATTCAAGAGGGAATGACTGATACAGTCTCAATAAATAAAGGTGTAAGGCAGGGATGCTTGTTGTCACCTGGCCTTTTTGGTATTTATGCCGAAGTTATGATGGATCAGGCCTTCGGGAGCGCCAGCAAAGGAGTTTCGGTTAATGAAGAGAGAATTAAGGCCATTAAGTTTGCTGATGACCAGGCAATTGTTTCAGGATCAGCCAAGTCATTACAGCGCATGATGTCAAAAATACACAAAGATGCGGATATCTATGGAATGAAGATAAATAGAAATAATACAAAAATAATGGTAATAGGGAAGGATCCAAAACAGGCTTTCCTTAAACTTGAAGGACAATGCATCGAACAAGTTAAATCATTCCAAACGGAGGTCATCGCTCTAACCACGTTAGAGGTCATCGCTCTGTCATTGCTCTTAACCACATTAGAGGTCATTGCAAAAATTGCTTTTCTTTCCTAGTCCACGTCAAATGTCTGTATTAATTAAATCATTCCGCTATTTGGGTCAAATTATTACTGAAGATGCGAGATGTGAAAAGGAAATTAGAATGACACTGCAGATTGCAAAAACGACTTTTAGAGAGAATCGAAGACTACTGACATCCAAAAATATAGATCTAAAACTGAGGAAGATAATTTTAAAGGCATATGTTTGGTCAGTAGCTCTCTACGGTTCTGAGACATGGACATTGACCAAGAGGGAAGTGAAGAGGCTGGAGGCATTTGAGATGTGGAGCTGTAGAAGAATGGAGAGAATAAGCTGGCTCGATAGAAAGACTAATGAGGAGGTCCTGGAAAGAGTGGGAGAACCCAGGATCTGATCAACATGTTAAAAAGAAGAAGAAGAATGTTATGGATGGGACACACATTACACCATGGATGCCCGATTGTAAAAGTTTTGGAAGGTAAAATTCAAGGCAACAGAGGAAGAGGACGACCAAGGAATGGTTTTGTGGCACCATTACTCCAAGACACTAATACTAAGGCATACTATGACTTGAAGAGAACGTCGGAGAATAGAGAGGAATGGAGAGACAGAGTATATCTACTGAACAATCAGCCAATGGACTGAGTAACCAAGAAGAAGAATATTCTGAATGATGCGCAGTTATGTGCAAACAACTGTAATGCATAACCCCTTACCCTCATTGGTATAAAAATTCCACTCATTGAACTGACATTTCTTTCACATTCCCTTGTTAACATACATGCATAGGAGCTATTGCTATGGCTGAAAGGAGCCTCAAGTCGTGTGGAATAGCTGCTACCTCGTCATCCAGTTTTTATGAACTAAAGCAAAGAAAATAACTTTTAGAGATTTTTCTTATTTACGGGGGAAAAAAGCAAAAATTGCTTTTCTTTTTATTACTTCATTCAAAGATGCCTTAATTTCGGGCCATTTCGTTAACCAGTTTCATAGGAAGTTTCCGCACAAAAAAATTGTAAAATTTTTTTGCTGAGGCTGAAGGCCCTTTTTATCGTGAGCCACCCCCCCCCTTCCCGTCACATGGGGTTGCGGGGGCTATCAGTATGCCCCTGCTTGCAACACCATTTCACTTTCTACTCAATGAATCAGTTTTATGGAAGAGTAAAAAGTAAAAAGCGATCAAGATCTCAACTGCCTACTATACACCACCCGGCTTTTTTTATTTTCGCGTTGCACGCGCAGTTACAGAGCATAGCATACTGACTTTTTGCATGGGTATCTGTCTTCTAACGCTTTGCTTCCTACACGTTTGCTAATTTAGTTTTGAATTTGAGTATTCTGCGAAAATCGGGAAATGGAAAACACGTTTTACTTTTTTTTTTTTAATCTTATTGGGAATACACTCAGTACACATGAAAATTCAATAAAATTCAATTAAAAGAACACACCAGTGAATATACGTATATAGGATTCATCAAATTCCTTTGAATAAACTCTTGGTCTTTGAACCCAAGTATAAGTTGACCAGATGTTCCGAATTCTTGAGGATAGTCCTCGAATTTAGTTTGATGTCCCTAAAAACGTGTCATGCCTTTAGGGACGCAAACTGTCCTCGAAATTTTGATTATTTTCCTCAGTGTCCTCAAATTTAGACTTCACCACCACCTCGTTACAATCGTAATGAAATATGTTCTTAAAATTTGATTTCATTGCATCCGTTTCTGCCGCCCCGATAACGCAGTGGTCTAAGCTCGGGATCCTAGTCGTTCGTCTAGGATGGGTACGGGTTCGAATTCCGTGTGGCATCGCTCTTCCTTCCAGGAAACAGTGGCCCTTCATTAGGGACGGGCGACTGCGCTTATAGTCCATCGAGTTGCTCACGATTCTTGTTAAATCTCTCCCCGCGAAAAAAAAAAAAAAAGAGAGTACTATTTCTTTTTTTTTTTTTTTTGCTTTTTCTTTTTTTCGGAGTTTAACGACCACTGTGATGATTGTTTAACGACTACTGTAATTAACTCCAAGTGGTTGTTAAACACGAAAAAAGAAAAAAAAAGGACTACAGCACTCACACGTCCCTAATCTTGGGCTATTACTTCTTGGGAAGAGAGAAAGCCAGTGCCGCGTAGGGCAAACACATCCCCTATGCCTCATCCGGGATTCGAACCCGAATCCACTCAGCCGAACTGTCAGAAACCAGGGCTCAGACCTCCTCGCAGGCCAAATTTTGACTTTTATAAAATAAGAAAATTCCACGTGCATTTCGTTTTTCAGAAAAATATAAGAATTATGCAGCTTACTCTTAATTCAGCACGTGTATCTAAGGTAAAGTATATCACTTTTGCAGAGTATGTTCTCTGCATCACAGCTCTGCTTTGTCGGCACGATTAACCAATATTTTACATATACAGGATATCTCCTTTTAGTATTTTTAACTTTCTGATGTAATATATCACTTACAGAAACAATACAGCTTTGGATTTTTTTTTTTCATATTCGGTGTTAATGTATATGTGTCCCCAAATGAGCTGCCGATTTGGGGACGCCGCGCTATTTTGTCCTCAAATGAGTGTTCCAATATCTGGTCACCTTACCTAAGTAAGCATTTTGTGTTTCTAAATTCATACAATATGCTACAGTCACTTTTAAAACACAGCAATGATTACCTTCCATCAAGTTTTTTTTTTCTTATTTTAGGTTTAATGATCACCCTGTATGCAGTTACCCTCAGTAATTTGGGAAGGTGGGGAAGCCACTGCTGTGGCGCTAGGGCGCCACCATGTCTCACCCAAGGAGTATAGAATAAGGGGAGAGAGCATGCAAGGAGGTTATATTCAAGGAGGTTATATTACTGGAGACACCACTGGCTCTGCCGCCATAGGTCACAGCTAAACTGTGGTGTGACGTCACAAGCTGGCAAAAATGAACTAAATTATACCGTTGATGAAACAGTAAGCTTGTGTATCATTGATAAATATTATTGAATTACTCATTTTATCTGTTTATACGCTTAGAAGCTATTGTTCCATTGGTTTCCAAGCAGCTTCTCTTCTGCGGCTGCGTCGTGATTATATTACTGGAGACACCACTCCTATCCACGCAGCATTGGCCGACATAAGTCACCGTCTGTGCTAAAAATGACGTCATGAGCAGGCACGACGCAGCCGCAGAAGAGAAGCTGCTTGGAAACCAATGGAACAAAAGCTTCTAAGTGTATAAACAGATAAAATGAGTAATTCAATAATATTTATCAATGATACACAAGCTTACTGTTTCATCAACGGTATAATTTAGTTCATTTTTGCCTGCTTGTGACGTCACACCACAGTTTAGCTGTGACCTGTGGCGGCAGAGCCAGTGGTGTCTCCAGTAATATAACCTCCTTGAGAGCATGTGCTCTCACCATTGAAGCCAGCTAAGTTGGGTGGCCGCCATGTTACATTACCCTCAGTTGCTCATTTTTGCTTTGTAAGTTAAGGAAGATTTCAGTTTTTTATTTCGTGTGAGAAGGGCGTTTGTTTATGACTGATTTGTGGAATTGTTCATTTGAAGTTCAACTAACATTAAAAGCTGAAGAGAGATGTATTTGCGGATCAAAAACTTGTGATGGAATAATTAAACATATCCAGTACGAATTGGAAATTTGTCCAGTTTTCAATAACTCCTGGTCAAAGATCACATTCCCGAAAACGTTTTATTAAAACTTTGTAAAAAGCATTCTTTTCTCGCGCACAATAAAATCCGTGGTTTTTTTTTTTTTTTTTTTTGTTATTTTAAATTTGTAAATTATCGCCATTTCTTATTAGTACATAAGTTATCTATCAACGCTAACGGATTTTATTGTGCGCTACAAACGTTTTTCAATTTGCATATTCCGTGTACTCTTCGTTAAAATTTTGTAAATTATCGAAGTTTAGCACGAACTATTGTTTCAAAGGTAACATTTCGTTGCGTTTCTGTCTTCAGAAACATTCACTCGAACAAATGAAATAAATCAGGGTTTTCTTCTTCACTTTAGAGTTTGTGAACGGCTTCATGGCCGCCCCGGTGGCGCAGTGGTCTAAGCGATGGCCTCTGATCATTCGTCCGAAAAGGGTGCGGGTTCGAATCCCGGTGACGCATGGATGTTGTGTTTGTCTTACGGTCCTGGCTCTCTCCCTTCCCTGGAACCAGTGACCCTAAATTAGGGACGGGCGACTGCTTATAGCCCATTGAGTTGCTCACGGTAGTCGTTAAACCTCCAATCAAAAAAAAAAAAAAAACGGCTGCATGCATTACTTTAAACAGCATGTACTTTTCGTGTGACAAGTTAAAGGGATTTTTGTCGTATGTAGCAGTAAAACGTGACTTAGCAGTGCTTTGAAAGAAAAGAAAACAGTGGTGCTAATATAGACTACATCCATAAACGTACATGATATTTTTTCTTTTCGCAAGAAGGCTTTAAAAGTGTTAGCCTGCCTATATTGTTAGGTACGTAATTCGATGGGAACGCAGTCAGAAGGGTAACATAAGATAGCTACCGCTCAGAGCGTCGGCTTTACCTAGGGCTTGCTTGTTATTCTCCCTCCCCTTATTCTATCCTCCTTGGTTTCACCCTAGGCTGGGACGATAGGCCACAAGCTCGCGCCATTGACCGCTTATTTATCGTGACATACACTATATTGGCAAAAGCAAATGAACGGGTCCGCTGAAAAGCAAATGAACGGGTCCGCTGAAAAGCAAATGAACGGGTCCGCTGAAAAGTAAATGAACGGGTCTGCTGAAAAGCAAATGAACGGGTCCGCTGCGTTGTTAAAATGCGCGGTACAGCTGCAAACAGTATAAAAACAAGCCTGCATCTGACCGTGATCATATCGCACTGTGAGGTTGAGTGAAAATGCTGCAGCGGGAGAGAATTTACTTTCAGAATGGAAAAAATGTTGGGTGTTATAGTATTAGTGGGTTGTCCAAAAGAGAAACCGAAAGGCGTTTAAACTTACCCAAGTCAACTGTTTTTGATGTACTGAATAAAGGGAAAACACATGGCGTGCTTGAAGCAGCAAAACGTATCGGCAGACTAAAGAAAATCAGTGATAGAGGACGTCGAAGCCTCAGGAGAGTCGTTACAGCTAATCAACGAAGTACTGCGCAAGAACTCAGTGTTCAGGTGAGTAAAACCGCTGAAAACTCGGTATGTACACGTACCATTCGCAGAGAACTTCATTCCATGGGTTACCGTGGTCGTGCGGCTGCTCATAAACCTTTCATCTCTATTCGGAATGCTACTCGTCGTTTAGCATGATGTAAAGGACATTTATCGTGGACGGTATAGATCAATGGAAACGGGTGTTATGGACTGACGAATCCATATACACGATCCATCAGTCTGATGGCCGTGTGTAGGTATGGCGGCAGCTGGGGGAACCCTATTTACCACAGTGTACTCTTCCTACAGTAAAGTTTTGAGCTGGCAGTGTACTCGTGTGGGGGTGTTTTTCGTGGTATGGTCCCGGTACATTGGTTATCGTGGACAAACCTGTTAACCAGCACGTCTACCTCGATATTCTGGACAATTATGCCCTACCAACTGTGTGGCAATACTATGGAACCGAGCCATAAAGCAAGGACTATTACGTCGGGGTTTGACGATAATTCCGTTACGTATGTGGACTGGCCAGCACAGAGCCCTGATCTTAATCCTATAAAGCACCGATGGGATGAATTAGAGCACCGCACAAGAAGTTTGGAACCAAGGCCTACTACTAAGCAGCAGTTAGCGGCAGCATTATGTACTGAACGGAAACGCACACCTATCGCTGTCTTCCAAAACCTTGTCGAAAGTATGTCTCGAAGGGTCAGTGCATGCATTAAGGCCAAAAGTGGACCGACGCCGTATTAATGTATGTCAATAAATGTTATGTTGGGTTTCTCTTCTAGGTGTCCGGTGACTTTTGTCAATATAGTGTATGTTCCTTCCTGTCGTCTTTATGCATAACTCGAATCGTTCACGCTATACATAAAAACGAAATAAATTTTAATAAATTCTATATATCATTCGCGGTAGACATAAGATGAAATAAATTCTTTGTACGACAGCAAGGAACGAGCCTTAGAACTCACTGTAAAATATATTTACTGAAATTTAGCAAGCATACTTTTTAACATAGTTTCATAGCTGACACAATTCTTATTTCCTAAGAAGTTGAAGATAACATTCTCTAAGGTTTGCAGATGTCTCAGTTGTTGTCAGTGTTCCTTCAAATTGTCCACTAAAGCTGCCTTCCTTCTCTGACGCCCATAGAAAATATCCTAACTTATACAGCAGAAAATCTTACACATTTATTATAAAAAAAAATAGTTATGAACTGTGTCTAACACAATTTCAAATTCTTTTAGTAGTTGTGATTTGACATAAAATAAATCCAACGAGACTTTTCGACTTCTGGTTAGATGCAAAAGACTTAGGATGCTAGTTTTCCTTCTGATTCTCTACAAACTGTTTTCTGAGTGACCATCGACTTCTCATCCAAAAGTTTTTTTTTTCCACAAAGACAGGCCCTCCTCTTCTGCTTATGTCGTTTTAGATACGAATTAAAGCAGTACAGCTGCGAACGTCATTGCGATTCCTGTCTGTCACTTTTTAACTTGAATTGTAACACCATTCTCAACACTCTTCGGAGATTGTATATTCTCATAAGAACCTGATAATTAACTTATAAGTACCCTAGAAGAACTACAGTTGAGGGCCTCATTAATCAGTGGATTCGCATAATCGATTAACACGTCCATGAATTCGCCAGTGACGTGCGTTCCACCCAAGCAACCGAAGCAGTGCTTGGGCAATGGGCAAAGGAAGTGATGGATAGATAAAAAATCTCAAATTCTTTAAATTTCTGTTTTCGACACAGATAATAATCACCACAAAGTTATAAATTCGTTCTTATACCTCTGAAGTTTTCATAAGTGTATAATCCACGCACACCGGCAAAAACAATGACGAGTTAGGAGGGGGAAAATGATGCTGCACTGCGATTTGTCACAGCTGTCGAGCGCATGCAACACCTGCTTCCGTCACCCAAGCGTCACCGCCGCTGAAGGGGTGTTGCTCTGACAACCTGACGGCACTACTCTGCTAACCAATGAGAAATTCTCCCTAGAAACGACTGTCTTACCGCGTAGCTGCTCTTAGCCAAGCAGTCAGTGGACTGCTTGGGCAGGAGGGTCCCACTTGGGCTGCGCAGTATCAGACGCGGTTATTTTGAAACCACGCATGACGTAGGTGTGGACGCACAGTCTTTCGACTTCTGGCATCCCTGTTTGTTTACAATTGGTGTGCTGGAGTTTTCTCTATAAACGCAGTTGATTTTCAACCGCTTGAAGTTTGTATCGTATAGTTTTATGTTTATGTCTTGTTTATTTTGATATTTACACGTATTTATCACTGAAATTCATTGCTTCTGTGTTTCGTAAGAAACGCAATAATGCCGGGTTGTGCAGTGGCTTGTTGTACTACGTACAATAGGAAAACCAAGAACACTGACATTATGTACCATGTATTTCCGAAGGATTTATTACTACAAAAATTGTGGATTCAGAAATGTAAGCGTCAGGATTCCTTCAAAGTGTCCAATGCAAGAGTGTGTTCTCAACATTTCACACAGGATGACTACCAGCGTGACTTAATGGCAGAGTTACTTGGGTTAACTAACAGGAAAGTGTTGAAGCCTGATGCAGTACCTACACTAAACCTTCCCACAAGCAATAATACTGGTATTAATAAGGTAAGTTCGAGAGCCAGTGCTGACATTTCAGGACCTGAGACTGCAACGCCTACTGCACTTAGATGTCATGACCGTGGAGTTCGGAAACGTGCATTGGAAACCCTTGATAATCTATAACCAAAGAAGAGGAATGTAGAGAAACCGATGAGAACTGATCAAGAAACACAGTGCATGCTGAGTGATATAAAAACAATGGAGAAAAGAATAAAGAAATTGGAGGAAGAAAACCAAAGTCTAAACACAGCGTGCATTCAGATGAGAGTAAGAAACAAGTACCTTCACAGTCAGCTTGTAACAACTCGACGACGTTCTCAGAAATACTTGAAAAAATTTGACACGGAGTTAGAAACTGAAGTAAGGAAAGTTTTAGCAAAACTCTTCACTGCAAATCAGATCCGTTGTTTAATAAAAGGTAAGAAATGTGTAAAATGGGAAAGGGAAGACATCTGTAAAGCCATTACTCTGCGTGCAGTGTCAAGAAAATGCTATATTTTCTTGAGAGATAAAATGGGGTTTCCATTGCCAGGAATTTCAACACTGAGGCGGTGGACTGCTCGCTCATTCCATTGTAGCCCTGGCATTCTGCATGATGTCCTTCAGCTAATGAAGGCACAGGCACAAAGACTTAGTACTTTAGAGTGTACATGTGTCATTTCTTTTGATGAAATGAACATAGATGGCAGAATTTCCTATGACAAAGAAGAAGATATGAATTGTTGGTCCACACAGTAATGTGCAAGTAGTCATGGTACGGGGACTGTTTGCAAGCTGGAAGCAGGTAATATATTTTGATTTTGACATACAGATGACAGTGTCATTGTTGAACAAAATAATATCATCTCTGGAAGATATTCAGTATAATGTTGTTGCTGCTGTAGCTGATCTCGGTGGCAAAAATCGTGCTGTATGGAAGGAATTACAAGTAACACACAAACACATGCTTCCCCCAATCCTCAAATACCAAATACACGAGTTTGGGAGTTTGCAGATGTTCCACACCTTTACCAGCTGCTAAGAAATCATTTTCTCGATGATGGACTAACACTACCAGGTAATAAAATTACGAAAGCTACTATTGAACAGCTCCTTACTCTGGATTGCAGTGAGATGAAGATATGCCCCAAGTTGTCACTTCATCACATTAGTGTGAAGGGCCGTGACCGCCAACGTGTATATTTGGCAACTCAGCTCTTTTCAAACCACACTGCACAAGGAATACACTTTCTTATGCCACATGAAGAACACGACGCGAAATTTGTTCAGCTTCTGAACGACTCGTTTGATGTGCTAAATGCAAGAAGGCCTACAGATGAGAAGTCTCTGGCATGTGGATTTGGAACTCATCGTGAAACCCAAGAGTGGATTCTACGACAGCTGCATGCATGCATCCGAGGAATGAAGGTAGGTAATGCAACATATCTGTTACCCTTTCAGAAAGGATTCATCACAACCATTCGCTCATTACTGGGACTCTTCACTGACCTGAAGCCTCTGAACATAAAATACATCCTAACTGCTCGACTCAATCAAGACTGCCTTGAAAAAAATTTCACAAATACGCGGGCTAGGCCACTTCTATGATCATCCATTGCCTACAGAAGTGAAATCCCGTTTGCGTCTCTTGCTTCTAGGTGCCAATGTAAGTGACATTCCATTTTCAAGTGCTGCTTCTGTTGCGCTAGGTGGTGGTGATGATGATTACTTTTTGACATCTCAGTTGCTTAGTGCCGTTTTACCTGATATGTCAGAACCCCTGGCAATGATTGAAGGTGAAACTGAGATTCGGGATATTACACTACATGACTCTACAGGTATTCAGGTACCACCTGCTACTCCTGGCTCTGATTGCTCTGTAGAAGGCTTTCGTTACCTTGCAGGTTACATAGCTTACCGAGGAAGAAAATATGACCGTTCGCTGGGTACGCCAACTGGCCAGCTACTTAATCCACCATCAACTACAGAATCAGTACCTGTTGGCTGGATTGAGACCCTTTCACGAGGTGGCCTGCCTGTTCCATCAGATCCATGGTTGGAGAAAGTTAGCCAGTTTGAGTTGATGTTTGCAGAAGTGCATGGACATTTTTTTTTATTGGAGGTTTAACGACCACTGTGAGCAACTCAATGGGCTATAAGCAGTCGCCCGTCCCTAATTTAGGGTCACTGGTTCGAGGGAAGGGCGAGAGCCAGTGCCGTAAAACAAACACAACATCCATGCCTGACCGGGATTCGAACCCGGACCCCTTACGGACGAATGATCAGAGGCCAGCGCCTTAGACCACTGCGCCACCGGGGCGGCGCATGGACATGACTCTTTATCCCAGGAACACAAGATTGTACACAAACTATGTGTGAAAATTGGTCAGAGTTTCCAGATGTTCCTACAGAGGTGATAAAGTTCTATGTTAGAACCCGAACATTTATACGGCTAAGACATTTAAATGCAAAAGCAAAAGTTAGGAAGGCAGAAGAAGCTCAACGCAGAAAAGCATGTAAGTGGCAGGTTTCATCAAAGTAAAAATTTCCTGGATGCACATGGCCACACCAGATTTTTCATGCCATGGAGAAAATGTAAGCAACCTGCAGGAATAATGCCAAGTGCCAAAGA
Organism: Macrothele yani; assembly: GCA_039090855.1. Lineage (NCBI taxonomy): Eukaryota > Metazoa > Arthropoda > Arachnida > Araneae > Macrothelidae > Macrothele > Macrothele yani. The sequence goes on along the minus strand of CM076995.1, from coordinate 129,977,810 downwards.
ATTCTGCCATCAGAAAGCTAAGTTTGTTTTTTTTATTTCAATTTTTCATTGTTTGTATGCATGTATGCAAGTATTTGCAATTTTTCTGATAGTTATTATATATACTCATCTGAGAAAGAAAAGTTTTATTTCAATACATCTGTCATTGGCACATTGTGTTAAGGATCAAATCTGGTAAAGGAAAAGTTGTAGAATTTAATTAGCACAGCATCAGTGGTAATGAGTATACCAACTTATTTGCTAGTCATTAACATAAAAAAAATGTACCACACACATATATAGGAGAGACAGAGTTTTTAAAGATGAAAAATTTTCACCATTCCTTCATGGTGTATGTGTATATATATCTATATATGGCGTGTGTGTATATGTATGTATATATGGCATGTGTGTATATGTATGTATATATGGCGTGTGTATATGTATGTATATATGGTGTGTGTATATGTATGTATCTATGGCGTGTGTGTATATGTATGTATATATGGTGTGTGTGTGTGTGTGTATTTTTCAAGATGTCATTTTTTAAGTAGATATTCGATATATCTTCTATATCTTCACTTCCAGAAAAAATGTCAACCTTCTTAAATGATGTGTGTGGGTGTGTACAAACAATTTTAAAAGAAAAACCTAAAAAAAGAAGAATATCAAAACCCAATCACAGAGCTATATTCTCCCCTTGATGAGGGCTAAAACTAAAAAACTGTAAACTCTAAAAGTGAAATTATAAAAGGAGACATGTAATGTAGAACATGTTGAGAACAATCACTTATTCCTTCTTCAGGGTCAAACAGAAATGATCCCTCTCTCATTTCTACAAAGACCTGAAAGTGGGTTTCTGCTATATTACATCTGCTTAAGTGCACCAAATATAAATTTTGTAAGTTAATAAAATCTTTGAACATTAAATTCTACTAAACCTTGTAAACTACTAAAACAACCAGCTAGCACACATGCTGGTGAAAAAGGTTTAAAGTGAAAACCACATTCTTAAGCTTAGAGCAAAATAATAAGCTTATTTAACTTTACAGGTAAAAGCAATTTTGAAAAAAAAAAAAAAAGGACGTATAACACTTAACTCTTGGTTTTCTTGCGCATATATTTTTTTTTTTTTTTTTTGTTTCTTTTAGCTTGCTTATGTGTTATATACATTCACACCATGAAGGAATGTTGAAAAATGTTTCAAGGGTGAATATATAGAGAGACAGAATATTTTTCGTGTTGTTCACAGTACGGAACTGATTGATTTGGCAGCGATGCGTATCGCCGCCTTTGTTGGCATTTTTTGATGAAGTAAATTTCAGAAATAATTTAAGTATCGGTGTTTAACCTTAATTCTTGTAGTTGTTTATTTTGTATAGTGGCTTGGCGGTCAGTATTAAAATATGAGTTCACATATATGCAAATAAATTGGGAAATGTTGCGCTTCACGGAAGGTAAATGGTTTGATTTCATGATTTTGATTTATGTAGGAGCAGTTTTTTGCACTTTTATTTCGTTATTATCATAATAAGTGTGATTATTACGATCGTTTCGTATGCCTTAACCCAACGCCATAAGACGCTCAAAGCTGCCATGTTGGCTGCCGAGCGTCCACGCCGACGTCATTTCAGCAGCCAATGAGAGGCGGACATCGTAGCGAACCCAACCTTATACCATGAGATATATCTAACGACCTTGCTGCTTGGGTTATGGGAGCTGAACTGTTAATGCATTGTTAGAAGTTCTTTTTACATCGTGTGCTGTGAAGTACTGATAAATGGTTCAATCTCGGATGTGGTTTTCTTACCGTTTTTTTTTATTTCTATTTTATTTTTGGTGTTTGACGTGGAAATTACTCTTTTAATCCCGCTTCCATTTGTTGTTACTGGACTATTAGGGTCTTTAGGTGTCGGAATTTTTATAATCAGATTGCATTTAGGGTTAGTTTACGAGTATTATAATGGTGTTTTGGATTGGGCGGAATAGAATTTTCTAAGTCTTAAGCTATTCATGTATGTGTATTAAAAAAGATTTTAAATAGCGATGTCTGATTCCATAAACGAAGACATTATAGCTGATTTGTTGCAAAATCCGTTTTCTCGCCGAACTTTTTGAAGAAAAGAAAAATGTGATTTCGAAAGGAAGACCGATGCCTGTATTGCCAAGTTTAACGCAGCAACAAAATAATATTACTCGACATTTTCAAAATGCCAATTATGAAAGATGCGAATGGCTTGCCGGATGTGTTAAGACCAACAAACTGTTTTGTTGGAACTGTTTGCTGTTTAGCTGTGACAGAACTCCACTTGGACAACAAGATACAGCAAGCTAAGCAATTTAACTAAAGCAATACGGGATCATGATGTTGCTGTTAAGCATATTCCTGCTCCCGTTGATTGATTGGAGGTTTAACGACCACCGTGAGCAACTCAATGTTCTATAAGCAGTCGCCCGTCCCTAATTTAGGGTCACTAGTTCCAGGGAAGGGAGAGAGCTAGTGCCGTAAGACAAACACAACATCCATGCCTCACCGGGATTCGAACCCGGACCCCTTACGGACGAATGATCGGAGGCCAGCGCCTTAGACCACCGAGCCACCGGGGCGGCATGTGCGCCAGTTAAACTCGCAACTTTTGGAACTGTTCGTATTGAAACTGAGGTCAGTGACCAGATACGACAAAACATAAGTCAACACGATGAAAAGGTGAAACGCAATAGAGATATTTTGAAACGGCTTATAAATGCCGTTTGCTTCCTTGCAAAACTAGAAATTTCATTTCGAGGAGATGGCGAGTCAAAAACTTCCAACTTCCGCGGAAATTATTTGGAACTTTTGGACTACACTGCTCAGTATGATCCTGTACTAAAAAACCATTTGGAGTCTTCGACAGTATTCAAAGGAGTATCAAATCGTATTCAAAATGATTTAATTGATTTTGTCGCCAATGTACTGTGTAATGAAATAAAACGCCAGTTAAAGCAGTCCGATTTTGTTGCCTTATTAGCAGATGAAACTACCGACTTCTCGAATAGGTCTCAATTTTCTCTTTTTTATCGGTATGCAAATGAAGGGAGGGTGGTAGAAAGATTTGTGTGCTTCCAAGAAGTTAGTGAGGACAAAACAGCGGCAGCACTTTCTGGTCTTATTTTGTTCCATATTAAGGAGTTTTCATATTGTGGTGGAAAACTCGTCGCGCAGAGCTACGACGGAACTGCAGTAATGGCCTCTTCCTTGCATAGTGTACAGTCCAATATTAAGGCATCCTTTCCACAAGCCCTCTTTGTTCACTGCTATGCGCACTGTTTGAATTTAGTGCTTTCCCAAAGCGCTTCCAGTATTCCTGAATGTCGTATCTTTTTTGCTACTCTTAGTGGGCTTGCAACGTTTTTCTCGAGATCACCAAAGCGCTCAAAATTTCTTGATGCCTTTTTGGGACGCCGACTATCCAACGTTTGCCCAACAAGATGGAATTTTTTTTTTTTTGATTGGTTATTTAACGACCACCGTGAGCAAGTCAATGGGCTATAAGAAGTCGCCCGTCCCTAATTTAGGGTCACTGGTTCCAGGGAAGGGAGAGAGGCAGTGCCGTAAGACAAACACAACATCCATGCCTGACCGGGATTCGAACCCGGACCCTTACGGACGAATGATCAGAGGCCAGCGCCTTAGACCACTGCGCCACTGGGGCGGCCAAGATGGAATTACTCATCACGACTCGTCAATACTGTCCACGAAAAAAAGAAGAGCTTCGCCAGACTTTTGCTGCCATGTTGGAACATCAATCACAAGTAGAAAGAGATGATATTCTTGCGGGTGTTCAGGCACATTTGTCCAATTTAGAAAACTTCGAATTTTGCTTTCTTCTTGCGACCTTTCATGGTATTTTTTCTCTTACTGATGTTTTGTTCAGCGTGCTTCAGAATGCTTCATTAGACATTGTTTACTGCAGAAGTAAGATAACGGAAACACAAAATGCTATGAAATCTCTGAGAAGTCGTTTTCAGGAAGTGTACGAAGGAATCATTGCTGATGTTGGACTCCCAAGAAAACGAAACCGAAACCTTTCTGAAGACATTACGATTACCACTAAATACAGAAGATTATATTTTGAAATTTTCGATAATGTCGAACAACACATTAATACAAGATTACTGGATTCTTCGAAGTACAGCTCTCACGTTCACACTTTCCCAACTGATGGTTTGAAAAGCTTACTTGAAAATTATGGTCGCTACTTCGATGAAGTACGTTTGAAAAACGAATTAATCGTAGCATACAGTTCACACGAATTTTCTGACAAGTCACCTATACAGCTTATGAAGATGTTAGCGACTTCAGCACTTGGAAAATCGATGCCACAACTTTACCTATTGGCTTCACTTATAAGTGTGATACCTGTGTCCACTTCAACAGTTGAAAGATCGTTTTCTGTATTAAAGCGAATTAAGACATACGCACGAAACAGTGATCTTTAAATACTCTTTAAATACAATTGAAAGTGATCTGTTAAATACTCTGAAAGAAAGAAATACTTTTTTCGATTCTGTAATAGAACATTATGCTGCAAGTGATCGAAGAATGGAGTTTACTTTTAAATAGAAAGGTATGTTAAGTGACTTCAATGTATTCGGAAAGCAGAAGTCGTTTCTTTTAGATTTTGATGTGTTGTGTAAAAGAATAGATATGAAAAAAAAGTAGCCATGGTACCTATAACGTACGCCATGTTTTTCCACTTTTATTATTTAAAATATCTGAACCTAATGTCAATTGTAAAAAAGTGAAAAGTAATTGCCTTTGCGACTGCTTGGGTAGTCTGTTGTGTCACCGCACGTCACTGGAATTCGCATCATCGATTAACACATCCATGAATTCGCATCATCGATTAACACGTCCATGAATTCGCATCATCGGTTAACATGTTTTGTGTTTCGTATGCGGCACCCAGAAATGCGTGCTGTCCTGTGCTAAAGCAATAACTTCTACTTTTTTCAGAGGAGGAAAAAATAAAGTTTATATACATAAATCTGCAGTGGGTAATTGTACATACAGAGCCGAGTCACATTATTTTGACTACCTCCTACTTTTGACGTTAACAACGCGTAGCCAATGAAAGAAGGCTCGTGTCGTGAGCTGATTTTTTTTTTTTTAAATTGGAGGTTTAACGACCACCGTGAGCAACTCAATGGGCTATAAGCAGTCGCCCGTCCCTAATTTAGGGTCACTGGTTCCAGGGAAGGGAAAGAGCCAGTGCCGTAAGACAAACACAACATCCATGACTCACGGGATTCGAACCCGGACCCCGTTCGGACGAATGATCAGAGGCCATCGCTTAGACCACTGCGCCACCGGGGCGGCTAAGCTGAATTGGAGGATATATAAGGTGTGCTGTAGGCATTATGAAAACATATAACTCGTTGCTGTCATGGATAAAAGGAGCGATTTTTCAGATTTGCAAAAAGGATGATTATCAGCTTCCGGGCCAAGGGTGGCAATATTTCTGAAACAGTGCAGTTTGTGAACTGTTCGCGTGCTGCTGTGGTTAAAGTGTATCGTGATTCGAGAAATGACAACGTTGCGAATAAGCGACGTGGAAACTGCGAAGCCCCACGTGCCATTGCTGTGAGAGGTGAACGTTGACTTTGAAGATGCGTGAGGGGCGATCGACACGCTACAGGGTAGCAACTCACTGGCCGAATGAACCAGGAGGCTACCGGAAGTGTGTCTAAAACAGTTCAGCGAACCCTGCTGCGTATGGGGCTCCGATGCAGTTGGATGTTCACTGCATGCACCTATGCTAACGAAGGTGCATCGGCAGAAAATGCTTACATTTGCACGGCAGTATCGGAATTGGACTTCTGCTGATTGGCAACGGATTGCTTTCTCCGATGAGTCACGTTTTCTGCTTCATCGAACGGATGGACTTTGGCGTGTAAGGCGAGAAACATCTGAGAACAAACACTCTTCAACCATTGCCGGAACAACACAAGCTGATGTGGGCAGCGTTATGGTCTGGGGAACGTTTTCGTGGCATTCTCTGGGTCCACTCAAACCTGTGGAAGGCACTGTGGACCTATTTCATTATGAATCCATCCTTGCAGACCATGCTGATTGTCTTCCCTGGGTCGGATGGGATCTTCCAGCACGACAATGCGACGTTTCACATAACTGGAAATGTCCGAGAGTGGTTTGGAAGAGCACCGTGAAGACTTCAAAGCACTTCCTTGGCATCCTGACTGAGCATCTGTAGGACCACCTCGATCATGCTGTTCGCTTTATGGATCCTCCACTACGTACCCTCCAGCAGCTGTCAGACGCAATGCAGTCAGCATGGCTCCACATACCTGTGAACACATTCCAGTACCTTATTCAGACACTTCCAGCCCGTCTAGCTGCTGTTCGCGCTGCACACTGCGGTTACTCTGGACATCGGCTGGTGGTCACAATAATGTGACTCGACCGTGTATATATATATATACACTCATCGTCAAAAAAATTGTTGCACACAGAAGAACGTGCCGGATTGTAATGCTATTCGGGAGGAAGGTAAAGGTTTTTTTTTTTATTGGAGGTTTAACGACCACTGTGAGCAACTCAATGGGCTATAAGCAGTCGCCCGTCCCTAATTTAGGGTAACTGGTTCCAGGGAAGGGAGAGAGCCAGTGCCGTAAGACAAACACAACATCCATGCCTCTCCGGGATTCGAACCCGGGCCCCTTACGGACGAATGATCAGAGGCCATCGCTTAGACCACTGCGCCACCGGGGCGGCAAGGTAAAGGTTACCAGGAACAATAGATGATTAAACATTGAGACTGATATGGGCAATATTTTTTGAGCTACACTCCAGTAAGTAGTGTCTCTCAGTATGGCGTCTTGCCGCCATGTTTTCTCACACAGCATGCCATACTGCATTTTGTATCTTCTCACGAAGTTCTGCAGATTGTGCGGTAGTGGTTGAGTGTGGATAGCGCGTCCAATAGCATCCCACACATTTTCAATCGGCGATAAGTCTGGCAATGCGGCTGGCCATGGCAGAGTGTCAGTGCTATGAAGGCAAGCTCTTGAGACAGCAGCAGTATGCGGACGAGCGTTGTCCTGTAGGAAAATCGCACCGGAGTGAACGTTCAGAATAGGTAGGGCCACTGGTTGTAGGATCTCATTAACGTAACGCTTGGCTGTCAAAGTACCTGTAATTAACACCAACGGCTTTTTTCGCTTCTTAGTCAACTGCACCCTACACCTTGACACCAGGCCTCCTGGACGTGTGACGCTCGACAACAAACCGTTCATCTTGGCGCTTACCACGGTGCCTCCACACACGGATTCTTTGGTCGTCTTCTCCAAGACAAAAGCGGGACTCGTCACTGAAGATAACCTGTTGCTATTCTGAGTGGCTCCATGACAGTCTGGCAGGACACCATTGCAGTCTTTGGCAACCATGCAATGGTGTTAAGAGCAGTCGTCGTAACTGTCTGCGTGCGTGTAGTCCTACGTCTTGCAGCCGTCTGCGAATGGTGCTGGCATTAATCGGATGATGCATGGAGGGCACCACTGCTCCATGAATATCCGCAGTCGTGGCTGTTGGGTCACTCCGTGCAAGTGGGACAACCTGACGGTCCTCTCTCTCCGTGGTTCGTCTAGGTCTCCCAGATCCTTCTTGTCGTTGCTGTGTGCCTTTTTCTATCCACTACCGCCAACAGCGTGCTACGGTGATATATGCACGACCAGTATGGCTCGCAATACGGCGATAAGGCCATCCAGCTTCCACATTTGCTTTCTCAGTAGTTCGAGAAGGCCCGACGACGCGGCTCTTCTCGAACTCCTCCAATAGCTTGAATTACTTCCGAACTTTTCTCCGAGGCATACTTCACTTGCAAAGGATGCCACCATATAAATACACCGGTGTGTCGTACAGCACTGCATTGAGACAGTCTACATCCCACCGGTGGGTCGTAACACACTACAAATACAAAAACAGTCACCGAAAATCGTCGCCGCTTCAAATGTGAGCGTCCCGAAAAAAATAGCCAAACGGGGAATACATCCAAAATCTTTTAAAGGGGGAAAATACCCTCTTCTGCGTGGGGGATTAAACCAGTAAAGAGAAATGGAGAAGCATATCCACTTTGCGCGTCTGTTTAAGCAATATATTTTTTAATGTAAATATTTAAATGTAAAGCAGAACACTGCTGCGAAAACACTTATAAGTATATGTTTCCGGACCTGGCAATAAAACTAAAGCACCCGGGAGTAGGTCCGTACATGAGTGCCACCCCCTTGGCCACGCTATTGCCATTAATCAACATCACTTGCATGACTTTGGGGCTGGGGGTGAACGACCACCGTGAGCATTTCTAAAGGCTGTAAGCAGTCGTTCGTTCTTAGTTTAGGGTCAATGATTCCAGAAGTTCGTTCTTAGTTTAGGGTCAATGATTCCAGGGCAGACAGCCAGCACTTGCTGGCTGTCTGCCCTTGGAGGGATTCAATGCGTCCGTACCCCCGCCCCCTAAAAATAATAGCAATTACCCTAAGATATTGGGCTATTGCGAAATAATACATAGTTAATTCATGCATATTATATTGCATGCACACGCAAAATTTGTTCGTTTTGAAAAATATAGTTAAAGCATGTGTATTCCTTGAATCCTTCTTGAGAGGAGTTCCTCCTGGGAAAACATAAACTTCAGCGAGGATCTGAGTGTTTGTTCTACGTCTACAGGGAGTTGTGGGAGTGGACTAGTGACTTTCGCGGTATCTTAGTTATGCTGTTGCTTTAATCGGACCGGGGTTAGGTGGTAGGGGATGTGTAATACTGTTGATACATCTGCTCGGTAAAAGAGCCTGCAACCTGGCTGAGGGCTGCGATGAACTCTGGTCCTTCACCCTTCGGACAAAGTTACTTCATATTCCTAATGGCTATCTAGAAATGTCCTTGTTTTCATATCAAACTGCCCCTAGATATTCTTCGAAAACATAGGATAGACGGACGGTCGGCCGGACAGACACACAAAGTACAAACATAGTGTGACAGTTATGTGCAGTCCGTAAAAACCATCCACAAAATTTTAAATTTATAAACAACGGTTAGCAAGATATTTGTCAAAAATAGGCGGACGTACAGACAGATGGATAACAAAGTGCTAACGTGGTGTTAGGTGTAAGAGTTGCTTTCTGACATTAAAGCCATCCTGTAAGTTTGAAATCTCCGACCAAGGAGGTTCAACAAAGTATTAGCTAAGTGTCTAACCCATGATAATATTTTTAGTGTCAGTATTTATCTATACGAGGTCGACACACAAACACGCGCGCGCAGTCTACACACACACATTTTTTTCTACGAGAAAATATTTTCTGGAACCCCTTTCCCCCATCCTTGTCAAAATCCTAGGTGGGCCACTGTGTCTTACGGCACTGACTCTCTTTCCTTTCCCTTGAACCAGTGGCCTCAAATTAGGAACATTAGTTATTTATAGCCTACTTACTCCCGGTGGTCGTTAAACTCCAAAACAAAAAACAAAAGATAAGGAAAAATTGTTTTTTCTTAGCTCTGTTGATGGTTCTTGGAAAATCATAACTTGGTCTCATGGAAATGGTAAATCCCATCAAGGTAAGAACCAGAGCGCACGCAAGAGGAATGTGAGATCTTCATTCATATATGTTGTAGTACAGTCAGGGACGTCGCCAAGGGAGTGCGAGGGTGGGCTCTCTCCACCCGGAAATTCTTCTGCCCACCTTACCGCACACCCAGTTCAAGATGTACCATTTTTCAATTTTCTTAAACTTTAAAATATAATCTCGACTTGCCAAGTAATAATGAGTCTAGTGTTTTTCGTCGGGTAGCCCTACGTATATCCCCCTGACAGAAATGCATTGTTTATTTCCCCTTAGAAAGGTTATCAAAATAGCATCAGGCCAAGAAAATGTAATTGTTCTCCACTGTGCGAAACCCTTAGTTTAAGCCTTATTTTCATGTTAGTATGGCGAAGAGCGAATGAGGAGGTTGGATAGGAATTCACTGAAAAGTGTCATCACTAATTGCTGCGCTGTTTGTTTGACTAAGTACGGAGTTTCAACAGGTAAAGTGATGTCTAAATCTGTGCCAGCGGTCTTAAGCCTGTACCTAGGCAATAAAGAAGCGGGTCGTGGCTAATGACTGCTTTGGAAGTGAAGAGTGCAAAGCAAAGTTGCTGCTTTGAAGGAAGGGTGCTAAGGAGGTGAACTTGTGCTGTGTCTGCATGCCACGACGTTAAAATTTGATTTACGTAAATAAATAGAACATTTTTTAATGTTTTTTTTTTGTCTGGAGGTTTAACGACCACCGTGAGCAACTCAATGGACTATAAGCAGTCGCCCTTCCCTAATTTAGGACCACTGACTCCAGGAAAGGGAGAAAGCCATTGCCGTAAGACAAACACAACATCCATGCCTCCATGGGATTCGAACCTGGGCCCTTCTCAGGCGAATGGTCATAAGCCAGCGCTGAGATCACTGCGCCACCAAGTTGGATAAAAAAATTGTTCAGGTACAGTATACTATTTTCACAAGAAAAAGTAAAATTTTGAAAAGCAATTAAGGCAATGCATTTTGCTATACTAACGTAGTTTCACGGAAAAGGAAAAGTTGAAGGCGATATTCTACCAATACTTATATGTTACACCACCAACCCACTAATCATTCTCATGTTATCTTGTTGGTTTATCAGTGGCATAACTTGTCACTGATAAACAAATAAGATAACATGAGAATGACAGGTGTGGGGAGAGGGGAAGCGCCGAATTCATTTATAGCTGGTAGTAAAAATCATTAAATTCTTTTTCTCTCTTTTTTTCAGTTTTTAGTAAATAATGTTGCTGTCAACCCTGTTCCAGCAAAATAATATATGCACACACGTCGCCCACCCTGACTTCAAAGTCTAGCGACATCCCTGAGTATAATGTACCAAGAATGCAACTATTAAACCAAATCTCTTTGCTGAACCGTGTTGTTGGGTGTTTATTCACTATGTTTAGACAAAGAAGGTATTCTTGCAAGTTTCTTCACTCATTCGCACATCTTCGAATTCTTTAATGGGAACTTTGCGCATAAGTTTGTGTTGAGGTAAAAACTAATAATGAAAAAACATAAAAAGTAGATACAAATTTCATTCAAGATTCCCATATTGACCACTAAATACAAAGCGGGTATTTGACTAAATACATCCAGTAACTTCTTATTGTATGTGACCATAGGAAAATAAAAAAGCGTATTTTTTGCTATACTAACGTAATTTCACGTTTAACGTATTTTGATAGATTTTGTTGACTTTACAATAAAAGTTGCATAAGGCACTGAGGTAATAATTAGAGCACACTAATAGTAAACCAGTGGTACAAAATTCGCTAACAAGAAGATTTGTAGAAAGAAGTATTCGTTTTGAAGTTAACAAGTTTGCGCATTTATTTTTATTACCAGCACACTTTATCTGCATAGTGTGTTTAATATGTACACCAAAACTTACTAAAATTGCACGCGCGAGTACACACACACACATCTTAGTAAAATGCCGACCCGATGACCAAGTGGTCTAGGAACTGGCCTCTGATCATTTGTCCTTATGGTGGTTAGAATAAGATATCTGGAGATGCCCTTGTTAATGGAGCAGAACAGCTTTGTGTGAAGACTATAACCACGAGAGACGGCCGCTGATGGTTTTCAAAGCTATTGCGATGCCTTTTGTGTTGACCGAATCGCCTTCTTTCGTCGTAAATGTTTCCAATTTCACATCGTAACTTACTTACTGCCGCTGTGTGAGAAAATGCTGAATTCATAAAATTCTTAATTATTTTGAAGCTCTTTCCAATTTTTATTTTAAATTGAAATACACGAACATTTGGGCTGATTCTAAACAAAACAGTACGTTAAAATTGAAAACTTCACTCGTGTAAGAAGTATAAATCATGCTGGTTTCATATTAATACAATTTCAGCAACCATAAAACACGCAACTCCAAAATACACACAATTGAAATTACGTAGTATAATGTGAACAACGTCAAATTTTTACACCGTGTTCGTCCCAGAACGTTCCGACTTCGAATCCCGAAGAGGCATGGATCTTGCGTTTGTGTTACGGTACTGGCTCCCTTCCTTCCCTGGAACCAGTGGCCCTAAATTAGGGACAGGATGCTCATTGTGATTCTTAAATTCTCAATTTAAACAAAAAATCTTAGAAATAATAGAAATGGAGAGAAAGATGATCGCGGAACCACTTGAAAAGAAATCTGCGCTATGTCACTGCATTTTTTAAATGTAAGTTTAAGCTTCTCTGAAAAATTTAGGTAGCATTGTGATGCAGCACTTGTTAACTTTTACTCAAGAAAAAGGCTTATACAGAATTTTTGAAAAAATCTAATTTTAAGCAGCTCACCTTTTATTTCTATATGAGAATGTAGCACGTGACGTCATCGAGAAGTTTAAGTGAAGTGGCAACAGCCCAGCAAGTTCCTGAAGGACAAGCACAACTGGCCGTCCGTCCTGCAGTTAGTGTGTAAAGTGCGATCATTAGCGATCGGTGTTTATACCAATTTGAAGCCAAAATGCCTAGATTTTGTGGCGTTATTAACTGAGCTAGTAGAGGAAATCGAGACCGAAAGTTCTTTTTTAGGCTGCCAGCTGCTGTCTCTAAAGGTAGTACCGAAAACATTCGCTTATCTGCCAAACGAAAGGAGATCACTTCTCAAAGCTTAGAAAACAGAGTTAGGCTCTTCAAAGGCAGGGAACCTTTTAAAGGTTATTTTATCCACAATTCAGTGATTTCTGGTAAGGCAGAGTATCTATCTTTTACTTCTTCAGATGCTGTTGGCGTACAGTGCTTGCACTTATTGGCCCAGGCGTTCCACTCGTTAATTCCAAGTTGAATTTAAAAAGTGTTAATTTTTTTTTGAGTAGGTTTTATTTCTACTGACTATTTTCTTATAGAACACCTTTTAGAGTTTGTCTCTTGATAAAAAAATTTCTTAAATCAACGCTTCAGTGCACGTGGGTTTTTCACCTCTAGGAACTTCTATTCAGAAGGTTCCTGGTTAATCTAAGAGGTGTTGAAACCTTTTATAGAACTAAAAGTTAATTTGTTAGCCAACCTGACTTTTAGTCAGAATCAAATCTCGTTGGCTGTTAAAAATTTCTTACGAGAGCTCGATGACACCATCCTCCTGACCTACTTTTTTTGCGAGTTTTCGGCTTTTCACTTAGTATTTTCACTTTTAAGGTTGTTTCGCTGTTGGGGTTTTTACTTTACTAGTTTGTTCTATATGATATTTTGTTCTCTCTCTATATATTTTTTTGATTTTAGGTTTAACGACCACCGTGAGCAACTCAATGGGGTATAAGCAGTCGCCCGTCCCTAATTTAGGGTCACTGGTTCCAGGGAAGGGAGAGAGCCAGTGCCGTAAGACAAATACGACATCCATGCCTCACCGGGATTCGAACCCGGACCCCGTTGGGACGAATGATCAGAGGCCATCGCTTAGACCACTGCGCCGCCGGGACGGCATATGTATTTTCAGTACTCTTAGATTTTTATCTGGAGCTGAAGCACATTTTTGCGGAAAAATGTAAATGGTGGCTAAAATTATTATCCAAATATAACTATTTTTGGTGTCTAGGTCTGTTCACAGACCGGTATTATGCTGCTAAATTTATTTACGGATAAATAAATTAGTGAGCAAATCAAAATTACTGTGTTTTTTGGTCACAGTTTTGCATGAAAAACCAGATGTTGCTTTAAATTTTCCTAAGTCTTGGAAATCGCTCTCCAGAGCTTAGAAAATAGCTTAGAAAAACATTTTTTATTGAAGTGTTTCTAATTACCCACTAATAGTTATCTCACTAAATTACCATGTAAAAGAATATCCACGGTGAGAAATTGTTACATGCTTCGAGGCTATTATATGCCTCTAACTGTTCTGCGGGTAAAAGCGCTTCGACCAAAGACGAAGTAATAGAAAATATTTACTATGAGGATGTAGCAGACACGTTACTTTCAGCATGGCAACGAAACGAGTCTGAGTAACGTAAGTGAAGAACAACCAGTCCCCGTTGAAATGATGGGTTCTTACTTTGAAAGTTTAACTTCCGAATACAAAATGCAGTGTCTGGAAAAAGTTAAAAAGCTTGAAGGAAAAGATCCGTCTATGCTGAATGCATGTATCTTCGAAGGTGACACGAAAAGTTTTCCGAGTGTACAAATAGTAAATATTTTCTATTACTTCGTCTATGGTCGAAGCGCTTTTACCCGCAGAACAGTTAGAGGCATATTATAGTCTCGAAGCATATAACAATTTCTAATCGTGGATATTCTTTTACATGGTAATTTAGTGAGATCACTAATTAGTGAGTATTTAGGAACACTTCAATAAAAAGTGTTTTTCCAAGCTCTGGGAAGCGATTTCCAAGACAGAAAAATTTAGAGCAACATCTGGTTTTTCACGCAAAACTGTGGTGAAAAAACACAGAAATTTTGATTTGCTCACTAATTTATTTATCCGTAAGTAAATTTAGCAGCACAATACCGGCCTGCGGACAGACCTAGAAACCAAAAATAGTTTTATTTGGACAATAGTTTTAGCCATCATTTGCATTTTTCCGCAAAAGTGTGCTTCAGCTCCAGATAAAAATTCAAGTGTACTGAAAATAAAATCAACGATTGTATGGGAGGAAGTATCATATAGAACAAACTAGTAAAGTAAAAAACCCCCAACACCGACAGCCAAACCTTAAAAGTGTAAATACTAAGTGGAAAGCCGAAAACTCGCAAAAAAAGTAGGTCGGGGGACGGTGCTCTTGAGCTCTCGTACGAAATTTACAACAGCCAAAGAGATTTGATTCTGATTAAAAGTCAGGTTGGCTAAAAAATAAACTTTTAGTTCTATAAAAGGTTTCAATACCTCCTAGATCAACCAGGAACCTTCTGAATAGAAGTCCCTAGAGATGAAAAACCTACGTGCACAGAAGTGCCGATTGGGTACTAAAGCGTTGATTTAAGAAAAATTTTGATCAAGAGACAAACTCTAAAAGGTGTTCTATAAGAAAATAGTCAGTAGAAATAAAACTTACCAAAAAACAATCAACACCTTTTAAATTCAACTTGAAATCAGCTAGTGAAACGCCTGACTCAATAAGTGCAAGCACTGTGCGCCAACAGCATCTGAACAAGTAAAGGATAGGTTCTCTGCCTTATCAGAAATCACTGATTTCTGGATAAACTAACCTTTAAAAGGTTTTCTGCCTTTGAAGAGTCTAACTCTGTTTTCTAAGCTTTGAGAAGTGATCTCCTTTCGTTTGGCAGATAAGCGAATGTTTTCGGTACTGCCTTTAGAGACAGCAGCTGGCAGCCTAAAAAAGAACTTTCGATCTCGATTTCCTCTACTACCTCAGTTAATAACGCCACAAAATCTAGGCATTTTGGCTTCACATTTTTATAAATACCGGTCACTAATGATCGCACTTTACCATCACCCCCTAATAGCTTAGCAGGCCCGCGCACCGATTTGTGACGTCACTAGAGTAGTCCGTAGTCGCGGAGAGGAGCATTACGGCGATGTGCGAACGAACGCGTCTTTACGTACACCAACTAACCAGGTCGTGCGTTCTTTTAGAGTTTCACTGCATTTAAATAAGAACTTGTGTGTTAGTTTTCAAATAACTGCAGAGTTAACAAGTTTGTTTAATAATCTTTTAAAATACAGAAGAAAAAGAAATTACAGCGTAAAATTTAGCGTAGCAATAATATCGACTGGAAAGGGTAAGCAACACAGATTCGTCAACTTAATGAAAGCATCCCTGTCATTTCACTGGAAGTGATAAACCATTCCTATAATCGAAATTATAAACTGTTGTCGTAGTTTCACTTGAAGTTATATGGTCTTTATAGTTAGCCGAACGATTCTTGTACTTGTGAACAAATCGTTCTTGTATTTGAAAGATCAGTTTGAGGGTCCATTACGAAGTATTGCCGTCGTTTCAAAAGATGTCGATTGACATATTTAAGGAATCAGATTTTTCATTCATTGCAAACTTATGACTATGAAAATTTTAGTAATGAAATAATTCCTTTAGTGAAAATGTATTTTATATGCAATTCGTGATCACTAATATATAAAAAAAAGGTCAAGAAAAACTGAATTTTTTTCTGTGTTTTTTAATTATTACCAAAGGCTCAATAAAACACGTTTTAACATACATACAGTGAATTGCTGCTTGATCCACTGATTGCATCAAATAAATTAAGATTTCAAGAAAATTATGCCATTGCTACATTATTAAACGTACAATAATGACATAACAAGTTTTCCTAATTTTAGTACCATCTAGTTACGTGTTTGGACAACTTCATTTTGATAAGCAAATATAAAGTTTATAATTTTTGTCTTCCAGAGCACTATTTCAAAAAAGTTACCTTGTCAATGTATTAAGTATATTTATTAGTAGCATTAAGCAAAACTATTTGGATCCACAACATAAGTATTTCTTTTTATCTGGAAAAATACAAGTAACTTATTGGCAGAAATTTCCTGAAATTTGATTTTCAAGAAGTATTCAGCAAAACTGCCAATGTACATATAATTATGGTTGTGTAGTTCTTTGTGTATCACAAGCACAATTTGATTATGTGTCCGTTAGCTGTTCCTTGAAGAATTTCAAAGACACGTTTCTAAGAAAATCTGAAATTTGTTCCAATAATTTCTTAAAGTATTTTTTTCAGATAATTATTATATTTTTTGAGAACCTGACAAATGCACATGCAGTTATTGTACTGAATAAATCTAAGCGATTGTTTTGGTACTATAGGATGTATTTTAAAAGATGTACATGTTTCATTATAAATTGACTAACTTGATGTACCATTTTCTCAGAAACTATAAAAAGCAATGGTATAAAATTTTGCACACATGTTTTGTCATTGCTAAAGCTATTGAAAAAAATTGTTTTTTCCTTTTTTTATGATCTTGGTTTCAAATTAAATTCTATGAAGGATTGAAGAAGTTTTTCCCCATACAAAAATTGACACCCACTCTCACGTTTGGAAGCACACTTTCCAGTAGTTATCGGATAATATGAGATATATTAGTTCCAGTTATTATTGCTGTAGCTTGTGAAGACACAGTGCAGGAAGTCTGGAAACAGATCAGTCTAGATAAATGAATAAAAAGTTGATCTCTCATTTTAAGCAAATGTTTTCAAAAAAAAAGCGAGTATATATTTCTACTTGTATATTAAAAATCTTGTTTGTTTAGAACATAGTTTCCACAATATGTGGATTCATGTAGATCCACGTACTTTTCTTTCTCTTAAAAATAACAATATCCAAGGCTTAAAAATACCATGCCCGAGGTGCCCAGAGCATGTAAATCATTCGTCTGGGCAGGTAAATAAAACATCTAATTGCCTGTGCATGGAAACTAAATTTTAAAATAAAAAAGTTAGTAATAAAATTTCCTACTACACAAGAAAAAAAGACAGTCATCACATGTCGTGTTTCATGTCATTGTTAATTAATGGAAGGTGTATTATTGTTACGAAGTACCAAGGAAAGAGTAATATCACATCTTTAATTATGTTATGCTCTACGCCCAGAAATCGGAAACCTAGTTTTGCTCCAAATTTTGTTTATAATCAACAACAGTATGCATGCCTCTGATGTAACTGACCTCTCATGTTTAGTGACAAAGGGAGAAAACTTTAACAAAAGGAACATGGCAGAATCACTAAATTTCCGAAACACCAGTTTCATCATCGTTCCATTTCATACCAATTTTAGCATCAGCATCTTAAAAATTGATATACACACTTTTGTGCATTGAACATTTGTAATACAGACCCTTAAAATGGAAGTGCAAACATGTTAAAACAGTTCATATTTTTAACTTAAAAAAAATGGGGTTCTGGTTTGTTATCTTAAAAGATACATTTTCCTGCGCATCCAGCTTTTACTACATGGGCAAGTAAATAATTTCTTGCCCAGGTAGTACTGACATATTTCACCTAATTTTTAAGAAATTGAATGGTTCTGATAAATTCCCATCCTACCACAGATAGAACATACACACTGCTCACACGAGAGTTCTTCAATGTGTTGGTTTGTAGAAAAATGCTTCAAAATCTTTAAACGGACATTTTAAAGGCAAACTTACTCCTGAACTATGTGTGAACTTCTGTTTTTGTGCATTCATATCTAATTTTTGCTGTCTATACTTGATTCAGTGTTTGTGTTCCTTTAGTAATAAATATTGAAAATGATAATTCAATGCAATTCTCTATGTCTGCAAACACAAAAGATGTATTTCGCATGGCAACAAGGCCTTAGCATTTATATAAAGGACATAGGCAAGTTAGATGTGTACATGACATACATATATTTCGTATAGGATATAAATATTTTACAAGCATTTGAGCCCAGAAATAAGGACCCCCAAAAAGTTAATCTGGCGCTGCCTAAACACTTAAGTAACTAAGTACGAATGTATCAACATATTACTCTTGGGATCAAAAACATGCAACCCTTATTATTCTGTGTCCATAATAAAGTTTAAAATCCCTTCTTAAATATACATATTTACTTTGAACTTATTTGATACATTGGCAAAAACATGTTATGGGTAACTATAACAACACAAGTAATCTATTCTTTCCATTACAAACATAAATTTCATTTTTCAAAAATCTTTTCAGTGCTTTGACTTCCCACTGTGAGATGCATTAGATTATAAAATTGGCCAAATTTAAATTTTCTGGTTCAAAATTTTTATTTTACGAGTAGTTTAAAATAAGGTTAACAAAAGGTTTCCACGTACCTTAGAGTTGAAAATTGTCACGCTTTATTGCTGTATGCCATTTTCTGATAACCTCCCCATTAGTAGGGAATTTGAATACTTTTTATATTCCTCTATGAAAATAAATTTAGTTGACAATTTGACAACAACAAGCACGCACATCCGTAGTCACGCTTACACAGAGTGAGCAAGCTCATGCATGCTCGACCACCCACCACGGACATCAGCCTACTCTCCCCTACGTCACGCAGCTTCCGGCGATCGGTGCGCGGGCCTTCTAAGCTATTAGGGGGTGATGACTTTACACGCTAACTGCAGGACGGCCAGTTGTGCTTGTCCTTCAGGAACTTGCAGGGACTGTTGCCACTTCACTTAAACTTCTCGAAGACGTCACGTGCTACATCCCGCTACCAATGAATATCTAACGAGAAGAAGTTAAGGCTCAGCGAGACGTAACTTGCGCAGCCGTATCAAAGAATATCGCCGCTACATCCTCAATTGTACCCTTGGAAAACTTTTCGCGTCATCTTCAAAGATACTTGCATTTAGCACCGACGGATCTTTTTTTTTTTTTTTTGATTGGAGGTTTAACGACCGCCGTGAGCAACTCAATGGGCTATAAGCAGTCGCCCGTCCCTAATTTAGGGCCACTGGTTCCAGGGACGGGAGAGAGCCAGTGCCGTAAGACAAACACAACAACCATGCTTCACCGGGATTCGAACCCGAACCCTGTCCGTACGAATCAGAAGTCATCGCTTAGACCACTGCGCCACCGGGGCGGTCAGATCTTTTCCTCCAAGCTCTTTAGTTTTTTCCAGACACCGCATTTTGTACTCGGAAGTTAAACTTTCAAAGTAAGAACCTATCATTTCAACGGGGACTGGTTGTCCCATTCACTTACGTTACTGAGGCTCGTTGCATTGCTGAAAGTAACGTTTGGTCTGCACGGTCTGCTACATCCTCATTGTCGTTTCTTTTTTTTTCTTTTTTTTTGATTGGAATTTTAACGACCACCGTGAGCAACTCAAAGGGCTATAAGCAGTCGCCCGTCCCTAATTTAGGGTCACTGGTTCCAGGGAAGGGAGAGAGCCAGTGCCGTAAGACAAATGCAACATCCATGCCTGACCGGGATTCGAACCCGGAACCCTTACGGACGAATGATCAGAGGCCAGCGCCTTAGACCACTGCGCCACCGGGGCGGCCATTGTCGTTTCATGAATCTCTTTTGAAAACTGCACTCAGCCGCCCCGGTGGCGCAGTGGTCTAAGGCGCTGGCCTCTGATCATTCGTCCGTAAAGGGTCCGGGTATGAATCCCGGTCAGGCATGGATGTTGTGTTTGTCTTACGGCACTGGCTCTCCCCTTCCCTGGAACCAGTGACCCTAAATTAGGGATGGGCGACTGCTTATAGTCCATTGAGTTGCTCACGGTGGTCGTTAAACCTCCAATCAAAAAAAAAAAAAAAACTGCACTCATTTCAAAGTTTCTTTTCTAAATATGGCAACATTCTGACAGTGCTGTTCCGATTTTAATGTTTGTTTAGTTAATTTTCTGTTGTTTACAATGGTACACGTGGATGTTCGGAAATGTCATTTAAATTTTTCGTGAATTGTGAGCACCAAAATTGTAAACATTTAAAATTTAAAATAGGAAACTTGGATATTTATTCAAATTGAGATATTCTGATTTTTATTTAAATGTCGTCTACTGCTGTACGATGTGTACTTCGTAGCCGAAATTATAAACACCGGGATGTTCATTTGCCCCACAACACACCAACTGTAATTGGAAGAGGACCTCAAACGAGAATCAGGGAAAGAAGATGTTCCAAACGTCAAGGTATGAACTTTGTATGCTATTGGACATCTTTTGATTAAATCTGTCAATAGATGGCACCTGAAAGGGTCATGTGATTTCTATTTTAAGGGAATATTTTAAATTGCATAAAGCAGTCAATCATGCTATACAGAGGGCATGAACTGGAAATTTTATGTACATAACTGTGTGTTAGGCAAATAATAACTGCTTCAGAAAGCATACAATTGTGATCAGTGGAGTGTGAACTGTTAGCAGAATTCCCATGTTCTAGTTATTTATAGGTGCGGTTACAAAGACCTGATTCGTATAAAGGCAGTAAATTTTGCTAACAGTGAACAACCCACTGAGGCAAAAGTAGGGATTATATGCCCCATCCAAACAAAAAGTGTCTATCTGCAACTTCTAAATAATTTTTTACTTGCTTAAGGCAGTTTCACGCAGCATTCTGGACTTAAGGTTGCTAGCATAACAGTCTGGGTTCTGTATTTAGACTAAAAAATGTTTTCATATCTCTGATTTTCATTTAAAATTCCAAATCATGATTCAATCATAGAACAATGATTAAATCACTGGGTTACCTTCTCTCTCTCCCTGAAGTACATACATATCATGATCAAACATTATCAGTCCAATGCTGGATGAAGTTTCCTTCCACAATTTTATTTATTGAGTGAGACTCAATTCACTGTAGCATGCTGTTGAATTTTATCCACCCATCTCCCACATGGTCTTCTTATTGGTCTCTTCCTGTCCCTTCATATAAAGTACAGTGTTAGAATTAGAAATAAATCTTTTACTGGCCCAGCGGACCACTGGAATTTGCAAACCACTGGTCTACCAAAATGCTCACTGCTTCACCCCCCCCCAAATAATAATAACAATTTAAGACATTTACAATATAATGTAGAAAATAACATATCATTTCAATTGAATTATCTCCAATATTCGTATTTAAACCTATCATTAGTTTGTAGCCTAAATAGAAAACCATACAGCAAGGTAAAATAAACAGAAATTCATTTTGTAACTTGTCACAAACTGGGAAGAAAAACAACAAAACTTACTTGTCATCCGGGCCAATAAAATCAATAGTTCAGTGGTCCGGCATAAGTTTTACTGGCCAATGGCCAGCAGACCTCTGAGTTATTCGAACACTGTAGTATAGTATTTCAGTTGTCCAATGGTGGTCAGGTTTTTTAGCAATATGTCCAGCCCATTTTCATTTCAAAATTTTTACCTTGATCACAATGTAGCTCGTGTCATTTTCCTGATCCATGAGCTCCTCTTCCTGTCTTTCCTAGTTATGCTAAGCATGCTCTTCATGCATTTTCTTATGCATCAAATAGTTTGAGAAGTCTAGATTACAGTATCCGTGATAATATGATATAGTATGCTGTTATCTGGAGTTGCCCAGCTGTTTAACACCTAACAAAGTACATGAATTAGTAATTTTTCTAAGCGTAAGATCATATGATAAACGTACACTTATCCTACTTTGTAGGGAGATCACTGTGTGTTGCATGTTGTTTTTAGTCACGATATGAACATCCTGAGTGGGAAAAATAATGTGCAATGTACATTGGCGTAACTAGCACAATGTGCAATGTACATTGGCATAACTAGCACAATGTGCTCCCCCCCACATCACAAGATTTACTTCAGCACCCCTAAGCACAGTAATTTTCCCAGGGTTTCGAACATGAGGAGGATGCATTTTGCGGTGCATGTGTGTGGTGGTTGGAGAAGTGGAGGAGAGGTTAGGAAGTCAGATAGTGTCTGCAAAAATAATGGTGGTGCCTAGAGCCCTGTATTTTTAACTTTTTAAGTAATAGATTTGACAATACGTGTAATTGCTTTGTGCAAAATTAAAATAAATCACTTGAAGAAATCACCCTCTTACACATGGCAGATCTGCAGCTGCTGTGAATAAATGTTGATGCCTGTTGTACTCATAATCCTAGGTGACAGTCTGTTTTCCCACATACTCCACTGGGAATCCTGCTGTGGCCTCGCGCTTTTCCTCAGCAGTGGAGAGAGAGAGAGGGCGATTGGAGAGCGATCATATTATTTACAACCCATTGCAGAGCGATTGTATTACAACCCGAAGTCAGAGAGCCAAACACTTTCAATCTGTTGGACATTCAGTGTTTTAAAAGTGAAACTAAGCATTTATTTAGGCGAACCTGGATATATCTTAAAGAAAAATATGAATCTTTGGGTTAATTATTGTGCATGTTCACATTTTTTCATAAAACTATAACTGGCAGCTACACGCCCCTTCATTACCCTCCCCGCGCAGCCGCAGGACTGCAGGGATGATAGTTATGCCACTGGCAATGTATAGTAATCTTCCTACGAAGAAAGGAAGGTAGGTGTCCTTGTCGTATTCTCAATGTCTTCTAGTGAAACGTGTTACATTGGACTCTCTTACCACAGCATCAACAGCCATTTGCTGGAGCATAAAAATTATGTCCATAAATGAAATTCTGACAACTCTTTGACCACTTTAACTTTAGTGACACTTCTGCTTAACCACAATGGACTGATGCCAAATGAATTGTCGTGTTCTCAAGCATTTACCCCTTCATTATCAAGAAAATTTAAAATTTTCTCAACTACAAAAACTGTAATTCTGATTCTCCAATTTGCTTTCCATTAATATGGAAATCAATTTAAAAGGAAAGTAATGAACATATGGATGTGGCAATCACTTATCATCAGGGGTAGACAAAAACCCAACATTTTCAGGTGCCACCTCCATTTTTTCAGGAGCCATCGCATTTTTCAAGAGATACTAGGAGAAAACCGTGGTTCATCTAAACAAAAAGGACACATTCAGAATTGTGACCTTCACCAGTCCAAATTAAGGTACTTTTTACTCATTGTTCAAACAGTTTAATGCAAAATGTGCAACTTAAACCGGGAAATATATTGCATACTTGTTTTAATAGTTGCTCTTCAGGTTTTCATTGCAAAACATTTCAGCTTTGTTTTCTGGAGTACTGCACAAGTAGTGATACTAACGAATAAATACACTCATAACCACCCCATGCAAAATCAGTGCCATGTTTAAGAACATTCTGGTGCATACTCCAAAAGAGAGCATGCATCTCTCTTAGATTTCACAGCAAAATTTCAGCCTAAACCTTTACTGTGAAGATTGCTGCAGAGTGCATAACTCTGCTGGCGGCAGTACCAAAAATCTATGCTGGCACCTTCATTATTTTGCTTGTACGATATTTAGTCTGCAAAAGAAACCTCCATAAAAAAATCCGTATTATGCTGTGTTAAAGAGATAATAGGAATTCAGATTTTACGAATGAAATTTAAAAGAATATTTCTAAAATGAAATTTGAAAACTCGTGAAAATTTTCAGTCGCCATGGCAACTTGGCGCCTTGGATTTGTCTACCTCTGCTTATCATCATCCATCCTTTCTTAGGTAGAAAATAACTCATCAGTTGAAAGCTTCCTTATTTAAACTTTTTCTTATGTCTTAATGCGGCATTATAATCTTTTTAAAATCAATTGATATTTATGATTAAAATGAATTTGAAAATATTTTTGTCTTATCAATACAGTCAACTCTCAATTGGTCAATCCAAAGAGAGCATGCAAAAAATATTTTGAGTTATCGAGAAAACGTGGTTAGGACCTGTGTTTTTTGGAGTTGTCAAGAATTTTGTATTATCAGAGTTTGAGTTATCGAGAGTTGACTGTACTTTGACATAATACATGAATTACATATACTGTATTTTATCTGCTGAAAATAAATGCAATGACTTACAAGCAGAATTTGTATTCATAATTTTCACTTATTCCTTTAGTTGAAGTCACTGCTGATTGTACTTCACGTAAAGCATTTGTTACTCATTTGGGGTCGAATGCATCAGAGGTTGATAATGAAGTGCTGCATGTTCAGGAGAAGGCAGAGATATTTCATGGATCCAGTGTCAACCTTTTAAAAGGTGAACTGCAGTACACCCTGGAATTCATCAGTACAGTGGAAAAACATGGTTCTCATTCAAAACCAAGACATAAATTTAAATTTGCTGATGAAACAAATTCTGCACAGAGAAGAGATGAAGAATCTGAAACGGATGATGATAGTCGTGACCATGCTTCATCAGCCAATAGCCATAAAAGAAGTGAGAAAGCCAAGCGAGAAGTAAGCTGTGATAATGACGTAAATAAAAAACCAAGAAAGAGTGAAGGTAATTTTTAAATATATTTCCTATATGATGATGTATTAGTGTCTATGCATTTTTTTTTCTCATTTTTAACACATTTATAAAGTTTGTATTGTAGGAAGTAAGAAAAGAGCTATTTTTTTAGGAATTAGATACAATGTGATTTGCATATGAAGTGGGAGGTCAAAATTGTAGAAATTCTGTGCTCAGTATGGGAATGTGTAGTTTTATAATAGGTATAGAATATAGTAAAAAATTACAAAGTTGTAACATGCACAGTTAGGCATGTTGTCTAGAAAAATACATGCCAAAATATGAACTCATCTACAGGCCATTCATTCCATGTCAAATCAGCACAAAAAATGTAATATTTTTTGACCTGAACCCTTTTGATTTTCATGAAACTTGGTGAACTTTCAGGCTTTATAGAGAAACTAATTGGTGCAAAATTTCAGCTGCCTACATACAATACTTATAGGACTTTGAGATTTACAAAAAAAAAAAAAATCATTATTGTGTCTGCCATGCCATCACAAATGACAATAACTGTAGACCTAATTGGTCACCAGAGCTCATGTTGAGCTCATTCGAAAGCTTATTAAATGAGCTTTCTTTTGAGATATCATACAGTCATGTTATAGGCAATTTAGTTTCCAAAGTCTATTTTGACCTTTAATTTATCAAAACACACCCAATTAATTCATTAAATAAATCAGAGGGAGGGAGTGTCTGAGTAGTTAGAAACTTGACTGGGTAGTAAGAAAAGAAAAAAAATTAACTCTTAACTTGAACAGAGCTAGATTTCTTACATGCCCAATTGAGCATATGGTAAAGAAAACTGCATATGCCTGGACAAAATGCTTAAGTTGTCAGCTGTCTTTTTTAATCAAGATTGAAATTATCTGAAATTTGTGTAAATTCTGTTTCTAATTGGTATAATAAATAGTAATAGAAAAGTTAGTTCCAAGAAAGTGTATTTAGCAGTTTCAAGTTTGCGCTATGCAATTCCAATGTGCATTATTATTATTTTTTTTCAAAATATTTCGTTAGTTAAATACAAGACACAAACAATTTATTATAAACATCCAACTAAACAGAAATACTGAGCTGTTAATGTGATGAGTGGCAATACACTGCCGTGTGAGTCTAGCCGTATAAGAACGTTAATGGCAGTGCAAGATGCAATTACAAGTATGATATTGGGATATGGCAGATCCAAAGCTGAAGGTTTTTATATGGAACTTCCATAATGAAGGTCATAGAATTCCTTGTGAAATCAGGAGTACATCAGTGTCTTGATTCATTCCACATGGCAGCAAGAAAGCTTTACACTAGCAGAATGAGGAAAATGCAGCTGGAAAGTTGAATGCTGCATAGTGGAAAATAAATGTTGTTATAGTTCATCAAGTGGTAAGCATGAATGCCATATGTTTGTGCATACCTATGTCAGCAACCAGAATGATGCTCAGAGAACTAAAAATTCATTTGTTAACTGTGAAGTCATATGAAGTTAATATCATCATCATCATCATCATCATTGTCAACCATTATCAATCCACTGCTGGACGAAGGTCTCCCCAAGTTTCCTCCACAACGGTCTGTCTTGTGCCAGTCTCCTCCATGTCACCCCTGCATACTTTCGAATTTCATCCACCCATCTCCCATGTGGTCTTCTTCTGGGTCTTTTCCTGTCCCTTGGAATCCAATCTAAAATTTCGGCTGTCCATCGATGATCTGTCCTTCTGGCAGTATGTCCAGCCCATTGCCATTTCAGGGATTTAACTCTGATCATGATGTCTTCCACTCTTGTCATTTTTCGGATCCACGAGTTCCTCTTCTTATCCCTCCTGGTTACACCAAGCATGCACCTCTCCATGCTGCTTTGAGTTGTCTGCAGCCTTTGTATGTCTCTTTTAGTTAAGGTCCACGTCTCTGCACCATACGTAAGCACTGGAAGGATGCATTGATCAAACACTTTTCTTTTAAGACATAATGGCATATTGCTCTTGAAAATTATGCTGTTTCTTCCAAAAGCTCTCCAGGCAAGTTTTGTACACTGATTAATTTCTTCATCAATGTGACCCTCACTTGATATCTGCTGTCCAAGATAAACGTACGTGTCTGTTATCTCCAGCTTTTCTCCATCAATCGATAAATCTTCATTTCTTGTAAAAGCATTGAACATCACTTTTGTCTTCTGAAAGTTCATTTTTAATCCCACTTCTTTACTCTTGTCAGCAAGTTCCTGGATCATACTCTGCAGCTCTGATGGGGTAGTTGCAAAAATGACTACGTCATCAGCAAAGCGAAGGTGGGTTAGATAATCTCCATTAATCTTTATTCCCTTGTTTTCCCAGCTCAGCGACTGAAAAACACCCTCCAATGTGGCATTAAAGAGCTTCGGAGATATGGTGTCCCCTTGTCTCACTCCTTTCCAATTTTTACGTGTGTTGTATTTTCAAACAGCCTAATCTTTGCACTTGCATTTTCATAGATGTTATTAATAATATTAATGTATGCATCTTCAATACCGCAGGTTTTCAGAGCCATTGTAACTGCTGATGGTTTCACCGAATCAAAGGCTTTTTCATAATCGATAAAAGCCATGCACAATGGAAGTTCATATTCCTCGCTCTTTCAATTAGTTCTCTCAGCACGTGGATATGATCTATTGTGCTGTAGCCACTCCTGAATCCAGCTTGTTCTCTCGGTTGAGCCATGTCCAGTGTTACCTTCAAGCGGTGTGAAAGAACTTTAGTGAAGATTTTATAAACTACTGATAGGAGGCTGATAGGTCTGTAGTTTCCGAGATCCTCAATGTCACCTTTCTTATGTAGCAGGATCATTGTAGCGGTGTTCCAATCCTCAGGAATCTTTCCTTCATTAAGGCATCGAGTGAAAATTTGGGCGAGTACTGTTTCGATTTCTCCACTTGCTTCTTGTATGATGTCTACAGTAATTCCATCTTCTCCTGGAGCTTTTCCTCGCTTCATGTTCTTGATTGCATGTGCAACTTCTGCTGGAAGGACTGGAGGAACTCTGGTACTGGTATCTTTCATGATGTCAGGAGTGCATATATCATCCCTTTCATATAATTTGGAGTAGAAATCTTTCACTCTTGTCAAAATTTCGCCTCTATTTCTTGTTATAGAACCATCTTCTTTTCTCAGTGCCATAATCTGTTTTCTTCCCTTACTGAGATGTCCCTTTGCTATCTTTAGGCTTTGGTTGTTTTCAATTGCTTTCCTCACTAGTTCACAGTTGAATTTCCTTACGTCTTCAGTGATACTTTTTCTTACTGTCTTGCATAGCTCTATATATTCCACTTTGGAAGTCACATCTTCTTTAGTTGTTCTCATCTCTCTTCTTTTTTTGCATCAACATTTTGGTTTTTCCTGATAATTTGTTCACATGCAACTTGTTCTTAGACCCAGCCAATTTTGTTGCTGTTTCCATAAGAGCTTTGGTTACTTTTCTGTTAACTTCAGAGATGTCCACTTCTTCCGATGTTAGGCCTTCTAAAGCAGAGAACCTGTTCTTCAGTTCTAACTTGAAGGTATTATGGTGTTTTTTAAGGTTGGTTATGTCAATAGATTTTGTTTGTCTTATGAGCTTGCCACGTTCAAGTTTAGTGTTGAGGTGCATCTTACATCTCACCAATCTATGGTCACTACCTGTGTTGAACTTGTTTAGCACACTGCAGTCTTCTATGACGAATTTTTTGTTACACATAATAAAATCAATTTCACTTGTCGTCCCATTTGGATGTCTCCATGTCCATTTCCTGTGTGGCTTTTTCTTGAAAAAGGAGTTCAAGATGAAAAACCCTTCTGCCTCTGCAAACTCAACGAGAGTATTTCCACGCTGGTTTCTGTTGCCATGACCGAATTTACCTACTGAAGTTTCATTCTGTTGCCGTTGCCCTATTTTTGCATTGAAATCTCCCATAATTATTTTCAAGTGCTGCTTACCTTT
Organism: Macrothele yani; assembly: GCA_039090855.1. Classification (NCBI taxonomy): domain Eukaryota; kingdom Metazoa; phylum Arthropoda; class Arachnida; order Araneae; family Macrothelidae; genus Macrothele; species Macrothele yani. The sequence continues at coordinate 129,949,039 of CM076995.1, read as the reverse complement.
ATTATTTAGATGACAAATTTCCTCATAAAATTCTTCAATTTCTTCTTCAGGATGACTTGTGGTGGGTGCATAAGTTTGAATAATCTGAGCCTGGTATCTTTTCGAGAGTTGGATAACAAGTCGTGCAGCTCTGTCAGAGGAACTTTCAACTTCTACAACTTTATCCTTCAGTTTCTTGTTTATTATAAATCCAACACCACTAGTTCTGCCAGTATCTGTCCCACGATAGTAGAAGAGATGTCCACTTTTCAGTTCGATGAGATCTTCTCCTTTTCTCCTTACTTCACTTAGCCCCACGATGTCCCACTTGATCCTTTGCAGTTCCTCTTCCAATTCAAGAAGCCTTGAATCAGAAGATAGATATATATATATATATCATGAGTCAAATTTTCAAATGCTCCTGCATGGATAATTCACTCTAAGGGAGTGTATTTGCCTCCTTTGATGATGTATCATTTCATTCTAGCAGAATTCACATGTTCTAGAATTATGAGGCTCTCTTATTATATCTTCCTCAGTCTCTGTAATCTTTGGATCTTAATTTGATCAGAAGGCATTGCAATGTAGTAGAATGTATACATATCATGAAGGTTACTAAATTTAATAACCTCATGTGTAATGTTAATTTATAACAATTATTAGCCTTTGCGGTAAGAAATCTTCCCTCAACATATGTAGCACGTTGTTATCTCGGCAGACACATGCTCCCACCCCGAGAGAGCCCTAACGCTAGTTAGTTATATGCTATTAAAATAATATATTTACAAGTTAAAATGAACCATTAAAAACTATTATGTACATAATTTTAATTCCATACTTTAAATTTTCAAACTACTGGTGAACACAACTTGTATTACACTGGCAAACAACCAGAGAATATATACAAAGAAAAGATACATAAAACATAATCACAATGTTTTTTTTTTTTTTTAGTTTATCTGACACAAATAACATTAACCCCTATAATCATGGCGTTTACGTTATTTTGTTCAACTTGTGTACATGGGTGCTCCAAGGTTTAGGCACCCATTGAAATTCACCAATGGGTGTGGAGCACTCATTTAGTCATTAGTAACAATATAGGTGTAGAAAAGTCCGTGAACTCTGCATTTTTAGAGAGTTAATGTTTCTATTTTCTCTTTTTTTATACTTTTATAAAACTACTTCTTGCAACACAAGTGTCTGTTACAAAAGCTGATAGTATGTCAGGTTTTGTAACAGTGTCAAATTAGTTGCTACAGCAAAAAAAAAAATACTGCATTTTTAATGTACATATGCCTTTAAAAGAAAATCTGCACATTTTATATGCTGATTCAGAATTTAATTTTGGATGAGGATGAATTTTAGTGTCATAAAAAGAAATTTTGAATGCCGATTCTGCTTCAGTCAACATCAAGGTGTAGAGATCAAACAAGTTAGGGAAACCATTCAATTGTAGTTCGTAAAATTCCTCAAAATTATGGAACTTTTGTAAAATATTAACAAAATAGATAATTTTTATAATATTGTTTTGCCTCCCTTAAACTTTTTCTTTCCTTTGGCAATAGCTTGAAGAATTTTAAATTCATGACAGTTGCAATTAATATCTTCAATGGCTATTTGAAATACTTACTTTTAGAGGCTGCCAGGTCAAGATTTGAATGAAAAATGAAGAAAAATGGTAAAAATAAGTGAGAGAATAGCCAATTGAAGGAGTAGGAGTGAAAAAGCCCCCCCCCCCCCCTTTGGTGCTTTGAACAAAATTGCACTTTGGAAGTTCAAAACATTCCGTGAATCCTCTAGTTTAAAAAAAGATGCATTCAAGATATACAATGAAAAGAATATGTGCACATAAGCTTCTTCTTCATCGAGTGAATATCAACATTTCTGTTTAGATTTCTTGTTGCAAACTCTAGCACCCATTGATTTTTGGAAAGTCAGCACCTATAGCAGTAAGGGCCTTATGGAAAAAGACTAACCAAGGCCTAGGTAGGAGGTGGATAATATGTGGAAAATTATAAATTCTGTCATTTTTGTACAAACTCAACTAGAGAGGTTTTTTGCTGTTACTTTATCTTTAATTTATTTCACCTGAGTAATTTCAGAAACTGAAAAAAAAAAAAAAAAACCCCAGCAACATTCCGGTATGGCCACATAGCAAAGAGTTACTGGTGCAACCATCCATACCAATATGAAGAAGCTGAACTTTTTTTCTGAGTTCCCTGTCATTTGTGCTGCTTCGTCTGTATTTTTGCTTTAAAAAGAAATTCAATACGTAGATATAGTATAATACATTTATTCTTGTAATGAAATATCAAAATAATTTCCATAAACCACAAAAAGTAAAAGTTCTGAGATTTACAACAAGGCACATCTACTACATGGGACTAGTACCCTCCATCTATCACAATGATATATCACATGGAAGACAAGTTGTTGGTATTTTATGTTGTTAATTGTAAAATGAAGGCTGCACTGTTGTGATGAATGATATTTTGATGGTATTATCATACTCATTTGTAAAAGTAATTGTACTTGCAAATACACTTGTCATGTAATAAACTTGCAAATATACTTGTCATGTAATAAAGTTTTTTGAATATGCAGTAAATGAGAGTACTTAGGCTCACTTTGCCTTGAATTATTGGATTTGGTGAACAAATGGCCATATAATTTGGTATGTGCTGTTTGTTGACCATACTGACAGCTTTAGATGACCACCAAGGTCTCTTGTCAATTTGACTTTTTGCATATTGTTGCCAGATTCTGAAATTGAAACTTCATCAGTCTTGATAGGTCCTGGCAACAGTGAATAAAAATCAGATGACACAGTTTTAAATTTAAGAATGTAACAATGCCATTCTGAAAACATTCTTTTTAATGTTTGGTAAATTCTGGTAAAGCCATTTAAAGTTTTGAAAGCAAGCTTTAATTTTCGTGTTTTTCAGTTTTGTTGGCTTGGGTTTTTGCTATGTATGTATAGTAAGAATGGAAAAGTATGCTCATGATATTAGGGCCAACATTGTCATGGTGGATAGAGGTGAGAAACTTCTCTCTTTAGGCTTTTATGGTGTTGATAATCAAATTTGCTATTAATTTCATAAATTCGGAACTTCATGCTTAGAAATTTTACAATGTTAATAGTCAAGGAAGGTTTCCCTGCACAGGTATAACTGGTTTTGCAGTTATTTGGGGAGTAGCGCCCGCAAGTCCTGAGCTGATCTTGTGAAGAAAACTCTTGTCTTACTTACCTTTGAATGATAACATCACCGCATGGACAGCTGTTCATCTAGCTGATGGAGAGTAGCGACCCCATGATCTGAGCTGACATATAGTGTATGATGTTTTACCTTTTTAATTTTGTACTGAAATCTTGACACGGACCCACCTCAGTTGTAGGTTGCTGAGGTTGTGATTATGCACCAGCAGCAGAGTTTAGTTTCTCATTCTATTTCCTTTATTCTCCATTTTGTTTTCTCCCCTTTGTTTTTCTGGACTGGTTAGCTAGCTAGACCAACCTGCACGTGTGTTGTGTGCAGTGACCTGTAAGGTGGAAAAGGGGATACTGGAGGCTGATGTTTCTGGGGGCCAGAGTGTAGTTGTCGCTAGCTACCAACACTCCTCTTTGACCCCTGATTCACCCTACACAATGGCGGCTAGGAACTAACCCACTCCTAGCCAATGAAGTCTGTGGCCGAGTGGAGTCCAGACTTCGAATGGCTCGGCATTGTGTACGACAGGGTGAGTCTGAGGATAGTGTATGGCATGCCAAAACGGTGTTACCAAGACATGGGAAAGTCGAGGTACTTGCCGAGCAAATGTCTGCCCTATCAACTTGCTAGTTTTGTTGGCTTGGGTTAAAAAAAAAAAGCCATGTCCGGTGTCCACTTGGACTTGTGGGCCTCTGGCTCTCCCTTAAAAATTTGGGCTCGGTGGTGGGCAGGGAAGTCAGCCGATGAATTTTCTTTTTCCTTTCTAGATTCACAAAATATTTCCCAAGGTGTGAAAAAGAAGCATTGGATAGAGGAAGGGACAATCTCTTCCATAAAGAAACATCTCAATGACAATTGCAATGCTCTGTTTTTTTTATTCATTCTCTGAATCTTTTACAAACTTTGAGTGCCAAGAGCCCCTTCTGTGTAAATAAAGCTCTTCAGGTGGTTGCTGGCTCTCTGATGAGTGTTAAGAAGCTTCTTGTAAAAACATCTAATCCAAGACATAGTGCCACACTGCTTAATACAACCATTCTGTTGAGTATTGCTATTCTAGTGACACCACATGGTTATTTGAATTCATCTCACGGTGTTGTCACTTCCCGTGACTTACTTGAATGTAGCAATGAGGAGGAACTTGGGGATCAACATGATACTGGGGTTCAGTGAATTCTTTTTAAGCGAGATGGGAAGTCTGTTCCCTCTCACAATGTAATCTTAACTTTCAACACCCCAACCCTGCCTTGAGTGCCTTCTTCCATCAAGGTAAGTTACCTAGATCTTGATGTTCAACCATATATTCCTAATCCTTTGAGGTGTTTCAAGTGCCAGCGTTATGGACATTTTCCAATGGTTGTTTTGTAATGCAGCTCGGTGTGGGCGCTGTTTTTCTACAGATCATACTATGATGCCGGCATGTCAGGTTGCTTCCAAATACTGCATAAACTGTGAAGGTGCGCACTCTGCATCTTCTAAGCAGTGTCCAAAATGGACAGAGGAGTAAGCTCTTCAATGCTTGAAAACTACCAAACATCCCTCCTATCCAGAAGCCAGATGGCGAATCGTCCCAACCACGCCAGCCAACATATGCATCAGTTGTGGCCACAAAGGCAACTGTTGTTGTCCAGACTGAGATCCATATCCTAACGAAGTGTCCTTACGATTTCGAGGACATCATTGTGGCTGGATTTGAGGAATTAAAATCTTGCCCTAAGGATCCCAAAGTGACACGGTCCACCTAGTTGCTGAAAAGAACAACTACCAGCACTCAGACCCAGGCTGTGGCCTCTGGAGAAAAGACAACAAAGCAGCAGAGAAATAGAACATCATCACCGAAATCCCAAATTAAAACTCAGGGTCAGGCGATTTCATCCAAGAATCCCGGGACCAGACACCGTCTCGTATTACCACCAGACAAAACGCCTCCACATCTGGTGGAACAATCACAAGATGAACAGATGGACACTGACCTCATGTGAGGGGTCAATTTCCTTCATTTAATTTTCCTTTAACTTCTTTCACTTCTTTTTAACCATGGATTCAATCATTCAGTGGAACTGTCAAGGTTTTTGGACAAGATGTGATGACTTTAAACATCTGATTTCGTCATACTCTCTGGTGTGCCTTTGTCTACAGGGAACAAAACTACTTAAACCATCCAACCTGCTTTCAGTTCAAGGCTACAGTGCATTTTGGAATGAAAATGTATCACGAGACATAGCCTGTAGGGGAGTTGTTATTCTTGTTCCTCAAAGTGTTCTGGTTTCTCCCGCTATGGTCTCAAGAGCTTTACAAGTTGTGGTGGTACTTATTTCCGTGCCTGTGCTTCTTACTGTTTGTAGTGCCTATCTGCCGCCGGATGAGGACGTGAGCGTCTCTCTTCTTGAGAGCTTAGTTCATCATCTGCCTTCACCCGTTCTTCTTATGGGCGACTTCAGTGCCCATAATCCTTTGCAGGGTAGTGTCAGTATCAGCCAAGAAGCCATAGGATCGAGTCTCTTCTGTCCTCAACCTCTTTGTGCCTTTTTAACACTGGTGCTGAGACTTCCATGAACCAACAAGAATGCTCAGTGTGATCAATTTGACCTTAGGATCACCATCGGTTATTGCCGACTGGTCATGGATGGTGTGTAATGACCACCATGGCAGCAACCACTTCCTAGTTGTACTTTCTTAAAGTGTGAGTCTGCCATCTTCTTCCTCCCACCCTGCTCAATGGAGGATGGATCATGCCAGATGGGAGGTCTTCACATCATCCGCATTATATCCTCAATAATATTGACTCCTGGGTTATCGTCTGCCATGGTGACCCAGGAGTCAATCGACGCAGCTGTTACCGATGTTACAACATTCAGGCAGCTGATTTTTCAATATCAAAGACATCAGCACAGCTCCCAAGACATCTGAAACCTTGGTGGACCCCTGAATACACAGCTGCTAGGAGGGCGCAACATAAGGCCTGATGTAAGTTTTGGCGTAACCGACCAATCCTAATCTCGGTACGTTTAAACAAGTAAAATCCTATGCTTGATTGGTGTGTTGACGAAGCAAGAGAGAATCTTGGATTATGTATGCTTCATCCATAAACTCACGGGCCAACTCTAAAACTATTTGTGAAAAGATTCGTAAGATCCAGGGTAGGCCTATCTATAGTTCCCACCAGATTTCACTTCTCGAAAGTAATGGCTGCATGTATACTGAAGTTGAGGAGATTGCAAATTCTTTAGGTGCAGTGTTTGCTGCTGTTTTGAATGATAAGGCATATCCAAACTCGTTTCAGCATGTGAAAACACAAATGGAATGCCAAAAAATCTCTTTTGCGCCATTTTGGAACAGTGATCATAACTTCCTCTTTAGTATGGTCAGACTAAAGGTGGCTCTGCATCAGTCCGGCGCCACATCTGTCAGGCCCGATGGCATCCACTACAACATGCTCCATCATTTCTTACAGTCATCTCTTGAGAATCTTTTCATCCTTTTTAATTGCATTTGGTTGGAACATAGTTCCCAGACTCTTGGGAAAAAACTTTTGTTCTGCCTTTCCCCAAGCCTGGCAAAGATTCTCTCTGTAGTTATCATCCAATTGCCCTCACTAGCTGTCTGTGTAAAGTTCTTGACTGCATACTTAATTCCTGGTTAATTCATTTTTTAGAAATGTACCAAATTCTGTCATCATCACAAAGCGGCTTTTGCCGACGTTGTTCTACTCATGGTCATTTTCTGCACCTTGAGGCATCTGTGTGTGAGGTATTTGTGCACAGGCAACACCGGATTTCCATATTTTTCGACATTGAAAAAGCATGTGATCATGCCTGGTGGCACAGTATGATATGTGACCTCCACGAATCTGGGTTGGAGGTTGGAAGGAACTCTTCTGACCTTCATTGTAAATTTTCTTTGCAATCTGGTGTTCCAGGTGCATCTTGGTGCAATGCTCCCAGCACCATTCCATCAAGAACAAGGTGTTCCTTAAGGTTGCATTTTATCTGTTACATTGTTCATCCTTTGCATTAATTGTTTTCTCAGAAATCTTCCTCCTGAGGTTTTAGCTACTGTTTATGTCGATGACTTGCATTCATCAAGCATGAATTTCACTGAAAGGAAGTTGCAGCCTGCAATTAACCAGATTGTTAAAGCAGCGGACAGCAGTGGTTTCATTCTTTCTCCTGACAAGACAGCATGTGTTCATTTCTGCCAATGGTGTTGCCTCCATCCTGACCCAGAGCTCTATTTGGAACATACAGCCACACCAGTTTTGCCGGAGACCAAGTTTCTTCGTCTGACTGTCGACCATTTGCTCACCTTTCATGCTCATGTTCGACATCTAAAGTCTTCCTGTCTGAAGGCCATGTCGATTCTTAAGATCCTTTTGGCAGTTTCATGGGGTGCAGACAGGATTTCTTTATTCTGTATCTACCATTATTTTATATGGTCTAAACTGGATTACGGTCGCATTGTGTATGGCTCTGCATGTCATTCCATTATCTGGCCCTTGGATACCATTCACCATTAAGCGCTGCATCTTTGTATGGGAGCTTTTCGAACATCACCGATTCCCAGCCTTTATGCTGACGCAAATGAACCATTGCTAGATTTACACTGTCTGCAGTTGTTTCTTCAATTTTACCTGAAACTTCAATTTCTTCCAGACTATCCTTTATACAATGCAGTTTTTCATCCCCAAGATGCTCATTTATTTGAGAACCAGCCCTCGTGCATTACAACATTCAATCTTTGTATGGCGGCTGCAGCTCATGATGCAGGGTTTAACTTGTCACTTGTTAGAGAGACCAGTGTCATTGAGGACCCGCTGTGGATTCCTTTTGAGGTTGTCACTCATCTTAGCTTTACTTCTTTTGATAAGTCTTAAACCCCTGCGTCAGTTTACCAGCAGCTCTTTGATGAGCACTGTTTCCTCAATTCTGATTATGTTCCAGTTTTCACTGACGGATCTAAGATTGGTGGTGGTGTCAGATCCACTACCATCTGTGTAGATGATGTTTCTGTTGCATTGATCCCTGGGGAGGCCACAATGTTTTCTAGTTAATCAGTGGTATTTTATGGCACAAAGGCAAAATGTGTTGTTCTGAGGACAAGGTGTGAAAGTTAGTAGTAGAAGTTCTACTCATAGAAACATCACTCACCAAACAGCTGATGAACTGGATGTTGTACTGTAAGATATATTTCATACAAGACAATCAAAAGAAAGACATATTTTTATCAGATCCATAATGGAAGTTATTTGTGGTAGGAATATATTTGAAGTCAAAAGAAAAGGGAATTTTTCTGTTGAAACATTTATAAATTTATGCCTTGTACATGGAAAAAAGAAAAGATGTTTCCTTTGAGAGAAATTGATAAGAATGTATTAGAAGAGGATCATATGTAGTCAGAAGAGAGCAGGAGAGTTGTTTTCTATTCAAGATTAAGAGGAATGTAATGTGAACCTAAGAATTTAAAAGTGAAAATGAATAAGGAATGCATGCAAATCAAAAGTCAGAAGTATTTTCATTGAGAACTTTATAGTGCTATCCAAAACTTTAGGACAAACATGAAATTCAATTATTAAATAGCATTATAGGGTTAAAAGAGCTTGCTAATATATGACATAAGTGTGGTGTGATGTGTGAAGACATTCTAGTTACATACAGGCTGTGCATTGCATATCCTGTATGAAACTTTGCTGTGATCAAGTGATATGTTGAGGTTGTATATAGGCGACTTTGTTATGATCATGTAACAGATGTTGAGGGTGCATTTCACATGAGTTCATTCTTTTTTTTAATGTATTTCAGCAATGGAGATAGAAACTGCATGTGTCTGAGATAACAAAAGGATATCTTGCAGACATCACGTGGATGATTTTGCCTGAGCCGAATCATCAGTAAGCTCAAAAAGCCCAGCATGAACAGCAGCTAGATGGGCTGGGAATGACCCAGTAAGGTGCTGGAAGGTGTTCACAGGTATGTGGAAGGAGCCATGCTGACTGCAGTGCATCTGACAGCTGCTGGAGAGCGCGTAGTTGCAGATCCATAGAGCAAACAACATGTTCGAGGTGGTCCCACAGATGCTCAATTGAGTTTAAGTCTGGGGAATTAGGAGGCCAGATAAGTACTTTGAAGTCTTCATCATGCTCTTCCAACCACTCTCAGACATTTCTAGCTGTGCGACATGTCACATTGTTATGCTGGAAGATCCCACCCGCTGCAGGGAAGACAGTCAGCATGTATGGGTGTACATGGTCTGCAAGGATGGATTTATAACGAATTTGGGCTACAGTGCCTTCCACAGGTATAATTGGACTAAGAGAATGCCACGAAAACATTCCCCAGACCATAACGCTGTCCCCACCAGCTTGTGTTCTTCCAGCAGTGGTTGAAGAGTATTTGTTCTCTGATGTTTCTCGCCTTATATGCCAACGTCCATCTGTTTGACAAAGCAGAAAACATGACTCATCGGAGAAGGAAATCCTTTGCCAATCAGCGGAGGTCCAATTCTGGCACTGCTGTGCAAATGTAAGCCTTTTCTGCTGATGTACCTTCATTAGCATAGGGGCAGTGACCATCCATCTGCATCAGAGCCCCATACACAGCAGGGTTCGCTGAACTATCATTTTAGACACACTTCTGGTAGCACCCTGGTTCATTCTGCCAGCGAGTTGCTCCACTGTAGCATGTCGATCAGTTCTCGCGCACCTTCGAAGCCGGCGTTCGCTTCTCACATCAATGGCACGTGGTGCTCCGCAGATTCCACATCACTTATTCACAATGGTGCCATATCTCTAATCACAATACGCTTTAACCACAGCAGCACGCGTACAGCTCACAAACTGCTCTGCTTGAGAAAACTGCCACCCTTGGCCTGAAAGCCGATAATCATCCCTTTTTGCAAATCTGATAAATCGCTCCTTTTATCCATGATAGCAACGAGTGTTATGTTTTCAGATTGCCTACAGCACACCTTATGTACCCTCCAAGCCAGCTGACGACACGTGCCTTCTTTCATTGGCTACACGCTGTTGACGTCAAAAGTAGGAGGTGGTCACAATAATGTGACTCGGCTGTGTATATTTCTGGGAAATCGTATGCCATCTACCATTATCCAGGACACATCGTATAGCCCATCACCATCAGTGGTGTGAGTCACACATTGACCAGTCTTCAGATCTGTGAGCCTATGTAATGTTCATAGATGAAAGTTGCTAATGTTCACAGATGAATTCCAAATGGCAGTTTATCTGGAGGTAACATGGGACTATGTATGATGTTAGTAACATCACTGAATGGGACAGATATTGTGGTCAGTGGATGTATTGAGCTGCAGGGGAAATCAGTCGGCAGTGGTGCTGCAATGATGTGATTCTTCAGCACATTCATCTGTTCCATGGTGCTGTTGGTGCAGATTTTATTTTTATGGATGATCATGCCTGTTCTTATCACACAGAAGCTGTGGATGAAATACTGGCTAGTGAGGATACTCATTGTATGTGGTGAGCCAGTGGGCTCACCTGATCTCAATCCAATTAAAAATGTATGAGACACTCTGGGGAGATGTTATGCATAACAGAAACCATTCCAGCACTTATCATGACTCACCAGCTGGAGTGGGACAATTTTTCCCAAGAGTTCCTAAACCACTTTGTCCTGAGCATGACACAATGGTGCCAAACATGCAATGGTCATATCCCATCTTTGCCCTGTTATCTGTTTATGCAGTGCTTATGAAAGAGTATCACTGAATGACAGGTGAGCCTGTACCTCCTTTTCAACATTCTTAAACTGTTGTTTCAATCTCTGTTACATGTTACTCATGATTTTTGATGGCATGCATTTCATTTTTCTGTTGCTATTACCATCAATACCACTTACAGCTGTAAAACCACTTCTAATTTTGACTAGTCAAAATATATCTTGTCCTTAAGTTTGGACTACTGTATACATTGTAGACTGCAAACCTGTGGAGATCAAAAGAGAGCAAGATAGAGATGTTTTCATGGGAAGACTAAATAGATTGCATTCTGTCCATTTGTATGGTACTTGTGATATGGCTTTCAGATGGTAATAAAATCTTCACAGCATTCACAATACAAATGTCTCACCAAAATGTCAAAAATAGTCTTATTTCTATTACTAATCAAAAACAACTATTATGGGAATTTTACTAGGAAATTTTTTTATTTAGCTTGCAGATTTTCGGAGAAAACTCTTCTCCTTCTTCAGGCTGACTTTTTGTTGTCACTTTTTTTAAGGGAATAAGTGACAACAAAAAGACAGCCTGAAAAAGGAGAAAAATTTGCAAGTTAAATAAAAAAAATCCTAGTAAAATTCCCATAATAGTTGTTTTTGATAAGGAACTAGGAAGCCAATTCTCAACATGAGCTTTATTCAAAGGTCTTATTTCTGATGAGTGTATAAAATTGGTCTTGCCCACATGCATCTGTTGACAAAATATGTAATGTTATGTTATACAAATCCAAAAATGTTGAAAAATTTTACTGTTTTGTTACAAGGATAAATACAAGTGAGATGATTGCATAATAATGTGTATTAAAGAGCAAATCAGATAGTGCTATAACTTTTGTTGCAGATTTTGCTAAACTTTGGAAATAAAGAGATAAAACTGCATGTTATGTATTAAATTTTTTCACCAGAGGCTGCTTATGAACACAAAGGATGGAAACCAAAGGAAAGTTCATGCATTTCAAATGTTTTACCTCACAAATTTCTGATCTATAGCAATCATTGGGTACTGAAAAAATCAGGAAAATGAATATTCTTTGGGGCATTAACATTAGAAAAGTTTTGTATTTCAAGCATACAATAAAAAATGAAAATTCTACTGCTAAAGTGATACTAGAAAGAACAAAACTGAAGAGAGAAAAAAACTGTGCAAACTGGTATCAGAGTGGAAGCTGGTGAAATCAGTTGCTTGCTGAACATGATAATTTCTAATGCTTCTCAAGGTATGGCAGCTCATCACTGTACTGCATAAGGGAAAAAAGGAGAGAGAGAGAGAGTGGGAAAAAAGGTGAAGTTAGACTGTGTTCTCTAAAGTATAAATGACTAGACTTGTATGATATTCTCTCCCTCCCTTCCTCTCATTCTCATTACTCACTAAGTAATTAACAAACCTCTTAAAATTTTCAGTGAGAATAAAAAATATATGTGTAATAAAATAATTGGAACAATTTTATTTTTTCTTCTGTTGTATTTTAAAGTTTATGGTATATACTTTTAGTTTTCTGTTCTGATAATTGTTTTATTGTTCTTGTATATTAGATCTTCCAGATGAAGAATCAAACAGGCAAGAAGATATTTCTGCAAAGTTAGCTACTATGAGAGAATCTCTTGCAAAAACAGTCCTTTCACCAACTGAAGAAAAATGGGAAGAGTATGACCACAGCAAGCTATTAATATATACATCAGCTGGATTGGAAGGAAAGCCAAAGGTAAGTGAGTGGTAGGATTCAGTGGCTTGCAGACTAAATGCTGCCATAGATCATCAATTGCAAGATATTTTGGGAAGGTGGAAAGGTCACTGATAGAAGTTTTAATAGATCCATCACAGTTCTGCATAAGTATTTCACTGTAATGTTGATATCTTGAAAATGATTTTCCTTATTGATGTTTCTCAGGGTCCACTTACAGCTTGTGTTTGCTGTAAATGTAAAATGCTGACTAAAATGAATCCATATGCAAGAAAAATTAGTTGTAAAGTAAATGCCACAGGGATGTAATGAAATTTATTTATGTACAGCTGTCATTGTGGGAAAGATCAAATGATCCTATGTAGAGGATTTTAGGAAGGGAGTGTCTGACCCCAGGTCTTAAACAACCCTTAGAAATAGGAAGCTAGGAGATTTGGGCTAGAGTGCCCGATAGGAAAGTGACACGGAAGCGAGCTAAAAAGGATGAGGAAGACGCCCTTATTTATTACCGGGGGCCAGTACCCGGGGTCCAATGGCTTAACATGCCCATACGACGCACGGCAAGCCGAATTATCTGAAACATTAAGGATTATCTGAAACATTAAAGATTATTTTTATTTTAATAATTTACTTATGTGTGGAGATAAGTTTATCACTGTGCTGTGTCACCCCCTAAAATTTTTACTTTTCAGATTGTTTTGGTATAATAAAAATAAACATTTGAAAATTGTTTATTCTGGCAAAATTGAAACTTGATAGAAATGCACCGCACCTGCCTTTCAACAAACTACTGATTTCATTGTCAGAGATCCGTGACAGTAGTTCAGTTTTGGTTGAGTAACTTGCCAAAGGATATATATATTTTTTAATTCTCTGATATAGAAATCATTCCAGCGGTAGCCACGGCCATCCTATTTCCAAAGAACCATCAGTAAATATGTGCCTTATCACAAGCAACCCACTTTTATTCTGAACATTTGTGGGGATTTTCAGAGGAACAGACTTAGTCACCAGAGAATGGAAAGCCTTTGAGATAAATATGAGTTCTGATATTTATCATTATTTAAAAATATCTACTTCCAGTAAAAGTAAGTCTCTAAACTTAGGCTTACAGTCCCTGCTGGCAAATTTAGTTCGGGACAGGACTCGAAAATTATGTTGCCCAACATACCTGGGGCATGTGAAAATTCTGCTTAGGCATGTATTTTTCTTTCCTACATGCCTGATCAGGCATATAAAACTAATTCTAGCTCTTTACATGATAAAAAGTTAAAAACAACAACAACAACAACACAAATGTTTTTTTTTTTTAATTTCTCCAGTCAATTTTCGTACTACAGAGAGGCTCTCCCCACTGACCCTGCTTTATTTAATAAAATTAATGGAATGTGTTTTGAGCAATTGAAGGTCAAAACACATGACCTTGAAAACTAAATTACTCATAATGTGATTGTGTGATATCTCAAAAGAAAGCTCATGTAAATACGCTTTCAAATGAGCCCAACATAAGCTCTGTGGACCAATTAGGTCTATATTTATTGTCATTTATGATAGGCTTGATAGACACGAAAATGCCTTTTTTGTGAATTTCAAGTCCTATAACTGTTGAAGTGTTGCATGTAGGAAACTGAAATTTTGCACTGATTAGTTTCTCTATAAAGCCTGCAAGTTCACAAAATTATTTTGAAAATCAAAATGGTTCAGGTCAAAATTGTTACTTTTTTTTATTATTAGGCATAAAATGAATGATAGATCCCTTGTCAGACCTGCCAAATGATAAGATTTTGTCATATTTTGTACCCGAATCCTCCTTCGCTAGCCAGGTTCCATTCACTGCTGAACCCGGAAGTCTGAGGGAGAAACAAGGTCGTGTGCTGCTCTTGCTGAGGGAGAGAAAAGGGGGATTGAGCAGGGGGCGCACAATATTTGCGCCGAGGCGAAGATTTCTCGTGCCCCTGCTGTCTCCTCAGGATAGGGGGAGGGAGTGGCAGTGCTTCCTTCCCCTCTCCAGCTCTTTGTTGACATGGAGTTGCTCCAACAAATGAGAACACAACTGTAAGTGCTGGTTATTGTATTTTAGCATTATCTTTCAGGTGGAAGCGCGTGAGCTTTGAGCAGTCTTTGAGTTAAAAGATCTTCACGCTTCTTTTACATTGTTGCACGTTAGCATTTTGTTCAAAATGAGCAATAAGAAAGCGGTTTTCAATTTGGAATGGACTGATAAAAAATTGAATTCACAATGGGCAAACTGGGTCGAAGTGGTACACATGGACCTGTATACAGCACTTTGTCAACTTTGCTGTATAATGTTCAACTTAAGCAACATGGGCAGACAAGCTATATTTAGTCATGAGAAGAGTGTTAAGCACCAGAAGTCAATCAAGAGTACAAAGCAAGTATTTATATTTACCTTATTTAGTAATGCTTCTAGTGTTGAAAGCGATAAAAAAATACAAAGAGAGGAGTCAAACTCTACATTGGCATGTTCTTCAGTGGCGAATTATGTTACTAAAAAAAAAAAAACTCTTACGTCCAAAATTTTGTGGGCTCTCAAATTAGTAATGACACACTCATCCTACAATGGCTTCAAGGATGCAGCACAGATATTTCTAGCCATTTTCCCTGATAGTGAGGTAGCAAAGAATATCACCTTGGGGAGTATGAAAATGGCGTACTTTGTTACTTTTGGTTTGGCCCCATATTTTCATTTTTTGCTATTGAAAGAAATTTCACTGTCATATTTTGTACTATGTATTGATGAAGCTCTGAATGTTGTTGCCCAAAAAGGGCAAATGGACTTATTAATTAGATACTGGCCTGAAAATTCTAATGAAGTGAATGCTTGTTTGTTTTAATTCAGTTTTCCTTGGCCATTCTACTGCCCAGGATTTATACAAAAAATTTTGTGAAGGCTCATCAGATTTAAATTTGGAAAATCTTTTACACGTTTATATGGATGGGCCGCATGTGAATCTTAAATTTTGGAGACATATTTGTGATGAACTTAAAGAAAACAAAGGTCATTCTTTATTAAATATTGGGACATGTAGTCTTGATGTAATTCACAGAGCGTTCCAGAGAGGAAACAGAATAACAACTTGGAAGTAAAATTTCTTATTTCAAGCTTTGTATAGATTGTTCAAAGACAGTCCAGCAAGGTGTGCAGATTTCATAGCCCTAACAAACAGTCCTGTCTTTCCAATGAAGTTCTGCCAAATTAGATGGGTGGAAAATGTTAGGGTTGCTGAAAGAGTGCTGGAGGTCTTCCCTCATGTTAAAATATATTTTTAAACAGCAAAGAAAAATTTACCACACACCGTATCTGTTGGAAACATCAAAGATGCATTTAATGATAAGTTAATTTTGGCAAAAATATCATTTTTTATATCAGTTACTGCTATTTTGGAGCCATTTCTAAAATTGTTTCAAAGTCCTTCACCTACGATTCCTTTTCTGTACAGCTCCTTGACGGATCTGTTAAGACAAATAATAGCACGATTTGTCAAACATGAACTACTAAGGGAAGCTCCCACTCCCTTTAAATTAGTGAAGATAGATGTGTCTTCCATTAAATCCATAGAAGAAATGATGAAGTTGATATTGGAATTGCTACCAGGAGCTACATGAAAAAAAAGTGATACCTCTGAATGCAAGAAGGACAAATTTGTCACTGAATGTAAAAACTTCCTGGTTAATATGACTAACAAGATTATTGAAAATAGTCCAATAAATTTTTCGACTGTGAGATTTATGTCCTGCTTAGATCGTCATCTATGTTCTAATGTTGTACTATGTGAAAAACGAATGGATAACTAGCTGCAACTTCTGCATGATAGTAACATTTTACTAGCATTATCAGCGGATTGTGCCAAGCAGCAATTTTCAAAATTTTCAAACAAAGTAGAAAAAAGATTTCTCTTTATTTTTTGTACGAAAAACACACCAATAGATGGTTTTTTTTTTCAAAATACCTGAATAACGAAGAATTTAAAGAGCTGTGGCAAGTGGTGAGAATCGTTGCAACTTTATCCCATGGCAATGCCTCATCAGAGTCATGTTTTTCAATAAACAAAGACATTCTTGTTGAAAATCTACAGGAAAAATCTGTAATTGCTCTACGTAGCGCATATGATGCAGTGAAATCATATGGTGGTCCACTATCTGTGCCAATACCCCCTAAGATGTTACAGAGCATGAAGATGTCATGGACTTGATATCATCTTGCACTAGAGGAGAAGAAAGAATGTGGACAAAAAAAAAAAAAGGCTGAAAATGCAAAGAAAAGAACTTCAGCAAAAAAGAGCAAGACTTGAAACAGAAAAAAGTTCAAAGCAAAATAATTGAAGAAGAAATTACCGAACTAAAAAAAAGAGATTGTGTAAATGTAGAAGTAATTTATTTTTCCAAGCAATGTAAGTTAATACAGCCAATTCCTTAAGGTCCCAATTTTGCTAAAGTTCCCCGGTTTAATGATACCCCCAATTTAGCGATTATATTTGCCAGTTCAACGAGTCATAAAACTGGACTTTAATTGTTTTTAAAAATATTTCGATTGCTAATTACTAGTAAGGTATATGATTTTATTATTAATCTGTTATGTTAATACGCTTAGGATAATCTTTGCTTAGGTCAATTTTACTGCATGTTGAGTAGAAATCGTAGTTTTTCAACTGTAAAAGTGCCATGAATTGTAAAAGTAGGGTCTGGAATTTTGTGGAAATTTTCCTGGAAAACCTGGAAAAGTCAGGGAATTTAATTTCTGAAATTGAGTGGAAACCCTGCATACAGCAGTTGCCTCATGAATTAATATCTTGAGGCTATTTTTCATGGTGTTGTGAACTTTACATGTATGCAACATGGATATGCTGTATACCTTTAATACCCTCAAAAGGTTTAATTCAAGTTTTCAGGATCTCAGTACAAGTAAAGGAATGTCTCCTTTGCTGCAAGCTCTGATTCACAGTATGTGAAACTCAACCCAGGTAGAAGATGTAGAGCTGCAGGTTTTTGAAGTAGAAAACAGTGCAAAGCTGCATTTACATGTTTGTAGTTTACTGGCAAACATTTAGTCATTAGATGCAGTGCAATGTGTGAAGCCACTTGATACAGTTGAGCCAAGCAGGGGAAAAAAAAAACTGTTGTCTTTTGGTTATTCATGTTTTGATATCTATATTATTTGACCATTTTTTAGAATTTCTTTAAAATATTGAAAAATATACCCTGCTACAGAGATATATTTTTTCACTTTCATTTGTGGAATTCATAACCCTTGAAAGGCTATGAATTCAGTATCCTTTGTGGGCATGCATTTATGAAAATCTACAATATGAGTGATGTAAACTTGTGCTTGATCATCAATATACAGTGCTATAAAAATAGTTTTGACTTCAAAATCTTTCATCCCTGGAATTTGTAGCACTTGAAAGAAAGTAGTTTTCAGCATGCATTATGAAAATCTGCTATATTATTTATGTAAACTTGTGCTTTTTATTGTCAACATTTTCATAGTATTGTATATATTCACATGTAAGCCAATAGTTTTTAGAAGAAATCCTGCTTTCAAAGTGTGTGTGTGTGGGGGGGGGCTTATATGCATGTCAGTAAAAAGTAAAAAAGTAAGGCTGGACTTCTCAAGCGTTGCGTGGATTCTCCTGGGCCATTTGCTGCCACTTTATGTTTCAGACCATGGCTCTCATTGTGTGACTACACAATAGTTTTCTCACACTCTACTTTAGGGGGGGGGGGAGTGCATAGCTATGAAAAAAATTGGCAGGTATGATTATTCTCTTCTCAAGACATTGTGGATAAACAGCACTCCTTCTGTCAGCCAATGGTGTACATGTGATGCAAAAGGAGACATTGATTTCAAACCAAAGTTAAAAAAAAAAAAATTATGATTACAAAAATTTTTCTCATTCCATTCTACGTATTTTATTTGTGTTCACTAGTGTGTGTGTTCTTTAAAAAAAAAAGCTACCTTGTTTTGCATTTTGCTGTTTATATCATGTACTGACACGTGGAAAGCTGCAGTCTCAAACATAAAAATAATTGCCACCTGCAGCAGGAGGATTCATGCAGCATAAAATTATGAAATATTTTTTTTTGCCCAGAATAGGATTCCCACAGGAATAGGTGCTGTTAATATGATAAGTGAAAAACCTAATCCCATTTCAAATTGAAACTGTAGAATTTCTTGCTTCCAAAATGAAGGAGAACTTCATTATTTCCCCTGTGTAACCATGGCACCTGATCTTTGCAGCTGAATATGCAGTGAGTCAGACATCAGATAAAACACTTAGCTGTTGGAGAGGGGCACAACCAATCATGTATCTCTCCTCTCCTTCACAGCAAGCATGGGTATCTTCTAGCCTTGTGTCAGCATGGGTATCACTATGGAAGAGCAAAGATAAAGTGCTTTATTAAAGGTGGTTTGAAAATGACCAACATTGGCCATGTTACTTCTTGGGTGAAAGAATTGTAGGATAAAATTTCACCAGAAATGGTTATATTTCAAAAAATTCTGAATAAATAATGCAATTGATGTTACAGGAGTTGTATGGAAACTCCAATAGTGAATCATATGTGAAAGGTTTTTACAAGAGATAATCTCAGAAATTTGCGTAATTCATTTCAATAAATATGTTTTCCAAAATCTTGAAATTTAAGGTCGGTTTATGTGTGCTGGTCAAGGTTTTTAACAATTTTTTAGCTGTTGAAGTAGGGGTGTTGGCTTATATGCAAGTATATACAGCAATTAAAAATTCAATTATTTTTATCACTAATGTGCATTTTGGAAAAAAAAAAAAACCCTATGTATTTTAACGGGAGTCTATCTTGGAATATAATGCCAATATTCACTTTTTAACATTCTTCACATTTCCAACTCCTTTTGGAAAAAAAAAAGGAGTTGAAAACGTGAAGAATGTTAAAAAGTGAATATTAGTGTTATGTTGCAAAATAGATTTATGATACAGTAATTATTTCTGACATTCAAGGCAAACATGGAAAGAGCTTTCTCATGAATGAAATGTGTAAAAACTGATTTAAGGAACAGAACAGACACTAATAATTTGTACAATATTCAAATTGCATTGGAAAGCACTTTACACAAAAACTTCAACTTGGAATGAGCTTGTTATTTTTTTTTTTTTTTTCTATTTATTTATTTGTAATTTATCATGGGAAACAAATACATTTGCATGTAAAGCCATATGGCAGCAAATGTCTATATGAATCAGAGCATGGTTTTGAATGATGCCACTTATCACCACATCACCAATCTTTACTTCATCCATCATTTTTATATATATATATATATGTTTGTAATTCCTCTTCCAATTCAAGAAGCCTTGAATCAGAAGATAGGGAGACATCGTGGGGCTAAGTGAGGTAAGGAGAAAAGGAGAAGATCTCATCGAACTGAAAAGTGGACATCTCTTCTACTATCGTGGGACAGATACTGGCAGAACTAGTGGTGTTGGATTTATAATAAACAAGAAACTGAAGGATAAAGTTGTAGAAGTTGAAAGTTCCTCTGACAGAGCTGCACGACTTGTTATCCAACTCTCGAAAAGATACCAGGCTCAGATTATTCAAACTTATGCACCCACCACAAGTCATCCTGAAGAAGAAATTGAAGAATTTTATGAGGAAATTTGTCATCTAAATAATAAAGGTAAGCAGCACTTGAAAATAATTATGGGAGATTTCAATGCAAAAATAGGGCAACGGCAACAGAATGAAACTTCAGTAGGTAAATTCGGTCACGGCAACAGAAACCAGCGTGGAAATACTCTCGTTGAGTTTGCAGAGGCAAAAGGGTTTTTCATCTTGAACTCCTTCTTCAAGAAAAAGCCACACAGGAAATGGACATGGAGACATCCAAATGGGATGACAAGTGAAATTGATTTTATTATGTGTAACAAAAAATTCGTCATAGAAGACTGCAGTGTGCTAAACAAGTTCAACACAGGTAGTGACCATAGATTGGTGAGATGTAAGATGCACCTCAACACTAAACTTGAACGTGGCAAGCTCATAAGACAAACAAAATCTATTGACATAACCACCCTTAAAAAACACCATAATACCTTCAAGTTGGAACTGAAGAACAGGTTCTCTGCTTTAGAAGGCCTAACATCGGAAGAAGTGGACATCTCTGAAGTTAACAGAAAAGTAACCAAAGCTCTTATGGAAACAGCAACAACATTAGCTGGGTCTAAGAACAAGTTGCATGTAAATAAATTATCAGGAAAAACGAAAATGTTGATGCAAAAAAGAAGAGAGATGAGGACAACTAAAGAAGATGTGACTTCCAAAGTGGAATATATAGAGCTATGCAAGACAGTAAGAAAAAGTATCACTGAAGACGTAAGAAAATTCAACTGTGAACTAGTGAGGAAAGCAATTGAAAACAACCAAAGCCTAAAGATAGCAAAGGGACATCTCAGTAAGGGAAGAAAACAGATTATGGCACAGAAAAGAAAAGAAGATGGTTCTGTAACAAGAAATAGAGGCGAAATTTTGACAAGAGTGAAAGATTTCTACTCCAAATTATATGAAAGGGATGATACATGCACTCCAGACATCATGAAAGATACCAGTACCAGAGTTCCTCCAGTCCTTCCAGCAGAAGTTGCACATGCAATCAAGAACATGAAGCGGGGAAAAGCTCCAGGAGAAGATGGAATTACTGTAGACATCATACAAGAAGCAAGTGGAGAAATCGAAACAGTACTCGCCCAAATTTTCACTCGATGCCTTAATGAAGGAAAGATTCCTGAGGATTGGAACACCGCTACAATGATCCTGCTACATAAGAAAGGTGACATTGAGGATCTTGGAAACTACAGACCTATCAGTCTCCTATCAGTAGTTTATAAAATCTTCACTAAAGTTCTTTCACACCGCTTGAAGGTAACACTGGACATGGCTCAACCGAGAGAACAAGCTGGATTCAGGAGTGGCTACAGCACAATAGATCATATCCACGTGCTGAGAGAACTAATTGAAAGAGCGAGGGAATATGAACTTCCATTGTGCATGGCTTTTATCGATTATGAAAAAGCCTTTGATTCGGTGAAACCATCAGCAGTTACAATGGCTCTGAAAACCTGCGGTATTGAAGATGCATACATTAATATTATTAATAACATCTATGAAAATGCAAGTGCAAAGATTAGGCTGTTTGAAAATACAACACACGTAAAAATTGGAAAGGGAGTGAGACAAGGTGACACCATATCTCCGAAGCTCTTTAATGCCACATTGGAGGGTGTTTTTCAGTCGCTGAGCTGGGAAAACAAGGGGATAAAGATTAATGGAGATTATCTAACCCACCTTCGTTTTGCTGATGACGTAGTCATTTTTGCAACTACCCCATCAGAGCTGCAGAGTATGATCCAGGAACTTGCTGACAAGAGTAAAGAAGTGGGATTAAAAATGAACTTTCAGAAGACAAAAGTGATGTTCAATGCTTTTACAAGAAATGAAGATTTATCGATTGATGGAGAAAAGCTGGAGATAACAGATACGTACGTTTATCTTGGACAGCAGATATCAAGTGAGGGTAACATTGATGAAGAAATTAATCGGCGTACAAAACTTGCCTGGAGAGCTTTTGGAAGAAACAGCATAATTTTCAAGAGCAATATGCCATTATGTCTTAAAAGAAAAGTGTTTGATCAATGCATCCTTCCAGTGCTTACGTATGGTGCAGAGACGTGGACCTTAACTAAAAGAGACATACAAAGGCTGCAGACAACTCAAAGTAGCATGGAGAGGTGCATGCTTGGTGTAACCAGGAGAGATAAGAAGAGGAACTCGTGGATCCGAAAAATGACAAGAGTGGAAGACATCATGATCAGAGTTAAATCCCTGAAATGGCAATGGGCTGGACATACTGCCAGAAGGACAGATCATCGATGGACAGCCGAAATTTTAGATTGGATTCCAAGGGACAGGAAAAGACCCAGAAGAAGACCACATGGGAGATGGGTGGATGAAATTCGAAAGTATGCAGGGGTGACATGGAGGAGACTGGCACAAGACAGACCGTTGTGGAGGAAACTTGGGGAGACCTTCGTCCAGCAGTGGATTGATAATGGTTGACAATGATGATGATGATATATATGTTTATGAATTTTTTCTATGATTCTCTGATAAATTGCATATTCATATCCATCATGCTATTTCCATTTTATTTTATTCTCTTCAGTTTGTATTATTGTTCTATAGAAAACCTTTAAACATTTTTAAAAATCATTTAGAGAGAGAGAGAGAGAGAGAGAGAGAGAGAGAGAGAGAGAGATGAAAGACATTATTATTTTTCAGGTAGAACCATTTAATGGTGGTTTTAACTGTTAAAACTTTTTACATGTTATATTTCCTTTGAGTGAAAAGCAATTTCTCAGTTGGAAGTTATTAATATTCGCTGCGAATATATATCGCGGTAATCGAATGTGATTCAAGGAATCATAGAAAAGAAATACGTGCATATTATAGGAAAGACATTTATCAGAGAATCATGGAAAAGAAATATATGCATATTATAGGAAAGACATTATGCATCAAAGAAAATCAATGCAAAATTGTGGGTATGATTGCGAAAAGTAACACAAATTTAGGTATGATTGCACCCAAGCACTAAAAACTGTTCCAATTTTCATCATCAAGGTCTAATGATAACTCAGTTGTATACCATGCCCTTCAAAAGCTGCATATCTCTCTCTCTCTCACACACATGCGCACGTGCACACACACACACACACACACACATCTATCTATATATATATATACTATACCTCCATCCCTTGGATCCTCATATATACATACTGTACATGTCACTAAGCTGTTCCCTGAAATTCAGAGGTTAACTCTCAAAGAAGTATCATCTGCCAGATTGTACTTTAAAACTGATGCCCTTCAAAAGCTGCATATCTCTCTCTCTCTCTCTCTCTCTCACATGCGCACGTGCACACACACACACACACACACACACACACACACACACACACACACACACACATCTATCTATCTATCTCTCTCTCTATATATATACTATACCTCCATCCCTTGGATCCTCATATATACATACTGTACATGTCACTAAGCTGTTCCCTGAAATTCAGAGGTTAACTCTCAAAGAAGTCTCATCTGCCAGATTGTACTTTAAAACTGTTGGGACTAGATTTTATTTGTCTGTAGATGTGCCAAACTTCTCCATTTACAGTGATAATGGCACATGACTCAAACTTCACTGACATCCATCATATGTCTCACACAAGACCTTTTGTGCTTCATATGCTTTATCTTTTTTGGGGGAAAGTGAAACAGTCGCTTACGAACATCTTCTGCACACTGCGGCACTTTTTACTACGGGTTGTGCTTCCCTTTTCTCACTCAGTAATGAACCTGTTTCTTCCAGCTTCTCCACGAACCTTAGAATTGTCTTCCTGTCAGGATCATTATGAACACCATACTTGTGTCTGTAAGCCCTTTGTGTGGCAGTAACAGAATTGGTAAGCCAATAATTTTTCACGATAAACATGTGCTGCTGCACTGTGTATAACATCTTACTGCCTGTGGTGAGAACTGATGAGTGAATGCGGGAATAGCTGCTATATGGACGCCATCTGCAGAAAACTTGATGTGATGGTAAATCATTCTCCCATTATTAGCCTCTCATTTACATGTAGTTACATTACTGTTTAGTTATTAAGTTGAATGATTGATCTATTCAAAAAGTGAGACCCCACTGAAACACACTGTAGTTTCAATATGCAATTGCAACAATCATGAGCCATTTCTGCAATAAAGGTAATACGCAACTGGGGCATATAGCAAAGTTTTCCTGGATTGAAGAAATGTATTGTTAAACATACCCAGTGTATAAAACCTGATATTGCCAATTTTGATGAAAGGTATATTATTCTATTTCATTTATGTGGGTTCAGCTGCATGAAATTTAGCTTACAACCATCTTCTACAAATTTTGTCAAATGTTGTGATAACATCAGCACCATTTTTTTTTAATTTGGTATCTTTTTGTAAAATTTAAAATGAAGTTTCTCTCAGCATTGTGTAGGAGATTTGCAGTACCTTGAATATTTTCATGAAATTTAACTTAAGGTGGCACAGCTTTGTCTTTAAAAAAATGTGTTGCTTTTATGTTTTTAAGTTACAAATAGATTTGTTCATGGTTATTCTTCATGAAATGTTTTGAATTCATGTAGGTTGCAGCATTTGATATGGATCATACCATTATCTGCACTAAAACTGGAAGAGTTTTCCCCACTACTATGGATGATTGGAGGTGAATGCCTTATTTTTAATCTATATAGTGTATGTGACTATTTATTTGCTGCATAATATTGTTAAAATTAGCAGGGTTGGCTGGTAAAAAAATATATTAAAGTGCAATTTTATTCAGCTTTGGGAAATTTCTTTTATGGTGAGTTGTTTTAATTTCAATTACTTGATTCGTGCTGTTATCCTAATATGTATTATTCTGGAAATAATACCAGTGTTATTAATTCTGTATATTAATAAAGTAATGGCAAATCCTAGTGGCAAGCTATCATAAAATTTAACTTTAGTTTTGCGGAGATTACTAGAATGAAATTTTTTTCCCCGTTGTCAAATTTTTGGGTTGCACATCAACTCATCTTCAGGACTGACTCAAGAAAAGTATGTGTTGCCACTCGTGCTGTAATACCCTTTTGTTCTGTAATTGTTGTGACTCCTCTTCTTTCAATTTGTACCCCTTCTTCTGACTGCCTTTTTACAAAGTGCTGTTGATGTGATAGAATTTTTATGGAGTTCTAGTTAATGTCCAGTGTTTTTAATGTGTCTGCCAAATCCTTTTTTGCTGGTAACATTAACAAGTTTATGTTTTTCTACATGGGTTTGAAGTTGTTTCCCAGTTTTTGCTATGTAGGCATTTTCACAATTGCAGTTTACACTGTAGACCACTCATTCTTATAGCAGAACAGATCTAAGCCATGGGTAAAAGTATTCCATCATACGACGGAAACTCCGTCATCCGTTGTTCATTCAGTCAGACACAATCTGTCTCCATCAAACTCTTTGCCGTAACAAAAAAAAATCAGATTCTGTTTTTTTTTTTTATACTGAAAACGTAAAATAAATTCACCACACCGGCGAGGAAGGGATCGTTTATGCTCATTTGTGCCACATCAATCTTTAAACGAATTTGGATGGAGTTCCGTTCTCTCTCGCCGAGCCAAGACGTGTGACGTTCCCCAGTACGTAATTCCTTCAGCTCTCTTTGGAATCCGGTGCCTCGTTGAGTTCACGAAGACCACGAGATGATATACCACCCAGCGATGCGCTGAGAGGAGTCCACCAGTCCGTAAGGAAGAGCTATTTGTTTCTCCTCGCTGGTGCATGCAGGTGTTTATGTTTCGGATTGCATTTCTTTGTTTGTGCATTTTATTGTTAATGAGCAGTTGCAATGCTGTTGTTAGGCTAGTCTAGTAAGAAGTACTACTCTTTGAAGAATGTGCTGAAAGGAAAACATTACGGATTTATGCATCATCCAGTTTTGTCATTTTGCGTCAACACGTGTTTACAAGTAAGCTTTTTATTTATGTGAGGTTTTTTTTTTATTATTATTCATGTGTGAGACGTAAGGCATTAAGTACACTGCAACAATGGAATTCATTACAGAAGATAACTCTGAGAAATTGAAGCAGCTGGAAGCTGGTGTAAAAAATAAGTGGAAATGGGATTGGTTGAAGGAAGCTGACAAAAAAAAAAAATGCAAGTATTTGCAATGGTGTCGCAAAATCAGACAACCTGGACATTGTTATTGCGTGTCATGTGGAAAAGCACTGTCATATGGGAACAATGGCAAAAAAGGTCTTCGGGTCCACAGTGAAGATCTAAAGCATCGGAAGCCTATGGTGGCTCGTTCATTTACGCAAACATTTCCTGGAGCAACTGAAAGAGCAGCATACAAGAGTATGTGTGACAGAATTACTGAGCTGAGAGCCGTAACAGCTGCTTTCGTGAGTGAACATTGTTTGCCTTTTTCACTTGCACCAGAACTAGTTGCCTTTGTCCAAAGGTTAGGACAAGATAAACCTGCACTGAATTGACTAAGCCTCTCAGCAACTAGTGCTACTTACATTAATACGTATGGTTTAGCAAAAGGTATGCTTTCTGAACTTCAGCATTATGTCCATGCCAGTGGTGGATTTTTTTCATTAACGTTGATGAAGCAACAAGCAACAGCTGTGTAAAAATTGTAAACATTATGATAAGATTTTATCATGAGACACTAAAAAGTTATTACAACACATTTAGGATCGGCAGATGAAAATCTTGCAAATTCTGCAAATGTATCAAATGTAAGCAAAAGAATTTTGGCAAAAAATAATTTTGAGCTCTCTTCTGTTATTTCGTGTTTGATGGATAGCTGTGCAACAATGAGGGGTGTAAAATCGGGAGTAGAAACATTGTTGCGATTTGGTGATGATGGTAACCCACATTTGCTTGATATTGGAGGTGATCCTGTTCACATTGTTCACAATATTTCAAAGATATTTTTCAGCAATTTTGGTTCTATTTCAGATGTTGAGCAGTTTTGTATGGATATATTTGTTTATGTTGAAAAATCTCCCAAAGCCAGACAACTGTTTAATGATGTGCAGCAGTCTCTGAATTGTGAAAATTTTTTGAGGATTCTTAGGCCAGTTCTGTCGCACCTTTTGCAGGTTTTGCCAGTTGTGGAGCGTGTAAACAGACTGAAAAATGCTCTCACAGTATATTTTTACAGTTTCCTTGATCCTGAAGAAAAGAAGTTGTACAAAAACACAGTTGAAAGCATTTACAAGTTATGTAAGGTATCCTGTGCTCAGAAGTGCTCTATTGAATCGGTAAAATATCTCCTGCAGAAGTTTTGTGTGTCTCAGTCAATATCACAATTGGAAAGGCTCAACCGAATATTGTTGCAGTTATTCCATCACCGGACTAAGCTGAAGTTATGTGTTTATTGTACTTGCAAATCCTTCCAAAGTTCCAAAAATTTTGCAAGTTCTGTCAACATGAGAAACCAATTATTCACTGCTTACATGTGGAAATGTTTGGCTTGGTGAAAAAATTTGTTGCTTCCTTTGTCCGAGTAGAATGTGTGCCTACAAATGTGAATGAATTTCTCCAATTTGATTTTCATGATGTGAGTTTGCAGTTGAGCAACAAGTATTTGTCTGTGGGTACATATAGCCCCCTTGTCACAAGCGCAATATTAGCTAAGTGTCCATGGGTGTCAGCATTTTACACAAAGCTTAGAGATGCATATATTGCTACAACTAAAGCACTTCAGAAAAAATTGCCACTTCGAAACAAAATCCTTATAAGTCTCTTTTGCACTTCATCCTTCGCAATGCAAAGAAACCTCAACACTTGCAGCTTTCTATTTTTTTGGCCAAGTCATTGCCAAATGTCATTTCTGCAGAAAGCCTTGACAAACTTCAAGAGGAGGTGATGGCAGTCAATTCTGATGTTGACCAAATGGAAACCATGAATCTGATGGAGAATAATAGAAACTACAGAATAGAAGTTTATTTGATGGTCTTTAATTTTTTTCCCTGCAGGATGTGACTTTGGATTCAGATGTCGGTGGTCCCCTATATAAGATGATAGCAAGGCTGGTGAAAGCACTTTGAAGTATATCTTCTGGCCCCGTTGTTAAAAGTTTGTTTAACATAATGGATTATATCATCACCTGTGACAGATCAAGGTTGAAGGTGCACAATTATGAAGCTGTATCTTGTGTAAAACATATGCTGAAGAGTTACGGTACTAAAGCAACAAAACTTGAAGTATCGGATGAAGTGTGAAAATCTTGTCTCAATGCTTATATTGAATACCAAAAACATTCCAGCAAACGTTTTCTTTTCAGGAGCAAAGAAAACGTTTGCAAACTTATGCCACAACCAAAACTGCAAGAAAAACTAGAGGAAGAAAACAGGGTAAACCAGTCATACAAGTAATGAAATCTAAGTCTCAGCCTCCTAAAAAAACAATTTCCAAAAGTCTTAAACCCCAAGAAAAAATGTGAACAAACAAAAATGAGTGCAAAATTGAAAACACCATCAGTAAATATGACAAAAAACTTGCCAATAATACATAAGGCATTCTGTAAACCTACGAGAGGTGAAAACAGTCACTCTTCTATATTGGTAAGCATGCCAGTTCCAGCTAAAAGAAAGATAGCAGAAGAAAAAGTGCAGACCAAAAAAGTCAAAATCCAGCCAAGTATAAAGCAGTTTTTCAAGTCCTGACTAGTAAGTGGTGTTGCAAGTTACGTATTTGTATAACATAAGCATTTGTATAATTGAGCCTTCATTACCTTTTTGGGAGTTCCATGCAGTGCAAAAACCCTGAAATAGAGTTTGTTTGTACTTTTTTCAAAAGAAAAAACAATTATATAGGTATATTCTTCAAATTTTAGATTTCTGTACATCACTACGTTGCTTCAAATTTTATATTCATGTATGTCACTATAGCACCCACCCCCTTCCTGCCCAGCACGAGAAATTATATCTGTGTGCACCCGTAAAAGTTCAGTCGGGGAGATTTAGTTTACTTTGACCCATGATCTAAACAATGAAAAAAAAATCCTCCCCATAAAGCAAAAAGAAAGAAAGCATTACCCTGCTACAAGAAAGTGTTCCACAGTGTAAAGTGCAATTGTGGAAACACCTATGTAGAGAGAAACTGGCAGAACAACTTTGAATCCGTGTAGCAGAACGTAAAGTCGCTATAAGGAATGTTTCCAGTAAAACAGGACTTGACAGTCCCATTCAAAACATTGGACAGTCACTTAACTGGGACTCTAAAAATTCTTTCTCATGAAGTACATTTTGTTAAAAGGAAGTTGGAAGAAAGTGTATAAATTGAAAGAAGAGGAGTCACAATTAATGAACAGAAGGGCTGGGTATTTACAAGGGTTGCATCGAAAGTAATGCAAAAGTGGGTATAACTGTTTTATTAAGTGACAGAGGTCATTCAAATTGCACATGTTGGTAAAGTAACTCTTTCTCTATACAAAGGTCTACTTAGCATAGT
The DNA here is from genome assembly GCA_039090855.1 of Macrothele yani. Taxonomy (NCBI): domain Eukaryota; kingdom Metazoa; phylum Arthropoda; class Arachnida; order Araneae; family Macrothelidae; genus Macrothele; species Macrothele yani. The sequence goes on along the minus strand of CM076995.1, from coordinate 129,919,327 downwards.
CTCCATCACAAGCGATGCATTTGCGCCATCGTTGAACCCAACTCTCGAATCCTTTTTGAAAAAAGTCAGGTGTGGACTGTTGTACCCACTTCTTCACAGTCACTTTCACCTCATCTGTGTCATCAAATTGTTGTCCCTGGAGATTGTCCTTCGTTGGACTGAACAGGTGAAAGTCGGAGGACGTCAGATCTGGGCTGTACGGTGGATGGGGCACTGACCATCAACCAGCCTAATTGGCTGATTGCCTGATTTGCTGCCAAGAATGTGATGTGGTCTTGCCTTGTCTTGGTGAATGTAGATCCTTTTCAGATTCTTGTTCGGTCTCTTTCTCCTTATGGCTTCTCTAAGCTTCTTGAGCGTCTCAATGTACCGCTTGCTGGTCACAGTATGGTCATGTTCCAGAAAATCAAGGAGAATGACACCCCTGTCATCACAAAAAACAGTCACCATGACATTCTGTGCTGATTGTTGGCTCTTGAACTTATTAGGCCTTGGTCAAGAGATGTGACACTATTCCATGGATTGATTCTTCATTTCCAGATCATAAAGATACACCCACGTTTCATCCCCTGTCACCAAATTGAGAAAAAAGTGTCTTCATTGGCTTCAAACTTTTCCAGAAGATCAGAGCAAACTTCCACCCTTCACTCCTTCAAATCGGGTATCAACTGCTGAGGCACCCACTTTGTACACACTTTCCGATACCCTATTTTTGGAGTTACCATACATTATTTACTCTGAATCAGTTATAATTGTTATCCTAGTACATTTCACAAAAATATTTTGGTAAGAACCCTAGAAGCTCAAAGCATGTATCAATGCAATTCCTTTTTGTTTAATATTGTACATGCTGTGAATTCACGTCTGTGTTATTATCTTCACATTTTATTCCAGTTTCAGTATTGTTGCTCTGTATATGGTTTTAAAATTGATAAATGTTTTGCCCAACTTACAGCTGTTCTGGATGTATGTTTCAGAATATTCCAAAATATTTCGGAGCTATAAAGTACTCAACAAACAGAACTATGATTTGATAAATTTTTGCTTTTACCATATTTTTCTTCATACCATCCACAGACCATGAAATTTAGGAAAGAAATTGCTATATAATCTGTGCCTGTGGTGTTGATCCCGAATTATAATTTCCAACAGAGAAGTCGTAATTCACAGGATGTAAGAAAAAAACTGATCTTATTAAACAATGTAACTGTAGATAAAAATAAATGGCTTTTTTTTAAGTGGAAAAAGAACAAAGATCTGTAATAGTTTTTTAAACATGAATAAAGAGCAAAATTTCCTACTTTTTTCAGCATTGCCATAGTTCCAAAACTATGGATAATATGTAGTACTCTGAAAATGAACAGAAGTCTTAGCAAATGAGAATGGCAACTGTTACATGTTGTAGGATAGATGTCAGTTCGCTGAACTTCTTACAGTGTCTAATCTTCCATGATATCAAATAGTAATGCTTTCATTGCATAATATTTTCTGTCAAAATGCTAAAGTGCTCGTAAGTAAAAAATAAAGTGAAAACATCTTCCCAATTCTTTGTGGACCGCTACCTTCATATTGTATTACATTCATTTTTTTCTATTGTTTGAGCATTTTTGGTACTCTTTTTCAATTAAATGTCCTCTCTTGCACAGTTACTGAGCAATATTTTTGAAAAATCAAAGTATCACAAAAATTCTGTTTTTAAAGTGGTGTATTAAGCTTTTTAACAAATAATCTGCAGCTGATGCAATGGAAATTGTGGTAGGGTTATGCTATATGAAAAGTGGCAAACTTTTTTTTCATATTTTTATATTAATACAGTCAGACCTCCATATATCGAACTTCCGTATATCGAAATTCTCTGTATATCAAAGTTTTGTGAATCCCCATTATCATTACATAGAAAAACTGCTTCTGTATATATTGAAAAAAAATTCCATGTATCAAATTTTTTTCAAGACAGATCAGGATTTTCCCCACCGTAATGGTGATGTTATAACAAAAACAAGTGAGAAAAATAAAAAGGAGATGTCGTGAGACGAAGAAGGAAAAGATGGTCAAAGTAATTGTGATGCTGACAGGTCGCCTAGAGGGGGTATTGTCTCTACACTCCCCTCACCTTCAAGTAACCTTCCTCCTCTGTAAAACAGGTTTAGTTTGTTTCAGTCTCTGTAACTGATGGTGTGTGTTTGCGATGCCGAAAAGAAAATCTCTCAGTGTTGTGGAAAAGATGGAGTTGTTGAAGAATGTAGACAGCGGAATGCGCAAAAAAAGATATTGAGGTTAAGTTTGGTGTTCCCCAAAGTAAATTGTCGACAATTATAAAAAACCGAGAGTTCGTTATGAAAACCGTTGAAGATATTGGATCTGACAGGAAAAGTTCTAAAATGTATCATTTTGAAAAAAGTGGATGGTGCTGTTTTAAAGTGGATTAAAATTGTTTGTGACAAAAATTTACCAATCTCAGGTCCTCTTATAAAAAGAAAAGGCATTAGAGTTTGCCATATGTTTGGGGCAAGTGGATTTCCAAGCTATTTCCAGATGGTTGGATAAATTTAAGAAACAACATGGCATGAAAGAAAAGATTGTTTCAAAGGAAAGTGGCAGCATGTGTTACACTAACTGTGACCAATGGAAAATAACGGTTTTGAAGATTTTAGGTGAGTACACTCTTGATAAGATTTTTAATGTCAACGAAACAGGACTTTTCTCAAAATGTTTGCCAAACAAGACACTTACTTTTAAAGATGACATTGTCATGGAGGAAAAAATAGCAAATGCATGATAACAGTTTTTGTGGGTACTAGCATGAACCGCAAAGAAAAACAGATTATTGGCAATAAGAAAAAGTAAGCAACCTAGAGGCTTCAAAGGCTTTAGAAGTTGAACTACTGTTATAATTTATAGAAAGGCATGGATGGCAAGTAATATTTTTGAGGAGTGGATTTTAAATTTCCATAATAAAAATGAATAGGCAGAAAAAAAAAATTTTTCTCTTGGTAGACAATTGCCTGGCCCATCCTAATGTAGCATCAAAGCTATCAAATGTGAATTTGATTTTCCTACCCGAAACGCAACTTTAAAATTGCAGCCAATTGACAAGGAAGTTGCAAAAATCTTTAAATTCATTATTGGAAATGTTTTCTTAGGAGACTTATCTGGGCCTTAGAAAATGAGCAATCTACAGATAGGGTGATTGATCTGAGGATTTGAATAGCTGAACTAACTAAGGTGTGGGAAAATGATGTTTCAGAATTGACCGGAAAAAATTGCTTTGCAAAAGCTGGCTTTATGGAATCATTTGAAAATGGAGAAGAGAATGTGTTGCCACAAGGTGAGCAATGTTGGATGGACTTGCAGACCAAAGGTCTTATCAGGGAAGAAATTTCCCTTGATGAGTTCCTTGATATCAACGAAGATGTAATTGTTTCAGAATACCCAATGGATGACGACATAGTAAGCTCACTTCAGACAGAACCGACTGATATACAAGAGGCTGAAGAAAATGATGCAAAAGAACCCCCTAATCCTTCTAAAAAAAAAACGCATTTGATGCAATACGGCATGATCTTTAATTCACTGAAAAAGCACCTGACGTTGTATTTCATGGACTTAATAAATGCGAACACTTTAGTGGTGAATCATCATCAAAATTTGTTGTGCAGCAAGCCTTTAGAAAGTTTTTTACACAAACATAAATGCATATGAATACTACATAAATACATATAAAAAAAATTTCACATTCAACACATTTTTTCTTGTTAATTCTTGTTTTTAATTATCTATATGAACATAACCTGTACATAATGTGATTCATATTAACTTATTTATAAGAAAGAGTGTATTGATTAGGAAATGTGTTTCTAATACAATATACCACACAATACATATGTAAAAAAACAGATCGTTTCCATATATCAAAGTTTCTATATATCAAATTTTTTTCATGGAACCGTCAACTTTGATATATGGAGGTCCAACTGTATTTTTAAAATTACAGAGATGTCTTATCCATTCTTCATTATCATCTTTATGGCATGTTTTTGTACTAGAAGGGCATATTACTAAACACCCAGAAACAACTGCCAATATGCAAAGGTAAACCAAAAAGTATCCATTAATTGAAGTTAATATAACAACATAACGAAATTCACATGTATGTTGTTCCTTAGCACAGTCCCCCTGCTGTTTAACATACATTCATATGACTTCAGAAAAATGTTTTTACCAAGACTGCAGGTAATATATCAGTTGCTCCATTCAGCTCATGGTCACTGGTGAAATAATGGCCTCATAAAGCACCTTTGAGGAGTCTAGGCAGATGATGATCAATTGGAATAAAATCAGGAATGATGGATGTTTTCAGATCTCATAGTAAGTTACTGAAGTATTTCAGCAGTGTTGGAAGAGGTATGAGGACAGGCACAACCTTTATTAAAGCAAAATCTGTAGAGGATTTTTCAAAGGTAAAACTTTCACTAAGCACCAGTTTGCATGCTCTGTCATCAGAGGTCACTCTCCTTTTGCTGAAAATCAGTGCCTGGGCTTGTTCAGCATCTCCTTCAGCAACCAGTTTGCATGGGCATCCTGACTTCTCTTTATTAATGACACATGTTCAGACATTTTGAACCTGTTAGTCCATATGTTTATATATGCATGCTTGTTGCAGGAAACACTGTCACAATTCTGCATTGATAATCTTCAGTTTATTTCTACACATCTCACTTGTTCAGCTGATAAAAATAAAGTCACTATGCACACACACACACACACACACACACACACACACACACACACACACACACACACACACACGTGTGTGTGTGTATCATCATTGTCAACCATTATCAATCCACTGCTGGACGAAGGTCTCCCCAAGTTTCCTCCACAACGGTCTGTCTTGTGCCAGTCTCCTCCATGTCACCCCTGCATACTTTCGAATTTCATCCACCCATCTCCCATGTGGTCTTCTTCTGGGTCTTTTCCTGTCCCTTGGAATCCAATCTAAAATTTCGGCTGTGCATCGATGATCTGTCCTTCTGGCAGTATGTCCAGCCCATTGCCATTTCAGGGATTTAACTCTGATCATGATGTCTTCCACTCTTGTCATTTTTCGGATCCACGAGTTCCTCTTCTTATCTCTCCTGGTTACACCAAGTATGCACCTCTCCATGCTGCTTTGAGTTGTCTGCAGCCTTTGTATGTCTCTTTTAGTTAAGGTCCACGTCTCTGCACCATACGTAAGCACTGGAAGGATGCATTGATCAAACACTTTTCTTTTAAGACATAATGGCATATTGCTCTTGAAAATTATGCTGTTTCTTCCAAAAGCTCTCCAGGCAAGTTTTGTACACTGATTAATTTCTTCATCAATGTGACCTCACTTGATATCTGCTGTCCAAGATAAACGTACGTGTCGGTTATCTCCAGCTTTTCTCCATCAATCGATAAATCTTCATTTCTTGTAAAAGCATTGAACATCACTTTTGTCTTCTGAAAGTTCATTTTTAATCCCACTTCTTTACTCTTGTCAGCAAGTTCCTGGATCATACTCTGCAGCTCTGATGGGCTAGTTGCAAAAATGACTACGTCATCAGCAAAACGAAGGTGGGTTAGATAATCTCCATTAATCTTTATCCCCTTGTTTTCCCAGCTCAGTGACTGAAAAACACCCTCCAATGTGGCATTAAAGAGCTTCGGAGATATGGTGTCACCTTGTCTCACTCCCTTTCCGATTTTTATGTGTGTTGTATTTTCAAACAGCCTAATCTTTGCACTTGCATTTTCATAGATGTTATTAATAATATTAATGTATGCATCTTCAATACCGCAGGTTTTCAGAGCCATTGTAACTGCTGATGGTTTCACCGAATCAAAGGCTTTTTCATAATCGATAAAAGCCATGCACAATGGAAGTTCATATTCCCTCGCTCTTTCAATTAGTTCTCTCAGCACATGGATATGATCTATTGTGCTGTAGCCACTCCTGAATCCAGCTTGTTCTCTCGGTTGAGCCATGTCCAGTGTTACCTTCAAGCGGTGTGAAAGAACTTTATTGAAGATTTTATAAACTACTGATAGGAGGCTGATAGGTCTGTAGTTTCCGAGATCCTCAATGTCACATTTCTTATGTAGCAGGATCATTGTAGCGGTGTTCCAATCCTCAGGAATCTTTCCTTCATTAAGGCATCGAGTGAAAATTTCGGCGAGTACTGTTTCGATTTCTCCACTTGCTTCTTGTATGATGTCTACAGTAATTCCATCTTCTCCTGGAGCTTTTCCCCGCTTCATGTTCTTGATTGCATGTGCAACTTCTGCTGGAAGGACTGGAGGAACTCTGGTACTGGTATCTTTCATGATGTCTGGAGTGCATGTATCATCCCTTTCATATAATTTGGAGTAGAAATCTTTCACTCTTGTCAAAATTTCGCCTCTATTTCTTGTTACAGAACCATCTTCTTTTCTCAGTGCCATAATCTGTTTTCTTCCCTTACTGAGATGTCCCTTTGCTATCTTTAGGCTTTGGTTGTTTTCAATTGCTTTCCTCACTAGTTCACAGTTGAATTTTCTTACGTCTTCAGTGATACTTTTTCGTACTGTCTTGCATAGCTCTATATATTCCACTTTGGAAGTCACATCTTCTTTAGTTGTCCTCATCTGTCTTCTTTTTTGCATCAACATTTTCGTTTTTCCTGATAATTTATTTACATGCAACTTGTTCTTAGACCCAGCTAATTTTGTTGCTGTTTCCATAAGAGCTTTGGTTACTTTTCTGTTAACTTCAGAGATGTCCACTTCTTCCGATGTTAGGCCTTCTAAAGCAGAGAACCTGTTCTTCAGTTCCAACTTGAAGGTATTATGGTGTTTTTTAAGGTTGGTTATGTCAATAGATTTTGTTTGTCTTATGAGCTTGCCACGTTCAAGTTTAGTGTTGAGGTGCATCTTACATCTCACCAATCTATGGTCACTACCTGTGTTGAACTTGTTTAGCACACTGCAGTCTTCTATGACGAATTTTTTGTTACACACAAAATCAATTTCACTTGTCGTCCCATTTGGATGTCTCCATGTCCATTTCCTGTGTGGCTTTTTCTTGAAGAAGGAGTTCAAGATGAAAAACCCTTCTGCCTCTGCAAACTCAACGAGAGTATTTCCACGCTGGTTTCTGTTGCCGTGACCTAATTTACCTACTGAAGTTTCATTCTGTTGCAGTTGCCCTATTTTTGTATTGAAATCTCCCATAATTATTTTCAAGTGCTGCTTACCTTTATTATTTAGATGACAAATTTCCTCATAAAATTCTTCAATTTCTTCTTCAGGATGACTTGTGGTGGGTGCATAAGTTTGAATAATCTGAGCCTGGTATCTTTTCGAGAGTTGGATAACAAGCCGTGCAGCTCTGTCAGAGGAACTTTCAACTTCTACAACTTTATCCTTCAGTTTCTTGTTTATTATAAATCCAACACCACTAGTTCTGCCAGTATCTGTCCCACGATAGTAGAAGAGATGTCCACTTTTCAGTTCGATGAGATCTTCTCCTTTTCTCCTTACCTCACTTAGCCCCACGATGTCCCACTTGATCCTTTGTAGTTCCTCTTCCAATTCAAGAAGCCTTGAATCAGAAGATAGGGAGCGTCCATTGTACGTTGCCAAGGTCAGCATCAGATGGCAGCCTAGTCCGGTCCTCCGGGGATTCTTAGCACCCTCTGCCTTCATGTCGCACTGGCCGCTGCCTTGGCCAGGTACATTCCAGCTGCCGGAGACTGAGGGCCAAGATTTAAGTTGTGGAGTCATTTTGGAGCGGTTTGGCCATAACTCACCACGCTGGCCAAGCGGGTTGGTGAGTGTGGGATAGAATTTCCTCTAATCCTGATGGTATAGTTATACCGCTATTGGCGGTCGTCAGAGCCCCTTTAGTAGGAACAGGATGCACCATATACGGTCTCTAGAAAAAATAGAAGAAAAGAACAAAAAGAGGGGGGGTAGAGGCAAACATGTTGTGAGTATTTTCTGGCTTACTTTTGTGTGCAAGCATCACCTACTGTTTGTTGTCAGTTAACTATTTAAAATGTAGTACTTCTATCACTGAAATTCAGTTTCTGATTGTTGTACCTGTTTGTTATGTATGCAGTGAAGTCTGGTGTTTCTTTCACAGTGTAATATCTGTCAGTAAAATGTTTATTCTCAGTTTAACAGAAATGAATTTCATCTCTGTTGTTATCTCCAAATAAAGTATCCAGTTCAAGTCTACTCTCAGTTAAGTCTGTTTCACCACTAAATGAATTATAATAAGGTCTTCCTTTCTTTCTTTTTGAGCTTTGCAACCATAAAAAACAACTAGTCCTAAATATTGCATTTTATCCACTCAGCTTTTGTCTGACATCAAATTCTCCTGTGCTGAAAATATATGTCAAAAACTTTCTCATGCCAAGTACTTTAAGTTTTCTTCACTGTATAAGGTATATGATGATCCCTGGAGGGATTGCAGTTGTAACTTTCAGAGCATCACAGGGGCACTTAATCACATTATACACCTTTATGTGTAACAGATACCCTCTAAGATTTCAGCATAGTAAAATAATTCTTCAAAATAACTTTACTTTTCGATATGAATCTGCTGTACCTAGCAGTGGCATATGCTCATTCCGAGAAGTGGATAATCTATACTTAGTTGTAATCTGAAGGGATGCAGATATAAACAGACATTAAAAAATTAATTTTACCACAATATTAAAATTTGCATTGCAGTTGTAGATTTAAGAATGTTTTAGACAATGTACATCATAATATAATTATACATGACAACTAATTTACATACTAATTTACACAATGACTAATTATGTAATTACATTAATTTAACCTAAACATGAATTCTAGAGGTCTTGTTTGGGCCAAAAAAAAATCTGTTACAGCATTATGGAAATTGAACTGGGGATCATTTCTCAGCTGTTCCAGCAAGGCCATTGACTGAGCTTAACCACTAAGTCTTTCTTGGCTCCAGTGATTTTTCCACAGTTTTTTCAGGGCTAAAGAATCGACACAGCTAGCAAAATTTATTTACATTTGAACATCCTGATAACCATGGAGGTTTAAAATAAACAGAATCAGAAAAGTGCCTAGTTTATTCACAATTTTTATCTTTGTATTTCGCGGTAAGACTTTGTTCAGGATTTTCTTCTCTCATTATTTATAATCAGTTTTTTCCCGTAATCTTTCCTTCCAAAAGGACACCCCTTCAAATCACCTATAATACATTTGTGCAATTCTATCATGCTTAATATAAAAATACATGCTCAATTTACCCTTAACTGAAACGATGAAAAAACAAAAAATATAAGGGTGGTCGTTGTGTCGTGTGGCTTTTGACTCTCTAACTTTTAAGCACCCGCCATCCACTTTAAACCATCTCACAATCGAGATATGGTCTTACCTCTCTGTTTTCCATGACTTATGTGGAGTCGAGCATGTGCAATAACCTCGTTTCTTATTCCCAAGGTTAAACCTTGGCATCTCTGGGAGCTCGAGGGAATCTTCACTGAGCTGAGATTACCCTCTACTCTCTGGTGGAATTCTCCAAACTTCAAGAGGTATCTGTTTGCTTCATACTTAGATAGCAGCCTCAAATTTCACCATCCCAGAATTGAGTGGATATTTAAATGAATGAATAAATGTGTCACTGAACATTTCATAAACAATTGATTTAAGAAAAAAGATGGTCCGTCTCTGATTCCCTAGATCCTTTTAAGTACATGCCTCTGGTACCTAGTATGAATAATTGAAAAAAAAATCCCTTGACTGTCTTTAAACATACATATGTGATGTTTAGTTAGAAACTTTTGCATATGAATACTCTTCATTGGAATCCACTGAAAGCACTTGTTTGTCTGAGTAAGAAAACTTCTTTGAATTCACTGAAGACTGGCAGAAAATCGATCTGTTGAAGTGCTATGAAAAGTATGAACATGGTTATGACATGCATCCTGTTTAAGGCTTATTTGCATCTCCCTTCCAGGTGAGGCTCTGTGGTATGCCTACCACTAAGTCACTTTAAAATCTTTTCTGTTCATGCAGTGGTTAGAGAAGACAGTTCCAATTTTATTCTGTGGTTATTGAGGCCCTGTGGTTTCATCTAGCATTCAATAATTTGGATAGTCATTTTGTATTTTGTGTGTTCTGAATTAATTATATTTATGAGTGAGAATACTTCCCAGACATGTCCCATGGATATTATCAATTATAAACATTCAAAAGCATAAATGCCCTGGAGTAAAATTAAAAGAAAGAACTATCCATACAAAGAAAACCTAGTCTTTTTAGCCAAATTAAGCCTCAAATCGAAAACAGCAGTGTCAGTTCTAATCTTAAGCATGCAGCGATTAGAATCTAACTAATGCTAATCATTGGCAATGTATCTTGTTTCCCATGCCTATTTAATGATAGGATGTTATTAAAACATTCCTGCTCTGTGAATATGAATGTACATTTCTGAGATGATCAAAACATGTGACTTTCCTGCTCTTCATAATTCAGAGAACATTTCTAATCAATGTTCATGTAATCTTAATGCATCAGTCTCTGACATGAATCACTCATCACAAGCCACTGGATTTAATGTTCAGCAGGTATTCAAAATATACTTTTCCACCTAATTTGATCTCTGTTATCAAGGAGTGACCATTCTTGTTAGACTTTTCCCCATTTTTTATACTTGTAACAAGAATTTAGAAGACTTTTAGGGCTGTACTTTAAGTTTCCATCTGTGTCTGTGCAGTGATTAAAATCTGCCTGTGACTGTATCTTAGTTCTTCCTGTTTTGATTTTATGTAATACATTTTGTGAACATTCAGATTAACAAATGTCATTATTGGTACAAAGTTGCTGTACTTTCACTGTTTTCCATGTAGCCACCTCTTCAGAACTTGAAAGTTGCGTTGCCCTGGAGTGCAAATCGAACCCACATATCCCAATTTTCATTCCAGCATTATACCATTATGCCACTCAAGAACTGAAGCTAAGCAGATATAGTTTAAAAATTGAGGAACTGAAGGTAGCAGATATAGCTTAGAAATATGAATACTGTTCAGATTTATGCTAGTTGAAGCAGTCCGATGCTTTCCTCGTAGCTATCAATGACCATTTCTCATCCAGGTAAGGATATAGATCTCAAGCTTCAGTGCTTCATCTTAAATACCGATGGGAAATGAAAACCCCTAAGAAATAATTCATCACAAATTTATATAGAAAGCATAAACACAATGTCCATCTATGTATATAACTTCCATGTATTTGTGAAGAATTACTTCTTCAAGGAGATTTGTTTCCCATTGATATTTGGATTAAATTAAAACTTTCAGTTATCAAAATTACTAATGGGATATTTCAGCTTTACTTAAATTTAAATGTTGATAGCTAGTTGGCCAATTTTTTTTTAAATAATCACTCCTCAAACAGCTAGTAGTTAAAACAAGAAAGATGACACCGAATTTTCGGGTGTATAAGCACGTCTTTTGAATCCGTTCTGACGCAAATTAAATTTATCAAAGCTATTCAAAACTCAATGGAACCTGTATGGAAAACAATAGTATCTGACGGAAGAAAGAAGTTTTTCAATTCGGTTTTTCATCCCTCAGATATTGCTGTAAGCGGAATCGTGAGCTCACCCCCTCTGGTTGCAGACTTGTGCGTTAAGAAAAATATGAATTTATTTGAGAAACATTTCGCACCGGAAACACTCTCCAACACCGAAATAATTTTTCAAATCGGACACTTAGAAACAGAGATATCGACAAAAATAAGATGTGACTTTCCATCCCTTGGTGAGAAAACCGTGCATTATTCCAGGAAGAAAGTACTCTCAAAAGGTTTTTCCATATGAGCGGTCTCAGTCCAAGAAAAAAAAAAAAAAATTTAGTCGAGTTTTCAGGAGCCCAGATTTTGCTGCAAATACATCAGAAGCAGAAATTAACACCTATGCCCCCTGGTGGCCGAACCATTCTTTGCCAAACATTAGAAATTATGTGAAAAATATTTTCCATCAGGTCTTGTGTGCGATACAGGAAGAAGTTTTCAAATAGGAGTTTTAGAAGCAGAAATAACGCAGAAAACACAATTTACCTTTGTGCCCCCTAGCGGAAAGTCTATGATTTACTTGAAAATTTTGAATTTATAGGAAAAACATTTCGCATCGGAAACACTATCCAACAAAAAAGGAATTTTTCAAATCGGACTCCTAGAATTAGAGATATTGACAAAAATAAGATATACATCTACGCCCCCTAGCGGAGAAACTGTGGAATATTTTAGGAAGAAAATATTCCGAAAAGGTTTATCGATGTGAGTGGCATCAGTCCACGAAAGAATTTTTTCAATCGATATTCTAGAAGCTCAGATTTTATGGCAAATACATCAGAAGCAAAAATTAACACTTACGCCCCCTGGTGGCCAAAGTATTCTTTACCAAAAATTCGAATTTATATGCAAAGATTTTCCATTAGGAGATGTATCCGCTGAAAAAAAATATTTCAAATCGGAGTTTTAGAAGAAGAGTTATCGGAAAAAATGTAATTTACTTTTACTCCCCCTAGCAGAAAATCTATGCGTAATTTGAAAAAAAAACTATATCTAAAATACTCTACGACATAAATGGAATCGAAAGATAAAATAATTTTTTCAATCGGATGTTTAGAAGCAAATATGTGGAATAAAACGTAATTTTGAATTCAACATCATCTGCATTTACGCCCTCTGGCGGCAAAATTGTACATCGTAAAGAAAACAAAATGAAGGATCATCATTCGCATATTTCAAGCTTCCGAATGCAAAAAGAATTTTTCAAATCGTACTAATAGTTGCAAAGATACCATGGGTACAGACAGACGGACGGACAAACAGATAACATAAGCACGACCTTTTTTCACAAAAGACGTGCTAAAAAAGCAATAACTTCTGTGCATAATCTTTACAATTTTTATGTTTCATGTACATCTGTTATCCTTCCAGAAATTCTGGCTTTTTTATCTATATTGATTGCTACATGTTGCAATACACAATTATTGTAAACAACAGAGAAATATGGCAATTTTTATGCTTTTCCACTAAGCTCCAATACAGTCATGAGAAAAGTTTTCAGTCATTTTAATTCCCTGGTATTATTTTCCAATGCTCATTTGATTTAAAGATTTGAATGATTGGGCTGTCAAATTATACCATTGTTTCATGCAAAAATTAAAGAGTATTATATCGAGTTTAATCAAGTACTATTTTCAGTTCATTCCATATTTCTTCTGACATGTTTCTGGAAGCAATTCTCTTTTTTCTAGGATAATGTATCCAGAAATTCCAGGAAAGCTAAAGAAATTGTTTGCAGAAGGATTTAAAATTGTCATTTTTACAAATCAGGTATGTGAATTATATGTATCTAACACTTATATTGCCTGTATCAGCCTCATTCTTTGTAGTAATCTACAGTGTGATGTTCTGTTACTTAATTAATCACTTCATTTATTGTCACATTCATGATACATATAAACATTTTTATTCTGATTTGTCCTTTGATATCTTTCAGCAGTGCCTTAATCTTTTAAACTTCCATTTTCTTTGGAGTCCCAAAACATGTATCACATCATTAGTAGACTCTCCATTCTTCCACTTGACTGAGACTATAATGCCTGTTGTCTGTGCATCTGAAAGTAGTTGCCTCAAGTAAACAATTTCCTGATGCTTATGAAACCACAAAACTGTGCATTTTTATCTGCCTGATAAAAAAGGTAAATAAAAATGTATATGCCTTTTTAATCAGGCAGATAAAAATACCAATAAAAATCTCTGTTTTTCTACCGCTCCCTCCATTTCGGGAGGAGGTTTGTATTAATTTAAGAATGAAGTTTCGGTCAGTGTTCCTTTTTATTTTATTATTATTATTATTATTATTATTGTTGTTGTTGTTAATCCTAAACTGTAAAATGTTTCAAACTACAGTTTTTTATGGAGCACAGCAGGTGTAATCTCACTTTTCGGGCATTTTTTGTGGAATGCAACTAACCAAAAATATTTGAGAATCAGGGCTTTAGGCATTTTTCTATAATTGTCCTATATCTTATTATTCTAATTTCCAGTTTTTGATGTTTTGTTATGTAACATCATCAGCAACCAGCAACCATTCTGAGCCCAACTGCTCTATGAAAGTCTCTCAAGTCTCTTCCACAACTCTTTGTCTTGAGCAGTTCTCTTCCATGTCACTCCAGAATTTGTGGATATGTGGAATCTAATCCAGAATTTTTGATATCTGAAATCTAATCTGGAATTTTTGATTTGTGGAATCTAATCTAGAATATTTAAATGTTGAATTTAATCCAGAATTTTCAAATATCTGAAATGTAATACAGAATTTTTAAATATGTGGAATCTAATCTGGAACTTTTGATATGTAGGTTTGCGTAGTATTATTGTATTTTCTGATTTTAACTGCTGTGACTCTAAACTCAATTTTATAAACATGCAGCTCTGAAATGTGGCATTTAACTAGGTGTAGCTTATAACTGTTTTCAGTAACATTATAAATTTCAACTGCCCTTCATGATATTAAAAAAAAAAGCCTTGTGAATTGTTTATTTCAGACATTGAGCTACAAGAGTTTGGAATGCTGGCTCTTCGTTGATTATTAGCATGGGAGCCTAGCAGTCATGCAAATGAAGAAACCTGTGTGATTATACACTCATTGTCATAAAAATCCATGCACCAGGAAGAAGGCATTAGATTGAAATGAGATTTTAGCAGTGAAGTGGTACATACCAAGGACAGAAGTGATTAGCTGCCCCTGTGGTGCAGTGGTCTAAGTGCTGTCTTAGGACCATTCATCTGAGAAGGCTCCAGGTTCGAATCCCAGTGAGGCATGGATGTTGTGTTTGTCTTACGGCACTGGCTCTTTCCCTTCCCTGGAACCAGTTGCCCTAAATTAGGGATGGGTGACTGCTTATAGCCCATTGAGTTGCTTACGGTGGTCGTTAAACCTTCAATAAAAAAAAAGAAAAAAAGAAGCAGAAGTGATTAGAAAATCACAGCAGCACGACAATTTCCCTCGGACATATGGTACACATTCCGGTCAGCATTAGTACCGCAGACCTGCCAACTGTTACGATTTTATTGTATTTAGTACAATAAATTATGCTGCAGTACGCTAATACGACTTTTTTAAATAGTCATGTTTTCCCCCATTTTTTCCATTTTCAGACAAGCCTTGTAACAGAATCGTGGCGACGGGCGATGTATATTTCAGATTTATTTTGGTCCTGCAGATAAAAACGAAATATCCCAAGAACCCTGTTAAACCATCTTGCAGACTCCTTATCATAGATGCAAGTTTTCCGCCTTTCAAAATTTCCGAAAACGGAAGTTTAGGCGTAGTGAGGATTTCTTCCGTAATCATAATTTTTTTCTCGCGAAGGACGATGAACATCGCAGAATTATTTTGTACTCATCCCCGTAGAAGAATCGCGGCGATGCCTGGCGTACATCGCAGATTTATTTTGTATTCATCCCCATAGCAGAATCGCGGTGACGGCCAACGTACATCACAGATCTATTTTGTACTCATTCATGTAGAAGAATCGCGGCGACAGGCGACGTACACCTCAGGTTTATTTTGTACTCACACAGAAGTAGGGGGAAATTATTTGTAATATGTTTTTTCCCCTTTGAAAGAGTTTTTTTCTCAGAGGTTTCCGATTTCTCGATGCTTAACTTTATTTTTAAAGAAAAGTGTTCTAATGAAAATGAAAAGAAGATTGGTTTCTCTCCAAGAATTGATTTGTATACCATTCCAAAATTGGATCATTAAAAACCATAAAGTTGTACACCCAATGAAATGTTAAAGAGGAAAAATGTGAATTTGACTTCTGTTAATAAGAAATTTAAAATGACTGCAGTTGACAATGAACATGATAAAATATCTAAACGCATGTAATGAAAAAGAGACGAGAACTGCATGAAAAAAATAAAATCTTGTAAAAAATGCATTAAATAAGCAAGAGAGGATTTTTTTATTTTGAGTTCAACTGTGAATCAAGTTTATGCGCTGTTTCTTTGCCATGTTACCGAAGTTTTTGAAAAAAACAATATAATGTTTCAGCAGGAGGAACCTTGTGTGCATACTGTTAAATCCGATATTGAGAGTCTTTTTAATGAACTAATTAGATTTGTAAAATTAAGTGTTATTAAGCAACCAAAATCAACATTTAATATTAAATATAAGGAAATAGAGAACTAAAAAGACAATGCAGAGTTACCAGTCGGGTTTGAAACCAAAGAATTGATTAAATCAGTTAGCACTGAGGAGCAGAACGAATTTTATTCTAAAGTTAGAAATTATTTTTTTAAGGGCTGCGACTATATAATTTCTAAATTTCCATGGAATTTGGAAATGTTAGCTCATGCCCAAGTTGCTGATATTTCTAAAAGTGAACAGTCTAATTTTTCATCAATTCAATACGTAATAGATACTTTCCCATGTCTCCTTTTAAGGTGTAAGAATGAAGCGATTCCTGAAGCTGTTGATGCCATAGAAAGTGAATTTTTGACATTTCAAATAGCATCATTACCAGATAACATTTTAAATAGCAAAAGTATTAGTTAACAATGATATTTATTATCAAAAGAAAATAACTCTTGTGGCAAATTTCTTTATAGTAGACTTTGTAAAGTTATGTTAGAGAATTTAATCTTGCCTCATAGTAATGCCTCATGTGAAAGAGTTTTTAGTTTAGTAAGGAGAAACAAGATTGATATATGAGACTCTTTGAGTACTTCAACACTTGAATCACTTTTAATTGCAAAAACCAGTATGTCTGGACCTTGCTTCCAGCAAAAATATTCTGTTGAATTTTTAAAAAAAGCAAAGCCAGCCACACATGTTGGTTTAAATAAAAGTAAGATTTCTTAATGGTTGTCATGTGTGAAATTTAATGTTTCCTTGCTTTTAATGGAAAGCAAAAATCCATGAGCTACATTATAGCTTCCTAAAGGTTTCATATTAATACATTTTTCCCCCTGAACAATTAAGATTTTTGTTTAAATTTAATAAATGTTTGAAATGTTAAATATTGAATTTAATAATTAACAACATAAAAGTGTTTGCTGATTAGATTTAATTAATTTCTCAATAAAATTTTGATGTAGGGAAAAAATCCCTACATTCTGATCAAGAATTTATATAGCTGAAATAGGCTTAAAAAATTATCAGCATGCGGCGTCGCGTTACGATTTTTCTATCTGAGTGTTACAGGGTTTTTTTTTTTTTTTTTTTTTTTTTTTTTTTGGTTCTGAGAGGTTGGCAGGTCTGATACCGCATCGGACCACCTCGTGCTCGGCTATCATGATACAGATTGGCCCACACTGCTTGCAACTGATGCTATAAATCATGAACACTGGGACATGGAGAAAGTTGGTGTCCCATCTGGTCCCACACGTGCTTGATGGGCGAGAGATAAGGCAATCTGGCAGACCACGGAAGCGTCAAAGCATGATGTAGACAGTCCTGGGAAACCCGAGCCGTGTGCGGATGGGCGTCATCTTGTTGGGAAATAGCTCCGGGCTGTACCACCAAGAACAGCAGTACATGGGGCTGCAGGATCTCCCGTACATAGCGTTGGGCTGTCAATGTCCCTCGGATCACTGCGAGGGAAGTCCGGCTGTCATACGCGATGGCTCCTCAGACCATCAGGCCTGCAGTTCGGGATGTGTGCTGCTGTACAGTGAGGTTGGGATTTTAGCTTTCACCTGCAGTCCTCCACACTCTGACACTGTGGTCGTCTGTTCCCATACAGAAGTGGGATTCATCACTGAACACTATACGCATGAAACTTTAATCATTGGCATGTCTTCCCTCCTCATAGCTATTCGCATTAATTGCACGGTTTTTTATTGGTGCACGGATTTTTATGACAATGAGTGTATGTGAATAGGTAATTTGGAAAATGGCAAGAATTCAGTATGGCCTTTTGTTTTGTGTGCTAGTTGTTTGTTATTTGCTGTTTGAAAATCTTGATTTAAGTCTGATAAATTACATTTCAGTGTTGTTGATTTTTCTTTCATTCACTTTTTTCTGTTTTTATCTCATGCTCGGCATGGTAAGACTTTTGGATGTAAAAAGGAAAATAAATGCACTTACTTATGTTGATGATATATCAAAAAACAATCACAAAGTTTGTTTGATCTTTGAAGGCAGAACTATCTTTAATAGACAATAATGATATATATATATCATCATCATCATTGTCAACCATTATCAATCCACTGCTGGACGAAGGTCTCCCCAAGTTTCCTCCACAACGGTCTGTCTTGTGCCAGTCTCCTCCATGTCACTCCCGCATACTTTCGAATTTCATCCACCCATCGCCCATGTGGTCTTTTTCTGGGTTTTTTCCTGTCCCTTGGAATCCAATCTAAAATTTCGGCTGTCCATCGATGGTCTGTCCTTCTGGCAGTATGTCCAGCCCATTGCCATTTCAGGGATTTAACTCTGATCATGACATCTTCCACTCTTGTCATTTTTCGGATCCACGAGTTCCTCTTCTTATCTCTCCTGGTTACACCAAGCATGCACCTCTCCATGCTGCTTTGAGTTGTCTGCAGCCTTTGTATGTCTCTTTTAGTTAAGGTCCACGTCTCTGCACCATATGTAAGCACTTGAAGGATGCATTGATCAAACACTTTTCTTTTAAGACATAATGGCATATTGCTCTTGAAAATTATGCTGTTTCTTCCAAAAGCTCTCCAGGCAAGTTTTGTACGCCTATTAATTTCTTCATCAATGTGACCCTCACTTGATATCTGCTGTCCAAGATAAACATACGTGTCTGTTATCTCCAGCTTTTCTCCATCAATCGATAAATCTTCATTTCTTGAAAAAGCATTGAACATCACTTTTGTCTTCTGAAAGTTCATTTTTAATCCCACTTCTTTACTCTTGTCAGCAAGTTCCTGGATCATACTCTGCAGCTCTGATGGGGTAGTTGCAAAAATGATTACGTCATCAGCAAAATGAAGGTGGGTTAGATAATCTCCATTAATCTTTATCCCCTTGTTTTCCCAGCTCAGCGACTGAAAGACACCCTCCAATGTGGCATTAAAGAGCTTCGGAGATATGGTGTCACCTTGTCTCACTCCCTTTCCAATTTTTATGTGTGTTGTATTTTCAAACAGCCGAATCTTTGCACTTGCATTTTCATAGATGTTATTAATAATATTAATGTATGCATCTTCAATACCGCAGGATTTCAGAGCCATTGTAACTGCTGATGGTTTCACCAAATCAAAGGCTTTTTCATAATCGATAAAAGCCATGCACAATGGAAGTTCATATTCCCTTGCTCTTTCAATTAGTTCTCTCAGTATGTGGATATGATCTATTGTGCTGTAGCCACTCCTGAATCTAGCTTGTTCTCTCGGTTGAGCCATGTCCAGTGTTACCTTCAAGCGGTGTGAAAGAACTTTAGTGAAGATTTTATAAACCACTGATAGGAGGCTGATAGGTCTGTAGTTCCTGAGATCCTCAATGTCACCTTTTTTATGTAGCAGGATCATTGTAGCGTTGTTCCAATCCTCAGGAATCTTCCCTTCATTAAGGCATCGAGTGAAAATTTGGGCGAGTACTGTTTCTATTTCTCCACTTGCTTCTTGTATGATGTCTACAGTAATTCCATCTTCTCCTGGAGCTTTTCCCCACTTCATGTTCTTGATTGCATGTGCAACTTCTGCTGGGAGGACTGGAAAACTCTGGTATTGGTACCTTTCATGATGTCTGGAGTACATGTACCATCCCGTTCATATAATTTGGAGTAGAAATCTTTCACTCTTGTCAAAATTTCGCCTCTATTTCTTGTTACAGAACCATCTTCTTTTTCAGTGCCATAATCTGATTTCTTCCCTTACTGAAATGTCCCTTTGCTATCTTTAGGCTTTGGTTGATTTCAATTGCTTTCCTCACTAGTTCATAGTTGAATTTCCTTACTTCTTCAGTGATACTTTTTCGTACTGTCTTGCATAGCTCTATACACATGTGTATATTCCACTTTCGAAGTCACATCTTCTTTAGTTGTCCTCATCTCTCTTCTTTTTTGCATCAACATTTTGGTTTTTCCTGATAATTTTTTCACATGCAACTTGTTCTTAGACCCAGCTAATTTTGTTGCTGTTTCCATAAGAGCTTTGGTTACTTTTCTGTTAACTTCAGAAATATCCACTTCTTCCGATGTTAGGCCTTCTAAAGCAGAGACTCTGTTCTTCAGTTCCAATTTGAAGGTATTATGGTGTATTTTAAGGTTGGTTATGTCAATACATTTTGTTTGTCTTATGAGCATGCTACGTTCGAGTTTAGTGTTGAGGTGCATCTTACATCTCACCAATCTATGGTCACTACCTGTGTTGAACTTGTTTGGCACACTGCAGTCTTCTATGACGAATTTTTTGTTACACATAATAAAATCAATTTCACTTGTCGTCCCATTTGGATGTCTCCATGTCCATTTCCTGTGTGGCTTTTTCTTTTCTCCTTACCTCACTTAGCCCAAAGATGAAAAACCCTTCTGCATCTGCAAACTCAACTAGAGTATTTCCACACTGGTTTCTATTGCCGTGACCGAATTTACCTACGGAAGTTTCGTTCTGTTGCTGTTGCCATACTTTTGCATTGAAATCTCCCATAATTATCTTCAAGTGCTGCTTACCTTTATTATTTAGATGACGAATTTCCTCATAAAATTCTTCAATTTCTTCTTCAGGATGACTTGTGGTGGGTGCATAAGTTTGAATAATCTGAGCCTTGTATCTTCTTGAGAGTTGGATAGCGAGTCGTGCAGCTCTGTCAGAGGAACTTTCAACTTCTACAACTTTATCCTTCAGTTTCTTGTTTATTATAAATCCAACACCACTAGTTCTGCCAGTATCTGTCCCACGATAGTAGAAGAGATGTCCACTTTTCAGTTCAATGAGATCTTCTCCTTTTCTCCTTACCTCACTTAGCCCGACGATGTCCCACTTGATTCTTTGTAGTTCCTCTTCCAATTCAAGAAGCCTTGAATCAGAAGTTAGGGAGCGTCCATTATACGTATCCAAGATCAGCATCAGATGGCAGCCTAGTCCGGTCCTCCGGGGATTCTTAGCACCCTCTGCTTTCATGTCGCACTGGCCGTTGCCTTGGCCAGGTACATTCCAGCTGCCAGAGACTGAGGGCCAAGATTTAAGTTGTGGAGTCATTTTGGAGGGGTTTGGCGAAGCGGGTTGGTGAGTGTGGGATAGCATTTTCTCTAATCCCGATAATATAGTTATACCGCTATTGGCCGTCATATATATATACATATAAAAGCATAAATAGTTTTTTCCTTTAGTATGTACCCACAACACCGCGCATAGTCGCTGGAGCAAGAGTGAAGTAACATACACTATAAATATCACCCACAACACCCCCTCCCCTACACACAAGCACCCAATAACAGGTAGACCCAACATCACATCAGAACCCACACGTGCAATTGTTCCCCGAAAAAATACTAGTGAAAAGAACAAGAAAACAAATAAAAAACAAAAATACAAATAAAAAACGAAAAGAATAAAAATAAAAAACGAAAATACAAATAAAAAACAAAAAAACAAATAAAATACAAAAATAAAGAAATACAAGAAATGCTCCCCCGATCCCCGAACCGCTCTTCAGGGGGAAACGCCCGGGATCCAGGAACCAATGTGTTCGAGTTTCATAAGATGGCAACTATTTTTTATTTAAATACCAGGTAACAACCAAATTTCAGCATAAAAAATTTGTTTCAAAATAATATTTATGAGAGCCATCTGTTTTCCCTACCCGAACATTTTATACCAACATTTAATACAATTGAAATAGCAATATGTATAAAACCTTTTAACTCAACTGAAGAAAAGATAACCTATACTTTACCCTATTATCTGTAACCTCTTGAATTATAAATTCAAATGAAGGTAAACTAAAACTCTAAGTTAAACTAAAACAAACTTTCAGCACTGTGAAGACAAGCCTAATGTATGAGTTAAGGTTAACACTTTGTAGGTATCATGGCTATTTTTACTCACATAAGTAATTATGTGGATTTGCTCAACAGAGTTGTGTTCGTAATATATCGACAGCTCCACAGGTTACGCCATCTACTCAATGTATGTACAAAATGTATATTGCTTTTAGAGCAAATTATCCCTAATGTATAGAAAGTAGAGCCCTGTATTAAATTTCTCCGGGGCGACTCATAGGAAAAAGAGTATTTTTTGACTCATAGGAAAAATACGGACCTTTGGTTAGTGACTCATAGGAAAAATGTGGAACTGAAAATAAATAACCTAACTGTTTTATTTCTCCAAAAAAAATTTTTTATAACTAACCAAAGGTCCGTAACGTAAGAGACCTCTCGAGGCCGGGAGCACGTGCCTCACAGAGCAAACAACATGAGAAATACTTTGACAATATCAGGTAAAATACCTTAGATATTATGTATAGTTTATACATGGTTGAGTCATATTATTGTGACCACCAGCTAATATCCAGAGTAACCGCCATGTGCAGCACGGACAGCAACTAGACAGGCTGGGAGTGACTTAATAAGGAGCTGGAAGGTGTTCACAGGTATGTGAAGCCATGCTGACTGCAGTGTATCTGACAGCTGTTGAAGGGTGCATGGTGGAGGATCCATAGAGCAAACAACACAATCAAGGTGGTCCCACAGATGCTCAGTTGGGTTTAAGTCTGGGGAATTAGGGAATCAGGGAAGTACTTTGAAGTCTTCGTCAGGCTCTTCCAAACACTCTCGGACATTTCTAGCTGTGTGACACATCGCATTGTTCTGCTGGAAGATCTCATCCGCTCCAGGGAAGACAATCAGCATGTATGGGTGTATGTGGTCTGCAAGGATGGATTCATAATGAATTCTTCCATAGTTCCTTCCACAGGTATGATTGGACCCAGAGAATACCACAAAAACATTCCCCAGACCATAACACTGTTCCCACCAGCTTGTGTTCTTCCAGCAATGGATGAAGAGTGTTTGTTCTCCGATGTTTCTCGCCTTATATGCCAACGTCCATCTGTTCGCCGAAGCAGAAAATGTGACTCATCGGAGAAGGTAAAATCAGTGGAGGTCCAATTCCGATACTGAAGTGCAAATGTAAGCCTTTTCTGCCAATGCACCCTCGTTAACATAGGTGCAATGACCATCCATCTGCATCGGAGCCCCATACGCAGCAGGTTCGCTGAACTGGCATTTTAGACACACTTCTGGTAGACCCCTGGTTAATTCGGCCAGTGAGTTGCTCCACTGTAGCATGTCAATCGGCCCTCGCGCACCTTCGAAGCCGAAGTTCACCTCTCACATCAGTAGCACGTGGTGCTCTGCAGTTTTCACATCGCCTATTCGCAATAGTGTCATTTCTTCAGTCACGATACACCTTAACCACAGCAGCACGCGAACAGTTCACAAACTGCGCTGTTTCAGAAATATTGCCTCCCTTGGCACGAAAGCTGATAAGCATCCCTTTTTGCAAATATGATAAATATCTCCCTTTATCCATGACAACAATGAGTGATATGTTTTCAGAATGCCTACAGCACACCTTATATACCCTCCAAGCCAGCTCACGACACGTGCCTTCTTGCATTGGCTACGCTCTGTTGATATAAAAAGTAGGATGTGGCAACAATAAATGTAACTCGACTGTGTATAAAGTACTGTGGGTTACAACCATAGGCTAAATGACATTCACCCCCTGCCAACCAATCAGCCCAGCTACTCAGTGCAGCCGTGCTGTAAAAGTTATGGTCTTTCACACAGCTTCCCCCTCATGTAAATCGGAGTGGGGGGGAGGTGATGGTCTTTTATCCATTAAGAGGAGGAGTTACACAAGTACACCAAGGAAGCAGTGTTGATTGCTGCCATTTAATGTACACTACTATTTGTAAAAATTGCAACACCAAGAAAGAATATTGTTCAATTGAAATTTATATCACAGATTCCTCATGTTACAGGAGATAACTGATTACATTTGTAGAGCTATACAATATTTTTTTGCTTCAAAACTTAGTATTGTGTGGAGCCACCTTGAGCAACAGTAACAGCCTATACATGGCGTGGCATTGAATGGAAGAGCTTTTTGATGTCGTCCTAGGGAATAGTCTGCCATACTACTCCGATGCAAGACCAGAGTTCATTTGTGGTGACTAGCAGAGGCGGTTGACAGGCCAGTTGCTTAGTTACTATGTTCCAGACATGTTCAGTTGGGGACTTATCCGGCAAATGTGCAGGCCAGTGAAGAAGTGGTTTCTGCAGTACATGGAAAAGGTCTTGGACATTCCAGGCCACATGTGGCCGAGCATTGTCCTGCTGGAATATAACGCCAAGACAATTCTGGAGGAAAGGTATCATTTCTGTCTCTAAAACATTCCTGATGTATTGCTGGCTGTTGAGGGTTCCCTCAATTCGTATCAGGCAAGGTGATGAATTGAACTCAATAGCACCCCGAACCACGACGCTTGGTGTTGGGCCAGTATGATGCTGCAAGGTGTCGTTCACCATGATGTCTTGGAACACATATGTGACCATCATAGTGCATCAAGTTGAATCGGGACTTGTCGGAAAACACGACTTGTTGCCAGTCAGCGTGCCATTGTCTGTGTTCAAGACCCCATTGCTGTGTGAGGCATCTGTATTTGAGGATCAAAGGAATGAGCAGCAATGGGCTGCTAGTGACCAGTCCTCTGTTCAGCAGACTACATGAAACTGCTAGAGAACAAAGGCTGACCTGTGAAAGTGCTCCACAATTGGTCACTGCTGTACGATTGGTCACTGCCATGCGGTAGAGGTGTGTATCATCCTGTGTAGCCATGTGATATTACAGTCCGTTTCCTAGATTTCTGTGCATCTGAGCCTCATCTGTCCACTGGCGTTTGGTCCCATATGAGTGGCAATATTGGGGTAGGAAAATCCAGCTCCTCTTATTCCAACAAACCTTCCTTGCTCAAAGTCCATTGGGTGTTTATAATTCGACCTTCCTTTGCGACAGGGCATAGTGAGACACAAGAAACACCTTTTTGTCTCAATGTCAGCTTTTTTATGATTTCCAACCATAAGGTTGAAGAAATGTATATGCTCCAGCTTTTTCCGTCTATCCGTCCGCATGATAACTCGCGTAAAATTGGTTCGATTTCGATTAAATTTTAGTATGTGGTAGGGAACCACCTGGGGATGAACCCTATTGAAAATGGGCAAAATGGGGTCAAAAGTCACAACATAGGAGCGAGATCCACTCCGTTGCCCTTATGCATCATAACTTGCGTAAAAATAGTTCGATTTCGATTAAATTTTAGTTGGTGGTAGGGGACCACCTGGGGATAAATCCTATTGAAAATGGACGAAATGAGGTCCAAGGTCACTACATAGGAGCGGGATCCACTCCATTGCCCTTATGCGTCATAACTTGCATAAAAATGGTTTGATTTCGATGAAATTTTAGTTGGTGGTAGGGGACCACCTGGGGACAAATCCTATTGAAAATGGACGAAATGGGGTCCAAGGTCACGACATAGGAGCGGGATCCACTCAATTGCCCTTGTGCGTCATAACTTGCGTAAAAATGGTTCGATTTCGATGAAATTTTAGTTGGTGGTAGGGGACCACTTGGGAACAAATCCTATTGAAAATGGAAGAAATGGGGTCCAAGGTCACGACATAGGAGCAGGTTCAATTCCATCGCCCTTATGCATCATACTTATGTAAAAATGCTTCTATTGTGACAAAACTTTAGTATGTTGTTCCTGAGGTTTACTGAACCTGTTCTGTTTAATATCATCGAAATGGGGTCAAAGGTCAGGGCACAGGAGCAAGATTTATTCCACAGCCATTATCCTCCTAACTTGAGTAATGATTTCTGGTATGTTGGAAAGTGTATCATAATCAATGCATTGCATGATTTTACTAACTTGTTACTGATTGCAACAGCTTGTTTGAACCAGCTCTTTATATCCAAGACTGGACAGTTCATTGGGCACTATTCTAAAATCACATGTGCATTTTCACTGATATTTTAATCATTTGAATGTCCTAACCTGTTGTGCATATCCTGTAAATTTCAAGCTAATACCAGCAGTCATTCATGGTGTTGCAATTTTCACAAACAGTAGTGTATAACTTTTTGTGTATCTACAGCACTATCATCCCTATTGTTAATAGAGAGTTGTGCAGGCAATTCAAGTGTATTAAATATAAGTTGTCTTCTTAACACCTGCCTTCATTGTGTCATTTATCTTTGATGAAAGTCATACCATGTACTGTGCTAGCATTGTCAGGAATCATGATTTCATCTCAACAAACAGGATATCATGAATATTTGTTCATTGAGATGAAATCAATACCAGAGAAGAATATTTCTTCCACATGATATGCAAGATATCATGGTTTTTTGAAGTTCTTTATATGTAATAGCTGACTGTATCTAAGTATCAGCTGGAGTGGGGCTGGAATGATCCTCAAATAGAAATTCCTTTCAGCTATGTTTTGCTGCTTTGCACTTGGTACAGCATTATTCCCAATAACAAACCATGGAGATAAATGGATCTGCTGCATTACACTTGGTGCAGCATTATTCTCGGAATATATGTTATTAATAGAGTCATTAAGTATGCTTATGTAATGTTTATATTTGTACCCTTATACAGTACAGTGTAACTTGTCTAATTCGAACGTTTTTAATTTGAATTCTTGGTTAATTCGAATTTTTCATTTGGTTCCTTGAATTTTCTGTATAAATAATGTTAAAAAAAAACCCTTTAATTCGACTTTTTTTTTTTGTTAAATTCGAAGAAAGCCACATTTACGTATTATCGTATTTTCAACAATTACCTTTTAAAATGGTTACGTACTGTTCTGGATGAAGCAACAAGTTAAACTTGAAACTATAGCCAACTGCTTCGGAAAAGCAGGCTTCCAGCACCCCGATGATGAGTCTAGTTTCAACTACCTCAAGGTAATGGTGGCGAGGAGATCATACCCACTGTGGTGTACTGGGAAGACGCAGGCCGTGATGTACCGTATGAGGCTTTTGTGAGCGTTGATGACAATTCAACTGTTTGTTGTGAGCTCACAGATGATGAGATCTTGGGTGATGTTATGAATAAGAAGAACTGCTGTGTATCTTCAGATGAAGAACTGAAACGACCAGAATTTCGTGAAGAGCGCCTTCCAAATTCACTAGAGGCCTTGGTTCACCTCCAACAGTTAAGTAAGTTTGTTGAGGGAAAGCAGAATGTAAGTGACTATCTATTTCATTCACTCGATAAACTTGAGGAATTTACCCTTACCCCCACATAAATTCTAAGAAGCAGGCCAAAATTTGAAGTTTTTGTACAGAAAATTTGTAAATTTACCATACTGTACTTTTTTTTTTATGTTATGAATAAATACGTTGTTTTTTTACAATGCTTGAATATGCCCATATTCAAACTTGCCTAATTCGAATTTGTCGATAATTCGAATTATTTCTGTGGTCCCTTCAGCTTCGAATTATCTGAGTTACACTGTATATTATGTAGACAAAAGTGATTGGACACCCTCATGCAGGTGCAGTGGTGTGCTCCAGCAGACACGTGGTCATATAAAAGTGGCAACAGGAGTATGCTCAGATCAATCGCTGATAAAATGGCTAGATGGATAAATCTCTCCGAGTTTGAAAATGGGTATTATAATAGGCTGCTCAGCTGGAGTTATGAGCATGAGAAGCATTGCTGAGGTCAGACAGGTCACTAAACCAACTGTGGCCTTTGTCCTCAACAAGTGGAAGACAGGGCATTGCAGGAATTCACCTCACCCTGGAAGACCCATGAAAATCTAACCCAGGGACTGGAGGGTGCTGCAGAAGGAAATCCAGAAAACCGGGTCCCAACTAATGCCCACCATAGCACATGAGTTCCAGATGGCCACAGATGTTATGGTTTCGCCAAGACACTTCAAAGAGAGGCACATGCACTCAGGTATCATGCCCGAGCAGCTGCCCATAAACCTCTCATCACAAAGATTAATAAAGCGATGTGGCTACAATGGTGTCAAGAGCACAGAAATTGGACATTGGAGCAATGGCAGCAGGTGTTATGGAGTGACTATTCCCACTTCGTGTTATTCCAATCAGATGGACGTGTCTGGGGGTGGCGGTTACCTGCAGAACGTCTGCTTTCGGAGTGTACAGTGCCAACTGTGAAGCATGGAGGTGGTGGAGCTGGGGTATAAGGCTGTTTCAGCTGGTACAGTGTGGACTGGTTGTTATTCATGGCGACATGAACTCTGTTCTGTATAGAGATATCCTGGATAACTCAATGCTCCCAATAATGTGGCAGTTCTACGGACATGACGATTGCTTTTTCCGGTATGACAGTGCCTTTGTCATGTTACCAGGGCTATATCAGAGTGGTATGTGGAAAATTAGATCTCGCAGATGGATTGACCTGCTCAAAGTCCAGACCTCAATCCCTCGGAACACCTATAGGATGAACTTGAACGACGGGTGAGGTCTAGACCAACATGACCTTCTTCACGGACAGAGTTGGTCGATGTACTCTTTGTGGAATAGAGGAATGTCCCACTCTCCATACTCCATGGACTTGCGGACAGTTTACCTCGATGGGTAGCTGCTGTAATCTCTGCAAATGGAGGACCTGCTTGCTCCTGATGTAAATATTATAGTGTTTTCCTATTTACTTACAGTATCCGATCACTTTTGTCCACATAGTGTATTATTCAATTTATTTCCATTCTCTACTGTAAAAATGTTAACTTCTTGAACACTGAACTTTTAAATTTTTAACACCTTTTCTTAAATTTTTAATTCTGTAATTGAATCAGTGTGCAGATGTTGCTCTAAGGAAAAAGTAAAGTCAATGTTTTAACTGCAGAAAGGAATTTCAAAGGGAAGAACCTCAGTGCCTGAATTCAAAAAGAAAGTGCAATCTATTATAAAAAGAATTGGCATTCCAATTCAAGCATTAGTATCAACTGGATCAGGAAGATACCGTAAACCTAATACCGGAATGTGGGACTATTTTGTGAACAGAGGAAATCAGGGTGTTCCTGTTGACATTAAATCCTGCATTTATGTTGGAGGTATGCATGTTTAATCTTTGTTTACTTTTTAATGTCTATTGCTACCATTTAAATAGCACAGGCCCTAGTTCATGTAATTAGTTTTCGGTTCTATATATTTGAGTTCTATTTGCATTTTTGAACTTCACTTTTAGTTGGTAAAGTTCGATGAACACTTACTTCACTTTTAGTTGGTAAAGTTCGATGAACACTTACCGCACGTGGGGCTTGGCTTTCAATTCATATTTTCGTTATGTGGATGCGGCACGGGGTTGTTGTTTTTTTTCCATTTGGCCACGGTTCACTTCTTTTTTTTTTTTTCCGTTGGAATTATTTTGCCTCATCACCAAATGAGTTTTTCCTTTGCTGCATCCTCATTTACTTCAATATTTATTCTTAACCCGAGTACTTTCGGTACTACTACTATACCGTCTTCGAGGGGACATTTTGCTCCAACTAGAAGTCCCCTCGAAGACGGTATAGTAGTAGTACCGAAAGTACTCGGGTTAAGAATAAATATTGAAGTAAATGAGGATGCAGCAAAGGAAAAACTCATTTGGTGATGAGGCAAAATAATTCCAACGGAAAAAAAAAAAAAAAGAAGTGAACCGTGGCCAAATGGAAAAAAACAACAACCCCGTGCCGCATCCACATAACGAAAATATGAATTGAAAGCCAAGCCCCACGTGCGGTAAGTGTTCATCGAACTTTACCAACTAAAAGTGAAGTAAGTG
Source organism: Macrothele yani (assembly GCA_039090855.1). NCBI lineage: Eukaryota > Metazoa > Arthropoda > Arachnida > Araneae > Macrothelidae > Macrothele > Macrothele yani. Next base: position 129,889,464 of record CM076995.1, on the reverse strand, counting down.
TTCATCGAACTTTACCAACTAAAAGTGAAGTTCAAAAATGCAAATGCATTAATGCACGTTAAAATATAACCTCCAATATCGGAAGTAAATTGAAAATTTGAGTTCTAGTATCATAATATTTTACTAGTTTTGTGTTTCACTTTGTCTAATTTTTTTCTACTTTGACAAGAACTGAATTTCATGACCAAGAGGCAGAAGATGCTAAATGTTTCATTATAATGCTAGCATTGTTTTGAAAAGCAGTGATTGACTTCTTCAAATTGGCAGCTCTGAACATTCAGTCAGACAGACTGCAGTTTAATAATGAAAGGTTTCTGTTTAAGCAGTGATGGATTACATTCTTCTTTCTTACAAAATTATTCAGAGGTAGACTTGTACCCATCAGAGATTTGTAAGACAAGTAGCATGCTGTAGTTGAATTTCACTCACTGTTAAAGAATCAACTACAGATAAGTGTGCTAATTTATAATTATTGCTTATAATGAAGAAGCAACATAAAGTGGTTCAAAAGGGTGATTGTGCTGTGAGAATTGCACCGACTATTTAGCATAAGCTTTTTATGTGTAAATGATTCAGGGCAGATTTTTTAATATTATTTTTTACTTTAATATCAGCAGTGTGCAGTGTATAGCTGTGAACAGCTGAAAATACTTACAAAGAATAGAACACGAAGATAAGTTCAAGTATGACAGCTTTACATTCCGTGTGGCTCTGTTCAACACTAAAAGTGTACTGCATTAGTTTTCCTGCATTTTCCTGTTCAGTTTCAATTTAATTTTCTCATTCATTAAATTCTGTGAAAGTATTAAAAAAGAATATTTAAAAGTGATATTAAAATTGCTCAATTTCTTTTTTCAAATTGTTTAAAAGAATATTTGCAAGTGTTCCTCGGGCTTTGCATTTTTTCTTAAATTTTTGAAAACTTTTTTTTTACTAAGGTGTTTTGCAGTCAGCACAGCAGCCATTTCCTGAATGGTAGAAAAAATATTGTTCATAGATTTCCAATGTTAAAAAGATTTATTTAAGAGCAGTCACCCTACTTCATGCCATTTTATACAAAACAAGGGAAAAAATGTATTATTCAGGTCATGGAAGTTGGGTATATTGAGAAAACTATAAAAAGGAAATCAACATATTATCAAGAAGCTAAACTACTTTACTGGGAACCTCCTTTGTCAAAGAACTATTGTACTTTGTAAAATTAAGAGATTTTTAAGAAAAAATATCTTTACTGGTGTTTTTCAGTCATATTGTCCCATCAGTTACTATAGATCAGTGGTTCTCAAACTGTGGTCTGTGGATCACTGGTAGTCCATGGCTAGGTCCTAGGTGGTCCAGGAAATTTTCTGAATTTTCTATGGAAAATCTGTATTTGAACATGCAAGTAATGTAACTTTAACATAAGCATCATGTGCAGCTGTCCATCCCACTAAAATGGGAGTGTACCTACTCCACCATCATGCGGTTCAGGCCATCAAGGTCAAATGTGCTGTCAACAGCGCTATCTTACTGTAATGTAGTAATCCCAGTAGCTGCAGAACGAAGTTATGGTAACACAAACAAGGATCTTTTCGCAGAACTCACTGTCACAGCCCAGTGACGCCAAACCCATTTCCAAAGTGCAGGAACTGCGGAGCTGGAGGTTTCGGCCGGTGACAGTGACAGCGACAGGTGGCGCCAACAAGGATTATGTCACTGATATTTCAGCAAACAAGTCACAGCCTGTGACGGTGACGTACTCGTATCAGTGACAAAATATCAGTGATGTGATTTCCAACCCATCTGTAGTACTGAGTAGCCCTTTGCATTAGGCAGTTAGCTATTCTTATGTGTTTTGTGTGTGGGGGGTTTATCAAAATATTGTATGCCATTGACATTATTATTTGTAATTTATATTTAGAATGGATCTGTAGCTTAACAGTGGTTCGTTGAAATGGAATATAAGTGAAATCGATACGACTCCACATGAGCCTACTAAAACTAAAATCTTTGACGATCATTTTCAAAGCAATTGCTCTGTTATCACCAAAATACGAAAGAAATGTGTAAACAGAAAATATGACGAAGATTTCCTGAAAATGGGATTGTATTAGACCGGTGACCAACTTGCACCTAATCTTCTTTGTGTTGTGTGCTATGACACTTCACCTAACGACACTATGAAACCTTCAAAACTTTCACGGCATTTTCAAACAAAACATGCAGATTTAGCCAATAAACCTGTTGAATATTTTCAAAACAAACAGAAAGTGATGCTGCCATCTCAGAAATCATTGACTTCTGTTGCTACAGGCGAGGAAGATAGCAAAACTACAGAAGCATCATTCCAAGTGGTTTTACTTGTGTAAAAAAAACTAGTCAAGGACATACCATTGCTGAAGCACTTGTAAAGCCAGCAGCTAAATTAATGGTGAATATTATGCTTGGGGAAAAGGCAGGGCGAGCAATAGACAAGATTCCTTTGTCGAATGATAAAATTCAGCGTGGCATAACATCTTTGACATCTAATGTGGAGGAGCAATTTATCACATGTGTGCATGGTAATAGTTACTTTGCTTTACAATTCGACGAAAGCAAGGACGTAGAAAACTTGTGTCAACTTTTAGAATGTGTAAGATACATTTACGAAAATGAAGTTCATAATGACCTTTTGTTTTGTTTATTGTTAAAAATTCACGGTACAAGAGATGATATTTTGATATGATTAATGATTATTTCATAACACACAATTTGGATTGGAAAAAAATCTGTCAAAGTCAGTACTGACAGTGCGCCACCTTTTTTGTAGGAAAAGAAAGGGTTTTACAGCAGAGATAAAAGAATTAGTTCCTGAACGTAGTTCAACTCACTGCTTTACACAGCGAACAGTTAGCTGTAAAAGGAATGCCATCTTAACTGGATCTTGTATTGAAACAAGTATTTAAAGTGGTTAATTTAATTAAATCACGGTCACTGAACTCTTGCCTTTTTAAAGTGTACTGTGCGAAAAAATTAGAAGTGTGCACAAAAATTTACTTTTCCACACCAAAGTACAGTGTTTGTCAAAGGGAAAGGTGCTTTCAAGAGTTTTCGAGCTGAGGAATGAGATCAAGATCTTCCTTCATGATACTGATGAAGTAAGTAAATCTCTTTTCCATGATTTCAAATGGCTAATGCAGGTGGCATATCTCAGCGATAGTTTCAGCATCCTGAACAGCCTAAATTTCTCACTTCAGTGTTGCGATGTAACCATTTTTAAAGTGCAAGATAAAATAAAAACATTTATACAAAAATGTTAGTTTTGGAGTAGACAGCTTGGTCATGGGGAGTATGATTATTTTTCTGCACTTGATGATTTTTTGCAGTCTTCAGGAGAACTTATCTATGATGAATTAGTGCAATTATTTCAGAACCATATAACAATTCTGCAACATAGCTTAAACAAATATTTTCCAGAGCCTGATGAAAGTAAGGAATGCATTAGGAATCCTTTCAGTGCCACATTTGTGATTGAGTCCTTCAGCCTTTCAGCTTGTATGTGTGATCAGCTTATTGAATTGGTGTCTGATGGAGCACTAAAAATCAGGTTTAGTGAGAAATCCCTCACAAACTTCTGGATCCATTTGAAATCAAAGTACCCTGAACTCGCCAACAGTGCCATTAAGCACCTGCTACCGTTTCCCACAACATACAGTTGTAAAATAGGATTTTCTGCCCTGGTTGGACTAAAAAGTATGGAAAGGAACAGGCTTAATGCTGAGTCTGTCTTAAGACTGAAACTATCTTCCATTGCACCTGATGTAACCAAACTGGTCAAAGATTGAAGCAACACCATTCGTGACATTGAAATGGAGAATAAAAAATTTATTCATTTATTTACGTTCTTGAAATAGGCTAATACCATTTTAATTCTAAAAATAATTATGCTGTTATGGTCTTAAACAGTTCCATGGGGTTACATTTTTTTTTAATTCACTTTTTAACATTTGTTCATCATTTTGAATTATTTTCTCATTGACGCCTATATATTGCAAGATGTGGTTTGGTGTTGATTCTTTTGCTTTACATTTTGTATGGACTTTTGTGCCATCAAGTGTTTTCATTGATTTGAGATGTCTAGTTCTAAATCTTGATAATGCAGTTTGTTCTTTTCTGTTTAATGTTGTGTTCAGAGATTTGCCATGTTCTTTTGTGTTTTAAAATATAATAAAAAACAATACTTTTCCATTAATTTATTTTTACTTTTCTACAATGAAATGACTTTAATATCAAGTTTTTATGATGACCATGCATTTTAGTGAGTTCTTAAATCATTATTCCTACATTTTAGTACTTGAATGGAAGAGGTACTCAGGTAGATTGGTTGACGGTTAGGTTGACGGTCTACACGTAATGGTCTGTGGTAAAGGAAAGTTTGAGAACCACTGCTATAGATCTTTCTTTACAACAAATTATATAAGGCATAGGAAAGGTACTTTTTTTGCAGGAGAGAGGCTTTATTTCTGTTTTAAGTTAGCATGGTTTTGAGATTTACTATTTTCAAAGTAGTAGGTCAGTATCTGTAAGGTTTTGTTGATTGTTGTAACTTATATGAAAATATAAAAAGGCAGCTTTGTCACCTTGTTATAGATGATGGAAATGGGGCCATCTTGGGCAATATTGATAAAGGTTCTACATCACACTCATGTAGCTTAAAATGAGAATACTGAAGATACCATATTAATGATGTTCATGTAAGCAGTGTTTCAGGAATAATGGAAACCACTCACTGAAAACCCACTGCATAGAATGGATTGTATGCCTTATTCAAGGTTGAAAACAGCAGGTTTCATACAACAATAACCACCATAGAATTAAGTGGGAACATGCAGAGTTAAGTATAGTAATACAATTCTTTAAACAGAAGCTTTCAACCTTCTGTGGTCTTGATCATCCACGATTGACTGAATCAAGGGACTGCTTGCTAGAACTACAATGTGAATTGGAGGTACAGGAACTGTTGCCAGATTTTAGTAGAAAAATAGTATCTTGTATCTCATAGTTCTGAACTGTGGCTGTCAGACCAAATACTCCTGCAATGAAGTGCATGCTAAAAGACAGAGATCCTGTCCCACCCCTGGACACTCCTGGAGTTAATGCTGTTCTTATTTCAACCTCCTCTGGACTCTCGGTATATATTGGAAGTTCATACCGAAGCATGAACACAAGAATATGTGAACACAAACAGGATGTGTCAAATGATGTTCAAAAACAGCATTATCAGCACTAACCCTTGAAGACACTTCTGCAGTTCCCCTTTGGAAAGAAAAAAAAAACTTGCCTCTTTTATAAACAAAGAATGTGTACGTTTTCCAGAAAGTACTGTCATTTTGCTTACCAACAAGTGTTATTTGGAAATCCCTCACCAAATCTCATTTATTTGGCTGTCTCTATTAAAATCTGGCAGAAGTTCCTGCACTTCCAATTCACATTGTAGTTCTTTCAACCAGTCCTGATTCAGTTGATTGTGAGTGATCAAGCTGATAGAATGGTTGAAAGATTCCACTTAAAAGAATTTTATTACTATACATAACTCTGTATATTCTCACTTAATTCTAGGCAGATACTGTCTTATTCAATGCTGATGTTTCCTATAACTGTATGAGGACACACGCTTTTTTTCTTTTGTGAGGGAGAGAATTAATTTTTTAAAAGAAGTGTACTGTAAATATGTAATTAGGCTACATATTTGTTAGATACAAAGTTTAACATCAGTTATTTTTCAAATTGTGGAAAATATGAAAAATGCAAGATATGCAGAAAATGAATGATAGATCTTTCATACCAATAATTTATTATGTATCTATAATTTTAATAATTTATTTCAGTCAGATCTTTCAGCTGCATGTCAGCCTTGGTTATGTTGATAGCAAGATTACACATGACAGATCTTCTTTACTGAAAATAAATTATTAAAATATACATAATATAAACTATTGGCATCAAATATTCATCCATATTAATTTTTTGTTTGTAATTATTACGTAAATTGCCCTTACGTGATGATGCAAGTATGCCTTGCTTTCTACATAATATGTTACTACTGCATGTAGTTGACAGAAGTCAAAAAATGTCACAAGGAAAATTGCAAATAAAGTGGACGGTGTCTTGTACATGCATCTGTTCAAAAAAGTAATGCAGGGTTCATACGCCTCCTGGATTTTTTGGAAAACTTCTGGAATTAAATTTTCATTTTCCAGAGCTCTAGAAAACATGCATGCATGCATGCATACATACATACATACATACATACATACATACATACATACATGCATACATACATATCATTAAGCTGTTCTCTGATATTCAGAGGTTAGCTCCTCAGAGAAAGACCATCTGACAAATAAACATTTAATAGATAATACAAACCACCAGATAAATTTTTAACTGATTATTTACTTACTGTTGTCGTATCAAACTTCTCCATTTACAGCGATCTTGACACACAACACGGGCTTCATTGGCATCCATCACACGTCATACAAAAGACCTATACTTCATACTCATAATCTTTTTCTCTTTCAGGCACTCCTGAATGTGATCCTCCAACGACTTCCTTGTCCTTGGCCTTCACCTTTCTTTCCTGCCACTTGGGCTGAGAAAATTTTCTTAGTAAGCATCTCATCACCCATTCTTTCAACATGGCCAAACCACCGAAGCATATTAGTATCCATCTTGCTAACAACATTTCGCTTCACATTACACAACTGCAACACATCTTCATTCCTCACATGATCTGAATGTATCACCCCCCCTCCCACCCCCACCGTAAGTAACGCATTTCTCTTGCGCACAAACAACTTTAATGTCTTTTCTGTGGTACCCAGGTTTCACTGCCATACATCAGAGTAGGAACAATTACACTTTCATACACAGTTTTTTAACTCATGATTTTACGAAAATTATACAATAGAAAAAACCTTCGAACCTCTTGACCATGATGCGCAGAATCAGCTATAAGTCATCTTGTTATCGAAGATGGCACGATTTTTTTCCTGTGGTATCAGCTTCCAAGTTGAAATTCGATCTTATAATTTCTTATTATAGATGATGGTTGTATGTTCCGTTTCCCATGGCTCGATTAAGAGCCTCTATTAGAGAAAAAGAAAAGACATCAATAGATTAAGTAAGAAAAACTACAGATTATATAATCAATGTATGCAAGAGAACGATATAGAAGAAACAAAAATAGCATTAATTAAAATATTTGCTATAATAGAAAGACAACAATTTATAGATAGAAGCAGACACTTTCATAAAATAGAAAGCCTCATAAGAGAAAAATATAATAATAAAGAAGAAAAAGAAAAAATACCAACATTAGAAAACAAACCAATGTTCATTAATAAATCTAATAATGAATTGACATATCTACACGTTAAAGCACTCAATAGAGGAATGAGATATGCATATAAACGAAAAAATTCCGAAAGCCGAGATCATAATCCCATATATAGAGGATGTCATCAAGAAACTACCAAATAAAAGACAAAACCCAACAACATTTAAAATAGTAAGAGCAATCAAAAACAAAGAAAAAGAAAAAGAAGAACAAATACCAGCTGTAAAATATGAGAGACAAAATATGAGCTGCTGAACCTCAAGAACAACCCAGCAATTAAATGCATAAGTGCTGATAAAGCCAAGCAAATTATTATATTAGACAAAGATGATTATGAAATAAAAATGAAAAAGGCTATAGAAGAATTGAACATCGAAGAAACTACACTTGACCCAACAGATACAATTCTAAGAAAAATGGCTTATATAAAAAACGATGGACATTTGCCTGATAATATTAAAAACAAAGCCATTCCACCCGTTGGAGCATCTATTCCAAGCATATTCAGCAGAATCAAAATGCATAAAAAAGAAGAACCTTTAAGACCAATAGTAAATAAAACAACGGCTCCAACTATTCTCCTTGAAAAAGAACTATTTAAACATTTAAAACAGTATTACTTTCAACATAGTAATACAATTAACAACTCCATTGAAGTGATTAAAAAAGTTAAAGAACTAAAAACAACAGATTTTCTTATGAACAGTCTAGATATTGTTTCCTTATATCCAAATACTCCTGTTTATGAAGCAATTCAATTATTAGATCAGAAGTTAAAAAATGAAAAAATACCTGAAGCACAAAAAATTACTATTATCCAGGCATTGAAACTAGTAGCTGATAATAACTACTTCACATATAATAAAAAAATATACCGACAAAAACAAGGTGCACCAATGGGATCACCAATTTCGGGACTTCTTGCTGAAATAATATTACAAGACATAGAAAATAAACTCTTTGAATCATTCAATCAAAAACATATACGTTGACGATATCCTTATCTTCTGGAAGCAGTCTGAAAAAGAACTTGATACATTTGTAGAAAAATACAATAGTTTTTATCCAACAATAAAAGTTACTATGGAAAAAGAAGGTAACAGTCAACTACACTATTTAGACATCTCTTTATTCCGGAAAAATAATATAATTGAATACGAAGTTTATCAAAAACCAACTTTTACTCCAACGATAGTTCCGATTGATTCAAATCATCCATGGAAATACAAAAGAGCAGCACTTCAATTCTACAGAAGAAGAGCGTTAACCCATTCCTGTAATAAAAACAAAAGAAATGATAGAGATTAACTGGATAAAAAGAACTGCTATGAAATTTGGATACAAGAAAAAGATCATAGATGATATACTTGAAAATACAAAGAAATCTTTAAATAAAAGTAAAAATAAACAAAAAAATGAAATAAAATTTGCAGGAAAAATTCCCTACATTCCTCCAATAACAAATATGCTAAAGAAGGAATGCGTTAAAGAAAAATTGATATTAGCAGAAACCGTTATAGATAATGAAACTATATTAACTACAGGAAATGAAAGATCAATGCTTGATAAAGCCGGAGTATATTCTATACCAACAAAATATTATGCAGAAATAGAAAAAAAGAAATAAAGTATACATAGGAAGTACAAAAAGAAGATTTAAGACCAGATTAAAAGAACATATATCCAACTGGAACAAAAAAGAAAACAAAACATCATTAATAAATCATTGTATTGAAAATGAAGCTTATCCAGATTGGAATGAAGCAAAATGAATAACCTCACATAAAACAAAAAATCAAATATTAACCTCAGAAGCAGTAATGATTGAAAAAACTAAAGAAATAAATTGTAATAATAATGATCCAATGAGTCTACCGTACGCTTGGAAATATTTCATCGAAAAAGAAAATAACACTGAAAAAATATATTAAGAGACCTTATTAATTGTTTTCAACCAATGAACGGCAACACCAAATAAGTTAGAATCAGAAATTCATATCATCCAATTATATTAAAACACGACTAAGAATGAGCATTAATACCAAAAATAGCAAGTGCAAGAGTGCAACTGCCGTGGAATGTCAGACGCCACCAGTAAAATCGATGTAAGTGGCCGAGATACAACATGTATGAGAAGTCGCTCATAATTCCCACGGAAGATGATTCCAAAAAGAAGGACTTGAAACTAGTTTGGGATATCGAGCCACGGGAAACGGAACATACAACCATCATCTATAATAAGAAATTATAAGATCGAATTTCAACTTGGAAGCTGATACCACAGGGAAAAAATCGTGCCATCTTCGATAACAAGATGACTTATTGCTGATTCTGCGCATCATGGTCAAGAGATTCGAAGGTTTTTTCTATTGTATAATTTTCGTAAAATCATGAGTTAAAAAACTGGAATAATGTTAATCATTTAATACCTATTGTCTCTACATATTGGAGGACTTTGACAACTTACGATGCATATGACTGTACGTATAAAAACATTTTTTCATATAAATTTTTAAATCTTCATATAATGAAATTCTAAACGATCATAAAAAAATCAAAAAGGAATATGAGTGGCAAGTTGAAATAAATAATTTTTTATTATATTGACGTTTTTTTCCCGTGCTCAAATTTCTAGTAACGTGCGAAACAGTAAATAATATGGAACTATTTTGTTGACATGTAGTTAATAATTTCATAAACCACATAATGATTTCGACAAATGTTGAATTAATATAAGCCATATACTTTTCAATCATCATGCGTAATGTAAAAATTTGGTTAGTGCAGCCTTTACCAGGCATAAAACCACTGAACATTCCACACTTTCTCTGATGCAAGACCTCGTACCTTTTCAATAATGACCTTACCAAACACTTTCCCTGGCACACTCAGTAAGCTAAAACCACGATAGTTCTTGCAGTCAGTCTGATCACCTTTTCCCTTATACAAGGGAAAAATGACAGTATCCCTCCAGTCCTGAGGTACCATGCCTAACTCCCAGCTTAACTGGCAGATTTCAGTTAACCAGTCAATTACAGAGTCACCATCATATTTCAACATCTCAGCAGTTATGCTATCAACTCCTGGAGCCTTACCATTCTGAAGAGATTTTAGGGCTTTACACACCTCTTCTCTCAAGATCCCTCCTGTGCATCCATCTTTCACTATGACACCATCTGCTTCTGCCTCAGAATTACCTTTGTCACCTTTGCTTTCTGAACATAATAACTCACAGAAGTATTCACCCCATCTTTCACTTAACTCATTGGGCTCCCATATCATTTCCCCCGATCCTATTTTAAACACCACTTGCAACATTGTTTCCCCTATTTCTCCAGTGTATCATATACTTCCAAAAAGTTTTTCTATCTTTCCAAAAAGCCATTTCATGCCTTCCCAACTTTTCCTTCCTATTTTTTGCCTTACTCTGGCGAACCAGCTTCGCTGCCTCACGCTTCTTACAGCGATATTCATCCTCAGAAACTCTACCTTGCAACATCCCTAAATAAGCTTCCTTTTTCCTCTTTACTGCCTCTTTAATCTCAGTATTCCTCCAAACATAACCTCTAATGCTACCCATGATTATGGTGCCACAGACCTCTTCAGTGGCAGTGATAATACAGTTCTTAAAACAAGTCCACTTCTTTTCTACATCCCTCTCACATAACTTCAGCTCCTTCAGTCGTTCACTGAGTAAATTAGAGTAACTCTGATGGACTTCAAGGAGCCTTTCAACCTTTATTCTTTCCATCCTAGGCCTCTTTTTATTTCTTTTCCTCCAACCAATATTTAGTTTCACTCGTGACCCCACCAAGCAATGATCAGAGCCAACATTCACACCTCTCATCACACGAGTGTCAACAACTAAGTGTTTCAGATGCTGATCATGAACAAAAAATCTATTACACTCTTTTGACCAAGGGTGCGATTTTCCCAAGTATATGTGTGGGTATACTTGTGGTTGAAAAATGTATTAGATTCAAACAAACCATTCTCAATGCAGAGTTCAATTAATATTTCACCATTAACATTCACACAAGGATCATTAAATTTACCCAGAACATTTTCAGAAATCGCATTCTGCACACCTACTCTAGCATTGAAATCCCCTGCTATTATAACTTTCTCTTTAGCACCAAACTGGCTCAAAACAGCTTTTAGCTCATTCCAGAAATCTTCCTTCCTATTAGAAGGTTCCGAGTCACAAGGAGCATACACTATAACAATTACTATTCTCTGAAGTTTCACTTTCAAACAAATTCAAAGAATTATCTCACTTATGCAGCTGTAGTGAATTAAATTGTTCATCTTTTCACTTAAAATCATACCTACACCAGCCTGTTCTCTCACATTATCCAACACTCCAGACCACATACTCACTGTATCATTCACTTCTTCTATCCCAATTTCCTTCTTTTTAGTTTCACTCACACACAACACATCCAATTTATACTTATTCATTTCTTCAATCACCTCATTCATCTTTCCATTTATTCCTCTAGTATTCCACACACCAGTCTTACACTCACTCAGCCGAGATCTCTTTCTCATTTTCCGTTTTCCATTTCTGTGTCGTTTCCAAGGTGGACTGTCTTTCTCAAGTGTGGTAGGTCCACCATATCCCACACGAGAGTCAGGAACAGTAATTCTTTGAGTCTTTTTAATTCAGCAAGTACACCAGTGTGGGGGATTAGCCCACAGCTCTAGAAAACTACTGGAAAAAATGCAGTTTTTAATTACTCATGGAAGTATTATTTTCCTTTTAATGCTGGACTAGTTTGGTTTAAAGATTTGACCACTAGTGCCTCACCGTAAGGCCACAAGGGCTTGCATTTCTGTAAAAGGAAAAAATCTGGTGAAAGAAAAGTAATTGAAGGAATAACTGTAAGATGTGCAATGTGATGACTCAACACATGACTTCAGACATGAATACTGTCCTCCTGTCTCCTGACCTTAAGTGTATGAGGAGGTGGTAAACAAACAGTTCTGAGCTCCATCCTCTTTTATTGATCATCAAGAAGAGTTTCTTTAGAAATGATTCCCACACATCAAGAGAGAAAAGAAAAGTGTGGAATCATTCACCATTGAGTTCTTTTTGCAGATGCCATTGTATTGTGCCTGCTCTTGCCTATCCCTGGGGGCAAAGGCAAACACAGGAATTGGGTTTCTGGTGTTCCCAAGAATGCCCAGTGGGGAAGTTAGGAGTTCAGAAATATGTATTTTCAGTGAAAAATTATGTTGAATATTAAGCCTCTGATTTTTGGAATGTGAGATTCTTATATGTATATTCTTATATTTTTTTTTATTTTTGGAATATGAGATTTACTGTATGTTACATTCTTATGCACTAGTGTAGACAACTTCATGTCTTGTTTCGTGTTCCTGTTTTTTCAGATGCTGCTGGAAGACCTGAAAGTAAAGGACCCATAAAAAGAAAGAAGGATTTCTCTTGTGCAGACCGCCTTGTATGTAACCATATTCTACATTTGTGTGTGTGTGTGTGTGTGATTACTTAATAATAAAAAGAAGGAACACAGCTCGGAAATACCTAAATATTCCCGAAAAATGTTCCCATTTAACGTGTTATTTGTATTTAAATTCATGAATGGAAACTCACCTAAAAGGTTGTTGTTCCTTTTTCAACATTTACTGATATTTCGACTGACTCGTCATACTGCATGATGGACTTGCGGTTTCATACATAGGTAGTACCAAAAACAAATTAAAACACAGATTAAGGCAACATTTAAGAAATTGGCAAAAAAAAAAAAAAAAAGAAACTAAAACTGCCTGAATTCAGTACTGCCTGGAAAATAAAGAATATCCGAAATTTGAAGACATCAGAATAATTAAAAAATGTAAAACAGAAAGACATTTGAGAATAGCTGAGTCAGTACTTATTGAAAAAAATAGGAATAGGTTATGTAATTATAATGACCCAAATATACTAAATGATAATTGGAAGGCCCTGATAAAAATAGAACAAGAAAAAAAGGAGAAAAAGGAAGAGGAAAAAAAAAAATTCCAGTACTAGATTTTGACCAAATTAAAGAACAGATGGTGCCACAAGCAAACATCATGAAATACAGTGACAGAGCAGAGGACCGGAGATGAATGCATTACTTGCTCTGCGGCTGCAGAGAGAAATGGTAGTTTTTTGACAGGCCTCCTGATGACAGCCAGGGACTGGCAGAAAGTACTAGAGGCAGACGAAGTCATGGGGGTGAGGCTTACAATATTGGCGGTTAAGCGTATCGTGTTTCCCATCGAAAAACTGGGTAGAATTGAAGGAGGAGGGTTGAGCCATTGTGTAAATGAATTGAGTTGAGATAACAGAGTTTCTGTAAATAGTGTATATAGATAGCATTTTTAATATGAATGTATGTGTAAATGTTGTGAATATTAGGAAGTGACCAGCAATTAATGACCAAGAGAGTTAGGGTTAAACTTTCTGAGGCATAGAATGGAAGTTTTGTATAGTGTTTTGGATTTTTAAATGTATGTTGAAGATATTGGAAGTTGTGTGTATGTGAAGAAATGCAAATGTAATAGTGAAATGTGGGCTCAAAAAACAACTGGCAAGAGTATATATGAAGACACAGGGAAGAGATACGACGACCACAAAAAGTCCATCACGCAGTATGACGAGTCAGCCGAAATATATGTGCGGTAAGTGTTGAAAAAAGAACAGCAACCTTTTAGGTGAGTTTCCATTCATGAACTTGATTACTTGTTGTTGTTACTTAAGAGAAATGTTTTTTCAGTGAAAAATTCAGTGATCAAAGTCTACACTGAACCGTTTTTCACCATGTTTTACGCTTTCCAACCGTAGGTTGAAGATGCGTATATGCTCCAGCTTTGTCCGTCTGTCTGTCCGCAAGATAACTCGCGTAAAAATGGTTCGATTTCGATTCGATGAAATTTTAGCATGTGGTAGGGGACCACCTGGGGACGAACCCTTTTGAAAATGGACGAAATGGGGTCAAAGATCACGACATAGGAGCGGGATCCATTCCACTGCCCTTATGCGTCATAACTTACGTAAATATGGTTTGATTTCAATGAAATTTTAGTATGTTGTAGGGGACCACCTGGGGACGAACGCTGTTGAAAATGGGTGAAGTGGGGCCAAAGGTCAGGACATAGGAGCAACATGTATTCCATTGCCCTTATGTGTCATAACTTGCGCAAATATGGTTCGATTTCGATGAAATTTTAGTATGTCGTAGAGGGCCACCTGCGGACGAACCCTGTTGAAAATGGGTGAATTGGGGTCAAAGGTCAGGATATAGGGGCGGGATGCATTCCATAATATCTTATTAAAGGAGCAATTCTTGTATATATGTAAATTTTATTTTGAAAATGGCTCTAGGATTTTGATGAAAGTGGTTAACCTACCGTTTTCTGGTATTAGAAATTGATTTAGCTTGATCTTGACTTTGGAAAAATTCGTTTAGTGGGTTAAATAACCACCCCGAGTTAACACGTTTTTAGTGTCATGGTGTTGTCCTATTAATGTTTCCCATTCTTAGAAATCTTATGACGTCACACTCTTGCGATCGACTTGCGATTGAGATGTTGGCGCGCGGTCATGCCATCTGCCTTATTACATCACACTTTGTTTGTGGATCCTATTAAAGTTTTATGACATCACACTCTCACGACCATCTGCCTCATTACGTCACGCGCTGTGTGTGTATTATGCATTTCTTTTATATCATCGAAATGGGGTCAAAGGTCGGGTCAGAAAAGCGAGATTTATTCTACAGGTATTATCCTCATAACTTGAGTAATGATTTCTGGTATGTTGGAAAGCATATCATAATCAATTATGCATGATTTTACTAACTTGTTAAATAAAATAGTTGTATAACTTGCATGATTTTACTAACTTGTTAAATAAAATAGTTGTATAACTTGAGAAGTTGTTATTATTGCTTTTTTGGTATTATTAGGTGAGCAAATTAATTCTCGGCCCCTAACCGCAAGCGATCATAGAATGTCGGCAAATGCAAATAGCTGTGTGTGATTATGGCTGATTGCAGCGCCATTCAACAGCTTTCCAGGCAACCGTAACCGTTCACAGCTGTAGTGACAGAAGGGATGAAAGTTGACAGTGAAAGCAATGTCGTTTGAGAAACAACATTTGAGGCACTGCCTCCTGTTCGCATTTCAGCTGAAAGAAAGTGCCGCGGAAGCCCAACAAATGATCTGTGCTGCTTTGGGTGAGGCTGCTGTATCCTACAGTACATGTAAAAAGTGGTTCCAGCAGTTTAAGCAGGGAAATTTCGATCTCCGTGATGCAGAATGTCCGGGACTTCCACAGAAAGTTGATGATGAGCAAGTGGAACAACTGTTGAACACGGATCCCTGTCACACACAGTCAGAGCTCGCCCAGGAGCTCGGAGTAACATGGCAAGCCATTGCAAAGCACCTGCACAAGCTTGGACAGATTCACAAGGAGGGTCGTTGGGTGCCCCACCAACTCACAGCTATGAACAAGTCTAGGCGCTATGATGTTGCGATGTTATTGTGTCCTTGCTCTTCAGATTCAAGAAGAAGGATTTCCTCCACAAGATTTTGACCTGTGTTGAGAAGTGAATCCTCTATGATAATTCTAAGTGGCGCAAATCGTGGGTTTATCCAGGTCAGCCAGTACCACCAAACTGAATATCCATGCCAGGAAGTTGTTGCTGTGCATATGGTGGGATCAGCATGGTGTCGTACACTGTGACTTGCTCAAACCTGATGAAACGGTCAATGCTGAGCGTTATTGTCAGCAACTCATTCCTGTGAGTAATGCACTGGAGGCGAAAAGGCCATACACCGGCAAGGACAGAAGGTTGGTCCTGTTGCTTCAGGATAACGCGCATCCTCACACTGTGCAAACAACTTTAAACATGATCACCGACCTGGGATGGGAGATTTTGTCCCACCCGGCGTATTCTCCAGGCTTCGCCCCGTCGGATTATCATTTCTTTCGCTCCCGGCAACATCACCTGAGTGATACGCACTTCACTTCTGTCGAGGAGGTCCACACAAGTATTGACGACTTTGTCAACTCGAAACAGCCCTCTTTTTTCTGCAGTGGCATTCGGCAGCTCCCTGACCAATGACTCAAAAGTATCCAACATGACAGGGATTATTTCCCTGATTAGGTACGTATTCGATTTGCTATAATTTGCTGTCAACGTGTCATGCCTGTGACCGAGAATTAAGTTGCACACCTAATATATTGTTAGTTCTAACTTCTTAAAGTTCTAGTCCTTATAATTTGTGATTTGAATTATTAAGCTTACAAGATAAAGGCTTTGTGTCACTCTTCAGTTAAGACTCAATATTTCTTCACATTATTCTTTATTATGTTTTATTTTCTTAAATAATCTTTCTATATAATTAACATAATTATTTTTTCTTAATATAATAATATATTCTCTCTATAATTATATTTTCTCAATTAATCTCTGTATAATTAAATGAGATAATTCTTTGGATTCATTCGTTTGAAAGTGAGACTTCAGAGAATAGTAATTGTTGTAGTGAATTCTCCTTGTGACTTGAAACCTGTGCTGAAGAGAAAGTTACAATAGCAGGGAATATCAGTGCTAGAGTAGATGTTCAGAATGAGTTTTCTGACAACATTCTGGGTAAGTTTAATAATGCTGTTGTGAATGGTAATGATGAAAGATTAATTGAATTCTTCATTGAGAATGGAGTTCATATCTAGTACATTTTTCCACCACAAGTATATCCACACGTGTATGTGTGAGAAACACTTTGGGGCAGAAAAGTGCAATAGATTTTGTGGTTTACGATCAGCATCTGAAACACTTAGTTGTTGACATGTGTGTGATGAGTGGTGCAGCTGTTGTCTTTGATCATTACCTGTTAGTGTAACTAGTGAAACTGACTGTTGGTTGGGGAAAGAGGAATAGGAAGATTCCTGTGGTCAAAAGAATAAAGTTTGAAAGACTTCGTGAAGAACATCAGTGTTACTCTGAAATACTTGGTGAATGAATGAATGAGTTGAATTTATGTAAGAGGGATGTGGAAAGGTAATGGATATGAATGAGTTGAAGTGTATGGCAGTGAAACCTGGGTACTGCAGAACAGACATAGAAGTCATTTGTTTGCTGAAGAGATATATTTCTTACCGGGGATTTGTTTGTGGCAAGGCACATTCTGATCATAAAAGGAACTAAGATGTGTTGCAGATGTGTAATGTAAAGCAAAATGTTAAAAAGGTATGGACAAATACTCTCAGGTGGTTTGGCCATGTTGGAAGAATGAGTGGTGATATGTTTATTAAAGAATGTATTCATTCCAGGTGGCAGGAAAGAATAGAGGAAGGCCAAGGAAATCACAGGAGCACCAAATTCAGGAATGTCTGTATGAGGAAAAAAATTATGAGTATGAAGTACAAAAGGTCTTGTGTGAGACATGTATTGGATGTCCGTGAAGCTCAAGCTAATTGCCAAGATTGCTGTAAATGGAGATGATCAATACATTTCAACAGTGAATAAAATGTAACTCGGTCAGTTTTAAACTTTAATATGAAAGATGAGCATTCTTTGAGGGGCTAACCTCTGAATCTCAGAGACAGAGACGTAACTAAGCATCTCTACGCCCATGGTAAACCACAAAATATTGCATCCCCATTTGAAGGCACATGTCGTGAGCTGGCTTGGAGGGTATTTAAGGTGTGCTGTAGGCATTCTGAAAACATATCACTCATTGCTGTCATGGATAAAAAGGAGCGATTTATCAGATTTGCAAAAAGGGATTATTATCAGCTTTTGGGTCAAGGGTGGTAGTATTTCTGATACAGCCCAGTTTGTGAACTGTTCGCATGCTGCTGTGGTTAAAGTGTATCGTGATTGGAGAAATGGCACCATTGCGAATAAGCGATGTGGAAACTGCGGAGCACGATGTGCCCTTGATGTG
Source organism: Macrothele yani (assembly GCA_039090855.1). Taxonomy (NCBI): domain Eukaryota; kingdom Metazoa; phylum Arthropoda; class Arachnida; order Araneae; family Macrothelidae; genus Macrothele; species Macrothele yani. Next base: position 129,871,160 of record CM076995.1, on the reverse strand, counting down.
AGAGTTGAACGTCAGCTTCGAAGGTACACGAGGGCCGATCGACACACTACAGTGATGTAACTCACTGGCCAAATGAACCAGGGGGCTACCAGAAGTGTGTCTAAAACAACAGTTCAGCGAACCCTGCTGCGTACGGGGCTTCGATGCAGATGGATGGTCAGTGAACTTATGCTAACGAAAGTGCGTCGGCAGAAAGTGCTTACATTTGCACGGCAGTTTCAGAATTGGACCTCCGCTGATTGACAAAGGATCGCCTTCTCCGATGAGTCACGTTTTCTGCATTATCGAACGGATGGATGTTGGCGTATAAGGTGAGAAACATCGGAGAACAAACACTCTTCAAACATTGCTGGAAGAACAAAGCTGGTGGAGGCAGCTTTATGGTCTGGGTAATGTTTTCGTGGCATTCTCTGGGTTCACTCAAACCTGTGGAAGGCACTATGGACCGAATTCTTTATGAATCCATTCTTGCAGACCGCATACACCCATAAATGCTGGTTGTCTTTCCTGGGGTGGATGGGAACTTCCAGCACGAAAATGCGACGTGTCACACAGCGAAAAATGTCCAAGAGTGTTTGGAAAAGCCCAACAAAGACTTCAAAGTACTTCCCTGGTTCCCTAATTCCCCAGACTTAAACCTAATTGAGCATCTGTAGGACCACCTCGATCATGTTGTTCGCTCAGTGGATCCTCCGCCATGCACCCTCCAGCAGCTGTCAGATATACTGCAGTCAGCATGGCTCCACATACCTGTGAACACCTTTTAGCACCTTATTGAGTCACTCCCAGCCCGTCTAGCTGCTGTCTGTGCTGCACATGGCAGTTACTCTGGATATTTGTTGGTGGTCACAATAATGTAACTTGACCATATATACAAGTGTATATATCAGTGGCATATCTTGGGATCTGGGGTACAAGACATGGGCTATCTCACCCCCCCCCTGTTTTTTTTAAATTTGCTTATTTTATTTTTCAGTTCTTAAATTAATAGAAGACCATATATGTATATATATATAAATTTACTAAATTTATTTTTCAGTTCTTAAATTAATTGAATTTTTTTCTAAATTTTAGGTACATGCTATTGCTAACATAACACCAAATAATTATGAGGATTAGGATTTTAACACTTTATATTTTTAATACTTTATTTGTACATGAACTCCATTCTTCTTTCCTTTTGTGTGAATTTGAGTGTTATGTTTTAATAAAAACTTTCTTCCAAGTACTTTTTCATATATAAAAAGAACATTTTTCTCTATTGACAAAACAACCAAGTTTCTTAAGTGTACATGTCCTTGTGTGGCTCTAAGGTTTGTCTTGATTATTTTTAATGCAGAAAAACTTCTTTCAGCAGTTGCAGTTGTTGATGGAAACTTTGACATTATGTCTACTAATTTGCACACCTCACTAAACACAATGTCCAGTTTATTCAACTTCATGTAACAAGTAATGCCTCTTATTGATTTCTTCTTGTATTCATCAAGGGAATAAAATACCTTCAGTTCATTTTTGAGTCGAACTGTATCAAAATTTGAAGCACAAGGTTCTTTAAGTTCTCACAGATGTTCAGGAAAGCTTTCACAAAACTTATAAAAATAATTTGAATCAAACAAAGCCACGAATTTAAGATATTTTTGAGACAGACCTCAGTTTTGTTTGAGTCATTATAGTGTTAGAATTTTCATAAAAATACGTAGGTATTCGGAACAATTGCCATAATTTCTCTGTCATTTTGGTCTTGGTTCATTTTCATGATCTTTATCATGACTTTTGGTTTCTATCCATACTTGATTAAAATCTTCATCTCTAATTTTTTGTAAAGTCTCATAGGACTCATTAACTTTCTTCATACAGTAACAAAAATGTCTGCTTTTATTTTGCAATATGTCAAACAAAACATCAGAAAACACGATTATTTTGGGGAAAATAATAGGAAAAAATTTAGTGTGGAACTTAGATAGAAAATGAATAAAGCATGAAGCAGTATTCACTTCTTCACCTGTCCAGTCACCAGACTCATCATTGTTTGATGAAAAATCTGGATGAGATGTCTCCTGTATCTTTAACAGTGTTTGTTCTCAAGTCATGACAAAAAGTTCCACCTTGTTGGTGCCATTCCCACAAGTTTCTTTTCTATAAAGTTCTTTAAAGCATTTGTGTGGACAGTGGAATAAGAAAAAAGCTATATATCCCAGATAGTGCAATGGAAAATTTTTTGCATTTTGGTATGTAATTTGTAGACTTTGACAAAACCAAATTCAGCCTATGACTGTAGCAGTGAATGAAAGTTGTTGTGGAATATTCATTTTTCACTAAGGTCTGAAGACCAGGCCATAACAGCTGCTCCATCAAAAGTTTGCACTGTAAGTTTTTTTGAACAATCTAAATTATCTTCAACTTTGGTAACATGTTGAAATAATCCTTTTGCAGTTCGTTCCAAACTGACATCAGAAAAATGTAAACATCGTTTTTGGCAGTTTCCTTCATTATTGACATGTCTGAATACCATTGATAATTTACTTTTATTTGTCACATCAGTTGTTTCACCAAGCAAAATTGCAACAAAATACGTTTTAGTTATTTCGGATCTGATTTTATCAGTAAGTATGCTAGTTACTGCATCAATAAGGTCTTTTTGTATTGCAGGCGACTTGCCTCTAAAAACAGTTGCCGTTTTGAAATGGTTGGCTAAAACTAGGTCATAGGTAGCTAAAAATTGTAAGAGCTGTAGGTACATGCCTTTGTTTGTCAAGTCCTCAAACTCATTACGATCTCTAAATGCACACTCTTATTTTTCCAGAAATGCAACTACATCAATCAATCTTTTTTCAAATCATTCTATTTTCGTTAACTTTTTTATTGTGCAAATTATCTGCTATTTTCTTCTGTATATTTAAAGAATAATCGATTCTTTGAGATCCAAATGTTTGTGAAGCAGTGAATGCTCCTATGTGACCAAGTGATTTTTTGATGTTTATCACAGGCTGTAACTAAATAATTTAAACTATTGAAGCCAGTCTTGTTCCAAGGCCCTGTTTCAGTAAAAAAAGCAAACACAGCCAACAGTACAGTTTATTTGAGCCACTCGATCCAGTTAACCACAAGTATTTTTGGTAGTTACTTAAATTGAAACACCTAGTAGATTATTGTTTTTTTTTCCTTGTATTCAATTTCAAGTTCTGGAAGTGCTGGCTGAAGCCTTCCACTCCGCACAATTTGAAGTTTATCTCCATATCTAAGCCGAGAAAACAGTGTCTTTTCCACTAGTTCGTTAATGATATTACTCATTTTAATTCACTAACATTAAATACTCATGGTAGTACACACAGCACATATAATATCACTGATTTTAATTCAATGACAGTTCACACATTACACAACTAAAACAACTCTCGTGGAACACTTGCTGTCACAAGTGGGAGCATGCGAGTTACTTAATAGTAGTCCAAAATCTTCTCTTTCCTGAACGAAAGCTCGCCCAAAGCAGTGGTGCATTTCCCCTTTGCTTGCTTTCATGTCGTCGTGGAAATGCTAGCCAGCTATCGTATGAAAAGTCTTCGAATCCCACAGTGAAGACTGGTAGAGCTTGTTGTGTCACAATGACACCATCCCTCCATTAAGAGCCCCCATTGGTCTTTGCTCACCAGACTGATTCTCTCAGTTAAAGGAAGTGAATGCACACATATTTTTTTTTTCAGTGAAAATCTTAATATATATATGGTGTTTTTTTTTTTTTTTTTTTTTTTTTTTACCTTCAAGTTAGAACTGAAGAACAGGTTCTCTGCTTTAGAAGGCCTAACATCGGAAGAAGTGGACATCTCTGAAGTTAACAGAAAAGTAACCAAAGCTCTTATGGAAACAGCAACAAAATTAGCTGGGTCTAAGAACAAGTTGCATGTGAACAAATTATCAGGAAAACCAAAATGTTGATGCAAAAAAGAAGAGAGATGAGAACAACTAAAGAAGATGTGACTTCCAAAGTGGAATATATAGAGCTATGCAAGACAGTAAGAAAAGTATCACTGAAGACGTAAGGAAATTCAACTGTGAACTAGTGAGGAAAGCAATTGAAAACAACCAAAGCCTAAAGATAGCAAAGGGACATCTCAGTAAGGGAAGAAAACAGATTATGGCACTGAGAAAAGAAGATGGTTCTGTAACAAGAAATAGAAGTGAAATTTTGACAAGAGTGAAAGATTTCTACTCCAAATTATATGAAAGGGATGATATATGCACTCCAGACATCATGAAAGATACCAGTACCAGAGTTCCTCCAGTCCTTCCAGCAGAAGTTGCACATGCAATCAAGAACATGAAGCGAGGAAAAGCTCCAGGAGAAGATGGAATTACTGTAGACATCATACAAGAAGCAAGTGGAGAAATAGAAACAGTATTGCCCAAATTTTCACTCGATGCCTTAATGAAGGAAAGATTCCTGAGGATTGGAACACCGCTACAATGATCCTGCTACATAAGAAAGGTGACATTGAGGATCTCGGAAACTACAGATCTATCAGCCTCCTATCAGTAGTTTATAAAATCTTCACTAAAGTTCTTTCACACCGCTTGAAGGTAACACTGGACATGGCTCAACCGAGAGAACAAGCTGGATTCAGGAGTGGCTACAGCACAATAGATCATATCCACGTGCTGAGAGAACTAATTGAAAGAGCGAGGGAATATGAACTTCCATTGTGCATGGCTTTTATCGATTATGAAAAGCCTTTGATTCGGTGAAACCATCAGCAGTTACAATGGCTTTGAAAACCTGCGGTATTGAAGATGCATACATTAATATTATTAATAACATCTATGAAAATGCAAGTGCAAAGATTAGGCTGTTTGAAAATACAACACACGTAAAAATTGGAAAGGGGAGTGAGACAAGGTGACACCATATCTCCGAAGCTCTTTAATGCCACATTGGAGGGTGTTTTTCAGTCGCTGAGCTGGGAAAACAAGGGGATAAAGATTAATGGAGATTATCTAACCCACCTCGTTTTGCTGATGGCGTAGTCATTTTTGCAACTACCCCATCAGAGCTGCAGAGTATGATCCAGGAACTTGCTGACAAGAGTAAAGAAGTGGGATTAAAAATGAACTTTCAGAAGACAAAAGTGATGTTCAATGCTTTTACAAGAAATGAAGATTTATCGATTGATGGAGAAAAGCTGGAGATAACAGACACGTACGTTTATCTTGGACAGCAGATATCAAGTGAGGGTCACATTGAAGAAGAAATTAATCGGCGTGCAAAACTTGCCTGGAGAGCTTTTGGAAGAAACAGCATAATTTTCAAGAGCAATATGCCATTATGTCTTAAAAGAAAAGTGTTTGATGAATGCATCCTTCCAGTGCTTACGTATGGTGCAGAGACGTGGACCTTAACTAAAAGAGACATACAAAGGCTGCAGACAACTCAAAGTAGCATGGAGAGGTGCATGCTTGGTGTAACCAGGAGAGATAAGAAGAGGAACTCGTGGAACCGAAACATGACAAGAGTGGAAGACATCATGATCAGAGTTAAATCCCTGAAATGGCAATGGGCTGACATACTGCCAGAAGGACAGATCATCGATGGACAGCCGAAATTTTAGATTGGATTCCAAGGGACAGGAAAAGACCCAGAAGAAGACCACATGGGAGATAGGTGGATGAAATTCGAAAGTATGCAGGGGTGACATGGAGGAGACTGGCACAAGACAGACCGTTGTGGAGGAAACTTGGGGAGACCTTCGTCCAGCAGTGGATTGATAATGGTTGACAATGATGATGATGATGATATATATATATTTTTTTTTTTACATGACATATCTTAATTCCGTTGATAATTGACTTTTGTTTCATCAGTTGCCGGCACTTAGAATACATTGCTCGCCAAAACAAAATCAACGTCATACCCAAATGTTGTCAATATGCAGTGGGCACAATCAAGCTGTTTCTATTCGTAAAACTTTTTGCAACTGTGCAGTTTTTTGCACATTGAATGGACCAAATGTAGCAGCCGATCGAACCTCGCAGTCACATTAATGATTGAGCAGCACCCAGAGAATGTTCAACAGTGTGAACTTATCATTATTATCCATCCAACTAAAACATATTACAAACCCCATTGTTTTTGACAAGGGCTGTGGTTCTTCAATTTGATGAACTATAGAGCCGTGCCTTCATTTCTGAATGTGAACAACTAACAACCCTTGAACATTGTGAGGAAGAAATTAGAATTTTAAGTGTACCAGAAACTGGTGCAAAAGTTTCAGTTCCAGTTTTAATCAGACTGCAAGTCGTGATTTTTTCGCATTTTGTTGAGTTTCATTCGGGGTAACCATGCCATCTGCCCCTCCTTTTTACATCTCTGCTCAGAGAACAGCTTAGTAGTCTGTATGTATAGTTAAGACATACACATGAACACACTAATATTGCAGTACCTGTGATAACACTGTGAAAGATGTTAAACATTTTTAGGCTGCTTTCCTCCTTGCTGAATTGGTTGATCCAGTTGTAATTCAGGCCAAAAGCACATTTGTAGTAGTTGTCATTGTTTAAATCTGTGCATATATCAAAAACAAAGGCTATACTTGATGCATATTTCTATAACTTTTTCACAATTCTTTCTTTAAGATTTATGTAAATATGCATGCATCATTGCTTGGTGATTTGGGTTTAAAACACTAGCTTTTATGTCTTCTTGTCCCACTGAATCTGGGTTTAAATCCTGGATCAGGCATAGATTATTTGTTTTGCCTCCTTTCCCTGATGCTAGTAAACTTAAATTGGGGATTGGCAAGTCCTTTTGGCACTCAGTGTTTATAAGGGTCATTAAATTGCAAAAATAAATAATTAAATAAAAACAGAATGTGTACATATGATGGTTGTTTAGCTCAGATGTCTTACTTAACCTTGCTTAGCTTGGTGTTTCTCAAACTGTGGGTCACTAACTGATTTTTGATGGGCCATAAAAAGTTTTTGAAATGTGAAATTTTGTAATTATTTAAAAATAAAAATTTGTGAAAAATTGGGGGAAAAAATTGTAAAAACAATAGGTCACATAATGTACACTGTGCCTGTGGTGCCTTCCGAAGTAAGAGAAACAGCCTGACACAGCTCGCTAGTGGTGCCATCTAATGACTACAGTGCAAATCTGAATGGCAACCCAACCACAGCTCAGTGCTGCCATCTAACAACCACAGTACACTTCTAACTTGAGAGCCTATGGAATGCTTCTATTTTTTAAATATTTCCATTGTTAGAAATTTCCAGAACTTTTTGTCATCATATTAAGCAGAACCAGCTCCTCTTCAATCTGGGTACAACAGTGTGCACATTAACTATGAACCGATCTAAACTAAAGTTTATCCCTTCTTTGTAAACATGTAGGACATGTGGATGGTTGACGACGAAGTGAATGACTACACAGAAGGCTGGAATTGAAGAAAAAAACAGAAAAAACTGTGGTGGATGAAGCAGTTATTTAAAGAAAAATAGTCAAAATAGACAAAGAACAGCCCTCAACAAACAAAAAAAAAAAAAAAATTTTTAAATTAGAAAAAAAGTTAGAAAAATAATTAAATTACCCCCCCCTCCTCCCATGTCCATTACAGCTAGGTTGGTCATAAAAAGTATTTCTGAAACATTGGATCGCAGTTCCTGAAAGTTCGGAAGCACTGGTCTAGCTGACTGCAGATTATGTAGCATTGTGCAGTAAGGTAACTGAAAATTGAGTTGTTGAAGCTATGAATAGTTAAACAATGTACTACACTGCTTTTTGGTCTTATTATATTATTACTGGTATGGCCAAACTACTTAAGCATCCAGAACCATCCAAACTTCTGACACCATGTATTTTATCGCATAAAGTATCCAGGCTGGGAGCATATCTCTGGATTAGAGCATTGCTCCTTATTTCATGCAATCCTGCAGCCAGCACTAAACATTCAGAAAAGGGATGCAAATTCTATTTACAGCGTTCATTCACGAAGCTAGTAAGAAGCAATTTCTATACATGAATGGCTTTACATATGGGTGGAGGAGCCTTATATGTGCCTATCAGTTATCAAAGTTTCTCCTGCCCAGGAATAAGAATAAGTGAAAGTCTTACTTACATTTGGTCGTCCTGGGAAGAAATTGTTATCAAAATGAAGGAAAATGAATTAGTCCCACAATATCCGAAGAGTGAGCACAGTGTAATAATCCACAGCTCTTTCGTAATCATGGGTAGTGAAATTCTCTTTCTCAGGGGAGAATGGCATGCCCTTGCACTGTCCGCACAACGACAGAACATCAACTGTGCTCAGGCAGCTGTTTCCACAACAAGAGGAGTTCTGAATACTTTGTGAGATTTTCGTCAACTGCCCACAGTTTATTCACAGAATTTTTAACAACGCTCTTTTTGCCCACCATAAATCTCTGCTGGTGCTGTCTTCCTTTCTCACTCTTGTCGGAGGCACAACAGACAAACAGTATTTCACTTTTTCGCACTTCCCTTTTAGTCTAAAGTGCCAGAGTGTTTACTAGTCTTGTAAACATTCATCTCGGCCCATCCTATGCCACCCAAACTGAAAGTATGTGTTTCCTTTAAGAGGGCCTCCTGTCTGCATTCCAGAGAAAGCGTTCTGTTTCACTTTTAGTACCCCAAAATTCGTAATAATATAGTACACCAATTATATGGCATGGTCTTAAATTCATAACCCTCTGTCAAGCACTCTATTCCCATGCTTTTCAGTATTTCACATCAATAGTTGCATGCACACGTGGATAACCTCTTTCTGTAGTTGGTGGCAGATGTAATCATTCCCATCTATTAAGTGCAACAAGAGCATGCATTTAATGGCTGTTGCATATTATACTACTCCTTGAGCCTATGTGCATACCTATTCGCATCCACACTTAATATGTCAAAAGAAACAACTGCAGCACAATTATGTGTGTCTTTTCCTCACATAGAAACAACTTAATTCAGTTAAATAATAGCAATGGTGGTTGCAAATGTCAAACATCAAAATGTTAGCTGCAGATTATAAACATGCAATACACTGTTTATTGCATGCCATTCAAGTTCTGATAGCAACTGTGTGAATTATATTGTTGACATTATAGTTTGTTGAAAATTTTGAATTTTCAAACATGTGATCTTTGACCAAATGCCATTTCTCCCCTTACAGTTTGCACTTAATGCAAGTTTAAAGTTCTACACTCCTGAAGAGTTTTTCTTGGGTCATAAACCATCAAGTTTTCAAATGCCATCTTTTGATCCGGTAAGTACAAAATATTGCTCAAATTATTTAAATATTTTTTTTTAAGTTCTCAGTCTTTTATTAGCACACACATGTATAGCCTTGTTGACTAGTATATCTCCAAAGTTCTTCTTCAACAGACTGTCATGATGCTGATATAATGTCATGTTTAATGGTTCCAGTATTTTTGACAGTTTCCTAAAACACTGTGTCTTGATCCTATTGTCTGGCCACAGACAAGATGTTTAAGTCACTTAATGAAAGAGTACAACTGGCAAGTAAAGCAAGAAATATAAACCTCTCTAACATTTAAAAAGCACCAATATTCCATTATTAATGACGAAAAAGCTAATGCAGTTTGTTTGCTTTTTTCAGTTGGGGTTTGATGACCCATGTGAGCAACTCAGTGGGCTATTAGCAGTCACTCATCCCTAATTTAGGGCCACTGGTTCCAGAGAAGGGTGAGAGCCAGTTCCATAAGACAAACACAACATCCATGCCTCACCGGGATTCGAACCCAGGCCCATCTCAGATGAATGATCAAATGCCATCGTTTAGACCATTAAGCCACTGGGGTGGCCCAGTGCAGTTAAAAGTATGTTGTGCACAAGACATCTCTATGAACAATTAAAGAAATTTAAATTCAGTAACCTGGATATACAGGGTGTTTTATAAAGAATGTGCTGATCTGAAAAGCGGATATCTTGGCAACCACAAACCACCAATGAATGCGACTCATATCATGTCTATGGGCATGGCTTAGAGTTTGTTATGACTACCGCTAGATGGCAGCATGAGCGTCCAAACAGCCGCTACGCTTAGTGAGTGAGAAGATGGCATCAAGGCAACAGAAGGCGTTTTGTGTGCTCGAATTTAGAAAGACCAAGTCCGTGATTACGGTGCAGCATGCGTTTAAACAGTGTTACAGCAGTGCTCCACCAGTGGGCAAAAACATTCGTCGTTGGTATCGACAATTTGAAGAAACAGGATGTTTATGTAAGGGAAAGAGTCCTGGACAACAAACCACCTCGGCGACAAATGTGCAACGAATTCACGAGGTGTTTCAGCGAAGCCCACGGAAGTCTACTGGTCGTGCGAGCCGCGAACTTGCCATCCCTCATGGGACTGTTTGGCATGTTTTACAACGATGTTTGCTGCTGAAGCCGTACAGATTACAACTGGTGCAAGCTCTGCGTGGAGATGACAAAACACAACGAAAAGATTTTTGTGCAACTCTGTTAGAGGATGACACCATCGTACAAAGGTTGATTTTTAGCGATGAAGCAACCTTTCATGCAAGCAGGAAAGTTTCGCGCCACAATGTTCGCATATGGGGACTGAATGTTTTTTGCGCGGTTTCTGTTAGAAAGGTTTATAGCCCATTCTTTTTGCGGGCAACACGGTTACGGGCAACTCCTATCTTGCAATGCTGAAAGACTGGCTACTTCCACAGCTGCAGGACAACTCTGGAGATTACATTTTGCAGCAGGACGGCGTACCTCCACATTGGAACCTCCAAGTTTGTCAGTCTCTAAATGACACATTGCCTCAGCGTTGGATTGGACGCAGGGGACCCCATGACTTGGCACCACACGCTTGGCCTCCAAGATCTCCAGACATCACAATATGTGACTTTTTTTTTTATGGGGATACGTGAAAGACCATGTTTATGTTCCCCCTTTACCCGCTGACTTGGACGAGCTCCGAACGAGAATCACGGCCACAGTAAATTCTTTGACTGAAGACACTCTCCGACACGTTTGGGATGAATTCAGCAATCGGCTTGATGTCCGTGTAGCAGGTGGAGGGCACATTGAGCATTTGTAATTGTGGTGAGTGAAACTTAAGACCTTCCTTCATACTTGGCTCTTTGTTTTGTAACTATCCCACATTTGCCTTATTAAATATACTACTTTGAAATCGGGTCATTCTTTTTGAAACACCCTGTATTGGACCATTAGAATGTATTTTTGTGAATAACTTGGAAGTGCAGTCCTTTTTTAAATGCCTACAATTTTACTTTGTTGCTGGTCCATGGGCCTAAAACCAGCAGCAGCTGCATTAAAAATAATTATTATTCACTGTCATCAGGCAGACAATCTGTACTTCAACGGCCATATGGTTAGTATGTTTGCTTCACATGCTATGAAAATGGTGTTTAAATTTTGGGTAAGGTAAATGAGGTGTACATACATACATACATACATATCACTAAGCTGTTCTCTGAGATTCAGAGGTTAGCTCCACAGAGAAATGCAAACCACCAGATAAATTTTTAACTGATTATTTACTTATTGTTGCCGTATCAAACTTCTCCATTTACAGCAATCTTGACACACAGCTCAGGCTTCACTAACATCCATCACACGCCGTACACAAGATCTTCTATACTTCATACTCATAATCTTTTTCTCATGCAGACACTCCTGAATCTGATCCTCCCATGACTTAGTGAGAGATGGGTTTGCCTCCATGGGGCACTTTGCCGGGCAACAAAGGCCTCTGTGAATCTTGGAAACTGGTGCAATTTTTAAGCTTCAGTATAAATTAGTGTTGAGGTACCAGCTAATTCTGTGTGACATTGGCCAAAAGACCCCAACTCATTGGGTTGTGTTCCAGAATCCTTAGGTGGAATGACCAACTGGAACCATCAGCTGTGGGCTAATTCCCCACATGGGTGTAACTTTCCTGATTAAAAAGATGCAAAGCAATACTTTTACCAGCTCTAGTGTGGGATATGGTGGACCACCATGGAAACGAGCAAATGAGATGTACTTGTTATGTATTTCTGGTTCTTTTCCTTCCATGAAGCCAGCCATCATAGATGACATGTAAATAACGAGTATTGCTCGTTTCACCTAAAGATCACTTCACCGAAAAGTTCATTTCACCGAAAGGTTCACTTCACTAAAGGGTCATTTCATCGAAAAGTTCACTTCACTGAAGTTCATTTCACTGAAAGGTAGTTTCACCTAAAGGTTCATTTCACTGAAAGGTTGTTTCACCGAAAGATCACTTCACCGAAAGATCACTTCACCGAAAGATCACTTCACCGAAAGATCACTTCACCGAAACGTAACATCCCTATTGTAGTCTGTTCTCTATGTGATGTCAGGAACTTCTTAGATGTTTAATCGGGAAGTCCACAATGTCCCGAATTTATCACTTACAGAATCATTCATTGTTATCAGTCGGTGATTCCGGCAAAGGAGAGAGGAAAAGAAAATACAAAAATATAAAAAACATCCAACCAGAAAAGAATCGATCGCTATAATAAAATTGCACATTCTTCGAAAAGCTCCGTGATGAAAGAGTGATCTTAAATTTGATTTTTTTTATATAGTGACTGAAATTCTTACTACACACAAATCGTGCAATTGATTTTTGAATGTTTATATGAAAACTACTTTTGCATCGTATATTATATGCAATATAAGTATGCAGAAATTTGAACTCCAGGTCGAATTTTATGTACGACTTGGGTGATTACTGTTGCCAGATTTTTTTTAATCTCATAAGTAGTATTAAGGGAGTATTAAAATTTCTGTAATTTGGGATGACATTGAAATGAAAAATAAAATCGTTCAATGACATGTAGTACAATATAGATAGTGTATTACATCAAGAGATCAACTGAACTCTCAATTAAACATATTTTTACCTGTAGCAATTACTATATATGCAGAATTACTATAATATCATACGGGGCTAAAATAGGCCTGCCATATTTTTAAAACAAAAATTCCTCCAGGACTCTGGCGGTTTTGTTGGATTGCCTTGAGAAATACGGCGTTGCTCAATGAAAAATATTACTACACTTACAACAAACTTTTCAAATAATACAAAATTGTGTGTGTGGGGGGGGGCGGCAGTTTCTTGGACATTTTAACAGCATTCTCTCTCTCTCTCACTCTCTCTCTCTCTCTCTCGTCTATATATACAGGGCCGGCCCATGATATTGTTCATGCATGGTGAAGGTCTGGCTGCCTTTAGATGAAATTAAGATGTTTTGTTACACACATATCCCCCCCCCCCCTACACACATTACTTGAGGCATGCAGTCGACATAGTGATAGCATTATTTATGGAATTATCTTCCAAAATTCAATGAAAACCTGCACAAATTGCCAGTTTGTATTTCGAGCGACAAAGTGATCTTTCGGTGAAGTGAACTTTTTGGCAAAACGACCTTTCGGCGAAATGAACTTTTCGATGAAATAAACTTTCGATGAAGTGAACTTTTCGGTGAAACGAACGTTTCGGTGAAGTGATTTTCGGTGAAGTTACCCTTCAGTCAAGTGGTTTTCGGTGAAATGGACCAAACCCGTAACTATAACTACTACATTAATTGTAGAAAAGTGCATGCATGGAGCTTGGAAACCTACAAAATTAAGTTAACTTATCTCATATGCCAATAAAGTTTGTATAAATTGTACTGTAGGTACTTCTGCATATTTCAGTTTTGCTGGAAATACCCACAAGAAACAAAAAAAAAAAAAAAAAAAAAAAAAAAAGAAAAGAAAGGAAGAAATCAGTGTCATAGTTTGTACATTAATTATTATTTCAGCATGTGTTTTTTGAGGTAAAAATATCTAATGAATTTAATGAACTTATGTAACCAATTGACCTTATGACAAAAGTAGCTATCATATAATAAATGTCAGGCTTTCTTTTATAAGCAATACATGCATGTTTCTGTTTTTTCTTGTGTGACTAACTTGGTTTAAAACTCAGGCATCACGCGACAATAACACATAAACATATAAAACGAGCGAAACACACAGAGTCACGTACGGTAAAAGGTTCGTTTAGCGGTAGCTTTCGGTCATCCTACGACCTTGATCACCCGCGATCGACTGGATGGGCTGGTTGCCAGAACTACAATTTGTAGTTGGGGTGTTGTAACTGTTGCCAGATTTTAGAAGAGAGATCCAAATAAATGGTATTTGGTGAGGGGTCTCTGAACTGCAGTTTTTGGTGAACAACATTTCAATGCTCTCTTGAAAATGCAGAGATGCCTTGTTGATGAAAGGGGCAACTTTTTTGGTTTCTTTCCAAATGGGAACTGCAGAGGTGTCTTCACGGGTTAATGCAGATAAAGCTGTCTTTGGAAGACCATTGGAAACTTCTTTTTTGTGTTCACCAAGTCTTGTTTTGATGCTTCGGTATGTGCTTCCAATATGCACTGAGAGACCAGAGGAAGTTGAAATGGGAATAGCATAAACTCCAGGGGTGTCCAAGGGTGAGACAGGATCCCTGTCTTTAAGCAGGCACATTATTGCAGAAGGGTTTGGTTTCACTGTGAGAGTGTAGCCCATAGTTTTGAAAAGTTTACACATCTTATAGGAGGAGGATCCATGGAAAGGGATGGAACCAATGAATGGTGGTTTTTCCATTATTTTTCAAGAGAGCATTGAAATTTTGTTCACCAAAAACTGCAATTCAGAGACCCCTCACCAAATACCATTTATTTGGATCTCTCTTCTAAAATCTGGCAACAGTTCCAACTCCCCAACTACAAATTGTAGTTCTGGCAACCAGCCCATCCAGTTGATCGCGGGTGATCAAGGTCATAGGATGACCGAAAGCTACCGCTAAATGAACCTTTTACCGTACGTGACTCTGTGTTTCGCTCGTTTTAACTTTTCATAGTGTATGATTTTTTTCAGTAACAATATACCTAAACCAAATGCCTTTCCTATTTATTATATATGTGCATCTATCTATGCCTGCCTACAGAAAAAAAGTAGTGTTGATGTGAAATGTGTACTAGTTCTGCTAGTGGCAGCTTTATTTTCGGGAGTGGAGGGAAAGAACAGACAAAAACTTGAATGGGCCTTAATTTGGAAAGTTTGGCCTGGCCCATATCTAATAAAGTTTGAGACCCTGTATGATCTGTACCAGAGTTGGAAACGAGTCAAAAATTTTGGACCCGGACGTCCCATAACTGGACCTGACCTGACACGATCCGATCCCGTAGCTGACCCGGACAAATCTGCTTTGAACTATAAATTCGAAACTCAATTTATATATATACACTGGCGGAAAGTAAAAAAAGAACACCAAGAAGAAATTGGCGGACGATCATGAAATTTACGTATGTTAATGGGGTCGAGTTTACGTAGGTGTGATGTTAATTTCGGGACCAACCGGTGAGCGTTTACGCCACAGCATGGCCAGTTATCGGACTTTGAGCGAGGTCGTCTAGTCAGACTCTGCGAGGTCGGGTGGTCGTATCGTCGTATTGCGGAGCGAATTGGATGGGAAGTATCGGTGGTGGTACGATGGTGGCGTAGATGGTCCGAGGAACATTCCCACACGAGAAGACGTGAAACCAGGAGTCACACACGGACTGATGAGCAGAACAATTGACACTTAAGAAGAGCAGCGTTGTCAAGCAGAACATCCACTGCGACACAAATCAGAGCTGCCGTTGCACCTGAGGTGACTGTGCGAACAATCCGCAACCGTCTACTGGATGCAGGACTACGTGCACGTGTGCCTCTGGCATGTGTACCTCTGACTCCAGCCCACCGTCAGGAACGGCTGCAGTGGTGTCGCCAACGTCTGCACTGGAGAATGCAATGGCGATCTGTCGTGTTCAGCGATGAAAGCAGATTCTGCTTGGGAGCCTCCGATGGCCGTATGCGTGTTCGTAGGTGCACAGGGGAGCGTCTCCACCCTTCTTGCATCCGCCAGTGACACACAGGGCCTACACCTGATCTCCTGGTGTGGGGAGCGATCAGCTATCGCTCCCGTACACAACTAGTGTTTGTACCGGGTACGTTAAACAGCACCTCCTACATCAACAACATCATTCACCCGTTGCTGTGCCATTTGTAAGATCGGTCCATCGTGGTGTTTTTCAGCAAGATAATGCACACCCACACACGTCACGTGCAACACAACATGCACTTCAGGGTGTGAGACAACTTCCATGGCCTGCACATTCACCTGATTTGTCCCCCATTGAGCACGTGTGGGATTTTATGGGACGACGACTTATCCGGTCTCCACAGCTAGCAACGACCATCCCGATTTACGCATCCAGGTTGAGGATGCTTGGAACTCAATACCCCAAACTTACATCCAACATCTGTACGACAGACTCCATGCCAGAATTGCACAGTGTGACGCAGTTCATGGTGGTTCAACCTCGTACTAACCATGTTACATGGAAATGTTATTTTTCAGTTTACCAGCAAATACAGCTGTGTTTTGCCATAATGTTTTGATCACATTATCCGCTGTATTCTGTTATTATGCTGTATAAATTTCGTTGGTATCAGATGTCTCCTTCTTGGTGTTCTTTTTTCACTTTCCGCCAGTGTATATACATATATACATATAAACGTAATATATATATATATATTCATTCCATTAACTGATTGATATTTAATAACTGAAATCCTTTTTTAATAATAAAATTTGGTTACTTGCTAAATTTTAGTGCCATTTTTAATGCCACTACTTTGCGTAATCCAGAAGAAATGGCTGACCATGACCATGGAGTATATTACAAATAAGAATCATTATTTACGATCACACAAATGTATTTTTTTAAATGTATTTAGATTGTTCACTCTTTCTACGCTTTGATGGAGGTGCGCATACTTTCATATGGTCCGTTAGATTTTTGGTTCCATAATCTTTTATTACACCATCGACATCTTTCTTTGTAATTATACACTTTCCACATTTTGAACAACAAGCAAGACCAAACAACACATAATTATTCACCGGTTCCTTAATGAGACGAAACAATTTCCAGCATTCACTCTTCCCCTTGTGGTTTTCAACAAGCACATATTTGTTGTCCTCAATGCCTTTCTCAACGTCCTTAATATTAAATCCATCCATATTAACAAATAAAGAGTTAATTTTGACATGAGATGTCATGGGAACGGGATGTTAGCACATCAATCAAAAACCTCTGAATGCTCAATGTAAAGAAAAAGATGCGACGTGAAAAGTAACTCTTGGTCATGCAGTGAACTTTGCACGAA
Organism: Macrothele yani; assembly: GCA_039090855.1. Lineage (NCBI taxonomy): Eukaryota > Metazoa > Arthropoda > Arachnida > Araneae > Macrothelidae > Macrothele > Macrothele yani. The sequence goes on along the minus strand of CM076995.1, from coordinate 129,853,918 downwards.
GAGAATGAATCAGCTGAGAAGCAGGTGAATGGCATTTGCCTGTACCTTGCCCTGGACAATCACTCTAAAAGAACGCAAAGGAAGTATCTTTTTACGATATGGTGTCAGTGTTTCTGACGTCGGTAGAAATTTTCGTTGCTTTAAGAAAGGGACGACAATATTTTTACATGGCAAATCATTATTCAGTCCATGAGCACGAGTATCAACTACAGAATTCCACAACTTGCATGTTTCTTTGGAACATTTTTCTCTTTTCAAAAATAAATTGGGAATAAAACCGGGTCAAAATCGGGTCAGGAACACCTTGACAAGACCTGTCAGACCCGCAAAAAATTGTCGATCTGTTGACCCTTGGCTCATTTCCATCTCTGGTCTGTACCCAAAAGTTCAGGCCCCAGCTTGTGGCCTACCCTTTTCACACTTGCCAACATCCTGGTCTGGCCTGGCCCAACTAGATCTAAGGTGAAACATTATCAATCCATCGTTGTCAGCCATTTAAGACTTCAACTTATTGCTTGACCCATTCATTTCAGCTATAAATATAATCCTACGGAAGATGTTTCAGTACCAACCAAAATTTCCCGTTGCCCAGAGCTGTCTGTCAATAGACTAGGATGTCCGTTGATCGCTGTTAAGAAGTTTCGTTGTTTGAAGATTATCGTTAATGTTAATTATCAGAAGCTTTTCGATACCATCAAAAACTTGCCGTTGATCAAAGGTGTCCGTGAATAGGCTGTGGTGACCGTTGATCAAAGGTGTCCGTGAATAGGCTGTGGTGTCCGTTGACCACTGTTAAGAGTTATGTCGTTCGGAAGTTATCGTTAATGCTAATAATAGGGAAGCTGTTCGGTACCAAACAAAACTTGCCGTTGCACGGTGTCCGTCAATAGACTGGGGTGTCCGTTGACAGCTACTAAAAGGTTTCGTTGTCCTGTGGTTATTGGTAATACTGATATTACGGAATCTGTTCGGTACCAACCAAACCTTGCAGTTGCCCGGAGGTGTCCGTCAATAAACTGGGGTGACCAATGACAGCTGTTAAGAGGTTTCATTGTTCGGAAGTTATCGTTAATGCTAATAATGCGGAAGCTGTTCGGTACCAACCGAAACTTGCCGTTGGCTGGAAGTGTCAATTGGCCGCTTTTAAGAGGTTTTGTTGTTCGGTGGTTATCGTTCATGTAAATTTTATGAAAGCTGTTCGGTACCAACCAAAACTTGTCGTTGCTCGGAGGTGTCCGTTTACGGCTGTTAAGAGCTTTTGCTGTTCGGAGGTTATCATTAATGCTAATAATACGGAAGCTGTTCGGAACCAACCAAAGCTTGCCGTTGACCCAAAGTGTCCATTGACCAGTGTTAAAAGGTTTCGTTGTTCGGAGGTTATCGTTAATGTTAATCCTACGGAAGCTGTTCATTACCTACCAAAACTTACCATTGCGCGGAGGTGACCGTCAATAGACTGAGGTGTCCATTGTCTGCTGTTAAGAGTTTTCGTCGTTCGGAGGTTATCGTTAATGCTAATAATAAGGAAGCAGTTCGGTACCAATCAAAACTTGCCATTGCTCGGTGGTTATCATTAATACTAATAATACGGAAGCTGTTTGGTACCAATCAATTGCCCGGAGGTGTCCGTCAATAGACTGGGGTGTCCGTTCACTGCTGTTAAAAGGTTTCGTTTTTCGGAGGTTATCGTTAATGTTAATGCTACGGAAGCTGTTCCTTAACAACCAAAACTTGCCGTTGCCCGTAAGTGTCCATCAATAGGCTGGGGTATCCATTGACGGCTGCCAAGAGGTTTCGTTGTTCGAAGGTTATCGTTCGTGTTAATCCTACGGAAGCTGTTTGGTACCAACGCAAACTTGCCGTTGCTTGAAGGTGTCATTCAATAGACTGGGGTGTCGGTTGACTGCTGTTAACTGGTTTCGTTTTGCGGAGGTTATCGTTCATGTTAATCCTACAAAAGCTGTTCGGTACCAAAATAAACTTGCCGTTGCCAGAAGGTGTCAGTCAATATACTGGGGCGTCAGTTGACCGCTGTTAAGAGGTTTCATTGTTCGGAGGTTATGGTTAATTCCAATAATACGGAAGCTGTTCAGTACCAACCAAAACTTGCCATTTGCCCGGAAGTGTCCGTTGGTGGCTGTTAAGAGGTTTCATTGTTCGCAGGTTATCGTTAATGATAATTATACGGAAACAGTTCGGTACCAACCAAAACTTGCCGTTGCTCGGTGGTTATCATTAATACTAATAATACGGAAGCTGTTCGGTACCAACCAAAACTTGCCGTTGACTGGAAGTGACCATTGACTGCTGTTAAAAGGTTTCGTTTTTCGGAGGTTATCATTAATGTTAATCCTATGGAAGCTGTTCGTTATCTACCAAAACTTACCATTGCACTGAGGTGACTGTCAATAGACTGTGCTGTCCATTGTCCGCTGTTAAGAGATTTCGTCGTTCGGAGGTTATCGTTAATGCTAATTATACGGAAGCAGTTCTGAACCAACCAAAACTTGCCGTTGCTCGGTGGTTATCATTAATACTAATAATACGGAAGCTGTTCGGTACCAACCAAAACTTGCAGTTGCTCGAAGGTGTCCGCTCACCGCTGTTCGGAGGTTATCATTAATGTGAATCTTGCGAAAGCTGATCCTTAACAACCAAAACTTGACGTTGCCTGTAGGTGTCCGTTGACGGCTGTTAAGAGGTTTCATTGTTCAAAGGTTATCGTTCATGTTAAACCTACGGAAGCTGTTTGGTACCAATGCAAACTTGCCGTTGCTTGAAGGTGTCATTCAATAGACTGGCGTGTTGGTTGGCCACTGTTAACAGGTTTCATTTTGCGGAGGTTATCGTTCATGTTAATCCTACGAAAGCTGTTCGGTACCGAAAAAACTTGCTGTTGCCAGGAGGTGTCCGTCAATAGACAGGGGTGTTCGTTGACCGCTGTTAAAATGTTTTGTTGTTCGGAAGTTATGGTTAATTCTAATAATACGGAAGCTGTTCGGTACCAACCAAAACTTGCCGTTGACCGCTGTTAAGAGTTTTCGTTGTTCCGAGGTTATCGTTAATGCAACTAATACGGAAGCTGTTTGGTACCACCCGAAATTTGCCGTTGCCTCGAAGTGTCTGTTGACCGCTGTTAAGAGGTTTCGTTGTTCGGAGGTAATCGTTAATGTTAATCCTACGGAAGCTGTTCGGTACCGACCAAAACTTGCCATTGCTCGGAGGTGTCTGTTGATCGCTATTAAGAGGTTTCGTCGTTCGGAGGTTTTCATTATTGCTAATAATACGGAAGCTGTTCTGTACCAACCAAAACTTGCCGTTGTGCGTAAGTGTCTGTCAATAGATGGGGTGTCCGTTGACATATGCTAGGAGGTTTCCATGTCCGGAGGTTATCGTTAATGCTAATAATACTGAAGATGTTGATTACCAACCAAAATTTCTGTTGCTGGTAAGTGTCCGTCAATAGACTGGGGTGTCCGTTGACTGCTTCTAAAAGGTATCGTTGTTCGGTTTTTATCGTTAATACTAATAATACAGAAGCTGTTCGGTACCAACCAAAACTTGCCGTTGCCCGGAAGTGTCGATTTTCCGCTGTTTAGAGGTTTTGTTATTCGGAAGTTATCATTAATGTTAATCCTAGGTAATCTGTTCGTTACCTACCAAAACTTTCCGTTGCTTCGAGGTGTCCGTCAAGAGACTGCGGTGTCCGTTGACCGCTGTTAAGAGGTTTCGTAGTTCGAAAGTTATCGTTAATGCTGATAATATGGAAGCTGTTCGGGACCAATCAAATCTTGCTGTTACTCGGAGGTGTCCGTCAATAGACTGTGGTTTCCATTGACCGCTGATAAAAGGTTTCGTTGTTCGGTGGTTATCGTTAATACTAATAATACGGAAGCTGTTCGGTACCAACCAAAACTTGCAGTTGCCCGGAGGTGCCCGTCAATAGACTGGGGTGTCTGTTGACGGCTGTTAAGAGGTTTCATTGTTCGAAGGTTATCGTTGATGTTAATCCTACGGAAGCTGTTTGGTACCAACGGAAACTTGCCGTTGCTAGAAAGTGTCAGTCAATATACTGGAGTGTCCGTTGACCGCTGTTAAGGGGTTTCGTTGTTTGGAGGTTATCATTAATGCTATTAATACGAAAGCTGTTCAGTACCAACCAAAACTTGCTGTTGCACGGAGGTGTCTGTCAATAGACTGGGGTGTCGGTTGACCGCTGTTAAGAGTTTTCGTTTTGTGGAGGTTATCGTTCATGTTAATCCTACGGAAGCTATTCGGTACCAACCAAAACTTGCCGTTTCTTGGAGGTTGCCGTCTATGGACTGGGGTGTCCGTTGATGGCTGTTAAGAGGTTTCGTTGTTCGCAGGTTATCGTTAATGTTAATCCTATGGAAGCTGTTCGGTACCAACCAAAACTTGCCGTTGCCCGGAGGTGTCCATTGACCGCTGTTAAGAGGTTTCGGTGTTTGGAGGTTAATGTTTATCCTATGGAAACTGTTCAGAACCTAACAAAACTTGCAGTTGCTCAGAGGTTTCTGTCAATAGACTGGGGTGTCCGTTGACCACTGTTATGAGGTTTCATTGTTCGGAGGTTATTTTTAATGTTAATCCTATGGAAGATCTTTGGTGCTAACCAAAATTTGCAGTTACTCGGAGGTGTCCGTTAATAGATTGGGGTGTCCGTTGAGCGCTGTTAAGAAGTTTAGTTGTTCGAAGATTATTGTTAATGTTAATTCGACGGAAGCTTTTGGATACCAACGAAAACATGCTGTTGCTTGGTGGTGTCCGTTGACCGCTGTTAGGAGGTTGCGTTATTCAGAAGTTATCGTTAATGCTAATAATAGGGAAACTGTTCAGTACCAACCAAAACGTGTCGTTGCCCGGAGGTGTCCGTCAATAGATTGGGGTGTCTCTTTACACCCAGTAAATAGACTGGGTGTCCGATATGATTAGCATGATAATGTTACACTATTATTAGCATTTAATACAGAAGCTGTTCGGCACCAACCAAAACTTGCCGTTGCCTGGAGGTGTCTGTTGACCGCTGTTAACGGTTTTGTTGGTTGGAGGTTATCGTTAATGCTACTAATACGGAAGCTGTTCGGTACCAACCAAAACATGCCGTTGCCCAGAGGTCTCCGTTGACCGCTGTTAAGAGGTTTTGTTGTTCGGACGTTATCATTAATTGTTAATCCTACAGAAGCTGTTCGGTACCAACAAAAAAACTTGCCGTTGCTCTGAGATGTCCGGCAATAGACTGGGTTGTCCGTTGATAGCAGTAAAGAGGTTTCGTGAGGTAGGAGATTATCGTCCATGTTAATCCTACGAAAGCTGTTCTGTACCAACTAAAACTTGCCGTTCCTCGGAGGTGTCCGTTAACCGCTGTTAAGAGGTTTTGTTGTTTGAAGGTTATGGTTAATTCTAATAATACGGAAGCTGTTCGGTACCAACCAAAACTTGTCGTTGGCTGGAGGTATCCGTTGACCACTGTTAAGATGTTTCATTGTTCGGAGGTTATCGTTAATGCTACTAATACGAAAGCTGTTCCGTACCAACCCAAACATGCCATCGCCCGGAGGTGTCCGTTGACCGCTGTTAAGAGGTTTCTTTGTTCGGACGTTATCGTTAATGTTAATCCTATGGAAGCTGTTCGGTACCAACAAAAACTTGCCGTTGCTCGGAGGTGTCCGTAAATAGACTGGGGTGTCTGTTGACCGCTGTTAAGAGGTTTCGTCGTTCGGAGGTTATCGTTAATTCTAATAATACGGAAGCTGTTCGGTACAAACCAAAACTTGCCATTTGCCTGGAAGTGTCCATTTACTGCTGTTAAGATGTTTCGTTGTTCGGAGGTTATCGTTAATACGGATATATCCTACGGAAGCTGTTTTGTACAAACCAAAACTTGCCGTTGCCCAGAGCTGTCCGTCAGTAGACTAGGGTGTCCATTGATGGCTGTTAAAAGCTTTCGTCGTTCGAAGGTTATCGTTCTAATGATACAGAAGCTGTACGGTACCACCGGAAACTTGCGGTTGCCCGAAGGTGTCAGTCAGTAGACTCGGGTGTCGGTTGACCGCTGTTAAGAGGTTTTGTTGTGCTGAGGTGATTGTTAATGATAACACTAGTCTGCATGAGATCAGATGATTGAAAACTAATGTGTGCTTGGCTCAATTTTTCATGCTGATTCCAGAACTGGTCTTAGTTTTCTTTTATCACATACAGTTTTTGCACAATCGACCCAAGTTGATTTCAAAGATTTATTGCTGATAGCATTACATCTGCCAGTCACGGCCATTGTAGCGGGAGGCATTTCTGCTATCTCTTTTGCTGATCGTCATCAAAGCAACGTAAGGTTACTTTTGGGGTATTGCCAACTAGCCATCTGTAGAAGGAAGACTGAAAAGAGAATTGGCAAGAATCCAAAAATAGCATTCCTGCCAGTCAGATGCTCACATTTCCAGGTCATTGCTCTTTCTGTTTGGATTTACACAGCTGTTCTAAGGTGCTGTCTCTATTGTGAGTGCGTAGTCTGACAATGTCAAAACGCAAGTGTGTAAATTGTCCTAATATGTTCTGTTACATTTGTAGTAATTATGTGGTGCTTAAGCAAAGAACGGATATCACAGACTTTGTGAAGAAAGCTTACTATGCTTATTTTAAAGGGCATCTTGGTGATCAGGATAAGGCATGGGCACCACATAAAGTGTGCCACTATTGTGTTGAGAGGTTAAGGTTATGGACAAAAGAGAAGAAAACGTGCATGCCGTTTGCAATACCTATGGTGTATAGGGAGCTTAAAGACCACCTGAATGACTGTTACTTCTGCTTAGTTAATGTTAAGGGCTGCAATTCGAAAAATAAGAACAAAATTGTGTATCCAAGCATTCAGCCAATAGTCCAGTTCCACGTAAAAATGATCTTCCTGCCCCTCTTCCTCCAGCTGTGTTAGAGAACGTGGCGGAAGATGATGAATGTGAACGTGATGCAATCTCCAAAGACGATAGTGATGATGTCTACAAGCCGGAAAACGACTCTAATCCACAACTGTTCTCCCAGAATGAACTTAATGATCTAGTACGTGATCTGAACTTGCCTAAGGAATCTGCAGAACTACTTGGCTCCTGGTTGAAAAGTAAGATTCTTCTGGCTCCAGTAACACTTTATTCTCACAAAATGATTCCTTGGTTTACTGCAATAACATCAACGAGTTAGTACACTTCTATGGCATTGAACATGATCCTACTCAGTGGAGACTTTTTATTGACTCGTCCAAGAGGAGCCTCAAAGGCGTGTTACTGCATAATGGGAATGTGTATGGGTCCATTCCTGTGGCCCACTCAGTTAAAATGAAAGAGACATTCGAGAACATTAAGGTACTATTAACAAATATACAGTATGAGGAACACAAATGGCTTATCTGTGGTGACTTCAGAGTAATAGGAATGCTATTAGGACAACAATCTGGGTACACGAAAATGCCTTGCTTTCTATGTGAATGGGACAGTAGGGCAAAGCAAAGGCATTGGTCAATGAGAGTTTGACCAGAGCTGAGAAATTTTGTTCCTGGGACTAAAAACAACCTGCATGACCCATTTGTAGACTCCCAAAAAGTATTGCTTCCACCACTACACATCAAATTGGGGTTGATGAAGCAGTTTGTAAGGATTCTACCACAAGATGGGCCATGCTTCAAGTACCTTTCTATGAAATTTCCCTTCATCACACTAGAAAAATTGAAAGCTGGAATTTTTGTTGGCCCTCAAATAAAAAAACTGATGAAGGACAAAGATTTTGAGAAAATGATGAATGAGAGAGAAAAAGACGCATGGACAGCATTCCGATCTGTAACCGAAAACTTTCTAGGAAATCACAAAGATCCTAATTACAGAAAAATTGTTGAAACAATGTTGGAAAACTTCAAGCTGTTGGGTTGTAACATTAGTGTAAAAGTTCACTTTCTACACTCCCATATCGACTACTTTCCGGATAATCTGGGACATTATAGTGAAGAGCACAGTGAACGCTTTCACCAGGATATTAAGGGGATGGAGAAGATGTAACAGGGGAGATGGAATGAAACTATGATGGCCGACTATTGTTGGATGTTGAAGAGGGAGAGTAAAGATACAGAAGGATCTGCAAGAAAGTAAAAAAAAAAAAAAAGACAGTTTGAAAATTAATGGAACACTGTTTGCTTGTCATTTTGCTAAAGACTAATCACAGGTCAGTTCTTTACAGTAATTTTAAAGTGTGTTTGTAAAAAAAATAGTCTTTGTGGGACATAGTGTGTGCATTTTTGTGCTTTAGATTAATTAAAATCTTGAAAACATAACTTCTTATTTTATTTAAAAACCTGACGTGACAGAGAAAAATGGAAGTCATTTCTAGAATCACCATCAAAAATTGATTCAGGAACAGCTATTTTTAAGAAATCATCTGACAAGAAATCTCAATTTGCAGACTGGTGTAATTAAGTGATATATCTTTCATGTATTCCATTTCACTCTGTGATGTTTGTAACTCCTACACCTGCTTAAGGGAAACTAAGCCGACAGAAAATATCACAAAATTGAAAGTGATATTTCATTTCAGTGTTTCAAAACTGGATGAGAACAAATGTATGGATGATGGTGATGGAGAAGGGATGGATGTAAATGAAATGTGTAAAGTAAGAAAAACCTGAGCTCAGTCTTGGTTTTGCCAGCGAAATGTTTGTTTTTTCTTTAATCCAGCAGAATTTTTTTTTAATTTTCTAGCCCAGCCTGAGCCCAGGTTTTTTTCTTTTACCTGATGAAAAAAGAATGCATAGGCCAGGCTCAGGCTTTGTGGGCTTGTGCAGACCTCTAAAAAGTGTTTCTATCATTGGTGAACTGTTAGTGATGGTATGGGGGATAAGGGCAAATTGAAAGGATAATTTCATCACATAAAATTAAAAGTACTTCATTTAAAATGAAAAGAAATCCCAGTACCAGTGATTTTAAAATCTGAAGACAAAGTAATTAGTATTTTAAAGTAAAAAAAAAGTGATACAAAATTGATATTAAAAGAAAGTGCAACCATGCCAAAAAAATTATTATAAGGAAATAATAGAGTTAAAAGAAAAGAATACACAAGGAGAAACTAAATTATAATGCTATATAAATACTATAAGGAATAAGTGGTTTATTGCTCTTTAAAAAAAATTGCAGAAGAAACAGTGTAGGAAAAGAAATAAAAGCTAATTGTGACTGTAAATGCCATGTGCTTAAAAAAATTAGGATTCAAAAGTAGCTGGGATGTTTTGTTCTTTTGCAGTATCATAGTTATAATGTTGTTTTAATTGTTGGGGGTAGGGGACATTTTATGTTGTTGATGCATCTGTCTGGAGGGGACACATGTGTAACCTTCATGAAGGCTTTGGTGACCTCTCATATGTCGTACACTCTCAAAAGGAATGTCAACTGATTGGATCATCTGCGGGAATTGGGATTGATGGGAAACTCTTACTGGTAGCTGGACATGTAGATAGTGCTTCTATGTAAGTCAGTCCCTTCAGCTCTGAAGCTACTTTATTAATTGTGTCATTTCTCATGTCACTTACAAACCATTTAGTTGTTACCTCAGTATTAGCTTACAGCAAGATGCACAGTCATAGTTAAACCTATGTAGTCAAGCCATAAGGTAACTGTTTCTTGCATGGTAGCATCACCACAATATCAGGCAATTCCATCCAGTGAATGAGGATGTTTTAGTTAACTCACAGGTTGAGCTCTTTATAAAATAAGATATGTATTGATAAGCAAGTAAACAAGAGAGTGATGAAGTTAAGAATTATTTTTGAACTAAACTGTAGAAATATATTTTGTATGGAAACATTTAAACATTTTCAGATTTAAGACCTCAAAGTTATAAAAGCTTTGATGCTACCCAAAAAAAAAAAAAAAAAAAAGGAAAAAATACTGCTAGAAGTGGGAAAGAGAAGGAAGTTGAAAGAAAAGGGCCATTGCAGACACTGATAGCATGAAGGTTTTAACAACAAAAATATTGGCCATTTAAACCTGTAGGTGAAAGCAGTTGCATAAATCTGGTTCAAAGATGCTCATCCCAATTTTTTTTTTTTTTTTTTTTAGTAATTAAGCAAGAGATCATAAATTCACTCTTAGATTGAAGAAACTCCTGGTGGTCTAAAAATAGTATATTGCACATGTGTCAGAAAAAATGCTGTGTGGAATATTTATTAGTATTGCAATAAGTCACATGCTGGAATAATTCTCTTCCTTTCCCTGAAGGCAGAAATGATTTATCAAAAGAGTGATATTTTATTGATGTGTGAAGTTTTAATGTTTCAGTTACTGTCTTGTGAATACAGCGAAAGTAGGAGGAACAAATAATCTGAACTTGCCTAAGAATAACGCTGTCTTTCATTTTTTGTTTTTATCACCTTTATCCTTTTTTTTTTTTTTTTTTTTTTAGAGAAATCTTGGGAATGAACCGTTGGCTATCAGGTATAAGCCAGCTTCCAGTGAAAACACTGCAGTAACAGAAAGTGATATAGCATCTTCATCTGTAGAGGTATTTCTATTTTCTTTCATATTATTCTGTTGTGTATGCACTTCTCTTGTTTATTTCTCAAAACTACAAAGCACAGAAATTCTTATACATTCAAACTTCTGCATAACAAAGTCTCAAGATCATCACAAAAATGCTAAGTAGAAAATTCACTACATGGAAACTGTTTCATTTTTATTGTGTATGATATATTGTAATACCATATATATTTATTTATATTGAAGTATATTTGAGTAGATTATTATTATAGCTTATACACAATCAGTTATACATTCAGGAATCAGTGGTCTGAGGTTTTAATTTATTTAATATGTGGTGTTATGACAAAATTCAATATAAACCTAACTTGTCTGATGTAAAATAATCATTCACTCCCACTGTAATATGCATGTTCTTCTGTGTGGCACAAAGCATGACACTGTATGAAATATTAATATTGTGATACTGTTAACCAATGAAAAGGAATTAATAAAAATTACAGTAAACATTAATTACAAGAAAAAAACAATTCCAGTTTAACTTACATGCTTGACAAGGTCAGCAGTTGAATTGAATATGTGATTGTTTCTTAGGCCAAAGAATTAGTTATGCTGTATTGATTATTTAAATTTAAAAAGATAGCATGTTAGTAAAAAATATCACATCTGTGCAAAGAATGCAACACATCATCTTACACATTGGCACGAAATTGCAGCCCATGTTGATCATCTCAAATGCCTTAGAAATATTTAAATACAGCAGTGTCAAAACTCTACACTACCCTCAGAGACAAAATATGAAAATTCTTGGAAAATTCGCTTATCTCTTCCTTTTAGTCAGTTTTAGAATCCTGGTGTATTGTTGCAATGATCTCTCTGGGAACTACATGTCAAAGTTCAATTTAGAGTGTGCATGAAATGGTGCATTTAATCAGCTCATTTTTTCATCCCCCATCCAGCTAGCTTTGCCAGCCCCACTTGTTGTTTCACAAAATTTCACCCAGCATTTACTTTAAAAGGTAGGGATAAGAGGAAATTGTACTAGCTCCTTGAGTGTTCATGATCATTCAGTGCAAATTTTTCTCTCTCACATTGACCTCAACAGTTGTGGCAGGAGAACAAGAGTACTATTAGGAATGTTGAACCTGTGAATAAAGGGACAGAAGTAGAGATAAGAAAGCAGGAAATTATTTGCAAATCCCAAAGTAAACTATCCAGTGCATGAAGATTCAGAAGCAAAAACTTTGCAAAATAGAAATTGGCATCATTAAATGAAAGTTATTTTTATTTTTTTGCGAGTTTTAAATTCACCTGCAGATGATCACCAAATGGAAAACAGAAATGTGTTATACTGAAATTCAATTGTGTATTAGTGTTGTAGTAAAATTAATACACAAGCAGTGGTGTAACTACTATCACTGCAAGCAGTGGTGTAACTACTATGAAGGGATGCACTGCAGCTGACAGTTATAGTTTTATGAAGAAATCTGAACATGCACAAAAACAAACAAGTAATTAACTCAAAGATTTATATTTTCCTTTAAGATATATTTAGGTTTGCCTAAATAAATGTCAAGTTTCACTTTTAAAACTCTGGTTGCCCTACAGATTCAAGTTATTCAATCCTTTGGCTTTAGGTTATAATACAATCATTCTGCAATGGGTTGTAATACGGTCGTTGTGCAATGGGTTGTAAATAATACTTACGATTGTTCTCCAATCACCCTCTCTTTACACTACTGAGGGAAAATGTGAGGCCACATGGGAATTCTCCATAGAGGATTTTGGGTAAACAATCAGTCACCTAGGATTGTGAAAGGCATCAACATTTATTCACAGCAGCTGCAGATCTACGATGTATAAGAGGGTGATTTCTTCAAGTTATTTATTTTAGTGTTGGACAAAGCAATTAAATGTTGCTATTGCTTTTAGTTCTTCCTTATAATAAGTATGTTTATCTCATTCACTGTGTGGAAACTTAAATATACAAGCAAATGCCATCCATTTGCAAGATGTCACAAAAGTGTCTGAGTGGCACACACTATCAGCGAAAGAAAAGAGAAGGAGGAGACTCACGAAGAAACTTCCAAAACTGAACCAGTTCTTTATTGCACAGAGTCAATTAAGCTCAAGTGCCATTGCTGGTGAAAAGAATGATGATTTGTTTAGCACATCAACTGTTTAAAGATTAAAAGCAGTCATTTTTCAAAAACCAAGCACTTCAGGAACAAGTGAAATGAAGCAAAGTGATTATGAAGTCTTATAATTACTAACCTTAACCATTTAAATATATTTTGCCGAATTCAGTCCTTGTGATAAAATGTATATTCATGTTCATGCATTGGTCCGAGCTCTGTGTTAATTCTGATTGACTGAATAATAACCTTGCATTATGTATTTCTGTTCCAAAAATTATTCAAAAGTTAAAACTACAGGGCTCTAGGTACCCCCTCCTCCTTACTTTTCCAGACACTCTCCCTGTCTTCCTGACACCCCCCTCACCACCACCAACAACAATGTGCACGTGCGCGCACGTACACACACCGCAAAAAACACATCCTCCCTTGTGTTTGACATCCTGGGGAAATTACTGTGCTTAAGGCTGCTGAAGTAAATTTTGCATGGGGCTACACATCATGCAAGGTACACCACTGTACACAAGGGCAAAATTAAAAAAAAAAAAAAAATGCATGTTCCCTACCAGTATCAAATTAATGTAAAAGAAATTAAATTATTAAGTGCCATAGGCATAAGCAATCTTCCAGCCTTACATTTATAAGATAATTCAAAATGAAAATTTTTATTTATATATTTATTTTACTACAATAAGATATGTGAAATAAAACAAAATGAAGGTACGTGGCAGTTTTACTTCATTAATTCATGATTTCTTACCCCTATGGCATTCAGTAATTTAATTAGCATTGTAGGTTTTATGTTCTGGAAACATTTGAAAGCAATATTTGTTCTTCATGTGTTCTAATGTTAGTATAAGGATTACAAAAAAAATGGTGTGTATGTCTATGGTGAAAATAGAATTTTGAATTAGAAATTCTGTAACGTTATTTTTAATACACCACAATATGAATATTCAAGAAACGCATACAGTGTATTAAATCCATTTATTTCTTATGGTGTAGTAATCACAGAGCTTGGTGAATCTCTGTGATTACTACACCATAAGAAATAAACGGATTTAATACGCTGCATGCGTTTCTTGAATAGAAATTCTGTGATAATGTTACATTTAACACTTCATGCTTCAATGCAGCAAAATTGTAATGTGCTTCAATTAATGAACTTAGGTTTCCAAATTTTTCAATTACATGATTTCACAAATTGTGTTTGTGCCTTTGTTAATCATGAAGCCAAATGCTTAAAAATAGAATAATTTATTTACCCTAAATCACTGGAAAGAAAATTAAAAACACTTGCTCTCAGCTTTGCTCAGGATTAAATTAAATAAATAAGTTGGATAGAGTTCCTTATAATTGAGAGTGAGACTTGATGAAGGTCCAGAAGTCAGAAATGTCTGAAAATATGAAAGATCTCAGAAAATATGAAGACTATTTGAAAACTCTTTAAATTAAAATAGAATTTATTAAAAAAAATTGAATATGAAAAAGAGAAAACAAGACCATATAATATAAATTAGCTGACATTATGACCAACACTCTTCTGTCATCAGAATTAACTGTGCAAGCAGAATAACACTACATACTAGCTGATGTTCCAGCTATACAAACTGTGGCAGCTGATTGTTGTGTCATGACAAATTTGCAGAATGAAATGTTGGGGTGAAGTGCAATTTGATGAATTCTGTAAGAGAGACATCATTGGTGGCTGGAATTTTAGTGCATCGATTCAGATATAGCTGACCTTTTTGGTGTGCTTGTTCTAAAAAGATGTTCACGGAGTGAAAAAATGAAGAAAAATGGCATCCTACCTTTGCCAACACTCAAAAGAGTGGACTAGCATGAACACCAGGACACTGCTCAGTACAATGTGGATCTGATAGACCAATCTTCACGTGGACACTATGGCATACTTTGCAATTGTTGCAGTACAATAGTCATCAACCATTCACCATCTTATATGAATAATATAGGACATTTACCTTTCATAATCATTTCAAGGAGTCCTACTTTTAATTTACATTTCCTGCACATATATCAAAAAATAAGGTCCAACTCCTGACGTGTGGATATGCCAAACTATCACTATTTCTTCTTTAAAACCTTTATAGACATTAATGCTATTACTTTAAATTCTATGTAACTCTTAAATAAATTTCTCACATAAAACAAACACAATGAGGAATATGCAGACACAAGCCTGCTACTTTCACCTTAGCAGTAACACACTACACATACATGCACTCAGTTTCAGTGAAATACTGCACAATACTTACTACCTTTAGAAAATTTCTTAAAAAGTTAGTTAAAAGAAACCCAAATATTAAAAATTCCTAGCATCCATATCAACTCTCCTCAAGAGATGGCCTCTTTTGAACGTTTTCACTCTGCTTTGTGGGCATCTTCAGGAAGGCCAGATACTCAGAAACTTTGCTGCCTGCAGTAAAATAAACCCCTGAGTTACCACGGTTAGTCGTTCCAATAGTTTCAAGATCATCGCTATCCTGACTCCATCTATTAGGAAACAGTTCTAATATACTGAGTACCATATTTTTTGGCACATAATCCATGGATTTTCTGTTCCTAAAAGTTTAAATTCTAGCCACTGCGGATTATACAACGGTGCAAATAATACGGAGCCCCCACACACACACAAACACCATAAACTTCAAAAATGAAGCTGTTTTGCTTTTCATGAAAGAAATCTGTATCACATCAAAGCTTTAAGAATGCCATGTGTTCGACGATAATGTGCAGTGTCACTGCATCAACGTATCTCCCTCTCCCCTTGGCTTTGACAAAACGTTTGTGTATATGTTGTAAAAGTTACGGGAGAAGAAAACATTGCTTGCAGCAAAGCGCGTTGACCTTGAATAGGGGAGAGCCATTTCCATTCCATGCTGCTCTAATGTGTGACCTACGTAACGTCACCCCCCTCTTCCCAAGGCTCCAACCCCACTCCCACTTGTTTATTTTGCTCTACTTCAAGAGAATGCCATTGGCGCTCCAAGACTGAAGGGGAGAACTTCGACACAATCAAAAATTATTTACGGTGTGAAATCCAGTGTTTCAGTTGTTGATGTATAATAATGTAAGCACTATTTAGAGTTACAGCATGATTGCCCCATAAATTAAAAATATATATCACAACTGTTTGAAAGTTGCTGGGTATTGTAACAGTAACTTTTTTAAATTTTCAAAAAAATTCAGCATTTTTATATTTTGTTAAACTCATTAAATGAAAAGAAAGTATATATATATATACACACACAGTACAACCTCGAAAATCCGTCATCGACAGGACCGGACGAGTGCCAAATTTATGAAATTTCCGGATTTCTGAAGCTATCCAAAAATTTCATAACAGGCGCTACATAAAGCACGTGCTGACACATAGCAGGTCACTTAGACGAAAATTTGTGCATCTACCCCTCATAAGTATGCAGGAGTCGCGCTGCCGATCGCATTCTTCGCAATTTGTGAAAAAAATAGTTTTGGCGATGGAAAAAAGTTTTTGGTAAAAATATTGGCGCTTACCATTTTGTATTATATATTATAAAACTCTGTTGTGGATTATGCATCTGTTTTTTAATTTTTATTACGAATTATGTCTGTGGATTATACTTGGATTTTTTTTTCTCTCATGCTAAAGTTTACCATCGGCGGATTATATGCCGAAGAATATGATACTACTTATACAATAATCCTCACTCCCTTCTTTTTTTTTTTTTTTTCTTCCCTGTTTTTCCTTTTTTTCTCATATTTAATCAGTTCATTTGAAATTATATTTGGATCATTGAAATTACATTCTAGGAACAGAGTATATATTTGGATCATTGAAATTACATTCTAGGAACAGAGTATATATTTGGATCATTGAAATTACATACTAGGAATAGAGTATGTACTCTTGGTTCACACTCATCACAGTTCGCCCCTTCTTGAGATTCCCAACTATTCGACCACAAATAAAATCATTTTTAACTTTTACTATGAATTTCATCATCTCTAGCACACAATCGAACATTTGTAACACTTATGCACACCGTTTGGTGACTTCCATTCAACTAATGCTATTGGACTGTGTGAGTATATTTTGTTCTCACGTCACACAAACCACATGTCATGCTCCATTATTATGCATTTGCTATTGCTCCTGTTCCCGGACATGGTCCTGAGTTTATTTTGTGTTTGGGTGATGCTGCTATTTACAGCAATATTTCACTGTTTCCACTTCATCCTTAAGTTTTGCACACCAATGTACTACTTTTTGTGCATTTTTTAGATCTTTTAAAGATTTTAGTGTATGGATTTTTTCCAGAAATTTGAGGCTACATTTGTTTTTATGCAATTTAAATGATTTGATTGATAGTCTAACATTTTATTATTGTTAATAGTTTATATATATACACTGTATTGACAAAAGGCACTGGACACCTAGAAGAGAAACACAACATAGCATTTATTGACATACATTAGTGCAGTGTCGGTCCACCTTTGGCCTTAATGCATGCACTGACCCTTCGAGACATGCTTTTGACAAGGTTTTGGAACACAGCGATAGGTGTGTGCTTCCATTCAGTACATAATGCTGTTGCTAACTGTTGCTAACTGTTGCTTAGTAGTAGGCCTTCATTCCAAACTTCTTATGCGGTGCTCTAATTCATCCCATCAGTGCTCTATGGGTTTAAGATCATGGCTCTGTGCTGGCCAGTCCATACACGATATGGAATTATTGTTAAACCACACTGTAACAGTTCCTTGCTTTATGGCTTGGTGTATTATCCTGCTGGTACTAACAAGGCTCAGTTCCATAGTATTGCCACAGAGTTGGTTGGTCATAATTGTCCAGAATATCGAGGTAGATGTGCTGGTTTGTCCACGATTACCAATGAGCTGGGACCATACCATGAAAAACACCCCCACACGAGTACACTGCCAGCTCCAAACTTGACCATAGGAACAGTACACTGTGTTAAATAGCATTCCCCTAGCTGCCGCCATACCCCACATGGCCATCAGACTGATGCACCATGTATCTAGATTCATCAGTCCATAGGACCTGTTTCCATTGATCTATGGTCCACAGTAAATGTTCTTTACACCATGCTAAGTGACGAGTGGCATTCCAAGTGGAGATGAAAGGCTTATTAGCAGCCACATGACCACGGTAACCCATGGAATGAAGTTCTCTGTGAATGGTACGTGCACATACAAAGGTTCCATCATTTTTACTCACCTGTACACTGAGGTCATGTGCAATACTCCGTCAATTAGCTGTAATGACTCTCCTGAGGCATCGACGTCCTCTATCACTGATTTTCTTTGGTCTGCAGGTACGTTTTGCTGTTTCAGGCACACCATGTGTCTTCCACTTATTCAGTACATCCAAAACAGTTGACTTGGGTATGTTTAAATGCCTCTCGGTTTCTCTTATGGACAACACACTAATATAACACCCAGCAATTTTTCTTTTCTGAAAGTCAGTTCTCTCCCGCCGCGACATTTTCACTCAACCTTACAGTGTGATATGATCGCGATCAGCTGCAGGCTTGTTTTTATTCCATTTGCAGCTGTATCACGTATCTTAACAATGCAGCGGATCCATTCATTTGCTTTTGAAGGGATGTCCGGTGACTTTTGTCAATATAGTGTATATATTTGAATTTCAATTTTACCTTCATTTATCATTAATATCAAGTCTAAATAGTTTAGCTGATTTTCTGTTTGCAATTTCCTGAATGAATTTCAGATCTTCATGCAGAGTGTTAAAAATTTTTTGCATATCATATGGAATAGTGTTCTCCCTAGATTTTTTTTTTTTTTTTTTTTACATCTGGGTGGCAAGAAATTTTAGCTGGATGGTACTTTTAAGGATGTTTTGCTTAACATTATTATACTTATTAAACATCTTTAGTGGTGTAGTAGACATTAATGTTACATAACATGATAAACATTAGAAAATTGTACCCTAATGATTAAAAAATGAGTACTTACTAAATAAATCTTATGCTACACAGATTTCAGCCAGTTTTCTTCAATGTTTATGGTTTATGTGGGAACAAGTTTTCTACTCTTACCGTTATGTGTGTTGTGAAAACACATGTTAAAAGAAATTTAGCTGGGCGGCAAAAAAATTAGCAGGACGAGCCGACTCTTATCATTATGTGCATTGTGAAAATGTTCATTAAAGGAAATTTAGCTGGGTGGCAGAGAAAATTAGCTTGGCTGGCCACCTAGTAAAAAGGCTGTAGGGAGAAACCCTGTGGAAGAGAAGTATTTTTGTTGTCTAAAATAATAATGATGTTGTTCATATATATTGCATATAGACAGAACATTGATGGTATAGACAGTACCTCTTCTTCTATTTTGCCTATGTAGTAATTTGGTAGAAAAGGTGCATTTAAAGAAAAGCTGTGTTAAATGATCCAGAAGGGTTGGGTGTATTCCCAGGAGTGCCAACACCTGCTGAGTCCTAATGAGAGAAGTAGCTTTACTGCTTAAAAATTGGGCAGGCAAAAAATCATAGAGTACTACAAAAATCTTAAATTTACTTAAAATTCCTAAAATATTGTTGTTAGAGTGTAAATAACTTTCAGCAGATGATACAAATTTCATGTTGGGCTATGCATTGTGTCATTCTTCTAAATGAATTATGGTTCCTAAGCAACTTTGTCAAACTGTTTTGTTACTGTAATAATCATAAAGTAGAACATTGGTGATTTAATCATTTGTTTCAAGGAAAGTAATGTGCCATATCAAAAATTTTTGTCTGTTGTCAATGACTGTTTCAACTCCAACAGTTTTATTTTTGTAGGCCTTAAAATAATTAATTTTGGCACCTAAAAGTGTGTATATATATGCATATAATTCATTAATTGTAACTTTCTAAGTATGATGCTTTTGTGATATTTGCATGTAATTGTTGAATCACAATAAGGAATACTTTATTGAATTTTTCTCAAAGCTGATGTTGCTAATTTTAAGCTGTTGTATACTATTTAATGTTTTATAATTTCTTTTCAGGTTGTGGTATGTGTTGGATTTCCTGCATGTAAGTTAAAAAAGTGTGGTTTTTATTTTTACCCATGCATAACTTTTCATTATTTACTGTATTTAAATTATATACAGTGGACAATTGACAATTAAAAATTCAAATGTGACACAAATGGGATTAATTGCAGTTATTGGTTTCAGAATTGTTTAAATCTTTACAGATTGAGGTTGAATTTGACTGTAGCTTTTAGAAAGCTTCATGTACATCTTATAATAAAAAAAAGCTCATAGAAACTTCTGGGTTGGTATACACTTGTTTTTCCCAGATATTATTTTCATTTAAATATCTAATCACAGGTTGATTAAAAAGCCAGGAAACTCAAAATTATCTTTACTGTATAAAACATGTTTGAGTAGAAAACACATGCTTGAAACTCACATGTAAAAAAATTTCACAATGAATGTTTAAAAAGCCACCATTAACCTACAAATTTTCATGATGCCTCTTGTGTAAAACATCAGATGTACACTGAAGTGCCAAAAATCATGGGATAGTAGTATGCAAATTTTTAACTAGTGCTGTCATCATATAAAGTCTTTGATACATGCCATGATTTTTATCAGTTGCAAGATGTAATCTCATCAGTCAGGTTGAACAACCGCCAGTAGGATTATTGCAAGCCGACGTGAATTATCGGAATTTGAACGAGACATGGTAGTGGGAGTCAGATGGATGGGACATTCAATTTCTGAAGTTGTACAAACATTCAACATTCTTCGATCCACAGTGTCACGTGTGCACCAAGAATACCTCATGGAAGGCATTTCCACCCACCATGAACAGCGCAGTGGCCGACCACGGGTGCTGAATAACCGTGACCAGTGAGGCAGGATTGCCCATGCTAACAGATAAGCAACAAATAACATCTAGATTCAATGCAGGAGGTACCAGAGACATATCCGTCAGGTCAGCCAGTGTAATTTAGCTTTCATAGGGTATGCGAGCAGAAGACCTGCCAGAGTGATTTTGTTAACACCACGACATCAGACACAGTACCTTAACCTGCGCTCATGAACATGGTAATTGTACCCTGGAAGACTGGCAGCATGTGACATGGTTTGATGAGTCATGCTACCAGTTGTTATGAGCTAATGGTAGGGTCCGGCTGTGGTGCAGACCCCATGAGGCCATGGACCCAAGCTGTCAACAAGGCACTGTTCAAGCTGCTGGTGGTTCCATACATATGTGAGGTATCTTTACGTGGCACGGTTTGGGTCCTCTGGTCCTCGTAAACACGTCATTAACAAGTAATCACTTTGTTGCTCTGCTGGGGAACCATTTGCAGCCCTTCATGGACTTCATGTACTCCAACAACGATGGGATTTTCCAGGCGAACAATGCACTATGTCATCAGGCCCAAGTTGTCCAGAATTGGTTCAAGGAGCATTCTGGACAGTTCCAGCAGATGGTGTGGCCACCACGTACATCTGCCATGAACCCAATAAAGCACTTATGGGACGTGGTGGAAAGGTCCATTTGCGCCCAAGATCCTGCAACTACAAATGCCAGGGAACTGTGGGCAACTGTTCAGACAACATCTCTCCAGAAGTCTTCTGGCCACTTGTGAAATCGATGCTATGTTGAGTTGCTGCACTTTCCCAGACAAGAGGATGTCCTATACGATACTAAGTACGTATCCCATGACTTTTGGCACTTCAGTGTATAATGTCAGGAACCCAATGCAAGCTGTAAGTTTGTAATGCTCTCCCTTAAGTGTCTGCCTTGGATTTCTTGCAAAACCATGATCCATGAGATAGCCCAAAGAAAAAAGACCAGGCAAGATAAATGGCAGTCATGTAGGCCATAGCATCGGCCTTCTTAAGCTACAGGATCTTCAAAAATCAGTGCAGCCTCTTGCATTGCCACTTGTGGTATATGACATGCTGCTCCATCTGGCTGGAAGTAACCATGGAAGGGCTCAGTGTCATCCAGTTGACTACTAAAAATGCTGAATATCCATAGATAATGCTAAGAATACAGCATTTTTCTTAAAAAATGTACTGAATGATTCTTAACCATGACATACATCAATTTTAATTGATAACTCATGTATTGCATGTGGAGTCCTGCAGCTCCAAATTATTGTGTTCTTATTATATATGCAGCCAGATAGGTGAAACCATGCTTTATGTGCATAAGACATGCAATCTGAAACATTCAAACCATCTGTGATATATTTCTCAGACCACTGACAGTAAAGTTTGTTTACTTTCGACTGTATTTTTTTTTCTTCTTCAACATTTGAGTAATACTGTCAGTGCAGCAGGGATAAGTTGCAAAATACACATTGTCAATTGCAGTATCCATACAACAGACCACACTTGGAATTTCGGTGCCCTGGGGATTTCTTGAGTTTGCATCTCATCATTTGTCTAATGTTCAGCAAACAAAATTATTCTTATGAAGGTGGTAATAATGATTGCCTGCTACAGTATGGTTTGAATGTTTATATGTATACACTGAAGTGCTAGGAAAGCTGGTACAGATGAGCTTATGCAAAATACATAGCAACATCCCCTATGCGCGTATTCAATTGCATCCGCCAGTGTGTAGATAAAGCGATAGACATCTTTGCCAGCTGTCAGAGCTGTTTTCGACATGAGAATGACAAGTAATAACGATTTAAGCGATTTTCAACGCTGTGTCATAGTTGGCGCTCTTGAGATGGGCCATAGTATTTCGGAGGTAGAAACGAAGTTCAGATTTTCACGGATGACCATTGCAAGGGTGCACCGTGACTACAAGAATTCCGACAAAACCTCCAACCTACGATACCAGTGTGGCCGTAAAAAGACATTGGGTGAACGTGACCATCGTTGGCTGACAAGAATCGTTTCACGCGATAGGCGTGCAACACTCTTGCAGGTATCATCGGAATTCAATGCTGGAGCCTCAACAAGCATCAGCGTCTGGACTGTGCAATGTACCCTACACGATATGGGCTTTGGGAGCTGACGCCCAACTCGAGTCCCCTTGATGGGTGCATGACACAGAGCTATGCCCTCGCTTGGGCACGGCAACACTGCCACTGGACACTTGATGACTGGAAACAAGTAGCCTGGTCTGACGAGTCGCATTTCCAACTGTATCGGGCAGATGGAAGGATTCGTGTGTGGCACAAACCCCATGAAGCCATGGATCCTGCCTGCCAACAGGGAACTGTACTGGCTGGTTGGAAGGGGGGGGTCCGTAATGGTATAGGGTGTGTTTAGCTGGACTTCACTGAGACCTCTGATATGTCTACAAACATCTGTAAAAAGCCAATGCTATGTGTGCATCCTTTCTGATGAGGTACACCCATTCATGTCCTGCATTCATGCTGATGGGTTGGGCCTGTTCCAACAAGACAATGCACCACCACATAAGTGTCGGGATGCCACATTATGGTTAGAGGAGCATTCATCTGAGTTTGGGGTGTTCCCATTCCCACCCAAGTCCCCAGGTCTGAACGTGATAGAACACATTTGGGATACCATGCAACGCGCTATCGAACACAGGAATCTGAGACCTTGCAATACACCCGAATTGTGGAACACTGTGCAGGAAGTATGGTGTGCATTGCCTACAGCATATTTCTAGAAGCTAGTGGAGTCCATTCCCTATCGTATTTCTGCAGTCCTGTGCTCCCGTGGGGGACCTGCCAAGTATTAGACTGGCGTACCAGTTTTTCTGGCCCTTCAGTGTATATATACAGGGTGCATAATAAAGTCCTTATGCACCCATGTAACTGTCACATGCAGATAGCTACAGTTATGAATGTGATGTTTAGGTATAGTAAAGTGACAATGCGCTACAAGATGAGATCGCTTGCAGTGCCCCTAGTGGTAAAATTTGAAAGTTAGCTCTTCTGTCTCAAAAACTATGCAAGATACAGGAAAAAAGTCAATTACAAAGTTGTATAGCATCACCAATGTGATGCGAAATGACACCTTGCATACAGGAATAGCGTGAATAGAATGCACAAAACGCTAATTTGTTGGTATTCAAATCCTGTCAATGCTACATCACTAATCACGTCATAAAGCTGCAAAATGTGAGAAATAGGTAAGGCGATTGCAAAAACTGACATGTGTGAGCAATGCACAGCATACTACACGCAGTAATGAAGGCAGCACAAAGACATAGGAAAATGAGAAATACACATGTTAGACATAAACACATGAGAAATCAATGTCTGTGCTCGATGTGCCTATTACCGCGCCAAGCCCCGTTTGGGAATTTGAGGGTATAAATATTGTTAATGATTTTTGATCGACTAAATGGCAACAATGACATTGGGTTTCTTAGTATAGGTGACCCAATCTCATCGTTGGAACTTGAAAGCATTGTGTTTCATACGAGTTCATACGAGGTTGTCGCAAGAACTCATATGCCACAAAGAAATTAAATTTAAAAGCTAACATTTCAGTGTCATGCTTGAATCGGGGTATCATTGAAGAAAGAAAAACTATTACTTAAAATTAAACCAGAACACCGACACTGGTACTAATTTGCAGAGCAGCGAGAAGAAAAACACATTGTTTAAAGAAATAAATATGAAATTTATTTAGTGTATATGTACAATTTAATGGTGGGACCAGATTAAGTTATATTAAGACATCTCTACAAAAAGAAGTTATGGTTTAGCCTGAGAATTATAGAAATAGTAACGTCCCTATCAATCCAACTAGTCCGAGGTGGGCAATAATATTCCATTTCTAAAATTTCAATGAATACTCAGCGTGCTAGGGCTTGAAATATTTGGATGCTGTCTTACCCTAAAAACTTCTGCTGTGTTGCACCGATCCAGCGGTTGCGGAAGGCGCACGTCTTTTTGCGGCCGTGGTCTTTTGACTGTTATCCTCCGTGGATAAAACAGCCCTGGAGCTCTCGATGAATGCCGATGCCTTTTCTATTTTCTTTGGGTACGTAACATTGCTGACTGACCTCGTACAGCTAGACATTTCTTGCCAACCGCCAACGTCAAGCTGCGATCTTCCTACAGACAACAACTCAACAGCCACCACAACCCACGAACCACGATTTCTCCAAGTTTTCCATTTTATTTTAGTTTCACTTACGCCATGCTGCCAGGCGTGTCCCTTTTTCCTGGAGGCGGAACTTGCCCCTTCATTGGTTTCTGTTTCTCCCCCCCATCTCGTTCGTAAGTGGACTGCTGTCCAGTGGCTGCTGACCAGTGGCTACTTCAAGCAGATGTTTTCCTGGCCATTTGACCATCTGCTGAGCTGAGCCCTTTAAAAATTTATTTGGCCCGAACTGTCACCCCATTTTGGAGTTCTATTGTCGGACCATCCGAGAAAACCCATTTTAAATCTTTGAGCATGCTCAGAGGCAAGTATGCCCGACTAAAATACATTCTCCGACACCGAGCCTGGGTAACATTTATTGCCTAGCCTTACCTTCTTACCAGATTTAAGATTCTTTCTTAGATCTCCACTATATAGTCACCACTGACCGATTGTTAGCTAGGGTTGCATTATGTAATCCGCAGTGCTGTTGCTTCGCAAATGCCGAGAAATAAAAAAAATTACCTTTCACTTCGTTTGCAGAATTTTGCACCTGGCCTAGAGTTTGCGTTATGATCTTCCCATGCGAAAGGAAAGCAAAGAAAAAGAAAAGAAAAGAAACCAGCGAATCCTTATGCGGCCTGGGTTGGGATAATATTTCTTGCACCTCATTACAAATAACTGCAATTAAGAAATTATTTAATTAATTAACATAATTAACACAGTTAATTGGGTAAATAAATCCCGAATTTGGGTATTTCTTTACCAAAAGCAATGTGCCTAAAATTAGAAGAATTTTCACGGCAACATGCCCACCATCGGCCACAATAAACATTTGTATCCGGGACAGAGCTACTCATTGCATGTTCAGCAGCATTTCAGCTGTCACTCTAATACAGGCATCAGTAATGTGACATCATGCATTCTGCACAGCCATCAGTAATGCGACATCGTACATCCTGCAGAGTCATCGATTCGGTCTGATATAACTGTTCTTTGAGATAGCCCCAGAGGAAAAAGTCCAATGGGTTCAAGTCCGGTGACCATGGAGGCCACTCTACACTACCACCACAGCCAACAACCTGTTGGGTGAACATGTCGGACAAGAACTGTTGTACTTCTGCTGGATTGTGAGCAGGGGTGCCATCATGTTAGAACCACATCCAAAAAGTCCAGTAATACGTTCTGTAATAGCTCCACTTATCGGCGTCTTGTTAACATTTCCTTGTAGAACAGAGGTCCTATCATTCTGTTGTTCCAAATGCCCCACCAAATATTAATGGACCACTGCACCTTATGTCAGACTTATCATCCTCATGAGGGATTTTATAGTCCCGAGTGATGGTTGTTTTGTCTATTTAACAGCCCAAATCGGCGGAATTTTGACTCGTCCATCTAAAGGATGTTAGCTAAAAAAGTTGTCTGGATTTCTAATGTGTTCATCATAAAGTTGTACCAATTGAAGCATTGCGGAGCATCGCCTGGCAGTAGTGCATGCATCGGTACTGTATGGTAGGAATGAGCACCCAGTTGCTGAAAGATTTGCCACACATGGCTGGCTGTTAGGCCACAATCCTTACTAATGTCTCTCGTACTACACCATGGGTGGGCCAGAACATATGTTAAGATGTCCTGTGGTTGCACGTGCTGGTCTTCCATAATGGGGACAATTTGTAATGCAGCCCCAACTGTCGAACAACATTGGTGATAGTCATCACAGTCAGATGGGGTCCAGCAGGAAAAAGTTACGCAGATTCACTTGCATGACAACCACATTCCCCATGTAATAGCACCATCTCGTAATATTCCTCGTTGGAATAATTTGCCATGTATACATCTAACATGCAGTTTTATTTCCCACACTGCCTTGCACTCCCTGCCTGGCCACTATTTTATGCTTGCTGATAATGTGTCACGTACCGTACAAATTTACATATCATACACACTGCATGCCAAACAACTCCAGAGCACGCGTTTCACAATTTGCTGCTTTGTGACACAATTAGTAACGTAGCATTGACGGGATTTTAATACTGACAAATTAACATTTCACACGTTTTATTCACACTATTCCTGTATGTGGGGTGTCGTTTCGTACCAAATCGGTGATGCTCTACAATTTTGTGACTTTTTATCCGTATCTTGCATAGTTTTGGAGATAAGAGAAGTAACCTTCGAATTTTGCTGCCAGGGGGGCTGGAAGCGGACTCATTTTGTAGCACATAGTCACTTTACTATACCTACACATCACGTTCATAAATGTAGCTATCTGCGTTCAACAGTTAAGTGGTTGTATAAGGACTTTACTATACAT
Source organism: Macrothele yani (assembly GCA_039090855.1). NCBI lineage: Eukaryota > Metazoa > Arthropoda > Arachnida > Araneae > Macrothelidae > Macrothele > Macrothele yani. The sequence continues at coordinate 129,826,883 of CM076995.1, read as the reverse complement.
CGTGTGTGTATATGTACAGGGTGCATAGTATAGTATAGTATAGTATAGTATATATACAGGGTGTCCGAGAATTATTGGACGCATTACAAAATTATGTAAAAAAAAACCTATGAGCATTGTCTGTTTTTCTAAGTCACGTATTACTAACACGGTTTCTATATTTTTGTTTTGCAGAATTGTTATTCCCAGAACTGATAGATGGTGCTAGGTGTCGCCTGATGAGGAATGTATGAGAAATGCGCTATCAGTAGTCATGTCATCCATACAGCAGAAGGCGATGTGTGTGTTATGGCTTGCGGAATTAAAGTCTGTCATTAAAGTTAAAAGATGGTACCGTTTAGAGTATGGTTGTAATCCTCCGTCACTGAATTCAATTAAGCGGTGGATGAAACAGTTTAAAGAAACTGGCAATGTGGAACATCGTGGAGGAGCCGGTAGGCCTAGCGTCAGTGGTGAGACGGTTGACTAAGTTAATGAAAGTTTCCAACGAAGCCCCAGGAAATCCGTTCATAAAGCAAGCAGAGAACTGTGCATTCCGAAATCGACAGTTCATGATATCTTGCACAAGAAATTAAAGTTTCATGCTTATAAAACTCAAATAATGCAAAAGATGCATGTAAATGATCACACTCTGCGATACGGTTTCGCTGTGGATATGCTGAATCGAGTGGAAAACGATGAAAACTTTCTCATTACTGTAATTTTTAGTGATGAATCCATATTTCATGTATCAGGTATTGTGAATCATCACAACTGTAGGATATGGGGCAGTGAACCGCCTCATGCTGCTATCGAACTGGAATGTAATTCTCCAAATGTTAATGTGTGGTGCGCCCTATCAAAAAGAGAAGTGATTGGCCCTTTCTTCTTCGGCAAAAAAACCAACATAAATGGTGACATTTAATTGGATATGCTAGAAAATTTTGCTATACCCCAGATTGAAAGATATGACAACGTCATTTTCCAACAAGACCGCCTTCGTATTGGTTAACGTGTGTACATAAGTGCCTAAATGAGCATTTCCCCAACAGATGGATTGGGTGTGGTGGTCCCATTCCATGGCCTCCTCACTCTCCAGATCTAACTCCATTGGATTATTTCATGTGGGGTTATGTGAAGGATCGTGTCTATCAGACACCTTGTATTGATTTGCAGGAACTGAAGCAGCATATCACAGCTGCTATTAATTCCATAACTCCTCAGATGCTTGCCAATGCATGGCATAAAATCAAATATTGTTTGGACGTACTACGAGCAACCAAGGGATCTCACATCGAAATATATTAACTTGTGTAGTTACATTGTAAGTTAGTACAGTCGGTTTCTTTCTATCTGTTTAATGTTTTGTTTTATATAATTTTGTAATGTGTCCAATAATTCTCAGACACCCTGTATATATACTATATGGAAATTTTGTACCCTGTGTATTTGGTATAGCAATGTGGGAAGTTAACAATAATATAATTTATGTTTAGAATCATACTATAAACTTGATAAAACATGTTGCCCTGGAGCTAGACTTGAACCATTTATCTCCTATTTCTTTTTATGGTTGTGTTGTGCAATTGCATCAGGGCGATAAATACTTTTCCGCACAAAATTTGTGATGGTGTTTAAAAAAGCAAGACAGGGCATTTTGAAATATTCTGGTGGAACTGTTGGAAATTTTAATGAATATTTACTGTGCACATCTTCATTTTTCATATCTCAAAAGTGATAACTACTTACCCTGATCAGTCCTAAGTAGGCAAAATTTTGTTGGTTCATGCAAGTTCAATTTCCTGTATATTTATGTGATAATCCTGAATTTTAAGGCGTGAACTTTGGTTAGGTTTGCATTTGTACAAGGTGCAACTCTAAGGACTACTGTTCAACTAATGTTATCATTGTCCAAAATGGCAATGCTTCTTTCTGCTCACCCCAAGGTAGTTATTGCATGTTCTGCCTCTTCTGACCACTAGTCCATGATGAGTCTGGGTTCGAATCCTGGTTACACCTGGATGTTGTTTTTGTCTTGTGGCACTTGCTCTCTCCCTTCCCTGGGACCAGTGGTTCTAAATTAGGGATTGACCACTACTTATAGCACTTTGAGTTGCTCATGCTGGTCGTTAAACCTCCAAATAAAAATAAAAAATTCACAAATTCCCCCACCTCTGCTTGGCATTGACTGTTGTAGGTCAGCTGACATCATGTGTGTTTGTAAGAAAAGAATGCCCCCTTTCCTCAAAAAAACAAAAACAAAAAAACTTTCAATTTTTTCTTATTATGAAATTGTCTTAACAGACTCACATTCTTTCAAGTGGTAGCAAATCTTTGTCTTTTGAAGGTTGCTTTGATTTTTAGAAACTTGCAAAAGTAATATGATGAGTAAGGTGGGAGATTGCGCTATGTAATATTTGGTCTAAGAACATTTCACACCAAATGTCATAGAAGATCTCTCCAGGGTGAAACTTGCAAAAGTAATATGATGAGTAAGGTGAGTGACTGAGCTATGTAATACTTGGTCTAAGAACATTTCTTACCAAATGTCATAGAAGATCTCTCCAGGGTGAAACAAAATAGTAGGCACTTCTGTTGCTCACAGCTGCTAGCAAATGACTGACTTGGTGACCTTGAAATCACATACATTTCATGTTTAGACAAGTTTTGATGTGTACCCCCAATTGAACAATCCTCCTATGCTTTGATAATCCATGCAGAAAAAATCTGTCATGCTATTTTATGGTTGCACCTTGTTTACCTCATTTTGTTAGTTGACTACTTGAAAGATGTTGTTTAAGGTAAGTAACAATTTACAAAGTTCAATGTAAAGCTTGAGCTCAAAAGCTTGAGCTCAAAAACTCGTGCAGATACTTCGATAGCAACGTGCTCAATATAGTTAAATACATAAAAACAATGACACTACTTACATAGGTAACGTTGCCCATTGTTCAACTTCTTACTTTACATTTCAGGCTCATAAAATGTTCTTTATCTTCTTGCTGGATGAAAGATGCCTCATTTTAATTCTTATGCAGTAATATTAAGCTGAAATAACTAGAGGTCCCACGTTTGTACCATCGTAAATTTACTCAACTTCAAAATGCATTAATATCTGATGAACTCAACTATACAATTCACAATCAATTAAACCTCTTCAATATCCACTATTACTTTGTATCACCAACGATGTAAATTGCAAAATTACAAAAACGTAAGACACATTCAGAAAAGCAACTAACCCCCCCCTCCCACAAATACTCTATTTCGAATTTGAACTGTCAAACACATTAAATCACATGAACCTAAAAAAACATGTTGCACAGTTTAATTTAAAACTAGTATAAAAACTACATGCACAATTTAAAACTAATTAATGAAAGCCCTGAGAGCTCAACCTAAACTTTTACGAAGTTTGATAACATGTCTTCATTGACACTGGAAAATTTGCATAAACCATGTTCTTCAAATCGCCACAAACTACAAAGAAGACCTTAAAATTCACAGTACTAAAAGCACTTGAAAAACCATTTAGAAACTTCATCTATCTTTGAAATATCACCACATTCACCATACTAAACAATTATTTAATTAGCACAAACTAATTAAATAATATCAATAAAAAAACATCTGTAACCCAACACACAGTAAATTCAATTGCACATATGCCTAGAATAACCATGCCCTACCGCCAAGACGCTTTATCAAAATACACTTGAAGTACACACTACGTGAACCTCAACATCAACCCCTCTCAGCCAGCAAGTCGACCTTGGAACGTTTTCGTCCAATCACCTTGGACATCCTCAGCAAGCAGTTGTTACCCGCTGTTCAGCTACCTAGTGTTATGTGTCGGTGTAAGTGAATTCACAATCCCGCCGCTGATCAAATAGCTGAAGCAAAATGGAGGTGGCGCCATCCATAAATATAAGCTGTAAGTATCCAAAATTAGTAGTTTTAAATCAATATATCTATGTTCTCAATTTTCTAGAAGACTGCATTCATTTTTGCCTTAATGGCAAAAATAAATGCAGTAAATGTAAAGTAAGAAGTTGAACAATTGGCTACATTACCTATATAAGTAATGTAATTGTTTTTATGTATGTTGTATGTAAGTAACAATTTTAATCATCATCATCATCATTGTCAACCATTATCAATCCACTGCTGGACGAAGGTCTCCCCAAGTTTCCTCCACAACGGTCTGTCTTGTGCCAGTCTCCTCCATGTCCCTCCCGCATATTTACGAATTTCATCCACCCATCTCCCATGTGGTCTTTTCTGGGTCTTTTCCTGTCCCTTGGAATCCAATCTAAAATTTCGGCTGTCCATCTATGGTCTGTCCTTCTGGCAGTATGTCCAGCCCATTGCCATTTCAGGGATTTAACTCTGATCATGATGTCTTCCACTCTCGTCATTTTTCGGATCCACAAGTTCCTTTTCTTATCTCTCCTGGTTATACCAAGCATGCACCTCTCCATGCTTCTTTGAGTTGTTTGCAGCCTTTGTATGTCTCTTTTAGTTAAGGTCCACGTCTCTGCACCATACGTAAGCACTGGAAGGATGCATTGATCAAACACTTTTCTTTTAAGACATAATGGCATATTGCTCTTGAAAATTATGCTGTTTCTTCCAAAAGCTCTCCAGGCAAGTTTTGTACGCCGATTAATTTCTTCATCAATGTGACCCTCACTTGATATCTGCTGTCCAAGATAAACATATGTATCTGTTATCTCCAGTTTTTCTCCATCAATCGATAAATCTTCATTTCTTGTAAAAGCATTGAACATCACTTTTGTCTTCTGAAAGTTCATTTTTAATCCCACTTCTTTACTCTTGTCAGCAAGTTCCTGGATCATACTCTGCAGCTCTGATGGGGTAGTTGCAAAAATGACTACGTCATCAGCAAAACGAAGGTGGGTTAGATAATCTCCATTAATCTTTATCCCTTTGTTTTCCCAGTTCAGTGATTGAAAGACATTTTCCAATGTGGCATTAAAGAGCTTCGGAGATATGGTGTCACCTTGTCTCACTCCCTTTCCAATTTTTATGTGTGTTGTATTTTCAAACAGCCGAATCTTTGCACTTGCATTTTCATAGATGTTATTAATAATATTAATGTATGCATCCTCAATACCGCAGGATTTCAGAGCCGTGGTAACTGCTGATGGTTTCACCGAATCAAAGGCTTTTTCATAATCGATAAAAGCCATGCACAATGGAAGTTCATATTCCCTCGCTCTTTCAATTAGTTCTCTCAGTACGTGGATATGATCTATTGTGCTGTAGCCACTCCTGAATCCAGCTTGTTCTCTCGGTTGAGCCATGTCCAGTGTTACCTTCAAGCGGTGTGAAAGAACTTTAGTGAAGATTTTATAAACCACTGATAGGAGGCTGATAGGTCTGTAGTTCCTGAGATCCTCAATGTCACCTTTTTTATGTAGCAGGATCATTGTAGCGTTGTTCCAATCCTCAGAATTTTCCCTTCATTAAGGCATCGAGTGAAAATTTGGGCGAGTACTGTTTCAATTTCTCCACTTGCTTCTTGTATGATGTCTATAGTAATTCCATCTTCTCCTGGAGCTTTCCCCCGCTTCATGTTCTTGATTGCATGAGCAACTTCTGCTGGGAGTGACTGGAAGAACTCTGGTACCTTTCATGATGTCTGGAGTACATGTATCATCCCTTTCATATAATTTGGAGTAGAAATCTTTCACTCTTGTCAAAATTTCGCCTCTATTTCTTGTTATAGAACCATCTTCTTTTCTCAGAGCCATAATCTGTTTTCTTCCCTTACTGAGATGTCCCTTTGCTATCTTAAGGCTTTGGTTGTTTTCAATTGCTTTCCTCACTAGCTCACAGTTGAATTTCCTTACGTCTTCAGTGATACTTTTTCGTGTTGTCTTGCATAGCTCTATATATTCCACTTTGGAAGTCACATCTTCTTTAGTTGTCCTCATCTCTCTTCTTTTTTGCATCAACATTTTGGTTTTTCCTGATAATTTGTTCACATGCAACTTGTTCTTAGACCCAGCTAATTTTGTTGCTGTTTCCATTAGAGCTTTGGTTACTTTTCTGTTAACTTCCGAAATATCCACTTCTTCCGATGTTAGGCCTTCTAAAGCAGAGAATCTGTTCTTCAGTTCCAACTTGAAAGTATTATGGTGTTTTTTAAGGTTGGTTATGTCAATACATTTTGTTTGTCTTATGAGCTTGCCACGTTCCAGTTTAGTGTTGAGGTGCATCTTACATCTCACCAATCTATGGTCACTACCTGTGTTGAACTTGTTCAGCACACTGCAGTCTTCGATGATGAATTTTTTGTTACACATAATAAAATCAATTTCACTTGTCGTCCCAATTGGATGTCTCCATGTCCATTTCCTGTGTGGCTTTTTCTTGAAAAAGGAGTTCAAGATGAAAAATCCTTCTGCCTCTGCAAACTCAACGAGAGTATTTCCACGCTGGTTTCTGTTGCCGTGACCGAATTTACCTACTGAAGTTTCATTCTGTTGCCGTTGCCCTATTTTTGCATTGAAATCTCCCATAATTATCTTCAAGTGCTGCTTACCTTTATTATTTAGATGACGAATTTCCTCATAAAATTCTTCAATTTCTTCTTCAGGATGACTTGTGGTGGGTGCATAAGTTTGAATAATCTGAGCCTGGTATCTTCTCGATAGTTGGATAACGAGTCGTGCAGCTCTGTCAGAGGAACTTTCAACTTCTACCACTTTATCCTTCAGTTTCTTGTTTATTATAAATCCAACACCACTAGTTCTGCCAGTATCTGTCCCACGATAATAGAAGAGATGTCCACTTTTCAGTTCAATGAGATCTTCTCCTTTTCTCCTTACCTCACTTAGCCCGACGATGTCCCACTTGATCCTTTGTAGTTCCTCTTCCAATTCAAGAAGCCTTGAATCAGAAGATAGGGAGCGTCCGTTATAGGTAGCCAAGGTCAGCATCAAATGGCAGCCTAGTCCGGTCCTCCGGGGATTCTTAGCACCCTCTGCCTTCATGTCGCACTGGCCGCTGCCTTGGCCAGGTACATTCCAGCTGCCGGAGACTGAGGGCCAAGATTTAAGTTGTAGAGTCATTTTGGAGGTGTTTGGCCATAACTCACCACGCTGGCCAAGCGGGTTGGTGAGTGTGGGATAGCATTTCCTCTGATCCCGATGGTATAGTTATACCGCTATTTGCGGTCGTCAGAGCCCCTTTAGTGGGAACAGGATGCACCACGAGAAGGCGGGGTTGACATTTGTCAAGGAGAGGCTGTGATGTTACGCATCACCTGACCTTACATCCCACAATTTTAATATAACATAATATATTTTTGGTGTTTAATGAATGAATACACCATGCAGGAGAGAAAAATCGACTTGTTGAATAGAGTTACATATCTGCAGTGGAGTTGGTAGTTTTATAGGTAAGAAATGTTTAATGAAGGGGACAGATTGCACGATCATCATGTGTAAGTCTTTTTGTGAAAGCTTTGGACTCTTATGTGGTGATTTACCCTGCATGACAGTGACTTACTAAAGAAATAATAGTAATCTTTCAAAATACCTCAAAACAATGAAGTAGATGTCTGCAAGAGAATGAAAAAGAAAAACTCTTGGGTTAGATATAGGTTTCAAGTAATTAATAGACACAAAAATTCTTTGAAAGAGGCAATGATTTGGGATTTTGTGTTAAGCATATGAAAAACTGCATAGAGATGGTAAAAACTGCTAATATTTTAAAAATATTAGCAGTTTTGTGAGCAGAAATCATTTGGAAGTCTGGGACCTGTATATTAACAGAGAGTTTCCATGCTCAGGAGACTAGCTGAGCTTCTACTTCTCATATAATTATGGACTCCAATGTAGTTTCCTGGTCATTCATAATTGTTAGACTATTAAATATAATCAACCAGTCATGATGGTAACTGATCAGTGAAATAATTGCAATTGTTTTTGAGGTATGGAATAGTTTGTATTCATAAGCTGTATGAATAAATAGCACATGATCATGAAAGAAGCTATTGCATGATTCAAAAAGGCCCACAGGTAAAGTGTAGGGCTATTTCATGGTTGAAATATGTCTATTTGTAAGTTTATGCTTTTAATTTTTAATGTTTCTTTTTTTCTGAAATTTCTGATTTTTATTTAGCTGGGAAGACACACTTTGTTGAAACATATCTCATACCTAAAGGCTATGTTCATGTGAACAGAGTGAGTTTCTTTTCTGTACACTTTTATTATTATTGAAATCAATGGGGATTGAATCCCCTGAAGAATTCATTCTTCATAGTTACATGAAAAGCATATACAAATATTATTATTGGCACATAGATGTCATGTTTTCTACTGTTTCCTATGTAGCCATCCACCAGAAAACTTGAAAATTACATCACCCTGGGACAGGAATCAAACCAGCATCTCCTATTTTACATTTGTGCAAGCTATCATTACATCACGCAGCACAACGAAGTTCTAAGCAACTGAAATCTGAGCAGGTGTAGCTAATATGCCACAATATAAATTGAGCTATATCTTCTCAGTTTCAGTTGCTTAGAATTTTGTTGCCCTTGGTGGTGAAACAGTGGCTTGCCCAAATGTAAAATGGGAAATGCAGGTTCGATTCCTGTTCCAAGATGTTATTGTCATTATTATTATTTTGTTGCTTTCATAATTATTATTCTGTTAATATTATTTTTTTATGGAAATAGTTTCCTCTTGGTGCAGGAGTCAGACAAGGTTGTGTAATGGCACCATGGCTGTTTAATATATTAATGGTTGTGTGCTTGTGTGATGCCTAAAAAGGAAAATAGTGGTTTATGTCTTGCTGATATCCATGTGTGCAACTTGGTGTGTGCTGATGACACAGTCCTGTTGACAGAGAGCAAAAGTGAGTTCCAGAGTATGTCATCTCTGATGTACAAAGTTGATATGAAATTCAAACTTAGTTTAAATAAGGGAAAAACCAAAGTTATGGTTTTTGAGCAAGGAACTGTTCATACTGAGTGCAAGGTAAGTTTAAATGGCAAGGAGATTGACCAGGTGAATGAATTTGTATATTTAGGAAGCATGTTTGACAGAGGATACAGACTAGATGGCAAAATTAGTAGGGGAGGGAATTCTTCCTTGAAAGTATAGTAATAGTTGCTTTAGGAGAATTTCACAGGAATGATGGGTTCTCCAGAAAGTTCTGAATGGCTGTATATGAAAGTGTAATTGTTTCCACTCTGATGTTCAGCAGTGAAAACTGGAGTACTCCAGAAAAGACAGGAGTTGTTTATGTGCCAGAGAGATGCGTTACTTATGGGGGAGTTGTTGCAAGACACTCTCTGATCATGTGAGGAACAAAGGCATGTTGCAGGTAAGTAATGTGAGGCAAAATGTTGTTAGTAAAGTGGAGACAAATATTCTAAGGTGTTATGGCCATGTTGAAAGAATGAGTGATGAGAAACTTACTAAAGAATTCTTTCAGCCCAAGTGGCAGCAAAGAAAGGTAGATGAAGGCCAAGGAAATCATGGAAGAACCAGATTCAGGCATGTCTGCATGAAGAAAAGATTATAAGTATGAAGTACCAAAAGGTCTTGTGTGCGACGTGTGATGGATGTGAGTGAAGCCTGAGCTGTGTGCGAAGATCTCTGTAAATGGAGACTTATAGTTCTATCAGTTAAAGGTTGTTCTAGCACATGGGCTTTCTTTCAGGAGCTAGCTTCTGAATTTCAGAGAACAGCTTAATGATACATGTGTGTGTGCGAGAGAGAAAGAGAGAGAGTGCGTGCATGTATGCATGTATGTCATTTGTAATAATAGCTCTCCATCTCAAAATTAAGCATTTTTTTTCACTTATTGTTTTAATTTTTTTTTCATATTGTATCATATATATAAAGGATCACTGATTCTTGGATCCTGGACCTTATGTTTTGTAGGCTCAAAACATGAAGCTGAGATGAGTCAGAAGAATTTCTTTTATGTGGAAATTATTAGTATATGCAGCATTTTTTTTTTTTTTTTATAAAATAAAGTTTACCAGTACTCTCTCATCCTATCCCCTTGCGCAGCTCCATTGTTTTTCACCTGTGCAATGTAAGTGATTAAAATAATAATTATTAATGAATTTAAATTATTTAATAATAATGATAATAACAAAAACAAAGATGAGTACCTTATACCAAAGCAGATCCCAAAGAGCCATCAGTGCATTGTTACTGCCATTTTCACATGTCTATGCCTTGCTCTTAGTGTCTGTTGCTTAAATGTCTATTTTTCAGGAACCAGGAATTTACGTAAGGTAAAGGTCGAAACACACATAGAGAAAGACTGACTAGCTTAATGAACATCAGTGAACTTACAGTCTTCAGGTGTATTAATGCCCTTGTTGGTGTTACAATCAAATTCATTTGCAAGAAACCACATTCACACTTGCTGGTAGAAATTGGTATGCTGTTTATTATGTTTATAAGAGGCAACAAGGCAGGTGGTAATCTCTTATCGACTAAGTAGTTACATTAACTTCTTAAGATCCATCTTTCTGGAGGCCCAAGTTGCTTACATAAATTCGGTACTTCTATCTCACTGAACGCTATATTTTCCTCGATGTTGTGTAGCCAACACTTTGGATCTCAGACTTTCATCCATTCCATTGATGTCTTACCAGAGCCGTACAATGCAGTGATTAGCTCAATTGGTGTGGGATTGCGTGCCATGCTAACTTTCTGCTGCTTATAGCTAGCCTTGCTAAATTTTTAGAATTTTCAGTGCTTTCCTTGAAAATGTTTACCAGTATGTGCGGTGCCACATACTGGCTGAAAAAATCATGAGCATATGTGAACTGCCTGTTATCTGCACATATTCTTAATTTCTGCAGCCAGTTGCACATATTTGTTGATTTTTGCATTATGAGTAATTTGAGTAATAGGATCCTCTGGTACTGTTACATCAGTATTTATTGGTCCATTTTATTCTTTGCCATAGATTATATCATTAGCCTAGGTGGTTATATCTGTTCTCATCCAATGATCTCAATACAATTTGTAATTTCTGTTATTTAGTACTTTAGCAGGTTGATACTTAGCATGTTGCTGCTTGTGACATTGAGTCCTGTAGCTTGGCTAGATTGTTGTACCTGTGCATATAATCTACTCTGGTGAATCCACAGATTTCAGTAATTCACTATATTATTTATATCATATACATTTATTATGTGGCTGTTCTTTTGGAATGTATTTTCTGTTATTTATGGTTGGAATCACTATCTCAAATTGTCATAAATGAGATGGTCTCTCCATATAATTTTCCACACTTGAGCCAGTGGTGTGAGGCTTCTTTATTTTTATTTTTTTAATATTGTTTTATAATTTCTTTGTCTAACTGGTTTGTATAAGTCCATTGCTTTCTTTCCTCTTCCACATTTGTATTTGGTCCTCTAAAGGCATATCTTCCACTTCAGCAGTTAATATGTTATGCTCTTTGATATCATGAACATAGATGACATCAAATTTGTGATTTGCAATGCCTAGTGTAAAGGTGTTGCTTCATTGAGATCATTTGGGACTGTGAAGGCATTCAGTGCCGGAAATACCTATTTCTACCCTTTTCTATGGGAACATATGTTATATAGTTTCTCTTATGTGTCAGCTGTGATGTTTCATAATATTCTCTTTCAAATAGCAAATAAACAGATTAGCACTGGAACAATGTTGAATGATTTGATCTCATTAGCTGTGTTCACATTTATTAAGATTATTATTGTTGTTATTATTATTGTTATTAAAATTCCACCCCTTTCTAGAGGGATTTTTTTTTCTTCCTTCTGGGACGGTATGATGTATCAAGTCTAAGGAGTGGTGTTTCTTTAGGTATCCGGGAACTTCCTTGCTATCCTACAAGTGTTCAGGATAGCTGCCTTCTGTAGTTCCAGTTAGGTGCTAGGTTGAAGGTCTAGTGTCTGCATAGAGCTATGTAAATGGTCTTAGGTACAATTCCAGTGGGTGATATTACTATGGAGACAGTGGTGACGTTCTCCATATGCCACACATTTCCTGGACTTCATATCTAAGGTTGTTATACCTTGACAGCTTCTGTTAAACGCATCACTCTGTTCAGCAATTGGAAAACCCGCAGGTACCGCGAAAGCATTGAAATCTTCCTTACTCCTAACACTTGCAATACAGATGCACCTTTTAACATACCTATCACTTGGAAAGCTATTTTGAAATCTGGCAACAACTGATGCTAATACCACGTGTTTCATTCTATGGCTGATGAAGGTAGAAGGTGCTACCGAAATGTCCCACCACTTGTAATTTTTACATAACTTATGCATGATATATCGACATCAAGAATTATTCACATCAACATCAACCCAGACTTCTCACTTGGTCTCTCTGTTTACAGGAAACCTTCTGCCACCCAAAATATCATCCCTTACCATTCTTGCACCTTTGGTAAATACAAATTGGCTGCTTTAAAGGCGTACATACACAGAGATAACCTTATTTGGAAAAGCCCTTCTGCTCTTCAAAAGGAATATCAGAACATCGTCAACATTGGCAAATTGCATGACTTTCCACCCCTCTTACTTAGTACATAGACTAATTAAGAAATTTGAATCACTGAATAGATTACCAGAATTTTCCACCACTCATCAGTATGTTGGCACTTTGCCCTTTAGCCTGGCCTTCACTCACAAAGTTTGCTCCATTTTAAAGTCTTTTGGCTACAGGATTGCTGTTAAACCACCTCCACATCTTCTTAACCTTATCCTTAAAGACAGAGATCCTAATAAACCCCTTGAGTTACAAAGGGTCTACTCTATCTTTGTCACCACTTTCCCAGGCATTACCCACTATATTGGTAGTACTTACCAAGGCATCTACCGGCGAATGGTGGAACATATCACTGATGTTAAGAAAGGCAACCCTTCCACCTCCCTTTCAATTTTAACCATCAGCGATACGTCCGGGATTCCGGATTGGCAAAATGTTAAACACATTACTCCATTCAGCAATCAGAAAGCCCTCCGGTACTGCGAAAGCATTGAAATCTTCCTTACTCCTAACACCTGCAATACAGATGCACCTTTTAACATACCTATAATTTGGAATTCTAATGTTTTGTGTGTGACGTGTTTCAGTGCCAATTATTCTCACTATGACGGCTTCTCTCCATGTGTCTTCTGGATGTTGCGTGTGTTGGATACAGCTATATCAATGAGGTATGCTGGCTTCTTCTTGTTGACCAGAATGATCTCAGTCCAATTGTGGGGGATGGTCTTATCTGTTTTGATCAATCTGTTCCAGTACATCTTGTGGATGTTGTTCTCTAGGAGAATTGTTGGCTCATGCTTGTAGTAGAGGACTGACTGGCTTAGTAGTAATGAGATGGCGCTTTTTTGCCAATTTCTGATGGAGGATCTTGGTGACTTGATTCTGCTTGTTCATAATAATAATAATAATAATAATAATAATAATAATAATAATATTATTATTATTATTATTATTATTATTATCATCGTCATCATCATCATTACTACTCTTCCTTGGATCATTCAGCTCATTGTGTCTTTAAATCATATTGTTCATGCCATTCTATTTGTGTTTTGGTTTATTTATAAAACAAAAGCTTCATACTTTGGACAAATGCACTTTGTTGGGGGTACTTTAGTTCCATTTAACATTATTAAAAATTTATTTTTAACATCTTAAAATATAATAACTCTCATGTAGGTACGGTGACTGCCATGTAGATATCATGCAGGGAAACAAGCAAGAAATATTATTAAATCTTACTACATTTTTTGTTTGTTTTGAAGTTTAAAATTAAAATCTTACACAAGACAGACTCTTATGTAGATTATCTTCTGTTCAGGTTACGAGTTAACTTTGACCATTGTGTAGGTATTATGCAGGGAAACAAACAAGCATTATTATTGAATCTTGTTTCGTGATTTTTTCTTCTGAAGTTTAAAAATTGAACTGAGCCTTGAATATTTTATTCAGTTGGATTGTTACAGAGAAGTAAGCATTTAACCATGTGAAATTCCCATATACTATAGCAGTGTTTCCGCAACTTTTTCTACTCACAGCACACCATAGATTATTATCCATGATTCAACACGACACACCAAATGTTAATCCCCTCAAAAACGTATGATATGACATTATTAATATTAATACGTAATGTAATCAACCTATTATTATTATTATTATTATTATATTATTATGTTATTATTAAACAGAAATCAACTCGTGCATTTATTAACAATTTGTGAACTTTAATTCACTGTAGAAAATACAAGAAAAAATGCACTTTTCTATTACTATTAAAGTAAATAATTCTACTCATACCTTTAATGTGATACTTGTGCCTGCTTAGCTGCACGCAGGCAGCTGATCTGTGGCAGAATCATTAACAATGCAAGTCTCATTTTTTCATCGACGGATTTGAGTCTCTCCCTCTTTGATGTTTTAATTTCAGTCAAAGTCGAGAAGCCCAGTTCACACAAATATGTAGTTGAAAATGGCAATAACACATTAACTGCCATCTCGGAGATAGCCCAGTATTTAGTCCTTATTGCCAACCAAAATGTGCCTAAAGGCACTTCAAGAAGTTTTAACTTCAGTGTTCTGTCTGATTTTAAATCTGCAAGTTTCTCTTGTATATTAATCAGAAGAGGATTTTAATTCCCAACGAATGTATCAGAACACAGCTGTGATAGAACTGAAACAATTGTAAGACGTGGGACCTATACTCTTCAAAGGGGAGAAAGGACACATATACCGACTTATTTAAAATAAAGTCTAACAATGGGTGGGTGCATCGGTGTACAGGAAAACAGCAATAAAGTTGAAGAAGCACGAACAAACAGGGACAGATACTAAAACAATGTAATAAAATAATAAAAGACAGGGAAAGTTTTGCTAATCCCCGCACTTTTAGGGAAAAGTTACATAGAACGTGCAGCAAGTGTAACAAAGAAGTCGCATAGCGTGGCGGTAGAGGCGAGAAAGTACACAGAACAGATGGTAAGTGTAACAAAGAAGCCACATAGCGCAGCGCTAGAGGGGATAAATATAAATATATCAATAAGCAAAACTACGACATAGTAACAACTGTGAGTAAATAATTTACATTTAATTTTTTATAATACATAAAAATTCACGGTATTTTGACCACTATCAGACTCTTGTCCTGTAAAAAGAATAAACAAGCATCATCTTATTTAATCAGTGCAGAGGCAGAGAATGAAATACAAGCATATGAAACACAGTAACTGGGTTAAAATAAAAAAATAAAACTTGACAATTAATTTCTTACAATAGGATAATAGGTAAAAGTTTGTGTCACACCTTTCACCTTGAGGGGGGGGCACAGCGATTGTGGAACACTGGATTAGAGGGCTTTTGCACAGACTGTAGGTCGTCAAACAAACAGTAGAAATAAAAACTTGAGTTAAGCAATTGGCTGAAAGCATTGAGGAAATTTTTCGGCACTGCAGTGACATATATGTCCAGAATTATGTTCTTATGAATTGCCTTTCTCCCTAGCAAATCAAGTTTGTTTGTTTTTTTCCTTTTGTTAAGTAGCATTGAGTCTACTTATTGTTTTTTAGAAAATATATTTCACCCAACTTTAATGAGGACAGAATTGCAAGTTTTGGGAGTTGAATATGATTTAAAGGTAGCAATGATATAATGCAGTGCATAAAATTTTTCCTGAAGCTTACAGAAAGTCAAATGAGCATCAGTTTGGTGAAATAAATGTAGAATATTAATCTTTCTGTGCATTTTTGTGCTTTTCTCCCATTTTCGTAGTACCCCAAAGTTAGGTAATTTTAATGTCTTTTACCCTTCACAAGAGGGATAATTCCCGTGGCACAAGTCTAGTAAGAAGAGATTGATCAAAAGTTTGTGGATACTAAAGGATTATCTTTAATTCTAAGCTCTACTAACATTTTAATTTATTCATTATCACAAATAACTTGAAAGACATGTATATATATAGCAGATAGCTATAATAATGATTCAAACTTGTTTTTGCAATGCCAGCTGTAGTACTTAAAACTGGTGTTTGATAGACTATAGTATTTCACCTTGTGTATCAGTGATGTATAGGGTTATTGCAAATGAAATAAGACAGTTTCAACATTTCATAAAATCCAAACTGTGCAAGATATTGACACTCACGATGCACCATTCTATCACCACTAGTAATGATTTTATTTTATGAATGGTATCACGAAAAGGTTGTACACTGAAGAGCAATTGAATTAGAGATACCTGTCTAGTAACTTGTAGCACCACCTTTCGCCCTGATGACAGCTGCGATTCATCTCGGCATGGACTCGAAGAGACACCGGAAGCATTGGGAAGCCATACGGATCCACAACCCCTGAACAAGCTCCCACAGTTCACGAAGATTTGATGGAGGTGGGTCAGAGCCTCAAACATCTCTCTCGATGGCATCCCAGATGTGCTCGATGGGATTGATGTCACGTGACCTAGCTGGCCAAGGAAGCAAGGTCACGTTGGTGGAGTGTTCGTCCAACCATTCGAATGCAATTCGGGAGCGATGGCACGGTGCATTGTCTTGTTGCAGGATGAGGTCCCCAGTGGGATGTTGAAGATGCACAAACGGCAGCAAATGGTCGTCCAGGATATCCCGGTAACGTTGACCTGTGAGGGACGATGTCACACACACCAGGGATCCCATTTCAGTCCACGTAAACAGTCCCCAGATGAGAATGCCATCCCCACCAGCTTGAAGAGTAACCTGCTAGCAAGAAGAATCCATCGCTTCATGTGTTTTGCACCATACTCGTATCCTGCCATCCGCATGTACCGACGTGAATCCTGACTCATCAGTCCAGGCAACATTTTTCCACATGTCTGGAGTCCAGTGGCGATGTTCCCGCGCCCATGCTAATCTTTGCACCCTGTGATGTGCGGTCTGCAGTGGTACCCTCGTGAGACGATGGCTTCTGTACCCCATAGCAAGGAGATGGTTCTGGAATATGTGGCTTCTTACACGTTTTTGTGCACCAGCATTAAATTGCCGAGTGATTTCTTGCACTGTGGCCCGTCTATCCACTGTTACAATGCGAGCTAGCTGACGATGACCCCGCTCATCTGCACGCTGTTGTCCACGGCAGTTGGCCCTTGCAGGGATGGTTTTACCGGATTTGATGTACTCACGGTGCAACCGTGACACAGTGGCTCCTGAAAATCCCAGTGCCTGCACGACTTCCAAGATGGAGTGACCCATTCTTTGGGCCCCGACAATTTGCCCACGATCAAATGCGCTTAGATCCTTCGTCTTACCCATACTGCGTCTGACTCTTACTGATTCCTGTCGCATCACTCATTATATTGTCGGATCGCTGCATACGTCATGTCATTTCCGTTTACAGGGCTGCCCACAGCGCCACATTTGCATAACGCTAGCTGTCTCTAATTCTATTGCTCTTCAGTGTATGTTTCACTGTCACATGACCAGTCAGGCAAGTTGGCCACAAATGATGTGGGGAAGGCATTTGGTGTGCTTGAATGATGCAAACTGAATTCTGTTAGTGTTGTGCACTGGCATTTTAGAATACATTTCAAGAAATCACCTCCAAATAGACAGTCCATCTATGACTGGCACAAGAAATTTTAAACAACCGGGTGTTTGAGTAAAGGTATAAGTCCAGAGAAACCACGTGTATCTGATGAACAAGTGGAGCATGTTTGTGCCATTTACCAGTAAAGCCCAAGGAAATCCACAACGATGATGGATTAATAGTTACAAATCCCACAAACTGACAGTTTGGAAAATTTTGTGGAAGGTGCTGAAAATGACTCCCCACAAACGGCAGTTATTGCATGTGACAATGGCAGAACCACACATCACAGTATCTGTACAGAAATGCAAGAGCATTTTGAAGAAGATGATTTTAGTGAAGGTCTGATTTTCAGCAACAAATCGACATTCCACGTAAGTGGGAGAGTGAACAAACATAGCATTCGCATATGAGGGACTGAAAATCCTTGAGCAACAGTGAAGCATGTGCGGGATTTTTCAAAGGGTAATGTGTTCTGTGTGATATCCTGTAAAAAAGTGTATGGCTCCTTCTTTTTCCAAGAAAACACTAACGGGAAGTTCTCATCTCGATATGCTAATTATTTGCTTGATGCCTTAACTGCACGAAGACAGTGATAATTTCATTTTCCAACAGGATAGAACACCACCCCATTTGCTTTGGGAACTTAGAAATTACCTTGATAAAAATCTTCCACAGCACTGAATTGGTCTTGCAACAGTAACAGCATGTCACTCACATGTTGGCTACCACAAAGTCTAGAACTAACACCCTGTGACTTTTATTTTTTATTTTTATGGGGTTATATCAAAGATAAGGTCTTTGTCCCTCCCCTTCCTGTTATTTTAGCTGATCTGAAACAGCATATCACAACAGCTATTGCTAGAGTTGATACATATATATCACTAAGTTGTTTTCTGAGATTCAGAGGTTAGCTCCATAAAGAAATACAAACTACCAGATAAATTTCTAACTGATTATTTTTGCTTTGTGTCTTTTTAATCAGCATAGGTCACCAGTGTTGGGGATTAGCCTATAGCTGATGGTTCCAGTTGGCCATTCAACCTAAGGATTCTGGAACAAAACCCAGTGAGTTGGGGTCTTTTTGCCAATGCCACACAGAACTAGCTGGTACCTATCCAAGATTCACAGAGGCCCTTGTTGCAGTTCTGTGTGCCATTGTTACCTGTGAAAGATATGTTAATGCATGTTTGGCAAGAATTTGAATACTGTGTTTATAAATGCCATGGGGCTAAGGATGCACACATTGAACTTTTTAAGTTGCTGTAATAAACTTCAATAGTTTTCCTACAAAATGGTGCAATGTGAGTGTCCATATCTTAAATAGTTTTGGTTTTATAAAATGTTGAAACTGTCTTTCATTTGTAATAACCCTGTTTTAGATTTACTTTGGTTATATGGACTGCTCTTCTCTCTCCCTGCTCTTATGCTGATAAGCAGTTAAGAGAAAATGGTATTCATGGTTTTCACTGTGGGTAAGTGAGAACTATTTATGATCATATATTTGTTTTGCCTTTCGCTTTCAGGATTCCCATGGTTCTTGAAAGTCCTTGAAAACTCCTTGAATTTAATTTTTCTTTTCAAGGGCTCTTGAAAGTCCTTGAATTTTGTAAGAGTCCTTGAAAAGTACTTGATTTTTTTCCCCGTTCAAATTTCAAAATAGCCGCAGTTCATTGAAGAGAAGCTATCACCAAAATGTCACAGGCAGCAGTGCTGTATTGTGGAACGCTCTCTTGGAATCAGGAGCACATACATAGCTATCACATTTCTAGTTTTCATGTGGTTGTAATTCTGAAATATAATATGTGTAACACATTGTGTCAGTGATAAGGAAACCAGAAATGAGCGGATGAGAGCGGAATTCTTCTGAACTATGAGAAGTGAATGTGAGGGAGTGTAAATGGGTAAGGTACCAGCATCTCAAACCGGGTTTGCAATTTGCTGAATGCCAGCAGCCCAGGAATCCAGTCTAAAATTTTGGTTGCCCATCGGTGGTTTGTCCTTCCGGCAATATGTCCAGCCCATTGCCATTTCATGGATTTTACTCTGATCATGATATCTTCCATATATACAGTATACACTGAAGAGCAATTGAATGAGAGATACCTGTCTAGTAACGTGTAGCACCACCTTTCGCCCTGATGACGGCGGCGATTCGTCTCGGCATGGACTCAACAAGACACCGGAAGCGTTGGGAAGCCATACAGATCCACAACCCCTGAACAAGCTCCCACAGTTCACGAAGATTTGATGGAGGGGGGGTGCTCAGAGCCTCGAACATCTCTCTCGAAGGCATCTCAGATGTGCTCGATGGGATTGAGGTCACGTGACCTAGCTGGTCAAGGAAGCAAGGTCACGTTGGTGGAGTGTTCATCCAACCATTCGAATGCAATTCGGGAGCGATGGCACGGTGCATTGTCTTGTTGCAGGATGAGGTCCCCAGTGGGATGTTGAAGACGCACAAACGGGAGCAAATGGTCGTCCAGGATATCCCAGTAACGTTGACCTGTGAGGGATGATGTCACACACACCAGGGATCCCATTTCAGTCCACGTAAACAGTCCCCAGACGAGAATGCCACCCCCACCAGTTTGAAGAGTACCCTGATGGAAAGAAGGATCCATCGCTTCATGTGGTTTGCGCCGTACTCGTATCCTGCCATCCGCATGTACCAACGTGAATCTCGACTCATCAGTCCAGGCAACATTTTTCCACATGTCTAGGGTCCAGTGGTGATGTTTCCGTGCCCATGCTAATCTTTGCACCCTGTGATGTGTGGTCAGCAGCAGTACCCTCGTGAGATGATGGCTTCTGTACCCCATAGCGAGGAGATGGTTCTGGATGGTGTGGCTGCTTACACGTTTTTGTGCACCAGCGTTAAATTGCCATGCTATTTCTTGCACTGTGGCCCATCTATCTGCTATTACAATGTGAGCTAGCCGACGATGACCCCGCTCATCCACACACTGTTGTCCACGGCAGTTGGCCCTTGCAGGGATGGTTTTACCGGATTCGATGTACTCACAGCGCACCCGTGACACAGTGGCTCCTGAAAATCCCAGTGCCTGCACGACTTCCGAAATGGAGTGACCCATTCGTTGGGCCCCGACAATTTGCCCACAATCAAATGCGCTTAGATCCTTCATCTTACCTATACTGTGCCCAACTCTTACTGATTCCCGTCGCATCACTCCTTATATTGTCGGATCGCTGCATACGTCATGTTTCCGTTTACAGGGCCGCCCACAGCTTCACATTTGCGCAATGTCAGCTGTCTCTAATTCAGTTGCTGTTCAGTGTATACATAAAGAGATGCTTTTATACATCTGTGTAGCTCTGTGCAAGAGCCAGAAGAATTCCAAATGTAAGTAAAACCAAATATGCATTTTATAAGTCAAAATGGATAAAGGATGAAATTTTGGCATAGAAACTGTACTTGCAACTTGACAATGCTTTTGGCTTTAAGTAATACTAATGAAAATTAAATTTCTGCAGTCAAGCATTACTTTTTTCTAGTGTTTTCCTTGTGTTTATCTGCAACTGGTGACCATATTCCATAGTGCCCAAGGGGATATTGCTTTCAATTTCTTATATTTTATTCTGCACTTAGTTTGACTTTAATGAAAAATATATTGCTTTTAACTATTTTGTCAAACATGTAACACATTGTGTCAGTGATAAGGAAACCTGAGACCTTATCATGGAAAAGTATTACTTAAAGCCAAAAGCATTAAGTAATACTTTTCCATGATAGTTACCTCATCAAGGTATGCCTCTATATTTAGTTATAACTATAATTTTAATTGAACTTTTTGATTGTTTGTTACAACTTATTTTAGTGTTTCATGAGAGTTCTTATTGGGCACGAATATAGTCGGGAAAATTTTTTATGAGTCCTTGAAAAGTCCTTGATTTTTTTAGTGGAAAAAGAGTGGGAACTATGGCTCCAATTTTCAACTGAACATTTATGCCCTTCCACTATAAGTTTCTCTTTCACAAGAGTTCTTCTTTTTCCAGAAGAGTTATTTTTT
Source organism: Macrothele yani (assembly GCA_039090855.1). Taxonomy (NCBI): domain Eukaryota; kingdom Metazoa; phylum Arthropoda; class Arachnida; order Araneae; family Macrothelidae; genus Macrothele; species Macrothele yani. The sequence goes on along the minus strand of CM076995.1, from coordinate 129,805,277 downwards.
GCCATAAAAGTTCTTTTATAAACTAGCTAGGTATTGAAAATTTCTCACCTTATGTTTTTACAAGGTTTCTTTTCAGTCGCATTTTTTCTTTTCTAAACATTGCACTTCATTGCTATAAAAAAAACCTTACATTTAGAAGTTACAACTGATGAGATCTACTCCATTTCGAAAGTGATTGTTTCCCACAAAATTGTGTCAGGATATTTAAGTACCATTGAAAGTTTTAGGTTAGCTCATAAAATTTCCAAAAGTAACTTAATAGGTATGGTGGTGGACAGAAACTTTTAAACAACAATCCAAATGTGTTTTCATGATGTTATCTACTGGATTTTAGAATGGTGCATGCAAAAATTTTAGAATGTGGCTCTTATAACAAATTTATTTGATAAGGAGTTATACATTTTTGAGTGAATGCTTATGTCAACACCACCTTTACCCTGAACATTATAATAATTTGTTATGTATCTGCTATCTTTCTTATCAAATTGTTTGCAAATATAGTATGTTTGGTATTAGTTACAAGTTCAGTCTCTCTCCTCACATTCTTCCTTTTTTATGTTTTTATTTTATTTTTATCAAGTCAAATACTATGTGAAGAAATGAGCCCAATTTGACAAAGTTGTCTCACCTTCCATTTTTTTCTCCCTTGTAGCATAAGTTAAATTAAAGTGTGATCTGAAAAAAGTTTCCTTTCCTTTTTAATTCATTGTGTGTGCGCGCCTCTCTCTCTCTCTCTCTCTCTCTCTCTCTCTCTCTCTCTCTCTCTCTCTCTCTCTCTCTCTCTCTCTCTCTCTCTCTCTCTCTCTCTCTCTCTCTCACACACACACACACACACACACACACACACACACTTTTGCACTTTTGTATGGAATATTATTAATGTGATTCTGAAGTTTACCACATCCTCAAACTAACACACTCCAAGGGATATTTATTAACAGATTGGCCATCGAAATGCACAAAAATTGCAGAATATTTCATTATTCTATGCAGGGCTGCTTCACCCATTAGGCCAAGTACAGTGCCTAGGACCTATGAAGCTTTTAGAGCCTATGATGTTTCACTTGAAAAAAATAAATACATAAACATACACAAAGCATTTGAGGGATTTTTTTTTAATTTTTATTTTGTTTTTAATTTTAGAGTTTTATTAATTAAACTCTTTTCTAAAGTAACCTGCTTACATACATATATGTATATGTGCTAACAGTTATTACATATGTATGAATTTAAATTGAATGTGATTCATAGTCCTTGAAAAAAATTGTTGAGTGCTAAAAAGTCATTGAAAAATACTTTTTTTTTTTATCCCCAGAGGAATATGAACCATGCTATGTTTGTGTTATGTTTTTAACATAACACAAACATGTGTAGTTGCACATATGTGTAGTTGCACATATCACAAACTGTGGACCAGAAGTGGACCCAGGATTTTGTGTTGGCAACTGTTCAGAGGCATTCACTGTGCATTGCAATTTATGAGTATTTTTTAAGATTAATAAAAAAAATTGTAATACATGCATGCAAATGATAAAATTAATGTAAACATTTCTTATCCCTTCTAAATTTCTTCATTGGAATGATATCACCCCTTCACAGGGTCATTTTTCATGGAACTGAACAAATGGAAATCACAAGGGAAAAGGCCTGGACTGTAGGGAGGGTGTTTCCATGCCTCCCGTTTGAATTTGTCAAGGAGGGCCTTTGTGACACATGCTAAATGTGGTGTCACATTGTCATGAATAATGACAATGCCTCTTGACAGTTTTCCTGGCTGTTGATCTTTAATTGCCTTTCACAGCCAGCCTCTTAAGAGTTTCACAATATGATGCAGCATTAATCATGGTGCATTTCGGAATGAATTCATAACACACACCTTGATTGTCGAAGAAAAGGGTGAGTATAACCTTTCTGGCGGAAGGAACAATTTGGCACTTTTTGGAGGTGGAGAATGTGAATGTTTCCACTCACATGAAGTCTGCTTCATTTCTGGTGAGAAGTGATGGATTCAAGTCTTGTCTCCGACCATGATATGGTCCAAAAATTCACTTTCTTCTCTGTGATAATGATAAAAAAAGCGAGAGCTGCTTGAAAACATTGAGCCTTGTGTTGTTCTGTGAGTAAGTGAGGCACTCATCGAGCACAAACTTATCGAAACTCAAGATGCTTGGTGATGATGTGGTGCACACTTTCATGCAAAACATTCAATTCATGTGCAATTTCATCCGCGTTTTCATTCGTCGCCAAAGTAAATGGCCTTCCCTCCTGGTATCCGTGTGTTCTGTCTCAAACATCGAACACCATTTTGTGATCGCCTGCCACGAAAATGATTTATCACTGTACACTTCAGTTAATTGGTGTTGAATTTCAGTGGGGTTCAACTTTTTGGCCCACAAAAAACAAATCACTAAGCTGATTTAAAATTTGGACGCTACTTCCAATGGACACATCTTTCACGAGTGATAACATATTAACTGTTCCCGCCATGTCAACAAAGTTAACATCGCAGCTTCCAGAAGGAAGTACAAATGGTGCCATCACATCACATCCAAATATCTGTCATATAAAAAAAAAAAAAAAAAAATGTGGGTGCATGCAACTAACTTTTGAGTGCCCCTCGTGTCACTGATCTGAGACTCAGAGGTTTGCTCCTCAAAGAAAGACAATCTGCCAGATAACTGTATAACTGATTTTGTACTTACTGTTGCAATATCAAACATCTCCATTTTTTACCTACAAATAAATAATTAAATAATAAAAATATTTATGTACGAATTTATATAAATTTCTTTTACAACAGGACACTCTTGGATCATGGCAAAAATGTTTAGCAGAGTGTTCAAAGGCATTAGAGAAAGGAAAACCAGTTGTGATTGACAACACTAATCCAGATGTAGAAAGTAGGATGAGGTATGTTGTAAATATTTTAGTTTGATCTACTCAAATGTTATGGTGTGTGTGAAAAGAAAGTATTAAAAAAATCTTTATTTTGAATCCTTTACTTGTGCAGCACTCTGATTTTAATATTTGCAAACTTCTGAAAACGTTTTGTTTAGTGCAAGTATGCATTAAGCCTACTTTATTGCCTCTCATTATCAAAAGATAGGAAAACAACAATTTGCCCTGTAATTATCTGACTCTCTGTTTTTCTAACAGACTGTGTTCCACTCAGGGTGAGATTTATTGAAGCACTGGCACTTAGCTTTAGAAAGGTGGAGTGTTTAAAACTGCAAAAAAAAAAAAATGTTGCTATTATACAGTGTGTGTAAGTCTATAAAAATATATGGATAATTATTTTAATTTTTTCCCATTCATTTTAAAATTTGTTCCAAGAGTGTTGTTATCTGTTGTGCATTTGTGATTTTCCATTACTTCCCTTTTTCATTGAAGTGGGATAATACCATAATTTATCTAGTCTGTGAATTTCTTGTTTCCACATAATCATTAAAGGTGGATCTTCTGTTGTTGTTTTTCTTCAAGAAATTGATTTCAGTGAATATACAGTAAGTTCCAGTTAATTGGACACATCATGCCTGGAACACTTTGCGCAATTAAGCGGCTGCCTCAATTATGCTAAAGCTTTATCCCAAAGAGCTAATTTGGGATGCTGTTCAGTAATTGCCTCAAATAAATTGCTGCCATGGTTAACTGATGGCCCAATTAACCAGAATCCACTGTAATCTCATTCAAAAAAAAAAGAAAAAAAAAAAGAAAGAAAGAAAGAAAGAAAAAACAATACGATATTGAGCTGTGTGAAAGGTGAGTCATTTTGTGTTGTTCTAATTAAACTGTATCATGAAGTTAATAATGATAAAGGAGAAAATCTGTTGTTGAGTGTAGAAGTTACAAACTATACAATATACATGTTTTAATATTTTAAAGAGTGCTTGCTTATATATCAGTTATTGTATGTGAAAAATAAAAAATGAAACATTGTCAAGCTATTCTGCTGCATTCATGAGGATGCGAGCATTTAAAACTGTATGTTCCGGGAAAAGCCTCTTTGTTTGTTCCAAATCACTCGGAAACTAAACAAGTGATTATCACAGAATTTTGTGCTTCAGGTTTCTGCATGTTACAAATTATGTCCTGAATGTATTGCAGTTTAAATATGCCAGTTGTTATTGAAGGCTCCTTTTGAATACCAGAGAATGGGTTTTTTTTCTCTCTCTCTTTAATTTAACTCAGAAAGTAATTGAGTTAGCACTACTAAATTTTATTTTCAACTGATTTACTACACAGTAAGGGGATATAAGTTAATAAGAAAGGTTAAAGAGCATAATGTGTATAATAATATAATAAGAAAGGTTATAATAAGAAATATTATCACCAGAACAGAGATGCCAACAACTACGGAATCTCCATAGTTCCTACGGAAAAAGCTCTTGTACTATGGAATACGGAAAACCGTGATTTTTCTGCGGAAAATTAACGGAAGTTATTAATTTTTATTTTGCTTGTTCCCCTTCCCAACGCAACGGCGGCCACTTAACGATCCATCATTCGTCTTGCTTGCGAGTCATTCTAAGTGAAAACCCTCCCTCCCCAGCATGCAACATTCTGGGGACGTTGAGCGTAGCTCGCTTTGGTGGACGTGGGCGGAGTTCGGCCTGAAGCTAGCGCAGTGCAGTGCATTGTGTCGACCATTCATGTCAGTAATTAGTATTTTGAAGTTTTTTTCTTGCGTTGCAGTAAAGTATGCTTGGATTTCGTTGCAGAGTTCGCCAAAATGCGTAATTACGCATCGAAATTTTACCAACGCGTAAAAATGTGCATCGGGAATTTTTCGCGACGCGTAGAAATACACGGCATGAAGCGCGTAAAGTACGCATCAACACGTAAAAATATGCATCGAGAAACACGTAAAATACACATCAACGCGCAAAAACACACGTCGAGAAACGCGTAAAACTACGCATCCAAGAATTTTACCAACGCGTTAAAATATGCATTGGGACAGCATTTCGCTTTTCAAAAACGGAAGTGAACGAAATAAAGATTTCTTCCGTAATCATAATTTTGTTTTCCTGCGATGTTGCCTCTGTCCAGTATTGTTGTTATACATGATTTTATTCCATAAATCTTTGTATTTCACTTTGAAAATGGAGGGGAAATTTCCGAAAACGGAAATTCGACGGCACAAAAATTCCCGTGTAATCTTCGGCTTCGAGGAATTTCTGCTTTTTCGTTGTAATTTGAGTTATCCTCGAGATCGATGCATAACTGAACAGAAATTTTGGGGCAATCGGTAGTGGTGAAGGATGCTTTCCGCCTGAAACTTTCGAAAACGGAAATTTCGTCTTTCAAAACTTTCAGAAACAGTGAAGATTTCTTCCGTAATCGTAATTTAATTTTTATTTTTCACGCGATGTTTCCTCTGCCTAGTATTGTTGTTAAATTTCATTTTATTTTTATTTTTCACGCGATGTTTCCTCTGCCTAGTATTGTTGTTAAATTTCATTTTATTTCGTAAATATTTCTATTTCACCTTGAATATGGAAGGGAAATGTCCAAAAACGGAAATCGGACGTAGCAAAGGTTTCTCCCGTAACTGTAATTTTTTTCCCCAACGATGTTCCAAACGTGTATTCTGTGTTCTTACATATTCCCCCAAAAAAGGTTTGCATTTCAGCTTGATAAAGAGGGAGAGTCCGAAAACAAAAGTGACGAAGCTGAAAAATTTGTAAGAATTGATGCATGATATTCAAAAGAATTCATATTCTCCAAGTTACACTACCTTTTATCTAAAATAGTGAAAGCTATCATGCATTATAGTCCTCAAACTGAAAGTTCTTTCAGCATGATGGATAAAATTGTCATGGCATCCAAGGGGTTTGTGAAGCCTACTGTCGTAGCTGATGGTGATGTTGAGCTTAATTTTTCAAATAACAGTTTTTCAAAAAAGAAAAATCAGAAAGGACACAACTGGTAATTGGAGTAAAAACAAGAATGTATTAAAGCGAAATCATTTTAAACGAAAATGAACTTTCTAAGTTATATACATCTATCTTTCTAAGTTCGATACATCTGTCGGAAAATTGCACATTGAAGAATGTTCTTATATTCAAGAAAAGATACTGATCTATGATGAATTCTTAAAACATGCAGAAGTAGTAGATCCCTCATTTAGAGCCATAACATCATTTACTTCTGTATTACACATAGTCAAACGCCTTCCATTTATAATAACTGAAAATGAACTTGATATACTGGAAGCAGAATTCCTTGTTATCAAGCTGACAAATTAGAGACTATAGCAGTAACAGATAGAAAGAATAGATGTCACTTGGTTAGAAATCTCAAAATTAAGAGGCTGTAATGGAGCGGTTAAGTATACTATTCTCACGAAAGTAATGTTTGCAATACTTGTAGTTCCACACTCGAATGCTGTGAGTAAGAGAGATTTTAGTTTAGTTCAAAAAAATCAAGCCTGTTTCCGACCTAATTTAGGTTTAGAAACTGCAGAAGCACTTCTTATTGCAAAAATGGATATGTTCTCCTCTGGGCAAGTGTGTTATGAAAAAAGATTTTCTGCTGAGGAATTCAAAACTGCAAAACACTGTACAGCAAAATCACTAAAGAAAGCTATTTAATCAATTTTTTGTTGTGTAAAAACAATGTATGTTCATGTATATAAATGAATAAACAAGTAAAAAATATGCTAATTAAATTAAATGAGTTGTTTTCCTCGGTTAAAATTATTCTTTTTGGTATGACTACTGAAAAATTGCCAAAACTACTGAAAAATTGTACGAGTACTACTGAAAATATCTGAAACAGGTTGGCATCTCAGCCAGAATAAGGTGATATAATAATTATGTAATAAGGATGGTTAAAAGAAGCTGCCAGATTTTTTCTTTTGAAAAATACTCTTGATCTTGCATGGCTTTACTGATTTGTATCTGTGCATAGATGTCTGTGGATGTGTTTTGTAATGATATTAAGATTATTGTATATCATTTAACCATTATTCATATGATACTTGCTTTGATTTTGCAAAGTTTTGTTTATTTTTTATTTTATTTTTGTATTTATTTATTTTGTTTTTATTCATAGCTTTCACTATTTTTTTTTCTCTTTTATGTTGCCAGACGTGCCAACTCTCCGGATTTAGGCGGGAGACTCCCGATTTTCAGCCATTCCTCCTGCCATCTGGATAAATGTCAAATTCTCCCAATTTTCATCGATAATTAGCCGTTTCGATGGTCGAAATAACGAAATTCCATCAACCACCACCTTGGATCGACGCAGAAGAAAAAGATTTCAAACAGCTTGTGGAATCTTTTTCTTTCTGTGTCAATGCAAGATGGCATTTACAGTCATCAGTATTGTACTTTTCCTCTCCTCATATCTGTAAAAGAAAGCCACCCCCGGTGGCGCAGTGGTCTATTTTATGTTGGTTACAAACACACTTGCGCGCCAGCTATGACCTACTTATCGTTTCACGTCTCCCCGCTCTTAGCTGTGAGCTCTGTTTATGTTTTCTTCAGAGTTTTGAGGAGTGCTTTTCGGTTTTGCTTTACTGTGGAGATTTTTATTTCTTGGTTTGCACCATGTCTCTTTTCCCTTCTTTGTCGCATTTTGGAGAAGATTAATGAGCTCCATTGTTCATCTCCGATTGCGAATCTGTTATTGTCAGCTTTGTTTTATCTTCTATTGTAGCATTTTGTGTACACTTAGTTTGTGAATTTTTTTTTTTATTCTCATTCCTTTCGCTTACTTTTTGCAGGAGATTTTTCCTTTTGCATTACGCCATTTTCGCGGTTTTTAATGTTTTATTTTATGCCATATCTTTGGCAATTTGTTTCTTCTTTACATATTAACTGTTATTGTCTTTGCTGCATAATAAAGTTGTGAAACTGAGCGCCAGCTTTCGACAAATTGTCCGAGATGGGTCCGGGTTCAAATCGCAGTGGGGCATGGATGTTGCATACTTGCTAACTTTTTACGGATTTCTGCTTAATTTTACTGATTTACGGTTAGAAGTGGGGTTTTTGGGGGGTTTTTTTGTTTTTTTACGTATTTTTTTTATATTTCGACTGCTCAATCGAAATTCTCCTTGCGTAAGAGTATGCATCGGAAATTTTAATTCTTCCTGCGTAAAAGTACGCGTCGGGAATTTTAATTCTCCCTGCGTAAAAGTACGCGTCAGGAATTTTTCTCGGGGTGTAAAAAGTATGCATCAGGAATTTTTCTCAGCGCGTAAAACTAGTCATTGAAGAATTTTAACAGTTCGTAACAATACGCATTGGGACGGTATTTCGTCTTTCAAAGACGGAAGTAAACGAAATAAAGATTTTTTCCGTAATCGTAATTTCTTTTTCCTGTGATGTTGCCTCTGTCCAGTATTGTTATATATCATTTTATTCCGTAAATATTTGTATTTCAGTCTAAAAATGGAGGAAAAATTTCTGAAAACGGAAATTCGAGGGCAAAAAAAAAAAAATGCTATTAATTGCATCTGATTGACAACTATTTTCACTATGTTTTTTATTTTGCATATTAATATACAGTCTGCATTTAGAATAACTTTTGAAACATTAAAAATGCTATGTACCAATAATACTACTTCTTGAAAATTGCTCCTGCATCTGAAAAATGTCGATAAAAAATAGTGCTCATGTGATTTTATGAGCTGTAAAAAATCTCCTGATTTTTAGATTTTGAAGGTTGGCACGTCTGTGTTGCAATATGTACTGGATGCATTTGTTCCATTTGTACTCCAGCAGTTATGAGGAAATGGTAGGGGAGAAGCAGCAGCAGTCTTCCCTATGCTTGCCCTAGTCCTCTTGGTATTCAGTCGGAGCCCGACTGTGAATCAAACGATGTTGGTCACTTCAAAAGTAGACTCTACAGCACTGGGAAGCAATATGTCAGTTTCATTTGTCATTTAAGAAGGTTTAACTTTATTTTGCAGACCAGTTTTGTTCTTGCTCCAGCAACCATAAAAAACCCATCCTTCTCCGATTGGCTGTCCAAGAATTCACATTTTCCCTCAGAGATGATGTTATATCTAGAAGCTAGGACTTTGGAAATAGCATTGGGAAAATGACCTAAGTGGTCCATGGGATCAGTTTTGCTTCACCTTCTGTTGGCATCGACTCTAGTAGTCAAAACCTTATCCCCCTAGGGTTTGTATGTAAGCGTAAGCCTGGTAACATTTTGGAAAAGTGACATGAATCACTGTTGATTCTTAATTTCAGCTCTCTGAGATTTGGGTACTTAATTGTTCTTGTGGTAATGGATCTTATGTGGGAGGGAGTTAAGAGCAAAACTGTTGTTTACTGTCACCAAGTTTTCTATAGTATCTTAAGGGATGGGGTTCTCTTCCACGGTTGGTGTGGGTATTGTAGACATGATAATTAGCTAAGCTCTCTATCTTCACCCTTCAAAATTTGCTTCTGTTCTCCATGGGTGTTTTACTTCCTTTTTTTTTTTTTTTTTTTTTTTTTTTTTTTTTTTTTTTTTTTGAGGTTTTTTTATTGGTCAGTCTTTTCTGGTTTTCATATAAAGCAGACATCTTTCTGTGCTGTGCTCTTTGTGCAATACTTTTTGTCATATTTTCCCCAGTTTTCAGCTTCAAATAAACTCTGAGGTTACTCACCTTTATGCCTAAAAATCTTTCGGAAGGTTTCCATCTCATTAACAAACATTTAAAACACGTGTTTTTGTTTGTTACAGTGTGGTTCGAGGCTTTGATACTTTCTTTGAAACTTGTGAACCTCCTATTTTCTCATGCAAGCATGTGCCAAACCATATGTACAGAAAGATCTTTTGAAAACATGAACACGGATACCCAATTAAAATACAACTCATTTAAGAACCTATAATACACAATTCCTTAAAAAAAATTCCTTTAAAACCCCCTAACATCCTGTAAAAAATCTTTAACTACAAATATTTATACTACACAGCATTGATTAACAAAGAAATCCTAAAAGAACCAACTCTTCTGAAAAAATGAAAAAAAAAAACATCCGCCAGCAAATTCAACTCTCACCCCACACGGCAACAACATTCTCTCCTAGTACTTTCTGCCTCTACCGAGGCTGTTATCAAGGAGTGTTTGCAACCACCAACTGCTCTCATTGCCCTCCAGCACAAAGAATGTTCTAGTCCTTGTGTCATGTCGTCTTATCTCGTTCTTTACCAATCTGCCTTGGTGGCACCATGTGTTAGATGATTCAGCTGCTGCTTTTTTTTTTTTTTTTTTGGTTCAAAAATCTGGAAGTATTCTAGGGCAAACTGCTATTATCTTTTTATTATTTATTTTCCTTTAATTTGTCATACTAATTTCATTTCCTCTTTTTTTTTTTTTTTTTTTTTTTTTTGTCTCTTTGGTTTTCTATTCTAATTAATTATTTTTAATATATGTTTAAACTGTTAGGATTGTTGAAATTACATAACCTGTGCCAATTTTTTTCAATGAACACAGTTTCAGCTAATCTTAAATGCCTTTCGGTATGACAGTTCTTGATAATTTTTATTTCTTCAAACTTTAGATGTTGTTTATGTTCAATACAGTATTGGATTAATGCAGTTTTGCTTCTTCTTCTTTTTTTTTTTTTTTCCTCCTAATTTTTAAGATGCTTTTGTAGACGATGTTTTATTTTATTTTAGTGCTACCTATGTACGATATTGGAGGACTTTTACTTATTGGGATTTCGTAAACCCCAACTCTATCTAAGCATTTTGTATTTCCATTATTATTGAGGACGACATTTATGAGGACGTCTTTTTTGTTTGTTACAGCATGGTTCGAGGCCTTTATACTTTCTTTAACGCTTGTGAAACTCCTATTTTCTCATGCAAGCATGTGCCAAACCATATGTACAGGGCGTTAGGGTTTTTAAAAAGGAACCTTTTTTGAGGAATTGTGTATTATAGGTTCTTAAATGAGTTGCATTTTAATTGGGTATCTGTGTTCATGTTTTCAAAAGATCTTTCTGTGCATATGGTTTGGCACATGCTTGCATAAGAAAATAGGAGTTTCACAAGTTTTAAAGGAAGTATCAAAGCCTTCAACCACTAGGCCTTACTGATTCCTAATCTCTCAAACGGGCCTGATGTAAGTTCTTTTGAGTGCAGTCGAGTTGAACTCGATCGCTGAAATACTGAAACACATTGTCGGCAAATACTTAAATCTAAGACAACAAGTAGCTATAATAACAAGTCCTTTGCTAGACGTAACAAAATTTAATAGATGAGAAAATAAACTCCATTCAATTAGCTATCTCCACGTGCCAACAGGTTTCCAGATGACGAACACTTTACTATCTCTGAAATATCCCGAAAGATCCTCCGCCGTGTTTAATTTGAGTCTTTCCATCCAAATCCCAGCCGATCTCTGATCGCCGAAAAACCCTGACTATTCTGTCAGCCAAAACGCAAATCCGCGAGAGGTCTCGCCAACACTCCCGGCTCGAACATGCCATCCGACCATGTCAAAGGCAAAACACTAGAAGCGTCTGAAGCGAATGCGTCGCTCCCTTTTATAGCCTTATCCTTCCTCCCTCCCTTCCTCCTACCTACCCGCCCCTTTCCGCAATTCTGGAATCCTGTTTCCATGGAGTTCGCCTCTTTCTGGGAGTGGTGACCTTGCACCGATACATCAGACCCAGTTGTCCAGGTCAAGGTCAGCGAATGTCGCTAGGCACAGCCTGACTCGGCACTCCCTAATACGGCGTACAAAAGAGACCCACCACATTGTCTTTCACGTGCGTTGGAATTTGCATTACATTACACTTGAAATAATAAATTGATACAGAAAAGGTTGCCACATAAAAATAATTATTGGGAGCTTGACTCCGTCACCTTACAGTGAGTAACCTCAGAGTGCTGCCCCGGTGGCGCAGTGGTCTAAGCGATGGCCTCTGATCATTCATCCGAACAGGGTCCGGGTTCGAATCCCGGTGAGGCATGGATGTTGTGTTTGTCTTATGGCACTGGCTCTCTCCCTTTCCTGGAACCAGTGACCCTAAATTAGGGACGGACGACTGCTTATAGCCCATTGAGTTGCTCATGGTGGTCATTAAACCTCCAATAAAAAAAAAAAAAAACCTCAGAGTCTATTTGAATTCTAAGAAGCACATTAATATTAGAAGCAGCTAAATAAAATATTGACATTAGCAATGCTGTATTGAGATAGTTTTCAGTTTGATTTTCATTTTGCTTTTTTAAAGTCAATAGTGGAAGTCAAAGACTTCAGCAGGAAACGTTTTTTGTTTTCTATAAGTCCGGTCATGGAATTTATATTTATTTGGCTGTTCCCTGGTTTCTGTGATGGACTGCACACATTCATTTTTAACTACACACTGGAAGTGTTTTTTTTTTTTTTTCAAGTTACATTAGTAATTAGCAATGAACTATGAATAGGCTTTGTCAGCCCGCAACTGATATCCATGCTGTGCCTTTTGTAAAATCATAGCTATGAGAACGCTGGCTAGTACCTGATACTCATGTGAAAAAGAATGCTCCAGTGCAACATTCTGCAAATGATAAAGAAATATAGAAGCATTTAGCTGCTTAATAGTCCAGGAGGTACGCATTCATTCCTCTTGTAAGTTACGATTACTCAATAGTATTTCTTTATTTAAAGTAAAAGAAGTACACCCACATATCCACCATTATTACTGGTCTTGCAATTTATGAAACTAAGTTCAAAACTGTTAATTTGCAATAGGTAAATATAGTTATCAATTACACAAAATGTAATGATTTTCAGCTTAAAATCCCCCTTCCTTTCCCTTTTCAAATGGAAAGACCATATGCATTACATGTTTTAGAAAGCAAAGAGAATATATTAATCTGCTAGCTGAGTTGCAAATAGACTGCTTTCTCTGTATTGTAATTTTCATTTCTCACAAAGATAGATTTGTAAGTGTCATATGTACTGTATACCCTCTACCCCAACCACTTGCAAACTATTCATAAAAATAAGCTATCATTCCAATATTAAATATCTTTAATATGTAGAGCCAAAGCCTGACTTAGACATAAGGAGCCCCTATGCTCATTATGAAAGGCATTCTGCAATGTGGCATTAAAGAGCTTTGGAGGTATGGTGTCACATTGTTTCAGTTCCTTTCTAATTTTTATATGTGCTGTGTCCTTGAACAGTGCAACCTTTGCACCTGCATTTTCATTGATATTGTTAGTAACATTAACATACACATCTGCAATACTGCAGGATTTCTAAAACCAACTGGTGGTTTTGTAGAGTCAAAAGCCTTTTCATAATCAATAAAATGGCCATGCATAGTGGGAATTAGTATTCATTTGCTGTTTTAATTATTTCTCTCCATACGTGGATGTGGTGTATATTTTATAGTGCTGTAGCCCTCCTGAATTCCGCTTGCTCTCTTGGTTAAGCCATGTCCGGTGTAACAATCACTGTGTGACAGTCACATGCACGAAGGGTTTTCAGTGTGTGACAGTATAGTGTTAATTTAGTAAACAGCTGGGAGGAGGCTGATAGGTCTGTGTTTCTGATATCCTTGATCCCCCTCTTTTACGCAGAAGGACTATCGTAGCATTTTTTCCACTCATCAAAAATCTTCCCTTTGTTGGAGTGTCTAGTGAAAACTTTGGCAAGTATAGTTCCTATTTCTTCACTGGCTTCCTGTATAATGTGTGCATTAATTCCATCTTCCCCTTGTGCACTTTCCAATTACATATTCTTAATATAATTGCATGGGCAATATCTAATGAGAGAATTGTAGACATTTTAGAGGCTACATATTTTTTATGTCTGTAAAAAATGTATCACCTCTTTAATATTGTTTTGTCTAGAACCTTTTTTACTCTCCTCAAAATTTTGCCACTATTTCTTGTTACAGACCATCTTTTTTTTTTTTCTTAGTACTGTAATTGGTTTTCTTTCATTATTGAGATGTCCCTTTGCTTTCTTCAGGCTTTGGTTGTTTTCAGTTACTATTTTTACTATTTTGCAATAGAATTTCCCTATGTCTTCAGTGATATGCAATTTGCTCTTAGTACCACCTATTTTTGTTGCTGTTTCCATAAGGGCTTTGGTAAGGTTTCTATTAATTACATAGATGTCTACTAATTCTATTGGACAGTCTAGTGCAGAGAATCAGTTTTTCAGATTTAATACGACTTTTTTATGATGACTTTTAAGATTTGTCATATCAATGCATTTCATTTGTTTCATGAACTTGCAATGTACAAGCTTTGTGTTAAGGTGCATCTTACATCTCAGCATTCTATGATTACTCCCTGTGTTGAAGCTGTGTTAAGCACACTGCAGTCTTTGATGATAAATTCTTGTTAAACACAATGAAATCAGTTTCACTTGTTATCCCATTGCGGTGCCTCCATGGCCGTTTCCTATGTTGCTTTTTCTTAAGAAAGCTGTTCACCATTCCACTTCTGCAAATTCAGCAAGAATATTTCCACGCTCCTACAAAACTTTCATTCATATATATTTGTGGTTTTGTTCATCAAGCTGTCTGCCATTTTAGAGTCATCCAAAAAATAAAAGTCTGCTTGCTGTCAGGTTCTTCTGTTAGTAACAACAATTTTAAAGAATCCATTGAAACTCATGTTAGATGCAGAAGGTTATGGCTGAAGAGTTTGATACCTCAGCACTCAGTTAGCATGATGTTTTTTTCCAATGTTGTAAGAGCCATTATGTGTCATGCAAATTTTCCATGAAAAAGGATGGTAGAACTTTCTAACGTATTCAATATAACAGATATCTCCCCTAATTAAATATCTTATCATCTGTGTTATATTTAGTGAATTCAACAGTTTTTATTGCACCTTTGTATGATATTCTTTCTCTTTCTTCAGATACACTCAGTGTGCAAAAAAGTATAACGTCGTTTGCCGATGCTTTCTCTTCAGTTGCTCACATGAACAAGCTAAACATAATAATGTGGTATGTATTTTGTTTTATCATGTGATCTCTTCATTTTTTGTAATGAATGGATAAACATAATGTACAGAGTAATGCGTGAAGTAAAAATGCCTGCATTAGGTTTAACTTGTACTCTGAAGTTGCAAATCATGAGGAACATCTACCTAATAATGTATTGGGCTGCTGTTAGTCTTGAAAATATCCTTAATTCAATGCAGCTTCAATTCAACAAAGTTCTGATATTGCTCTACAGGTATGTTTAGTCAAGTCAATTGCTGCATGTTCACCGAAGGAGGAAGGCTGTTTTGAAGACCAAGGGCAGCCCAACATGTTATTAGGTAGGTGTTCCTAAATATTTGCTACTTCAGTGTAATTCACACATGAAAAACATGGGCTTTGTTGATGTCTACCATCTAACTGAGATGGATAGAAAACTCGAGTTGTTTGAATCAGAGTGACAGATCTAAAGGAATTGCTGGAATGCACAGAATGAGTGCATGTTCTCTTGTTGCATAAGCAATCATATTATAACTACTTTCAAGCACTTTATTCATCAATAGTTTGATAGTCAGTGGTGTCCCATTGATGGGTCCAATTTTCTGAGAAACAAGATGGGTGTGCTGCTTGCCTTTCAGTGCACAGCTATCACAGTAGTCTGAGCTGCCTATTGATCTGCTGCCCTGAAAACTATGTCCTATTGTCTGTTTCAGAAGTCAGGATCATATCTGTACGGTATGCATCACTGGGCTGATGCACTGAAAGAAATCTGAATGGAGGTAGAAGTAAATGTAAAAAATAAAATAAAATATTTTTTTCATGGACTTAATTGCTCCAATGACCATATAAAGCTATAAGGAGCTCATTAGCTCATCTTTGATTTAGCACTACTACTTCCAAAGAAGAACCAGCACATTGCATTTTTGATCCTCTCTAAATGTTAAATGGAAGTGGAGTATGCAGCAGGGAGTGGCATCGTGCTTGCAAATCAGTTTAGCGGTAGAAATGCTTGAAGAACATTTTATTGCTGTGGTTTTTGACTAGTTTGTTAGGTTTGCAGGCTTGAGTCCCCCTGAAGCATGTAACCTTTTTTATTTTTCTTTAATAACGATTTTTGTCATGATTTCCTGATAGAATTTGATAACTAGATTGTAAAGGATTACCCGTGAGTTTTATTAACCAGCTGGTGGGAGCCTCCATATTTCAAATATGCTAATTGTTTATGCTCATTATTTGCCCACATCATTTTTGATGCCATTAATTGTAATCATATTCTAAAATATTTTATAATTTCTAATATTCTGTGAAGACTAATATATTTATATTCTTTCATTCACTGAATAAGTATAAATGTATTAGGGTTGTTCAATAAGTAGTGAGACTTTCTGCCTGAAAGAGTCGAAACATGGCATACCTAAAAATAATCACCGCCAGCATTTAGACAGCAGTCCCATCGTTGCACAAGCCCTTGAAATCCTGTGGCATAGAATGAAGCAAGCTGCTGCTGCAATGAGTTATCTACAGCTTCACACACCTGATCAACCGAAGTAAAACGTTTGCCTTTGAGGAATTTTTTTATAGATCCAAAGATGTGAAAATCGAAGGACGATAGGTCAAGACTATACACTGGATGTTGAAGGACTTCCCAGCCAAAGTGCTGCAATGTCCTTTGCATGGTAACTGCCATATGCGGCTGGGTGTTATCATGCAAAAACACAATACTCTGAGTGAGGTTGCCATGCGTCTAGTTTTTAATGGCTTGTCGAAGCTTCATTAAAGTTGGGCAATCTCATTTGGCATTCATGGTTGAGCCACTCAAGAAGCAATAGTCCTCGATGGTCAAAGAACAGGATTAACACCACCTTGCCTGCGGAAATGGTGGACCATGAGTTCCTCAGCAGTGGCGATGATGCATGTTTCCACTGCATACTTAGGCATTTTGACTCTGGCTGGAAATGATGACGCCAGCTTTCATCTGCAGCAATAATTGCATAGCAGGAAATCTTCGCCTTGTTCATGGTAGCTGAACAGATGCTGTAATGGTAGTCCTATTCGTTGGTTCATCTGTTCATCAGACAGATGTTTCGGTACCCACGTGGTGCAGACCTTACGATATTCAAGGTGCAAACAAATGATCATATGAACAGTTCCAATGCTCACATTTGCTTGGTGGCATTTTCTCTGCTTTCAAAAACTGAATTATAGCATGTTGAGCAACTTTGGACATATCCATCTCCTATGAGAGAATAATGAAATTAGTCCAGCACGTTACATGGTTGCCGTAAGGAACAGTCTCACTACTTATTGAACAACCCTTATACAAGTACATTTTTAAGTTGAAGTAAAAGCCAACAGAAGATATAGTGATCATCCCCCCTCTCCTCAGGGACACCAACTTAGAGAGTGTTTTGGGCCCTGGACAAGAGGCTTTCAGGGCACCCTCCTTGCATTTCAGAGGGTCCTCCTTACAAAGTGACAGTGATTGGTTGCATCCTACTTTCTAATGCTGGGGCCAGTTACGTAGTTATTATTGGCAGATTAAGATATTAATTTGCCAATAATATGGTATCCTATTTATTTATGGAAATTCTGATTCTTATTTCCATGTGTCTCAATATACTGTTCTAAAATTGCCATTTTAACTTTTTTCAGTGGACAAACATTGAGAATCAGTTTGATGCAAAGCAAGTAATATATAACTATATTTTGGGGAGCCCCTCAAAGGTTGGGGCCCATGGCACGAGCTCCGAATGCCCTCCTGTAAATCAGGCCCTGCCCACCCTCCTCCTGAATTTAACCTTAGTACATTTCTAATAATGTGCCATTATGTTGGATTATCATTTTTTGTTTTAAAATATCATGTTATGTTCAATAACATGTTACACTCTTTATTTCAGTTCAGGGAGCTGAGAAGTGCTGACAAGAAACATGTGGGGGTTAATGACATGGTTTTGAATTCTTATAAGTAAGTTTATATGTTCATCTTTGTGTGTTGGTGTGCGTGAGAGAGAGAGAGAGAGAGAGAGAGAGAGAGAGAGAGAGAGAGAGAGAGAGAGAGAGGGGGTGCAGTAATTATGATGGTAACAGTGAATTATATAGATAAGTAGGGATAGGAACTTTGCCATCTATAGTTTTTGTGCTCTGAACTTCTTCATTTTTATGTACTATTCTTTCTTTAATATAAAATTGATGTGCATAATTCTAAGTTTATTCCTAATGATAAGGTATTCAGCTTCTTCCTTGTGAAATTTTGGCATTACTGATATGATAAACATGACATGCCCTTCAAATCATAAAAAACGTTGTAAAAGTAGTTCAGTATAATTCTCTGTTAGTGTGATGTTTTTGAGCTTCTTTTTTATTATCTGTTGGAGGCTTTATTAGCTGCAAGGTATCAGCTGATTCATAACTGATTGAGTTGTTTCATCGCATAATCAAAGTAAATCTGTGGAATGATTAAAAGCACACAACCTCCAGATGGCAATTATATTACTACCCATATTACATATTACAATCAGTGTGTACTAAAATTTCCGTAAGGTAATCCTTAATGTTTAAAGTGACTGCTGAAAATGGTTGAATGTTAATAACTGTATATGCAGAAGTTATCCTACATAAAGAATTATTTTGACTGTGTTTGCTGGTACTTGTACAGCATTGCTGTCGAGTAATGTCTACAAGTAGGTTTGGTATTTCTGCTCAACTCCTCTAGCATGTGTGTGTGGCTTTGACTGAAGAGGAAAGGCCACAATACAAGTCTTTGAAAATTAAATGATTAGAAGAAGGTCGTAGTTTTGTAAGGCATTCAGCACAGAATACTGTTTTTTTTAACTAGTAATTGCATTTATCTACTTAAAAAGTAGTGGCATATCAATTATGTTAATACACTGAATCACAATTTATTATACACACCACATCCATCCACAAATGTCAAATAATGAAGCCAGAAGAAACCCCTTGTGGGCTGTAAATAGGACAGATGTATACCTGCTGTATAGTGCACCTGCAGCTGTGGTTGTGGGTATACAGAGAGACCTAAGTGAGTCAAACTCTGTACAGATGGTCTGTGAGAAAAGGATAGGGTGTCTCCATCTGTACAAATGCAGAACAACTGCGATTTCCTCATGTGACTGTCACATGTATGTACCAGGGCCTAAATTTTGGAAAGCCCAACCTGACTCAACCTTAACTTCAAGAGACCCAGCCCATTTCAGACTTTTATCTCACATTTTCCACCACTTATGGCAAATAGCATGAAGCTTCCTTTGGAGAAACAATGTTGTTCTACTGAACTGAACTTACTCAGTAGTAAACAGAATGTAACACAGAGAGACATTCCATTTGTTGTAAGAATTTCTCCCATGGATGAGCTTTAGACACAACCTCCTACTTCTGTTACAAATGTAAACTCATTTCCTCTTCCACACTGAAGTATAAACAAGTTAGCCTTGACTCCCAAACATGCAAACAAGTACTTCTAACTTCATCATCTCTGTTGTAGCAACAAATTGCGCCAAAAAGCTAAAGCTTGGTCACGTACTTTTGTGATGCTAAAAAGTCTATGTACACATTTTTCAGAAAAGAAAAGAAAAAAGCCATGTGTTTTAGTCACCAAATCTGTGTATATAAACATTGTTCAGAAAAGCCAGTCAGGTATAAATTCTGTGGAAGAAATATTCTTCTCTTAATATGTGGAACTACTTCAGAATTTACTTCAGAATTACTGCATTGGTCCAGTACTGTATCGAACAAAAACAATACCCAAAGTTTGATGAAATAAAAACTATTAAGAACTGTCATGCGGAAAGGCATTTAAGACTAGCAGAGACAGTATTGATTGAAAAAAACAGACACAGGTTATGTAATATTGATGATCCTAATAGCTTAAATGCATATTGGAAAGATCTGATCAGAATGGAGAGCCATAGAAAAAAACAGAGGGGGAAAAGGAAAGAAAAAATAAATAAATGATGTAACGTAATATATTTAAAAAAATTATGATTGAATATAAGAAGATTAATTTTCAAGAATCAAATGCAGCTGGCTGTCGAACGGATATTTACAAGTACGAAGAGAAAAAGAAGACTAATGGGTCAGCTAATAGATGGCGCCACTGCGCTGAGCGGTGAATAATGATGATGAGACGATGCCGAGCAAGACCTAGAACATTCGCTACATTTGAGGGCGGTGACAGAGGTTCATCTGTTGCGTCCTTTCCTTGAAAATGGCCTGGGTAGAGGCTGAAAGTGCTAGGATAGTACGCTTATTGCTGAGTGGGGAGAGGTTCAAGATTAATGAGGATAGTGGTTATGTCAGGTTTGGTTTGTTTCAATTAATTACTGGTGTGCAGTTGTAAATAATTATGGGTTGCAGTTTTAACTTTGATGTTTTAGGAAATGTGTAATATAAGTTTTTTATTGAGGTTTTAATTAGATAGGCATTTTTAGGGAGTTGAATTATGTGTCATTATAGTTGATTATTTTGAATCTGCATTTAGTTATTGGGGGGAGGAGAAAGAAAAAGAAAAAGAAAAAAAAACCCGAAGATTTGCGTGAGTGTGATGTGGGTTTTTTGGGCCTTGAACCACGATCGATGTGACTACTGAAAATTACGTGTTGGAAATGTGTGTAAGAGATGCAAACCTCCTAAAGGATATTTGGGATAAAGGTGAGTAACCTCAAAATGTAGATTGTCTAAATAGCACGCTAATAATTAAGCAGCTATCTGACTTTTTTGACATTTGCAATGCTGTATGAATATATGATACTTCAGAATTAGTAAATTAGCAATCAGATATGCCTGAATTGCCAGTGTTTACTCTTTAACACATGGCATCAATCACATCAGAAAACCTGAAACCATCTTCCCACTCCGAGGCGATGTGGTTTTCGGGTTTTGTGATGTGATTGATCTCACATGTTGAATGGCAAATACTGGCAATTCAGGCATATCTGATTGCTAATCCAGCCAGGTGTTGTATGACATCCAAAGACCCTGACTAATATCAAATCCGCAGTATTATTTCATTATACTTGAAATCATTATAGCTGTTAAGTTGGCCACTACTGTAGTTCTATGTATAAGTGGTCACAACTGAGTTTTCTCCCCCCCCCCAAATGTGGATGTCAGAAATATAATAAAATCCCACAAAATCATGAAACAACTGCGTTGTGTGTAAAAATTGTGCAATCCCCGGTATTGTCACATTTTGTATGAAATCATAGCAGCCAAGTTGACTTGCTACTGTAGTTGTATTATTGGCATATTTTTACTGTATTCCATGTACCCACTTTCTCCAGAAAACTTTCATCGTCCTGGTGTGGGAATTGAACCCCCACCTCCCGATTTCCAGTCGAGCATGCTAGTCATTACACTACCCAGGACAAAGAAATTCCAAGCAACTGAACGTAGATATCTGAGAAGCTATCCCTTCCCCATCGTAGCATCTCACAAGCTTTTCTCACATCCAGGGTCAGATGTAGGTCACAAATTCCAGTGGCGACTGGAGATCGGGAGGTGCGGGTTCGATTCCCACTCCAGGATGATGAAAATTTTTAAGTTTTCTGGAGGAAGTGGTTACATCGAATACAGTGAAAATATGCCAATATAATACAGTAGAATATAATGGCATTACAATGCCTACCATGTATTTATGAAGAATTACTTCTTCGAGGAAATTCATTTCACAATTATATATGATGTACTGTAGTTCTACGTATAAGTGGTCATTACTGAGTTTTCTCTCCCCCCCCCCCCATGGAAACATGGATGTCAGAGAAAAAATTACAAAATCATGAAGTAACTGCATTGTGTGTAAAAATTGTGCAATCCCCAGTATTATCACATTTCACATGAAATCATTATAATAGTCAAGTTGACTGCAACTGTAGTTCTGTGTATAAGTGGTCATAACTTACTTGTGAGTCCCCCCTCCCCCCAAATATGGATGTAAAAGAAATATCTCACAAAATCATGAACTGCATTGTGTGTAAAAATTGTGCTTAGAGTAGTTACTCAAAACCCAACTACTGCCACTGTCATAGTGTCAAAAGAAATTAATGCCAATGAAGTGAAAACAGAATTTGATTTCAACTTTTAATGAAATAAACAGGGCCCTTTCAGACTCTTCTTACAGCCCAAGCCTGGCTTGATTTTAGCAGTGATGAATCGATGTATCTGGTAATGGATTCACATGCTTGTCTTTCATTTCACTCAGTGATCTTTGCTACCTGATCATTTAACATGTCAGTCTTAATTTTATTGGTCAAAGTTTTTCTTTAATCTAGAGCAAAATGCTAAACCCCCAGTACAGGGCTGGCCAGAGCCCAGAGCTCAGTTTTAACCACTTAGTTTTCACTTAACTGATGGGGGAAAAAAAAAAAAAAAAAGAGCATGGACCAGGTCAAGCTCAGGCTTGCCAGGTGAGGCTTGTGCAGACCTCTACCATGACTACATCAAAACCAGCAACTTCCAGGAAAATATGGCAGTAATAAAAATGTTGATGTTCAATGTGAGTGCCACCTTTCTTGTACCATAACATGAGAATAGAAGGAAGAATGGAGAGAACTTATTGATACTCAATATTGGGACACCTACAAAAGTTTCTGCAAAGAACATTTTATTACAGTGGACCACCCCCCCCCCCCCCTCCCCAACCTAAAACAAGAAGAAAACTTTTCCATTTACCCTTTGGTTCATTTGGACTAATGTATCCACCCTATCGCTAATTGTGTGAGGCAGCTGGGAGTCTCAGTTCGACAGGCTCACACATTATTATTATTTTTTTTTTTCAGTATATAGTTTCTTTCTTTTTTTTTTTTTTTTCTCTCATTTACATTTGTGTTCTTCTTCTTTGGGCTGTTCGTAAGCCCTACTAAATTCATTAACAAAATTGCGGGCTAATTAGGAAGTCTCTCCAATGCTCTCGAATGTAGGAAATAAGTCAGATCTCCCCATATTGGCCCACAAGACCTCATACAGAGGACTCGATTGCAACATAAAAATTCCTACCTTGAGGGTTTATGAGAGGGTGAAACATGAACGGTGGAAAAATGTGCTTTCTAATGTGAATGGGAGCCATGATGATCTAAGTGTCTTTTCTCTTCTTTTTTTCCTTACAGCTTAAACGCTGTGGTCGATGTTTACTGCATGTTTAGAGCAGGCTAACGGGATCTTGAAAAAGTTCTAAATTTTGCACTTAAGGGCTGCAGCTGTGGCGCGATTCGGGTGACGAAGCAATCTGGCAAAAAACACATAAATTCCGTCAGCAGGGTGATACTCAGGCATTAGTTGAGGATAATGTGCAATTAAGAGTGGGGAATCACCAAAAAGGGGAAAGGTGAGAATTGGAGCATCGTTTTGGAAGGCAGTTGCTGATAAAAGACGAAAAGTGAAACATGTCGGGGTTCGCTCGGCCAAGAAAAACACTCAAGGCCGGCAAGGTTCGCAACTCGAGGGGGTCAATGGAAATAGGAGGCCCAAGACCAGAGTTGTGCATGTTTGGATTTGCACACCCAGGCATGGAGATGCCATTTTAATGAAAAGATTCTGACTACACTGTGACTGAACGTTAAAAAAAAAAATGTGCGAGCAGAGAGACAAATAGAATCCCTCATCAGCAGGGGACCCTCACCCAGTAGAGAAGGAAAACAGATGTCTGTAGAATGCCGAAGGTCAGATACCTGGATGTAAAGTTAAAAGCACAGATCGGAGGGAAGGAAATCGAGCATCTGCCAAAAGCAGGAGCACATCACTTTAAGGGGTTCGTTATCAGCCTCGTTGCAGTCCAACTAATGGAGCTCGCACCACGGGAGAAACAAATCTGTCTCAGTGCCCGCTGTTGAAATATTTATGACAAGTTTGCCTCCCATCAGCTGTGTGTCATCATAATAATCACAAAGTGCTCAGTAGTGTGCACCTTTAATTGTGTAACAGAAGGAGGTGTTCGATCACCTGAACACCTACTGCTCAATGTATCAAAGTGTGTGCTAAATCATCGGTGTGCTGCTACGTGATCCAAGATTCTGTGTGTGTGTGTGTGTGTGTGTGTGTGTGTGTGTGTGTGTGTGTGTGTGTGTGTGTGTGTTTAATTTGATGTGCCCTGGATTCATGTTGATGCAAAGCCGTAAGTACTTGAACCCTTTTATTTTACTCGCCACTCCAGTGGACTAGTGCATTACCTCAACTCAAAGCTACATTAACTATAATGCAAAGACAGAGCCACCCCTGTGACTGAATCTTAGTGGAAGTACCCACGAAGACATCCTTCGATTCTTACAGGGCAACATTCTATGATCTTTTACATATATAAGGGAGAGGGTGTGGCCACAATTTTGCTTTGAGGGACAAGCTCACATAAATTTGGCTCAGTGCCACTGTGAACTGGGCAGACTTGTGCATGTGCAGATGTATTTAATTTTGGCAGTACAGTTTGCACCGATAATCTTGTATAAAGAAAAATAACTTGCTAGTGTATTTTTATGTCACAAGTGTTTTAATGTGATCTTGTGCAGAGCGATTTTCTTTTCTTCCCCTTAGTGTTCGTGTTTGATATCACTTACTGTTTTAGTTAATGTGTTATTGCACTGGAGAAATAGGGGAAACAAAGTTGCAAGTTGTGTGAAGAATAGGATTGGGGAAATGATATGGGAGCCCAATGAGTTAAATGAAAGATGGGGTGAATACTTCTATGAGCTATTAGATCAAGAAAGCAAAGGTGATTCTGAGGCAGAAGCAGATGATGTCATAATGAGAGATGGATGCACAGGAGGGATCTCGAGAGAAAAGGTGTGTAAAGCTCTAAAATCTCTTCAGAATGGTAAGGCTCCAGGAGTTGATGGCATAACTGCCAAGATGTTGAAATATGGTGGTGACTCTGTAATTGACTGGTTAACTGAAATCTGCCAGTTATGCTGGGAATTAGGAATGGTACTTCGGGACTGGAGGGATGCTATCATTGTTCCCTTTTATAAGGGAAAAGGTGATCAGACTGACTGCAAGAACTATCGTGGTATTAGCTTACTGAGTGTGCCAGGGAAAGTCTTTGGTAATGTCATTATTCAAAAGGTACGAGGTCTCGCATCAAAGAAAGTGTGGGATGTTCAGAGTGGTTTTATGCCTGGTAAAGGCTGCACTAACCAAATTTTTGCATTACACATGATGATTGAAAAGTATCTGTCTGTTGATAAGAAAGTTTTTACTGTGTTCATAGATTTAGAGAAAGCATGTGACCGAGTAAATAGGATACTTCTGTGGAAGGTGTTGAATGAATATGGCATTACTGGGAATCTACTTAATAGTGTGAAAGCCATGTATGCTGGCAGTAGAGCTTGTGTACGAGTGAATAATCCCGTATCAAAATGGCTTTCCATTGGTGCAGGAGTCAGACAAGGTTGTGTAATGTTACCATGGCAGTTTAATATATTTATGGATGCATGCATGCGTGATGCCAAGATGGACAATACTGGTTTATGTCTTGGTAATGCCCATGTGTGCAGATTGTTGTATGCTGATGACACAGTCCTGTTGGCAGAGAGCAAAAGTGAGTTGCAGAGCATATTGTCCTGGATGTATGAAGTTTGTATGAAATTCAAACTGAGTATAAATAAGGGAAAAACCAAAGTTGTGGTTTTTGAGAGAGGAACTGGTAATTCTGAATGTAATATAAGTCTAAATGGCACCATGATTGACCAGGTGAATGAGTTTGTATATTTGGGAAACTTGTTTGACAGAGAGAACAGATTAGATGGCGAAATTAGTAGGCGAGTGAATTCTTCGTTGAAAGTCATAACTGCTTTAGGAGGTTTTTACAGGAATGATGGATTCTCAAGAGTCCCGAATGGCTGTGTATGAAAGTAATTGTTCCTACTATGATGTATGGCAGTGAAACCTGGGTACTACAGAAGAGACATAGGAGTCGATTGTGTGCCTCACAAATGCGTTACTTACGGGGGTTTGTGGGAAGACACGTTCAGATCATGTGAGAAATGAAGATGTGTTGCAGTTGTGTAATGTGAAGCAAAATGTTGTTAGTAAGATGGATACTAATATGCTTCGGTGGTTTAGCCATGTTGAAAGAATGAGTGTTGAGATGCTTACTAAGAAAAAAGTTTCGACCCAAGTGGCAGGAAAGAAAGGCAGAGGAAGGCTTAGGAAGTCATGGGAGAATCAGATTCAGGAGTGCCTGACTGAGAAAAAGATTATGAGTATGAAGTATAGAAGGTCTTGTGTACGTCGCGTGATGGATGTCACTGAAGCTCTTGTTTGTGTGTCAAGATCGCTGTATATGGAGAAGTTTGATACGACAACAGTAAGTAAATAATCAGTTAAAAATTCATCTGGTGGTTTGTATTATCTGTTAAATGTTTATTTGTCAGATGGTTTTTCTTTAAGGGGTTAACCTCTGAATATCAGAGAACAGCTTAATGATATATAT
This sequence comes from Macrothele yani, assembly GCA_039090855.1. NCBI lineage: Eukaryota > Metazoa > Arthropoda > Arachnida > Araneae > Macrothelidae > Macrothele > Macrothele yani. The sequence goes on along the minus strand of CM076995.1, from coordinate 129,778,965 downwards.
ATATATGTATGTATGTTATTGTGTAAGATTTCCTCGGTCTGAACGTCCAGTGGAGATGCAGCAGACCTTCATCGCCCAACATTAAAGTATCAGTACAGTGTGCTACCCTCGAAGGAGGGGTAATTGTCTATGCGCCCAGAGAGCTCTGAATTTATTCTTCTTCCGAGGATGTTCAATTAATGATTTAATGTTGTGTTGTGCATCAGGGAGTCATGTCTTCCTTGCGAAAGTGATTGTTGTTCTTACCGGTTGCGAAAGTGATTGTTGTTCTGACTGGTAGCGAGAGGGAAAGAGAGACCGAGTGAAGAAAACTCCAAAGAATTGCAGGTGACAGCCATTTGCAATCTTTCCTAACTCTGAAGATGGGCGTGTATGCCCGAAACACGTGTAAGTTCCACCCCAGTGTGAGTGTGCTTTGCGACACAGCACGAAAAGCGAGGAGGACGGCCGGAAGTGTTTGAAAGGTTGAAAGACAGCGGTCTCAAGGTTTTTAAAATTTTTAACTTTTTATCTGTTTCATTAGGATTTCTAACCGGAATTTCTTTGTTTCTCAAGGCTTGAATGCTCACCTAAGTGATTTTCTATGAAAAAATACCTAAGGTCAATGTAGGGCCAAGTTTTTCGGAAGGTTTTTCATTTGTTAATTAAGGTTTAACAAAAAATTCGTCTGTTCATTGATTTTTAGCCAAGACTTCGTTTTTTAAGCCATAATCACCTTTTAGGCATGAACCATGATATTTTAACGTCAAAAATTGAAAAGAATAAAAAGAAGAGGACCACCAAGAAAAACATTGTGAGTAGAGCCTTTTTTACGCTTTCCAACCGTAGGTTGAAGAAGCTTATATGCTGCAGCTTTGTCTGTCCGCACGATAACTCATGTGAAAATGGTTCGATTTCGACGAAATTTTAGTATGTGGTAGGGGACCACCTGGGGACGAACGCTATTGAAAATGGGCGAAACAGAGTCAAAGGTCAGGACATAGGAGCTAGATCCATTCCATTGCTCTTATGCGTCATAACTTGCATAAAACTGGTTCGATTTTGATTGAATTTTAGTATGTGGTAGGGAACCATCTGGGGACGATCCCTATTGAAAATAAATGAAATGGGGTCAAAGGTCAGGACATAGGAGCGGGATCCATTCCATTGCTTTATGCATCATAACTTGCGTAAAAATGGTTCGATTTCAACGAAATTTTTGTATGTGGTACCTAGGAACGAACCCTGTTGAAAATGGGCGGAATGGAGTCAAAGGTCAGGACATAAAAAGCGGGATCCATTTCATTGCCTTTATGCGTCATAACATGCGTAAATATATTTCGATTTCAATGAAATTTTAGTATGTGGTAGGGAACCACCTGGGCACGAACCCTATTCAAAATTGGCGAAATGGGGTCAAAGATCAGGCAGGGCATAAGAGCGGGATTTATTCCATTGCCCTTATGCGTCATAACTTGCGTAAAAATGGTTCGATTTCGATTAAATTTTGGTATGTGGTAAGGAACCAGCTAAGAACGAAACCTATTGAAAATGGGCAGAATGGGGTCAAAGGTCAGGTCATAAAAGCGGGATCCATTTCATTGCCTTTATGCTTCATAACATGCGTAGATAAGGTTCAATTTCGATGAAATTTTAGTACGTGGTAGGGAACCACCTGGGCACAAACTCTATTGAAAATGGGCGAAAGGGGGTCAAAGGTCAGGCAGGACATAAGAGCAGGATTTGTTCCGTTGCCCTTATGCGTCATAACTTACGTAAAAGTGGTTCGATTTCGATGAAATTTTAGTATTTGGTAAGGAGAACCACCTGGGGACGAACCCTATTCAAAATGGGCGAAATGGGGTCAAAGGTCAGGGCATAAAAGTGGAATCCATTCCATTGCCTTTATGCGTCATAACATGCATAAATATGGTTCGATTTCGATGAAATTTTAGTATGTGGTAGGAAGCCACTGCAGACGAACCCTATTGAAAATGGGCGAAATGGGGTCAAAGGTCAGGGCATAAAGCGGGATCCATTCCATTGCCTTTATGCGTCATAACATGCGTAAATATGGTTCGATTTCGATGAAATTTTAGTATGTGGTAGGGAACACCTGGGCACGAACCCTATTGAAAATGGGCGAAATGGGGTCAAAGGTCTGGCAGGACATAAGAGCGGTATTTTTTTCATTGCCCTTATGCGTCATAACTTGCGTAAAAATGGTTCGATTTCGATGAAATTTTAGTATGTGGTAGGGAGCCACTGGGGACGAACCCTATTGAAAATGGGCGAAATGGGGGTCAAAGGTCAGGACACTGGAGTGGGGTCCATTCCATTGCCCTTGTGCTTCATAACTTACCTAAAAATGTTTCGATTGTGACAAAACGTTATGTTGTTCTGGAGGTATAGTGAACCGGTTCTGTTGAATATCAACAAAATGGGGTCAAAGGTCATTGCACAAAGCAAGATTTATTCCACAGCCATTATTCTCATAACTTGCGTAAAACTGCTTCTATTGAGACAAAACTTCAGTATGTTATTCTTGAGGTATACTGAATCGGTTCTGTTGAATGTCATCGATATGGGGTCAAAGGCTAGGACACAGGAGCGAGATTTATTCCACAGCCATTATCCTCATAACTTGAGTAATAATTTCTGGTATGTTGGGAAGCGTATCATAATCAATGCATTGCATGATTTTACTAACTTGTTTATTCCTTTTTTATAGTAATATCATGTCTCAAATACAAGGAATTTTTCAACTTCCGACGTCCAGAATATAACATGGCAAAAGCGAACGCTAAGATTTTTCAAATAATTGAAGATATTCAATATATTTATAAGCACATGTTTTAATTTAAATTTGTTTCCCATCATAGGAAATAAATTATATAGTAATAACGATGTTGTGCATACTGAAATATCTCTCAGCAACCACGCTGTTAACGGGACTATGGAGGCTTTGAGTTTAGGTAGCAGCATTTTGTTGCTTTTAAAATCTGTATGATATCAACAGGAGTCTCTTGGTTGACCACTGTAAGTAGCTGTCTGTGAAAATGATCGTGTCCATCGATGAGCTCATCCCGTGGTATGTCTTTAAAAAATGGTATTTTAGAGAAGCTTTCCAATAATAAATTTGTGTTCAAAGATGATGTGTGTGTGGTCGCAGCTACAGATGGACAAAATAGTTTTCTAATATGCTGGTAGGCTTCATTTGTTGCATTGGATGTCATGTGGAGAGTCAATTTATTAAAACTCGTATCGGCTGCTGTCTTCAGCATAATATTGTGCTCCTGATCAATTTCACCATTCTCGTTTGTCAAAGCACGTTCTGTCTTTTCGCTAAAACACCTTTGACTTTGGCGCTCAAGAGAATACTGTAAATCTACTAATTTGCTCCACAAAAAGTGTGCAAACGTATAGTTTGATCCCTTCTGAATTGTCAATTAATTTCATAATTTTCGGACAGAATTCAGAAACAAAAGTCAAATGAATGCGTATTTTATGAGCTAGAATTTCATTTCCAAAACTTTCCTTCAGGAAACTGGTACTCTAGTTAGCGTCCTCATATTCGTTGAAAAAAGCAACAATATGCTCCATATATTTGCTCAAATAAATGACAGCTTTTAACCAAGAATTCCACCTGGTTACAACAGGCATGGGGTAGAGTTTTGCTGGCAGTTCAGGTGCCTTTTCTTTCAGGTAGCTTAAATATGCACTTTTCATTTTTCTGGAGTACAAAACAGCTTTCTTTGTCTTAGCCACAATGGAATTCAATTCGTTGAACTCTTTTATGAATACATCACCCTCAAGATTCACCTTATGCGCCGAACATTGGTAGTGCAAAATATGGTCTCCAAAAAGTATTTCTAATAAGTTGAAGCACGCAGTCATGTAACGTGCAGAGTCTGATACTAGGCCCTTTACTTAAGAGTATTCAATTTTCGTGTACTTTCAAGGTGTCAATTATTGCTTGAGAGCAAGTGGAAGAATTAGCAACGTTTACAAAATATGCACTTGCCAGGAAATATGACTGATCTAATTCTGAATTAATAGTTTTCAATAGGACTGGAAAAAACATACCTCCCTTGTTTATCGGATGTTTCATCGGCCACTACAACTACTGGTTTATTTTTCAGCTGCTCTTTTATTGCCTCTTTCTCCAAAATTGCGCAAAGTGGTACGTATTTACGTCTTAAAGTATCTTCAGAAGGAAGGTTACTTGAACTAGGCACATATTTTGCGAAATAATCACGAACAGCTGGGTGATCTAGTTTATACATGGGAATATTGCCTTTTAAACATATTCTTACTGTGTCTTCTGCAAAATCATCTCTTTCCTTCTTGGCACATTTTTGCTCTTGAAAACCACCGACGATTGTAGTCTGCCGTTTAGCTCCAAATGGGCCTGGTTGAGCTACGTTTTTCTTCATTAAGTGAGTAGCAGAGGTCGTATGTTTCATTAAAGTATCCCTTTTCTGCCTTTCTAGACGAATATTAAAAAATTTGCACATCACAATATTTGTATCGCTTAAATACAATCTCCTGTGGTTTAACTCTTTCACTCTATCAACTAATTCCTTCTTAGGGTGGCCCATATTGATATACGTCTATCAAACGGATTGTGAGCATTGTAGTTTGTAGTCTACTAGCGAAATGCAAAACCAAACATGTGCTCATTCATATTATTTCAAGGACAGCCAGTGCGACTGAGCGGCGCTGGCTGACTCGCCGAGAGAAAAAGATATGTTGCCTGGGGTTTCCCAAGTAACACACGCTGAGTAGGACATGCACGACACAAGTGCTACGAAAAATTACGTCCTATTTTTGCTTTCAAAATTTTTATTTATCGGGATGTCGCGGAAAAGTAGTTAAAATCAAATTTTCGTATTTATTCGCTTATATCGGCAAATTTCACATTTATTCTCATCTATTTCGTAAATACGAAAATACAAAAATTACAAATTTGTTCCAGACAGTCAGACTGTCAACCACAACTTCTACTCTGAACAGATGGAGCGGATGTATGCCATTTTAAAGAAGAAGCACCTGGCACTGGTGAACAGAAAGCGCACCCTCCTACAACAGGACAACACTCGGCTTGTACCGTACAAACAACCCGGGCAAAACTCCAGGAACTTGAGGGCATCAAACTGATGCCACACCCAGCATATAGTATGGACCTTGCCCCGTTGTATTATTGCTTGTTCTGGTCTATGGCCCACTTCCTTCATGAGCAGCACTTCAACAACTAGGAGGAGATGGCAACTGGGGTAAAGGAGTTCTTCACCTCGAAAAACAAGAACTGGTACCGTCGCGGAATCAAAGAACTGGCAGACATATGGCTAATGATGGTGCAATACGATGGCCTATACTTTGAATGTTAGTCAGCTTTCATCGTAAAGGTACTGTATGAAGACAAAGTGATCCAAATATTGCAAAACGTTCGACTTACTCTCTGTATTTTCAAGTTATTTATGGTTTTAATGAAAACTACAAACCATGCTTGTCATTTATACAAGGGTTGGAAATTTATTAGTGGCAACATAATGGTTACATTGGAATATCATAACATAGGATTTGAATCTGGTCAACTACACAGTTGAGTCACATTATTGTGACCACCTCCTACTTTTGACGTCAACAGCGCATGGCCAATGAAAGAAGGCACGTGTCATGAGCTGGCTTGGAGGGTATAAAAGGTGTGCTGTAGGCATTCTGAAAACATATCACTCGTTGCTGTCATGGATAAAAGGAACGATTTATCAGATTTGCAAAAAGGAATGATAATCAGCTTTCGGGCCAAGGGTGGCAGTATTTCTGAAACAGCGCAGTTTGTGAACTGTTCACGTGCTGTTGTGGTTAAAATGTAATGTGATTGGAGAAATGGCACCATTGCGAATAAGTGACGTAGAAACTGCGCAGCATGATGTGCCATTGATGTGAGAGGTGAACGTCAGCTGCGAAGGTGCGTGAGGGCTGATCGACACGCTACAGTGGAGCAACTCACTAACCGAATGAACCAAGGGGGCTACTGGAAGTGTGTCTAAAATGACAGTTCAGCGAACCCTGCTGCGTATGGGGCTCCGATGCAGACGGATGGTCACTGCATCTAAGCTAACGAAGGTGCATCGACAGAAGAGGCTTACATTTGCACGGCAGTATTGAAATTGGACCTCCACTGATTGCCAAAGGTTTGCCTTCTCCAATGAGTCACGTTTTCTGTTTCATTGAACGGATGAACATTGACATATAAGGTGAGAAACATCGGAGAACAAACACTCTTCAACCATTGCTAGAAGAACACAGGCTGGTAAAGGCAGCGTTATTATCTGGGGAATGTTTTTGTGGCATTTCCTGGGTCCACTTATACCTGTGGAAGGCAACATGAACCGAATTCGTTATCAATCCATTTTTGCAGACCACATACACCCATACATACTGATTGTCTTCCCTGGGGTGGATGAGATCTTCCAGCACGACAATGCGATGTGTCACACAGCTAGAAATGTCAGAGAGTGTTTGGAAGAGCCCGATGAAGACTTCAAAGTACTTCCCTGGCCCTCTAATTCCCCAGACTTAAACCCAATTGAGCATCTGTGGGGCCACCTCGATCGTGTAGTTCGCTCTATGGATCCTCCACCATGCACCCTCCAGCAGCTGTCTGATGAAACTTCAGTCATCATGGCTCCACATACCCGTGAACACCTCCAGCACCTTATTGAATCACTCCCAGCCTGTCTTGCTGCTGTCCGCGCTGCACACAGCGGTTACTCTGGATATTAGCTGGTGGTCAAAATAATGTGACTCGATCGTGTATATCCCTTTGATATAGTTGCCAGCATTATCCAAAACCCGCTGCCATCTGTGTGGAAGTCTCTGTATGCCATCAGTAAGGCAAGACATGTTGATCTTCACCATGGATCGGTCTATGGCTCTTAAAATGTCATCGGTGGTCTTGCAACGAATCCCATGAAGTAGTGCTTTCATCTTCAGAAACAAATCAAAGTCACGGTGACTTAAGTCAGGTAAATAAGTGACGGTTATACAATACTTTCCAACCCCATCAATGGAACAGATCTTTAACAATGCCTGCAACGTGGCAGTGAGCGTTGCCATGCAAAATTATCAGAGTATGTTCCAGCAAATGATGCCGCTTCTTTCGGAGAGCTGGATGCAAGTTATGTTTGTGGAAATGCGCATAACATGCTGCATTTACTGTCTGTCCTGGAGATACTGCCTGTGTCAGTACAACACCATCCCAGTCATTTATATGTCGATGGTGATGATCATTCATTACCTTAACATCACTGGAGTTCTGTCGGACCTTTGTCTGGTGTGGCAAGCCGTGATGCCACCATTCATTAGCATTTGAGCTCTGGTTCATAATACTGTGTTCATGTTTCATCCACCGTAAGGATATGCCTTAGAAATATGTCTCCTTCACACACTCATACAGCTCCAAATGGAATCGAGCTGTTCCATAATATTGTCATTTCTTAAAATCACTTGAAGCATGAGGCACCCAACGTGATGCGATTATTCGCATGTTTAGCCGAGATTTTTTTTTTTCAAATGTGCAGCACAATCAATGCAAAATCTTACTCTAGTGGGAGAGTACATGAATATTTCACTGCAGGTAATTCTCCAACAATGCAGACAAAGCGAGCACTTAAGTTTCACTCACCTGGGGATGTCCACACCCAGAAACACAAGCTTCATTTCTCTGTCCTTTTTTGAAGGCTGCCACCCACCTTGCTACCATACTATTAGGTTGTCGGAAAAGTCATGACATATTTCAGCCATGTTTTGCAAAGGTCATTTATTGATAGAAAGAACAAAGATCAATCAATGATATAATGCCCATTTTGTTCGATAACCTTTTGCCATCATTCAGTGAGCTGCAGAATGCCTCGTTCATAGAAGGGCCTGTCTTTCATTCGTGGCGAAAAACTGTACAAGGTGCTGATTTACAGCCTCATCTGAATTGAACGTTATACCACACAAGGACTGTTGAAGAGAGCGAAACAAGTGGAAGTATGACGGCTCAAGGTCAGGCGAATATGCTGGGTGTGGCAACACATCCCACCCAAGCTCCAATAATTTTTGGTGGGTGATCAAACTTGTGTGTGGTCTCGCGTTGTCATGATGGAACACAACACCTTTACGATGATCTGGACATTTCTGGATGATGGATTCGTTCAAACTGTCCAATTGCCGACAGAACACATTCGAATTGATTGTTTGGTTCTGTGGTAGGAACTCGAAAAACTCGACACATTTAAAATCCCACCACACTGAGACCAGAACCTTCCGCTGATGAATGTCTGCTTTGGATGTCGTTTGAGGCGAAGCAGCACGTCGGGACCAAGATAGTTTGCGCAGCACATTGTTGTACACAATCCACTTTTCGTCACCAGTTATCAGTCGCTTCAAAAAAGGATCGTTTTTCTCACGTTTAATGAGCATATCGCAGATGTTTATACGCGCCGTCAATTGAGCTTCTTTGAGTTCATGAGTAACCCACACATCGAGCTTGCTTATGTATCACAGCTTCTTCAGGTGGTCGTGAACACTTGAATGATGGATGTGTAATGTGTCTGCAATCTCTCGTGTCGTGTAACGTGGGTTTGACTTGATCAATGTCTTGATTTGGCCGTCATCAACCTTGGTGGGCCTTCCCGCACGGAATTGTACGAACCACCGCTGGCACTGACGTTCTTGTAGAGCATTATCACCGTACACTTTGTGCAACTTTTCACAAGCTTGATGCGCGCTATTCCCTTTACGGAAGTAAAACAGTAAAATATGGCAAAAATGCACAGTTTGGTCTTCCATCTTCAACTTGATGTCAAATCTCCACAAATCAACCAAATCGCTCACTATTCTTTTTAGACTTCAGCTAGAACTGGCACCTGTCGAATGCCATAGCGATAACAGAGTTGTGCATGCCTCTAGTTCTTCCAAAACTGCCCAACCGCCATCGGGTGCCAAACTACGTCATGACTTTTCCGACAACCCAATATGTGGTAAACAAGATACTCCACAAGCTTGTTGTATTCCTTCATAACATTCCTTCACGTTACGACCTCAAGCAACTTCTATTTTTAGCTAACAATGCTGCTTGAACTTTGTAAGTATGGCTTTAGACTGCTTACCAACTTCGAGATGTGTTTGCGTCGCTACTGCACATATGCAGTTCAAGAGAGGATTCAACCATTCTACCCAGGGGTATGTTGGGAAAGTACATTACATAAGGAATACCCATTACAGCAGTTGCTCTGGCTTTTTTAAAGTTTTTGCTAACCCATTCACCAAATTCATTTTTTTTTTTTTTTTGACCAAATGTAATCTGAAGTATCCCCAAAACTTTTTATCCATCACCAAAATGATTTTTTCCGCGTAAATTACGAAGAATGCAATCAGCTGTGCAAGCCTGCGTTAGATTCTCTTGGAGGACTCCCATCTCCTCTGCAGCACGATTCTCGCTAAATAATTTCCAACCTTTGTATATTCATTAATTTCACAAAAACGGTCAACAAGTCAAAAAGTTTTCATTATTGTTGAAATTTATTTTGAGGTGTTGTGTTCTATGTTTTCTGTTGTGTTATTCACTTCCACTGTTTCATATTTTAATGTATTTTTACCTTCCATCTAGGTCAAAGTACAAGGAGCCAACATTAGAAGAAGGCTTTAAAGAGATCTTGAAAATAAATTTTGTCCCAAAATTCATGAGCAAGAATGATGAAGAGCTTTTCAGGAAGTTTCTGATAGAGAAATAATAGCATTAATTTAGTGAATTTTTTTGCATTATTTTGATGAGTTTATACTTTTACTTTACACTTTTTTTCTAATTAAATTTCTAAAAAGATACTTTAATTTGTGTCGTGCTTCATTTTTCTTCCTTTCTTTCTTTCTTTCTTTTTTTTTTTTTTTTTTTTTTTTTTGGAAGTATTTTAGGTATGTTTTGTTGGGCAGTACCTGACAGTTCTCTAAAAGTATTGTAGCCACTTACACCATCACCCCTGTGGGATATGAATTGTGAAACTTTTAAAATTCTTCTTAGTGGTAGCTGAAGTTCATATTATGTTGCACAGCGTCAAATAGAAAAAAAAATCTTCATAAAATATCAACTGATGAAAGCCTAGATATCCCATTAGAAATGTCAATTCAAATCTGATTACTGCACATTTATGATAACTGCAACAGGTCTTCATGTTTTCTTGCAAAAACATGATTCGAAATCATTTTATTTCAATTCATAGTCAAAATGCATGCAGAAAAGTATTTTTTCAAAGAATTTACAAGGTCGTGTAATATTTTATGTGTATGAGTCTGAGGGAAGTTTAAGGTTGGACACAACTTTTCTTACAATAATTGTATGCATGTCTCAGTGACCAAAGTAAAGATTCTTCGTGACATTGTCATATTTATTCCACTCCATTGTTGTTGCAGTGTGGGCAGTATGAAAATAGTTGAATTTGATTGTTTCCCTTATGAAATAGTTGAACTGAATTGTTTCCTTAACTCTCATGAGAATTTTTAATACTGTAAGGTTCATATCTTGAGTTATTAATTGCATTTAAGGAGGAAAAATCCAAAAATGCCTGATGAACACACTCGTCATTTAATGCAGGTTTTAAGGTAACCTTAATGTTGTCATTCTTAACCACATAACCATACAACTACACAAAATAATATGTGCCTCTTTTAAAGTTGTTTGTGATAAAACAGTTGTGATTTCACTGCAGTACCAAGAAGTAGTCAAGATTTCTTCTGAAAGTATTTGTTATGAGTTGAAATTACTGTTTGATACAAACAGATACAAATGACATCCTAAAATGGTAAATATAGATCACAGCTTACATGAATTTCGAATTGGTACAATAAATGTATCAATTCAGGAAAATTCCTCAAGACAAAGTTACAATATGGCCATTAAGACTAGTTGCAAAGGTTCCATCCTGTTGATGGATTTCCATGAAAAACTGCCATTTGCATGTGATCTGTGTTTCAAAATAAATTTTAGTTGCCACACTGCTTTTCTATTTTTTGACATTTTTTTTTCTTTAGTATTGAGGTTTGAGAAGTAAAGAAGTACGAACTAACCAATGAAGGACACTAACGACAGGATAGGAAACAAAGGGACAGGGTGAAAGGGTGAGAACACTCCTGGCAGTGGAAGCTTGTGGTATCTCAAGGTACATTTTCAGTCAGCCTGGTCTGCTTGCTTGCACCTCTGTCCTTAAAATACACTCAAGAGCCAAAACATTATAACCACCTGCTTAATATGATGTTAATCCTCCTTGTGCTACAAAAACAGATCTTACCCGGTGAGGCATGGACATTACAAAATTTCTAAAGGTGTCTTGTGGTATCTGGTACCAACAAATTACCAGCAGATCCTGTAACTTTCATACATTATGTGGTTGTGCTGCTACAGATTGGATTTGCTATTCCAGCACAAAGCACAGATACTCGATTAGATTGATGTCTTGGGAATTTGGAAGCCAGGGCAATACCTGGAAGTCTTCCTCATGTTCCATGAACCGTTCTCGAACAATCCAGGCAGTGTGGCATGGCGTATTATCCTGCTGAAAGAAGGCACTACTAAAGGGTGTTTCACTCGCTACTTTACCCGGCATTTTTTGCAATAACTGTAAGAGGAATGAAGATATCATAACAAAATTTGAACTGGACTTACCTTAGGCTGTGAGAAAGCAAACGGAAGTGACGTGTAGTTGCGCTGGCGTCGTGGGCTTGGTCAGAGAGAAGTGGCGGCGCTACTATATCGCAACTCCTCATCACCTGCCGGACAAGCGGGTGTCTGTCAGTTTACCGAGTCTGCCGACACAGTACGGTCGTTGTTTTGCTGCTCATGAAACAGTACGGTTGTGTGTTGTCGAAGAACAGAAAACATTGAAATGAACCAGTATACTCTAGAGGAGCGAGTGTGTATTGTGTGGACGTACCGGCAGACTAAATCATTGAAGTCGTGTCAAAAAGTATTTGTTTGGAGGTCGGAAACCACCATCAAAGCCCTGCATTTTGGCCATGTCACGGAAATTGGAAACAACGGGAGGTTTATGTGACGTGCATGGAGGAGGTCGACGACAAATGCCGGAAGAAACGGTCGAGAATGTGAGGCAATAGTTATTGTTGTCTTCTAAAAAGTCCCTACGACATCTGTCACGGGAAACCGACTTATCCACAAATGCTTGTGGATAAGCCGGTTTCCTGTGACAGACGTTGTAGGGACTTTTGGGAGACAGGGGCTATCCGAAAGGTAGAGTTTATGGCAATAATACACGATCCATCGCCGCATTGAAATCCAACATCATTCAAGAAATTCAGGCAATGCCTGGGGACATGCTGGCCCGAACCTTCTAAAATATCGCGCATCGTGTTCAGCTCTGCCTGGACGCAAATGGTGACCATTTCGTGCACATGTTATGATGCAATCTCCTTTCTCACAGCCTAAGGTAAGTCCAGTTCAAATTTACTTATGATATCTTCATATATATCACTAAGCTGTTCTCTGAGATTCAGAGGTTAGCTCCAAAAAGAAATACAAACTTCCAGATATTTTTACTTATTGTTGTCGTATCAAACTTCTCCATTTACAGCGATCTTGACATACAACTCGTGCTTCACTAATATCCATTACACGCCGTACACAAGATCTTTTATACTTCATACTCATAAACTTTTTCTCGTGCAGACACTCATGAATCTGATCCACCCATGTCTTCCTTGGCCTTCCTTTGCCTTTCCTTCCCACCACTTGGGCTGAAAAGATTTTCTTAGTAAGCATTTCATCACTCATTCTTTCAACATGGCCAAACCACCGAAGCATATTGGTCTCCACCTTGCTAACAACATTTTGCTTCACATCACACAGCTGCAATGCATCTTCATTTCTCACACAATCATATTGTGTCTTGCCACAAACACCACGTAAGTAACGCATTTCTCCAGCACACAAATGACTCCTGTGTTTCTTCTGCAGTACCCAGGTTTCACTGCCATACATCAGAGTAGGAACAATTACAGTTTCATACACAGCCATGCGGGACTCTCTAGAGAACCCATCATTCCTGTGAAAACCTACCAGAGCAGCTATGACTTTCAAAGAAGAATTCACTCGCCTACTGATTTCACCATCCACCTTGTTTTCTCTGTCAAACATGCTTCCTAAATACACAAACTCACTCACCTGGTCAATCACAGTGCCATTTATACTTACATTACATTCAGTGCTACCCATTCCTCTCTCAAACACCATAACTTTGGTTTTTCCCTTATTTATACTCAGTTTGAATTTCATGCAAACTTCATGCATCCGAGTCAACATACTCTGCAACTCACTTTTGCTTTCTGCCAACAGGACAGTGTCATCCGCATACAGCAATCTGCACACACGGATATCACCAAGACATAAACCACTATTATCTATTTTGGCATCACGCATGCATGCATCCATAAATATTATTAAACATCCATCGTGACATTACACAACCTTGCCTAACTCCTGCACCAATAGAAAACTATTTTGATAAAACACCATTCACTCGTACACAAGCTCTACTACCAGCATACATGGCTTTTACACTATTAAGTAGATTCCCAGTAACACCATATTCATTCAATACCTTCCACAAAAGTGTCCTATTCACTTGGTCGTAAGCTTTCTCTAAATCTATGAAGGCAGCAAAAACTTTCTTCCCAACAGCCAGATACTTTTCAATCATCGTGCGTAATGCAAAAATCTGGTTAGTGCAGCCTTTACCACGCATAAAACCACTCTGAACATCCCACGCTTTCAGTGATGTAAGACCCCGTACTTTTTCAATAACAACCTTACCAAAAACTTTCCCTGGCACACTCAGTAGGCTAATACCACGATAGTTATTGCATTCAGTCTGATCACCTTTTCCCTTATACAAGAGAATAATGATAGCATCCTTCCAATCCCGAGGGACCATTCCTAACTCCCAGCACAACTGGCAAATTTCAGTTAACCAGTCAATTATAGAGTCACCACCATATTTCAACATCTCTGCAGTTATGCCATCAACTCCCGGAGCCTTACCATTCTGAAGAGATTTTAGAGCTTTACACACTTCTTCTCTTGGGATCCCTCCTGTGCTTTCATCCCTCATTGTGACATTATCTGCATCTGTCTTAGAATCATCTTTACTTTCCTGATCTAATAACTCACAGAAGTATTCACCCCATCTGTCACTTAACTCATTGGGCTCCCATATCATTTCCCCAATCTCATTCTTCACACAACTTACAACTTTGTTTGCCCTATTTTTCTTGAGTCTCGTGTACTTCCAGAAGGACTTTCTATCTTTCCAAAAAGCCAGTTCATGCCTTTCCACTTTCTCCTTCCTATCTTTTGCCTTACTGTGGCGAACCAGCTTAACAGCTTCATGCTTCTTACAGCGATATTCATCCACAGAGACTCTAACCTTGCAACATCCCCAAGTAGGCTTCCTTCTTTCTCTTTACTGCCTCTTCAATCTCACTATTCCACCAAGCATCACCTCTATTGTTACCTACTATTGGGGTGCCACAGACCTCTTTAGCAGCAGTGACAACACAGTTTTTAAAACATTCCCACTTCTTTTCTACATCCCTCTCACCAGGCTTCAGATCCTTCAGTCGTTCTCTGAGTAAGTCAGAATACCGCTGATGATCTTCAAGGAGCCTATCAACCTTTATTCTTTCTATTTTGGGTCTCTTCCTATTCCTTTTCCTCCAACCAACATTAAGTTTCACTTGCGACACTATCAAGTAATGATCAGAACCAACATCCGCACCTCTCATCACACGGGTGTCAACAACTAAGTGTTTCAAACACTGATCATAAACAACAAAATCTATCACACTCTTTTGACCAAGAGTACGATTTTCCCAAGTATATGTGTGGATTTACTTGTGGTTGAAAAATGTATTAGATACACACAAACCATTCTCAATGCAGAGTTCAATTAATCTTTCACCGTTATCATTCACACAAGGATCATTAAACTTACCCAGAACATTGTCAGAAATTGCATTCTGCACACCTACTCTAGCATTGAAATCCCCTGCTATTATAACTTTTTCTTTAGTACCAAACTGGCTCAAAACAGCTTTTAGCTCATTCCAGAAATCTTCCTTCTTATCAGAAGGTTCAGAGTCACAAGGAGCATACACTACAACAATTACAATTCTCTGAAGTTTCACTTTCAAACGAATCCAGAGCTTCTCTCACTTACGCAACTATAGTGAATCAAGTTGTCATTCATCTTTTCACTTAAAATCACACCTGCACCAGCCTGTCCTTTGATATTATCCAATACTCCAGACCACACACTCACCGTGCCATTCACTTCTTCTACCCCAATTTCCTTCTCTTTGGTTTCACTTACACACAGCACATCCAGTCTATACTTATTCATCTCCTCAATCACCTCACTCATCTTGTCATTTATACCTCTAGTATTCCATACACCAATCTTACATTCACTCAGCCGAGATCTCTTTCTCATACGCCGTTTAGAAAGTCCAGGTCGATTCCGTGGTGGACTGTCCTTCTCAAGTGTGGTAGGTCCACCATATCCCATACTTGAGTCATTCTTAATATTTCTTTTTGTCTTTTTAATCAGGTAAGTACATCAGTGTGGGGGATTAGCCCACAGCTGAGGGTTCCAGTTGGTCATTCAACCTAAGGATTGTGAAACAAAACCCAGTGAGTTGGGGTCTTCCAGATATTACAAAAATGCTGGGTAAAGTAGCGAGTGAAACACCCTGTAGAAGAAAATAGCATTGCCATGAAAGGGTGTACCTGGTCTGCAATGGTGTTAGATAGGTTGTAGATGTCAGAGTTTCCTACACATGAATTACTGAACCCAGGGCTTCCAAGCAGAACATTTGCCCAAAGCATTACACTTCCTCCACTGGCTTGTTTTTGCCCCATGGTGTATCCTGATACTAACATTTCCACTGGTAAATGACACAAACACATATACCCAATTGTCCATGTGGTGCTACAGAAAAGATTCATCAGGCCAGATGACCTGCCAATTATTTAAGGTCCAGTTTGGATGCTCGAGTGCCTATTCTAGGTTATTTTAATGGTGAACCAAGGTTAGCATCGCCACTCGGAGTGGCCTGCCACTGCGCGTCCCCATTTTCAGCTGGGCTCGATGTATTGTCTGTTGTGACACTTGACTGTCATCACCAGCATTCAAATTACTGGCGAGTTGCACCACAATATCCCTTCTGTTGTCTCGTGCCATACGAGATAGCCTTCGCTCGTCTCTAGCACCGAAGAGCCAGGGTCGACCCACATCTTGCGTTGGTTTAAGGTTGTCTCTCCTCGGACCACTTTTTGAAAGTACTAACCATGGCTGACCATGTATATCCACAAGCTTTACCATCTACAAAAAGTTCTGGCCATTACAATTTGGCCATTGTCAAACTTGCATAATAAGATTGAGCATAAAAAATTTTTTTTTTTGAATTTCGGTATGCCCTAGTGCGGAAAAGTTGTGTATTGCTAAGTAAACCATGTGCAAAAAAATTTAGCGAAATTCAAATAATATCTTACGGTTCTACTTTACCTCCAAAATTTTCGCCATGCGGGTGAAATCGTCACATTTTCATGTCCGTTGTGAGAAAAGAACAGAGTTCCTTACAGACTTCCCCTAGTGCGCAAAAACTATCTGTTGATGCCTAACAGATGTGCACAATTTTTCAGGCAAAGCAACTAATATCTTACGGTTGCAATTTAATGCAACAATACTCCATGTTTAAGGAAAATTGCAATACTTTGACACCTAGTGTTCACCATGTGATTTGTTTCCTAGTTGTGTTAGTGTGTGCACTACTGCACTGAAAGCGCAAAATATTGTGCAGTAGTACACACGGTGCAGCTCTTCATATTTTTCATGTTTCAGAAAAATCCCAGAACCCATCATGAGGAGGTGGCTGTACAGTGAGTTCCACCCGTGCCCAACCCAACCACCCATCCATTAGGGCAAATCAATTTTCTGTGCTTATTTTTTAACTTTCAATTTCTTGTTCTTTATTAATTTTTACCTGGAAATCTGATTTACTTTTGAAAGGCTGGTATTATTTGCCGTGCTTCCAAACTCTCTAATAAATCAATCCCTTTGTTCTTCGCAAACAGCAGCAGATGCTTCTGTTGTCAACTTAATGAATCGCTCCACTCCCTGATTGTGACAAGGTAAAGTTTTGCGTGCCCAATCGCTTAACAGTGTCCTTACAGTCACTGTTGCATAGGTTCATTATTTCATTGCCGGTTAAATGAGCAGTCAAGTTCACTTAAGATGCATGATTACCAGTCAATTAGGTCAAAATAATCCTTCCCCTGGAAGTTGAACTGAGGAATTTCAAATACATGAATTGCATCGCAGTTTTGTGCCCTTGCTCTAAGGATCCAGAGGAAGCCAAGTTCTCTGATGTTTCCTCTCGTCTGTGATCGTAGCCAAAAGTATTGATTCTGGATGGCCAAAATAGCCATTCCTTTGGATTACGTGGTTCAGAATGCTCTTCAAATCCTGGGTGAGATATATGGATGTATGGAGCCATCATTTCAAGTGCACTTTTGGAAGATCTGGGAATGATAACTCATGCTGATACTTCAAGTGTTAAAGGTAGGCGCAAAATTAGAAAGCAGAGAAAAAAAACAGAGAAAACAGCTTCAAAACGATAATCTGTCTTTATTAAAGGCTACATTTCAACGGGCGTAAGGACCAAACCATTATGTATGAAGAAAGGAAGGGAAAGCAGTTCAAAAAAACTATTACTGAAGAACACGTGACTATGCTGGAAGAACCTGGAAGTAAATATCTTGGGCATACCACTCCTACATCTTCCACCGCAAAGGACATTGCCATATGTCTGCTGGATTTCTTACATACCAAGAATATCGACCTAAGCAAACTGTTGGTGATAGGCTGCGATGGAATCAGTGAACCGTCGTTGATACTGGGTGTAAAGGAGGTGCAATTCGCATTCTAGAGCTAGCCTATCGAAAACCTCATCAGTGGAGCATATGCCAGTTGCACGTAAACGAGCTGACACTCCGTCACTTAATTCAACATTTGGATGGCCAAACGAGTGGCACAAAAACATTTTCAGGGGATAATCGGCAAACAGCTGGAGAGCTGCAAAAATCTACGGGTTTTGAAATTTGAAGCAATTGAAGCGGGTTTTGAAATTTGAAGCAATTGAAGCGGGTTTTCCTGAACGTGATGAAAAAAATTGCAAGGGATCTTAACACGTCTCAGAAATACCTGTGGGACATTAGCCACGCTGTGACAACGCGTACATGGTCATAAAGTCTGGCACATAAGCACTGGAAAAATGAGACATGCACAGTGGCAAACGACGGCTATTCATATTTTGCGCTTTTATATTAGTACTTCGCAGCCTTCGGATTCACTTAATATTCTGGCAGAATTTGTTGTGAGGTTTATACGCTCATGTGGTTCACTTATAAGATCACACCCTCATTGGCATTATGGAGCACGGAATCTGTGGAAGGACATCCATACGTCCACATATCTCACCCAAGATTTGAAGAGCGTTCTGGACCACGTAATCCAAAGGAATGGCAATTTTGGCCATCCAGAATCAATACTTCTGGCTACGATCACAGACAAGAGGAAACATCAGAGAACTTGGCTTCCTCTGGATCCTTAGAGCAAGGGCACAAAACTGCGATGCAATTTGTGTATTTGAAATTCCTCAGTTCAACTTCCAGGGCGAGGATTATTTTGACCTAATTGACTGGCAATCATGTATCTTAAGCAAACCACCATTGACTGCTCATTTAACCGGCAATGATATAATGAATCTATGCAACAGTGACTGTAAGGGCATTGATAAGCGATTGGGCACGCAAAACTTCCCTTGTCACAATCAGGGAGTGGAACGATGCATTAAGTTGACAACAGAAGCATCTACTGCTGTTTGCGAAGAAGAACAAAGGGATTGATTTGTTAGAGTATGGTTGAAAGCACGACAAATAATGCCAGTCTTCGAAAGTAAATCAGATTTCCAAGTAAAAATTAATAAAGAACAGGAAATTGAAGATTAAAAAAGAAGCACAGAAAATTGATTTGCCCTAATGGATGGATGGATGGGTGGTTGGGTTGGGCAAGGGTGGAACTCGCTGTGCAGCCACCTCCTAATGATGAGCTCTGGGATTTTTCTTAAACATGAAAAATGTTAAGAGCTGCACTGTGTGCAGTGTACACCACTGCACATTTGCCCAATATGTTGTGCTTTCAGTGCAGTAGTGCACACACTTACACAACTAGGAAACGAATCACATGGTGAACACTAGGTGTCAAAGTATTGCAATTTTCCTTAAACATGGAGTATTGTTGCATTAAATTGGAACCATAAGATATTAGTTGCTTTGCCTGAAAAATTGTGCACATCTTTTAGGTACCAACAGATAGTTTTTGCGCACTAGGGAAAGTCTGTAACGAACACTGTTCTTTTCTCACAACGGAAATGAAAAAGGGACGATTTTACCCAAATATCGAACTTTTGAAGGTAAAGTGGAACCGTAAGATATTTGAATTTCGCTTTTTTTTTTCACATGGTTTACGTAGCAATACACAACTTTTCCGCACTAGGGCATATCGAAATTAAAAAAAAAAAAAATTACACTCCGGTCTATTGCATAAGTCTACTACTGCCTTTCTCATCATCTGAAGAACAAGAATAACACTGATTAACAGAACTCAGTATCAGGTGTTATTTATGCCATTTCATGATCTTTATACATGCCATTCTTTACCGGCAGTTGCTTCGATTTGCTATAAAGACGTGCTGGTCATAATATTTTGCTCTTTGGTGAATGTGTACACATTTCTTTGGAAAAAAATCAGCTTATGATAATCCACATGTACATGGTATCAAATGTAGATGGGCTAGAGACGAGCCTAATTACACTCATCGTCAAAAAAATAGTTGCACCTAGGATGACGTGTCGGATTGCAATGTTATTCAGGAAGAAGGTAAAGGTTACCAGGAACAATAATTGATTAAATATTGAGAGTGATATGGGCAATATTTATTGAGCTACATGCCAATAAGTAGTGTCTCTCAGTATGGCATTGGGCTGCCATGTTTGCTCACACACCATGCCAGACGTCTCGGCATGGAGTTGTACATGTTCCTAATGGTGTCCTGCAACAAGCCATCTCGTGCGGCTTGAATCTTCTCACGCAGCTCCTGCAGATTGTGCGGTAGGGGTGGGATGTGGATAGCGGGTCCAATACCATCCCACACGTTTTCAGTCGGCAATAGGTCTGGCGATGTGGCTGGCCATGGCTGAGTGTCAGTGCCTTGAAGGCAAGCTCTCAAGACAGCAGCAGTATGCAGACGAATGTTGTCCTGTTGGAAAATCGTATCGGAGTGAGCGTTCAGAAAAGGTAAGGCCACTGGTTGCAGCACCTCATTAATGTAATGTTGGGCTGTCAAAGTGCCTGTAATTAACACTGAAGGTTATCTGGCATAGTAGGCAATTGCACCCCACACCATGACACCAGGCCTTCTGGACGTGGGATGCTCAACAACAAACTATCTTGGTGCTGACCACATAGTCTCCACACATGAATTCGTTGGTCATCTCCTCCAAGACAAAAGGTGGACTCGTCACTGAAGATCACCCGCTGCCATTCTGAGTGGCTCCTTGACAGTTTGGCACAACACCATTGCAGTCTTTGGCAACGATTCAATGGTGTTAAGGACAGTCGTTGTAACTGTCTGCGTATGTGTAGTTCTACATCGTGCAGCTATCTGCCAATGATGCTGGCACTAATCGGACGATGCATGGAGGACACCACTGCTCGCTGAATATCTGCAATCAAGGCTGTTGGGTCACTCCACGCATTTCAGACAACCTTTCAGTCTTCTCTCGCCTCGGTTTGTCTAGGTCTCCCAGACCCTTCCTGTTGCTACTGCGTGCCTTGTTCTATTCACTGCTGCCAACAGCATGCTATGGTGATATCCACTTGACTGGTATCCCGCTTCCAGGAGCCCAATGATGTGGCCCCTCTCGAACTCCTCCAACTGCCGAAATTGCTTCCAAACTTTTCTCGGAAAAGGATGCAACCAACACAACAGCAGCACAAGTCAGAATGGCAAGCACGCACAACGAGACTACCTTATATAGTTGGTCAGGCACAGCGCTACAACCCCTCCTCGCTGGTGTCACATGCGAAGCCAAGCGTGATACTTGAATCATTTGCATGTCTCATGATGTCAAACCTACCCATCAAGTTTCATTCCTGTCAAGAATTCATCTATTTGCATGGACATTGCGTTTACACTGTTCACATGCTTTTCATGGGCTTTACAACTGAGCCTAGATCCTTTTATTATAGTGCATCAAGGAGATCAGGCCATTTTGTGGCACTACATTGCATGACTCAGGCCCTGCTATGGACATTCCTTCGAAGAGTTGATCGAAGGAATGTCCATAGCAGGACCTGAGTCATGCAATGTAGTGCCACAAAATGGCCTGATCAATATGGGCAATATATTTAGAAAGAATTTTTTTATGGGCATGGCTTTACACAGCTCAGATCTTTTAAATTGGCAAGACAATAGATAATCCTAATTTTTTTATGCATAGTGCTTTTGCGCAATACAGCTTTTAGAGTCTGAATAAATTTCATGAATATTGCTTCAGAGAATCCATGTACTTTCAGAGGCACTACTTTAGAGAGCTGGAATTATTTTTGGAAAGCAGGGGTGAGATGTCAGATATATTTATATTACATAAAACAGGACATGATTTGAAAATGTGACAAATAAAACAATTATATCAATAAAAACCAGAAAATGAATTGAGAAGTCTTTAAATAAACCAGGCTAGATGTGTTCAAGAAAGCAACAGCCTCCTCTTTTACTCACTTATTTCTAATGCAGTGTGGTTCAGCACATAAGTGAAAAAAAAAAGGGGGAAGGGACAAGGAATTGCAACATGAAATGAATTCTGGAAAAGCAACCGAAATTCGTGCAAGATCCAGATTGTTTATCAGAACTAGTACCTCATGAAATGTTCGTAAGAATGACATTGACAAAATTAAGATTTCTAGATGGCTAAAAGTTGAAACACAAAATAATATTTATCAAGAGGGGTGCCAGAAAATAAAAAAATAATAGAAATCTGATTTCCCACTGTAAATACACTGGCGGAAAGTGAAAAAAAGAACACCAAGAAGGAATTGGCGGACGATCATGAAATTTACACATGTTAATGGGGTCAAGTTTACGTAGGTGTGATGTTAATTTCGGGACCAACCGGTGAGCGCTTACGCCACAGCATGGCATAATATGCAAATTATCGTCGGTGGTATTTAAGGAGTACAGCGAAGTGAATGTAATCAGTCGTCGGCGTACGGACACGTGCGAAGACCCTGAAGAAGCTGCAATGCCTGGACATGGAAGACGTGTACGATTTCAGCAGTTATCAGACTTTGAGCGAGGTCGTCTAGTCGGACTCCGCGAAGCTGGGTGGTCATATCGTCGTATTGCGAAACGAGTTGGACGGGAAGTATCAGTGGTGGTATGATGGTGGCGTAGATGGTCTGAGGAACATTCCCACACGAGAAGACGTGGAACCGGGAGTCACAGACAGACTGATGAGCGGACCCATCGACGCATAAGAAGAGCGGCGTTGTCAAGCAGAACATCCACTGCGACGCAAATCCGAGCTGCCGTTGCACCTGAGGTGACTGTGCGAACAATCCGCAACCGTCTACTGGATGCAGGACTACGTGCACGTGTGCCTCTGGCATGTGTACCTCTGACTCCAGCCCACCGTCAGGAACGGCTGCAGTGGTGTCGCCAACGTCTGCACTGGAGAACGCAATGGCGATCTGTCGTGTTCAGCGATGAAAGCAGATTCTGCTTGGGAGCCTCCGATGGCCGTATGCGTGTTCGCAGACGCACAGGGGAGCATCTCCACCCTTCTTGCATCCGCCAGCAACACACAGGGCCTACACCTGGTCTGAGGAGCGATCAGCTATCACTCCCGTACACAACTAGTGTTTGTACCGGGTACGTTAAACAGCACCTCCTACATCAACAACATCATTCAGCCCGTTGTTGTTGTGCCATTTGTAAGGTCGGTCCATCGTAGTGTTTTCCAGCAAGGTAACGCATGCCCACACACGGCACGTGCAACGCAACATGCACTTCAGGGTGTGAGACAACTTCCATGGCCTGCACGTTCACCGGATTTGTCCCCCATTTAGCACGTGTGGGATTTTATGGGGTAACGACTTATCCGGTCTCCACGGCCAGCCACGACCATCCCCGATTTACGCGTCCAGGTTGAGGATGCTTGGAACTCAATACCCCAAACTTACATCCAACATCTGTACGACAGAATCCATGCCAGAAATGCACAGTGTGACGCAGTTCATGGTGGTTCAACCTCGTACTAACCATATTACATGGAAATGTTATTTTTCAGTTTACCAGCAAATACAGCTGTATTTTGCCATAATGTTTTGATCACGTTATCCTCCGTATTCCGTTATTATGCTGTATAAATTTCGTTGGTATCAGACATCTCTTTCTTGGTGTTCTTTTTTCACTTTCCGCCAGTGTATGATAGAAAAACAAGATGTTCTGTCATGCAAGCAAATGTGATGTCTCTGCAAGCAGATGAGTACATGGGCATCTGCCCCTGCCATTCCAATGCCACTGCTGGTTTTTCATTAGTGGGTATCACTCTTGATAAGTATTGCTGCTTGTGTAACCTTCTGCAGTTTTCTCCAAAACAGAGAAAAAAAAAAAGGAAAAGAAAATGTGACATTTACATTACATTCAACACCATATGTTGTGACGATCACTTTACCAGCTCATTCACAATAATTGGTCACAGGTAGTAGCAACAAACTTTAATGCACTAAAACTCATATATCTGTTTTAATTCCTTTTTTGCCTGTTTTTGTTTTTGGCATTACATGTGTATTGCTTTAAAGATTCGCTTTGAACAAGAAAACTATGCTAGTTTTTTAACAAGAAAACTTGTGTTTTGTACCACTGATTTGAATGAAGTTCAATAATGATAGCATAAATATTTTTCAAATAAATATTTTTGTGTGTGCATTTCTCAAACATACTGTTCATTGTCATTTTTTTTAATGATAAAAAGAGCACTGATACTATTATCGCTTAAACTTTGTCTTTTGACTTTGGAAGTGTTATGTATAACACAAAAGATTAATTTCCTGATGACATACACTGAATAGTTTTAATTATTCTAAAACTTTTTAATTACAACCATACTTTTATTTCTGGTACTGTGATTATTTTGGATTATTACTAAAGAAGTTTCTTGTGAACAAATTGCAGTAACCTATGCTCTGAATTCAATGCTGAACTTATTGCATCAAATATTCTTTGAATTATTTCTTTTACCACAGGATTCTGCATGCATTCTGTATTACTTATTTTATTAGTATTAAAACTTCAAACTTTCTTTTTTTGAGAGTCAGTACTTTTTTTACTGATGTAAACTGAAATTTTAGAATTCCTTCTTAAAAAAGAAGAAAAAAATTCAAAGCCTCTTTGTGAGTAACAAAGTTTGTATTTCCACTAGTCATTTCTTCGAAAATTTAAATGGGTTTAATGTTTCAGGGGTCTTTTTTTTTAATTTTGTTGATCAAAATGATTTTTTAAATTTTAGTTTAATGCTCTTTATCCCTCAAGCTTTACTAAATTGTATAAAATATTACCATTTCTGCTGGCCAAGAATAAATTTGTTCTGCACTAAGTTTTCTTGCATAATTCTGTTAAATATTTTTCAAAGATGAGTTATTTAAATAACAGAAAGCAGAAATGGTCATTATGACATCCTTTTGTTTCTCTCAATTTAATCACCTTTGCAAATCTCATTAATGCCAACTGCACAATGGAATTTCACCTTTCTTCCATCACTGAAGCTTCAAAAGGTTCTATCCAGAACTACTGAATGGATTCTGTAATTATAAAATACCGTATCAACTCGAATCTAACGTGCACTTTCCCCCTCCAAAATCGAACCTGTTTATCCGGGTGCATGTTAGAATCGGTGACAAATACCTACATCGGAAGTCTCACAAAAATGCCCCACCGTCTAGGATGTCATAATTACGGCGCGCCAGCAGATGGCATTTCCTCTGAGCGTCTGACTGTTGCTATGGCCACCGACAATCTCCAACTTTCCCCATTCTTCTACATTCGTTGAGAAGCTTCGACAAAATATATAAAATATGGACAGTCACTTGCCTCATAGTTCTCTGAAAGAAAGACTGCATTTTGTTACTTGAACGTGGAGTATTCTGTCCAGAGATGTGTTCTAAACAGCAGCATTATCCAGCAAAGTTTAAACTGCAGGTGGTTGCCTATGCAGAGGAAAATGGCAATCGCGCTTGTTTTAGGGAGTATCAGAAGTGAATGTAAGGCTTTGGAGGAAGCAAAAGGAAAAGCTGAATCAGTACTTCAAGGCAAGAAAGACGTTCTCGGGACCTAAGACGGGTAGATTTCCCGAGATTGACGATTGTCTAGATCATTTCGTGAAGCAGCACCATGCATCAGGTTTTGCTGTTACTGTAAAAATTCTTCAGCCAAAAGCACGAGAAATTTATTGTGAACTTGGATCCAGTGTAAGGTTCACTGCTTCAAGAGGATGGATTTGCCATTTTATGAAAAGAAAAGGATTTTCTCTGAGGCGGCGTACTTCAATATGTCAGAGAATGCCATCTGACCTTGAAGAAAAGCTATACAGTTTTCTCAAGTATGTCATCTCAGTAAGAAAGCAAGGGTACCCTGTTTTAAGCCAGATTGGGAATGCTGACCAAACACCATGGTATTTTGATATGCCATCAAATTACTGTAGAAAGTATTGGTACAAAGCAAGTTAAAAGTGCTAACAACAGGAAACAAGAAGCTCTGAATGACTGTCATGCTTTCTATTACCGCTGATGGGAACAAGCTATCACCGTATGTTATTTTCAGTAGAACATTTCCGAATAAAGAGACTTTTCCTCAGAAAATTCGTGTCAGAGTTCAAGAAAATGGCTGGATGACCGAAGAACTGGTAAAGGACTGGCTTCAAAAAGTGTGGTTTCGATGACCAGTGTGGGGCGACTGCGGTCCATGCTTGTATTGGATTCATTCAAGGGGCATGTAACCAACTCGGTGAAAACCAGGATTGTTGAAAACAGAACTGATCTACACTGCTGGCTACCCAAAATGCAACACCAAGAAGGCCACGAGATAGCAAAGCCAGATTTACTGGACACATAACAACAGATACAAAGATGAAACTATTGAACTTACAGACCCATGCGACTTGCGGAACATGCATACACCAATAGTTCGTGTGGCCCCCATGGCTGGCAATAAAGGCCGCTACATGCCGTGGCATTGAACAAAATAGACTTTAGATGTGGGCTTGGGGTATGTCGGTCCAGGCTGCTTCCACACGTTGCCACAGTTAATCAGGCGTAGCCGCGGGTGGTGCTTGCCAGGCCACTCGGTTGCCGATCAGCGACCAGACGTGTTCGATGGGCGACATATCGGGAGAACAGGCGGGCCACGGCAACAGTGACACCTGGTGTGCCGTGAAGAATTGTTGCACGACGCGTGCTACGTGCGGGCGCGCATTGTCATATTGAAAGGTGGTTGCTGGCAGATCCTGCAGGTAAGGGAGGACTACAGGCTCCAACACGTCGCAGATGTAGCGGTGGCTGTTGAGTGTACCGGCGATGCATACCAGAGGGGTGCTGGTGTCATATCCAATTGCGCCCCAAGCCATAACGCTAGGCGATGGACCGGTAGGGCGATGCATAATGCAGGCCTCATACAGTCTCTCGCCACGGTGTAGCCACACGCGGTTCCTACCATCGTGGTGTTGCAGGCAGAAGCTGGATTCGTTGGAGAAGACAGTGTCGTGCCATTCCGTGGTCCAGGTGCGGCGTTCAATGGCCCACTGCCACCGCACTCGCCGGTGGTAAAACGTCAATGGTAATCGGGGCAATGGGCGCCATGCGACAAGTCCCCGCACCTGCAGACGACGTCGAACGGTACGTGCTGACATAGGTTGTTGCGCAACACACCCTAATTCCTGCGCTAATGCTCGTGATGTGGCGGTGCGAGCCGTCAATGCCTGCCGCACAACATGCCGGTCCTCTTGCTCAGTGGTGTGCCCCGGCTGCGTCAATCGCTCACGTCGGTCATCCCTCCTGCACCCACCGAATCCATACTCGCCTCACTGTGGCTGGATGTCGTCCCACATGGGCGCCGATGTCTCGGTACGATAAACCGCTGTCGCAATAAGCCACTATTCGTCCTCTGTCGAACTCTGAAATGTGCTGGAATGACTGCCGTATTCTGCGACGAGGCATCAGAAAGCTTCCCACGCACAGGACCGGCAGCACAACACACTTCCACTACTTACACCCCACCTTCTGTGCACCCTTCGTATAGTGCTTCTCGGTGGCGTGCCGGGCGCACATGATTTGCATATGCCCTGCAATGCTAATCGTTTTCATGTCCTCTCGCGGGCGACACATGCTGCGAATTTCAGGCCAATCGGATGCTTCCTTCTTGGTGTTGCATTTTGGGTGGCCAGCAGTGTAGTTCTTGTGCCTGAAGGAATGAATGACTTCCCAACTTCAGCCCCTTGATGTCTGCACAAATAGACCTTTTAAAGCAGCAATTCGATCACGCTATAATGTGTGGCTTACATCGGGGGAGACAGAACTAACAAAAACTGGATGTGTTAAAAAACCTTCACTCTCTGTAGTTGCACAGTGGATTGTAGATGCCTGGGAGTTCATTCCTAATGACTTAGTTAAGCGGTCTTTTCTGAAGTGCGGCATTTCCAATGCGATGGATGGCACTGAAGACGACACTATCTTTGAACAATCCAGCAGTGAAATATCTGAGGGTGTAGATAGAGAGATGTCTGTGAGCAATGCATAATTTGGATTCATGTGGAATTTAAATAAATTCAAGAATTGCCATATTTCGTAAGATTCATAAGTTTGTATTTCTTTCAAGTTTTCTTGCGTTTAGTATACGAGTATTAAGAAAAAATATGCATTTTTGTAGCTGAGGAGTAAAGTGCACGTTAGATTCAAGTAAATACGGTAGTTATTTCAGTGAACTGGAATAATATTGACAAAATTTGGTCAGTTGTACAAATAAATATTTTAAATGCATGCTTTTAGTTCAATCTATAATTTTAAAACTGGTGTTTAACTTTTTTTGTTAATTTTGTGCTTGAACAGGGGGGTACAACATACATGGCCGTAACAGAATAACATGACCACCTACTTAATAATGAGAATAACCACCCTTAGCCTGGATGACAGCAGTGAGATGGCATGGCATAGACACAATGAGGCCCTGGAAGGTTGCCCAAGGCACACGTACCCATTCAGACTGCAGCAGAGAATGAAGGTCCTGGAGATTACATGGTTTTGTGTCGGCACATTAAACCTGACGATCCAAATAGTCCAAGGGCTCTATGGCATTGAGTTCGGGCAATTTCACCGGCAAATGGAGAACGGAGACATCGCGGTAATGTTCCTGAAACCATTAACATACCCCCCTTAGTAACGTGGCAAGGCCATTGCTGTTGGTAGCCACCATCACCACCAGGGTAAACGTCTAACCTGAAGAGATGCATGTGGTCAGTGAGGATGGATAGGTAGTCATTGACATTCAGGGACCCATCCAGTGGTACCAGCGGCCCCAGGTCATACCAGGAAAGCATCCCCCAAACATACACACTGCCACTGCCAGCCTGTACTTGACTCACAAGCACGTCCAGGTGTTAGTTCTTGTGTGTGACGCTGTATCCGCCACTTCTGTGGAGTAGAAACCTAGATTTGTCGGAGAAGGGAAACTTTTCCCACCCTTCCACTGTCCAACGACGGTAGTCCCGTACGAACTGCAGGCGTCGTTGATGGACCTGGGTTAACATGGGCACCATGGCGCAATGTCAACTCCAGAGACCCGTGAGTAACAAACAGGGTTCACTCTACTGTTATCAAGGACACGCACCTAAGTGCCCCAGCATTCATTTATGCAGTCAATTGCTGTGCTGTGGCATGTCGACTGCCCTTTAGCAGTCAATGTTCTCCTCTGAGGTTGATGGTCTTTGGAGCTCCACAGTTATGACATCGGGAGGTACTCAGTGTGCCAGTGTTCATTCTTAGTACACCCTTACTATCTCGCAAACAGCCCACAGAGTTTGCTGTTTCTGCGATGTTTCCAGCCATGGCATGGTAGCTGATGATCATTCCTGTTTGTGCATCCATCAAATAACTACCTTTGCCCATTGTGCTCACATTGTTCTCTATGGCTCATCTGTCCTGGCCGACCACTTATATCTCCATGTGGCCAACCTTGTCACGTGCACTCTGTGATGCACACCTGGGTGTGTACACTGTGATTCTGGGGGTGGTCATATTATTCTGATACGACTGTGTACTTTCTAGTCATTGCATTCAGGCTCGTAGCTACCGAGGGGGGGTGCCCTCCCTCGGTAGCTACGAGCCTGAATGCAATGAAAGGCGCATATGTGACCACCCAAAGTGGTCACATATGCGCCTTTTAAATTCATGCTCTGAGTGGCATACAAAAATAAAAATGCACAATCTGTGAATTTATTTACTGAAAATTGTGACTCAAAAAAAGTAATGCACTTCAATATTTTCTTTTTATAGAGTTTAGTTAGTCACATACTGTATTCCATGCAGCTAATCAGGGTGCAAAGTAACCTACTGTGTGAGATGTGGATCCTTCATATGTATTAAATTAAGTATTTGAAACAGCGGAGAAAAGCATGTAAAACAATATGTGGATATTACTAACCTCCATGACCTTTCCGAACATGATGTTGGGATGAAGAGCTAATTAGTCATCTGTGCTCTGTCGCAAAAAATCTCTCTGAACATTTAACCTTAAATGGAATGTTTCCAAGCCTTACCCTGAAAGCAACTTCCTGTTATTATGTTCACTATCTGATACTCATTCATTCTGTGCTTGTACATTTTTTATTCTGTGTTTGTGAGGAATGTTGATATTTACAACCATTGGCTGTTTGGTATTTACCTAGTTTTTACATTTTTAGTAAAATTATGTCAAACACTGGAAGTGCGAGTTTTGAACAACCATAATACTGTCCTATAGGGATAAGAAAGTAAAAACTGCGTACTATGTGACTGTGTGTATGTGGAACTTTTGAACTTGAAGGGGCATAATTTAAAGTCTGCCCACTCCGCACAGAAAGAAAAACCTGCTTTAGTCCTGATTGTGGTATGCCAAACAAATTTTCCTTCTCATATATTCAGTTCTTCTGATTCAAGGCTTCTTGAATTGGAAGAGGAACTACAAAGGATCAACTGGGACATCGTGGGGCTAAGTGAGGTAAGGAGAAAAGGAGAAGATCTCATCGAACTGAAAAGTGGACATCTCTTCTACTATCGTGGGACAGATACTGGCAGAACTAGTGGTGTTGGATTTATTATAAACAAGAAACTGAAGGATAAAGTTGTAGAAGTTGAAAGTTCCTCTGACAGAGCTGCACGACTTGTTATCCAACTCTCGAAAAGATACCAGGCTCAGATTATTCAAACTTATGCACCCACCACAAGTCATCCTGAAGAAGAAATTGAAGAATTTTATGAGGAAATTTGTCATCTAAATAATAAAGGTAAGCAGCACTTGAAAATAATTATGGGAGATTTCAATGCAAAAATAGGGCAACGGCAACAGAATGAAACTTCAGTAGGTAAATTCGGTCACGGCAACAGAAACCAGCGTGGAAATACTCTCGTTGAGTTTGCAGAGGCAGAAGGGTTTTTCATCTTGAACTCCTTCTTCAAGAAAAAGCCACACAGGAAATGGACATGGAGACATCCAAACGGGACGACAAGTGAAATTGATTTTATTATGTGTAACAAAAAATTCGTCATAGAAGACTGCAGTGTGCTAAACAAGTTCAACACAGGTAGTGACCATAGATTGGTGAGATGTAAGATGCACCTCAACACTAAACTTGAACGTGGCAAGCTCATAAGACAAACAAAATCTATTGACATAACCAACCTTAAAAAACACCATAATACCTTCAAGTTGGAACTGAAGAACAGGTTCTCTGCTTTAGAAGGCCTAACATCAGAAGAAGTGGACATCTCTGAAGTTAACAGAAAAGTAACCAAAGCTCTTATGGAAACAGCAAGAAAATTAGCTGGGTCTAAGAACAAGTTGCATGTAAACAAATTATCAGGAAAAACGAAAATGTTGATGCAAAAAAGAAGAGAGATGAGGACAACTAAAGAAGATGTGACTTCCAAAGTGGAATATATAGAGCTATGCAAGACAGTACGAAAAAGTATCACTGAAGACGTAAGAAAATTCAACTGTGAACTAGTGAGGAAAGCAATTGAAAACAACCAAAGCCTAAAGATAGCAAAGGGACATCTCAGTAAGGGAAGAAAACAGATTATGGCACTGAGAAAAGAAGATGGTTCTGTAACAAGAAATAGAGGCGAAATTTTGACAAGAGTGAAAGATTTCTACTCCAAATTATATGAAAGGGATGATACATGCACTCCAGACATCATGAAAGATACCAGTACCAGAGTTCCTCCAGTCCTTCCAGCAGAAGTTGCACATGCAATCAAGAACATGAAGCGGGGAAAAGCTCCAGGAGAAGATGGAATTACTGTAGACATCATACAAGAAGCAAGTGGAGAAATCGAAACAGTACTCGCCCAAATTTTCACTCGATGCCTTAATGAAGGAAAGATTCCTGAGGATTGGAACACCGCTACAATGATCCTGCTACATAAGAAAGGTGACATTGAGGATCTCGGAAACTACAGACCTATCAGCCTCCTATCAGTAGTTTATAAAATCTTCACTAAAGTTCTTTCACACCGCTTGAAGGTAACACTGGACATGGCTCAACCGAGAGAACAAGCTGGATTCAGGAGTGGCTACAGCACAATAGATCATATCCACGTGCTGAGAGAACTAATTGAAAGAGCGAGGGAATATGAACTTCCATTGTGCATGGCTTTTATTGATTATGAAAAAGCCTTTGATTCGGTGAAACCATCAACAGTTACAATGGCTCTGAAAACCTGCGGTATTGAAAATGCATACATTAATATTATTAATAACATCTATGAAAATGCAAGTGCAAAGATTAGGCTGTTTGAAAATACAACACACGTAAAAATTGGAAAGGGAGTGAGACAAGGTGACACCATATCTCCGAAGCTCTTTAATGCCACATTGGAGGGCGTTTTTCAGTCGCTGAGCTGGGAAAACAAGGGGATAAAGATTAATGGAGATTATCTAACCCACCTTCGTTTTGCTGATGATGTAGTCATTTTCGCAACTACCCCATCAGAGCTGCAGAGTATGATCCAGGAAATTGCTGACAAGAGTAAAGAAGTGGGATTAAAAATGAACTTTCAGAAGACAAAAGTGATGTTCAATGCTTTTACAAGAAATGAAGATTTATCGATTGATGGAGAAAAGCTGGAGATAACAGACACGTACGTTTATCTTGGACAGCAGATATCAAGTGAGGGTCACATTGGTGAAGAAATTAATCGGCGTACAAAACTTGCCTGGAGAGCTTTTGGAAGAAACAGCATAATTTTCAAGAGCAATATGCCATTATGTCTTAAAAGAAAAGTGTTTGATCAATGCATCCTTCCAGTGCTTACATATGGTGCAGAGACGTGGACCTTAACTAAAAGAGACATACAAAGGCTGCAGACAACTCAAAGAAGCATGGAGAGGTGCATGCTTGGTATAACCAGGAGAGATAAGAAGAGGAACTCGTGGATCCGAAAAATGACAAGAGTGGAAGACATCATGATCAGAGTTAAATCCCTGAAATGGCAATGGGCTGGACATACTGCCAGAAGGACAGATCATCGATGGACAGCCGAAATTTTAGATTGGATTCCAAGGGACAGGAAAAGACCCAGAAGAAGACCACATGGGAGATGGGTGGATGAAATTCGAAAGTATGCAGGGGTGACATGGAGGAGACTGGCACAAGACAGACCGTTGTGGAGGAAACTTGGGGAGACCTTCGTCCAGCAGTGGATTGATAATGGTTGACAATGATGATGATGATGATATTCAGTTCTTACTGATTTTATAATCTTTCAGTGCATGCACTTACTGGCAGTCTTTTATGGAGTAAAAGTGAAAGAAATTCTCTTACTGTTGGACATGGTGTTTTGTTTATGTTGTAAAAGTGATTGCACCATGAAATAAAGAACAGTAGTAAAATTCAGAAACATTCTTTAAACAACAATGAGAAATTTTAATGCATTCTATTATACACCAAGAACCATTACCATTCCAACAAGTACGTAATTTATATTTGACCAGCTTAACCACCTGTGTAGATCAGGTGGTTTCAGTACAGTAAACAGCAAGTCAAATATCCCGAACATGAAAACAAAATTAATCAGACTGTACACTTCACCAGCAGTCCAGATGGCATGAACGTAAGAAAAAAAAAAAAAATGAACAGTCACCATGAAAACATGTAAAAATCAGTGCCACCTTTAAAATCGGGAGGATCTTTCTTGTACTGATCTTGCGAGCCAAAAATGAAGCATAAATTTACAGCACACACGAAAGAAAAAACATATTTTTATAAAGACTATGTTTCCATAACTTTACCTTAGAGAGAATAGTAGATTTTGTACATCATTCCTTCATATGTTTATCACAATCTAATGGAAGCAAATTATATAGCCATATAAAATACACCATTTAGGTATCACATCATATACAGGGTAGTTTAAAAAAATATTTACCATTGTAAAATAAAATTTATTCTCAGATCGTGCAATTTTCCCATAAAAAAAAAAACAGAACCAAAATATTCTCTTATTTAATAACAGAATGGTTGATTCACCAAGTACATGAAAATAAGCTGTAGAAACTATCTGTTTTATTGGATCAATACCCTATATTTCAGGTGTTTCCTGCATTCTCAAGAATGCACTACGAAAGGCAGATCTCGGTGTTGGCATAGTCTCCTACATCCTAATACAGCATGCTTACAAGATGCTGTAACAGATCTCCAATCACCAATGAGGCTGGTGGTGTGTATGCCATACTGCTGTTATATCTTGATGATACTCAACTATATTACAGCAGAATAACTAAACCTAAACGTTCTTCTAGGACCAGAATCGGTGAATACAAAAGATATGCTAAGGAAGGTAGAATGCCCATAGCCCTCTCCAGAGAGGTGAAATTCAAGTCCATTGCACCTATGCAAGACTAAAAAGTAGCTCACTATTCCAACCCAAAATTGAAAACCTTCTGAGAAACCTTAAAGATCATCACTAGCTGCGATGCATACAACGACAGCATCTCTCTAGAGTGGCCAAAATTTTGGATTCACTGCGTTACTAATGTATTTTTCCCTTCAAAATATCACAAGCATAACCAGTGTACTTCATGACTTCAAATGCAGAACGCTCTTTGTATTTTAACCACTCTTTATTTGTTTAGTCAAGTCATACTCATATTTGAATTCTAACATTTTAGTATTCAGTTTGTAGTCAGTTGTGAGCTCTGGAAAGGCCATCCACTTGTGTGTGTAAGCTTGGCAGAAATGTTTAGTTCATTACACCAATAAAACGGATAGTTTCTGTAGTTTATTTTTTTTTATATTCTCTTAGTTGCTTTACTATTCATATATACTTGCCATTTTTGTATTTTTGAGGTTTAATATCCGTTGAGCATCTAAGATAATAAACAGCTGTCTGTCCTTAATTTCTGCTGGTTCCAGAGAAAGGACGGTACCAACATCATAGGACAAACACAATAGCCATGCCTCATCTGGGTCTTAAACTTGGACCCAACTCAACTGATTTGCAAGAAGGACTAGGAAGATGTTTGCCTGCCACCAGGTGATCATTTTTACTATCCTAAAACAATTGTATAAAATGCATAGACATCAGCTTAACAGCAACTGTCTTGGTAACTGCATAAGAAAGCTTTATTTGCCATTATCTTAATGAAGATTAGTAGATTTGTTTCAGAGATTTCAACATGTGTAGATACAATGTAATATACACACATAACTGATAAATATAGATTGTGGAAATTCACGCATGTTACATTCTGAAAGAAACTAAAGATACACAGAAGCTTTCAGCCCAACTTAGAGGCCGTGATCACCTGTAAACATTTGGAACTAAACTGGTTGCCAGATTTGTTGTTTCAGTTCCATGATTATGGCTATTGCCAACTGAAATGATGGAAAACAAAATAAGGACCATTGGTGTTGTAGTTGGAAGAGGTGAATATTTCGATTCTAATATCCATTGAAATATCTACCTCTTCCAAACATAAATTCCTTTTATTGACAAAGAGCAATTCTCTCAGTCTTATTCCAGACAGGCTCTGCTGAAGTATCAGTGAAAAAGAGTACAGCCAAGGAAAAATTAGGTCTACCTAGGGTGATGTCCTTTTTGTGCTCAGCCAAACATGTAGTGATGCTGCAAAAAGTGCTGCCAACGTAAACTGTGGTTCCAGCTGAAGTGGAAATATAAATTTTGTACACACCAGGGACATTTATACACCATGAACCATTACCATTCCAACAAGTACATAATTTATATTTGACCAGCTTAACCACCTGTGTAGATCAGATAGTTTATAGTGCCACGGAAGCTTCTGTGTATCTTTAGTTTCTTTTGGAATGCAACATGCCTGAATTTCCACCTTCTATGTTTCAACACACCTTTAGTGCAATTTTTGTTTTGAAGATGATTTTATTTTATTGATATGAGTGAGAGCAATTTTTTTTTTCACGAAAATAAATAATTTTATGTGCACCCAATGAGATATTGACAGCCAAAGGCTTTCCTCATTCAACATTACTGAGTTTAGGGAAAAGGTTACTTTAAAAAAAAACTGTTCCCAGATTGTTCTAACAAAAACTGAC
Source organism: Macrothele yani (assembly GCA_039090855.1). Lineage (NCBI taxonomy): Eukaryota > Metazoa > Arthropoda > Arachnida > Araneae > Macrothelidae > Macrothele > Macrothele yani. The sequence continues at coordinate 129,742,931 of CM076995.1, read as the reverse complement.
ACCTTTAGATGTCAATTTTAACATCACTGGCCATTTTTGTGAACTGGTTTTTACCATATATTTTAATCATAGCAATGAATGCAGTCATAGCAGCCTCTATTGCTCAAACTGTTTCAGAGAAAAAATTTACTTTTCATTTATATTAAAGAATCTTTAAGAGTTTTTTTTTTTTTACTACTCTTTTGCACACATGAAATTTTTAAATATTTTAGCAGTACCACATCTGATCTTTAAGCCTACTGCCTACTTAAATTATGCTAAAAGAATTTATACACTTAAATAGTATAACTACACTAGCGATCCGAATTTCTTGGCATAGAATAAAAATCAAAGTTTTCAAGCTTTCGCACACCAACTAGATGGCATTTTCAAGAAAGGTAGATAGTAAACTGTTGTCTACCTTCTTTGAAAAAGCCATCTGGTTGATGTGCAACAGCTTGGAAACTTTGATTTCTATTCTACGCCAAGAAATTCGGATCACTAGTATAGTTATACTATTTAAGTATAGTTGGTGTACAGTTCCTTTTTATTTAATTAGGAATTTATACACTTTATGGATATTAAAGAAGCGTTTTTGCCTAACAGTTGTATTTGTCAAAGGACACACCCTGAGGTAATGAATGGTCCAAAAAAATAAATCAAGTCCAACAGATTAGTCAACTCTTCAAGAATTACATTAAATTTCCTATACAAAACATTTTAATCTAGCTAATAGTGCATATACAAATTGTTATTATGGGAATACTCAAGAAATGTTGGAGAATTAGCAATGGAAAAGGTAGATTATAATTATTATTGATAGTCATTTAGTCATTGATTATAAAATTGATGACTAAAAGAGATGGTCAGTTCATGAAACATTACACCATTGGATATAATGCAGAATTTAGACTATATCCTAATAATCTACAAGATGCACAGCAAGTAAAACATTTCTCTAATAATACCATAATTTATTCTGTAATAACTGGAGGCTGCCATGTACTGTTTTATTATATACATACAGTATATTCTGTGAGTTACTATAATATAATAGCAGCATATATAAGACGCAGCTGATATGTCATGCACCTTAAACAAAACTACAAGACAAAAGTGTGGAATTTTCAGATAAGACAGAGAACTCAACAAGTATCATACTGAAACTAGGATGTCTGAGCCAAGCAGGTAGGATTTTTTCCTGGTAGGATTAAGTAATATTTGGAACGTTTTAAACTTTACATTTAAGAATTTGTTCAAATAACTACAGAACTTGGTTTTAAAAAAAAATGTTAATCTGCTCATCTGCATAAATGCTTTATATTTTTATAATTATGTTATTTCTATTTATTTTCTCATTCATGAAATTTCCACTGGTTTTTGTAGATGCTTATGCCATTTGGCAAAAAATATACTAAGAAAAGCTGAGCATAAAAGTCCAGAGCTCACACAAAACATAGTTCTATAATAGTCCTGATATAATATTAAAATCAGACATATCATCTAATTTCTTTCAGAAAACTATGTAATATCTTATTTTTAAATACATCTTGACCTAGAAGCAATCATGAAATCCTTGGTCCTTCACATGCATAAGTCTTGCACTCAAGCAAAAACTGCAACTGTTATTTTGCTATCTGACTTGAATGCAAGACTTCTGCAAGTCAAGAAACAACAACTGTTTTTAATTGAAACTAAGTAAAGAGCATCAGACTATAAATATTTTTATGTTCTGTTTCCAATCTGAATGGGAAAAATATGATTCCAAGAAAAATGGAACATAAATATTCATTTTTAATGGTAAATGTTTTTAGAAACTATCCCCATTTCACATTTCTCTCATGGTTTTACTTTAGCATTAAAAGTTATGAATTTTAAAACATGTGATAACTTTACTTTATTGTACAACTTTGAAGTATGTATTTAAGCTTTCAAATATTTACAAACGATTAAAACTGCTTTTCTATGTTATTAGGTTAGCTCTGATAATTACAACACATTTTACTGAAGACACTTCTTTCCAAGAACAGGAAACTATTAATACACTTTCATATTTACAATTTTGTACTATCAGCATTTGTTAATTTGCAGATACACAATAGTTTCAATATCAAATTTCCACTGAACTTCACTTAACCGTCACAGCATAATAACAATGCCCAACATCAGTTTCTTTGAAATCAAAAGCTTTTACTAGTACAACCAACAATTTCTTCTAAGGAATTTTTAACATAATTAATTAGATGGAATACCCTTTTAAGAAACAGATGAGGAAATAATCATTGTAAGATTTTATATGTGACAGAAAAAGCACAGCTACAATTTTATATTAACAAAAAAAAGAAATTTCTTCACATTATGTAAGAGGCAAACATAAAAAAAATTACATCAGAAAGATGTAAAAAAAAAAAAAAGTCTCTCGACATAATCAACTATTGTCAAGCCATGTAAAACTACTAATATCTTGTGTTCCTTTCAGTTGTGTGTGTGCCTACTTACATGAAACATTCAGTAATTATTCCATTACAGTCTATTTCTGACATGAGTATATTTAGAGGAGGGCCAAGTGGGCCTTCACCCTCCCGCCCCACCCCAAAAAAAGTATTTCATTTTTTTTATGTTTTTGGTTAAAATGCCACTTACATTAGGAAAAAAATGCCTTAATTTAATAAAAAATGCATAAACTTATATTAGAAAAAAATGGGTAAATTTTTTCTTGTTTTTCATTAACTTATTTTGTTTTGGTGGATTTCAAAAACTTCCATTTTTGTCCCCGTCCCCCCCCCATTCTATATACACCCCTGATTTCTGATATCGGATATACAGTGTATCATTCCAGTGATGGATATATTGATTGATTTTTGAAAAGTGATACTATTCATAAAAGATAACTTTTCCTGTTTATAGTGTCAAGATAGTGTTCTCTCTCTCTCTCTCTCTCTCCTTTTATGTGTTTTCCCAATTAACTGGTAATATTGTGCAGACTTAGGAATCAAATGAAATTGAAAGTCTTGCACACTGAAATGTGGTTATATGTATGAAATTAATTATAAATAACATAACCAAAAGTAGTGAGTATCATGTCAACAGCTGAGAATATATTGAGGAAAAGAGATGAAGTGTGGTTGAAAGACTTATTATTTTAATAAATGTAGGACAAACTGATAGAACTTTCAAAGTTACACTGACAAAATGTCTTTCAAGAAGAGAAATATATAGCCAAAATATTTTACATGTATTAAGCAACGATATAATGTTCTATTACTTCCAGTAGTATTGAACTGATGGGTTTTCAAAAACTTACTGCAAAAGGTTTGGGGTGAAGATATTCAGGTGTGTATGTGTGCAATTACTCCATATCTGACCTGTGGCAACAAATCAGAAAAGAAACATGCATCTGAATGAAAACTGACTATGCAAGTGTTATGCAACAACTAAATTAAAGTGTTGATACTGTTTTGTGTTCTAATTTTGCAATTGAAATTTTCTCCTTTATAACTTTTGCTACACTAGTGTTGATACTATTTTTGTTCTGCAACTGTTTTTTTGTTTTTTTTTTTGTTAGAAATCAAGTCTCCTTTACACACTAAATCTCCCTCATTAATGTTAGTACTTTTTTTTTAATCTTGCATTTTTTTAAACCAAGTATTCTTTATACTTTTGCTATAATGCAATGTGCAAAAGACTGCACACATATATACAACATCATGTGATCAGTGGGTAACCTCAATCCATTGGTTTCAGAAAGATGGTTTTGATATCAGCCACCCTGGTGGCACAGTGGTCTAAGCAATGGCTTCTGACCATTCAACCAAGATGGGTCAGAGTTCAAATCCCGGTTAGGCATAGATGTTGTGTTTGTCCTACGGCAATGGCTCTGTCTCTTCCCTGGAACCAGTGGCCCTAAATTAGGGATGGGCAACTGCTTATCGCCCATTGAGTTGTTCACAGTAGTCGTTAAACCCCCAAACAAACAAAAAATTTATCATGGAGAAACCAAGAGCTAGAAGGCCATTGCTTGTCATAAACACTGAAAATGAAGAACTCTTTGACCAGCTCATTCAACAAGACAGGTGCATAACCATAAGAAGACCAATAGACACTGAGCAAATGTCAAAGAATAGTGTTTTGACCATCATCTAGAAACTGGAGTACCAAAGAATCTGTTCTCAGTGGGGGCTTGCACATGAGATGATTGTTATGAGGAAAGCAATCAGTGATGATTTTCTAGAGATGTCTGGTGCTGCCGGTCCTGAGTGTTTTAATGGGGTCATCACATGTGATGAAACATCACTTTTACATTATGACCCATAAACTAAATGCCAATCCATGAAATGGTAACATATGATATCACCTGCAAAGAAAGAACCCAAAACTTTCATAATATATTATCAACAACCATCAACAAATCCATGCCCACTTTCTTCTGGAATCATTTGTATTGATATCTTGTAAAGTGGAATAACCACCAACAAAGAAAGATACTGCTTGTTACTGGAAAAGCTTTATGGAACCATGGAAACCAAAATACCAGAACACCGTCATCAGGACATCAAATTTTAATACCATAGTCACAGTGCAAATGACACTGGCAAAGCTGGGGTGGAGCATAATGCTGTATCTTCCACCTTACAGCCTGGGCCTCACCCTGTAGATTTCTTTTCATTTTGTAGACTGAAAGCATACCTGATTGTTATGGTATTTGAGAGTGATAAGGAACTCATTTTCTGCATGAAATAGTGATGCACAGGTCTACCTCCTGTTTTTTACCATAGTGTTTTTACTGCATGAAAAAAAAATGGTTAAGGAAATGCAACAAGGAGTGCAGTGGATCTTACATTAAACATTATTTTTACATATGTGGAAGATAGTATTTTACATTTGTACAGTATGGTTACATTATCTGAAATATTATAGTAGTTATAGCTTAATGTGCATTACTCTTTGATCTTTTTTTCTTTTGTAAGCTTTTTTGTTGTTGTTGTTGTTGTTGTTGTTTGCTTGTTTCTTTGAGGTCTTTTTTTTTTTTTTTTTTTTTTTTTTCAAATTCATGAAATATCACTTTATTTGTAAGCCTACAGCTTAACACTAATATACACAAGATACTCTTCATAAACTTCCAGTGATTGAGAAAATCCATTTCTAGTAGTCACAAATTTTCACTGCAAGAGGTTCTGATAATTTTTCTGAGATGAAAAACCTGATATTAGTTTAAGGTGGATATAGGTAAATTTGTTGTATATATGATATGCTAAACAACATTTGAAAATAAAACAAATTGACAGCTATTATCATGCACTATGAACCACAGCATACATATTTTCTGTTCCTAATCATATTGTGTTCAGTCTAAGTGCTGTTGATTGCAAAAATAATGTGCAAGCCACATTAAATGAATAAAATGCAAAAATCTTTTGAGTTACCATGACTAAAGGTCATAAAAATGCCAGTTCTCAGAAATCAAACAGGAAACAAAACTGAATGCTGAGTAACCCATGTAAATGTGTGTATAAGGTTAAAAGAAGTGTGAATGTTGTTTTTACGAACATTCTCACATCCAACCATTGATTCCAAGCCACACATACAGAACTTCTCATTTCTGGTAAATCCGGTGTCATAAACTTCACTCATTTTCCTGTTATATTTTAGTATTTTGCTCAATATTTAATGAAATTATAACTATTGATAAGTAGGGAAGAACATATGTAAATTTTACTATATTAAAAAGATTCATTCATACAGAAACTGTTTATAATTTTAAGCTACTTCTGAGTTATATATATTAATTTGATTATTTTCTTGCTAAGATCTGAATTATAGCAAGCAAAGCAATTATTATTTGTGTTATAATTAATCAATTTATAAAAATAACTTTCTTCCTGTCACTCTTAACCCAAAATATAATGAAAAATATTAAAATATGCATAGCCATATGATATATATATAAATATAATGTAATTATAAATACACCACACTGTGAACACTCAAGAGACGCATATAGCGTATCAAATCCGTTTATTTTTGTGGCATAGTAAGTACAAATCCCTGTATTTTAAACATAATTTAGTAATACAGGAGATTACTAGGATGACTAATTTACTTTGTCAGATTTTGGGATTGCACACCAACCTGTCATCAGGACAGACTCAAGAATGCCTTACACATGTTAGTCTCTCTTGGAAAGGAAGAACACACACAGCATGAGAGAAAGAGAGAGAGAGACCACCCAAGAGTAATTGCCCACTGCACCTGCTCTCCAAAATAATTCATCCACTTTCAACATTATTCTGCTTATTTCAACCTCTGTCTTAGCTGAGAAAAATCTGTGTGTGTGTGTGTGTGTGTGTGTGAGTGTGTGTGTGTGTGTTCTCTTGAAAGTCTAGTAAAGCTAGAACTTCATACCATAGCACTGTCACATCCTCTTCAACCCTAAGAAAAAATTTTAACAGTTTTTAAAGGTAGTAACTTAGGTTCATTTTGCTTGCAATTCTTTATTACAGATGACTTTTTTATACCTTAAGATGAAATGGTATACAGTAAAACCTCGAAAATCCAGCAACTTCAGAAATCCTGCACATTTCTGCTTTCATTTTCGTGAGAACATCCGATGTTTCACCAATAACCATGGAAATATCTCAATGTACCGTCTCAACAACACATTGCGAGATCATCTGATCTCAGTGTGCGAATTGCCGATAGCCACTTACGTGTAACATCGGGAGGTTTCTCAAATTTGTCATCTCATTGGGCAGCGCTGAAGTGGTGCAGACCAATGAGGCGACGAATCAGCATGTATGTTTGAAATGCATGTCGAACATGTGATGATGATCTGTGCTTGGCGGTAGAAGTATGTGGATTCAATTGTGTAATGATATCTTAATCGACCTTCATGATGCATTGCGGTAATTGCCTTCACCGTGTATTTTAGTTTCGTCAGTCGAAAAACTGTAACATCGATGTAAAATTCACATCGGGTTTTCGCGATGTATCGATACAACGCACAACCCTAGCGGTTGTTCTGAGTTTTTTATCAAGTTTTTGCCAAACCATTCGCCAAATTCAATTTTTTTCGACACAGTTATATAATAAATAGTACAAAAAGGTAATCGCCAATATTTTCGCCAAAACAATTTTTCTTTTTGCAAATTGTGAAGAATGTGATTGACAGTGTGCACTCTGTGTATTTATAAGGCGCAGACACGCAAATTTTCGTTAAAGTGACCTGTTACGCGTAAGTACATGCTTTACATAACGCCTGTTACACAATTTTTGGATAGCTTCAGAAATCCGGAATTTTCATAAATCTGACACACGTCCGGTCCCATTGATGCCGGATTTACGAGGTTTTACTGTATTCATGAAGATAAATACGTAATTTACAAAGAGTATGATGTATACATTTCATCAAGCTTTTCCCTAAACCAAGTTTCATAAGGGAACATTCGGTCAACTGGGTTTTTGGTAGATGGAATTCATGTAACTATGTGATACATGTGCATTATGAACTGTCGTAAAAACAAATCAGTATCTCTACTCTTTGTTGTTATGTAAGTAGTGCAGTGGGTACACATCTGACTATTATTTATTTATATTATGAAACTCCATCAGTTACTTGAAATGAGGCGGCATTAATGAAATACAGATCTGTTTCTTTTTAGCTATCAGGTCATGGCGATATTTTGCATTTGCCAGAGCAACTATTGAACTTCCTACTTCATGGAAGCATGTAGAAAAGAGGAGATATTCATGATTCACAGAATTCATAACAAAAGGTTATTTCTTTATTAAAAAAAACATTTTTTTTGTAGCTGAAGCTTGGATAGTTTTCTTAAGAGCTATTGTAGAATATCATGAGAGATCCTACATCTCAACAACTTGAATCACTAGAAATACGATGGAGGAAAAAATATTTATACTACCTTGCACAACTGACTGAATCCTGAAAAATGTCTTACACATATTATTTGGTAGAACAGCTTCACTACTAGGCACAATGACTCACAAGTCAGCAGAGTTTTATGGCACAAGGTATGATGTGTAACCTACAGGACCTATGTACTGGCCAAATTTAAAATGGAGAAACCATAGCAGTCAGTTATAAAATAATGTTAAGTTGTGGAAATCACCACTCCTTAAAAACTCGTGAGACTATTTATTACACTGAACTGTGCCATTGTGATAAGTCTCTCAGCCAATCTGTAAACCCTTCAAACATTAAGAATCCAAAATAAGGAAATGCATATGAATAAAAATATTTCTGAATTTTTCTATTTAATATATCTTCAACTAGTTTACTCTTGTAATTTGAAATCATGAGCTACTATTGTGTTTTAATATCATAAATATGGAAAAAAAAATAAAGTGTTTCATTTACCAGGTTCAGTTTAGAAGGATATGTTGAGCTTCAGCCAAACTAGTGAAGAGAAAATGGGCCATGAGGCAACAGTTATCTGAATTCTTTTCCAAGAAATTTTTTTAATAAGCTTTCTAAACCTTTGAGAATGAAGTTACATTAATGTATGCTCACCTTCAGACAGACATGTAAGATCCTGTAGCTTAAAAACTAGTCACCCCCCCCAATGTTATCCTTTAAATTCTGAAGCAATGAATATGGAGTAGAATAAGTGATTTTCTTATTTGCCTTTCCCTTTCCCCCCAATATAGAAAGTGAACAGCTTCCTGAATTTTCTTGACATTTCTCCCTTCTTTAGGATCAAATAATTATGCTCTGTTTTCAGAAAAAAGTAATTATATTCTTATTGATATCAAGTTTCCCCACCTGTTATTCATATCAAGTTTCCCCACCTGTTTGTCATTGATATCAAGTTTCCCCACCTGTTATCCACCTGTTATTCATCATGTGTTAACATAGAACGGATATTTTTCCTTTTCTGTTATTCTTCTCATATAATTCTCATAGCTGTTTTCCTGCTTTTATTTTCATTAAAAATTGAACTTCTCCAAATTTTGATTCAATCTGACCCACTTTTCAATGGCATTTTTCTCATTACTTTTTGAGTTTGATTTGATATTATTCACTTGCAATATAATGTGAATTTCAGTATATGAATTTTGTTATTAAATCCTGATTTAAAAATTAACTAATCAAATAAAAATTACCAAATTGACTAAAGATCTCATCATTGTTAAAAATTAGAATCCATTCAAGAAATTAACAGAATGATCCCAAATTTTGCATGAAAGCACTGAATGAAGTTGACATCAAAATCAGAAAATAAGAATGTAAGAATGTATTTCCTTCAGTTTCTCTATGAACTATTTTGTCAGAAAATAGTTTCCACACAGTACTGCATTCTGCAGTTCTTCACTACCCGTCTCCCAGGAAATACAATTTTTTTCAGCTTTTTGCATTTTCACGGTAACTGTAACAGCAAGCATGTAAAGGTTATATATTCTGTGAGCGTATGTTATAACCCAACATGTCTGTACTGCATATCAAGAAATAAAAAAGTTTCTAACACAAAGACAAAGGAAATAAAAACATATGATTTCATCATAAGTATGTAAAACATTCTGTTGAACAGAAAGGAATCTATTTTGTAATTTTTTTTGTGGAAAGAAGAGTAGTTAGACTATCTGACTTGACTAGTAATTTCAGAAGTCTTACTGCTAAAGTGTTATGCTACAGCTGGCATCTATGATGCCAACAGCAAATTTGATACTTATCTGTCACATAAGAGGAGACAACAGAATGCCATCATGAAAATATTCACACAGCAACAAGAATAGTTCCTCATAAACTGCATCTGTTATGACAATATTGTTGCTACTCTAATGAAATTGACATCCTGCAGCAGTGAAGAAATAAACACTGCATTAGAACAATAGAAGATTAAAAATAAAAAACAAAAAAACCTTTGGGTTGGATGCACACCCTGATGAGGTTGCAATACTGATGCTAAATATTAGTCAGTAGATAGAGATGGCCTTTCCCAGGGAATGAACATAAGGTAAAATTTCTTTCACAACATACTTCACATACACAAACTTTAGCAACAAGAAAATCTGATAATATAATTAAACCAAAATTTTTTTGACAATATAAAAATTATATTTATAACAGTACGGAGATCCACCTAAATAAAAGTACATTTGCGAAACAGTTCTTAACATCCTACAGAGGAAAATGTCAGCAACTTTGCTGAAATATATGAGTACACTGTGTACTACATACAGTACAGTTTTGTTGACACAAATGTAAGTTTAAATTATTTTAAATACACACAAGGCACGATTCACACATCACTGATGTTTCTACATTTGTACACTAATTCTGTATATCAAACACTTTTTCATAGTATTCACACCACAATAAACATCTTTAAAAAATGTTTGTCTTTTACACAATCACTTTCTTTCAAAGTAGGTCATACAAAATTCTTTTCTACAGCAACACAGTCCAAACATGAAACAACATGTTTGATAATGATATCATCAGCACTTGGGTTTTAATTTGTATCACAGGTTCCACTCCCAGACACACACACATATGATCACTCACTACAGGACGTGTTCATGACAAGCTGGACAGTGCAATCATGTTCACTAGTAATGGATGGATTGGCACAAAACCTGGCAAAATGTCTTATTTTTCTGATATGATAAGTAGAACTTGAATTTCTGAGAAACTAATACAGATGGAGCGAGGCACATGGGAACTCTAAGCTGAATTTTGGTCTTCAACCTGCGGTTTGATCATTTTTTCAATATTTATTACTTTTGACTGCACAATATTAACATCGATCATCAAACACTTTACATCTTTTAGGCAAACTCTCTTAGAATGACTTCATTTCAGAGCCATACCCAAGGGAAGGCCTATATTTCCTTTTGCCTATCCTAATGGTACACTATAGTCCAGTACACACACACACATATATATATAAGACCTGAACAAGAAGTATTGAAGCTAAATTGTAAAAAAAGAAATGTTTTTCGCTTACAACAAAGACAGGAGGTTAATCTTCAAAGTTAGGCTGCTTTGTCATGTATATACAGTGTGTTCGTAAATTATGTATATAATTTCAAAGTTAATTAGCACAAAACGTATTTGTGATACAAATGTTTTACAATTTGTCCAAGTTTAAGCAAGTTCTAAAGTTTTATTTTTCCTTTCATAGGTGATGCTAGGTGCCTGGTAGCACAGTGTGACACAACACAGCGAAAATGGCGACGCCACAGGAAAAGCTGCTTGTGTGATGGGGTTTGCGGAGTCCAAATCGCTGACTCAAGTCCAGAGAAATTTTGGGAGGCAGTACAAGAAGAAACCACCAACAGGGAGGAATTTCCAGCAGTGGGTAGACAAATTCAGAGCTACTAGTAGTGTGTTGAAAGGGATGAGCAGCGGCAGGCCATCTGTGTCGGAAGAATACGTGAAGGCTGTGCGTCAGGCGTACCAACGGAACCCATCGACGTCCATTCGTTCAGCTAGTCGTGAACTGGGGATACCTGCCACAACAGTTCCCACAGTGCTACATAAACGCCTTCATCTTTATGCCTGCAAAATGCAATGGGTGCAAAGGGTGCAGCCCAATGACAAAGCACATCATGCAGCATTTGCAGTAGAAATGCTTCATCACATTGATAGTGACCCCACATTCCTGTCAAGTATCTGTTTCAATGATGAGTCAACATTTCATGTGTCAGGTACCGTCAACAAGCACAATTGCTGAATTTGGAGTTCAGAAAATCCTCATGCTGTCCTGGAACACACAAGACACAGCCTCAAAGTTAACGTTTGGTGTGGCATTATGCAGGACAGAGTGATTGGACCATACTTGTTTGCTGAACCAACAATAACTGGCAACACATACCTGGACATGTTACAACTGTTCATCATTCCGCAAGTGTAGGAGATTCCAGACGTCGTTTTTCAGAAAGATGGGGCTCCCCCTCATTGGTCATCAGACGTTCGTGCCTGCTTGGATCAGCACTTCCCAGGTCGGTGGATTAGACACGGAGGTCCAATGACATGGCCTCTCCATTCGCCAGACTGTGATTTTTTTTCATGGAGGTTCCTTAAAGACATTGTCCGGACAAAGGTTGCTTCCCTCTGTGATCTAAAGGTGTGCATCACCATAACCTTCCTCCATGTCACCCCAGACATTCTGTACCGTACTTACTTGGTCTGAAACCGACTACCGCCTCAACATCCTGAGTGCTACGAATGGAGCACATGTGGAAGTGTATTGATTGCAAAACTTTAGAACTTGCTTAATCTTGGACAAAATGTAAAACATTCATATCACAAATACTTTTTTGTACTAATCAACTTTGAAATTGTATACAGCATTTCTGAACACCCTGTATTATTCCACTACTTACTGCTTGTGAAAGAACTAGCAGGTTATAGATAGTCAGTGAAGAACTATATATTATAGATAGCAAGTCAGTTTAAATAACTAGCAGCACTATTTACACTGACTTTCTGAAGCTGTGAACTGCCCTTTCTTTCACTTTTTTTATATGCATATATATATATATTTTTTTTTTTTTTTGTATCGTGAGAACCAGTCCTCAGCATTCTAAAGTTGCTCTCACTTTACATGAAGTCATAGAGATCCACATTGGTTAGTGCAGATGTTACCTCATTTCTGAGATTACCACGCCAAATCCCAGTTATGTATCTTGTTAACAACAACTGTTCCAAGCGACTTAATAAACTTAATTATAAACATTGATACGTCTATGCTCTTTGACAAAATATTATAGCAGTTGTGTTGTATGTACTATCCAACTTCAGTGTTAATTAAAATGTACTGTGTAAGTGCAAATCCAGTTCATTAAATGTCAACGAGGATATCATTTGTGAAATAAAGCATTCAAACAACAATTCCTACACATTCTAGGGCCTCGAGTGGCCTAGTGGTGAAAGCAATTGCTTTCAGGCCAGACAGTTGCAGGATCAATCCCAGGTAGATCAAATTGCTCTGAACTACTGAATACTCACTGTGCATTGAATGAACATGTTAAACTATCAGCCTCAGGGTGTTGATTCCCCTATTACAAATAAGGTCATTTGTTCTACATCCTTACCCTCTCTCTCTCTCTCTCTCTCTCTCTCTCTGTGTGTGTGTGTGTGTGTGTGTGTGTGTGGAAATGCTTATTGTGATTTCATAGCCTCTGACACTCTAGGTTCAACCTATTGTCACTTAATTTATAATGTGTAGCACAAAAGTCCCAACGGATATAGGTAGTTGCATCCAAACCTTCCCCTTGTGAGTATAAGCAGTGCTCCCTCCTCCTGCACTTTCTAGATACATTTCTGTTCAACTCTGAAATTGGATCACAGATAATGCTGAAACAAATGCAATGAACACGAAAACATGCTTTGACATATAATAACATGCCATTACATGCTTATTGAATCATCTACCTAAGCACTCAGTGTTTTTGAGATGCATGGGTTCAGTCTAGAAACTGTTAGAGTAACACTAGTGTTTGTATGTATGTACACATACACAGAAAGAAGGATTAAATAATTGTCTAGATTGTGTGTGTATACAGTATCCATACAGTCTGGAGAATTGTTAGGCTGTACACTGCATGATTAGAAAAAAATGACGGTGAGCTACGATAATATATTTAATAGTGATAATACTACATGCTACATCAGAATCATTCTGCCGGGAAGTCATACCATACTCTGTAATTAAGAAAAAGAACTTTGCACACTGTGGTAAACTGCATGTTCTGTTCTATTTTTATGATAGCAGTATCCTGTATAAAAAGGGAAGTAGCTAGTTTCTTGTTTGGACAAGTAATTTAAGTGAACATGATGTACCAGTCCAGCCTCTTCACATTTCACTGTATTCACAAATCACACAATAAAGCACTTCATTTCAATAACAAAATACTCTTCCCAAATCTGTACACAACAAATATTAATTCAACAATCACTTACACAAATTTGATTGCACATTTCAGTATCATGTCAACCACAAAAAAGACAAGTACAATCTGCAGCATTACCTGTAAAGAATAAAAAAATAATTTATTTAAAACTATAAGAAGTTCACTGACACTTATATTCAAAAAGAGGAGATTTTTGATTAGATGAGAGACGGTGAATTACATAAAAGCACCCTACAGCAGCCAAAAATCATTTTATTGCACCTAAAATTTTATTATCTACCTGACCATTTCCTTGAAATACAACTAAATAAGCACTAATAAGTGCACTTTATCTAATCATTTCTTTCACATAACACTGATTGGTACAGTTGTGATTTGGTACATTGAATGAAACCTAGACACACCTTACATTTCTTTTTTATACATCAGAGATGTATGTAACTATAAATTATTTTAGCCAAACCACCAATAAGATAGAAAGCATGCTTTAGAAGCATCAGTGCTAACCAAGTCCTATAAAATTTTGCACATGTATTGTACTTAAAATAAAGTGATATATAAAGCATTGAGATGCTACTTGTACTTTAGAGTCTCAGTTGAGATATCAGTTGTCTACATAAAAATATGTTTGCAACTTATTGATTTTAAATATCCCTGCTGTTAAGTTACTCAATTTCTCATTTCACGCTTGAGGTAAAATGAATAAATAAACCTAGAAATTCAGATACGTAATATGACTTATCTAAAAAAAGTAAAATCTAGTTCATGACATTTAAAGAACATGTTTTAAAAGATTTACTTTTTTTAATAAATAAAAGTAGCTTACTCTAAAACGATTATATGTGTATATATATATATACATTGATGGTTTTTGGTAGTAAAAACCATCAATATATATCTAATGACAGTTAAAAAATATTCAATTTACTGTTGATAAGGTTAAGTGGAGCATATATTTAATAAAAACTAAGTAATGTTTTTTAAGATTTATGTGAAATCTGACTCAAAATATGCTCACTTATTTCTGATGACACAGTTATAATAACCCATAAACAACTTATAGTTTTCTAACATATCAAAATTATAAGAGTACAGAAATCAGAGAGATCCATTTAGAAACTTTAAAAGAGAGCAGATAGACTGTGTTGATCATTACATAAATTAGTTTTCATCACTCTGAATTCATTCTTGTTATTTCTGAAGATTTGAGCTTCAAAGCATATTTCATTGCACTTTCAGCATGGTTCTTATTGTTACATTGCCACTGGCTCTGAAGTTCTTTCATAGAATGCATGATGCAAGAAAGACACAGAAGGGGAAAAAAGAATAACATTGAATAACATTTTTACATTTCTGCTCACTGATTTTAAACACTTTTTGCTTCTATAGTTACTTATTCAACAATTTTTTTATTTTATTTTTTTCTACAGAAGTTCAAGTCTAGGGAAGGGAAATTATGCATTTTAGAAATATCTCAGAGGAAAGGAAATTACCTTAACCTCTAGCCCAATAACATACTGACTGCAAAGTAATAAAACATTATAATATACAAATAACAAATGCATCTATTTATGAAATTACCATTCATATATCTAATGACAGTATTTTTCCCTATGGAAAGCATTCAACATTACACAAATCCAAACAAAACAATTACATTTTACACGAAACATGAAAAGACAACATTTTCTGGAACTAGCGACATTTAATTAAAAATCTTACTTTCTAAGAAAGACATTACAGATGCTTTGTCCAGCTGAAGTTGTACAAATGCTAGTAAAAACCATCAATATAATATTTCAAAATGCTTAAGCCTTTAGTAAATTCAAAATATGGAAGTTAACACATTCATCATGCAAAGAAATATATCTGGCAGTGTACTGATTATGTGTAGTACATGCAATAATGGCAGTATATCATGGTGACAGTTTTAAATCCAAAGCGTGAAACTACCTATTGAAATATCAGATGGTTAAAAAACGAAATTCTAAAACGTTGATATCATACATAGAATACTCTGTCAATTCACCACAGAGTTTCTTGGTTGGTTGTTTTTACCTCAGAATCACGCAGGTGACAAGACCATTCAAAATTGGTCATAAACTTAACAAGTAAACTATAGCAGAAGTTACAACAGATTTAAACTCATATAAATACACTTAAAACTTCTGTTCTTGAGCCTCATATTAGTTCAATTTTTCTAAGTATTGTTTTAATATGAACTATTCTGCAACTTCAGTACTGAAATAATGAGGGAATGATCTACTCAGAATTGCATTGCATGTGTTTCCTTAATGTTTGATTTAATAACATGCTGAAAATCACCATAATCTTTTTGTATCATACAACTCTGGGTTTCCTTAAGCAGTAAAATGAAAGGCATTATTTTTGAATAAGTGTTTTAACATTTTTTTAAAGGCTAGCATGGTTATGCTTTTTACAGTACTGCAGATTCACAAACAATGGTGAATTTTTATTAATACTACAAGGGACATGCAATTTTAGAAGTATGTTTATATGTATCAGCATGACTTTCAGCCAAATGTTAGCCTTGATCACAATCAGCAGATTAGAGAAAAGATTTCCAAAATCCACAGTAAACACTACCTCATGTTAATTGCAAACCCTGATTTTTAAAACCTGTCCACTACCATTTGGCAGTAACCTTCAAACTGTGAAAAATCATCAGTACCAATACATGAAAGTGAGCCATTAAGTTCCCAACCAAAAATATCATAAAAATGATACTTAATGGCAAATTATACTGAACCTCTAAATTAGAGCTGTTCAGTGTATAGAACACTAAACATTTGGATCATGCTTACAAGAATACATTTAAAAATTTGATTTAAGATAGCAATTTTGTAAAAAATTGCAATTATTTAGCCACGTTTAGCCCAAGGTAGCTAAAAGGTTTATGATCTTTTCAGGTGCTTCTCACTTTAATACATTTGGGCACCAGGAAAAACCTTAATATTATATTTAGAATGTTTTTTCTTGTATGTGCACTTTAAAAAATGAAAACATCATCAGTCATTTTACTAATATTTTCATTTTTTAAAGAGAATACTCAATAAAAAAGCCATATAAAATATAATATAAAAGTTTTCCCTGGCATCCAAACATGTTAAGGTGCAACCAATAAAGGTAACTTGATCACGCTAGCTACGTTAACTGAAAACTTTTACAAAAAGTTCGTAAGTTGGAAGCTTTCGACCTTATCTTAGGTCTTCATCACGCCAATGGAGGACTAAGATTGTTGCCAGATTCTACATTTGAATTTTTCCTATTTTTGTTGCCAAAACTTCCCTACAAATCTTGCACCCTGCATCTCTACAAGCTTGCAGCATTGAAGTCCTACATCCACAGGGCTCATATCATTTGCAACAACCAACTCTCTCTTCAAGAAGAACTCTCCAAAATTTCTACAATAGCCCTCTCCCATGGTTTCCCTGCTGTTACAGTCAACTCCCTCATAAAGAAATATGAAAACCATTCGAAAATCGAATGCCTCCTTCCTCACAAGAAAGAAGACCTGAAATTCTGTGGTTCTGTTCCTTACCATCCTTCCTATGCTTATAAGTTACAGATTCTTTTTAGAAGTTTTGGTTACCATCTTGCCATTAAATCTACCCCAAACATCTTGAAACTTCTACAAAGGGATAGGGACAAAGTTGAAAGCCTGAACCTCCCAGGAGTTTACTGCATTCCTATCTCTTCTTCTACTGGGGATAACTTATACATTGGAAGCACATACAGGAGCATTAACCATAGAATTTTAGAACATAGAAAAGATGTTTCGAAAGCCAATCCTAATACTGCCTTGTCTATTTTGACAATGGAAGACACATCTGCAGTTCCCCACTGGAACAAAGAAAAACGAATTGCTTCTTTTGACAATCGTTTTGCCCTCCGTTACCGTGAAAGCATAGAAATTATTTTCAACTCAATGACTTGCAACTCCGAATCTCCTCTCTACATTCCGTTGATCTGGAGATCAATTCTAAGTTTTGGCAACAAAAATAGGAAAAATTCAAATGTAGAATCTGGCAACAATCTTAGTCCTCCATTGGCGTGATGAAGACTTAAGATAAGGTCGAAAGCTTCCAACTTACGAACTTTTTGTAAAAGTTTTCAGTTAACGTAACTAGCGTGATCAAGTTACCTTTATTTGTTAATATTGTTACGTGTTTTGCCCATCATCGTCATGTTAAGGTGAAGCATATCTGAAAAGATAATAAACCCTTCAGAGTTAATGTAAAATAGTACAACATAGAGTCACACTACCAAAGGCATGGGTAAACACCTGCATTTTAAGCAACCATTAATCATGTACCAGAAATCTTGTTCCCAAAGACTACCCCCCAAAACAGATCTCAGTTCCCAAAAAGTTGTCCTTCTAATTTCTCTCCAAGTTCACATGTTTCCCACATAATTTCTCACAGCTGTACTTTCTCATGAAAAAGGCAGAAGATTCCTCATGAATCTATTTACAGTTGTGTGGAAAAGAATGCTGGCACTTCTTACAAAATCAATTTTACAGAATTCTGTCCACTGCATACCTGGAAAGCCTTAGGAAGAAAAATAATAAGTTGCACTTATTCTATAACACTCTTCTTGGATGATGATTTTTCAAATATGAGACCATACCATGAAAATAATCATATTTCCATTTAAAAAATGAAATTTTTTTAACATGCAGTACCTATACAAAACTGAACTATTTAATTTTAGAAACAGGGTGTCATATGTACAACTTAATTGTAAAATAGTACCTTTAAACTGAAGTTTAGTGGTGTGGAGTCAACTTCAGCACATTGCACATTTTCTAACATGATAGTGGCAAATAGTTAATATGTCATTTAATTTTGTTAATATAATTTTTCAGTGAATTCAAGTGTACTACATTGTTCTTCATTTCATTTTCAGTCAGTTTCCTTCAGATACACCACCTTCCTGAGAGACTGGATGGGAATGACATGACCTTAACTATTTTTCATTTGAAGTCTAATGACCATGCACAAAAAGATTACACACCACTGCTCTAGATCATACTGTAGAACTTAGTCTCTTTCTAGCATACTGCTGATTATGCATGGCACATGCATCAATGCCAGTTCCGGATATACATGCCATTCTGGTAACAGCATCCATTCCACACACTCTAGAATAACACAGTATTTTAAAAGAGATTCCATAAAAGGAATGACAATACTTCTTCAAACTCCAAACAATGCACAATAAACCAAAAAACTTAGATTCTCATCTTCACTGACATGCATAATAGAATATAATGTTACTTAGGATAGGTTTTTGCTATTCACCTACCTGAAGGCAAGCATATGTTGCACGTTTATCCTTTTGAGATCGACCTCTCCCTTAGCAGGTTTTTTAATTTTTGTAATTTTTTGATTGGAGGTTTAGTGACCACTATGAGCAACTCAGTGGGCTATAAGCAGTCATCCGTCCCTAATTTAGGGCCACTGGTTCCAGGGAAGGGAGAGAGCAAGTGATATAGGACAAACACGACATCCGTGCCTCACCAGAATTCGAACCCGGACCCATCTCAGACAAATGATTAAAAGCCATCGCTTAGACCACTGTGCCACCAGAGCAGCCCCTTAACAGGTTAAAACATCGATTTTTACATATTAAAACTTTTAGCAAACAATACATAAATTCAACTACCCATCTCTTTCAACTATAATTAAAAAACATAATAAAATATTATTTAGTTTTCTACATTAAAACCCAAGTTCCAACTTATGTTAAAAAATATAAATAACTAAGGGAAGGCTGATCTCAAACCTGTTGCACCACATAAGCACTTTCAGGAACGCATGTTCCCATATCCTTGGGCAGAAGCTCCTTACTACTCAGCCACACAATCAAAAGTGAGCTCATTTCAATCCAGTGGAACGAAAAGGGTGTGGTCCTCAACCTACTATGCATGTCATGTTCTCCAAACTTTCCTACGATTGCCTGTGCTGCCATCTATTGAAATGGACTGTAGAACTCAATGATAAAATATCTTTATTTGCTGTACATTTTTAACATAGTTATTTACTTTTTTATTTATTTTTCTCAGATATTCTTTCTTACTACTGACTTTTCTTCTTCTTAGCCTGTTGACACTCACTGCAGGGCATAGGTCTTCTCCCAGTCTTTTCCAATTTCCTCGATCCTTAGCCTCAGTCCACCATTTAGCACCTCTAAATTTTTGAAGGTCATCTCTCCATCTTATTATCTGGTGTCCCCCCCTCTCTCTTTGTCTCCTTCCATCTCCCGGTTGCCATTCTGTTATTAATCTTGTCCATCTTTCAGTCTTCCAACATGTCCAAGCCCATCTCCACTTTGATTATTTTATTATTTTTATATAATACATGCATTGAAGATTTTTCTTTTTAAACACAATGGAAGATCATCAGTTAAATAGTCTTTAAATATCCAAAAGGCTCTATTATCTTGGATAATTCTTCTGTTGATTTCAGTATTGATTATAGATTTCCAAATTCTATCTAAACTTGTCAGATCCTGTATATTTCATACATTTTCTTTATTCTTTTCTATTAAAGTACTTTCTAAAATTCTTAACTCTTTTTCATTAGTATGTGGTATTAGTAATTTTATATCTTCAAAATTGGGGTATTGTTTATTATTTATGCAATTTTGAATTAAAGGTGGGGTTTTTTTCTACTTTTCTATTCCAATTTTTAATATACTGTTGTAAACTTTTTTTTTTTTTTTTTGGTGCTCTCAATGTATGATATTTATGGTTGATCTGGGTAGGTCCTACTCGTATTTCATATGTTCCAGCTGATTAATCTTCTACTCTATACTTGCTATATTTCTTCATTGCCAGACATGAAAAATGTAAAGTATACTGTTCCACTACTCAACCAAAGAAGTCATATATGTAATCACACTACAAAATCCTTAAGACTACTTAACATAAATTACTACAATGTAGGAACACTCCAACATCCTACTCATTTGGTAATCCCTTCACCAAATATGAGAGTTAATTTATCACTTTTATTGTGGGAATTCTTCTATCCCAATCAATATGAACAAGGCTAGTTATGTCCAACAAAATATCTTGCTTATATTCATCATCTGTAAATATCTGTAGCACTTTGTAGCATTAATAAATAGTCATCATTTTTAAGCCTTTCTTTTGTTATGACTACAGGTCCTTAACACCACATCATTTGCCACTACATCAAATGAAGACTAAATTGAACAATACATTGCAGCACACTCCTTAAGAAATTCCAGAGCAGTGAAGATATGGTTAGCTTGATTACATCGTGATTAGTGGTATCTGTGAGGTAATGTAGAGCTGTATATATAATTGCCCTACTCATTAATTATTTACTGACACATGCTTAACTTAATGTTGAGTCAGCACTATAGGGAATGGGAGGGGGAATAACTCAACTGTGTTCATTGCCAACTTTTTTCTAATTCCCTTGAAATCAAAAAGTGGCTAATGTTTAATGATTTTCATTGATTATTAAGATAGTGAATCCCATCACATTTATATGTCTGTCTATATTGTTTGTTGGACGTATCTGGTATTGTTTTTCTCTGAAACATTTTGAACATGGATGACATTAATATCAGTGTCTATTTAAGCTAGAAAATCAATCCAATTTGTGGCCATGAACTTGTGAAGGAGTTCTTCCTCCTATGGGATATGATCTAAAAATTGGGTGCTATGAACGTTTTAGTCTTATCACATGTGGTCTGAATGTTTTTGTATGGCAATAATAGCTATCATAACTTAATATAAAAATCACTTAAAAAAAGTAGTCATAATTTTAAGTTTCTATTTGCCCAAACAGTAAGTGTTCAAAATGGTTATTTTGAATATGTTAAGTGCTGCAAGTAAAGTTCAGAAAGAAAAGTGCCAGAAAAAGTTGACAATCATATTTTACAACAGGCAAAAATAAGAAAAAACAAAAATTATTTAACTTAAATGTGAGTGCATTAATGCAGCCATAAAGCATGTTCTTTACATTGGAATATTTTTATCTAAGAGAAGTCACAATTTTGTGTTCCCAAAAATATTGTAGAGATCTGCTGACTGCTTGTCAATCTCCAAAAGATCTTAAACGGAAGCATGGACCACTATTAGAATTCATGACCTGAAGGTAAAATATCTGACATATGATAGCTAATGAGAAAAAAAAAGCATCAGTGTTGAATTCAAATTCGTAGGCTTTATTTTGAAGCCACACTTATAAACATGGCAAAGATCTCGTGACTACTATCTCCATCTTCAAGCAGTGCATTATTAGCTGACAATGAAAAACACTTGTATGGAATTTATAAGTGTATAGACAACACACAGTGATTAAGAATGATTGCCTTTTGGTGGTCCTTGTTATGAAAACAATGTCTATGAAATAAAAAAAATTATTGGAAGACATTTGGTATTGAATTATCATGTACTGAGTGGGCAATCTACACACTGAACTGTATCATAGTAAATTTATATGTCAAATGTTACTTTGGAATAAATTATTTCAAAATTGCAAAAAGAAAAAAAAGCAGAACTTAAAAAAATTGATTTGTGGCACTCACATGTTTAGAATGTGCTGTTATCAAGTTATTAAAATAAATTCAAACACAAGCAACAGAAACTATACACTAAGAAGTTTGCAATAAAATAAAATAAAAATATATAGAAGTTTATGGTGTGGGATGGCAGCAGTGACCAGTGGTTAAAACTTTAGAGATATATTTTGTAACCATTTCTTTCTTCTTCTTCTTTTTTTTTTTTTTTTTTTTTTTTTTTTGGCTTGGTTTAGGGAATTTAATTACTACCATGATCAAATCAATGGGCTATAAGCTGTTGCCCATCCCTAATTTAAGACAACAAGCACACCATCCATGCCTCAGCTAGGATTTAGACCCGGAACCATGTCAAACAAAAGATTAGAGGTTAGCATCTCATACCACTCGGCACCAAAGCAGCAAGTTTTGTAATGATAGTTTTTATTATGTAGTTTGGTAAATTATGCTGTGTGATGAAAATTTCAAAATTATTTCTCCCTAATTGGGTTACTTCATTATTTGATTAACCATCAGCACATATTTCCACAATAATCTGCAAAATAAATTGTGGATGTGCTTTATAATGCCTTATTCCATTTTGCCTTTTTCTGCCTCCTTCAATGATATTGTGTTATCATTCTCTAACCCACTCCCTCTTTCCTGATTGATATATATATATATATATATATATATATATATATATATAATTTTGGAATCTTGGGAACACTCATTTAGTCAATTTTCTTACACACTTAAGTATAATAATCTATAAAGGAGAAAAACAAAACGAAATTATGAAACCAAATAAATGTATTATTTGCAAAAAAAAAAAAAAAAGAAGAAGAAACATAATTTGGATAATCCATTCCTGTGAGGTGATTTAATACATCACTTTTGATGGATTAAATTATAACTAAAAAGGCTATATGAAACTATTCAAATAGCAATTTCAGTAGTAAAAACTGTTATGTGGGAGGAAACAAAAATAAAGAAAAACATGGCTTCAATAATATTGGAAATTTTATTTCTGATATTATTGAAGCAATAGATATTAAGTTTTACTTAATTTCTTACTTAGCATAAATCTTTAATCACTATACTATATTTGATATATTAATGTCTCTAGAAACTGTTATCCTACTCTTTTTCAATAAATATGAAGGATTTTATTGTTCACAAATGGAAGAGTAAATCTCGATCATATGACTTCTACTACAGTGAGCTTGCTCCTCTAACTCCCACATGTGTTTGTATAATCTGGCACTCTCTTTAGCATGCAGTGCTTTTAAAAAACAACTCTTTGGGAAAGAGGTGCAAATTGTTACACATAGAGCTTGTGCATTATAAACCTCTCTTAGTGATAGAATTAGTTGTAAAATTCAGGAGTCAGTCAACCGAAAATGAAGTGAGGTATGCAAAACAGAATATCAACTAACCTAAATGTATTCCTCAAGCAAGTTCAGATACTTATTCCAGAATGACACAAGTTGCTATATGAGCTTTTCACAAAATTACCATATTTACTGTCACAACCAAGACTGAATTGCTTCCAACACAACCCTGTGTGCCTAAAATGTTGCTTGAAAAATTTCTAATTTATAAAAATGCCAAATCAGTCTCTCAGTAATATCCAAAACGCTTTAACGAAAAAAAATGCCACATTCTTTTTGGAATTCATTCACTGACTTCAGGGAATCCTTTTGCATATCACAGAGAAACCAAACTGTGATTCTAAACTTCTTTTTGGCAAGGTTTCAGACTAAATGATGATGTACAGGAAGCAGTTCAATAATGCTTTTACCAACAGTCATGTGAAATTTATGTAAATGGAATACTATGATTTCTATCGCAATGGAATATGTACCTCAGGAATACATTTATTGAGCTGATCATATTTTATTTGATATTTTATTTAACTGACATTAGGATTAACGAAAGTATATCAGGCATAGTTTTGTTGTTTTTGCATCTTTTAAACCAAGATGTTAAAATGAAATTATAATAACCAAAAATAAATTGAAATACTAAATGACCAATTTTTTAAAGTATATATACATATATTTTAAACTTATATAATACATATGTGTGTGTGTGTGTGTGTGTGTGTGTGTGTGTGTGTGTATTTCATAAATTTGTGAAAGTAAGTTTTTCACTAAGGTAGGTTATAATGCTGCACTTATAGACTGCCATTGACTGATTTATGGTTTGAGTCTTTATACATATATAATAACAAATTTTAAAGTAACATCAATAAATTATACATGAAAATAAAAGAGAAAGCTCAAAAATTTCTGGCATATTCTTAACAGTATTTCCATTTAACATGTCATGATATTTACTCCCATATGGCAATAAAATGAGATTACAAACATGTTTCATGTACTCACTTGTAAAATGAGATGAAAATATGATAAAAGAAAGATGATAATAAATACAACTTGGAAACGCAACTAAAAGCAACATGAGAACAGTCTGACACCAAGAGCACAAAACATTTATGTAAAGGTGTCCGATATACGACGTTTGAAAAATAAAGAAGGAAAGAAAATGAGACAATGATGCTGAGTGTGTGAAATACATAAACAGTGAATTCAAAATATTTCAATAAGAAATGTTCATAAACCACACATATCCCATGAAAGACTATGCACTATTTATTGGAATTACACTTACAGATGAAATTTAGTATCAAAATTTGTACAATCAGTTTATTCCCTTCAAGTAATTTAATGTACTCCCAAGGATCTTCACAAAGGACATGTTACACAATAAACAACCACCATGTTAAACCAATCATACTTTCACAAAAATACATGATTTGTGGAAGTATGAAGTTTTCTTTCATTTCTTTGGCCACATCTTTTCATTTCAGCTAGACATGTGTGAGGGACTTTCAGCAAATTGGCTGACACAGTATCATAAAAACTTTCTAATTTTCATAAGAATCCGAGACACAATACAGTGGGGAAAATGTATGGCAGTGGACTTAAATTTCGTGTAAAAAACCTTCAGAAACTGATGCACAGAACAGCTGGACTATTAAATTCAAAATCTTAAAGTGGCATATTTTTATGTCATGGTTTACAAAATAATGGACATCTAGCATGAAAAAGCTTCTTTTGTAACCTAAGTCATACTATCCCACTTATGTAAGCAGTCTCACAATGAACTACACTGATGTGAAATATATGAACTTGATATAGAATTTATATCATTCTAATCCATGCTTTTTTTTTCTGAGCTACAATATTTCACAAAATGTTGATTTTTTTTTTCTATTTTGTGACATAAAAGAAAAAGTCAGTTCTTACAGAAAAAACAAAATACCAAAATTTATCTCTAAGCATTTTGAAAATGTACTCTGTAAAAACAAAATCTGGTCAGCCTAAAAATCATACACTAATACTTTTTTTACTGTAACTTATGAGACAAAATCGTATATGACACATAACTTGGAACTGTGAAGGAAAAAAAAAAGGTGTACACAAACTAGTGTACAGTGAGGATGCTAATGAACAATGAACTTCCCTTCACATGTTCAATAAAACAAACAAAAAAACAGCAAAAGTGAATGAATACCAGAAAAATGAAAAAAAATGTAGAAATTACTTTAAACAAGACTAGAATATAGGTCAAAATAAATATTTACTGAGAAAAATTTCAAAACAATTTATTCCACTTAATCCCTCAATTTTTTATTTACTTATTTATTTTGCTGCATCAGTTTTCAAAAATTTCTTGGAGGTTATACATTTTTAAGGAAATAGGAATTTTTGAATTACTACTGTGTCATTTCGAAGAATTTGGAATTCCACTTACTTTACATGGATTATTTTGTTGTGATATTAACCCCTTGAAGTCTACAGAACAAATATACCTTATTAAATCTATAAGTTACATAGAATGCCACAAGATTCACTCATGAGTGGTACTTAACTTAAGAATTGATCAGTTAGTTTTGATTAATTATCCTAGATATTGGTACCTGTCAACGCCTGGTATTTTTTGAAAAAAAAAAAAAAAAACCTTTCTATATTTTTTCTCAAAAAATACAAGCTTTTAACTACAATAAAATTAGAATTGTCTCATTTTATGATAGTTAAAACCAAAGATATTGGAGGAGAATAAACTGGCAAAGAACATACTACTTCTGGCATACATAGAAAGCCACCATTGTAGGGAGTAACTTGCGCATCGACATGTTTCTGCGAGTATTTCAGTTCTAAATCTTTAAGATTTTGATATATCTTTAAGATTTAAGTGTTTGTGATGCAAAATTTTCCTGTTTAGTAGTTTTCTTTTTCTGCTTGTGTATATGGCTGGGTACGATATAGCCTCGTATTTTCCTGCTCACTAGTCTTGTTTGCTTTTTTTCTTGGATATGTGCACTTGTTAATTACAATTTGATCTAGAAAGTTTTCAGGTCATAAGCGAACATTCTGTCTACTTAATTTCTGCAGTTCATTGTGAATTGAATCAAACATTCTTACTTTCCAATAGCATCTATTCAGTGCCACCCCCACCCCACCCCCAATAGATAGTGCTGCATGTTCAATTGATCTCCATCATTTCAAAACCACTAGAAATATGCTTGCCAGTCTATGCTACTCCAATGTCTTTGGTTAAAACACATATTCTAATAGTGCTATGCCTCATTCAGTTTACAAGAAACAAATTTTGCAATATGTAATGCACCATATAAATACAATTTCAGTTTTAAAATCATTTCTGTGGCCCTGCATTGCACTTAAAAGAGTAGACTTCAAGTGGTACATTAAAAATATGTGATTGTAAAGATAATAACTGGAAGGTCACATATAAATTAACAAACTTGTTCCTTCTCAAAGTAAGAGTGGATGAAGTGAAATATTTGGTCAGATAATTTTTTTTTACCGAATGTTGTTATAAAAATAAACAAAAAAGACTATATACAGAATTTAAATGTTTTGAGTGTTGAGAGCTAAAGATTTTGCAGGTTTTTACAATAAAAAAAATCACATCAGTTACAACTTAACCCACATGGGCATGAAATGAAATTAGCCTAACATGAAATATACATCAGACTAGAGTATTTTAACAGTGAGTTATTAGTTGGGAAATGGTGCACACAATAATTTAAAACCCATCAATGTTTCTAACAACTGATAGGTGAATCCTTTGGATTGAGAGGTGAAATTTAGCTTCATGGATAAAAACAAAAGAACATTTTAAAAATACATCACAAAATGAGTTCATAATTCATTAATTTTCACTGATTTTTTTGTAATGTGGGATACAACATTTTCTTGAAAAGCAGACAACAAATCAAAAGAGATGCAGATTCCCTATGCTATTATTATTAACATGCTTACTAATGTAGATTATGACTGATGCTTGAAACAGCAGTACTGAAGTAGAAGTGACTGGCAAAGTTTCAAACTGGAGGCAGAATATATGCTTCACAAAATATGAAACAAAAGTGAATTCTCTCAATTTTCTTTTAGTTTATAACTTAAAGAGGTACAGCACGTAAGCCAAAACTAGAAGCTACTGATCGTTTCCTTGACCAGATGGCTACACCACACAAGAAAAAAGTCAATTTCTATAATGAATACCAGCACATGGTCAAGGATCGCTAGGAGCTTCCAGCATGGACATGAGGAAGTTGTCAATTGGCGTGTCCCCAATCAGTTTGAAGAAGAACAAATGCTCCAAACATTTGAGTCCAATGCTGCGTAAGGCAGGCAAGCGAAGTAAAAGTTTAGCAA
The DNA here is from genome assembly GCA_039090855.1 of Macrothele yani. Lineage (NCBI taxonomy): Eukaryota > Metazoa > Arthropoda > Arachnida > Araneae > Macrothelidae > Macrothele > Macrothele yani. The sequence goes on along the minus strand of CM076995.1, from coordinate 129,714,768 downwards.
AGCGACCAGGCTGGTCATGATAATTTAGCTTGCAGTAGTCTTCAAGGGCAGCATATACTTTCTCTCTTAGATTTTCTATCTGCTGGGCACACTTCAGTCCTTTTACTTCTAAAGGAAAGGAAATTATGTAATAATGATTTAAAATATATTTTTTATAACTACACAAAATACTTATGCAGTTAAGTGATATTACAATATCACTGAATACAATACTTCTTGTAAATTAAATGGCACAAATTTATTAAATAAAAAGCTAGTGCTCTTTCTTCATAGGAATATTCAAAGCAATCAGAATTATGTACTGAATTGCTTGTGGTTCACCAATCGTCCATGCAACAACTTCTCAGAAAACTTGAAAATTACATAGGCTATGGTAACCATCCTTGGAAATCATTTGCACCCATTCATGTTATGTGACCACTCCGATGGGTGCGACCTCTTTCAACACAACAAGTGCGCCCCTGCACACATCCATTCTTACCTGATTATGATGGGAGGAACAATCCATGGAGTTTGGCATTCTGACTTGGCCCCCTTTTCACCGCTGGATTTAAATGCCACAGAACACTTTTGGGATGCTGTTCAATATCCCGTCAATGCCAGGAATCTCCCATCAGCGAATATTACAGAATTCTGGGATGCTCTTCAGGAAGCATGGGATACACTATTGAAACTTAAGTTCACAGTACTGTGAACTTAAGTTTCAATGCTGTTTCTTTATTAACCTTTATGTGTTCTGGAGCCATGCTTTTGTTTAAAAAAAAAAATGAATCTGGAAAATGATACAGTTTGCACATTGTTGCAGACATATAATGTGCATCAAGAAGTGTATAATATATAATGTGAATTCCAAGAAGTGTATAAATTGTTTCCTCTAGTTCTTACATTACCCTCATCAACTGTGCCAGTAGAAGGAAGTTTTTCCTGTTCAAAACAAATAAGTAATTACTCGAGGAACATTATTTCACAGCAAAGACTATCATTATTATATAATATTGTGCTACTAGGACAAGCCGCCAATGGTAACCAATAACTCGGTTACAGTTGGCAAATTTTGAGAGAAGCTATTGCAAAATCTAAGCTCATTAAGGTGTCTACTATAACGAATTCTAAAAAACGAACGCGTAAAATATTTGACTTCCAGAACAAAAGTACGAAACATTCTAAAAACGAAATGCCTAAAATTTCTCATGAGCTACTTTTCTTCACATCTTAACGTTGGTCATGATCAGGTTGCATGTAAACAAAGCAGAAAGATACACTCAGATCCGGAACCACATTTTTCATTTTGTATCGTGAAAGACAGACAGACACACACACACACATACACAAACTTCTTTTTATTATAGATTAAGCAAGTGTTGAGCTAACAGATGGAATCTTCCCATTTCTTTGTTTTTCAATTCAAACGATTTTTTAAATGAATGTTAGTGAGCCGACTTTCATGAAACGGTTCAGGTAAAGGGCCATCTAGTTTTAATTTAAATTCCTCAATGACACAGAATTTCGGGAATCGGAAGACGTCAAAACCTGAACATGGATGATGTCCAATCGCATGCCAAAAATCATGGTGTTCAGATGTGTCATGTCGTAGCTATGCCCGAACAACTAAGTGTTCAGAGTCTCGTATAGAGAGTGAATTTTTTCAATTATTATTAAAATTGGTCAGTTTTTTAATGATCATTATTTTTATACGACATGACCAATCACCATGATACCAACCCCATGTCACTCACCATGTCCTTCCCTTTCTCTTCCCTTTTAAGTGTTACCGCGATCAGCTGAAGATCTTTGGAGGAGATAGGTAACAAACGCCAATTCTCAAAACTCAGAAAAACCCTAAAAATGCAAGTTTTGGGGCGATTATTCTTCAATGACACGGAATTTTGGGAATCGGAAGGAGTCAAAACCTGGCCATGGATGATGTCCAATCGCATGCAAAAAATCATGGTGATCGGATGCAGTGGCGGCTTTTCAGGTGAAGTAGGTGAAGTGCCTCTTCACCTATTTTACTTAAAATAAAGTTTTATTCAGTAATTTGTATAATATATTCTTTTTTCTCTCTATTGTGTTACAAAATACTCAAAATTTTGATATCAATTCACATAGTGCATTCAATACGGAAAACAAGTCCTCATACGCAAAACAGTGCAAGTGAAGAGCCGAAATGAAAACCCTTGGAAGTCTGCAGCTTTCGACCGAGTTGCTATGGTAACCGTGACATCAAACTCCCCTATCTGGTATGCAAGTGAAGTGTTTTATCTTTTGGCACCAAAGCTCTGCAGATGGAAAGATGGAATCGTGACCTTCGAAGGAGATCATGGTGAAACGGGACGGTTTACCCAAGGAATCTTGCAGTGTTGTGGTACATGCTTTCTGAAAGGGATTTGTTTTTTTGTGCTTTGTGATTATTTGTCAAAAAGTTTAACAGTTACTGTAGTTTCGTGTACAGTTTAACAGTTAGTGATAGTTTTAATTAAAGTATGTATCCTGTGAACGACATTGTTTGTAATTTATTACAAACTCCATTTAATCGGTGGAAAGATGAAGATAAAAGAGACATTTTACTTCAAGGACGACCGACGAATTCACTGACAATTGTTGCCAAAAAAGAAATCAAGAAGAGTGGTAAATCTTACAATATTAATTTTAAAAATTGTTGGTTTACTGAATATAAATGGCTTTGTAGTACTTCTGTGTTACAAAAATTATTTTGTTGGCCCTGCTTACTTTTTAGTAATAAACATTTGGCGTGGAATAAAGACAGATTCTCAGATTTATTAAATATAACATGCTCACTTCATAAACATGGTGATTCTAGCGAACACCTAAAATGCGAGTTAATGCTAAGAAATTTTGAAAAAAATCAGAACACCATTGCTGATGCCCTGAAGGAGAATGCTAGGCTTTTGAAAATGCATTTCAACTAAAATGTTCGTTTAAATAGACTTTTCCTGCAGACAGTGATTGATGCAGTATTATATTTGAGCAAACAAGAACTAGCATTCTGTGGCCATGACGAAAGCATGGACTCGATAAATCATGGAAATTTCAAGGAATTACTTTCATTGTTGATATTAAGAAGTCCTTTAGAAATTCAAAATCAATACGAAAAGATAAAAAATGTCTTCACAGGTCACTCAAAAACTATTCAAAAGGAATTAATTGAATGTATTTCTGAATATATAAACGATCACGTTAAAAATGAAATAAATGAAGTTCAATGCTTTTCTATTCAAGTAGATGACACCACAGACATAAATCAGACTTCTCAGTGCTCTTTATTAATAAGATTTGTTGATTCGGAAGGTGTACTGGCTGAGCGATTTTTGGGTTTCCATGACGTGAGTGGAGATCGAATGTCAGAAGCTTTATACAAAATACTACGACAAATTTTTGGAACAATTTGATTATCAACACAAATTAATAGAACAATGTTACGATGGGGCAAGTGTAATGTCTGGACACTTGAATGGGCTCCAGAAAAAATCAAGGATAAAGCTTCTCAAGCTGTTTTTGTTCATTGCTTAGCACATTGTTTGAACCTTGTATTCAGCAGAGTTTTTCTAAAATTTCAAAGTGTCGTATATTTTATGCAGGCCTCACTGGAATTCCTTCGTTTTTTCACCACTCAGTGAAGCAATCTTATACACGCATCTACAACCGCAAGACGCATACCAACCATAGCAGAAACTCAATGGTCCTCCACTTCGAAGTTAGTGAGTGTAATTGTTGAAGATCGGGATGAATTGAAGGAAGTATTTGAATTTCTGACAAATAGTGAGCAATCAGACAAAAAATCAATTCAACTTGCCAAGGGGTTTTTAAACGATATGAACACTTTTGAATTTACATTTTTGGCAATAGTATTTAATTAAATTTTTGGCCCCACTGATCTATTATTAGAAATTTTGCAGAAAAAATCACTAGACATAAACTACTGTGTAACTCAAATTAAAAAAACTCGTGAAATTTTGAGTCATAAAAGGAACGATGAAACACTGTTTGGAAAAGCTAGCAAAATCACAGAAATAAGCAGATCTAAATGGGAATATGCTTCACACAAGAAACAATTTTTCAAAATTATAAACAATTGTATTTTGAAATTTTAGACCACATTCTTATGGAAATGGATATAAGATTTCAAGACTGTGAAAAACTTCAATTTGTTTCTTGCTGACACAACCAAATTCGAACAATTTAATTCAAGCTTTCCCTCTCACGCTTCTGAAAATCTACAACATTTTTACGGAAAAATATTTACTAAACTCCAGCACCTTAAAAATGAACTGAGTCTTGTATATGCCAACGAAAAATTAAGGAATATATCGACTCAAGAACTTCTTCGAGTGCTTCATGAAGACAAAGACATTTTTACAGAAACTTATAAATTGGTTGCCCTCATTTTAACCATTCCATCTACAAGTGTGTCAGTGGAAAGAAGTTTTTCTTGCCTTAAAAGAATACAAACTTACTGAAGAAACACTATTTCTCAAGACAGACTTGCTTCTTTGGCAAATATTTCTATTCAGAAAGATATTTTATTGATGCTCACGAAGAAACAACCATTCTATGACGACATAATCGACAAATTTGCAGCTTTAAAAGAAAAAAGAATTGATCTAATATACAAAAAATAGGTCAGTCCTCATATAGTGATTTTCTTTGAAGACAGTAGATATCTTTTCATATTGCTCTTGTAGCTTTTCACCTATATTTTCAACCACGAGCCGCCACTGATCGGATGTGTCATCTCGTACCTATGTCTGAACAACTAATTGTCTCGAGTCTCATAAAGAGAGCTTCACTCAAATATTGTGCTATAAAAAGAACTTATCTCTAAATTTATAGTTAAACAATCGTTTTATGATGACATCACTGACTGCAACACTTCTCTGAAAGATAGAATTGACCTTCTTTATAAGAAATAGTTGCATATTTTTTCCTGAATCAAAAATTTTGTAACACTAAACCTGTTTCACTGGTCACAAGCTGCCACTGCTGCATTTAACTCATTTTTTCAATAACTAGGACAAGCCGCCAACACTAACAGGTAACTCAGGTACAGTTGACAAATTTTGAGCAAAGCTATTGCTAAATCTAAGCTCATTAAGGCATCTATTATAACAAATTCTAAAAAACGAACACACAAAATTTATGACTTCCAGAACAAAAGTACGAAACATTCTAAATAAGAAATGCCTAAAATTTATCATGAACTACTTTCCTTCACGCCTTTACATTGGTTGTGATCAGGTTGCATGCAAACAAAGCGGAAAGGCAGACTCAGATCCGGAACCACGTTTTTCATTTTGTATCACGAAAGACAGACACACACGCAAACTTTCTTTTATTATTATATATCAAGCAAGTGTCAAGCTAACAGACGAAGTCTTTCCATTTCTTCGATATTCAATTCAAACGATTTTTTTAAATTAATGTTAGTGAGCCAATTTTTGTGAAACGGTTCCAGTAAAAGGCCATTTAGTTTTAATTGAAATTCCTGAATGGCACGTGATTTCGGGAAATCGGAAGGCGTCGAAACCTGACCATGGACGATGTCCAATCGCATGCAAAAAATCACTGTGATCGGATGTGTCATCTTGTACCTATGCCCGAACAACTAATTGTCTCAAGTCTGGGAAAGAGCCTCGCTTCACTCAATGATCAGGGAGCACCAAAACAGCAAGTTTGTTGGATCACTATGTAGTTCTGTACCAAATGCACATCATCAGCCTCATGTCCCATGTCATTGAGGTACCCAGTCAATGCTGGTATGCGTTTTGCACCAAAATGAAAGCCCAACATTATGCGTAGCTTGAAATGGGACAAACTTTTCAATCGCCTGGGTATAACCCTTGATTGGGACAGTAATTTAAAAAGAAAATCTGAGCAACAATAATCAGTTATCACTGTAGCCTATTTTTATCATGATGGTAATGCACTTAAGTATGAAAAATGCTCCCTAAAAAGAAAAAATCTCAAAATTATAGAAACACATTATGTGAGGAATAAGTTAATCAGGAAAAACATTCTCTTCAATACAAAAAATTGGAGTGCATTTTTTGGGTTCATTCAGGCAATTATCAGATTAAAAATTATTGAAAACATGAAAGTGTGCTGCTTTTAATTGGTAGTCTTTAACAATTTTCAAAAATTACCTGGATTGAACAGGACAATGGCTCTAAGGCAACCCAGTTCTGTCTTGTCCATTTTCATTTCTCTCATCTTTGCTACTAGTTCAGTTAGAACCCTATCAAAGATTGCTCCTACTCCAGCACTGTGAGCACTGTTTCGGTGAACAACAAGTCCTGTGGCCAACACTATACCATCTTTCACAGACACTGAGCGATGGGAAAATGCAGCAATGAGCAGCTCATTCCAACCTGAAAATATGCTTGTTTTAGTTAGTCACAAAATGGTGTACACCGAAGAAAAGTATGCTAACATTGTACATACAAATACAGTGACAATTACTTAATTTACAATCACAGCAAATATCACAATACCAAAGTTTTTTCAATAGTAATGTAAACAAAGCTAAGCCACAAAGAAACTGTAAGAAAGCAAATCCATTCTCTCTTAAAATAACTTGCAACACGGATTGGGATCACCATATGCCACACCACAAGTTTTACCATTCAGTTTTGTTTTGAAACAAAAGATCTGCAACATTTTAATAAAATTGTTGCAAATCTTTTGTTTGCTTTTTTGTGCATATGATTATCATTATGATGATGATGGGCAGTAACACATAATGAGAGATAACTAAATTAAGGAAAATGGATCATGCTTTGTTACATAAGGAGATTATAACTTTTAAAAGTTCAAAAGTTGGGAGCTTTCAACCTTGTCTTAGGTCTTCATCATGCCAATAGAGGACTAAGATGGTTTCCAGATTCTAAGTTTAAATTTGTGTTGATGTTTTTGTTGCTAGAATCTAGAATAGATCTCCAGATCATTGGGATGTAGAGTGAAGATTCCAAATTGCAAGTCTCTGGTGTAAAAAAAAATTCCAGGCTTTCATGGTAGCAGAGGGTGAACTTATTATCAAAAGGATCAATATGCTTTGTTTCATTCCAGTGGGGACTTGCAGAAGTATCTTCCATTGTCAAAATAGAGAAGGCAGTATTTGAGTTACCCTTCAAAACATCTTTTTTGTGTTCCAAAATTCTGTTGTTAAAGCTTCTGTATGTACTTCTGATATAGAAAATATCTTTGAATGAAGAGATAGGAATGAGGTAAACCCCTGGGAGATCAAGTTTTTCAACTTTATCCTGATCATGATTACCACTGAAGTGTTAAGAAAATTTCTCACAGTACATACAACCTGCTTATAATAACGAGTTTGTTTTTAGCAAGATCTCAGATTCTAGAGGCAAAACATGAGCTTTTATATTAGTTCAAAGCTGATTTAATCATTTTTAATGAACAAAATTTAATGAAATTCCATTTTTAACAAGGCAGTGAAAATCTGCTGTGCACTGTCCTGGAATGGAGGAACAGAAATGGTGGCACACAGGATGAAACTGCAACGGCGGAGTAATTCTGGTGTGCTAGTGGAACATTGTTATAGAAACACAATGGGGAGGGAGTACAAAAAATTCTTGAACTAAATTGGTCAGACATGTCTGTATGGAGAGATCATAGTACTGATACTAACTCAGCCTTTCTTGCATGTATTAAGAAAAACTACAGGACACAGAAAAATACTAGCAACTGTAACACAGCAAAATCTATAACAATTAGGCTGAGGATACTAATACGTCTGTAATGAACTGGCCAGCTCTAAACACATTTGAAAACTAATAGGATCCATTAAAACAATATTTGAGGAATCATCTCTGGAGGCTAACATCAAAGTTTGAACTCTAAAAGATTCCTGCCTGAAAAAAAGGTGATTAATTTCCATGAAACTTGTCAGAAGTACAAGGAAAGTTTACCATGTAGACTAAATGTTCTACTATAGAACAAATATAGGTCCACAGCTCATAAAAAATAACAATATTTTGGCCTTCATATTTCAAGGTGTCTCAGTAATTCCAAAGATTCTAGCAACAGCATACACACATGTATACAGCCATACTTTGACCATTGTCCAAATTTAACCAGATAAAAAGCATAATAACATTTTCATTTAATTTCCATTTATAAAAATTTAAACTTACTGTTCTAACAAGTGCAGTATACACTGAGTGGCCACTTTATTATGACCACCCCCTCAGTACTTCATTGGCCCACCTTTTGCCTTTAATACTGCGTCGATTCTTTGTGGCATGGACTCCACGAGATGTTGATAGGTGGTTTGTGGAATCTAAGATCATGCTTGATGAACAGCACTTTCCAGGAGTGTGAGATTGCAGGGTTGTGGATTCAGCTGTCTGATGACTCATTCAACTTCATCCCACAAATTCTCAATGGGGTTGAGATCTGGAGATTGTGGGGGCCACCTAAGCAAAGTAAATTCACCAGCGTGTTCCTGAAACCAATCCTGTACAATATGAGCACTATGGCAAGACGCATTATCTTGTTGAAAGTAGCCATCACCATTGGGATAAACCATCCACATGACAGGATGCACTTGGTCCGCAACAAAGTTTAGATATGATGTGCCAGTCAGACGTTGATCAACACAAATTAAAGGGCCCAAAGCATGCCAGCAAAACATTCCCCAAACCATAGCGTTGCCTCCACCAGCTTGAAGGGTTGTAGCAATGCATTTGGGGTCCATGCTTCCGTGCTGTTTCCGCCAAATTCTCACTCGGCCATCGGCATGGTGCAATTGAAAATGTGATTCATCGGACCACATAATTTATTTCCAATTATCGACTGTCCAATCCTTGTGCTCCTGTGTGAACTGGAGACGTTTTCTCTTGTTAACTGCAGACAGCAAAGGCGTTCGAACAGGCTTTCAGCTACCATATCCCATCCGATGCAGTGTATGGCGAACAGTGCATGCAGAGATCATTTGAGGGGATATTTGATTAAGATGGTCTGTAATTTGCTGCACTGTTACCCTTCTGTTGCCTGTTACCAGTCTGGACACCCTCCGTTCCGCCCGAGCAGTCACAAGTCGATGACGACCACGTAGAGACCCAGTTTTTTGGCTGACAGTCCAGTCTTTAAACACTTTAACAACAGCTGCTCTGGAACATTTCACAAATGTGGCGGTTTCAGTGATACTTGCTCCATGGCTCCGAGCTCCTACAATCATCGCATGTTGAAAGTCAGTCAAATTGCATTTTTTACCCATCTCGTCACCCAAAAATCACTTCCACTACTGTCACAAGCACTAAGCTTTCCCTTTTTATACTAGCCTCACCCTCTGGTGGCAACAGCATGCAGTCATAGCTCATTTGCTTAAAACTATCAGGTGGTCATAATAAAGTGGCCACTCAGTGTATATCTAATAAGCAAAACACTGTGACCACTTAGTAATGTGTGGAGCCACCTTTGGCATTCAGACTCACTACAATGTATCTCATTGTAAACTTAATGAGTTGTCTTGCCATGCAGACTGTACAGCAGTGGTGAATGATAGGAGACCACAATGTCTTCTACGAATTTATGTCCAATTTTGGTTTCCTAATTTGCCAAATCTGGCAACCTTTGAGGCAAGGACAGGACAAAAAAAAAAAAATCAATGGAATACTTTACCAGCCTTTCTTGAATATGCTGGGTATGTAGGACTGCAATTTATCCTGAGAAACACACTATCACCAGGCTAGAAACTTCATGTGTAGGAATGGGTCCAAATGATCCATAATCAAGTCACAATATTCCTCACTATTCAGGAAGCCTTCAATATGCATCAGAAGGATAAAAGTGTGCCAACAGATGACTTTCTACATGCATCAGGATGTTACTTCCACCTGCATACATACCAGCTTGAAAAGTCTGCAATAAATACACAAGAGTCCACATTCTCATTATGTTTTATCCAAAGTGGAGCATGCTGTTGGCACAATAATCAACCACTATCAATCCATAGCTGGATGAAGGTTTCTCCAAGTCTCTTCCACAATTTTCTGTATTGATCTAGTTTCTTCCAAGTCACTCCAGCCTGTTTTTGAATTTCATCCACCTATCTCTCACATGGTCTTTTCATGTCCCTTGGTATCCACACAAGTATTTCAGTTGTCCAACAGCGGATAGTTCATTTAGAAATATGTTCAACTCATTTCCACTGCACTGCTGGCTGTTGGCATAATGTGGCAATTATCTGGGCTCACCAGACTGTTTACCATTTTGCCTGTTATGAACATATCTGTGTAAGTGTTCATTAGGAGACAGGTTTTTAGGTGCTAAAAAGCAGAAAAATATCTACTTATTTATGTGCTGATAATTTCCAAAAATATTTGCTGAAAATAAAAATACATTTTCTTCAGCGATAATGTAACTAGTAATTTTCTTTGATAAAAAAATAATGTTATTTATTACCCAACTTAATAATTACAGCTTTGATGGGAAAAGTTCTTTGGAGTTTCAGTGGATAGTAAATGTCATCTCTAGATTTTCTATCGCAAATCTATGACTGTTCTCATCAAACAGAGACCAATATATAGGATACGATCATACCACATCACAGAAAGTCTTGCATATTTTAAGAGGGAGATGTCACTAACTCTTAAACAATCAGTTTCGTGTACCAGTTCGCCTTCTAAAACATGAGCATCTCTATAAGTAGTTTGAAATCCATTGTTGTTTTTTTAACACACACGTGAATTTGTTTTTTAGGGTTTCTATTTTTGATCCCAAAACTGTGTTAAGTTTCCTTTTAATACCTTTGTACTTCTTTAACTATTTCAGACAGTAAGTTCGTTTTTGTTTCTCTTTCCTAATTTATTAAATGACACAAGAAACTTAAATTAGGAGATATGTATGCCAAGTCTCTTTTTAAACTAGTATCATTCATTAAATGCTAAACAATTTCAAACGAATGAAGCATCATGTCTGTCTATTTCATTGACAACAGATCTAAAGCCTTCAAAATGATCTGAATAGTATACCGCAGCATTGAGCCAAGTACCCCAACATGTGACTCTGGGTGCAGGCGGCAGTGGGAGATCAAGATTCTTCTTTTGAAAAGGTCAATCCTTCTTGGGTACAGGAGAACTTCCAGTTTTACTTCTCCCAGTGGAAGAGAAGACATCATTCAGCAATGTTCTGGCACTGATGAAATGGGTCCTCCTGGAGAAGAAGAGGGACATAAATTCTACACACTCGTTTCAGTACTGCTATCTGTTTTTTTTTTTTTTTACTTTCTCTTTTTTGGCTGAATTTTTACTTCAGGTTGATTTACACTGAAACATAAAAAAAAAGGGGGGGGAAGCATGCAAGTATATGTATTTAATACAAAATTTTGGGAAATATGTATATACATAAAAATTTTTTTGAAAAAATGTGTTTTTATGTGAAAATTTTTATTTGCCTAAAAATCTGTTTCCTGGTGTTCACAATACTAAGCCAATTGTGGTAATTTGGGTCTAGCAGTATGATCAGAATGACAAATGGGCCTTCAGCTTCTGTATCTTGACTGTTGTAGAGTATAATGAAGTGCCCAGATAGAAATTGGTCTTCTTAGAAAGTACTATACCATGCAACTGTGGTGCTAATGCTGGTGTGCCTACCATACACCAGGAATTCAACTCATTTTTCACCTTGTAAGATAACTACCTACTTCCATCAACTATTCAAACATCAGCTGCTGACAAGGGAACTGTCCAGACCGTTGTAGCTAGATGCACAGTGTTTGTTATATCATTTGACACTACTGAAGGGGTAATGGATAATGACAAACATTTAAGTGCAATGGAATATAAATGATGAAGTTATAGGACACCAAAGAACACTGGCAGAGACAATATTCATAGAATCTCCATTACTCTTATGGCCCATATCAGAATAGTTTTTGTTGTTTTAAGCAATTGGTATGCATTACAAAGTATTAATGAATGGATATACAGTATAGCGTGTTCAGTAATGGGTATACATTGCACTCACCTTTCATGTAAGACAAAAAAATATGAAGGTCTTTAATTATGGAATGATCCAAACAAAAGTAGTTCTCACAGTGAGCACATTTCATGAATGCTGTTTCCTCGCAATCTTCTCTGCCACATTCCTCAATTAGGCCTGATTCAAAACAATACTGGAGAGGTGTTTGGAAGTATCCAGAGTGAATAGTGACATAACCACACTTATAAAATGCAAAGCGGATTAGGTTTTGAAATCGAAGCGCTGAAAACTGATACTGAACAAAAGACTGCAGACGAAGAAAGTGGTCTCTGTGCCAAAAGTTCATGTATGATGTTGCCAACACAGTGTCCATTATGAATTTAGTCATAATTTATAGGGACTTCTTACACATATTTTTATAGAAAATAATTTTAAGAAGTTCTAATATAACATTCATAATACATATACATTTCATAATATAATGCTCATGAACAAGGCTTTAGTGGCTCCCGCTGTTGTTCAAAGCAGCTCAAAGTTTGGATACACACATATCTTTTGATCCTCTATCCAAACAACATATCTTGGTTTTGCAATCAGCGACAGTCACATGTCTGTTTCCTTGTGATTTTTTACTTGTTTTTTCACTCCATGAACATCTTCACCACCACGCTGCATGCAAAGCCAGGTAGAGGTGTTGCATTCAAAATGGAAGCAAAATGTCTCTGGTCTCCAACAGTCATCCCTCTTCAAATTCTGTCAAATTAAACTTCTGCATATTCTGTCCCATAGAAAACCTGCCACACTACCACAACCAATTTCCACACTCCATTGTTAAAACACAAGCCATCTGCAAGGTTTTGTTGTCCTCACACAGAGTTACATCTGGTCAGGAAAATTAGTGTATGTTGCTTTTCACAAGCAAAATTAATCCCCATATCACTGAAAAAAATAACATATGACTGTATGATAAGCAATTGATCTTTCAATAAACCAGATACAAAAAATCACATGTAACAGTAATAATGATAATCAGAAGCAGAAGAACTGCCTATAACATTTCTGAGTTCCTATATCACCTGCTTTCAGTAGAACCATTTGATCTTCAAGAGGCAGCTCAGTAAAGTGAGGAATATGCTTTGCCCATTCCACCAGTTGATAGAGCTGCCTGTCAGCTGCTTGGCATATGTTGATTACAGGATCTTTCTGTGGGGACATGGGGCATTCCTGCTTCACGAACCACTAGAAGTGAACAACAACATCATGAAATCAGTTTTCTGAAGACTTACTTACCCCCCCCCCAACAGTGTTTGTCATTCATCACCACATTAGCTAAACTACAATACTAAAAAGAGATATTTTCTTAAAACAAATGACATACAGCTCCTTACATTAAAATGTTACTAACCATTCAATGTAAAAAAAGAGCAATAAAGAAAAAGATAGAATTAAGCAGTGATTGGAAAGCTACTTTTTAAAAGTAGCTAGCTTCTGCTACAAATATATTCTTGAAAAGTAGCTTGCTACAGCTACAACTTTTTTTTTTTTTTTTTGAAAAACAACTACACTACTTTTTTCTGAAAAGTTGCTACTTTTTAGCTACTTTTTCTACATTTAATCCAAGTTAAAATTGCAAATTCTGAAGATGATCTTTATATGTATGTTCTTATATATGGCATTCAGAGCTAAATACAAAGGTAAATTATGGAAGTAATTTATCTCTGTATTTACCTCAGCTCTGATGAACATACAGTACACAACAAGCTTTAACACATTCAGTGGCTGATATTTGAGGCTAGCTGAGATGCCCAGGAATTTCAAATAAAAACGCTATCAAAAAGTATCTGTGAATTAATTTTATTTGACAAAAAGAATAAAATTTCACTATTAACTGTCCTCAATAAAACCCCTTTCATATTCATCTTGTACCCACTGTCTTCGTAGATTGGCTGAAAAGACTCCCCGTTAATAGCGTAAATTAAGGAAGGCAATGCTTTGCAGTTAATAGTTTTGCAAATTTTCACAATGTAAGCCAAATCAAGTACATCATTGTAGGCAGGACACACTTTGTCCCCCTGTTCCAGCAAATAATGCCTCAAGAAATCTGAAAAAGTCACACAATTTGAAGAATTATTTTCTACTTATTTTTTAAAGTAGCTCGATTTGCAGCTCAATTTTCCACTACAAGCTACTTTATTTTGTACTGCCACAACTACATTTTTCTATATGTAGCGATGTTATATGCCACGCTACTGCGGGGGGGGGGGTAAATTACATTTGCTGGTTGAAGTAAAAAATTTCCCTGCTGCATATATATTTATGTTGAATGTTAACAATAACAATGAAGGGCAATAAGGCAATTTATTAAGCATGCTCAGTCAAGCTAGTTTGTTTGTCGATGCTAACACAAGCACGTTAAGTATCTTTTAATTAAACTACTGCAAGATAGTTTTTACTAACAACCATGTGAACTGTCTATCTTATCCACTTTCAACTAGTCTATCACTCTGGAAAAAGTAACACGATTTGAGTGCTAACAAAACACTCAAATTTCATTGAAATCAAGAAAAATATTTTATGGGAGCTATTTTGCAAAACTGTAAAGGAACAGAGATATCTCATTTACTTGAAGTACCAAATTGATTTCAAGTATATGACATGCTAAGTTCCTTTTCAGCAGACTAAGTTCCTTGGCTTCCTGAAACAGAATATTAACTTTGTGTCTTGATGAATGATGAAACAATATCAAAATGATGATTACGTGTAGAAAATATATGTCAATTAAAACCAAACTGTCGATACGTGATTAAACTCGTAGTTGCAGTGAAAAACTCCCTATGGCAAACTTTACTAAAAGCTAAAAGAAATATATACGAGTTAAAAATGTTGTGAGATCTTTCAGGAACACACTATTGTCCCATCCTCAGACTAAAGTTTATCACACTGGTAACAGTTGCTAACAGTACCTCAGTTTAGTCTGAGGATGGGACCATAGTGTGTTCCCGAAAGATCTCACAACATTTTTAACTTGTATATATTTCTTTTAGCTTTTAGTAAAGTTTGTCATGTACTTGTAGGGAGTTTTTTTACTGCAACTATGAGTTTAATTGTATATCCACGGTTTGGTTTTAACTGAAGATGAAATAATATAAAAAAAAGAATGAAAATTGGTGGATGTCTGCTATGGTGCATTTTATTTGAACATCGAATTTGACAAATGGTTCATAATTTTAACAAATGGTTTGTGCGTACTGACTGCATAGCACCTCTGCAAACACTGATGATTTATGTACATATTGATATGGTTGAACAATTTTTATCTGCAACGAAAAAAGCCTCCTTAGGCACTGCATGCTTTATACATATAAAAATATCATTTATGGTGTAGGATTTGTGCTGCCCATGCTCACCTTAACTTCAACATCACATATTTTTGTATATGTATTTTATATCCCTTAGTTTTATTCTTATGTCTTTTCCATGTACCATAAAAATTTGTGCAAGTGGACATTTCATATCTCACGTACTGAAAGAAACCGAAGGATCAAGATTAAATTGAGCAAAGCGTAATTTACTTTTCATATGCCATCTGTGAAATGAAGAAATGGCAGACCCATTTCTCTAAATATTCTGTAATGGTTTCAAAGTCTATCTTCTAAACCACTGCTGATGGAGCAGTGAAGTTCAAGGTGTCACTTGTAATGTAAGCGATTCACTTCTTTCAGAGAAATATTTTTACTGATATAAACATTGGCAATTTAAAAAAAATGGGCAGAAAAAAAAACAAGGTTTGGTCAGAAAGCACAGAGGGTAGTTAAGTGTTGACTTCTGGACAGAAAAGAGGTTGATTGGGATTTCGGAGGCTTGGAGCTTTTATGAGTGTGACATCAGTTGCCACTGGCAGCTTGCTGTGTTAGAAGAAAGTGAGCTCTTTGATGTGTATGAAGAAAACGAATTTCATCTGAAGTCTGTGAAAACAAGCCTTAGTACCTTTCTGAAACACAAAACAGTTTCAGATCTTGAAGAATAAAGTTGTTAAGTTTTTAACTTGAGGCATTATGTCATATCCTTGGAAACTCATGGTTTGTTTCAATAGCCACCTTCCTTCCCAAAATCCAGATTCCATAATATAAAAAAGAAGGAGAAAGTGTGCTATTGAGATCGTAATTCTTCACGTATGGACGCTGTATTCATATTACCCAGTGAAGTAAACCCTGCATATGGTATTTGCTACTTCCAATGTATCTGCATTTCCTTCCTCTCCAGGTTGACATCATGAATGCAGTTTTTAACATACATAATGCCTTATGGGTTCAAAGTCTATCTTCTAAACCACATTATGGGCTTTCACTAAAAATTTTAAATTTTAATTTAGATAATCAAACAGAAGTCATTGCTCTTTCCACATTTATAAGTGAGTCAGAGAAAAATTATCATCGGTTGCCACCAGGAATCGAACCCAGGGTCTTCCAGTTATGCGCCGGACATGCTACCACTGCACCACAATGGCCTCGAATTCTCCAGACTCACTTACAACTAACTGCCAAACTACATGGCAGGTTGCTTCTTGGAGCCCCGCACAATGCTGGGGATTCACCAAAGATGGAAAGCAGCAACAAAATCCCCAGCATTGTGTGGGGCTCCAAGAAGCAATCTGCCATGTAGTTTGGCAGTTATGTGAGTCGAAGAACTCGAGGCCGCTGTGGTGCAGTAGTAGCATGTCCGGCGCATAACTGGAAGACCCTGGGTTCGATTCCCGGTGGCAGCCGATGAGAATTTTCCGTTACTTACTTATAAACGTGGAAAGAGCAATGACTTGTGTTTGATGTTCCTAGTACACATCAATTATATGTATTAATTATTCATTTGCCTTCTAGTTATTTGTTCTGTTGCTCCTTTCCATCTTTTTTGAACCCCTAGCTTTGTCATACCTGCCAACTTTTATGTATTACGCGTAAAATTTATGCATTTTAAACTGTTCTTTACGATTTTACGCATAGATCACTATTTTTTTTTTACACATTTCTATATATTTAAAAAAAAATTAAGTCGTCCTTGAAGAATAAATATTTGTTAATGTTTCAGTTAAATCATACCTGCCAACTCCTCCAGATTTTGCGGAAGTTTTCCTTTTTTTTATAGTCTTCTGGTTTTCCAGTTGGAAGAACTTTTCTTCTGGATTTTTAAAATTTTCTGCATTTTTTGCTAAAAATATCCCTATAAATAAAATATATAACAGAGATGGGAATTTTGTGTCAATGTGCGTCAAAACAAAAAATCTTGCACCATCTTGCTACAAAAGGCAGATTTTGCGTCATTGTGCACCAGAATACCAGTGCCTATCGTCATCACCAGGACTTCGGCAGAGTAAATTCTTCGTGCACACCGTTCTGCTTGATGTTGAATAAGATCATGTGGTGGGAAGAAAGATTCAGAGACTTCAACTACTGCAGATTTTGCGTAGTTACCATGGAAATCGTCGGTCCACTACGGATGACGGAAAACATAGAGTATGTTATGGAAATCGTCGGTCCGCAACGGACGACGGAAAATGTTGAGTATAGTATCAAAATGTGATAGAATTTGTTTGTATTGTAAACATCTAAAAATTATCAAATATATAAATATTTGCATTTATTTTGACTTCTACATAGTTAAATTCATTATAAGTGTTGTTTGCACAAAGTTAAAAAACAACAACATTAGGAATGTTGTTCGAGCACAATTTTACATAATTGAATTTTCTCAGGTTGGCAGTATGCATTGTGAGGGGCTCCAAGAAGCAACCTGCCATGTGGTTTGGTAGTTAGTCGTATGCGAGTCTGAAGAATTCAAAGCTGTGGTGGTGCATTGGTAGCATATCCGGCACATAACTGGAAGGCCCTGGGTTCAATTCACGGTGGCGGCCGATGAGAATTTTTCCGTGACTCATAAATGTGGAAAGAGCGACGATTTCTGTTTGATGTTCCTAGTCCACGTCAATTGTGTGTATTAATTAATATAGATAAATTGGTCCTGTTTGTTTCACTGTTTGATGACCCACACAAGCATGTAATTCCATAAAAAGTAGCACATACCAATTTCGGGCCACTTCAGGGAAGTGAAAAAGCCCGCACTAAAAGGACAAATACAACATCCATGTCTCGCCCTGGGATTTGAACCCAGACACAACAAAATGAGAATTCAAAAGCCCAACTCAAATGCAGTTGTGACACTTTCATATGTATTGTGTGTGTGTATGCATATATGTTCATGTACATATATGCATGTATTTTATACACAACTGTGTACACTGTATGTATTTTATACATATTGATGCAAATATTGCAGTATGTTATGAAAACGGTATGTTTATGTTTCAGCACTTGCCTTCGGTACACTTATAGCGCTATGTTCCAATGGACTGACATGATACTTCAGGAATTATTGTATGCAAATAAGATGACTCACCTCATATAAAATAAGCCGCCCGGTGGCGCAGTGGTCTAAGGCGCTGGTCTCTGATCATTCGTCCGTAAAGGGTCCGGGTTCGAATCCCGGTGAGGCATGGATGTTGTGTTTGTCTTACGGCACTGGCTCTCTCCCTTCCCTGGAACCAGTGACCCTAAATTAGGGACGGGCGACTGCTTATAGCCCATTGAGTTGCTCACGGTGGTCGTTAAACCTCCAATCAAAAAAAAAAAAAAAAAAAATATAAAATAATCCAATCAAAGGAAGAAGAAGCACTTATAACTAAAGTTTTATTTGTTTCTATAACACACACATAATACACTAAAAGAACAAATGGAGTTTCGAAAGTATAACACTTAAAACATGTAGTATCAGAGAAACACAATACACACATTGCTTTTAAAAAATATTGAAGCAGAAGAAATGACACAAGGTGTGGGTATTGGTGAGTTGCTTTTCTCACCTGCTAATTGCACAGAAACTAATCATGTGACACTGTGTTAGCACTTAATGCAGAGCAGTTATAAATAATAAACAACAACTCTTACTCAGCATGTGGAAACAATGTTTGTGACTCATTCGAGCTTATACAGCAATTGTGTTGCATTGTTATTTACTGTTTCACACGTTACTCGATAGTTTTAGCTACATGGGAGTTCTATTTATTGCAACTTGAAAACTGTATATGTTTTCAACATATTCTCATAAATTTAACATGGTATATTGTTATTCTTACCTTTCTTCAGCACAGGCCGTCCCTCCAGCTCAATGTCGTCCAGTCAACGGGTGTGGCCATCCAGGCGTGCACGAAACATCACATTGAGAAATAAGCATTGTCATTGTTATCACAGTTGAATAAAATATAATAAAACTGCTTGAATTAAAACTATGAAAGACGAATGAATGTTTAAAAGAACTTTAAAAGAAATATTCAAGATTCTGAATGAGTAACGTTTATTCATAATTAAATATTTCAATTTAAGATCTACTATAGTTTCACTGGGCGTTTGGCTCGGATTCATCAGGACAAATGGAGTGTAAATATTGAAATCATTGTGACATCATCAGCGGAGTCAAATGCAATAAAGGAAGGTATAGACTTTGATAGTTTATCACCTAACAAAGAACGTTAAAATCAGAAATACCTTAACAAAAAGCACAAAAAGGGAAACATCCAGTTAACTATTCCTCCTGTGTAGTCGTAGGGTATGGTTTTGTTTGGTGCTAAACTATCAAATTCTACGAAAGCAAAGAGAAACATCCAGTGAACTATACCTCCCGTGTAGTCATAGGGTACAGCTACATGGGAGGAATAGTTCACTGGATGTTTCTATCTTTTTGTGCTTTTTGTCAAGGTATTTCCGATTTTAATGTTCTTTATTAGGTGATAAACTATCAAAGTCCATACTTTCCTTTATTGCCTTTGACTCATTCAGAGACTTGAATATTTCTTTTAAAGCATCATCCAAGTTCTTTTAAACATTCATTCGTATTTCATAGTGAACTATACCTCTCATGTAGTCATAGGGTACAGCTACACGGAAAGAATATTTCACTGGATGCTTCTCTTTTTGTGTTTTTTATCAAGGTATTTCCGATTTTAATGTTCTTTGTTAAGTGATAAACAATCAAAGTCTATACTTTCCTTTATTGCCTTTGACTCATTCAGAGACTTGAACATTTCTTTTAAAGCATCATCCAAGTTCTTTTAAACATTCATTCATCTTTCATATTCTTAATTCAAGCAGTTTCATTATAATTTATTCAACTGTGATAACAACGACAACGTTTATTTCTCAATGTGATGTTTCGTGCATGCCTGGATGGCCACACTCGTTGTTGACTGGACGACATTTAGCTGGAGGGACGGCCTGTGCTGAAGAAAGGTAATAATAAAAATATACCATGCTAAATTTATGAGAATATGTTGATAATATATACAGTTTTGAATTTGCCATAAATAGTACTCCCGCGTAGCTAAAACTATCGAATAACGCGTGAAACAGTAACTAACAATGCAACACAATTGTTGTATAAGCTTGAATGACTTACATATCCACGTAGTGCGGTTCAATATGTAGATTTTGAACAATGAGTAAATGTTTGTGACTGTAAGATGCACTTATGGTTTATTTTTCCAACAGCAAGCAATACTGCACTGAAAGTGTAGATACTTATTGTAATAAATTTAGGATGACAAGAACTATCAGCTTATGCAATATTCAGAAAGTATGCAGTTGCTGTCAAATACACGTGGCATTCAAGGAGCAAATCTTCATAATCACGAGGTATATGCAATATGCTTGAGTACTTAATTTAAACAGAAATTATGCCAATTTGAAAGGCATTTGGATTTACTATAGCACTTTGAACAGCAACTGCCCATATCAACACAATCACAAAATATAACTTCTTAGACACTAAAGCCATGCTGTTGCGACAACTTCTCTACTCAGTCAGAGTGAGTACATATTTTGTTGCAACACATGTGATTCATAGCTAAACTAATGCATAGATTGTTGTTTTATAATAATTTAAGCAACTTACACTTGCATCAATATCTTCACTTTTTGGTTCGACCCGTAACTCTGCCTCCAATATCCTGTCGATGGACATGTCATGCTGGGAGCTGCTAGTACTTTCCACTTCATTCTCATTCCTTTCCTTCGTCCTTTGTCTTTCCTCTTGCACAGCTGTGTAAGAGACAACTAAGTCAACTAAAATTAAAACACTCTTTCTAAGGAATGGTGACTGAATTTGAGCAAGAAATACAAACTCAGCACCGTAATTGTTAGTTCAGTTAGTGTCAGAAGAATGCTTTACAAGACACAATATTCCTCAATGAATAAAAATGATTTTGATAAACTGATGAAATAACAGATGTTAAAAATATATTACAATACTGCATGTTACAATAGTGAATTTACTAATACACCTGAATAATGGTACATAAGATGATAGGTTTGAATCAGCTTATCATGTATGATATGTGCTTGATGAAAGGAAATGTGGACATGTGTGTATGCAAGCACAAGCACACACATTAAATTTTGCTGCCATAAATACACTTCCATGGGATAAGAATCACAGCCACTGAGTGCAGCAGTGGATCCAGTGAGAAACGACTGGGGTAATTGCTCCCCCCCCTCCCCCCACAGACTTTTCCTTTTAAATGGTCAAAATTGTAAGTAAAAATTACAGTAATAAATGCACAGAATTTTGTAAAAGTTTTTGTTAATGATTAAAATTTGCTGTGAATTTGGAGATTAAATGTTCTGTTCTAGTTTCAGAAAAAGAACACAAACAAGAAAACGTGAGTTTCAGAAACAGAAGAAGCTGAGAGCAAGAAAAAGAGAGAGAGAGAGAGAGAGAGAGAGAGAGAGAGATTTTGACTGTTCATCAAAATCAGTGCGGGTGTGCTTTTTTTTTTTTTTTTTTTTTAATATAATATTTCCACAAATTTTTAAGAAAAAAATTGTCAGTAAGACAATGAATGGTGAAGGAATGACTTAATGAAGTGAAGAAGTAAATGGAACTTCCTTTCAAAAGAAGTGGAAATCATGCATTGCAAAAGAATGAACCAATATTTTAAAGAGGAATTACCAGTCATATTACTTTGGAATGATTTGATTATTTTTAAATTTGAAATTTTTCTTTTAAATTAAGCCACCTAAATATGAAGGCTCAAATTTATTTTAAAAGATTCTATCCAGACCTGATATTTAAAAAGCATAGAGCAACTCAATGCCAGGAGAAAAAATAGTACTGATATTTCAGTTGATTTTCCTAATTTGTGATTTCAAAATTTTGGCACAATTTTATGTTAAGGAAAAAAAGTTTAAAAAAGTTGTGCTACTATGGAAGGATAGCTCTGCCCTTTTTTTTTTTTTTTTTTTTTTTTTTCCACGTGCACTGTGACCCTTCTAAAAAAATAAAAAAATATCTTTATCAATCTTCTTTTTCTTTTTTTTTTAGACCACAGAAACCCGTGCCCCAAAGATAAGCTTCCGGATGTGCCCTTAACTGATTGTGAAACCATGTAGATATACAATGTATGTATGATAAAATTTTTCACTGCTCCTACTATTTTTTCATGATTTCACTTGAAGGAACACTTTGATCTAGTTTGTAGTTATGCATGTGCATACAATATCCTTTTCTTTATTCTCTAGTTAAAAAAGTACTGATGCTTAGACTCTTATCAATTACTGGAAATGAAAGGGTATGAGAAGAATTTTGAGGAACTCTGAAACAGTACATAAACAACTAGAAATGTAAAATTACAATTTTTTAAAGTAAATTTGCAATTCAAAAAACAATGCACCTTTTCATCAAACAGGAGAAAAAAACCCCACTGTATTTAATAAAATTAAAACATGAAGGAAGAAGAGAAAGTGCAGAAATACAACTGAGAATATTCCCAAAATGTAAGGAAAAAAAGCAACCTAAAAGCTCAAAACAATGTTTCTCCTGAAATTTTGCAAAATGTGTTTCCCTTGCCACTGTCCCTATAACAATGTAAAGGTAAAGGACGCCTGCAAGATTGTTCAACAATGAAAGACTTTCATATACACTAAACCTCAAATTATGAATCCTAGTTTCAAAATTAAAACAAACTCCATTATTTTCCTCAGAAAGTGAGCTTTCTTTAAACTACAATACTGTAGTTTGGATCTTGCACTCTTTTCTTTATAATTCGATTTTTTGTTAGTTTACAAACAAAAATCCTCACTTCATTCTCTCTCTCTCTCTCTCTCTCTCTCTCTCTCTCTCTCTCTCTCTCTCTCTCTCTCAGCCATAAACACTGTGGAGTATTACACCTATAAGTTAATGATGCTCTCTCTCCCCCTCTTTTTTTCCAATTGGTTGGACATCTCAATTCATTAACAAATTCAGGCACCTCTCCCAAAGTAATTACATGAGATATGATATAGCATAAATTACTTCTATTTTATTTGCACAGAATTATTATAAATACAATCAACTATGCTAAATTACACTAAAAATGCATAATACGCTACATCAACATTACACATAATCACAAGGAATGGAAGAAATTCATGTAACAAGATGACACTAAAGAGATTCATGGCAAAGCACTCCTAACATGACATTAGAAACGAACTCTGTGCTTTGAGTTACTTAAATTAAAATTTCACATGGAATGTTTCAGTACTGTCTGCACCTTTCGGCCAGTGAACGTATGAGAAAAACATGAGGTAGTAACGTATACATTCAAATGTTGCTATTTTTGAAAATCGTTTTCAGAATAATAGGAATATGACATGGTGATTGTGTGTTACAATCATTATGGGAAAGGTAGATTTTGATACTTTCGCAATTTCTGATTAATGAAAGGTGTATGTTGTTTCATATTTTCCCAATCAGATATGGTAGAAGTGTCACTAATGGTTATTACCAATAATAAAGTATGTGTATTACCTTTCTTTATATCATAAACATGTTCAGCTATTCTTCCATTAGAACTACAACAGGCACTTCTGATGTAAAAGGTTATAACCAAGGAGGTATGTCACATTAAGGAATACTTCACCATGAATCTCTTTAATGCTACAATTAAAATTCATGTATTATAAAATGAAATTAATTCCTAAGTTAGCCGCCCTGGTGGTGCAGTGGTCTAAGCGATGGCCTCTGATCATTCGTCCGTAAGGGGTCCGGGTTCGAATCCCGGTGAGGCATGGATGTTGCGTTTGTCTTACAGCACTGGCTTTCTCCCTTCCCTGGAACCAGTGACCCTAAATTAGGGACAGGCGACTGCTTATAGCCCATTGAGTTGCTCACGGTGGTCGTTAAACCTCCAATCAAAAAAAAAAAAAAAAAATTCCTAAGTTAGACATTCATTACTTGAGTAAGAGAAACAATCACAGCACCATGCATTTCAAAAAAAAAAAAAGTCCAAATATGAGACACCCTAAGTTTTGTTGGCAAGTTCACCTCCTTTTAAGGTAAATTTGAATTCTTCCACTACTTCCATGTACATAGCTAAAACAAAGAAAAGGTTAACATCGAACATGCACACATAGAAAGAGAAGGAAAGTGAGAAGGGGTGTATTTCTTGAATATTTTTCCCTGTTTCTGATAAAATCCTCTCTTGTCTGGGGAAAACAGAAATGAAGCAACAAACCTCTTTCTGTCACCAGTCAGAAATTAAACAAATTGGTCAGTCAGATCCATTCAAATTGAGCGACAGATCATCAGCATTTTAATCGCACTTCTAAAAATTCGGTTGCATTTTATTCAGTAGCTAAAGTACATACAAAACTTTTCATACACCTTTTTGAGATGTAAGATGCAAAGTTTTACTGTGATGGCACATATGTACAATATCATCATAATCAACAACCATTATAAACCCACTGCTGGATGAAGGTCTCTCCAAATTTCTTCCACAACTTTCTGTCTCGAACCAGTGTCCTCCATGTCACTCTAACATGCTTCCAAATTTCATCTACTCATCTCCCACATGGTCTTCTTTTGGGTCTTTTCCTGTCCCTTGGAATCCTGTCTGTCTAATGGTGGTCAGTTCTTCTACCAATATGGTTTAAAACTCAGGCTTCACGCGACAATAACACATAAACATAGAAAATGAGCAAATACACACAGAGTCAGGTATAGTAAAAGGTTCGTTTAGTGGTAGCTTTCGGTCGTCCTTCGACCCCTTGATCACCCATGATCGATTGGATGGGCTGGTTGCCAGAACTACAATTTGAAGTTGGGGTGTTGGAAATGTTGCCAGATTTAGCGGTAGCTAAACGAACCTTTTACTATATGTGACTCTGTGTGGTTTTGCTCATTTTCTATGTAAATTTCTACCAATATGTTTAGCCCAATGTCATTTCAGTGAATTTACTTTGATCATGATGTCATTAACTCTTGTCATTTTCCTGTTCATGTGTTTCTCTTCCTATCCTTGCTATTTATTCCAAGCATGCACCTCTCCATACTTCTTTCAGTAGTTTGCAGCATCTGGATGTCCTTTTTAGTTAAAGTCCATGTGTCTGCTCCATAAGTAAGAACTGGAAGGATGCATTGATTAATTTTTTTTTTCTTTTAAGACATAATGGTACATTGCTCTTGGAAATTGTACTGTTACTTCCAAATGCTCTACAACCAAGTTGTGCGCGTCTATTAATTTCTTGTTCGATGAGGCCCTAGCTCGATATCTGTTGTCAAAGGTAAATGTAGGCACCGGTTGCTTCTAGAATTGTTCCATCAATTGCTAAACGTTCAGTTCTTGAAAAATTTTGTTTTCTTGAAAAAGCATTGTACATCATTTTTAAGCACAATTCTTTATTCTTGTCAGCAAGGTCCTGGACTGTACTCCACAGCTCTAAGGAGGTATTTGCAAAAATTACTATGTCATCAGCATGGCAAAGGTGGATTAAATAATCTCCATTAAATTTTATCCCCTTATCTTTGCAGTTTAATGATTGAAAAACATTCTGCAATGTAGCATTGAAGAGCATGGTAGATAAGGTGTCACTTTGCCTCATTCCCTTTCCAATTTTTATAAGTGCTGGGTCCTTAAGCAGTCAAACCTTTGCACTTGCATTTTCATAGATGTTATTAATAATATTTATGTATGCATCTTCAATACCGCAGGATTTCAAAGACCTTATAATTGCTGGTGATTTCATGAAATCAAAAGCTTTTTTCATAATCAATAAAAGTCATATATACATAATGAAAGTTCATACTCGTTCACTCTTTATACACTGAATGGCCACTTTATTATGACCCCCTCAGTACTTTGTTGGGCCACCTTTTGCCTTTAATACTGCATCGATTCTCCGTGGCATGGACTCCGCGAGATGTTGATAGGTGGTTTGTGGGGGGAAAAAAGTATTACTACAGTGTTTGCAGTGTAAGTATATATGTTTCACATATTAATTTACTTGCAAATGTTAATATTTATGCAATAATTAAAAAATGTATAGACATATTTTGAAATTAACAAGTAACTATAATTAAGTTACTTTTTGAACAATACTCAGAAATGTGTCTTGTTTTTTGTTTTTTTAACACAATTTATTAAAATTTTAAATGTAACATGTGGAAATACAAAAAGTGGCATATGCAAATTGAAAATCCTCTGATATTTTAAACACTGAAAAGTTATTTACCTTGTTAATAGCAAACTGGAAATTATTTTCTGGGTTTCATTGCATTTATTCTCTTTCTTCTTCCTGATTTTGGTGTATCAGATATGCCAGATAAATACTTTATTCACAAACATTTTGTAATTACAAATTTTTTAAATAAATATTTGAAGGTTTCACATTTTATTTATTTTTTTATGTTATCAAAGGGATCAGGGGAACAAAAAAATTAACACCAAGTTAGAGAGAGCACAATTTTTTATTTTTTTGATTGAGAGTTTAACGATCACCATGAGCAATTTAATGGGCTATAAGTAGTCACCCATCCCTAATTTAGGGTCACTGACTCTAGGGAAGGGAGAGAGCCAGTGCCATAAGACAAACACAACATCCATGCCTCACCAGGAGTCGAACCTGGACCCATCTCGAACGAGAGATCGTGCCCCCCCCTCCCGCCCGGGCGGCAATTTTTTTTTTTTTTTTAAATGGGTTTTGCCGGACTCATGTGCACCCATAGGGTAACATCACCGTTTTTCTCACTAGGAAGCATAGCAAAATGTTTTTTCAATACAGGGATTACCAAGATGGCATAAATATTCTTTTTGTCAAATTTGCAGATTGCACACCAACTTGTTGTTGGGACTGATTCAAGAGAGTAGGTACTGCCACTCAAGCGGTAATAGCCAACTTTTATATTCATTAATTGTAGCACCTCTTCTTCTTTCAATTTCTAGACTTTCTTTTCCAATTTCGGTTTTAAACAGTGCATGAGAGAATTCCGTTTTAAACAGTATATGAGAGAAGTTTTAAAAAGTCTCAGTTAATGAAATGTCCAGTACTCTGTATGTGTTTGTCAAGGCCTGTCTTGTTGGAAACATTGCTAATAGCAGCTTTATGTTCCACTGCACTGGTGCAACACAATCCTGGTATAGCAAAATTATACTTTTAAGATGTTTCATCATTAGGATTTTGTGATGAATCTGCATCTAATTAAACAAGATCTGCATCTAATTTACTAACTTTAGACCTTAAAGTTATATGAATTCTTGAACTGCAGTTTTGAAAAGTCTGTTTCAGCTATGGCAAAAATGTTTCCTGAAGTCATTGAACAAACATTAATTTTTACAAGTCTTTAATTTCTCTCACTTTATAAATTTGCACTGAACTTCTTGCAATTCCAGAATGTTTTTACATTTCTTCGGGTGATTTTTCTGTAATTACTTTGTTAATGAAAGGTAAGTCTTGAAAAAAAAACCAACTAATTTCGGCACATTTGGATTTCCTTCTCACTAAAAGCAAAAAAAAAAAAAAAACTATCACAATTCTGAGTTCAGCTAACTCAGTAAAATTTAAAAGAATGAAAAAAACAATCTCCAATAGTCTCTCTCAGAGAACATAAATAAGCAATTTTGTTCTTACATTAAATTTTACTAGGGATATTTAAAGCTGCAGTCCACAAAAATTGGTAAAATATATTAATTAATTATTGCTTCAATACAAACACTGCAGTAATTTGTAGACTTGTGTCAAAAAGATGTTTAAATAGGAAGCGGTAATGCTGACATACCATTAATTTTAGGGTTCAGCTACGTAGATAATTTTCTACGAAAGAAGGGAATTTTTTTTTTAAATGGGTGCTTCCAGGGCCATTTACGGATCACCACTCTGGCACTGAAAGTAACCAAGACTTTCCATGCATTTTCTATGTTTTCCAGGGTAAAAATGACCCCAAAAGTGGCAAAAATTATGATTTTTGATAGAATTCCACTAACTTTACATTTCACAATAGAAAAATTTCTTGAAACTGGCAAAAGATTTTAAACTTTTGTCAAAAAAATACACCCATCTTGTTGATAAATTTTTCAGTCACGTCAGCGCAGTTTCAAAATGTCATGTGCATCACTGAAGCTTACTTACATCATTAATATTTTGCATATAAAAGCCTGAAATTAAACAATGGGATGCTTTACCTTCTCTCTTCATGCCCATTGCCAGGCATTTTTGGTAGCGGCAATACTGGCAGCGATTCCTCTGTCTTTTGTCAATAATACAATTCCTTTCTTCACGACAAGCATAGGACAGATCTTTTCTTACAGTCCTTTTGAAAAAGCCTTTACAACCTTCACAGCTAAGTAGAGAAAATCATATAAGTAAGAAAATATGAGTGATCAAAAGTTTCAAGACACAGTTCTGTATTACACACGCACGCAGGCATGCACAAATGATTTCATGACATAATTTTAAAAAATTTAATGGCACAAAAATTAATTAAGCAAAACTGTTGAATTTAAATGCAGTATAGATCAAGCACAAGTTACTTGTGGTTAGAAAATTTATACTGTGAAATGATTATATGCAAGGTCTAATTGCATGGCCCTTGGAGTCCCATTTCAAAAAATTGTTTCTAGTAATGATCTATCCATTGTTCAACTTCTTTTCTCATCTTTTCTCATTATTATTATTATTATTATTATTATTATCATGAAAGCAATATTTTATATGGGCTTTTATTGCATCCTCTTAGCAGTCCACCTCCAATGCCTTCATAAAAAGAGCAGTTCCAATTTTCATATCCTTTGTTATTCTTCTCAAAAATTACTGCTTCACTTCAACATCACAATCAATTTTGCTTTAGAATTTATTACAAATTCTAAGATTATTAGAAATCGTTATTACATTATTATTAATCACATTATTAATCAAATTCTCAAATTTGTCAACCATTACACAATCAAACTTGCTATATAAGATATAATAGCTCCATCATTTGATGCAAAATTTAAATTAAAAAAATATATGCATTTATAATAATATATAAATATCATCATCATCATCATTGTCAACCATTATCAATCCACTGCTGGACGAAGGTCTCCCCAAGTTTCCTCCACAACGGTCTGTCTTGTGCCAGTCTCCTCCATGTCACCCCTGCATACTTTCGAATTTCATCCACCCATCTCCTATTTGGTCTTCTTCTGGGTCTTTTCCTGTCCCTTGGAATCCAATCTAAAATTTCGGCTGTCCATCGATGATCTGTCCTTCTGGCAGTATGTCCAGCCCATTGCCATTTCAGGGATTTAACTCTGATCATGATGTCTTCCACTCTTGTCATTTTTCGGATCCACGAGTTCCTCTTCTTATCTCTCCTGGTTACACCAAGCATGCACCTCTCCATGCTTCTTTGAGTTGTCTGCAGCCTTTGTATGTCTCTTTTAGTTAAGGTCCACGTCTCTGCACCATACGTAAGCACTGGAATAATGCATTGATCAAACACTTTTCTTTTAAGACATAATGGCATATTGCTCTTGAAAATTATGCTGTTTCTTCCAAAAGCTCTCCAGGCAAGTTTTGTACGCCGATTAATTTCTTCATCAATGTGACCCTCACTTGATATCTGCTGTCCAAGATAAACGTACGTGTCTGTTAACTCCAGCTTTTCTCCATCAATCGATAAATCTTCATTTCTTGTAAAAGCATTGAACATCACTTTTGTCTTCTGAAAGTTCATTTTTAATCCCACTTCTTTACTCTTGTCAGCAAGTTCCTGGATCATACTCTGCAGCTCTGATGGGGTAGTTGCAAAAATGACTACGTCATCAGCAAAACGAAGGTGGGTTAGATAATCTCCATTAATCTTTATCCCCTTGTTTTCCCAGCTCAGCGACTGAAAAACACCCTCCAATGTGGCATTAAAGAGCTTCGGAGATATGGTGTCACCTTGTCTCACTCCCTTTCCAATTTTTACGTGTGTTGTATTTTCAAACAGCCGAATCTTTGCACTTGCATTTTCATAGATGTTATTAATAATATTAATGTATGCATCTTCAATACCGCAGGTTTTCAGAGCCATTGTAACTGCTGATGGTTTCACCGAATCAAAGGCTTTTTCATAATCGATAAAAGCCATGCACAATGGAAGTTCATATTCCCTCGCTCTTTCAATTAGTTCTCTCAGCACGTGGATATGATCTATTGTGCTGTAGCCACTCCTGAATCCAGCTTGTTCTCTCGGTTGAGCCATGTCTAGTGCTACCTTCAAGCGGTGTGAAAGAACTTTAGTGAAGATTTTATAAACTACTGATAGGAGGCTGATAGGTCTGTAGTTTCCGAGATCCTCAATGTCACCTTTCTTATGTAGCAGGATCATTGTAGCGGTGTTCCAATCCTCAGGAATCTTTCCTTCATTAAGGCATCGAGTGAAAATTTGGGCGAGTACTGTTTCGATTTCTCCACTTGCTTCTTGTATGATGTCTACAGTAATTCCATCTTCTCCTGGAGCTTTTCCTCGCTTCATGTTCTTGATTGCATGTGCAACTTCTGCTGGAAGGACTGGAGGAACTCTGGTACTGGTATCTTTCATGATGTCTGGAGTGCATATATCATCCCTTTCATATAATTTGGAGTAGAAATCTTTCACTCTTGTCAAAATTTCGCCTCTATTTCTTGTTACAGAACCATCTTCTTTTCTCAGTGCCATAATCTGTTTTCTTCCCTTACTGAGATGTCCCTTTGCTATCTTTAGGCTTTGGTTGTTTTCAATTGCTTTCCTCACTAGTTCACAGTTGAATTTCCTTACGTCTTCAGTGATACTTTTTCTTACTGTCTTGCATAGCTCTATATATTCCACTTTGGAAGTCACATCTTCTTTAGTTGTCCTCATCTCTCTTCTTTTTTGCATCAACATTTTGGTTTTTCCTGATAATTTGTTCACATGGAACTTGTTCTTAGACCCAGCTAATTTTGTTGCTGTTTCCATAAGAGCTTTGGTTACTTTTCTGTTAACTTCAGAGATGTCCACTTCTTCCGATGTTAGGCCTTCTAAAGCAGAGAACCTGTTCTTCAGTTCTAACTTGAAGGTATTATGGTGTTTTTTAAGGTTGGTATATAAATATATGTATATATAAATATATATAGAAAATGCAAACAAGGTAACAGTTAAAAATGTTTTTGAAGTTCCAAAGTGCCAAAAGGCTGCATTAAAGAAAAATCAAATTAAACACAGAAAACACCAAGACTGTAAATTTCTTCAATAATTACTGAATAGCAAGACCAAACATTACTAACCACTGGGATAAGAAGAGAGGGATATAGAGCAATGGTAAGCTGTTATCCATGGCTTTGTCAAGGGCCAGGCACAGACAACACCCAACCAGGCTCTACAGAGACCTGAAAGTGTGGTTTTCTGCGAGAATCTAGTCTGCAAGGTAACGGCAACGAGCCAGCCTGAACCAGCAACAGAAAAAAATAATAAAAAGAAAAAAATGAAAAAATCCCCCAAAAAATAATAAAAAAGAAATAAAAATTAGTTAAAAATAAGAATTAAAACATAAAAAAAAATTTTTAAACTAACACCCCAGATAAAGGACCAAGAATTGTCTGAACCCCTGATGCCCAAAAAACAACCAACAGTAGTAAAAAATAATGAAAACAATTTTATTTAAAAAATGGAAAAATTTTGAATAAAGTCTTTTTCCGAGCTGCAAGATTTTATTCAAAATGTTCATTTACTAATCACTCATTTTATTGCCAACCAGGTTCTGAAAGCTTTCCTTAAAGCCACACTAAGGAAAATAGTACTTAATTACAGTGTCAGGATAGCAGACCTACTCTAATTTAGCAATCTTGTAACCAAATGAATCACCTAAATGAAAGCTATAACATAGAAGTTTAGGTGAGGATGTGGTTACATTCTCCTTTTCAGGAACCCAATAGGCTCTCACTACCCCCTTCTTTTTAATTCAAAAAAAGTTTAAAATGACAAAAAATAAAACCAAAAAAAGTTTTATAATGGTTGAAAATACAAAAAAAGTATAAATATTTAAAATTACGAGTAAATAGTAAAATTTAATTCAATTAAAATAAGGGGAAGGATGTTAGTTCTTAGGGTGTTTTAATACTTATAAACTACATTTGGGAACAGCTTTAGTTGTTCCCAGTTGGAATTGTTGAAGTATTCTGGCTGGTTAATTTTAACCTAAAAGTTGTTCGGAATTGTACTACATGGCAGCAACTACAGAATTATCTGGGAACGTTGTTCACACTTTGAGCGGCAGATAGCAGTGCAGTCGTTACTCTTCAAGTGGCATCCATTTTATAATTGTAAGTCATGGAAGCAGCACGCGGTAATGGTAAGTGGTTAATTTAATAATTTGCTTTGTGCGGTTTTCTAATTTAATTTTTGTTTTCAGGTGCTCTTTCTTGCCTACTTCGTTTTTCTAAAACAGTTGGTGATTATTGCCTCCAGTTTTAGGGCAGATTCTTTAGCTTTAGTTGTCAAGGTGTTTTGTACTTGCCTTGTTTTGCACATCGTTTCAGGCGTAATTGTGCAGTGTTAACATGCTTCTGTTCTTTCCATAATATGACTATTTTTCTCAATAGGCAGTTTTCTTGTAAATAAGTAACTTTTTTTTAGTCCTTATCCACCATTAGGTTTCGTGTTTTGCTTATAAATTATTATGGTTCGTGTTTGATGGTTGTAATTTATTTCCTTTGTAATTGGCATCTTTGCTTCTTTTTGAGGTTTTGCTCAGTATATTTTTGGTTCAGATGTGAGGTCGAGCCTCGTGGAATTTAGTCTGCTGTGAGTAGTGTCTAGTATTTGGATAGGTTTTTGTTTTTTCAATAATAGGTTTTCCATTTTTTTAAATAAAATTCTTTTCATTATTTTTCACTACTGTTGGTTGTGTTTTGGGCGTCAGGGGTTCGGACGATGCTTGGTCCTTTATCTGGGGTGTTAGTTCTAAATTTTTATTTTTTGGTTTTAATTCTTATTTTTAACTAATTTTTTATTTCTTTTTTATTATTTTTTTAGTGAGATTTTTATTTTTTTCTGTTGCTGTTTCAGGCTGGCTCATTGCCGTTGCCTTGCAGACTAGATTCTCGCAAAAAAACTACACTTTCAGGTCTCTGTAGAGCCTGGTTGAGTGTTGTCCATGCCTGGCCCTTGACAAAGCCATGGAGAACAGCTTACCATTGTTCTATATCCCTCTCTTCTTATCCCAGTGGTTAGTAATGTTTGGTCTTGCTATTCAGTAATTATTGAAGAAATTTACAGTCTTGGTGTTTTCTGTATAAATAAATTTAAATAAATATATATATATATATATATATATATATATATATTATTATGGTGTGGCCTTTCTAGTACCAACAAAACGGCAAGGCAAGCCAAAATTGTCGGTTGGTCACGCTCCCTAGGCCACAAAACCAAACTCTAATAAGCACAAAAATTACAAAAATCAAATTTATAAAACTAAAAAAGAAGAATTAAAAGCTTACCGATAGAACAAAAACCGCCATGACAAAGAGTCAAACAAGACTGAACAGAGCCCCCACAAGAACCCAAATATATACACTGATAAGAAAGGTGGTTATGGTTAAACAACTACCTGGTAAGCCAAAAAATGTGTGAATTGACAAGATGCAAAACTGTGTATGTAGATAAGATCTTCAGCTATTAGGGACCCACCAAATAGCACTTTATGTTACCTATATATTTAAAATTGTTAGGTCCTAGGTTAATAAAGCATGTCAATGTGTAATTTGAAACTTTTGGACACCGAATTAAAGTTCAAAATTAAATGGTTGAAATGATACCTTAAGAAATTTTTAGGAAAATTGTTAGATTGCAATTTAGAAAGAAGAGCTTTCAGATTTTTTGCAAGAGCTGTGTAGAGCAAATTTTAGCCATTCTATGAAACTGGGAGATGAGTAGATTGCAATGTATAACTTTTGAAATATAGGATTACCAGTGAGTGTAGGGAATGATATCAAACTCAAAAGAGTTTCTTTTATCAAATAAATTCACCACACCTCTTCCCTCCTCGTCCACCTGAACCTCTAAATCGAGGTAACAAACAGAAGTAGACGATCTGTTGGTTTTTTCTAGGGTAAGGTCGTCAGGATACAAGTCAGTGGCGCAACGCAAAAAGTCCGGAATCTTAATGACAATAATGTCATCAACACATCTTAGAGCAATCCCAGGTAAAGGATGATTGGCAACATATCTATCCTCAAAAAAATGTAGAGATTAGCCAAACTGCTAGAAAAGCGACTGCCCATCTGGATACCACGAGTTTGGAGGTAAAGTCTGTCGCCCACGGTAACAAACATATATGTATGTATATATATATACTAAAGAGCAAAGCCTAAACCGTAACCCCCTCGGACGAATGGTCATAAGCCAGCGCTTAGACCACTGCGCCACTGGGGCAGCATATATACACTCACAGACAATGAAATTCGCGCACCAAGAAGGAAGCATCAGATTGAACTGAAATTTTATGGACGTAATGATACACATGATGGCAAAAATAGAGCTGCAGGACAATTACAGAGAGAACTGTGGCACACAGTACGGTCATCTTCAACAGTGCGTAGCACCGCCTCATGCGGCGATACATTCTGCAATAAAGTCCGGCATGGAGGTGAACAGGTGCCTGATGTTGTCCTGTGGCAAACTGGCCCACATGTGTTCGACGGTGTGATCCAAATCCCGGATAGTGTGGCATGGCGGCCTTTCAACTGGTCCTACACATGCTCGCTAGGGGACATTTCCTGGGAGTGGGCAGGCCACGGAAGTGTCTGGACATCACGTAGACAGTCCTGGGCAACCTGAGCTATGTGCAGGAGGGCGTTATCCTGCTGGTATAGCGCACCTGGAATCCCGGCCAGGAATGGGAGCACATGGGGCCGTAGGATCTCATCCACATACCACTGGCCGGTCAATGATCCACGTACCACTACTAGAGGTGATCGGCTATCATACGCAATGGCTCTCCAGACCATAATGCTTGCAGTTAGGGAGGTGTGACGCTCAATAGCAAGGTTGGGATTGTGCCGTTGACCCGGGGACCTCCACATCCAGACATGATCATCATCTATCGCCAAAACGAAGCGGCACTCATCGCCAAACACCACACGTCGCTCTGGCCTGGCACCAATGCACACAGAGCCAGCGATTTTGAGGTGTTAATGGCAGCACACGTAAGGGGTGCTGGGATTGCAGATTCGCTTCCGCAAGGTGTCAGAAAATGGTTCGTGGGCACACAAGAGCCGCTACATCTGCCTGTATAGTGGACCGGGTCCCTGAGGGATCCGTTCTTGCCTGGCACACGATCCGTTGATCCTCTCTATTTGGTGGACCTGGGGATGTTGCAAGGTAGAGATTCTGAGGATGAATATTGTTGTAAGAAATGTAAGGCAGCAAAGCTGGTTCACCAGAGTAAGTCAAAAAGATATGACGGAAAAGGAAGAAAGGCACAATTTGGCTTTTTGGAAAGATAGAAAAACATTCTGAAAGTACATAAGACAAAGGAAAAAGAGGGGAAATAAAATTCCAAATTGTGTAAAAAAATAGGTTTGGAGAGATGATATGGGAGCTCAATGAGATAAGTGACAGATGGAGTGAGTACTTCTGTGATTTATTAAATCAGGAAAGCAAAGGCGATTCTGAGGTAGAAACAGATGATGTCATAGTGAGAGATGAAAGCACTGGTGGTATCTCAACAGAAGAGATGTGTAAATTCTGAAATTACTTCAGAATGGTAAGGCTTCAGGAGTAGATGGCATAACTGCTGAGATGCTACAAAAAAAATTGGGACTCTGTGATTGACTGGTTAACTGAAGTTTGCCAGTTGTGCTGGGAGTTAGGAATGGTCCCCCAGGATTGGAGGGATGCTATCATTATTCCCTTGTACAAGGGAAAAGATGACCAGACTGAATGCAAAAACTATTGTAGTATCAGTTTGCTGAGTGTGCCAGGAAAAGTGTTTGGGAAGGACATTATTGCTGATAAGGTGCGAGGTCTTATGTCAGAAAAAGTGTGGGATGTACAGAGTGGTTTTATGCCCAGCAAGGGCTGTACTAATCAAATTTTTGAATTATGCATGATGATTGAAAATTATCTGTCTGTTGGTAAGAAATTGTTTGCTGTCTTCACAGATTTAGAGAAAGCTTATGACAAAGTAAATAGGACTCTTCTGTGGAATGTACTGAATAAATATGGTATTACTGGGAATCTACTTAATAGTGTGAAAGTCATGTATGCTGGCAGTAGAACATGTGTATTGTATGAGTGAATGGTGTTTTATCGAAATGGTTTTCTATTGGTGCAGGGGTCAGACAAGGTTGTGTAATGTCACCATGGCTGTTTAATATAGTTATAGATGTGTGCATGCATGATGACAAAATGAACAATACTGGTTCATGTCTTGGTCTGTGTGTGCAGATTGCTGTATGCTGATAGCACGGTCCTGTTGGCAGAGAGCAAGAGAGAGTTGCGGAGTATGTTGTCCAGGATATACGAAGTTTATATGCATTTCAAACTGAGTATAAATAAGAGAAACCCAAAGTTATGGTTTTTAAGTGAGGAACTGTTAGTACTGAATGTAACATAAGTAATGGCACAGAGATTGACCAGTTGAATGAATTTGTGTATTTAGGAAGTATGTTTGACAGAAAGAACAAATTAGATGGCAAGTGAATTCTTCTTTAAAAGTCATAGCTGCCTTAGGAGGATTTCACAGAAATGATTGGTTCTGAAGGAAGTTCCGAATGTAGAGGTGGGTACAAAATCACGTCACGGTTACTTTGTAACGTTACTAAAATGTCACTGCCACGGTTACTTTGTAACGTTACTAAAATGCCACTGTCACGGTCTGTGATCAGTGGCAAAAATCACCGTTCCAAAATCACGAGAACACTGTGGTTCCTGATTTGTTCCAAATTCACCCTACTTTCAGGGAATGACAGGTACATTGCAAATCAAGCGTTCCCAAATCAAGCTACTTTCGTCGTTAACCTCTCCAAAATCACTGGATATTAAATATAGATATTTCCAAGCTTTTTCACTCAGTAATCTCACTTTTAAATCAAGCTACTTTTATTAACCGCTCCAAAATCACTGATATTAAATATAGATATTTCTCAGCTTTTCACTCAGTAATCTCACTTTTAAAGCTATTTATCTGACAGCGTTTTTTTTTTATTTTATTTTAAGTGACATTTACATAT
The DNA here is from genome assembly GCA_039090855.1 of Macrothele yani. NCBI lineage: Eukaryota > Metazoa > Arthropoda > Arachnida > Araneae > Macrothelidae > Macrothele > Macrothele yani. The sequence goes on along the minus strand of CM076995.1, from coordinate 129,677,227 downwards.
GCTATTTTGCACCCAAACCACCATTCAATAAAGTTTAGAGGACCAAGATTTTTATTTTAGGGCTCGAGCACAAAATTTCAGAAAAATGCAATTATTGGCAAAAAATATACCCGAATAAAAATATTTTTTGTGTTTAGGTATGTCTACAGACCGAATAAATGAATTATAAATAATAATTCATTTATCTTTCACTTGAAAAATTTTCATATACACTACTGTCTGCTCTTCAGGAGTTAAGATTTCATATTTAATGTTCCTCCGTTACTTACCTATGAAAAGTAACTAAGAATACAAGTGCCTAATTAGTCTGTCAGTGGAAATAGCACGAACATGAATCCTCTTGAGAACTCAGAACGAGAACTGCGAAGTGAAGTGCCGAGTAACGATTAATGAAGCGTTCCTGTGCATTGTGATTTCACCACATGACTAATTTCAGCATACAGGTACAGGTGTTCGTCCTTGTCACAAACAGTGACTTTGTTTCCGTTACTTGTCACGGTTACTTTTTGGAACGTCAGGGTTGGAATGTTAACAAAAAGTCACTGTTAAGCCTATCCCTATCCGAATGGCTGTGTATAAAAAGTGCAATTGTTTCTACTCTGATATATGGCAGTGAAACCTGAGTACTACAGAGAAGACATAGGAGTCCTTTGTGTGCTGGAGAGATGTGTTACTTTAAGGGGTAGGGTGGCAAGACATGCTCTGACCATGTGAAGAATGAAGATGTGTTGCAATTGTGCAATGTGAGGCAAAATGTTGTTAGTAAGGTGGAGATTAACGTTCTTAAGTGGTTTGGCCATGTTGAAAGAATGAGTGATGAGATGCTTACTAAGAGAATTTTTTTTTCAGCCCAAGTGGCAGGAAATAAAGCTACAGGAAGGCCACGGTAATTATAGGAGGACCAGATTCAGGAATGTCTGCATGAGAAAAGATTATGAGTATGAAGTACAAATGATCTTGTGTGTGTTGTGTAATGGCCAAGATTGCAGTAAATGGAAACATTTGATATGGCAACAGTAATTAAATTTTAGTTCCATCAGTTAAACATTTATCTGGTGGATTGTCTTTCTTGTAGAAGCTAACATCTGAATCTCAAAGAACAGCTGAGTGACATGTGTGTATGTATGTATTATATAGCAACGAATATAGCAATCCTTCAAGGAACTGATTTATGAGGAATGTCTATATGTAAATGATTAACAATTAGTTAGCAAAAATAAAAGAAAAATACTACTCCTCCAAGACAGAATTAACAATGCTAGATAAACACCTAATACACTGGCGTGCAAAAATTAAGTACGAGATGGTTTTTCGAATGTAACGTCGTGCAGAAGTGCTCCACGTCGACTCAAATCATACCATAAGATCCCTAAGATGTAAGAATGTGGGACAAGTGAGCAAAACCGTCCAAACAAGGAATCCAAGGGATACAAAGCCACTTTATTGAAAAGGTAGCATCGAACATAACTGGACAGAAGACGGAAACGTTCATGTGACAGGCGGCTGCCAACAAAAATCCAGTCTTTAGTAAGGGATATGATCACCTCTGACTGCGTTGCAGGATTTTCAATGTCTTTCCATGCTGAAGACGAGGTTGTCAAGGAGCTGTTGAGGCATCGCGGCCCATTCCTCTTGCAGCGCCAATCGCAGCTGCGGAATCGTTGCTGGCGGTTGGCGACGTGCTGCCAAGCGTCTCCCGAGAAGGTCCCACACGTGTTCGATTGGATTTAGATATGGGGACCTTGCGGGCCAATCCATGCGTTGAATATCTTCACTCTCCAACAGCTCTGCGACAGGTACTGTACGATGAGGTGTAGCGTTGTCGTTCATGAAGAGGAACTCAGGACCCACAGCACCTCTATAAAACAGACGCACGTGAGGCAGGAGAACCTGGGCACAATAGTGGACACCAATGACTGAACCTCCTTGGAAGATGTGGAGGTCACAGTGGCGGCTCGTGGTAAACTGAGATGGGAGGGCTGCATATCAATTTTGTAGATATCACGATACCACTTCGAAAGCAAAGTTACTGTGCCTGTGCTGATGCTGTCCATTTAATAATAATAATAATATAACAATAATATATATATATATATATATATATCGAAAGTGCTTTTTTCTACAAGAAATTAATATTTAGATTTTATATTTAGCGATTGATAGGGAAAATGTAAAGGTACCGATACCTAAATTAGGCAATATATATTAAGCGATGGCCACGTTGTCACATTTATGATGAAAATAATCGACCTATAAAACTTCGTCGGATGCATTATTTCTTAAAAAGAAACTGATGCATCCTTCGAGTTCTTACGCATGGAGCACAGGCATAGACCTCAACTAAAATAGACATACAGACGTTGCAGACAACTGAAAGGAGCATGTAGAGATGCATGTTTGATGTTACCTGGAAAGATACAAATAGGAACTCGTGGATCGGGAAAATGACAACAGTGGAAGACATGGTCAAAATTCCTGAAATTGCAATGGGATGAACATATTGCTAGAAGAAAGAACCACCGACGCAGAGTTGAAATATTGAACTGGATAGCAAGGGAAAAAACAATACCCAGAAGATGACAAGAGGCAGATGGGTACATGAAATTCGAAAGCATGAAAGAAACTGACTCAAGGCAGACTGTTGTGGAAGAAGAAACTTGGAGACTTTCATCCGGCAGTGGATTGATAGTGGTTGCAAATTATATATACATGCATATACTGTACGTATTATATTTATATATATCATCATCATCATCATTGTCAACCATTATCAATCCACTGCTGGACGAAGGTCTCCCCAAGTTTCCTCCACAACGGTCTGTCTTGTGCCAGTCTCCTCCATGTCACTCCCGCATATTTACGAATTTCATCCACCCATCTCCCATGTGGTCTTTTTCTGGGTCTTTTCCTGTCCCTTGGAATCCAATCTAAAATTTCGGCTGTCCATCTATGGTCTGTCCTTCTGGCAGTATGTCCAGCCCATTGCCATTTCAGGGATTTAACTCTGATCATGATGTCTTCCACTCTCGTCATTTTTCGGATCCACGAGTTCCTCTTCTTATCTCTCCTGGTTATACCAAGCATGCACCTCTCCATGCTACTTTGAGTTGTCTGCAGCCTTTGTATGTCTCTTTTAGTTAAGGTCCACGTCTCTGCACCATACGTAAGCACTGGAAGGATGCATTGATCAAACACTTTTCTTTTAAGACATAATGGCATATTGCTCTTGAAAATTATGCTGTTTCTTCCAAAAGCTCTCCAGGCAAGTTTTGTACGCCGATTAATTTCTTCATCAATGTGACCCTCACTTGATATCTGCTGTCCAAGATAAACATACGTATCTGTTATCTCCAGTTTTTCTCCATCAATCGATAAATCTTCATTTCTTGTAAAAGCATTGAACATCACTTTTGTCTTCTGAAAGTTCATTTTTAATCCCACTTCTTTACTCTTGTCAGCAAGTTCCTGGATCATACTCTGCAGCTCTGATGGGGTAGTTGCAAAAATGACTACGTCATCAGCAAAACGAAGGTGGGTTAGATAATCTCCATTAATCTTTATCCCTTTGTTTTCCCAGTTCAGTGATTGAAAGACATTTTCCAATGTGGCATTAAAGAGCTTCGGAGATATGGTGTCACCTTGTCTCACTCCCTTTCCAATTTTTATGTGTGTTGTATTTTCAAACAGCCGAATCTTTGCACTTGCATTTTCATAGATGTTATTAATAATATTAATGTATGCATCTTCAATACCGCAGGATTTCAGAGCCATTGCAACTGCTGATGGTTTCACCGAATCAAAGGCTTTTTCATAATCGATAAAAGCCATGCACAATGGAAGTTCATATTCCCTCGCTCTTTCAATTAGTTCTCTCAGTACGTGGATATGATCTATTGTGCTGTAGCCACTCCTGAATCCAGCTTGTTCTCTCGGTTGAGCCATGTCCAGTGTTACCTTCAAGCGGTGTGAAAGAACTTTAGTGAATATTTTATAAACCACTGATAGGAGGCTGATAGGTCTGTAGTTTCCGAGATCCTCAATGTCACCTTTCTTATGTATCAGGATCATTGTAGCGGTGTTCCAATCCTCAGGAATCTTTCCTTCATTAAGGCATAGAGTGAAAATTTGGGCGAGTACTGTTTCAATTTCTCCACTTGCTTCTTGTATGATGTCTATAGTAATTCCATCTTCTCCTGGAGCTTTCCCCGCTTCATGTTCTTGATTGCATGAGCAACTTCTGCTGGGAGGACTGGAAGAACTCTGGTACCTTTCATGATGTCTGGAGTACATGTATCATCCCTTTCATATAATTTGGAGTAGAAATCTTTCACTCTTGTCAAAATTTCGCCTCTATTTCTTGTTACAGAACCATCTTCTTTTCTCAGTGCCATAATCTGTTTTCTTCCCTTACTGAGATGTCCCTTTGCTATCTTTAGGCTTTGGTTGTTTTCAATTGCTTTCCTCACTAGCTCACAGTTGAATTTCCTTACGTCTTCAGTGATACTTTTTCGTGCTGTCTTGCATAGCTCTATATATTCCACTTTGGAAGTCACATCTTCTTTAGTTGTCCTCATCTCTCTTCTTTTTTGCATCAACATTTTGGTTTTTCCTGATAATTTGTTTACATGCAACTTGTTCTTAGACCCAGCTAATTTTGTTGCTGTTTCCATAAGAGCTTTGGTTACTTTTCTGTTAACTTCCGAAATATCCACTTCTTCCGATGTTAGGCCTTCTAAAGCAGAGAATCTGTTCTTCAGTTCCAACTTGAAAGTATTATGGTGTTTTTTAAGGTTGGTTATGTCAATACATTTTGTTTGTCTTATGAGCTTGCCACGTTCCAGTTTAGTGTTGAGGTGCATCTTACATCTCACCAATCTATGGTCACTACCTGTGTTGAACTTGTTCAGCACACTGCAGTCTTCGATGACGAATTTTTTGTTACACACAATAAAATCAATTTCACTTGTCGTCCCAATTGGATGTCTCCATGTCCATTTCCTGTGTGGCTTTTTCTTGAAAAAGGAATTCAAGATGAAAAATCCTTCTGCCTCTGCAAACTCAACGAGAGTATTTCCACGCTGGTTTCTGTTGCCGTGACCGAATTTACCTACTGAAGTTTCATTCTGTTGCCGTTGCCCTATTTTTGCATTGAAATCTCCCATAATTATCTTCAAGTGCTGCTTACCTTTATTATTTAGATGACGAATTTCCTCATAAAATTCTTCAATTTCTTCTTCAGGATGACTTGTGGTGGGTGCATAAGTTTGAATAATCTGAGCCTGGTATCTTCTCGATAGTTGGATAACGAGTCGTGCAGCTCTGTCAGAGGAACTTTCAACTTCTACCACTTTATCCTTCAGTTTCTTGTTTATTATAAATCCAACACCACTAGTTCTGCCAGTATCTGTCCCACGATAATAGAAGAGATGTCCACTTTTCAGTTCAATGAGATCTTCTCCTTTTCTCCTTACCTCACTTAGCCCGACGATGTCCCACTTGATCCTTTGTAGTTCCTCTTCCAATTCAAGAAGCCTTGAATCAGAAGATAGGGAGCGTCCGTTGTAGGTAGCCAAGGTCAGCATCAAATGGCAGCCTAGTCCGGTCCTCCGGGGATTCTTAGCACCCTCTGCCTTCATGTCGCACTGGCCGCTGCCTTGGCCAGGTACATTCCAGCTGCCGGAGACTGAGGGCCAAGATTTAAGTTGTAGAGTCATTTTGGAGGTGTTTGGCCATAACTCACCACGCTGGCCAAGCGGGTTGGTGAGTGTGGGATAGCATTTCCTCTGATCCCGATGGTATAGTTATACCGCTATTTGCGGGCGTCAGAGCCCCTTTAGTGGGAACAGGATGCACCACGAGAAGGCGGGGTTGACATTTGTCAAGGAGAGGCTGTGATGTTACGCATCACCTGACCTTACATCCCTATATATATATATAAGGACAAAAAATAAAAAATATATAATGTGTGCGTCTGTGGTAGCAGAGAAACACTCAATGTCATGTATGCATTCTCAAGTGTCTCATTGTGACCCCTAGAATTATGACAATAAATATTTTTTCTTCTGATACACTCCCTTTGAAACTTCGACTTGATACCGACCCCTGCAACTTGGACGGCGATGAAAAACACTTTGTGGAATTTTGCAGGGTCTGCCAGAATTTTGCGATGAGTTGTTATTGCAATACTCACACACCGGCATTCTCTTTAATAAAAACGGATTGCAAACATATTCAGTCCAGGTTTAATTCTGAAGCCATCATGATAACAATTTAGTGTAGTAAAATTTGTTTTCCAACCAACTTCGTAAATTTTCTAAACAATGATATCTGATTAAATATTCATTTCGAAGTAATTAAGTACACTACCTCAAATGAAATGCGCAGCTGATTTTTGGGAGGGAGGGGGATGCCGCAGAAAAATAAAATGTATCCAGTGGAGTGACTTCAATGATTTTTGGTGAATAAAAATTTACGTGAGTTTAAAAGCGAAAATTTTGCTGTGCTTGGTAAGTGAAGAAATCAATTTTGTGCAAGTATTTCGCTGCAGAAATTGGTATCTCTCTCTCTTTCTTTTTTCAATTTATCCAATACTGAACTCTATTTTTAATCGCAACTTGTTCACATGTCCATTTTGACCAGAAGAGAAAATATAAGTAAAACGTTTTTTGCAAAAGTTCCGGCAACTGAGTATTTGTAATTAGATGGGAGCAATAATGTTGTTAGAATTATTACGTTGAATAAAAGCAGCAACAAACCAAAAATTGGAAGAAAAAACAAACCAGCTTGAGTAATACATTCAAACGTACTTTATTTAATACTTTAATTCAACATTCGTCATCACTTTTAATTCATTCCCCTATTTTACGTCTTATTCGGAAGCACAAGAACCGTATTAATCAACAAAGCACACAGGTTCGGCGATGCATTCCCACCCAACGAGACTGCATTCGCGAGCAAACCTGCTAGCGAGAGCAGCCATGAATGCAGTTCCCAGGGAAGTTTTATTCAAAGGAAACGAAATGATGTGGGAATAGGCGGCGTTTCCCACATGAGTTGGTTTCAATAGCCGTCAGGGCTGCAAGAAGCACAGTCCGTAACGTTCTTCCCGCTCCCACTGGTGTTATGCAGGGAAAACTTCCAGTTGAGTTCAGAAAACTGCAGTCGTGGCATTATGCTGGGAAAACTTACAGCGGTGTTCACAAAACTTTTCTCTCTTGGTACGGCATGAAAAAAAACGGTTTTGGGTAGGGGGAGGGGGCTGCAGCCCCACAGCCCTATAGCAGGAGCCGCCCCTGGGAGGTCAGTACGGCTACCAAGCATGATACCGCCCCAAACGAGAACTCCGCCACCTCTAAACCGGTCCCTTTCGATGATGTTGGAGGTGTATTGCGTGTTCCCTGCTCTCTCCAGATGTGTATACGTCCAGAATCGCTCGTCAGACTAAATCGGCTCTCATCCGTAAAGAGAACTCGACCCCATTGCTGATGTGTCCAGTTCTTGTGTTCCTGGCACCGCAGAAACCGCCGTCTCCGATGAGCAGGCGTTAATGGCACACACCGTACTGGTCGTCGTGCAAATAGACCACCTTTGTGCAGCTTCCTGGCCACGGTAAAACGCAATAACGGACATCCAGTTGTCTGTTGCATGTGCCTTGCGATTTCTCCCAATGTCTGCCGTCTGTCTCTTCTCGCCTGTAGGACAATATACCGGTCGTCCGCCGCCGTGGTTGCTCGTGGACGAGCACTGCTGAACTCTCGGACAGCTGTTACTGTCGTTTGAAATGCTCTCCAAGCTCGTGAAACGATGCTGTGAGCGATCCCGAACTCCTCGGCCACGCTTGTCACACTTCGACCTTCTTCCAACTTCCCAATGACGCGACCTCGGGTAAAGTCATCCAAATGTCGTCTACTGGATTGCCTGTTGGCCATATCACATGGTGGCAGTAACTCGACGCCGTTCAAACCGATGTACACAGTGTAATAGCTTTCACCGAATTACTGAGCATGATCATGATCATATGTAGAGGATTTTAGGAAGGGAGTGTCTGACCCCAGGTCTTAAACAACCCTTAGAAATAGGAAGCTAGGAGATTTGGGCTAGAGTGCCTGATAGGAAAGTGACACGGAAGCGAAGTAGAAAGTGGGAGGAAGACGCCTTTATTTATTACCGGGGGGGGGGCAGTACCCGGGGTCCGACGGCTTAACGTGTCCATCCAACGCACGGCGGATATTTAGTGGATCGAGCGTTCGTACCTGAGTGGGATCGAACCTGAGGTCCTTTCCGTGGCAGTCACGAACGTTGCCCACTAGGCTACCCGCGGCCCCGAATTGCTGAGCAAATGATCATATGTAGAGGATTTTAGGAAGGGGGTGTCTGACCCCAGGTCTTAAACAACCCTTAGAAATAGGAAGCTAGGAGATTTGGGCTAGAGTGCCCGATAGGAAAGTGACACGGAAGCGAGGTAGAAAGGGGAGGAAGACGCCCTTATTTATTACCTGGGGGCCAGTACCCGGGCTCCGACGGCTTAACGCGCATGCCCTACAGCACCGGACCCTAGTCTATCTCCTGAGTGGTCTTTTGGTCCGTTCTGCCTGCTCGTTCCGCTGTTATGTTATTTCTCCTCTTCGTCCTTAATTTTTGTACAATGAAAACAAAACATGGAAATCTGATGTGACAAGGAACATAAATAATTGCCAATTATTCTTGATGGTGATTAATTTTAATGATGGGCCCTCAAGAACAGCTTCACTACAAAAATGCTGAACTAGATTATTTTTTCCCCAATTAAGGATAAATTATTTGTAGCATAGATATGTTTTTATATTAATCATCTACAAAACAAATTATTCTTGACTTACCTATACACACCATAATGCTTGCCAGAAGCACGGTCACCACATATTGAGCATAGATGTTTAGATCCACTCAATGGATGATTAGGAGGATAACGTGGTGACTGAGGCTATTATGGCAAAAAAAAAAAAAAAAAAAAAAGTTTTGGTTAGTAATGCAGCAAATGAGCTATGAGGAATATCATGATAATTAATACAATTAATATCTACAACTCAGCTGGTCAGGGGTCAATAATGTTCAGTACAAGATATGTGTAACTATGTTTTTCACCTCTGGCCAGCCCATATCAAAAGGAGAGTTTTAAGTTTTTTCCTAGTTGCTTCATGTACTGAAGGATATGAGGAAAACACAGAAAGTTCAATGAATTTAGATAGTCAAAACAAATCCAAAGCCATCCTCATAAACAACAACTTCAGTTTACTGAAAACAGCAAAGCAATTACTTAAAAATCTCTCAATCAGATTGGTATATTAGCATGAGAACACAAAACAGTAGACAGAAAAAGGGTGTTTTCTGTATGTGTGTGGATGAATGAAAATTAGAATTACACCTTTCTATTTATCTTTATCATGACACAAATCATCAATTAAAAAAAAAAAAAGAAAAACATCCAGTTAATTTATATACATAAACAGTGGGCCTTTCCTGTTATCTGCACACTGCCACTATCTTCTAATAGTAAAGATCCATTTTGTCAACCAGCTCTCCGACCAGCAGAATACTCGGCCTCCGGCAGCAGATGTGCAGTGATCACAATGCATACCACCATCACCAGGGCCGGCTGGACCAAAGGGGCAACCGGGGCGGTCACCCCGGGCCTCGCGCCTTTCAGGGGCCCCGCAGTTTAAGAAAAAAAAAAAAAACTAGTTAGAATTTAAATTTCATCATTTTGTGGCCCTTGCTTTTCTATATTTAACAATTTGCGTGCAAACCAGATACTTAAATTTAAATATAATAAAAAAAGAAGAATATCAAAGTTTGTTTCGGACACATGGAGACCATTTATTCAGTGACTTTAAAAAAATTACTAGAAATAAAAAAATCATATATGAGCGCGTATAAAAGTTTAAAAAGTCACTAATTTATCAGTTACTCCATTTTGCATTAAAAATCAATCACTAAAACATGTATCAGAAGAAAAAAACTTTTTATACGAATTTATTACTTATTATTTCCTGACCTATTGAGAAGTTTAACGAAATTTCAAAGATAGAAGAAGAAAAATAGCGAAAATTGAGAAGCTATAATGATATGCGAAATAAAGTAAGAAAATATTGTTTCAGCAGAATTTTAACTGGGAAAGATCTGTAGAGTTCTTGAACATACGAAAAAATTACGAGAAAATATTATTGCAGGGGCGAAAGACTCAGAATTAACATGAAGTATATGTCCAATAATTACTGCGAACAAGAACGAAATCGTTTCTAAAGAAGCATTTCCTCGTCTCGTGGTCTGAAATAAAATTGAATGGAGGAAAAAGAAAAGTTCCCCAGAAAATTCATTACATCTACACGAAAAAACTCCGTCAAAACATACAAAAAATATAAAAAATACATGATGAAATAACGTAAAAGTTATAAAAAAAGAGAGGAAATACATAGTACATGAAAACATTACGACTAGAAAAATATATATTGGAAGGGCGAAAGACTCAGAATTAACATGTCTACATTTCCACTTGATTTCCCAAACATTTTGTCAAAGTTCAATAGTTACTGCGAACAGGAACGAAATCGTTTCTAAAGAAGCATTTTTCCTCGTCTCATGGTCTGAAATAAAATTAAATGGAGGAAAAAGAAAAAGTTCCCAAAAAAATTCATTACATCTACACGAAAAAACTCCTTCAAAACATACAAAAATATATATAAAAACACATGAAGAAATAACGTAAAAGTAATTTAAAAAACAAAATGGAGTGAATACGTAGTACACGAAAACCATTTGACCACCTGACCATTTTTTGAAACCAAATCATCGTGAGTTAGAACCTCGCTAAGACCATCAGAGCATTTTTATTCCCTTGGAAAGAAAATTCCCCAGTATCGTTACGTTAAAATTTCCTCCGGGAGAAAAAAAGCACCGAAGAGGGGGAAAAAATCCCGCTTGAAAACCACAGGAATAAATACAAAAATCCCAACGGACCTCACTCTGTCGTTGCCATCCCTCAAAATCTAAGATCCATCGAAAAAATAAAGTTCCAAGAAGCACCATCATACCTAACACCTACGCAGTGCCTTTTCCCCACTCGGTCGTTGCCATCCCCAAAATCAAAGATCCATCGAAGGTTCCAAGAAGCACCGCTAGGGGCAGCACATCGAGTTGACATCCCCCTATGTCCACCCCCTTTACACACTCTGTCGTTGCCATCTCTCAAAATCAAAGATCCATCGAAAGTTCCAAGAAGCACCGCTAGGGGCAGCACATCATGGGGGACGATCACGTGACAAAAAATCTGACAAGGGGACAGCCTCGTGAGCAGCCAATGTTAAGTCTATGGGGCTGATCCTGCAATAGAACTCTCCCTTTTCCTCTACTTACAGATGTTTTTGTGTACACATCTGTAATTGATTAGTACGATTTCTGGCGGGAAACTCCATGACCAGTAGGAATCGATGTGCAGGCGCATTGTCATGGAGAAGGTACCACTGTACATTTCGCCACATCTCCAGCCGTTTACAAGGGATTGACTCCCGTAAGTGACGTAAAATGTCCAGATAACGTTCCTTGTTAACTGTTGTGCCCTCAGGAATAAATTCGGAATGGACAATACCTTGAGAATCAAAAAACACCTCCAGCATGACTTTCCCTTTGCTGCGATCCTGCTTGAATTTCTTTGATCGCGATGAAGACGGGGATTTCCATGTTGAAAAAGCACACTTTGGTTGAATATCAAACAAGTAGCACCACGTTTCATCACCTGTGGTGATGTTATCTGTGGTTAATCATCTATCGGCTTTGTCGAATAATTTGCCCGATATCCTCATTCGTTCTTCAATTTTTTAAAAGCCGCGTTTCTCACATCGCAGAAAACAAGATGATCTAATTGGGGGAAATTTTTACACATTAAGAATTCGTTTGAATCATGATATTTGGATCCTATTATTTTGCCCACTACTTCGATATAATTTCAACAAGCTGAATCCCTCCGGGGGCGGGAGTTAAAGCAGAACTGAACTGGTATCCATTTTTCAACCGATTCGTCCATGAATCATGAGATACACCCACGGAGGGGATATTTTTATAATTGATATTCACGGAGGATATTTTTATGGCTTTCTCGTCATATTTTGGGAATGATTTCTCCTGGGTATTTTTCTTCATCCACCCATAGCGAAATCCTAGATGTGCCACTAATACTGGGGCCCCAAAATACTGCCCAGTCCCCGGGCTTCCTGTCTCCTTAAATGTGCTCTGACAGAACTTGACAAATAATCTCTGATAACGACAAAATTCAGAAAACCAAAATTTTGTAGGTGTTCAAGTTGCTTTCGTTCTTCCTTTCCCTTTTAAAAAAAGGCAACAGAATCCGGAGAGGAATTTTTCTAAGAAATATGATCCCAGGTGTAACCTGGGAATCGCCCAGGGAAACCTGAGGAATTCGCAGTTACGTAACGATAAAGTTGTAACTCGTGATTATATACCTTTCTGAAATTATCGAAATTAGGGAACTGGTGCATGAGGATCGTCGGAGAACCATTCAAGACATCGCTACCATCGTCAATGTGTCATACGGAACAGAGCAAGAAATTCTGATATCGGTTTTGAACATGCACCGCATTGCTGCAAAGTTTGTGCCAAAGATTCTGAATCCCGAACAGAAGGCGCTCTGTGTCGAACTCTGTCAAGATCTTCGTCAGCAGGTGGTGAATGAACCAACGTTCCTGTCGCGGGTCATCAATGGGGTCGAGAATGGGGTCTAGGGTTACGACCCGGAGACCAAATAACAGTCGTCGCAGTGGAAGATCTCGGCATCTCCACGGCCGAAGAATGCCCGGCAGGTCCGGAGCGGAACCAAAAGCATGCTCATCGTGTTCTTCGATACTCGTGGGGTTGTACACCGTGAATTCGTCCCCCAGGGCCAGACCGTCACTACACTTTTTTACTGCGATGTTCTGCGACGTCTTAGAGAGGACATTGGCTGCAAACGATCTGAAATGTGGCGCAGGGGGCGATTTCCTGCTATATCACGACAATGCAGCAACTCACAGAGCGTTAGTAACACGCCAGTTTTGCAGCCGCAACAGCATGACTACCCTTCCTCACCCGCCTTACTCGCCGGATTTGGTCCCCTGCGACTTCTTTCTGTTCCCGAAGATGAAGCTGAAGCTCAAGGGTCGCAGTTTTGAAACTGTGGAAGAGATCCAGCGCGAATCGCAGACGGTGCTTGACACGATTCGCGAACAGGACTTCCAGGGAGCGTTCCAACAGTGGCAAAAACGCCGGCAGTGGTGTATTGCTGCCCAAGGAGACTACTTTGAGGGAGATCATAGCGAGACTTAAGTAACGTAAGTACTTTTTTGTATATCGGCCTAGTCTAAGAACTTTTTGATCGGACCTTGTATGTGATGCAGTGATGTATTCATGCATCTTCTCGGGGGTACGTATCCCCCCCCCCCAAAAAAACAACCCCCCCCCTGTAGGTTTTTTGGCGATCTCCCCCTTATATTTAGTCTAATTATGTTCGTTTATAGCTGAATATTTGGAGATATGAATTTAAAAAAAATTTAAGAAAGTGAGGGAAAATATTACACTGAGTGGCCACTTTATTATGACCACCTGACAGTTTTAAACAAATCAGCTATGGCTGCACGCTGTTGCCGCCAGAGGGCGAGGCTAGTATAAAAATGGAAAGCTTAGTGCTTGCGACAGTACTAGAAGTGATTTTTGGGTGACGAAATGAGTAAACAAGAAAGATGACACCGAATTTTCGGGTGTAATAAGCACGTCTTTTGAATACGTTCTGACGCAAATTAAATTTATCAAATCTATTCAAAGTGAATGGAGCCAGTATGGAAAACAATAGTATCTGACGGAAGAAAGAAGTTTTTCAATAGGGTTTTTAATCCCTCAGATATTGCTGTAAACGGAATTGTGAGCTTACGCCCTCTAGTTGCAGACTTGTGTGTTAAGAAAAACATGAATTTATATGAGAAACATTTCGCACCGGAAACGCTCTCCAACACAGAAATAGTTTTTCAAACCGGACTCTTAGAAACAGAGATATCGACAAAAAATAAGATGTGACTTTACGCCCCCTGGGACAAAACCATGCATTATTTTAGGAAGAAAGTATTCTCAAAAGGATTTTCCATATGAGCGGTATCGGTCTAAGAAAAAAAAACTTAGTCGAGTTTTCAGGAGCCCAGATTTTGCTACAAATACATCCGAAGCAGAAATTAACACTTATGCCCCATGATGGACAAACCATTCTTTACCAAACATTAGAAATTATGTGAAAAATATTTTCCATCTGGTCTTGTGTGCAATACAGGAAGAATTTTTCAAATCGGAGTTTTAGAAGCAGAAATAACGCAGAAAACGCAATTTACCTTTGTGCCCCTAGCGGAAAGTCTATGATTTACTTGAAAATTTTGAATTTATAGGAAAAAAATTTCGCATTGGAAACACTATCCAACAAAGAAGGAATTTTTCAAATCGGTCTCCTAGAAGTAGAGATATTGACAAAAATAAGATATACATCTACGCCCCCTGGCGTAGAAATCCTGCATTATTTTAAGAAGAAAATGTTCCTAAAACGTTTGTCGACATCAGTAGTATCGGTCGAGAAACGACTTTTTTTCAATCGAGATTTTGGAAATTCATATTTTGTTGCAAATACATCAGAAGCGGAAATTAAGACTTACGCAACGTGGTGGCCGAACCATTTTTTACAAAAATTATAAATTATATGCAAAGGATTTCTCATCAGGAGCTGTATCCGGTGCAGAAAGAATTTTTCAAATAGGAGATTTAGAAGCAGAGATGTAGGGGAGAAAGCAATTTACCTTTACGCCCCCTAGCGGAAAGTCTGTGAATTACTTGAAAATTTTGAAATTATATGAAAAACATGTCACACTGGTAACACTATCCAACAAAGAAGAATTTTTTCAAATCGGACTCCTTGAAGTAGAGATATTGACAAAAATAAAATATACATCTACGCCCCCTGGGGGAGAAACCATAGATTATTTTAAGAAGAAAATGTTTCTAAAAGGTTTGCCGATATGAGTACCATCGGTCTACAAACGACGTTTTTTTCAATCGAGAATTGAAAAGCTCATATTTTGCTGCCAATACATCAGAAGCGAAAGTTAAGGTTTACGCCCCCTGGCGGCCAAACCATTTTTTTTTACAAAAATTAGAAATTATGTGCAAATGATTTTTCATCAGGAGCTGTATCCGGTACAGAAAGAGTTTTTCAAATCGGAGATTTAGAAGCAGATATATAGGGGGAAACGCAATTTACCTCTACGCCCCCTAGCGGAAAGTCTATGAATTACTTGAAAATTCTGAAATTATATGAAAAACGTGTTACACTGAAAATACTATCCAACAAAGAAGAAATGTTTCAAATCGGACTCCTAGAAGTAGAGATATTGACAAAAATAAAATATACATCTACGCCCCCTGGCGGAGAAACTGTGAAATATTTTAAAAAGAAAATATTCCCAAAAGGTTTATCGATGTGAGCGGCATCAGTCCACGAAAGAATTATTTCAATCGATATTTTAGAAGCTCGGTTTTTTTGGCAAATACATCAGAAGCAAAAATTTACGCTTACGCCATCTGGTGGCTAAAGTATTTTTCACCAAAAATTCGAAAGTATATGCAAAAGATTTTCCATCACGAGGTGCATCCGCTGAAGTAAAAAATTTTCAAATCGGAGTTTTAGAAGAAGAGTTATCAGGAAAAATGTAATTTACTTTTACACCCCCTAGCGGATAATCTATGCGTAATTTGAATAAGTAACTATATCTAAAATACTCTTCGACATAAATGGAATCGAAAGATAAAAGAATTTTTTCAATCGGATGATTAGAAGCAAATGTGTGGAATAAAATGTATTTTTGAATTCGACATCATCTGCATTTACGCCCTCTAGCGGCGAAATTTTACATCGTAAAAAAAAACGAAATAAAGGATCATCATTCGCATATTTCAAGCTTCCCAATGCAAAAAGAAATTTTCAAATCGGACTAATAGTTTCAGAGATAGCGTGGGTACAGACGGACGGACGAACAAACCGGTAACATAAGCACGATCTTTTTTTACAAAAGACGTGCTAAGAATGCAATTTGAAGGACGTTGAACATGAAATGATTGTAGGAGTTCGGAGCCATGGAACGAGTATCACCGAAACCGCCGCATTCGTGAAATGTTCCAGAGCTGCTGTTGTTCAAGTGTTTAAAGATTGGACTGTCAGCCAAACAACTGGGTCTCTACGAGCAACGTGTGGTCGTCATCGACTAGTGACTGCTCGGGCGGAACGAGCCGTAGATTCTGGCTTAGTGGTTAGCGTGTCAGCCTATCGATGCAAGGTCCTCATCTGGGCTGATCTTTCTGAGATAGTGTGATTTACTAACAATCGCTGAATATCCGCCGTGCATCGGACGAGCACGTTAAGTGACGGCCCCCAGGCTGGACCCACTGGTTAAATGTGTATCCTTTCCCATGCCCCCTGAAATTCTCTCATCGTACTTGTACGAAATTCTCTCAACATCGTACTTGTACGGTGGCGCCATCTACTGTACGACGGAACTCCTACAAGAAAATGACAAATACTGCTCGGGCGGAACGGAGAGTGTCCAGACTGGTAACAGACAACAGAAGGGCAACAGTGCAGCAAATTACAGACCATCTTAATCAAGGATCCCCTCAAATGATCTCTGCACGCACTGTTCGCCGTACACTGCATCGGATGGGATATGTCAGCCGAAGGCCTGTTCGAACACCTTTGCTGTCTGCAGTTAACAAGAGAAAACGTCTCCAGTTCGCACAGGAGCACAAGGATGGGACAGTCGATTATTGGAGACAAATTATGTGGTCCGATGAATCACGTTTTCAGTTGCACCATGCCGATGGCCGAGTGAGAATTTGGCGGAAACAGCACGAAAGCATGGACCCCAAATACATTGCTACAACCCTTTGAAGTTAGTGGAGGCAGCGGCGTCGGAACCGCGGGGGCAGAGGGGACAGTTGCCCCCGCACGCAAATGAGTGTGGAGGCAAAACATTACATTTGCCCCCTCAGTTTTCTTCCTTTTCAAATTACATATGTTCGTGATTAGAGATCTCAAACATTCGGGTTTTTTTTTTTTCTTTTTCCTGAAGTTCATTTTGATAAAAATTTAGTATTGCTCTTCATTTTTTACCATAAAAAATTGAGCATTGCTTTACATTTTGTACCATAAAAATTCAGTATTGCTCTTTATTTTTTACCAACTATCTAGAAATCTGAATATTTTTTTTAATGTCACTCACTCCTGAGACGCCAAGAAATGCTACCCCATTATAAGCCGTCCAGATTTCCGTTTGCAGACCAGCAATGTTTTTTCTCATTAAGTGTAAAAAATTAGTTTTCCTCTAAAAAAATTTAGTAAAACTAAATAGGAAAATGGAAGTAGAGTGAGGAATGAGATATAAGTTCCTTCAATTTTTAATTATAGCGTCTACGGTTACAATTCCGGTGGAATTCGTACCAATCCGGAAGTCTCAAAATCTATAGTTTAACGCCGTTCATGTGTACAGTTAGTTTACATTGAAAAACTATATGGATATGAAAAGTGTTTTTTTCTTTTTTACAGGTGAATGTTTAATCGAAAAAAATTGTTTTTCAGCAATTTTCGCAATGAAGTGAGCACGTCTTCTCTTACAGTAGTACAATGAATTTTATGCCAGTGTGAACTATTTTGTTCTCCGACATCTTGCCCCCGCAGTCTAAAAAGATTTCCGACGCCACTAACGTTAAGGTTTGGGGAATGTTTTCCTGACATGCTTTGAGCCCTTTAATTCGTATTGATCAACGTCTGACTGGCACATCATATCTAAACATCGTTGCGGACCAAGTGCATCATGTCATGTGGATGGTTTATCCCATTGGCGATGGCTACTTTCAACAAGATAATGCGTCCTGCCATACCGCTCGTATTGTACAGTATTGGTTTCAGGAGCATGCCGGTGAGTTTATTTTGCTTAGGTGGCCTCCACGATCTTCAGATCTCAACCCCATTGTGTGGGATGAAGTTGAACGAGCTATCAGGCAGCTGGATCCACCCGCAATCTCACACTCCTGGAAAGTGCTATTCATCAAGCATGGTCTCAGATTCCGCAAACCACCTATCAACATCTCGTGGAGTCCATGCCACGAAGAATCGACGCAGTATTAAAGGCAAAAGGTGGCCCAACGAAGTACTGAGGGGGTGGTCATAATAAAGTGACCACTCAGTGTATAATAAAAAAACCCAACAACATTCGCATGGACTTCAATCTGAAATTTCTATCATCCTTCAACAAAACATTAAAGAGTCCTCGCTGAAAGGACAATTTTTCAAGCACTGACAACTCGGACTACTTCCGCAGTAAAAACCTAATTCCACACAGTAGAGATGTTTGCATTGCAATACATCATCATATTTTGGAAGCTGGTATTCAGCTTTTTTCCAGTCTTCCGGATGCCGACTTTCCATGCACACCGTTACGCCTCGGTGTAGGTAACATGACGTTAGTGCTTCCAATACAACAAAATATTTGCTAACTAATTTTTAACAATAACAAATTGTTAGAAATTGTTCACATAAGAAGTGTGTTTTTTTTTTTTTTTTTTTTTTTTTTTCTGACGGTGGTGGTTCACGCTCTGTGACGAAAAAAAAAAAAATAGAGATACCTCAAACTGGCATCCAAAAGGTTAGTTAGTTTTTTTTTTTTTTTTTTTTTTTTTTTTTTGTACTACTATTTGCTAATCTAAAGGGGCTGAAACAAAACGCCAGGGGAATGGCTTACACCATTCTTTTTCAGGTAACTGTAATAATTCCTTAATAATCAGAGACACGCTTGTAGTAAGGCGAGGACATTTTTATCACTCTTAATGTCTTGGGGGATTTTCTCCAGCACAGGCTTACTATACTAGCATCCAGGGGCGGATTGGCCCACCGGGACACTGGTACATTTCCCGGTGGACCACTCGAGAAATGTCCCGCTTTCTCGTATTCACTTTGTCTGAATTCTTTGGAACGAACGAATAATACAGGGTGATTCATAATTAATGTCGGGGTTTCACTGGCATATAATCGGAAAACGGGAAACGACAAACTAAAACCGCAAACAGAATATGACAGATGACAACTAAAAGTTTTATTACCTGTATAATCGATACAACAGATTGCTAAACCACTGCGACATGGGCGCATTTCGTGGCACGTAAGATATCCAAGCGATAATCAATTTCCCGCCAAGTGTTCGCCACCATTTGCAGCGTTACTGTTGCTATGGCAGCACCAATTCTGGTCTTCAGACCATCGAGGGAGGTCACAGGGGCCTGGTAAACGATGTTTTTCACGTACCCCCACAGGAAGACTTTGGACTTGGAGCCCCGAGTAATTAGTAGGCCCTGCCGTCCTTTGTGATCTTGAAGGAGATGCTGTCCCGTTGCAATGGGCCATCATCCCTATTCCTTTATACACAGACTGACACAGAGTTCTGCGGCAGAGATATTCCGAAATACACTGGTGTGCAAAAATTAAGGACGAAGAGGAGAAATTAGCATAACAGCGGAACGAGCAGGCAGAACGGACCAAAAATCCACTCAGGAGATAGACTAGGTCTGGTACGGTAAGGCATGCGCATATATGCAGCATGACGTAGGGGGGGGTGTATCGGAAGGGTATAAAGCACACGGGCGGTGTACGCTCAGCAATTCGGTGAAAGCTATTGCACGGTGTAGATCGCTTTGAACGACGTCGAGTTGCTGCCACCGTGTGATATGGCCAACAGGCAATCCAGTAGACGACATCTGGATGACTTTACCCGAGGTCGCGTCATTGGGAAGTTGGAAGAAGGTCGAAGTGTGACTAGTGTGGCCGAGGAGTTCGGGATCGCTCACAAAAACGTTTCACGAGCTTGGAGAGCAATTCAAATGACAGGAACAGCTGTCCGAGAGTTCAGCAGTGGTCGTCCACGAGCAACCACGGCGGCGGACAACCGGTATATTGTCCTACAGGCGAGAAGAGACAGACGGCAGACAAAGGGAGAAAGCGCAAGGCACATGCAACAGACAACTGGACGTCCGTTACCGCGTTTTAACGTGCTGCACAAAGGTGATCTATTTGCACGACGACCAATGCGGTGTGTGCCATTAACGCCTGCTCATCGGAGACGGCGGTTTCTGTGGTGCCAGGAACACAAGAACTAGACACATCAGCAATGGGGTCGAGTTCTCTTTACGGATGAGAGCCAATTTTGTCTGACGAGCGATTCTGGAGTATACATATCTGGAGAGAGCAGGGAACACGCAATCACACCTGAAACAACATCGAAAGGGATCGGTTTGGAGGTGGCGGAGTTCTCGTTTGGGGCGGTATCATGCTTGGTAGCCGTACTGACCTCCACATCTTCCAAGGAGGTTCAGTCACTGGTGTCCGCTATTGTACCGAGGTTCTCCTTCCTCACGTGCGTCTGTTTAGAGGTGCTGTGGGTCCTGAGTTCCTCTTCATGGACGACAACGCTACACCTCATCGTACAGTGGCTGTCGCAGAGCTGTTGGAGAGTGAAGATATTCAACGCATGAATTGGCCCGCAAGGTCTCCGGACCTAAATCCAATCGAACACGTGTGGGACTTTCTCGGGAGACGCTTGGCAGCACGTCACCAGCCGCCAGCAACGATTCCGCAGCTGCGATTGGCGCTACAAGAGGAATGGGCCGCGATGCCTCAACAGCTCCTTGACAACCTCGTCCTCAGCATGGAAAGACGTTGTAAATCGTGCAACGCAGTCAGGGTATGATCCTATCCCCTACTACAGACTGGATTTTTGTTGGCAGCCGCCTGTCACATGGACGTTTCTGTCTTCTGTCCAGTTGTGGTCGAAGCTACCTTTTCAATAAAGTGTCTTTGTATCCTTTGGATTCCTTGTTTGGACGGTTTTGCTCACTTGTCCCATATTCATACATCTTGGGGATCTTATGGTATGATTTGAATCGATGTGGAGCACTTCTGCACGACGTTACATTCGAAAAACCGTCTCGTCCTTAATTTTTGCACGCCAGTGTAAATAAGTGCCACACCGACATTTTTCTTTAAAGAAAAAAACTATTTACCAGTACTGGCTGGTATGTCAAACTGGTAGTTCATGGGTAAACTAAAAGAGGCATCTACAGGTCTACTGAGGGCCGGCTGGACCATAGGGGCAAACGGGGGGGGGCGGTCGTCCCGGGCCTCGCGCCTTTCAGGGGCCACGCAGTTTAAGCAAAAAAAAATTAGTTAGAATTTTTTACAATTATTATTTTTTGTGTGTAAGTTTTCGGGTGCGAGGCCCTGAAAGAGATGTTTCTTTTTTTTTTTTAAGTTTTTTCGTTTGTTTGTTTCCAATCCCCGATTTTCGAATAGGTTATCGCCCTTCGCCGTACAAATACGGAGATCTGTAGAATTCAAGTGATTATTGTAACGACCTTAATATTTTCCGAATTCATGAAATCGCAAATTTAATTTCATCATTTTGTGGCCCTTGCTTTTATATATTTACAATTTGCGTGCAAACCAGAAACTTAAATTTAAATAAAATAAAAAAGAAGAATATCAAAGTTTGCTTGGGCTACACATGGAGGCGATTTATTCAGTGACTTTAAAAACATTACTAAAAGTTAAAAAAAATCATATATGAGCTCTTATACGAATAAGAGTTTAAAAAGTCACTAATTTGTCAGTTACTCCCTTTTGCATTAAAATTCAATCACTAAAACATTATAAGGAAAAAAAACTATTTATACGAATTTATTATTTATTATTTCTACATTAAAATATTCGCGATCCAAACATTTTCGCTACGCACGTAGCTTTTTGTCATTTTGTCATGCAGTTTTTTTACAATAAGTGAAAATACAACCTCAACCCCATCTCCTCGGAAAGAAAATCGTAGATTTTAACAGTTTTCACTCCCCCCCCCCTCTCTCTCTCTCTCTCTGAGAACTTTCAATGCATATTCTGGTCTTTTCTTGAGCTTAAAGCAAATGCTTCTTTGAGATAATCATTTTGTTTTTAGGATAGTTTTCGTTTTGAAGTACTACAGTGGTGAAGCACATGTCAAAAAGGAAAAGTTAGAAATAAATTCCGTCGGTGTATCTTAATCGGTAAAGCATTCAGCTCCAGAGCAGAGGGGTGCGAATTCGTCGCCGTCACAGGATGATTTGTGGGTTTCACATCCTCTCTATTCTTTACGGACATCTTACACGTAATGAATTTATTAAAATATGAGATTTATTTCCTAGGGCTTCGCAATGAAATTTCGCCCCTGGCCCCGCAAAAGCTCCATCCGGCCCTGGGTCTACTAAAGGGAAAGGTTCCAGTACCATTGCGCAGTATGTGATCTGTGACCAAATAAATGAAAAACTTAACTGCATGGAAAAATTGCTGTGTGGTATGTGTACATGATCTTAACGGTGATTTAATTGAAAATGAGGTCTTCAAAAAACTCGTAATTCTTTTTTTTCTTTGTCAAGTCCACATTTTTTAGAGGAAAATAATTAATTATCTATAGCACCTCGTTTTGAGTGTGACTTCCTACTAGATTCAATCACGAGCGAATTTTTAAAATTCTTTACCGTTAAATTGTTGTTAAACTTTGTTCACGACTGAATTCATTTTAAAATATGTTTTAACAGTTCACTTTCGTCGAGGATCTAACATTTTTTTTTTTTTTTTTTTTTGTGATGATAGAATTTATGAGATATTCTTTCTCTATAGATATGTATGTTTATGTAGTGGAACGAAACACTAAAATTTCCGGCTTGGTTTCGTCATCCTAATCCGCTCCTGCTAGCATCCTCAATATTTTACACCACCCCATGGTGAAATCTGTGGTCCATTACTGAATTAAAGCAAAGGTATAACATTTTTATACTGTATTTTTAATCACTTGTATGTGTAGATCTTGAAATTTGCATTTGCCACAAAAGATAATTTTTATACTCTATTTAAAATTTATATATGTATATATAAATAACAAAATTGTAATTATATGTATATAATCAGTCAACAAATTTTATCCCCCTCGAACTTTGTGACCCCGCCCCCACCCCACCCCCGGAAAGAACTGAATGCAACAGTGATCTGGTGATATCGAAAAGGCAACAAATTATTTTTCTTTCTTTTTTTTTCTAATATAAGAGTTACCCGCTAGATGGCGCAAGCGCATGCTAGAATTCAGCGAAACGTTCCACTTTGTACATATTCGATTGAAAAATCCTCTTTTTCATCAAATATCCATAACAGCAGTGGCGCACTGAGGATTTCTTTCTGGGGGTGGCCCAAAATATTGAAGATGCAAACAAAATTACACCCGATAAAGCAACTCTGAAATATTGGGAAGCGATAAAAATATCTCTGCCGTATTGAAGTGCGTTTCCAATTATTAGTAAAATGCATTTTAAAAAACACATACAAATATACTCGTATTTAAAAATTAGCAGACATTAACAAAGGATTAAGTGATGATATCTCATGGTGGGGCATGCCCCTGGGCACCACCACCCCCTCCGCCCCTTCACTGAGTGCGCTACTGCATAACAGTCAGCAATATTCCCACGATTTTACATGTATTTTTTCCTGCGCTGAACTGTCTCGCTTGATGGCGAAATAGAATACTCGTATTTAAATAGCACTGCATCTGCGCTTTAGATTAAACCGGAATGACCAAATTCACTGATAACACTTCCCAGACTTTCTTTGTTGAAAACTGTCCTAGTAAATGCGTATTTGTATTAGGTAAGTTATCAGAACTGAAAAAAAAATGTTTTTTTGTCAGATAACAGTTACCATCGAAAAGATTTTACATGGTTTCCCCCAGTCAGAGTCGGAATTCATCATCAGCGAGCAAAGTGGATGCTGAGGCATTTTTTTTTTTTTTTAGATTTAACGACCACCGTGAGCAACTCAATGGGCTATAAGCAGTCGCCCGTCCCTAATTTAGAGTCACCGGTTCCAGGGAAGGGAGAGAGCCAGTGCCGTAAGACAAACACAACATCCATGCCTCACCGGGATTCGAACCCGGACCCCTTCCGACGAATGATCAGAGGCCAACGCCTTAGACCACTGCGCCACCGGGGCGGCCTGAGGCATCGGATTTTCAATTTTCATCAATACTCAATTTTTAACCTGCATTATCTTAGAAAAAAAAAAAAATATTAAATCATTAAAACGATAAACTGTGGACGTACGACTTTGCTTTTATTACTCCCGCTGCCTTTCCCATTTTTTAAAGTGAAACTATAAAAACCAGCTTTTTCTCTTCTTTCTGTTTTGCAGTGAAAAATGGTATTTTTCCCTCCAGCTTTACAAATAAAACGGCAAAACACAAGAGGAATGTGTGGTTAACAAACAAAATGGCAGATAAAAGTTTCCTGCATTGAAAGAAAGCACGTCTCTGTGACTGCAGGCACAGTGGCGTATGGGAAAAATTCGGGGCCCACCCGCAAAGAATATATTCGAGGCCCT
The DNA here is from genome assembly GCA_039090855.1 of Macrothele yani. Lineage (NCBI taxonomy): Eukaryota > Metazoa > Arthropoda > Arachnida > Araneae > Macrothelidae > Macrothele > Macrothele yani. The sequence goes on along the minus strand of CM076995.1, from coordinate 129,652,674 downwards.
TTTGCGAAAATCTATTAGGTTTCAATTACTAAAATTTTTGAATTCCATATTATTAACTAGGTTTCATTAATAATAAAAATTCTTGGGAACGTATAAGTGTTTTTCGTAAAACCAAAAATTACTGTGGTATGTTACGTGTGACACAAATGTACACGTGGAAATTAAAACGATTGCCTTTGTTTTATACCCATAAAAAGTACAACAAAACAGTTACGCCAAAGTTAATCATATCAAGCAATTTTTTGGAGAACTAAGGTCAGCCTCTAAAATGCATCACGATCACACACACAAAACACGTACCTGCCGTATGACGGTGTAACAGGGTCTAATGATTTTTTCCGATTTGTACGAAACTACAGAACGTAGTAAGCAAATAAATACGTAGCAATTAAGAATTGTTACACAAAATAGCAAAACTACTTAAATTATTTACTCTTGAATATAAAAAATACCTTAAGGAAATGCCCCAATACAGGGTGTCCGAGAATTATTGGACACATTACAAAATTATGTACAAAAAAACTATGAGCATTGTCTGTTTTTCTATGTCACGTATTACTAACATGGTTTCTATATATTTGTTTTGCAGAATTGTTATTCCCAGAATCCGATAGATGGCGCTAGGTGTGGCCTGATGAGAAATGTATGAGAAATACGCAGTCAGTATGTCATCCGTACAGCAGAAGGCGATGTGTGTGTTATGACTTGCGGAATTAAAGTATGTGATTAAAGTTCAAAAACGGTACCGTTTAGAGTATGGTTGTAATCCTCCGTCAACCAAAAGTTAATGTGTGGTGTGGCGCCCTATCAAAAAGAGAAGTGATTGGCCCTTTCTTCTTCTGTGAAAAAACCATAAATGGTGACATTTACTTGGATATGCTAGAACTTGATTTGTTATGCAAACCTATAAAATGTGAATTAACTTGACTTGTTAAGCAGTGGCGTCGGAACTTTTTTTAGACAGCGGGGGGCAAGATGTCGGAGAACAAAATAGTTCACACTGGCATAAAATTCATCGTACTACTACTGTAAGAGAAGACGTGCTCACTTCATTGCGAAAATTTGCTGAAAAACAATTTTTTTCGATTAAACATTCACCTATAAAAAAGAAAAAAACACTTTTCATATCCATATAGTTTTTCAATGTAAACTAACTGTACACATGAACGGCGTTAAACTATAGATTTTGAGACTTCCGGATTGGTACGAATTCCGCCGGAATTGTAACCGTAGACGCTATAATTAAAAATTGAAGGAACTTATATCTCATTCCTCACTGTACTTCCATTTTCCTATTTAGTTTTACTAATTTTTTTAGAGGAAGACTAATTTTTTACAATTAATGAGAAAAAAATTGCTGGTCTGCAAACGGAAATCTGGACGGCTTATAATGGGGTAGCATTTCTTGGCGTCTCAGGAGTGAGTGACATTAAAAAAAATATTCAGATTTCTAGATAGCTGGTAAAAAATAAAGAGCAATACTCAATTTTTATGGTAAAAAATGAAGAGCAATACTCAATTTTTATGGTACAAAATGTAGAGCAATGCTCAATTTTTTATGGTAAAAAATGAAGAGCAATACTAAATTTTTATCAAAATGAACTTCATGAAAAAAAAAAAAAAACCGAATGTTTGAGATCTCTAATCACGAACATATGTAATTTGAAAAGGAAGAAAACTGAGGGGGCAAATGTGTTGTTTTGCCCCCACACTCATTTGCGTGCGGGGCAACTGTCCTCTCTGCCCCCGCGGTTCCGACGCCGCTGTTGTTATGCAAACCTTATAAATATGAATGCACGGCGATTAAAAATTTCTAAAGAGACCTAAGGCCTTGTAATTAATATTTTGCGACCGAGTACAAGTGCAAAATTGTTATCTTGGCTTGTTATGTGACCCTTATGAATATGAGACATGTGGTACAAAATGTCGATAATTAAAATGTCGACAGGGTCAAAATGTTCAAAGTAACAATGAAACGTGGAATTTTCCCTTTTCTTCGCTTTTATTTTATTTCAGTTTCGACACTTCCATTATGTTTTGAAAAATTTACACTTCGACTGTGGTTTCCCACCCCATCTTTATTGTGCTTTTGACAGTATTTAGTACTATATTTTGGCATTGTTTTTCGTATTGCACATCTTACACGTTTTGCACTTTGTTACATTTCGGGCATTTTACTTTTTCGGCGGTGTTCGTAATGCCGACAGGGTCAAAAGATAGAACTGTCGATGCCTACTTCCTTACATTTTACATCAATATCTTGGTTCAACTCGTAGTTTTGGAACCAAAATGGCAGAACTGGGTCGTGTATCTACGTTAGAGAGGGTTATAAAGAAGGTTAAAACATAGGGGGGAAGAATGCTTTAATAACCCTGTTGTTTACAGTTTTTCACGATATTTAACACTGTGCCTGTGTTCCTCACTGAGAGGGTAAGCGCTGGGTCATTCAATAGCTCAGAAATTAAGTAAGGTGCAAGGATGTCAAGTTTCAAGGACACTACTTAATTCCATTGACAGATTTAGAAATATGTGAATTTGCCGCAACCAAACATCAAGACATCTGGCCGGGACCAACAACGAGGATTCACTGTGTAATAATACCAGCCTACCAAGAGGAATCCTAATGATCATCACATAGGACTGACGTTATATATATGGGGGCAAGTTCCTTACCTGTTTGTCCGTTTAAGAAGCAAGGAATTTCAACAGCTAATTAACAAAAAAGTTATATTTAGACCCTGTCGACATCACGACCGTGTTGGCACTTTGACTATCGACATTTCGTACCACACCCATATTCCAGCAAGACAATGCTCGGCCACATGTGGCCTGGAATGTCCAAGACCTCTTCCATGCACGGCAGATACAGGTTCTTCACTGGCCTACACGCTCGCCGGATATGACCCCGATCGAACACGTCTGGGACACGGTAGCTAAGTGACTGGTCCGTCAAGTGTCTCCGCCAGTCACCACAAATGAACTCTGGTCTCACACAGAAGCAGCCTAGCTGGCTATTTCGCAGGACGATATCAAAAACCTCTTCCATCCTGTGTAGAGACTGTTATTGTTCCTCGAGGTGACTCCACACGATACTGAGTTTCGAAGGAAAAAATCTTGTACAGCTCTACCAACGTAATCAGTTATCTCCTGTAACATGAGTAAATCTGTGACACAAATTTCATTTGAATGGCACGATTCTTTCTTGGTGTTGCAGTGGTAAATGCCTGAAATTACTTAGAAAAATGTAAAATATTGAGGCAAAATCGAACTATTATTACTCGGTAAGAATGAGCTGCATATTTTCATTACAAGAGACCAGTGCATTTCTTTATAACACTAAAATAACAATAGATGAAGCTCATACTAACCGAAACGGAACTGACCGAAACAATCCCAGGGTAAGGCTGAGATAGGCTGCTGCTTACAGTTGGCATGCCTCCACTGGAAACTGTCGTACCCCCAGAACCATTGGTGACAGAAGTTGTGCTGCTCAGTACGCCAGGGCCTGTTAGGAAAGTACCGCAATAATTAGCTAAAATGAAAACAGACATGCTAGCTCAACATTACGTATAACAGAAATCATAAAATTTTTAGGTCACTTGAAATCAATTACTAACCATAAATTTCTCTGAAAATATTATCCTACCAAGATTTTAATATAACGTGGTGTACTCTGAAACAAATACAGGGTGTTTATGAATGGTAGGAACACTTTCAGTGATTTAGTGCACAAAGACTATGTATGACCAGTGATGTAGTTTTAAATAAAAAAGTGCCTTAGTAGTGAACAAACAGATTAGTCAAAAACAACCCGGAAAAGAAGACTCAAAAGTTTCTTAAAGTTCGACTTGTTTTAATCATAATTTTTAATTAAATTATTATACATGATTTTTTTTATTTTTGTTAAAAATGCTGAGTTTAGGCAATTTAAAACAAAAGAATGAATGTTACGTCTGAGTAACATGCCAAGGATATGATTTTTAAAAAATTTTATAAGAAAGAAAGTGCCTTCGCGGTGAACATGATTCTAAACGATTTTAAATATTAAGTATTAATAATATTTTAAATATTCAGTGTTTTTATTGATTTGGCCAATCAGTCTCCTATGAATTAGGGGACGCAGTAATGGATATCTGCCGTCCGGGTGGCGCAGTGGTCTTAGAGATGGCTTCTGACCATTCGTCTGAATGGGGTCCAGGTTTGAATCCCGGTGACGCATGGCTGTTGTGTCAGTCTTACGGCATTGGTTCTCTCCTTTCCCTGGAGCCAGTGGCCCTAAATTATGGAAGGCCGACTGCTTATAGCCCATCGAGTTTCTCACGGTGGTCGCTAACCCCCCCCCTCCGAAGGATACCTGGGGGGGGCGTTTAATGAACACGATGAGTATCCAGGACCATATGTAGAAGTAGCCCGTCACTGATTTGAGGCCACTGGCCCCAAGAAGGGGACAGCCCCGGGCCTGCTTCATCCTGGTTTCGGGTTCGCGACCAGCTCCAGCGATTAGCCAGAAGCCAACGCCTCTGACCACTTGTCTACCGGAGCTTCCTTTGGCGTTATCCGTAAAGAACCAGGAGATGTGCTAAGTAAGGCTTTAACAAAAAATCCCACTGCAATCATGAAACACTTGTCAGTTATGCTATATACTTGTTTAATTTTTCTGTGTTAATTTATTTCTTGTTAGTAACGTTTTAACAAACGGAGAATCTACCTTCTATAACGTCATTTTGAAAATTGCAGGCCGCCTCCGGAAGCACAGTTGTCTAAGAGCTGGCTTATGACCATTCGTAGGTGAAGGGTCCGGGTTCGAATCCCGTGAGGCATGGATGTTGTGTTTGTTTTATACGGCATTGGCTCTCTCCCTTTCCTGGAACCAGTGACCCTAAATTAGGGACGGGGGGGGGCAGCTTATAGCCCATTGAGTTACTCACGGTGGTGTAAAATCTTCAATCAAAAAAAAAAAAAATTGCGGTCGTGACACAGAAGTTATCATTCCCTTAACACTAAAACTACTCTTGCGATTCATGAAACGCCATAGAGCGTGAACCGACTGTAACACTCTCATTCGTTTGATGTACGAATATATGTTTGCGTATAAAACACAACAATTGTCATTTCTGCCTACATGGCCACCTAAAAGTACCTTTGTCCCCCTTTAACAAGTACTATAGCGACGCTAAGCCTAGAAAAAAGTGTCTTAGCGCTGCTAAGCCGCTCTAAGGCCCTTCTACATCCCTGACCATGACAGAGATTAGTGTGATCTCTGTCATGGTCAGGGATGTAGAAGGGCCTCATGGTCAGGGATGTAGAATACATAACAAAATACCTTCTCGGGACCGGAAACAGCCATCGTTTAACAAGGCTATGCATGTGTAAGGGGTCAGAGCTGAGTTCGGGCTCAATTTTCGGAGCCCGAGCCTGTGGTATATCAGCCCGAGCCCGAGTTTTATATTGCAAGATAGAGCCCGGGCGCGAACGAGCCCGAAAACTGGTTAATCTGTTCAACCATTAATAAGAAACATTTCCTTTTCCACACTTCCACTCTCTCCTCCTCCTGCAATTAACCTATATTTCTCAAATGGGGAGTGGGGAAGGGACCTCTATTTATTTTTATGGTGCAACTGTTCAATTTCCTTTGACCGTTCGTTTCCATCTGAAGTGCTTCGGGCGGCCGGAACACCAAAACGACCAGGCGGTGCTGCAATTGTTATGTTGCTCAAATAATGCTAATACAGTATTACCGCGGCATAGTGAGCTGCATTACGTACAATGCTAAATAGAATTAGCAGGGAGCTACTGCGTGGAGATAGGGGGTATATTATTGTCCGCATGCTATCAACTATCCAATATCTATAGTTCTTGAAAAAGCTTTTTCTTCTTGCAGAAACACACTAATCCGCGGCCTGTGGCATTTTCTACCCAAACCGGGAATACATAGCCATCTCAAATGCCCGCTCCCCAACCAGAAACAGTTGCCGAAGAATTCCCTCTACCAACTATAAAGTGTCTCATTTGCTAAATCATGTAAAATCACATTTATATATAAAAAAACTGTCTCGTTCTCCCGCTCTCTAGGAGCCCGAGCCCGAACCGCAGTAAATATTCTACAGCCCGAGCCTGATTCGGGCCCGGGTTCTGCTTCGAGCTTTCGGGCTCAGCCCGTCTCAGCTCTGTAAGGGGTACGACAGGTAACGCCAACTGGCGGTGAATGATGGAAATACACGCCTTAGCAGTAACAACGGGGGAAACTTTCATGTTTTCTCTTTCACATGGTACAGATAAAAGTAGTATCTCTCTTACTCCATGTACAATAAATTACTGAAACTGTTCCCACCATTTATAAACACGCTATATATATATATATATATATATATATATATATAAGAATTGGACCGCCGATAGCGGTATAACTATACCATCGGGATTAGAGGAAATGCTATCCCACACTCACCAACCCGCTTGGCCAGCGTGGTGAGTTATGGCCAAACCCCTCTAAAATGACTCCACAACTTAAATCTTGGCCCTCAGTCTCCGGCAGCTGGAATGTACCTGGCCAAGGCAGCGGCCAGTGCGACATGAAGGCAGAGGGTGCTAAGAATCCCCGGAGGACCGGACTAGGCTGCCATCTGATGCTGACCTTGGCTACGTACAACGGACGCTCCCTATCTTCTGATTCAAGGCTTCTTGAATTGGAAGAGGAACTACAAAGGATCAAGTGGGACATCGTCGGGCTAAGTGAGGTAAGGAGAAAAGGAGAAGATCTCATTGAACTGAAAAGTGGACATCTCTTCTACTATCGTGGGACAGATACTGGCAGAACTAGTGGTGTTGGATTTATAATAAACAAGAAACTGAAGGATAAAGTTGTAGAAGTTGAAAGTTCCTCTGACAGAACTGCACGACTCGTTATCCAACTCTCGAGAAGATACCAGGCTCAGATCATTCAAACTTATGCACCCACCACAAGTCATCCTGAAGAAGAAATTGAAGAATTTTATGAGGAAATTCGTCATCTAAATAATAAAGGTAAGCAGCACTTGAAGATAATTATGGGAGATTTCAATGCAAAAATAGGGCAACGGCAACAGAATGAAACTTCAGTAGGTAAATTCGGTCACGGCAACAGAAACCAGCGTGGAAATACTCTCGTAGAGTTTGCAGAGGCAGAAGGGTTTTTCATCTTGAACTCTTTTTTCAAGAAAAAGCCACACAGGAAATGGACATGGAGACATCCAAATGGGACGACAAGTGAAATTGATTTTATTATGTGTAACAAAAAATTCGTCATAGAAGACTGCAGTGTGCTAAACAAGTTCAACACAGGCAGTGACCATAGATTGGTGAGATGTAAGATGCACCTCAACACTAAACTCGAACGTAGCAAGCTCATAAGACAAACAAAATGTATTGACATAACCAACCTTAAAAAACACCATAATACCTTCAAATTGGAACTGAAGAACAGATTCTCTGCTTTAGAAGGCCTAACATCGGAAGAAGTGGATATTTCTGAAGTTAACAGAAAAGTAACCAAAGCTCTTATGGAAACAGCAACAAAATTAGCTGGGTCTAAGAACAAATTGCATGTGAACAAATTATCAGGAAAAACCAAAATGTTGATGCAAAAAAGAAGAGTGATGAGGACAACTAAAGAAGATGTGACTTCCAAAGTGGAATATATAGAGCTATGCAAAACAGTACGAAAAAGTATCACTGAAGACGTAAGGAAATTCAACTGTGAACTAGTAAGGAAAGCAATTGAAAACAACCAAAGCCTAAAGATAGCAAAGGGACATCTCAGTAAGGGGAAAAAACAGATTATGGCACTGAGAAAAGAAGATGGTTCTGTAACAAGAAATAGAGGCGAAATTTTGACAAGAGTGAAAGATTTCTACTCCAAATTATATGAAAGGGATTATACATGTACTCCAGACATCATGAAAGGTACCAGTACCAGAGTTCTTCCAGTCCTTCCAGCAGAAGTTGCACATGCAATCAAGAACATGAAGCGGGGAAAAGCTCCAGGAGAAGATGGAATTACTGTAGACATCATACAAGAAGCAAGTGGAGAAATCGAAACAGTACTCGCCCAAATTTTCACTCGATGCCTTAATGAAGGTAAAATTCCTGAGGATTGGAACAACGCTACAATGATCTTGCTACATAAAAAAGGTGACATTGAGGATCTCGGGAACTACAGACCTATCAGCCTCCTATCAGTGGTTTATAAAATCTTCACTAAAGTTCTTTCACACCGCTTGAAGCTGACACTGGACATGGCTCAACCGAGAGAACAAGCTGGATTCAGGAGTGGCTACAGCACAATAGATCATATCCACGTACTGAGAGAACTAATTGAAAGAGCGAGGGAATATGAGCTTCCATTGTGCATGGCTTTTATCGATTATGAAAAAGCCTTTGATTCGGTGAAACCATCAGCAGTTGCAATGGCTCTGAAATCCTGCGGAATTGAAGATGCATACATTAATATTATTAATAACATCTATGAAAATGCAAGTGCAAAGATTCGGCTGTTTGAAAATACAACACACATAAAAATTGGAAAAGGAGTGAGACAAGGTGACACCATATCTCCGAAGCTCTTTAATGCCACATTGGAAAATGTCTTTCAATCACTGAACTGGGAAAACAAAGGGATAAAGATTAATGGAGATTATCTAACCCACCTTCGTTTTGCTGATGACATAGTCATTTTTGCAACTACCCCATCAGAGCTACAGAGTATGATCCAGGAACTTGCTGACAAGAGTAAAGAAGTGGGATTAAAAATGAACTTTCAGAAGACAAAAGTGATGTACAATGCTTTTACAAGAAATGAAGATTTATCGATTGATGGAGAAAAGCTGGAGATAACAGACACGTACGTTTATCTCGGACAGCAGATATCAAGTGAGGGTCACATTGGTGAAGAAATTAATCGGCGTACAAAACTTGGCTGGAGAGCTTTTGGAAGAAACAACATAATTTTCAAGAGCAATATGTCATTATGTCTTAAAAGATAAGTGTTTGATCAATGCATCCTTCCAGTGCTTACGTATGGTGCAGAGACGTGGACCTTAGCTAAAAGAGACATACAAAGGCTGCAGACAACTCAAAAAAGCATGGAGAGGTGCATGCTTGGTGTAACCAGGAGAGACAAGAAGAGGAACACGTGGATCCGAAAAATGACAAGAGTGGAAGACATCATGATCAGAGTTAAATCCCTGAAATGGCAATGGGCTGGACATACTGCCAGAAGAACAGACCATCGATGGACAGCCGAAATTTTAGATTGGATTCCAAGGGACAGGAAAAGACCCAGAAGAAGACCACATGGAAGATGGGTGGATGAAATTCGAAAGTATGCGGGAGTGACATGGAGGAGACTGGCACAAGACAGACCGTTGTGGAGGAAACTTGGGGAGACCTTCGTCCAGCAGTGGATTGATAATGGTTGACAATGATGATGATGATGATGATGATATAAGAATTGTAAAATCACACAATGTATTCTCGATGTTGGTTGATTGTTCTCGGTCAATGTTTTGCTCTTACAATAGAACACCAAGATTTTGTCTACTCAAATTGCTTGAGTAGATTTTGTCTACTCAAGCAATTATTAGGAGATGTACAGGGCTCCAAAAATACGGTCACCCGCTGGCCATTGACGATCTAAGAAATCGTGTTGGCGATCACAATTTCAGTACGCACTTCTTTTATTCCGCTGTGCCGTAGAATGAGCGGCAGTATTTGCTTTTTTAAAATACATATATCAAGAAAGAAACGGATGAAAGTTGCCGCAATTTAAGGCAAAGAAACAAGAAAAAAAAATGGCACAGGCATGATTAGGACAGATGTGAAGGCAGGGACTGGTACGAAATATGAAGGGCATTTAATTTTTTTTTTTTTTTTTTTGAAGGATGTAGAGATCACTAGGTCAGCAAGATACCACTCGCCGTGGATTGATGTGTTAAGTGCTACCGTAATGAAGAGGAAAATAAAGGGGGTGGGGGGACAGAGCACGTGACTAATCTGTAACTGGTGTTGGCTCCTATTCTAAGCACAAGAGGGGAAACGCTCAGTTACTGATTATTGTCTAGTTGCAGACTATTGTTCTCCATTGTCAGTAAGTCCGCCAAAAGTAAAAAAAGAAAGCTTCAGAAGATAAGACACAACAATCTTGGCTGCTGTTTTTAATAATACACGAAACAAAAGCAATTACTGGTAATTAAATTAATTTTTTCTTAGAGTTGTGAATGTGTCTTTGTTTGTGCTGGTTAAATTCTAACGAACACTTCATTAAAAAAACCCCGTTCTCTCGCCGTCAGAGTTAACTTCCAGAGTTAGCTACTAGAAAATCTTGCTGGCTACCAGATTTTTTTTTACGTTTTTAGAGCCCTGGAGATGTAAAATACTTTATTTAATCTTAGACGGTTTTCCTCTCCCTCTTGTGACTTCTCTCTTCTGCGCAGGAGACCTTGTGTGTTTTACTGGGCAACTGTTTCGCTGGCGTGAGTATTTACTTGCTTTACGTAATCTTATCTAATCTTTATTTTCTCATTCAAATCTTTACTTTGAGAGAAGCATGGTCCTTAAAGCAATCATTTCTATGTTTTCATGAACGTAACTGCTGTTTCAAAGGGTGACGCCCTTTCGTGCACGTTGGACGGTCGAACTCTAAATCAATAATTAGTACGTCACTCTGTAGAAATATATCGGTTCGCACTCTAGTTGCAGCTATTAAAAAATAATCATTTTCCTCTCCGAAGGCGCTTAGATCAACAATTCAAATCTTTAGTAAGTTGTTATGCACAGTTCACCCGACTCCCTCTTTAGTTTCCTATTTATGAGGAAACTGAAACAAAACTGTTTGAAAATGTACCTCACCATCTCGATTCATTGAACTCCCTTGCCGCATCTTGCAGCAGATATGTTTGTTGGCATACCTATGATCTTGTTGTTTGGTGGTATACCTATGCTCTTGGTTTTCTTATTATTTCCTATTTCATAACCAATCGCGGTTTCCATTTTTGCTTTGCCCCCCAACGTCTCATTTCCAATTAATTATCTGCCCACGTTTTCATTCAGCTTGATTTCTTCATGAACAAAGACAGATGCAAGAAGTAAAAAAAAAAGAACACTTTACTTTTAACGATAGTCAACCACGAAAGAATTTTTTCAATCGAGTTTTCAGAAGCTCAGATTTTGCTGCAAATGCATCAGAATCAGAAAAAAAAAAAAAAAAAAACACTTACGCCTCCCGGCGGCTAAACCATTCTATAGCAAAAGTTAGAAATTATATGCAAAACATTTCCCATCAAGAGCTGAATCCTATGCAGGAAGAATTTTTTTAAGATTGGAGTTTTAGAAGCAGAGATATAGGGGAAACGAAACTAATTATTATGTCCCCTAGCGGAAAATCTATGCATTACTTGAAAAAGAGACTGTACCTAAAATAGTCTTCTATATAAGCGGCATCGAAATGTAAAAGAAGTTTTCCAATCGGATAGGCCTATTTAGAAGAAAATATATGGAATAAAATGTGTTTTGAATTCGATATCACCTCTATTTACGCCCTCTAGTTGCGAAGCTGCGAATCGGAAACAAACCGAAATGTAAGAATCATCATTTTCACATTTCAATCTTCCCAATGCAGAAATAATTTTTCAAATCGAGCAAATAGTTACAGTGATATGGTGTCTACAGACGGACAGACGTACAAACAAACCTACAACATAAGTACGATTTACATTAGGAAAAATGAACTAACTTTAATAACAAGAAAGATGACACCGAATTTTCGGTTGAAATGAGCACGTCTTTTGAATCAGTTCTGACGCGAATTAAATTTATCAAAGCTATTCAAACTCAATGGAACCGGTTAGGAAAACAATCAACCGGTTTCTACAATCCATAAAACATCCAGAAATAGAACCAGCAGCAAAAAAGCATTTTACGAAAATTAACAAATGGCGCAAAAAAGTTTTTCATAGCACAAGGAAGGTATCAGAGACAAAGAGATCTTCAAATCAAACAGTTCAAAGAAGAAGTATAGAAGGAAACATGATATAAGTCTACGTCTGCTAGCGGAAGAATTTTGCATAATGGAAAAGTTGAAAAAGGCCGAAAAATGTTCTTCGTGGAAAAAGCTATGCTAATGTTACAGTGGACACCCCCCCCCCCCCCCATCGTAAAACCTGAAGAAAACTCTAAAATTTGTCCGCCATATTGCGTATGGTATGAGGCAGCTAGGAATCACAGTTCGGCAGGCTCACATGTTCTTTTACAGTTCAGTTTTTTTTATTTATTTCTCATTTACGTTGTTTTTTTCTTTCGGCTGTTCTCTAAAATTAATTAACAAAACTGCGGGATAATTAGGAAGTCGCTCCAATGCTCTTGAAGGCAAGAAACGCAATATTTTTGCCATTTTGAATTGTTTCTACCTGTGGGAAAAGGTAGCACTCAATGGTTGCTCTGAAAATTGATAAGAGCAAAGCGATAGGCCCAGAAGAGGACTTCTGGATTTCTTGAGGAGGGGCCGATGTTACGACCCACCCCCGCCATTAATTTAGTAATTAATGGGCGTGGTTGATGTGTGAAATTAATTAAGTATTAATTATGTTCGAGTCTTGATTGGAGTTTAAAAGTGTAAACAGCAGATAAAGTTTTATCTGGGGGTTTGGAAAGAAAAGAGGCGAAGAATTCTCTCTCTGGCTGGGTGGTCTCAGAATAGCTCTGTTAGGTCATAAATATCAGGGCGCAGCTGACGGGAGCCTAAGCAACACGGAAAGGGAAAGTGGTACCTTTCGAAGAGGGGTCCACTTGAGTAAATGAATGAAGATGGGGACAAAAGGTTTAGCGAATAATCGTAAATTCGTCGATTGTTTGGGGCATTTTCGAGAACAATTGCTCTCTGTGTGGTCCGTGCAGAAAAATAAGAGTTCGCACTTGGCATGAACATAAGGAAGAAAGTTCAGTTGTCTGTACGCTCTCCGATGTGAAAGGCTGGATGCCTTGGATCTGAAAAATGAATTGGAAAAAAATGAAGCAGCGAACCTCCCCGCATTTTGGTAAGAAATGGAGACAACTCGAGGCGGCTGATGGAGATGCCAGTTTGCCATAAAGACAGCAGAATGCCTGAATCCGCGGGATAAAGCAGAAATTTCTAGGCTGGAGCGTAATGGAAATCAGCGACTGTTTGGCCTAATGAAAGCCAAGTTACAGGCAAATTAAGAAGTCTGCGAGTGGACAGTGGTCATTCCAATGAGAAGCGAAGCCAAGCAAAGTCGGGTTCGGATGCCAACCACTGCAGTGTGGAATCGTCACCCCCATTCATCCCCTACTGTGGAGGAAGTGAAGAGACGCGCTTGTCTTACGGGGCGAAGCGAGGCCCCATGCGTGCGTGTGTGTGGTCACGTAAGCAGCGAAGCCACTACGTGTAAGTGCGACGGGATAAAAACATGGCGAAAGAAAAATATGAGCGTAAGAGCTGTGGCTTCGATACCTAACAAATATACAGGTGAAATGTTGAGTTGCCGATATACGCTTAAGGTAAAAGCACGTCTGATTTCGCTCGGCCGAGAAAATTAATCTCAGGGCTGGCGGTCGCAACTCGCTAAAAAAATGGAAACAAAACCTGCGAGGGACATATTTGAACTGCGTACTCAGGCAGGGTAGATGTTATGCTAACGGAAAGGAACTGACTGAATTGGGAATGAACTGTCAAAAAGGACGGAAGGTAGCGACGGACGGAATCTACTATAGCAGCAGCGGAATTGAATGTGCCCCACTCTCCAAACAGTAGATGGTCAGAATTATTTCTTCAAGACAACAGAAATCATTTCCCAGGAACACGGAAAATCAGTCTCGGAAACTGCAACAGCAGATGTGAGAGGGGCTATTTTGTTTAACGGCCACCTTTAAATCTTCACAAGAGTGGATCCGTGTATACTCGCATCAGCGCAACAAAGTGCGGCGTGATATCACCATTTTAATTGTGTGCTTCATTTACATCAAGCGTCAAAGTGAAGTGTTGAATCATCGGTGCTGCCACATGGTGCAAGTGTCTGTGTGTGCGTGTTTTTTTTTTTGTCATGTGATATTATGTGATGCACAACGGATTTGCACAGCAAAGTCACGAAACTGTAAGTAGATGAATATTTCCTTTTTCTTTCTTCGCACATCTGCTAACTTGTGCCATCCCGACACCCAAAGCTGCATGGACATAGATGCAGTAATGCTGAGTGACTGAACCTCAGAGGAAATACCTGCACATACAGATTTCAATTCTTACCGGGCCCATTTCCTGATTATTTTTTTTACATGAATAAGGGAGAAGGTGTGGCTACAAATTCCGCTGGGCGGGACAGTTTCTTTTAACTTTGGTTCAGGACCAGCGTCAGCGGGGCAGGGTTCTGCATGTGCATGCTTATTAGATTTAGTTAATTAACTTTGGCAGTATTTCGCACCTATAATCTTATACCGCAAATTAACGTGCTTGTGTATTTTGTGTCGCGAGTATTTTTAATGTGATCGTTTGCATATAATTTTTTTTTTCATTCTCTAAGCAATTGTATATGAATATCACCTGCAGCTCTATTTAGTGTGTAAACGAGTAGTATCTCTTATTCAGATAGTCCGGTGGAGACTCAGTCGGCTTGTGTCTTCCGACAGTAATGTGTGACACCGTATGCTGCCCACATAAGAGGGGCAATTGTCTATGCGCCTAGAGAGCGCCGTATCTGTTTAAATCTCGCAGAACGTTATTAAATGTTGTGTTGTGTATTTGAGAATCATGTGTTATTTGCGAAAGTGAGTGTTGTACTGGCTGGTTGGGGATTGAATGTACCGGAGTAAGATCCGGACCACTACACTCAGTCACGAATTGGTGATTGCGGGTGAACCTCATCACAACTCTGATCCCAAAGTATCATTTTTTTTTAGTTTATTTTATTTTTTATTTGTTGTTGTTATTTTGTTCACACGGTGGATTCACACAAGCCTTGTGCTTCGGGTCATTCTTCAACTTTTCATTTTTTATGTTCTGGTGTGAATCTTTGAGTGCGGCAGTGCACCTGAGATTCTCACCTGGTGCCGCGGCCAACTAAATTGTACTTCAGGTCCCAAGCACCGTTACCGGCCGGCTCGGCAGGAACACTGCTAGTGCCGTGTAACACTAAGAAAAAACAACTTTTCAAATACATCTCCCGGGAGCAGAGATAGCAAAAGAACCCCAAGAAAACTAAGTTTTGACCTTTACGCCTCTAGCGGGAAATCTGTGTATTATTTAAAGAGGATAATGCTGCACATCTCTATTGTAGCGAATGGCATACAATAAAGAAGAAATTTCTCAATAGTGTTTTCAGAAGCGGCGATACAGCTGCAAACTGAAGTACACAAACACCACTAACCGACGGAAGTGTGAACTACAAAATTCCTCATATACTAGCCTAAAGTGTTCCACAAGGTAAATGGCATCTGGTGTTGAAAGAATTTTTTAAATCGCATATGTAGAAGCAGAGATATTGAGAATAACAGATTAAGCGTTTGTACCCCCTAACGGCGAAATTGTGCATTATTTTGGGAAGAAAATACGCACACAGAGTTTGTATGGTTAGTAGTATCTGACCGAAGAAAGAAGTTTTTCAATCGGGTTTTCAGTCCCGCAGATATTGCTGTAAACGGAAACGTGAGCTTATGCCCTCTGGTGGTAAACTTGTGCGTTAAGAAAAATTTAAAATTATATGAGAAATATTTCGCAGCGGAAACGCTCTCCAACAAAGAATGAAATTTTTAATTCGGTCTCTTAAAAGCAGAGATATAGACAAAAATAAGATATGCGTCTACGCCCCTTGCGGAAAAACCATGTATTATTTTAAGAAGAAAGTATTCTGAAAGGTTTTTCGATGTCAGCGGCATAGGTCCACGAAATAATTTTTTCAATCGAGTTTCCAGGAGCTCAGATTTTACTGAAAATACATCAGACGCAAAAATTAACACTTATGTCTCCTGGTGGCCAAACCAATCATTTCCAAATATTAGAAATTGTATGCAAAACATTTCCCATCAGGAGCTGCATGTGATACAGGAAGAATTTTTCAGATCGGAGTTTTAGAAGCAGAGATATCGGGGGAACGCAATTTATCTGCACGCCCCTTAGTGGGAAGTCTATGAATTACTTGAAAAATTTGAAATTATATGAAAAACATGTCGCGCCCTAAACGCTATCCAACAAAGACAAAGAAGGAATTTTTCTAATCGGATTCTTAGAAGCAGAGATATTGACGAAAATAAGATATATAACTACGTCCCCTGGCGGAGAAACCATGCATTGTTTAAAAATATATATATATTCCGAAAAGGTTTATCTGCGTGAGTGGAATCGGTTCACGAAAGAATTTCTTCAATCGAGATTTTAGAAGCTCAAATTTTGCTGCAAATACACTGAAGAGCAATTGAATTAGAGATACCTATCTAGTAACGTGTAGCACCACCTTTCGTCCTGGTGACGGCGGCGATTCGTCTCGGCATGGGCTCGACAAGACACCGGAAGCGTTGGGAAGCCATACGGATCCACGACCCCTGAACAAGCTCCCACAGTTCACGAAGATTTGATGGAGGGGGTCAGACCCTCGAACATCTCTCTCGATGACATCCCAGATGTGCTCGATGCGATTGAGTCAGGTGACCTAGCTGGCCAAGGAAACGAGGCCACGTCGGAGGAGTTTTCATCCAACCATTCGGATACAATTCGGGAGGGAACGATGGAACAGTGCATCATTGTCTTGTTGCAGGATGAGGTCCCCAGTGGGATGTTGAAGACGCACAAACGGGAGCAAATGGTCGTCCAGGATATCCCGGTAACGTTGACCTGTGAGGGACGATGTCACACATAACAGGGGTCCCATTTCAGTCCATGTAAACAGTCTTCAGACGAGAATGCCACCCCCACCAGCTTGAAGAGTACTCTGCTGGCAAGAAGGATCCATCGCTTCATGTGGTTTGCGCCGTACTCGTATCCTGCCATCCGCATGTACCAACGTGAATCTCGACTCATCAGTCCAGACAACATTTTTACATATGTCTAGGGTCCAGTGGCGATGTTCCCGCGCCCATGCTAATCTTTGCACCCTGTGATGTGCGGTCAGCAGCGGTACCCTCGTGGGACGACGGCTTCTGTACCCCATAGCGAGGAGATGATTCTGGATGGTGTGGCTGCTTACACGTTTTTGTGCACCAGCGTTAAATTGCCGAGTGATTTCTTGCACTATGGCCCGTCTATCCGCTGTTACAATGCGAGCTCGCCGATGATGACCCCGCTCATCCACACGCTGTTGTCCACGGCGGTTGGCCCTTGCAAGGATGGGTTTACCGGATTCGATGTACTCACGGTGCACCCGTGACACAGTGGCTCGTGAAAATCCCAGTGCTTGCACGACTTCCGAGATGGAGTGACCCATTCGTCGGGCCCCGACAATTTGCCCACGATCATACACGCTTAGATCTTTCGTCTTACCCATACTGCATACGACTCTTACTGATTCCCGTCGCATCACTCCTTATATTGTCGGATCGCTGCATACGTCATGTCGTTTCCGTTTACAGGGGCGCCCACAGCGTCACATTTGCATAACGCCAGCTGTCTCTAATTCAATTGCTCTTCAGTGTATGTCTTAATGAGGTCAGTTATTTTTACGTTCAGTGATTCAACGCTGTTTTAAAATTTATTATAAATTTTTCTACTTTATTTTCTCCCTGTTAACTCTTTTTTGACCATCAAAGATTCCCTAAACCTCAACAAGGAGAAGGCGCCCATCAAGACACTGTGGATGTGTCCCTCACACGTAGATTGACGGCAAGTGATGCCTCCGTGAAAAATGACGGCATGAATTTCTCGACTACATAATACGTCTCCGAAAACGTAAAAGCCGGTGGCCGGTGGGATTTTTTTTTGTTTTTCATTTTTGTTTTGTAAAAACATGGTACACGTTAAATAAGACGCAGCACCAGTGGCGCCCCTGAAAAACTCGCCCCCCCTCTTCCGCAAAAAAAAAAAAAAAAAACTTCTTTGGAACCTATAGGTAGTTTCCGTAAAAACAAAATCGTTACACTTTATTGCGTGTAACACAAATGCATACGCTGTAATTAAAATGGTTACCCAAGTTTTATACCAATACAAAGCATTAGAAAACACTTACGCCAAAATTAATCATATCATGCAAATTTTATTCTTTTAGAGAACTAAGGCCAGTCTCTTTGAAATTCCTCACGATCACACACATAAAACACGTATCGGCCGTTAGAACATAAGTAAGCAAATTAAAAAGTAAGAAGAATTCTGTCACAAAGAGAGTAAAATTACTGAAATTATTTACTCTTGAATATAGAAAAAACACACTTACACGACGCTACAATTTTTTTGCACGTAGTAAAAGTCCTTTCCTTAGACTTTGTTATAGAAAAAAATGACACAAGTCTGTTATTAAGTGTGCAACTTAATTCTCGGCCACAGGCACGACACGCTGACAGCAAATTATAGCAAATCGAATACGTACCTAATCAGGGAAATAATTCCCGTCGTGTTGGATACATCTGAGCCATCGGTCAGGGAGCTGCCGAATGTCACTGCGGAAAAAAGAGGGCTGTTTCGTGTTGATAAAGTCATCATTACTTGTGTGGACCTCCTCGACAGAAATGAAGTGCGTATCACTCAGGTGATGTTGCATGGAGCGAAAGAGATGATAATCCGACGGGGCGAAATCTGGAGAATACGCCGAGTGGGACAAAATCTCCCATCCCAGGTCGGTGATCGTGTTTAAAGTCGCTTTCGCGGTGTGAGGACGCGCGTTATCCTGAAGCAACAGGACCGACCTTCTGCCTTTGCCAGTGTATGGCCTTTTCGCCTCCAGTGCGTCACTCACACGAATGAGTTGCTGACAATAACGCACAGCATTGACCGTTTCCCCAGGTTTGAGCAACTCATAGTATACGACACCGCGCGGATCTCACCATATGCACAGCGACAACTTCCTGGCATGGATATTCATTCCGTTTGGCGGTACTGGTGGTAGGCTGACTTGGATAAACCCACGGTGTGCGCCGCGTAGGATTATCGTAGATGATCCACTTCTCATCACAGATCAAAATGTTGTGGAGGAAATCCTTCTTCTTGAATCTGGAGAGCAAGGACACAGCAACATCGTAGCGCCTAGACTTGTTCGCAGCTGTGAATTGGTGGAGCACCCAACAGCCCTCCTTGTGAATCCGTCCAAGCTGGTGCAGGTGCTTTGCAATGGCTTGCCGTGTTACTCCGAGTTCCTGGGCGAGCTCTGACTGTGTGCGACAGGGATCCGCGCCCAAAAGTTGTTCCAGTTCCTCATCGTCAACTTTCTGTGGCCGTCCAGGACGTTCTGCATCACGGAGATCGAAATTTCCTTGCTTAAACTGCTGGAACCACTTCTTCCACGTGCTGTATGACACAGCAGCCTCATCCGAAAGCAGCACAGATCATTTGCTGGGCATCCGCGGCAATTTTTTTCAGCTGAAACGCGAACAGGAGGCAGTGCCTCAAATGTTGCTTCTGGAAAGACATTGCTTTCACTGTCAACTTTTGTCCCTCCTGTCACTGCAGCTGTGAGCGATTACGGTTGCCTGGAAAGCTGTTGGATGGCGCTGCAATCAGCCATTATCGCACACAGATATTTGCATTTGCCGCCGTTCTATGATCGCTTGCGGTTAGGGGCCGAGAATTAAGTTGCACATCTAACATTTTGTTCCCGCGAAGAACACCTTTTAGCTTATTATGTTCTGAAGGATGCGCAGTTTTGTGCAAACAAGTGTCTTATGTAACGCCTTTATCCTGATTGATATAAAAATTTCATTTATTCAATTGATATATATTTTTTTTTTGATTGGAGGTTTAACGACCACCGAGAGCAACTCAATGGGCTATAAGCAGTCGCCCGTCCCTAATTTAGGGTCACTGGTTCCAGGGAAGGGAGAGAGCCAGTGCCGTAAGACAAACACAACATCCATGCCTGACCGGGATTCGAACCCGGACCCCTTACGGACGAATGATCAGAGGCCAACGCCTTAGACCACTGCGCCACCGGGGCGGCAATTGATATTTCAATCGCATTCTCTTGCTAATATGCATGTATAGGAACTATTTCTATGGCAGTGAAAACGGGCTTCGATTCCTGTGCAAAAGCAGCTTCTCGTTACCCAATTTTTATAAACTAAAGCAAAAATGGTTTCTTGAAGATTTTACTTATTTACTAGAAAAAAATTACCAAAAATTGCTCTTCTTTTTAATACTTCATTCAAAACTGCCGTCCAAAATTCCTGGCTGTCTTTAACCAGTTCATATGAAGTTCCCGCAAAAATTTTGAAAAATCCGTGTGCTGAGGCTACAGGCCCTCTTAGCCGTGAGCCACCCCCGCACTGCGGGGGTCTATCAGTACGCCCATGCGCAGCACTACAGTACTGCGACACACAGACGTGGTTACGTCTGTGTAAAAGAGAACTTTCAGATGACACTACGGCGACGCCATCCCCATGACCATACGGTGCTTCACATGGATTGGGAAAACTTGTGTCAGTATTTCATATCTATGTACACTTGTTTTAAAATGATGCTTGTGCAGGACGAAGGGAAAACGAGAAAAAAAAAATCGTGATCAATTCTTCTGTTAACTAAAATAATTCTATCAACTTTGCAAATAGACAAGTGTTCCCAAAGTTGATAGACAAGCAAGTGTTCCATCAACTTTGCAAATAGACAAGTGTTCCGTGTTTAAACAGCGTTAGCACCAAAATAAAAACACGGGGAACAACAAGCAGATATAGGAAGGTCGGAAATGACTCGATGCTCAGTAACAGGATGAGATAACAGGGGAAGAAAAGGGATTGTGCATCACAGCATCAAGAATTCCGACCTTCTTTTTAGAACTCGCAGAAACGGCAATGAGTCCAATAGTGTTGCTGTCAGTCAAAAGCACACAGCCAAGCAAGCTGCGACGGAAAACGAGCATTGAAGGTCACCAGCAGGCGGCAGCAGCTATGGAAACATAAGGTCAAAAACACGAAGAACCTGGATGAACGCCAACTCTATTCTCCCAAAGGCCCTGAACTACCCAAGGCCAAGCTCACTCATAAGCTTGCTGACAGTGTGTGTTCAAAAACGGAAAATTCCCTGGAGCTCATGAGTTACTGGACGCGCACGAATCATTACTAGAAATGTACTCATGTCGGGGCGTAATTCTATTTCCACTCACGAAGAAAAGTCCTCACATCGGCTCTGTCGACGTCACGCAGCCATAAAACTAAAGAAATTTTGATCAGGAGAATGAATGCACCAGTAATTTTACCGGCAATCGTATTAGTCCAATTACGATCGAACCCCAGTTTAACCAGAGCTCTTCATCTTTGGAAAGGTACAAAAAAACAGACAATTTCAGGTGGCCCCAGAATCACTTCAATTGTTTTTTATATATAGACAGGTAATCTTTTCAGTCTTCACTTAAGCTTATTTATTCTTTGCAAGAAATTACACTTTCCTCTCTGAAAACGAAGCGTACATACGCAAATTTGGCTACATATATTCGTATTATCATCATCCACAATTATCGATCCACTGCTGGATGAAGGTCTGTCCAAGTTTCTTCCACGGCTTTCTGTCTTGAGCCAGTCTAACGCCATCCCATGCCAACTTAGTGACGTCGCTGCAACCGCGGTCAGTTCTAGCAATATGTCCAGCCCATTGCCATTTCACATACTTTACTTTGATCATGATGTTTTCCACTCTTACCACTTTCCTGATCCCTTCTTCCTATCTTTCCTGCTTACACCAACCATGCACGTCTCCATGCTTCTTTCAGTAGTCTGCAGCCTCTGTATGCCTTTTTTATTCGGTGTGTGCATATGTTCTACCCGCTTTTGTAAGCTACAAAGAAAGGAGGAGAACACAACAAATAACGTACCTAGGATTTCACATAATTGCTATCATTCTGCATGACCTCTTGCCATCTGTCTATGAGTAGGTGAATCCCACGCAGGAAAAACTCCTGTGTTTTAAAGTAAAAAAAGTCATGTAATGCCGTTTTTACATCGTCCACATCATCGAAGGTTTTCTGTAAAGATCGAAAAAGGTGGCAGTCCGCAGGTGCCAGGTCAGGGGAATACGCCGGGTGAAGTAACACTTCCCAACCAAAGTCCAGTAATTTTTGCCGAGTGATTAAAGCAGATTGAGGTCTGGCGTTACCATGACGAAGGATCACGCTTTTGTGATTGACGAGTGCTGGTCGCTTCGATGTGAGTTGTTCTCGCAATCTGTCCAACTGTTGGCAGTAGAGGTCAGCATTTATCGTTCGGTTAGGTGCCAACACCTCCCAGTGGATTATTTATTCCCTGGACATCTCACCAAACACTCAACAAAACCTTTTTGGGATGCAGTCCTCCGTTTGAGATCGATGGAGCAGGCTGCGCACTTTGGCACACAGTCCGTCGATGCTTCACATTACGGTACAGTACCCATTTCTCATCGACCGCTACAATTCGTCCCCAAAACGGTTCATTTCTGTGACGAGAAAGCAAAGAAACACAGGTACGGATTCTCTCCTCTCGTTACTTTGCAGAAAGCTGGTGCGGAACTCAATTATCGAACTTGGTGATGAACCCAAGCGCATGCATCCATCTTTCGACTGTTGTTCTGTGTACCGACTACGTTACCGCTAATTCCTGAACAGTTGGGTGTGGTGTCATTTGTTATGACTTGGTCCACATTCTCGTCAGAAACCACGAATGGACGTCCAGGACGTGGTTGATCTTTAGAGCTTCTGTCTCCGTCCTGGAATTTTCGAAACCAACGGCGACACGTGCTATCATCAACTGCATCTATCCCATACACTTGACAGACGCTACGGCAAGCCGCGGCTGCCATACTACTTTTATCGAACTAGTACAGTAAACAATATATAATGTGCTCCTTATCGCATGGCATGTTACACCGTCCGTGATTTTCGTTAAGAATGACTTGCTCGGACAAACCTAGTGCCTCTATATGCTCTACTGCTCCAAACTTTATTGGCCGAAAATTCGGCATCGCAGCATCATCTGTGACGTAACTACTCCGATCGTAATTTGCATCTATTACAAAAACGGGTAAAACTTTTTCACACACCCAATAGTTAATTAAGATCCACGTCTCTGACCCATAAGTTAAAACTGGAAGAATGTACGAATTAATTACTTTTCCAAGGCGCAATGGTAAATTGCTTTTGAAAATTGTAGTGTTTCTTCCAAATGTTTACCAGCCAAGTTTTATACGTCTATTTATTTCTTCTTCGAAATGGTCCTTGCTTGATATCTTATGCCCATGCTAAAATACCAGTACATATTCCTTTCTGAATTAAATCTACATAGAATATTCTTTTAAACAGTTTTATAAACTATATGTGAAATATCCAGACGTATTTCATTTCGTATGAACAAAAGGAAATGTAACACATTCTGGAGTGTAGTCGTTACACTGAATCTCTCTATTCTAAAAAAAGTAACTGCCGCCGCTACTGCTGCCGCTGTTTTAGAAATTTCGCGACACTCTTGCTTTCCTAGCTCGCAGCGCAAAACGTATTGAACACAAAAATATGAAATTTACATCGTTTGTAGAGAATTGTTTGGAGAACACGCTGAAATAAACCGTTTCCAGATTCTGGACATACTTCAAGAGCTATTGTATTTCAAACTTAAGGTAAGCAAAAAAGTTCTATCAGGTCGCGTTCCGGACACACTAACAGCAACAGAACCACGAAACTTTGTAGGCATGTAGTGCCATGACTGAATTTTTGCACCACGTCGTCCTTTTTTTTTTTTTTTTGAATTTCGATTTATTTTACGAGAAATTAAATTTCTAAAGTTCGCAAAATTCTCTATTTCGCGATGGGATCCATTTAAAAAAAACGGATATATGGCAAACTATAAATCATAACGCATTGCAATTTTTACTGCATAAACTTACAACTATCATCCCTTTTTTACAGAATTTTTTTTTAAGGAAAAGTCATTTTCTGATTTTTAAGCATTTTTTAAAGACGCAAAGAAAAGAAACGAACGGCTTGTCTGTCTTCACGATAACCTCAAAGGAAATTTCTGGCCCCGTGACCTGCTGCCATGGTGACGCAGAGAATTTGTTATGCATATGTTTTGTTGGTAAAGCTATCTCAGTTGTTTAATGTGGACGTCAAGTAATTTTGCTTCCTATATTTCCAATGGAAAACTTTCTGTACACATTTTCTTCACAATTACTGCGTTCCCAAGGATGAAAATTTGAACATCGATTAAAATAGCTTCATTTTATAACTTGGAATACTTAATATTTTCTAAAACATATCCATAATTACGCAATCCAACAGTTGTTTGTCTACTGACGTCATCAAAGTACAGGTCGCGCCATCTTTTTTCTGGACAATTAATGCGTTCACAAGGATGAAAATTTGAACATTGATTAAAATAGCTTCATTTTATAACTTGGAATACTTAATATTTTCTAAAACATAACCATAATTATGCAATCCAACATTTGTTTGTCTACTGACGTCATCAAAGTACAGGTCGCGCCATCTTTTTTTTGGTTCCAACACCACCAAAGGAAAAGTTATTGATTTTTAATATAATTATGGTTATGTTTTAGAAAATATTAAGTATTATAAGTTATAATATGAAGTTATTTTAATCGATGTTCAAATTTTCATTCTTGGGAACACACTGATTGTGAAGGAAATGTGTACAAAAGTTTTTCCATTGGAAGTATAGGAAGCAAAATTACTTGACGTCCACCTTAACGGTTTAGCATTACGGTTTACGGAAATGCTTTTTGGACCGCTTTCGTTTTCCTTAGTGGTAAATTTAGTAAGTGCTTTAAGTTCAAACGACAAAAGTCCGACCTTCCAAAAATTAACGACAGTAAAAAAACTCTGAAACTTCGGAATAACAAGCCTTATTTGCTTAGACATGCAATAAAAATTTAAATTTATATGAATTTTCTACTTTCTATTTCAAGTGATATACTTGGAGATCGGGCTGCAGTGCCCGAGCGCTATTCTGGAAACGAGCGTGGCGAGCCTAGAAGCGCAGCTCCTAGTCACATAAAAAAAGCTCACATGATCGCAATTACTCTTCAAAACTAAATAAGTTACCTGAAATTCCCATACCAGAAGCTTGCGCCTCACACCACTCGATAATAATAAATAGATAAACAAATACTAGACATATCAAGCGCTTGTTAAAATTTATAACAAAATGTTAGGTGTACAAATAAGTTTTAAAGCGTTTTTTGTGTGACGTATACCGATAATTTACATATACGAATACGACATTCCCCCGCGTTGTTGTCATGTGACCGTAACTTATTCAGAGTATAAAATGTGACACAGAAGTTTTCCCAACAGTCATACGCACTTGCACATCGGTAGGTGAAAGATGGAAAGCGATACTGCATTTATTCGACTCTGCATTCGTTACGAATTTCATCATGGAAAAAGTGATCTGTTCCGTCATCGATCTGTTCCGTTCAGGAGGAGAATACTGTATCGAAAAGCACGTGTGAGTTTTGGTTTAGACGGTTTAAAGCAGGTGATTTTGATGTTAGCGATCGAGAACGTAGCGGCGCCCCGCAGAAGGTTGCAGACGAGGAACTGCAAGCATTGCTAGATGAAGATTCGTCTCAAACGCAAAAAGAACTAGCTGAACAGCTGGGGATAACTCCACAAACCATTTCCAATCGCTTACGCGCAATGGGAAAGATTCAGAAGAAAGGAAAATTGGCGCCACATGGACTGAACCAAAGGAACAAGGATGAGCGTGTCATGAAGTATTTAAATCTGTTGAATAAACAACACAGAAAGTCTTTCCTGTAGAAAATCGTTGCGGATGATGAAAAGCGGATATGGTACGGCAATCCCAAACGCAAAAAACACTGGGTAGCCCCAGTGAAGCAACGATTTCGACACCGAAACGCAATATTCACTCCAAGAAAGTTCTGCTGGGATATGAAGGGTGTGCTCTATTATGAACTATTGGAACAGGGTCAAACTATTACTGCAAATCGCTACAAGCAACAGTTGCTGCGATTAAACCAGAAAATCCGTCGGGAACGTCCATTCACAAGCAAAGGATTGCGTCCCGTGAAATTACTGCACGACAACGCTAGGCCGCATACGCGAAATCGGTCAAGGAAACGATATTGACGCCTGGTCGGGAAGTTTTGGAGCACCCGGCGTATAGTCCCGACATAGCCCCTTCAGACTATCATTTGTTGCGATCGATGCAACATGGTTTTTCTGCTGTACGGTTCCGGACATGAGACGAAGTGCAAAAATGGGTTGACGACTTCATCGCGTCACACGACGAAATATATTCTTCATGGCTGGAATCCGTCAGCTGCCCGACCGATGGCGGAAGGTGATAAATAATGACTGCGCATATTTTGATTCGTAAAGGTATTGTTGTTTTCTCTCAAATTACATGTTCCGTTGTCCTTAACTTTCAAACTTATTTGTACACCTAATAAAAATTAAGTTTCAATAACACTGTCATATACCCAGAATGTAATCTGGACAGTAGGTAGGGGTCCGGAGCAGCTTAGCTGCCTCCTGGTTTGGGTAAAGGTAGCATATCTTGTCCTGGTTTGTGTAACGATATATTCAAACTTATGTCGGGAAGATGCGGATTCGATTCCCGCAGGCGATGTGATTTTCAAGTCATCTGAAGTATGGTTACATGCGAAACAGTAGAAAATACGGCATTTCTGGGCCAACAATGACACGATGCATGTTGTCTTTCCCCTCCTGCTTTACGTGCGGGTGAACCAGGCACAAAAATTCCTTAAAACTTTCCTGATCAGGAACTAAGACGAAGTCTTCAGTGCTTAGAGCGCACTTTCTTAGAGCCCACAAATTCTCAGAAGATGAGGGGAACTGAAATCAAAGAGCTTTGACTCTCGCTGTCTCACACATACACATGTCCATATTACTCCAAGTGCCTAAATTACCAATCTAATACCGGTGTGCCCGTCCTTCGCTTGAGAGCGATGGTTCCAGAAAAGTCGCAGCTACCATGTTTAATCCAGGACACGGACGCCTAGCCTTAAGCCTACGCTTCTGACAACCTGTTCACCGGGAAGGTGGGCATACATTTGAATCCATGAACGTATTTACAAGTTTCGCTATTCAAATTACTATTCCGATACGGCGATTATTATTATTATTATTATTATTTTGATTGGAGGTTTAACGACCACCGTGAGCGGGCTATAAGCAATCGCCCGTTCCTAATTTAGTGCCACTGGTTCCAGGGAAAGGAGAGAGCGAGCACCGTAAAACAAACACAACATCCATGCCTCACCGGGATTCGAACCCGGACCCATCTCTGACGAATGATCAAAAGCCATCGCTTAGACCACTGCGCCACCCGGACGGCACGGCGATCATCGACAGAGATCTTGCATCTGGAGCTTCTTAAAAGTTTACAACATAAAATGTTGCTTCCGGAATTCATTTGTTTATACTGCAGTCGAGCCTGCATATAACGAACGAACTAGAATAATTCGAAGTTTCTCATATACCGAAGTTTTCATAGATCCCTTGAACTTTGTAATATTTTTCCTTGATATTTTACCCGAATATCACGAACCAAATTTTTTAGAAAAGCCACATATATCGAAGTTCATCACGGTTATCATCAAATAAAACAAGTGGCATTCACTCAGTTTTTACCATCTTTTTCTTTCACTGGAAAATTAGTGGTTCCACTTACAGACAGGTCAGTTTGCGCGAAGACAAAAATGTTTCAGTTGTTTTTCTACTACGTCCCATTCTCCCCCTTCTCCCGCTTTCCACACATACACCTCCTGAGCAAATGCTATCTTTTACCCATTCTCCTCGCCACCTTTCCCTTTCAATTCCTTAATCGTTGTCTAGAAAAACTTAAGAATTTATTTTGCATTTGTAAACGTCTTAACCACCTCGTCAAAGTAAGTTTAAAAACATTTTAAACAGCCATCATGAAGAGCACTAAACGAGCAACTCTTGTTTCCGACGTAACGAACAAATCGAACCTGGACCCATCTCTAACGAATGATCAAAAGCCAGTTCCTGTGTGAACCCGCCCACAACAATTATACCTCTGTGGCGTCCATGCTATAGGCGCATCTCACAGTGAATGGGAATATCTCAAAGGTTCGTTCCTCAGAACTTACCTAAACTCTGATTGGGTGAACAGACGAAACCTCCCCCGTTTTACTATGATTTGATTATCTGCGAATCAGGGAGGTGGTTTGAGACGACCGAAAATCCAAGCATAAATTACTCTGGCGATAAAATAACACAGGAGGATTCGTTTTCAAACTTAACAGAAGTTTATTATGAAAAATAATTGAAGTTGGAAGTCAGCCTGTTCGTAGGAATACCGCTTTCAAGATGTCGATCAGACATCCCTCAACTACTGCCGATATAGTAAACAGTCAAAGTAAACTTGACGTCTCTATCACGATAATACGTTCCTACGCTTGGGAGAGAGAGTCCTCCTCGTCTGAGGAGTGACCTGTGTCTCCAGGTAAATATTCCTATCCCTAATCTTATTCCAACTCCGTTCTGAACTTATTCTCAATTGTTGCGTTAGATTTATCCCTTCCTGGATAATTAAATAAAGCAAGTGCGATTCCCTATCATAGGGACCTGTGTCACTGCTAAGAAAAACTTATCTTCGCGAAGATAATTAGACGCCGTTCAGTAAACCGACTGAACCCCCGGACCCATAATGTTAGGCCCGTCAAAAACTCGAAACCCTTCGAGCACTGCTTAACGGCGAAGACCACTGCGAATTACTTAATCTTTGGTTAGAGAATCTTTAGTGACATTTAAAATTTTTGACAACTATACTTTAATTTTTACAATTGTCAAATGTCTTGCTTACTGCAGATCTCACTCATATTTTTTGCTAGCTATATTTTTTAATTAACTGTTCATCAGTTACCTTCGATTAATCGCCAAACAGCTTGTGATTGATTAGTCTAAACCTGACATAATGTAACATACAAAAAATAGCCACGTCTTTTATTTGTCTGGTTGTCGCTTATATCGAATATTTTTAACTTTCTCTTCGACTTCGTTATATACGGGTTCGACTGTACCAGCTTTCTTCCTTGTTCTACTAGGTTTCTTCCTTTATCTTCTTTACTTTCATTTTTTTTTTCTGTAGGAAGCAAAAATAATCATAATGTTAAAACTTCAGCGCACATCACCTTCCATTCTCTTTTCATTCCTCCCGAACCCCTTTGATAAACTTCAGCGCTCATCACTTTCCATCTTCTTTTCATTTCTCCTCAACCCCTTTGATTCTGTCACATTCTGTTTCAGACAGAGATGGATTTTAATTCCTTTTTGTTTGCTTCTCTAAGTGGCGTTTATTTGCACGGATCACGATGGCGCATTTTTTGTTTGCGGCTCCACGTTCTCTCTAATTTCTGTTCAGTTTTTGCAGCTCAACTTTCACCAGAATCGACAGAAAAGGATATTGTCAGCGTAAGAATCAAAATTACATCTGTCCAAGGTTTTTCTAGTCTTATGATTGCTTCTCTAAAACCAGCATCCTGATTCCCGCTTCTGCCCCCTCTTCTGTGCGATCGATGAGCACTCTAAATAACCAGCACCAAATATTTGTTGTTAACTAACTCGTAACTAACTACACGAAGGTGCGGTTTCTTAAATACAAAGCGATTTAAAATGTTCTTTCTAAATTTATTACATAAAAAAATAAGCTTCAATAGGCAAAAAAAACAAAATATATTATATGTATATATATATCATCATCATCATCATCATCATTGTCAACCATTATCAATCCACTACTAGACGAAGGTCTCCTCATGTTTTTTCCACAACGGTCTGTCTTGTGCCAGCCTCCTCCAGGTTACTTCCGCATACTTTTGAATTTCATCCACCATCTCCCGCGTGGTCTTCTTCTGGGTTTTTTCATGTCCCTTGGAATGCAGTCTAAAATTTCGGCTGTCCATCGATGGTCTGTCCTTCTGGCAGTATGTCCAGCCCATTGCCATTTCAGGGATTTAACTCTGATCATGATGTCTTCCACTCTTGTCATTTTTCGGATCCACGTGTTCCTCTTCTTATCTCTCCTGGTTACACCAAGCATGCACCTCTCCATGCTGCTTTGAGTTGTCTGCAGCCTTTGTATGTCTCTTTTAGTTAAGGTCCACGTCTCTGCACCATACGTAAGCACTGGAAGGATGCATTGATCAAACACTTTTCTTTTAAGACATAACGGCATATTGCTCTTGAAAATTATACTGTTTCTTCCAAAAGCGCTCCAGGCAAGTTTTATACGCCGATTAATTTCTTCATCAATGTGACCCTCACTTGATATCTGCTGTCCAAGATAAATGTAGGTATTGGTTATCTCCAGCTTTTCCCCATCAATCGATAAATCTTCATTTCTTGCAAAAGTATTGTACATCAATTTTGTCTTCTAAAAGTTCATTTTTAATCCCACTTTTTTACTCTTGTCACCAAGTTCCTGGCTCATACTCTGCAGCTCTGATGGGGTAGTTGCAAAAATGACTACGTCACCAGCAAAACGAAGGTGAGTTAGATAACCTTCATTAATCTTTATCCCTTTGTTTTCCCAGTTCAGTGATTGAAAGACATTTTCCAAAGTGAGATTAAAGAGTTTGGGAGATATAGTGTCGCCTTGTCTCACTCCCTTTCCAATTTTTATGGGTGCTGTATTCTCAAATAGCCGAATCTTTGTACTTGCATTTTCATAGATGTTATTAATAATATTAATGTATGCATCTTTAATACCGCAGGATTTCAAAGCCATTGTAACTGCTGATGGTTTCACCGAATCAAAGGCCTTTTCATAATGGATAAAAGTCATGCATAACGGAAATTCATATTCCCTCGCTCTTTCAATTAGTTCTCTCAGTACGTGGATATGATCTATATATCTATATATATATATCTATATACGTATATACGCAGCGGTTGCTCTGGCTTTTTAAAAGTTTTCGCCAACCCATCCGCCAGATTAATTCTTTTGTGCTAACGTGTCATGTGACGTATCTGCCAGCAGGACGCACACGACATTAAAGCAGATAGCAGTCAGAACGAACGTCCGCGCAGCTCAATTGGTAGAGTAACTTATTCCGGAATGAGGGGACCCGGGACAAAAATGACGGAGAAATGACGGAGAAATTTACTTCGTTATAATGGCGCCCAAACTTTCCAGATGGCCCGACCGTTCAAAATCTCGCAATGGTGTGATGTTATTTCCACATCGTGAGATAGGAAAAATAACAGAATCCCGTCTCCAGCGCTTCGAAAAAAAAAAAATAAAAAGTGTGTGATGTGGCATTCCACGCACTAGGTTGACTGGGAGTTCTCAAGAACGTTCTACAGCAGATGGCTGCCTGCGACGATTCACGGTCACGGCTGACCCGTGGGCCATGCCCCCGGCCCTCTTTCGGGGGGGGAGATGTGATGTACCTGCCAGCAGGACGCACACGACATAAAAGCAGATAGCAGTCAGAACGAACGTCCGCGTAGCTCAATTGGTAGAGCGACTTATTCCGGAATGAGGGGACCCGGGTTCGAGCCCCGGCGTGGATAAAAATGACGGAGAAATTTACTTCGTTATAGTCATAATAGTACCGGGAAGTAATCGCCAAAATTTTTCCCCATTGCCAAAACGATTTCTTTTCGCAAATTGCGAAGAATGCGATCAGCAGCGCGACCTCTGAATATGTAGTTTCACTGAGTCATCACTGAATTAGGACCATCAACTTAATACTTCGTAGGTCCTCCTTTCGCCTTCAATACAGTAGCTATTGGACGTGACATAGATTCAATAAGATGCCTGAAGCAGGTTGTGAGTATGGCCAACCAAGTTGCGGGAAATGGGGCTTTCAATGCAGGTATGGAGGTGATTTGTATATCCAGACGCCTGATAAGCAGTTTCATAGTGTCCCAGAAATGCGGATTGATATCGGGTGAGTTCGGAGGCTAGTCGATGTGCTGAAGTTTCAACTGGCAAACCATTCCTGAGGGATATTAGACCTGTGCGGTTCGGCGTATTGTCGTCTTGGAAGACACAGTCGCCATTCGGGAAAAAGTGCAATATCGCTGGGTGCACAGAGTCAGCAAGTAATTCACGATAGTGGGCACCAGTTATACGTTGTTCCATATGCACCAAGGGTCCAAGTTCCAGCCAGGTAAACATGCCTCACATAATACAACCGCCTCTACCGCGTTGCACTGCAGAGACCATGCAGGATGGATCGAGTGTCTCTTGTTGTTTGCGCCAAATACCTACACGACCAACACGGAGTGGAGTAGAAAACGCGACTCATCAGACCAGCACACTTTCTTTTCCAGTCATTGAACGTTCAACTTGCATGATTTTCGGACCAGGCGAGTCTTTGGCGCCGATGAACCATGGTTAGGGGTGGATGTCGTCGGGGTCATGGTCATGACAGATACTGTTCCGGGTTCACCTCTGTTGTGCTGGGTATTCAACTGTTGAACAGTGCTGTGTCTGTTGACCTGTACGAGTCGTCGGACCCGGCGCTCACCTCTCACCTCAACCTTTCACTGTCCTGTTCAGTTTTGCCTCTGGGTCGTTGTTTAACCCGGAGGCAAAACTGCCCAGGACAGTGAAACTTCACGAAAGTCCTGATACACTTTAACTGCGGCGGCTCGCGAACAAACCACCAGTTCAGCTGTTTGGGAAATCGAGGCACCCGTTCTTGGAGCTCTCACAATGTGTCCTTTCTCAAAGTCCGATAAATTCTTCCGTTTACCCACCATGCTCTGAATTTTATTACATAATGCTCCACTCACATCTTATACACCGGTGTGCAAAAATTAAGGACGAAGAGGAGAAATTAGCATAACAGCGGAACGAGCACGCAGAACGGAACAAAAGACCACTCAGGAGATAGACTATGGTCCGGTACGGTAGGGCATGCGCACATATGCAGTATGACGTAGGGGGATGAGTGTCGGAAGGGTATAAAGCACACGGGCGGTGCACGTTCAGCAATTCGGTAAAAGCTATTGCACGGT
Source organism: Macrothele yani (assembly GCA_039090855.1). Classification (NCBI taxonomy): domain Eukaryota; kingdom Metazoa; phylum Arthropoda; class Arachnida; order Araneae; family Macrothelidae; genus Macrothele; species Macrothele yani. The sequence goes on along the minus strand of CM076995.1, from coordinate 129,619,543 downwards.
GTACATCGGTTTGAACGACGTCGAGTTGCTGCCACCGTGTGATATGGCCAACAAGCAATCCAGTAGACAACATCTGGATGACTTTACCCGAGGTCGCGTCATTGGGAAGTTGGAAGAAGGTCGAAGTGTGACTAGTGTGGCCGAGGAGTTCGGGATCGCTCACAGCATCGTTTCACGAGATTGGAGAGCATTTTAAACGACAGGAACAGCTGTCCAAGAGATTAGCAGTGATCGTCCACGAGCAACCACGGCGGCGGACGACCGGTATATTGCCCTACAGGCGAGAAGAGACAGACGGCAGACAGCGGGAGAAATCGCAAGGCACATGCAACAGACAACTGGACGTCCGTTATCGCGTTTTACCGTGGCCAGGAGGTTGCACAAAGGCGATCTATTTGCACGACGACCAGTACGGTGTGTGCCATTAACGCCTGCTCATCGGAGACGGCGGTTTCTGTGGTGCCAGGAACACAAGAACTGGACACATCAGCAATGGGGTTCGAGTTCTCTTTACGGATGAGAGCCGATTTAGTCTGACGAGCGATTCTGTACGTATACACACATCTGGAGAGAGCAGGGAACACGCAGTCACACCTCCAACATAATCGAAAGGGACCGGTTTGGAGGTGGCGGAGTTCTCGTTTGGGCGGTATCATGCTCGGTAGCCGTACTGACCTCCACATCTTCCAAGGAGGTTCAGTCACTGGTGTCCGCTATTGTACCGAGGTTCTCCTGCCTCACGTACGTCTGTTTAGAGGTGCTGTGGGTCCCGAGTTCCTCTTCATGGACGACAACGCTATACCTCATCGTACAGTGGCTGTCGCAGAGCTGTTGGAGAGTGAAGATGTTCAACGCATGGATTGGCCCGCAAGGTCCCCGGACCTAAATCCAATCGAACACGTGTGGGACCTTCTCGGGAGACGCTTGGCAGCACGTCACCAGCCACCAGCAACGATTCCGCAGCTGCGATTGGCGCTACAAGAGGAACGGGCCGCGATGCCTCAACAGTTCCTTGACAACCTCGTCCTCAGCATGGACAGACGTTGTAAATCCTGTAACGCAGTCAGGGGTGATCATATCCCCTACTAAAGACTGGATTTTTCTTGGCAGCCACCTGTCACATGGGCGTTTCTGTCTTCTGTCCAGTTGTGCTTGAAGCTACCTTTTCAATAAAGTGCCTTTGTATCCTTTGGATTCCTTGTTTGGACGGTTTTGCTCACTTGTCCCATATTCATACATCTTGGGGATCTTATAATATGATTTGAGTCGATGTGGAGCACTTCTGCACGACGTTACATTCGAAAAACCGTCTCGTTTGCACGCCAGTGCATATGCTACGTCGATCGACTAATCGCGCCCTCTTGGAAATCACGTGGTCAACGGGCCGCATCCGCTTTTGATAGGAGCGGTCATAATACAGTAATCACTGGGTGTATATTGCACTAATAAAATTTTAGGGTGTCACTTGTAATCTGACACCCTAAAATTTTATTAATAATGGTACTGGATCGTTTAAAAACAATTTACTGTAACAACTGGAATCTGTACGGACGAAGGCCAAGATGCTTTCTTAGGAATATTTCCATTGTTGCCTGTGGTGAATTAGAGTTAGTGCCACGAGTGGAATTCCCACCCGTGGAACAAGAGGGAAACTGCCCCACTAGTGGGACTAAGAAAAGCAGCTGGCGCAGTCGTCGGCAGCGGCGGCTTCCTAAGTTACGCGAAAAAGTAGCTTTTCACAGATCTACCTGAGTGCATATCAGGGCCGAATTAAGGACTTAGTAGGCCCCAAAGAACTTATGACGGGGAGTCTTTATAAAGTCCGTCAAAACACGGAACTGTAATAATATACTTATGATAATTAGTAAGTAGGGCATATTCTTCAAACTAATACATTTTCTGCAGTTTTCATAATAAGTAAACTCTGCATATATATATATATATATATATATATATATATATATATATAGCAAAGATTAATGGAGATTATCTAACCCTCCTTCGTTTTGCTGATGACGTAGTCATTTTTGCAACTACCCCATCAGAGCTGCAGAGTATGATCCAGGAACTTGCTGACAAGAGTAAAGAAGTGGGATTAAAAATGAACTTTCAGAAGACAAAAGTGATGTTCAATGCTTTTACAAGAAATGAAGATTTATCGATTGATGGAGAAAAGCTGGAGATAACAGACACGTACGTTTATCTTGAACAGCAGATATGAAGTGAGGGTCACATTGGTGAAGAAATTAATCGGCGTACAAAACTTGCCTGGAGAGCTTTTGGAAGAAACAGCATAATTTTCAAGAGCAATATGCCATTATGTCTTAAAAGAAAAGTGTTTGATCAATGCATCCTTCCAGTGCTTACGTATGGTGCAGAGACGTGGACCTTAGCAAAAAGAGACATACAAAGGCTGCAAACAACTCAAAGCAGCATGGAGAGGTGCATGCTTGGTGTAACCAGGAGAGATAAGAAGAGGAACACGTGGATCCGAAAAATGACAAGAGTGGAAGACATCATGATCAGAGTTAAATCCCTGAAATGGCAATGGGCTGAACATACTGCCAGAAGAACAGACCACCGATGGACAGCCGAAATTTTAGATTGGATTCCAAGGGACAGGAAAAGACCCAGAAGAAGACCACATGGAAGATGGGTGGATGAAATTCGAAAGTATGCGGGAGTGACATGGGGGAGACTGGCACAAGACAGACCGTTGTGGAGGAAACTTGGGGAGACCTTCGTCCAGCAGTGGATTGATAATGGTTGACAATGATGATGATGATGATGATATAGCAAAAACATATAAAGGAAAAATACAAAAAACCAAGAACAAATTTGAAATTCCAAAGCGCCAGAGGCTGCATAGAAGAAAGATCAAATAATTTTAAAATGTGAAACTAAAGAGCAAATCTTGAACAAAGAAAAAAACCAAAAATTCGGGGAACGAGATGTAGAACAACAATCACCACTTTCCAACCATCCGAAGCAGGCGAGCTTTAAACGATGGAAATTTAACGAACAGAAGAATGCAGGGAAGCATATTAATGACTGACTCTCTGTTGGCTTCGTCAAGGGCAAGCAATAAGAAAAACACTCAATAATCTAATGAGACCGGAGAATTGTGGGTTTCCGCTATTTCAGTTTGCTATAAGGATCGATTAAATTTAGGGGTAAAATTGTCAAATTTTATTAAAAGGGATTTCTAAAAAAATGAAAAAAAACCCAAACGCAGCAAACTAAAACTCGTTGCCCGACCGCATAACAGCCAAGATAATCACACATAAAATAAAAAGAAAGGGAGCCGAGCGCCCCCCTAAAAAAACAGGTAAGAAGTTAGTATTAAAAAAATAAAGAAAACCCCAACCAATGAAAGGTCTGAAAGGATATCTTTAAGCTTGTCACAGAAAAAGTGAAACCTTAATCCTGCCAGATAAAAAGAAAAACAGGAAACACCAGAAAAAATTAAAATATAAACAAAAACAAATTAAAACAAAAATAGCAACATTAATAGCAATGGTGGGCCCCAAGGCTATAGTTCCTATAGACCCCCTCCCCCTTAATCCGGTCCTGGTGCATATGTATACATTTCAACGACGTATGTAGCTTTTGAAGAATGCGATTTGTGTAATTTATATTTTATATTTTGTTCTATCCAGTAATTTATATACGGAATTTATGTAATTTATTTTATATTTTGTTCTGAACAGTATTTATGTACAGTAATTTAATGTATGGAACACTATCTTACGTATGGAATTCAATCCTGTTATTCTAATTTATGGACGTAGGAAAGCGTGTCTAAACACTTTCTAATATCTCCAGTGGCTTCCAGTTCATTAAGGCATCTATTAATTATTTCGTCCAAGCTTCCCCAGATCCACTAAATGGGACAATGGTTCCACTCGTAGGACGCTTCCTATGAATTAAGTTCAGGAATAGCATGGCGCAGTCGGTAGTCAAGGACTTTACTCTTTCAGGTCTTTTTACATCTTCTATATCATCTTCGATCGAATGTTATGATTTTTTTCCCTTATTCTTTCCTTTGAACTCTCATTGAACAGAAAAATCACAGGTGTCGTTGGCATGTTACACAAATAAAATGCTGTTTTGGTTTGAGAAGCCATTTTCAGAAGTCAAATATCCCCGAAACTACGAGCATGAGAATGATTTAAAGAGCACTTTCACTTTTTCTTTCGAGACAAGTTAATTTTCTTTTACATTTCATCAGATTTTTCGCATTTTTTTTTTTTTTTTTTTTTTGAAATCGCGAAAGTCATTTTGAATCGTACAGCTGATTGGGGAGGGTTTGGTGTGCGCCATAACTCGAACCGATCTCGTACATATTAGGTGTGCAACTTAATTCTCGGCTCCTAACCGCAAGCGGTCATAGAACGTCAGCAAATGCACATAGCTGTGTGCAAAAATGGCTAATTGCAGCGCCATCCAACACACCGTAACCGCTCAAAGCTGTAGTGACAGAAGGGACGAAAGTTGACGGCGAAAACAATGTCGTTCGTGAAGCGACATTTGAGGCACTGCCTCCTGTTCGCGTTTCACCTGAAAAAATTGCCGCGGAAGCCCAGCAAATGATCTGTGCTGCTTTGGGTGAGCCTGATGTGTTTTACAGTACGTGTAAGAAGTGGTTCCAGCGGTTTAAACACGGAAATTTCGATCTCCGTGATACAGAACGTCCGGGGCAGCCACAGAAAGTTGACGATGAGGAACTGGAACAACTGTTGGACGCGGATCCCTGTCGCACACAGTCAGAGCTCGCCCAGGAACTCGAAGTAACACGGCAAGCCATTGCAAAATGCCTGCACAAGCTTCGATGGATTCACAAGGAGGGCCGTTGAGTGCCCCACAAACTCACAGCTGCGAACAAGTCTAGGCGCTACGATGTTGCTGTGTCCTTGCTCTTCAGATTCAAGAAGAAGGATTTATTCCACAAGATTTTGACCTGTGACGAGAAGTGGATCCTCTACGATAATCCTAAGCGGCGCAAATCGTGGGTTTATCCAGGTCAGCCTACCACCAGTACCGCCAAACCGAATATCCATGCCAAGAAATTTTTGCTGTGCATTTGGTGGGATCAGCGCGGTGTCGCACACTATGAGTTGCTCAAACCTGGTGAAACGGCCAATGCTGAGCGTTATTGTCAGCAACTCATTCGTGTGAGTGACGCAATGGAGGCGAAAAGGCCATACACCGGCAAGGGCAGAAGGTCGGTCCTGTTGCTTCAAAATAATGCGCGTCTTCACAATGCGAAAACGACTTTAAACACGATCACCGACCTGGGATGGGAGATTTTGTCCCACCCGGCGTATTCTCCAGACTTCACCCCGTCGGATTATCACCTCATTCGCTCCCTGCAACGTCACCCGAGTGATACGCACTTCACTTCTGTCGAGGAGGTCCACACAAGTATTGATGACTTTATCAACTCGAAACAGCCCTCTATTTTCCGCAGTGGCATTCGGCAGCTCCCTGACCGATGGCTCAAATATATCCAACTCGACGGGGATTACTTCCCTGATTAGGTACGTATTCGATTTGCTATAATTTGCTGTCAACATGTCGTCCCCGTGGCCGAGAAATAAGTTACACACCTAATACATATTTATCGTGACACGGCAATCTTTTGGCCAAACACGGGGCAATGAAATTTAATAAGAAAACGTCAAAGTAATTAACCGTTTAAATTAAACTCAGGGATGATTTTTGGACATGCTGCTTTTCTTTTTCTGTTCGTTTATTCTTTTGATTCAAACCTCCTTCGCGAGTCGTAGGTTGGTTTGGTATTCCTGTTAGGAAGGCATCACAGCACCCAACCATAGAACGCCTCGGTCAAGAGAAAAGTCCAGATTTCATGTGTGTGTGTGTGTGTGTGTGTGTTTTTTTTTTAAGTCATCTTAACTTCCATGCCAAGATTTTTCAGATTCGCCATTTGCACTCGCACTCTCCACCTCTACAGATAAATCCACTGCCTCTCGAATGTGAAGATAATATCTACCCAGTTCACTGAAGCGACAAAAATAATCGGAACACGAAAAAATTCCTAGAATCAGCACTCCACTCCTATTAAGTGGAATGATAATATCTACCAAGTGCAGTGGACTGAGAAACACAGGAAGCTGTAACTTCATAACTGGAAACACGGTTTTAAATAAACACAGATTTAAGCACCTGATGGCGGGCACTCACGCCGATGTTTTCGTATGACCTCTAAGGTACCTTGAAATACGGGTAAGATAATAATATTCTTTAAATACCTTAGAACTTCTACAAAATGTAAAACAGTTGCTCAGCTCACTAACCTCTGTCTGTTGGCTGCAAATTTCAAATTCATCCAAATTCAATTCATAACTCGAGTTCGTTCACCGTCGTCGCCACGATTGCCCTTGCTTCTCAAAATTTGTACCTTTTCTTTTTCGCGTCGGGGTTAAACGGCAGCCATGAGCCACCCTGTGGGCTATAAGCCGTCTTCTGTCCCTTTTTCAGGGCTGCTGGTTCCAGTAAAGGGACAACGCCAGCGTCATCGGATATAACCACCACCCCGTGCCTCATCTGGGACTCTAACCCGAGTCCAGCTCGGATGAATGGTCAGAAGCCAGCGCTTCATGCCACTTGACCACACGGTGGCATTATGTACTCGAGCCGACTTTTCCTGAAAGACAGACTGGAAAAATTACTTTTGCATCGATTGGAGGAAAGCAAGATAATTTCCTGAATAATTTGATTTTCCGTTCCCCTGTTCGGCACAGTGCTTTCTGCCTGTGGACAGAATTGATGCCTTTACTCCCAGAAGCTGACTATTAAACATATTTTTATATCAGGCACAGCAGAGATGCTGACGATTTCTTGCGTATTTTCGAACGCAGTTTTCCGATGTATGGTATAAAACACACATGATTAAGGTCGAAATTCTAGAGCCGCGGATGGCTTACTGGTTAGCGAGTCAGACTATCGATGCAAGGTCCTCAGGTTCGAACCTGGGCTGATCTTTCAGAAATGGTGTGATTTACTAACAATCGCTGAATAACCGCAGTGCATCGGACGAGCACGTTAAGTGACGGCCCCCAGGCTGGACCCACTGGTTAAATGGGTATCCTTTCCTATGCCCCCCCCCCCCCCACTGAAATTCTCTCACCCCTCTATGTGCAACATCGTACTTGTACGGTGGCGCCATCTACTGTACTCTAATCTCACTACAAACTGTTCTGTCAAAGTCGCTAGACTTGCTCTCATTCCATCCGTTTCTGTGTCCTGCCCAAAAGGCGATCTCGCTGTAGGTGGCTGGGACCTAAGCTCTACTCAATGTGGACGGAAGTCTACAAGAAAATGACAAATACTGATCGAGGTCGAAATTCTTGAATCATACAAACATGATTTGCGAGTTTTGAATTCTCTTGTTGTGTAGCGATAATGTGAATTAAAATAATGCATTCCTCAACACAATAAAAAATTACTCGCTGAGAGGAGTAGAGTTACTGTTATGAAAATTAGTATGAGAGGGAAGTCCAGTTGCATACGCAAATGAAGGGAAAATCGAGAGTTTGGCTGCACCATAAAATACGGAGGACGGCACGGATTCAATTGGTTGCAGGATTCCAATTTTTCATGATACATTGTCCAGCCCTACAATCCAACAGCAATTGTGCAGACACTGCATTCATCCAAATACTGTGCCATTGTATTTGGTAAAGCTTGAATATGTGAATCACCTTGATGTTTGGGTGCTGCATGATTTGAGTGATAAAAAGGTCTATCTGTTTGGATTCAACTGCATATCTGTTTGGGATTCACTGGTAACAAAAGGTGAACTTTTCCAGTTTTCTTTTCGAGATTCGCAAGCTATTTTTAATTCACCTTTTTCAGTAAAACAATAATAAATTCGGGTAGCACACGTTCCCCTATACCAAGTATATCCGGACTGACTGGGAAAAAAAATTATCCAAACATCGATCATCCCAATTAGTCATAACCTAGATCGAAGTGCCATTACCATGAGATTATGAAAAAAAAAACCCTTCTGAGCTGTATTAAGGATATAGTATACATAAATATAGAAAAAAAAATTTACTTTTTTTTTTTTTTAATAAGTAATGACACTTTTTCACTGAGATGAGGTATTCTTCACACATGTGAATAAAAATGAACTGCCATGGGGACATTGTTTATTTAGAGATGTGGTGCATTCTTTACTTAGAACTGGATGTGGCGATCGTAAAAATAGTACAAAAACATTCAAATACGTGACGGTGTTGAGGTAAAGTAAGCATGTAAAGAAACCGAAACTAACCTGTAAATAATGGCGGAGCGCGAAACCGGCCCCCTTCCCCCTGAAATAAAAAATTTAGGGCTACCCTCAAAAAATTGTTTTTTCACACTTTCGATTACTTCAAACAGATCATGCCAGCATTTAATCACGCACACGCAATGCGTGTTAGTGTTAACATATTATCACATATATAATATTTTATAAATCATATTATCACGTATATAGCATTATATAAAACGTATTATCATATATATAATATTATGTAAATCGTATTATCACATATATAATATTATGTAAATCATCATCTTCATCATCATTGTCAACCATTATCAATCCACTGCTGGACGAAGGTCTCCCCAAGTTTCCTCCACAACGGTCTGTCTTGTGCCAGTCTCCTCCATGTCACTCCCGCATACTTTCGAATTTCATCCACCCATCTTCCATGTGGTCTTCTTCTGGGTCTTTTCCTGTCCCTTGGAATCCAATTCATATTTTCACATATATAATATTATACAATTAAAAAACAAAAATGTGGGAGCGGGGTGAAAGTCACGCCAACAAAGAGACCGGATGATCGAATGCTGAAGACGAAATCTTGCTACTTCGCAGACCTCTCGGTTTCGGAAACAGACAGACGATCTTTACTCCTGCACAACTCAAAAACAATGGCAAATGGGGTGGCACCGCAGTTCGACTGGCCTGAGAGGGTGAGTCAACTGGGAAAACGGTCAAAACACTAATTAAGGATAAGTGTGGATATAACCAGTGACAACATTTTCCTCAGGCCGGCGAGTAGCCAAGTGGTTAGAGCAAACGCCCTCCGACCAGATGATCGCGGGTCGATCCCGGGTGAATTGAGTTGCTTTGGACCACTGAATACTCGCCGTGCGCAGCAATATGGGGCTCCCTGTCGGAAATAACGTCATCTGCTCCTTCCACCCGCCTTTGTTCTCTCACTCTGGAAGTGCTTGTTGTGACGTCATAGCCTCGACTCGCACTTTCAATCTGGTACTCTGACATGTCTACCCTGAGCCACTAGATTCAACCTATTGTAATTTCGTTTTTGATATTTTTGATACGCAGTGACATAGGTAGTTGCGTCCAAACCCTCCCTGTAGGTGTAAACCATACGAGAAATTGCTAGGTGAAGTAAATGAAGCATGCGCTCGATATATTACATCTTCCTCCTCCATCTGGAGTTTAAGAAGAAAAAGTTAATCACCTCCAGCCTATCCTGCTGAATGTGAAGAAAATAGTGAAGCCTGTTTTATTAAGTAAACATAATTTTTCCCCGCAATATACTTTTAAGTGTTACGCAATGATCAAAGAAAGCATTTCTTTAAAACTGTAAAGAATATTAAGATAAATATTATTTACAGGAATCTGGAGGCCCCTAGCCGTCGAAGTCCTACGCTAGGTCTTTAAATCTAATTACCATTAAAGAGTAATGCCGTTTTTACGAAGTACACGTTGTAGACTCACTTGCTAACCGTGTAATCATCTCAGTAAGTTTGGCCGAAGTTGTAACATAAGATCTGTGAGCAGCGGGACGGTCAGTGCGACTAAACGCATAAGAAGTGATGTGGTCGCTGCTGGTAGCAATGGACTCGGGAAGGGGTATCTCGCGAAAAGGATGGCAAGTAACTGGATTTCTAATTACTGAACCACACAAATAAGAAATCTTGGACATACGATCAATCGAAGGTACGTGGGTACAACCACCACTTAGAATGAGTACTCGGTAATTATTTCTTGTTAAAATCACTATCTTTCCTATTCACAATGTTTTCCAAAACACAGCGTTTAGAGTAACGCTCGTTTTGTGCTACTGGAGTTAAGGAAGACGGTAATCGAAGAAAATGTCTCATTCGGAGATTTAATTCTAAACCTGGACGATCGGAGTGAGTGATGTTCATTTTATACGTTTGATAGTAACTTGTCTGATGAGTTGGGGCCTCTCTCTCTCTCTCTCTCTCTCTCCGGAAGTTTTTCAAACTACCCTTATGAGCAACTAAGGCTAGATGGAGAAGCCAGTCCCTAAATTATAGCCCCAAGTTTCAGAAAACAACGACAGGCAATGCCATAACAACTAACGTGACATCCACGTTTCGTACGGAATTCGAACCTAGGCTAGGTGCTACCAGAAGCCACTAGCTCGCAACCTAGACTTCTCTATCTTGGGCCCTTCGTCTTTCCGTGTCTCTGAGCCACGGCCATCCATTATTGGGCCCTTGATCCCTCCGCGTCTCTTAGTCACGATCACCTATTATTGGGCCCTTGATATCTCCGTGTCTCTGAGTCACGGTCGTCCATTGTTGATTTCCATAATCCCTCCCTGTCTCTAACCCACGGCCGTCGATTGTTTGGTCCTACCACTCTCTGTGCAGCTGGGACATGGTTGACGATTATATTGATGCCAACTATCCTCTTTGTCTCTGAACCACAGTTGTCAAGTATTGGGCTTTACATTCCCGTGTTTCTGAGTCACGGTTGTCCATTAATGGGTTCTCTCCCCGCCGTGTCTCCAAGCCACGGTACTTGATTATTTGGTCCTCGCCTCTCTCTGTTTCTGAACAAAGGTGGTCGAATGATGGGCCCACCCACCGTACGTGTCTCTGAGCCACAGTTAATTAAGCTTACGTCAATAAGATATTTCCAAAATATTTTGCAACGTTATTTGAAAAACAAAATCATCATAAAAATGCCATTTTGAAAGTTTCCGATTTGCATTTCCGTGAACCGCGTAACTTCACTGGAACTATCCCTATGAATAATGAAGCCGGAAGAAATGTTTGACACGGTCCACAAGTTTCTCAGCATCCCCAACGGCAGGCACAGCACTGCACAATGAAAATTAAGAAACGATGAGTTTAAGAAACACAAACTTTCGCCAGAAAAATTTCTTCATAGAAATGCCATTTCGAAACCAATTGGCTTTCAATAAAATAAAATAAATATCGTTTCATAAGATATTTTATGAATAAGAACTAGCACAACGAGTGTGTCTACAATAACATATTGTAGTTGGTACAGCAATACAGAAGCAGATCTGAAAACAGCTAAAAAACGATCCTACAAAGACATCGAAGAATTTTTATTTTATTCGCTGACAATGTAAATAACGTTGTTAAACTCCTCTATTTTAAGACTTGTCATCAGGTAAATTAAAAACCCATTCTTGAGATCGATATCCATGACTGCGACAACATCACAGACACATCTCTAAAAGGAATTAAAACAAGTTAGTAAAATCATGCAATGCATTGATTATGATACGCTTTTCAACATACCAGACATCATTACTCAAGTTATTAGGATAATGGCTGTGGAATAAATCTCGCTCCTGTGTCCTGACTTTTAACCCCATTTCGATGATATTCAACAAAATTGGTTCAGTATACCTCCGGAACAACATGATAAAGTTTTGTCGCAATCGAAGCATTTTTTTACGCAAGTTATGACGCATAAGGGAGATAGAATGGATCTCGCTCCTATGTCCTGACCTTTGACCAAATTTCGCCCATTTTCAATAGGGTTCGTCCCCAGGTTGTCCTCTACCACATATAAAAATTTCATCGAAATCGAACCATTTTTACGCGAATTATCGAGCGGTCAGACAGACAGACGGAAAAAGCTGAAGCATAAACGCTTCTTCATCCTACGGTTGCGAAGCGTAAAAAACACAACACACAAGCCACTCGAACATTTTCAGCAAAATAATTTGGAAATGTCTGAATGTAAACACGCAAGCAGTAATGTACCAAACAAAATAAGACCACTAAATAAATAAATAAATCACATGGATGCGATAATGTTATGACACGTGCGATATTACTGCACCAGTTCCCGGTACATTTATACGATGTCTGACATTAAATCATGCATGTCATCATCAGTGTAACCATTACTTGCACCCGCGGGTTCTTCGTCCCGGCAGGGTGGATTCAACGAGTCTGGACAATGTAATGTAAGAAAACCAAGAAGAAGAGGAGGAGGAATCAATGAATGGAAGTAGGTCAGAAAGCTGAGAGAAAAAGAGGCCAACGGATAACTGCCACCAAGTGAATCGGTGAACTGAATAACTAGATCGATAAGAGCACCAAACAAATGATACAAAACATCCTTCCTTAGTCTGCAATTTGTTTTTTATCCAGGGTCAGGGCTGCTTGATGATAGCCACTGAATCGAAGAGCTCCGAACGATTTGCATAGGGCCCAGAAGAGCTTTAGAAACAAGGTCATGACGGCAACCTAAAAACATCAATATGCGAAAGATGAGGAGGCGCCGAAAGTCAATTTCATAAAGAGGACTTCACAAAAAAAAAAAAAATAATAAACAAAAATGCTGTGATAATAAATGCGTTTTAACAAACTTAAATTCAAGAGCTCTGTTAGAAGGAAAATCGGTGTTCCGAAAAATTTGGCAAAGGTAACAATATCGATTTTCAGTTTCAGATTTTTTACGTTACACGTTTCTGAAATCTGTAATTCTCATGCTCCGGTGATGTACAGTGGGTGTTTAGAAAGTAATGCTCTACATACAAGCCGAGTGGCAAGGTGTCAAATTTCCCTTCCCTTGAACCAGTGACCCAAAATTAGGGACGGGCGACTGCTTGTAGCCCATTGAGTTGCTCACGGTGGTCGTTAAACCTCCATTCAAAAAAAAAAAAAAAAAAAAAACAAGGTGTCAAATTGAAACAAAGAAAGAATAAAGCTGAGAATTTCTACTTATTAATTGATACATATTTTATTTTTTCTACATAGTCCCCTTGCCTCACGCAGGCACGCCAATGCTTAACAAGCTAAAACCCGTCTCGGTAAAAATCTTTAAGTTGTTCTTGGAGCCATTTCCTCGAAGCGGCTTGACCATCTTCTTCTTCACAGGCAAACTGAATTGCTTTCAGATGTCTCCTGAGAGCAGAAAACAACCAGAAGTCGGACGGTGCCAAATTTGAGCTGCAGGTGGCGTAACTTCCTTCGCGCAGCTGAAATATCTTCCGCGCTGTAAGCATTTTAGATTGAAATTCCCAAATCCCTAATTAATTTTCATAAATCAAAAATGCCACCCCGGTAGCGGAGTGGTCTAACCGCTGCCTTTCTGCGAAGGGTCCGGGTTCGAATCCCGGTGAGGCATGGGTGTTGTGTTTGCCTTACGGCACTGGCTCTCTCCCTTCCCTGGAACCAGTGACCCTAAATTAGGGACGGGCGACCCATTGAGTTGCTCAGGGTGGTCGTTTAACCCGAATAAAAAAAAATTCAAAAATCAAAAATCAATTGCCTGCGAAAATATTAATAAATAAATAAAATTCGGGCTCTTAAAAGTCAAAACAACACTTTTCTTAAATGCCGTTCGCCTCCTAAGTTCGTCTCATTGTCCTCTTCATTCGCAAAGCTTTTTGCGAAGTAGCCTCGTGCGAGCAGATAGTGAACGCGAGAATGAGGGTTAGTGATTTTCCCACGCCGAGAAAGAGGCAGATATTGAGTCTTTCATACACAAGACCGACCATGAAACAAAAAAGCTGAACTTTTTAACCGGGTGAAAAATCAGAACATGCGACAAGAAAATGCGTTAGATATAATACAGCATGAGCAAGATGGAGTTGCTCATTCTAATTTATTTATGTAGATATTTAGAGCACACTACTGATTTTTTTTTTTTTTTTTTGTACTTGCTAGAACATCAGCTTGATTTCCCTCTTGTGTTGCTTTCTTCTCAGCAAGTTCCATGGACATATTTGTCTTTTCTTGACTCTGAAGCAGCACTGCAATCTTTGCTGAATTTACCTTTCTGCTGATATCATTCCCTTCCCATTTCTTCATCACTTTTCTTATTATTATTCTTTTCCTTTTATTACTTCGCATGACAATAATATATCCATCATGCTGAAAGAACTTTCAGCATGAGGACCATGAATGCATGATATCCAAACTTTTACTACTTTAAATAAATGGTGTGACTTACAGAATATATATACAGTATATATACTTTTCTTTGATTGGAGGTTTACGACCACCATGAGCAACTCAGTAACTTACCAAATATGAATACTTCCGAAGACCATGCATTGATTCTAACAAATTTTCAAACTTCGTCGCTTCCGTTATTGGAAAATTTCCCCTCTTTTAACAAGCTTAAGTGTAAACATTTATGGGGGAAAGTAACATTTAAAAACAACAGTGGATATTGAGAACATAGCAGCAATAAAAAAAAATATGATTACGTGGAGAAATCTTCACTTCGCCGTATTTTGGAATAAAACCATGTATAAGAAAAATACTGAGCAGAAGGAACATCGCAGAAAAAAAAAAAAAAAAAGAAGATTATGGGAGAAGTCTTCGCTCTGCCTAACTTCCGTTTTCAAAAGTTTCGATGGACGAGTTTTCCGTCCTCAAACGGAAAAGACTCCCCCCCCCCTCTCTCCAGAAAAAAATTGCCATTCAGTTGTGCATTGATCTTGAGAATACCCAAAATGATAACGGAAATGGCGGAATTCTTTGAATCCACAGAAGAAACTCATCTCTGAAAACACTATAGGGAAATCTTCGTGCCGTCCTTAACTTCCGTTTTCGGAAATCATTGCCCACAATTGCAAGACGAGATACAAACACTTATGCACTAAAGTGATATTTAATAATACTGGACAAAGGCAACTTCGCAAGTAAAAATAAATTACGGGGAAAACTTCACTGCGTTTAACTTCCGTTTTCGCAAGTTTCGGAAAACGAGATACCGTCCCCAGACAGAAAACGACCCCACCCTACCTCCAAAAAATTTCTCTTCATTTCTGCATCGATCTCGAGTGTGACCCAAATGATGACGAAAAAAGCGTAATGCCGCGAATTCGCGGAAGAATCTCATGTATGGTCTTTTCTCAAAACAACACATCAGCGCCAGCCAATCACAGCAAACCGTAACCAAGTTCATTGTACTACAAATTTGGAAGATGTGAATCCGTTTATTGGTGTAAATATGACCTAGATGTTAAGTCAGATAAGATCCGATTTCTTCGTCCTGGTGTGGGAATCGAAACCGCGTCTTTCGGATAGCGCCCGAGTACTAACTAATGCCCCCATGCTAGTCGGCGGGAGAAAGGCAATCCGGTCAGTTAAATTGTACGCCGCTGGTAAAAGGGTTTTGTTCAAACTGGCAGATAATAAGGCAGCTTTATTCCAGAAATAGGTTTGAGCCTTTCACTTTTTATAAAATAAAAATTTTAATTAATGAAATGATTTTAATAATTTATTTTTTATTTAAAATCAAATGCGGAAAGAACGGTGACAAAAATGGGGGGATTAGGAAAAATAAGGGTTCCAATCCAAGTTCAACCTCCTACTGCATTAGTAAGAGAAGCTGAGAAAATAAAATTTTTTGCCCAAGTGGTTTTGATGCCTGCCCAGCCCATTGGGTTAGGCGCGCGTTGCCCATGGGCATTTAGAGGGAATATTGGGTGGGGTGTTCAAAAAATTCAAACCTGATTTTCTGTATGGCCTCTGAAGTGAAAGCACTGGCGTGGCTTTGGCGTTGTCGTGTTGCAGAATCATCTTTTTCTTTTTTTTTTTTTTTTCCCCCACGCACGCAGTTTATTCTTTGCTTTAACATTTTTAAGGTATGCGCGTAGCTCTTGGAGATGATAGTCATACCTTTGACCATGTACTCCTGATGAATAATGCCTCTATAGTCCCAGAACACAGTGAGCATGCCCTTACCCGTAGAAATTTGAGCTTTAAATTTTTTCGCTCGAGGAGAATATAGGTGTCGGCATTCCAGCGATTAATTTTTCATTTCTAGATCATAATGATGAACCCAACTCTCATCACCAGTAACAATGCTTTGGAGAATATCAATTCCATATTTTTTTTATATTGAGCGAGCAACCTTTGAATGTTTTAAGTCTTGATATCTTCATTTCAGTCGTTAGGGGACGCGATACCCAACGAGCACACACTTTATCGCATCCTAAGATATTAACAATGTCATTGACACTACCTGCACCAATGTTAAGCTTACCTCCTATGGTTCTCTGAATTATTCTTGGATTTTTTCCTGATGAGCTCATTGATTTTTTGCTTGTTCAAATCGCAAGTAGCGATTACGGGTCTCCACTCCGCGGGTGATCATTTACGGTTAACATTCCGACACTGCCCGTTGGTTTTCTTACCCCACGATGAACCGTGCTTATGTTCAAAGGTTCCGAAACCATAAACTGCCACTAATCTAGCGTGAATTTCTTTGGGAGGTACATTTTCATGAGTTCAAAAATTTATAGCTCATCATTGTTTGACACGCGTCGACACAGTTAAAAAAGAATCATCCAAATTTAGAAGATGGCAATCCTTTTTTCGTGTAAATATGACCGCGATAGTAAGTCAGATAATATCCGAAAACTTGAAAGCTCCTCCAGGCAATCCCGGTTTAGCATTCTTTAACTTGCAGATTCGCTAAACATGAATGCCGGTTGCTTCGACTAGCGAATCCTGTGATGGTTATATCCAAATTAATCGGAAACTTGAGACTTGGTCGTTCTGGGTGGTGTAGTGGTTAGCATACCCGGGCGCTATCTGGGAGACGCGGGTTCGATTCCCGCTCTAGGACGACGAAATTTTCAAGTTTTCGGATATTATCTGACTTACCATCCTTGTCATATTTAAACCAAAAATCGGATTGTTATCTTCAAAATCTGTATTATATGGCGTAATCCCGTATTTCTTTCATGAATCTCTCGCGTCATTGTTTATTAAAATAAACACAATGCAATTATGGCTTAAAGCAAAGTACAAATCTTTTAAATTAATTAAGACCTATGAAGGCTAAAGAAAATTTAGTAAAAAATGTATAAAGAGCCTATATCAATAGTTAGTACGAACAACGAACCGTGATGGAAGTTACATAAAAAGCGAAAAACTCTTCTAAACTAAAATTAGCAATGACAAAACGTAAAGTGCGATATCAAGAGTATGATAGAACAGCATGTATCAGGTAACATGCGTGACCACAAATTTCTGTCAAATTTATTTATTTATTTATTTATTTATTCCAATTTTTAAAAATGAAAGGCGTTAAATACTGAACAGGATTATAGTTTGCACAGTGACGTACATTAACCAACTTGATTATTTTCGTTTCTAAAAATGGTGATATAATATTGAAGGTTTATATATTTCTTTTTACCTTGCTTCCATATTTCGATGTAATATTTCTTCATTTTTTTTTTTTTTTATATTCTTTCCCCACTATCCATTTTAACCGTTTCACGATAAATGCTATAGTGACGGTTGAGAATACAAATTTGGAAGATGTGAATCCGTTTATTGGTGTAAATACGACATGGATGTTAAGTCAGATAATACCCGAAAACTTGAAAATTTCGTCGTCCTGCAGCGGGAATGGATGCCGGTTGCTTCGACTATAGCGAATCCTGTAATGGTTACATATTCAAATTAATCCTAAACTTGAAACTTGGTCGTTCTGGGTGGTGTAGTGATTAGCATACTCGGACGCCATCCGGGAGACACGGATACTATTCCCGCTCTATGACGACGGAAATTTTCAAGTTTTCGGATATTATCTGGCTTAACATCCATGTCATATTTACACCAATAAACGGATTCACATCTTCCAAATTTGTATTGTACGAATGGTGCAATCCCATATTTCAATCATTGACAGTTGGGACATTTTTTACAGAAAAACTTCAAGGATGAGATGTTAAATGTAATTTGCACATGAGTAATAATGGTGCATGACGTGTGGTTTGCGTGATGTGAAAAAAAAGTTAGTAAAATCCTGCATTGATTATGATACGCTTTCCAACATACCAGAAATCATTACTCCAGCTATTACTGAAGTGATGAGGATATTGACTGTGGAATAAATCTCGCTCCTGTGCCCTGACCTTTGACCATATTTCCATGATATTAAACAGGGCCGGTTCAGTATACCTCCGGAACAACATGATAAAGTTTTGTCGCAGTTGAAGCATTTTTACGTAAGCTATCACGCATAAGTGCAATGGAATGGACCCCACTCTTATGTCTTGACCTTTGACCCCATTTTCAATAGGGTTCGCCCTCAGGTGGTCTTCGACCACATACTAAAATTTCATCGAAATCGAAACCATTTTTACGTAAGTTATGACGCATAACGTCAATCGAATGGATCCCGCTCCTATGTACTGACATTTTACCCCATTTCGACAATTTTCAATAGGGTTCGTCCCCAGGTGGTCCCCTACCACATACTAAAATTTCATCGAAATCGAACCATTTTCATGCGAGTTATCATGCGGACAGACAGACAGACGGACAAAGCTGGAGCATGTACGCTTCTTCAACCTACGGTTGGAAAGCGTAAAAAAGAAATACGCTCACGTAGTCCAATAGCATGAGTTGAACGGAAGTCATCGGATGGTGTACATAAGTGTTACGGATGTTCGGTTGTGTGCTACAGACGATGAAATGTCCCGTTGAGAATATCTTGATGATTTTACTCGTGGTCGTATATTGGGAGGCTCGAGGAGGAGTAAACTGTGATGAGTGTAGCCCAAGAGCTCATTATCGTCCATAGCATCGTATCGCGTGCGTGTTCGGCCTTCAGGATTACATGTACAGCTGTGCGAAAGACCGGTGGTGGTCGTCTACAGACGGACAAAGCTGGGGCAGTTTCTCCCCTCCCCATAGCAGCCCCCCCTTCCCCCCGGAGAAACTGCTGTGTGTTCCTACAGGCCAAGAAAAATCGACACCAGATCGCAAGTAACCTTCCAAAACAACTGAACACGAGCGAAGGACCCACAATATCGCGAATTACAGTAGCCAGGCGACTACATAAAGGTGGATGTTTGCCCGATGACCAGTACACTGTGTTCCATTAACAACTGCTCGCCAGAGACACCGTTTACAGTGGACCAGAGAAAATATGAACTGGACAGCAGAACAGTGGGGTATTTACTGATGGGAGTAGATTTAGTCTCTCCGGCAATTCTGGACGTCAGCTAATCTGGCGTGAGGTAGGCACACGATATAGCTCCGAAAACATCAGTGAAAGTAATAGATATTGTGGCTGCGGTGTTCTTGTATGGGAAGGCATTCTGATAGACAGACGTACGGAGCTCCAAATACAACCGGTGCGTGCTGCTGTAATGAAGTAATTCTTCCCCATGTTCGTCTGTTCCGAGGTGCCTTAGGCTCATAGTTCGTGTAAATGGACGATAACGCCACATTTCATCGTAATGTGGCTGTTGATGAGTTGTCGGAAAGTGAAGACGTTCAGCGGATGGATTGGCCAGCACGTCCCCCCCCCCCCCCCCGACACAAATCCCATAGAACAGGTGTGGGACGCTTTGGGGAGACACGTTGCGGCACGGCAACACACACCGGAAACTATTCAACAGCTGAAGATGCCATTGACCGAAGAATGGGCGATGCTACCGCAAGAATTCATCAACAACCTAGTACGAAGTACGGACAGACAGTACAAATCATGCACGACGTTAGGAATGATCATATCCACTCGCAATCAGCTGCTGATTTGTTTTTTTTTTTCCAGCAAGACACGAAGCCGTTCTGGTGTAAACGTCTACGTAAGTCACATAGCTATTTTGAAAATGCCACTTGTCGCTACATCACCGAAATGAATTAATTAAAACGCCTTCCAGTAGCTTTAATTAGTTTATTTATTCAGCAAAGACGTTCTAATGCAAAGCCATATGATAACAAATGTTCAAGTACCAGCAGATACCAAGATACCAATACAGTATTTTTCCCCCGGGGTTTTACTACCACCATAAATAAGAAACTCTAAGGGCAGTAAGCAGTCGCTGGTCCCTAATTTAGGGCCACTGGTTGAGGAAGTAACAGCCAGATCCCTAGGAAAAGCACACCACCTATCCGGGACTTCAACCCGGGCACGTTTCGGACGACTAGCCAGACATCTACCCCTCTGAGCAGTCAGCCACCGGAGCGGCTCCTAACACATCACCCATGCTTTAACCACTGGGCCCAGCTCAGACGAATGACCCACTGTCAGCACCTCATACCACTCGGCCACCGGAATAGCTCTGGTGCTGTTCATAAGTTAATTGCTTTGGTTTCCAATTGCTAATACTAATGATTTCTTAGTATTGTTTGGAAATAATCGTTCTCATTGTGATTACAAAAGACGCAAAGGCAAAATTTGAAAAAAAAAAAAAAAAAAACTGCTGCTCAAAAGTAAACATTTCACTGTCAGGGACATAACCAAGGGATTGTGAGGGTGGACTTGAGCCCGCCCTGAAATTTGTCTTGCCCACCCAGTTCGAAATGGTTCACGTTCCAGTATGTTTAACTCAAAAGTATAATCTGGACTTTGCCAAGTAATAATGAGTCTTGTTTACGCTTTCCAGCAGTAGGTTGAAGAAGCGTATATGCTCCAGCTTTGTCCGTATGTCTGTCTTTCTGTCCGTCCGCACGATAACTCGCGTAAAAATGGTACGATTTCGATGAAATTTCAGTATATGGTAGGGGACCTCCTGGGGATGAACCCTATTGAAAATGGAAGAAATGGGGTCAAAGGTCTGGACATAGGAGAGGGATCCATTCCATTGCCCTTATGCCTCACAACTTGCGTAAAAACTTTTCGATTTCGATGGAATTTTAGTATGTGGTAGGGGACCACCAGGGGATGAACCCTATTGAAAATGGACGAAATGGGGTCAAAGGTCAGCATATAGGAGCGGGGATCCATTCCATTGCCCTTGTGCGACATAACTTGCGTAAAAATAGCTTGATTTTGATGAAATTTTAGTATGTGGTAGGGGACAACCTGGGGACGAACCCTGTTGAAAATGGGCGAAATGGGGTCAAAAGTCAGAACATAGGAGCGGGATTCATTCCATTACCCTTATGCATCATAGCTTACGTAAAAATGCTTCGATTGCGACCAAACTTTATCATGTTCCGGAAGTACACTGAACCGGTTCTGTTTAATGTCATCGAGAATTGGACAAAGGTCAGGGCACAGGAGCGAGATTTATTCCACAGCCATATCCTCATAACTTGAGTAATGATTTCTGGTATGTTGGAAAGCGTATCATACTCAATGCATTGCATGATTTTACTAACTTGTGTTTTATTTCATGTAGACCTACGTATTTCTCCCTAGGAAAAGCGCGTTGTTTATATCTCCCCGCCCCCCCAAAAAAAAAGTTTATTAAAATAGCATCCGCAGGGCCATGAAAATTCAATTGTTCTCCACTCCTCAAATTTCTTACTTTAGGCTTCGTTTTCGTGCTTGTAAGGTCAGGGGGCTAATGAGGAGGGCGAGTAGGAATTCACTCAACGGATCGCCATTAATTGCTGTGCTGTTTGTTTTCTTTTCAAAATAGGGGATTCCAACACGGAAAGTGGAGTGTAAAGCTACACTAGCGCTCTTAAGACTGCCCCGGAACAGTGAAAATGCTAACAACTGCTTTGTAGGAGAGAAGTGCAAGGCAAAGTCGCTGCCTTGAAGAAAGAGAGTTAGGGGGGGGGTATTGTGTCTACTTGGCACAACGTTAAAATTTGATTTAGAAAACAAAAAACAATTTTTCTTTAAAAAAATTGTGTTCTAGTACAGTTCTATTTTTCGTAAGCAAAAATGCAAAATTTTGAAAATCAATTTTTTAGCAAAAAGTTGAAGGCGACATTTTATACTCCGAGTCAACCTAAGAGTGAACCACTATGAAGGGTACGAAACAGCTACCTCCGCTACGAAAAATAGTCCCTAGCGTTTAGAGCGAAAAGCATCAGAATTATTGCTTAGAATTCATTTCTGTTTGCTCAACAGTTTTATCAGTCAAAACTGCTATCTAAAAAAAAATTCTAGAAGTTAGAGCGCTTTTAGAAACAAATTTGTTCTCAGAAGTTGCTGAATCAAGAGCGTCGCACTTTAGGCTATTTCTGCCCACTTGAGATACAACTCGGACAGGAGGAACGGGGTGGAAGACCTCTCCCAACATTAACAACACAGAAACAATAAATTGACAATCGGGGAAACTCCAAGGGTACGTTACTTAAAGAGGCAGTAGGGGAAGTAGTTCGCCCCCCCCCTCACAATCCCCACTGCTTGTGAGATGTGTTAGGTGGGTGGGGGGATCAGAAAGGAAACAGTAGGAGAGCACATTAACGCGGATGGATAGATACCGTTCTTGCGTTCCACGACGAGATGTGATAAGGCTCTCCCGCCTTTCCCAACAGTACACTTTAAGGGTGAAGTGGAGTATAGTAACTCTTGTATTTTACACCAGCGGCGTAACTAGTCAGATCCGTGTGTATGTATGTGTTCAGGTGGGTGGGTGGGTGGGGTAATGAAAATCATTAAAAATTCGTTCTTTCAGTGTTTCATGAAAACAAAAGTTGCTATCAAGCTTGCCCCACCCAAAATAATGCTCGCCCACCCTGATTTCGAAATCCAGTGACGTCATCTGTGTGCGAATTCAATAAAATTAATTATTTTTAAGAATCTTATTTCTCAGTATATTTGTTGGACCTAAATATATAGAACGCACGGATTTTGTTTTCTGTACGTGTTCAAGAACCGAAACTAATTAGTGGTGTAAGGTGAAGAATTCGCGAAGTCATATACGCATTAGCGAAAGAGATACGCCAGAGTGCCGTAAACATAATCACCACCAGCAGCAGCACATCCTGACGACAGATAATGCGCGATGCTATTTGGAAAACCTTGACGGGTATCGCACGTCTTTATTATAATTACGATTTATGTGCACCGGGAGAAGCAGTTTATGCTCTCATCTGAGTGCTCCATTCACAAATAAAAAGGTGCTCATTGCCTTTTTTTCCCGTCGTAAAACAGGCAGATGCCCTTTCTCCGCGTGCGACAGCCGCATGACAACAGCTGAATTTACCGAACGAAGGACTTATTTTTAGAGCAACGTGCTGTCGAGGTCGTCTGCAAAAAGAGAGCGGCGGGAGGATGGTTCGGAAAGTAGGTCACTCCTCCTGCTCCGAAACGCTGGTTACCATGGAAACGGAATGCCAGACGCTATTAGCCAATGCGCCACTACCACAACAGCACATTGGCAGGTCGTTTACTCGCTCCACTCTTCACTCACTGCTGCTGAGTCATCTTGGCTCTGCGAGCAGGTGGTACGAACGAACACGAGCTGTCATTACCGATATTCCCAACTAGAAAAGATGCCAGATTCAACTTAGTTCTTTCTACCTGGTATTTTGCTGCTGTCTCACACACAATAATAAATTTACTAACACAGTGGTAATATTTTTTGTTTCAATAAGTAACGACTGGATAAGTAATGCTAACTGACAGGACAAGTCTCTAAATGGTACGCTGCAGAGTTGGTATTCGCATCTACGAAAAAAACTTCACAGCAATTTGACGTGCAGGAAAGGTACTTACTGCGCAGCAGAAGCGCATGAAACTACCAGTGAAACCGTAACAGCATACTCCCGATTATAAGAATGCGGTTATCCGTTGATATTTTATTTACTGATACACCAGAAATATAAGAATGGATAAATCTGTTTGTGACTAATACGAATGGATCAACACCTTATGGGGGGGGGGTCAATTTCTCGAGTTATAAACGATATATTTCAGGCATGGCCCACTGTAAAAACAGTAACACTTTCTCTTTCACGGAGGGGAATTCTTCTAGACGTAGGTGATAATTTATTAGGTTCTAAGGAAGAAGAAGAAGAAGCCACTGAAATCTGTGAAATACTGGATTTAAGAAGAAAATCTTGCTGAGTGGCCCCAAAGGATTACAACACTATATGAATCCATCACCAACAGTAAAAATTGCATACACTATACCGCATTGCAGCGATTCAGCTGAACGCGCGTTCGATTCACCGCTCGATATACAATATTAGTACCGTGTGTCTAGTACTGCCTGCAATTCTGCGTAGCGCCAGAGCTGATGAACTTGTGCTTGTAATAATAGCATCCTTTAGCGAAATTTTATTCTTTTCAACTGCACCATGTAAGAGTTCGCCGCAAAATACTATATTTAATAATGCAAAGTGGAAGGGGAAGCACACAATTTAACGGTTTTGGTGAGAAATAATGAAAATCAAAGAACCATGTTGAAAAAAGATAAAGAACACACCGTATTTGTACTGGACGCTTTTAACGTTAAACAGTTTTTTAATATAAAAAATTTGTTTGGGGATGAAAAGTAAAGTCGCACTGGAAAAATTAAAAACAAACAAAAAAACATTTCAACTATTATAATTTTTTAGGCCGCATTTCAATTCAGTTCTAAAATATTTCATTGAGGTCTCGTAGTCTGATACTTTCGGGATCCAGTTTTAAGTAGGCTATTTTCCGAAAATACTTCAGAAGTTACGTATAACAGACGGATGGATTGAAGTCCATGGTCGTATCAGAATAATATGACCACCTACCTAATAATGGGAAAAACCACCCTTGACCCGGATGACAGTGGCGAGACGGTGTGGGCATGGATGCAATGAGGAACACGTGCCCGTTTGGTCTGCAGCAGAGCACGGAGGTCCCAAAGAAGACGTCTTTGTGGGTCGGAACGTCGAACCTGTCGATCCAAATAGTTCCACAAGTGCTCTATGGGACTGAGGATTGAGGTCGGGCGATTTCGCCGGCCAACGGAGAACGGAGATATCGCTGTCGTGTTCCTGGAACTAGTCACGCCCCCAGTAATGTATTCAGGCATCTTCTCGGGGGTGCTTAGCAACCCCGAAAATCTATGAATGTTTTCCGTAGGGTTTTTGGTCGATCTCCCCTTACATTTAGTCTAATTGTGGTCGTTTAGAACTGAATATTTAGAGAAATTAATTAGAAAAAAATTAAGAAAATGAGGGAAAATATTATATAAAAAAAAAAAAATCCACATGGACTTTAATCTGAAATTTCCATCATCCTTCAACAAAACAAATAGTCCTCGCTGAAGGGGCAACTTTTCAAGCACTGACAGCTTGGACTACTTCCGTAATAAAAACCTAATTCCCCACAGAAGGGATACTTGCACTGCAATTTATCCCCATATTTCGGAAGCTGGCATTCAGTTTTAACTGTCTTCTGGATGCTGACTTTCCATGTATACGGTTAAGCCTCAGTGTAGCTAACGTGACGTCATAGGGCTTCCAATACAACAAAATATGTGCTACCTAATTTTTAACAATAGCAAATTATTAAAAATTGTTCCCATAATAAGGTGTGTGTTTTTAGGGAGGAGGAAGGGGGGTCTGGCAGTGGTGGGTTACACTTTGTGACAAAAAAAAAAAATCGAGGCACCTCGAACTGGCATCGAAACGGTTAGTTAGTTTTTGGTTTTCTTTAACTAGTATCTGCTAATCTAAGTAATCTAAAGGGGCTGAAACCAAATGGCAGGGGTATTGCTTACACCATACGTTTTCAGGTTAACATGTAATGATTCCTTAATAATCAGAAACACACTTGTGGTAAGGCGAGGACATTTTTACCACTCCTAATGTCTTGGGGGATTTTATCTTTACAAGTGTTCTCAATATTTTACACCACTCCAAAGGTAAAATCCGTAGTCCATTACTGAATTAAAGCAAAGGTATAACATTTTTGATCACTTGTATTAATATGTGTAGATTTCTTGGAATCTGCATTTGCGATATAAGAGCATAAGGAAATTTTTGTACTCTCTTTAAAAATTTTTATAAATATTAATATATATCTATGAATAATAGAATTGTGATTATATCTATACAATCAGTCAACAAGTTTTAGCCTCCTCGAAATTTGTAACCCCCCCCCCCACCCTCCACCCAGAAAAAAACTCTGAATGCAACACTGCACGCACCCCTTAGCGACATGGCAGGACACATTGTCCTGTTGGTAGACACCATCACCACCAGGGTAAACGTCCAACATGAAGGGATGCATGTGGTCAACGAGGATGGACAGGTAGCCATTAGCGTTTAGGGACCCAACCAGTGGTACCAGCGGTCCCGGGTCATGGGTCATACCAGGAAAACATCCCCCAGACATGCACAATGCCACCGCCGGCCTGTACTTTACCGACAAGCGTCTCCGAGTGTTGGTTCTGTGTGTCTGAGGCCGTATCCGGCACCACCGGTCACTTCTGTGGAGTAGAAATCTCTATTCATCGGAGAGGGCAACCTTTTCCTACTCTTCCACTGTCCAATGACGGCAGTCCCATGAGAAATGCAGGCGTCCGTCGTTGCCGATGGACCTGGGTTAACATGGGCGCTTTGACTCAGCTTCGAGTCCGAAGGCTCATGCGTAACGAAGTTCGCTCTACTGTTATCGGGTACAGGGTACCTGTGTGCTCCAGTGTTCATTTGCAGGGTCAACTGATACACTGTTGCGCGTCGATTGCCCTTTACCAGTCAACGGAGACGACGTCCTCCTCTCGGGTCAATGACCTTTGGGGCTTCACAGTTATGACGTCGGGAGGTACTCGGTGTGCCAGTGGTCCATTCTTGGTACACATTTACTGTAGTACCTCGCGAACAGCCCATGAAGTTTGCTGTTTCTGAGATGCTTCCACCCTTGGTACGGTAGCCAATCATTATTCCTTTTAGAACGTCCGTCAAATCACTATATCTACCCATTGTGCTCACGTAACGCACTATGGCTCATCTGTCCTGGCCGGTCGCTTATGTCTTCGTATGGCCGGTCGCTTATGTCTTCGTATGGTCGACTTTGTCACGTGACCTCTATGACGCGCCTGGGCGGGTACATTGTGATTCCAGGGGTGGTCATACCATTCTGATACGACTGTGTATATCATCATACGCCAAAGTTACGCGCTTATAAATAAACCTTCATTGATATATGTGTGTGCATGATTAGCATTATAGAAATACATAACTACTTACCGTTACACACACGTACAAGTGTGTATGTACGTATGCGTCCAAACGAAAAGTAAATAAACGTCTACTACAATTCCAAACAGATTTAAATATAACTGCAAATTTTGGGCTCAAACAAGATTAGATTTTCTTGCATTCATCTCCGCGAAAATTTCACCTGTGAAGATTTTCGAATTATCTAAATTCGACTACTTTGTATTTTTATTTTCTCCTTTCCTTTAATTATTAATTCATGATTTTGGTAATTACGGTACTACAGTATTAATCAATATTTTCCATTTCCTTATAATTTATATTTTCTCGTCACACAATTTTGTTTCTACGTACATTTTTGTCGTCTTTTCTATTTTTATGTCCATTAATTTTAACTTTCTACGGTAATGCGGGGCTCTCTATAAGCGCATCACACCACTCCTCTAGCCGCCACGGTGGCGCAGTGGTCTAGGCGCTGGATTATGACCATTCTTCCGAGATGTGTGCGGTTCTGAACCCCGGTGAGACATGTATGTTGTGTTTGTCATACAGCACCGGCTCTTTCCCTTCCTTGAACCAGTGGCCGAAAATGAGGGACGTATAACTCCTTGGGGGACCAGTGAGGACAACTCGATGGCTGCTTTATAAGTCCATTGAGTTGTCCTCGGTGGTCCACCAAGCAAATAATAATAATAATAAATCACACCCCTAACCCCTGCTTAAGGGGGGGAGGAGTGACTTGTAGAACTTGTAGAAAATTGGGACAAACGTATACCGAACAGCGCTGTTAAGTTGGATTTCGGTTTATCCATATTTCAAGGTACGGGCGGGAGGGTGGGGGTGGGGGTAGGGGAATGCTGGTAATGAGACACAATGTTTTGATTTCAACCTCCGCCCCACAGAAGCGGAGATTGCAGAAGCATCTTTCACAAGATCGCAGTAAGTCGTACATTATCAACGAACTATCTTTGATCTAATATCACTCGTATTTCTACGCCTCGCAGTTCTATTCCCGCAACATTTTCCCCTAAGGGAAGCGGTATGCAATCAACGTAATATAGATGAACTGGAAAAATCAGCATATCCAACGTCATATCTGGTTACGTATGCAGCAACATGCAAATGGATACTGTCAAAAATTTTCGTAAGACTAATAATGGTAATACAGTAACTAACAGCACTGTGCGTCACAGCTGAATTTCTTGTAATTTGGTGAATGGAATTAATATATATATATATATATATATATATATATATATATATATATATATATATATACTTAAGAGCAAAACTGAATATATATATGGGATGTAAGGTCAGGTGATGCGTAACATCACAGCCTCTCCTTGACAAATGTCAACCCCGCCTTCTCGTGGTGCATCCTGTTCCCACTAAAGGGGCTCTGACGACCGCCCATAGCGGTATAACTATACCATCGGGATTAGAGGAAATTCTATCCCACACTCACCAACCCGCTTGGCCAGCGTGGTGAGTTATGGCCAAACCCCTCCAAAATGATTCCACAACTTAAATCTTGGCCCTCAGTCTCCGGCAGCTGGAATGTACCTGGCCAAGGCAGCGGCCAGTGCGACATGAAGGCAGAGGGTGCTAAGAATCACCGGAGGACCGGACTAGGCTGCCATTTGATGCTGACCTTGGCTACGTACAATGGACGCTCCCTATCTTCTGATTCAAGGCTTCTTGAATTGGAAGAGGAACTACAAAGGATCAAGTGGGACATCGTGGGGCTAAGTGAGGTAAGGAGAAAAGGAGAAGATCTCATCGAACTGAAAAGTGGTCATCTCTTCTACTATCGGGGGACAGATACTGGCAGAACTAGTGGTTTTGGATTTATAATAAACAAGAAACTGAAGGATAAAGTTGTAGAAGTTGAAAGTTCCTCTGACAGAGCTGCACGACTTGTTATCCAACTCTCGAAAAGATACCAGGCTCAGATTATTCAAACTTATGCACCCACCACAAGTCATCCTGAAGAAGAAATTGAAGAATTTTATGAGGAAATTTGTCATCTAAATAATAAAGGTAAGCAGCACTTGAAAATAATTATGGGAGATTTCAATGCAAAAATAGGGCAACGGCAACAGAATGAAACTTCAGTAGGTAAATTCGGTCATGGCAACAGAAACCAGCGTGGAAATACTCTCGTTGAGTTTGCAGAGGCAGAAGGGTTTTTCATCTTGAACTCCTTCTTCAAGAAAAAGCCACACAGGAAATGGACATGGAGACATCCAAATGGGACGACAAGTGAAATTGATTTTATTATGTGTAACAAAAAATTCGTCATAGAAGACTGCAGTGTGCTAAACAAGTTCAACACAGGTAGTGACCATAGATTGGTGAGATGTAAGATGCACCTCAACACTAAACTTGAACGTGGCAAGCTCATAAGACAAACAAAATCTATTGACATAACCAACCTTAAAAAACACCATAATACCTTCAAGTTGGAACTGAAGAACAGGTTCTCTGCTTTAGAAGGCCTAACATCGGCAGAAGTGGACATCTCTGAAGTTAACAGAAAAGTAACCAAAGCTCTTATGGAAACAGCAACAAAATTAGCTGGGTCGAAGAACAAGTTGCATGTAAACAAATTATCAGGAAAAACCAAAATGTTGATGCAAAAAAGAAGAGAGATGAGGACAACTAAAGAAGATGTGACTTCCAAAGTGGAATATATAGAGCTATGCAAGACAGTACGAAAAAGTATCACTGAAGACGTAAGAAAATTCAACTGTGAACTAGTGAGGAAAGCAATTGAAAACAACCAAAGCCTAAAGATAGCAAAGGGACATCTCAGTAAGGGAAGAAAACAGATTATGGCACTGAGAAAAGAAGATGGTTCTGTAACAAGAAATAGAGGTGAAATTTTGACAAGAGTGAAAGATTTCTACTCCAAATTATATGAAAGGGATGATACATGCACTCCAGACATCATGAAAGATACCAGTACCAGAGTTCCTCCAGTCCTTCCAGCAGAAGTTGCACATGCAATCAAGAACATGAAGCGGGGAAAAGCTCCTGGAGAAGATGGAATTACTGTAGACATCATACAAGAAGCAAGTGGAGAAATCGAAACAGTACTCGCCCAAATTTTCACTCGATGCCTTAATGAAGGAAAGATTAATGAGGATTGGAACACCGCTACAATGATCCTGCTACATAAGAAAAGGTGACATTGAGGATCTCGGAAACTACAGACCTATCAGCCTCCTATCAGTAGTTTATAAAATCTTCACTAAAGTTCTTTCACACCGCTTGAAGGTAACACTGGACATGGCTCAACCGAGAGAACAAGCTGGATTCAGGAGTGGCTACAGCACAATAGATCATATCCACGTACTGAGAGAACCAATTGAAAGAGCGATTGAATATGAACTTCCATTGTGCATGGCTTTTATCGATTATGAAAAAGCCTTTGATTCGGTGAAACCATCAGCAGTTACAATGGCTCTGAAAACCTGCGGTATTGAAGATGCATACATTAATATTATTAATAACATCTATGAAAACGCAAGTGCAAAGATTAGGCTGTTTGAAAATACAACACACATAAAAATTGGAAAGGGAGTGAGACAAGGTGACACCATATCTCCGAAGCTCTTTAATGCCACATTGGAGGGTGTTTTTCAGTCACTGAGCTGGGAAAACAAGGGGATAAAGATTAATGGAGATTATCTAACCCACCTTCGTTTTGCTGATGACGTAGTCATTTTTGCAACTAGCCCATCAGAGCTGCAGAGTATGATCCAGGAACTTGCTGACAAGAGGAAAGAAGTGGGATTAAAAAATGAACTTTCAGAAGACAAAAGTGATGTTCAATGCTTTTACAAGAAATGAAGATTTATCGATTGATGGAGAAAAGCTGGAGATAACAGACACGTACGTTTATCTTGGACAGCAGATATCAAGTGAGGGTCACATTGATGAAGAAATTAATCGGCGTACAAAACTTGCCTGGAGAGCTTTTGGAAGAAACAGCATAATTTTCAAGAGCAATATGCCATTATGTCTTAAAAGAAAAGTGTTTGATCAATGCATCCTTTCAGTGCTTACGTATGGTGCAGAGACGTGGACCTTAACTAAAAGAGACATACAAAGGCTGCAGACAACTCAAAGAAGTATGGAGAGGAGCATACTTGGTGTAACCAGGAGAGATAAGAAGAGGAACTCGTGGATCCGAAAAATGACAAGAGTGGAAGACATCATGATCAGAGTTAAATCCCTGAAATGGCAATGGGCTGGACATACTGCCAGAAGGACAGACCATCGATGGACAGCCGAAATAATTTTAGATTGGATTCCAAGGGACAGGAAAAGACCCAGAAGAAGACCACATGGGAGATGGGTGGATGAAATTCGAAAGTATGCAGGGGTGACATGGAGGAGACTGGCACAAGACAGACCGTTGTGGAGGAAACTTGGGGAGACCTTCGTCCAGCAGTGGATTGATAATGGTTGACAATGATGATGATGATGATATATTGGGATGTAAGGTCAGGTGACGCGCAACATAATACAGCCTCTCCTTGACAAATGTCAACCCCGCCTTCTCGTGGTGCATCCTGTTCCCACTAAAGGGGATCTGATGACCGCCAATAGCGGTATAACTATACCATCGGGATTAGAGGAAACGCTATCCTACACTCACCAACCCGCTTGGCCAGCGTGGTGAGTTATCGCCAAACCCCTCCAAAATGACTCCACAACTTAAATCTTGGCCCTCAGTCTCCGGCAGCTGGAATATACCTGGCCAAGACAGCGGCCATTGCGACATGACGGCAGAGGGTGCTAAGAATCACCGGAGCACCGGACTAGGCTGCCATTTGATGCTGACCTTGGCTACGTATAATGGACGCTCCCTATCTTCTGATTCAAGGCTTCTTGAATTGGAAGAGGAACTACAAAGGATCAAGTGGGACAACGTCGGGCTAAGTGAGGTAAGGAGAAAAGGAGAAGATCTCATTGAACTGAAAAGTGTACATCTCTTCTACTATCGTGGGACAGATACTGGCAGAACTAGTGGTGTTGGATTTATAATAAACAAGAAACTGAAGGATAAAGTTGTAGAAGTTGAAATTTCCTCTGAAAGAGCTGCACGACTCGTTATCCAACTCTCGAGAAGATACCAGGCTCAGATTATTCAAACTTATGCACCAACCACAAGTCATCCTGAAAGAAGAAATTGAAGAATTTTATGAGGAAATTCGTCATCTAAATAATAAAGGTAAGCAGCACTTGAAGATAATTATGGGAGATTTCAATGCAAAAATAGGGCAACAGCAACAGAATGAAACTTCAGTAGGTAAATTCGGTCACGGCAACAGAAACCAGCGTGGAAATACTCTCGTTGAGTTTGCAGAGGCAGAAGGGTTTTTCATCTTGAACTCCTTTTTCAAGAAAAAGCCACACAGGAAATGGACATGGAGACATCCAAATGGGACGACAAGTGAAATTGATTTTATTATGTGTAACAAAAAATTCATCATAGAAGACTGCAGTGTGCTAAACAAGTTCAACACAGTTAGTGACCATAGATTGGTGAGATGTAAGATGCACCACAACACTAAACTTAAACGTGGCAAGCTCATAAGACAAACAAAATGTATTGACATAACCAACCTTAAAAAACACCATAATACCGTCAAGTTGGAACTGAGGAACAGATTCTCTTCTCTAGAAGGTCTAACGTAGGAAGAAGTGGACATCTCTGAAGTTAACAGAAAACTGACCAAGGCTCTTACGAAACAGCAACAAGAATAGCTGGTACTAATAACAAGTTGCATACGAACAAATTATCAGAAAAAAACAAAATTCCATGCAAAAAAGAAGAGAGATGAGTACAACTAAAGGAGATGTGACTTCCAAAGTGGAATATATAGAACTGTGCAAGATAGTACGAAAAAGTATCACTGAAGATGTAAGGAAATTCACCTGTGAACTAGTGAAGAAAGCAATTGAAAACAACCAAAGCCTGAAGAGAGGAAAGGGACATTTGAGTAAGGGAAGAAAACAGATTATGGCTCTGAGAAAAGAAGATGGTTCTCCAAAAAGAAATAGAGATGAAATTTTGACAAGAGTGAAAGATTTCTACTCAAAACTTTATGAAAGGGATAATACATGTACTCCAGACATTGCGAAAGGTACCAGTACCACAATTCTTCCAGTCCTCCCAGCAGAAGTTACACATGCAATCAAGAACATGAAACGGGGGAAAGCTCTAGGAGAAGATGGAATTACCGTAGACATCATACAAGAAGCAAATGGAGAAATTGAAACAGTACTCGCCCAAGTTTTCACTCGATGCCTTTATGAAGGTAAGATTTCTGGAGATTGCAACAATGCTATAATGATCCTGCTACATAAAAATGGTGACATTGAGGATCTCAGGAACTACAGACCTATAAGCCTCATACCAGTGGTTTATAAAATCTTCAGTAAAGTTCTTCCAGCTTGTAGGTGACACTGGACATGGCTCAACCGAGAGAACAAGCTCGATTCAGGAGTGGCTACAGCACTATAGATCATATTCACGTACTGAGAGAACTAATTGAAAGAGCGAGGGAATAGGAACTTCCATTGTGCATGGCTTTTATCGATTATGAAAAGGCCTTTGATTCGGTGAAACCATAAGCAGTTACAATGGCTTTGAAATCCTGCGGTATTGAAGATGCATACATTAATACTATTAATAACATCTATGAAAATACAAGTGCAAAGATTCGGCTATTTGAGAATACAGCACCCATAAAAATTGGAAAGGGAGTGAGACAAGGTGACACCATATCTCCCAAACTCTTTGATGCCACATTGGAAAATGTCTTTCAATCATTGATCTGGGAAAACAAATGGGATAAAGATTAATGGAGATTATCTAACTCACCTTCGTTTTGCTGATGACGTAGTCATTTTTGCAACTACCCCATCAGAGCTGCAGAGTATGATCCAGGAACGTGCTGACAAGAGTAAAGAAGTGGCATTAAAAATGAACTTTCAGAAGACAAAAGTGATGTACAATGCTTTTACAAGAAATGAAGATTTATTGATTGACGGGGAAAAGCTGGAGACAACTAATACCGACATTTATCTTGGACAGCAGATATCAAGTGCAGGTCACATTGATGAAGAAATTAATCGGTGTATAAAACTTGCCTGTAGAGCTTTTGAAGAAACAGTATAATTTTCAAGAGCAATATGCCATTATGTCTTAAAAGAAAAGTGTTTGATCAATGCATTCTTCCAGTGCTTACGTATGGTGCAGAGACGTGGACCTTAACTAAAAAAGACATACAAAGGCTGCAGACAACTCAAAGAAGCATGGAGAGGTAGGTGCATGCTTGGTGTAACCAGGAGAGATAAGAAGAGGAACTCGTGGATCCGAAAAATGACAAGAGTGGAAGACATCGTGATCAGAGTTAAATCCATGAAATGGCAATGGGCTGGACATATTGCCAGAAGGACAGACCATCGATGGACAGCTGAAAGCTGAAATTTTAGACTGGATTCCAAGGGACAGGAAAAGACCCAGAAAATGACCACATGTGAGATGGGTGGATGAAATTCGAAAGTATGCGGGAGTAACATGGAGCAGACTGGCACAAGACAGACCGTTGTGGAAGAAACTTGGGGAGACCTTCGTCCAGCAGTGGATTGATAATGGTTGACAATGATGATGATGATATATTTATTTTATTTTATTTTTTGATTGAAGGATTAAAGACCACCGTGAGCAACTCAATGGGCTATATAAGCAGTCGCCCGTAAGACAAACACAACATCCATGCCTCACCGGGATTCGAACCCGGACCCCTCCCAGACGAAAGATCAGGAGCCATCACTTAGACCACACGGCCACCGAATTTTTAAAATGGAAACTTCAGGAAGTATAATTATTCGAATTAAAAATACTTCCTGAAGTTTCCATTTTAAAAATTCACCCATAGTCGCCCACGAACAGAACCTAGTCACACTAGCCGCATAATTTCATGAAGCAACACTTCGCGCATTTACGAATATGCCGCATTTCATTTCCCCCTTTTATCCACACCATTGCAGCTCGAAAATAGCAAAAACTATACAAGCAATCAGAGTTATTGGCGTAGGAAAATATAAATAAAGGTTTCCAAGCTTTCACACATCAACCAGGTGGCTTTTTCCACAGAAAAGAAGATACAGAGGTTTCAACTCTCTTCAAAAAGCAAGAGTTGAACCAGTGGTCTGACATGAAATTACGACAGCGTCTGTCACGTGATACGGTGCCAGTAGCTATATAACTAGCACCGCGGAGAAGTTTTAAACTCGGCCGCGGATGGCCTAGTGGTCAACGTTCGTGACTGCCACGAGGGAAACCTCAGGTTTGATCCCAGGCAGGTACGAACGCTCGAACCACTGAATATCCGCCATGCGTCGGATGGGCACGTTAAGCCGTTGGACCCCGGGTACTGGCCCCCGGTAATAAATAAGGGCATCTTCCTCACCATTTCTAACTCGCTTCCGTGTCACTTTCCTATCGGGCACTCTAGCCTAAACATCTTAGCTTCCTATTTCTAAGGGTTATAACGATGTAAATTTCTCCGTCATTTTTATCCGCGCCGTGGCTCGATCCCGGGTCTCCCCATTCCGGAATAAATCACTCTACCAATTGAGCTACGCGGAAGTTCGTTCTGACTGCTATCTGCCTTTATGTCGTGTGCCTCCTGCTAGCAGGTACGTCACATGGTTGTTTAAGACCTGTGGTCAGACATCTCCTTCCTAAAATCCTCTACATTTGATCTGATCCGATCTAAATCGGATTACTTGTACAGTTTCACTATTTTCTACATAATTTGTGTATAGTTCCTCGTTATCAGTTAATTGTAGCGTAATCATACGTCACATCCGTAACCTTTTTGCACCACCATATAGCTTAAACAACGCCCGCTGGTTGAGTGGTCTGTCTTCCGAGCTCAGTCCGAGCCTCGGACGTTAAATAGGTGGCAAGCCTGTTCGCCCTCCTTACGCAATATGGGATCCGTCTCCCAAACCACGCACATCGCTGGCGAAGTAACTTCATGATGAAGCAGCATATTTGATTCCAGCCCCTGGTGTGGCACCTGCATGCCCTCAAGCCTTTGTATGAAAATTATTCAAACATTTTCTTTTCTTTACTGTCCTTTCACGTAAACAAGACAACCATCTGCTGACCGAAGAAAGTTCAAGTACAATAACGTACATAATTTTATATCAATAAATATTCGGATATTGTAAGAAGCTATGTGAGGTTCCATCCAAGCATATTTATTTTCGTTACTTGATGCAACATAAAACAATGCACAAAATAAAAACCATTACGAAGAAACTGAAGCACATTAATAACATTGCAGGTATACTAGCACACGCAATGAGTAAGAATATCAAATAAAACACAGAAGGGGAGAAATTTTCAGTAATAAGAGAAACAAAGAAAGAATGCCTATTTAGAGCTAAGAAGTTCATACTAGGCACTTTCACATAATCGAACACGAAGGGCGAAAAACGTAGGCGTAAATTCCTCTGCAGACAACAATGTCGAAAACAATAAAAAGCAAAACCAGAAACCATGCAAAAAGAACTGAGTGGGTTCAAGAACAAGCTTGGAAAACTGATACAATAGGTCACGAAATGAAAAGGAACGAAGTGGACAAGTCAGATCCCACTGGGAACGACAACACCTGAGAAAAGTCATAAAAATGCGTAGCAGACTCAAAACTTATCCGATTGTAGGATTAAAAGATATTATTCCTCTGAGAAAGAAAAGTTAATGGACCGGGGAAAATCGGAACAAATATAGGAAGGGAAAGTTTAGGCATATAAAAGAACTGGTGTACAGCGTCAGATGAAGGTTATTATCTTTCAGTAAATTTTCACTTGTTTAGAATCATCAAACAAGAGCGATATGTGTCATTTTCACCAAATATTATTAATCCACTACTGGACCCCAAGTCTTTTCACAACTTTCTATCTTCAGCCAGTCTCTTTCAAGTCACTCCAGAATGCTTTCGAATTTCATCCACCCATCTCCCACGGGGTCTTTTCTCATCCCCTTGTATCCAATATAGTATTTCAGTTCTCCAACGGTGGGCAATTCTTCTAGTAATATGTCCAGCCCACTGCCATTTCAGGAAGGGTCTTCACTTTGACCATGATGTCATTAAATCTCTTGTCATTTCTCTAATCCATGCATTCCTCTACCTGTCTTTCTTGGTTATGCCACGCATGCATCTTTCCATCCTCCTGTCAGCTGTTCGCAGCCTCTGTATGTTTTTTTTTTTTTTAGTTAAGGTCCATAATAAAAACTGGAAGGACGCATTGATTAAACACTTTTCTTTGCCGTATAAAACACACATACACACTACCCATGCCTCATTCAGGGCTCGAATCCAAGCACAACTCAGACGGTTAGCCACACCCAGCGTCACTAACCATTTGGCCACCAAAGCGATATTTCGCACAAGCAAAAGTCTTTGACATAGTGCATTATGATATTTTGTGTATATACAAATGAAGTATAACTTTTCAGTGGTTTTTGAGAAATATCCGAAGGATGGCAATACTGTATTTGTCATTTTGCAGTCCCGGTTGATTGTGAATCTGCTGATCATAAACACACTAGATGAACAGTGCATTTTTGTGTATGCATGTGCGTGAAAGAGAGAAATTATCTGCAGGTGGCCCCCATACATCGCTTTTCCACGGAAAGAAAATGTAGATAACCATCCGCCGATAAATATCACTAAGTGAGATACTCTGGGACCACAAAGAGAAATTAAGTTGTTGTTTCTCTGGCATGGACACCGGAGAAAATATCATGATAAAGTCACCTTTAATCCTTTAATTTGCATACCATGAAATGTTCATAAGAATATAATAAGGTAAATAAAGCTTTTCATTTTCATCGTTATTTAACAAACATGTACTGGCACTTGTCATCAAAATGAGTGCAAAATCACCTATTTACTAAGTGCGCCATATTAAAATTAACGAGTAAATGCGTTGTACATAAAATCGTGGTAAATCTACAGGATCGAAAAATAACATGAAAATGTTTTTCAAAAGCTTCTAACATAATCTCCATTTCGGTCTACGCATTTTTGTTAGAGTTAGAGCAGTTAAAACATCGGGATTGTTTCAAGTCTGCTTTAGTTACTCACAACCGGCAACGCAAGACCTCTTGGATTCTTACTACGTCATTCACTTAGTGCTCAACCTCAATTGGTTCTTCAAGTATCTGTAACTGGTGGTATTCTGAGGAATCCAAGTCTGGAATATTACAGAGAACAGGAAACACTTTCCAGCGGTTCTTCGCAACTACCTTCAAAGGCGGACATTCAGTATGTGGTCGGGCTTTCTCTTGCTGTAGGATGACGATTCTTTCTTCCTTGACGCATACGACGACGTTTAATTCGGATCTAAACGCAACGAGCAGCATTTTTGTTTGTTTGTTTGTTTTCGTTTCAGGGTTAACGACCACCTAACCAACTCAGTGGACTATAAGCAGTATCCCGTCCCTAATTTGGAGCCACTGGTTTCAGGGAAGGGAGAGGGCCAGTTCCTTATGGCTGTCTTTGAATGAGTGTTAGGGTTCCTCTTCTGCGATAGATGGCGCAAACAATCACTCCTTGGGAGTGGCTTTTACGTCTTGAGGGACTGTACCAGAAGTTGGCGTCACCGGATCATTGCAGACCTCGCCATAGTCAGAATGGAAGTGGTCTCTCGTTGGCTCCACAATGAAAAGACAAGATACGCGCTGTTACGCTTTAACCGATAACGTTTTTTGGGGTGGAGCATAGTAGGTAGGCGGAGCTTTATAGCTCAAATTCAGGGGTTCTCTGCTAATGTACATATTTTCTCTTCAAAAAATGAACGTACAGTAGGATTTAAGGTGATTTATGGGAGACAAGATTCTAGTCTTACTTTTGGCCCCATCCAATTATTTCTATTTGGCCTAGAAAATTAAAAAAAATCAGACAGAAATGAGAGATTTCGTTTCTTCCAAAAACGCTGCTAAGCTAACTTCTGGCGCCATCTAGCGCCCGAATTGTAATACTTTCGATCAGATAAATTGAATTAAAAAGAAATTTTAACAATGTTTTCGGAATAATAACTGTGGCACATATTAGCCATAGGTCGTTTTTATCTGTGCTCAAAATTTCAAACGCTACAAAGTAATAGTCTTTCGAGAAAATGTGTGCAAAAGTATTTACATTGCAGATATAGGATAGAATTTCTCTTGCACTCATTCAAGGACAGCCTTAAGACAAACATATCATCTATACCTCATCGGGGACTCAGACGGACGGTCAGAGGCCAAAACTTACACCACTGCTCCAACGAGCAACATTAATCGTTTCTACTTTGCCAGTGGTCTAAGAGATGCCTTATGATCATTCATCTGAGATGGTCTAAGAGATAGATGTCTTCTGATCATTCATCTGAGATGGGTCCGGGTTCGAATCCTGGTGAGATATGGATGTTGTATTTGTCTTACGGCACTGGCTCTCTCCCTTCCCTGGAATGGGCGAGTGCTTTAGCCCACTGAATTGCTCACGGTGACATGGGCTCCCGCAGGAAATTTTTCAAGGGGGGTCAAGTGTAATTAAGGTTTGGTTAATATGTAATAAACAGTCATTCGTGAAAATGAAAGATTAATACTATTACTATTACTACTACTTACTTACTACACTAGAACACTGCTACCATTATTATTATTATTATTAATTGATTCTGCTCTTGAAGAAAATGTATGTTAGTAATAGTCATGTATTACCACGTACATTTGTAACTGTTTTCAAAATATTGAACAGTGTTGAGCAGGGCCACGCCAAGCCTTTTAAGTTCAGCACACACCACCCTGAGAGGAACTTGTTTGGGCGTACTACGACCTTACGGTTTGCTAGGTTTTCCGTTTTCACGTTATCGTTTTTTAATTCCAAAATTCCAATAAAATTGGGATATTAAATTAAACGCCCCAAACTCCACCTTTCCCTGTGATCCAGTTCTGAGAGTGTAAAAAAAAAAGTAATAAATAAAATAAAATAAAGGGAAAAATAATTCTACAGAGGAGGTCAAGTCCCCCTCCCCGTCGGCGCCCATGCACGTTGGTCGTTAAACCCCCAGTCAAAAAAAAAAAAAAACCCTCCACCAATATGCATTTCTAAACAATAACTCCAACAATACACACAGTAATACGAACTCTTCAAACAGTATCCTAATCAGAACTTTTCAAAACTGCTGGGTCCTATGGGGATACTATTTTCGATCTCTTTATTGAGAAGACTGTAGCACTGTTCCATTCAGTACCACTTAGTCTCTGCGTTGGAATGGTAGAACAAGCGTTCACTTGCCGTCACCATATTTCTCGATAAAAAGTCATCTGCCACTGCTTCCTACCGTTGACACAACGATGAAGCTATGGATGTGTCTTTGTGTTCGTCTGTAAGTAAGAGAGGAACTCATCAAGTACAAACCATCCGATAACAGTAGTTATCAACGCCTTTATTTCTATTCGCAGCTGTGCTACGATCTTCCTGACCGCTCGGTCGGCTTTGATAAAAGCATCTTATAACTTTCATTTATCACTCTCAATTGCTTTTTTTTTTTTTTTTTTTTTTTTTTTTTGCACCGGTCCTTGATCCATAGCAACACGGTTGTGGATATCAATGTTCCCATCCGTGGAATAATTAACCCACTTTCTGATAATAATAACACCAATGCAAACATATTTACACACATGACGTAGTGGCCGTAGGTACGTGCTGTTGAGTTTTATATCTGTAGAAAGAGCTCAATCACTTCACTTCAACGAAACAATACATCAATAGCCATTTTGTCTCGGCGAATGGCGCGAACACAAGACATAGTATGCATATGCCCAATTCTGTATTCAGGTAAGGAATGATAGATGGCGCTGTTGGTCTTACCCCTGGTAACATACATCATCGGCACATGTGAGTGAAATCTGAATGCTCATAACTTGCTGCGGCCGAGGTACTTTGATTTTTAATAAAGATACAGCACAATTGAAATCTTAACCGTATTCGGTGTGGAAAATAAATTTTCTATAGACAAAGACGTTAAAAACAAAATTATGCTGTTTTGTTAGATCTGCTGGTAATTTATTGTCATGATAAAAATTTCCTAACAAAAATTTTATAAATTAAGTGACAAATTTGATTGAATAGTATTTTTTCCATGACTTATCAGAAAGAAAATAACTTTTGAAAAAAAGCATGAAACGAAAATTTAAAGTTTCAATAAATAACAACGTAAAAAGCGATTAAAACAGAATAGCTGTTAAACAAAAAAAAAAAAATACTTTTTGAACTACACTGCATGCACGCAGTTTACATTGAATAGATAAAGACTTTTCAT
This sequence comes from Macrothele yani, assembly GCA_039090855.1. Lineage (NCBI taxonomy): Eukaryota > Metazoa > Arthropoda > Arachnida > Araneae > Macrothelidae > Macrothele > Macrothele yani. The sequence goes on along the minus strand of CM076995.1, from coordinate 129,578,041 downwards.
ACCACTCCCTCCCTTCAACAGACGACTTTGAAGAAGAGAGCGGTTTCCTACGTTCTGCATCAGACATGAGAGTGAGCTTCCCTGCATAACAACGGATGATACAGAGAAACAAATTTTACAAGTCAGTTGTACAGAAGGGTAAGAAAACACCGGAAAAATCGTTCTACGAAAAGTTTTTGTTTGTTTTTTTAAATCCGATCTCGCTTGTATTAACGCATACGGCATTCGAATAATCATAAAAATATTTGAAATAAAAATTTTCGATGTAGGAAAGTAAAAACAAATGCAAAACTGGAACTCATATGTACTTTTCTTTCATTAATACGATATACTACGTAATTAATCGCACACAGGCAGCAATCCTGTATTCCCTAGACAAAAATAAGCCCGCGACTTTTTTTTTTTTTTGACTTTTTCGATGTGATTGCATTCTTAATTATTAACAAGAAGACCTCTGAATTTTGAGGGCGTGCTGCGCGAAGAATTAGTAGCTATCTTGTAGCTGCTGCACAGTATATAATTTCACTTAAGAATTACCCACAGCAAATCTTGTGATTTGGCAAAGTCATAAAGACGGGGAAGATGGCCAGTGGTTGATAAGCATACATTCAATTCACACTAAGCTTGCCTGTAATCTCCTTTGCAAATCATATTCAATACACGCATAACGAATTTTGACAATTTTTGAATCTCTTGGCAGTTTTTCGGATGATGTCTCCCACTCTCTCAGGGATTTTTTTTTTTTACAAATGTATTGCCTTACGAAAAATGAAGTCTTAAATAATCTATTTCAATTATTGGCAATTTGATTGGCAACCTCTTTTTACCATTTCGCAAAATAGTACTAACGTAATCGCGTTATCTGCTGCATATCCAAACATCCCGGCTATCCGAACACATCGAACATGATTTTCAAAAATTCTTTTTTTTTTATAGCTGATATCAAAGACAAAAAAATATAATTTAAAATTACACACTTAGATTTGTATATAGTTCATAATATCCCCTCAAGAACCTCTGCAAGCTGGAATTTTGAAAGTTTTCTGAGGAGATTATAATATTTGAGTTAAAGAAACATAATTTTTGTGACAAATACGCACGCGGTTAATTTTTTTGATCGTTTTTGTTTCCCAGTTTTTCAAATTTTTCTCAAAGAGCACTTAAAGTCATGTTCTTTTTAAACTGGATATTTAAAATTTATTTTAATTACAGTGAAGACTCCTTTTGCAATCTAAAGCGCTTAGAAGAAAAAAATAAACAATTAAAATTTATTACTTCTAATGGTCTTACTAAGAGCGTTTCAATCATCTCAAACATTCTTCTGCCAGGTCAATCATAAAATATTCCAAATATTTGCACTTTGTATTTCCAGTTCATAAATTTCCGGACACGACCCGAAAGCGGCGGATGTTTTAGAAGCCTTGAGGAATGCATCTAACAACGGCTGGAAGATTGCGATGTTCGTGTTCAAAATACAATAGAGATGGCAGACAGCAAACTAATCTTTTTGTTTCTAAGAGCTTTACGAAAATACCTTGTCAAAAAATTATGCCACCCTAAGCGCGTGCTTGCTCCTGAGCTTTTCTGACGAGAATATTTCAGTTAAAACAAAATAGTTTTTGTGATCAATAAATACGTGTAAGAAACGGTTAATTTTCTAAGCGTTCCCCTCCCCTCCATGTTTCACACTTCGCGCACGGAGCTCTTAAAATCGCTGTTAGTCATTCACTTTTAGCTTCATTTTCTTTTCAATTTCATTTCATTTGCAATTATTTTCAATGGTCTTAATTTTGTTCCAGCTTTTTCCAATTTCTTTGTGCTCCCTAATGATTGTTTCCTTGATTCTCCATTTCAAAATTACTCGCTTTTTTCGTCGTTTTGTACGATTGATTTTTTTTCTTTATTTCACCTAACGAGTGCTCCTCTTTCTGCCGTTATATTTCAAGCATTTCTTTTCTGCCGCTTTCATTCACAGTCTCTCTCCGCGTCTGTCTTCATTAAACGACAAATAGTGTCAAGCCTTAATTCCTCTAAGGCGCCCACTGAGATAATTTCTGTAGATGGGAATTAATCGCTGGAGTGATAAACATTATCTGCGCCAACTCAAGGCATGTTGGCATAACGATGCACTGTACCACTTCGGTACCTTTTCGTGAAATTTTGGCTGGAGAAAATTTACATAATGTTTTCGAATAAAACATATTACGCACATGCATTTGGATCAGAGTTGGAAACTGGTCAAAACTTTTGGACCCAGACCCGGCCGTCACATAACTGGACCCGACCCGGCCGTCACATAATTGGATCCCACCCGGACCCGGCCGTAACATAATTAGACCCGACCAGGACCTACCCCGGACAAATATTCTTTTAACTATAAATTCGAATACACATATCTTCATCATCACCATTGTCAATCATCAATCCACTGCTGGATGAAGATCTCCCCAAGTTTCATCAACAACGGATTGTCTTGGGCCAGTCTCCTCCATCTACCCATCTCCCATGTGGCCTTCTTCTGGATCTTTTCCTGTCCCTTGGAATCCAATCTAAAATTTCGACTGTCCATCGATGGTCTGTTCTTCTGGCAGTATGTCCAGCCCATTGCCATTTCAGGGATTTTATTCTGATCGTGATATCTTAAAATCCTGTTATTTTCTTTATCCACGAGTTCCCCTTTTTATCTTTCCTGGTTATACCAAGCATGCATCTCTCCATGCTTCTTTCAGTTGTCTGCAGTCTTTGTATGTCTTTTTTAATTAAGGGGCACGTCTCTGCTTCGTAGGTAAGCACTGGAAGGATGCAGTGATAAAAAAATATTCTTTTAAGACATAATGGCAGGTTGCTCTTAAAAATTGTACTATTTCTTCCAAAAGCTCTCCAACCAAGTTTTATACGCTAATTAATTTCTTCATGAATGCAACCCTCGCTTGATATCTGCTGTCCAAGGTAAATGTAGGAATTGGTTATCTCAAGATTTTCCTCATCAATTGATAAATCTTCATTTCTTGTAAAAACATTGTACATCAGTTTTGTCATTTTGTCATCAGAAAGTTCATTTTCAATCCCATTTCTTTACTCATGTCAGCAAGTTCCTGGATCACACTCTGCAGCTCTGAAGTATTATTTTAAAGACCTGTAGGGCTCTTTGAAATATTTTTTTCTTTTCAAAAATAAAACGGAGATAAAAACTGGGTCCAAATCGGGTCAGGAACACACTGACCGACCCGTTTGCCCAGCAAGAAATTGTCAACCTGGTGTCCATCTCTGATTAGGATATCCTACCAAATTCCACTTCCAAAAATTTAGAGGTTGTTTAGGTGGGCTCAACAGAAACCGCGCGTTTTAACCAATGAGCCAGAAACACTCGGGTATCGCACATACGTTCAAGATAAAACTCTAATTGCGCGATGATGAAAGCTTTTTTTTTTTTTTTGTCATTAATGCGAGTGTATTAGTCATTTTATTTTCTGTCGGAGAGTGATATTTTTTTTAACATATTTGTAATCATTTTATTTTTTCCATAGGAGGGCTTTTCATAAATTAAGTATTTCTTTTCATCGTGATTTCTCGAAGCAACAGAATACTTTGGAAATTGACACCTTTTCAAACTGACAATGACTCTCAATTATCTTTAAGAAAAGGTGAAATGTACTGTTTTATAGTAGTAAAACCTCCGAATAACGGTCACTTTTCGGACCGGGAAAAAGTGACCATGGGCGCCCATAACTTAGTTTTTAGGAGGAGGCAAACAGAAATTGTTAACTACGAATAACATAAACAAACATCACATGTAAGTTTCCCTATGCCGTTTTGTTATCTAATCCTCACGTTAATTTAATTGGAAACCAGGAGATCCAGGAACTACATACGAAAAAAGAAAAACGGATAAATAAAATTAGGCAGCATGTTAGGACAATAAGGAAATTTCTTTGGCATTCTTTTGATCGTTTTGACCACTTGTATCACATGCACCATGAAACCCCTGAGAATAATCAATTAGTCATCAAGAAAGAAAAAATACCCTCAAGACAAATTTCTGAGAAAAATTTTGAGATCTTTGTCCAGTAGTGAATAGCTGCTGCAGAGATTAGGGTTAATTAGGTCATCGATTAAATGACCTAATTAACCCTAATTCTTAAAGAACAGCCCAAACTAGCTCTTTAGGATAAAGCTTCGCATAATTGTGTCAGCCGCTTATTGGGCCAAAGTGTTCTAGCCCAGACATGTCCCAATCAACCGTAATCTGCTGTATATTTTTCATTTCTTCACCTTTCATGTGTTCCCATACTGTACGTATGGAAGCCGTTTTCCACCATGCAATGGATCAAACCTTATCGTATGTAGAGGATTTCAGGAAGGGAGTGTCTGACCCCAGGTCTTAAATACAACCTTATGAAATAGGAAGCTAGGAGATTTGGGATAGAGTGCCTGATAGGATAGTGACACGGAAGCGAGGTAGAAAGACGCCCTTATTTATTACCGGGGGGCCAGTACTCGGGGTTTGACGGCTTAACGTGCCCATCCAACGCACGGCGGATATTTAGTGGTTCGAGCGTTTGTACCTGCCTGGGATCGAACCCGAGGTTTCTCCGTGGCCGTCGCGAACGTTGATCGCTAGGCCATCCGCGGCTCACCATGCAATGGAAAATTTCATTATTACTTTTTACTGTAAATTTTCACTTTTTCTACTGGAAATTTCCAACGTTTCTCCTATGTTTACTGCATAAACCCGAATCCAGAAGTTCTACAGAAAAATTAGCAATATGAATTAGTATTATAGCGAAAATCTCTGTAGTACCTTTTTCTGTTGAACTTCTGGATGTGGGACAGAAAAGGGCATGATCTGATTTCCAGAGGAGGGCAAACGCCCCCCCCCCTTACCGCCTATATGGGCGCCCATGAAAGTGACCGTTGTTAGGAGGTGGCCATTGTTCAGAGGTTAGGCCTAAGTTAATATTGCTGGGCCGTTACGTATCTGCAAAAGCAGAATAAATGAATGAAATTTATTTATGCACAATAAAGAAAACGCTGCAGTGCTTATTACACATGCTGTCTGCTGAATAAAACTGAAAATAATAAATAAATAATTCATAGTCTAGAGGATTTAAGAAAAAAACAATGCCTGACGTCTGGTGTTAAACAGCCCTTAGAAATAGCAAGGTAGGAGATTAGTGTATGCTATACGGAAAGAAAAATGTTAGATAGTACAATGTGAAAGAAAAATGTTAGATAGTACAGTGTTACTGCACAGTTGGCTGGTCGCGCGTAGTAAAGCAGGAACGGAACCCACAGGGACCAAACCAAGAAGCACCGCTCTCAACGGGCCCAATTCCATGCCCCAACCACCATCTCACAGTCGCCGGGGGCGATTCAAACATTACATGAAAGCTGCAGCTCGCCCATGTAGAATTAAACTTTTAATTCTTTTCATTAAGCATACATACCACGGTGGTACCAGCCGTAATTCACCCCATAATGCCTTTAGCAATAAATGCCCTTTGTTCCTATCTTATCCCACTTACACCTCAGGTTCGATTCCAAGCAGGTACGAACGCTCAAACCACTAAATATCCACCGTGCGTCGGATGAGCAAGTTAAGACGTCGGATCCCGGGTACTGGCACCCCGGTAATAAATAAGGGCGTCTTTCTCCCCCTTTCTACCTCGCTTCCGTGTCACTTTCCTATCTGGCACTCTAGCCCAAATCTCCTATCTTCCTATTTCTAAGGGTTGTTTAAGACCTGGAGTCAGACACTCCCTTCCTAAAATCCTCTACGTATGATCAGATCAGATCTGAAAACATGTGCCGCGGGTGGCCTAGTGGTCAAAGTTCGTGACTGCCACGGAGAAGACCTCGGGTTCGATCCCAGCCAGGTACGAACGCTCGATCCGCTAAATACCCGCCGTGCGTCGGATGGGCACGTTAAGCCGTCGGACCCGAGTACAGCCGCCCCCCCCGGTAATAATTAAGGGTGTCTTCCTACCCCTTTCTACCTCGCTTCAGTGTCACTTTCCTATCGGGTACTCTAGCCCAAATCTCCTAGCTTCCTATTTCTAAGGGTTATTTAAGACCTGGGGTCAGGCACTCCCTTCCTAAAATCCTCTACATATGATCTGATCTGATCTCACTTGCAGAAGAACCGAAGGAACTACGAAAAATCTAAGTAATAGGGTGTCCGTTAGTTCTCCTTCGAGGCTCACTGGGGTGTCCGCTGTTAAGAGGTTTCGTTGTTCGGAGGTTATCGTTAATGTTATTCCTACGGAAGCTTTTCGATACCAACAAAAATTTGCCGTTGCTCGGAGGTCACCGCTGTTCGGAGGTTTTACTGAATTACTTCACAAAACTGTTAACTATAAAATTTATTCTTGATAGTTACAATAGCGTTTGTCTTAAGGACTCCACAGACTGTACGTAGGCATCATACTTGTACATTTTTTTTTTTTTTTTTTTTTTGAATGAAGATTTTACGACCACCGTGAACAACTCAATGGGCTATAAGCAGTTACCCGTCTCTAATTTAGGGCCACTGGTTCCAGGGAAGGGAGAGAGCCAGTGCCGTAAGGCGAACACAACATCCATGCCTCACGGGATTCGAACTCGGGCCCTTCTTTAATGGATGCTCATAAGCCAGCGCTTAGACCACTGCGCCACAAGGGGCGGCACCTGAACGATAATTTAGGTACCCGATTTCTTACGGTAACCTAATATTCAATAGCTGGAGCACAAAATGGTGGGGAGGGGAAGGAATAACGGTTGTCACAATAACCAAAATTTCATGCGATATACTGTACTATCCACAATATTCGATCTCGCTACAGAACTTCAAAATCAGATCCTTCGACACACGACAGGCGAATCGCTCCTATTACCGGAATGTTTTCGTCGTGTGGATATGGGAAAAAAATGAAAACAAAGCTATTCCGTTAATATAGGAAAGGAATTGCGGGAAGGTTTCTGAAAATTCAGAATTTTCCTTTACCACATTTTCAAAACGGCAATTTACCTTCGATATAAAAAAAATTGCAGCAAGGTTTCCTGAAAATTCAGAATTTTTCTAAAGCACGAAAAATCTGTGAAATTCAGGTTTCTTTCCGTCATTTTGACGGAAAAGGTTGTATCAGAAATATGCTTCGTTAATTCACGAAGGGATCCACGGAAAGTGGGCTCGTGAATTTCAGATTTTTTTCTTTTACAGTGTTCGTATGAAGTTTTATTCCATTGACCATATTCAACTGGCCTTTCCCTCCATCCGATAATCGCTTTTCCTTGTGTGTGTGTCTGTGTGACACACCTACACGAGCAACTGAAAATTCTGGATTCGGGAAGCTCTAGAGGTGTTTCGTTGGGAAGATTGTAGAGTCGGATGATTACTTTCCTGAATGAAACACCTTCCTTCACTTCTTCCTGTCGTTTCTTTTTCAACATTAAACACTGAAATAACTTGTTGGTCACCGGATATATCAGCTTTTTCATTTCCTGTTATGACTAAGAAATTAGCCAATAATTTGCATGTGCACTGCATTCTGGCCAAGATCTTTTTTTTTTTTTTTTTTTTTCCTTTTTAAATATTTTACTCCACTAGAACATATTCTACAACGGCCATTCCATAAAAACCGAGAGCAAAATCACATACGCACAAAAATGAAGAAATATAGGTACAGCAAAATATACGTTATTCTTTCTCAAAGTATGTTCTCTCGGATGATACGCATCGTTCAGTCCACTTTTCAAAGCATGTGGCGAAGACATTTTGTGAAAGATGCTTAACGACCCCTGTGCAGCTCGAATAACGTCAACATCTGTGTTGAATGTTGCGCCACGGAACTTCTCCTTCATAGTTGGAAACAACCAGAAATCGCACAGGGCGAGGTCGGGACTGTAGGCAGGCTGTAGCATGATTTCAATACTGCATTTCGTAAGAAACTGTTGAACACAAGACAGCCACATGTGGGCGGGCGTTATCATGGTGTAGGGTCCACTTGCCCACCAGTTCCGGTCGCTTGATCGATATGTGTCGTCGCAGACGCTTCAAGACTGAAATGTATACAGCGTTGGCAGTAATCTGTGGAACAGCATGCCGTTCGGCATGCTGCTAGATTACACCTTTGCGATCAAAGAAAATTATCATCACCTTCAGCTCATTTGGTTTGGCTGATTTTTTTCGGAGGAGGCGAGCCCGTGTGGTTCCAGACACTCGTTACGCCCCTAAGTCTTCACTCGTTGTTCATCAATCTTCTTGCAAAATTACTCAAACAGTGTTAACAATACGCTTCGTAACAACACTTTCATGTCGACCAGGCTTAGGAGCGAGTTCTGCCGACAAACGCCCTTTTTTTGAAATCATGGTGCCGTCTAAAAATCTCTGACTCACCCAAACATTTATTTTTGCGAGATTTTTCCATTAAATCAACTGTTTCTGGAGCCGTTTTACCTAAACGATAGGAAAATTCCATCGCACAACACATTTGACTTCTTAACTCTGAATCACTTACCGCCGCCCCGGTGGCGCAGTGGTCTAAGGCGCTGGCCTATGATCATTCGTCCGTAAGGGGTCCGGGTTCGAATCCCGGTCAGGCATGAATGTTGTGTTTGTCTTACGGCACTGGCTCTCTCCCTTCCCTGGAACCAGTGACCCTAAATTAGGGACGGGCGACTGCTTATAGCCCATTGAGTTGCTCACGGTGGTCGTTAAACCTCCAATCAAAAAAAAAAAAAAAAAAAAGAATCACTTACCTCCATAACTGTATGGCGAAATGCAGACGTACTTTAAACAACTGCGCAATAACAAAACCAGAATCGTCTGCCACGGCCAATAACTGTTGTCTTAGATACTTCCTAATTCAGTTAGTCGTTTGTGTGGTTATAATATTTTCCCCTTCGCACTATTGTCAACTCAAAAAAAAAAAAAAATTACTCTCAGTTTTTATGAAACGACCTTTGTAAATCAGCCTGGTTAAAACAACACTCGGATAAATCGTCATAAATATTGCAATCCCTAGGCTGACGTTAAAATACAGCACTATTCACTGCGAAATGTTTATAACAACACAATACAGTATACCAAACACAGTAGTGCAGGCAGACTTTTCCTCGCTTCTGAACCTGGCGAAATAACCTTCTTTACTTAAGTTTGCAATTGGCAGGCCATTAAAATAAATTCCACCGGAAGAATGAAGCGTGATATTTCTTGTGAAATAAAATCTATGCTACTCACGCTATTTTGTTATTTTGAGCAAAATCGGGCATTTGAAACAATACGCAATTGGGAGATTCAGCTGGAGACTCTTGTCCATCCATCCCACCCTTACGCTGAGATGATCCCAGCTAACCACTCCCCTCTTCTCATGCCCCGAAGCCCCCCCCCCCCCCCCACTTGAAGTCCCGTAATTCCACATCCTGAAAAAAAAAAACCCAAGTAAATAAAAGAAAATCAAGGTAGGTCTCACGGTGCTTGGCTCCAACTAACTTCACGGCAAATTTTCCCATAGGATAATATTAATAGAAACTAAACAACCCTGAAGTTGCCCACAAGATTGCAGCACCTAAGCGAGTCAAATGCCCAGAAATTGCGAATTTTGATTGATTGACTTAGGCAGAATAAATTGCCACTTCAGGAAAGAAGTAAATTTGCGAGCAACCGGAAACCGATAATTTAGGGAATCCTGTTATGCATGGAAAATCTCTTTCAACCCAGATAGCGACTCTTCCGTGGACGCAGACGACTTACACCGATTTTCACCGTCCAGATAAAGCTCAAATAAAAAATAAAAAAAAAAAAGGGGGGGGGGAGCCCAGTGTCAGCAAACAGAAAGACACCGAACGACAGCCAAATAAATAAAGAAACGCTAAGTGGGTCGTAGCATTTGCCACGCTTCACTGATTCCCGACGTCCTTTCCAACAAAGCAGAGAGAAACAGGGTAATAATTCCAATCACCGACTGCGTCTTGTCAATGGAATGGGTGGGAATTCCAGCAGGGACGTTTTATGACCTAGTATGCTACCATACACAGACCAACAACAAATCTGATAACTATTAATTTCTAATTATGAAAAAAAAATGTGATTAGCTCGCTTTGATCTAGGCCTACTTCTTTTCAAGGTCTTCTGCTGCCCTATCTTGTCTGTTTTAAGACAAAGGTACCACAGAAACCACTCACGAAAGACTACTCTGATATAAAAAAATTTCGGATTTTGTATTTCTTTTCCGTGGTTTAACGACCATTATGAGCAACTCTGAGGCCTACAATCAGTCCTTCTTCCCTAATCTGGGGCGATTGGTTCCAGGGAAAGACAGAGCCATCACCAACAGACACATCACACCACCTATGCCTCGTCCCGGACTCGGGACAAATGGTCAGAAGCTATCGCTTGAGGCCAAAGCACGTGTAAAAAAATTAGAAACGGAGTGAGACAAGATGGTGCCACATCTCTCAAGGTCTTTAGTGCTACATTGCAGAATGTATTTCAATCGTTGAACTGGAAAGACAAATATATAAAGATTAATGGATATTACAAATTTTGAAGATGTGAATCCGTTATTTTTTTTGGGGGGGGGGGGGTAAATATCACATGCATATTAAGTCAGATAATATTCGAAAACTTGAAAATCTCGTCATCCTGGTGCATAGCACCCGAGTATACGACGACATTTTCAAGTTTTCGGATATTACCCGCCGGTAATACAGTAATGTCGAATTAAAATCGATTTTGATTACCAGGTCGATATTACGTCGAGACATAGTTTTCGACGTAAAATCGATATGAGACGGAACGTCAAGAAAAATCATTACATTGAATTTCAGTATACATGTAGACGGTTTTAAGCAGTTTATACCTTTAGTTCCTTTAGATCGAATAATCGATGTTTTCTATTCGATTCTAATAGCATCGCGCGCACGCGCCTTTGCAACTATTACGCAAAACAAACGTTTTGGATGCTGGGATCTTGGTCGGTTATATCATTTCTGTTGTAACATGAGATTCTTACCTGTCTCCTTTTTCGCCGGTAAGTTAAAAGTTTTTTTTTTTTTTTTTTTTGCTTTTGTGTGTTTATAAGAAGTTGAGTCTCATTCCTTTAAGTAGAATTACTTTTTAAGATATATAACTTGTACGAAGGCTTATCCCAATTAGGGATAGGCCTAGCGCGATGCTGACAGATCGCCAAAAATTCTGTGATTTTTTAAAGAATTACGTTTCTTTTCGAATGCGTCCGAAAAGACTTAGATGCTGAAGCAATAAAAAAACATTATATAATCTTTTATTGTAGACAGCGTCGTAGAATCGTGCTACGAATACGAATACATTCAACAATTTTATGCCACGATTAAAAGTTTAGAATTTCATTTTTCAACATCTAAATTGTAGAGTAAACGTAGATACGACATTTCAACAGTACTAGAATCGATGACTAAACTGCGTAATATTAACGTAGAATCGAAGTCTACACTACGTAGCAACGATGTACATGTTTCTCTCGAAAGGTCGAATCTTCGTCTACTGTTGACTTGATATCGATTTAATGATTTAATAGGTTTAAAATTCGACATCGAAAAGACGTAACAAAAGTGGTCATGGATATCTATATTCGACGTTTCATATCGACCAAAAATCGATCAAAAATTTGACGTCGAATCCATGTAATGTGGTACCGCTGATCTGACTTACCATTCATGTTATATTTACACCAAAAAACGGATTCACATCTTCAAAATTTGTATTGTTGGTGTAATCACGTATTCCATTCATGATTAATGGATATTATTTAATCCACACTCTTTTGCTGACTACATAATCAATTTTTGCATGTACCCCCTAGAGGTGCAAATAATATGATCTAGGAACTTACTGACAAGAATAATGAAGTGAGTCAGCAAATTATTATTGTGTTACAGAGTTTAATTCAAGAATTTTAAGCAAAAATATTAAATCTCATTGGTACATATTAAATGAATTTTTAACAAAAATATTAAATCTCATTCGCCTCGTGTTCCATATTTCTTTGTTCTACAAACCTGGGAATGTTGCACCTTTTTCACGTTGTTAGGAAGCAGGTATTTTCAGACAGCGGCAAGCTGTCGCTTCTTAAAGCCATTTTAAATCTTGGCATTACATTTCGTAGCCGCATTTGGTATTGTCAAATGCAATTAGCACTTTTCGGCATGTATGTTCAAAGGTAACTGAATGGTAAGCAAGAAGCGACTATTCTCAGCTTTGAGGCTTTTGTCTTGGGACGCCGCCTTTTTAATCCGTAGGAGTAGAGTATCACTGTGTGTGTTGGAAAGGCAAGCGTCACCTTTCGCCTAGAAGCAAGATGACGAAAGGAAAAAGGCAGTCAACTCGGAGAGATAGGAGGGTCGGTCGTGAAGGAAGCCAAGAAGAGACTTTGTTCCGAAGCACAACGTTCTTAACTACGGGGAGAAAAGGGTTTTTCCCGATGTTGCGAAAGAAAGGCGTAGAAAGTTATCGGCAACAAGTATCCACGGAGCGCGGAAATGTCTTATACTTCTCGTGGCAAACAGAGTAAAGAGAGCTTAAAGACAACCTTCACCGAAATCGATAAGAAAAATAAATCGTTTTAAAAGGTACAGAAGTATTTCATGAAATAGTGTAGCTTCCTGCTAATTATTATTAGCTCTTCTCTTGTTTTCCTTCACAATGGTGTTTGCGTGCCGAACATCGAGACGAAAGAGTCTATTATTATTATCATCAACTACGTTGCACTGTGATTGTTATTTACAACGTTAACCTGGAACAAAAAAGTTAACAATAGCTATCGTGTTTTTTTAATTTCTGAATCATTTTGTTCGCAACCATTTTATTTTGTGGGAAACTCCGCTTCCTTTACTATCCTCATGAGAAAATGCTATTTTATTTTCGCCATTGACATTAAACACTCCTTCTGCACAGTATCTGCACAATTTTTTATCGCTTATGCTGGGTTTCTGTACCACTTTTCGATCATCATGCATGGAATTTTTGCAACAACAAAGATGGCGGCTTAAAATCAACAGAAGCACCGCATTTTAGTCCTGAAACTGTCGGGTCAGACATCATATGGTTAGAGTAAGATCAGCCATCAGTGTGGTTAGAGTGAAATCAGCCTCATTTTGCGACTGATTTGTCGTCTACGACAAGGACACAACTTTTTCACTGCTCAACTGCATTGGTAACCACAAAATTCTGATGGAAACTGTTGTTACGCCTGTTAAAAATCTACAAAATTCTGTTGCCCTTCTTTGGTTTCTCCGATGGCAATGTACTCCAGCTGAGCAAGTTCAGTAACAGTTTCTGAATTATCTCTTAGGAGAAGCTTAGCACCCATGGTTTAGAATTATCCCACAGTACCATTTTCTTTCCTACCACACTCAGTTCCATTGAACGACATGGAGCTATGGAAGCCGGTTACACAACTTGACAAACTTTTTGACCACCGTGAAAAGACGAATATGAAATTTAAAAGTGAAGTTGCACAAAGAAATTATAAATAGAAATATTATTTTGCCGAAGAATTCTTACAACGTCCACAGAGTAGGTACGCCTTCTGAACGGTCAGATTAGTGGAGCGACAGCAAATGTATAGATTCTGAGAAGTTACATTAGTGCTTTGGCAGCAAGGTATGCTTTCTGTGATGTCACATGCGCAGCAAGGTATGCTTTCTGTGATGTCACAGTCGTCGGTTGGCAGCAAGGTATGCCTTCTGTGATGTCACATTCGCAGCAAGGTATGCTTTCTGTGATGTCACATTCGTCGGTTGGAGAAGTAAGGTATGCCTTCTGTGATATCACATGCGCAGCAAGGTATGCTTTCTGTGATGTCACATTCGTCGGTTGGCAGCAAGGTATGCCTTCTGTGGTGTCACATTAGTGGGTTGGCAGAAAAGTATGCCTTTTGTGATGTTACATTAATGATGTGGCAGGAAGGTATGATTCTGTGATGTCACATTAGTGGGTGGCAACAGGATATGCTTTCTGAGATGTCTCACTACTGGCCATGGAAACAAGGTATGCTTAGTATGATATCACATAAGTTGGTTAGAAACAAGGTATGCATATTGTGATGTCACATTAGTGAGATGGCAACAAGGTACGCCTTCTGAGATGTCACATTAGTGGGGTGGTAACAAGGTATGCTTTCTGAGATGTGCTTATTAGTGACCGTGCAAACAAGGTAAGCATATTGTGATGTCACATAAGTTGGTTGGAAACAAGGTGTTCTTTCGGAAATGTCGCGTTAGTATGTTGGCAGCAAGGCATACTTTCCAAGATGTCACAGTAACAGGGCGAGAGCAAGGTACACTTTCTGAAATTTGACATTAATCGGGCGACAGCAATGCATGGTTTATGTGATGTCGCATTTGTGGGGATGACAATAAAGTACGTTTTCTGATATGTTACCTTACTGGGAACGGAAGCAAGGTATACTTCCTTTGATGTCACATTCAGCGCCCGATCTAGGGGGGGGGCACAAGCAGGGCTACTGCCCAGAGCGGAAAATTTATGGGGGCGGCAAAATTGGTAGAAAGAGAAAATTAAAACCAATAAAAAAAAATAAAAGTTTTTGGAAAAGCGGTAAAAAAAGTTGGTATAAAATTGAATTTTTTTTTAGGGGATTTTTTTCTTCTGAAGTTAGAGTATAACTTTTGGGTTTTTAGCGATATACGTATCTGGGTGGTGATCTGGCCAAACTTCTAATAATTCAGGAGGATTTATAGGAGGTGATCTGACAAGATTGCTAATCAGTTTGGAAAGTGGTGTTTGTTGTGAAATAGTATAACCAGGTATAGAACTTCTTGCGCAGTTGTGCTTTTACACTTTGAACACTCGTCGGCGTTATCCTGTCATCGGATAAAGCTGCTAAGTAAGCTGACTATCATTCGTTTGTCTACCTCTGCCCCAAAGCGTCTTCATTTGAATATTTTTGTACTGATAAAACTGGAAGGTAAGTTCATAATCTTCATACTGTGACTTTCATACATTTTAATATTTTTCCCTATATCTTTATTTGTTTTATTATTCTTTTAGCGATGGATTTTTGATGTTCTACGTTTGTTATTATACCCCTATTTTTTTTCTTTCACAGAATGTCTAATGGCAGGGCACGTAAACGTTTGTCGGGGTACCAGTATAAAAAAAAAGAAAGCTCGAGAAAGACGCAAAACGTCAAAAGCAGAAGGGGGCAGGCATTAGATTCCTTTTTTTAAAAAAAGGTGTTTGTTCTTCACAGTCACAGATACTTGATAAACGACCAGGGCCACCAGCACATGAACAAGAACCTGATTTAGCTGTTTTTTTTTATGAATATTAATGTTTTTAAACAAAAATCTTTTGTTATTCAACCAATACCTACAAAAAATTTGACTCACTGACAACTGTTAAAAATTACATTTTAAAATAAATTAAATAATTATTTATAATTAAATGGAAAGGGCGGCAAAAATCATTTTTGTCCAGAGTGGCGGAAGAGCTAGATCGGGCCCTGGTCACATTAGTAGGTAGCAACAAGGTATGCTTTCTGGAATGTCGCATTAGTGGCGTGAAAGCAAGGTACGGTTTCTAAGATGCCACGGTAGTAGGCATGGAAGGAAGCAAGGTATACATTCTGTGATGTCGCGTTAATTATAGTGATGGCATGATATCCTTTCTGTGGTGTCACACTAGTGCACACAGTAGTAGGCATGGAAGGAAAAAGTAGTAGGCATGGAAGGTGGGGGTTATAGCAAGATATGCTTTCTGTGGTGTCACACTAAGATGCAACAGTAGTAGGCATGGAAGGAAGCAAGGTATACATTCTGTGATGTCGCGTTAATTATAGTGATGGCATGATATCCTTTCTGTGGTGTCACACTAGTGCACACAGTAGTAGGCATGGAAGGAAAAAGTAGTAGGCATGGAAGGTGGGGGTTACAGCAAGGTATGCTTTCTGTGGTGTCACACTAAGATGCAACAGTAGTAGGCATGGAAGGAAGCAAGGTATACATTCTGTGATGTCGCGTTAATTATAGTGATGGCATGATATCCTTTCTGTGGTGTCACACTAGTGCACACAGTAGTAGGCATGGAAGGAAAAAGTAGTAGGCATGGAAGGTGGGGGTTATAGCAAGATATGCTTTCTGTGGTGTCACACTAACATGCAACAGTAGTAGGCATGGAAGGAAGCAAGGTATACATTCTGTGATGTCGCGTTAATTATAGTGATGGCATGATATCCTTTCTGTGGTGTCACACTAGTGCACACAGTAGTAGGCATGGAAGGAAAAAGTAGTAGGCATGGAAGGTGGGGGTTACAGCAAGGTATGCTTTCTGTGGTGTCACACTAAGATGCAACAGTAGTAGGCATGGAAGGAAGCAAGGTATACATTCTGTGATGTCGCGTTAATTATAGTGATGGCATGATATCCTTTCTGTGGTGTCACACTAGTGCACACAGTAGTAGGCATGGAAGGAAAAAGTAGTAGGCATGGAAGGTGGGGGTTATAGCAAGATATGCTTTCTGTGGTGTCACACTAAGATGCAACAGTAGTAGGCATGGAAGGAAGCAAGGTATACATTCTGTGATGTCGCGTTAATTATAGTGATGGCATGATATCCTTTCTGTGGTGTCACACTAGTGCACACAGTAGTAGGCATGGAAGGAAAAAGTAGTAGGCATGGAAGGTGGGGGTTATAGCAAGATATGCTTTCTGTGGTGTCACACTAACATGCAACAGTAGTAGGCATGGAAGGAAGCAAGGTATACATTCTGTGATGTCGCGTTAATTATAGTGATGGCATGATATCCTTTCTGTGGTGTCACACTAGTGCACACAGTAGTAGGCATGGAAGGAAAAAGTAGTAGGCATGGAAGGTGGGGGTTATAGCAAGATATGCTTTCTGTGGTGTCACACTAAGATGCAACAGTAGTAGGCATGGAAGGAAGCAAGGTATACATTCTGTGATGTCGCGTTAATTATAGTGATGGCATGATATCCTTTCTGTGGTGTCACACTAGTGCACACAGTAGTAGGCATGGAAGGAAAAAGTAGTAGGCATGGAAGGTGGGGGTTATAGCAAGATATGCTTTCTGTGGTGTCACACTAAGATGCAACAGTAGTAGGCATGGAAGGAAGCAAGGTATACATTCTGTGATGTCGCGTTAATTATAGTGATGGCATGATATCCTTTCTGTGGTGTCACACTAGTGCACACAGTAGTAGGCATGGAAGGAAAAAGTAGTAGGCATGGAAGGTGGGGGTTATAGCAAGATATGCTTTCTGTGGTGTCACACTAAGATGCAACAGTAGTAGGCATGGAAGGAAGCAAGGTATACATTCTGTGATGTCGCGTTAATTATAGTGATGGCATGATATCCTTTCTGTGGTGTCACACTAGTGGAGGTGACAGCAAGATGTGCTTTCTGTGGTGTCACACTAGTGGAGGTTATAGCATGATATGCTTTCTGTGGTGTCACATTAGTGGGGGTGATAGCAAGATATACTTTCTGCGCTGTCACACTAGTGGAGGTGACAGCAAGATGTGCTTTCTGCGGTGTCACACTAGTGGGGGTTATAGCAAGATATACTTTCTGTGGTGTCACACTAGTGGAGGTGACAGCAAGATGTGCTTTCTGTGGTGTCACACTAGTGGGGGTTATAGCAAGATATGCTTTCTGTGGTGTCACACTAGTGCACACAGTAGTAGGCATGGAAGGAAAAAGTAGTAGGCATGGAAGGTGGGGGTTATAGCAAGATATGCTTTCTGTGGTGTCATACTAAGATGCAACAGTAGTAGGCATGGAAGGAAGCAAGGTATACATTCTGTGATGTCGCGTTAATTATAGTGATGGCATGATATCCTTTCTGTGGTGTCACACTAGTGGAGGTGACAGCAAGATGTGCTTTCTGTGGTGTCACACTAGTGGGGGTTATAGCATGATATGCTTTCTGTGGTGTCACATTAGTGGGGGTGATAGTAAGATATACTTTCTGCGCTGTCACACTAGTGGAGGTGACAGCAAGATGTGCTTTCTGCGGTGTCACACTAGTGGGGGTTATAGCAAGATATACTTTCTGTGGTGTCACACTAGTGGAGGTGACAGCAAGATGTGCTTTCTGTGGTGTCACACTAGTGGGGGTTATAGCAAGATATGCTTTCTGTGGTGTCACACTAGTGCACACAGTAGTAGGCATGGAAGGAAAAAGTAGTAGGCATGGAAGGTGGGGGTTATAGCAAGATATGCTTTCTGTGGTGTCACACTAAGATGCAACAGTAGTAGGCATGGAAGGAAGCAAGGTATACATTCTGTGATGTCGCGTTAATTATAGTGATGGCATGATATCCTTTCTGTGGTGTCACACTAGTGGAGGTGACAGCAAGATGTGCTTTCTGTGGTGTCACACTAGTGGGGGTTATAGCATGATATGCTTTCTGTGGTGTCACATTAGTGGGGGTGATAGCAAGATATACTTTCTGCGCTGTCACACTAGTGGAGGTGACAGCAAGATGTGCTTTCTGCGGTGTCACACTAGTGGGGGTTATAGCAAGATATACTTTCTGTGGTGTCACACTAGTGGGGGTTATAGCAAGATATACTTTCTGTGGTGTCACACTAGTGGAGGTGACAGCAAGATGTGCTTTCTGTGGTGTCACACTAGTGGGGGTTATAGCAAGATATGCTTTCTGTGGTGTCACACTAGTGGGGGTTATAGCAAGATATGCTTTCTGTGGTGTCACACTAGTGGGGGTTACAGCAAATTATGCTTTCTGTAGTGTCACACTAGTGGGGGTTATAGCAAGATATGCTTTCTGTGGTGTCACACTAGTGTGGGTTACAGCAAGATATGCTTTTTGTGGTGTCACACTAGTGGGGGTTACAGCAAAATATGCTTTCTGTGGTGTCACACTAGTGGGGGTTATAGCAAGATATGTTTTCTGTGATCTCACAATAGTGGGGGGTGACAGCATGATATGCTTTCTGTGATCTCACACTAGTGGGGGTGACAGCATGATATGCTTTCTGTGATCTCACACTAGTAGGGGTGATAGCAAGATGTGCTTTCTGTGATGTCACATGGGTTGGACTAGCAGTATGTTAGGATTTTGCCGCTCCGTTCAGAGTCGTGGGAGTCTCGATAATCATCTCAGCTGGACCCGGGTTCGAGTTCCGGGTGATTCATGTGATTCTTCTGCGGACCTGGTTGTGCGTCTTCCTCGGGGCAGGTGTCCATAAAATAGAGACGGGTGACTCCTTACAGCGTTTGATGCCCATTTGCCATTAAATTCTCCAAAAATGTTTTAATGTATTTAAAATGACACGGTAAGAATGAATTTTTATTTTTGGCTCTTATTTTCTCGTGTTTTTGTATCGAGAATGCACGCGATATACGAGTTTTGTGAGGACTTAGCAGCGTAATGAGCATGCGTTCCGAGCAAAAAACAAAAAAACTTTGCTTTATGTCGGTAACATAACAAGAAGAAGGAAACCCCCTGAAGTCTTGGATGTAGTAAACAAATTTGGCTTCTTGAAAAAATAAAAATTACAGTACTCTGCGCCACCAATCGATCATGCCCTAAGACACACAACGTCATCACTTTTTTTTTCTTCGTTTTATAACTACACAATATTTCCACCTAAGGGGGAAATATACACTTTAGCCACTTAGGAACAAAATATGTGAAAAAATCTAGTGATTTCACGAGATCCACACGAATTCTTTCCCTAAAATTTTCACGCCTAAACACTGCATATGGATTTTTTCCAGACTGTAATCTCGAAAGAGAGATGTTGTTACTAGCATGCAACTCTCGGCATGGAAACTTTGCAAGAAAAGGAGGGAAAGGAAGGGGGCAGTAGAGATTTTTTTGTTTTGATAGGGGGTTTAACTACTCCCGTGAGCAACTGAATGGGCTTTAAGCAGTCGCCCGTCCCTAATTTAGAGTCACTGGTTCCCGGGAAGGGAGAGAGCCGGCGCCGTAAGACAAACACAACATCCATGCCTCACCGAGATTCGAACCCGGACCCAAATTGGACGAATTAGCATAAGCCAGCGCTTAGACCACTGCGCTACCGGGGCGACAGAGTAGACATAGCGAAAATGACGAGGGAATTTTCCGTCACGCTCACATCTGTCCAATGCAAAAAGAACTTTTTTGAACTGTCTTCCAGAAGCGCACACACATAGAAACAAACAAGAGAATAATAACAGAACATTTGTCAAAAGAGATTCAAGCTTTATAAGTTTAATTCGAATGAAGCTGTTCTGACATCCTCAAGTACCCTTTCAAACAAGGTTTTTTCTTTTTCAAATTAGTTAACACTCCTGCAGCGAGCCAGTTGAAAAAAAAAAAAAGTACATGCCTGGCGTCAAGGCCCGAGAAGAGAATAAACAGGACTGAACTTCACTTTAATAATCAGTCCGCCCAAGATCGGGGCCGGCTGTGTGTTCCGTCTCATCAGAATACTCCCGCCAACCGCCCGAGTTCCTTTTTTCTTTTTAAAGTCCTCCGCCCACGGACAAACACCAAATGCCAAGGTCAGTCAGCGAGTGAATTGCGTAATGAGACGACAAGCGGACGCAAAACTGCGGGGCCATTGTCTTCCCTTCTCACATCTCGGGAACTAACGAGTACAGAGACAATAACAGCCACATAGCTCACACATTTCTCGAGACACCAGCTCCGGTTCGTGCTCCCACACAGTTATTATACACATACATTCATACATGCGACAATTCACAAAACGTCATATGTAGCACTAAAAACGTGGAAATCCAAGATCAAACGAATGAATGACAACGGCAAAGACGAATTTCCTCGTTGCTACCTGTAGACTGACGGCGTTTATTTATTTTAGCATTTCGCTCTTTTTAAGCATGGTTGCAAGACGCCGCTCTTGTTGAAGATTAATTCGTTTTAATATTTCAAATGATCTCAAGTCGCTGAATGTCTTGCATTTACTTATATTCCTTATTTATAACAAATATCATTATCGGCGCAAAGCTGTTGTATGCAATTCCACTGTTTCTCAGGAAGCCAGTGGCGGCTCTAAGGCATTTTTAGCAAGCGGGGATATTGAAAAAAAAACATTCGTAGTACACCGAAGTTTATATATAGGCATGCGCACTGCGTGTTACATAACTACTATTTAACATAATAACAGGCATAACAAACATATTACAGGCCTGATAAATTGGTTTTAATAATAATTACAGGTCCAATAAATTAGTTTTAATAATATCAACCTGCTTTTAAAGTTTATCCAGTTCACCTTTACTATTAACAATAACTAAATTATCAGGCTGATGTGGTCCTAAATATTAAACTTCCATCTTTTTGGAGCAGAAAATATCAACATTTTTTTCTCTTCGAAAAGTAAAATTTCAAATTCTGAAAAAAATCTTTGATCGTTGTAGAAGTGAAGATTTAATATCAAGATTGCGTTAACGCTTCACTAAGCACAATAGGGTGAACTTAACAGGAAATACCTGTTAAGTTCACCCTATTGAATGGAAGCAAATGTAACAGGGAAATACCTGTTAAGTTCACTCTACGTAATTTCACACAGCTACAAGTAAAATACAAGATGGACTCGGCTACGGTATTCCCTTCTACACACTTCGTCCACAAAGAACAACGAACTGGACTTAAAAAAAAAATTAAATTAATAAAATTCCTAAAAACATCAAGAAAGAAGCACAGAAAGAAAACGCTGAAAAGCACCCTTCCCTCCCTATAAATGAATAAATTTAAAGCTAGCGGGGCAAGGATGCGTTAGCATACAACTCTTCGCACAACAAACAGAAAGTTTAGGGGTGAACCCAGAATGTCTCAAATGAAGTGGGAAAGTCTAAGAACGCAAAAACGACCGCCTAACCAATTCTGCCTTTGAAAAAGAAAAAAAATCCTTAAATTCCTCGAACCACGTTTAGCCAAAACGAAAATATATATATATATATAATACACTAACAGGGCTCCTCACCCTCTTAAGATACAGAAAATGGCAGCAGGCTATGAGAGAGGTTTTAACACCTCCTTAAACTTAGAAGTATTTTTAACTTCATGATCGTTCCAGAATCTAAATCATAGTCTGATACGCTGACTAGTAAGAAGGAGATCGCTTATGTGGGTCTTCTTTGAAGCTCCCGAGGATGAGAATTTGACGGTGTCTTGAATGGGGGAAGTCTTGTGTGAGACGGGCCTTTCCCAGGCCACTTTAACGAAATTCTGTACTGAGCTCAGAAACCTGCGGAATCCCAGGGGCTTTTGACATGTAACATTAAAAATCTCGTGGAATTGTGGCCAACCGGGTGTTTCAAATGGCAGGCCTTATCGCAAGAAATCCCCTGTGCCCTGACGGAACGAAAGCACTCTTTATAGGTGATGGAGGGAGACATTTGAGTAAAAGCTGCAGATACAAAGACTCCCCGGCACCTATTGCTTTCATCTTGGCCCAAGCCGGATAGGGTGGAGCAACCCTTTGAGTTTTCTTGATAAGAGCAGAAGACACTGTGATGTACTAGGGCTGAAGTCGAGAGTCCGGGGGATGTCTTCTTAGGGCAGCTGGCTGTAGCCCGGATCACTTGGTTTTTCTTAGGAGCTCTGGGTAGGAACCGGAGGCTTCAAAGACTGAAGGAGAAGGTGCTGCGCTGGCAACTGCAGCATAAGACTTCTGAGGGGGTAACCATCTTTTTCTTCAGAGCGTCCGCAGCTAATGCAGGCTGGACCTGATGAGACTCGATCAGGTGGGGCAGCACCTATTCTAAACGGTACTGTCGTTCGACGACAGTAACGGGAATTAAGCACTAGACGCATGAAATTTCTGCTCGCCGAGTGGTGAGCAGTGAGAAGACTTAGCTGCTGGTCCACCGAGGTGGCAGCACTAAATTGTGAGTCTAGTGTCTATGTAGATTCGAAGGTGTTGATCCACGACTTGATGCTGGCGGACGGGACGCTTGATCAAGTGAGATGCCGGGGTCCTCTAAATTCTTGAAGGCTTACTTCGGCGATGGAGCAAGAAGGAGAACCTCGGTGGGCTGTTCTGAAGGCACCTCATCATCAATGAAAACTGGCGCTGGGTCTTTCAAGGTTCCGGGTGTTGGAGGGGGCATCGCACCTCTTGACTTGACGTTAGCTGAATCATTGTTTTTTTTTTATTTTATTTTCTTTATTCTTCTTTTAATGTAACTTGTTGAATTCAGCAAAGCTCCAAAACCGATTCACAACATTCTGTTTACCTTCCGATACCTTTTACCACGAGAGCCATTTTACGAACAATTTCTATTTGAAATAATGAATGACGTCACCGCTAAGGGCGTAGATGTACACTGCATTTTCTCCGAAATCTCTGCTTCTAAAAATCAGATTTTAAAAAATTATTTTTGCGTTAGATTGAGTCCACGCCTATGAATATTTTGTATACATTTCACAAAATTTTATTACAAAATGCTTCGCCACTATGGGCTGTAAGTGCATATTTCTGATTTCAACCTGTTTGCAATTCTATCTACGCTTCTAAATATCTAACTGAAAGATTTATTTTTCAGCTAAATGAAACACTCACCACGGAAAGCATCTCTCCGTACCTTTTTTTTTTTTTTTTTGTCGAACTGATATTTTTTAGCTTTCCCATTAGGGAAGTAATTTGATATCTCCGTTTCCGAAAATTTCAATTAAAAAAATCTTTTTGCGACTAATATAGCGTTTGTATGGCGAGGAAAATTTTCCATATATAAAGGTTGTTTAATAAGTAGTGAGACTCTTTGGCTGGAGTGCGTTTGCGCTTCCTAATTTTGTCAATGGGTTGCGCTAGTGAACAGACGATTTAAAGGCTATGCAGCTCCATTGGAGCTTGTTTGTTACGGGAGCCGTGTAATGTGCTGGACTAATTTTATTGTTCTCTCGTAAGAGATGGATACGTCCAAAGTTGCTCAACGTGCTGTAATTGAGTTTTTGAAAGCGGATAAAACTCCACCAAGCGAAATTCACAGGCGAATGAAGGCGGTGTATGGGCCTGCTTGTCTTCCACGCAGTACTGTAATACGGTGACGCCAGCTCTGTAGTGGTGGAAGAACAAGCACGGCAGATCAGCCAAGATCAGGTGCACCACGTCGTGCTGTTTTAGTGATGACAATGGCACATGTGAATGCTACAGTAAAGTCCAACGGAAAAATTACGATACGAGAACTGGCGAACAGTGCGAATGTAAGTATCGGAACTGTTAATACGATCCTGCATTCGCACCTTGTATATCATGAGGTCTGCACCGCGTGGGTACCGAAACATCTGTCTGATGAACACATGAGTCAAGGAATGGGGCTAACGTTACAGCATCTGTTCCGCTATCATGAAGAAGGTGAAGATTTCCTGCTACGAGTTATTGCTGGGGACGAAAGCTGGTGTCATCATTTCGAGCCAGAGTCGAAACGACAGAGCATGCAGTGGAAATATGCATCATTGCCACCGCCGGGGAAATCATGGTCCACCATTTTCGCAGGCAAGGTGATGTTAATCCTGTTCTTTGACCATCGAAGACCGTTGCTTCTTCAGTGGCTATTAAAAGGATCAACCATCAATGTCGGACCCTGTTCTTTGACCATCGAGGACCATTGCTTCTTCAGTGGCTACCAAAAGGATCAACCTTCAATGCCGAATCCTGTCCTTTGATCATCGAGGACAATTGCTTCTTCAGTAGCTACTAAAAGGATCAACCATTAATGCCGAACCCTGTTCTTTGACTATCGAGGACCATTGCCTCTTCAGTGGCTACCGAAATAATCAACCATCAATGCCGAACTCTGTTCTTCGACCATCAAGGACCATTGCTTCTTCTGTGGCTACAAAAGGATCAACCACCAATGCCAAACGATATTGTCACTCTTTAATGAAGCTTCAAGAAGCCGTCAAAAACAAGAGACCTGGCAACCTCACTCAGGATATTAATCTTCTGCATGATAACGCCCGGACGCACACGACAGTTACCACGCACAGAACACTACAACGCTTTCGCTGGGATGTCTTTTAACATCCGACATATAGAGCTGATCTGTCACCCTGCGATTTTTACATCTTTGGACCTATGAAAAAATTCTCAAAGGCAAGTGTTTCACTTCGGATGATCAGGTGCGTGAAGTTGTAGATAACTGGTTGCAGCGGCAGCCTGCATCCTTTTATGCCGCAGGAATACAAGGACTTTTGCCACGATGGGACCGCTGTCAAAATGCTGGCGGCGATTATTTTTAGGTATGTCATGTTTTAACTCTTTTAGGCAGAAAGTCTCGCTACTTATTGAACAACCCTTATATTTACCAAATTTTGTACAACACAGTTTTGCCACTAGGAGGTGTAAGCGTTCATTTATATTCTGTGGAATTTGGAACCGTGTCTAGGAACCCGATTTGAAAAATGCCCTATGCCTTGGACGTCTTCTGCTATGGAAAATATGCTTCGTCTACAATTTGTGATTTTTTGTAGTACACATTTCAACAACTTGTGGCGAAAAGTAGCTATTTCTATTTGTCGATGTTTTACCGATTGGGTAGAAATCCCGTTTATACAACCTACGTCCGAAAAGTTCGCCTTTCTGGATCAACACAGTTTTCATCTTTTCTAAAGATATGAAAACAGTTCTGCAAGGCACTTTCCAAGATGCTCGCAAGTTGTTTTGTCACTGCTGCTGGGACAGATGCAATGTCTGCATGATACTGTGAGTGGGTACCTCTGCAACCAGCGCTTTGTCGCTTGGTTGCAATGTCTGCATGATACTGTGGGTGGGTACCTCTGCATCCAGCGCTTTGTCGCTTAGTTGCAATGTCTGCATGATACTGTGAGTGGGTACCTCTGCATCCAGCGCTTTTTCGCTTGGTTGCAATGTCTGCATGATACTGTGAGTGGGTACCTCTGCATCCAGCGCTTTGTCGCTTGGTTGCAATGTCTGCATGATACTGTGAGTGGGTACCTCTGCATCCATCGCTTTGTCGCTTAGTTGCAATGTCTGCATGATACTGTGAGTGGGTACCTCTGCATCCAGCGCTTTGTCGCTTAGTTGCAATGTCTGCATGATACTGTGAGCGGGTACCTCTGCATCCAGCGCTTTGTCGCTTGGTTTGTGGATCGTACTGCAGGCACAGTGTTTCATCTTCCGCAATAATTCTGGAGCAAACATCAGCATCCTCAGGTGCAGTGTCCGACAGATCGGAACAAATCGATGAACGAGTCTCCTTTTGGTCATCATTCACAATGCGGGGTACCAATCTGGCATTAAGTTTCCATTTTCCCAGATCCTCGCGTAGAATTCCATGACAGATAGACCTACTGATGCTCACTGACCCGACCAAATGTCTCACTGTAATTTGGGGATCCTTCTTTAACGGATTCCGCACCTCTTCAATTTTTTTGTTTGGCTGTCTGCACACTTTGTCTGCACACTTGAGGGACGCCCAGATCTCGGATCATCATCACAGGACTTTTTTTTTCTCGAAATAGTACGCACGGTTTCATGCATACCGTTCGAACACTATGCTGCGGGATAATGATGTATCTCCATATGTTTCTTTTGATAAATGGACAACCGAGAAAATTCTAGACTGGATTCCAAGGGACAGGAAAAGACCCAAAGCATACGGGAGTGGCATGGATGTTACTGGCGCAAGATAGACCGTTGTGGAAGAAACTTGGGGAGATCTTCATCCAGCAGTGGATGGACAATGGTTGATGATATGATAAATATATGAACAATTTCGGTAATGGTTGCAGCTATCCGAAGTAAAAATACGTTGATATGAAATCTCGAGCTTTAGATTTGTTCACACTTTTTTGTTCTGTTGGCTGAAGTGAATAATCTCTCTCTCTCTCTAAATCCCTTTACAGTTTTATTTTATAGTGTTTTTATAAACTGCAATTGTTTTGCATAACATGAATGACGGAATATCACTCATAGTCATAACAGTATGGACTCAACAAGCACAGGAAAATATGAGAAAATATAATTTTATATTGATGTCCACGTACAATATACACATGTCGTCCACTGCATTTTTAGAAAAGGGAAGAAGGTTTTGGTGTTGGATCGCTGGCATCAATAATTTACTTCGTTAGGCCACGAGACTTCCCGGAAATTTGCGAATTGCCAGACATTCCACATAAAAAGACTAACCGAAGCCGTTAGACACTGAAACCGTTCCCAATTACACGATACACTAGGTGGACAATCAGAACCCGCACTTGAACATTCACCAGGTCACTAGGTCAGATATGGTAACTATAGCAACGACCTTCGGCTTAGCACCTAACAGCAAATGTAGCGGCAATGAAACCAAATCATTTCTACGTATACGGACGGCACCTCAGAAGGTTTAGAATGAATTGCCCATTCGGAGATAACTTAGTAAATACATATACAGGAGAACCTCGATTATACGTTTTTCTACAGGATGACCTTAAAAAAACCGTATAAATGTAAAAAGCGTACAAAAGAAATTTCAAAATGTTAAATACTAATGTAAAAACCCTAAATGCCACAACACACACACACACACACACACACGCTGTAATTTTAGATTACGTGAATTTATAATGCAAGGCATACATACATGAACACTTTGCTTGCTACCTTAAGCCTATGTCTATTTTGATTGATTTTCGCATTCATTTTTTTAATTCTAATTTTATTGTAAAAACTAGGTTAAGAAGTTTTGCGCGATTTCATATTTTCAACACACGAAAAAAAAAACCTTACCTTTGGAATACTAGGTAGTAAATCCGAATATGATTTTGTTTTACATTCAATACCTCTCTATTGCACATTCTTTACTTATTTTTAAACATCGCTCTTTTCAAACCTCTTTGTCCACTACTTAAAATATTCACTAAACTCTGCTTGTTTTAAATTTCTTGAATTCAGAGAAACAAGAGAACTGTAAATGTTATTTAGTAAATTTTTTAGATCATCATCTATTTCATGGCTAAAAACAAAACGGTCTTGGTTTTCAAAAGCTGTAACATGCTGGGTTACGTGTAAATGAATCAAAGAACCGAATATATTTTTTATAATTTGAAATTTAAAATCTAACATATAATCCCAGAAAGCGTATAAATGAGCCACGTATAACCGAATTGAAAAGGCGATAGATAGTAACTACAGTAAAATACTTAATGCAAACTTCCGTATAAACGTGAAAAACGTATAACTGAACAACGCATAACCGAGGTTCCATTGTATATATGCAAAAAAATATTTCATGAGGTCACAGTCTCTCCGCATAAACAGAAATCATTGGCCAGCTTCGCTCTAATCTTTTTCTTGGGAGGGTAAATCAAAAACTTTGCCGACATGTTTTGTTTGACGTGTTTCGAACATTTTAGATTACACAATTGAAAAATGAATCTTTAAGATGTTTTTAATGCTATTTCCGGCAGATGTTAACACTGTAGCTCCTCCTACGGTTTTTGAAACAGGGATTTTCTTGTCCGTGTCTGCGCCGGAGAAGCATCAAAGTGTTGCGCCGTTTTTGTGGTACTAGAATGTCACCTGGCGTGGCGAAAACAATTCAAAAACCAAAACCACATACTCTGAGCTGCCATGTTTTAATTCGCCGTTAATAGCGAGTATATAGTGATGCGACCTACAAGAAAAAGACATTTAAATGCATTTAAATATGAATTTTTTGCTTGTGTATTCTTAAGTAAGCAAAATACTGGCAGAACTAACAATGTTGGCCAAGATTATTTTAAGTCCACGTATATAGAGAGTGCTAATTTTGTGTTCCAGTAAAAAACAAGATCATACTGGTGTCTTAAATACAGTGGAACTTCGGTTATATGTTTCTCAGTTATGCGTTTTTCACTTTTGTAATTCTGCGTTAGTTCCTATATTTTACTGTAGTCAAACGCGTTTCTAACTCGGTTATATGTAATTCATTTACACGCTTTTTGCGATTATAAGTTAAAATTTGTATTTCAGATTACATAAACACACGGCGTTTTGTTTCATTTATACGTAATCCGGTATGTTACAACTTTGAGATAATTGAGACAGCGTTCTGGTGTTCCTTCTTGATGCAGCCAAAGTTGAACTTTGATCTAATCAGGTAAGGGTATGTTGTTTACTTTCTGGTTGGATGAAAAATTGGTTTCGCACTTCATGACTCCCTCTCATATGCGTTATTTAAAAATTGCTGAATCTTTGGAACGTAGCTTTGTGGCTCGCTCCACTATTTCGTGGAGGAGCCACAAAACTACGTATTCGTGGAGCGTATTTCGTAAATCCACAAAGCTATTTAGGATTCCTATTAATAGGAATCGTAAATGTATCATCAATATTCAACATTCTGATCTATAGTTTTTTTTTTTTTTTTTTTTTTTTTTGCAGATAGCTCAGCAAAAACAATAACAAATTGCTTTGTGAAATTTTTTTTCTATTTCTCCTTTTTTGGGAGGAGTCCGCACAAAATACAGTCGCGCCCCCACCCCCAGTCCATCCTCAAATCTTTCGAAAGCATTACAGATGGTTTTTTTTGGGTTTTTTTTTTTTTTTTTTTTTTTTTGCACACATCTGCAATTGGGGGGAATTTTCAAACAATAAGAATTCGTTCGAATCATGATATTTGTATCATATCATTTTGTCCCACTACATCAATATACTGTAATTTCAACAAGCTGAACCCTGGGTCCGGGGGGTAGGCGGGGGTGGGGGTGGGGGGTTATAAAGTAGAAGTGAACTAGAGTCCATTTTTCAACCACGTATTTTTATACTTTCCTGCCAAACTGATTCGTCCATGAATCATGGGATACTCACTTCAATATGGGTGGGATATTTTTTTCGCTTCCTTATAATGTTTTGGGAATGTTTTCTTCTGGATATTTTTATTCGGGCACTAATAGTGAAATCCTAGATCTACCACTAATACCGCGGCCTTAAAATACGGTCCAACCCCCCCTCCCCTTGTCTTCTTAAATAGGCTCTGTAGGATCCGAATAAAAAGAATGCTGTTAATTCATTAATTCTACTTTGAAGCACTGGTCTCAGATCCTTAGTTGTGAGGATTTCACTTAATCGAGAATCAGGTATTTTATTGATAGATAGAATCATCAAAAGAGATGTTTGATTTCCATAGGCACTTTTGCAATGTGATAAAATATATTATAATTTGTAACACTTCTTTTCTTTCGCCGCCATTCAACTTTAAATAAATCATTAATAAGAAACATCTAATAAGCAGCATGAAATTTACAATATATTTCAACATTTTGAAATTTCATTTATAAGTCTTTTACATTTATAGGATTTTAAGGCTATCTTCTAGGAAAATGTATAACCGAGGTTTCACTGCATATCAGGTCTAAACATTTTAGTCCGAATTCCAGTAATAGCTGCTTCAAGAAGGGGTTTCCCTTTAAAGCAAAACACATTTCAGCGGGCCAACAAGATGGCCGAGTGATCAGAAGCGTGGGTTTCTGACTAAACGTTCTGGTTGGATCCAGGGACGTGTAGCGAATGTGGTACGGGCAGGGCCCGATTAAGGCCTTACTGGGCTCCTAGGCTAAGACATTGGAGTGAGCCCCCAAAGAACTTAAATGACGAGGAATTATTATGAAGTCCGTTAAAACACGAAACTGTAGCTACTAAATTATCTGCAGAGTTTTCATAATACATCGATGAGCCTTTCCATTATGACCACTCCCAGTCTAGAGAAACGAGCGCGCCTGGAGACCGAACGGTGGCGCTGGTGAAGTTCACAGAGAAGTATATATATACAACCCGAGGACTGGCTATCGGTTAGTAGAGTGTTCGGAGTCAGAATGAGAAAAGCTGCCGATTGATCGGAGTTTGATAAAGGACAAATTGTGATGACACGGAGCCTCGGAACTACGATCTCTGCAACGGCGCGACTTGTGGGTTGTTCACGTGCCACTGTACTGAGTACCTATCAAAAGTATGCACAGATGGCCAAACGATGAACTGTCGTCCAAGCATATGTCGTCCACAGCTCACTGATGCCAGAGGGGACTGTCGCGCACTGTTCACAGCGACTGTAGGGCCACGGTGCGACAAATCATCCGCAGCGACAACAGTGGTGATCAGGACAATGTGTCACAGCACACAATTCGTCGCAGCCTTCTGTGCATGGGGCTGCGTAGCAGAAGACCCAGCCAGGTCCCAATGCTCACTGCACGTCATCGCCAACAACGCATGAAATAGGTCCAAGATCATCGAGATTGGACCGTGGATGATTGGAAGAAAGTGGCCTGGTCTGACGAATCAAGATTCCTGGTGAATCACGTAGACGGCCGTGCGCCGATACGCTGATTACCAACGGAGGCTATGGCACCTGGATGCACTGTTGGGTGGAAACAGGCCGCCGGCGGCGGTGTTATGCTGTGGACGATGTTTTCTTGGGACACTTTAGGCTCCATTATCCCAATAGCACAATCCCTGACAGCTGTTAGGTATCTGAACATCGTTGTGGACCAAGTTCACCCATTCATGGCAACTGTGTTTCCTGCTGGTGATGGCCATTACCAAAAGGATAATGCGCCATGCCACACTGCCAGAATCGTCAAGGTGTGATTCGAGGAACATGCTGATGCCTTTCTGTTAATGCCCTGGCCTCCAAATTCACCTGACATGAACCCAATCGAACCTTTGTGGTTCGAATTGGAAAAAGAGGGTTCGCGCTAAATCACCACCACCCCGAAATGTACGGGAACTGGAGTTGATGTTATTGTACCAGATACCCCAGGATACCTATCGCCACCTCACCCAATCGATGCCTCGCTCAGTGGCCGCTGTTTTGCTGGATAAAGGGGGTCCTACAGCTAATGATTTAGCATTGCATACTTTTCTTAAAGCATCTTTTTTGTTATGTAATGTAAAGCCACAGAGGACTTCTACCATTACTGAAAAACCTGAAACTGTCTCGCCGACCCCACTGTACACAGCGATATGAAACCTTTACCCTTGGTGAGTCACTGCCTTGAAATCTGTTCGTCTTCTAGCCTTTGTTTCTGACTAAGTGGAAATCATACGACACAAAAGTAAAACTAGTTTACAAACCTCTCTTTCTCTAGCTATCTATCTATTACTTGCTCAAGCATGCCTCCTGGGCCCTTGGTCATAGTTGGCCCCAAGGCTATATAACCCCTATAGAACTCCTTCCTTAATCCGGCCCTGCGTACGGGCGGTGCGTTGGTGTCAGTGCGCTGACTCTGCCTCTCTCCCGGAACCAATAACTCCAAATCTGTGACAGGCCACTCTTCTTATAGATTTAGATGCTCAATTAAAAAATCAATCCTAGCCTTTGTACATGTGCGCAATATACTGTATATATTGGGTACGAACCTTTCACCTGGTCTTTCGTATCAACAAGTTGAACATCTTCATTGTCATTGGGATATCATAGCCACATGAAATTTAATCAGCTAAAGATACTGCTAAAATATTCAATACAAGTTGATTGGCTGGGGAGAAAGTGTGGAAGACGGAGAATGTAACTTTTGGATGACAAAAATAGAACGAAGAGAGAGAGAGAGAGAGAGAGAGAGAGAGAGAGAGAGAGAGAGAGTTCGAAAAATCTATGGTGAAAAGGTTAATCATTTTATTTTTTTTTTATTGTCCAAGGATTGAGATCTTCCATAATTACTGTATATCTGAAAACAGGAATTTGTCGGTGACCGAATCCGCGTCTCTTCGCTTCGGAGCGAGTTGCTGTAACCGTCTAAGCTACACCGACGGAATTTATCGCTGAAGTTTTGTCGTCTTGACACGTGCTTCATCTCTGTAGTACGTCACATCATCTCCCTCTTTTTGGGGGGGGGGAGGCGAAGAAGGAACCTTTCATGTATTCCAGACGATATGGCCGCCCCGGTGGCGCAGTGGTCTAAGCGATGGCCTCTGATCAATCGTCCAAAAGAGGTCAGAGTTCGAATCCCGGTGAGCATGGATGTTGTGTTTGTCTTACGGCACTGGCTCTCCCCTTCCCTGGAACCAGTGACCCTAAATTAGGAACGGGCGACTGCTTATAGCACATTGAGTTGCTCACAGTGGTCGTTAAACCTCCAAACAACAACAGATGATATGAAAAATGAAAAACCTTTATGTATTCCACACATTTTTCGAAGAACAAAAAGAAAAGTTTTTTTAAGGAACTTTTCATGCATTCCACACATTTTTCGAAAAACCCAACGCCCAGTAATCCATTTTTACGTTCGGGAGCCAATATGAAAACACAAATGCGCCGGTAACAGGGGACTGAAACCCCGTCTCTTCGCTCCGGAGTGAGTTCTAACCGACTAAACTACACCGACGGAATGTATCGCTACAAATTTGTCGTCTTGATACGTGCTTCAACTCTGTAGTACGTCACATATTTACAGGTAGGGTGGGGTCCTGCCTACACTACGTTCTTCGTTTTTCGATTTGTGCAGACTATTCCGCTAGACTATTGCGTCACTCACTCGGCAGGTACTTACTTCAGTTGAAACTAAAAGGCCGACTCGAGTTTAATGATTTAGAGTACTCTGGATGAGTAACTTAAGTTACTAAAATTCAGATGACTTAGGGTTATCAGCAGCAGTTTTAGGCTATTAAAAACGTGGCGGATGAGTCAATGAATGAAAGCGGATGAAAACAGCTGTAACTTGCCAAACGAGTTGCCGGATCTCAGTACAGCAAGCTAATCACCGACTTAGCCCTTGTTTTGGTGGGCACAGATAGCATCACCACGCATACCCATCGTTTTAAGAATCGTAAAACACTGTAGCTGACTTGTCGACTAGACTAAAGGCTCCAGTGTTCTCCAATTAGACTAATTTTTCTTTTTTCTTTTAGTCGATACGGGGAGCAAACATTTAATTAACACGTGTTCTCAGCCAGTCATGCCCCTTCCCCTCTTTTTTGGCTGCGAAACTATCTTTATAACTTTTATAACTTTTTATTTATGTCTAAAGGGTTACCCCGCTTTTCTGTCTCACAATGTTTTGGTTTCCGCTCCAGACTCCAGCATACTCCTTACTGTAGGAAACTAGCGTACGCAAATACATCACTCTACGCAGCTCGCTTTTATAGTTTTGTTTCACAGTTATTCTTTCTGCGTACTCTAGAAAAATTAAACGGCCGTTCACTGCCTCTCTCATCTACAAATACTTTCTGAACCCACTTCTGAGACGCGGGGTGCTTCTTTTTATATACGATTTCTCCACTTTGGGGTAATCCGAGCAATAAATTACTTCAAACCCGACCAATAACAACTTAAAAAAATCTTCCAGTTCTTACTTTGGATCAGAGGCATGGACCTTAACTAAAAAATCCATACAATGGTTGCGAGCAACTCAAAGAAGCAGGAAGAACGGTGTAATCAGGAAAGATGTGAAGGGGTAACTAAGGGTCAGGAAAATGAAAAGAGTTGATGGCATTGCATTCACATGGACAAAACATTCGAGATACCTATCTAATAGTGTATTGGCTCTCATCTAGCGAGAATAACAGCATCGACTTCACCAGATGTCTGAAGGTTTCCGGAGGTAATGCCAGCCATTCCTGTTGTCCACAACTCTGCCCGAGACGTTGATCCAGGGTCCATGGATCTAATGTTCTCCACGGCATCCCAGACAGCTTCCACGGGGTTAAATCACGGGCCACTGGATGGTTCCAAACTCAGATGACTGGCCAAGCGGGTTGGTGAGTGTGGGATAGCATTTCCTCTAATACCGATGGTATAGTTATACCGCTATTGGCGGTCGTCAGAGCCCCTTTAGTGGGAACAGGATGCACCACGAGAAGGCGGGGTTGACATTTGTCAAGGAGAGGCTGTGATGTTACGCATCACCTGACCTTACATCCCATATATATATATATATATATATATATATATGACATACAGTTAAAGAAACTGATAATCGTACAAAACTCCCGACTCCCAACCCTTTTAAAAACTCAATCCGCCACTATCCGGAAACATATGTTTTGTTTTGTTTTGTTTTTATGATGCGCCATCTAACACGTGATGATATCTCACTCACATGTGCGGACACCCAAGAGAAGTTAAAAATATGGTTGTTTCGGAGATCTGTCAAAATTCCTAAATTGTAAATGGAAGTGAACAAAACATTAAGCGACCAACTACATCATGTTTAGGGATACTTAAGGTATAACGTAACAAATAATATCTGAACTGCAATAATATACCCACGTACAACATGCTCGCTGTTACGTAACAAACTTAATAAGCCAAAGAGACGCAGGGAAGTTGCAACCAAGGGCAATCAAAATTTATGGTAAAATGTTGCAGCTGTGAATCCATGGAGTGGAATTTAAAAAAATCTTGCGTAATTATAAAGTAGTTTCTAAGGTAAAGAACAAGACACTAAGTCCCTGATTCTCTCTAATGGAAAACAGATTTCTAAGAACCGTTGAACGATTTTTCATCAACGTCCTTTACCGGAGAAACAATTATGAGGATAATTAAATGCTAATAAAGCAAACACAAAAGACCAAAACTCTGAACTCGTAATGATCACGCGACAAAAAGAAAAAGCCGTTCATTTTTCATGAAAGGAAATGCGAAGTCATTAAGTGCTCTGAAACGGCTTATTTATCGAATTGTTCTTAAAACCGAAAGCTGGAGAGAGAATTACAACGACCTTCAGAACTGTAAAATAAAATAAAAATAAATAAATAAAAGCACATATACGCTAGAAAATAACGCGCTTACTGCTTGAAATCATGAACATTTTGTGGAAAGAGGTGCTGGCGTACCTGGGATAACGAATGGGTTCTTATTAAGCATACGGTGCTGGAGAATTTCGGTAAAAATGTTTAAAAGAGAGATATAAAGTGATTCATGTTTTTCCATATTCGAAAAACAATTATCACAATATAAATAATGAGCCTTACTCTCAGCCAGGGACATCACTAGACGTCGAAATCAGAATGGGCGACGGGTGGGAGAATATTATTTT
Source organism: Macrothele yani (assembly GCA_039090855.1). Taxonomy (NCBI): domain Eukaryota; kingdom Metazoa; phylum Arthropoda; class Arachnida; order Araneae; family Macrothelidae; genus Macrothele; species Macrothele yani. The sequence goes on along the minus strand of CM076995.1, from coordinate 129,542,112 downwards.
TGCTGGGGAAGGGTTGATAGCAACTTAATATACTAAACATTGAAAGGAAGAAATTTCAATACTTTTTGCTACAGGCTATAAAATAGCCCCCTCCCACTCTTACACACAGAAACCTGGATATGACAATTTATGCTACGGAAGATAAACCAATAAGATAACATGAGAATGACTAGTGGTTTAGTAACATGACAGTGTTGATAGAATGTCGCCGTCAACTTTTTCCTTGATGTGAATGCATTGTCTTAATTGCTTTTCAAAAGTTTGCATTTTTCTTGTAAAAATAGTACTGTACTTGAACATTTTTTATAGGAAAATGTTCTATTTATTTACCTAAATGAAACTTTAACGTCGTGACACGCAGATATAACACTTGCCCCCTCCTTAGCTCCCTTGCTTCAAGCCAGCGGCCTCGCTTTGCACTCCTCACCTCCAATGCAGTCATCAGCCACGTCCCGCCTCCTCACTGCCCCGGTACACTGGCTTAGTTTTAGACTCCAGTTTTTGTGTTGAAATCCCCTACTTAGTAGAACAAACATCAGGGCAATTAGTAATGACCCTTCTCAGTGCATTTCTATTCACCCTCCTCATTCGCTCCAATCATACTAACATGAAAAAAAAAGATGCTTAAACTAAGGATTTCGGTGAGTGAAGAACAATTATAATTTTCTGGCCCTGGCGACGCTATTGTGATACCTTCTACGGAGAAGTAAATAACGCACGTCCTAGGGGGAAATACGTAGGGCTACTGACGAAAAATGCGAGACTCATTATCACTTGGCAAAGTCCAGATTATATTTTTAAAGTTTAAAAAAAAAAAAATCGCACATCTTCAACTAGATGGGCGGTTGGGTGGGCAAGAAAAATTTCAGGGTGGGCGGCATCTCTTTGGCGACGTCCCTGCCCTCGGCGGAACAGAGACTGTAATTTTCAATAATTCGTGTCCATTTTTCCGCATACTTGGTCCTTGAAGAAGGAAAGGCTCCAGAAATCCGTTTTCCACTTACTCCAACGTTCTAAACTTAAGAGAAAATAAGCCATGGAGTAAACGCATAGGTAGTCTAAAAAGAGCCTGATACGGATTGCAAAGAGAGCAATACTGAATTCTGACTCAATTTTAAGAGCCTGAAGTATATCGGCCCGAGCCTCTAAGTTTATATTGCAAGATAGAGCCCGGGCGAGCCTGAAAACTATTACGAACTTGTTTAGGCCTTAATAAAATCATCTCTTCTGAACTTCCACTCTCTTTCTCCTACAATTAACCGATGTCTTTCTCAACTGGGGAGTGAAAAAAGGATCTCTCTCTCTAGTACAGTGTTTCTCAAAGTGTGGTCCGCGGCAGCCTATCAAGTGGTTCGCATGAAATTTCAAAAGAAAAATTAATGAAGAATGTGAGAATCCCTCCCCTTAAATTTTGAGTGCATGCTCGACCCGAATATCCAGAGCTATCAGATAGAGCCATTAATCATTTTCCACTTTTCCTGTTTGTTCTGTGGGCTCTGTCTCCAGTCATCTCAAGCATGTGTCTTACATGCTTATTTCGTGCTCAATCATGTGGCATGGATGTAGGAATAATCCTACGTTTAAGAAGTGCATCTCCTTCTGTGGGCGCTGTCTCTAGTCATCTCAGGCATGTGTCTTACATGCTTATTTCGTGCTCAATCATGTGGCATGGATGTAGGAATAATTCTACGTTTAAGAAGTGCATCTCCTTCTGTGGGCGCTGTCTCCAGTCATCTCAGGCATGTGCATTACATGCTTATTTCGTGCTCAATCATGTGGCATGGATGTAGGAATAATCCTACGTTTAAGAAGTGCATCTCCTTCTGTGGGCGCTGACTCTAGTCATCTCAGGCATGTGTCTTACATGCTTATTTCGTGCTCAATCATGTGGCATGGATGTAGGAATAATCCTACATTTAAGAAGTGCATCTTCTTCTGTGGGCGCTGTCTCTAGTCATCTCAGGCATGTGTCTTACATGCTTATTTCGTGCTCAATCATGTGGCATGGATGTAGGAATAATCCTACGTTTAAGAAGTGCATCTCCTTCTGTGGGCGCTGTCTCTAGTCATCTCAGGCATGTGTCTTACACGCTTATTTCGTGCTCAATCATGTGGCATGGATGTAGGAATAATCCTACGTTTAAGAAGTGCATCTTCTTCTGTGGGCGCTGTCTCTAGTCATCTCAGGCATGTGTCTTACATGCTTATTTCGTGCTCAATCATGTGGCATGGATGTAGGAATAATCCTACGTTTAAGAAGTGCATCTTCTTCTGTGGGCGCTGTCTCTAGTCATCTCAGGCATGTGTCTTACATGCTTATTTCGTGCTCAATCATGTGGCATGGATGTAGGAATAATCCTACGTTTAAGAAGTGCATCTTCTTCTGTGGGCGCTGTCTCTAGTCATCTCAGGCATGTGTCTTACATGCTTATTTCGTGCTCAATCATGTGGCATGGATGTAGGAATAATCCTACGTTTAAGAAGTGCATCTCCTTCTGTGGGCGCTGTCTCTAGTCATCTCAGGCATGTGTCTTACATGCTTATTTCGTGCTCAATCATGTGGCATGGATGTAGGAATAATCCTACGTTTAAGAAGTGCATCTCCTTCTGTGGGCGCTGTCTCTAGTCATCTCAGGCATGTGTCTTACATGCTTATTTCGTGCTCAATCATGTGGCATAGATGTAGGAATAATCGTACGTTTAAGAAGTGGTTTGTTATCATTTGAGGATTCGTCAGAAAAAATGAATGGTATTATTATAAGTGAAAATTTCAAGTAATGATATTAACACAAGTAACAAGAGTTAAAATCATTATTTGAAATTTTCTCTAAATTATATTTATTAAATATTACGTATAGATTGTAGAAAATGTTTAGTAAATACAAGTGTAAACACCCGCTAAAAATAACTCATAGGAATATTTCCGACAGGATTGGAAACCATTCTATCACCAGCGATACAAAAATGTTTAAGAAGTTACTACTATCTAATATGTGGACGAAACTAAACTTATTTACTTTAAATAACTAACTTATTAAAATGTAATATATATACTTAAATAAATATAACTTTTTTAATTAAGTAGTTATAAAACACTTACCAGGACCATGTGAAGACATCGTGTTTTTCTTACAAGACGACGCTACAAGTCACAAAAGTTGACTTGTGCTGCCATTTATTAACGATAAGAGAAAATTTAGAAAATTATTTACATAGTTTCACATGTGATACAACCGGTTTTGGAAGATTTTCTGCCATTGAGCATTTTTAAAAATTGTGAAACCATTGTATCAGATGTGATATACGAGAACCGAGGAGGCTAAACTGAAACTCGATGTATCTGAATCGAAATTCATCCAAAATCAGTTGAGTTTTCAGACACTCATAACTAAATCTACTTCTTATTTTATTTCCTAGCTGTTCCGTTACGCTAAATGTTCTTGCGCGTCGGTAACAGGTGCTGACAGAAAAACAGACCAGCTTCTCAGTCCACTGAAGAAGCAGTATTTATTGTCTGATGCAACTAGTGTAAATCACTCAAAGGCCTGACTCAGTGGAAATATAGGAAAACAATGCCAAATTATTGCTTAGCATATCTGCTACATTTTCATTTTGAATTGGACAGCACTCATGCGTAAAGTTAACATTACATTTCTTGGCTTCTTGAATACATAATTTTCTCTTTCCGTGGAGTCAAAGTTTATTTGCTTTTGTTACTTTATTCGGCTTCAACAAGGTATATTAGATTTAGCAGGATTCTTAAAAAGAAAGGCTCAGCATTGTTTCGTAACTTTTTCTTTTTAACTTGTGGTGTATATCTCTAAATAAACCTTCACTTTTGGGGTTATGTTCTTATGTAAATTGTGTTACTCTCCGTTATATTTCTTTCTGAATGGCACATCAACATCTTCGAATTTCTTTATACTTTATGGCAACAACTGACAGTAAGTCGAAGGTAAATAAAAGCCAAGCTCAGCGTAAAGGGTATGTCGTGGTACGAACACAAGATGTTTTATAGTTTGCAATGGGATAGCACATGTTATCTTGTACTACGAGGGTTCAAATGTTCAAATATTATCTATAAGCAGAAGAAGTCCTGTTAAATGCCGATGTCTTCGTGAAATTGTACTTCGATCGGCTGCAAGGAAATAAAAGAATAATTAGATTGTTAAGTAATTTGCTCATTCATACGAACATTGGTCGTACTTTATTTATTCACGTTAAAGTGGCCGTGTTGTTTCAACAAACAATCACCAAAAATAGAACCTTAAACGTTATAATTTTCATTCTCTGGAAATTATGTTCTATAATAATTTCCATTTTCTGTAACAAAAAGCCTCACAGAGCACTTAAGACTTCTTCAGCGGCACAACTACGTTTTATACTTTAGTATGAATTATAGACATTGTAGTATTTTATTTCTAATTATAGACAGAGTAACAAAACATGAATTCTGTTACTTATCTTAATACGGGTATGGAAGAGTTGTTCACAGTGAAGCTTGAGGCAGGGATTTATACACTTCTCCCCAATACTCTACTAACCTCCCCAAATTATATCCTCACAGAGATCAGATCATGCAGATCACATGTAGAGGATTTTAGGAAGGGAGTGTCTGACCCCAGGTCTTAAACAACCCTTAGAAATAGGAAACTAGGAGATTTGGGCTAGAGAGCGTGATAGGAAAGTGACACGGAAGCGAAGTAGAAAGTGGGAGGAAGACGCCTTTATTTATTACCGGGGGCCAGTACCCGGGGTCCGACGGCTTAACGTGCCCATCCGACGCACGGCGGATATTTAGTGGATCGAGCGTTCGTACCTGCCTGGGATCGAACCTGAGGTCCCTTCCGTGGCAGTCACGAACGTTGCCCACTAGGCCACCCGCGGCCCCATATATCCTCACACACTCCTCCCTCCATAAAAAATCTCAAGCCCCACTATTTGAAGGCGTGTAAAACACACACACACACACACACACACACACACACACACACAGAAGCGCGCGTGCGCGTGATATTGAACTGTGAAGACAACGGGATAAAGATAATGAAGGTTATTTAAATCCCCTTCGTTTTGCTGATGACGTCGTCATTTTTGCAGATATCTCTTCAGAGCAACAGTGCATGATCCAGTAACTTGCTGACAACAGCAAAGAAGAAGGATTAAAATCGAATTTACAGAAGACAAAATTGATGTACAATGCTTTTAAAAAACCCGAAGATTTTGGAGTTGATGGGGAAAATTTGGATGTAACGGATGCTTATATTTGCTCTGTACACCGGATATCAGGACCACACAGACAAAGAAATAAATAAGCGTGTAAAACTTGATTGGACAGCTTTTGGAAGAGACAGCACAATTTTCAAGATCGGTTTACCATTATATCTTAAAAGGAAAATGTTTGGTCAATACATACTTCTAGTTTGTTCTTACGGATCAGAGACATGGACCTTAACTAAAAAAGACATACAGAGGCTGCGAACAACTCAAAACAGCATGGGAAGATACTTGGTGCAACCAGGAAAGACAGGAAGAGGAACAAACGGATGGAGAAAAGGACAAGAGTTGATGACTTTATGATCTAAGTGAAGACTCTCGAGTAGCAATGGGCTGGAGGTATTGCTAACCGAATTGACCACCGTTGGACAACTGAAATACTAGACTGGAAACCAACGGTCAGAAAAGGACCCAGAAGACGACCGCGTTGGAGATGGGCGGATGAAACTCAGAAGCATGCTGGAGTGACTGGAAAGAGATTGGCTGAAGATAGAAAGTCGTGGAAAGATGTTTTCAACCAGCAGTGGTTTGCGAACGTTGTTGCTAACGACGATGATATAAACATGCTTTTTAATTTTTAGATATTAGCCCTTCTTTAATATGATATAGTATAGTATAGTATAGTTGTTTGTAGCAGCTAGCATTTACATGAACTCCTCAGCTTTAGCTTGACGTATCTTTTACCACAATGCAATCATTTACCTTTTTTTTAAACTTTAAGTCTATCAATGTTTCTTTTGTAATTTTTCTTCTTTAAAGCATTTGTTTAAAGATAATCACTGCATCCACAAAGCATAATATATGTATCCAGTAGTTTAGTCTGCTACAAGTGCTGCAGGTATACTTCTGAATCATTACATCATGCACAAAATTTGTGAAAATATCAATATTTACTGTCTCAGCAATCTATGATTGCTATTTTACTATTTTACTTCAGCCTTGTTTACTGAAAAAGAAAATGCTCTGTTCTAAATATTCTAACTATAAAAAAACAACAAAAGATCTCATTTTTTTTAAGTTTTACCTATTTTGCCTAAATAAATATTTCACAAATAAAAATTTTTAGCCTCAGAAAAATGTGCTTTCTTTCACCCCTTCAACTTTTCAGCACCCTCACACTTTGAAATTCCTGGACAAAAAAAGCCCTGGCTTGAAGACAAAGTCCCATTCGGCACGGTGCGAAAAAAAAAAAATCGGAAATCCTTTGACGCCTATTCCAATACTGAATAGTTCTTGCCTTTATAGTTTAATTAGTATCTCATCTTGGACCAACGCCTTCAAAATGCACTTCACTTCCTGATACTATCGGACTATTCACGAGACGATTATTCGTCTTTACGATGGTATATAAGCCCATTTGACGCAGATATAACTTAATTATTTAAAGTAGTTGCAAAGATTCTAATACTACGCCTCCGGCAGACCCCAAAATGGGATTTTTGCTGGATTAGTGTCTTTGCACCCATATTAATAACCTCAGCATGTTCTGATGCTTGTCTGAACTTAGCGATTCGAAAAGCATTCGGATAGCCTTACATGAACGCATTAGTAGCGTTTTTAATCCGTGAAGCGTGAGCTAATGCTTTTTACTGCAAGAAAATTAATGTACCGTCAAGCTGAAATTGATACCTGTGAGTAAAATCAGTGTTAAATGGGCACAGAAAAACAAAATAGAGACTTGATGTTATTTTTTTAGTGTACGAAAATTTAACTAACGCGAAACTATTTATTCACATAGTAACGCGGCCAAACTATCACCTACACAGCTCTGCTTTTTTTATTTTTCAAACTAAAAAAATTGTTTTTACATTATTTCGGACAGAGTAAACGCTATTATCATTGATATAATCTTGAAGAGTGCCTCATACACAAAATCATCTTATAAGGAGAATAGCAGTGGCGTCCGCCCCCCCCTCCTCCCAAAGGAGCGCAAAGCCCTCCCAATCAAAATAAACTTTTTTTTGTATTAACTTACCTTTACCTATGTAATATTTTTCCACTTGAAAAAAAAAGGGCAGATGGAAATTTTCTTAAATATTTTGTTGTCAAAGCAAAACAAAACCTCTTCCTTCGATTCCCGTTTTTCTCCGATGTGGGGATCGGGTGTCACAGCAATAGCATTACGATAACATTACTTTAGTAATGTTATTTTTTTAATGGAAAAAGGAAGAAATCTTTTTATTCAAAACGAAAGATATGATATTCACAGAAACTGGATGTGGATGCATTTCAGATGTGGTGATATAGAAGACATCTGTATAGGTGAATGGAACGAATAGATTTTGTAGACAATTGGAGGACATTTTTTTTTCGGATATTAGTGACGAAATATTACGTATTAAGTAAGGATGAGAAAGCATAGGAAGGAAAGAAAAGGAAGCTAGATATTAATCCATATAAACCGAAGGAAACAGTGAGCTTCAAAACAGGGTAGATTTTTCACGCCACAGGTAAAATACAAAGCAGGTACATAACAGCACAGCACACAGCTACTGAACTAAAACAAGGATGCACGTTACGTCCAATAAACATTTTATAAATCTTGAACATGCATGGAAAATAGTTTCGTAGCATTCTGCCTTCCTTAGCATCAATTTTGTGTCCTAATGGCGTCTAAGTTAACATACATTCCTGAACTGAGCACAAATTTGCTTCTTTGGGGAATGGCAATTGAAAACGCATATATATGTACCGTTCTTGATCCCTGGTACAATAGATCTCAGCGTTCAACTGATGCGAGTGCCCTGTATATGTAGAATTGTAAACTGTTGCATTTTTGCCCAAATACAGCAGCAAGTTTCTAATCTCGCGTTTTTGTTAATTTGTTTCATCACAATGTAATTTCATTTCATTTACAAAAAAAAAAAAAAAAAAAAAAAAAAGAAAAAAATATCTTAATCCAAGTACGTCGAGTTTCGGTTTCTATCAACAGTAACTACACGGTCGAGTCACATTATTATGACCACCAGCTAATATCCAGAGTAACCGCCGTGTGCAGCGCAGACAGCAGCTAGACGGGCTGGGAGTAACTCAATAAGGTGCTGGAAGGTGTTCACAGGCATGTGGAGACATGCTGACTGACAGCTGCTGGAGGGTGGGTGGTGGAGGAGCCATAGAGCGAACAACACGATCGAGGTGGTCCTACAGATGCTCAATTGGATTTAAGTCTGGGGATAATTAAGGGGCCAGGGAAGTACTTTGAAGTCTTCATCGTGCTCTACCAACCACTCTCGGACATTTCTAGCTGTGTGACATGTCGTATTGTCGTTCTGGAAGATCCCATCCGCTCCAGGGAATGTAACGCCCCCTCCCCCACCAGCAGTTTGTGTTCTTCCAGCAATGGTTGAAGAGTGCATGTTCTCTGATGTTCCTCGACTTATACACCAGCGTCCATCCCTTCGATGATGCAGAAAACGTGACTCAACGGAGAAGGCAATCCTTCGCCAATCAGTGGTGGTCCAATTCCGATACTGCCGTGCAAATGTAAGCCTTTTCTGCCGATGCACCTTCGTTAGCATAGGTGCAGTGACCATCCGTCTGTATCGGAGCCCCATAAGCAGCAGGGTTCGCTGAACTATCGTTTTAGACACACTTCCGGTAGCCCTCTGGTTCATTCGGCCAGTTAGTTGCTCCACGGTAGCGTGCCGATCGGTCCTCACGCACCTTCGCAGGGTGCGTGAGGACCGTCACTTCAATGGCACGTGGTGCTCCGCAGTTTCCACACCGCTTATTCGTAATGGATGGTGTCATTTTTCCAATCATGATACACTTTAACCACAGAAGCACGCGAATAGTTCACAAACTGTGCTGTTTCAGAAATACTGCCACCCTTGGGCCGAAAGCCTACAGTCATCTTTTTTTACAAATCTGATAAATCGCTTCTTTTATCCCTGACTGCAACGAGTGATATGTTTTCAGAATGCCTACAGCACACCTTACATACCCTGCAAGCCAGCTCACGACACGTGCCTTCTTTCATTTGGTACGCGCTGTGGAAGCCAAAAGTAGGAAGTGGCGACAATAATGTGACTCAAATGGGCAAAACCGCGTGAAAACCAAAACCAATGATAGAAACAAAAGTTATTATTTTTAAAAGGCGCTATCTGACATCGTTTTGTAAACAAACTGTAAAACTTTGCAAATAAGTTTCCGCCACGAGAACAACAAAAGCTGTACAATCACGTGCTGAAAAATAGATACAATTTCGGTTAAGACATAAGTACATGCAATTTTCTGTAAAAACCGCTAATACACGACTATCAGTAACTTCTTTCTCATGAGTAATTAACTTCTTGGAAAATTTATAACCACAAATTAGAATCTTGCGGTCACTTACCTTCTTTTAGTTTCTTGCGAAACTTCGTCTGACTCTTAATACATGTATTATTTTTGTTCTTCCGGAATAGGAGATTCTTGAAAAAATGCAACACGCTGCCCTAACGCCTAGTGGACGTCTGTACGGGCATGATTTGGAAAGCCCGGCACGACACAGCTCGGCTCAGACTTTCGAGTTCATAATGACTCAGACTTTCGAGTTCATAATGACTCAGACTTTTGAGTTCATAATGACTTGGCTCAGACTTTCGAGTTCATAATGACTCGGCTCAGACTTTCGAGTTCATAAGGACTCGGCTCAGACTTTCGAGTTCATAATGACTCGGCTCAGACTTTCGAGTTCATTATGACTCGGCTCAGACTTTCGAGTTCATTATGACTCGGCTCAGACTTTCGAGTTCAAAATGACTCAAACTTTCGAGTTCATAATGACTCAAACTTTCGAGTTCATAATGACTCAAACTTTCGAGTTCATAATGACTCAAACTTTCGAGTTCATAATGACTCGGCTCAGACTTTCGAGTTCATTATGACTCGGCTCAGACTTTCGAGTTCAAAATGACTCAAACTTTCGAGTTCATAATGACTATATGACTCGGCTCAGACTTTCGAGTTCATAATGACTCAAACTTTCGAGTTCATAATGACTCAAACTTTCGAGTTCATAATGACTCGGCTCAGACTTTCGAGTTCATAATGACTCAAACTTTCGAGTTCATAATGACTCGGCTCAGACTTTCGAGTTCATAATGACTCGGCTCAGACTTTCGAGTTCATAATGACTCAAACTTTCGAGTTCATAATGACTCGGCTCAGACTTTCGAGTTCATAATGACTCAAACTTTCGAGTTCATAATGACTCGGCTCAGACTTTCGAGTTCATAATGACTCAAACTTTCGAGTTCATAATGACTCGGCTCAGACTTTCGAGTTCATACTACAGAGGTAGTTGAGCCCAGCCTTCTGAGCTCAACTACCTCTGTAGTAAACGGAATGTAACGCAAAGACCCTAGGGCCGAATTAAAGCCTTAGTGGTACCCTAGGATAAGACATTTGAAAGGGACTCCAAAGAATTTGTGACGGGGAATCATTATGAAGTCCATTAAACTACCAAACCGTAGAAACATGCTTGTGATAACTAATACGTACTGCATTCTTCAAATCAATAAATTATCTGCGGTGTTTTTATAAGTCTTTGTATTTTCCATTGTTCTCATAAGAACATGAGTTAAAAGCTTAAGATTCCTAGATTTTGTCTTGGATTTTCGAATGATTTAGCATGGTATACTTTTCTTAACGCATCTTCTTTTGTTATGCAATGTGAAGCCACAAGGGACTTCAAGCATTATTGGTTCCAAATGCAAATTGGGAAGTGTGGATGGATGGTAATGGAAAAGCTGAAACCCGTCCTACCGACCCCGATGTACACTGCGACATGAAACCTTTACCCTTGGTAAGTCACTGCCTTGAAATCTGTTCGTCTCCTAGCCGCTGTTTGTAATCCAGTGGAAATCATACGAGACAAAACTGAAACTATTTATAAACTTAAAGGTGTTCCTGACCCGCTTTCAACCAGGTTTTATTTCAGTTTTATTTAAAAAAAAAAAAAACATATTTCAAAGGATTCTTCAGAGCTGTAGAGAATGATCCAGGAACTTGCTGAGAAGTGTAAAAAATGGAATTAAAAATAAACTTTCAGAAGACAAAACTGAAGTACAATGCTTTTACAAGAAATAAAGTTTTATCAATTGATGGGGAAAAGCTGGAGATAACCAATTCGTACGTTTACCTAGGGAAGCAGATATTAAGCGAGGGTCATAATGACGAAGAAATTTATAAGCGTAAAAAACTCGGTTGGATAGCTTTTAGAAGAAACAGTACAATTTTCAAGAGCAATGTGACATAATGTGCTAAAAGAGAAATGCTTAATCAATGCATCCTTCCAGTGCTTACGTACGGAGCAGAGACGTGCACCTTAACTAAAAATGGCATGCAAACACTGCAGACCGCTGAAAGAAGCATGGACTGATGCAAGTTTGGTGTAACCAAGAAAGATAAAACGAGGAACTAGTACAGTGTAAGACATCATGGACACAGTAAATTCTCTGAAATAGCAATGGGCTGGACATACACTGAAGAGCAATTGAATTAGATACAGCTGGCGTTATGCAAATGTGGCGCTGTGGGCGGCCCTCTAAACGGAAACGACATGACGTATGCAGCGATCCGACAATATAAAGAGTGATGCGACGGGAATCAGTAAGAGTCAGACGCAGTATGGGTAAGACGAAGGATCTAAGCGCATTTGATCATGGGCAAATTGTCGGGGCCCGACGAATGGGTCACTCCATCTCGGAAGTCAGGCACTGGGATTTTCACGAGCCACTGTGTCACGGGTGCACCATGAGTACATCGAATCCGGTAAAACCATCCCTGCAAGGGCCAACTGCCGTGGGCAACAGCTTGTGGATGAGAGGGGTCATCGTCGGCTAGCTCGCATTGTAACAGCGGATAGACGGGCTACAGTGCAAGAAATCACTCGGCGATTTAACGCTGGTGCACAAAAACGTGTAAGCACCCACACCATCCAGAACCATCTCCTCGCTACGGGGTACGGAAGCTATCGTCCCACGAGGGTACCACTGCTGACCGCACATCACAGGGTGCAAAGATTAGCATGGGCGCGGAAACATCGCCACTGGATCCTAGACATGTAGGAAAATGTTGCCTGGACTGATGAGTCGAGATTCACGTTGGTACATCCGCATGGCAGGATACGAGTACGGCGCAAACCACATGAAGCGATGGATCCTTCTTGCCAGCAGGGTACTCTTCAAGCTAGTGGGGGTGGCATTCTCGTCTGGGGACTGTTTACGTGGACTGAAATGGGACCCCTGGTACGTGTGACATCGTCCCTCACAGGTCAACGTTACCGGGATATCCTGGACTACCATTTGCTCCCATTTGTGCGTCTTCAACATCCCACTGGGGACCTGATCGTGCAACAAGACAATGCAGTTCCCGAATTGTATCCGAATGGTTGGATGAACACTCCACCGACGTGACCCAGCTTCCTTGGCCAGCTAGGTCACCTGACCTCAATCCCATCGAGCACATCTGGAATGCCATCTAGAGAGATGTTCCCCCTCCATCAAATCTTCGTGAACTGTTGGAGTTTGTTCAGGGGTCGTGGATCCGTATGGCTTCCCAACGCTTCCGGTGTCTTGTCGAGTCCATGCCGAGACGAATCGCCGCCTTCATCAGGGCGAAAGGTGGTGCTACACGTTACTAGACAGGTATCTCTAATTCAATTGCTCTTCAGTGTATTGCCAGGAGAATGGATCACCGATGAACAACCGAAATTTTAGACTGGATTCCAAGAGACAGGAAAAAAACCAAGAAGAAGACCACGTCAGAGATGGGTGAATGGAGGAGACTTACCCAAGACAGTCCGTTGTTAAAGAAACTTGGGGAGACCTTCATCTAGCAGTGGATCGATAATGATTGACAATTATATATTCGAATTTATATTTCAAAGTAGATTTGTCCGGGTCCAAAACTTTTGACGCGTTTCCAACTCTGCTCCCTATAAATACATAAGTTGTAATTCACTAAGGGTATAGCTTCCATGAGGTGTAGCTGCATGTCTCCTGAGCCCTTGGTAATAATGGTGGATCCCAAGGCTATAGCACCTACAGATTCCCCCTTAATCCGGCCCTGAGAGGCACGTGTCATTTTTCTTTGGAGTTCTTCCCACAGATGAGATTTAGACCTGACTACCATTGTATATATATCATATCATATGTAGAGGATTTTAGGAAGGGAGTGTCTGACCCCAGGTCTTACACAACCCTTAGAAATAGGAAGCTAGGAGATTTGGGCTAGAGTGCCCGATAGGAAAGTGACAGGGAAGCGAGGTAGAAAGGGGGAGGAAGACGCCCTTACTTATTACCAGGGGGGCAGTAACTGGGGTCCGACGGCTTAACGTGCCCATCCGACGCACTGCGGGTATTTAGTGGTTCGAATGTTCGTACCTGCCCAGGATCGAACCTGAGGTTATTCCCATGGCAGTGACCAACGCTGACCACTAGGCCACCCACGGCCCAGACCTGACTACCAATATACTTCTGTAACAAATGAACCGTACATTTCGGCGTTTATGAAGAGACTTTTTTTCTTCAGAATTTCCGGGCTTTGACTTATACACCACATCAACTTATCTTTTAAAATTTCTCAATGAGAAAAAAACAAATATATTGTGCCTTAAATTCGGGCGTGATCCAAGTATTACCGGTTCGTTCGAGCCTCGTTTGGGAACTTGCGGGCATACATTTTGCTAATCATTTTTGATCATCTAAAATCTAAACGTGGCAATAATGACATTGGGCTTCTTAGAATTGGCGACCCAGTCTTATCGTTGGGACCTGTACGCGTCGAGTTTCATGCGAGCTCGTACGAGGTTGTCCCAAGAACTCATATGCCACAATGAAGTCACGTTTTAAAACTAACATTCCTGTATCATGCTTTTTTTTTTTTTTTACCTTGGTACCTCCAAAACAAAGAAAACTGTTGGCTTAAATCTATACCTGCACCTAACACTCATATTCATTTGCAACGCAGCAAGCTAAGAAAGAAACGTTTGTTTAAAGAAAATAACTATAAAATTTATTTTGACAGATTGCTTAATTTATTTACAGATTAATGGTGGGACCAAATAAGTTACATATTAAATCACATCAATCACTTCAACCATATAGTTAGGTTAAGCCTAAGGTTCATAGAACCGTTTCCTAACAATCCGACTAGTACGAGGTGAGCAATATCATCTCATTTTCAAATTCCATTTATTACTCAACATGCAAGGGCTTGAAATGTTTGGATGATATCTTACCCTGAATCCTCTGGGTCCTAGAGTTGTTGATGGTGCTCCTGCGTTAGTCGCGCTTACGTCCTCCGTCCAAGAGACGGGGCCTGGTATTCTCCGTGGATAAAAACTCAGCCCGGGAGCCTTTTATACTTTTGAAACTGCTTCTCCTAACACTTTTGCATCTTTCCCACTGCGCCTAACAACTTTTCATTTCTGCACCTCTCCGCGCCTAACCCTTTTTCGTGGTTTTCTCTCTGCATCCTAATATACTTAGCATTTCTCCACTGCGACCTCGATCTCTTCAAGTTTTCCTTTTTATTTTCCCCCTCGTTTTCGCTTCTCCTGTACTCCTAGGCGTGTCCTTACCTCCTGGAAGAGTCATCTTCGCGATTACGTGCGGGAAGCGACCGTGCGCCAAGCGACCCTGTAGAAAATCGTGCGCGAAGCGACCCTGTTATATTCGATCGTCGACGAAGCGACTCTGCTAATCGAATCATTTTACTTACATATATATATATAAATCGTAGTCAAATTATTTATTTACATCTAATTAATTAATTACTTACATCAGGTTTTTATACTAAATACAAGTTTTTAATATCATTATATATATATACAAATCGTAGTCAAATTATTTGCATCATTAATCAAGTACCTACATCTGAATTTTGTAACTTTTGCCCTTAGTCCAACTTGGTAACACATCTCAATGCTTTCAGTGCAGTTTTTAAGAACTTTAGAATTTCCAAATTCCCCCATGATATTGCGAATGCGTTCGTCTACTTGTATACGCCATTTTCTTCCCTTTCGGACCAAGTTCTCCTAATTCTTTTAATTGTTGTTTGTGCATCATACGTCGAATTTGGAAATTCTAAAGACATTAAAAAATGCCTGAAAGCATTAAGCTATAGTTAGACTAAGGACAAAAGCTACAAAATTCAGAAGATGTAAGTACTTAATTAATTAGATGTAAATAATTTGACTACGATTTGTGTGTGTGTGTATATATATATATATATATATATATAGAGAGAGAGAGAGAGAGAGAGAGTATCCCAAGAGCAGAGTCAGAGACTAAATTTTACTCCAAAGAATTTAAAACCTAATTTGCTAAACAAACAACCTGAAGATCATGCAACGGAGCAGTTATGAATATTCAGAACTCACACACTACTAAGTAGAGACTAATAAAAAATTATTTAACAAGTACAAAAACAACAGAGAAAACCTCAATATATATATATATATAAGTAAACTGATTCGATTAGCAAGGTCGCTTCGTCCACGATAAAATATAACAGGGTCGCTTCGCGCACGATTTCCAGAGGGTCGCTTGGCACACGCTCGCTTCGCGCACGACACCATCTTCGCCACCAGTGGTTCCTGGGTGGAAGGGAGGGGGGGCTTTAACCCCAAGAGGGTTCGTCCTCCGGCGGACGATGGCCACTGGTCATTTTGAGCAGATGTTCTTCTGGCTAGCTGAACAACTGTCGAGCTAAGCTTTTTAAAAATCCATTTGGCACTGTCACCCTATTTCTTATCAGGGTATTCTGGAATACATTTCTAAACCTTTAAGTACGATCGAATGTATTATACGTACGGCCGCCTGAGTTATGTTCCGCGACACAGAGGCTGGGTGACAGTTATTACATAAGTTTTACTTTCTGACCAGATTTAGGCAGGGCTTCTTTTGCGGAGTCCAGCCGCATAGTCGCCGCTGTCGCCTATTGTTAGCTAAGGCTATATATAGTATTTAATCCCTACGTTACACCGCCGTACTTGTTCTTCTTTGAGAATGCTTGGCAATGAAAATACCTTTCATTTCGTTTTCAGAACTTTGCACCTGGCCTGGCGTCCGCGTTCCGATCTTCCTTCCCACGTGAAGGAAAAGTAAGAAAAACGAAAACAGCAAAATGTTCATACGACTTGAGGCGGGATAGTACCCCCTGAAAATCCAATCAGAAATTACTGTAATTAAAATTAGTCAATTAACATAATTAATTAGGTAATTCCCGAATTTGGGTATTTATTTTCGTGAAGCAATGTGCCCGAAATTAGAAGAACTTCCGCGGCAACACAAGCACCTGAAACGTTCATAAGAAACCATTCCCAAAAGCTTACAAAATGTGATATTCGTTTCGTTAAAAACTTGTTTAAAAGCTACTGAAACGGGTATTTCCATTTGACAGAAACATTAAAATCGCCGTGAAAGATTTGGAGTGACAGTTGTCGTATGCTAATTGCATCCCCTTCGCGATCTCTCCAAGATCCCGCAGGTGGCATTTACCCATGGTTTTGCAAAGCCGCCAGAACTACAATCCATGCACGCCATTTATCTCGCAATGATTGAAAAACTGAAACACGTAGCAACGCAGTTGATTGTTTGGGTGACAATTGTGTTGACAGTCGGCAGCGCACGCGCTGTTAGAATAGCAATATCAGCTGATAGCGAAGACAATCCTTTATTGCTCGGGTCATTTTTTCAGTTGTATCCTTCAACTGAATTAAAATCAGCTATTGCTACCATTTATTATGCTTAATTTATTTCACGTTTCCGATTGAAATCAAGATTCTTTTGATTTCTGATTTCAGTCCGAGTCTGTGAGAAAGCAGGGAACCATAAATCACGCTGCAAGCATCTCTGATTTGGCACACGCGTGTGAACTTGGGCTTTTTTCGCTTTTGCACAGTGTCTTTTCTGACTGGTCGGTCGGAGGGAAGGAATGCGATAAGCACCAGTTCGTAACAAACAAAAAAATAAACTTGCGAAATTCACTTTTTTGTCGAAACGAAAAATGCAGAACTTACCTCACTTTCTCTTTCCTTTAATATTTACCGAAGCATTAAAAATATTGTTAAACACTAACTGTATTCGTTCTAGCCTCATTTTATATTCAGTATCGACTTATCTATGAATGAAGATACGGAAATTAGGAAATTGAACCCATTCGACTTATACTAAATACGGTAAACGCATTTCCTCTTTTACGCTTAAGTATAAACAAGGTAGCCTCGACCACCAAATATGTAAACAAATACTTCGGACATCCTCATGTCCGTTGTAGCAACAAATCGCTTCAAAAGCTAGGCCACCTGGTTTCATAAAGCTGAGAAGTCCGTAGATAAACATATCTCGAAAACAGACAGACAACAACAACAAAAAAAAGAGCCATGTAGTTTGAGTTTAAGTGGAAACGGAATTCAATTTCAAACTTTTTAAGAAATAAACCGGCCCTTTTCACACTCTCACCTTACAGCCCGGCTTGTCAATTTGAAATTAATCAACGCCTGCAGTTAATCAGGGTATTCGGTAGGGGAAGTATTTCAATGACTTTCGTTTCACTCAGTGATCTTCGCCATTTGTTAGCAAGCCAGTTTTCGTTTTGCGAGTCAGAACATTTTTCTTTAATCGATGCTAAACCTTTTAGTTCAGACCCAAACCGGAATTTTTAACTTAACTGATGGAAAAAAACAAACAAACTTGACCCGGTCCTCGGGCCCGGATGGGCGTTTTGTTTGTTGTTATATATAGACTTAATGGGCTGGGCCAGGCCTGTGCAAACCTTTAACGTCTAGCAGCCAAAAGACCTGTTGTCACTTAGCAAAGAAGAACTGCTGCTATCGTTCTAATAAAACAATTATGCTTGTAATAAAATATAAAATGTCATTAAAGAACAAAATTAAAAAGTTCGGTAATTTATGACATCTATAAGACGTCATATATTTATGGATTCCGATTTTGGTTAAAACTAAAATAAAAAAAAATATCCAGAATTTGTTATGAAATCCACAGTCAGCTAGCTGCCTTTTGCCCAATTTTCGCACTTTCAAGAACAGATGCTGAACAAGAACACTACCGTACTTATTGGGCGGCGGAAGGTGGGGACACGGGGTTCCGCCCCCCCCCCCTCCTCCTGGAATTTCATGGTCCCCTCACTGGAATAGGGTCTTCTTACGAAAGATCTTAAAAATTTCTGGGTTATTTTTGTTGTTTTTTTTATTGAAGGTTTAACGACCACCGTGAGCAACTCAATGGGCTACAAGCAGTCGCTCGTCCCTAATTTAGGATCACTGGTTCCAGGGAAGGAAGAGAGCCAGCGCCGTAAGACAAACACAACATCCATGCCTCACCGGGATTCGAACCCGATCCCTTCACGAATGAATGATCATAAGCCAACGCTTAGACCACTGCGCCACCGGGGTGGCAATTTCTGGTTCACATACGATATAACTTTTTTTTTAATGGAAAATTTCCAGGAGACTGTCACCACGTTTCGCAGTTTTCTGGAAAATGCTTCGAGTACAACTTTTAAAATGGATTTTGCACAAATAAGTTGAAAAGTTAACTCACCGTTGCGTTTTTCACTTTAAAGAAGGTCGTTAAGGAATTCTCAAATGGCAATGTCCTGAATATATTGCTATATGAACTGACGGACCACCGTTAAAACAACTGAGATATTAGACTGGATATGACCAAGGGGCAGGAGAAGATCCAGAAGCAGACCTCCTGGGAGATTGGTGGATGAAATTCGGAAGTATGCTAGTATGACTTGGAAGAGATACGCTCAAGACAAAAAGTTATGGAAGTGACCTTCATCCAGCAGTGGATTGATAATAGTTGACGATGATTTGTTAGAGTACTTGTATATATATAACCTACGGTTTCTCTCTCTTTTTTTATTGTTTAAACTCACAGAGAAGTTGCCCCCCTCCCCTGAAATTATCAGGTTCCACCGCCCACGACAGTACTATTGTTTATTTTTACTTTTTTTTTTTTTAATAATAATTCCGTGCTCAACTGTTAGCATGTAACTTCCGCTCTAGGATGTTAAATTTTTCAAGTTTGATGCAGAATTGGCTGCAGTTAAAGTGGTTCCACCTAAAATCTCTGCCTTATGTTTTCAATGGTAAAACTTCTTTATATATTTTCTTCGCAATTAATGTATTCCCAAGAATGAAAATTTGCACATCGATAAAACTCATTTTAAGTTATAGCGTGGGATACTTAAAGCTTTCTAAAAATATAACCACAAGTCTACTGACGTCATCAAGGTACAGGTCGCGTCTTCTATTAACAGGTCTGAACATTACTCAAAGAAAAATGATTGACTTTTTAATATAATTATAATTATGTTTTAGCGAGTATTAAGTATCCCATGCTATAAGTTATTTTTATCGATGTGCCAATCTTCATCAACATTAATTGCGAAGAAAATATGTAAAGAAGTTTTACCATTGGAAACATAAGGCAGAGATTTTAGGTGGAACTACCTTAAATACGATATTTCGATGCCAAGGAAAAATACCTGACGTGCGTTTGGGATTTAGCCCACATCAGTTTATAGGTAGGCTTATCATACGTCCCGTATTTCAAGTCTTGTCCCGGCTGGATGATTTTGTCCGGATCAGAATTGAAAGTAAATTCATTATATAGTAAACTCTCGTTAATCCGGGCCCTCGCCTAAACTGGGCAACAAGTGACTGTGTCGTGTGGTTGTTCGGATTAAGTAAATAATATTTGCAGCCGATTAAAGAAAAAGGCAGAAATACTGTGGGTGCTGGTTGTGACGCCCATACGGTAGACAACTGTCTTCAAATTGCAGTTGATATTCTAGCTATTGAAAAAAAAAAAAAAAGCTCTCGTAGTTAAAAATTATAAAAAATATATAATAAAACTAGTTACAATATTTTCATCATTATTAAAACTTTCCTACACAAGGGGTTGCATGAATATATAGGGGCAATATAATTTACATGATTCAAGTATTTCCAGGGATACGCATATGAACACGAAAAGACAGGACATTGTTTTCCACGTCCTTTCGTGTTTATAAGAAGGATCTTTATCGGGTTCCGATAAAGATCCACCTTTAGGAACTATTTCAAAATACTGCCCCGAAACTAATTCTGTTCAAGATAATTGGGTAAGACTAATATCTGCTGGCTGTTTGACAGTACCATCATGTTCTTGGGATAATATTATTAAAAAGTTTAAAAAGATTTTCTGCGCAGTTCACGACAGGATATTTAAAAAAGGGAAAGGTGTTATTAGGGAACTCATAAATGATCTAGAAAAACGTTTTCTATCTGCCAACAAAGATGCTATTTGCCGGTTTTGCAAAATACGAACATTTATTCGAATTCGTTTTCTGAACAGAAATTCATTATGAATTGACTCAAACGCAGTGAGAAAATACATAAGTTTTTTTTTTTTTCTTTTAGGCAATGAAGAAAACAGTTTTATATTTTGTACAATGAAAAACTTTTTTCCAGTTTGTGCAATAACGAACATAACTTCATTTCATGAAGTAAATTTTGTTCACCACTATTTAAACTCAGTGACCTTCAGAAATCATTATGGATGCAAAATGTAAGTAAATAATTTTTATTTTATACATGAACAGAATGTTTGAACTACTTTTGCGGAGGTTGAAGAACTCAAGTGTCTTAAAAGTTTTAAACAACTAATGTTTGTGATAGAGAGAAAACGGGTTTAAACCACTAAACTTTTCTACATAATTACTAAAAAAAAAAAAAAAAAGGAACGATGCACTGAGGTTTTGATATCAGAAAAATATAGTATAGTAAGCAAAATACTTTTTAAAGAAAAAGTATTCATGACAGAAATTGCTCATTTAAAATTATCGCATTTATACTATTACATCAATGTTTTCTGATTTAAGGACCCAAAATCCTTAACTTTTGTTTTCGAAAAACACAATTTCTGATATTTGAGTGCGCACTGCAATAGATGGCACACTGTAATATGTTAAATACGGTAATAACATTGACTGAAAGTGCCTTTCCTATGGTGCTTCATTAGAGCACAGTTCCCCGTAGCTTTTGGATTCCGAAGGGATTCCACAGCTACGTCATCAAACTCGGCTGCGTGTTTCGGGGAGTAAAGCGCTAAGGACTAGCCCTTTTCTTCTTAAGCCCTGAGTATTTCAATAGTAGTTTTTTACAATTTGACAATATTCGGAATAACCATTCAGAACTTTGTCCCAGTCATATTTGATTCTGAAAAAATATGGCAACGCTATTTACCCTCGTATATGTATGTGTTTGTAACATTTAGAAAGTGAAGGCAAACTGCAGTGTATTTTATATGGTTGAACACTTTTAATGCACATTTTCTAGCTGGAAATATGATTTCGGTGGCTAAACCACCCAAGGGCGTTCTTTTCCGTAGATACAAATAAATGGTTAGTACTAATAATATGTCCGGGCGGTGCATTGTGAAAATGAGTTGACTGTGTTGGTATGCGAAACCGAAAGGTTTAATTGTAATATAGAGCAACAATAAAAGTGCACTGTACCTGAAATCCCCGGAGACTGATGAAGCCATGGTAACCCAGTGTGCGAGCCATATAACAAAGCAGTCACAGAAAGCTTGGGCCTTTCCTTCTTATGCATGGCAGGTGGCGAGCAGACTTCAGCTACAGATGTCAGCTGAGAAAGTTTTGACGATACATCGAATCGGAAATCCAGCGTGAATTATGGGTGTGGTCCAAAACAATTTCTGTTTTGGCTGGATATTCAAAATAGAAAAAAGGGACGGGGGTGGGGGTGGTTGTGGGTCCAAATCACGCACTCGCTCCAAGTGGTGAAAGTTTAAAACAAGTTCCCTGGCAGATCACAAGTTCAGTGACACAGATCAACTCTTCGACGGATGATGAGTGAAAGTTTCCTATGATGCACCACCGGGTAGATATTCATCCCCCTTTTTTTCTTTTTTTTTTTTATCACAGACAAAGCAGCACAGTAGTATCCATTCTTTGATCACAGTATGTGCAGGTCATGATGACGTCAAAAATAAACGCATTTGGTGTAAAGTGAAAATGCACGTGGAAGAGGCACACTACAAACTTTTTATATCACAGTTCCGAATCTGTATCGGTTTACGGAGATCTGTCAATACAAAACGAACCCGTGCACTTCAAAGATCACCATATATATATATATATATATATATATATATATATATATATATATCTTCCGCGACAAAATGTCTTATCAACTGAAGAAGCAGGAAAGTCTTCGCAGGTATCAAAAGTTAAAAATTAAGGCAATGAAACGCTTCGAAAATTGTGACTTGTTAATTTAAGAGAACTAATAATTTTTGATCAGCGCGAAATCTATAAAAAAATGGGGCAAACCCGATTCTTTTAACTGCACGCACAAAATTGTTTACATCGCTGACAACGGGGCGATTGACCTACGAAGGAGATGGACACTTGTATGCAGAAAGGTCGAGATTTAACTGGTTTTTGCTTGGGTATTAAATGAAAGTGATAAAATAAAACAGCAAAATGAGGGTATAAAAGGTGGAACAAATAGGAAAAGGTAAGTATCACAGAAGTAGCTTCATACGAGATAAGAAAGCAATAGCAAGGTCATCACCACTGCTGCGAGAAGGATGACCAGAAAGCGGGGTGGGGAATAAAGAAACTGCCAAATTGAATAAATAGCTGATTTTATATCCCTTTTGCTAGCTGAGGTCACAACCAGGTCGGACGGCTGACGATGTGAGGCAGTATTGATACGTCGGGCGACTGGAGAGATTCCGTCTGAGTGTCACGGACTTAGAATTCCCACATGCGCTTGCTGCTGCTTGGACGACGTGTTGTAGATGAATGAGATCATTCGCAGGCAGTGTGGGGTTAGTTGCCACAAAAATAATCCATGGAAACGCCGAGGTGCAGCGTCCGCTGGCGATCATCCAACTGTGGCTTCAACTCCACCACCACCACTGACACGCAAGGACAACACACACGGCTGCGCAAACTGAACGCTGTTCGTCAAGCCATCTGCGCAACAACCCTACTTTCTCTCTCTCTCTCTCTCTCGACAAGCACACAAATGTAGTCAAGCTTCTTCCCAAGGGCAAGGTCTGTAGTCACGACAAATGCGGCCACGAAGTGCAGTGACTAACGGGGTAGAAGGACCTGTTCTCTCTCTCTCTCTCTCTCTCAACCCTTTCGGCGACGTAACGCCCTTGAAAAATCCTTCCATCTGGTACCGATGGATGTACGGTTTTTCGCGTTGTACCACTCGCAGCCGCTGTACGCCGGTCACCACGTGCGGCAAAATTACGCAACGCAGAACGCACAACAGGTTTATCATCAACACACCTACCAAGTATTGTGTGCAGAGAGGAGGGCATTTTTTCGTTGTCACTTTCACCGTCTGATTTGAATGAATGCCTCCAGCTCACAGTTCAATAACAGGGAAAAAACCGGAGACACAGAAAGAAAGAAATGACGTGCAAATGAACGTGAGCAGAGATCACGACACATGTTTCGCCATATGTGAATAGTCAGAACTCTTAAAATATGATGTAAGCCCGCGCGCTCTTCTGAAACAAAGCATCAAGACCTTGAGATATGTCAACCGACATCGCTCATGTTACAAGGGTACGGGAATGTTCTTCAAGTTGCATTTCTTTTTTTTCTCGAAAAATTGCCTTCCTCGGTAGATGGAGATTTCTAGAATCACGCAAATCACAGATGTTCTTTATATCGCACTTCTTTTTTATTGTTCTATGTTTACTTTCCGAGAACTGTCTCCGCTTGAAACTTCGTATCAACCCTTTTAATTTCTTTCTCCCCCCCCCCCCCCCCTCATGGATAACGAAGAGCAAATTGTAAAGTGCTGATCAGTTTCGTTTTCTTGTTTTACTCTATGAAGTTTTTAAACTCTTTTACATTTATTTTTCAAGGGTTAACTCATTAGTTAACTATGTTCCTGAATAGCGACGATGCTCATAAATTACACTTGGTAAACAAAAAAAGCAAACTGCCGGGTGTAAAGAAAGCTGCAACTTATTTACTTTAGTACCAATTTATTCGGTAATCATTTGTGCTTCAAGATATCAATCTCTTACCAGAATATAATATCGCTGGCTCCAATCCAGGCAGCAATCTTAATACAATGATAATAATCATTCTCCGATCACATATTTTTCATCAACTCCACCAAAAGCTATCAACTCTTATCTCTTTCCAGCTACCACCTCTCAACTCTATCAATTCCCTTTGTATACATTCAGTCTAGTCATTTAATGGTGCTCTGTGACACGTCTTGTGTTGCCAAATTGCATTGGCGACGCCAACAGCTCAGAACTTGAGGACTAAGCATCGTACGGGCGGGGGGGGGATTTGAAGTCCTTGGCATAAATTTGGATAAAAAATTCAGCAGACTTCAGCTCATGTGATTTTCCTTGATGCTGATTATCTTATCCCCTGTAAAATAAAACATTTTTTTGGTACATATTTTACATGGTATTTGTTCAGTGTACGTAGTACTAGGAGCCATGAATATGAATGGCCGTGGACTTTTACAAGTTACGATTTCTCTGTAGTTTTAGCTCACTACGTCATTTTTAGCACGTCTTTTATAAAAAAAGATCGTGCTTCTGTTATCGGTTTGTCCGTCCGTCCGTCCCTCTTTACCCACGATATCTCAGCAACTATTAGTCCGATTTGAAAAATTCTTTTTGCATTGGGAAGCCTAAAATATACAAACGATGATCCTTTATTTCGTTTTTTTTTTACGATGTACAATTTCACCGGTAGAGGGCGTAAATGCAGATGATGTCGAATTCAAAAATACGTTTTATTCCACATATTTGTTTCTAAACATCCCATTGAAAAAAGATTTATATCTTTCGATTCCATTTATGTCGAAGAGTATTTTAGATATAGTTACTTTTTCAAACTACAAATAGATTTTCCGCTAGGAGGCGTAAAAGTAAATTACATTTCCCCCGATAACTCTTCTTCTAAAACTCCGATTTGAAAATTCTTTTCTTCAGCGGATACATCTCCTGATGGAAAACTTTTGCATACAATTTCAAATTTTTGGAAAAGAATACTTTGCCCACCAGGGGACGTAAGTGTTAATTTTTCCTTCTGATGTATTTGCCATAAAATCGTAGTTTCTAAGATATCGATTAAAAAATTCTTTCGTGGATTGATGCTACTCACATCGATAAACCTTTTCGGAATATTTTCTTCTTAAAATATTCCACAGTTTCTCCGCCAGGGGGCGTAGATGTACATCTTATTTTTGTCAATATCTCTACTTCTAGGAGTCCGGTTTGAAAAATTCCTTCTTTGTTGGATAGCGTTTTCCGTGTGACATGTTTTTCATATAATTTCAAAATTTTCAAGTAATTCATAGACTTTCCGCTAGGGAGCGTAGCGGTAAATTGCGTTTCCCCCTATATCTCTGCTTCTAAATCTCCGATTTGAAAAATCCCTTCTGCACCGGATACAGTTCCTGATGGGAAATCGTTTGCATATAATTTCAAATTTTTGTAAAAAAATAGTTTGGCCACCAGGGGGCGTAAATCTTAATTTCCGCTTCTGTTGTATTTGCAGCAAAATATGAGCTTCTAAATTCTCGATTGAAGAAAACGTCGTTTGTTGACCGATACTACACATGCCGACAAACCTTTTAGAAACATTTTCTTCTTAAAATAGTGTGTGGTGTCTACTCCAGAGGGCGTAGATGTACATCATATTTTTGTCAATATCTCTACTTCTAGGAGTCCGATTTGAAAAATTCCTTCTTTGTTGGATAGTGTTTTCCGTGTGACATGTTATTCATATAATTTCAAAATTTTCAAGTAATTCATAGACTTTTCGCTAAGGGGCGTAGCGGTAAATTGCGTTTCCCCCTATATCTCTGCTTCTAAATCTCCGATTTGAAAAATTCTTTCTGCACCGGATACAGCTCCTGATGGGAAATCGTTTGCACACAATTTCTAATTTTTGTAAAAAAATAGTTTGGCCACCAGGGGGCGTAAATCTTAATTTCCGCTTCTGTTGTATTTGCAGCAAAATACGAGCTTCTTAATTCTCGATTGAAAAAAACGTCGTTTGTTGACCAATACTACTCATGTCGACAAACCTTTTAGGAAAATTTTTTTCTAGAAAAAATGCATGGTTTCTACGCCAGGGGGCGTAGATGTATATCTTATTTTTGTCAATATCTCTACTTCTAAGAGTACGATTTGAAAAATCCCTTCTTTGTTGGATAGTGTTTCCGATGCGAAATGTTTTCCCTATAAATTCAAAATTTTCAAGTAAGTCATACAGTTTCCACTAGGGGGCACAAAGGTAAATTGCATTTTCTGCATTATTTCTGCTCCTAAAACTCCGATTTGAAAAATTCTTCCTGTATCGCATATATCGCATACAAGACCTGATGGAAAATATTTTGCACATAATTTCTAATGTTTGGTAAAGAATGGTTTAGCCACCAGGGGTCATATGTGTTAATTTCTGCTTCTGAAGTATTTGTTGCAAAATCTGGGCTCCTGAAAACTCGACTTATTTTCATTTCTTGGACCGATACCGCTTATATGGATAAACCTTTTGAGAATACTTTCTTCCTGAAATAATGCATGGTTTTCCCACCAGGGGACGTAAAGTCACATCTTATTTTTGTCGATATCTCTGTTTCTAAGAGTTCGTAAGCTCACGATTCCGTTTACGGCAGTATTTGAGGGATTTAAAACCCGGTTGAAAATCTTCTTTCTTTTGTCAGATCTATTGTTTTCCATACCGGTTCCATTGACTTTGAATAGCTTTGGTAAATTTAATTTGCGTCAGAACGGATTCAAAAGACGTGCTTATTACACCCGAAAATTCGGTGTCAACTTTCTTGTTTTTTCATACTTTTTAGCACGTCTTTTGTAAAAAAAGATCGTGCTTATGTTATCGGTTTGTTCGTCCGTCAGTTAGTCCGTCCGTCCGTCTGTACCCACAATATCTCTCGACCTATCAGTCCGATTTGAAAAATTCTTTTTGCATTGAGAAGCTTGAAATATGAAAAATGATGATCCTTTATTTCTTTTTTTTTAACGATGTACGATTTCGCCTCTAGAGGGCGTAAATGCAGATGATGTCGAATTCAAAAATGCGTTTTATTCCACATATTTACTTCTAAACATCCCATTGAAAAAAATATTTTATCTTTCGATTCCATTTATGTCGAAGAGTATTTTAGATATAGTTACTTTTTTTAAATTACGTATAGATTTTCCGCTAGGGGGCGTAAAAGTAAATTACATTTTTCCCGAGAACTCTTCTTCTAAAACTTCGATTTGAAATTTTTTTTCTTCAGCGGATACACCTCCTGATGGAAAATCTTTTGCACATAAGTTCTAATTTTTGGTAAAGAATACTTTAGCCACCAGAGGGCGTAAGTGTTAATTTTTCCTTCTGATGTATTTACCATAAAATCTGAGCTTCTAAAATATCGATTGAAAAAATTCTTTCGTGAACTAATGCCACTCACATCGATAAACGTTTTCGGAATATTTTCTTAATAAAATATTCCACAGTTTCTCCACCAGGGGTGTAAATGTATATTTTATTTTTGCCAATATCTCTACTTCTAGGAGTCCGATTTGAAAAATTCATTCTTTGTTGAATAGTGTTTTCAGTGTGACATGTTTTTCATATAATTTCAAAATTTTCAAGTAATTCATAGACTTTCCGCTAGGGGACGTAAAGGTAAATTGCGTTTCCCCCTATATCTCTGCCTCTAAATCTCCGATTTGAAAATTTCTTTCTGCACAGCATACAGCTCCTGATGGGAAATCGTTTGCACATAATTTCTAATTTTTGTAAAAAATGCTTTGGCCACCAGGGGGCGTAAATCTTAATTTCCGCTTCTGATGTATTTGCAGCACAATATGAGCTTCTAAATTCTCGATTGAAAAAAAACGTCGTTTGTAGACCGATACTACTCATGTCGACAAACCTTTTAGAAGCTGTTCTTCTTAAAATAATACAAAGTTTCTACGCCAGGGGACGTAGATGCATATCTTATTTTTGTCGATATCTCTACTTCTAGGAGTCCGATTTGAAAAATTCCTTCTTTGTTGGATAGTGTTTTTAGTGTGACATGTTTTTCATATAATTTCAAAAATTTTCAAGGCTAAAACGAAGAAGTTCTGGGCATTCCTATGTTAGCAGTGTTGCCACCGCTAAAAAGTTTCATCATCAGCCTAGACAAAAGGCTTTTCCAAAACTTACATTGAGAGATCCAGAGCATGTAGCATGCGACATGTGCTAGAACTCTCAATAGCACATTCAGGAAGGTCGCGGCATGTTCCAGAACCAGTTCTGGCACACGCGGCATGCGGCATATACCGCATTCCGATCAGCAGGGTTGCGGCATGTTCCAGAAATCTCATATTTCCTCTTCTTCTCTCTCTCGCTCTCTCTCTAATGTTTTTAAACTATAATTATGGAAATCGTATCTTTGTTGTACTCTCTTAGACATCGCTTAGAGGATTCCCTCTATTTCACAGAATAGTGCAACATAAAACTTAACAAAAAGTTCATTTTTTATAAGAAAAATTCTGTGAATTTCAAATATATCCCAAAAGTTTTCAAGTAAATACTGTGCATAGTATTTATTCAAGGTACAAAACGGCCGTTCCATAAAAACTGAGAGTAAATTCACACAAAATGAAGAAATATAGGTACAGCAAAATATATGCTATTCTTTCTCAAAGTATCTTTCCTCAGATGATATGCAACGGTCCCATCGTTCATTCCACTTTTCAAAGCATGTGGTGAAGGCATTTTGTGGAAGCAAATTGTGGAAGAAACGGAACTTCTCCTTTATTGTTGGAAACAACCAGAAATCACGCGGGGCAAGGTCAGGACTGCAGGTTGGTTGTGGCATGAATTCAATACTGCATTTCGTAAGAAACTGTTGAACACAAGCAGCCTCATGTGGGCGGGCGTTATCGTGGTGTAGCGTCCACTTGCCCACCTGTTCCGGTCGCTTAATCCATATGTGTCGTGGCAGATGCTTCAAGACTGATATGTAATACTCAGCATTGGCAGTAATTTGTGGACGAACAGCATGCTGGTAGATAACACCTTTATGATAAAGAAAATTATCATCATCACCTTCCCAGATGATTAGGTTTGGCGGACTTTTTTTGAGGAGGCGAGCCTGCGTGTTTCCAGACACTCGTTGCGCGCTTCGTGAGGGGGTCGATATAGTGGACCCATGTTTCGTCGGCAGTTATTACTGTGTTTAGGAAGTTTGGATCCTTTGCAATAATTTTTTTCCACTCATGACACACCTGAACTCTGACTAACAATTGTTCTCTCGTCAGGTGATGAGGTACCCATCTGGAACACACACGATTCGGCAGTTTTTGAAATATTAGTTGACGCCGCTCACACGTCATTCGTGGATCTTCTTGCAAGATTGCACAAACAGTGTTAACAATATCCTCCGTAACAACACTTTCAGGTCGACCAGACCTATAGGACTCGAGTTCTGCCGACAAACGCCCTTTTTTGAAATCGTGGTGCCATCTAAAAATCGTTGACCAGCCCAAACATTTATCTTTGTAAGCTTTTTTCATTAAATCAACTGTTTCTGGAGCCGTTTTACCCAAACGATAGCAAAGTTTTATCGCACAACGCATTTCACTCCTTAACTCTGAATCACTCACCTCCCTAGCTGTATGGCGAAATGCAGATGTACCTTAAACAACTGCGCAATAACAAAACTAGAATCGTCTGCCACGGCTAATAACTGTTGCCATAGATACCTTCTTAATTCAGTTAGTCGTCTGCAAGGTAAGTTTACCCTTCGCACTGTTGCTAACTCAAAAGAAAAAAATACTCTCACTTTTTATGGAACGGCCTTTGTATATGTAGTAGGGAAACCATGGATAGGAATCTCTATGGGAAGTTTCTATTTTTTCGCAATTTTATCTTACTCAGATTTTTTTTGTTTTGTTTTGTTTTTTGTTATTTGTTCTTTTTCTTTTATAAGGCTGTTTATGAATTTTAGTTTGTAACCTGACAAGGAATCCCTCTCTCTCTCTCTCTCTCTCTCTCTCTCTCTCTCTCTCTCTCTCTCTCTCTCTCTCTTATCGTTTTAAACTATAATTCCAAAAGTTGTGTTTCTATGTATTACTCTCTTAAAAATTCGTTTAGACGACTCCCTCCCTTTCCCATAAGCACAAACACTAAATTTAACAAAAATTCATATTATATAACACAATTTCAGTGAATTTGAGAAATTCACATTAATTTATCCAAGTTCCCTAGAATCTTAGATGTTAACACTCGACATATGTTCCAACTGTTTAAATATTTGGGAAGGGCGGGGCCGGGGGTGGGCCTAAGGAGGGGCTCCAAGAAAAGTTGGGTGGGCTGAAGCCTACCCTAGCCCACCCGTAGCGTCCCGCCTGGTCGTCCAATGAGAGAACGTTTAACCAAGAAGTAACTAAAAACTCGAAAGGTAGGTTATTTAGAAGTATCTGTCACACTGCTCAATAGTAATTCCTTATCTCTCATTTTTTATAAATCTTAATTTTCTAGCGAAATGTGGCCAGATACGGAATTCCGAATTCCTGATGGCGCAGGAACGAATGACTTGACAAAACGACTAATTGCCCTTATTCATCTGCCCGTAATATGGATGTTCGGTAACTGTGCTTCTTGTAGCGCGCAACGGAAAAATCGCAGGTCAGAGGGACTAGGGCTAACACCGCTAGAGGGCAGACAATGTACATGATTGCAGTGCCAGACGATATACACTGTTGAAAATTTTGTGGACCAAAATGTGGTGCTACATCAGCTACACCACTTTCTGAAAACCGATACCCTATTGTGTGGTGCAAACAAAGCCCAACAACATGGTGCAACTTTCCATCACGTTATGGTACAAGGTTACGCCACATCATGTTGCAAGGTTGCACCACATAATGTGCATCTTTTCTCAGAAAGTGGTGCAGCTGGTGTAGCACCACTTTTTGGTGCAACTTACGACAAAATTTTTAACATTGTAGCTATACACTGAAGAGCAATTCAATTAGAGACAGCTGGCGTTGTGCAAATGTGGCGCTGTGGGCGGCCCTGTAAACGGAAACGACATGCCGTATGCAGCGATCCGACAATATAAGGAGTGATGCGACGGGAATCAGTAAGAGTCAGACGCAGTATGGGTAAGGCGAAGGATCCAAGCGCATATGATCATGGGCAATTTGTCGGGGTCCGACGAATGGGTCACTCCATCTCGGAAGGCGTTCAGGCACTGGGATTTTCACGAGCCACTGTGTCACGGGTGCACCGTGAGTACATCGAATCCGGTAAAACCATCCCTGCAAGGGCCAACTGCCGTGGGCAACAGCTTGTGGATGAGAGGGGTCATCGACGGCTAGCTCGCATTGTATCAGCGGATAGACGGGCTACAGTGCAAGAAATCACTCGGCGATTTAACGCTGGTGCACAAAAACGTGTAAGCAGCCACACACCATCCAGAACCATCTCCTCGCTACGGGGTACGGAAGCTATCGTCCCACGAGGGTACCACTGCTGACCGCACATCACAGGGTGCAAAGATTAGCATGGGCGCGGAAACATCGCCACTGGATCCTAGACATGTAGGAAAATGTTGCCTGGACTGATGATTCGAGATTCACGTTGGTACATCCGCATGGCAGGATACGAGTACGGCGCAAACCACATGAAGCGATGGATCCTTCTTGCCAGCAGGGTACTCTTCAAGCTAGTGGGGGTGGCATTCTCGTCTGGGGACTGTTTACGTGGACTGAAATGGGACCCCTGGTACGTGTGACATCGTCCCTCACAGGTCAACGTTACCGGGATATCCTGGACGACCATTTGTTCCCGTTTGTGCGTCTTCAACATTCCACTGGGGTCGAGAGATATGCTCGAGGCTCTGACCCCCTCCATCAAATCTTCGTGAACTGTGGGAGCTTGTTCAGGGGTCGTGGATCCGTATGGCTTCTCAACGCTTCCGGTGTCTTGTCCAGTCCATGCCGAGACGAATCGCCGCCGTCATCAGGGCGAAAAGGGGTGCTACACGTTACTAGGCAGGTATCTCTAATTCAATTGCTCTTCAGTGTACAAGGTAGTATAAGAATAATATAACCATCTAACTAATAATGGAAATAACCACACTTGGCCCGAATGACTGCGGCGAGACGACGTGGTATGGACGCAATGAGGCCCTGGAAGGTTGCCCGAGGCACACGTGCCCATTCGGACTGCAGCAGCTCACGGCGATCCCGGACATGACGTGGTTGTGGGTCTGCACGTCAAATCTGTCGTTCCAAATAGTCCCACAAGTGCTCTATGAGGTTGAAGTCGGGCGATTTCTTCGGCCAAGGGGAAACAGAAACATCGCTGTCGTGTTCCTGGAGCCAGTCACGCATTACATTAACGACATGGGAGGACGCATTCTTCTGTTGGTAGGCACCATCACCACCAGTGTAAACGTCCAACATGAGCGGGTCGGCGAGGAAGGGCAGGTAGCCATTGGCTTTCAGGGACCCATCCAGTAGCACCAGGGGTCTTAGGTCATACTAGGAAAACATCCCCCAGACATGCACACTGCCACCGCCGGCTTGTACTTGACCGACACGCGTCTCCAGGTGTTCGTTTTCGTGTATCTGACGCCATATCCGCCACCGCCCTTCACTTCTGTGGAGTAGAAACCTCGATTCGTCGGAGAAGACAACTTTTTCCCACTCTTCCACTGTCCAATGACGGTAGTCCCATGCGAACTGCAGTTGTCGTTGCCGATGGACCTGGGTTAACATGAGTGTCTTGACGCAGGTGGACTTCGGAGACACGTGAATAACAGGGTTAAATCTATTGTTATCGGGAACTCTTACGCGTCGATTGCCCTTTACCAGTCGACGTTCACCTCTGGGGTTGATGGCCTTTGGGGCTCCACAGTTATGACTTCAGGAGGTACTCGGTGTACCAGTGGTCCATTCTTGGTACACATTTACTATAGTACCTCGCGAACAGCCCACAAAGCCTCCTGTTTCTGAGATGCTTCCTCTCTTGCCGCAGCAGCCGATGATCACTCCTTTTTGAACGTCCATCATATCACTACCTCTTCCCATTTTTCTTACGTAACGCATTATGGCTCATCAGAACAGATCATATGTAGAAGATTTTAGGAAGGGAGTGTCTGACCCCTGGTCTTAAACAACCCTTAGAAATAGGAAGCTAGGAGGAGATTTGGGCTAGAGTGTCCGATAGGAAAGTGACACGGAAGCAAGGTAGAAAGGGGGAGAACGACGCCCTTATTTATTACCTGGGGGGGGGCAGCACCCGGGATCCGACGGCTTAACATGCCCATCCGACGAACGCAGATATTTGGTGGTTCGAACGTTCGTACCTGTCTGGGATCGAACCTGAGGTTTCTCCGTGGCAGTCACGTACGTTAAACACTAGGTCATCCGCGGCCCGTAATGACTCATCTGTCGTGGCGGTCGCTTATACCTCCGAGTGGTCGACCTTGTTACGTGCACTTTGTGGTACACCACACCGTGATTCCGGGGGTGGACATAATATTCTGATACGACTATGTATTAGGATTGTTGTAAACACTTTCTGCGTCTCCACCTTACTTTTTGCCCTTGGTTTGTCCAATTGACTGTGGCGAATAGTTGAGACGCGGTTCAGTAGTTCCCAATTCAAACAATAAATTCGTCTTTTCTTTATATTATTTTCTGCTGAAAATAATATATTCCTACATAACCGAAAAACGAATGAGCTGTCAAAGCACTTTGTGAGAAACTTATTCTTTAAGCCACAAATTTTTATTTTTTATTTTTTAGTGGTTGTTATGCTAATAAAGCTGTTGCTGTCACTTCTATACTCAAAATGCAGGAGGTAGATACAGAGAACTCTTGAAAGCAGTGAGGTCTGGTAACAGATACCCATACCTGTCACTGCCCATATATGGTAAGGGAACTTAAGAGAATCATTCAGTACCTTGTGCTATAGGTGCCAGTTTGTACAAATTATTGGGGCGGGGGAGGGAGTGTTTAACTCAGCTATGAAATTTAGTGTCAAACAAAATGAACTCTGGCACTTTAGATAATCTTCGTCGGATACGATGGAAAGCCCTGAACTCAAAAACTTTTAAATCACAAATAACTAGCTAGTTTTTTGTCTTTGAGAAAAAAAAAAGATAGACGTTCTGACCAGGGCCTTGTTACAACATGGAATCCTTTAAAAAATGTTTCTAGAACTGACCTAATCATTATTGAATTCCCTTTTATTATTAATGTTGTTATCATTATTATCATTATTCTTTAAACAATTTTTAACAATGGAAAGTGACTTTACGGGCAACTTTGATTTTTTGGATAGTACAGAGGGTAGTCGAAAATTTTGCAATATTTGGATTACTTTATGTTTTCATACGCACCTTTACGACGAAAGGTGACTAGCATTCAAAGAATAGGCATCGTGTTACACTTTCTTTAGCCATCTGTCTGTTAGCTCTTCGATTCCAATTCTTGTCCATCGAGGCGAAGAACTCCTTCATCCCAGCTGCCACCTCCTCCTGGTTGTTGAAGTGCCGCCCGCGAAGGAAGTGGGCCATGGACCGGAAAAGGTAATAATCCGACGGGACAAGGTCCGGACTATATGCTGGGACTACCCTATGTACTAGCCCTCAAGTTCCTGGGGTTTTGTCCGGGTCGTTCGCGCGGTATGAGGCCGAGCGTTGTCCTGCTGTAGGAGAGCGCGCTTTCTGTTCACCAGTGCCGGGGACTTCTCCTCCAAAACGGCATACATCCGCTCCAGCTGTTCAGAGTAGAGGTTAGCGTTGATGGTCCGCCCATTTGGAACAAATTCGTAATGGATTATTCCCTCGAAATTCCACCAGGCCCAGAGCATCCCCTTGTGCTCGAAGCGCCCACGTTTGGCAACAGGTTCAGGAAGCTGACCCGGGCTCAAACACTGCCATTGTGTGCTTGAATTACGGAAATAGACCCACTTTTCATCGCACGTAACAATTATCTTAATGAAACGTACATCGCGCGGGTTTTCTAGGAGTTTCGTGCATCCTTCCACTCGGTGGTTTGCTTCAGCTGGCGTGAGTTCGTGAGGGATAATGCGGCAGCTCCTGTAGACCTTGCTGAGGTCCTGAAGATGACGAATCACGGTGGTGTGTGATATTCCCAGCTCGCCGGATAATCTCCGAATGATGGTTGTCGGATTTGCCTCTATGGCCTGGCGCACGGCCACCGAATCCACGGTTCGCAGCCTACCTGACCGTCGAGGTTTCTGTCACCTAAGCACAATTTCTTGAACCATCTAGTTGAGGTGTTGTGGTCCAAGGAACCTTCCCCTTTCGCATGACAAATGTTTCGTGTTGATTGAGCTGCGTTATGGCCAAGTACAAACTCGTAAAGCAAAAGTTTCTTAATTAGCTGGTTGTGTCTGTTCATCTTTTAAACGTCCCAACCACAGACAGAACGACGACATGCAATGCTGTTCACAGCAACGACTACCACTTTATATCCCTTTGGACTGACTGCAGTGCGCGACTTGAATTAGTTTTAACACGTGCCATACCCGCCGCAGCACATGCGTTTGTGCAAATATTGCAAAACTTTCGACTCACCCTCTGTACTACCAGCTTTGTAACTGAGAAAGCATGAAAGAAACCTATGTAATTTACACATGGCCGCTGAATTAGAAACTTATATGCAATACCGGGTTGGACCTCCTTTTTACGAATTACCGCACGTATGCGGTTTGGCGCAGATTTCAAAAGGTTTTTAAGGATATCGACCACTACAGTCCACCAGGCGTTCACCAGACAGTCCTTTAACTGGCTCAGATTTGACGTAGGACTTTGCTCTCGGATCTGTTTTTCTAACGTGTTCCCTTACATTCTCAATGAGGCTCAGATCCGAGCTTTGTGGTAGCCAGGAAAGATGGTGGATATCGCTGCCATGCTCGCTGAACCAGTGCTCAACAGATATTGATAGACCTACCTTGTCGTCCATGAAACAGCCGTCACCTGCTGGATAAAATGCCAACATTACAGGATGAACTTGATCGGCAACAATGGCCAGATAATCTTTGGAGTACACCGGACCTTCCAGCAATATGAGGGAACTTATTCCGTTACCAACCGAATGTACCCCACACTATGACACCATCTCCAGAACCTTGAGTTGTATTTACAAGGCAAGCTGGGTCCATTGCTTCATGGGGTTCCAGCCAAACTCATTCCGTTACCAACAGAATGTACCCCACACTATGACACTATCTCCAGAACCTTGAGTTGTGTTTACAAGGCAAGCTGGGTCCATTGCTTCATGGGGTTCCAGCCAAACTCATTCCTTTACCAACAGAATGTACCTCACGTTGAAATATGGGTCGGGAACAGCCTTCATTGAATGCTTTGGTCAACTGCTGCACTCAGGAAGACCTGTTCCTACGTACAAGCCTTCTCAAACGACAGCGATCTTGTTACTGAAAGATTGTCGTCGCGTCACAATTACGTCTCTTAAACAAACAATGTGGCTTATTTTTACACTAATTAAAGATCCGAGATATTTCGCCTTTTGGAAAACCAGTCAGCTCTGCTGTTTTCAAAATCATCGCTCCAGCCAGATGGGCACCCACAATAAGCCCTTTGTCGAACTCCGAAAGATCATTTATTTTCCCCATTGACCAGTAGCAGTCTTAATAGTTGCCTACATCACGTGGTGACGCACGTGACCACGTATTATGCATAAACGCTGCGTATGTGACGTTTACGTACATCTGCATTATGGCTTCCTATTCAATTCAATGGCCGGTTTGTGTCTACCTGTGCCCCAAAGGCGTAACCACTGGGGAGTCGGGGGTCAGGACCCCCAGATTTTCGGAGTCGGGGATCTTCACGTATATACTGTATATATATATATATATATACATATCATCATCATCATCATTGTCAACCATTATCAATCCACTGCTGGACGAAGGTCTCCCCAAGTTTCCTCCACAACGGTCTGTCTTGTGCCAGTCTCCTCCATGTCACCCCTGCATACTTTCGAATTTCATCCACCCATCTCCTATGTGGTCTTCTTCTGGGTCTTTTCCTGTCCCTTGGAATCCAATCTAAAATTTCGGCTGTCCATCGATGATCTGTCCTTCTGGCAGTATGTCCAGCCCATTGCCATTTCAGGGATTTAACTCTGATCATGATGTCTTCCACTCTTGTCATTTTTCGGATCCACGAGTTCCTCTTCTTATCTCTCCTGGTTACACCAAGCATGCACCTCTCCATGCTACTTTGAGTTGTCTGCAGCCTTTGTATGTCTCTTTTAGTTAAGGTCCACGTCTCTGCACCATACGTAAGCACTGGAAGGATGCATTGATCAAACACTTTTCTTTTCAGACATAATGGCATATTGCTCTTGAAAATTATGCTGTTTCTTCCAAAAGCTCTCCAGGCAAGTTTTGTACGCCGATTAATTTCTTCATCAATGTGACCCTCACTTGATATCTGCTGTCCAAGATAAACGTACGTGTCTGTTATCTCCAGCTTTTCTCCATCAATCGATAAATCTTCATTTCTTGTAAAAGCATTGAACATCACTTTTGTCTTCTGAAAGTTCATTTTTAATCCCACTTCTTTACTCTTGTCAGCAAGTTCCTGGATCATACTCTGCAGCTCTGATGGGGTAGTTGCAAAAATGACTACGTCATCAGCAAAACGAAGGTGGGTTAGATAATCTCCATTACTCTTTATCCCCTTGTTTTCCCAGCTCAGCGACTGAAAAACACCCCTCCAATGTGGCATTAAAGAGCTTCGGAGATATGGTGTCACCTTGTCTCACTCCCTTTCCAATTTTTACGTGTGTTGTATTTTCAAACAGCCTAATCTTTGCACTTGCATTTTCATAGATGTTATTAATAATATTAATGTATGCATCTTCAATACCGCACGTTTTCAGAGCCATTGTAACTGCTGATGGTTTCACCGAATCAAAGGCTTTTTCATAATCGATAAAAGCCATGCACAATGGAAGTTCATATTCCCTCGCTCTTTCAATTAGTTCTCTCAGCACGTGGATATGATCTATTGTGCTGTAGCCACTCCTGAATCCAGCTTGTTCTCTCGGTTGAGCCATGTCTAGTGCTACCTTCAAGCGGTGTGAAAGAACTTTAGTGAAGATTTTATAAACTACTGATAGGAGGCTGATAGGTCTGTATTTTCCGAGATCCTCAATGTCACCTTTCTTATGTAGCAGGATCATTGTAGCGGTGTTCCAATCCTCAGGAATCTTTCCTTCATTAAGGCATCGAGTGAAAATTTGGGCGAGTACTGTTTCGATTTCTCCACTTGCTTCTTTTATGATGTCTACAGTAATTCCATCTTCTCCTGGAGCTTTTCCTCGCTTCATGTTCTTGATTGCATGTGCAACTTCTGCTGGAAGGACTGGAGGAACTCTGGTACTGGTATCTTTCATGATGTCTGGAGTGCATATATCATCCCTTTCATATAATTTGGAGTAGAAATCTTTCACTCTTGTCAAAATTTCGCCTCTATTTCTTGTTACAGAACCATCTTCTTTTCTCAGTGCCATAATCTGTTTTCTTCCCTTACTGAGATGTCCCTTTGCTATCTTTAGGCTTTGGATGTTTTCGATTGCTTTCCTCACTAGTTCACAGTTGAATTTCCTTACGTCTTCAGTGATACTTTTTCTTACTGTCTTGCATAGCTCTATATATTCCACTTTGGAAGTCACATCTTCTTTAGTTGTCCTCATCTCTCTTCTTTTTTGCATCAACATTTTTGTTTTTCCTGATAATTTGTTCACCTGCAACTTGTTCTTAGACCCAGCTAACTTTGTTGCTGTTTCCATAAGAGCTTTGGTTACTTTTCTGTTAACTTCAGAGATGTCCACTTCTTCCGATGTTAGGCCTTCTAAAGCAGAGAACCTGTTCTTCAGTTCTAACTTGAAGGTATTATGGTGTTTTTTAAGGTTGGTTATGTCAATAGATTTTGTTTGTCTGATGAGCTTGCCACGTTCAAGTTTAGTGTTGAGGTGCATCTTACATCTCACCAATCTATGGTCACTACCTGTGTTGAACTTGTTTAGCACACTGCAGTCTTCTATGACGAATTTTTTGTTACACATAATAAAATCAATTTCACTTGTCGTCCCATTTGGATGTCTCCATGTCCATTTCCTGTGTGGCTTTTTCT
Organism: Macrothele yani; assembly: GCA_039090855.1. NCBI lineage: Eukaryota > Metazoa > Arthropoda > Arachnida > Araneae > Macrothelidae > Macrothele > Macrothele yani. The sequence goes on along the minus strand of CM076995.1, from coordinate 129,502,595 downwards.
TGAAGAAGGAGTTCAAGATGAAAAACGCTTCTGCCTCTGCAAACTCAACGAGAGTATTTCCACGCTGGTTTCTGTTGCCATGACCGAATTTACCTACTGAAGTTTCATTCTGTTGCCGTTGCCCTATTTTTGCATTGAAATCTCCCATAATTATTTTCAAGTGCTGCTTACCTTTATTATTTAGATGACAAATTTCCTCATAAAATTCTTCAATTTCTTCTTCAGGATGACTTGTGGTGGGTGCATAAGTTTGAATAATCTGAGCCTGGTATCTTTTCGAGAGTTGGATAACAAGTCGTGCAGCTCTGTCAGAGGAACTTTCAACTTCTACAACTTTATCCTTCAGTTTCTTGTTTATTATAAATCCAACACCACTAGTTCTGCCAGTATCTGTCCCACGATAGTAGAAGAGATGTCCACTTTTCAGTTCGATGAGATCTTCTCCTTTTCTCCTTACCTCACTTAGCCCCACGATGTCCCACTTGATCCTTTGTAGTTCCTCTTCCAATTCAAGAAGCCTTGAATCAGAAGATAGGGAGCGTCCATTGTAAGTAGCCAAGGTCAGCATCAGATGGCAGCCTAGTCCGGTCCTCCGGGGATTCTTAGCACCCTCTGCCTTTATGTCGCACTGGCCGCTGCCTTGGCCAGGTACATTCCAGCTGCCGGAGACTGAGGGCCAAGATTTAAGTTGTGGAATCATTTTGGAGGGGTTTGGCCATAACTCACCACGCTGGGCAAGCGGGTTGGTGAGTGTGGGATAGAATTTCCTCTGATCCCGATGGTATAGTTATACCGCTATGGGCGGTCGTCAGAGCCCCTTTAGTGGGAACAGGATGCACCACGATAAGGCGGGGTTGACATTTGTCAAGGAGAGGCTGTGATGTTACGCATCACCTGACCTTGCATCCCATATATATATATATATATATATATATATATATAAACCTTTTCTATGTTGTATTAGGTGTGAGTCAAAATTATATATGTATTTTTTTGCTTAGGTATCTTCTTTATAGAATATATATATATATATATATATATATATATATATATATATATATATATATATATATATATATATATATATATCATCATCATCATCATTGTCAACCATTATCAATCCACTGCTGGACGAAGGTCTCCCCAAGTTTCCTCCACAACGGTCTGTTTTGTGCCAGTCTCCTCCATGTCACTCCCGCATATTTACGAATTTCATCCACCCATCTCCCATGTGGTCTTTTTCTGGGTCTTTTCCTGTCCCTTGGAATCCAATCTAAAATTTCGGCTGTCCATCTATGGTCTGTCCTTCTGGCAGTATGTCCAGCCCATTGCCATTTCAGGGATTTAACTCTGATCATGATGTCTTCCACTCTCGTCATTTTTCGGATCCACGAGTTCCTCTTTTTATCTCTCCTGGTTATACCAAGCATGCACCTCTCCATGCTTCTTTGAGTTGTCTGCAGCCTTTGCATGTCTCTTTTAGTTAAGGTCCACGTCTCTGCACCATACGTAAGCACTGGAAGGATGCATTGATCATACACTTTTCTTTTAAGACATAACGGCATATTGCTCTTGAAAATTATGCTGTTTCTTCCAAAAGCTCTCCAGGCAAGTTTTGTACGCCGATTAATTTCTTCATCAATGTGACCCTCACTTGATATCTGCTGTCCAAGATAAACATACGTATCTGTTATCTCCAGTTTTTCCCCATCAATCGATAAATCTTCATTTCTTGTAAAAGCATTGAACATCACTTTTGTCTTCTGAAAGTTCATTTTTAATCCCACTTCTTTACTCTTGTCAGCAAGTTCCTGGATCATACTCTGCAGCTCTGATGGGGTAGTTGCAAAAATGACTACGTCATCAGCAAAACGAAGGTGGGTTAGATAATCTCCATTAATCTTTATCCCATTGTTTTCCCAGTTCAGTGATTGAAAGACATTTTCCAATGTGGCATTAAAGAGCTTCGGAGATATGGTGCCACCTTGTCTCACTCCCTTTCCAATTTTTATGTGTGTTGTATTTTCAAACAGCCGAATCTTTGCACTTGCATTTTCATAGATGTTATTAATAATATTAATGTATGCATCTTCAATACCGCAGGATTTCAGAGCCGTGGTAACTGCTGATGGTTTCACCGAATCAAAGGCTTTTTCATAATCGATAAAAGCCATGCACAATGGAAGTTCATATTCCCTCGCTCTTTCAATTAGTTCTCTCAGTACGTGGATATGATCTATTGTGCTGTAGCCACTCCTGAATCCAGCTTGTTCTCTCGGTTGAGCCATGTCCAGTGTTACCTTCAAGCGGTGTGAAAGAACTTTAGTGAAGATTTTATAAACCACTGATAGGAGGCTGATAGGTCTGTAGTTCCTGAGATCCTCAATGTCACCTTTTTTATGTAGCAGGATCATTGTAGCATTGTTCCAATCCTCAGGAATCTTCCCTTCATTAAGGCATCGAGTGAAAATTTGGGCGAGTACTGTTTCAATTTCTCCACTTGCTTCTTGTATGATGTCTATAGTAATTCCATCTTCTCCTGGAGCTTTCCCCCGCTTCATGTTCTTGATTGCATGAGCAACTTCTGCTGGGAGGACTGGAAGAACTCTGGTACCTTTCATGATGTCTGGAGTACATGTATCATCCCTTTCATATAGTTTGGAGTAGAAATCTTTCACTCTTGTCAAAATTTCGCCTCTATTTCTTGTTATAGAACCATCTTCTTTTCTCAGAGCCATAATCTGTTTTCTTCCCTTACTGAGATGTCCCTTTGCTATCTTTAGGCTTTGGTTGTTTTCAATTGCTTTCCTTACTAGTTCACAGTTGAATTTTCTTACGTCTTCAGTGATACTTTTTCTTACTGTCTTGCATAGCTCTATATATTCCACTTTGGAAGTCACATCTTCTTTAGTTGTCCTCATCTCTCTTCTTTTTTGCATCAACATTTTGGTTTTTCCTGATAATTTGTTTACATGCAACTTGTTCTTAGACCCAGCTAATTTTGTTGCTGTTTCCATAAGAGCTTTGGTTACTTTTCTGTTAACTTCAGAAATATCCACTTCTTCCGATGTGGCCTTCCAAAGCAGAGAATCTGTTCTTCAGTTCCAACTTGAAAGTATTATGGTGTTTTTTAAGGTTGGTTATGTCTATACATTTTGTTTGTCTTATGAGCTTGCCACGTTCCAGTTTAGTGTTGAGGTGCATCTTACATCTCACCAATCTATGGTCACTACCTGTGTTGAACTTGTTTAGCACACTGCAGTCTTCGATGACGAATTTTTTGTTACACATAATAAAATCAATTTCACTTGTCGTCCCAATTGGATGTCTCCATGTCCATTTCCTGTGTGGCTTTTTCTTGAAAAAGGAATTCAAGATGAAAAATCCTTCTGCCTCTGCAAACTCAACGAGAGTATTTCCACGCTGGTTTCTGTTGCCGTGACCGAATTTACCTACTGAAGTTTCATTCTGTTGCCGGTGCCCTATTTTTGCATTGAAATCTCCCATAATTATCTTCAAGTGCTGCTTACCTTTATTATTTAGATGACGAATTTCCTCATAAAATTCTTCAATTTCTTCTTCAGGATGACTTGTGGTGGGTGCATAAGTTTGAATAATCTGAACCTGGTATCTTCTCGATAGTTGGATAACGAGTCGTGCAGCTCTGTCAGAGGAACTTTCAACTTCTACCACTTTATCCTTCAGTTTCTTGTTTATTATAAATCCAACACCACTAGTTCTGCCAGTATCTGTCCCACGATAATAGAAGAGATGTCCACTTTTCAGTTCAATGAGATCTTCTCCTTTTCTCCTTACCTCACTCAGCCCGACGATGTCCCACTTGATCCTTTGTAGTTCCTCTTCCAATTCAAGAAGCCTTGAATCAGAAGATAGGGAGCGTCCGTTGTAGGTAGCCAAGGTCAGCATCAAATGGCAGCCTAGTCCGGTCCTCCGGGGATTCTTAGCACCCTCTGCCTTCATGTCGTACTGGCCGCTGCCTTGGCCAGGTACATTCCAGCTGCCGGAGACTGAGGGCCAAGATTTAAGTTGTAGAGTCATTTTGGAGGTGTTTGGCCATAACTCACCACGCTGGCCAAGCGGGTTGGTGAGTGTGGGATAGCATTTCCTCTGATCCCGATGGTATAGTTATACCGCTATTTGCGGTCGTCAGAGCCCCTTTAGTGGGAACAGGATGCACCACGAGAAGGCGGGGTTGACATTTGTCAAGGAGAGGCTGTGATGTTACGCATATATATATATATATATATATATATATATATATAAGTGTGCTGAACAAGTTCAACACAGGTAGTGACCATAGATTGGTGAGATGTAAGATGCACCTCAACACTAAACTGGAACGTGGCAAGCTCATAAGACAAACAAAATGTATTGACATAACCAACCTTAAAAAACACCATAATACTTTCAAGTTGGAACTGAAGAACAGATTCTCTGCTTTAGAAGGCCTAACATCGGAAGAAGTGGATATTTCGGAAGTTAACAGAAAAGTAACCAAAGCTCTAATGGAAACAGCAACAAAATTAGCTGGGTCTAAGAACAAGTTGCATGTGAACAAATTATCAGGAAAAACCAAAATGTTGATGCAAAAAAGAAGAGAGATGAGGACAACTAAAGAAGATGTGACTTCCAAAGTGGAATATATAGAGCTATGCAAGACAACACGAAAAAGTATCACTGAAGACGTAAGGAAATTCAACTGTGAGCTAGTGAGGAAAGCAATTGAAAACAACCAAAGCCTTAAGATAGCAAAGGGACATCTCAGTAAGGGAAGAAAACAGATTATGGCTCTGAGAAAAGAAGATGGTTCTATAACAAGAAATAGAGGCGAAATTTTGAAAAGAGTGAAAGATTTCTACTCCAAATTATATGAAAGGGATGATACATGTACTCCAGACATCATGAAAGGTACCAGAGTTCTTCCAGTCCTCCCAGCAGAAGTTGCTCATGCAATCAAGAACATGAAGCGGGGGAAAGCTCCAGGAGAAGATGGAATTACTATAGACATCATACAAGAAGCAAGTGGAGAAATTGAAACAGTACTCGCCCAAATTTTCACTCGATGCCTTAATGAAGGGAAGATTCCTGAGGATTGGAACACCGCTACAATGATCCTGCTACATAAAAAAGGTGACATTGAGGATCTCAGGAACTACAGACCTATCAGCCTCCTATCAGTGGTTTATAAAATCTTCACTAAAGTTCTTTCACACCGCTTGAAGGTAACACTGGACATGGCTCAACCGAGAGAACAAGCTGGATTCAGGAGTGGCTACAGCACATAGATCATATCCACGTACTGAGAGAACTAATTGAAAGAGCGAGGGAATATGAACTTCCATTCTGCATGGCTTTTATCGATTATGAAAAAGCCTTTGATTCGGTAAAACCATCAGCAGTTACCACGGCTCTGAAATCCTGCGGTATTGAAGATGCATACATTAATATTATTAATAACATCTATGAAAATGCAAGTGCAAAGATTCGGCTGTTTGAAAATACAACACACATAAAAATTGGAAAGGGAGTGAGACAAGGTGACACCATATCTCCGAAGCTCTTTAATGCCACATTGGAAAATGTCTTTCAATCACTGAACTGGGAAAACAAAGGGATAAAGATTAATGGAGATTATCTAACCCACCTTCGTTTTGCTGATGACGTAGTCATTTTTGCAACTACCCCATCAGAGCTGCAGAGTATGATCCAGGAACTTGCTGACAAGAGTAAAGAAGTGGGATTAAAAATGAACTTTCAGAAGACAAAAGTGATGTTCAATGCTTTTACAAGAAATGAAGATTTATCGATTGATGGAGAAAAACTGGAGATAACAGATACGTATGTTTATCTTGGACAGCAGATATCAAGTGAGGGTCACATTGATGAAGAAATTAATCGGCGTACAAAACTTGCCTGGAGAGCTTTTGGAAGAAACAGCATAATTTTCAAGAGCAATATGCCATTATGTCTTAAAAGAAAAGTGTTTGATCAATGCATCCTTCCAGTGCTTACGTATGGTGCAGAGACGTGGACCTTAACTAAAAGAGACATACAAAGGCTGCAGACAACTCAAAAAAGCATGGAGAGGTGCATGCTTGGTATAACCAGGAGAGATAAGAAGAGGAACTCGTGGATCCGAAAAATGACGAGAGTGGAAGACATCATGATCAAAGTTAAATCCCTGAAATGGCAATGGGCTGGACATACTGCCAGAAGGACAGACCATAGATGGACAGCCGAAATTTTAGATTGGATTCCAAGGGACAGGAAAAGACCCAGAAAAAGACCACATGGGAGATGGGTGGATGAAATTCGTAAATATGCGGGAGTGACATGGAGGAGACTGGCACAAGACAGACCGTTGTGGAGGAAACTTGGGGAGACCTTCGTCCAGCAGTGGATTGATAATGGTTGACAATGATGATGATGATGATATATATGTCGTCCGTTTTAAAATGGCCCTTTTCTTTCCTCAAATATAAGGTATCAAATTATTTTTTTAACATTATCTTCACCATTCTAGTCCACTCAATCTCCAATGCTTTCATTAAAGGAGCAGTTTAAGCTTTTACAAAAACCCTTTGTTACTTTTGCCTGAAATTGCTGCCTCAGTTCGAGATCCCAATCAATTTTACTTTAGAATTTATTGCAAATTCTTGGATTATTAAAAATTGTTATGACAATTTCACAGATTATTAATCAAATTCCGCAACTTTTCAATTTATTACACAGCCAAAGTTGCTGTACAGGATGAAATTATGAAACAACTTCTTCATTCGGCAGCAAACATCCGCGTGTCTCAGACAGTGAGACTGAAAGATGTCACGTATCAGCACATCATTAGCGTCAATTCCTTCCACTATTTTTTTTTCTTTCTTTTCAGTATAAAAACACCACTTTTCTATATTACATGTTCATTTCGAAAACGCTGTTTTCTATTTTCATTTGCTTTCCAATTTTAAATTTTGCGATACGTAAAACCTTTAAGCACCCCCTTTGAGTGCCCTACTAAGCGGAATGGGTGACACTGGGCATTGAAGAAAATTAATGTGGATACCACTGCCGAAAATATACACAAAACTAATGTCTGTTGGTACTTTTTCTAATATTTTTGCATCGTCAAGTGCTAATATTACCTATATCTTAGTGGTATTTCTTCTAAATATTTTTTTTTTTTTACTATGACCAAAAACGATGTGAACATAAAAAAAAAAATGCATAGCAGATTTGCTACACAAAATTTTTTGAATAAATTTCTCACCTAGGAAAGTGAACAATAATCAACTTTTGGACGAATTTGAAATTTAAAAAGTGTCGATTCAGAGGAAAACTATCATTTTCCTCTAAACAGAGAAACTAGTTTGTTCTTTTTTATTTTTCAAACAAAATAAACTATCGGAGAAATGTTACAATACAACTTGGAGGAAATATTTAGATCAAAAACAAAGTAGCGCTTTCAGTCAAAGGGTGACCTGACGTGGAAAGAGGAGGAAAATTGTGATCTCTTTTGCCGCTCGCAAGAGACTAGGTTTCGCAAGAGTTAAACTTCACAAGGTTATCGTCATCACAAAGACAAACGGCTTCACTACCGCAGTTCAAGGGGAAGGTAACACTAAATCGCATTTGCTGATGATTATTCAGGAGCGAATCCGACGCATGAGATGCATGGAGAGTACTATCATCAGTAAAACCGGAATCAGGTTAGCTGTTCGGAAGTCCCTGATGAAACATAGGGTGTCAAACAGAGTGGAAGGTAGACCCGCCTGCTACTTCTTACATTCATTCAGAATACCGCTACTTTTTGCCATTGAGATCTTGGCACCGCTACTTCTTCATTATTAACTAATATCTGGTTCAACAGAACACGATCGTAACTGAGAAATTGTGGGCCCGTACTTCACATGGCTCCAGTGTGATCATGTCCACTTTCACACACACACACACACACACACTAAGGAAAATGTTTTAGAAATCGTCATTCAGAATACCGCTACTTTTTGCCATTGAGATCTTGGCGCTGCTACTTCTTCATTATTAACTAGTATCTGGTTCAACAGAACAGGACCTTAGTGAGAAATTGTGGGCCCGTACTTCACATGGCTCCAGTGTGATCATGTCCACTTTCACACACACACACACACACACACACACACACACACACACACTATGAAAAATAAGTAGTACGCATTCACGAAAAATTTCTGAAAATAACGCAGGAAAGTTGCCGGTAGGTGCCCGTCTTTTAACGAAATTTCCGTTTTTAAAAGTTCCCGTTTTTAATTAACTTCCCTATTTTCACTGATTCTTCTTACTTAGTAATTCCGTTTATTTCCGTAAAGTCCGTATCACGTTTTACCGCATTTTTACAGAAATTTGAAAAATCGAAGACCCTGAATGTTTCAGCCCTTACGCCAGATAATTATTTCGCGCCGGTGGGACTCGAACCGTTGGCCTAACAGAACTGCGCGTCTCAATCACCGAGCCAGAAAGACAAAAACTAAGCCACGTTCAAGGTTAAACAGCTACTGCGCGATGATGAATTTTATATGCACTGAGTGGCCACTTTATTATGACCACCTGACAGTTTTAAGAAAATGAGCTATGGCTGCACGCTGTTGTCGCCAGAGGGCGAGGCTAGTATAAAAAGGGAAAACTTAGTGCTTGCGACTGTAATAGAAGTGATTTTTGGGTGACGAGATGGGTAAAAAATGTGATTTGACGGACTTTCAACGTGAGATGATTGTAGGAGCTCGGAGCCATGGAGCGAGTATCACCGAAACCGCCGCATTCGTAAAATGTTCCAGAGCAGCTGTTGTTAAAGTGTTTAAAGACTGGACTGTCAGCCAAAATACTGGGTCTCTACGTGCAACGTGTGGTCGTCATCGACTAGTGACTGCTCGGGCGGAACGGAGAGCGTCCAGACTGGTAACAGACAACAGAAGAGCAACAGTGCAGCAAATTATAGACCATCTTAATCAAGGATTTCTGCACGCACTGTTCGCCGTACACTGCATCGGCTGGGATATGGCAGCCGAAGGCCTGTTCGAACACCTTTGCTGTAGAAAATGTCTCCAATTCGCACAGGAGCACAAGGATTGGACAGTCGATAATTGGAAACAAATTATGTGGTCCGATGAATCACGTTTTCAGTTGCACCATGCCGATGGCCGAGTGAGAATTTGGCGGAAATAGCACGAAAGCATGGACCCCAAATGCATTGCTACAACCCTTCAAGCTGGTGAATGCAACGTTATGGCTTGGGGAATGCTTTCCTGGTATGCTTTGGGCCCTTTAATTCGTGTTGATAAACGTTTGACTGACACATCATATCTAAACATCGTTGCGGACCAAGTGCATCCTGTCAGGTGGATGGTTTATCCCATTGGCGATGGCTACTTTCAACAAGATAATGCGTCCTGCTATAGTGCTCGTATTGTACAGGATTGGTTTGAGGAACATGCCGGTGAGTTTACTTTGCTTAGGTTGAACGAGCCATCAGAGAGCTGGATCCACAACCCTGCAATCTCACACTCCTGGAAAGTGCTATTCATCAAGCACGGTCTCAGATTCCACAAACCACCTATCAACATCTCGTGGAGTCCATGCCACGAAGAATCGACGTAGTATTAAAGGTTTAAAGTTAAAAGGTGGCTCAACGAAGTCCTGGGGTGGGGGTCATAATAAAGTGGCCACTCAGTGCATATATATATATAAATTCTAAAATTGTTTCCTTAGTCTTCAGTTTTGCTCTTAAGTATATATATATATATATATATATATATATATATACTTAAGAGCAAAACTGAAGACTAAGGAAAAAATTTTAAATTTAAAACGAAGGGTGCAAAATAACCTGAAAATCAAAACGCGCAACGCAGCAGTTTTGAAAATTCAGAATTCACATACTATAAAGATACCTAAGCAAAAAAATACATATATAATTTTGACTCACACCTAGTACAACATAGAAAAGGTTATGTATCTACCTGTGTGAGTAAAAGGAGAAAGAAAAAAATAAAATAAAACAACTGAATGTAGAAGGTGTCGAGAATACTGAGCCTTGGCTTTATCAAGGACCAGCAAAAACTCTGCATTTTCTCACTTCCACAAAGACCTAGTTGGAAATGGGTTTCTGCAAGGCCATAGATGCAAGTAACATTCCCACCTAAAATAGTTTAAAAAATATATATATAAGTCATGTCCTCCGTAGAGTAGCATGACCTAGCACTAGTTAACAATTTCGCTTGCATCCATTAACCTTCATGGCCCGACCCATGCTCTTCATCTGTTACTATTAAACAGAGAGAGAAGAAGATTAAAGAGAACTCAAGCTGTGAGAGTGACATAATAAATAGAAATGATTTTCAGCTATAACGAAATTCCAAGTTCGTTTGAGAGAAATTTAAACCTGAAAAACAAATTTTACATTGCAATTAAAAAAGGAAATGTTAATTTATAACGAACAGATTTTTGAAAGAAAACTTGAGTCTAAAACCCCCTACTCTACAACTTATGACAGCACGAAAACGAGAATAAGTTAAAGATAATAATTAACTAAAGAAAACTTTGTGAAAGTTATATACCTTAAACAGTTAGTTGCAATATGTACAAAGTATTTCAGCAGTGCTTTAAGTGCATAATTAATTAGTTATTAAGAACTTAACTACTTTGAAAAAACAGCGCATAGACAGCGCATAGAAAAGGAACAAGCTTAGCCATCTTCTGTTCCTAGGTACCACAAAAGACGCTCAAAGTTACAAAGAAAAGTAAGAGTTAAAACCCGCATAAATGTTAACAGACAAACCAATGCTTAAAAGCTGAAAAGCTAAAAAACGACAGAGAAAAGGTACATGAAGTACAAACATTGAACTTATAAAACCTAGAACCCAAAAACAAGGAAGAGAGCTTACCTCTTGAGTTACAAAAACTTTTCTCCTCACAAGAGGAGAACATGGCTGACCTCTTCCGCCACTCCTAGACGCTGGGGGCAGTGAGGGTGGGGCTGATGGCCTCCTCATACAGCAAGAAACCAACGCGCGGAGATTTTAACCAGAGAAAAAATATATAAACTTAAGACTGTGGATCTGTATGATCAGAATGAGCAGAATTAACTCTCCAGAATACATGAAATATTATAAAATACACGAGCAGTTTATTTAATAATCTTTGCATGTATTAAATCACCTTAGTGAGCTTCTATAGATTAATCAGAATCTTATTAATTTTAATGTTGGTTTTACTATTTTTAGTATAGCTATCCTAGTGATGAATAACTAGTTTTCTTTTTTATTTGTTTTTATTTTCTTTTATAAACAGATTTTCTGCTCGTGTATTTTATAATATTTCTCATGTATTCTGGAGAGTTAATTCTGCTCATTCTGATCATACAGATCCACAGTCTTAAGTTTATATATTTTTTCTCTGGTTAAAATCTCCGCGCGTTGGTTTCTTGCTGTATGAGGAGGCCATCAGCCCCACCCTCACTGCCCCCAGCGTCTAGGGAGTGGCGGAAGAGGTCAGCCATGTTCTCCTCTTGTGAGGAGAAAAGTTTTTGTAACTCAAGAGGTAAGCTCTCTTCCTTGTTTTTGGGTTCTAGGTTTTATAAGTTCAATGTTTGTACTTCATGTACCTTTTCTCTGTCGTTTTTTAGCTTTTCAGCTTTTAAGCATTGGTTTGTCTGTTAACATTTATGCGGGTTTTAACTCTTACTTTTCTTTGTAACTTTGAGCGTCTTTTGTGGTACCTAGGAACAGAAGATGGCTAAGCTTATTCCTTTTCTATGCGCTGTCTATGCGCTGTTTTTTCAAAGTAGTTAAGTTCTTAATAACTAATTAATTATGCACTTAAAGCACTGCTGAAATACTTTGTACATATTGCAACTAACTGTTTAAGGTATATAACTTTCACAAAGTTTTCTTTAGTTAATTATTATCTTTAACTTATTCTCGTTTTCGTGCTGTCATAAGTTGTAGAGTAGGGGTTTTAGACTCAAGTTTTCTTTCAAAAATCTGTTCGTTATAAATTAACATTTCCTTTTTTAATTGCAATGTAAAATTTGTTTTTCAGGTTTAAATTCTCTCTCAAACGAACTTGGAATTTCGTTATAGCTGAAAATCATTTCTATTTATTATGTCACTCTCACAGCTTGAGTTCTCTTTAATCTTCTTCTCTCTGTTTAATAGTAACAGATGAAGAGCATGGGTCGGGCCATGAAGGTTAATGGATGCAAGCGAAATTGTTAACTAGTGCTAGGTCATGCTACTCTACGGAGGACATGACTTATATATATATTTTTTTAAACTATTTTAGGTGGGAATGTTACTTGCATCTATGGCCTTGCAAAACCCATTTCCAACTAGGTCTTTGTGGAAGTGAGAAAATGCAGAGTTTTGCTGGTCCTTGATAAAGCCAAGGCTCAGTATTCTCGACACCTTCTACATTCAGTTGTTTTATTTTATTTTTTCTTTTCTCCTTTTACTCACACAGGTAGATACATAACCTTTTCTATGTTGTACTAGGTGTGAGTCAAAATTATATATGTATTTTTTTGCTTAGGTATCTTTATAGTATATATATATATATATATATATATATATATATATATATATATATATATATATATACTTATATTTGTCTTAAAAGAAAAGTGTCTTAAAAGAAATATATTGTCTTAAAAGAAAAGTGTTTGATCAATGCATCCTTCCAGTGCTTACGTATGGTGCAGAGACGTGGACCTTAACTAAAAGAGACATACAAAGGCTGCAGACAACTCAAAGAAGCATGGAGAGGTGCATGCTTGGTGTAACCAGGAGAGATAAGAAGAGGAACTCGTGGATCCGAAAAATGACAAGAGTGGAAGACATCATGATCAGAGTTAAATCCCTGAAATGGCAATGGGCTGGACATACTGCCAGAAGGACAGATCATCGATGGACAGCCGAAATTTTAGATTGGATTCCAAGGGACAGGAAAAGACCCAGAAGACGACCACATGGGAGATGGGTGGATGAAATTCGAAAGTATGCAGGGGTGACATGGAGGAGACTGGCACAAGACAGACCGTTGTGGAGGAAACTTGGGGAGACCTTCGTCCAGCAGTGGATTGATAATGGTTGACAATGATGATGATGATGATATATATATAAATGCAGATGATTTAGTCATTTTATTTTCTATTGGAGCTTATTATTTTTTGAATAGGTTCGCAATAATTTTATTTTTCTGTAGGAGAAGTTACGGCAAATTAAGTATTTTTTTCATCATAATTTTTCGAAGCAACCGATTGCTTTAGTACTTGAGATTTTTTTAAACTGATATTGACTTTCAATTATCTTTATGAAAAGGTGAAATGTACTGCTTTATATTATTATTTCACAAAATTCTTAAATATACAATTTATTCTTGATAGTCATAATAGCTTTTGTCTTAAGGACTCCACAGAGTGATGTATAGACATCACTCATGTATGTACCCGGTTTCTTACGGTAATACAATATAAACTAGCGCACAAAATGGGAGAGAGAAGAAGAAATATCCTGTGCCGCAATAATCAAAATTCATGCGATATGCTATCCACAATATCTGATCTCGATACAGTACTTCAAAATCAGATATTTCAGCAGACGACTGAAATTTGGCAGTTAATCAAACCTCAAACATACCCGCTAATCACTACTATTACCGGAAATTTTTCGTATTGTGGATATGGAAAAAGTGAAAACGGAGTTTTTCCGTTTATATACGAAAGGAATTGAGGAAAGGTTTCTGAAAATTCGGAATTTTCCTGGCGTACAAAAAAAAACCCCGTGAAATTCAGGTTTCTTTCCATCATTTCGCGGAAAAAGCTGTATCAGAAATATGCTTCGTTAAAAAGAAAGCTCCAACAGAAAATAAAAAGATAATTCACCCACATTAATAGAAAAAAAAAATTCTATCGCAGCGCGATTATAGTTCTACCTTATACGTCTGGGCATTACGGGTCTTTCTGGATAAACGGTAGAACGCTCGACTGCCGTTGAAGACCAGTGCGACTTTGTGACTTACTGTTAAAAGAAGTCTCTTCCGTGGTACTCTGCCCCAGATGTCCATCGCATGCAGTTCTCGTCACAGTATCCTTTCGGAAATTGATTGGAATGGAATTTCATTGACTCTTTGGAGCAATTGTTGCCCTGGTTTGAAACCGATTTGCAGTTACTATAGGCATGAAACATGGCGGAGGTCCCTGTTGGTGAGATCGTTTTTCCACCACAGTTGCATTCGCCGATTTTCAATTGACTCACCCCTTTTTGTAGACCTGCTGGACAGTACGATTCGATACACCAACAGATTGGGCGACTTCATTCTCTTTGTGTCATAGACACGGCCAAACACGATGGCTCCTTTTCGCCACTCAGTCACGTCTATCTTACGATCCATATTGCAGACTAAATTCAACACACACGTTGCTCTTCACCACTGCACGGGACAGAAAAGACCCTGTAGACCACGTCAGTGCTATTTATCTCCCAACAATGCTATCACGGCGCCCACTGTGCAACCGGTAACTTCCTACTGCCATTTCTGTTAGGGGTGACTAATTTTTTTTTCCGGTGTGTTTACAAGCCGAGTGGCAAGGTATCAAATTGAAACAAAACAAGAACAGAGCTCAGAATTTCTACTTTTTTTCACGTATTTTTTTTTTTTTTACATAGCCCCCTCAAGCTCGATACAAATATGCCAACGTTTAACAAGTTTTTAAAATTCGTCTCTATAAAAATCTTCCGATTGTTCTCGGAACTATCCCCTCGAAGCGGCTTGAACATCTTGGTCATAGGTGAACTGAATTCCTTTCAGATGTCTCCTGAGAGCAGAAAACTACCAGAAGTCGGACGGTGCCAAATCTGGGCTGCAGGTTGGGTGTTCAAGAACCACAAACCCGATTTTCTGTATGGCTTCTGAATTGAAAGCTGGCGTGGGTTTGGCGTATAGTCATGTTGCAGAATCACTTACTCCCCCCACCCCCACCCACCCACCCCACACACACTCGGTTCATTCTTTGCTTTAACTTTTTCAAGGTATGCACGTAGCTCTCAAGAGTTGATAGTCGTACTTTTGACCATGTAGGCCTACTCCTGTATGGTCATAGAACTCAGTGAGCATGCGCTTGCCGGTACAAATTGGAGTTTTGATTATTATTTTTTTTTTTCGCTCGAGGAGATGATGGGCGTCGGTATTCCAGCGATGGATTTTTCATTTCTGGTTCACAGTGGCGAACCCAACTCTCATCACCAATCACAATGCTTTGGAGAAAATCACTTCCATATTTTTCATAGTAAGCAAGCAACCTTTGGCATGTTTCAAGTCTTGATTTCTTCATTTCAGTCGTTAGGTGACGCGTACACAACCAGCACGCACTTTGATGCATCACAAGACGTTAACAATATTATTGACACTATCTAAACTAATGTTAATCTTACCTGCTATGGTTCTCTGAGTTATTCTTCGACTTTCCCTGA
Organism: Macrothele yani; assembly: GCA_039090855.1. NCBI lineage: Eukaryota > Metazoa > Arthropoda > Arachnida > Araneae > Macrothelidae > Macrothele > Macrothele yani. The sequence goes on along the minus strand of CM076995.1, from coordinate 129,487,080 downwards.
TGAGTTCGTCAATTTTTTGCCTGTTCAAATCGCAAATTGCAAATACAGGCCTCCCACACCGCGACGGCTGATCCTTTACGACCAACATTCCTCCATTTTTTCTCAACGCAACATTACATACACCGACGAGCCATTGCATTATGACCACCTACCCAATAAGCTGTAGGACCCCCTTTAGCCCGCAAAACAGCGGCCATTCGGCAAGGCAGCGATTCGATGAGGTGGCGATATTTAACCTGGAGTATCGGGTACCAAAATGTCAACAGCAGGTCCTCCAGTTTCAGTACATTTCGGGGTGGTGGCGATTCAGCGAGAACCCACTTTTTGAAGTCGAACCACAAGTGTTCCATTGGGTACATGTCAGGTGAATTTGGAGGCCAGGGCATTAAGAGAAAGTCACCAGTATGTTCCTCGAACCACTCCTTGAGGATTCTGGCGGTGTGGCATGGCGCATTATCCTGTTGGTAATGGCCATCACCAGCAGGGAGCACAGTTGCCATGAATGGGTGAACCTGGTCCGCAGCGATGTTCAGATACCTGACAGCTGTCAGGGATTATGCTATTGGGATAATGGGGTTCTAAAGTGTCCCAAGAAAACATCGCCCACAGCATAACACCGCTGCCGCCGGCCTGTTTCCGCTCAACAGTGCATCCAGGTGCCATTGCCTCCATCGAATCCTGCTCCTGGCATTAACATGATGGAGAAATTATCTTCATCATAAGCAATTTCCAACAAAAGTGTCAAAGCAGCGTACCTTCTGGGAAAATAAAGTGAGCACGAGACCGATACAAATTCTTTATCTGCCTGAATTGCACACAAACCCACACCCCTTGTAAAACAGAACTCACCGACACCGTGATTAGGTAAACATTAAAGGAAAAATGGAAAACACGCTCTCTTCTGTGACTCAACGTGCGAAATATTACCTAACAGAGGTATCCTGGAAAATAAAAATTTATACTTCTATTTAAGTAATTGACCAAAAATGAGTGCTATTTTCGAGGGACATAAAGTTACAGTGGCGTTAATAAATCTGCCAGGCAGCGGATATAAAACACAAACACCTTTTGATGAACCGCTAAGTAAATGACAGCGAAAGAGAAATTTACTTATCTAGCCTTTTAATACATTTTCATCGGGACTGTTGTGTAATGCTGTGCTTGCTGTCTACAGCGTAATTTTCGAAGCCCACTGATTGGTCTTGCGTATGTGTGTATTCGACGCTTCAAGCAAGTGCAGTGTTTCTCTCCCTTTGTTCTGTCGACGTCTTTTATTGGACAACGTACCTGATTCTTTATCAGGTTTCCCAGACGCATTTATAATTGCCTTCGGGAATTTACACCAATTTTAGCAGTACCCTTTGTCAACAGAGCAATCTCCTCGACTCTTAGTTCATAAGATACCCTTTAGCCTCATGTCATAATTGACATTGGACACGAAAACGCTTCCCCATGGTAAGTAGCATTTTACGGGGCTTAATAAGATCAGGAAATCATACATTTTGGCCAGCACAACTGCTACGAATTATTTCTGCAGCATTTACGATTATTAGAGTTGGAGATTTTCTTACTTTATATTCCTTTGTTACTCAGTTGGTGTCTAGTAATGAGACATTAAATTTACAAGTAGGGTTGTCGTACACAGTAGCGTTTCGAAATCGCGGGGTCTGAAAGTTCAGTGGTCTCGCAGTACGTGCGTTTGGCTGACGGGTTTGCGTTCGATCGTGAAAGACCGGATTTGTGTTCGTTTTATCGGTACTGGTTCTCCTCCAACCTGAAACCAGTAGCTAGAGATTTGCATGGGCCCGGCCCGCAACGTTGCATTCAGAGAAAGGTTTTTTTATTATTTCGGAGAGGTAATTGCAAATTTTGAGGGGCTGAAACCTGTTGACTGATTATATACATATAATCACAGTTTTGTTATTTATATATACACAGTGTAGCAAAGAATTTTTAAGACTGGGTCTGTAAAATGAAATAGAAACAAGAAATTATAATTTGTTTTGGTTTGCTATTCAAAATAAGTCCCTCCAGCTTCAATACACTTGTTACAGCGATTTAATAATGATTCGAATGCCTGTTCCAGTTCACTTTGCGGAATTGCTTCCAAAGCACGCGTCGAAGCTGTTTGTATGGTCGAAATATCATCAAAATAACACCCTTTTAACGTCATTTTAAGTTTTGGGAATAAAGAAAAGTCGCAGGGTGCTAAATCAGGCGAATACGGTGGATGATTCACCACGCAGACGTTATTTTTTGTCAAAAATCTACGAACAAGAAGTGAGGTGTGACTGGGTGCATTATCGTGCAACAAACACCAACCGTTTTCATCCCGATATTCTGGACGAATGCGATGAATTCTGCCCATCAAACGCCTCAAAACATTTAAATAAAACTCACCAGTAATTGTTTCTCCACTTGGAACAAATTCTTTGTGGATAATACCCTTACTATCGAAGAATGTAGTGAGCACTGTTTTGATTTTCGATGGAACTTTTCTTGTTTTTTTGGCTTGTGTTGAGTTTTTTGACTTCCATTCCGCACTTTGTCGCTTTGTTTTGGGATCATATTGAAAACACCATGTTTCATCACCTGTAACAATCGATTTTAAGAAGTTTGGATCATTTTTAGCGGCTGAAATGGTGTCTCTGCAATGTGCACTTCCCCTTGATTTTTGTTCATTGGTTAACGTGTGTGAAACAAATTTAGCACAGACTTTTGTTTTGCCCAAATCTTCATGCAGGATGGTTCGAATCGTTTCTTTGTTGATGTTTAGAGACTCTTCCATCATTCTTAGTGATGCAGATCGATTGTTTGCAATGAAATCACGTACTTTTTCAATAATCTCAGGTGTCCTAGATGAACTTGGTCTTCCAGTATGCTTATCATCCTCTAGCGTATCTCTTCCGTCCAAAAAACGTTTGTGCCACAGGAAAACATTTGATCTACTTAAACAAAACTCACCGTAAACTTGTTTCATCATTTGGTACGTTTCCGAGACACTTTTACCAAGTTTTGCGTTAAATTTAATAACATCCCTTTGTTCCATCTTAATAATTCAACATGAAAAAAATTTTACTTCTCTAATGAACGCCCGTTTCGTTTGAGTTACTTTAACAACTGCGCAGTACTTTTGGCAGAAAGCAAGCAGATGGTCACGGTTTATAACGCATTCGCGATTACACTGGTGGCGCCACCGTAGGCTAAAATCTATCGCCAGTCTTAAAAATTCTTTGGCGCACGGTGTACTGTATATATAATCTATTTAAATTTTTTATATATATACTGTATATATAAAATTTTTAAATAGATTATAAAAATTTTCTTATGCAGTAATTCGCAAAAGTAAATTTCAAGAAATCTACACAAACAAGTGATTAAAAATGTAAAAATTGTATATCTTTGCTTTCAGTAATACACCACGGATTTTACCATGGGGTGGTATAAAATATTGAGGATGCTAGTAAGATAACGTTGTGCTGGAGAAAATCCCCCCCCCCAAACAGGAGTGGTAAAAATGTCCAAAAGGAATCATTACAGTGTTGCCTGAAAACGTATGCTATAAACCATTCCCCTGCCAGTGGCGTAGAAATTTCTTAAGGGGGAGGGGTCCATGGGTTTAGTTCATTGGTGAAATCCTCGTATACACGTATATATCGCTTTAAACTAGTGCTCAGTCTCCCCTCAAGGGAGGGGTTCGAAACCCCGAACCTCCCCCACCCCCTCTGGCTACGCTACTGTCCCCTGCCATTTGGTTCCAGCCCCTTTAGATTATTTAGATTGGTACGTAGTAAAAAAAAAAAAAACTAACTAAACGTTTGGAGGCCAGTTTGAGATGCCTCGATTTTTTTTTATTTTTTTTTTAATATTTAGCAAAATAATGCTTCTGTTTTCTTGTTCATTTGCTGATGAGCAATTGCAATTACGTTTTAGAATATAGGTCGAATCTCGTAATTCATCTTTTACCCTACAGTAGCATAGATAACCGTGTGGCTAGAGACACTGGCTTCTGTCTACCTGGCCGAGTTCGGCTTTGAGTAGAGACCGGGATGGAGCACGAGTGATCTGTTTACCTCACGGCGATGGACCTTTCCTTTCCCTGCAACGATATTTATTTTTAATGGCCCTAAAATAGGGAAGGGCTACTGCTTATAGCCCTTAGAGTTGCTCATGGCAGTCGTTAAACCCCATGAATAATAAAAAACGAAAAAAAAAAAGAAAGAGAGAGACTACCCTTTGTAGATAATTTATATTATACTATGCATCTTTCGCATGCCAAAATCTTTGAGAGAAATGAAACGAGTGATTCGAGAGTATTTATTTACGTCAATACACAATACATTTGCGCCGCTCTCGACCACACCGAGCCACAGTCCGTTGCATACTAAATGGAATTAAATCATAACAACAAACAACAAGGTTTACTATACGGTCCAGTCACATTATTGTGACCACCAGCTAATATCCAGAGTAACCGCCGAGTGCAGCGCGGACAGCAGCTAGACGGGCTGGGAGGGTCTCAGTAAGATGCTGGAAGGTGTTCACAGGTATGTGGAGCCATGCTGACTGCAGTGCATCTGACAGCTGCTGGAGGGTGCGTGGCGGAGGATCCATAGAGTGAACAACATGATTGAGGTGGTCCCACAGATGCTCAATTGGGTTTAAGTTTGGGAAATTAGGGGGCCAGGGAAGTACTTTGAAGTCTTTATCGTGCTCTTCCAACCACTCTCGGACATTTCTAGCTATATGTGACACGTCGTGCTGGAAGATCCCATTCTCCCCAGTGAAAACAATCAGCATGAATTGGTGTACGTGATCTGCAAGGATGGATTCATAACGAATTCGGTCCATAGTGTCTTCCACAGGTATGAGTGGACCCAGAGACTGCCACGAAAACATTCCCCAGACCATAATGCTGACCCCACCAAACTTGTGTTCTGCCAGCAATGGTTGAAGAGTGTTTATTCTCCGATGTTTCTCGCCTTAAACTTCCATCCATTCGATGAAGCAGAAACGTGACTCATAGGAGAAGGTAATCTTTTGCCAATCAGCGGAGGTCCAATTCCGATACTGCCGTGCAAATGTAAGCTCTTTCTGTCTATGCATCTCCATTAGCATAGATGCAGGGCATCGAAGCCTCCAAGCAGGGTTCGCTGAACTGTCGTTTTAGACACACTTCCGGTGGCCCCCCTGGTTCATTCGGCTAGTGAGTTGCTCCACTGTAGCGTGTCGATCGGCCCTCACGCACCTTCGAAGCCGACGTTCACCTCTCTCATCAATTTCACGTGGTGCTCCGCAGTTTGCACGTCGCTTATTCTCAATGGTGCCATTTCTCCAATCACGATACACTTTAACCACAGTAGCACGTGTACAGTTCATATACTGCGCTGTTTCCGAAATACTGCCACTATTGGCCCGAAAGCCGATAATCATCCCTTTTTAGAAATCTGATAAATCGCTTCTTTTATCCTTGACGAGTGATATGTTTTCAGATCAGATCATATGTAAAGGATTTTAGGAAGGGAGTGCCTGACCCCAGGTCTTAAACAAGCCGTAGAAATAGGAAGCTAGGAGATTTGGGCTAGAGTGGCCGATAGGAATGTGACACGGAAGCGAGGTTGGAAGGGGGAGGACGACACCCTTATTAATTACCGGGAGGCCAGTACATGGGGTCCGACGGCTTAACGTGCCCATCCGACGCACGGCGGATATTTAGTGGCTCGAGCGTTCGTACCTGCCTGGGATCGAACCTGAGGTTTTATCCGTGGCAGTCACGAACTTTAACCACTAGGCCACCCGCGACCCGATATGTTTTCAGATCAGATCATATGCAAATGATTTGATTTCAGGAAGGGAGTGTCTGACCCCAGGTCTTAAGCAACTCTAAGAAAGAGGAAGCTAGGAGATTTGGGCTAGAGTGCCCGATAGGAAAGTCACACGGAGGCGAGGTAGAAAGGGAGAGGAAGACGCCCTTATTTATTACGGGAGCGCCAGTACCCGGGGTCCGACGGCTTAACGTGCCCATCTAACGCACGGCGGATATTTAGTGTTTCGAGCGTTCATACCTGGCTGGGATCGAACCCGAGGTCTTCTCCGTGGCAGTCACGAACGTTGAACACTAGACGACCCGCGGCACATGTTTTCAGAATGCCTATAGCATACGCTATATACCCTCCAAGCCAGCTCACGACACGTGTCTTCTTTCATTGGCTACGCGCTGTTGACGTCAAAAGTAGGAGGTGTTCACAATAATGTGACTCGACTGCATAATCCCTAACATTGAGCGGCAGGTGGAATAAAGTAATGAATGTTATTGTCCTAAAGCCAACGGAAAAAGATATGTGAGTCATAAAAGTAAATATTTACTAAACTATGGCGGCAGCAATAGTATTTCGACTGTTTAGTTTTTCAAAAACAATATTTATTATTATTATTTATTCAGATTTACTAAGAAACGAGCCTGAACCGATTAGATGTGATGTAGCTACGAAAGTAGATCTGCGCATGCGCAACCTAAAATTGGACCTCGATATAGAAAGGAAAACGGAATTGCAAGTGTGTTAGAGGATATTGGTAATTTTCGGTCTAAGATTTCTATAGGTTACCCACACCCCCCATCGCGTTGTGGAAAATTTTAAAGCTCTCGTCAATAGCAGGTACCCCCCCCCCATCTGCTCGGGTGGTCCAGAGGAAGCCAAATTTCGCTACGACGCGACGCACCGTTTTCATAAAATCAAAAATGCATTTTGTAATGGCTTTATCTCATTTACAAAGTAATTTGCGGAGATTGCAATAAGATATTGTCACGTTTATGCAAAAAGTGATGAAATAATGTTTGACGATAGTTTAGTGAAATATATTGCTGAGTAAAAATGAAATTAACTATGTTGCGTCACTTCATGGGATAGCATTCAAAAATCAGATTTCAACAATGGTTTTGACTACTTTCGTTACATCGAAATTTTTAACTTGGGATTTATTTTATTGGAATCGGGAAAGATGCATAGCAAAAGAAAACGGTTGCTGATGAGAATTCCTTTATAGCTGGTGATTGTTAGGTTCCGAATCAAGAAAAAACAGTTACTGATGGGCAACGATCCGTTATAGCGTTAGATGGCCGTGAGGTTTGTTAAACCCCATAACCGAAACAAAACAGCACCAAAAAAATAAATCTTAACACTACTCAACTTAAGGACACTGATTTAAGATACTTAAAACTAAGGAAAAAAATTGACATGAATACGGTATCAAAGGTTATTAGCATAAAAATTTGCCGAATGCTTGTTGAAAGATTAATGCTTCCTCAGAATTATTAGCGTAGCTTTCCATAATTTAAATTTCTTTATTTTCAATGGAAAAATCAAAAAGGCATCTTTCTAAACATGCGGGCATTTAGAGGGGGGGGGATATTGCCGTTTTTCCTTGGAAGGGAGGGGTCCGCACATCCTGAGCAACTCACTGAGCTGTAAGCAGTCGGCCGTCCCTAATTTAGGGCCACTCGTTAAAGGGAAGGGAGAGAGATAGTGTCATAAGACAAACACACTATTCATGTCTCTGTCCTCTGACCAATGGTCTGAGATGGTTCCGGGTTCGAATCCTGGTGAGGCATAGGCATCGTGTTTGTCTTGCGGCACTGGCTGACTCCCTACCATAAATTAGGAACAAGAGACTACGTATGGCCTATTAAGTTACTCATAGTGGTCGTTAAACCTCAAAAAAAAAAGTTACTTATAGTGGTCGTTAAACCTAAAAAAAAAAAGTTACTCATAGTGGTCGTTAAACCTCAAAAAAAAAAAAAAAAGTTACTCATAGTGGTCGTTAAACCTCAAAAAAAAAAAAGTTACTCATAGTGGTCCTTAAAACTCAAAAAAAAAAAAAGTTACTCATAGTGGTCGTTAAACCTCAAAAAAAAAAAGTTACTCGTTAAACCTCAAAAAAAAAAAAAATATTGTGACACACCGGGATTCGAACCTGTGCCCATCTCCGACGAATGGCTAGAAGCAAGCGCTTCATTTGGCCCAACAAGGTAGCTTGGTGTTTTTAATTCGCACCATGGAAAGTTTCTGATGAATCCTCGAACGCGTTTGACATAGGACTACGTGTAACTCCGCGGATAGTATGGGGCGACTTACGGCCGACCGCCTGTGACAAAAATAGGTCCCAATTGAAATCATTATAGCGTTAAAAATACGTGCCGCACACTAATCGTGTTAGCATATTCGTAAACTGTATTGAGTCCAATTCGCTTACTGCGCAATACATCGTGCGCGCAAATCTCCTTCGCTCCCTGTGTGCGGGGGAGATGATGCAATATATCTGGGTGTGCCGCGGCTTTTGACTCAGTCTATCTCGGCAATCGTGAGCGCAACACGATTGTACGCGGTATCGTTTTAAAGCTCTCGACGAGATCTATTCAAATAAATGAAGAATATTTCGCAGTGGTTTGAATTGAACATTTAAAAAATTGTTTTCTTGTGAACCGGTGAACACTTTTGAAAATATCGCGGTTTAGCTGGACAACCGTGAGTGCAAAACGATTGTGCGTGGTACTGTTTTAAAGCTCTCGACGAGATCTATTCAAATATATAAAGAACATATCGCAGTGGTTTAAACTAAAAATTTTAATAATTGTTTTCATGTTAACATTTTCGACAATGCCGCGGAATTCGCAGAATGAACGCAAGCAAAAGTGGAGAAAATCAAAATGAGAGGCAAGAGAAAGTGACGAGGAATGTAAGAAGCCCAAGAAGACAGAGCACTACGTTGGATAATTCGTGTATCTATCTGCTTTGTGTTCGCATTATTTGCAAAAATTAGGTAAGCTACTTTTCACATCATAGACCTGTGTTGGCTATAACAAATTAAATAAACGCTTTGAAACCATACTCGACCAGCTGATTTCAACTCTCCGATCTGCAAGTCGTAGTTCTACGTTCCAAACTGACGGCTCGATCAGAACTCAGCGTACCTGTATTTTTTTTTCCACTGAAATTTTCAAAGCATTCTCGTAAAAGGGTTAAACACAAGTAATGAAATAAATAAGACATCTTTTTTTTTATTAATTCATGTAAACCTAAGTTTTTCTATTCTTCTGTTGTTGTACATTTTGCTCTCAAATGTCAATATCAACTTATTGTTGCTGCTGAGATTCATCTGTGTTAATAGAAACATAACGACAGAAGCTCACACTCGCTTTTGGTGAACTGATTCGTGTAATACAAGGCAAAAGTGCTTCGCTCAATCAGGAAAAGGATTACGTACTCAGACTAATGGAAGTCCCTTACTTATGCAAGCAGATGCACCTACGTTTCAATCTCAAGGGACGAAAACAGCTGTCCATTTTGCGTTTACAATGAGTCCAATATCGCTTGATTGAAGGAAGTAAAATACAACAGTTTTATTTACTATACACTGAAGAGCAATTGAATTAGAGATACCTGTCTAGTTACGTGTAGCACCACCTTTCGCCCTGATGACGGCGGCGATTCGTCTCGGCATGGACTCGACAAGACACCGGAAGCGTTGGGAAGCCATACGGATCCACGACCCCTGAACAAGTTCCCACAGTTCACGAAGATTTGATGGAGGGGGGGGGGGTCACAGCCTAGAACATCTCTCTCGATGGCATCCCAGATGTGCTCGATGGGATTGAGGTCAGGTGACCTAGCTGACCAAGGAAGCGAGGTCACATCGGTGGAGTGTTCAATCCAACCATTCGGATACAATTCGGGAGCGATGGCACTATGCATTGTCTTGTTGCAGGATGAGGTCCCCAGTGGGATGTTGAAGACGCACAAATGGGAGCAAATGGTCGTCCAGAATATTCCGGCAACGTTCACCTGCGAGGGACGATGTCACACGTACCAGGGGTCACATTTCAGTCCACGTAAACAGTCCCCAGACGAGAATGCCACCCCCACCAGCTTGAAGAGTACCCTGCTGGCAAGAAGGATCCATCGTTTCACGTGGTTTGCGCCGTACTCGTATACTGCCATCCACATGTACTAACGTGAATCTCGACTCATCAGTCCAGGCAACATTTTTCCACGTGTCTAGGGACCAGTGGCGATGTTCCCGCGCCATGCTAATCTTTGCACCCTGTGATGTGCGGTCAGCAGCGATACCCTCGTGGGACGATGGCTTCTGTACCCCATAGCGAGGAGATGGTTCTGAATGGTGTGGCTGCTTACACGTTTTTGTGCACCAGCGTTAAATTGCCGAGTGATTTCTTGCACTGTGGCCCGTCTATCCGCTGTTACAATGCGAGCTAGCCGACGATGACCTCGCTCATCCACACGCTGTTGCCCACGGCAGTTGGCCCTTGCACGGATGGTTTTACCGCATTCGATGTACTCACGGTTCCCCCGTGACGCAGTGGCTCGTGAAAATCCCAGTGCCTGCACGCCTTCCGAGATGGAGTGACCCATTCGTCGGGCCTCGACAATTTGCCCACGATCAAATGCGCTTAGATCCTTCGTTTTACCCATACTGCGTCCGACTCTTACTGATTCCCGTCGCATCACTCCTTATATTGTCGGATCGCTGCATACGTCATGTCGTTTTCGTTTACAGGGCCGCCCACAGCGCCACATTTGCATAACGCCAGTTATCTCTAATTCAATTGCTCTTCAGTGTAAGTCTAGTCTTTTCGAATAGCAGAAAACACAATGGAAAACTTTACCTACATTCTTCATTGTGCTCAGGTTGAAAATGTCCAGAGTAATTAATTCTGATAATTTGCTCTGAACAAAAAAAAAAAAAAAAAAAAAAAAAAGAAGGAAAACAGGAACAAAAATGGACCTGAAGAAACAAGTCGAAAATCTCTTTCCTTGGCACCACAACATTAGGGTTCAAGCCTTGAGCACTTAATTTGTAAGGGCAAGAAATTGAACGTGAAATAGAGAACGTTCCGGTTTCTAACAATACAGTTAGTAGACGTGGAAATGGCATGTCACACGAGATTGAAAATGCCTCGTCAGAGATACTGAAAATTATTAACTTCGTTTGCCAAGTTCATGAGTCAGCAGAAATTACACGTAAAATTCAGCCGTTGGCATACCTACGACTTGAAAATGAAGGTGATGTAATGGCAAATTTTTTGTTGTGGTAAAGAAGTGTTGAAATATCCTAAGGTCAAGACACTTTCAACATGTTTTCTTTTGATTTAGAATCTGCAGTTTAATTTGCATTAATTGTGACACCTCCGTATCGGCTCAATAAGAGGCCTTGTTACACTCGCCAAAGGTGCAATTCCTTTGTTACATTCGCCAAAGGTGCAATTCCTTTGTTACATTCGCCAAAGGTGCAATTCCTTTTGTTACACTCGCCAAAGGTGAAATTCCTTTGTCACACTCGCCAGAGGAGAAAATCCTTTGTTACACTCGCCGAAGGTGAAATTCCTTTGTCACACTCACCAAAGGAGAAAATCTTTTCTCACACTCGCCAAAGGTGAAATTCCTTTGTTACACTCACCAAAGGTGAAATTCCTTTGTCACATTCGCCAAAGGAGAAAATCCTTTGTTACAGTCGCCAAAGGTGAAATTCCTTTGTCACACTCGCCAAAGGAGAAAATCCTTTGTTACAGTCGCCAAAGGTGAAATTCCTTTGTTACACTCGCCAAAGGTGAAATTCCTTTGTCACAATCGCCGAAGTAGAAAATCCTTTGTTACACTCGCCAAAGGTGAAATTCCTTTGTTACACTCGCCAAAGGAGAAAATTCTTTGTTACACTCGCCAAAGAAGAAAATACTTTGTTACATTCACCAAGAAGAAAGAAAAAGAAAATCCGCTGTTACCTTCGCTAAAGAAGAAACTACTTTGTTACACTCGCCAAAAAAGAAAATCCTGCTGCCATGAAGATCCACTAGGTCCTGCATTGAGGAGTTCCGAGGTGTAGTTGAGAAAACGGTCAATTTTAAAAAGTAAGATCCCTTTTAAGTTGCACATGTTTGAAAAGTTGTGTGAAAATATGCAAAGAGACTATGTGACTCTCCTTCTACACGCCGTGGTTAGATCGCTTTCAAGAAAAAAAAGTTTTAACACGGATACTTAATGTGGAAGAGGAACTACCAGTTTTTCTGACTTTCTTGAAGGTGCCAAATGACGGCTGAAACTAGCCTACTTTGTTAGAAGATATTTTTCAACACTTAAAACATCCTGAATACCAGCATGCAGAGTCCAAAGGAAAACATTCTAACTTCCGCAGAAAATCAACTCCAAGAGTAAATTGAAGTTTAAACACACACACACACACACACTCACATCTTTCGAATGGAAATACTGACTGAAATTATTGCCCTCCTAATTTCAGGTCCAGGGTTCTATTTTTATTTACGCAGATAAGCTAGGTCGAAAAAGTTACTCTGTAACAGATGTTGAGATGGATCAACCTAGTACCAGAAGTTTTCTGTCTGCAGACGATTTGGTGATAATATATGAGTGTCAATAGCTTGGAGTATAATCTTAATCGGTTGAATGGCACTAGTGAAGAATTTTGTCATGAACGTAAATGTGAAGACATCTTCATCTGGATTAAAGTCATAATGCTAAAAGTATTAATTGTCTGCTTGAGCCAAAATCGCATTTTAACTACTGTATATAGGTACTGTTTGAAAATACAACACACATAAAAATTGGAAAGGGGGTGAGACAAGGTGACACCATATCTCCCAAGCTCTTTAATGCTACATTGGAAAATGTCTTTCAATCACTGAACTGGGAAAACAAAGGGATAAATATTAATGGAGATTATCTAACTAACCTTCGTTTTGCTGATGACGTAGTCATTTTTGCAGTTACCCCATCAGAGCTGCAGAGTATGATCCAGGAACTTGCTGACAAGAGTAAAAAAGTCGGATTAAAAATGAACTTTCAGAAGACAAAGGTGATGTTCAATGCTTTTACAAGAAATGAAGATTTATCGATTGATGGAGAAAAGCTGGATATAATAGACATGTACGTTTATCTTGGACAGCAAATATCAAGTGAGGGTCACATTGATGAAGAAATTAATCGGCGTACAGCTTTTGGAAGAAACAGTATAATTTTCAAGAGCAATATGCCATTGTGTCTTAAAAGGAAAGTGTTTGATAGAAACAGTATAATTTTTTGGAAGAAACAGTATAATTTTCAAGAGCAATATGCCATTGTGTCTTAAAAGGGAAAGTGTTTGATCAATGCATCCTTCCAGTGCTTACGTATGGCGCAGAGACGTGGACCTTAACTAAAAGAGACATACAAAGGCTGCAGACAGAAGACAAAGGTGATGTTCAATGCTTTTACAAGAAATGAAGATTTATCGATTGATGGAGAAAAGCTGGATATAATAGACATGTACGTTTATCTTGGACAGCAAATATCAAGTGAGGGTCACATTGATGAAGAAATTAATCGGCGTACAAAACTTGCCTGGAGAGCTTTTGGAAGAAACAGTATAATTTTCAAGAGCAATATGCCATTGTGTCTTAAAAGGAAAGTGTTTGATCAATGCATCCTTCCAGTGCTTACGTATGGCGCAGAGACGTGGACCTTAACTAAAAGAGACATACAAAGGCTGCAGACAACTCAAAGTAGCATGGAGAGGTGCATGCTTGGTGTAACCAGGAGAGATAAGAAGAGGAACTCGTGGATCAGAAAAATGACAAGAGTGGAAGACATCATGATCAGAGTTAAATCCCTGAAATGGCAATGGGCTGGACATAATGCTAGAAGGACAGACCATCGATGGACAGCCGAAGTTTTAGATTGGATTCCAAGGGACAGGAAAAGACCCAGAAGAAGACCACCTGGGAGATGGGTGGATGAAATTCGAAAGTATGCGAGAGTAACGTGCAGGAGACTGGCACAAGACAGACCGTTGCGGAAGAAACTTGGGGAGACCTTCGTCCAGCAGTGGATTGATAATGGTTGACAATGATGATGATGATGATGATTGGGTACATAAACTGATGAGACAGGAAAGTTTGATAAGAACCTGGACAGGAGAATTAACAAAGCAGGAAAGGTCTTATTTCAGTTGTATAAGACTATTTTTGCTAAGAAGAAGGTTTGGTAGAGAACAAAGCTGGCCGTTTGCAATGCAGTACTTAGCCTACCCTATTTTGTGGCAGAGAGAGAGACAGAGACAGAGTTGCTGAAAAGTAAAGGTCTCGTCGGATGCTTACATGTGAGCGACATGAGAGTGGTAAGAGGAACAGCATTGAAAACTAGATGTGTTCAGTGGTGCGACAGAATTAGTAATGCGAATATTTAATCTGACTTGAATACGAGGAGTATCTCAAAAATTCTCGGCCCGATTATGAAAATCTTGGGGAAATTATGGTAGGACTATATTTCTATAAATTCTCTTGAAGGTGCTCACACTTTTCCCAACGGTACTCTACGGCTCTTATGGACTCTAAATAATAATAATAATAATAATAATAATCGCCAAGGCTTTCAAAACAAGCTTCCACACAGTATCAATAGCGCATTCGTCCTTCCCAAAATTCACACCAGATAAATTATCTTTGAGATTCGGAAGAAGCAAGGCACGGTGAGTAGGGAAGGTGTGGTAGCAGTTCAAACTCATATTCATGGATGGCAGCCATAGCAACTGTTGATTTGTAGCTTGGAGAGTTACCTTGCTGAAACAACGCCTCTTTGGTCAGCTGTCTTTGGCGTTTATCCTTCAACTGCTGTCGAAGTCTCCTTAGTCGGTTAGTATAGTATGTTCCAATGAGATGGTTTGACCCTTCGCAAGGTAGCCCACTATCACAACACCCCTCTGCATTCCAGAAAACTGTTGCTATCACCTTTCCAACAGAACTGACGGACTTCACCAGGATTGGATTAGGAAGACCAAGTAAGACCAGGAATTTCAGTCTTGCGGTCTACTACAAAGACATCAGTGAATAATGCTAAATCAACTAGCCGACAAATTGCTTTGAAAAGAACGACGCTTATAAGTAAAGGATGTGTAACATGGGTACCTGAATAAAAACAAAATCGTATTCGGATTTCCTGCATTTCAAAGCCAAAGTTCTTTTTTTCTTTCAAATACTGAAAACGTGAAATCGTACAGAATTTCTTAACCTAGTTTTTATAATTAAATTAGAATAAGAAATTAATCAAAACTTAAAATACACGGTCGAGTCACAAGTTGTGACCACCAGCTAATAATCCAGAGCAACCGCAATGTGCAGCGCAGACAGCAACTAGACGGGCTGGGAGTGACTCAATAAGGTGCTGGAAGGTGTTCACATGCATGTGGAGCCAAGCTGACTGCAGTGCATCTGACAGCTGCTGGAGATTGCGTAGTGGAGGATCCATAGGGCGAACAACACGATCGAGGTGGTCCCACAGATGCTCAATTGGGTTTAAGTCTGGGGAATCAGGGGGCCAGGAAAGTATTTTAAAGTATTCATCGTATTCTTCCAACCACTCTCGGATATTTCTAGCTGTGTGCCACATTGCATTGTCGTGCTGGAAGATCCCATCCGACCCAGAGAAGACAATCAGCATCTATGGGTGTGTACGTGGTCGGCAAAGATGGATTCATAACGAATTCGGTCCATAGTGTCTTCCACAGGTATGAGTGGAACCAGAGAATGCCACGGAAACATTCCCCAGACCATAACGCTGCCCCCGCCAGCTTGTGTTCTGCCAGCAATGGTTGAAGAGTGTTTGTTCTCCGATGTTTCTCTCCTTATACGCCAACGTCCATTTGCTCGATGAAGCAGAAAAATCGGAGAAGACTCCTCGGAGAAGGCAATCCTTTGCCAATCAACGGAGGTCCAATTCCGATACTGCCATGCAAATGTAACCCTTTTCTGCTGATGCACCTTCGTTAGCATACGTGCAGTGACCATCCGTCTGCATCGGCTCGCTGAACTGTCGTTTTAGACACACTTCCGGTAGCCCCCTGGTTCATTCAGCCAGTGAGTTGCTCCACTGTAGCGTGTCGATCTGCCCAACGCACCTTCGAAGCCGACGTTCACCTCTCACATCAATGGCACGTGGTGTTCCGCTGTATCCATATCGCTTATTCGCAGTGGTGCCATTTCACCAATACCGATACACTTTAACCACAGCAGCACGCGAACAGTTTACAAGCTGCACTCTTTCATAAATACTGCCTACTGCTACAGTTGGCCGAAAAGCCGATAATCATCACTTTTGCAAATCTGATAAATCGCTCCTTTTATCCATGACAGCATGGAGTGATATATTTTCAGATCAGATCATATGTAGAGGATTTTAGGAAGGGAGTGTCTGACCCCAGGTCTAAAACAACCCTTAGAAATAGGACGCTAGGAGATTTGGGCTAGAGTGCCCGCTAGGAAAGTGACACGGAAGCTAGGTAGAAAGGAGTACCCTTATTTATTACGGGAGCGCCAGTACCCGGGGTCCGACGGCTTTACGTGCCCATCCGACGCACGGTGGATATTTAGTGTTCGAGCGTTCGTACTTGCTGGGATCGAACCTGAGGTTGTTCCGTGGCAGTCACGAACGTTGACCACAAGGCCATTCACGGCCCGATATGTTTGCAGAATGCCCACACCACACCTTATATACCCTCCAAGCCAGCTCACGACGCGTGCCTTCATTCATTGGCTACGCGCTGTTGACGTCAAAAGTAGGAGATGGTCACAATAATGTGACTCGACTGTGTATCATCATCATATTGTCAACCATTATCAATCCACTGCTGGACGAAGGTCTCCCCAAGTTTCTTCCACAACGGTCTGTCTTGTGGCAGTCTCCTCCATGTCACTCCCGCATACTTTGGAATTTCATCCACCCATCTTCCATGTGGTCTTCTTCTAGGTCCATGTATGTCTTAAATCAGCGTAATCTAAAATTATGTGTGTTTGTTTGTTTTTCTTTTTGTTGGCATTCAAAATTTTACAATAGTTTTTAACGTTCTGAAATTTCGTTTATAAATTTGTTTTTTTTTACATTTATACATTTTTAAAGACATCCCCTAGGAAAAATGTATAACCGAGGTTCCACTGTATTTAGGATAGTTTGGGCACGTGTGTCGATGCGAGAGGTAAGATTTTTGCGACAGGTGTCGCATTGTTAAGCAGATGACAGCAGACCATGGGAAAGACCAAGGGCCGTTAGCTAGGAGAGGGCTACACAGGGCTCCCCCTCCCCTTCCCGGAAAACACATGTCGTTGTATTTCATGATAAGCATAAACACTTTCCCTTATTTTGTCGTGCATTGCATTTTTAAAAAAAAAACAAGAAAAATTGAAGTGAAACCGCATAGACGATGAATAACGACAGAGAAATTACTTTCAACATTGAATCAATAGAAGCAGCTGCGCCAATGATTGTCTATCACATGGTGACAGGACCTGTTGCTGTTTTGAGCTAGAGAAGAGAGAAATGCCTCCCCCTCCCCCTTTCGGAGAGACGTAAAATTGAATAGCAACAACAACAAGCAAACAAACAAAAAAAGACAGAAAGAAAGAGTGACGGATGTGGAGGCGAAGTTGGGCAGAAGGCTAAACTAAGCGCTGGCTTCTGAGTATTCGTCTGAGATGGGTCCGGGTTCGAATCGCCCGGTGAGGCGTGGCTGTTGTGTTTGTCTTACGGCACTGGCTCTCTCCCTTCCCTGTAGACAGTGGCCCTAAATTAGGGACGGGCTACTGCTTATAGCCAATTGAGTTGCTCACGGTGGTTGTTAAACCTTAAAAAAAAAAAACTGTTCGTGTATACAATTTTTCAGTTGCTATTCGTTGTTTATAAAATAACGTGGACAGAGCGATGACATCGTATATTTACATTATCTCCACGTATTTCAAATATATTCACCATTTCTATCGCCCTTTGGATTTATCTGCTGTAATTAAACAGCTTGCTTTGTTGAATGCCACTAGATGGCGACACATCAGTTGCTGAGCCCATCAATATGGATTTGTGTTGTCAGATGCTGACTGATAAACCACGAATACGCTGTGAATTGTTGGCATCGTAGCGTAAAGCGAACGCACTTGGCTAGTTATCACGAGATCTGGGGTTCGATTCCAGCGGTGTCGGATGTACAATTTTTCAGTTGCTATTCGTTGTTTATAAAATAAATAACTTGGACAGAGCGATGACATCGTATATTTACAACTATTGGGTTGATGCATAAGTTTATGCAGTTTTATTTCACGAGTGTTTCCCAGGTCAGTAGTGACGGTGCAGATGGTCAGTTGCACATGAAAATGTAGCCAGTAATATCTTGTATCTAAATCACATTGCGTTGTGTGATTGTGGCAAATGGTTTTTTTTTTTTTTTTTTGGTTTTCAGGTCCGGAAGTATGGAGTGTCAAGTAGAGAGGAATGAACATTTCCGACATCTGCTCCTCTAAGAGTTTAACAAGAGATCCACAGACGCCGAGGCTACTCCACAAATCTGTGCTGTGTATGGGGAGGATGCTATTGCTCCGAGGATAGCCCGTAAGTGGTTTGAGCGGTTCCGAGGTGGCAATTTTAACCTCAACGACTCTCCACGCTCAGGTCGTCCATCTCACTTTGATGAGGATCGTTTGAACCATCTCATCCACTTAGATCCGCATCAAACCACACGCGGATTGACCACTGAGATGGACTGTGATCAGACCACCGTGGTGCGACACCTGGAACGTAAGGGAAAGGTCCAGAAATTGGGGTCTTGGGTGCCTCACACTCTCACCGAGGACAACAAGAAGCAGCGAGTTGCCATATGTGGTTCCTTGCTCGCCCGTTATCGCGAATGTTCTCAGCAACACAAACCCTTTCTGTCACGTATTGTTACTGGAGATGAAAAGTGGTGCGCGTACGTGAATTTCAGGCATCGGAGGAAATGCCCAAACAATACACCCACACCACGCCCAAAACATGACCTTCATTTTGCGAAGGTCATGTTGTACGTCTATTGGGACATGGAAGGCATTATTCACTGGGAAATGATACCGAGGAATCGGACCATCAACGCTGGACTCTATTGTGTTAGCAACTCCGCCGTGTGGAGGGAGCGATTCAGCGGAAATGGCCACATCGGCGCCCTGGTGTCCTTCTCCAACATGATAACTCATGCTCTCACAATGCAAACTTGTAAAATGGCCATTCAGGACATGTAATGAGAGATACTTCCACGTCCGGCCTATTTCCCAGATGTCGCCCTTTCAGACTCTCACCTGTTCCGATCTCTGTCGAATGCACTTCGTGGCAGAATGTTCAACAATGATGTTGATACAAATTTTGAAGATGACAATCCGATTTTTCGCGTAAATGTGACAAGGATGGTAAGTCAGATAATATCCGAAAACTTGAAAATTTTCATCGTCCTGGAGCGGGACTCGAACCCGCGTCTCCCAGAAAACGCCCGGGTATGCTAACCACTACACCACCCAGAACGACCAAGTTCCAAGTTTCCGATCAATTTGAATTTAACCATCACTGGATTCGCTAGTCCGGTGATGGTTAAATCGTCCTGGAGCGAATCCTGTGATGGTTAAATTCAAATTGATCGGAAACTTGAAACTTAGTCGTTCTTGGTGGTGTAGTGGATAGCATACCCGGGCGTTTTCTGGGAGACGCGGGTTCGAGTCCCGCTCCAGGACGATGAAAATTTTCAAGTTTTCGGATATTATCTGACTTACCATCCTTGTCACATTTACGCCAAAAATCGGATTGTGATCTTCAAAATTTGTATTATAAGGCGTAATCCCGTTTTTCTTTCATGAATGATGTTGATATCCAGAATTTCCTTCATCATTTCTTCGCAGCGTTTTTTCAAGAATGGCATTGCAGTCCTATCCAGACGTTGGGACACCATCGTAAAAAATGGGGGGGGGTCGGAATACATAGTTGATTGATTCCGTTTCGTTTTCCCTTCTGATGTAAAACATTTCTGTAGTGCGGTGAAAAAAACGGCATGAACTTATGCATCAACACAATATAAGATGTTGAGCTGCTATTTAAAAACTTCCAGGAAGTTCGTTACCAACAAAGAAGTGCCGTTGCGGGGACATTTTAACTAAAGGTATCCCTCTACGCGTTGGAAAATAGTGCTAAAGGGAAATCTGTCGGCATGAGCTAGAGAGAAAGAACTTTCAACATCTTCTCATTCATTGTATTTCGTCTAGAAGGGGAATGGTTTTACGATGGAGAAAATAGTTTTTATTTTATTTTTTGGCGGGATTCCGGTTCCCTTAGTTTTTGAAAGAGAAAGCGGGGTATGGCTATTGACGATATACCTATATTCCCTTTACACCGAGCACTAGCGAAGGACAATCCGCGATTACAGGTGAAGGAAAAAAGTGAAACCGAAGAAGAGTAGAAAAAGTTGAAGTATGATGTCAGTAAATCCTCTATATCATTACGTGGATCCACGAAAAAGAGACCTAAACAGTAAACTAAAAAAAAAAAAAAAAAAAATCACGTTAGTTGGTAGTAATTTTGACTCCAGCAATAAGGAACGCGCAGCTCAATCACCATCAAGCAAATTCGAAGGATGTGATTTATTTTTTATATTTCAAGAGATTTCTGCTTTTTCTCCTTCCTTTTTATTAGCACGTCTTTTGTAAAAAAGATCGTACTTATGTTATCGGTTTGTCCGTCCGTCCGTCTGTACCCACGATATCTCTGCAACTATGAGTCCGATTTGAAAAATTCTTTTTGCGTTGGGAAGCCTGAAATATGCGAATGATGATCCTTCATTTCGTTTTTTTTTTTTTTACGATGTACAATTTCGCAGCTAGATGGCGTAAATGCAGATGATGTCGAATTCAAAAATACGTTTTATTCCACAAATTTGTTTCTAAACAACCGATTGAAAAAACTTCTTTCATCTTTCGATTCCATTTATGTCGAAGAGTAGTTTAGATATAGTTGTTTTTTCAAATTACGCATAGAGTTTCCGCTAGGGGGCGTAAAAGTATATTACATTTATCCCGATAACTCTTCTTCTAAAACTCTGATTTTAAAAATGTTTTCTTCAGCGGATACACCTCCTGATGGAAAATCTTTTGCACATAAGTTCTAATTTTTGGTAAAGAATACTTTAGCCACCAGAGGGCGTAAGTGTTAATTTTTCCTTCTGATGTATTTGCAATAAAATCTGAGCTTCTAAAATATCGATTGAAAAATTTATTTCGTGGACTGATCACACTCACATCGATAAACCTTTTCGGCATATTTTCTTCTTAAAATATTTCACAGTTTCTCCGCCAGGGGGCGTAGATGTATATTTTATTTTTGTCCATATCTCTACTTCTAGAAGTCCGATTTGAAAAATTCCTTCTATGTTGGATAGTGTTTTCCGTGTGACATGTCTTTCGTGTAAATTCAAAGTTTTCAAGTAATTCATAGACTTTCTGCTAGGGGGCGTACAGGTAAATTGCGTTTCCCCCTATATCTCTGCTTCTAAATCTCCGATTTTAAATATTCTTTCTGCACCGGATACAACTCCTGATGGGAAATCGTTTGCACAAGATTTCTAATTTTTGTAAAAAAAATGGTTTGCCCACCACGGGGCGTAAATCTTAATTTCCGCTTCTGATGTATTTGCAGCAAAATATGAGCTCCTAAATTTTCGATTGAAAAAAGCGTCGTTTGTTGACCGATACTACTCATGTCGACAAACCTTTTAGAAACATTTTCTTCTTAAAATAATGCATGGTTTCTACGCCAGGGGCGTAGATGTATATCTTATTTTTGTCAATATCTCCGTTTACAGCAATATCTGAGGGATTAAAAACCCGATTGAAAAAACTTCTTTCTTCCGTCAGATACTATTGTTTTCCATACCAGTTCCCCTGACTTTGAATAGCTTTGATAAATTTTATTTGCGTCAGAACGGATTCAAAAGACGTGTAACGTACCAGGAGATGTGACGTACCTGCCCGAAGGACGCACACGACATAAGGCAGATAGTAGTCAGAAAAAACGTCCGCGTAGCTCAATTGGTAGAGTGACTTATTCCGGAATGAGGGGATCCGGGTTTGAATCCTGGCGTGGACAGAAATGACGGAGAAATTTACTTCGTTATAATGGCGCCCGAACTATCCGGATGACCCGACCGTTCAAAATCTCGCATTGGTGTGATGTTATTTCCACACCGCGAGATAGGAAAAATAAGAGAATCCCTTCTCCAGCACTTCGAAAAAAAAAAAAAAAAAAAAAAAATAAGGGGGAGATGATGTAAGTACCAGGAGATGTGACGTACCTGCCCGAAGGACGCACACGACATAAAGGCAGATAGGAATGACAACAAACGTCCGCGTAGCTCAATTGGTAGAGTGACTTATTCCGGAATGAGGGGATCCGGGTTCGAATAATGGCGTGGACAGAAATGACGGAGAAATTTACTTCGTTATGGACGTGCTTATTACACCCGAAAATTCGGTGTCATCTTTCTTGTTTCACATTTTGTATCCAATTGTTTTTACTTTTTTTTTGTCATAACTATTCGCTAATGAAGTAAATTATTAAAAGAAGATTAAAAACAAAGCAAAACATGCGTCTGTATTCTTGGAAAAATACAATTTGTAGTAGAATACAGAGCCCCCCCCCCTTAGTTCTACTGCCCTGGAAAGACCTAGTTCAAGATGACCTGATGGTATAAAATTGTGCATTAATTACAAAGGGAGTGATTTATCAGAGACAGAAAATCTTGTAGCGGAACAAAAGAGATGGAGAAAGAAAATGGGTAGCTAATTAGAATGAAATTTTTATTTTGTTATCACATTCTATATTATTCTCTGTGCCACCTCAATCTGGGCACCCAATTTTGGGCACACGGGTGTGATACGGTAATGAATGAATTCAATATTATTTAAACTGTAATTAAGATAGCGACAAATGAGAATTGAAACTGTTTCGAATTCTAACATGTAAAAGAAAATGGTGGTCCGTTCTCCTTGAACTTTAGTCTAAAAGAGTCCATTGCATTTCAATTTAAGCGGATTACTTTTTCGTGCTGATGCCACCTTGAATTTATTACTTTTTTTTTTTAAATATAGTTACTTTCTCTACGAACATTCAGCGTTCGTAGTGTTTCTTGGTCGTCGAGTTTCTTGCTGACAGACCGGTACAGCGGCGTGGAAGGTCGGAAATATGCATGTAGTGGAAGTTAGAAAGAGAGAGCGAGAGAAGCCGAAAAAACAGGCAAATTACGTGATTATAGCGGACCAAGGCCACGGTCGTCATTCCTTCGCATCAGTGCAAGGCCAACTCCTTACGCAACAGCTACATGTGGTGATGGTGGTGATGATGATGATGATGATGATGATGGCCGTCCACACGCTACGCGACGACGGCCCACGAGTTTTTCACCAACCAGCTACCGCCGCCTCCAGCGGGAGGGAGTCACGAGCATTTCTCGTTTTTACTTTCTTCCCAGGTGAAGACAAGTAATTTCACCTCTCTGGGAGGAAAATGGCGCAATCGCAGTCGATGATAATGTCCTCTACAGATCTAAAAGGTCAATATCATGTGAGGAGACTTCTGAAGGATAACTTGTATACAAACAGGAGCAGCAAGAAAAGGGGGATGAGTTGTAAAGATCAACAGTTCTAGGTCAGTGTATCAAGGAACGGATTATGCTTGCACACATTTTTACTGCACGGTGTAGTATTCCAGACGGTTTGCATTGGCTTACTGCGTACAGCTGCGTGACAACAAGTAAAACAAAATTCTCCAGTTCGATTTCATCTCCTTAAATTTTATGCAAATACGAGTTGCTCACGGATTCCACAATTCAGTGTATGCGAGGCAGATCTGTTCAGCATGGCATCCGATATTTTTTTCTGAAGAATGGGTACGATTCCATGCAAAGTGAAAGGGGTCTTATGCAATTCAGTAATCAGTGTGCCATTTCATTTGCACCAATGCCGAGTGCGATCTCATGACTGCATGTGTGAAGAACGGTTTTATGGTTTCGTACTACAAGATCTGTGATCTTCGAAGATGTACGCCACACGCACCTGCTTTTTTCGAATCACTTGAATACGCCTTTTCATTTCCAGAACAGGTAATGCCATACTCTTACAATGAAAAAAAAAGAGAGGAAGGGGGGTAAAGTTGCCAGTCCCCAATTCAGGGCCACTGGTTCCAGGGAAGAGAAAAAGCCAGAGTCGTAAGACAAACACACCATCCATGCCTCACTCGTCATTCGAACCAGAATCCGTCTCGAACGAATGATTAGAAGCCAACGATTAGTACCACTCGGCGGCCACCGGGGGGGGGGGGGGCTTGTAAAAATTCAGATTGATTGGAATAAAAATATAATTTATATATTGCCTCTCCTGATTTCACATTAATATTACCCTGTTCGCTTCCTACTAATCATTTGTAAGATATAGCACTGTTTATCAACCTACACAGACTGTCGACGGCTGTAAACCTTCTGGTCGTGAATGGAAAATGTGACGACTTTGATTCGTAGACTTGGGGGGTCAGTTAGCCTCACTCTACCGACAACTTCTTGATCTTAGATATACACTGAAGAGCAATTGAAATAGAGATACCTGTCTAGTAAC
The DNA here is from genome assembly GCA_039090855.1 of Macrothele yani. NCBI lineage: Eukaryota > Metazoa > Arthropoda > Arachnida > Araneae > Macrothelidae > Macrothele > Macrothele yani. Next base: position 129,462,584 of record CM076995.1, on the reverse strand, counting down.
GTGTAGCACCACCTTTCGTCCTGATGACGGTGGCGATTCGTCTCGGCATGGTATCGACAAAACACCGGAAGTGTTGGGAAGCCATACGGATCCACGACCTCTGCACAAGCTCCCACAGTTCACGAAGATTTGATGGAGGGGGTCAGAGCCTCGAACATTTCTCTCGATGGCACCCCAGATGTGCTCGATGGGATTGAGGTCAGGTGACCTAACTGGCCAAGGAAGCGAGGTCACGTCGGTGGAGTGTTCATCCAACCATTCGGATACAATTCGGGAGCGATGACACGGTGCATTGTCTTGTTGCAGGATGAGGTCCCCAGTGGGATGTTGAGGACGTACAAACGGGAGCAAATGGTCGTCCAGGATATCCCGGTAACGTTGACCTGTGAGGGACGATGTCACACGTACCAGGGGTCCCATTCCAGTTCACGTAAACAATCCCCAGACGAGAATGCCACCCCCACCAGCTTGAAGAGTACCCTGCTGGCAAGAAGGATCCATCCCTTCATGTGGTTTGCGCCGTACTCGTATCCTGCCATCCGCATGTACCAACGTGAATCTCGACTCATCAGTCCAGGGAACATTTCTCCACATGTCTAGGGTCCAGTGGCGATGTTCCCGTGCCCATGCTAATCTTTGCACCCTGTGATGTACGGTCAGCAGCGGTGCCCTCGTGGGACGATGGCTTCTGTACCCCATAGCGAGGGGACGGTTCTGGATGGCGTGGCTGCTTACACGTTTTTGTGCACCAGCGTCAAATTGCCGAGTGATTTCCTGCACTGTGGCCCGTCTATCCGCTGTTACAATGCGAGCTAGCCGACGATGACCCCGCTCATCCACACGCTGTTGTCCACAGCAGTTGGCCTTTGCACGGATGGTTCTACCGGATTCGATGTACTCACGGTGCACCCGTGACGCAGTGGCTCGTGAAAATCCCAGTGCCTGCACGACTTCTGAGATGGAGAGACCCATTCGTCGGGCCCCGACAATTTGCCTAAGATCAAATGCGCTTAGATCCTTCGTCTTACCCATACTGCGTCTGACTCTTACTGATTCCCGTCGCATCACTCCTTATATTGTCGGATCGCTGCATACGTCATGTCGTTTCCGTTTACAGGGCCGCCCACAGCGCCACATTTGCATAACGCCAGCTGTCTCTAATTCAATTGCTCTTCAGTGTATAATATTTATGGACCATATCATTACGACCACCCTTGTCTCCACGAGTGGACATGTTACACATCATGTTCAACCGGCGCAGAATAAATATATAGGGAGAGAGACGGTGCAGGCATGGCGTGTCAGTTCTCCTGTACAAAACCCGTGAAACGAGGAGGGGAAATGATTAACAGCGCAAGGAGGGCAGTGACTAGCATCTCAGCGATCATTGTTGGCTGTTCGAGTGCTCCCGTAGTAAAACTGCGAGTGGATTTTCCGAAGAGGGACATATATCCACCTATGGTGTCGGAAAGTAGAAACCACCACTGGTTGACAGTTGAGGTGAACGCCGGTTCGCACGTTTCATGAACCCTAGGTTAATGAAAGACGACTACCAGAGCACCCAAAGAAACGCTTCAGACTACGTAGTGCAGCTGACGCTCTTGCAGATGGGTCCAAGGTGTAGATGTCTCGGTCATGTGCCCAAGTTTATTATTTATCACCGACAGCTCCTCCCTCAGTGGACATGGGGGAACCGTGAATGAATAATGGAAAACTGGGAAAGAGCCATATGGTTGACGAGTCCAGGTTCTACCTGCAACATACCGATATTTGGAGCAAGAACCTGGATTGGTTAGACCTAACTTGGATAAACAGCTTCAACCAGATTGGACAGAAACGGGTCTGCGGCAGCTGTATCATAGAATAGGGATTGTTCTACGGGACATCAGTGGGTATCCTCACCCCCGATGAGCACACCCTAACCCTCAGATCCTACTGAAACAATGTTTCACACCGAGTGTTGACTTACATGGTGACCCTGCATCCTGATGATAGACAATCGAAGTTAACCTTGAGGTTACTTAATTACTTATATTCTGGAATTCAAATGAGAGAGAAATCCAGGTTTGTGACATTAAGCTCTGTAGAAGGTTTTTCTACCAAAACAGAGATCAACCTGAGGTATGTTTTAAATATTTAATTAGCAAATGCATATGTTGTATAATCAACGTTATTGTAATGCACAATAGAACTTAGGTCGCTGTGCTGGGTCAAGTACCCCCCCCCACACACACACACATTGGTAACGTTATTGTAGTTATAATGTTTATTCTAACACACTAAAAATAAATAATGGGTAAAGTTCTCACCTTAATCGTTTTTGTATTTTCTTACTCCATTCGCTTGTTGTTGTTTGTTTTATATGTAAAAAAACTGGCGCCAAATATGACCAAAAAGCGCCAAAACATGACAAAAATGAAAAAAAAACATGAAAAAAAACTAAAACATAAAAAAAAAACTGAAAAAAAAACATGAAAAAAAAACTGAAAAAAAAAACATGAAAAAAGACTGCCGCCAAATATGACCAAAAAGCGCCAAAACATGACAAAAATGAAAAAAAACATGAAAAAAAACTGGGAAAAAAACATGAAAAAAAAACTGGTGCCAAATATGACCAAAAAGCGCCAGAACATGACAAAAATGAAAAAAAAAAAAACATGAAAAAAAACTAAAACATGAAAAAAAACAAAAAAAAAACATGAAAAAAAACTGCCGCCAAATATGACCAAAAAGCGCCAAAACATGACAAATACACACAGCTCAAAAAGTCAGGGGATATTGTGATGCCAATATGAAGTGACCCAAAAATTGACGAGCTGCAAGCTTGTGATGAAAGGTCAACCTCTAGGTGACACATGTCAACAAAAAAGAAGGGGGGATCAGAAAATAAAATGAGCAGCGTTAAATCATTTGCGCGTTTTGCCGATGGCTGTGAGTATCGCGCTCGCTCAATCAATCGTTTTCATTCAGTAGGAAATTACATCTGCATGTGCGCTTCACTTGAACAATGGTCTCAGCAACGCCATTTACCAGAATCGACAGCAATCGGAAGGCTGGAAACTGGCCAGGAACAGGAGATAGTGGCAGGAGGGGTAGGAGTTTCTCAAAGCGTCATCAGCACAGTGTAGATGGGTGTTCAGAATATAGGAACAGTGCGAAGAAGTTCAGAGCAGGGTCGGCTAACATCAGCACAAGACTACTGGAATTTGAGTTCACTGGCTCGTAGGAACCGAACGAAATGTAAATGCACTAAAGCGCCCTTTTACTGCTGCCACATGACGACGGTTATCCATATAGACCATACGTAATCGGCTGCACCAAAGATAACTGTATACCCAGCGATCAATGGTGTGCGTGCCATTCTCTGCGTATCATTGCAGAGCCCTTAACAGAGTGTGCTAAAGAGCATCATGGTTGGGACCCTGAACAATGGCGTTGCATTCTTACGCACGGATGATTCGCGGTTCATCCATACTCGGGGCGAAGCTAACCTGATTACACTCTTAAGGTTGTGAAACCGATTCGCCGACATGAAATCTCTTGTTTATCAGTATTTCCCCGCGCCGCGCACTAATGGGGTGCCATGTGACGCGAACCCTTCTCCCTAAGGGAAACTGAAGGCGAGACAAAAGAAAACTTCTCGCGTTCCATCACGATGTCCCTTCTACCTTCACACCTTCCCAACTTTGCAGACCACCAGAAAAACGGTTTTTGAATGAGTATTTTAAAACGGCAACCACGAAGAAAGGAGTAAGCTCATAACAATGACCGCCAAGCCATTATCTCCTCGCCTTCGGCTAAGAATGTTTTTTTTTTTTTTTGATTGGAGGTTTAACGACCACCATGAGCAACTCAATGGGCTATAAGTAGTCGCCCGTCCCTAATTTAGGATCACTGGTTCCAGGGAAGCGAGAGAGCCAAACACAACATCCATGCCTCACCGGGATTCGAACCCGGACTCCTTTCTGACGAATGATCAAAGGACATTGCTTAGAAAACTGCGCCATCGGGGCGGCGGCTAAGAATTCTCTCCTCCAAGTTGCAGTAAATGTCCTCGTGTTAAATGTATAGCCTCTCTGAAGCAAAACAGAAGTGACAAAGAAAAGTTGGGTGGGCTAAAGCCCTTCCTACCCACCCGTAACGTCGCGCCTGTCATCGTCACGTCCTTTTTTTGGCGCGAACGAGAAATATGAAATAATTCAACATTCACACAGGAAAGAGATACCTTCAGTACGCCACTGGTCGCATTCCCCTCTGAGTGTCAGAAAAGAGTAACTTCGAAACACGTCCAACAAGCACAAGTCGTCACCTCAGACGTCATTTCTTTCGTGCCGGAGAAGTAGCACATCACCAGAACATCACCGTCAAGCATTTACCGTATGCAAATTGCCAGAGAAAAGACGCAGCATCGACAGTTGCAGCTGATTGGCTTATCAAGGTGCAGTAGACACTTCCTGAATGCCACATATCCCGCACGATGGAATGGACGTGGCGAACCTGTGGCATGGCCTCCACGCTCACCGGCGGACTTAAACCCACTGGACTTCTTCTTCTGGGGGCACATGAAACCATTGGTGTACGAGACGCCTGTGTATTCCGTGGAAGATCTCGTCGCGAGAATTGTTGTTGCAGCGGACAGGATAAACACGACACCAAGAGTCTTCGAGATGGCGCGCCAGTCTTTCATTCGCCGGTGTGAACTGTGCAACGGCACCCGTGGCCGCCACTTTGAGCATCTACTTTGAGTCTGTCCCTGATCTCCATAAATGGGATTGTGCAAGTTGTGATGTCGTTAATTCTCTTTCTTTGCACTGTTGAAAGTTCAACTTGGATATCTAACTTTACTCTTTTCTGACACTCAGAGTGGAATGCGACCCTAGGTTCCATTGTAAATATTGTTCGTCTTGATGGGTACTATCACCCCTCTTCTTTTGTCAAAACAGTTTACGAACACCCTGTATAGTAAGTGGAATAGCTAAGTTTGTTTGCAAATAGTTTATTCTTTCGAGATGCCTTCCAGTTCCTGCACTGTTGCAGACTGCAAGAATAATTACAGAATTACCAAAGGATCCCCAATTACATAACACAGATTTCCCAAAGTAACCGAGCTCTGCAGGTTATGGGAATTACGCTGTAAACAAGGTGATACTTTTTTTTTTATCCAAAATCAGGGGCTTATAGATGAGGAGGGAGGGGGGGGGAGTTACGGCTTCAGCAAAAAACATTTTAAAGAATAGACCTTTTTGAGGAAACTTTACATGAATAAAGAAATAGTCAGAAATTTTTTTCGGCAGCTTTAAAAGGAGTATTAAAAAGAAAAGTAGTTTTTGGTTGTTATTTTTTCCGAGATTTAAATTTATAAAAACTGGATGACGAGAAAGCAGTTATTTCAAGGACCTGGGGCCCCTTTTCATGTCCATATAGCAAAGGTTCCAATGAAGTGAACCCCAATATATATAATATTTAACGATAAAGCATTTATATGATTATAATTTGGGGAAAATAATGTATAAAAGAATTAAAAATGGTATACACAATGATATAATAACACTAAATATACATACTCATTACCACAATACTAGGAATAGATCACTACTAATTCCAATGTTCCCACAAACTGAGAAACTTAAAATGAATATAAATTAAAGTGGCCCAAAATTCTGGAACTCATAGCCCCAAGAACTAACATCAATTAATAATTTTAACTTATTTAAAATAAAACTAAAGGCACATCTTTTGAAATAATTAGTAAAACAATAGGCAATTTCGATTGAATGGAAGAAATGTGGGTTAGTATGATTATAAAGTGAGGTGCAAACATTATTTGTTGTTTATTTATAAATATCATCATCATCATCATTGTCAACCATTATCAATCCACTGCTGGACGAAGGTCTCCCCAAGTTTCCTCCACAACGGTCTGTCTTGTGCCAGTCTCCTCCATGTCACTCCCGCATACTTTCAAATTTCATCCACCCATCTCCCATGTGGTCTTTTTCTGGGTTTTTTCCTGTCCCTTGGAATCCAATCTAAAATTTCGGCTGTCCATCGATGGTCTGTCCTTCTGGCAGTATGCCCAGCCCATTGCCATTTCAGAGATTTAATTCTGATCATGATGTCTTCCACTCTTTTTCTTGTCATTTTTCGGATCCACGAGTTCCTCATCTTATCACTCCTGGTTACACCAAGCATGCACCTCTCCATGTTACTTTGAGTTGTCTGCAGCCTTTGTATGTCTCTTTTAGTTAAGGTCCACGTCTCTGCACCATACGTAAGCACTGGAAGGATGCATTGATCAAACACTTTTCTTTTAAGACATAATGGCATATTGCTCTATAAAATTATGCTGTTTCTTCCAAAAGCTCTCCAGGCAAGTTTTGTACGCCGATTAATTTCTTCATCAATGTGATCCTCACTTGATATCTGCTGTCCAAGATTAACGTACGTATATGTGATTATATAGTGAAGTGTATATGATACTTGTTTGTTTAGATATAACGAAAGCTATTGATGATGGAACACATTGTTATATGTGTTGGTTGTGAGCAAGTACGTGTACCTACCATATATGTGTTGGCTTGCCTTTTCTGTTAAGTTTTATGTTTTTTGTATTCTTGGGAGAGGAGGGCTATGTCAGGCCTCACGGCCTTTTCCCTCCTTTTTCTAGTTGCTGTAGTGGCAACTGAATGAATGAATAAATAAATAAATAAATAAGTAAGTGTATATTAACAAGATTTGGTTTTTCCTGATAATTTGTTTACATGCAACTTGTTCTTAGACCCAGCTAATTTTGTTGCTGTTTCCATAAGAGCTTTGGTTACTTTTCTGTTAACTTCAGAAATATCCACTTCTTCCGATGTTAGGCCTTCTAAAGCAGAGAATCTGTTCTTCAGTTCCAACCTGAAAGTATTATGGTGTTTTTTAAGGTTGGTTATGTCAATACATTTTTTTAAGACAAACAAAATGTATTGACATAACCAACCTTAAAAAACACCATAATACTTTCAGGTTGGAACTGAAGAACAGATTCTCTGCTTTAGAAGGCCTAACATCGGAAGAAGTGGATATTTCTGAAGTTAACAGAAAAGTAACCAAAGCTCTTATGGAAACAGCAACAAAATTAGCTGGGTCTAAGAACAAGTTGCATGTAAACAAATTATCAGGAAAAACCAAAATGTTGATGCAAAAAAGAAGAGAGATGAAGGACAACTAAAGAAGATGTGACTTCCAAAGTGGAATATATAGAGCTATGCAAGACAGTAAGAAAAAGTATCACTGAAGACGTAAGAAAATTCAACTGTGAACTAGTAAGGAAAGCAATTGAAAACAACCAAAGCCTAAAGATAGCAAAGGGACATCTCAGTAAGGGAAGAAAACAGATTATGGCTCTGAGAAAAGAAGATGGTTCTATAACAAGAAATAGAGGCAAAATTTTGATAAGAGTGAAAGATTTCTACTCCAAACTATATGAAAGGGATGATACATGTACTCCAGACATCATGAAAGGTACCAGAGTTCTTCCAGTCCTCCCAGCAGAAGTTGCTCATGCAATCAAGAACATGAAGCGGGGGAAAGCTCCAGGAGAAGATGGAATTACTATAGACATCATACAAGAAGCAAGTGGAGAAATTGAAACAGTACTCGCCCAAATTTTCACTCGATGCCTTAATGAAGGGAAGATTCCTGAGGATTGGAACAATGCTACAATGATCCTGCTACATAAAAAAGGTGACATTGAGGATCTCAGGAACTACAGACCTATCAGCCTCCTATCAGTGGTTTATAAAATCTTCACTAAAGTTCTTTCACACCGCTTGAAGGTAACACTGGACATGGCTCAACCGAGAGAACAAGCTGGATTCAGGAGTGGCTACAGCACAATAGATCATATCCACGTACTGAGAGAACTAATTGAAAGAGCGAGGGAATATGAACTTCCATTGTGCATGGCTTTTATCGATTATGAAAAAGCCTTTGATTCGGTGAAACCATCAGCAGTTACCACGGCTCTGAAATCCTGCGGTATTGAAGATGCATACATTAATATTATTAATAACATCTATGAAAATGCAAGTGCAAAGATTCGGCTGTTTGAAAATACAACACACATAAAAATTGGAAAGGGAGTGAGACAAGGTGACACCATATCTCCGAAGCTCTTTAATGCCACATTGGAAAATGTCTTTCAATCACTGAACTGGGAAAACAAAGGGATAAAGATTAATGGAGATTATCTAACCCACCTTCGTTTTGCTGATGACGTAGTCATTTTTGCAACTACCCCATCAGAGCTGCAGAGTATGATCCAGGAACTTGCTGACAAGAGTAAAGAAGTGGGATTAAAAATGAACTTTCAGAAGACAAAAGCGATGTTCAATGCTTTTACAAGAAATGAAGATTTATCGATTGATGGAGAAAAACTGGAGATAACAGATACGTATGTTTATCTTGGACAGCAGATATCAAGTGAGGGTCACATTGATGAAGAAATTAATCGGCGTACAAAACTTGCCTGGAGAGCTTTTGGAAGAAACAGCATAATTTTCAAGAGCAATATGCCGTTATGTCTTAAAAGAAAAGTGTTTGATCAATGCATCCTTCCAGTGCTTACGTATGGTGCAGAGACGTGGACCTTAACTAAAAGAGACATACAAAGGCTGCAGACAACTCAAAGAAGCATGGAGAGGTGCATGCTTGGTATAACCAGGAGAGATAAGAAGAGGAACTCGTGGATCCGAAAAATGACGAGAGTGGAAGACATCATGATCAGAGTTAAATCCCTGAAATGGCAATGGGCTGGACATACTGCCAGAAGGACAGACCATAGATGGACAGCCGAAATTTTAGATTGGATTCCAAGGGACAGGAAAAGACCCAGAAAAAGACCACATGGGAGATGGGTGGATGAAATTCGTAAATATGCGGGAGTGACATGGAGGAGACTGGCACAAGACAGACCGTTGTGGAGGAAACTTGGGGAGACCTTCGTCCAGCAGTGGATTGATAATGGTTGACAATGATGATGATGATGATGATATTAACAAGAGAATGTGAAAGAAATATCAGTTCAATGAATGAAAAGGTTTTATCAACGAGGATAAGATGTTATGAATTGCATTTTTTTGCCCACCTGCTTCAGAATATAATGAATTGAAAGTTATTCTTTTCGGTATATGCAGAGACCTGTGTCGGTTTTTTTTTATAACAGAGTTAAGAGAAAAAAATTACTAAGTGCAAAACATTGTAACATTACGTTGTGTTTTTTATATTCAAAAGTAAATAATTATAATTTACGTAGGTTTGCTTTTTTTTTTTTTTTTTTTTTTGCTGCCATGTTTCTTAATCGTTACTTATTTATTTGTTTACTTATGTTCTGTATTTTCTTATAAATCAGAAAATTTCATTAGCCATACACTCTCACAGGAGTTACGTGTTTTGTAGGCCTGATCACGAGGCGTTTCAAAGAGGCTGGTCTTAGTTGTCTAAAAGAATAAAATTTGCATGACATGTTCAACTGTTGCGTAACTGTTTTGACGTATTTTCTACTGGTATAAAACTAGGGCAATTATTTCAATTACAACGTGCAGATTTGTGTTACGCGCAGTAAAGCGCGATAATTTTTGTCTTACGCAAAATACCTGTAGGTCCCAAAGAATTTTAATTATTAAAAAGTCTATAACTTAATTAATAACATGGAATTAAAAAAAAGTAACTAATTGAGTGCTAATAGATTTTCGCAAAAGGGTCTAGAAGAATTTTTTGCGGAGGGCTCCGAGATTTTCCGGTACGCCACTGTCCAAAATGCTACTATTTGTTCCAAACATTCTGCTGAAGGCGACTATAAAAGGGGTATGTGAAAGTGAACTAGTGAGGTGGCTTCAGAAAAAGCATTGAGGAGATGTTCCTCCCAATCCATGGCGAATATGAAATTTAAAAAAAAAAAGTTACAAATATTACGAGAAACGTATTAGAGGCAATGGAAAAAAATCCTCTAAAATTCAGCCGAGGCATTAAACTTTTCAAGAAAACATGTACTACGATTCGAATGAGGCACACCAATTCGCAGCTGAAAGAGAAAGAAATTTTTTTTAGAAAACTCAAGCTTCTGAAGATAACTACATGAAGAAAGGAATTTTTTTTTCAAATTTGTTATTTCTCATATTGTTCAATGGCGCCGCGAGTATTTCTTTACATGGGTGGCCAAAAATATTGAAGATGCAAATGAAAATACACCGGATAAAACATCTCCGAAAATACTGGTAAGTGTTAAAAATATCTCCTCCATATTAAAGTATTTTCAATGATTCATAAAATATATATTTAAAATCACATACAAATATATTTTTAAAATACGCAGCCAATAACGAAAAACAAAGGACCAGGCGATACCGGGTCCTTGGGCCAACCCAACTGTGAAACGCCAGATCATTTGTTTATTTACATAATTTTGCATAAGAAATATTCAGATTTTTCTCTGAGAGCATGTTGATACTTAGTGTTACTCAAATTCGGAGACAAAGAATTAGAAATTCATTTATTACAGAACTAAATATACGAAGTAATTACGCGAACGCATTGCTTCTACCAACAAACTGCCTGTATGTCAATTGACAGCAGACAACTCTCGTTGTCGCTGCTTTCTCTTGTAAGGCAGGTGACGTCAGAGGGAATGCTGTGCAGGAAAGCTCATCCGGTACTCCCGTATGAGCAAACCTAGTAGTCTATTAACCTCGGTAGGGGACCACCTGGGGACACACCCTATTGAAAATGGGTGAAATGGGGTCAAAGGTCGGGACATAGGTGCGGAATCCATTCCATTGCTCTTATGCGTCATAACTTAAGTAAAATGATGCGATTGCGACAAAACTTTATCATGTTGCTCCGGAGGTATAGTGAACCGGCTCTCTTGAATATCGTTGAAATGGGGTCAAAGGTCGGGGCACAGGAGCGATATTTATTCTACAGCCATTATCCGCATAACTTGAGTGATGATTTCTGGTATGTTGGAAAGCGTATCATAATCAATGCACTGCATGATTTGACTGACTTGTTTTACGTTTTCCAACTGTAGGTTGAAGAAGCGTATATGCTCTAGATTTGTCGGCCTGTCTATCCGCACGATAACTTGCGTAAAAATGGCTCGATTTCGATGACATTTTAGTATGTGGTAGGGGACAACCTGGGGATGAACCCTATTGAAAATGGGCGAAATGGGGTCAAAGGTCAGGACATAGGAGCGGGATCCATTCCATTGCCCTTATGCGTCGTAACTTACGTTAAGATGCTTCGATTGCGACAAAACTTTATCATGTTGTTCTGGAAGTATACTGAACTCGTTGTGTTGAATATCATCGAAATGAGGTCAAAGGTCAGGGCACAGGAGCGAGATTTATTCTACAGCCATTATCCTCATAACTTAACTAAAAATGTTTCTATTGGTACAAAACTTTAGTATTTTGTTCCAAAAGTATACTGATCCAATTTTGTCTAATATTATGGAAATGGGGTCAAAGGTCAGGGAACAGAAGCGAGATTTATTCCACAGCCATTATTCTCATAACTTTAGTAATAACCTGAGTAATGATTTCTGGTATGTTGGAAAGCGTATCATAATCAACGCATTGCATGATTTTATTAACTTGTTAATAAATTCTAATTTTAATTTTTTCCCTACATCGATTTTCAAAATTGTTTATACTTATCTTTCACGATGCGTAATAGACAGAAATGTTTTTATGAAATCTATCATGTACACTATGGCGCAAATGAATGGACACAGAGAAAGAGAGAGAGAACTAAGAACATTATAGTAGGATACATAATCAGTGGTGTGAAATCTATTTGTTTTGGGATAATGGCATTTTAACGATATCTCGAGACATTTCAGCGTTTTTCGAGCAAGCAGAATGCAATTAAGACCTTCTGTTACGCAGTCTGTTTAAAAAAAACATGTTTGCTTTTTATTGCGCCTTTTAATGATCATTTCCCGAAAGCATTCGATTGATTCACACAAGACTACAGCTGCTGACATTGTGTGCCTGCTGTGCTTTCTATGAAGGATTTCACTTTTTAAAACGTCAGAATATGTCGCAATTAAGAGAGAACTCACTATCAGTTGCTGCTCGAGAAAAATGTGATCCAAGCAGCAAAGTAGGCAGTCATGTAGTTAACTATTTGCATTTTAAATCATATTAAATTTATTAAAATTCAGCACTCAATAGTATTCGTGATTAGTAGGGATTTTCGGTGAGTTCTGTCCGTGATCTTACATCATGAATCAACAGCCTCAAAACAACAATAACAAATTCAAGGTTTCTTGTTTCACTACAAATGCACCTATTCACGAAAAGATAGATAGGCACTCAACACTAGTTGTTTGGTGGCTTTACTTGTCATTGTCTTATGCCGTGTAAATGCAAAGTGTTCAGGCATGTTTCTGGCGACACCATTTTACGAAAATATTTGCAGTATATGTTCGCATATAAGCCCGTTCGCGTTTTCTAGTTCAAACGCTAAACACTGGCGAAAATCCAGGACCCGTATATAAGTAGACATTAAATTTCAAGAGTTTGGGAAACAATATTTACTGAAATAAAATTATGCAAATTTCTAAGATTACGTTCTTTAAAAACCTTCAAAATCCGATTCACTATCGGAGTTTTGAAACAGTTATTGCAAGTCCGTTTCCGTTAAAGTTGTGTCACCGATATAAACATTTATGACGAAGTAAGTTTCTCCATCATTTTTATGCCAGGAGCGGGATTCGAACCCACAACTCTCGGCTCCAGAACATATACTACACTGGCATGTGCTCTTACTGCTATTTTCCTTTATCTCATGTGCGTCCTTCGGGGCAGGCATGTCACACATTATTGTCGTCATGGATGTTTCCTCCTTCATCTGAATCGAACCAAATTATCTTCTGTGTCATTATTCATACATCATTTTTTTGAAAAGATCAGGACTTTGCACATCCGTAACAACGACACTACTGGCAGTTGCAAGCAGAGACGTCCACGCTTGCTGTGAAAACGCTATCGACGCGTTATTCATTACACACTGTCCCAACAGCGAAGTGATTTTTCTGGGGTCTAATGACTCATTTCGTTCCGCACCAAAGGAGGGTTGACATGCTCGTTGTCCCACTAGGGAAGTAACAAGAGGATTACTTCCGTTTTTTGAGGGAGAGCAAGGGATTCCGTGATCTCACTTTGAAAGAGGATTAGGTTTCTCACATAGATTAGCGGTAACTGATTCCCGTAGGACTAGAGCGAATGGTTTGTTTTTTGAAATCCTGTGCTGGGTGCGAAGATTATCAATTATTTATTTGTATTTTTAACTGACTCGCGTATAAGAAAAAACTCATCCGGCAAAAGCATTCCAAAAGCCAAATGAAGGCTTCTGGAAGAAATTCTGCTTACATGTGAGCATATACAGTGATTCCTTTCGGCAATAAACCTTCTCCATCTATTCCTGTCCACTGCAAAATTTTCTGTGTCTAACATATGGCTTCCCTTTCATCAGCGGTTCATTTCACACCTTTAGTCCATCTTGTTCCAGGTCCATTTCCTTGTCTGCTTTTGGTACAACACAATGCAATCTTTCATCTCTATTTCCACACACAGTCTAAAAAGTCTCAATACATTTCATCTACTGAAGAAGCAGTTCCATTACTAACTGTATTTTGCTAACGAATCCAACTATTTCCTCATGATATTTATTCCTCTTAACACTCTCGTGTCCACACTTCAAAACTGGGTGGATCTGTAAATACAGCATAGTGTACGTGAAATCTGGGCCACTCCTGGCGGGTGTGTTGCGGCCAGGGTAAATATTTTTGCTGGGCTCCTGTCTATGTAAACAATTTGATAAAAACAAAATATTACAAAATTCATGGACTTGTATAAGGTATACTGATAAATCGATAGAGATTTAGAATAATGGGATGGGTAGATATTTATAACTGATACATATTTATAATTATCCTCTCTGAATTGGATTAGAGATTGTGAGATTCTCTAATCCCGATTCAGAGAGGATAATTATAAATATGTATTAGTATGTTCATTTCTACGTGGAATTTCTTTGCTGGCGCCATTTTTGAGCAGAGCAGACTAAATACGCATCTTTAAGCATTTTAAGAATGCTGCTGTTCGACAACACGCAAATCGCTGCATTAGGTTCAGCTTAGAATAAAGTATGCCAACGTGTTTTGAAATGTATTGTACCTGTGCGGTGGCAAGTGATTATTTTCATGGTATGGTAATGAGGTAGACGCGCGCTTAAGGGTGTTTACATGTAGCACTAGTTAACTCTAAAACACGATTGACAGGGAGTGATAGAAATTCCTTTTGGCGATGAAAAAAACACGTGGTTCGCTAGGCAGACGGGGTTTTGGTCTGGAAGGAGTAGGAAGGTCGATTAGTTTGGCGTCTCAGGGAACGGGACGTTTTTGAAAAGCGTCGGTTGGTTTCGAGTCGGCGGAGCCGTAAGATCTTTCACGAAAAGCACGAAGTGCAGTCTAGGGTCAGTAAGACGGACGGAGACCAGGTCTATGAAAAAGTCTTCCATTAACCTGGCCTACTATATTTCCCAAGCCACACTGTAACATCGTACTAAACTACATGTTCTTACTATTACAAAGAAAAGTCTGGACTCACTATTTTTAAATGTATGAATATATCCTTTACACTCATAGAAATTAGCACTATTTTCGTACTGAAGGTGGGTGATAGGTACTAAAACTGGAAGGAGACTCATTGGCTGAACTTTGGGCTGGCCTATCGCAAAGTCATATTCTACCTTGTAACGTATACTTCTAGATCTAACTTTCCCTTTGAGTTTTCTTTCCTGTCTTACTTCTCGGTTACGTTCTTCATTTCTGAATGATACGTTAACCTCCAGTTTCTTTGTTACGTTTTGGTAACGCTCACAGTTAGCTAGGTGAAAGGTCATGACACGGAAGTGATACAAGTTACTGTAACAAAACTTTAGATTTTTGGTGGATTGTTTGTTGTAAAATACTCTATGTTAATCAAACTTGCGAGCTACAGGGGCTGGACAAAATAATGTGAACACCTGCGAAATAGGCCATATGTCTCTTTATCAATAAGGTTTTGGACCACCATTTTCCTTTAGTAGTTCCAATCTTCTTGGAATAGATTCATAAAGCTTTTGAATAGTCTCCAGTGGAAGTTGTGCCATCAGCCAATTGTTTCACAGATGTTGGAGGAGGGAATCTGCTTTTCACTCTACTCTCCAAAACTGTCCACAGTGGTTCGACGATATTCAAGTCAGGTGATCCAGCTGGTCAGGGCAGATATTGAAGTTCATCTTGGTGCTCCTCATACCAGTTCTGGCTGTGAGTATGGATCCATTTTCATCTTGAAAAATGGCATCATTGTTGGGAAACAACATTTGGACCATAGGACGCACTTGAACAACTAGGATGTCCAAGTACTCGCTGGCATTAACTCGACCATGTAGAGTTAATGCCAGCCGATTACCAAGATATGGCCGCCCAAATCATCACAGACCCACCGCCATGTTTGTTAGTTGGAACAATACATTCCGAATTGTACGCTTCCTTGGGGGTTCTCCATGCATAAGCCCAACCTATTGTTAGAAATAATGTAAATAAGGACTCATCGGACCATATCGCATGTTTCCAGTCATCAGCTGTCCAGGTGTTATGCTCATAACACATCTTTTTCGCATTGTAGCATTGGCTTCTATGATTAAAGGTTTAGTAATTGCATCTCTTCCAAGGACGCTGGCCTTGTGCTGCTGACTGCTCTTGTGGAAACTGGGTTTTCCAGATGGACAGTGAGTTCTGCTGTCACTTTTGCTGCAGCAGTTCTGTGTTGTTTGTACACAACCCTTGCTAGTGTTCGATGATCCTTTCATTCAATCTCTGGTTTCTCTAACTATTCTTCTTCGCCGATGAAGTCTTGCCATGCTTTGTGTAGGCAGTCATAATCATGGGGACTGTTGTTCTTGAGACACCAAACAATTTGGCTGTTATGGTTACAGACGGTCCTACTAAACGAGCTCTCACGATTTGTGTTCTTTGGAAGTCTTACTGGTCACTCATTTCCCCAACCGCTCGTACGAACCGCTGTTTAGTACTACACTGGCATACAAACTAGAGAATATATACAAAAGAAAAGATATACAAAAGAAAAGATACACAAAAGATAATCAGCAAGTTTTTTTGTTTGTTTTTTCAGTGTAGCCCACACGAACAACTGTGACATGCCTGCCCTGCAGGACGCACATGAGATAAAGGTAGATATCAGTTAAAGCACATGCCAGTTTAGTATAGTGGATAGCACTCGGAGCTCCGGAGCCGAGAGTTGGGGTTCCGAATCCCTTCCCTGGCATAAAAATGATGGAGAAATTAACTTCGTCATATTGGCGCCCGAACTTCCAGGATGACCCGGCTGTTAAGTTTCTCGCAATGATGTGATGTTCTTTCGATACGGCGAGATAGAAAAAATTAGAATCCCTTCTTCAATGCTTCGAAAAATAAATAAATTAGTGTGATGTTACGTTCCACACACCAAAAAATTGTCTGGGATTTCTTAAATGCACGTTCTTCATTCAGATGACTGCCTGCAGCGAGAGCGTTTCTGATTCCATTTTGCCATCACCAAAGCAGTGTGCCGTGCAAGCTTCAAAGTGCTGTCTCCCTGACCATTCAAGTAACAAAAGCAGAAGGAGAGTTTCTAAGACAGATTTCCCATCACCGAATCAGCCAATGTACAAAGCACGTCTCTAAAGTGCTGTTTTCTCATCCATGAAGTAATTAAAACCCACGGCATGTTTCAAAAGGCCATTTTTCCATCACTGAAGTAATTATCAGTATACAGCGCACGATTTTTAATGCTCTCTTCTATTACTGAATCAGTTGTTGTACAAGGCCGCTTTTTAAATTCTGTTTTAAAAGCTGACTCATCAACCACTTAAGTAACAGGGTGAACAATAAGACGCGTTCCATAGGAATGCATAAATGCATTTATTGAAAAACCTTAGTTAATTAGTGTAATTGATGTACACTGCTTAAATCAAATCTCAAGATTTGGAAATTGATGGGACAAATGTAGAAGCAACCGATTTGTAAGTCAACAACCAGAAAGCTGAAGAAACGAGTTCTTTGAATGTTTAAGTTAAATTTCTTGCTATATCGATCTCTGTGACGGTTAGATCTCATTTAAGTGTTAGTTACAAGCATGTAGTATTTAAGAGACTGCTGTTTCAACAAATAATCTTAAAACATTTTAGTATATTTTTACGCGAAGACGCTAACCACCTGAAAATAATTACATGAAGGAAGCACAATACCCTCTTTCCTTCCAAGTAAGTTTTGGTGTTGTTAATGCGAATCGGAATAATTTCAAAATAGAGTGCAGATGGGTATAAGGGGGAGATTCGGCCATTTTCCTCGTAGAAATCGCAAGCAAAACACAAGGCGTGTTCTGCAGTTTACGTCTGGTAAAGCACAGACCATGGTTGACAGGTGCGCTCACACATGCAGGCATGCACTCCGCTACGCCGGCGGGGACTGATTGATTGGGCTTTGTACATCTCTGCGTAGTGGCAAATGGTGCAAAGGTAAAGAAAGAATCAGGAACGCCCACCGCACACGCACGCATCGCGCGGAGACAGAAACCTATGCATCTGGGTCACTGTTCCGGAATTCCTCGCAGGCCGCATCACGTGACCTTCCTCCATCCATACTCTTCTCTTCTGACATAGCAAATCCCCACCCTCCCCCGCCAGCTGCATCAGAGCGCGCGATAGGATGTATCGCATACATTTCATTCATCGCACGTTCAAGTATCAAGGTTTATGCGACAAAATTGCATAACTAAACCCAAAGATACACAAGTAACAAAGCATATGTAAACACAGATAACATAAGATGAAAGTTTTACGTCTTCGACCTAGATAGCATTCAGAGTCTATTTCGGGTTTAAAAACAACAACAACTAAAAAAAAAAAAAAAACGCATTACTTCACGGTTTTTGAACTCACAGGAAACGAACAACTTTATTTAAATATTATTGCTTTAAAAACACCATCCGCAAATCGCTGCAAACCCTCAGCAGTTACAAAACGTGCGAAACATCATTTCATGTCTACCACAAAACGCAGATTGAAACTGACAAAACTTCTGAAGTAACATTCACAAGCGTAAGAATTTAAAACAGTAAAATAATACAAATTTTGAAGATGACAATCCGATTTTTGGCGTAAATGTGACAAGGATGGTAAGTCAGATAATATCCGAAAATTTTCAAGTTTTCGGATATTATCTGACCACATTTACGCCAAAATTCGGATTGTCATCTTCAAAATTTGTATTATATGGCGTAATCCCGTATTTCTTTCATGAGTAAAATAATAGGTTTGAAGATGACAATCCGTTTTTTGGTGTAAATATGACAGAATTTTGTGTTAACACACCTTAAAAACGGGAATTTACCGTCAATATAACGAAAGAATTGCGGGAAGGTTTCTGAAAATTCAGAATTTTCCTGTAAATGAAATGCCGGTTGCTTCGACTAGCGAATCATGTGATGGTTTTATTCAAATTAATCGGAAACTTGAGACTTGGTCGTTCTGGGTGGTGTAGTGGTTAGCGTACCCGGGAGATATCTGGAAGAGCGGGTTCGATTCCCGCTTCAGGACGACGAAATTTTTGAGTTTTCGGGTATTATCTGACTGTAAACCCTTGTCATATTTACACCAAAAAACGGATTGTCATCTTCAAAATTTGTAATGTATGGTGTAATCCCGTATTCCATTCAAAATAATAGTTATTTCAAGAAGATTAGAAACAAGAAGTCCGATACCGAATTCTTTAGTGTTATGACCACGCATTTTAACAAAAGTCACAAATCTAAAGGTCTTTCGAGGTGGGTTTTTTTTTTTTTTTTTTTTCATTATTATTATTTAATTGATTGAACAGAAGTTTTCAAGCTGTTACGTAGAATTTTACGTCACATAGCAGGAAAATTTTGCATAATAAAAACTAGATTACGGCTAATTACCACAGAAATTTGATTTAGTAAGAACTTTTTAAATCGGACTTTTACAACCGCACATTTCCAGGCTTTGGAAGGTATTAGAAAGGGAAACTGTGTACGGGCTCATGGAGATTGACTAATGTTGGTTGTTTGGTGGATGGATGGCTTTCCACGCATTATACGGTATCAAGTTAGAATGCCTGTCTGCAATGATTGTCTAACATGGTTGTAAGAAGAAATGGATCACACTAGAGATGAGCTCGGGCCCGGCCCGGGCTCGGGCTCGGACGGGCTCAGAATTCATTAACTACCGAAAAACCCGGGCCCAGGCTCGGAATTACACGTCTTGAATTTCATTATTGTTATTAATTCAACACGTGTAATTCCGAGCTTGGTTGAATTACACGTGTTGAATTTCATTGTGGATTGGTTACCATGGTGAAAGGGTTTTCAATTTCTTAAGCAAGCTGCCATTGCAAGACAAATTTTGCTTAACAAGACTTGCATTGTCCAAAGCTACGGCCCAAGCAAGGAATAGTTTAAGGAGGTCTGGTATCGAAAAACTGGGAAAAAATCACATTCCCATTTTTTGTCTTTTATTAGAAATCAAGAATCTTATCTTTAAAAGGATGTATTATTTTCCCAAATTGTGTAGTTAGAAGTATTGGTATTTATTTTTTAAAATTTCCTTACTCCCGCGATTTTTTGGGGTGACGTTGGTTTTTAGTGCAGCAGGTTGAGTTTTAGAGAAAAGAAGATCAAGTTGAAGCGCTGAGGCATTAGATGCAATTCTCTCTCTCTCTCTTTTTTCATGATGAACTTGATTTTGAAACTGCACACATATTGTGATTATTATACTATTAAGCGCAAAGCTTTGTTAATGTTACAAAATGCAGAATAATCTGGTCTGGAATGCTTTTACGTTCTTTTTTCTTTTAATTTTGGAAATTTCCCTACATGCTTTTTTTTTTATATTCTACTACATCACTCTAAACTACCCTTACCAATTAGCATATATGTAAATTATACGGGAAAGATTAGTTTTCTAGAGTCAAAATTTCAAACAATTGCAACTGTCTGTACGGCGTTGTACATTTTATAATGCAATTTATTCAAAATAAAAGTAAATTTAGAAATCAAAAAGAAATAACGAATGAAATTTTTTGTTTCCAAACGATTTTCTTTTCTTCAGCTTTTACCAAAATTACTAATTCCCCTGATACGGTCGAAGGGCACGTTGATTATTTATTTATTTTCAATTCCACATTTTAGAACATTTGGCTTTATGCGTAGTATTTCTAAAAACATATTAATATTGTGAAGTGGATTAATTGAACGAAACTTTTTAAACTAATGATTTTTTAATTATTCCTTGCTTGGGTCATATCTTTGGCCAGTGTACAATGCATAAATGCAAGCCTTGATCAGCAAAATTTTCCAAGAATCCGGGCCCGGGCTCAGCAAACACATGTAATCAAAGAAAGCGGGCCGGGCCCGGGCTCTAGGCCTTTGGACCCGGGCGGGCTCGGGCTCCTAAAATTGAGCCCGAACTCATCTCTAGATCACACCACCAGCACTGTGAAAGAATTTCTGAAATTCACGATCCACTTTCCGTGATTCCTATCGTGAATTAACGGAGCATATTTCTGATTAGAGGTCTGCACGGGCCGGGTCTTGCCTTATTTTAGTTTAAAGAACAAAGCAACGGGCCGGGCCAAATGGTGACGTCCCGATTCATCCTTTCCCGTTTCATCCTCAGGTTTTAACAGGAGCGGGATTCGTCCGCTGCCCCCCCTCCCCCTACATTTTCCCAGTCGCTTAATAAAATGAGTTATTTGAGTTCGTGTCATTTACTCATTATTTAGCTTTGCTCAGAGTTTTAGCTTCATATTGCATTCCCATGGAACACCACGAGGAGGTAGTCTGACTTCATTCCCCAAAAATTATTATCGTGGTTTCTGAGACTACCCCGTCTTCTTTTAAATTTTCTTGTCACAAATGCAGGAAAAATCTTTGTCAGAAAAATGCAGTGAAAATAGCTGTGATTGGTAGCATTTTGTCAGTTTTAAGAACTTATCTAACCTATTATTGTAGTTTCACTGTGTATGTCAAAGCACGTAAGCATTCAATTAGTGTCTTCTCTCTGGTTTCGAAATCATGGGCCGCGTTTTCTCAATTATTTTATCCAAATTTATATATGCTTTTTGTCTTCTTTTTTTTGTAGGCATATTAAGTTCATGTTGTTTTCTTTGAATGTCATAGATCTTTTAACTTAATCAGAACTTCTAATATATTTGTCGCTCTGTGACGCTCTTTTATAATAGTTCCATATCGACCAATAACAGGGTTGTCCATCCACTAATCCACCATAAAATTATTAAACTCTTGAACAGCATCATTTGTGGGCACATCCTCCATTATGGCTAAAAATCCATTGTCTATACAAGTGGGTGGAATGTATGCAAGGGCTTCAAACATTCGTATATGACGTTTGATGTCTTCATTGTTTATGTATTCTGATGTTAGGCCTTAATTTTGAACTTTACGCCGTAGAGATTGGTTGCAATGGTAATTACATTTTTTGACTTCGCAATCTATATATTAAATAAAACGGGAAAGGATAAATCGGTACCTACTCCTGTGTGCAGGAGACGAATCGCCACTCCTGTTAAAACCCGAGGATGAAACGGCACGATTTTGAGCAGAGGATGAAACAGGAAAGGATGAATCGGTACCTACTCGGCCAAGTCGACCATTCTTTTTATCGCAATGGTAAAGAAAGAGAAAAGTCGTTCCTGGTGTGTTTAACTGTTCCTATTAACTGTTTATCTAACTGTTCCTAGAGGCACCCACAGTGTTTTTACCATTCTGTAGGTATTAAGATGGTAAAACCATATAATAGTGATCCGATTTATTGGCGTAGGTAATAGACACATAAGCGTTTCCAAGCTTTCTCACATCAACCAGATGGCTTTTTCAAGGAAGTTAGACAGAAACTGCTTCTGTCTAACAGTTTCTGTCTAACTTCCTTGAAAAAGCCATCTGGTTTATGTGCGAAAGCTTGGAAAAGCTTATGTGTCTATATCCTACGCCAATAAATCGGATCACTAGTATAGTGTTGCTATTTACTACTTAATTGGTGCACTGTTTCTCGTTATCAAAATGGTAAAACCATTTTTGAGGCTTGTTGACAACAAAAAAGATTCGCCCCTGAGCGAGTGTGCGTGTTGTTTAAAGTGGGGGACGGAGGATATCTGCAGTGGGGTGTGTGTGTGTGTGTGTGTGTGTTTGTATGCGAGAGTGACGACATGGATTTTTTCTCCCATGCCTAATCTGTATAGGAATAGACTTTTGTAGTGTTACCTCTTACTGGTTCAGAGAAAGGGGGATTCTGAATGCGCTATGGTCTTCCCTTTTCTCTCTTTTTAAAGGTTATATTTTTCGATAATTGTCAAAGTTTAGTTAATATTTTTAGACTTACATTCAATTAAATATTTTCAATAATATCTCATTTCACTATTTAATTTTTCACATTTTAATAAAATACAATAGTAAGATAAAGTAATACCAAATGACACATCACGGGCCGGGCCTAAATAAGAGCTGCAATTGACGGGCTGGGCCGAGCCTTAAACGCACGTCCTCTATTTCTGATACAACTTTTCCGTGAAATGACCGAAAGAAATCTGAATTTCACCAATTTTTCGTACTCCAGGAAAATTCTGAATTTTCAGAAATTTTTCCGCAATTTTTTCTTATATAAGCGGTAAATTCCCGTTTTTAAGGTGTGTTAACAGATAATTCTGAATTTTCAGAAACCTTTCCGCAATTCTTTTCTTATATTGGCGGTAAATTCCCGTTTTTAAGGTGCGTTAACAGAAAATTCTGAATTTTCAGAAACCTTTCCGCAATTCTTTTCTTATATTGACGGTAAATTCCCGTGTTTAAGGTGTGTTAACAGAAAATTCTGAATTTTCGGAAACCTTTCCGCAATTCTTTTCTTATATTAGCGGCAAATTCCCGTTTTTAAGGTGTGTTAACAGAACATTCTGAATTTTCAGAAACCTTTGCGCAATTCTTTTCTTATATTGGCGGTAAATTCCCGTTTTTAAGGTGTGTTAACAGAACATTCTGAATTTTCAGAAACTTTTCCGCAATTCTTTTTTTATATTGGGGGTAAATTTCCGTTTTTAATTTGTGTTAACAGAAAATTCTGAATTTTCAGAAACCTTTCCGCAATTCTTTTCTTATATTGGCGGTAAATTCCCGTTTTTAAGGTGTGTTAACAGAAAATTCTGAATTTTCAGAAACCTTTCCGCAATTCTTTTCTTATATTGGCGGTAAATTTCCGTTTTTAAGGTGTGTTAACAGAACATTCTGAATTTTCAGAAACCTTTCCGCAATTCTTTTCTTATATTGGCGGTAAATTCCCGTTTTTAAGGTGTGTTAACAGAAAATTCTGAAGTTTCAGAAACCTATCCGCAATTCCTCTCGTATATTAAAGGAGAAACTCTGTTCTCACTTTTTCCGTATCCATATGACGAAAACTTTCTGGTCATACGAGCGATTTGCGGGAACACTTGAGGTTCGATTAACTGTTATATTTCAATCGTCTGCCAAAGGATCTGATTTAAAAGTTGTGTAGCGAGATCGGATATTGTGGATACCATATCACATGAGATTTTGTTATTGTGGCACCGAATATTCCTTCTGCTCTCCACCATTTTGTGCTCCTACTATTGTAGATATATTGTGTTACCGTAAGAAAAACGGGTACTTAAATTATTGTACTGGTGATTGTATGATGTCTATGTATCAGTCTGTGAAGTCCTAAAGACAAAAGTTATTATTACACATGCGTGTAGTTATCAAGAGTAAATTTATGTTTAGGAGCTATATGAAACAATACCATAAAACAGTACATTTCACCTTTTCTTAAAGATAAATGAAAGCTATTGTCAGTTTAAAAATATATCAAGTACCAAAGCATTCTGTTCCTTCGAAAAATCACGATGAAAAAGAATATTTGATTTGTGATAAGTTCTCCAACAGAAAAAATAAAAGTATTAAAAACCTATTTAAAAGCTCCTCAACAGAAAATAAAGTGACTAATTCCCCCGCATTAAGGACACACACACACACACACACAAAAAGGAAAGAAAAAAAGGAAAGGAAGAAAGAAAGAAAAAATATCCATTATCGCGCAGAGTTTTACCTTGAACGTGTGTCTGATTCCTGAGTCTTTCTAGCTCAGCTGTTAAGACGCCCGGTTTGTGTTGGGCCAACCCAAACGACTTCGGAACCAGTGCTGTGTGTTTGGAATTCCTCTTCTCAGGATATGTGTGTTTCGCACTTTCCCTGAGAAGATGCAAGGTGTTCCAACTCTTCCCATTAAGTAGCCTTGTGCTGCATGAGCAGCACAAGGCTACATGAGAAGTGTGGTTATCGCGTTTGGCTGTGGAGAAAATTGGAAAGTGTGTGGTTATCGCGTTTCTTAGCTCATAGCTTTGGAGCACATACATGTACATAAATCTAACGCTTGGGCCTGGTCTTGAGCGAAGAAGCTGCTGGGATCACTGTGTGTCTTTGCGCGAAGCAAAAGCATTATTCCACTCCGTTTCATCAGTATACTCAACCTATACTCCGAGTCAACCTAAGAATGTACCACTATGTAGGGTATGAAACTTCTATCTCAGCTTCGAAAAATAGTCCCTAGCGTTTAGAGCGAAATACAGTAGAATTATTGCTCTGAATTTTTTTTTTTCTTTTTTTGTTCGCTCAGCAGTTAAATAAGTGCTATCTAAGAAAAACATTTCAAAGTTAGCGCGCTTTCAGAAATAAATTTGATATGAAAAGTTACTCAATCAAGAGGCTCGCACTTTCGGCTGCTTCTGTCCAGCTGCAAATAACTTGGAGAGGGGGGAGACTTCTTCCACCCTTCTACCCTCTCCAAGTTAATATACACTATAGTGCCAAAAGTCACCGGACACCCCTTCAAAAGCAAATGAACGGATCCGCTGTATTGTTAAGATGCGCGGTGCAACCGGTATGAAAACAAGCCTGCAGCTGACCGCGATCATATCGCACTGTGAGGTTGAGTGAAAATGTCGCGGCGGTAGAGAACTGACTTTGAGAAAGGAAAGATTGTTGGGTATTATATTAGTGGGTTGTCCATAAGAGAAACCGAGAGGCGTTTTGTTATGCTGCTTCAGGCACGCCATGTGTCTTCCACGTATTCAGTACATCCAAAACAGTTGACTAGGGTCAACTGTTGCAGCACACATTGCCTGAAGCAGCAAAACGTACCGGCAGACCAAAGAAAATCAGTGATAGAGGACGTCGAAGCCTCAGGAGAGTCGTTACAGCTAATCAACGGAGTACTGCACAAGACCTCAGTGTACAGGCGAGAAAAAATGCTGGAACCTCGGTATGTACACGTACCATTCGCAGAGAACTTCATTCTATAGGTTACCGTGGTCGTGCGGCTGCTCATAAGTCTTTCATCTGCACTCGGAATGCTACTCGTCGTTTAGCATGGTGTAAAGAACATTTATTGTGGACCGTAGATCAATGGAAACGGATCCTATGGACTGATGAATCCAGATACACAATCCATCAGTCTGATGGCCGTGTGTGGGTATGGCGGCAGCCGGGGGAACGCTATTTACCACAGTGTACCGTTCCTACGGTCAAGTTTGGAGCTGGAAGTGCACTCGTGTGGGGGTGTTTTTCGTGGTATGGTTCCGGCTCATTGGTTATCGTGGACAAACTTGTTAACCAGCACGTCTACCTCGGTATTCTGGAAAATTATGCCCTACCAATTCTGTGGCAATACTATGGAACCCAGCCTTGTTGGTACCAGCAGGATAATGCACCAAGCCATAAAGCAAGGACTGTTACGGCATGGTTTGACGATAATTCCATATCGTGTGTGGACTGGCCAGCACAGAGCCCTGATTTTAATCCCGTAGAACAGCTATGGGATGAATTAGAGCGCCGTATAAGAAGTTTGGAACGAAGGCCAACTACTAGGCAACAGTTAGCGGCAGCATTATGTACTGAATAGAAGCGCATACCTATCGCTGTGTTCCAAAACCTTGTTGAAAGCATGTCTCGAAGGATCAGTGCATGCATTAAGGCCAAAGGTGGACCGACACCGTACTAATGTATGTCAATAAATGCTATGTTGTGTTTCTCTTCCAAATGACCGGTGACTTTTGTCAATATAGTGTATATATTGTTAATTGATTATCTCTGTCACAACACA
This sequence comes from Macrothele yani, assembly GCA_039090855.1. NCBI lineage: Eukaryota > Metazoa > Arthropoda > Arachnida > Araneae > Macrothelidae > Macrothele > Macrothele yani. Next base: position 129,436,286 of record CM076995.1, on the reverse strand, counting down.
GAGATAATAAATCGACAATCGTAGAAACTCGAGGGGAAGGTTACTTAAACAGGCAGTAGGGGAAGAAGTTCGCACTACACCACATCCCCATTCACAATCCCCACTACTTGTGTGATATGTGGGTGAAGGTGTGAGAGGAAGGCCCGTTTTGCACATGCGGATTTTTTCAGCCGAAGCAATAAAAGCGTCCCGCAGTGCAGTTTTTGGACAGCTTTAAGGCTTGTTTCACACAGACGGAATGAATCCGACGAATCTATAAAACCGACACGCAGTGGGGTTTTTGGGTGGCTTTCACACGAGCGGTCTTATTTTAGAGCGGAGGAAAAAAACGCTCGACCGATAGACGGGAACCAAATCTCTTTGTGTGGTCAGTTTCTAGATTGTGTCTTCGTTCAAATGCAGTATTTGATGCAAGAACTCAATGCATAACATGTTTCAAACTCATGAAAAGATAATGTATTGAATATTACGAGTACCTATGTCGATGTATAATCTACAGTAAATGTAGCAAATGTATGACATAAACCATTTTTTCGGAGCCAATGTTCTATGAAACCGTTTACCGTGTTGAAAGATACATACACGGAAATACTAAGAAACATTTGTAAAGTGCAGTAAAACACACACACACACTTTTACAGAGAATTTTGATGAACACTTGAGGAAAACTATGGAAACACAGAATACCTTAATAACCTTTTATAAGACGTTTTTGAGAGCACTTTCACAAGGCTGTGTGATCATTTCGAAATAATTAACTCTCCTTATATGTGAAACTTTAAATTTCAGGCAATTATTGGTGTGAATTATTTATCAGGTGAGAATTTTTTGATGCGGGCTGTTATTTCTCCATGCAACATGCAACAACGGATTTCGAAAGAAATCTTAATTCACACATAAAATGATTAAATTTGTTGTTCTGGATGAGGATGGTTTTTTTTTAATTATTTACTACATTCTCTTAGTTTGTTTAACTGTTGAAAGACACAGCATGGCCATAGGGTTTTCGTTACTTTATTCTGGAAGCCTTCAGACATTTTTTTCGTTTAACGCACACAGTTAACCTGTTTGTGAAATTTGACTTCTTTCTTGAAATACAACTCCCATAACTCTGAAGTTCCGACAGTCGTTATACCATTGGCGTTTCTACATTTATTTACTATCGTATGTTTCTACATTTTATTTTCGTCACTGCTGTTTGCTTAAAATACTGTTTTGCATAGTTACCACATTTTGAAGTCATTCACTCCTATACAAAAAATGGCAAAATGTGACAATTAACTTCTGCAGCACTGTAAACCATTACAATGTTTGTAGAAAATTGCTGGCATCATACCTACACTCGAAATATGGTGATTATGCACGAACTATGAGAAAACAATTATACTAAACTTGAAATTAAAAAAAATGCAGAAAACGCTGCTATTTCCATGAACGAACAAGATTTCCAAACATTGTGAGTTTATGCATTATACCTGACCTAGAATAATTTTCTCTGTTGATAAATAAATGATCGGAGTGAATGTCAGGTACAAGGGCAAGGTATATATTTTTTTCTTTCATTACAGTGTGTGAGTGGAGGCCCCCACCAGGTGGAGGACCAGGACTTTAGCCCCAAAGCCCCCCCCCTTCCCCTCTGATAGGGACAGGGAAAGCCATACTCATACATACCTGCCAACTAAATTTAATGAATATGCATAAGATTGGCTTTGAAAAATTCAGAAGATTGTATAAAAATTCAGAAGATTTTTTTTACGTCAATTTGTGTCACGATAAAGTGATTTAGAACTCATACTGCTTAAACAAAAAAGGAATACAGGACACTTACCTTTATTTTTTGGTGTGTTTTTATTGAAGGGGATTTTTATTTATAGTAATTTAACAGTTAGCTAAACTTCTTACAGTGGCCTTTTTGGATTTTTTTAAGAATTCTTTGGAGTACTCTTTTTGAAAACAAAGTAAATTTTCTTTGCATTTAATTAACAGAAGACGCTTAAGCGATTCACCTGACATTAATGATCGAATCATTGTGCGATTTTTTTAACCAAAGAAAACATTATTTTGCGTTATTAATTAAATGGCAAATACACCCTATAATTATTATTTCCCTTTGGTGTTCTTTCAAATGACGAGCCACATCATTTTTCTCTCCTATCATTACTGGAGCATTGTCTGCTCCAAAAGCAATGCAATTTTTGAAAAGTATCCTGTGCTTACTAAAAACATCAACTGTAGCTGAGAACCCTGAATTCTGATATCAGAGCTTTCACTATTTTAGATAAATGGTGTAATTTTCAGATAATGAATACTTTTTTTTTTTAACACCATGCATCAATTCTTACAAATTTCCAAACTTCGTCACTTCCGTTTTTTGGAAATTTCCCCCACTCTTATCATGTTAAAATGCACACACGTTTATGAGGGTGATTTCATTTAACAACTACATAGGAGTGGGGATCACATCGCGGGGGAAAAAATACAATTACTGAAGAAATCTTCGCTCCGTCTGACTTCCGTTTTCTGAAATTTATCCAACATTTTCAAGCTGAAATACAAATATTTATGGAATAAAATGATTTCTAATAATAACTGAATTACGATTACGAGAAAATTCTTATCTCCGTCTACTTTCCGTTTTCGAAGGATGAAATTTCGTCCTCCGACGGAGAAAACGACCCCCCCCCCATCCTCCCAAAAGTTCAGTTCAGTTGTGCCTCGATCTCGTGAATGGTCCAAATGATAACAAAAAAGACGGAATTCCTCAAATTAGATTAACAATCTCGTGGCCGAAGATTACGGGGAAATTTTCGGGCGGCCTAACTTCCGTTTTCGGAAATCGTTGCCTACAATTTCAAGCTGAAATTATGAAATGAAATTATATTTAACAATACTGAACAGAAGCAACATCGCGAGAGGAAAAAAATACGATTACGGGAAAAATCTACACTCCGTTTATCTTCCGTTTATCTTCCGTTTCCGAACGTTTAAAAAGACAAAATAACTTCCCCAGACGGAATACGACCCCCCCCCGCCCTAACTAATACCCCGAAAATTCTTTCATTTTTGCATCGATCTCGAAAATGACAAAAAAAAAAAAAAAAAAAAGGGTGGGCGTGGGAAAGGGGATTCCGCGAATCCACGAAAGGATCTGACGTACGAACTAACCGCTGAATCGATTTCGAATGGCGTAAGATTACGCTAAAATATCGATGACCAGTAAATTTTAACTTTTGGCGCAAAATTAGCAAAGATTTCGTCAAAATCGCAATTTTTTTAGCAGAATGGTGCACGAACAACGTTTTGGCGCGGGCTGGTGCAATTGGCGCAGGTCTGGCAGCCCTGAGATTAAGACTAGTAAGTTATTGCTGCGCTTTTCAACTTTTTTTTTTTTTGTCTTACAAAAATTAATAAAACAGGTTATTTTTTGCAAAAAACGCAGAAATTTTTCGAACGAAAGAAGAACGCGAGTTTGGTCACAAGATCGGAAGAATGTATAAAAAATCGAAAGACTTCTGCCAAAATCGGAGGAGTTGGCAGGTATGCTCATATATTATTGTTGTGAAATATCTCTGCACAAAGACAAGTACATTCGGAATTCGCTTACCGATGATGTTCCTTCATATTCAGTGAAATTGTCAAACTCGTTGTACAAGATTCTGCAGATATCATTCCGAGCATTTTTTTTTTTTTTTGATGTTCCTATCCCTGTAATCTTCCGACAATGTATCCCAACCTTGTGGGCGCTTTTCCACTTCCAAAATTAATAATTCAATATCAACATTAATAGCAGACATGATCGACAGAGGTTATAGCGCAAACTATACTAAAAAATCAGAGTATTTCTGTTGAAAACTAACAAAGCGCAAAAGCCCAAAGCGATTGACAATCGACCTCGTCTGGCAGCATTGCTTTCGGCCCCTCCCCTCTGACAAGAGTGATTGTTTTATTGCCTAAGCGGAGAATCCGTTCACCGATTGTGTGAATGTCTTGCCTTACATCTGTGTTTCTCTAAATTTGGACGGTATCGCAGTCGGTCGGTTTGTAGCGAACCCCGTGGAAGCTCAGCGGCTGCCGGATCGGAGTTTCTACCGACTCCGCTCGTGGGAAATTCTCGGTATAACTCTATAGCCGGCTCCAAAAGAGGCGGTTGGACAGCTGAATAATTTATTGCTTCCGCGGGAAGAACCCGCCTGTGTGAAACGGGCCTTACACAAGTGGTTTTATTGCTAGAACGGAGAAAAAAAAAGAAAAAAACCTTGAAGGATAAACGGGAACCAAATCAGAGGCTCTATGTGCAACAGCACTTTGTCCTTACCCCCTATGACAAGAGTGATTGTTTTACAGCCCTAGCGGAGAATCCGCTGACCGCCTGTGTGAACATCTTACCTTACACCAACGTTTCTCTAAATTTGGACGGTATTTTCGCCGTCTAGTTTGTAGCGGACCCCGCGGAAGTTGAGAGGCTACAGCGTAGGAATTTCTACCGCTTCTGCGCGCCCGAAAGTCTCTGTATAACTCTATAGTTGGCTTTAAAACAAGCGGTAGGACAGCCGAGTGATTTATTGCTTCGGCGAAAAAATATCTGCTTGGGTGAAACGGGCCTAATTGTTTGACAGAAAGGAAACAGCAGGAGTGCAATGTAACGCGGATTGATACTGTTCTTGCTTTCCACGGAAAGGTTGTGATACAGAACTTTCAAATCAGATCCTTCGGCAGACGATTGAAATTTAATAGTTAATCGAATCCCCGTCTTTAACAATAACACACTCTTAGGGTAACTTGGAGTATAGGTGAAGTGTAAATATAATCGTCTTTCCCGGCGGGTACAGGGTATCTGCGATCAACCAATTCGTTCCGTCATTAATAAAGAGAGAGAGAGAGAGAACAATTTTGTTTTCCTGGTTCCTGGGGTGGTGAAGAATCGGAATGCAAGTGAAACGAAAGCATATTTTAATATAAATAACTGATTTTTTGTGTGTATGCGATGAGCAAAGTCTGGATTGTATGCAATTGCATATTTCAGCCATTTTTTTTACGTTAGCCGACATAAAATGCATAAAACGCCCATATTACCGGTAAAAATGCCTATGTCGAGCAAAAATTTTTTACATTTTATTTGTTTTTTTAACGTACGCTTACTTACAAGTTTACTTTTATAAAAAAAAAAAAAAAAAAAAAAAAAAGGCTGTAATCTCACGAGACCTGAAAAAGCAACAGCCCACGCTCAAAGCACTAAGTTCAGTGATAGATCAAAGGGTCGGCAATCCACTAAAACCAAGCGAATGAAACAATAGTAAACTTTCCTTCTCACACGAAGCAGGAAGAAACGCGGCATCACAAATGCCCCCTACCGGTAAGCTTGCTTTCACGTTTGACTCTTGACTGAAATTTCCTTCCAATTTCCTTAAAAGCTAAGTCGAAATTCATACGAAACTGCGCACAAACACATCATGCGACGTTTAGATTTGTGAATTAATTTTCAAACCTAATGATCTCATCAGGGCCAACAGTTATGCCAAATCAACATAGCAGATCTCTGGGAACGTGCATTACGTTTGATCTGTGAATAATTTATTGTTTTTGAAAACTAAAGTTTTGATTGTACGAGTTAGCGGTCAAAATGCCTAAAATTAAATCAAGTAAGAAAGTTCTAATCAAAGCATGACTAAAAGTTATATCAGTCAACATGTAAAAAAAAAAAAAAAAAGAAAATCGCCCTTCACACTGCGAAAAAAAAAAAATGAAGGAAATTACGGACCATAACCCTAGTATGGTCCGTAATTTTTAAGCTAATATTTCATGCATTTAAAATGCATATTTAGCCGTTTTATTAGTGCATATAATAATCAAGCCTCGAGTGACGAGGTTCGATTTGCTCATCAAAAGAAAAGAAAAGAAAAAGAAAACTTACATATAGCAAATGATCTGTTGAGCCGAACACTGTTTTTGATACACCCACATCCCCCTTACTCGACTATCAAATTTATTTAAGCCCTGTTGTCATTTTGGGCTGATGTCCTCTACTTCAGTCCGCTTTTGCCAATGCACTTACAGTTAAATAATCACACAATATAATCAAATATGCAGTCACTAGTCTGAGATATAAACTCAAAATTCATAGTGTACGTTAATACATTGAGGTTCACTTACGGTAAAATTTTTGGGTCACTGCTTTTTATACGTACATGATTTTTTTTTTTTTTTTTTTTGAACGAAATCTGTATGTGACTTACTACATTTTGGGCCTTACAGTTACACGAATTCTTGAACTTTAGTTCTGGAAAGTGTGTTTCAGCTACAGCAAAAAAATACCTTTTCTATTTGAAAGTAATTAAATAAAAATTCATTTTCGCCCACTTTGTAAAACTGCACTGAAATTCTTGCAATTCTAGACATTTTCAGTTTTTTCACTGAAATTCTTGCAATTCTGGACATTTTCAACATCTTCAGTTTTTTTTTTTTTTGGTAATGATTTTATTAATGATAGGTAGGTTCTGAAAAAGGAAATAAATTTTTGGCACATTTATTGGATTTCGTTTCTCACTAAAAGCGAAGACTTGCGAATTCTGATTTCAGCTATCGCAGTAAAATTCATAAGAATGGAATAAAGTCTTCAACAGCTTCTCTCAGGCCCAGATTTATAAGGGGACAAATGGGTAATTACCCCAGGCCCACTAGCCAAAAGGGGCCTCACTTTTACACAAAAATATAATCAGATTCTTTTATTAAAACAAAAAAATAAAATATTGTGACGAACACTTTTTCTTTTCTTTTTACAATGACCTACTTTTTAATTTTCGTTACTAATGCTACTATTATATTTGAAATTTCGGGGATGTTTGCTCTGCTGTCATCGATGATGTGCAGTGTACTCTGACCAGTTATGTCGCAGTACATTATACGAAGAAAACATGGTTAGAACTATATTTTATTCTTTTTACTTCCTTTCAGATTGCACTATGTAACGGAAAATTCAGGGACTCAGAAGAGAAAGGTTTGCAAAGATATAATGCACTATCCATTTCTTTACGGATACAATGTTTCCATTTTATCATTTGTGGAACAATATTATATTATATCAGTTCCAATTACATGCAGTAAAATGGCTGTGGTGCGTAAATTTGGGAAATTGTCCTTTTTGCTGTGTATTTTAATTTCTGAGTTTGAGGGGCCCATCGAACCTGAAGTGCCCTTCCCCCTCCAAGATCTAAATCCGGCCAGGTCTCTCTCGGAGAACATACCTTGTCTGTTGCTTCTCAGCAACGAAACAAATTTTGTTTTTACACTGAATTTTAGTAGCGATCTGCGGTCCAAGAAAATGTTAGTTATAGCCCCAATGCAAAAAAAAACTGCAATGATTCGTAGACTTGTGTTGAAAAGATATTTCAATGGTAAAACGGTAATGCTATCATACCGTTTTTTTAGGGATGGAATACCTTGGTAATTTTTCCAAAAATGGGCCGCACGAAATAGCTTCCAGGGCCGTTTAAGGATCGTTAGTACACCACAAGTAAAAACCTTGAAATTAATATAATAAAAACCGGAGCGGAGGGGGGGGGGGGGCGCTAAGGGCATAGCCCACCCTGAAATTTGTCTTGACCAACCAAACTAAAATGAGCCGCTTTTTCAGTATATTTAACTTTAAAATATAATCTGGACTTTCCCAAGTAAGGGCTACATGAAATGAAGTCTAGTGTTTCATTTCATGTAGCCCTACGTATTTTCCCCTAGGAGGTGCGCTGTTTACGTATCCCTAAAAGTTATCAAAATGGCATCCGCAGGGCCATGAAAATCTCTCTCTCTCTCTCTCACACACACACACACACACAATTGTTCTCCACTCTTCCAATTCCTTAGTTTAAGCATTTTTTTTATGTTTGTATGGCTAGGTGGCTAATGAGGACGAATTCAACTTTTTCATGTTTGTATGGCTAGGTGGCTAATGAGGAGAGTGGATAGGAATTCAAATTTTTCATGTTTGTATGGCTAGGTGGCTAATGAGGAGAGTGGATAGGAATTCAACTTTTTTCTGTTTGTATGGCTAGGTGGCTAATGAGGAGGGTGGATAGGAATTCAACTTTTTTCATGTTTGTATGGCTAGGTGGCTAATGAGGAGAGTGGATAGGAATTCAACTTTTTCATGTTTGTATGGCTAGGTGGCTAATGAGGAGAGTGGATAGGAATTCAACTTTTTCATGTTTGTATGGCTAGGTGGCTAATGAGGAGGGTGGATAGGAATTCACTGAGGGGGGTCGATACTAATTACTCTGCTGTTTGTTTACTTTACAAAATAGGAGCTTCCAACACGGAAAGGAGTCTAAAGCTACACTTGCGCTCTTAATACTGCTCCGGGACAATGAAAGTGCAGGAAGCGGCCGAAGACTAATTTGTAGGAGAGGAGTGCAGGGCAAAGTCACTGGCTTTAAGGAAGGGAACTAAGAAGGGGAGAGGCAACATATGTATATTGTGTGTGCGTGGCACGACGTTAAAATTTGATTTAGATACACAAAACCGGCATGTTCCTTTAAATAAATTGTTCAAATACAGAACTATTTTTCGCAAGCAAAACTGCAAAATTTTGAAAAGTAGTTAAAGCATTGCATTCAGAGCAAGCAACAGTTAAAGGCGACATTCTGGTAGCACTTGTATCTAACACCAGTGGTGTAATTAGTCAGATCAGTGTGTGTATGTGTGTGTCCAAGTGGAGGGGGTGGGGATCACACGAAATTCTTTGTAGCCGGTAGTGGAGAGTATCAAAAGTTCGTTCTTTCAGTTTTTCTTAAAGAAAAGATGATATCAAGCTTGCCCCACCAAAAACAACGCTCGCCCACCCATCGCCCATCCTGATTCCAAAGTCTAGGGACGTCTCTGGTTAGGGGTATTGGAAACAAAGCTTGTCGTGATCCGGCACATTATGAAGAAGTGCAATGTAACAAAAATGCACGTACAACGTACGACTAGGATTCTGAGAACAAAGTAACATGCAATGGAAGCAAGGAAGAATGGAGTACAAATACTTTCCCTGATCAACTATGTTGCGAGTATTGTATACACCCTAGTCCACCCATAAGAAAGTTTTTCGTGCCTCATTATCCACGTCTAAAATTTTGCTCACAAACTCAAAAAAGGTGTGTCTGCAGAACAGATATCCTCAGACATATTATAAACAGAAAGAAAAAGACTTATAAGATAAGAAGAGAAACAACTTTAGATAGTAGTACCCTTAATTTCTTTTGGGTCTTCGACCTACTCATTTGATTTACGCACGGCGGCGTATGTTTTTGGCCAGACTGCCACTAAAACCCCTTTATTTTCTCTTAAGTGAGGCGGGCGTAATTACGATTGTGAATGTGCAGATCGGCTTAGGCTGTGTACTGCACAGTGCTGACACAGTGCAACGGAGCATGACAAATGTTCTCTAAGACCGGATATTATTTTGTATGAGGCTATTTAGGATCAGTGACAAGCAAAGAGAAGTTGTTTAGAATAATTGACAACCTTGACTCTTTCGTTGTCTTTCTACAATGTTCACGAACGGAGGCCAAGATGAAATCGCTACGAGGATGTCTGGACAGGAAGAATATTTCAGTGGTCGTAGCACTGAAAGACAGACACTCCACAACTTCACACGTGTAGGAGAGGACACCCACAAAACTTGTCAAAATCAGTGGTTGTACACAATTTAACAAATAAAATTTAAGTACTATTCAAGAAATTTTCAAGACTTTCATAATTTTTTCAAAATATATGTATACTCGTATAATAACATTTTATGTGTAATAAGGTAAGTCACAAAAGTTTAGGCACAAACAAATATCAAAGCTAAAGCGTACAAATACTAAACAAAGGAACACGAACATTGAAAACCAAGTGAAACACTTCAAACTGCGTCACACTACGCAATGGAAACCCAATACGTACAATAGATGTAATTAGACGTAACCACTGGAGGGTCGGGATCCCCCCATATTTTCAGAGTCGGAAATCCACAATGTAAAGGACCCCCCCCCATTTTTTCGGGAATATAATGCACATTTTATGATGTGAACCAACTAAATTTAATAATATAAGATTGTAATTTTTCGTAGAATGCAAACACGTGTATAGTGTGTATTTAATAAAACAGCTATATTCATTCCTAATAAGCAAAGTCAGTTCTACAACTTTGTAATTTACAGTTCTACCCTATCTATCATAGTTTTACAGTTGTGTTAGCTAAGTTCCACAATTCGCCAACAGGGGCGCCTATGTCGTGCCCGTTAGATCGCGCCTCAGCAACTGCTTTGCTCCTGCGTGTGTGTGTGTATGGGGGTCCCAAACTCTATCTTATACAGTATGTATAGACGTGTTGTCAGAAGAACGGACCACCGATGGACAATCGAAATTTTAGACTGGATTCCGAGGGACAAGAAAAAGGCCCAGAAGAAGACCTCATGGGAGATGGATGGATAAAATTCGAAAGCATGCTGGAGTGACATGAAGGAGGCAGGCTCAAGACAGACAATTGTGGAAGAAACTTGGGGAGACCTTCATCCAGCAGTGGATTGATAATGTGTTGACTGGGTTTTGAAATGGTTGACAATGATGATGATGAAAAACTGGAGATAACAGATGCGTACATTTATCTTGGACAGCAGATATCAAGTGAGGGTCACATTGATGAGGAAATTAATCGGCGTATAAAACTTGCCTGGAGAGCTTTTGGAAGAAACAGCATAATTTTCAAGAGCAATATGCCATTATGTCTTAAAAGAAAAGTGTTTGATCAATGCATCCTTCCAGTGCTTACATATGGTGCAGAGACGTGGACCTTAACTAAAAGAGACATACAAAGGCTGCAGACAACTCAAAACAGCATGGAGAGATGCATGCTTGGTGTGACCAGGAGAGATAAGAAGAGGAACTCGTGGATGAGAAAAATGACAAGAGTGGAAGACATCATGATCAGAGTTAAATCCCTGAAATGGCAATGAGCTGGGCATACTGTCAGAAGAACAGACCATCGATGGACAGCCGAAATTTTAGATTGGATTCCAAGGGACAGGAAAAGGCCCACAAGAAGACCACATGGGAGATGGGTGGATGAAATTCGAAAGTATGCGGGAATAACATGGAGGAGACTGGCACAAGACAGACTGTTCTGGAAGAGGCTTGGAGAGACCTTCGTCCAGCATTTGATTGATAATGGTTGACAATGATGATATTTATGTATACATACAATGTGTGATCGGATCACCCCAGATTTTGAAATATGGTTACGCAGTGAATTATACATTAATATAGCGTGGAAGAAGGAGAATCTAAATGTCTAAAAAGTTCAGAAGAGACAGAAAAGTAATGTAAAACATCCCATTATTAGACTTGTACGGTAATTCCAGAAGCCATTGTATCAGTTCAGAAACACGATTTTCCGTGGAGTAAATTAAATTCTGTAGTTTCCGGATCACAATGACATACCAAGTTCATTCAATTGTTGCTTTCAACTCTGCGACTGTTGCAAATTGCCTCACACCAGCATATACAGGATAAGTCAAAATGATTTTCCCGATTTAAATGATTTGGTACTCATGTTTAGTGTAAAGCAGATACACACAACTAGTACTGTTGAAAAGCGCATTTCATGAAGCTTTGTTCAACTTACTTATAAATGCTCAAAGTGCTCTCCACGCTTAACACGGCACACATCAAGTCGGTAATGAAGTTCCTGTCAAACTCTTCGTAGCATGTCGGTGTCAATTTCTGTGATGGCTGCTGTAATGCGAGCTTTCAAATCAACCAGCGTCATTGTAAGTGGAGGTACATAAACAAGATCCTTTATGAAACTCCACAAGAAAAAATCACACTAGGCAAGATCTGAGGATCGTGGTTGCCAACGCAAACAGTTCTTCACCCCCCCTCTGCTGAACGGCCAATCCATCGTTTTGGCAGCCTGTCATTGAGGTGGCCCCGAACCTCGTTATGGAAATTTCGGTGGAGCACCATCGAGTTGAAAAATGAAGTCATCAGTGTCTTCTTCCAGCTGTGGGAGAAGCCATTGTTCGAGCATGTCGAGATAGGTAATTCCTGTCACAGTGGCTTCAGCGAAGATGAAGGGTCCATACACGTTTCGATGAGTAATTGCACAGATGACATTGACTTTTGGGACTACAAAATTGCATGGGGATTTTCAGTGCCCCAGATTCTCACGTTTTGCCTGTTCACCTTTCCTGAAATGTGGAATGTTGCTTCGTTACTAAAAACAAACTTTTCAGAGAAACCGTCATCTTCCATTAGAGTGAGAAATCTTTCACAGAAATGATCTAAATGCTCGCAGGTAGCGGTTATCCCTCTTCAGATTTTGAATCAACTGCAGAAGATACGGTTGCATGTGCAAACGTATCGTCGCCATACAGAAAACGAAAACTGTATGGCAAGCTCAGAAAACTGTATGGCAAGCTCAGAAAACTGTATGGCAAGTTCTGAGGAAACCTCAGAACTCGCCATACAGTTTTCTGCGGGACACCAAGTTCTCGACCTGCTCGATAAGTGGATTTCAGAGAGCTCCTTGCGTAACTTACCCGAACAAGCCCTACTACGTCGTTTCCTATCAACAGACGCCCAGTAGATTTTCCCTCGCAAATGCAGCCCGTGTCTTGAAATCACGAATACCATCAATTACGAATTGACTCACCACTGAGTGGCTCTATCCCAAATTTTGTCCGAAGATGCCATTGAACAGTCACAACTGACTTGTTTGTATGGAAATCGAGAACACAAAATGCCTTCTGTTGTCCGCTTGCCTCCATTGTATGACTTGTTCCTTCTGCTGGACTTATCGCGTCATCTACCGACCACTTGCGGAATCGGTAGCGGGGCATTGGAACTTGGAGAAATTACCTTCTAAAGTACACATCTCGCAACTAAAAATACTCATTAAATGTCGTGTGGTAAAGCATTGAAATCTGGAACATCATTTTGACCTACCCTGTATTTCTTTACTCAAAATCTCCCACAGACTTTCGATGGGGTTGAGATCCGGACTATACAAAAGCCACTGTGATACAGTTATGATACACTGGTTTAGCCACGTTCTAGTAGACAATTACGTGCGGAAATACGCATTGTTCTTCAGAAAAACCCATTGCGAACCCCTAAGAAGTTCTACGGTGGGCAATAAATTGCACTGCAGGGCCCTTTGCAATATCTACTGGAGAATAGCTTTGAGCTTTGTGTCAGTCTATGGGTAAGGGATTTGAGGTTGACGGGCCATCACAATTGATAATAGTGTCTCCTTCAATATCTACGGGAGAATAGCTTTGTGCTTTGCGTCAGTCTGTGAGTAAGGGATTTTGGGGTTGATGGGCCATCACAATTGATACCAGTGTCTCCTTCAATATCTACGGGAGAACAGCTTTGTGGTTTGCGTCAGTCTGTGAGTAAGGGATTTGGGGTTGATGGGCCATCACAATTGATACCAGTGTCTCCTTCAATATCTACGGGAGAATAGCTTTGTGCTTTGCGTCAGCCTGTGGGTAAGGGTTTTGGGGTTGATGGGCCATTACAATTGATACTACGTGTCTCCTTCAATATCTACGGGAGAATAGCTTTGTGCTTTGCGTCAGTCTGTGGGTAAGGGATTTGGGGTTGATGGGCCATCACAATTGATACCAGTGTCTCCTTCAATATCTACGGGAGAACAGCTTTGTGCTTTGCGTCAGTCTGTGAGTAAGGGATTTGGGGTTGATGGGCCATCACAATTGATACCAGTGTCTCCTTCAATATCTACGGGAGAACAGCTTTGTGCTTTGCGTCAGTCTGTGAGTAAGGGATTTGGGGTTGATGGGCCATCACAATTGATACCAGTGTCTCCTTCAATATCTACGGGAGAATAGCTTTGTGCTTTGCGTCAGCCTGTGGGTAAGGGTTTTGAGGTTGATGGGCCATTACAATTGATACTAGTGTCTCCTTCAATATCTACGGGAGAATAGCTTTGTGCTTTGCGTCAGTCTATGGGTAAGGGATTTGGGGTTGATGGGCCATCACAATTGATACCAGTGTCTCCTTCAATATCTACGGGAGAACAGCTTTGTGCTTTGCGTCAGTCTGTGAGTAAGGGATTTGGGGTTGATGGGCCATCACAATTGATACCAGTGTCTCCTTCAATATCTACGGGAGAACAGCTTTGTGCTTTGCGTCAGTCTGTGAGTAAGGGATTTGGGGTTGATGGGCCATCACAATTGATACCAGTGTCTCCTTCAATATCTACGGGAGAATAGCTTTGTGCTTTGCGTCAGCCTGTGGGTAAGGGTTTTGAGGTTGATGGGCCATTACAATTGATACTACGGTCTCCTTCAATATCTACGGGAGAATAGCTTTGTGCTTTGCGTCAGAATGTGCGTAAGGGATTTGGGGTTGATGGGCCATTGCAATCGATTCTAGTGCCTCTTTCAATATCTACGGGAAGATAGCTTTGTGCTTTGTGTCAGTCTGTGGGTAAGGGGTTTGGGGTTGATGGGCCATCACGATTGGTATTAGTGTCTCCTTGAATATTAAAGAAGGAGGGTGGGTCATACCAATGACATTGGACTCCAAGGCCGAAAACCGACGTCTGACTGCAGCTAAACTTACAAGTTTAATTAACTTACAACAGTAGGCTTCGTCCGGTGGCATTTTTCTCACAAAAGTACAAAGAATTTAGTTATGTCATTTCAGAACAAACGACCAACATGTTGATTGAAGGAAACGCTTGTTTTTAGTGAAATAATTTTTCAGAAACATATAAAGCTCAGACGGATTTAACGATTATTATTCGAACGTACTGAAATAACGATTCGTTCGTTCCAAAATATCCAGACAAAAAAAGAACGCAAAAAAGTGGGTCATTTCTCAGGTGGTGCACCGGGAAATGTCCGTGTGTCCCGCTGGGCCAATCTGCTCCTGGTTATGGGTTTTCCCATTTTTACAAGAGTTATTGCAACCGAATGATCATCACGCTCTTTAAAAATGACAAGGCAAAACGTTATCTGCCATGCGACTCTTATATTTGCATGTATTGGCGTTTATTGCGTGTGTGGCTGTTCTATTGTAAAGAAAGTTGGCAATATTTTGGCCAGTTCGAGATATTTTGTCTGTTAGTAGAACAAATTAATTTTCCTACACTAAGAGTTATTTTATGTAAGGTTACAATCATTCGTGAAATAGAGAAATTTGTGTAGGAATGCCCAAGTTGACGAAAAGTTTGTTTGCGCGCGAGAAAAGGCCATGTTTTTGGTTTTTATTTTTCCTCTCATTAGAGCACGACTGATACAACTATATGCAATGACTCGGAGATGGATCTTGAACAATACACACGTAGTTATAATCATTCATGAAAGAGAGATACCCAAGTTGATACCCAAGTTCACGAAAAGCTTGTTTGCGCTCGAGTAAAGGCAATTTTTTCCCCCTCTCATAAGATCAGGCCTGATTCAACAATATACAATGACTCGGAGATGGCTGTTGAGCAATATACATGTAGTTCAACGGTGCATGCACGCGTGAAGCTTAAAAAAATAATAATCTGCTGCTTCAAGTTTGCAACTGGGAATTTCCATACACAAATTGCCGAGAGCTGACAATACAGTTCTTCCTTCTGAGAACGAAAATAAATCTTACGGTATGATATTTAGAATGAAAACGTGCATACATGTTAAACTAACTGCTTCATGCTATGCTGTAGAAATTTTTCTGTAATTTAAAAGCCATTTTCCGTGATTGTTTTTGAGAATCAACGAAACATACTCTTGATTCAACTTTTTCCGTGAAATCACGGAAAAAACCTGCATTTCACGAATTTTTATTTCTGAAATATTCCTGTTAGTCTTTCACCTGTTAATAACGGAAAATTGCCGTTTTTAAGAGGTGTTATCGGAAAATACTAAATTTTCAGTGAACCTTAACGTGACTACGTTCGTATTTTAACGGAATAATTATTTTCTAACTTTTTCTGTATCCACATGACAGAAAATTACCGGTAAAATTAACTTTTCGCGCGAACAGGTGAGGCGTGATGAACTTTTAAATTTCAACCTTCTGTTGACGGACCTGATTTTGAGGTTCTGTAGAAAGTCCGGATACTGTGAATTGCAATCGCGGATGATATTAAGTCTATTGTGGCAACGCCCCCCTCAAAGTGGTGTACATCGCGTTATCGTAAGAAACCGGGCACTTAAAGCGCCATATGGGCGATAGTATGAAGTCTATGAACATCCGCGTAGCGGAGCCGAATAAGTGTAAAGTAATGTTTTCCTTGAAGGGGGGGGGGGGGGCGAAAAGATGCAAAATGGTGTTTTCCACTGAGAGAGGCAATTCTTGGAAACAGTTTCTCCGTAAACGAATCACAAAATTTGGATGTTTTAAGTGCGTAACAAGCATTTTTTACGCTTTCCAACCGTAGGTTGAAGAAGCGTATATGCTCCAGCTTTGTCCGTCTGCCTGTCTGTCTGTCCGCACGATAACGCGCGTAAAAAATGGTTCAATTTCGATGAAATTTTAGTATGTGGTAGGGGACCACCTTAGAATGAATTCTATTACAAATGGACGAAATGGGGTCAAGGGTCAGGACATAGAAGTAGGATCCATTCCATTGCCGTTATGCGTCATAACTCGCGTAAAAATGTTTCGATTTCAATGAAATTTTAGTATGTGGTAGGGGACCACCTGGGGACGAATTCTGTCGAAAATGGGCGAAATGGGGTCAAAGGTCAAGACATAGGAGCGGGATCCATTCCATTGCCCTTATGATAACTTACGTAAAAATGCTCCTATTGCGACAAAACTTTAGTATGTTGTTCCGGAGGTATACTGAACCGGTTATGTTCAATATCATCGAAATGGGGTCAAAGGTCAGGACACAGGAGCGATATTTATTCCACAGCCATTATCCTCATAACTTGAGTAATGATTTCTGGTATGTTGGAAAGCGTATCATAATCAACGCGTTGATTGTTTTTTTTAACTTGTTTTTTTTTTCGCTTTCCAACCGTAGGTTGAAGAAGCGTAATATGCTCAAGCTTTGTCCGTCCGTTCGCACGATAACTCGCGTAAAAATGGTTCGATTTCGATGAAATTTTAGTATGTGGTAGGGGACAACCTGGGGATGAACCTTATTGAAAATGGGCGAAATAAGGTCAAAGGTCAGGACATAGGAGTAGTATCCATTCCATCGCCTTTATAATGGATATATATCTATCCATTCCATCGCCTTTATAACTTATGTAAAAATGCTTTGGTTGCAACAAAACTTTATCATGTTGTTCCGGAGGTACACTGAACCGGTTTTGTTGAATATCATCGAAATGAGGTCAGGGCACAGGAGCGAGATTTATTCAACAGCCAGTTTCCTCATAATTTGACTAAAAATGCTTCTATTGCGACAAAACTTTAGAATATTGTTCCGGAGATATACTGAACCGGTTCTGCTGAATATAATCGAAATGGGGTCAAAGGCCAGGGTACGGAAGCAAGATATATTCCACAGCCATTATCCTCATAACTTGAGTAATAACCTGAGTAATGATTTCTGGTGTGTTGGAAAGCGTATCATAATCAATGCATTGCATGATTTTACTAACTTGTTATGCATTACTCTTCAATCACTGCTGGTAATGAACGATGACGGACAGTCCAGAGTATTTTTGACAAAATGCGAAGTTTTTTAAAAATAAAATTCTCTCTTTTATTACAAATTCTTTTAAATATCCCAAATCTTTGTGCCGATACATGTATAATGCTATATAGTGAGTTTTCTAGGTTGATAGCATTTTGCCGTGACTTTACCTCCTCACAGAAACGATTCACAGCCACGTGAAAAAGGTGAGTATAATAGGGTGCGCGAATGTTTTTATAAAGCTCTTGGCTTTTCCTCTTTGAACTTCGTCCCACTGCCACCTCATCGTAGTCTTACCCTCGCATTTAAATTTTCTAAAGTTGAGGGTACGTTCTCCCCTTACCACAAAAATTATAATAATTATCAAGAATAAATTTCATATTTAAGGGTTTTGTTAAATAATACTATGAAGTGCACGTAAAACATAATAACTTTTCTTAAACATAATGGAAAGTCATTACCAGTATAAAAAAATTTCCGGTTCCAAAAAATTCTGTTGCTGTGAAAAATCACGATAAAAAAAAATGCAATTTGTGATTAAGTCCTACAGAGAAAATATAAACCTATTCAGAAAAATAATAAGCTCCTACTGAAAATAAACCGACTAATTAACCCGCATCAACAGCGAAAAACATTTTGTCAGTGAACGAATCCAGTCCTCCTTGTGCCTCCCTTAAGCATGAGCTGGTTAGGGAGACACAAACGTGGGCTGGTTAGGAGACACAAGGAAGTAAGGGAGACACAAGAAGGACCGCAGTCAGTAGTGCTACTTATTGGCGTTCAAGCCATCGCGAGATCGATCCCACCACGGGAAAGGATTTTTCACTTCATACATCCGAAAACAAAATAGTGCTGCAATGCGTCTAGTGCATTTAGACTTTTAAAAAAAAGTAGGAAGGGCAGTTTCTTCTGTAAAGGGACTGAAACAATCGAAGTTTTTGGAAATTCAGGAAATTTTTGCATAAAAATGGAAAATCCCCAAAACTGACATTTCTTAAAAAAAGAGAGAGAGAGAGAGAGAGAGAGAGAGACTGATTAGTGACATCAGAAAATCTGTCAAAGCACTGTAGTTTCTGCGGAAACTTTTCAAAACGGAAATTTCGCTAAAAGTCTAAGACCTACCGGCAACCTTGCTGCACACGATATTTTCAGGAATTTTCCGTGAATTCACACCACTTATTTCTTACAGTGTATTTAATTCCAAACTCAATTACGCAAAGCTTGTATTTGGTCGCCACATTACAAAGAAGAAGAAAAGGCGTCTCGATTTGAGACTTGGTTTTTTAAGTGCAGTCAAACCCGTATATAACGATGTTGAAGGGAGAATCAAAAACATTTGATGTATGCGAACTTCGTTATAGCCGGACAGATAAAACAAAGGGGGTATTTTTGGCATATTACATTACGTCAAGTTAAAATCAGTCAATCATAAACTGCTTACCAATTAATCGAAGGTAAATAATGCTAGTAACTTGAAAACTATAGGTAACAAAATATTGCGAGTAAGATCTACAATAAGCGCAACATTTAACGAATGTAAAATAAAAATAACTACTAAAACTTTGAAATTTCACCTGCTACGTGTTATGCGCAACGCCTTCACTAACAATTTTTTGAGAGAGTTCTACATATCCCTGCAGAGTCCGCATTTGGATGGAGCAAGTCTAGTCATCAGCCGAGTTTACGTCGGATAATATGAGCCAATTCTTGCTTGTTTTGTGCTTATGTTGATCGCTGTTTTAAATGTTTTCCAACTTCATTTGACGCAATGGTTAAGATGTTTCTAGATGCAAAATAAACTCTAAGATATGCTAGACAGAGATTAAAGGCCCGTTTCACACACGCGAATTTTTTCTGCCGGAGCAATAAAATCGTCCCGCAGTGCAGTTTTTGGCTAGCGTTTACACAAGCTGTTTTCATCGCTAGAACGGAGGAAAAACTGCCTGAAGGATGAGTGGGAACTATCGGTGGTTCTTTGTTCAACAGCACTTTGTTCCCCACCCCCTCTCACAGGAGGGATTGTTTTATTGCACTAGCGGACGATCGGCTGGCCGCCTGTGTGAACATCTTGCCTTACAGCTACGTTTCTCCTAATTTGGACAGTATTTTCGCCGTCCGGTTTGCAGCGAACCCCTCGGAAGCTGAGCGGCTACCGCGTCGGAATTTCTACCGCTTTCGCGCGTCTGAAAGTCTGGGTATAATTCTATAGTCCGCTTTAAAACAAGCTGTAAGACAACCGGGAGATTTATTGCTTCGGTGGAAAACTCCGCTTGTGTAAAACGGGCCTAAGTGATTGAGAAGTGACGGTTGAGAGGATAATAAAATAGTATTTATCCAGGGGGCGTAAGTGGTGATTTCTGTTTTTGATGCATTTGCAGCGAAATCTGAGCTTCTAAAATTTAAATAGAAAAAATTCTTTCGTGGACCATACCACTCACGTCGATAAACCTTTTCGGAATATTTTCTTCTTCAAATCCTGCATGGTTTCTCCGCCAGGGAGCGTAGATGTATATCTTATTTTTGTCAGTATCTCGCTTCTTAGAGTCCTTTAGTTGGACAGCGATTCCAGTGCGAAATGTTTTCCATTAAATTTCAAAATTTTCGAGTAATTCATAGACTCTCCGCTAGGGGACGTAGAGATTAATTGCGTTTCACCCGACATCTCTGCTTCTAAAACTCCTATTAAAAAAATTCTTTCTGCACCAGATACAGCTCCAGATGGGAAATATTTTGCACATAATTTCTAATATTTGGTGAAAAATTACTTGGCAACCAGTGGGCGTAAGTGTTTATTTCGGCTTCTAACGTATTTACAGCAAAATCTGACCTCCTGAAAATTCGATTGAAAAAATTATTTTGTGGACCTATACCGCTCACATCGAAAAACCTTTCGAGAATACTTTCTTCTTAAAACAATGCATGTTTCTTCTGCCAGGGGGCATAGATGCATAGCTTATTTTTGTCCATAACTCTGCTTCTAAGAATCCGATTTGAAAAATTCTTTCTTGGTTGGAGAGAGTTTCAGCTGAAAAAGGTTTCTCATGTAATTTCAAATTTTTCTTAACGCACAAGTCTGCCACCAGAGGGCGTAACTTCACGTTTTCGTTTACAGCAATAACTTCGTGACTAAAAACCTGATTGAAAAACTTCTTTTTCTGTCAGATACTACTAACTAAGCAGACAATGTGTGCATGTTTTCTTCCCGAAATAATGCGCAATTTCGCCGTTAGGGGGCGCAAACGCTTTATCTGTTTTTCTCAATATCTCTGCTTCTACATGTCCGATTTAAAAACTTCTTCCAACACCGGATGTCATTTACCCTGTAGAACGCTTTAGGCTAGTACAGGAGAAATTTTGTTCTGTAGTTCACATTTCTGTTGGTAGCTGATATTTGTGTACTTCAGTTTGCGGTTGTATCGCTTCTAAAAATACTATTGAGAAATTTCTCTTTTACTGTATGATGCAATATAGATGTGGAGCATTATCCTTTTTAAATAATGCAAAGATTTCCCGGTAGGTGCGTAAAGATCGAAACTTTCTTTTTTTTTTTTTTTTTTTTTTTTCCGGTATTTCTGCTTCCGGGAGACGTATTTGAAAAGTTATTTTTCCTTAGCATAGCTTTTTCCATGAAGAATATTTTTCGGCTATTTTCAATTTTCCATTATGCAAAATTCTTCCGCTAGTAAACGTAAACTAATATCATGTTTCCTTTTCTATAATTCTTCTTTTTTAACTGTTCGATTTAAAAATCGCTTTGTCTCTGATACCTTTCTGGTGCCATGAGAAACTTTTTGTGAGCTATTTGTTAATTGTCTTAACATGCTTTTTAGCCGCTGGTAAAACTAAGTAGATGCTTCTATTTGTGGATGTTTTATCGATTGTAAAAATCGGTTGATCGTTTTCCCAACCGGTTCCATTGACTTTGAATAGCTCTGATAAATTTAATTCGCGTCAGAACGGATGCAAACGGCGTGCTCATTACAACCGAAAATTCGGTGTCATGTTTCTTGTTAATTATTGTTCTCTTCGCCCCGAAAATTAGAACGGTCTTCGGGTAAGTTCAGGCCATAAAACATCTTTCTTTCTTTTTTTTTTTTTTTTTTGTAGTCCGCGGGGTACGAGCGTTAGTACTCAGATAGGGGCAAAGAAGAAGGCTTTCATTATCCTCAATTCTCACGCACACCAAACCGAGGTGCAATCGCTTCCCTTAACTTCTTGAATATTTTCAAAAGCAAGGATGCCGTAAATATCCTAGGGGGCGTAAACTCTATTAAAACTCACATTACTTAAGCGTCCCGTCGATTTCCTGAAAAGGCGAAAACCCGAGAAAAGCACGTAGCCGGAAATTCCGTTCGTGACAAACTCGCGTCAAGAACGGCTAGGCGCGGTCATTACGCAAAAGGTAGCAGAAAGGGATGACAGCTGAAGGAACACATTTTTCATTGCTGGTCCAGTTCTCTAAAGACGGAAAGTCCGCGAATCCTGCGAAAGAAGCCTAGGAGAAACGTGAATCGCAAGGCTAGGCGAGCATTAAGTAACCAATTATGTATGAACCTGGCGCCGTTTCTGGGGGCCGGCGGTTACAACCCCTGAAGCTGGACCTTCGACGCCGAAAAGAGGATAGCGAGAATTAGGAAGAAAAAAGCGATTAGCAAAGATGAGTAGACACAGAATTTAGAAACACCGGAACAGAAACCTCAGAGTAGAGGCAAGAGAGAGAATTAGTCGCACGGAGGAGATGAAGTAAAGAGATCGCGGAGTTAGGTGTAGAAAGTTAGGAGCTACAAGATGAGACTGAAGAGCTTGAGTCTCTAAGTTCAAGGCACCGATGACGGGGATAGGTTAGTTTACCACAGAGATAGGAGGACAGCCCGGTACCCGGCCTACACTGTCGACTGAAGAAGAGAGGGTAAGATACATTTCTGAATCGTGCATCATAGCTTTGTATGTGCTATGCAGGGTCAATTCCCAGTGGTCTCAGCCGCAGTTTTATACTACGTGTTTCTCTAGCGCACCGTGTTCACCGTTAAAGTTCGTGAATTTAACGATTTAAAAATTTAATAACTTTTTTTTTCATGCTACAGTCGATTATAATTCTTGGAATGTTTACCTAGAAGTAAATAACTCCACCAGCATTCATGTACCTATACTATAATTAAGACCATCTTTTATGAATTTAACTGTGTCGCTCAGTCACTTTTCTAAGGTTTTGTAGAAATTTCAGTTCAGTGGTACATTTACCTATGCTCCCATGTTGTTGTTTTTTTTTTAAATTAAACTTCTTTATGGAAGAACATGGAAAACCTACGCGATGCACTTGTGGACACTGAGTTTGGAGACTCTTATTTAGGGAACCCAACCTCATCGTTGCCACCACTGGCCAAAATTTTGGGAGCAGATTAATTATGCAGATTTTTGGCCACTTAAATTAATCCCACTACGGCGAATACGACATAGTAGTGGTTCGCGTATACACTGTAAAGGGACGGTAATATGAAGCTCACCATACTCCTCCTTAATCTCGCTATATTGTAGCTCACTTTTCCCATTGTAATTTATGTATAATGAAGCTCACCTTTCCTCAGTAAACACGCTATATGGAAGCTTACCTGTCCCCCTGTAACCCCTCAACACTAAAGCTTACTTTTTACTTTCCCCCCAGTAATTTCGTTATTTTGAAGTTTACCTTTACTTCAGCAATCCTTGATATATAAATGCTCACCTTTTCCGTATTGAGCTCACCTTGCCTTGAGCATTTCCGTATTAATGCTCACCTTTTCCGCTGTATTGAGCTCACCTTGCCTTCAGTAAGCTCGCTATGCTGAAGCTCACCTGTGCCCCGAGTGATCACCATAAGAAGTTCTTATTTCATGGGAAGCTCATGATACGACAATCATCTTTGTTTCCAGTGAGATCATAAAGCAACGAATCTAGGTAAAAAAAGTCCGAGACTTGATAAACGCGGAAAAAAAGTCCGAGGGAAAAAAGGCCAGGAAAAAAAGTCCGAGGGAAAGAAAGGCCAGGAAAAAAAGTCCGAGATGGGCGTTTTGATTGTCATCATAGGCATACTAATAAGTCGATTTGACATACTGTTTGAATGTTGGGGGTGGGGATGGAGAGACATACTTTCATTATTTACCTAGTGTGGTGGGGTTGCCGGAAAACCGCCACACAGGCAAACTGCCACACGTCTTTCATCAAGGGGCCGGGCACAAAGTGCCATTCCTCCGAGGATCACTTTGAATATGTGGCAGTTTTCCAAGTTTCCTAATTATGTGTGGCAGTTTTCCAAGGCGCCTAACGACGGGAAGGAGCTCCTTTGTTTGTCTGAATTTTCACGCCGGCTCATACCAGTTTAGGGTGACTGGCCACAAAAAGTTCAACAGGAGGGAAGGGGGTATATTGATCGCCGTACATTTCTTCAAACTGCAGTGTTCGACGAAACAACAGAATTACACATGACTCATGCTGTGTTCAGAAAAGAACGATAAGGTGGCATTTTTTAATAACGCTGCACTTGTACTTAGGTACTAAATATTTACATAACATGTCAAGTTTGTAATACTTTTCTTTTACTTAATTCATAGGGCCTATACCTTGGCCTTTTGAACAGCTTTTAATCCGCTGACTTCATATTCATAACGTTTACGTATCAAATCAAGTCAATAGCATTGCGCTTTTACTTAGGTACTAAATATTAAAATCATAGGTCCCACGCCGGGGCCTTTTCAACAGTTTTTATTCTATCAATGCCATATTCACAACGTTTACACATCAAATCAAGTTAATAATATTGCGCTTTTACTTAGGCACGAAATATTAATTCACAGGCCTAGGCTTAGGCCCTTTTACCAGTTTTTGTTCTATCAATGTCATATTCACAACATTTACAGAGCAAATCAAGTTAATAATATTGGGCGTTTACTTAGGCACGAGATATTAATTCATAGGCTCTAGTCCTAGGCCTTTTTATTTGTTTTCCTCCACGGATGTCATATTCACAACGTTTACACATCAAATAAAGTTAATAATATTATGCTTTTACTTAGGCACAAAATATTAATTTGTAGCCCCTAGGCCTAGGCCTTTTTGGCGGTTTTTAATCCGTCGACTCCACATTCATAACGTTTATTTAACAACTCAAGTTAATAGCATTGCGCTTTTACTTAGGCACTAAATATTAATTCATAGGCCCTAGGCTTAGGCTCTTTTAATACTTTTTATTCTACCGATGTCATATTCATAAAGTTTACGTACCAAGTCAGGTTAATAGTATTGCGCTTTTACTTAGGCACTAAATATCAATTAATAGGCCCTGGACCTCGGCCTTTTAAACACTTTTTATTCTACCGATGTCATATTCATAAAGTTTACATACCATATCAGGTTAAGAGGATTGTGTTTTTACTTACGCATTAAGTAACAATTCAGAAGCCCTAGGCCTAGGCTTGGTTAATAGTTTTTATCCCAGGGATGCCATATTCATAACGTTTACATAACAACGCAAGTTAATAATATTCCACTTTTACTTAAGCACTAAATATTGTTTCATAGTCCCTTGGCCTAGGCCTTTTTAACAGTTTCTATTCTAACGATTTCATATTCATAACGTTTATGTATGAACTGAAGTTAATCATATTGCACTTTTACTTAAGCACTAGTTATTAATTCATTGGCCCTAGGCCTAGTAATTAATATTGAATGCCTAAGTAAAAGCGATTGCTATTAACCTGACTTGGTACATAAACTTTATGAATATGACATTGGTAGAATAAAAAGTAATAAAAAGGCCTAGGTCTAGGGCCTATGAATTAATACTTAGTGCCTGAGTAAAACCGCAATGCTATTAACTTGAGTTGATAAATAAACGTTATGAATATGGAGTCGACGAATTAAAAACTGTCAAAAGGGCCTATAAATTAATATTTTGTGCCTAAGTAAAAACGCAATATTATTAACTTTATTTCATGTGTAAACGTTGTGAATATGACATTGGTAGAGTAAAAACTATAAAAAGGTCTAGGCCTAGGGCCTATGAATTAATATTTCGTGCCTAAGTAAATATCCAATATTATTAACTTGATTTGCTGTGTAAACGTTGTGAATATGACATTGGCTCAATAAAAGACTAGTAAAAGGGCCTAGGCATAGGCCCTTGAATTAATATTTCGTGCCTAAGTAAAGCGCATTATTATGAGCTTGATTTGACATGCAAACGCTGTCAATATTACTTTGGTAGAATAAAGCAGTTAAAAAGGCCTAGGCCTAGGGCCTATAAATTAATATTTAGTGCCTTTAAGTAAAAGCGCAATGCTATTGATTTTATTTGATACGTAAATGTTATGAATATGAAGTCAGTCGGCTGATTAAAAGCTGTTAAAAAGGCCAAGGTATAGGCCCTATGAATTAATTAAGTAAAAGAAATTTATTACAAACTTGACATGTATAACGAAGTAAATTTCTCCGTCATTTTTGGTCCACGCCGGGGATCGAACCCGAGTCCTCTTATTCCGGAACAAGTCGCTCAACCAACTGAGCTACGCAGACGTTCGTTCTCGCTGCTATCTGCCTTTATGTCCTGTGCGTCCTGCGGGGCAGGCACGTAACAACCTTCCTCCCCGAAAGTGGGCCGGTGGCATGTCTCACGGGTGAGCCGGGACCACGTATGGTTGTAGGCAGCCATCAGCTGAAGAACGTGCACTTGAGAACTCCCAGTCAATCTGGTGTGTGGAATGCAATATCACACACATTTATTTTTCGAAGCGCTGAAGAAGGGGTTCTCTAATTTTCCTGTCTCGTGGTGTAGAAAGAACATCACACCATTGCGAGATCTTTAAACGGCAGGGTCATCCGGGGAAGTTCGGGCGTCATTATAACGAAGTAAATTTCTCCGTCATTTTTGGTCCACGCCGGGATCGAACCCGAGTCCTCTTATTCCGGAAACAAGTCGCTCTACCAACTGAGCTACGCAGACGTTCGTTCTCGCTGCTATCTGCCTTTATGTCGTGTGCGTCCTGCGGGGCAGGCACGTCACACATGTTATGTAAATATTTAGTGCCTAAGCACAAGTGCAGCGTTATTAAAAAATCCCACCTTATCGTCCTTTTCTGAACACAGCATGAGTCATGTGTAATTCTGTTGTTTCGTCGAACACTGTAGTTTTAAGGGTAATCGGTAAAAAAGTCCGAGGAAAAAAGTCCAGGTAAAAAAGTCCGAGGAAAAACAGTCCGAGACTGTTGATAAACGCGGAAAGACTGTTGATAACCGAGATGGTCGTTTTGATTGTCATCATGGGCATACTGATAAGTCGATTTGACATACTGTTTGCATGTTGGGGTGGGGGTGGGGGCACATACTTTATTTATTTACCTAGTGTGGTGGGGTTGCCGGAAAACTGCCACACAGGAAAACTGCCACACGTTTTTCATTAAAGGGCACAAGATGTTATTCCTCCGAGGAACACTTTGAATGTGTGGCAGTTTTTCAAGTTTCCTAATTATGTTTTAGTTTTCCAAGGCGCCTGACGACGGGAAGGAGCTCCTTTGCCTGAATTTTTACTCCGGTTCGTACCAGTTTAGGGTGACTGGCCAACAAAAGTTCAACTGGACGGAGGCGGATATAAAGATCACCGTACATTTCTTAAAACTTCAGTGATCGACGAAACAACAGAATTACACATGACTCATGCTGTGTTCAGAAAAGGACGATAAGGTGGTATTTTTTTAATAACGCTGCACTTGTGCTTAGGCACTAAATATTTACATAACATGTCAAGTTTGTAATACTTTTATTTTACTTAATTAATTCATAGGGCTTATACCTTGGCCTTTTTAACAGCTTTTAATCCACCGACTTCATAACGTTTACGTATCAAATAAAATCAATAGCATTGCGCTTTTGCTGAGGCACTAAATATTAATTTATAGGCCCTAGGCCTAGGCCTTTTTAACAGTTTTTATTCTACCAATGTAATATTGACAGCGTTTACACGTCAAATCAAGTTAATAATAATGCGCCTTTACTTAGGCACGAAATATTAATTCAAGAGCCTAGGTCCTTTTACTAGTTTTTTATATAACCAATGTCATATTCACAACGTTTACACAACAAATCAAGTTAATAATATTGGGCGTTTACTTAGGCACGAAATATTAATTTATAGGCCCTAGGCCTAGGACTTTTTAGTGGTTTTTATTCTACGGATGCCATATTCATAACGTTTACATATAACTCAAGTTAATAATATTCCACTTTTACTTAAGCACTAAATATTGTTTCGTTGGCCCTTGGCTTAGGCCTTTTCAACAGTTTTTTTCTAACGATGCCATATTCATAACGTTTATGTATGAACTGAAGTTAACCATATTGCACTTTTATTTAGGCACTAGTTATTAATTTATTGGCCCTATGCCTAGTAATTAATATTGAATGCCTAAGTAAAATCGAATGCTATTAACCTCTTGGTACAAAAACTTTATGAATATGACATCGGTAGAATAAAAAGTATTAAAGAGGCCTAGGCATAGGGCCTATTTATTAATACTTAGTGCCTAAGTAAAAGCGCAATGCTATTAACTGAAGCTGATAAATAAACGTTATGAATATGGAACTGATGGATTAAAAACCGTTACAAAGGCCTAGGCCTAGGGCCTATAAATTAATATTTTGTGCCTAAGTAAAAACGCAATATCATTAACTTTATTTGATGTATGTTTGTTGTGAATATGACATCGGTGGAGTAAAAACAAATAAAAAAGCCTAGGCGTAGGGCCTATAAATTAATATTTCGTGCCTAAGTAAACGTCCAATATTATTAACTTGATTTGCTGTGTAAACGTTGTGAATATGACATTGGTTAAATAAAAAACTAGTAAAAGGGCCTAGGTTCTTGAATTAATATTTCGTGCCTAAGTAAAGGCGCATTGTTATTAACTTCATTTGACATGTAAACGCTGTCAATATTATTTTGGTAGAATAAAAACTATTAAAAAGGCCTATGCCTAGGACCTATAAAATAATATTTAGTGCCTCAGCAAAAGCGCAATGCTATTGACTTGATTTGATACGTAAACGTTATGAATATGAAGTCGGCGGATTAAAAGCTGTTAAAAAGGCCAAGGTATAGGCCCTATGAATTAATTAAGTAAAAGAAAAGTATTACAAACTTGACGTGTTATGTAAATATTTAGTGCCTAAGCACAAGTGCAGCGTTATTAAAAAATGCCACCTTATCGTCCTTTTCTGAACACAGCATGAGTCATGTGTAATTCTGTTGTTTCGTCGATCGCCGAAGTTTTAAGAAATGTACGGCGATCAATATACCCCCTCCCTCCAGTGAACTTTTGTGGCCAGTCACCCTAAACTGGTATGAACCGGCGTGAAAATTCAGACAAACAAAAGAGCTTCTTCCCGTCGTTAGGCGCCTTGGAAAACTGCCACACATAATTAGGAAACTTGGAAAACTGCCACACATTCAACGTGATCCTCGGAGGAGTGGCACTTTGTGCCCGGCCCCTTGATGAAAGACGTGTGCAGTTTGCCTGTGTGGCGGTTTTCCGGCAACCCCACCACACTAGGTAAATAATGAAAGTATGTCTCTCCATCCCCACCCCCAACATTCAAACAGTATGTCAAATCGACTTATTAGTATGCCTATGATGACAATCAAAACGCCCATCTCGGACTTTTTTCCGCGTTTATCAACAGTCTCGGATTTTCTTTCCTCGAAATTTTTTACCTAGACTTTCTTTCCTCGGACTTTTTTACCGATCACCTAAAGCAACCCCCCCTTTTTTTTTAGTGAATTCAGGATACAAAGAACTCATTTTTGCAAAGTGCTAACGAATGAAGAAACTCAACTACATGAAAAAGATGGAATAAAATCATGAGCTTCGCTTTGCGCTGAAATTTCTTGATAACAAAAGCTAGTGTGAGGATTCTGTTTAAAGAACAGCCAACGCAGAGGGTGTGCTTCTGATGAAGAGAAATCCAGAGTTATACCCCACCACAATGTTGTCCTCAGATTGTCTTAAAACATCGTGACGAAAGTGAGTTCATTTGTGGGAATTTCCGATTCTCCACACAATCTTACCGTACACTAGATCTTAAGATAAGTCTTCATTAACTGCCCGTTATAACTTGAAGGTCGAAAGTCGGTGAAACGGCCTCTAATTTATTGACAACTCAGTGAGTACTGGTATTTATAGTCCCTGCAAAGACGACATCGACCTTGCGGCATTCGCAGCACAGCGGGACTGATCCAAATGGGCGCCAGCGGATGGTTTCTGAGTCCAACTGGCAAGCTTCCTGTCAACCCTTCGTTGTCGAAGGCATCCTAAAAGCAACGACTTGCCCAAGGTCAATTTTCCCCCAGATGCGGGAAGAACACCTGGTTACACGTGTAATTTCAATGGCGGAGGATTAAATAAGAAAAGCTGTGTTTGCTCTTGTGACTTGAAGCGTTGCAGGTTATTATCGTCTCCGTTCATACGATGCTTGACATCTTAGCCTTTGCTGCATCACGAGTTGCGTTATCAACGAATCCTCATAAATGCGTATAAAAAAGGTATCCGGTTTATTAAAAATTATTTTTAAGCAAAAGATGATGTGCTGTTAAACGCTTTCTTTATCTATCCTTCCACCTTCTAGAAGCTCAAACGGAAAAAAAAAAAATCTATTTTTTTTTTCATACGGCAGATCGGTATGAATGTCATACACTGGCGTGCAAAAATTAAGGACGAAGAGGAGAAATTAGAATAACAGCGGAACGAGCGGGCAGAACGGACCGAAAGACCGCTCAGGAGATAGACTAGGGTCCGGTACGGTAGGGCATGCGCATATATGCAGCATGACGTAGGGGGTGGGAGTGTCGGAAGGGTATAAAGCACACGGGCGGTGTACGCTCAGCAATTCAGTGAAAGCTATTGCACGGTGTACATCGGTTTGAACGACGTCGAGTTGCTGCCACCGTGTGATATGGCCAACAGGCAAAACAGTAGATGACATCTGGATGACTTTAGCCGAGGTCGCGTCATTAGAAAGTTGGAAGAATGTCGAAGTGTGACTAGTGTGGTCGAGGAGTTCGGGATAGCTCACAGTATTGTTTCACGAGCTTGGAGAGCATTTCAAACGACAGGAACAGCTGTCCGAGAGTTTAGCAGTGGTCATCCACAAGAAACCACAGCGGCGGACGACCGGTATATTGCCCTACAGGCGAGAAGAGACAGACGGCAGACAGCGGGAGAAATCACAAGGCACATGCAACAGACAACTGGACGTCCGTTATTGCGTTTTACCGTGGCCAGGAGGCTGCATAAAAGGTGGTCTATTTGCACGACGACCAGTACGGTGTGTGCCATTAACGCCTGCTCATCGGAGACGGCGGTTTCTGTGGTGCCAGGAACACAAGGACACATCAGCAATGGGGTCGAGTTCTCTTTACGGATGAGAGCCGATTTAGTCTGACGAGCGATTCTGGACGTATACACATCTGGAGAGAGCAGGGAACACGCAATCACACCTCCAATATCATCGAAAGGGACCGGTTTGGAGGTGGCGGAGTTCTCGCTTGGGGCGGTATCAGGCTTGGTAGCCGCACTGACCTCCACATCTTCCAAGGAGGTTCAGTCACTGGTATCCGCTATTGTACCGAGGTTCTCTTGCCTCACGTGCGTCTGTTTAGAGGTGCTGTGGGTCCTGAGTTCCTCTTCATGGACGACAACGCTACACCTCATCGTACAGTGGCTGTCGCAGAGCTGTTGGAGAGTGAAAATATTCAACGCATGGATTGGCCCGCAAGGTCCCCGGACCTAAATCCCATCGAACACGTGTGACCTTCTCGGGAGACGCTTGGCAGCACGTCACCAGCCGCCAGCAATGATTCCGCAGCTGCGATTGGCGCTACAAGAGAAATGGGCCGCGATGCCTCAACAGCTCCTTGACAACCTCGTCCTCAGCATGGACAAACGATGTAAATCTTGCAACGCAGTCAGGGGTCATCATATCCACTACTAAAGACTGGATTTTTCTTGGCAGCAGCCAGTCACATGGACGTTTCTGTCTTCTGTCCAGTTGTGCTCGAAGCTACCTTTTCAATAAAGTGCCTTTGTATCCTTTGCATTCCTTGTTTGGACGGTTTTGCTAACTTGTCCCATATTCTTACAACTTGGGGATCTTATGGGATGATTTGAGTCGATGTGGAGCACTTCTGCACGACATTACATTCGAAAAACCGTCTCCTCCTTAATTTTTGCACGACAGTGTATAATTTTTGCTCTCACTGGTTCGCTACTCTCCCATCAGATGGCGTAAGTCTGTCTTTGTGGCGATATCTGTTCCCGAAACTCGGATTTCGAAAACTCGTTTTGAATTTGTAGAACTACGAAAGGCCAGTATTTTCATACACTGCTAATACAGTAGGATTGTGCTGATAATACAGTAGGACACTGCTAATACAGTATGATTGTGCCTTTACTTAGGAGCTAAATATCAATTCAGAGGCCCTAGGCCTAGGCCTGGTTAGTAGTTTTTATTCCACGGATGCCATATTTATAACGTTTACATATCAACTCCAGTTAATAATATTCTACTTTACTTAAGTACTAAATATTGTTTCATAGTCCCTTGGCCTAGGCCTTTTATGGTTAAATGGTTGAGGCGTTTCAATACATAGATGGGTGTGACATTTGTATGACTAGATAGACGGATGAGACATTTCTATGACGAGATAGGTGAGGCATTTCTATAAAGAGATCGGTGAGGCATTTCTATAACGAGATCGGTGAGGCATTTTTTGACAGGAAAGATGGGTGAGGTATTTCTATGACTAGATAGGTGATGCATTTCTATTACTAGATCGGTGAGGCATTTCTATAACGAGATCGGTGAGGCATTTTTTGACAGGAAAAATGGGTGAGGTATTTCTATGACTAGATTGGTGAAGCATTTCTATAACGAGATCAGTGAGGCATTTCTATGAGAGAGACAAGTTCCCGCCGGACGGCCGCAAGCAATTTTAAAACAAAAAAATTGCTCTGCATAATATATATGCATATTATCATCGTCATCATTGTCAACCATTATCAATCCACTGCTGGACGAAGGTCTTTCCAAGCCTCTTCCACAACGGTCTGTCTTGTGCCAGTCTCCTCCATGTTACTCCTGCATTCTTTCGAATTTCATCCACCCATCTTCCATGTGGTCTTCTTCTGGGTCTTTTCCTGTCCCTTGGAATCCAATCTAAAATTTCGACTGTCCATCGATGGTCTGTCCTTCTGGCAGTATGTCCAGCCCATTGCCATTTCAGGGATTTTACTCTGATCATGATGTCTTCCACTCTTCTCATTTTTCTGATCCACGAGTTCCTCTTCTTATGTCTCCTGGTCACACCAAGCATGCACCTCTCCATGCTTTTTTGAGTTGTCTGCAGCCTTTGTATGTCTCTTTTAGTTAAGGTCCACGTATCTGCACCATACGTAAGCACTGGAAGGATGCGTTGATCAAACACTTTTCTTTTAAGACATAATGGCATATTGCTCTTGAAAATTATGCTGTTTCTTCCAAAAGCTCTCCAGGAAAGTTTTAAACGCCGATTAATTTCTTCATCAATGTGACCCTCACTTGATATCTGCAGTCCAAGATAAACGTACGCATCTGTTATCTCCAGCTTTTCTCCATCAATCGATAAATCTTCATTTCTTGTAAAAGCATTGTACATCACTTCTGTCTTCTGAAAGTTCATTTTTAATCCCACTTCTTTACTCTTGTCAGCAAGTTCCTGGATCATACTCTGCAGCTCTGATGAGGTAGTTGCAAAAATGACTATGCCATCAGCAAAACGAAGGTGAGTTAGATAATCTCCATTAATCCTTATCCCTTTGTTTTTCCAGTTCAGTGATTGAAAGACATTTTCCAATGTGGCATTAAATAGCTTGGGAGATACGGTGTCACCTTGTCTCACTTCCTTTCCAATTTTTATGTGTGCTGTATTATCAAACAGCCGAATCTTTGCACTTGCATTTTCATAGATGTTATTAATAATATTAATGTATGCATCTTCAACACCGCAGGATTTCAAAGCCATTTTAACTGCTGACGGTTTAACTGAATCAAAGGCCTTTTCATAATCGATAAAAGCCATGCACAATGGAAGTTCATATTCCCTAGCTCTTTTAATTAGTTCTCTCAGTACGTGGATATGATCTATAGTGCTGTAGCGCCACTCCTCAATCCAGCTTGTTTTCTCGGTTGAGCCATGTCCAGTGTTACCTTTAAGCGGTGTGAAAGAACTTTAGTGAAGATTTTATAAACAACTGATCGGTCTGTAGTTCCTGAGATCCTAAATGCCACCTTTTTTATGTAGAAGGATCATTGTAGCGTTGTTCCAATCCTCAGGAATCTTCCCTTCATTAAGGCATCTAGAGGAAACTTGGGCGAGTACTGTTTCAATTTCTCCACTTGCTTCTTGTATGGTGTCTGAAGTACATGCATCATCCCTTTCATATAATGCGGAGTAGAAATCTTTCACTCTTGTCAAAATTTCACCTCTACTTCTTGTTAAAGAACCATCTTCTTTTCACAGAGCCATAATCTGTTTTCTTCCCTTACTGAGATGTCCCTTTGCTATTTCTAGACTTTGGTTGTTTTCAATTGCTTTCCTCACTAGTTCACAGTTGAATTTCCTTACGTCTTCAGCGATACTTATTCGTACTGTCTTGCATAGCTCTATATATTCCACTTTGGAAGTCACATCTTCTTTAGTTGTCCTCATCTCTCTTCGTTTTTGCGTCAACATTTTGGTATTTCCTGATAATTTGTTCACATGCAACTTGTTCTTAGACCCAGCTAATCTTGTTGGTGTTTCCATAAGAGCTTTGGTTATTTTTCAGTTAACTTCAGAGATGTCCACTTCTTCTGATGTTAGACCTTCAAGAGCAGAGAATTTGTTCCTCAGTTCCAATTTGAAGGTATTATGATGCTCTTTAAGGTTGGTCACGTCAATACACTTTGTTTGTTTTATGAGCTTGCCACGCTCGAGTTTAGCATTGAGGTGCATCTTACATCTTACCATTCTATGGTCACTACCTGTGTTGAACTTGTTCAGCACACTGCAGTCTTCCATGACAAATTTCTTGTTACACATAATAAAATTAATTTCACTTGTCCATCCATTGGGATGCCTCCATGTCCATTTACTTTGCGGCTTTTTCTTGAAACAGGAGTTCATGATCAAAAAACCCTTCTGCCTCTGCAAACTCAACGAGAGTATTTCCACGCTGGTTTCTATTGCCGTGACAGAATTTACCTACTGAAGTTTCATTCTGTTACCGTTGCCCTATTTTTGCATTAAAATCTCCCTAATTATCTTCAAATGCTGCTTGCCATTATTATTTAGATGACGAATTTCCTCATAAAATTCTTCAATTTCTTCTTCAGGATGACTTGTGGTGGGTGCATAAGTTTTAATAATCTGAGCCTGGTATCTTCTCGAGAGTTGGATAACGAGTCGTGCAGCTCTGTCAGAGGAAATTTTAACTTCTACAACTTTATCCTTCAGTTTCTTGTTTATTATAAATCCAACAGCACCAGTTCTGCCAGTATCTGTCCCACGATATTAGAAGAGATGTCGACTTTTCAGTTCGATGAGATCTTCTCCTTTTCTCCTTACCTCACTTAGCCCCACGATGTCCCACTTGATCCTTTGTAGTTCTTCTTCCAATTCAAGGAGCCTTGAATCAGAAGATAGGGAGCGGAGCGTCCATTATACGTAGCCAAGGTCAGCATCAGATGGCAGCCTAGTCCGGTCCTCTGGGGATTCTTAGCACCCTCTGCCTTCATGTCGCACTGGCCGCTGCCTTGGTCAGGTATATTCCAGCTGCCGGAGACTGAGGGCCAAGATTTAAGTTGTGGAGTCATTTTGGAGGGGTTTGGACATAACTCACCACGCTGGCCAAACGGGTTGGTGAGTGTGGAATAGCATTTTCTCTAATCCCGATGGTATAGTTATACCGCTATTGGCGGTCGTCAGAGCCCCTTTAGTGGGAACAGGGTGCACCACGAGAAGGCGGGGTTGACATTTGTCAAGGAGTGGCTGTGATGTTGCGCATCACCTGACCTTACATCCCATATATATATATATATATATATATATATATATATATCTCTATATATATATATAGTGATCCTGTATTTCTTCCTGTTTGGGAAATTTTTGTGTACGAAAATATTTCGATGGTCTCTTATTATCACTAAAAAATTGAGAGATTTTTATAATTTTCTGCCAACAAGACAATGTGACAACTGGGCACCAGACAACTAACCTCACGGACAAGTAGCCACAAAAGCATTACAGCGCTGAATAAAAATTACACTTTTGTATTTTTATTTTTTCGTGTCCACTTCCATGTAGGATGACCATAAAACCGTTCAGCAGTCATACAAAAATCACACTTTTGATTTTACTGTCTAATTCCCCCGTAAATCTCCTCTAAAGACTGCAATTTTATGCCGCCACCTTCCCGGGCACGCAGTGCGTTAGAGAAGTCCCGTTTCCCACAAGCAGAGTTTTTCTGCCGAAGCAACAAATCAACCGGCTGTCTTACCACTGGTTTTAAAGCGGACTATAAAATTATACCGAGACTTTCAGACGCGCGGAAGCGGTAGAAATTCCGATGCGGTAGCCGCTCAGCTTCCGAAGGGTTCGCTACAAACCGGACGTCGAAAATACCGCCCAAATTGCGAGAAACGTAGCTGTAAGGCAAGATGTTCACACAGGCGGCCAGCGGACCGTCCGCTACTGCAACAAAACAATCCCTCCTGTGAGAGGGAGTGGGGAACAAAGTGCTGTTGAACAAAGAACCACAGATCATCCTCCAGGCATTTCCCCCTCCGTTCTAGTAATGAAACAGCTTGCGTGAAAGCTAGACAAAAACTGCACTGCGGGACGGTTTTATTGCTTCAGCAGAAAAATTCCACGTGTATGAAACGGGCCGAAATGGGAAACTAAATTATTTGCATTAAGATATAGCCTGTCGTAAAGTTGCATTCCTATCTAGTCATTAATAATATGGGCCTCGAGTTGGGCCATTTCAGCAACTTTTATCCCTCAGTAGTCATGTTAGCCTGTTAATGAAGTGTGACATTTTTATTTTCATGGAAAATAAAAATAATAATGCCTCACTTTTAGGTAGCCACAAAACGTTAATTACTGGGTGTGTGAAAATGTTCTACCCGTTTTTGTATTAGATGCAAATTGCGATCGGAGTAGTTACGTCACAGATGATGCTGCGGTGCCAAATTTTCAGCCAATGAAGCCTGGAGCAGTAGAACATATAGAGGCACTAATTTTGTCCGAGTGAGTCATTCGTAACGGAAATCACGGACGGTGTAACATGGCATGCGATAAGAAGCACATTAGACATTGTTTACTGTACGAGTTTGATAAAGCTGGGACTTGCTGCAACATCTGTCAAGTGTATGGGGAGGATGCAGTTGAGGACAGCACATGTTGCCGCTGGTTTCGGAAATTCCGTGACGTAGACAGAAGTTGTAAAGAACAACCACTTCCTGGACGTCCATCCGTGGTTTCTGACGACGATGTGGACCAAGCCATAACAAATGACCGACATCCAACCGTTCAGGAATTAGAGAAAACGTTGTCGGTACACAGAACAACAGTCGAAAGACGGATGCATGCGCTCGGGTTCATCACCAAGTTCGATAACTGGGTTCCGCACCATCTTTCTGCAAAGCAACGAGAGGAGAGAATCCGTACCGGTTTTTCTTTGCTTTCTCGTCACAGAAATGAACCGTTTTGGGGACGAATTGTAACGGGTGATGAGAAATGCGTACTGTACCGTAATGTAAAGCGTCGACGGACTGTGTGCCAAGATGCGGAGCCTGCTCCATCGACCTCAAAAGGAGGACTGCATCCCAAAAAGGTTTTGTTGAGTGTTTGGTGAGATGTACAGGGAATAATCCACTGGGAGGTGTTGGCACCTAACCGAACGATAAATGCTGACCTCTACTGCCAACAGTTGGACAGATTGCGAGAACAACTGACATCGAAGCGGCCAGCACTCGTCAATCACAAAAGCGTGATCCTTCATCATGATAATGCCAGACTTCATGCTGCTTTAATCACTCGGCAAAAATTACTGGACTTTGGTTGGGAAGTGTTACTTCACCCGGCGTATTCCCCTGACCTGGCACCTACGGACTGCCACATTTTTCGATCGTTACAGAACGCCTTCGCTCTCCAAACCTTCGATGATGTGGACAATGTGAAAACGGCATTACATAGCTTTTTTTACTCTTAAACAAAGGAGTTTTTCCGGCGTGGGATTCACCTACTCATAGACAGATGGCAAGAGGTCATATAGAATGATGGCAATTATGTGAAATCCTAGGTGCGTTATTTGTTATGTTATCCTCCTTTCTTTTTAGCCTACAAAACGAGTGTAACTTACGCGCACACCCAACATAAGGCCTAGGCCTTTTTAGCAATTCTTATTCCTCCATGCTCATATTCACAATGTTTGCGTAACAAGTCTAACGAATAATGTTCCTCTTTTACTTAGGTACTAAACCATTAATAAATGGACCTTTTCCAGTGTTTTTAATCCGCTGATTCCATATTCATAAGATTTGCACAGCAAGTCAAGTTAATAATAACGCGCTTTTACTTAAGCACTAAATATTAATTAATACCCCTAAGCCTTTTTAACAGTTTTTGGTCAGCCTTGCTCATATTCATAACGCTTGCATAACAAGTCAAGTTAATAATATTGTACTTTTACTTTGGCACCAAACATTAATAGTTTCTAGGCATACGCCTCTTTAGAAATTTTTAACAAACGCAAATTATTAACTTGACTTGTCATGCAAACATTGTGAAAATGATCACGGCAGTTTAAAAATTACTGCCTACGGCCTATTAAATAACTTTCTGTGCCCCAGGGAAAGTGCAACACAATTAACTAGATTTTCTATGACAACCTCATGAATATGGGATGGAGGATTGAAAATTGTTAAAAATGCGTAGGTCAATAATATTAAGAGGCTAACAATTCCATATTCTTTTACTAGCTTAAAATCTATACTTTGCAACCGCTTTTTTAGAACGTATAACACTTGTTTGGTGCCTAAGTAAAACAGCAGTTATTGACTTGACTTGTTATGTAAATGTTATGA
Organism: Macrothele yani; assembly: GCA_039090855.1. Classification (NCBI taxonomy): domain Eukaryota; kingdom Metazoa; phylum Arthropoda; class Arachnida; order Araneae; family Macrothelidae; genus Macrothele; species Macrothele yani. The sequence continues at coordinate 129,397,471 of CM076995.1, read as the reverse complement.
ATATGATATTGGTGGATTAAAAACTTAGTGCCTGTATAAAAATGCCCATTATTAACTGGACTTGCTATGCAAACCTTACGAATATGAGTCCAATGGAATAAAAACTGTTTAAAAGCCTAGGCCTAGGGTCTCATGTTAATGTTTGGTTCCCGAGTAAAAGAAAAGCGTTATTAACTTGATTTGTTATGTAAATGTTATGAATATGAGCATGAAGGAACAAAAACAGTTAAAAATGTCTAGGCCCAGGGCCTTATAATTAATATTTTGCACCTTAGAAAAAGTATGACATTTCACTGCTTCGAAAGCCGCTGTTCTTAGGCGGAGTGAGGTAGCGTGCACGTTGCCAAAGCAAATATTTAGCCCTAGCAAAATCTGTACTAATTTCCTCCCTCCGGAAACTAAAAAAAAAAAAAAGTCCCACTTTATCAACCTTTTCCGATTTAGCATAAAGTCATGCTATAATGTCGTTGTTTCACCGTACGTTTAAAAAATCTACAAAGTTACGGCAACTTATCTCCCCAAATGAAAGCGCAATCTTCACTTAACAATTCAACAAAGCACACGTTTTCTACTGGTATAAAAGTAATTTATGTACGTCGATGGAGTTTCCAATTCAATTCTCATTTTATAAGTGATAATAATATTTGTTGCGCACGGCAGATTTCACAACAACTCCCTTATGTATAGATGAAGCGGTCAAGAAACTGTAATTTTTACATGGCCCCTAAAGTACGTGTGCCCAGTTGCCCTTAATTCGACTGGATAGGTGAGGTATTTCTATAGTTAATGAACGCGACAGTTGCATGCCCTTCTATCTTCCGCAAACCAAAGCAGAAAATTATTTTGATAAGTGGGACGTTGCGGATGTGATTAGAAAAGGAAAAACGATTGCTAATGTCTTAATTGGGTGAGTTGCTATGCGTTGTTTATAAAATAACGTGGACAGAGCGATGACATCGTCTATTTACATTATCGCCACGTATTTGAAATATATTCACCATTTAATTGGGTGAATTGGGAAAAGCTGTCCAAATGGTAATACAGTATCTCCCATCAAGTAGCCTTCTGCGCCCTCTTAAGGCTCTACGAGACCCGCCATCTTGTATTGCTGCCGTCTCTTGTTAACCAACGGGCAAACGTATTTCACAAATTACTCGGGCAATTTTGCACATTTTGGAACACCGTTTGTGGCTAACGCAAGATATGTATGATAAATAAAGAGTTCCCTGGTTTTAGAATTTTTATTGACCTTTTCCCTTCATTTTTTGTCTGCAGCGAAAGTCGTACCAAGGCGTCTTCCATAGTTTTATTAATGAATAAAAAATACTTAAAGAGTCCAAAATGAAAATCTGAAACCAGGGAACTCCTTATTTATCATATATCTTGCGTTAGCCACAAACGGTGTTCCAAAATGTGCAAAATTGCCCGATCAATTTGTGAAATACGCTTGCCTGTTGGTTAACAAGAGAAGGCACAATACAAGATGGCGGGTCTCGTAGAGCCTTAAGGCAAGTTCAGAGGGTGTATAAGTGTTGCTTTTATTACTACGTAACATTAACTCATCCCTCAGAAAGGGAGACATCGAGGAGCTCAGTGATTCTACTTTAGTTGGAAGGGTCTATCCCTGTACCAAAATCTCTGCCTCGAAAATTTTCTGAAGTTTACACGTGGTTCTGGAACATTCCAAATTGGGGACGGATGCATGTATCCTTGACTTGACGTCATTCTTATTTTAGCTAGCAAACCCAGTCACTTCTGATATAATACGTATTTTTATCGGATCCAGGAAAACTCATGCACCGGGAAACTCATTCACCGGAAAACTCCCACACCAGTAAACTCCTACACCTTCTCATATGAGAGGATGTACACAACTTGAGTTTCTTTAGGAGATCTTATTAAAGTGTGAGATTTTCTTAGTGGCACAAATCAAAATGTAGTAGTTTTCCTGGTGAAATAAAGCCGCATGTAAGATCAAAATAACACCAGGCATATGTAGAAGCTTTGCGACTCATTAAATCTTGATTTACGATTTGAATGTTTGGCATTTCATAACACGCAATAAAAGCTAATTGAAGCCCCGGTGGCGCGGTGGTCTAACGATGGCCTCTGATCATTCGTCCGGAAGGGGTCCGGGTTCGAATCGGTGAGGCATGGATGTTGTGTTTGTCTTACGGCACTGGCTCTCTCCCTTCCCGTAACCAGTGGCCCTACATTAGGGACGTACGACTGCTTATAGCCCATTGAGTTGCTCACGGTGGTCGTTAAACTCCAACCTCCCCCCCCCCGCCTAAAAATTAATCAAAGGGACTCAAATGAGCGGCCTTCAGGTCTTTACAAGGAACCTGGGCTGCGGGCCTTTTTGGAAGATTTTAAGTTACAACTTAAATGTTTCGTACGAGTAAACATTTGATAAAAACTAATAAAAGGGATTACAGAGGTCAGTCTACAGGTACTTACAAAGGACCTAGGTGTCGGGCCTTATTGGAAGATTTCATATTAGAACCTAAATGTTTGGTATTTGTAAACATGTTATAAAAGCTAATAAAAGGGACTCAACGGATCAAGCTTAAAATGTTTACAAGGTTCTTAGGCCGCGGGTCATTTTGGAAGATTTGAAGTCAGAATTCGTACGAGTAAACATTTTATAAAAACTAATAAAAGGGATTACAGAGGTCAGTCTACAGGTATTTACAAAGGACCTAGGTGTCAGGCCTTATTGGAAGATTTCATATTAGAACCTAAATGTTTGGTATTTGTAAACATGTTATAAAAGCTAATAAAAGGGACTCAACGGATCAAGCTTAAAATGTTTACAAGGTTCTTAGGCCGCGGGTCATTTTGGAAGATTTGAAGTCAGAATTCGTACGAGTAAACATTTTATAAAAACTAATAAAAGGGATTACAGAGGTCAGTCTACAGGTATTTACAAAGGACCTAGGTGTCAGGCCTTATTGGAAGATTTCATATTAGAACCTAAATGTTTGGTATTTGTAAACATGTTATAAAAGCTAATAAAAGGGACTCAACGGATCAAGCTTAAAATGTTTACAAGGTTCTTAGGCCGCGGGTCATTTTGGAAGATTTGAAATCAGAATTCGTACGAGTAAACATTTTATAAAAACTAATAAAAGGGATTACAGAGGTCAGTCTACAGGTATTTACAAAGGACCTAGGTGTCAGGCCTTATTGGAAGATTTCATATTAGAACCTAAATGTTTGGTATTTGTAAACATGTTATAAAAACTAATAAAAGGGACTCAACGGATCAAGCTTAAAATGTTTACAAGGTTCTTAGGCAGCGGGTCATTTTGGAAGATTTGAAGTCAGAACCTAAAACTTTGATACGTGTAAACATTTTATAAAAGCTAACACAAGGGACTAAACGAATCAGTCTTCAGGTATTTACGAGGCAACTAGGCCGGCAACCATTTTGGAATATTTGAAAATCACCCTAGTGGCGCAGTGGTCTTTTAAGCACTGGCTTCTCACAATTCATCCGAGATCGGGCGGGTTCCAATCTCAGTGAGGCATGGATGTTGTGTTTGTTTTAAAGCACTGGCTCTCAAACGTCCCTGGAACCAGTGGCCCTAATTTAAGGACAATCCTCAAGAAAAATGTGATAGTACCTTAGTGGAGATTTTACATATATACGGGAAAAAAATATATAATAAAAGCTAATCAAAAGAGATTTAAGCCTCGTATTTATATCTCTATATACACTGAGTGACCACTTTATCATGACCACCCCCTCAGTACTTCGTTGGGCCACCTTTTGCCGTTAATACTGCGTCGATTCTTCGTGGCACGGACACCACGAGATGTTGATAGGTGGTTTGTGGAATCTGAGACTATGCTTCATGAATAGCACTTTCCAGGAGTGTGAGATTTCAGGGTTGTAGATACAGCTCTCTGATGGCTCGTTCAACTTCATCCCACAAATTCTCAATGGGGTTGAGATCTGGAGATTGTGGGGGCCACATAAGCAAAGTAAACTCACCGGTATGTTCCTGAAACCAATCCTGTACAATACGAGCACTATGGCAGGACGCATTATCTTGTTGAAAGTAGCCATCGCCATTGAGATAGCCCAAAGCATGCCAGGAAAACATTCCCCAAACCATAACGTTGCCTCCACCAGCTTGAAGGGTTGCAGCAGTGCTTTCTTGCTGTTTCCGCCAAATTCTCACTCGGCGATTGGCATGATGCAACTGAAAATGTGACTCATCGGACCACATAATTTGTTTCCAATTATCGAGAAAACTTGAGACGTTTTCTCTTGTTAACTGCAGACAGCAAAGGCGTCCGAACAGGCCTTCGGCTGCCATATCCCGTCTGATGCAGTGTACGGCGAACAGTGCGCGCAGAGATCATTTGAGGGGATCCTTGATTAAGATGTCCTGTAATTTGCTGCACTGTTGCCTGTTACCAGTCTTGACACTCTCCGTTCCACCTGAGCAGTCACCAGTCGATGACGACCACACATTGCACGTTGAGATCCAGTTTTTTGGCTGACAGTCCAGCCTTTAAACACTTAAACAACAGCTGCTCTGTAACATTTCACGAATGCAGCGGTTTCGGTGATACTCGCTCCATGGCTCCGAGCTCCTACAATCATCCCACGTTGAAAGTCCGACAAATCGCACTTTTTACCCATCTCATCACCCAAAAATCACTTCTATTACTGTCGCAAGCACTAAGCTTTCCCTTTTTATACTAGCCTCGCCCTCTGGTGGCAACAGTGTGCAGCCATAGCTCATTTGCTTAAAACTGTCACGTGGTCATAATAAAGTGGCCACTCAGTGTATATATACAGTGAAGATTTTTATTTATATATACATGTAGGTTATATATACATTGAAGATTTTTATTTATATGTCATCATCATCATCATTGTCAACCATTATCAATCCACTGCTGGATGAAGGTCTCCCCAAGTTTCCTCCACAACGGTCTGTCTTGTGCCAGTCTCCTCCATGTCACTCCCGCATACTTTCGAATTTCATCCACCCATCTTCCATGTGGTCTTCTTCTGGGTCTTTTCCTGTCCCTTGGAATCCAATCTAAAATTTCGGCTGTCCATCGATGGTCTGTTCTTCTGGCAGTATGTCCAGCCCATTGCCATTTCAGGGATTTAACTCTGATCATGATGTCTTCCACTCTTGTCATTTTTCGGATCTACGTGTTCCTCTTCTTATCTCTCCTGGTTACAACACCAAGCATGCACCTCTCCATGCTTTTTTGAGTTGTCTGCAGCCTTTGTATGTCTCTTTTAGCTAAGGTCCACGTCTCTGCACCATACGTAAGCACTGGAAGGATGCATTGATCAAACACTTTTCTTTTAAGACATAATGGCATATTGCTCTTGAAAATTATGCTGTTTCTTCCAAAAGCTCTCCAGGCAAGTTTTGCACGCCGATTAATTTCTTCACCAATGTGACCCTCACTTGATATCTGCTGTCCAAGATAAACGTACGTGTCTGTTATCTCCAGCTTTTCTCCATCAATCGATAAATCTTCATTTCTTGTAAAAGCATTGTACATCACTTTTGTCTTCTGAAAGTTCATTTTTAATCCCACTTCTTTACTCTTGTCAGCAAGTTCCTGGATCATACTCTGTAGCTCTGATGGGGTAGTTGCAAAAATGACTATGTCATCAGCAAAACGAAGGTGGGTTAGATAATCTCCATTAATCTTTATCCCTTTGTTTTCCCAGTTCAGTGATTGAAAGACATTTTCCAATGTGGCATTAAAGAGCTTCGGAGATATGGTGTCACCTTGTCTCACTCCTTTTCCAATTTTTATGTGTGTTGTATTTTCAAACAGCCGAATCTTTGCACTTGCATTTTCATAGATGTTATTAATAATATTAATGTATGCATCTTCAATACCGCAGGATTTCAGAGCCATTGCAACTGCTGATGGTTTCACCGAATCAAAGGCTTTTTCATAATAGATAAAAGCCATGTACAATGGAAGCTCATATTCCCTCGCTCTTTCAATTAGTTCTCTCAGTACGTGGATATGATCTATTGTGCTGTAGCCACTCCTGAATCCAGCTTGTTCTCTCGGTTGAGCCATGTCCAGTGTCACCTTCAAGCGGTGTGAAAGAACTTTAGTGAAGATTTTATAAACCACTGATAGGAGGCTGATAGGTCTGTAGTTCCTGAGATCCTCAATGTCACCTTTTTTATGTAGCAAGATCATTGTAGCGTTGTTCCAACCCTCAGGAATTTTCCCTTCATTAAGGCATCGGGTGAAAATTTGGGCGAGTACTGTTTCGATTTCTCCACTTGCTTCTTGTATGATGTCTACAGTAATTCCATCTTCTCCTGGAGCTTTTCCCCGCTTCATGTTCTTGATTGCATGTGCAACTTCTGCTGGAAGGACTGGAAGAACTGGAAGAACTCTGGTACTGGTACCTTTCATGATGTCTGGAGTACATGTATCATCCCTTTCATATAATTTGGAGTAGAAATCTTTCACTCTTGTCAAAATTTCGCCTCTATTTCTTGTTACAGAACCATCTTCTTTTCTCAGTGCCATAATCTGTTTTTTCCCCTTACTGAGATGTCCGTTTGCTATCTTTAGGCTTTGGTTGTTTTCAATTGCTTTCCTCACTAGTTCACAGTTGAATTTTCTTACGTCTTCAGTGATACTTTTTCGTACTGTCTTGCATATCTCTATATATTCCACTTTGGAAGTCACATCTTCTTTAGTTGTCCTCATCACTCTTCTTTTTTGCATCAACATTTTGGTTTTTCCTGATAATTTGTTCACATGCAATTTGTTCATAGACCCAGCTAATTTTGTTGCTGTTTCCATAAGAACTTTGGTTACTTTTCTGTTAACTTCAGAAATATCCACTTCTTCCGATGTTAGGCCTTCTAAAGCAGAGAATCTGTTCTTCAGTTCCAATTTGAAGGTATTGTGGTGTTTTTTAAGGTTGGTTATGTCAATACATTTTGTTTGTCTTATGAGCTTGCTACGTTCGAGTTTAGTGTTGAGGTGCATCTTACATCTCACCAATCTATGGTCACTGCCTGTGTTGAACTTGTTTAGCTCACTGCAGTCTTCTATGACGAATTTTTTGTTACACATAATAAAATCAATTTCACTTGTCGTCCCATTTGGATGTCTCCATGTCCATTTCCTGTGTGGCTTTTTCTTGAAAAAGGAGTTCAAGATGAAAAACTCTTCTGCCTCTGCAAACTCTACGAGAGTATTTCCACGCTGGTTTCTGTTGCCGTGACCGAATTTACCTACTGAAGTTTCATTCTGTTGCCGTTGCCCTATTTTTGCATTGAAATCTCCCATAATTATCTTCAAGTGCTGCTTACCCTTATTATTTAGATCACGAATTTCCTCATAAAATTCTTCAATTTCTTCTTCAGCATGACTTGTGGTGGGTGCATAAGTTTGAATAATCTGAGCCTGGTATCTTCTCGAGAGTTGGATAACGAGTCGTGCAGCTCTGTCAGAGGAACTTTCAACTTCTACAACTTTATCCTTCAGTTTCTTGTTTATTATAAATCCAACACCACTAGTTCTGCCAGTATCTGTCCCACGATAGTAGAAGAGATGTCCACTTTTCAGTTCAATGAGATCTTCTCCTTTTCTCCTTACCTCACTTAGCCCCACGATGTCCCACTTGATCCTTTGTAGTTCCTCTTCCAATTCAAGAAGCCTTGAATCAGAAGATAGGGAGCGTCCGTTGTACGTAGCCAAGGTCAGCATCAGATGGCAGCCTAGTCCGGTCCTCCGGGGATTCTTAGCACCCTCTGCCTTCATGTCGCACTGGCCGCTGCCTTGGCCAGGTACATTCCAGCTGCCGGAGACTGAGGGCCAAGATTTAAGTTGTGGAGTCATTTGGGGGAGGGGGGGGGTTGGCCATAACTCACCACGCTGGCCAAGCGGGTTGGTGAGTGTGGGATAGCATTTCCTCTAATCCCGATGGTATAGTTATACCGCTATTGGCGGTCGTCAGAGCCCCTTTAGTGGGAACAGGATGTACCACGAGAAGGCGGGGTTTACATTTCCCTACTTTTGACGTCAACAGCTTGTAGCCAATGAAAGAAGGCACGTGTCATGAGCTGGCTTGGAGGGTATATAAGGTGTGATGTAGGCAATCTGAAAACATATAAGTTGTGAACTGCAATTTATCAGATTTGCAAAGATTCTAAAACAGCGCAGTTGTGAACTGAAACTGATAAATCGCAGTTGTGAACTGCGATTTATCAGATTCTGAAACAGCGCAGTTTGTGAACTGTTCGCGTGCTGCTGTGGTTAAAGTGTATCGTGATTGGACAAATGGAACCATTGCAAATAAGCGACGTGGAAACTGCGGAGAACCAGGTGCTATTGATGTGAGAGGTGAACGTCGGCTTCGAAGGTGCGTGAGGGCCGATCGACAAGCTACAGTGGTGCAAATCACTGGCCGAATGAACCAGGGGGCTACCGGAAGTGTGTCTAAAACGACTGTTCAGCGAACACAGCTGCGTATGGGGCTCCGATGCAGACGGATGATCACTTCACCTATGCTAATGAAGGTGCATCGGCAGAAAGTGCTTATATTTGCGCGGCAGTATCGGAATTGGACCTTCGCTGATTGGCAAAGGATTGTCTTCTCCAATGAGTCACGTTTTCTACTTCATCGAAATGATGGACGTTGGCGTATAAGGCGAGAAACGATGGAGAACAAACGCTCTTCAACCATTGCTGGAAGAACACGAGCTGGTGGGGGCAGTGTTATGGTCTGAAGAATGTTTTCGTGGCATTCTCTGGGTCCACTCATACCTGTGGAAGGCACTATGGACCGAATTAGTTATGAATCCACTCTTTCTGACCGTGTACACCCATACATGCTGATTGTCATCATTAAGGCAAATGGGATCTTCCAGCACGACAATGCGACGTGTCACACAGCTAGAAATGTCCGAGACTGGTTGGAAGAGCACGATGAAGAGTTCAAAGTACTTCCCTGTTCCTCTAATTCCCCAGACTGAAACCCAATTGAGCATCTGTCGGACCACCTCGATCGTCTTGTGCGCTCTATGGATCCTCCACCACGCACCCTCCAGCAGCTGTCAGATGCACAGCAGTTAGATTGGCTCCACATACCTGTGAACACCTTCCAGCACCTTACTGAGTCCCTCCCAGCCCGTCTAGCTGCTGTCAGCGCTGCACACGGCGGTTACTCTGGATATTAGCTGGTGGTCACGATAATGTGACTCGTTTTGTATAGATATATATACATATACACACGGTCGAGTCATATTATTGTGACCTTTACATTAGGAACACCCCCGTTTTACATATTCAGAACGATAACGAAGTACCACGTGATATCAACGCTACGTGTGGTTACCATAAATTGTGCCTACCTATCTTCTGTACGTAATCAGTAAACATTTGACATTAATCTGGAAACGTAGCTATCTAAGCCAATTTGACCGCAACCAGATAGTTGGAACCCGGAGGGCAGGTGCCAGTGTTTCGTAAACAGCCGCACTGGCTACTCCTGTACTAGCAGGAGGGCTCATATTGGTCAACCACGCGCAGTTGATATGTAGAGGTGGGCGTCGGGTATCACTACTAGTATCTCATTAACGACGTGCAACAGTCACCCAGCTCATCCCCCAGTACAAGAGTGGTGTAGTTCGACCTACTTCCACATGCACCATGCACCGTTCCTTGCTTCGCCTGGGGTTCCACAGCCGGAGACCAAAGAGGGTACCCATCATGACGCCCAGTCATTGCAAACAACGCCTCACATGGGCCAAGGAACGACCGGGAATGGACCTTCGACAAATGGAAGAAGGTCGTCTGAAGTGATGAGTCCCGTTTCCTGCTGCACCATGCTGATGGTCAAGTTCACATATGGCGTAAACAGCGTGAAACTCTATTCCCTGGTTGCACAATTAGTGTTCAACAGGCAAGTGGAGATGATGTTCTTGTCTGGGCAGCTTTTTTTTCTGGTAAGCCATAGGTCCGTTGGTTATCACCCCATAAACACTGAACGTTGGACGCTATAAGGAGCTTTAGCCGCCCACCTTCATCCATATCTTCAGTAGCTTTAACCGGACCACAATGCCATCTTTCAACAGGCCAAAGCGTCGTGCCATCGGGGCTCGTATGACAACTGAGTCGGTGGAAGAACACGACAACGAATTCGCCACATTGCCTTGGCCCCCAAACTCCTGTGACTGTAACTCAATTGAACTTTTGTGGGGTATACTGGAACGGGGTGTGATAATTGCTGATCCTCCTCCAAGGAACGAACGTGAACTGACGGAGCTTCTGCAGCGGACATGGATTTTCGCATCTAGGACGTTCGACACCTTGTAGAATCTGTTCCTTGGCGTCTGTGAGCCGTAGTAGTTGCACAGAAAGGTGGACCAACGCATTATTTATTATGGTAGATGTTCCTAATGCAAAGCTAACTCAGTGTGTGTGTGTGTGTGTGTGTGTGTGTGTGTGTGTGTGTGTGTGTGTGTGTGTGTGTGTGTGTGTCACTGATCAGCCATTCCATTATGACCCCCCCCCCAGCCTAGAGAAATGAGCGCGCCTGGAGACCGAACGGTGCCGCAAGTGAAGTTCATAGAGCAGTATATATATATACAACCCGAGGACCGGCTTTTGGTTAGTAGAGTGTTCGGAGTCAGAATAGGAAAAGCTGCCGATTTATCGAAGTTTGATAAAGGACTAATTGTGATGGAACGGCGCCTCGGAACTATGATCTCTGAAACGACGCGGCTTGTGGGTTGTTCACGTGCCGCTGTAGTGAGTACGTATCAAAAGTGGTACACAGATGGCCAAACGACGAACCGTTCGTTTAGCCGTGTGTCGTCCGCAGCTCATTGGTGCCAGAGGGGAGCGGAGACTGTCGCGCATTGTTCACAGCGACCTCAGGGCCACAGTGCGGGAAATCGCCCGCAACTACAACCGTGGTGATCAGGGAAATGTGTCACAGCACGCAGTTCATCGAAGCCTTCTGCGCATGGGCCTGCGTAGCCGAAAACCCAGCCGGGTTCCCATACATCATCGCCAACAACGCATAAAATGGGAACAAGATCATTAAGATTGGACCGTGGATGCTCGGAAGAAAGTGGCTTGTTCTGACGCATCAAGATTCCTGGTGCATCACGTAGATGGCCGAGCGCTGATACGCCGGTTACGAACGGAGGCTACGGCACCTGAATGCACTGCTGGGTGGAACAGGTCGGCGGTATGCTGTGGGCGATGTTTTCTTGGGACATTTTAGGCCCCATTATCCCAATAGCACAATCCCTGACAGCTGTCAAGTATCTGAATATCGCTGCGGACCAAGTTGACCCATTCATGGCAACTGCGTTTCCTGCTGGTGATGGCCATTACCAACAGGATAATGCCCCATGTCACACTGCCAGAATCGTCAAGGAGTGGTTCGAGGAACATGCTGGTGGCTTTCTCTTAATGCCCTGGCCTCCCAATTTACCTGATATGAACCCAATCGAACATTTGTGGTTCGACTTGGAAAAGCGGGTTCGCGCTAAATCGCCTCCACCACGAGATGTAAGGGAACTGAAGGACTAGCTGTTGACATTATGGTACCAGATAACCCAGGGTACCTATCGCTAGCTCTTCGAATCGATGCCTCGCCGAGCGGCCGCTGTTTTGTGGGCTGAAGGGGGTCCTACAGCTTATTAGGTGTAGGTGGTCATAACATAATGACTAATCAGTGTAAGTCTATCAGCCTCCTAACAGTAGTTTATAAAATTTCCACTAAGGTACTATCACATTGCTTGAGCCGACCAATACATATCTTTACCTTGGGTAACAGATATAAAGTAATGGCCCCCATTGATGACATTAATTAGCGTATAAAACTTGTTCGGAGGGCATATTTGAAAAAAAAAACCAGTACAATTTATCATTATGTCTTAAAAGAAAATGTTTAATAAAAACATCCCTCCAGTTCTTGATTATGGAGGGGAGATCAGGACCTTAACTAAGAAAGTTACACAAAGACTGCGGACAGCTCAAAGAAGTATGGAGAGATTCATGCTTAGTGTAACCAAGAAAGATAAGAAAAGGAACTCGTGGAGCAGGAGGTTTATAAAAATAAAATAAAATATTAATCAAGCATTCAACAAAAGTATTACGATGTTGGAAAGCCAGCTAATAATTATGCCAGGAAACAAACAAGAATTGATATAACGTTGCAATTTTAAGCTGAAGACAAGACAGATTCTCTTACGAGACAGTAGCGAATTAAGCATCTGCTGAACACAAAGAGCGAGAACAGGTTTTTCAAGCGGTTTTGAGTATCCTTCAAACAGGAAACTTAGTATATCTTTGAGCGTGCGAATGAATGTTAAACAAAGTAGTGATTAATGTTATTGTTTCATATGTCAGTCAGCGGAGATATCATCTCCACTTTTTAAAGTTGAGCTGATAAACTTCGTGTGTTTTATTGAGGTAAGCAGGTTTTCGTGTGCACATTTTTTTTTCTAGGTGGCGCACGCCATTATTTGGATTTGCCCATATTTCTGTTTTCAGAAGATCAACGAATATATATATATATATATATATACATTTTTTTATTTTGCGTAGCGTATAATCAATGCTTTAGATGCAGTACAGTTTATTATTGCTCAAAAATTATTAAATAAAGCAGACGCTGCTATCAGCCGGAAAATTCCAAGTGATTCGGAAATGTGAACTTTCCAAATTTCAGTTATTTGTTATTATTACAAGACGTTCTCAAAACATCTAGAACTTTGAATAACCCTGATATTCAAAGGTTTAAATCATCATTTTAACAACCCTGATTTTAGTTGGTTGAAAATTTCAAAACTTATTTCATCAATCATTATCAATCCACTGCTGAATGAAGGTCTCCCCAAGTCTTTTCCACAACTTTCTTATCTTGAGCCTGTCTCTTACAAGTCACTCCAGCATGATTTGAATTTCATTCACATATTTTCCATGTGGTCTTCTTCCAGGTCTTTTTCTGCCCATTGGTATCCAATCTAATATTTCAGATGTCCAATGGTGGTCAGTTCCTCCAACGCTATGTCGAGCCCATTGCCACTTGAGGGTCTTCGCTGTTTTAGTTGTGGAATCATTCTGGAGAAGTTTGGCCGTAACTGACCAAGAGGGCTGGTGAGTGCGGGATAGCATTTCCTCTAATCCACGTGTTATGATCAGCTGCATTAAACTTTGAATATTTTTTGAAGATTCGCAGCGTTAGCTGATAGCATATAACAAATTTTTCTCTCACTGCTGGTCCGGAGGGCATAGCAGCAGTCTCTGTTTGGTGATTATACTCGTTTTCTGCAACGAGGACAACTAGTATATAATTAAAACTTATACAGGGACAGCGAATACAACAAAATTTAACCTCAGCATGGGAAATTAGATAACACGACGCTCAGTCTTATAAAAAGAAATTTTCTGTTTTAGTTTTTCATTTCCCACATTGTTAGGTGCTATACATTTTTGTTACCCCTTGATTTAGCGCCGACACTAGCTCATTACTTATGCTCATACCTCTACTCTTATCTGCTAGAGTTCATGCTCTTACGCGTATTATAATACAAAATTCGATTTGCGTTGACTCTGAACTCTAAGAAAATACACTATATTGACAAAAGTCACCGGACACCTAGAAGAGAAACACAACATGGCATTTATCGACATACATTAGCACGGTGTCGGTCCACCTTTGGCTTTAATGCATGCACTGATCCTTCGAGATAGGCTTTCGACAAGGTTTTGAAACATAGCGATAAGTATGCGCTTCCATTCAGTACATAATGCTGCCTCTAACTGTTGCTTAGTAGTAGGCCTTGGTTCCAAACTTCTTATGCGGCGCTCTAATTCATCCCATAGGTGCTCTATAGGATTAAGATCAGGGCTCTGTGCTGGCCAGTCCACACACGATACGGAATTATCATCAAACCACGCCGTAACAGTTCTCTGCATTATGGCTCGGTGCATTATCCTGCTGGTACCAACAAGGCCGGGTTCCATAGTATTGCCACAGAGTTAGTAGGGCATAATTGTTCAGAATACCGAGGTAGACGTGCAAGTTAACAGGTTTGTCCACGATAACCAATGGGCCGGGACCATACCACGAAAAACACCCTAACACGAGTACACTGCAACTTCCAAACTTGACCGTAAGAACAGTACACTGTAGTAAACAGCGTTTCCCCGGCTGCCACCATACCCACACACGGCCATCAGACTGATGGATTGTGTATCTGGATTCATCAGTCCATAGGACCCGTTTCCATTGATCTACAGTCCGCAATAAATGTTTTTTATACCATGCTAAACGACGAGTAGCATTCCGAGTGGAGATGAAAGGCTTATGAGCAGCCGCACGACCACGGTAACCCTTGGAATGAAGTTCTCTGCGAATGGTACGTGTCCATACCGAGGTTCCAGCATTTTTACTCACATGTACACTGAGGTCTTGTGCAGTACTCCGTCGATTAGCTGTAACGACTCTCCTGATCACTGATTTTCTTTGGTCTGCCGGTACGTTTTGCTGCTTCAGGCACGCAATGTGTCTTCCACTTATTCAGTACATCCAAAACAGTTGACTTGGGTATGTTTAAACGCCTCTCGGTTTCTCTTATGGACAATGCACTAATATAACACCCAACAATCTTTCCTTTCTCAAAGTCAGTTCTCTCCCGCCGCGACACTTTCACTCAACCTCACAGTACGATATGATCGCGGTAGGCTGCAGGCTTGTTTTTATACCGCTTGCAGCTGTACCGCGCATCTTAACAACGCAGCGGATCCGTTCGTTTGCTTTTGAAGGGGTGTCCGGTGACTTTTGTCAATATAGTGTATATTCAATGCAGGAACCGAACGACATTTTTTGAAGGGCTTACCGATATTTAAGTCACTTCCCGAAACCACTTTTTCAGTTCTCTGTGCTGTCGTTTTCCAAAGGGCGCACATTATATCTTACCCTCTGGCGCCAATCATCTTCGCTACACCAATGCAGGTGGGCACTGAATTCTAAATAACTTCAAAAAATCTCTCCTGCTCTGACTAGAAGGATTTGTGATAATGAAGTTTTTAGCTGAATAGCAATTTGTTTCTATATGCTTTATACTTATTTTACTTATATATACACACACACTCATGAGCCGTAACATTATGAACACCTACATAATAATAGCATGTTGGGTGTTGCCGTCTTTCGCAGCGATAACCGTTTTCACACGACGTGGACTCCAGTAAACCACGGAAGGTATTCTCAGATATATTATGTATACGAGTTGCACAGAATGACGTCTCGAAGTTCGGCGAACGAGCGAGGCACTGTGTCAACAGATAAATGCTGTGTCCACTCTACCCGACAGATGTTTGATGGAATTCAAGTTGAGGGAATTTGGTGTCAACGGCTGCACAGGAAATGCTTAGACATGATCCTCGAACGATTGCTGCACAATGCAGACCTCGTGACCGGAAGCGTTGTCTTCACCATACCTTTTTGTACCATCTGCAGAGCTAATTTAAGGAGGCAGGAGGCCCTGGTGCTGGGCAGTATTTTGCAGCCCTAGTATTAGTGACACGTCTATACTCGGGGAAGGCTAATCTGACTATAGAGTTTAAGTTACGGAGTGTGTACTCCCACTGCGTAATATAGTTCCAGTTTAAAAGTCGTCTTTGAGCTTGATCTGAGACCTAAGAAAGTACATGGATATATAGATGTTCTAAATATTGTACGTACGCATATTAAAAAAAAATGAAAGATACAAATATTCGCATTTCGGAGCGTCATTGTCACTTCTGTTTTTCTTCAGAGAAGCTATATACACTGATGTGCAAAAATTAAGGACGAAGATGAGAAATTAGCTTAACAGCGGAACGAGCAGGTAGAACGGACCGAAAGACCACTCAGGAGATAGACTAGGGTCCGGTACGGTAGGGCATGCGCATATATGCAGCATGACATAGGGGGGGGTTGTCGGAAGGGTATAAAGCACACGGGCGGTGTACGCTCAGCAATTCGGTGAAAGCTATTGCACGCTGTATAACTGTTTGAACGACATCGAGTTGCTGCCACCGTGTGATTTGGCCAACAGGCAATCCAGTAGACGATATCTGGATGACTTTACCCGAGGTCGCATCATTGGGAAGTTGGAAGAAGGTCGAAGTGTGACTAGTGTGGTCGAGGAGTTCGGGATCGCTCACAGCATCGTTTCACGAGCTTGGAGATCATTTCAAACGACAGGAACAGCTGTCAGAGAGTTTAGCAGTGATCGTCCACGAGCAACCACGGCGGCGGACGACCGGTATATTGTCCTACAGGCGCGAAGAGACAGACGGCTAACAGCGGGAGAAATCGCAAGGCACATGCAACAGACAACCAGACGTCCGTTATCGCGTTTTACCTTGGCCAGGAGGCTGCACAAAGGTGGTCTATTTGCACGACGCCCAGTACGGTGTGTGCCATTAACGCCTGCTCATCGGAGACGGCGGTTTCTGTGGTGCCAGGAACACAAAAACTGAACACTTCAGCAATGGGGTAGAGTTCTCTTTACGGATGAAAGCCGATTTAGTCTGACGAGTGATTCTGGACGTATACACATCTGGAGAGAGCTGGGAACACGCAATCACACCTCCAACATCATCAAAAGGGACCGATTTGGAGGTGGCGGAGTTCTCGTTTGGGGCGGTATCATGCTTGGTAGCCGTACTGACCTGCACATCTTCTAAGGAGGTTCAGTCTCTGGTGTCCGCTATTGTATCGAGGTTCTCCTGCCTTACGTGCGTCTGTTTAGAAGTGATGTGGGTCCTGAGTTCCTCTTCATGGACGACAACGCTACACCTCATCGTACAGTGGCTGTCGCAGAACTGTTGGAGAGTGAAGATATTCAACGCATGGAATGGCCCGCAAGGTCCCCGGACCTAAATCCAATCGAACACATGTGGGACCACATCGGGAGACGCTTGGCAGTACGTCACCAGCCGCCAGCAACGATTCCGCAGCTGCGATTGGCGCTACAAGAGGAATGGATCTGCTATGCCTCAACAGCTCCTTGACAACCTCTTCCTCAGCATGGACAGACGTTGTAAATCCTGCAACGCAGTCAGGGGTGATCATATCCCCTACTAAAGACTGGATTTTTTTGGCAGCCGCCTGTCACATGGACGTTTCTGTCTTCTGTGCAGTTGTTCTCGAAGCTACCTTTTCAATAAAGTGCCTTCGTATCCTTTGGATTCCTTGTTTGGACGGTTTTGCTCACTTGTCCCATATTCTTACATCTTGGGGATCTTATGGCATGATTTGAGTCGATGTGGAGCACTTCTATTCCAAAAACTGTCTCGTCTTTAATTTTTGCACGCCAGTGTAGTTAACACGAGGATATTTACTGCGACTGGAAGAAGAGAATTGTTAGCTGGAGGCGGAGATAATGGCTGGGTGTCATTGTAATGAGCTTACTCCTTTCTTAGTGGTTGCTGTTCTAAATTACTCAATCAGAAATCGTTTGTCTGGTGGTCGGCAAGGTTGAGAAGGTGTGGGGATGGAGGGGAACATCGTGATTGAACGCTGGAAGTTACCTTTTGTCTCGCTTTTAGTCACCCTTAGGGACACATGGCACCCCATTAGTGCGCGGAGAAATACTGATAAACAAGAGATTTCATGTCGGTGAATCGGTTTCACAACCTTGACAGTGTAATCAGGTCAGCTTTACTCCGAGTATAGGATTTGAGGATCTGACCATGGGTTACCGAACAAAAATCCCCTGGAGAAAACATTCCCCGAAAAGTAAGAGGGAGCCAAGAAATTATCCCCACCATACTGAAGTATGTATCCCATGATTCATGGACGAAAATGTAAAAATGCATGATTAAAAAATGGACCCCAATTCAATTAAGTTTTAATACCCTCCCCCTTCCCCGGTTCAGCTTGCTGAAATTATATTAAAGTTGTGGAGAAAATAATAAGCTCTAAATATCACGATTCAAAGGGCTTCTTAATGTATGAAAATTCGCCCAATTACTGATGTGTAAAAAAAAAAAAAAAAAAAGACACATCTGTAATGTTTTCGAAAGATTTGAGGATGGACTGGGAGCGACTATACTTTTGCGGTCTCCTCCTAAAAAAGGGGAAAGGCATAGAAAAAAACTTTTCACAAGGCAGTATCTTATAGTTTTTGCTGTGATATCTGAAGAAAAAAAACAAACAAAAAAAAACAACCCAGAATTGTAGAACTCTGTCAATTCTTCAAGCATCCTGCATAATTCTGGGGGCCCTTGAAAATGCGAGGCCCGGGGCTTCATCCTCCCTATCCCCCTCTTAAATGGGCTTTGACCATCTCAATACACTGTCGCAGTGTAGGGCAATTCTCGTCCCCACACAATGCCTTAGTAGAATTATGTGGTGATGGTGTGCTCACCGGGAAGAAGGGGGCCTAATGATATCCATGATAACAATTTCCATTCATGATAACTCTGCCGCCGGCCTGCTTCCGTCCAACTATACAGTCTAGTCGCAGCTGTTCAACCGTGTGGCATCGAAAACAGACTCGTCCGTGGGCATGATGGAGCTGGAACCTGGACTCGACACACCACACTACCCTTTTTCCAGGTATCCAATGTCCAGTCACATTTTCCCGTGCCCACTTCAGGCGGAAATGTGAATGACGGTCTGTTATCATGGGAACACGAACGGCTGCCCACTCCTTGCACTGTAAAACAAAATTACGAAATATACGAGCCACTTTCCTTGATTCCTTTCGTGAATTAACGAAACATATTTCTGATACAACCTTTTCCGTGAAATGGCGTAAAGAATCCTGAATTTCTCGGGGTTTTCGTATGTCAGGAAAATCTTGAATTGAATTTTCAGAAACTTTTCGGCAATTCCTTTTTTATATTGACGGCAAAATGGCGTTTTTAAGATGTGTTAGCGAAAAATTCTAAATTTTCAAAACCTTTTCCGCAACACCTTTCGTATATTAAAGGAAAAACTGCGTTCTCACTTTTTCCGTATTCACATGACGAAAAATTTTCTGTAATAGGAGCGATTCGTGGGAATACTTGAGGTTTGATTAAGTGTTGAATTTCAATCGTCTGTCGAAAGATTTGATTTTGAAGTTCTGTAGTGAGATTGAGAAATGTGGACAGCATATTGCATAAATTTGGTTATTGTGGCACAGCATATTTTTCTTCTCTTCACCATTTTATGCACCATGCAGTTGTTATATATAGTCATACCGTAAAAAACCTGGTACTTAAATTTTTGCCCCCCTCCCCCTTCCCCGGTGACGCAGTGGTCTAAGCGATGGCTTTTAACCCCTCGTCCGAGATGGGTCCGGGTGGTCCCGGTGAGGCATGGATGTTGTGCTTGTCTTATGGCACTGGCTCTCTATCTTCCCTGGAGTCAGTCTGCTTATAGCCCATTGAGTTGCTCACGGTGGTCGTTAAACCTCCAATCAAAAAAAAAAAAAAAAATTACGGCTGATTGTACGATGTCTATGTATCAGTCTGTGTTGTCCTTAAGACAAAAACTATTATAACTAACTATCAAGAGTAAATTTTATATTTAGTTTTGTGAAATAATACTATAGAACAGTACATTTCACTTTTTCTTAAAGATAATTGAAAGTCAATGTCAGTTTAAAAAGATCTCATGTTCCAAAGCATTCGGTTGCTTCGTAAAATTACGATGAAAGAAATATTTAACTTGTGCAAGTCCTCCAACAGAAAAAAATAAAATTATTACAAACCTATTCAGAAAATTAGTAAGCTCCAACAAAAAATAAATAGACTAAATCCCTCGCATTAATGACAAAAAAAAAAAAAAATCATCGCGCAGTTAGTTTTATCATGGACGTGTTTCAGGTTTCCTAGTCTTTCTGGCTCAGCGATTAAGACGCGCGTTATCTATTGAACCAACCCAAATGACGTCGGTTCGATCTCCGTGGCTGCGAAATGGTTCTCTGGTATAAGGGCTGAAAAATTATGCTTCTTCTATGTGGCGAAATATCTGTATAAATACGGAAAAACCAGAAACTGACTTTTCTGAAAAAAAAAACAAAATTTCTGACTACGGAAAATCGGTGAAAATACGGAAGTTAAAAAAAAAAGCTAAAAAAAACCAAAAAAACCGGTCACTTTTAAAAACGGAAATTCCGTTAAAAGACGTACACCTACCGGCTAATTTGCATCACACCACTTATTTTTTGCAGGGGAGGCTCATGTGCTCGAAAACGTCTCTCTATGCACCATGGTGGTAGTCTGCCATTAACTAAGGAATCGTGAGCCTTCTGTTGTCCCCTACAGCATTTGCCAAACAGCGTTCACTTTGACTGCCAACCAGAAACGGTAAGCTCTTTCCGTCACGAGTGAATGAATGTGTGTGTCCGTCTTCTAAGTACTCCTGCCACATCTTCACTACAGTAGTTCTCGAACTGCCAACAATGGCTCCGGTTGCTGTGATGATCGTCCCAGCCTCACTCGCTCCGATAATGATTTCCCCTTCAAACTACAAGACCATCCCTTTCCCCATTGAACAGACTTTATGCTGGCCAGATGACACGATCTGTCCGTAACGTTCGTATATATTCCACGGCGGTCAGTTTCGTTATTGCGCTACGTGAAGTGGGACGCATTTACTCGTGGAGTGGATTTAAGGATCAGGCACGTGAGTGTATACAGCAACACTTCTTAAAAAAAAAATTCAGCCAGGTTCCGCCAAGACAACGTACTTGCACCACTGCGAATGTACAGAGCGTCAGGAAATTTTAATACTGACTTTAGGAGCACGTTGGGTGAACTTGCGAATTATGCAGTATGAAAAAAATTATGCAGGAAAAATATATCATAAAGCCGGCTAGATTTTTTTAAACCAATTTAGCTATGAAAGAAATGCTACTGGGGCTAGAAGAGGTATTCAGAGAAACAGCTAGGTAAGTAACTGTGCAAGTGTTATACAGCAACAATGAGATTTTCTTTTTGTGCGTGTGTGTGTGTGTGTGTGTGTGTGTGTGTGTGTGTGTGTGTGTGTGTGTGTGGATTAGGCTGAATTTTGCAAGAATTAAACTTGGCAAAGTTGTCCTCACGAAAACGACAAGTGCAATGAGATGATTAATTTAATACTGATTTTAGGTGCCCGTCGGGAAACCATGCGACTTATTCAGTATGAAAAAATTATGCAGGCGAAGGATATAAAGCCGGCTAGAATTTTTGAAACCAATTTAGCTATGGAAGAAATGCTACTGGGGCTAGAAGAGATATTCAGAGAAACAGCTAAATAACTGCCCAAGTGTTATACAGCAACAATGAGATTTTCTTTGTGTGTGTGTGTGTGCGTGTGTGTGTAGATTAGACTGAATTTTGCAAGAATTAAACTTAGCAAAGTTGTCCTCACGAGAACGACAAGTGCAATGAGATGATTATTTTAATACTGATTTTAGGTGCCCGTTGGGAAAACTTGTGACTTATTCAGTATGAAAAAATTATGCAGGCGAAAGATATAAAGCCGGCTAGATTTTTTGAAACCAATTTAGCTGTGGAAGAAATGCTACTGGGGCTGAAAGAGATATTGAGAGAAAAAGTTAAGTAACTGTCCAAGTGTTGTACAGCAACAGGGAGAATTTTTATTTTTGTGGATTATTCTAAATTTTGCAAGAATTAAACTTAGCAAAGTTGTCCTCACGAGAACGACAAGTGCAATGAGATGATTCTTACATCGCTCACAGGGCCGGAAGCTAGTAAGGGGTTGAAGTCTGGTCAGGTAAGAGTAGCGGTAAGAAGAGATATGATCGTAGGATCGGGTATATAGACCTTTAGATGATCATCGAGGCGTGACTATCATGTAAGCGTGGTGTGTTCAACCTTGGCCGTGGCATTGTTTCATTTCTCGGCTTGACGTAGATGGTGCGGCAATCCATCCACTGTCGTCCTTCGCTTTCATAATGACTCTCGCAAAGGGGCGTTTCCCATTGCTACTGCCAATTCAAACAAACGCACATTGTATACAACCTTGTGCACATAAAGTGGAGGCTACGCTCGCTCGCTAGTTCGGCTGTAATATGCATTTTTTTTTTTTTTTTTTTCCAGCTTTGCGCTTTGGCAGTGAGATGGCGGAGGAAATGATTTCAGTTTCTTTCCGAAAGCCAATGGTAGTAATTAGCGCTTTCCTATGCAGATTGCAGCGTCGCCGAGCATGGTCGTATTTTGTGAAATCTGGCACTCAGACAAGTGCTTTGTAATTATATCCGGAGGAATACCGCATGTTTTCAAATTGTGGTTGTTTCCCTCGGCGACGAAATGCTGTTCAATCAATGAAAGTGAAAGGGTATCAAAGCGGGGAATGGAATCCCTCGTATCCGGATTCTTTGTGAATTGAGGAAACTTCCCATGACTTTTTTTTTTTTTTTTTAAGTTTTGGCACATTATACCTGATCGTTGCCCCGAAACCAACCTTGCTGACGATACAGATGATCTCAAAATGCAAAAAAAGCGCTCAAATGATAATAACAATAAAAAAATAACCATCTTTACCAACATATTTTATTTGACGTATTTAATTAACTTTTCAGAATATAGATGTAAATGATGAATTCTTACAGTGCCGCCCCGGTGGCGCAGTGGTCTAAGCGATGGCTTCTGATCATTCGTCCGAAAGGGGTCCGGGTTCGAATGTGAGGCATGGATGTTGTGTTTGTCTTACGGCTGTGGCTCTCTTCCTTCCCTGGAACCAGTGACACTAAATTAGGGACGGGCGACTGCTTATATAGCCCATTGAGTTGCTCACGGTGGTCGTTAAACCTCCAATCAAAAAAAAAAAAAAAATTCTTACAGCGTATTTAATAACAGTGAATGCTGTCCCAGTGGCGCAATGGCTTCTGATCATTCGTCCGAAAGGGGTCCTGGTTCGAATCCCGGTGAGGCATGGATGTTGTATTTGTCTTACGGTACTGGCTCTCTCCCTTTCGTGGAACAAGTTACCCTAAATTAGGGACGGGCGACTGCGTATAGCCCATTGAGTTGCTCACGGTGATCGTTAAACCTCCAATAAAATAAAAAATAAAAAAATAAAAAACAATGAATGAAATACTGGAATGTGATGGTTATATTCAAATTAATCGGAAACTTGGTCGTTCTGGGTGGTGTAGTGGTTATATAGCATACTCGTGCACTATCCGGAAGACGCGGGTTCGATTACCGCTGTAGGACGTGGAAACTTTCAATTTTTCGGGATACTATCTGGCTTAACATCCATGTCATATTTACACCAATAAACGGATTCACATTTTCCAAATTCATATTGTATTTAACAGCTTTTTACTTCAGAAGGCATCATTTCACTTGCTTCGCCATTTAAACAAAGTATCTCCTATACTTGCACGTGCCAAAGCAACAAGGAACTGGCAGTCCCGGAAACCGAGTGGTCAGAAGAGTAGTTTTCTGTCATCGTTCAAGCAAGACCCGAACCTGAATCTTGGTTGAGGCATGGGCGGTGCACCCTCCCTACAGCCCCGGATCGCACCTCTCCCAGGAGCTAATGGCCATAAAAATTGCTCATGGTTGCACTTGGAAGAAAACAGTGCAATTTTCAAGAGCGATTTACCATTACGTCTTAAAAGAAAAATGTTTAATCAATACATTTTCTCACTTTATACGTATGGTTCAGAGATAAGTACCTTAACTAAAATAATACATACAGAGGTTGTGAATAACTCATAGAAGCACGGAGAGACGCATCCTTGGTGTAACCAGGAAAGATAGGAAGAGGAGTTCATGGATCAGGTAAATAACAAGACTTGATGACATAATGATCAGAGTAAACACCCTTAAGTGCCAATGGACTGGACATACTGCTAGAACTGACCACCAGAGGCGTACAATTTCATGTAACTCATTCGGATCCGATCCAAGAGCCAAACAAAATTTTAGGGGGAGATGGGGGAGTAATGTAGCCTATTCAAAGCAAAGTACAAATAAAAAAAATACTTTGAAGCTTAAATATAGTGAAGCTATGAACAAGAATTTTTCTTATAACAATTAATAACAAAATTTCGTCTATCGTTGACAAAAACTCCTGACTTTTGACTTCCGTCATCAATTCCTACACTAATTAAGTATTTTTTATTAATCAGTTGCTTTGGTAGAAGTTTCTGTCTTCCTTCAATTCTCCCCCCCCCCCCCCCACTTTTTTTTTTTTTTTTAACAATTTTTAATGTTTTGATACATGGCAGCGCAAAACCTTTCTGGCAGGAAAATAGTAGGTATGCTTCGCCATAACTTTCGCTCCTCAGCTAAGGACACCGGTTGACTGAAAACTAATTGACGCTTTGTCTCTTGAACACTCATTATGTTTGCAATTTTAATACATACGATTCGTTGTGATGTCATGTTTCTTTTAATGCAGTGAAGTAATAAAAAAATCTTGAATTTGAAATAAAAACGAATTTTAGAATTCCTGCACCAGTGCTACATTATTTAAAATTTTAACAGTATCGGAATCTTTTAAATTGCCGAGTTTTAAGAAAGTTCTAAAAAGATAAGCATATGTTTGCCTATGGTTTCTCAAGTCAAAAAGGAAGGGGATTACGGGAATTCGGAAACAAAATTTTGCATACAGCAGTTTTCGTAATAAATGTTAGTTTCCGCTTTTATTTTAATTTTTAAATTTTCTTTCATTAATTTTATGGGCTTTTAACAAATTACTAATTTTTACTACTACTAAAATTCGCCGCCCCTAAATTTTGCGGCTCTACGCCCGGGCCTAGTCGGCCTATAGGGAAATCCGTCTCTGGCAAGCGGGGCGGCTCTTCTGGGCACAGCAGTACAGAGAGAGCGCGCAAAAACCACCGCGACAATATAATTAAAACTGGAAATGAAACTTTTGCACTAGTTTCTGGTACAGTTTTTCACGCCGTACTTTTTCATTTGTCTGTATACAGAAGTTTCTTGTTTCGCCAGTTTTGGTGACATTGTCAGTTTACAATTCGCGTTTCTTTCTCAAAATGTTCAGGGGATGCTAGTTGCTCGCATTCAAAAATGAAGGCGCGGTTGTACGTAAGTTGCAAGATATAGATGTTGTTCATATTTTTGAAGATTCTCTGGGGGCAATTCGGTCATTACTGCGACTATGAGACACGACTGTCAGCTGCATTTGATCCGTTTGATGCGGTGCCTAAGGTCTAAACTCCGGAGAAGTTGGGAATGTATTTTTCACTTCTAAATGATGTCCAGCGTCCAGTTTGGCTTCATCCCCTACTAGAACATACATCCTTGATGTAAGGATAATATAAATGCACGAAATATTTCTCTAAGTGATCCCCCTTCCTATTTCCTAACTTCTTACGACGCAATTAAAGAGGGTAAGGGGCAGTTCCCATTTCGAATAAGAAATGGCACCTCACTCTGTAATACTTTATTTACTATTCGTGTTCCAATAAAAATGTTTAAGCATTAGGTTGATGAACCACAACAAAAAAAAAAAAAAAAAAAATCAAAGTCGCGAAAGCTTCGCCCCGTTCCAGCCGTAAGAAGCTCCTACAAGGAAGGAAACTGAACCAGACTCAGAAACTGAAATCAACTGAAAGCACACACTTCAGGAACATTCCGTGTTTCGCTGCTTAATAAGGATTGCAAGTATTAATACTAGCGTGATTTTCTTGTGAATTAAACTAGAGAAGTTTAAATTTGGCTCAATTACCTGGAGCCAAGCAATGAAGAATCCGATTTGAACTTGTATACATAAAATAGTCCCATACAAAATTAGATCAGATTCAGGTAAGTTAGTTTCCTGAAAAATGCTGTACAGCCACAGTTTGATGTGCCCCCCCCCCAGAGATACATTGAGGTTTAACGTGATTTTGCCCAGCAGTGTATATTTTTGTGTGTACTGTGACGTGCCCGCCCTGCAAGACGCACACGACATAAAGGCAGATAGCAGCGAGAACGAACGTCTGCGTAGCTCAGTTGGTAGAGCGACTTGTTTCAGAATAAGTGGACTCGGGTTCGATCCCCGGCGTGGAAAAAAAAATGACGGAGAAATTTACTTCGTTGTAACGGCGCCCGAACTTCCCGGATGACCCGGCCGTTAAAGATCTCGCAATGGTGTGATGTTCTTTTCACACCGCGAGACAAGAAAAATAAGAGAATTCCTTCTTCAGCGCTTCGAAAAATAAATGTGTGTGATGGTGCATTCCACACACCAGATTGACTGGGAGATCTCAAGTGCACGTTCTTCAGCGGATGGCTGCCTACAAACGATACATGGTCCAGGCTGGCCCTTGGGCCATACCCCCGGCCCTCTTTCGGGGGGGGATGTGACGTGCCTGCCCCGCAGGACGCACACGACATAAAGGCAGATAGCAGTGAGAACGAACGTCTGCGTAGCTCAGTTGGTAGAGCGACTTTTTCCGGAATAAGTGGACTCGGGTTCGATCCTCGGCGTGGACAAAAATGACGGAGAAATCTATTTCGTCATAGTATATAAGGCAGAAAAACAGATGGAGGGCAGTGCAAAATTTTGTAGTTTTCCCCGGGATCACAAACGTCTAATTACGCCTCTAACGGTCAACGTAAGAGATAGAGTCCCTCCCGCCTCTGGCTTCGGTACGACGCACGTACGTTCGATTTGGAACGCTGATCTAACAGCAAGAACAATTCACCCATCGAACAAGGCTTTTATATCTCCCTCAAGCATCGGGAGTATCACCAAACAATGTTTTTATACTTCCCTCAAGCACGCCAGTCTCTTTGACTACCGGACTTCGAAGTAGTTATTCCTTCGGCGTGGCTGAATTTGAACTTTTAATCGGCCCCCGTTTTCTATTGAGTGACACAAAACAATAAACACACGCCTACAACATTAGCACACTACATTAAAAAATACCCATTAATGTATATCGTTATTCTTATCGTGATGCGCACCATTGTTTGCTTGTTTACCAGGATGTCTAATCCGTTGCTGCCCGGCGCCAACTTTAACTAAGGACATTTCCTTTTTCGCGGCCGCAACTGAAATGACTTAAACTGAATATGAATACTAAATCATATTTACCATACTTTGTCTGAGAATGCTACACAAATATGTGAAAAGTGTAACTACAAACACGCATTGTTTCTTTCAAAATCCATACTACGAAAATGCTAACGAGAGCGTAAGTACAAACGGCATTTTTTAAATGTTACGGATGAACGTATAGATACACCCAACACGTGCTTACCGTGCACTCATTTTATAATGAATAAAATTCTCCGGCTGGACGTGTAGTGCAGGAAAGCTTACGTTAAGTCACGTTAGGGTTATTGAAATGTTACTTGACGTAGCTAAAGTGTGCTTAATCTTCAAAGTGCTAGAGTTTGTTTAGGTAAGACACGCACGTGCAATAAATTCCAAGAATATGGAATTTATTTTTTACTCAGCGTTCCTCATTATCTTGAATATCAGTAATATAACTTCGGATTTAGTACATTAGTACCTTGAAGGCTCTTATTAGAGCGGTAAACACAATATACCCTGAACTTAACGTAAACACTCAATGAAATAGACTTAACGGCCAGACAGAGGTCTGACAATAAAATGAACTAAGAAAACGTACTCATTTTTAACCTTTTATTGGGGAGCTCCTGGTATTACTCAAATACACACTCCAAAATAACACAACTACTGATAGCCCGAACTTTCGTAATATCGTAGAAAAGTAGGTAAATCGCATATCAATAATCAGGAAGAACCCATCACATATAAAACGAAGCTCTTTGGTATACTTGAGCGCGCCTATATATATACTGCATACCACCACGTAATGACTTACACTCGTTGCCACATATAATTCAGCGGGAGAAATAACATCTCGTTAAGTGAGAAGATAATTTGCATAGGAAAATAAAATAACAAGAGATAATAAAATCAAAAAGAAACTGAATCTAGAGTATACGTTACAATTTTTACTACTTCCACAGGATGTTCAAATATTCATTCCCGTTAAATTCTAATAGCAGCACCAAATTAAAAAATACCGCTATCTGTACCTGGTATATTAGAGAAACATTTTATTTTTGAAACACAGAACCTTCCCCCCTCTCCCTCCCCTCCAAAAAAAAAAACTTTTTTTCCGTTGCTGAGATATGGAACGTACATTTACGCCGGAAGATATCACGGAAAAGGTATTTTATTACTTCCTGAAGGACATGAAAGAAAGAAGAAATATTGTGACATAATACTTCGGATAAGGGAGGAGTCGGTTGCTGCTCATCGCGAATAATCACACGGGGGTCCTAACAAAAATTCTGCGCACTGTCCATTTTTAAGAAACGTCTGAAGTAACGGAGAAAACTTACCTTATTGCCGTTCAATGTACTGCCCTCCGCTGCTAATGACAGCTTGCTAGCGGTGAGGTAGATCCTGGATGCCCCGTAGGACCCCATCTTTGTTCAGCTGTCGTATTACTCGGTTCACATTCAATGACAGCTCGTTCAGCGATTCGTAGCGGATGCCATGGAGCCGATTTTTTAACTTTGGGAAAATATCAAAGTCAGGTGGACTGAGATCAGGGCTGTATGGTGGGTGGGATAAAGTTTCTCAGCCATATTTCGACAAAAGTCTCCGTACCGACGCTGCACCATGACACGATGCGTTGTCATACAGCAAGATCGCTCCCACTTCCAACAAGTTCGGGCGATTTTAACGAATTTTCGGCCTCAACTTCCTCCTCAGAAAATCAGGATAATATTGTGCATTGACACCTACCGGCACTAGATCAGAGACTACAACAACCCGGACATCGTACGCAAAAATCATTATCACTTTGGATTGTTGCTGACGACACTTTGAGGGGCGTGGGGAACTTGGATGCCTCCATTCCGCTGATCGTGTCTTCAGTTCTGGTTCACAATCATGGATCTAAGTCTCATCAATTGCAACAATTCTATATTCAGGAAGGTGTCACCCTCCCTTTCGATCCTGTGGAGGTGCTCCTGTGTGATGCTCACTCTGGGTGCCATCTGCTCGGGGGTGAGTTGATGGGACACCCAGCGCGAGACGATTTTTCTTTTTCCCAGTGAGTCGGTCAAAATCCGATGAACAGACATGGTGGACAAATTTCCCTGATGAGCAATCTCCTCCACTGTCAAACGGCGATTCTCTTCGTTGCAACAATGGTGACAGATGTTTTATCTGCCGCTGTTTGAGGTCGGCCTGAGCGGTGATCATCTTCGATGCTGCTTCGACCCTCCCGAAGGCGCGATGCCCAGCGAGAAGTTGGGCTTCGATCAAGAGTTCCTTTCCCACAAACTTCGTGCAAGGGAGTGTGAATCTGTGTCTGGGGTTTTTCCCCCGCAGAGTTTCTATTTTCATGTACGAGCGTTGGTCTAACGCCGTGACTCGACCTGAGGAGCTGCATGCTTGCATTTCCAAGCCCTCCCACGTCCACACAGCATACAATAGCGCGTCGTTCTGACGCCACTGCGTTGCTGAGAGTCTTACCTTGACGTGACGCAATAATTTTCCCGATTGCATCATCTGCTTCCGTTTAACGTGTGCAAAACGTTTGTTATGACCCTCGCATTTGCAGTAATATCGGGTTTTAGAAAAGCCATATCAAATAAAAGCGACAACAGAGCAGAAATAATGCTCAACATGCCAGACATTGAACCAAGCGTATTAAAAGCTTTGATTGAACGTATACCCGCGATTTGAAAATTGATGCAAATACTGCCAGAGATCTATTTGGTCGTCGACAAAGTATACGAGGTGAATGCTGTCGCTATTTGGCTAGTAATATCTTCAAACCGCAGAGTAACCTGGGCTTTCAAGAGCTTGCTCAGAGTTTGAAATGTAAAGAGCTGATGCTACGTGCAGATTCTTATGCTGCTGGGAACTTCGGTGAAATATGCAAAACCAATGATTTTTTGGTGCTATTCTGCCACCTTCCTGTTGAAAATTTTAAAACAAGACTCTCTAAATGGGAAAAATTAAGAGGAGGTGTTTGAGGCTGTAATGCAGTGGGTAAAAGCATCACCCGAAGAACGGAAGGACTCACTTTCTGAACTGCTACGGAAAGTCAGAATGCCTCTCCTGCAACCGGTGTATATAGCAACAATCATCGTACAAACAGAAGAGCTCGTCCGGACATCCTTTCAATGCAGAGTTTATGAGGGAAAAGTTATATATTGGTTCCCGAACTAAGAACGAACTCATGCAGCTTCGTAACAGTTCCGCGGAAATCTAATAAAGGAAAGAATGTCAATGCACAGAATACAGACAGCATTTTTCAATTGTACTTCCAGCATATTTACCGAGCACAATGCTTCAGTACAAGCGAAAGAGATGGATAACAAAAGACAGCAGGTCGTTTTTCGCAAATGCCGGATCAACTGTTGAATTGCATAAGAAAATATATTTCTTTAATTCGGGCATACGGTTAAATAAAATCCTGATACTAATGAGTAAAAACATCTTGCATCTATGGCGACACCAAGAGCATTTACAGGCACATGCTCTCTGAATAATAAGATATATGTTTGCGGTGGAAGGGTCGGTATGAAATCTAATTCCGTGGAGTGTTTTGATCCCAAAGGAAACAGATGGAGGAAAACGAGAGGGATGCAAACATGCCGCAATGGACTAACTGTTATCTGCGTAAAGGGACGCAATTGCGTCATCGGCGGATCTGACGGCACTCAACGATATAACACTGGACAGTGTTGCCATCAATGCTGGCCAAGAGATGTTACGCTGCTGTAGCTTCCTTGAATACAGATTTATATATGCTATATTGACAAAAGTCACCGGGCAGCCGTTCAAAAGCAAATGAACGGATCCACTGCGTTGTTAAGGTGCGCAGTACATCTGCAAACGGTATAAAAGCAAGCCTGCAGCTAACCGCTATCATACCGCACTGTGAGGTTGGCCTAGTGGGCAACGTTCGTGACTACCACGGAAAGGACCTCAGGTTCGATCCCAGGCAGGTAAGAACGCTCGATCCACTAAATATCCGCCGTGCGTCGGATGGGCACGTTAAGCCGTTGGACCCCGGTTACTGCCCCCCCCCGGTAATAAACAAGGGCGTCTTCCTCCCCCTTTTTACTTCGCTTCCGTGTCACTTTCCTATCGGACACTCTAGCCCAAATCTCTTAGCTTCCTATTTCTAAGGGTTGTTTCAGACCTGGGGTCAGACACTCCCTTCCTAAAATCATCTACATATGATCATGTGAGGTTGAATGCAAATGTCGCGGCCGGAGAAAACTGACTTTGCCGCCCCGGTGGCGCAGTGGTCTAAGGCGCTGGCCTCTGATCATTCGTCCGTAAGGGGTCCGGGTACGAATCCCGGTCAGGCATGGATGTTGTGTTTGTCTTACAGCACTGGCTCTCTCCCTTCCCTGGAACCAGTGACCCTAAATTAGGGACTGGCGACTGCTTATAGCCCATTGAGTTGCTCACGGTGGTCGTTAAACCTCCAATAAAAAAAAAAAAAACTGACTTTGAGAAAGGAAAGATTGTTGGGTGTTATATTAGTGGGTTGTCCATTAGAGAAACCGAGAGGCGTTTAAACATGCCCAAGTCAACTGTTTTGGATGCACTGAATAAGTGGAAGACTCATGGCGTGACTGAAGCAGCATAACGTACCGGCAGACCAAAGAATATCAGTGATAGAGGACGTCGAAGCCTCAGGAGAGTCGTTACAGTTAACCGATAGAGTACTTACTGCACAAGACCTCAGTGTACAGGCGAGTACAAATGCTGCAACCTTGGTATGTACACGTACTCAGGGGCGCCCATAGGGGGGGGTCGAGCTCCCCCTAGCCGCTGGTATAGCCAAATTTTTGATAAATTTAAATCACTAAAATAGACGAAACCTTTTTTAAAGCATTTTTAAAAATAATCAGATATTAATGCTTGATTGTATCAATTATTTTTGTTGTATTTTAGTATCTTGTACATTTACAAAAATATTTGACAGCCTTAAAAGAAGTAAGGATTTTTCTTAGCCCCTTCCCCCGTAAAAGTACTCACATGGGCGCCACTGCACGTACCATTCGTAGGGAACTTCATTCCATGGGTTACCGTGGTCGTGCGGCTGCTCATAAGCCTTTCATCTCCACTCGGAATGCTACTCGTCGTTTAGCATGGTGTAAAGAACATTTATTGTGGACCGTAGATCAATGGAAACGGGTCCTATGGACTGATGAATCCAGATACACAATCCATCAGTCTGATGGCCGTGTGTGGGTATGGCGGCAGCAGGGGTAACGCTATTTACCACAGTGTACTATTCCTACGGTCAAGTTTGGAAGTGGCAGTGTACTCGTGTGGTGGTGTTTTTCGTGGTATGGTCCCGGCCCATTGATTATCGTGGACAAACCTGTTAACTAGCACGTCTACTTCGATATTGTGGACAATATTGCCCTACCAACTCTGTGACAATACTATGGAACCGAGCCTTTTTGGTACCAGCAGGATAATGCACCGAACCATAAAGCAAGGACTGTTACGTCGTGGTTTGACGATAATTCCCTATTGCGTGTGGACTGGCGAGCACAGAGCCCTGATCTTAATCCCATGGAGCACCTATAGGATGAATTAGAGCGCCGCGTAAGAAGTTTAGAGCCAAGGCTTACCACTAAGCAACAGTTAGCGGCAGCATTATGTACTGAATGGAAGCGCATACCTATCGCTGTGTTTCAAAACCTTGTCAAAAGCCTATCTCGAAGGGTCAGTGCATGCATTAAGGCCAAAGGTGGACCGACACTGTACTAATGTATGTCAATAAATGCTATGTTGTGTTTCTCTTCTGGGTGTCCTGTGACTTTTGTCAGTATAGTGTATATGTGGTGGGAAGATTGCTACAGATACGATTGTTGAAAGTGCTGAAGTGTACACTCCAGCCAAAAATGGTTTGGAATTCACACGGCAAAGCTAACCTGATTACACTGTTAATACTGTGAAACCGATTCACCGACAAGATATCTCTTGTGTATCAATATTTCTCTGCGCACTAAAGGGGTGTCATGTGTCGCGGACCCTTCTCCCTAAGGAAGACTTAAGGCAAAACAAAAGGAAACTTTCCGCGTTCCATCACGATGTCACCCCTCAGCCCTCACACCTTCTCAACCTTGCTGACCACCACACAAATGATTTCTGATTGAGTATTTTAAAACAGTAACCACGATGAAAGGAGCACGCCTAATCGCCAAACCATTATCACCCCACTTATCCTCAGTCTAACACAACTCTGCCCTCCCGCTAGTAGTAACTATCCTCCGTGTATTTTGTATAGCCTCTCTAAAGCAAACCATTATCACCCCACTTATCCTCAGTCTAACACAACTCTGCCCTCCCGCTAGTAGTAACTATCCTCCGTGTATTTTGTATAGCCTCTCTAAAGCAAACCACAAGTGACAATGACGTCACTAAAATGCGAATATTTTTATTTTTTAGAAACGCGACCGAAACTGGGATCTTTATTTTTATAATGTACGTACGTACTAGATTTAGAACATCTATAAATCCATGTCCTTTTTAGATCTCAGTTCAAATTCGAACACGAGCTTTTCAACTGGAACTATATTATGCAGTGGAAGTACACACTCCGTAACTTTAACTCCATAGTCAGGTCAGCCTTGCACCGAGTATAGACAAGAATTCACATTGCTGGCCTGTAACGGGAAGTTGTATGCCATTGGAGGAATGAAGTCAGAAGGTAAATATGTGCACACGTTTGATATTTATGATCCAAAATCTTGAAAATGGACATCAGGTCCCTCGACGGTTCCTCTACACAATACATCCGGTGCAGTCGTGATGAATTGTATAGCT
The DNA here is from genome assembly GCA_039090855.1 of Macrothele yani. Taxonomy (NCBI): domain Eukaryota; kingdom Metazoa; phylum Arthropoda; class Arachnida; order Araneae; family Macrothelidae; genus Macrothele; species Macrothele yani. The sequence goes on along the minus strand of CM076995.1, from coordinate 129,363,672 downwards.
CAAATTTAATTTTAAAACCAAAGCGTCTCAGATTCGTTTTAGTGCATTTAGCCGCCCAGTCCAGCATTGCATACGTTGCATAGACGCGTAAGTCTTCGCGATATATTTGTGTTAACATTCTAATTTTCATTTTAATTCTTTAGTATTTCCAGGTGGCGACAAGTCGGAGCTTCGAATATTTCCGATAAACGTCTTTTTTTTTTATAATTTTGTTATTGGTCTCTACATTTTGTAATACTTAAAGTTTTTCGCTTCCATCAAATCTTTTGTTATTAAAATCTAAAAAAACGCATGTGAGTTCCTCTGTATACATTTGTGCTTGCTATGTATGTGCCCATAAAACACACTGCCTTTTCGGTACTTTTTCTGAACTCAAAGTGAGTTTACAGCCACGGTAAAGAGTTTAATATGATTTTATGAGATTTATAATACATTTTTGGGATGGACTTCCGAATCAGAACGCTTTCAAGTAGTTCCCGATTTCGTGCGTGACATTTTTCGGGGGAAATCACTACATTCTTCTACTGAAAAGAGATGCGAGAAACTAACCCTTGGTTCACTTCTGTGTTTGATGAAAGCAATAGGGACCGAGGGTGACTTCTGCTACTCTTGTAGAGGCCGTTTAAATTCAAAGGACATGAAAGAGTGATAAATTCTGCTGACTCTAGACGGGCGATTCGGGCGGGCATGGTCGTTTGCATGTACTGGTGTTTTGGGCGGTATGGTCGTTAAAGGATTAAATTACAAATGGGTGACTGCTTACGGCCCATAGAAGGCTGCGAATGGTCTAGTGGTCAACGTTCGTGACTGTAACGGAAAAGTTTAGGATCCAACATAGGCAGGCACGAACGCTCAAATCACTAAATATCGTTGTGCGTCGGCTACAGGCCTCCCGGTACCAAAAACGGCCTGTTTCTCTCCCTTTCTCCCCTATTCAAAGTATGACTTTGAATCGGGGAGAAAAAGGAGAACAACGCCCGATTCAAAGTTACACCTCTTTCAAAGAAGTGTGACTTTGAATCAGGCTACAGTGCTCGACATGAAAGTCACACCTCGTTGCCGTGTGTACTTGTCGGGCACTGTAGCCCAAATCTTCTATACTTCTAAGAGTTATTAAGATATGGGGTCAAACACTCCCTTCCTAAAATCCTCTACGTGTGATCTGATCTGATCTGATCTGCTTACAGCACACATAGAGACGCCGCCCAGGTGGCGTAGCGGTTTAAGCGCTGGCTTTTGACTGTTCGTCCAAGTGGGTCTAGTTTGTTTCTTTTTTTTTTTTTTTTTTTGATTGACGGTTTAACGGCTGTGAGCAACTCCGTGGGCTATGTGCAGTCGCCCGTCCCTATAATTTAGGGCCACTGACTCCAGGAAAGGGAGAGAGCCAGTGCCGTAAAACAAACACAACATCCATGCTTCACGGGATTCGAACCCGGACCTATCTTGTACGAATCACCAGAAGCCATCGCTTAGACCACTGCGCAACCGGGGCGGCGCGGTGGCTCTAGTTTCGAATCGGTGCGAGGCATAGATATTGTGCTTGTTTTACGGCATTGGCTCTCTCTTTCCCCTGGTACGAGTTGCCCTAAATTAGGTACGTGCGACGGCTTATAGCCTACTGAGTAGCTCACGGTGGTCGTTACTCCCCCCCAGCCCCCGCCTCCCTCTAAAACAGCTTATAGAGAGGTTCGGCGTGATCATTAACCACAGAGATAAAAAAAAAAAAAGTTACAAATTCAGGATAATTTTTCCATGCTATAAGTATGCACCCTGCAGGGTCGGCATGTGGTAGTCCTGCGTGGCATTTAATCAGTCAACAAGACAACTTCAGATGTTTTTTTTTTTTTTTTTTTTGATTGAAGGTTTAACGACTACCGTGAGCAACTCAATGGGCCAAAAGCAGTCGCCCGTCCCTAATTTAGAGTCACTGGTTCCAGGGAAGGGAGAGAGCCAGTGCCGTACGACAAACACAACATCCATGCCCAACGGGATTCGAACTCGGACCCTTCTCGGGCGAATGGTCATAAGCCAGCGCTTAGACCACTGCGCCACCACAACCATTCAGATTTTATCCTAATACATTTGTGAAAAGATATCTGACTAACCTTCGGTTTTTTATTTGTGTATACGTGTGTGTGTGTGTGTGTAGGGAACAGTTCCGTACTACAAATCAAAGGCATCTTAAAAATGGGTACGCAACGGATAAATGAACATTGATCGGTAACGTGCGCTTTAGAAATTAAAGAACTTTAAAAATTGATTACTAAGAATTCAGTGAGCATGAAACAGTTACGCGTAGATCATTGACTAATGAAAAATCCCTCACACAATAAAAATGTTTGTTGAACCTCGAAAATTTAAACGCATTTTTGAAAATTACTAAAGAACGACGTTTTCTTGAAATATTTTTTGCACTGCTTACAGCCGAATGAAACAATTAATTAGCTACACACAATTTTAAGGAAGGTGGCAATCACACTCCCGTGAGCATCTAAGGATATAATGAATTGCCTGTCCCTAAACCGAGTAGTGCTTGCTTTTGGCGGGAAGGGGGTAGCAATGTGATAGCTACAATTACCCATACATCGTCCATAACTTAAGCGCAGGCCCAACTCGGACGATTGGCCAGAAGCTCTCGCCTCTGGCCACTCGGCCGACGGGGCGGCACATGAAATTGCGTTGCACGAATCATTTACTGTTGAAAGTATCCTCCAGACCGTAAAAACTTCGAAATGTTTTGCTGCTTGAAGGAGGGTGTAGGGATTTTGTGGCAACGTTTCTTTCTTTCTCTTATTTTTGGTCAGTGTAGAACTGTATCACTGAATGCTTAAGCTGGCGTTCCCGGAAAAGGACGATCCGCTCACAGAGCAGGAAGGGTAGTTTCTCCTGATCCTGAGCAGTGGCGTATATTCGAGGCTAGCTAGACTAGCTGCGAAGCCCAGAGAATGCACAAATAAAACTGAATTAAATATACACAAATAAAAGTCAATTATCAACGGTATTAAAATATGTCGATGCTTTCGCTGCGAAAAAAAAACCGCATGCGGATTCGCTTCTTTGACTCAGTTTGTAAGTTTTTCAGCATTAAAAAGAATCAAGATATATATCTTAGAGCCACACAAGGACATGCACATTCGAAAAGCTTGGCTGTTTTGTCAATAGAGAAAAACATTCTTTTTAAATGTGAAAAAGTACTCAGAAGAAACATTTTATGAAAACGGAGCACTCAAGTTCACACAAAAGGAAAGAATAATGGAGTTCATGTACAAATAAGTATTTAAATCCTAATCTTCATAATCATTTGGTATCATGTTAGCAATGGCATGTACCTAAAATTTAGAAAAAATGTTACTTCTACTACTTAACAATTAAAAATTAAACTTCGCAATTTAAAAAAAATAGTAGGGGGGGGGATAAAATAGCCCAGGTCTCGGACCTAAGATACGCCACTGCTCCCAAGGAAATGTAAAGCTCCCCTCAGAGAGAGGAAATACTGGAATGATGGGTGGAGGAAGCACAATCAAAATGCGGTAGCACGGCAGTGGAGGTGTTAACCCCGTAGCAAAAACTAGACGTGCAGTGGATATCTGGAGAGCCTGTGTCAACGACGAGTAGTGCGCTAACGTTCATAATAAAGATTGTTAGTGGCATAAGTTAGGCATAGCTTAATTAATTTTACGTTCAGCATCGACTTGCTTATCTCCCAGTAGCGGCGAAAAAATGCTTAAGGAGAACCGGAGGGCGAACCCACTAGGAGACCTAGACAATCTGGTTCCCTGCAGAGGCATATCGAAATTCCGATTTTCGTTGGATTTAAAGTAATAAAATTATATAATTGTTTCATATTGTGTACCTTAGCTAAAAGAACTCACCGAAATTTGTATCAAAATATTCATGATGTTTCATTTCGCAACATCGCAATGTGAGTGACGACGCCAAATAAACTCCTACACTTTATGGAGCGTCACATAGCCTTTGAAATATTCTGTAGAAGGGTTTAGTGCTATTGCCCCTTCAGTTCCATTATTAAAGACTCCATGTACATCGTGTAAACGGACGTCTATATTAGGAGCAATGCAACGTTTCACTCGGCGTGACCTTCTTCTTTGACGTCAAAGCAAACGCAATTTCCTCTCTTCTGTCCCAGGAGAGAGACAGAAGTACCCACCCCCGGCTGCATCCCCACCATTCATCAAACGACAAATGATCGATGAATTCCACTGGAAGATGAAAATATCGACGAAGTATTTTAAAGAAATCTTACAAGAAAATAGGAATCGTCACGAGTAATACGTACATAAAGCAGTTCATGAAAGAACTGGTCTTTTTTTTTCAGGGCATCTTTCGTAAAAATCAATTTCATTCTCCTTAAAGACGACTGGTAAATCGATCAAAGAAATAACTCAATTTGGAAAATAATACTCGTAGATAATGAAGGGATGTTAATACAATCGCCAAGTCATTTCATAAACATTACGAAAGCAGCGTACGCCTACTACTTTTAACTCATTGTTGTTGCAAACGAGCTGAAGTCGTGGGAGCTGATTTGCATAGATAAAAAAGTGAAAGTGTCGAATTAGCAGTTGTGGAATTATTTAAGAGGAATTTTCGTTCGCAATTTGAAGCAGGAGCTTGGTGGGCGCGCTGTTTTGAATGGAATTTTGTGTCTGATGAGGAGAGGCGTCGTCGCGCATGGAAAGGGCAAAAGTTACCGCAGACGAAAAGTCGTGATTACGTGCGTCACCTAAAGAAAGACAAATATAACACACTGAGAGCAACTGGTTAGCCAGCCGTTTCCTGAATAGTTATTTCTCGCAGGTCAATCATTTGAAACCCAGCTGTGCAACTAATACAGTTCACGTGCCTCAAAATTCAATAAAGGACAATTATGTCTCAAAGAGACCAGCATTCGACGTAAAATAAATTCCATTCGACACCGATTATTAGTAAAGCGATGTCGTAGCAAAAATTCGATTCCGTGATATGATAAGAAAATTCGTTAAAATTCTAATTCACTGTTAAAGTTATTACGTCAGCTAACAATTACTAGCAGCTGTCTGTGCCATTAAAAATACACGAGTGATCACTATATGTATGACCACCCCTATCAATAGTGGATGCGCCCCGTTGACCACGTGATTTCCGAGAGGGAGCGATTAGTCGACCGATGTAGCATATATAAGATGTGAGTGAAGCAGTAGGTAGTAAAATTCGGAGCGTGATGGGTAAACGGAAGGATTTATCAGACTTTGACAAAGGGCAAATTGTGGGAGCTCGGAGAGCAGGAGCCTCGATTCTCAAATGGCTGAACTACTGGGTTGTTTGCGAGCCGCCGCACTTAAAAGTGTATTCGGAGTGGCGTGAAAATAGTCAAACAACGACCCGGAGGCAAAACTACACAGGACAGCGAAAGGTTGATGTGAGACGTGAGCGCCGGGTTCAACGACTCGTACAGGGCAACAGACGCAGAACTGTTCAAGAGATGTCAACACGGAACAGTATCTATCATGACCATACGTCGCACACTCGTATGTATAGGCACACATGTAGCAGACAACCCTGTTGTTACAGTAGACAACCTCGAAGACATCCTCTCCTAACCACGGTTCATCGGCGCAAAAGACTCGCCTGCTACAAATGCTATGCAAGTTGGACATCGGATGACTGGAAACTCCATGAATTGCCATGCATGTATTTGGCGCAAACAACATGAGACCTTCGATCCATCCTGCATGGTCTTCGCAGTGGTCTTTACAGTGGATGCAGTAGTTGTATGGTGTGGGGCATGTTTACCTGGCTGGAACTTGGACTTCTGGTGCATGTGGAACAACTACACTGTTTAAAATTTTGTGGCAGGCTACACTAAAAAGTGGTACTACATCAACTGCACCACAATCTGAGGAAGGATAAAACATTCTGTGGTAGAAATAAAACCAACATGGCGAAACCTTGCATCATAGTCTGGTGCAACGTTGTACCGTAACGTGGTGCAAAGCAGTGTTCGAAGTGAGCCGGTATGGGCCGGTATGGCATACCGGTAGTTAACAAAACTGGAAGTGAGCATACCGGCAGTTAAAAGAACATCATTTACCATCCCAGTATGTAATAAATTATAAACCCGTCACAAACTACGTAAAGAAATTAGGATCAAAGCACAAATTTTAACGCAAAAATGACAAATGACATTTTTAACGGATAAAATTCATAAATGATTAGCAGCTGGGACTGAAAGAGACCACAAACCCTTCGATGAAGGTTTTTTTTTCAATTATTACATTATTTTTTTTAATATTATATACGTTAATTTTTAATACCAAAACAACAACAACAACAAAAACAATTATGTGAAATGGTATGTACTTCTTTCTAAACCTTCTATGTGGATCTATGGTCGACACCATACCGGCAGTAGCACTGTGGCACTTCAACCACTGGTGCAAAGTTGCACTAAGTTGTTGGTTTTGTTTGCACCATAAACTGGTTTATCTTTTCTTAGAAAGTGGTGCAGTTGGTGTAGTACCACTTTTTGATGCAACCTACCAGAAAGTTTTCAACAATATATGTTTGGTGCCCACTATCGTGAATTGTTTGCTTTGCTGACTCTGTACACCCAGAAATGTTGCACTTTTTCCCGAATGGCGACGGTGTCTTCCAAGATGACAATGCGCCGAGCCATAGGTCCCATGTTGTGCAGGAATGGTCTGAGGAATACTGTTCAGACTAACAGCATATTGATTGGTTCCCGAACTCCCCGATTTCAATCCCACAGAGCACTTGTGAGACAATATGGAACAGCACGTCAGGCGTCTGGATAAACCAATCACCTCCATACCTGCATTGAAGGCCACATTACACACAGGTTGGTTGGCCATACCCCCAACTGCTTCCGGCATCTTGTTAAACCAATGCCACGTCTGAAAGCTGCTGTACTTAGGGTGAAAGGACAACCTACGAAATTTATTTGGTAGGTGGTCCATCCAGTGTTCGAAGTGGGCCGGTATGAGCCGGTATGGCCAAGGAGGTTAGAATGAGATACCTGGAGATGCCCTTATTAATGGAACAGTACCATTTTGCGTGAAGCCTATGACCGCGAGAGACGGCCGTCAAAGTGTGGGAGAGCTGGTGGTTTTCAAGGCTATTGCAATGCCATTTGTGTTGGCCGAATCGAATGCTTTCATCGCAAATGTTTCCAGTTTCGCATCGTAACTTGCTGCCGATGTGTGAGAAAATGCTGAATTTATAAAATTCTAAATTATATTGAGGTTCTTTCCCCATTTTGATTTTAAATTGAAATACACGAACGTTAGTGCGAATTCTAAACAAAACATTACGTTAAAATTGAAAACTTCACTCGTATAAGAAGTATAATTCGTTCCGGTTTGATATTAACACGGTTTCTGCAACCAAAAACCACGCTATTCCAAAATACACACAATTGAAAACACACAAGTATCATGTAAACAACGTCGAATTCCCACACCTTGCTGCTTCACGGTTAAAAAGACTGGGGCATCTCCAGATGTATTATTCTAACCTCCGGTAGTTAACAAACATGGAAGTGAGCACACCGGCAGTTAAAAAAAAAACATTATTTACCATCCCAGTATGTAATAAATTATAAACTCGTCACAAACTACCTAAAGAAATTAGAATGAAAGCGCAAATTTTAACGCAAAAATTGGCAAATGACATTTTAACGGATAAAATTGATAAATGATTCGCAGCTGGGACTGAAAGAGGCCACAAACCCTTCAATGAAGGTTTTTTTTTATTATTAAATTATTTTTTTTAATATTATATACATTAATTTTTTAACACCAAAATAAAAAACAATATGTGGAATGGTATGTATTTCTTTCGAAACCTCCTATTTATGCTATGTGGATCTATGGTCGACACCATATACGGGCACTTCGACCACTGAGGTGGTTATAATTTAGTGATCACTATCCTGGAGTTCAAGGATGAAGAAGGACTCAGGGACGTGCCAACAAGGGGGGCAGGAGAGGCGACTGACACCCCCCTTCGGAAATCTAAGTGGAGGGGCAGACTGTATGTTTTGCCTCTCCAGTTTTAGCACCCAAAATATAAGTTCATTTAATTCAACAGAAAAAAAAAAGCTTTCAAATTGTTTAAAAAACAAACAAAATGCTGGTGATTTTTATAGCGTTTTAGCAGTTTTTAATTAGCATTTTTACCTTTATGGTAAGGGAAAGAAAAAGAAATCAAAATAGTACTGCGAAAAGAACCTCCCCTGTGCTCCTGATTTTTTCTGCTCTGTTCTACGACTGGTTAATGGGTGGGGGTGGGAAAAGATATTTACAGGTATCCACCCCATCATGTATCACCCATGCAAACCTCTTTAACTAAGCCCCTATTAAGTTTAGAAGAAAGTGAAGATTGTAGGGGGTCCACATTTCGGTGCGTTCTTGTTTGCTGCGTTTGGGGAAAATCGGAGTAGCCCCTCCCCAGATGTTTGTTGGTGACTGTTCGACCCCATAGAAAATACATTAGGTAAGTGGTCAGAATAATGTGACTCGACCCTGTATATATATATGAGCGAGCGCGACGTTCTGATATAGTTTTAGAGCTTTATTTAGAAAATAGGAAAATACTCCCCCCCCCCCCCCCCCCAATTTCTGAAACGTTGGCACGTCTCTGGAAGGACTTCTGAAAACTTGCAATAACACTGGTTAAGGAGAGTGCGCGTAAGACGGTCGGTACATGCCCGTATTTTCCTTGCCCTTCACAAATAATTTGATGTTTCGCACATTACTTCTCAACAGTACGGATTAGTGAGTATTCTACGTTTCAATGATTTAGAATTCACACTGGTTTCTCATTGCAGGTAAAGTATATTTCTTCACTGCTTTCAAACTGCTGTTGGCCGCCCTGGTCAGATGTGTGAGTGGTCAGATGTGCAGGTTTCTGAATGATCGTCCAACCTGGACCCGGGCTCGAGTCCCGGATGAGGCATGGACGTGTCCCATGGCTCTGGCTCTCTCCCTCCTCCCAGGAACCAATGTCCCCTAAAATAGGGACAGGCGATTGCTTATAGCCTTGAGGATTGCTCATGGATAGTTGTAAAACCACGGGAGAGAAAAAAGAAAAGAAAAGAAAAAAGTAGTGTTCGTTATTCTTTCGGTCACTACTTATAATAACCACAAGTTCTAAAATTTTTGCTTCCTGCTGAAGCGGCCTGTTTGCCTCTTTCTCTCTCTCTCTCTCTCTTATCTCTTTCTTTTGTTCCCTGGCTGCCACTATCATACCATAGAATGTACACTCCCTAGCACAGCTAATTTTTATTAAAGTCATCCTATAAAATGAAAATTTCATGTCCAAATCAGTTACTAAAAATATAAAATGTTTAATGCATTAATCAAAACAAATGCCATCACAGCTTCATAGCGCACTTCAAAATTATGTTACAAATTTAGCCTAAATATTTTATTTTTATTCTTCTTATTATTTTTTTCAACATTCTAGAAGACAACTGCATTTTATTATTATTATTATTATTATTTTTAAGCCACAGCTCTCGCTACGGTAATTTCCTCAAACTTCATTCTCCTTTGAAGGGTAGTTTAGGGCACCGATAGCCAGAAGGCAGTCGCTTTCCGCGTGTTCGGCAGGGGTAACCCCTTTTAAATTAGGTTGATGCTATTTTCCCCAATCATTTTAAAACCAATTTCTTTTTTAAAGTTGCGTTGGTGGCACGTGCATGGAGGAGGTCACTGTGCCAAGTGCAACAGCGGCTGACCCAATAACATTTCCATCTTAGCAGACGACTCTTTTGATTAGGAATCTGGCATCACCATCTGCAGAATGAAGCGGACCATCTGCTTTTTCGCTGCCAAGGTTAAGCGGCGGATATGGTACATCAACCAAATGATTCGTAAACAATATGGGTACTGTTCGAAGAAATGGCACCGCAGTAACTGGAAAGGATTATGTGTGGGCGACCGCACGTCGTCCATCACTATTACAACTACTTCGTGCAACAAAGGCGAGCGTTAGCAGCAAACTTGTTTTTCCGTCACCGTCTCAAAAATTCTTTTTAACTAGATGAGGCTGGTGACCTAGGTATTTGAAGAGTTTAAACCTATATCGTGCTTCTTCTTTCCTTGTTTCCATTGTTATTGTACTACACAAAACTGGTTCTGCTGAGCGGGTTTTTCATGTACACTGGGTACTTAAAACATGTACAGGAGCACTGTACTTCACTAAACCATATAAGAACATGCTGAACAAAAATCTAAGTACAGTCAACTCCGCTTATAGTGAACCTCTGCTGGCTCGCATATTTCGTTCACTATGTCTGAGGTTCACTAAAACCGAAGTATCTTCCCTTAACCTGAATTGAATGGAATTGTGAGCAAGAAAATAAAATATGTACACATGTATCTAAAAAAATAATATTTTTATGTACGTAGCGTATATTCATTAAATTAAGTAAACAAAAGTATGTTTACACTACCTTAATTAACATGAAAATAATCTGTTATGTGCCGCTGCTTGTTGCAAACAGTTTTAATAAATATTTTCTCTATGTCCTTTTCCAGAGTCTGCGCTTTTGCTACACTCAATTCTACACTTTTCCATACATTCTTTGCCTACAATATTGTTCTGAACACATTCTTTCAAGTTTTTACAAGAAGTTTTATTTCGAAATAAGTTACGATTTCATGTTACAAGTACATTCTTTTCTTTGAAGTTTTATTTTTTAAGCACATTATAACCGAAGTTGAGGGTTCACTATAAACGAAAATTTCAATGTACATTTCTAATGTTACGGGCCGAGACCAAAGATTTAGGTTCATTATAGCCGAATGTTTACTATAACCGAGTTCACTATATGCAGAGTTGACTGTATTTAAATAAAAACTTTACGAAAAACTTCTATCAATGCTTTTCTGAACTTGATTAAATAAATGCAAATACCGAAATTTACCATTAATTACTTATCGCGTTATAAGAATATGCAGCTTTAAAACGTGAAACACTGTAGCCAATTGGAAAACAATAAGGAAGCTAATGTACACTTGCGTCAGGTGCGCTGGAACCGGCGGCTTTGGAGCTTTGTGCAGCCAATAAAAAATATAGGGAGTTTGAATTTGAATTTAATAATATTTTTTTGTTATACGACGACACAGTACATCAATGATTAACAAAACACAAACATTGTAAATATTGTCATATGTAGTAAACTAGTGTAATTAACACAGTGGAGTAGAAACATGAACATCGCGACAATATCACAAAGATCAATTCAAATTAAGTAACCTATAGAACTGCATAATCACTCTGAGGGAAAACAAGATCACAACCACCTCAAATAAATCATATTCTAATAAGTTATGAACATGCAAGCAATAACTTAATACTAATGACCAAAAATTCTATACAGAGTAATTTATAGAAGTAAATGACATAATGTACAATAGAAGCATAGCATGGAGCCAGGGGAAAAGGCTTAAACGGTAAGCCTGACCCATGTAGCACAGTAACGTTGTTTGAACGTTCAAATTTAGGTTTGGTAGTTTATAATCGGTTTCTGGTAGGTTTAAAACCTTCTTAAAACATTGATATGTGGTTAACAGCTGAACGTTGAAACAGTGGAGATTTTAGAACGTTTATGAAACGTTTTAGTTAAGTTGATATACACTGCTGGCCACCCAATATGCAACACCAAGAAGGAAGCATCCGATTGGCCTGAAATTCGCAGCATGCGTCGCCTGCGAGAGGACATGCAAACGATTAGCATTGCAGCAAATCATATGCTCCCGGCACGCCACCGAGAAGCACTATAAGAAGGGTGCACAGAAGGCGGGGTGTAAGTAGGGGAAGTATGTTGTGGTGCCGGACCTGTGCGTGGGAAGCTTCCTGATGCCTCGTCGCAGAATACGGCAGTCATTCCAGCACGTTTCCGAGTTCGACAGAGGACGAATAGTGGCTTATCGCGACAGCGGTTTATCGTACCGAGACATCGGCGCCGGTGTGGGACGACATCCAGCCACAGTGAGGCGAGTATGGATTCGGTGGGTGCAGGAGGGACGGACGGACCAACGTGAGCGATTGCCGCAGCCGCGGCACACCACCGAACGAGTGGACCGGCATGTTGTGCGGCGGGCATTGACGGCTCGCACCACCACATCACGAACGTTAGCGCAGGAATTAGGGTGTGTTGCGCAACAACCTGTGTCAGCACGTACCGTTCGACGTCGTCTGCAGGAGAGGGGACTTGTCGCACATCGCCCATTGCTCCGATTACCATTGACGTTACACCACCGGCGAGTGCGGCGGCAGTGTGCCGTCGAACGCCCGCACCTGGACTACGGAATGGCACGACATTGTCTTCCCCGACGAATCCCGCTTCTGCCTGCAATACCACGATGGTCGGATTCCCGTGTGGCGGCACCGCAGCGAGAGACTGTATGACGCCTGCATTATGCATCGCCATACCGGTCCGTTGCCTGGCGTTATGGCTTGGGGCGCAATTGGATATGACACCCGTACCCCTCTGGTACACATCGCCGGTACACTTAACAGCTACCACAACATCTCCAACGTTTTGGAGCCTGTAGTCCTCCCTTACCTGCAGGACCTGCCAGCGGCCGCGTTTCAACAGGACATTGCGCTCCCGCACGTGGCATGAATCGTGCAACAATTCTTCACGGCCCACCTGTTCTCCCGATATGTCGCCCATCGAACACGTCTGGTCGCTGATCGGCAACCGAGTGGCCCGGCAAGCACAACCCGCGGCTACGCCTGATGAACTGTGGCAACGTGTGGAAGCAGCGTGGACCGACATACCCCAAGCCTACATCCAAAGCCTCTTTCGTTCGATGCCGCGGCGTGTAGCGGCCGTTATTGCCAGCCATGGGGGCCACACGAACTAGTGATGTCTGCGTATTCCGCAAGTCGCACGGGCATGTAAGCTCAATCGTTTTATCTTTGTATCTGTTGTTGTGTGTCCAGTAAAGCTGGCTTTGCTATCTCGTGTCCTTCTTGGTGTTGCGTTTTGGGTGGCCAGCAGTGCATTTGTGTTGAAATCGTGGATTTTTTAAAACGACTTTAAAGCGTTGAAAATTTGGCTCAGATCTCAACGCCATCTTAAAAACTAATGATAAACGCACCTGATTTTAGTAGAAAGTGGTAACTTTTTTACATGAGAACTAAATTTCTAAAAGGACATGAACTATTATGTGTTGAAAAACCCTCAATTTTTCAGCAGTCATCATATTTTATTTTTTGAGTATATTTCCAGTTCCTTTCATAAAGCATAATCCAAAGCCCTTTTTTGGTCTACATGAAAAACCGTTTAGTGGAAGTTATGTGGCAGAACTTCAAATTGGCACAAGATTTTCTACTGCCTTTTGCGTTGTATGTGAGTCTTACTTAATAGCCTTGTACCTGTGCTGTCTTTATTTACGAGGAATGTTATTAATTATTTCTCTCTAGGATGAAACGACAGTTCTAAACTGTTTTGGCTCTCGCTACTTGAAAACTTCGTCTTGTTGTAGAGACTGACGAAGAGGCTTGAATCATCTCTAAATAAATAAGTATTGGCATATTTAAAGGATAGCAGGTAGTATACCCAGGAACTTTATTGACGATCTGCCATACACAGGCGTATTCAATGATCACTTTAATTGCAGGAATTTTTGTTTGCTAAATGCTATATGAATGCAGAAGCCGTAAGGTACAATGAAAACGATATATCAACCCCTCTTTAACCAAAAATCTACCTTTCAAAGTTACTTTAAATACGTTAGAAAACAGTTTTTCAACGTTTCATAAAAGTTAAAAATGGGTTTTTCGAATAGTTGATATAACCGTGTATCAACCAGACATCCTGGTGTTTTTTAAACGTAACTTTTAACGTTTCTGCAACCAACCCGTTAACCATTTCTGAACGTTGAAACAACCAATTTGGGCTGCACGGGAACGAGCCCCTGATCTTCATAGATCAATGTGTCAGGTCAAAACGTCAACAGTAACAACATTACATACGACCAATGTTTAGTATACAATGAAAAAAATAAGACAAGAACTTAACCAAACAACAGCAATTCTCGTAGCAATTTTTTAAATACTTTAAAATTAACAATTTCCCTGATGTACAATGGTGATCTATTCCACATATGGGGTCCAGCTGTTGCAATACTATTATACAGCAATCCGGAGCGCGCCCTGGGGACCACGAAACCCGGATGACCTCGAGTATCATATGAATGAAGGAACCGCTGTAATTCCAATAAATCAAAACACCTATCCGCATGAACTCTGTCGTGCATAAGTAATAATAACCTAAAAGTATATATTTTATCAAAGGGAAGTACATTGTGAAGACAATAAATACTACTCGTATCAGCATTTAATGCTAAATTTAATAGTCGAATATATTTTTTCATTTTTGGCATAATATTTCCAAGAAAAAGCGAAAGCCACCCTATTCCTCTTTTAAAAATGGCGGAGTGAATCCCGAAACTATAAATTATATCTTCTCCATTCGTGATCCCGTCCCTCCGTCAGGGATTTATGCATACACATCCCCAACACCCCTTATAAAAAATTTCAAACGCTTACATTTCATACTTTGGGACACTACCGGTATGCATTTAACATCCTTCCTGCACATGGATCTCACAAAAAAAAAAAAAAAAAATGCTGACAAAATAAGTTCCCTACATTCTGAAAGAAAATTTTTCTTCAAATTTTCAAGAGTCTAATCTAAGCATTCAGCATATTTTTGTTCACAATAAAGAAAGAAGGAAAAAGTATTCATACACCAGATAATCTTGTTCAGGCTTATTCATTTATCCTTCCTTTCTTTTTTTGCTTTTATCTCCATTTCCTTACATCGACCCTATCTTACTCTTCCCATCCTTCCTTAAACATTTAATCTTTGCTGGGCTTATTTATGTACTACGATATCCGAAATTCACAAGTCACACCAAGTAATAAAAAGTACGCGAATAAGTACATAAAAATACCAGGTATTATTGTGAATAATTTTATTATACCACGGCATAATACGATTCACTCTTTTTTTCATTGTTTCGGAAGCGTAAAATTAATTTTATTTCTGTTCATATTTATTAAACATTGTAGGATTTCTCTCACATTTAAATGTTACTAATATCATAAAAACTGCACATTGTGACAGCAAATGAATTACTCAATAAAAGAAAACAATGATCATTTTATAATGTAAAGTGAAACATCAATCCGTTAAATCAAAACAGCTCGACTTGGAACAGATCACCACAAACAGAACGGGCACTGAAACTTTCACACTCTTGTAATTTTTTTACACTACGTCAAACTTACAATTGAAATTATTTTCCCTGTCATAAGTGTCATTTGGATTATAAGTCATACACTCATTTAACACAAAGACAGTCATTCAAAGAATACATCAAAACGTTTGATCCTTCTTAGAATAACTTTTGACAAAAGAGGACATGCTTATATTAGTTACATTTTGGATGATGTTCGTGCACATCCTGTCTCCGCTTCCATGAATCGGACTAAATATATGGTTGTGTGTGTGTACTTTTATATTTTATAATTTGCCAAGAAATCCTAGTAGATATATTTCTTCCTAATGCTCCAGTTTTTGGCTGAAAGTGAGAATCGTTTTCTGCATTTAGATTTCCACATTCTTGAAACTTTATGAAGATCTGCCATTAAATATTTGGCGGTCCTCGATAGATTTCAATGAGTTTCACACCACTTCTTCCAACCAAATCCTTCATGAAATACGCTTTACAGAAATTATTACACGTGTTTTCTACAAACTTAACATAGTCTTAATGGTAAGCTGGATTTTCTTCTAAACAACTAGGACTGCGGTACTGCGTTGCTGTATTATTAACATATTTCTCTAAAAAAACAAAAGGTAGCGTTCTGTTTTTTTATGTTGATTAAAAACAAAAGTGAGAAAAAGAATATACAGCTGCACTACACACTAATTTGTACACCTTGTGATTTATATATATCTGATATTTTACCTTCCTTTTGAGTTTCTATTCTCGTAAAAATTTTGTTACTTCCCAGTTAGATTTTTCTTTCTGAACGGCTCATCATTTCTCCGAATTTCCTTATGCGTTTTGGCAACACAGACGGTGGGTCAAAAAGTAAATAAAAACTACGTCGAGAGTCAAAAGAGTGGTAGTGATTGTAGTGAGCGTATAAGGAAATTCAAGTGCGAAGCTTATATGTGATTGCTGCAGCATGTTATTGAAGTTATAGCGAAGTTTTTATAATATCGTGACTTCTACATTTGGAAGAAATATAAGACTTGGATTTTAGCGCAAGTTATTCTCATTATGTATTTATGAACCCTGGCCGTTCTTTATTTTGTTAAAGTGACTGTGTTGTTGGCTCAACAAGCACTTTGCTAAATATACCAACCTGAATACATCAAAACGCCATAACCTACATATGCTCTTCCTCGAACTTTTCTCCATTATTTCTTAGGTTCATCTACCTAATAATGTGTTGGCTTCTGAAACAGCAACAGTTCGCCCCGGCATTGATTAGACTAACTTCTGCTGATGCGGAGGTGAAACATTGGCCAATGCATGTCGCATAGCATGTTTTCTTCCTGATATTCCTGAAACTCTTCGAGATATTGTGGGCATTATTACACGATACGGTGTATTGTCTTACAAGAAGCATCCATCCCCATGGGAATAGAAAGCGACGGTGGTTTGATGAAATGAACCTGATTAACAATTACGATGTTTAAGTACGCTTGGGAATTCAGTCGTGGCAGGACCAACTATAACGAAGTAAATTCTTCCGTCATTTTTGGTCCACGCGGGGATCGAACCTGAGTCCTCTTATTCCGGAACAAGTCGCTCTGCCAACTGAGCTACGCAGACGTTGGCTCTTGCTGCTATCTGCCTTGTGCGTTCTGCGGATCAGGCATGTCATATCCCCCCCCCCGAAGAGGGCCGGGGGCATTGCCCACGGGTCAGCCGTGACCATGAATTGTCGTAGGCAGCCATCCGCTGAAGATCGTGCACTTGAGAACTCCCAGTCAATCTAGTGTGTGGAATGCAACATCACACACATTTATTTTTCGAAGCGCTGAAGAAGGGATTCTCTCATTTTTCCTATCTCTTTCCTATGGAAAGAACATCACACCATTGCGAGATCTTTAACGGCCGGGTCATCCGGGAAGTTCGGGAGCCATTATAACGAAGTAAAATTCTCAGTCATTTTTGGTCCACGCCGGGGATCGAACCCGAGTTCTCTTATTCCGGAACAAGTCGCTCTACCAACTGGGCTACGCAGACGTTCGTTCTCGCTGCTATCTGCTTTTATGTCGTGTGCTTCCTGCGAGGCAGGCACGTCACACAACTCAAAGCGGTAAGCTAGGCATCGGGGTGCCTTTGACAACGCAACTCTTGCAAAGTTTTAAATGTTGAATAACCTGTGCGGAGAAAACAAAATATTTCTGTGGCTCCTATAGCCTTATTTCGCTTTTCTTGCCGAGAACAAAGAGAGAGTTTTCCCCAAAACAATACACTGATCGATTTATCCAGCCTCCATTTTTGGCCACAGGCTATTTTGCTTTGTCACCTACGCATCTTTCCCTTTGCACTTTTCACGAGGAAACGAAACACAGCGTTCATTTGCATGAAGCCTTCCACCACAGTTCCGTATTTCACAATAAACAACGGAGGCAGCTGCTTGGAGTGTCAGTTAACGTTGGAGCGGCAATTCGCTCTCTAAAAATTTCACGAAGCAGTTTTTTTTTTTTTTTTTTTGAGACGTTGTGAAATTACTTGAGTATTTTTTTATCTCTGTCTGGGGTCACTCTATGTAGAGAGAAGCAGAATCATCAGGAGCTCCGATCCAATTAAGAGAACCTAGTACATCCGATAACTTTGCGAAGGGGACAGTTCCTATCCAATATTTTTTTACGTGAAAGAAACCACCTTTCATTTACCCCGAGAAAATTTGTTATTTGAAAGATACTAAAACACCTTATCATTAAAGTTTTGGAAGTGGAATATGGGCAGTGCAGCCAAACGCGTGCGAATATGTTAAATTCGAAAACTGTATACGTAGGAGTGGAAGCTCATTATGCTAATTATTGCTTATCAGCCAAACGATGCTGGCTTCCAGCCCTGTCGAAAATTCCCCACAGCAGGAGGAAAAAATGTATAAGGTACTTTTTGTCTGGAAACTGTCTATCAACGAAAAGTTGAAGACAGCCCGGCGTTCTTGCGCTCCCAGCTTTACTAGAAATGATCTGCTATTCGGGAGAGGGGAAGTAAAAATAATGGCAAGACATTCAAAGCATGAATTCAATCTCAGGCTTGTTGAAAACTTAACAAAAATGTTTAATCCAAGATAATCGATCTTGGCAGCTATTGTTCCGTGACCCGGGCTCCTACAAATTGCAGTTCCACGAAAAATTGTTCAGAGACTCTATCCATTAAAGGAATACTCTTTCCTGCAAATAAATCTTTGCAAACTCTTTTTCTATCGCAAACGTGAAAGTCCTTGATGGTCGGAATCTTTCGTTCACCTCACTCTTCTTTTGTTCGGAACGTAAGCCTCGTGTTCTGTCCCCGAACACGTATCCTCGGAGATCGTTTCCTCCGTACGTCATTACAGACCGCCGGTGTCTCCATCAGGCTCTTCCAACCACGATCTTTTTCCCGTGCTCTAGCTGGCACGTGTCGTCCGACCAACTTTCTGTTCCGTGCTGTCCCCCCCCCACCCAGCACCTTCTACCATCCGCTCCAAACCCTAACTCCTTCCTCCTTTCTGTCTTCTTCCCTAACTGTCCCTCTATCCCGAAGATTTCACTAGTAACTTCTCCTCGCCTCCTGATTGGCTCCTGCCTTCTTCGCCAGAGGCGCTCACTCTCTTTCTGAGTCGGAGCACGAGTCGAGCAGGCGACCCGTCCGCCTCTCTGCGCCACCCTACCCTTTTTTCCTTGACCTGCGAATTCCGGCGTTGACCTTGCGCTATCCCCTCACTGACCTTGCGCTATCCCCTCGCTGATCTTGCGCTTCCCGTGTACCCCTCAACTTGCATTCCCCCGGCCAGGAACAATAGCGGTGCCTCCGTGAGTACATCGTCATTACAATAGGCACATTGAAATGTCGCCTTACTGGTACATTTACACTATTTAACATCCGTTCTAAGGAAGATCTTAATACACATAAAGATAGCTGACATAAAATGCCCATGTCTTGCTGAAACAGTTCATTCTTATAAGATTAATAAGGTAATTTAGTGTCCATCACATGATTTACTGATGTGTATAAATTCTCGCCCCTACAGTATATATACATTTTCTCCATCAGAAAGTTCACCAAGGGGCATCGAAGTGGCACTTTGCATCGGAGCGCAAACATGCCTTGAGGCGTGGGTCCACTCGAATCAAAAAGCCTAACATGAAAACATGGATCACACAATCAATCACACTGCCTCCTCCAGCCTGGAGATTTGTGACCAAGCAAGAGGGAACCATGCTCTCACGCTGTTGTCTCCAAATTCCCACCCTCCTATCGGCATGACACAACTGAAAACACAATTTATCAGATAGTAAGAACCTTTCCAAATGGTTTAGTATCCATTTTCGGTACTCTCGAGCCCAATGGAGACGTTTTCGCCACAGACAGCAATGACGTCTGGACTGCACTTCCGTTGTTGTAACACAGACCAAAAACCCATTTTGACATTGTCTCTGTTTTAAATCCAGCCGCCCAGGTGCCTGAGTGGTAAGGGGCATAGGTTTCTTTCCACGCAACTTATTTTTATATCAAACAAAGTTTTTCAGTCGCCCCGGCGGCGCAGTGGTCTAAGCTCTGGCTTCTGACCATTCGTCCAAGGTGGGTCTAGGTTCGAATCTCGGTGAGGCCTGGATGTTGTGTTTCTCTTTATGGCGCTGGCTCTCTCTCCTTTCCCTGGAACCAGTAGCCCTAAAATTAGGGGTGGGTGACTGCTTTTAGCCCATTGAATGGCTCACGGTTGTCCTTAACCTCCGGAAAAAAAAAGTCTGTCACTTTAAAAAATGCTAAGGAGACATTAAAGCAATTAATGAACGAAAATAGCATTTTTGATATTGTAATACTTTGTAGAATTTTGCATAGGACATAAAAAGAGCTTGCAAAAAATGAAATAAACTATCCTGAAGACTATATAGGACAAGTTGATTTTGCTTCGTACCCACTAGTATCTCGCACACACTAACACTCCTGCCGACACCCTTCCTACGCAGTAGAACTTCGCTTGCGTCTTCTGAAAACCATATATGCAGTTATTAGGCTCTTACATAAACCGTTTGATTGGCATCTGAAGAGGGCATGATTACATAAACATTGAGAAAATTACAGCGACGCAGATCACTGTTTGATGTCAATGAAAGGAGCTTGTCTGTCAAATAATATGACTGAATAGGATGATCTGCTGGCAGAACGTAAAAACAATCTCGTAAGTCTGTACTCCAATGGTTCAAGTAAAAAAGGTAGTGTTACCACAGATTAGTCAGCATAGTGTTCATGATGCAAAAGCCATTATCTAATGAGAAAGTGGAACCAGGTAGGCGTTACTTTCTTTAACACGTTTAGCCTGCTACTGATGGATACGAAAAGACAAGTGCATTTATGGTGCCAGGGAAGTGCTTGAGATCGAGATCATTTCTACAAACCAGGGGTTCTCAGTCAAGGAGGTTAGAAGTAAAAGGAGTTGGCAACAGCTCCTCTCCCTGTGCTTCTGGCGTGACGCCACTTTTTATCAGCTGACTACGCCAATGCGCCCAACCTAAGAATCTCCTGTATATCTCTATGGGGAAATCTCGATTTTGAACGGGTTTTTGGGACCCTTACTCTACCCATACAGGCATGAAAAAAATTGAAGCTGAAATATTCATTCCCATAATAAAAAATTTCCAGAACAAACAGAAAAATATGTGTTGGTATTTCTTTAAAAATTTGAACAAAATAATGATTTTTTGAGCGGAAGTGCATAGTGCGCATGGTTACTTACTGCCCATGTGCAAGTAACCATGCATACTGCCCATGTGCAAGTAACCATATTTAAAATATAACCAAAAGCCTGATGTTAAGAAATAAGAAGTCCGAAATATTCCTTCTTTCCATCCTTGGTTTGCATGCGCTAAGCAAATCTGCTTAAGCCACAGGAAGTGACGTCACGTTCCCGAACTCTCGCAGCGCAGACTCCCACCACCTCAGAGAGAGGACAGAAACAGCTGATCTGTTTTGACTTCACTCAAAACGGGTCCCTTCACCTCCTCTTTTTCTAACCTCCTTGTTCTCAGTCTTATCCCAAGTAGCACAGCCTTGCGATTTAATGTAGGCCCAACCCTGAGCCAACATCTTCTCTTCTACAGGGACGGTGGATCAGTGTTGGGTCTACGTTAAATTGCAAGGCTGTGTTACTTGGGATTTCCAAGACGTAAACACATAGGGTTGTCCGATAAGTATCCGGATTTTTATTCCTATCAATTACATGAGAGAAATAACAAATACAGGATGCATAAATATGATTCTCACATATGTAATACACTTTCCCACGTATTCAGCACATTGCATTTCCTCCACCAATCAACAAGTTGATTCATTCCGGTAGCGAAGAAATCAGCAGGGGTGTTGCGAATCCATTGACGGACAGCCGCTCCCAGATCGTCCATGCTCTCATAGTGGTGGCCGCGAAGACTATCCTTCAAAGGACCGAAAACATGAAAATCGGAAGGTGTCAAATCCAGACTGTAAGCAGAGTGCGGAAGAACGATCCATTACGATTTCGGCTTGCACTGGTTTAGCCATATGCGGGCGAGCGTTATCAAGCTGAAGCAACACTTGATTGTTTCTCAATGTTGGCCGTTTGATCTGGATACGCTGCGCACGTTTTCTCAGTGTCTTCACATAGGTCTTCGCATTTATTGTTTCATTTTTTTGCCAAGTACTCAACCAGAAGGATACCGTGTTTGTCCCAGAAGACAGTAGGCACGCCGATTTAAACTTCTTTGAGGGGGGGGCGAATTCGGGTGACACCATTGCATACTTTGTCGTTTTGTGCCAGGTTCGAACTGATGAATCCACGTTTCATCGCTTGTGATTATGCATCCCAGGAAAGTGTCACCCTCCTCATCGTAGTGCTGTACCAGTTCACTGCAAATGTGTAGCCTTTGGCGTTTATGCACCGCTGTCAGCATTCGAGGTACCCATCTGGAACAGATTTTCCTATAGTTGAGATGTTCATGAATAATTCGTCCACATCTTTACTGATATCAAATTCCATGGCAATATCATGAACACGAATCAAGTCGTCAACCTGTTTAATCGCTTCATCAGTCACCGCAGTGGCGTACCTACCACCCACGCAGCCCCCTCCAAGCTGCGGAGGGGGGCAAGAAACGAAGGGGCGTACTGCAGCTGCCAGTTATAGTTTTATGAAAAAATTCGAACACGCACAATAATTAACACAGAGACTCACATTTTGCTTTAAGATATACACTATTTACCAACAAGTAATTGGACACCTGTGATAGCAAAGGGAAACGAAGTTTATTCACCTTCAATAGTTGGTGGAGCCTCCACGAGCGGCGATTACAGCTGCGACCCTCCGGGGCATACTCCCAACCAGGCGTTGTACGACTGCTAGCGGCATTTTCTTCCACTCAGCTTGGAGAAGACAGGTCAGTTCCTTCACCGATTTCGGACGGTGGGGGCACCCCTTAAGTCGACGCTCCAACTCGTCCCAGAGGTGCTCGATAGGGTTAAGGTCCGGGCTCTGCACAGGCCAGTCCATTCGATAAACTCCATTGTCACCATACCAATCCATGGTGGATCTCGCAACATGACAGGTGGCATTGTCATCCTGAAAGTAACATGGGTCCACCCCGTAAAACTTCCACAACGTAGGAAACGCATGGTCATCCAAAATGGTGCAGTAGGTCTCGGCGTTGAGTCTACCGGGAATTGCGACCAAGGGTCCCGTGCCATACCAGGAGAAACACCCCCATAGCATAATTCCACCGCCGCCGAACTTCACAGTTGGCACAATACATTCCGGCAGGAGGCGTTCTCCAGGCAGACGCCAAACTCAGACCCTGCCATCCGAAGAATAGAGGGTGAACCTTGATTCGTCGCTCCAAAGAACCTGTTTCCACTGTTCAACGGTCCACTGTCGACGTTCATTGCACCACGTTGGCCGAGCAGCGCTATTGGACTTGGTGATCAAAGGCTTGTGGGCGGCAGCACGTCCATGATAACTGAGCAGATGGGCTTCCTTACGGATGGTATTCATCGAAAGAACACTCCCGTATGCCTGTTGAAACTCCTCGCGAATGTGGCCCATCGATTTGGTGTGGTTCTTCCGAATTTATCTGGCCAGCACCCGTCGGTCTCTAACTCCCAGTTTTGTGGGTCTGCCGGGTCGGGGCACATTCCGACAGTCACCTCTCATCTCCCACTTGCCAATCACGTAGGCTACTGTCGATTTTGGGTACTTCAACTTGCTGGATATGTCACGTATGGATCGGCCATTTCTGTGATACCCGGCGATTACACCTTTCTCGAAATCAGAGAGCTCCGAACTGCGGGGCATCTTGCATGCGACTGATTGCGTTGTTGTTCCCCACACGATATTTAAAGGCGGCGGCCGTGACGTGTATCAGGACCGCAGATACCGTCGATTGCAGGGGTGTCCAATTACTTGTTGGTAGATAGTGTATTTAGCTTCGCCTAAATAAATGCCTAGTTTCGCTTTTAAAACACTGAATGTCCTACAGATTGAAAGTGTTTGGCTCTTTGACTTCGGGTTGTAATAAGATTTCTCTGCAATGGGTTGTAAATATTACGATCGCTCTCCAATCGCAATCTCTCTGTGCTGTTGAGGAAAAGCGCGAGGCCACAGTGGGATTCCCAGTGGAGGATGGGGAAAACAGTCAGTTACCTAGGATTACGTGCACCACAGGCGTCAACATCTATTCACAGCAACCGCAGATCTGCTTTGTATAAGAGGGTGATTTCTTCAAGTGATTTATTTTAGTTTGGGACAGAGCAATTAGACGTATTGTCAAATTTATTACTTAAAAAGTTAAAACTACAGGGCTCTAGGTACCACCATTACTTTTGCAGACGCTCTCTCTGACTTTCTAACATTTCCTCCGCCCCAACCACCGCGCGCGCACACACACAGACACACCGCAAAAAATGTATCCTCCCTTGTGTTCGAAAACCTGGGAAAATTACTGTGCTTAGGGGTGCTGAAGTAAATCTTGCGCGGAGGGGGGAGGCGCACGTTGTGCTAGTTACGCCACTGAGTCACGGCTGTGTTAAGCCTACCTGACCGTGCCTCATCTTCAAGGCTTTCGTGGCCAGCTTTGAACTTCGTCACACATTCTGTAACGTACCAGGAGATGTGACGTACCTGCCAGAAGGACGCACACGACATAAAGGCAGATAGGAATCAGAATAAAACGTCCGCGTAGCTCAATTGGTAGAGTGACTTATTCCGGAATGAGGGGATCCGGGTTCGAATCCCGGCGTAGACCAAAAATGACGGGGAAATTTACTTCGTTATAATGGCGCCCGAACTCAAAATCTCGCATTGGTGTGATGTTATTTCCACACCGCGAGATAGGAAAAATAAGAGAATCCCTTCTCCAGCACTTCGAAAAAAAAAAAATAATAATAAGGGGGAGATGATGTAACGTACCAGGAGATGTGACGTACCTGCCAGAAGGACGCACACGACATAAAGGCAGATAGGAATCAGAATAAAACGTCCGCGTAGCTCAATTGGTAGAGTGACTTATTCCGGAATGAGGGGATCCGGGTTCGAATCCCGGCGTAGACCAAAAATGACGGAGAAATTTACTTCGTTATAATTCATAAACACTAGAACGAGATATAGCCGCATCACCATACACCGTTCGAAGTCTTCTCGTAATGCCCATGGCCTTTACGCCTTCTTTCGTTAAAAATTTCACTACTGCTCGAACTGAACACTTAACGCAGCCGCCATTGTTTTTGATCGACAGCGCAATCTAACATTAGTATCAAGCCACTCCGCTTTTACAGCGCTTCACTGAAAATAGTCGTAATAGTTTCAAGCATACGTACGACCATACGCATGGTTTTGTATTGATAGCAATAAAAATCCGGATACTTATCGGATACCCCGTAGAATACACCAGGGCCATAGCTACCGGGGGCAGGAAGAGGGAGAAGGGATTGCTTCCAGAATAGTCATACTAGGGGTATAAATTCGTACTCTGAGGGGCTTAAAAAATAGAAATGCACAACGTGTGAATAAATGTACTGAAAATTTTAGCTAAGAAGGAAAATTATACACTTGTTTTTTAAAGACTCCATTTAGCCACATACAGGACTCCACACAGCACCCTCATCCCCTTACGTGCCCGAAAGGAAACAGTGGGGAGAAGCATTTAAACCGGGTCTGGTACGATTCGTTCAACGACGATTGGTCCAATGCTGATTCGTCCAATGCCGATTCGTCCAATGGACGATTGGTCCAATTCCGTCCTATCTGTCCGAAGTGCTCCTCGTGCTATAAAAGTCTCATCTGACTTTTATAGCACGAAAAGTACCGGTAGTCCAAAGAATACGAAAGTACCGGTTGTCCAAAGAATGTAAAATAATGTTACATTTCATGCGTAATAAATATTGTGGTTACAGAATTATTTTTTTTTTTTTTTTTGGAATCGTGTTCTCTTGTTATACTGTCCTTGCTGCAGTACGAAGTTACTGATGTACGAGCCGTTCTATCAACGTCAATGTTTCTCTTTTGCATGAAATAATATAAAATACTAGTGTTCCGTTTCTGTTTGTAGAATGCAGTGGGGTTTTCCGCCAACTGCCCAATGGAAACAACTGGTCGGGGTTTGGACAGAGGTCTTTTCAACAGTTTTTATTCCAACGATGCCATATTCACAACGTTTACATATTAAATCAAGTTAATAATATTGCGCTTTTACTTAAACACGAAATATTAATTCATAGGCCCTAGGCCTAGGCTTTTTTAAAAGTTTTAATTCTACCGATGTCAGACTCATAACGTTTACATATCAAATCAAGTTAATAATATTGAGTTTTTACTTAAGCACGAAATATTAATTCATAGGCCCTAAGCCTAGGCTTTTTTAACAGTTTTAATTCTACCGATGTCAGATTCATAACGTTTACATATCAAATCGAGTTAATAATATTGCGCTTTCACTTAAGCACGAAATATTAATTCATAGGCCCGCGGGTGCCTAGCAAAGACCTCAGAAATGATACGATGAGTGCCTTTTATAAAGTTTTATTAAATGTTTACAAATACCAAATATCTAGGTTGTAACTTAAAATCTTCTAAAATGGCCCGCGGCATAGGTGCCTTGTAAAGACCTCAGAAATGATAGGATGAATGCCTTTTATAAAGTTTTATAAAATGTTTACAAATATCTAGGTTGCAACTTAAAATCTTCTAAAAAGGCCCGCGACCCAGGTGCCTGGTAGATAGCTGAGAAATGATTCTTTGAGTGCCTTTTATAAGGTTTTATAAAAATTTTGCAAATACCAAATATCTAGGTTGTGACTTAATATCTTTTAAAAAGGCCCGAGGCCTAGGTGCCTTGTAAAGACCTGAGAAATGATACGATGAGTGCCTTTTATTAGGTTTTATAAAATGTTTACAAATACCAAATATCTAGGTTGTAACTTAAAATCCTCTGAAAAGGCCCGGGGCCTAGGTGCCTCGTAAAGACCTTAGAAGTGATAGGATGAGTGCCTTTTATTAGGTTTTATAACATATTTACTAATACCAAATATCTAGGTTGTAAATTAAAATCTTCAAAAAAATGCCCGCTGCCTAGGTGCTTTGCAAACAGCTGAGAAATGCTCCATTGAGTGCCTTTTACCAGGTTTATGTAAAATGTTTACAATTATTAAATATACGGAAATTATATTTCAAAAGGATATAAAGAGGAGAATAATTTAAATTATTCTTCCTTTCTGGAAAATAAAAAAGTTACCGTAGGTAAGATGATACCATTGGACGAATCGGCGTTGGACCAATCGTACCATTGGACGAATCGGCATTCGGCCAATCGTACCATTGGACGAATCGGACATTGGACCAATCGGCATTGGACAAATCGTCCCTTTGGACGAATCAGCATTGGACCAATCGTCGTTGGACGAATCGTCCGGGACCGATTTAAAACAGTATGCGAATAAGTCTCACCTCCACATTCTTTCGGAATGTAATATTGTAACCTAGGCATACATGTTTGTCAGGGGGGAAGTTAAGTAACCATTTTAGGATGGTGAGTTGTGTTTTGGTGGAAAAAACATTTGGTGCCGTGACCATAGGATACATGCCTTGTCATGGAATTCAACCTGTACTGCACAGTAGTTACGAAAAATCAGGAGTATGGTTTCATATGTGAATTATTTTCTCGTAGTGATAAGTTCTGGTAGTCTCTCTCTCTCAGTGACCAAAGTAGCGAAAGTGCATATTTTTTTATTTTAGCTGAATTTCTGTGTATGAGTATTATAATATTTCAGTAGCAGTGTTTGTAATAATTGAATAATTTTGGGCTTAACATAAAAGCCAGTTAGGGCTTGACACACATAAAAAGATTTTTTTTTGTGTTGGTGTAATATTTTCAGTGATATATGAGTAATTTCAGTAATTTTGTGCTTGACACACATACAATTTTTTTTTGGGTGTTTACCTACATGAGTTTTCACACAAATAGTTTCTCGGGCGTACCTGCATGGTGTATAATTCGGTATTTCGAATATAACTAGTGCTAATTAATAGTTTGCAGTGTGTCACATATATATATGCAATTTCACACTTTTACAAATATTGAATTTCTAGGTGTATTTTTCATGTGTTGCAAAATTTTTTTTTACCTCTACAGTCCGAGTGTTGAATTAAGTGTAATTTTAATGTGTTGCATTCAGGCAAGTTATCATATTCTGTTGAACTAAGCGAAGAAAGTGTATTGTAAAGTAATGTTGTCATTCGAAAATGCCTGTTGTTGGTGATGTCAAATTGGTGAAAGCATAATGCAAAAATTGTAAGAGGCGTAACTTCTCTTCTCTCCTCACGCTGGTTAATTTAGTGCCTAGGTGCACTGGTTAGTTATTTTAAGTTAGGTTGTTTACTATTGGAGTGAAGTGTAGGTTCAGTGTTGGGTAGGATTGGTATTACGGTGGTAATGGCCAGTGAGTTAGGAATTTAATAATCAGTTAAATTTCTTTTAATTTAATTTTCTCAGTGTAGTTAAAAGGTTAGTATTTGAGCCGGTGCAGAATTTTTTTTTCCTTCGTTCCGTGAAAATTTTTTGGCTTGAAAAAATTCTTTTACCTCTGTAATTAAGGTCAGGTGATAAGTAGCTTCGCTTCGGAACATTTGTTTTCCTAGTTCAGTGGTAGCCATGTTGGAACGGAAGTCAGCTCACCGGAGGTAGGTGGCGCTGCAGGTTTGTTTACATTCATCGGTTTGTTGACATGGTCGGAGCACGTGTGTGTTGAGTAGTAGGTAGGAGCGAATTTTCTGAGATTTTTATTTTATGTTTCGACTCGCTTTGCTCGTCTTTTTCGCAGGGGGAATGTATTTGTCATGGCGAAAATTTTAACCTCTGGTGAATTTCAGAGAGACCTGATCAATCTTTCTGTTGGTTTATCGGAGATTAATTAATGCAAAAATTTTCTTCCATGACATACGTTAGAAGAAAATTCCTGGTTGAAAGGCAGGGGAATTCATGCGCAAAATTCGCTTGTCTTAATCACTACCAGGAAAACAAAATTTCATGTTGGTGAAAAGAAAAAAAAAAAAAAAAAAAAGGAAGAATATTTGATTTAACTGACTTTGGGGTTTTGAAAATAATTATTTTATCTGTTCTTTTATCGCGATAGGAAAAGGCGAGTAGGTGTGCAGCTCAGAGAATCAAAATTAATTTTACTTTCACATCACGGAACGAGAGAAAGAGAAAATTAAAACTAGTGATTTTCTGCAAAGCAAGAATTCGCCATTTTTTTTTTGCGTTCCTGTTTCCAAGCGAGAAGTCGCCCAAAAGTGTAACATCTTTTCGTCTTTTGGGTAAGGAATTCAGCAACGAAATCTATTTTTAGAACCTCAGGGTCAAGATGGGCCTGCTCTGCACGTGTGAAGGTCAGAGGTCACTCGAGGCGTGGGAGTGAAGATTCCGTTGGAGAGTAGTGAGTTGCTAGGCTGAAGTTTCGACCAATGAGAGGGGTCAGCGGTTTTCAAGCACCCCCTGAGTTTTATCCGTAGAGAGTCACTTTTTTGCTCTTGTCTTGTTGCTGGACGTCAGAGAAAGAGGGACGGCGGAGTTTTTTTTCTCCTCGCCTTTTGGCGGGAGAGAACCACAGAGAAAAAAAGAGTTTTTTCCATGGCAGCATTTTGCTGACCACCAGTCCACCACAAAGGGGACACTCTGGATCTGGGCTGGCTGTTGAAAAGTTTTTTTTTGACGATGTAGAATGCAGTTAAAGCGGCATTCCGCCAGCCGGGAACCTCGTCCTGAAGAACAAATGGCGGCAGGCTGGGACATTGTCGTCAATGGAAAATTCTTGGCTGAAGGAGGACATGCCTTCTCCCTTATGGAAACCCCTGGAAGAGTGGGCCCAGCCTCTACCGCTCCCAACTCGGCTGCTACTCCGAAAAGGAGGCCTGCTTCAAAGGCTGAGGGAGGGAAGAGAAAAAAAAGAGAAAAAAAAAAAAAGTATGAATAAATAAAAAAGGTTCCATCTCATCCCGAAGTTTCGGAAATGGTTACCTCGGCCATTAACCGTTTAAGGAAGGGAACTTTGAGGAAGAAAAGATAATACTAACAAGACTGTGGTTGTGCCTGGACTGTAAACTATGGTGAATAGAAAAAGAAGAAAAAAAAAGGGAACGCCAGCTCGAAGGTAATGTTTTAGTTCACATCTTTTGTATTGATATATAACATCCCACGCAGGGTACCTAAACTTCGAGCTGAGCATAAGAAACGAAAAGAAAAAGAGCAAGTTTTTTTTCCCTCTGATTTTGGCTGTGTCGTCGTTCAGCTTTCAAAATTAAAATGTATTAGTTACTCAGGTACGAATTCAGAAAAAAAGAAAGAAAAAAAAGAGAGGGGAGTTGAAGATGCTTTCATTTATGTTTTTTTTTTTGTGTTGTCATGTCTGGTAGTTTAGCAACTTCCCAGGCCAGTAAATTTTAATGTATCGGAAGGATTTGGTTTATTGTTTGAGCACAGTAAATTTTGGTGCATCGATAATAGTTTAGTTGGGCATGTGATATTTAAAAAGCAGTGTTATTGTGATGTCGTGGGTGATAAAATAATTGTAAACATTTCTCTCTAGTCTTTTACAGCGTTGAGTTATTTTTTTTTTATGAGTGAAGATAAATTATGGGATGATTTATATTGGAATTTTGGGAACATAATATAGTGTGATGAAATTGGAAACCTAAAGTGCTGTTTACATTCTTGGAGTGTTGAGTGTCGAAATTGAGATGGTAGGAGTGTTAATTGAGGACCAGTATTTTACATGCTCCAGATGAGTGTTAATCTCCCATTGGAAAGGGGTGATCTTAGGGCAAGCAGGGATCTTGTCCTAGGGCAGAGGGCTCTGAGTAGGGAATTTTCACCAGGATGCGATATGTGCAAAATAAAAGTTGAGGTATTTAGGTTCTCAAGTTTAGTATTTTCACAAAAAGAATGAACATCATGGGTTGAGAAGACACACTTTTGCTCACCAGTTCCAGTATTGATTGTTCTTTTCTTTGGCCTAAATTTTCTTGTTTTTACTATAAGGTTAAAAGTCTAAATGTAATTTTAATTTTCAATAAGGTGAAAATATTTAGTGGGTTATGTAAATGGTCAGTGTTATTGTCTGAAGTGGACCTGCGCATTGCCATGGTGCAGAGGAATTTCCTTGCTAGTGAATTTTCCTGGGACATATGTGGATATAGAGATAAGTGAATTTTCCTGGGACATATGTGGATATAGAGATAAGTGAATTTTCCTGGGACATATGTGGATATAGAGAATAGTGAATTTTCCTGGGACATATGTGGATATAGAGATAAGTGAATTTTCCTGGGACATATGTGGATATAGAGATAAGTGATTTTTCCTGGGATACATGTGGATATTGTGATTTAGGATTTCTTGGGATATATAGAGAGAGGTGAATTTTCCTGGGATATATGTGGATATTGTGACTTAGGATTTCTTGGGATATAGAGAGATAAGTGAATTTTTCCTGGGATATAGGTGTGTTAGTTCTGGGCCAGATGTGCCTGGGGTATTTAGGGTTGAAGTACAACAGGCTCTTGCAGGCGTGGTTGATCAAGGTGAGATCATGCATTGGTTCGAAAAGGGGAGATCCTTGAAGACGTGGTTTTTGGGGGAAAACTTGTCTTCAAACCCCCCAGTAGTTTCGCTGCTCACGGAAATATGTACTGCCAGCGAGGGTCGGTCGAGCGTTGCTTCAAGAAATGTGGTGAGATCATGTTAGAGGAAATTCTGTGCCTGATGATGATGTGTCACACTTGAGGATTTTTTCCTTTCCTTTTGCATAGGCTGAAAGTGGATTCACGACCCAATTTCACGCCTTCAGCCTGACTTGGTATTTTCTTCCTGTGTTGGTTCTCAAAACCCAGGGTAGTGTCTGAACTGAGAGTATTTGCCTCACCGCTACCTCAGTAATTCACTGCAGGTGTTAAATTTAAATTTGTTTGGTGATTTAAAGTATCTAAATTTATTTGTTTATGATTTGCTGTAGTGCTAGGGATGTAAATTCTAAATTCTGGTTGTTGGTGTTAGTGAACTTGATATTTAGTTTGGAAATTTAGTTAATTGGTATTTTGAGCTTTTGTTTACAGTGTAGAGTTATTAAGTATCCTGAGCTATTATGTGAAGTGCAGAGTGAGGTGATTTTTATGAGCAAGCTAGTGCAAGAAGATTGTTTGAATTTCTGAATTATGTTGATGTTATGAATAGTGATAATTTTTAAGATTAGTCAGTGAGGTTTCTTTATAAGTGAAGTAGGTTCATTCAGGATAGTTCTATAGGTTATGTAATGTTAATTAATGCTTGTGCTCAGTGTAAATTCTGTTTTGAGGATAATTTACTTGGTTTGTTTACTTGCTGATAGTAGATTTGTTAAAGTATAATTTGTGGCTCTTAAAATTAACTGTAAATTTAATTGAAGTCTTTGAATCTGGTCTGGGAGATTGCAGAGTTTGCTAAGAGTGTTTAAATTTAAATCAATAAGTGTAAAATTGTAAATTGGTCATTGAGCTAACTGGGTGAGAGAGAGGAGAGTACGTTTCAAAAGAACAGAACTTGTCCACCTTGTGGAATTAAAAATAATCCAGTATCTTTTTCTTTGTGTAAACCATGCGAATCATAGTATGATTTTGAAGGCATAAATTAAAAGCCTAGTGTTCAAACTAACTGTGTTGACATATGTAAAGTTGTGTTGTTCATAAGGCCAGTGGCCAAAGAGAAATAGAAAGTAAATTGAGATTCTGTTTTATACTGCTGTGTTTAAGCAAACAAGAAAAAAAGGAAATACCATC
Organism: Macrothele yani; assembly: GCA_039090855.1. Lineage (NCBI taxonomy): Eukaryota > Metazoa > Arthropoda > Arachnida > Araneae > Macrothelidae > Macrothele > Macrothele yani. Next base: position 129,331,062 of record CM076995.1, on the reverse strand, counting down.
TGTTTGTCCTCTAAATTAACTCATTAAGTTTTTAAAGAAAAATAATAAATACAGGCAGTAGCCTTTCAAAAAAAGTTCAAAATGAGTGCAGTGTGGAAAGTTTTTGTGTGTTGTTGTCTTCCATGACTTGTCCCATGTACTCCCCCTTAGCTTGACTAAGGCTATCGATCCGAATCCTGGTTTTCTAAGGTATTTCATAACTGCAATTTTTGTCCTAACCTTTTTAAATTGACTTTCACCGCCTCCACAAGTTGTTGTTGAACGAGTACATTTTATCATATGTCTTATAGTGACACATTTTCATACACATGCAACAATATTCACTTATTTTTGCACTTTCAGGTGACTCAACTCCTGCTTGAACACAAACAACGCAAACTCTCCAATAACTTCTTGTGGAATGTAAATTTTCAGATGCATTTTTGTTTAGGATGTTCATGGCCTTTTCTAGTACTTAGAAAATATTTTTGTTTCGAAATGCATCCACCCATCTCCCAAATTTAAATTTTCTATAATTTCCATATTTTGAATTTCAATACCAGCATAAATATAGCGCCCTTTTGATAAATAACAATTCAATATAATCAATATAAACAAATTAAATTTAAATTATTTTTTTTCCACCAAAACAGTTGTAATCATTTCCCCCGCCATTTTTTCGATGCGCTGGGCAATGGTCAAAGTACTCTCTTTCTCAAGCGTCCCTTCAGAGGAAGGGTTAAATTTATGGGTTTCCACTTTCCTTCGAGGGAGTAAGAAGAGGGAACAGAGAAGCCAATTAAAGAACTTCTGCGCCTTCTAAGAAAAGGGAAACTGGACATTATTGCTTTTTAGCCGTCCCAGGTGAGGTGTTGGAGTTGTTACGGGGACACTTTCCTGCTAGGAGAAAACGCAAGCAGCCGAAGGAAGAAGGGTCCAGCAGCGGGAATTCGGTGGTAAAGAGTGGAGAAAGAGCGAGGTTTGAAAATATTGCTCGTCGGTGTAAATTGGGGGAAATGCTGAGAATCGACGGAGAATGAAAAAGTAGGAAGCGAATACTGGCCGAACGGAAAGGCGATCAACTTGTTAATGATGATAGAGAGGAGGAAAGGAGATCAGGACAATGCTTTGAGACATTCCCCATAACATCTGATTAAACACCTTCCTTACTGCAAGAGCAAGCTAATACTTTGGTTGATATTTTATTTATATTTTATTTAACTGCTCAAATCGGGTAAAATATGGGCTAAGGTCTAGAAACAAAACTCCCTGGAAGCAAAGCATCAGACGAACCTTTCACACAGGGCGCTGAAATATAACTCAGCACCAAGCAATGTAACAGGAATACACCATAGCAGCCATCTGTCCAATTGAAGAGCTAATTAGTCATCTGTTCTCTGTAGCAGAATGTTCCTCTGAGCGTTTAAAATTGAATGGAATTTTTCTAAGTCTTACCCCGAAAGCAGGGCTGGAACAAGTTTTTATCATCTGGACGGGTGAGTCTTGGAATTACGCCCCTTCAAGTTCAAAAGTTCCTCACTTCCACTCAAATATTACGCAGTTTTTACATTCCCATACACAAATTATAGGAAAGCACCGTGATCGTTCAAAAATCTCACTTCCAGTTTTTTACATAATTTTACTAAAAATGCGAAAACAAGGTAAATATCCAACAGCCGGTAAATATCAAGTAAAACGTAAAAGTTGCGTGAATGACGACAACACAAAATTCCGCAAAAACGCAGAATGAAAAACGAATCAGCACAGCCCGAATGAGTGCCAGATAGTGGACGTAACAAAAACAAGATGCTTTGGAAAATTTTGTTCAAAGTTGAACGCTCAGAGGCACTTTCTGCGACAGAGCACAGATGACTCTTCATCCGTACGACGTATTCGGGAAGGTCACGGAGGTTAACAGTGGCGTAGCCAGGGTTGGGGTGTTGAACCCCCTTCCTCGAGGGGAGACTGAGCACGAATTTAAAATGTAAAGCGATATATATGTGTATACGAGGCTTTCACCAATGAAACAAACCCACGAACCCCCCTTAAGAAATTTCTGGCTACGCCACTGGTTAAGCATATCTGTACATTGTTCTATATGCTCTCTCCCCTGTTTCGGACAATTCCTTTAATGCATATGAGTGGTCTACACACCTCACTGAACTCTTTAATAAAAACAATATTGAAGTGTATAACTCTCTTTTTGAGCTACAGTTTCCAGAAAATTTATTCAAGCTTTATGCATTTCTATTTCTCCTCCCTACTGTTCATGAATTTTACGCCCTTAATATGACCTTCCGGGAGGGCACCCAGCCTGTGCTCCCCGTAGCTACATCTCTGCCCGAAAGAGTCTTCCATTCTGTTGTAACGTTCACTATCTGATGTTCATTCGTTCTGTGCTGGTTCATTTTTCGTTCCGCATTTCTCCGGAGTGCTGTGTTGTAGATGTTCACATAACTTGAACTCTTTAATTAATACTAGTCCGTAACTCGCAGCATGGACTGTTGAAAAAGCTGTGACAAATTTTTTCTTGTCATATAACACGAACGTAATAAAATGCATAACTATATAATAAACGGTTGAATTATTAATGTGCAGTCTATAAGATAGGTCACCAACAACAGAATTTTCGTAATATTCCCATTAATTTTTAATTCTTGCAACTACTCGTATACGAATTTAATGACGACGTTCTTCATTATTGTATAAACATATACTTACCCGTCGTTGACGGGCTTACGTTGGAGTATTGAGGCATTCTTTCAGTGACCCCAAATGATATCGTGTCTAGATAACTACACAATGGGGTTAAAAATGTGTTCTATTTTGCTAGTTTGATTTTAACAATATTTTTTATATCATTATATAATCTATACTAATATACTGTATAAAGAGAGAAACTTTCTGTTTGTGTATTTGAGGTACTCTCGAAAACTACCGAACCGATTTAGATAATTCTTTCACCGTTGGGAAGCTTATTTCTCTCCGGTGGACATAGGTCATTTCGTTTATTTTTTTATTATTTTGGTACTACCGAATCAGAGACGCTTTCAAGTAGTTCCCGATTTCCCGTGTATCGTTCCACTTTGTTTACATACAACCTGATCACACCCAACGTGAAAGAAAGTAGTTCGCGATAATATACGGAATATCTTTTACTAATCTCGAAAACTACTGGACCGATTTGGGTAATTCTTTTACCTTTGGGAATCTTACTTCTTTCCGGTGGACATAGGCTATTTCGTTTATTTTTTATTATTTTTGGTTGTACTACCGAATCAGAACGCTTTTCAAGTAGTTCCCGATTTCCCGTGTATCGTTCCGCTTACGGCGGATTGTACAAAGAAAATGCCATGGTAACATAAAAAGAAATTACTTATGACAATAAAAATTAGCGATGACAAATCAGTGGATCAGTAGCTTTCATTAAAAAAATCATGAAAATCGCTCCAGTGGGTGGCGCTGGCGGTTGTAGAAAGAAACGGCTGGTGTTTTAAGTATATAGATTTACAACCGTTCGGCTCTTGGGTATTTAGGGTATTTATCTAGTTTTCACACTTTTAGCAAACTTATGTCAAAACTCACAGAAATGCAGTTTTTTAACAATTATAATACTTTTCTATAACGAAGGGAGGCATGAGAAAGTAAAAACTGCACACTATTTCAGTGGAAGTGCGGAATCAGGGCCGGATTGGGGGGGGTATCCGTATCCATGGCCGAGGGCCCAGGAGGAATGCCTGGGCAAATAATAGATAGGTAGATAGATAGAGAGAGAGAGAAAGATTTATAAACTAGTTTTATTTTTGTCTCATATGATTTCCACTCGATCAGAAACAGAGGCAGAAAGACGAACAGATTTCAAGCCAGCTTCTCACCAAGGCTAAAGGCTTCATGTTGCTGCGCACAGCGGGATCGGCGTGAGAGTTTCAGCTTTTTCACGTAATCCACCCACATCTTCCAATTTGCACTTGGAATCGTTATTAGTCAAAGTCCCCTGTGGCTTCACATTGCATTACAAAAAAGATGCACTAAGAAAGTTCATAATGCTCAAATCATTGGAAAATCCAAGACAAAATCTAGGAATCTTAAGCTTTTAACTCATATTCTTATGAGAATAATGGAAAATACAGTGACTTTTTACGAAAACTCTGCAGATGATTTATTAGTTCGAAGAATGCACTGCGTATTAATTATCACAAGCATATTGCTACAGTTTCGTGTTTTAAGATACTTCATAATGATACCCGTCATAATTCTTTGAGGGCCCGCTCAAATGTCTTAAGCCTTGGGGCCCACTCTAATGTCTTAGCCTAGGGGCCCACTAAGGTCTTAATCCGGCTCTGTGCGGAACTTTTGAACTCTAAGGATTGTAATTTCAATCCTTACCGATACAGACAAGAAAAGCTTGCTCCGGTCCTGCAATACATAGCATTTTAAATTAATGGCTAAAATAACGAAATCTGGAAGAAATGGCAGGCAAAGGGATTTGTGACTTTTCATTTGCACATATGATTGACACGTCTTGGCCAAAGTGGTGTTATGCACTTCGTACCGGCATAATATTTGGGAATACTCGACTTGACGTATAAGTCTACGAATGTAATGAAATGGAGCGATGCACCCTTTTGGAGTTAGTGGCGGAGAGAGTCTTGCACAACTCGATAGTTGAGCACTTGATGTACTCTCTCCCCATTGCTTTTCTATCAACATTATTCCACTAGCACGTAAAAATTCCCCTGCGCTGTTGCAATTTCGTTCTGTATGCCACCATTTCGGGACAGTGCACAGCAGATTTTTCCTGCCACGCTGAATATGGAATTTCATTAAATTTCGTTACTTTCCTTGTTAAAAGTGATCATACTGGTTTTTCTCTCCCTCGTTAAAACCGGGGTTTTCATTAAATTTTGTGTGTTAAAAATGATCAATTTAGCTTTGAATTAACACTACACCGAACAAAAATTCCCGTTTTGTTCGCGAAATTCGAGATCTCGCGAAATACGAGCTCGTCATAAGCGGATTCTACTCTACTTACTTCGAAGTGTGAAAACATTGAAGTTATCTTTCTTCTTAGCACGTCTTTTGTAAAAAAAAAGATCGTGCTTTTTGTATCACTTTGTCCGTCCGTCTATCTGTAGACACCATATTATCTCTACAACTATTTGTCCGATTTGAAAAATTGCTTTTGCATTGGGAAACTTGAAATGTGTGAAGGATGATCCTTGCTTTTCGGTTATGCACAATTTTTCAGCTGGAGGGCGTAAATACAGATTATATCAAATTCAAAATACATTTTATTCCGTATATCAGCTTCTAAATATACAATTAAAAACTTCTTTTATCTGTTCGATGCCATTTATATCAAAGACTATTGTAGGTAGAGTCACTTTTACACGTTACGCATATGTTTTCCGCTAGAAGGCGTAAAGGTGAATTGCGTTTTCCCCGATATATCTGCTTCTAAAACTCTGATTTCAAAAATTCTACCTGCACCAGATACAGCTCCTGGTGGGAAATGTTTCGCACATAATTTATCATTTTTGGTAAACAATGGCTTGGCCACCAGGGAGCGTAAGTGTTAATTTCTGCTTCTGATGTATTTGCAGCAAAATCTGAGCTTCTAAAAATTCGATAGAAAAAATTCTTTCGGGGAACAGTTCTGCTCATCTCGAGAAAGCTTTTCAGAATGTTTCTTCTTAAAATAACGCGTGGTTTTTTCGCCAGGGGGCTTCTAAATATACAATTAAAAACGTCTGATATGATGTCGATATATGTTTATTTTTATCAATATCTCTGCTTCTGCGAGTCCGATTTGAAAAATCCCTTTTTTGTTGGACAGCGTTTCCGTTGCGAAATGTTTCTCATATAATTTCAAAATTTTTAAGTAAAGAATAGACTTTCTGCTAGAGGCGCAAAGGTAAATTGCGTTTTCCCCGATATCTGTGCTTCTAAAACTCCGATCTGAAAAATTCCTCATGCACCAGATACATCTCCTGATGGGAAATGTTTTGCATATAATTTCCAATTTTCGGTAAAGTTTTGCCACCAGGGAACGAAAGTGTTCTTTTCTGTTTCTGATGTATTTGCCATTTAATTCTGAGCTTCTAAAAACTCCATTGAAAAAATTCATTCGTTGACCAATATCGCTGACCTCGGAAAACCTTTTCAGAATACCTTCTTCTTAAAATAATGCATGTTTTTCCGCTAGAGGGCGTAAATATATATCTTATTTTTGTCGATATCTCTGCTTCTAAGAGTCTGATTTGAAAATTTCTTTCTTTGTTGGAGAGCGCTTCCGGTGCGAAATGCGTCTGATATGATGTCAAATATTTGAGGAGGCTCCCAAAATATAATTACATGTTACTTGCTTTGCATCAAACTGGTAGGAAATATCAATTGAAAAAAGTTAAAACGGTAATTTCAGAACTGTACGTTGAAACACATTGAAATAAGAGTTATAATTTTCACAATTAAATAAAACACCATATTATTGGCAAATTAATGTCTTAATCTGCCAATAATAACTGTGTAACCGGTCATCAATCATACACATGCATGCATACACATAATTGCCCAGGGCCTCGAACTGTCTAATTCGGTCCTTGGAAACAACTCAAACGGTACTTCTTAGCAAAAAACGGTATCGTCACAACAGTGATGGCTGCAGCTGACGAAGGCTTTACTCTACTGAACCTTAATACTTCTCAGTTCCTTCCTGATTCAGAAAACAATTCAGGCTGGAAAAGCAAAATTCTGCACAGTAAATATCCAAAGTATAGATCTGGAAAACACTGACAAAAACTACTCACTAAAGTGATAAAAAAAAAAAGTCAGATTTATTCAGAAATCGAAGGATTCTTCATTGGGATTGAAGACTGTTATCGCAACCCAGATCCACAAAAAACACATAATGAAAGCAAGGACCAACTTAGTTTGGAGCCCTGGGCAAGAGGCTTTCAGCGCTTTCCCTCCCCGGCCCCGCCATCCCGGCACCCCGTGTCATGCGCGTGCATGTATGGAAGATGCTCTCAGGAGTCTTAGTCTGAGCTTTTGGCGGTTTCATTCCGAATCAGTTTGATCAGTGGCGTACCACCCCTACAGCCGTGGGGAGGGGGCGCATGTAAGGAAGCTGCGTACTGCAGCTGTCAGTTAGTTTTAGGAAAAAGTCCGAACACGCAGAAAAATAAAGAAATTATTAATCCAAAGGTTTATACTTTCCTTTAAGGTATATTTAGCTTTGCCTAAATAAATGCCAAGTTTCACTTTTAAAACACTGGATGTTCTACAGATTGAAACTATTTCGCCCTTTGGCTATCGCGCCTTCGACCCAATCGGTCTACAATGGGTTGTAAATAATACGATCGCTCTCCAATCGCTCTCTCTGCGCTGCTGAGGACAAGCGCGAGACCACAGTGGGATTACCGTGGAGGATGTGGGAAAACAGTCGGTTACCCAGGATTACGTGCACGACAGGCATCAACATTTATTCATAGCAGCCGCAGATCTGCTTTGTATAAGAGGGTGATTTCTTCTAGTGATTTTTAGTTTAGGACAAAACAATTGCACGTTGCTATTACTTTTAGTTCTTCCTTATGTATGTCTATCTCATTCACTGCGTGGAAACGTTATTATACAAGCGAACGACATCCATCTGCAAAATGTAACAAAAGCGTCCAAATGTAACACAATATCGGCGAAAGAAAAAAGGAAAGAGCGAGAAGAAAAACTCGACCAGTTATTTCCCCCTCAGAGTCAAATAAGCTAAAATGTCGTTTCTGATTAAAAGACTGATGATTTGTTTAGCACGTCAACGGTTCAAGGTTTAGAGGCAGACATTTTGCGAAAACCAAGAAGCACTTTAGAAACAAGTAAGAATTAAATGGGTGATTATGAAATTGCAAAACCCGGTGAAAAATATCGTGTGCGGGCTGCTTTCTGTGACATCAGTACCGTTGGTCATGTAGGTGTTCATTACCTACCAGTGCACTGCGTCACTGCAAAATATTCGACAGACAAATTCGTCGCTGCAAAATATTCGACAGACATAGGGTATTACGATGCTCATGTTCTTGATCCAAAAGTAAAAGTGGCCTGCACTGCTGATGTTTTGTCGTACATGCAAATCAATACCTGTAGAAACATATTGGATTCTTACGGTGTAGAACACTGAATTATCTATTTGTATGCAACCATATCCAATAAGGATCACTAAAGTCTAATAGTCATTAACTTTAACCATTTAAATACTTTTACCGAATTTCTTTCAAGCGATAAAAACGTATTTTCATGTTCATGCATCGGACCACGCAACGTGTTAATCCTGATTGGGTGATAGATAACTTTACATTATGTACACTCACGGACAATGAAATTTGCGCACCTTGAAGAAAACATGCTACAACCGCGAAACTTTGCAAATAGCTATAGAGTGCGGGCTGGTATGCAAATGATCCACGTTTGGTGCGAGTGCGCATGGCCGCACACCCTGTGGTGGCGCTGCAAGCACGAACCGGTAGCCTTATAAACCGGCGTGTAGTCTATGCCCCATGAAAGCGAAAAGCACCGGCCGACGCAAGCAAGAGTACAAAGTGACAAGAATGCCAAGTAGACGCCAGAGACGTCGATTTACACAACTTACGGACTTTGAGAGAGGCCGGATCATCGGGCTGAAAACGGCAGGGTGGTCGGTGCGCCGTATAGCCCGCCACGTGGATCGTTCTGATCATACCCTCCGACTGTGTTGGGAGCAGTGGACACGTGACGGCACTGCCACACGGCGGAGCGACACCGGAGGGACCACTGATAGAGATGATCGACGGATCGTGCGCCAGGCACGAACGGATTCCACGGGGACCCGGTCCACTATACACGCAGATGTAGTGGCTCCTGTGTGCCCACGAACCATATCTCGAAACCTCTTGAAGGCGAATCTGCTATCCCACCGCCCTTTATGCGTGCTGCCATTACCACTGCACACATCGCCAGCTCCGTGTGCAGTGGTGCCAGGCCAGAGCGACGCGTAGTGTTCAGCGATGAGTGCCGCTTCGTTTTGGGGACAGATGATCATCGTGTCCGGGTCTCCGGGTCGACGACACAATCCCAAACTCGTTGTCGAGCGCCACACCACCTCCACTGCAGGAATTATGGTCGGGGGAGCCATTGCCTACAATAGCTGATCAGCTCTAGTAGTGGTACGTTGCTAAAATAATTGACGGGCCAGCGATATGTGGATGCCCCATGTGCTCCCATTCCTGGCCGGGATTCCAGGTGCGCTATACCAGCAGGAAAATCCCCGCCCGCTCACCGGACGTGTCCCCTATTGAGCATGTGTGGGAACAGTGTACGCTTCTTCAACCTACGGCTTTCTAACCGTAGGTTGAAGAAGCGTACACTGTTAAAAATTTTGCGGTAGGCTGCACCAAAAAGTGGTGCTACTCGAGATGCACCACTTTCTGAAAAAGATACACGATTGTGTGGGGCAAACAAAACCCAACAACATGGTGCAATCTTGCACCACAATGTGGAGCAATCTTGCACCACAATGTGGAGCAACCTTGTACCACAATGTGGAGCAATCTTGCACCACAATGTGGAGCAACCTTGTACCATAACTTGGTGCCGAGTTGCACCATGTTGTTGCGTTTTATTTGCACCATACTGTGGTGTATCTTTTCTCAGTAATCAGTGCAGCTAGAGTAGCACCACTTTTTGGTGCAACCTACCACACAATTTTTAGCAGTGTATATGCTCCAGCTTTGTCCGTCCGTTCGTCTGTCTGTCTGTCTGCACGATAACTCGCAAAAAAATGGTTCGATTTCGATGCAATTTTAGTATGCGGTAGGGGACCACCTGGGGACAAACCCTATTGAAAATGGGACAAATGGGGTCAAAGGTCACGACATAGGAGCGGGATCCATTTCATTGCCCTAATGCGTCATAACTTGCGTAAATATGGTTCGATTTCGATTAAATTTTAGTATGTGGTAGGGGACCGCCTGGGGACGAATTGTATTGAAAATGGGTGAAGTAGGGTCAAAGGTCAGGACATAGGACCGGGATGCATTCCATTGCCCTTATGCGTGATAACTTGCGTAAAAATGGTTCGATTTCGATGAAATTTTAGTATGTGGTAGGAAACCACCCTATTGAAAATGGGATCGGGATCCATTCCATCGCCCTTATTCCATACTATTAAAGGAGCAATTCTTGTATGTATGTATGTATGTATGCAAATTTTATTTTGAAAACGGCTTTAAGGATTTTGATGAAAGTCGTTAAGCTACCGTTTTCTGGTACTAGAAATCGGTTTAGCTTGATCTCGACTTTAGGAAAATTCGTTTAGTGGGTTAAATAACTATCCCAAATTACCACGTTTTTAGTGTCATGGCGTCGTCCCATTAATGTTACCCATGCTTAGAAATCTTATGACGTCTCAGTCTCGCGATTGAGATGTTGGCGCGGTCACGCCGTCTGTCTCATTACGTCACGCGTTGTGTGTGAATCCTATTAAAGTTTTATGACGTCACACTCTCGCGAGCAGATGGTTGCGAGTCCCATCTACCTCATTACGTCACGCGTCGTGTGCGTATCACGCATTACTGCTATTTTCTGCTAGAACAAAAAGTGAGTAGTGCCAGCTGCTGGGAGTTGATGCGTAGTACAGTATAAGCAGCGGAACGCTGATGCGTTTTTCCCTTCAAAAGGTAAACTGTTAATACAGCATTATTTTTTTTTTTTTCGTTTTTGAATAGTCATTTGATAATGAGCGTATCCGCTGTGCTAAAATATGATTAGTTCAATTTTATTAATTAGTAATTACTATTAACAGAGTGTCACGTGGATGGTAAAACAATATAAAAAAAATATGGCTGGTCGACCCACTACGAAACGTGGACGTTTCAACTTTAATAAGAAGAATAAGTAGAATACGGCACTGTTGGAACAAGAACAAGCGGAAGAAGTAAATATGGAACAGCTTGGACATTCAAGAGCCAATGGTTTGCGATCACATTCCAGTCTCGAAACATATGACTTTCCATTGGAAGAAGATCAGCCTACAAAAAGACCATTTTGAGCAGCTAAGGCGAGGAGCATGGAAATAATGTCCGACGTTATTATAACCCTCAGTGAATCTATATCGGAAGAAAACCTCTAATAAATGCGGCAAATAAATCGACAGCGAATTGCAGCTGAATCATCCGAAGAACGTAACCAGCGCTTGGAAGAACTACGAAGCCGTTCATCACAGTGAATTGCAACGGAAACCACGGATGAACGTGTTCCGCGACTGGAACACTTGGGACAACGTGCAACGGAATATGCATTACAATACTTGGAAATAACATAAAAAATAAAAATAAAAATTGTGCCCTCATCCCCCATTTAACCGAGGGATGCTCGGTGTTCCTGATATTGCGTTATAAGTTACGTAAAAGGGCTTCGATTGAGACAAAACTTTATCATGTTGTTCCGGACGTACACTTTACCGGTTCTGTTGAATATCATCGAAATGGGGTCAAAGCTCAGGTCATAGGAGCGAGATTTACTGTACAGCCATTATCCTCGTAACTTGAGCAATAACTTGAGTAATTATTTCTGGTATGTTAGCGTCATAACTATCATAATCAATGCATTGAATGATTTTACTAACTTGTTTATGCAATATGAAGTCACATTGGATTTCGTCCATTAACTGCTCCATGTGCAAGCCGGGAGGTGTGGGAAAGATGATAGTAAAAAGCTGAAACTGTCCGCCGAATCCGCTGTACATAGCGACATGAAACATTTACCCCTAGTGAGTCATTGGCTGGAAATCTGTTCTTCGAGCCTTTGTTTGTGATATAGTGGAAATCATACGAGGCAAAAGTAAAACTATTTTACTTCTCTCTGTATAAATATATAAGGTGAGTATTATTTGCTGTGTGGAGAGATGCCTTCGGGCCCTTGGTAATGGTGGGCCCCTAGGCTGTAGCCTCGTTAGACCCCCTGACCCCTTAATGCGACCCTGAGCGAGGTGTGTCCATGGCTTTGGTCATCGGTGAAAGCCTCCAGGAAAAAATACTTCAAGTGGAAATAACCCAAAATCTTTAAAAGTCAAAAAAAACAAAAAAAAAACTGAGAAAAAAAACCTTTTTCACGCTTTCCAACCATAGGTTGAAGAAGCGTATATGCTCCAGCTTTGTCTGTCTGTCTGCACGATAACTCGCGTAAAAATGGTTCGATTTTGATGAAATTTTAGTACGTGGTAGGGGACAATCTGGGGATGAAGCCTATTGAAAACGGACGAAATGGGGTCAAAGGTCAGGACATAGGAGCGGGATCCATTTCACCGCTCTTATACACTGGTGTGCAAAAATTAAGGACGAAAAGGAGAAATTAGCATAACAGCGGAACGAGTAGGCAGAACGGACCGAAAGACCACTCAGGAGATAGACTATGGTCCGGTGCGGTAGGGCATGTGCATATATGCAGCATGACGTAGGGGGGGTCGGAAGGGTATAAAGCACACACGGGCGGTGTACGCTCAGCAATTCGGTGAAAGCTATTGCACGGTGTGCATCGGTTTGAACGACGTCGAGTTGCTGCCACCGTGTGATATGGCCAACAGGCAATCCAGTAGACGACATCTGGATGCCTTTACCCGAGGTCGCGTCATTGGGAAGTTGGAAGAAGGTCGAAGTGTGACTAGTGTGGCCGAGGAGTTCGGGATCGCTCACAGCATCGTTTCACGAGCTTGGAGATCATTTCAAACGACAGGAACAGATGTCCGAGAGTTTAGCAGTGATCGTCCACGAGCAACCACGGCGGCGGACGACCGGTATATTGTCCTACAGGCGAGAAGAGACAGACGGCAGACAGCGGGAGAAATCGCAAGGCACATGCAACAGACAACTGGAAGTCCATTATCGCGTTTTACCGTGACCAGTAGGCTGCACAAAGGTGGTCTATATGCACGACGACCAGTATGGTGTGTGGCATTAACGCCTGCTCATCGGAGACGGCGGTTTCTGTGGTGCCAGGAACACAAGAACTGGACACATCAGCAATGGGGTTGAGTTCTCTTTACGGATGAGAGCCGATTTAGTCTGACGAGCGATTCTGGACGTAAACACATCTGGATAGAGCAGGGAACACTCAAACACACCTCCAACACCATCGAAAGGGACCGGTTTGGAGGTGGCGGAGTTCTCGTTTGGGGCGGTATCATGCTTGGTAGCCGTACTGACCTCCACATCTTCCAAGGAGGTTCAGTCACTGGTGTCCGTTATTGTACCGAGGTTCTCCTGCCTCACGTGCGTCTGTTTAGAGGTGCTGTGGGCCCTGAGTTCCTCTTCATGGACGACAACGCTACACCTCATCATACAGTGGCTGTCGCAGAGCTGTTGGAGAGTGAAGATATTCAACGCATGGATTGGCCCGCAAGGTCCCCAGATCTAAATCCAATCGAACATGTGTGGGACCTTCTCGGGAGACGCTTGGCAGTACGTCACCAGCTGCCAGCAACGATTCTGCAGCTGCGATTGGCGCTACAAGAGGAATGGGCCGCGATGCCTCAACAGCTCCTTGACAACCTCGTCCTCAGCATGGACAGACGTTGTAAATCCTGCAACGCAGTCAGGGGTGATCATATCACCTACTAAAGGCTAGATTTTCTTGGCAGCCGCATGTCACATGGACGTTTCTGTCTTCTGTCCAATTGTGCTCGAAGCTACCTTTTCAATAAAGTGCCATTGTATCCTTTGGATTCCTTGTCTGGACGGTTTTGCTCACTTGTCCCATATTCTTACATCTTGGGGATCTTATGGTATGATTTGAGTCGATGTGTAGCACTTCTGCACGACGTTACATTCGAAAAACTGTCTCGTCCTTAATTTTTGCACGCCAGTGTCGAATATCGTCGAAATGGGGTGGTGATTTATTCCACAGCCATTATCCCCATAACTTGACTAAAAAGGCTTCAATTGCGACAAAACTTCAGTATGTTGTTCCTGAGGTATACTGAACCAACTCTGTTTAATATCATCAAAATGGGATCAAAGGTCAGGGCACAGGAGCGAGATTTTTTTTTTTTTTTTGATTGGAGGTTTAACGACCACCGTGAGCAACTCAATGGGCTGTAAGCAGTCTCCCGTCCCTAATTTAGGGTCACTGGTTCCAGGGAAGGGAGAGAGCCAGTGCCGTAAGACAAACACAACATCCATGCCTCACCGGGATTCGAACCCGGACCCCTTACGGACGAATGATCAGAGGTCAGCGCCTTAGACCACTGCGCCACCGGGGCGGCGGAGCGACGCAGCCATTATCTTCATAACTTGAGTAATAACTAGTAATTATTTCTGGTATGTTGGAAAGCGTATCATAATTAATACATCGCATGCTTTTACTAATTTGTTTAATATATATGTACATACATATCGCTTAAAATTCGTACTCCATCCCCCTCATTGGGGGTCCGGACTCGAGGACAACCCCCCCCCCCCCCCCCGGCTACGCTTATGATACGATGTCCTAGTAATTCTAGGTAAAGTCTTATGGTTGAACAGAGGAAATGTTCTGACTAGTTTTGTCGATTGCTGAGTTGAATTTAAGATTTTTCTTCATGAACTTAAAAAACGGCCTCAAAGAATACATCAGTCAACAGCTGGCGTATATTCCTGGTTTCCAGATGTGGGCATATTTTTCCTGGGGGCAGTATTTCTGTGGGCATTTCTCTGTGCGCATTTTTGCCTCATACCAAGGCTCGATCAAGCTTACTATGGGAAAGGCCATAAAAATGTAACTTTCTTAAATATACAGAAATGAAATTACGGTGTACAGAAGTAACGAGTGCACGTCTTTTTAATGAAAAATAAACTTTACAGAAAAAAGTCGGTTCAAACAAAACTCAAGAAAACTATCAAAATAAAAATCACTGTAACTAGTATAAGGGTAATACATAGACGGCAAGCAGTAAAGTAAGGTTTATTAAAACTTAACGCTTTAAACTATCAAGGGCTGAGGTTACACTTTGGCTTCCACCTTGAATGAAGTTACCCCAAGCTTCGGAAAATAACAGCAAAAGGGAAATACGTATGCATTTCTGTATTTATGCGACTGTCTTGACATCGCTGGGGTTTTTATCAGCCTTCAACGGAAACACCAAATTAAATTCCACGATAGAGCTACTCATTTGATTTAGAGCTATAGTTTGAGTGTGTGACATCATTACGGTGATAACAAAATTTCTAAAAACTTCAACACGAAGTGAAATTTTGATTGTCATTTTGGAATGATTGAAATTCGGTAAAAATTTGGATATCATGCGTTCAGTGACCTTACATGTATCGAGTTAAAAGAAAACGAAAACGGAATTATTTAGCTGTAATTTACAATATTTCAAGACCCTTCCCTAAACGAGAGCGCCAGGATTCCACCGCCATCTGTGGGAAATATTCGGAACTTCGAGCTTCTCAACGGTAACCATAGCAACAGACAACCAACCAGGCGGTGAAGAGAAAAATAGTCGCGAAGTCTGGGGAAAGGATTCTTTGCATGGTCCAGTGGCTTTGTGAGAGAAGACACTTGGTGAGTTGAAAAAACCAGTTAGGTCAGTGAGGAACGAGTGCTGCTAGCAGGATCATTACATCCTTACAAGGTCACCTAGAGAACCTGTTTCTCACACAAATATCCCATCATGTGTTTCATTTTATTTATCCCCCCTCCCGCCCCCATCGTTTTTTTTATTCTTTCGCATTTTTCCGCTTTACCATCTCGCGGGAGAATTTTGATCTCTTCTATTCACCTTCTTCAGCCGAGCATGGGACTTCCCAGAAGGATATCGGATTTGAACGCTGATTAGAAGTTAGTGGTCTAAAAAATAAGAATTACCTCTTCGCATCGGGTTTGTCGGTGACTTATCTTCAGCATGACAGAGCCGAAATCAACATTATTATGTACAGCAGTCTCACGTTTTTGTGATCACGTGGAAACAGTATATTTCGGTAACGGGGACTCTGGGGAACGAAATTATAAAAACCTGCTCAGCATGGTTGAACAATAACGCACATCATTCAATATGAATTTTAGAGAAGTTAAGGCATGTGCTAAAGAGTACTCAGATCAGATCATATGTAGAGGATTTTAAGAAGGGAGTGTCTGACCCCAGGTCTTAAACAACCCTTAGAAATCGGAAGCTAGGAGATTTGGGCTAGAGTGTCTGATAGGAAAGTGACACGGAAGCGAGGTAGAAAGGGGGAGGAAGACTCCCTTATTTATTATCGGGGGAGAGGGTTCAGCACCCGGGGGTGGGGCCCGACGGCTTAACGTGCCCATTCGAGGCACGGCGGATATTTAGTGGTTCGAGCGTTCGTACCCGTCTGGGATCGAACCCGGGGTCTTCTCCGTGGCAGTCACGAACGTTAACCACCCACGGCCCGTAAAAAGTACTCGATAAAAGGCACCAACTTTATTACACGGTAGGAATTTTCTTGCTGAAAATGTTAAATTTGTTCGAAAAAAAAAATAGTGCTTTATTAAGGCTACTTGCGCTACGTCCCAAGACAATCAGTTTATCAGAATATCAGTGCGACGTTTCAAGACACGTCAGAATAATAAGAGGGTCATTTCAAAAGTTTTGCACACTGTGGGTTATCTCTTTAAAAACGAATTTATTTCACAACATACCTTTACATGCCTTTGAAATAATCTCCATGTTTCTTTATGACAGCTGCCCAACGTTTGGGCAAGTCTTGTATTCTAGTCAGGACACCTCCATTGTTGAGGCGTCGGATTACTCGGGTCACCTCATTAGAAACATCCTGAATCGTACTGAATCGTTTCCCGCGGAGTGGCTTCTTCAGTTTTGGGAACAAGTCATAGTCTGGTGGGCTCATATCAGGACTGTATGGCGCGTGGGGAAGCAATTCCCCCATCCGCACTTTTCCAGAATGTCTCTTACTGTACGGCCTCGCGTTGTCGTGCAAAATGATACCAGCTCAGGGTATATCCGGCCAGGGTCGTGGAGAGCGAGCTCAGGTCTCAGTGCAATAAAATCCCCCTTCACCTCGGCTCTTCCACTAACCACATAATCCATATTTCCGTTTCCTCACCTACCCTCCACCCACAATTCCTCTACTTCCCGACAACCAGACCGGTTGCCATTCTTCCATCTTTTTTTTTTTTGCGGAGGATAATTTTTCATATTCTCCCCTCCGTAAACAAACCCTCGAAACCTCCCTTTCGAGAAAAGAGTTTTTAAAGAATCTCTTGAACGCCATCTACCGACAGACATTCTTATTTTTCTTAGTACTTTTACATTATCATCACATTTTTTACCTTTCATTTTTAGAGTGTAATATACGTCTAAAGATGCAGCCTCTGGGAAAGTATCCACAAAGAGTTCTCATAAGTAAACATGAAATTATGTGTTTTCTCTTTTAAGTTGCTGCTGTGAACAGGACGACTTCATCGGTCATCGGAATAAAGGAAAATGAACGAAGTCGGAATTACGCACAAAGACACTATATGCATTTATAAATATTGCCGCAATGAGAAAATAATGAGTTGAGCATAAAATAGCAAGTTAGTAAAATCCTGCAATGCATTGATTATGATACGCTTTCCAACATGCTAGAAATCATAAAATGGCTGTGGAATAAATCTCACTCCTACGCCCTGACCTTTGATCCCATTTCGATGATATTCAACAGAACTGGTTCAGTATACCTCCGAAATAACATGATAAAGTTTTGTTGCAATCGAAGCAATTTTACGTAAGTTATGATGTATAAGGGCTATAGAATAGACCCCGCTTCTGTGTCCTTACCTTTAACCCATTTCGCCCATTTTCAATAGGATTCGTCCCCAGGCGCAGGCCCCTACAACATACTAACATTTCATCCAAATCGAAACATTTTTACGTAAGTTATGATGCATAATGGCGATGGAAGTGATTCCGCTCCTATGTCCTGACCTTTGACCCTCATTTCGCCAATTTTCAATAGGGTTTATCGCCTTGTGATCCCCTACCACATACTAATATTTAATCGAAATCGAACCTTTTTTACGTTAGTTATGACGCATAAGAACAGTGGAATGTATCCCGCTCCTATGTCCTCACCTTTGACCCCATTTTGTTCACTTTCAATAGGGTTCCTTCCCAGGTGATTCCCTTCCACATACTAAAATTTCATCGAAATCGAACGATTTTTACGCGAGTTATCATGCAGACGAACATACGCACACAACGCGGGACGTAATGAGGCATGCAGATGGGAATCGCGGCCATCTGCTAGCAAAAGTGTGACGTCATAAAACTTTAATAGGATCCGCACATTTGTTTGACTGCTGACGTCATGAAAATACAGGTCGTGCCTTCTTTTTAATTCCCAATTAATGCGTTCCCAAGGATGCAAATTTGAACATCGATTAAAATAGCTTCATTTTATAACTTGGAACAACTAATATTTTCTAAAACATAACCATAATTATGCAATCCAACCTTTGTTTGTCTACTGACGTCATCAAAGTACAGGTCGCGCCATTCTTTTTCTGGTTTCAACACCACCAAAGGAAAAGTTATTGATTTTTAATATAATTATGGTTATGTTTTAGAAAATATTAAGTATTCCAAGTTATTTTAAGAAGTTATTTTAATCGATGTTCAAATTTTCATCCTTGGGAACACATTAATTGTGAAGGAAATGTGTACAAAAGTTTTTCCATTGGAAGTATAGGAAGCAAAATTACTTGACGTCCACCTTAATAATATGGGATAAGGGCGATGAAGTGAATCGCAATCCTATGTCCTGACCTTTGACCCCATTTCGTCCATTTTCAATAGGGTTCGTCCCCAGGTAGTCCCCTACCGCATACTGAAATTTCATTGAAATCGAACCATTTTTACGCACGTTATGGCGCATAAAGGCAATGGAATGCATCCCGCTCTTATGTCGTGACCTTTGACCCCAATTCATCCATTTTGAATAGCGTTCGTTTCCAGGTGGTCCCCTAACACATTGTAAAATTTCATTGAAATCGAACCATATTTACGCAAGTTATGACGTATAAGTGCAATGGAATGGATCCCGCTCCTACGTCGTGACCTTTGAACCCATTTGTCCCATTTTCAATAGGGTACATTTACAATAGGGTACGTAAAAACCCTTTGATTCGGTGAAACCATCAGCAGTTACCTCGGCTCTGAAATCCTGCGGTATTGAAGATGCATACATTAATATTATTAATAACATCTATGAAAATGCAAGTGCAAAGATTCGGCTGTTTGAAAATACAACACACATAAAAATTGGAAAGGGAGTGAGACAAGGTGACACCATATCTCCGAAGCTCTTTAATGCCACATTGGAAAATGTCTTTCAATCACTGAACTGGGAAAACAAAGGGATAAAGATTAATGGAGATTATCTAACCCACCTTCGTTTTGCTGATGACGTTATCATTTTTGCAACTACCCCATCAGAGCTGCAGAGTATGATCCAGGAACTTGCTGACAAGAGTAAAGAAGTGGGATTAAAAATGAACTTTCAGAAGACAAAAGTGATGTTCAATGCTTTTACAAGAAATGAAGATTTATCGATTGATGGAGAAAAACTGGAGATAACCGATACGTATGTTTATCTTGGACAGCAGATATCAAGTGAGGGTCACATTGATGAAGAAATTAATCGGCGTACAAAACTTGCCTGGAGAGCTTTTGGAAGAAACAGCATAATTTTCAAGAGCAATATGCCATTATGTCTTAAAAGAAAAGTGTTTGATCAATGCATCCTTCCAGTGCTTACGTATGGTGCAGAGACGTGGACCTTAACTAAAAGAGACATACAAAAGCTGCAGACAACTCAAAGAAAGCATGGAGAGGTGCATGCTTGGTATAACCAGGAGAGATAAGAAGAGGAACTCGTGGATCCGAAAAATGACGAGAGTGGAAGACATCATGATCAGAGTTAAATCCCTGAAATGGCAATGGGCTGGACATACTGCCAGAAGGACAGACCATAGATGGACAGCCGAAATTTTAGATTGGATTCCAAGGGACAGGAAAAGACCCAGAAAAAGATCACATGGGAGATGGGTGGATGAAATTCGTAAATATGCGGGAGTGACATGGAGGAGACTGGCACAAGACAGACCGTTGTGGAGGAAACTTGGGGAGACCTTCGTCCAGCAGTGGATTGATAATGGTTGACAATGATGATGATGATGACGTAAACAGGTGGTGCCCTACCACACACTAAAATTCCATCGAAATCGAACCATTTTTACGCCAGTTATCGTGCGGACGGACGGACAAAGCTGGAGCATATACGCTTCTTCAACCTACGGTTGGAAAGCGTAAAAAAGACAAAAGATGCCGGCTTCTGGTGGGAAACACAAAGTGACAAAATTCACATGAAAATTGTCTGCAGCCTTTGATGACTAGCAATAATGTTGTATATCATACACAGTGGTCTGTGTCGATAAGTAGCAAAGCAACACAGAGAACTCAATGTGTGCTGTCGGCGTATCGTTGGAAAGGAAAGAAGAAATGAAAAACGTAATATGGAGAGTTCGTTTGATTTGCCGCAGGTAACTCAGCCGTGTTGCAGTTTGCCTGGGAACTCGAGTAACATTGTAACACTTCGTTTGTTTGTTTTTTAATTGTATTTAAAGCAAGTTTTGAATTTATTACATTTTTTACATTTATGACATAAATTACGCATTTTTACGCGTATTTCACGCATCGCGTAGAAAATATTTTTTACGCGTAACTTCTCAACCCTGGTGACGGTATAGCTTGAAAAATATGCGGACACCATATAATAATAATTAGAAAAAAATTACCTTAGAAATGGGCTCAGCACCGGGGCCCAGAGCCCGTTTAGAAAAGACCTGACTCGCTTTCTTTTCTGAATGAAAAAAAAGTGAGTCAGGTCCTATAACCGATCTGAGAGTAAAAGAGTGAGTCAAGAGTGAGTCAGACCTACACTCAGATAAAGGCAGCTACCCTGAGTATCATGAAAACAAAAACAGACGAGCCTATATTACCACTATGTCCGTTTTTGGTGTATTTGTTTCTGTTTTCATTATGTCCTTTTTTGGTGTATTTTTTCTGTTTTTAAGATGTCCGTTTTTGGTGCATTTCTGTTTCTACTATTTTTACTATGTATTTCTGTTTCTACTATTTTTACTATGTATTTCTGTTTCTACTATTTTTACTATGTATTTCTGTTTCTGTTTTTACTATGTCCGTTTTTGGTGTATTTTGTTTCTGTATTATTATTTCTGTTTTTGGTGTATTGGCAGCGAAAAACCATGAAAAAAAGAAAGGCAGCTACCCTGGCGTATCATGAACTCAGAAGACAAAGAGTGAGTCAGACCTACAGAGTGCGTCAGACATCTGAGCGAGAATCGAAGACAAAGAGTGAGTCAAGAGTGAGTCAGAATTACTCAGAAGACAAAGAAGTCATCTTTTGGTATGGAGTGAAGCAACTGACTCTGGAGCTCACAGCAATCAAGTCAAGAGTGAGTCAGACCTACTCAGAAGACAAAGAGTGAGTCAGGCCTACACTAGAGAAAGGCAGCTACCCTGGGTATCACGAGGGTCTGACTCACTCTTAACTCACTTTTTCCGAGGCTTATGTTATCTGAAAAGATGAAATTCTAGAAAATAAATACGAGGGTCTGACTCACTCTTGACTGACAAAAGTGATTCAGACCCTCGTAGACACAAGAGCGAGTCAGGTCAGTATAACCGATCTGAGAGCACTTTCTGAATGAAAAGAAAGTAAGTCAGGTCAGAATCGCTACGCGAGATCTGACCTGACTCACTTTCTTTCTCCACTTCTAGGCAGAATTTTTCGGAACAGGTACCAATTAGCCAGCAAACGTGGACACAACTTTGTATACTGAAGTCTGATTCACAACTGACGTAACGTTTAGAGCGTTCGCATCATCCTACGGGCAACGCCTACGCAGTGTGCAAAGCTTTAAAATGACTTACGTATGTTATCAACATTTTACACTGTTTCCACAGTGTACTTCCGTTGAGTAGGTACCGATTCATCCTTTCCCGTTCCATCCTCTGCTCAAAATCGTGCCGTTTCATCCTCGGGTTTTAACAGGTGTGGCGATTCGTCCCCTGCACACAGGAGTAGGCACCGATTCATCCTTTCCCGTTTTGTTTAATACACTGCTGGCCACCCAAAATGCAACACCAAGAAGGACACGAGAGAGCAAAGTCAGATTTACTGGACACATAACAACAGATACAAGGATGAAACGATTGACCTTACAGGCCCGTGCGACTTGCGCAACACGCAGACATCAATAGCTCGTGTGGCCCCCATGGCTGGCAATAACGGCCGCTACGCACCGCGGCATCGAACGAAAGAGGCTTTGGATGTGGGCTTGGGGTATGTTGGTCCAGGCTGCTTCCACACGTTGCCACAGTTCATCAGGCGTAGCCGCAGGTGGTGCTTTCCGGGCCACTCAGTTGCCGATCAGCGACCAGACGTGTTCGATGGGCGACATATCGGGAGAACAGACGGGCCACGGTAGAAGTGACACCTGGTGGGCCGGGAAGATTTGTCGCATGATGCGTGCCACGCGCGGGCGCGCATTGTCCTGTTGAAACGTGGCCGCTGGCAGGTCCTGCAGGTAAGGGAGAACTACCGGCTCCAAAACGTCGGAGATGTAGCGGTGGCTGTTGAGTGTACCGACGATGCGTACCAGAGAGGTGCGGGTGTCATAACCAATTGCGCCCCAAACCATAACGCCAGGCGACGGACCGGTGTGGCGATGCATAATGCAGGCATCAAACAGTCTCTCGCCGCGGTGACGCCACACGCGGATCCGACCATCGTGGTGTTGCAGGCAGAAACGGGATTCGTCGGAGAAGACAATATCGTGCCATTCCGTATTCCAGGTGCGGCGTTCAACGGCCCACTGCCGCCGCACTCGCCGGTGGTGCAACGTCAATCGTAATCGGAGCAACCGGCACCGTGAGACAAGTCCCCGCTCGTGCAGACGACGTCGAACGGTACGTGCTGACAGGTTGTTGCGCAACACACCCTAATTCCTGCGCTAACGTTCGTGATGTTGCGGTGCGAGCCGTCAATGCCCGCCACACAACATGCCGGTCCTCTCGTTCGGTGGTGAGCCGCGGCTACGGTAATCGCTCACGTCGGTCCGTCAGTCCTTCCTGCACCCACCGAATTCATACTCGCCTCACTGTGGCTGGATGTCGTCCCACACGGGCGCCGATGCCTCGGTACGATAAACCGCTATCGCGATAAGCCACTATTCATCCTCTGTCGAACTCCGAAACGTGCTGGAATGACTGCAGTATTCTGCGACGAGGCATCAGGAAGCTTCCCACGCACAGTTCCGGCAACACAACACACTTCCACTACTTACACCCCGCCTTCTGTGCACCCTTCTTAGAGTGCTTCTCGGTGGCGTGCCGGCGCACATGATTTGCATATGCCTTACAATGCTAATCGTTTGCATGTCCTCCCGCGGGCGACGCATGATGCGAATGTCAGGCCAATCGGATGCTTCCTTCTTGGTGTTGCATTTTGGGTGGCCAGCAGTGTATATTATTAAATTTTGTTATTTTATGTCATAAAAAAGTGTGCATTACACCATTATATTCCCCAAAAATGGGGGGGCTTTACATTTGTGATCCCCGACTTTGAAAATCTGGAGGGATCCTGACGCCCCCGATCCCCAGTGATTTCGCCTATGGTGACAAAACTATGGATTCCCCGCACGGGGATAACTGGTTTTCCAGTTATTTGGGGAGCAGTGCCCCCACGGCCCGAGCTGCCTTGTGACGGTTTTTTGCTTTCTTGTATTTGTGCTTTCACGTTTCCGCAGGGACAGCTGTTCATGCAGCTGATGGGGAGTAGCGACCCCACGGCCCCAGCGAACATGTTTTGTTTGATTTTTCCCATTACAACTTTGTGTTTCCCAAGCCTGGCAAAGACCCCAAGTCTCCCTCTAGTTATCGGCCAATTGCCCTCACTAGCTGTCTGTGCAAAATCCTTGAACGCATGGTTAATTCTAGGCTAATTTACTTCCTAGAAGAACATCAAATTCTGTCGCCATCACAAAGCGGCTTCCGTCGTCATCGTTCAGCTCCTGACCATCTCCTGCTCCTTGAGACGTCTGTTCGTGAGGCATTCGTACGTAGGCTGCACCTGGTGTCTGTCTTTTTTGACATCGAAAAAGCTTATGATAGAGCGTGGTGCCACGGTATCCTCCTTGACCTCCACGAGAGTGGGTTGCGGGGAAACCTGCCAACCTTCATGGCCAACTTTCTTCGTAACCGTGTGTTCCAGGTGCGCCTGGGTACAACGCTCTCTGCCTTTTCCCATCAAGAACAAGGTGTTCCTCAAGGCAGCATTCTTTCGGTGACTCTGTTCATCCTCCGCATTAATTGTTTGCTTAAAAATCTTCCTCCTACGGTTTCGACTACCATTTATGTTGACGACCTTCACATCTTCTGCTCGTCATCAAGCATGCATTTCATTGAAAGGCAGCTGCAGTCTGCCATTAACCAGATAGTTAAAGCGGCTAACAACAATGGTTTCGTTCTTTCTGCTGAAAAGACAGCGTGTGTCCATTTCTGCCGGAGGCGTGGCCTCCATCCCGATCCAGAACTCTATTTGGACCATGCAGCCATTCCAGTTTTGCCGGAAACCAAGTTCCTTGGTTTGACCGTCGACCGTGCGCTCACCTTTCGCTCGCACGTTCGACGACTCCGGACTTCCTGTCTGAGAGCTTTGTCAATCCTTAAGATCCTTGCCTCAGTCTCATGGGGTGCAGACAGGACTTCCTTGTTCCGTATTTACCATTCTCTCATTCGGTCTAAACTGGATTATGGCTGTATGGTATATAGCTCTGCGCGTCCTTCCGTTCTCCGGCCGTTGGATACCATTCACCATCAAGCGCTGCGTCTTTGTACGGGAGCATTTCGCACGTCACCCATTCCCAGCCTTTATGCCGACGCGAACGAACCGTCGCTTCATTTACGCCGTCTGCAGCTGTCTCTTCAATTTTACCTGAAACTTAGATCTCTCTCAGAACATCCTTTACACGATGCAGTTTTTCATCCCCAGCATGCTCGTTTGTTCGAGATCCGTCCCTCGTGCATTCGAACCTTCGGTCTTCGTTTGGCGGCCGTAGCTCGTGATGCAGGGCTCGACTTGTCACTCGTTGGAGAGACCAGGGGCTTTGAGGATCCCCCATGGCACCCTCTTGGTGTCATGGTTGATACCAGCTTTACATCTTTTGACAAGTCCTCAACCCCTGCGTCAGTGTACCAGCAGCTCTTCGTCGAACACCGTTACGTCAATGCAGACTTTATTCCTGTTTTCACCGATGGATCTAAGGCGGCTGGTGTCGTTGGATGCGCCGCCGTCTGCATTGACGAAGTTTCTGTTGCCCGCATTCCTGCCGAGGCGACGGTGTTTTCGGCGGAGATGCATGCTGTGTACCTTGCACTTGTTCACGTGCAGTCGAGCTCTCATCAGCGTGCTGTTGTGTACACTGATTCGTTGAGTGTTGTGCAATCATTGTCATCTTTGGATTTCACTGGCCACCCATTTCTTTTTACCGTACGGAGACTTTATCGTTCTTTGCTCGAGGCTGATGTCCAGATTCGGTTCTGTTGGATTCCTGGGCATGTTGGGATCCCAGGGAACGAGTCTGCCGATGCTGCTGCTAGATCTGCCTCCTCTTTGGTCGTCACACCCTTGCCACTGTTCCACCGTGATTTTCGCTTTCTTGTTCACGATCATATCAGATGAACGTGGCGGGATCTGTGGGACCAACGGGTTGAGAATAAATTGCACCGTGACCTATCCTTGGAGTCTGGAAATCGTCGTGTCGCCGGAACCGTGGGGAAGAAGTTGTTCTTGCGCGTCTCCGCATTGGCCATTGTCGCTTCATGCATAGCTATTTGCTCTGTGGCGACACTGCCCCGGTGTGTGAGACACGCGACTGTTTACTCACCGTCTCTCATGTTTTGTGCAGTTGTGTTCGTTTTCGTAATCATCGGTTTCACTATTTTCAGTCTCATCTGCTGGACGAAGGCGCAGCTACGCTTCAAAAGCTTTTGGGCGACCACTGCGACACTTTCGCAGTATTTTCCTTTTTAAAACAGATTAACGTTTTAAAACTTATTTGAAAAAAAAAAAAAAAAAAAGAAAGAAATAAAAGTTATGTAATAATTATAATAGTAAATTAATAAAGTTATATATAAACATAATTAACTAACTAGTCTTCACAGCTTTCATCATCCTCTTTTCTAACTTTTACCAAGCCTGTCTGCTCTTAATCATTTTCCACGCTTTTAAAAATCTTTAACTGATAGTTCTGTGTCTGGCGCTCTTTGGCCAAGCCTGGCCCTTGCGCCATTAAAATCAATTAACTAACTAACTAACTAACAAACTATGGATTAACTTAACAATTTGGTTTACTTAGCTGGTTTACTCAGTTGCCATTGATTGTTCGCAGGTTCGATCAGCGCTGCGACGTAAAGACAATTTACACAAAATGGAGAATATTGTAGTCGAATTAAAACTATTTTTATTTTCCATTCCTTCGATTTAAAGTAAATCACGGAATATGAGCTACGTTTCCCGTTTTTCCCGTTCAACTGCAAGTCCCTTGCATTTTTCTTATCCCTCACGCGACTGACCTGTCCTATTTCCTCTCTTCCGGTCATTCCATTCCGATCCAAATGTGTGTTGTGTTCTTTTTATGCTCTGAAACTTAATCAGTCTCGTTACTTTTTCAACAGCACTCGAAAATACACTCTAAAAACTTTCTGAGGTTCACGAGCCACTTTCCGTGATTCTTTTCGTGAACTAATGAAGCATATTTCAAACATAAATTTTTCCGTGAAGTGACGGAAAGAAACCTGAATTTCACGGAGTTTTCGTACGCTAGGGAAATTCCGAACTTTCAGAAACCTTTCCGCAATTCCTTTCATATAATAACGGAAAAATCTATATTCTCACTTTTTCCGTATCTATATGGCGTAAGATTTGCGACAATAAGAAAGATTCGCGGAAATACTTGAGGTTTGATTAACTATGAAATTTCAATCGTCTGTCGAAGGAGCTGATTTTGAAGTTCTGTAGCTGGATAGGATATTGTGGTTTGTATATCGCATGAAACTTTTTTTACTGGGGCACAAGATATTTTTTCCCCTCTCCCCTATTTTGTGCACCAGATATTGTATATTGTGTTACCGTAAGAAACTTGGTACTTAAATTATTTTACCTCTGATTGTACGATGTCTGTGTATGAGTCTGTGGAGTCCTTAAGACAAAAGCTATTATAACTAACTATCAAGAGTAAATTTTATATTTAATTTTGGGAAATAATACTACACGGTCGAGTCACAATATTGTGAACACCAGTTAATATTCAGAGTAACCGTCGTGTGCAGCGCGGACAGCTGCTAGACGGGCTGGGAGTGACTCCATAAGGTGCTGGAAGGTGTTCACAGGTATGTGGAGCCATGCTGACTGCAGTGCATCTGACAGCTGCTGGAGGGTGTGTGGTGGAGGATCCATAGAGCGAACAACACGATGGAGATGGTCCCACAGATGCTCAATTGGGTTTAAGTCTGGGGAATTAGGGGGACAGGGAAGTACTTTGAAGTCTTCATCGTGCGCTTCCTACCACTCTCGGATATTTCTAGCTGTGTGACACGTCGCATTGTCGTTCTGGAATATACTATTTGTCCCAGCGAAGACAATTAGCATGTATGGGTGTACGTGGTCTGCAAAGATGGATTCATAACGAATTCGGTCCATAGTGCTTCCCACAGTTATGAGTGGACGCAGAGAATGGCACGAAAACGTTCCTCAGACTATAACACTGCCGCCACCAGCTCGTGTTCTTCCAGCAATGGTTGAAGAGTGTTTGTTCTCCGACGTTTTTCGCCTTATACGCCAACATCCATCATTTCGATGAAGCAGAAAACGTGACTCATCGGAGAAGACAATCCTTTGTCAATCAGCAAAGGTCTAATTCCGATACTGCCGTGCAAATATAAGCACTTTCTGCCGATGCACCTTCGTTAGCATAGGTGCAGTGACCATCCGTCTACATCGGAGACTCATACGCAGTAGGGTTCACCGAACTGTCGTTTTATACACACTTTCGGTAGCCCCCTGGTTCATTCGGCCAGTGAGTTGCTCCATTGTAGCGTGTCGATCGGCCCTCACGCACCTTCGAAGCCGACGTTCACCTCTCACATCAATGGCACGTGGTGCTCCGAAGTTTCCAAGTAGCTTATTCGCAATGGTGCAATGTCTCCAATCACGATACATTTTAACCACAGCAGCACGTGAACAGTTCACAAACTGCGCTGTTTCAGAAATACTGCTATCCTTGGCCCGAAAGCCGATAATAATCCCTTTTTGCAAATCTGATAAATCGCTCCTTTTATCCATGACAGCAACGAGGGATATGTTTTCAGAATACCTACAACACACTTATATACACTCCAAGCCAGCTCACGACACGTGCCTTCTTTCATTGGCTACGCGCTGTTGACGTCAAAAGTAGGAGGTGGATACAATAATGTGACTCGACTGTGTATAAAACAGTGCATTTCACTTTTTCTAAAAGATAATTGAAAGTCATTGTCAGTTTAAAAAGATCTCAAGTTCCGAAGCATTCTGTTGCTTCGTAAAATCACGATGAAAAAAACATACTCAATTTGCGTTAAGTCCTGCTACAGAAAAAAAAATATTACAAACCTATTCAAAAAATTAATAAGCTCCAACAGAAAATAAAATGACTAATTCACTCGCATTGAAGACAAACAAGAGAATTTTCATCATCGCCTAATTAGAGTTTTACCTAGAACGTGACTGCGACTTACGAGTCTTTCTGGCTCATCGGTTGACGAGCGTTTTCTGCTGAGCCAATACAGACGACCTCGGAAAGAATTCCACTGGAGCGAAAGGATTCTCTCGTGTAAGTGTTGAAAAGTTCAAGTTCTTCGAATTTGCGAAATTTCAGTATAAATACGAAAAAACCCTAAACGGACTTTTCTGAAATAAACGGAATTACTGACTACAGGAAATCTCTGAAAATACGGAAGTTAAAAAACAAAACAGAAAAAAAACCGCAACCTTTAAAGCAAAAGTTTCGCTAAAAGACAGACACATACCTGCCATTTCGCCGCACATTTTCAGGAATTTTCCGTAAATTCACACCACTTATTTTTCAATGTATGTACACTGACGGAAAAAAAATGCCAACACCACGAAAAAATAGTTGTAGAGGAATGAAATGGCGGCAATACATTTGTATAGGTAACATATTTAATCGATTAAGGTTTCAAGATCACAGCTTATTGTAAGCGCGAGAAGAGCCATTTTAAATGTGAAATGCTGGTACATTAATAACCGGTGTAACCGCCAGAATGTTGAATGCAAGCACGCAAACGTTCATGCATTGTGTCGTACAGGTGCTGGATGTCAGTTTGTGGGATGGAGTTCCATGCTTGTTGCACTTGGTCGGTCAATACAGGGACGGTTAATGCTGGTTGGGGGTGACGCTGGAGTTGTCGTCCAATGATGTCCCATACGTGCTAGATTGGTGAAAGATCTGGTGATCTAGCAGGCCACGGCAACATGTCGACACTGTAGAGCATGTTGGATTACAACAGCGGTATGCGGGCGAGCGTTATCCTGTTGGAAAACACCCCCTGGAATGCTGTTCATGAATGGCAGCACAACAGGTTGAATTACCAGACCGACGTACAATTGTGCCGTCAGGGTGCGTGGGATAACCACGAGAGTGCTCCTGCTGTCATAGGAAATTGCTCCCCAGACCATAACTTCAGGTGTAGGTCCAGTGTGTCTCGGCCGCAGACAGGTTGGTTGCAGGCGCTCACCTGGCCTCCTTCTAACCAACACACGGCCATCACTGGCACCCAGGCAGAACCGGCTTTCATCAGAAAACAGAACAGATCTCCACTCCGTCCTCCAATGAGCTCTAGCTTGACACCACTGACGTCGCAAACGGCAGTGGTTTGGAGTAAGTGGAATGCACGCTACAGGGCGTCTGGCTCAGAGCTGTCCTTCAAGTAACCGATTTGTAACAGTTCGTTGTGTAACTGTAGTGGCAACTGCAGCTCGAATTGCTGCCGCAGACGCGGTACGATGCGCCACGGCCATACGCCGTACACGGCGGTCTTCCCTCTCAGTAGTGCCACGTGGCCGGCAGGAACTCGGTCTTCTTGAGGCAGTACCTTCCCCTGACCACCGCTGCCAACAATCATGCGCAGTGGCTACATTCCTGCCAAGTCGTTCTGCAATATTGCAGAAAGAAAATCCACCTTCTCGTAGCCCTATTACATGACCTCGTTCAAACTCCGTGAGCTGTTGATAATGGCTTCTTCGTCATCTTAAAGGCATTCTTGACTAACAACAACACACTACGTCGAATCTCAACGATAACTAACGCTCACGAACGTTACAGCGCGTATTTACAGCAAACCTGCTTTGCACGTTCCGAGGGCACTACTAGCGCCACACGTATGCGCCGAGCGCGAAATTTGCATAGACGTCATCTTACAGATGTACTCTCACCGCCTACCAACTGTCGTTTATCTAACACAACCCCTTCTTGGTGTTGGGATTTTTTTTTTCAGTCAGTGTATTTTGTACATTTCGAATGCTTTATGCGTTCCTAAAAGTGCATTATTCAGCTTTTTGGTTGCAAAATTTTAGATCTAAAGTTGCACTTCATTCATCTTCCAATGATCGTTTTGGTAAAATTATTTTTTACGCCGGCTTAACTACTCTCGTGAGCAACCCTAAGAGTGATAAGCATTGGCCGGTAGGTGTTCTTGTCAGTTCGTGTGACTTAATATTTATTTTAGTACGTAACTTTTTGAATGTCAGATTGATGAAATTCTGTTGACTGTTATTAATATTATCCACATGATTTCCGAATTTCCCGAAAGCACAATTTTGTAGCTGGGTGTACATTTAGATTTTGCGCAATATTTCGGCTTTTAACCATCCTAATTGAAAAATTCTTTTTGCATCTGATTGCGGTAACCGCGATCAAGTTGCTACATATATTTTCCAGTTTTCCGATAAGTTTTCTAGCTATAGGCGGCGTAAATTAAGCCATATAATTAGAAAATGCATAAGTTTCTGACGGTCTCATTGAGAATTTCAGCACACACGGCCCGCAAAGGTGTGAAGGAGCTACAGTATAACAGCAGATGCACCATTCATTTATCACTCGTCCATGCTAAAATCCGACAAATTCGTCTGTAGCATGCACGGGGGCACCAAAAAAGGACTCGTGGGGACTAGAAAAAGTCGCCTGGTCCAAGGACTCACGTTTTCAGTCAATGGAAGGCCACAATAGGGCGTCAACAGTACTAATCGATAGTATCCCAGCTGCCTAACGTTAACTGTACAAGCTGGTGTAACTCTGGAGTCATATTTGAATGCCACAAGCATTACGGGTCAGTTACACACCCGTACATGTGCATAGTATTTCTTGATGGAGAGGGCTACTTCTAGAGGGATAATGCGCCATGCCACAAGACTTGGATCGTCACACAGTGGTTTCAGTAGTACGGTAATGACTTTAAAGTGCTAAAATGAACCCCAGAACTTAATCCAATTGAACATTTGTGAGATGAAATTGAGAGAACCATTCGTAACAGAGATCCTTTTCCAGAGAACCATTCCTAACAGAGATCCTTTCCTAGAGAACCATTCGTAACAGAGATCCTTTTCCAGAGAACCATTCCTAACAGAGATCCTTTCCTAGAGAACCATTCGTAACAGAGATCCTTTTCTAGAGAACCATTCGTAACAGAGATCATTTTCCAGAGAACCATTCGTAATAGAGATCTTTTTCCAGTAGAACAATGCTCAACCATATGTCACATGGAATGTCCAAGACCTCTTCCATGCACGGCAGATACCGATTTTTTCTCGGCCTGCACGTTCGTTGGTTATTTCCCTGATCGAACATGTCTGGAGCATGGCAGCTATAAGCGACTAGCTCGTCAAGAGCCTCCGCGAGTCACTTCAAATGAACTCTGGTCTCGCAAAGTAGCAACCTGGTAGGCTATTCCCCAGGACGATATCAAAAACCTCTTCCATTCAATGCCACGACGAGTAGAGGCTGTTACTGTTGCTCGAAGTGGCTTCACACAATATTGAGTTTTGAAGCGAAAAAATATTGTATAGCTCTACAGATGTAATCAGTTATCTCCTGTAAGATGAGGAATCTGTGATATAAATTTCATTGGAATAGTGCGACTCTTTCTTGGTGGTGAATTTTCACAAACAGTAGTGTAGTTGTAGAACAATCGATATCAGCAACTCTTTGAATCGATGCCACATCGAATCCAAGTTGTTTTGAGGGCCGAGGGTGTACCAACACGACATGAGGTAGGTATTTCTAATAATTTCTCACTTCAGTGTATTTTTGCAAAGTCTGTAATGATCTGTTGTTTTCAAATGACGGACAGTATAACATACTCTTGCACAGCCAACTGTTACAAAAACTACCACTCATTACATTAAAATTAAATACAACGGTAGACATCCTTCAGCGCAGAAACGCAACTCCAACTGATATCTTTCAACCCCATAGGGAGGCGGAGATGAGCTAGAGTACAAATTCCTATACACTATATTGACAAAAGTCACCAGACACCCCTTCAAAAGCAAATGAACAGATCCACTGCGTTGTTAAGATGCACGGTACAGCTGCAAATGATATAAAAACGAGCCTGCATCTGACCGCGATCATATCGCACTGCGAGGTTGAGTGAAAATGTCGCAGCGGGGAGAACTGACTTTGAGAAAGGAAAGATCGTTGGATGTTATAATAGTGCCTTGTCCATAAGAGAAACCGAGAGGCGTTTAAGCATACCCAAGTCAACTGTTTTGGATGTACTGAATGAGTGGAAGACACATGGCGTGATTGAAGCAGCAAAACGTACCGGCGGACCATAGAAAATCAGTGATAGAGGATGTCGAAGTCTCAGGAGAGTCCTTACAGCTAGTCGACGGAGTACTGCACAAGACCTCAGTGTACAGGTGAATAAAAATGCTGGAACCTCGGTATGCACACGTACCATTCGCAGAGAACTTCATTCCATGGGTTACCGTAGTCGTGCGGTTGCTCATAAGCCTTTCACTCGGAATGCTAATCGTCGTTTAGCATGGTGTAAAGAACATTTATCGTGGACCATAGATCAATGGAAACGGGTCCTATGGCCTGATGAATCCAGATATACGATCCATTAGTCTGGCAGTGTCCTCGTGTGAGGGTGTTTTTCGTGGTATGGTCCCGGTCCATTGGTTATTGTGGAAAAACCTGTTAACCAGCACGTCTACCTCGATATTCTGGACAATTATACCCTACCAACTCTGGGGCAATACTATGGAACCGAGCCTTGTTGGTACCAGCAGGATAATGAACCGAACCATAAAGCAAGGTTTTAATATCGCTCGTGGGACAAATGCACGTAATACAGGAAAATTCATAGCAGGATAAAACTATATTAATCACAGAGCGATATGTGCAATATAAGGCAATGGGAGAGCAGGTTGACTAAGCATCCTGGGAGTACAAAAGCAAGGTAATGGCACAAAAAGTCTGTAGTACGCAATCTGGGCAAGCGGAGGCTGTGACAAGGCAAGGTGCAGCACGTAGGAAAGTTCACCAAGGTAGGCAATGGCACACACTAAGCAAACGGGAGCAAGGTTGAAGCGAAGATTGCAAGGAGGAAGACAACTCAGGACGGTGTGTAGGAGTCACAACAAAGCAGCTAGAAGCCGGGACGATCAGAGAAGACATGCATAGGCACTACGGGGGAACCAAAGTCTTCAAGGGGATGATACTGGAGAGATCGAGAAGCAAGAGCAGCACGTAAACCAGTAGCACACTAAATAAGTAGTATAAACACACTTGGGCGGTGACTGAGCGGATGACACATAAATACCGTGAGATGAAATGATGATCATACGGGAGTCCAAGGAGGAGACTATACGAAATAGGCAACAAAAATATGGGAAAAGGAAAATCCTCATTCGGGTAAGTAACTTATTCATCCGAATCTAATTCAAGGCTGTTAATAGCGAAGAGAATGTGATTTTCGGTAGAAGAACCGACCGATGAAACAACGGGATATTTTCCTTCCTGCAGGGATAAAAGCGTTAGAGATACATACAAGGTGCGTGACTATTTTAGAGTGAGTGAGCGAATCATGTGAAACGGAAAGGGAATCAATAGCATCACGACAAGTAGCGGAGAAGAAACAACGGATATGCAGTAAGAGAGTCGCTGTATAATGAGGGTCTGCCTGAAGAGTAGCAGAGATTTCAGCAGAGAAGATCGTATCATCCAGAAGACGGGCAAAAGCGGCTATAGGTGGCCTGGGAACATATCCAGGAGGAAAACGATGTAAATAAGGCCGAGCCACAGCGGCATGCTTAGCGCGAGTCCTACGATTCGGCCGGCGACGACGTTTCGTGGTTGGAGCGATGCCAGTAAGATGATGTTGATGAAGAGTAGAAGATGATGGAGACGGAGCCGCAAAGACCTTAGTAGAAGGCGGAGAGGGAATATCCGGAATGAGAACGGTGGAGTCGGGCAAAATGGTATCAGTAGGGACAAGGAAGGCGAATGAAGGAGATGCGGGACAAAAGTCCGGGAGAGTAGCAGAACGAGACAGTGGGGACCGATCTTGTGGACCGGAGTACGATGCGAAGGCAGTGGGGACCGACGCTGGAAGCATCAGAGGAGCTGCCTGAGAGTGTGGCAGGCGGAGAGCACACCGGGGTACTTGACTCGGTGGGAGATTAATGATCCCCAGAAGGCGATGAAGCAGGCGTGCACGGTGAAAAAGGTGTAACAGAAAATTCAAAGATTTCCAACAACCTCCCTTGTCTCGGTCAGCCTCCCTTCTCTCTTCTTCTTTTAGCGTCAGTGCTTTGTCTCAACCGAGAAACCGTAGCAAGAGGAAACGAAGCAGGAACAAGCGTTCCCACTGTATCCGCGGCGGGGGACGCAGGAAGGGAAGGAAGGAGACCAACAGAAGCAGACCTCGGCAACAAAAAAGGAGACGAAGGAGAAGAAATCAGGGAAGGAGAAATATTGGCAACTGGAAGTGAAGATGAAGGTTCTTTAACAGGAGCATGTGCAGGCGACGGGGAAAAGGAGGAAGAATCGAGCGGGCACTGCGAGCGATGGTGACCACGCTGTTTGAAGGAGAAACAGTGATAGGCTGTGAACACATTAATAGAGATGTGATGACCACAGATGACTTGAAAAGTAGTGGGACAAGAGGTGACGGAGTCCATGTCCGGGAAGAGAACCAAGAATTGACGGCGGAAGCCTGTAAGGGCGATCTCCTTGATCGGTGGGAGCGGCGGGGAGCGTGCGGACCTTACCGACAACGCGCCCACACCGTGGAAGAAAAGCAACTAAAAACTCATCCGAAACTTCCGGAGGTACAGGATACAAATTGAGAAGGACAGGACAATGTGCTAGGGAATGGGGACCAAACTGTGGTCTCCAACAAAAAGACTAGTCGACAGGACTTTACAAACAAATTCAGGTGTAGAGAAGTAAACAAGAACCGACTTAGGTTTTCTGGCAAAATGTGTAATAGCACCAGGAGAGAGAAAGGAAAGTACTGACATACAGGCGTGTAGCTTAACATTGGGCAAGGCGTCGAATTTGACCCTTAAACGAAGAGTTGAAAGCATGGACTTACTAGCTGTCTCAGCAATAGTTGAAAGCATGGACTTACCAAGCTAGGATGATTCGATACATTATCCATAGACTCCTACATTTTCCTTGATGGGAAATGTAGGAGTCCATGGATGACGAGAAGAATGTCGGAGATGGTGAGCACTTTGCTGCAACACGAAATAGAGATGAGTCGTCGAAGGACGGATCTAACTCGGTAGGATGACGAGACGCGGAGGTATCACTTTGTGGTGTGAGCGGGAATCCAAAACCGGAGGCAGAAGCACAAGCCATGGTGGAGGCGTAAAGTCGCAGTAGTGATGGAACAGCTGAAACACTGCGAAGAGGTGAGTCGCAGGGAGGCAATCAGCACACTGGAGAATGCAGCGCGAAAACACCGTAGATTAATGGAGCGCTGGGAAGGCAGCGCGGAGAACCAGTCGCGATGGGTGGAGCACACATTCGGGAGACAAAATGCAGCGACAAGCAGCAGAAAGGCTGTAGTGCGTAGAAGACAGGTAGAGAGCACAGAGTCAAGGCAAGTCACGATGGGCAGTTGGTATACATACCCAACAAGATGAAATATGAAGGAATATCGGTAAGATATGCACTTACCGACACATAAAAGTTGCCAGGAAGATAGCTGTCAGCTCCGAGCACGTGTGAAGAACGCTGGAAAGGAGTTTCAGGCACTGAAACGAACAACACAGGGCACACACTGAAGAATGTAGTAGGGCGAGGTCAGTAAGTAGAATTATGACTGAATCTCAGGGAAATATGCTTATTTCCTCTCGGGAAAGTAGCAAGGAAGAGACTACAGACCTATATACTCAAGCGGAGCACAAAATTAGGGAGCAACAAGCACTTTAAACTATAAAACTGGGCAAAAAGTAAGGAGCTCGGGAGGGTATGTCTAGCAAGCCATAAAGCAAGGACTGTTACGGCGTGGTTTCACGATAATTCCGTATCGTATGCGGACTGGCCAACACAGAGCCCTGATCTTAATCCCATAGAGCACCTATGGGATGAATTAGAGCGCCGCATAAGAAGTTTGAAACCAAGGCCTACTACTAAGCAACAGTTAGAGGCAGCATTATGTACTGAATGGAAGCGTACACCTATATCTCAGTGGCGGCTCGTGGTTGGAAAAATGGGTGAAGAGGTTCAAGAGCAATATGAAAATATATCTACTATCTACAATGAAAATTCCTTAATGAGAACTTACCTATTTTTTGTATATTAAATCAATTTTTCTTCCTTTTAAAGCTGCAAATTTGTCGGTTATGTCGTCATAAGACAGTTAGATGGTTGTTTCTTCGTGAGCATCAATAAAATGTCTTCCTGAATAGAAATTTTTTTCCAAAGAAGCAAGTCTATCATGGGAACTAGTGTTTCTTGAGCAAGTTTGTATTCTTTTAAGAAAACTTCTTTCCACTGGTACACTTGTAGATGGAATTGTTAAAATGAGTAAAATCAATTTATAATCTTCTGTAAAAATGTCTTTGTCCCCGTGAAACACTCGAAGGGGTTCTTGAGTCAATATATTCCTTAATTTTTCATCGGCATATACAAGACTCAGTTCATTTTTAAGGCGCTGGTGTTTAGTAAATATGTTTCCGTAAAAATGTAGATTTTCAGCACAGAGGGAAAGCATGCATTAAATTATTCGAATTTGGTTGTGTCAGCAAGTCAGACGAATTGAAGTTTCTTACAGTCTTGAAATCTTATATCCATTTCCATATGAATGTGGTCCAAAATTTCAAAATACAATTGTTTATAATTTTGAAAAATTGTTTCCTGTGTAAGAGCAGCATGTGCCCGTGCTTATTTCTGTGATTTTGCTAGCTTTTCCAAACTGTGTTTCAAATACCTCATCGTTCCTTTTATGGCTCAAAATTTCACGAGTTTTTTTTTTTTAATTTGAGTTACACAGTAGTTTATGTTTAGTTATTTTTTCTGCAAAAGTTCGAATAATAGATCGATGGAGCCAAAAATGTAAATTCGAAAGTGTTCATATCATTCAAAAACCCCTTGGCAAGATGAACTGATTTTTTGTCTGATTGTTCGCTATTCGTCAGAAATCCGAACACTTCCTTCAATTTATCCTAATCTTCGACAGCTACACTTACTAATTATGAAGTGGAGGACCATCGAGTTTCTGTTATGGTTGGTCTGCGTCTTGCGGTTGTTGGTATAAGTGTATAAGACCGCTTCACAGAATGGTGAACAAACGAAGCAATTCGACTGAGGCTTGCAAAAAGTATTCAACACTTAGAAATTTTAGAAAAACTCTGGTGTAATACAAGGTTCAAACGATGAACTACAAAAACAGCCCGAGAAGCTTTATCCTTGACTTTTTTTCTGTAGCCCATTAAGTGTCCAGACATTATACTTGCCCATCGTAACATTGTCCTATTTATTTGTGTTGGTAATCAGACTGTTCCAAAATTTTGTCTAGCATTTTGTATAAAGCTCCTGACGTTCTATCTTCACTCACATCATGGAAACCCAAAAATCCCTCAACCAATACACCTTCCCAATCAACAATAAAAAGTTATTTAATTTTTGACGTGATCATTTATATATTCAGAAATATATTCAATTAATTCATTTTGAATAGTTTTTTATCCTTTCGTATTGATTTTCAATTTCTAAAGAACTTCTTCATATCAACAATGAAAGTAATTCAATGAAATTTCCACGATTTATCAGGCCCATGCTTTCGTCATGGCCATGGAATGCTAGTTCTTGTTTGCTCAAATACAGTTATAGACTAATACTGCATCAATCACTGTCTGCAGGAAAAGTCTATTTAAACGAACGCTTTCGTTAAAATGCGTTTTCAAAAGCCAAGCATTCTTCCTCAGAGCATCTGCAATGGTGTTTTGAATTTTTTCAAAATTCCTTAACATTAATCCGCATTTCAGGTGTTCGCTAGAATCACGATGTTTATGAAGTGACCGTGTTACGCTTAATAAATCTAAGAATCCGTCTTTATTACACGCCGAATGTTTATTACTAAAAAGTAAGCATGGCCAAAAAAATAAATAACACAGAAGTGCTTCAAATCCATTTATATTCAGTAAATTAACAATTTTAAAAATTAATATTGTTAGATTTACAGCTCTTCTTGATTTCGTTCTTGGCAACAATTGTCAATGAATCCGTCGGTCGTCCTTGAAGCAAAATGTCTCTTTTATCTTCATCTTTCCACAGATTAAATGAAGTTTGCAATAAATTACAAACAATGTCGTCCACAGGATGCATACTAAAAACTATCATTATCAGTTAAATTGTACACAAACCTAAAATATCAGTTAAAGCTTTCAACAAATAATCACAAAGCACGAAAGAACAAATTCCTGTCGGAAAATAATGTACCACAGCACCGCAAGGAAAAAGCCCTAGTAGATTGCAAGGTACCGTGGTAGTGCGCCCGCTCCACCGTGATCTCTGACGACTTTACGCTCAAAAAGTGAGAGATGCAGAGAGAGCTAAGGCGCCGAAGCTGAAACACTTCATTTGAGCGAGCAGATTGAGGAGGGTGACGTAACGGTTACCATGACATCTCGGCCGAAAACTGCAGACTTCCAAGCATTCTCATTTCGGCTCTTCACTTGAACTGTTTTGCGTATAAGGATTTGTTTTTCGTATTGAGCGCGCCATGTGAATTAATATCTATTTTAAATTTTGAGTATTTTGGAACTGAATAAAGGCAAAAAAGAATATATTATAAAAAAATACTGAATAAAACTTTATTTTGAGTAAAATAATTGAAGAGGCACTTCACCTACTTCACCTGAAAAGCCGCCACTGCTATATCTGTTCCAAACCCATGTCGAAAGCATGTCTCTAAGGGTCAGTGCATGCATTAAGGCCAAAGGTGGACCGACACTGCACTAATATATGTCAATAAATGCTATTGTGTGTTTCTCTTCTAAGTGTCCGGTGACTTTTGTCAATACAGTGTAAGTTTGAACCTTGTTTCCACATGTTTCGTTGCAGTGCTGTTCCCCTCCTTACGTAGTACAGAGAATCTTCACACATTTTTAGAACGTTTTTGAATAGAAATTGCAGAAAATAAAAGAAATTTGAAGAACTGCAACTGGAAACAGCGTGTTAGATGAACACGAAAAAAACATCTGCTGGAGTTAAATATCGTCTGCTGGGAAAATGGCGCACGTAAACAAGCTGTGGATAGAAGGTTATGTGTTTGTTCTTCACGAAGAGAAATATTCGCATTCTGTAATTAAAAAACGCTGTGAAAATCGTGGGATTAGCACATTTCGAAATGTAAAATAAGCAATATTAATAATAGAGGGGGAAATTGTCAAGCATTGCTTTTAACAGGAAGAACACCAAACGAATATCCAAAGAACGTACGTACCTCTACGACTATTTCAAAAGTAAGGTCACTGATCTTAAAAGAAAATCCAACCCAAAGAGCAATCGCTAAGTCGTTAAAAATCTCTATATCAATCCTAAACGAGGTAATAAATAAAGATTTGAATATGAAAAAAAAAGAACAACGTAATGAGCACCGCCTTTTTTTTTTTTTTTTTTTTTAATTGGAGGTTTAACGACCACCGTGAGCAACTCAATGGGCTATAAGCAGTCGCCCGTTCCTAATTTCCTGGTTCCAGGGAAGCCAGAGAGCCAGTACTGTAACACAAACACAACATCCATGCCTCACTGGGATTCGAACCCCGGACCCCTTTGGACGAATGGTCAGAGGCCATCGCTTAGACCACTGCACCACCGCCTTTTGCCTAGTCACGTGTCTAGCCGCAGAACACGGTGTAGACTTCTTTATGAAAATCACTTAGCCGGAGACAGATGAAAATTTATTGTGACTATTGATGAAGCATGGATCTCCCCAAACGACTGTAACAAACAAAGATCGATTTAGTATCTCTAAAGAGCAGGAAAAGGACTCACAAATTTGGTTCCAAGAACCAAAGAAAGTTTCAGTATAGGATGCATGATTATGCTGATTTCTCGTACAATGGGAAATTAAAGTTAAGAAAAGTTGAAGAGAATGTTAAAGTCAATTCTTCATATTACCAAAATAATGTTTTAGCTCCTATATTTAAAGAGGAAATATTCTTTTATCCACAGTGCCTTCAAAAAGTAGAACTCCATTAGGATGAGGCAACCAGTTGTACAGCCAAATCTACAACTGTGTTTCTCGGAAAAATGGAAAAAGAGACCGTTATCATCAAGTCTATATACATTTTGCTTATATTTCTTCAAAGTCACCTGGTGTGACATAAATGGATTATTGTACCTTCGCACTGCTAAAAAGAGCGTTTTCTAAACGCAGACCTAAAACGATGATTGGGCTATATGGAAAGCAGTGGAAGAGGAGTGGAATAAAATACCACTACCAATTTAAAAAAAAATATCCTGTTATCTTGGAAATCTAGCTGTGTAGATGCATTCCAGAGAAAGGGCTATTACATAGAACATTTAAAATAAAAATCCTTTTAAACTCTGATTATATTGCTGGAGAATCGTTCTAAAAATGTATGAGCGTTCTCTGTATTTTGTTTCTCTTCTCTTCAAGTGTTACCAGATTAATGTTCAGATCTGGTATACAATGTTTCAGAGCCAACATTATATTTTTAGGCGATAGGACAGAAACAGTATCATATTAATCCTTTGTTTTTTGCTTAACCGGATGATTTGAAATTTTAATTGGCCGCCCCGCTGGCGCAGTGGTCTAAGCGATGGCCTCTGATCATTCGTCCGAATGGGGTCCGGGTTCGAATCCCGGTGAGGCATGGATGTTGTGTTTGTCTTACGGCACTGGCTTTCTCCCTTCCCTGGAACCAGTGACCCTAAATTAGGGACGGGCGACTGCCCATTGAGTTGCACACGGTGGTCGTTAAACCTCCAATCATAAAAAAAAATTAATTTTATGGAAAATTGTACACGATAGACAAATTTGAGGATTCTGAATTCAGCACGTCTAAGTTAATAAGAAACAGGCAAAAAATCTCAAACAATAAAACTGTTGTAGACTCGTGTTATTGTTGGAAAAACAAATTATACAAATTTAAATTTTACATCCTTTAAACCCAAAATTACCGGCAGCTTTATAAGAATATGAAGTTTTTATTCAGATAAAATACTGTAAAAAAAAGATGAACAGAATTGCAGTTTTTTTCTGAAAATCCACTCTTATAGAAAGAAATTTGAAGTGAATGTGTGTATGTATGTATGTGTGTGTGAGAGAGAGGAGCAAACAAAACCACTTCCATAGCTTTAACCCTCCAGGTGGCCGGAGCTTTAGAAAACAAAATGAGAATTTTTTTCACATATAAAACAGAAAACTCCCTTTTCTGTAGTATTCGTCGTCGTTAAGATGCGCAAATATACGTTCTCGCCACTATTAGTCTGAAAATCTTTTCGACGCAATATCGCGTTCTCGCGGCATTTGAACAGGTTTCCCATGAGCGTATTATTGCGTCGTCGCCGCTTCGGGCACAGAAACCACCGAATGTATATATTGCGCGCTTGCCACCCGGAGGGTTAAGATGGTAAACCGCGTCCAAGAAACCTACTCACAGACGCAGTGCGGTTTCGGTAACTTCCTACGCTGTAAAAAGGAACGAATTCACGGAAAATTCCCGAAAATCACTGAACAACAATGGTTTTGTTACAAAGAAAACTTTAACGGTTTTGTATGTATTTACGGGTGCTGAAACCAAATATGAAGTCACAATTGCTCCAGTGGGCTCCAATATCTTGTAATGGAACTCTGTTGGGGTGAATGTTGTGTTACTTAAAGAAATTTCCCTATGTTTCCCAACGGAGACATCTGTCTGCAGTCAGGATAGCTGTGTCTCTGAGAGTAGACATACTAGCACCTGTTATGCAATTCCTTCTGGGAAGAGGGAACAAAGCAGAATTTTTGTCATTTGAATGTATTTAATCGGTATTGAAGGACGTGAATTTTCTCGTGGTTTTAAAAAGTAGCGTGGCTTGTGCAAAGTGTACGTTAAATAATGCCGCTTACCTGTGTGAACTATCCAAACAGTTTCTGCTAAATTTGTGGACAATTTACTTTAAAGTCTCAAAGGCGACATTTAACACCGTTGATTAGAAAATCGTATGAATTTTATTTCCAGTGCAACATGGATGATGAAGATGAATCTTGGACGTCTCAGATTTGTTGTAATTCATGTGTAACTTTGTTGACTGGATGGTTGAAGGGATCACGTCAAATGCCATTTGCGGTACCAGTGGTTTCGAGAAAACTGAAAGACCACTCAATGGACTGTTACTTCTGTATCACTAAGATATCTGGAATTACAGCTCAGACCAAATACACGATTCAGTATCCCAGTGACCATAAGACCTGTTCCTCATGGTCCAGATCTTCCTGTTCCTGTTCCTCCACAGTCATGGAGTTTAGATGATAGTGATACTGATGAAATAAATCCTCACAGCGAAGAAAATATTGAAGTACAACAAGATCCTGAATTCTCAGAAGATTCTAGGCCTCACCTTATAAGTCAGGAAGAATTAAATGATCTGGTTCATGACCTTCATTTAGCAAAAAGCCAGGCCGAAATATTGGCTTCAAGATTGAAGGGATGAAATCTTTTACAACAAGTACAAAAGTACGTAGTTTTCGTCGACGACAGCAAGAGTTTGAACACTTATTTTCGAAGAGTGGTGATCTTGTGTACTGCAATGATATAGACTATTTGTTTGAAGCCTTAGGACACAACACAAACCTGAAGAATGGAGACTTTTTATAGATTCCTCAAAAATAAGCTTAAAATCTGCCCTTCTTCATAACGGAATCATGTATCCGTCAGTACCTGTTACATATGCTGCATACATGAAAGAAACATATGCAAATATGAAACTGTCGCTTCAAAGTATAGTATACAAAAAACACTCATGGAATATTTGTGGTGATCTAAAAGTGATAGCTTTACTCCTTGGTTTTTAACTTAGATACACAAAATACTGCTGCTTCCTCTGTTGAATAGGACATTAGGGACAGAAATTTTTATTACGTTAAAAAAAACTGGTCTAAAAGAGAGTCCTTAATTCCAGGTAATAAAAATGTTGTTGCTAAGCCTTTAGTAAGTCCTCAGAATGTGTACTTACCACAGCTTCACATCATACTAGGTTTGATAAAAATTTTTGTAAAAGCATAGTTAAAAATGGAGAAGCCTTTCGTTTTTTAAAGAACAAGCTCCCCAAAACATCTGAAGCCCAAATTAAGAAGGCATTTTTATTGGTGCACAAACAAGGGAACTTATACGTGATTTTGCATTTGAAGGCACTTTGAATGAGCAGCATGGAAGTTTTTTAAAGATATGGTACTGAACTTTTAAGGTAACCGGAAGGCAGAAAATTATAAAGAAATTGTTACTGAGCTTCTAGAAAACTATAAGGCCATGGGATGCAATATGTCTCTTAAAATACATTTCCTTCTGTCGCATCTGGATTTTTCCCCACAGAACTTAGGAGCTGTAAGCGCGATGAGCACGGAGAACGTTTTCATCAGGACATACAGTATGTACCATAGAAAACCGCTATAAAAGAAAATGGAGCCCTAAAATGCTAGCTGATTACTGTTGGACTCTAAAAATGGATGTAGTACAACCAAAGAACAGAAGAAAATCTAAAGTAACTACTTTTTAAGGTAAGTGTAATTAATTGCTTGTAGCGAAATATACATGCCAAAATCAAGGCTTATTTGCTTGTTATTTTACTGAATATGTTTGTGATAATTTTATTTTTTTTATAGGACTTATTACATTTTTTTTCATGGTGATTTTTCGGAGCAACGGAATGCTTTGCAACTCGAGATCTTATTAAACTGACAATAACTTTCAATTGTCTTTTAAAAAAGGTGAAATGTATCGGATTTGTAGTATTACTCCGCAAAACTCCTAAATACAAAATTTACTCTTGATCAAATGTAAAGGATTTTAGGAAGGGAGTGTCTGACCCCAGGTCTTAAACAACCCTTAGAAATAGGAAGCTAAGAGATTTG
The DNA here is from genome assembly GCA_039090855.1 of Macrothele yani. Taxonomy (NCBI): domain Eukaryota; kingdom Metazoa; phylum Arthropoda; class Arachnida; order Araneae; family Macrothelidae; genus Macrothele; species Macrothele yani. The sequence continues at coordinate 129,286,316 of CM076995.1, read as the reverse complement.
GGCTAGAGTGCCCGATAGGAAAGTGACACGGAAGCGAGGTAGAAGGAGGGAGGGAGACGCCCTTATTTATTACTGGGGGCCAGTACTCGGGTCCGACGGCTTAACCTGCCCATCCGACGCACGGCTGATATTTAGTGGATCGAGCTTTCGTACCTGCCTGGGATTGAAACTGAGGTCTTCTCCATGGCAGTCACGAACGTTGCCCACTAGGCAACCCGCGGCCCCAACTACTCTTGATAGTAAATTTTATGTATTTATACATGTTTAAGGAATCCACAGACATCATACAATCACCTGTACAATAATTTAAATACCAAGTTTCTTACACTCTAAAAAATAAATGGTGTGAATTCACGGATAATTTCTGAAAATAACGTGCAGCAAAGTTTCCGGTACGTGTCTGCCTTTTTCAGAAATTTCCGTTTTAAAAAGCGCCCGTTTATTTTAACTTCCGTTTTTTCACAGATTTTCCATAGACAGAAATTCCGTTTATTTCAGAAAAATCTATTTCAGGTTAGTAGTGCTATTCTCCGTAGGTCTAACCACCTCTTACTCCTCACGAATGACCATTATTTCTTCAAAATTTGTTATTAAAAATCAGCCGGACAAGTCTTTTCATGTGGCAAGACCTTTTCCCGTATTTAAACTGAAATTCCACAAAATCAACGACTGCGTTTTTTAGCATATAACCCAGATAATCCTTTCGCTGCAATCAGGATCGAGCCAACGTCGTTTGGGTTGGTTCAACAGGTAACGCACGCCTTTAACCACTGAGCCACAAACGCTCGGAAATCCGAAACACATACAACTTAAAACAAATTTTGCGATGATATATATTATTTTGCACCCTTCATTTTAAATTCTAAAATTTTTTCCTTAGTCTTCAGTTTTGCTCTTAAGTATATATATATATATATATATATATATATGTCATTAATGTGACTGAGTTATTCATTTTTTTTCTGTTGGAGCTTATGGTTTTTCTGAATAAGTTTGTAATTTTCTTTTTATTGTAGGAGGACTTCTCACATATTAAGCATTTTTTATCGTGATTCTTCGAAGCAACAAAATGCTTTGCAACTTAATTTTTTTAAACTGACAATGACTTTCAGTTATTTTTAAAAAAGGTGAAATGTACTTTTTTATAGTATTATTTTACACACAGACACACACACACATACACATAAAAATAAAAAAATAAAACCTAAATACAGAATTTACTCTTGATAGCTATAATAGCTTTTGTCTTAAGTTGTCCAAAGACTGATACATAGACATCGTATAATCATCTGTAAAATAAGTACCAGATTTCTTACAGTAATACAAAATGTAATAAATAGCTGGTGCAAAAAAAAGGGGGGGAGGGAGGAAAAGAAATATCCTGTGCCACAATAAACAAAATTCATGAGATATGCTATCCACATATCCCATCTCGCAACGGAACTTCAAAATTCGACAGACGATTGAAATTTAAAAGTAATCGAACCTCAAATATTCCCGCGAATCGCACCTTTTAACGGAATGTTTTCATCATATTGATAGGGGAAAAGTGAGGATAGAGTTTTTCCGTTAATATACGAAAGAAATTGCGGAAAGCATACTGAAAATTCAGAATTTTCCGTTAACACATCTCTAAAACGGTAATTCACCGTCAATATAAGAAAGAAATTGCGGAAAGGTTTATGGAAATTCAGAATTTTCCCGTTGTACGAAAAATCCGTGAAATGCAGGTTTCTTTCCGACATTTGAAGGAAAAGATTGTATCTGGAATATGCTTCGTTAATTGACGATAGAAATGACGAAAAGTGGCTCGTGAATTTCAGAAATTTTTTCACAGTGTACGGTAGCACAATATACCTAACAAAAACTGGTGCGCAAAATAAGGGAAAGCGGAAGAAATATCCTGTGCCACAGTAGCCAAAATTTCATGTTATATGTTTTCAACGATATCAGATTTCGCTACAGAACTCGAAAATATATTCCAGCTAATCGTACCTATTACCGGAAATTTTCCGTCATATGGATTCGGAGAGTGAGAACAGAATTTTGCCATTAACTTACGAAAGGAAGGATACTGAAAATTCAGAATTTTTCTAACCCCCCCCCCCCCCTAGAATTCAGGCGTATTTCGTCACTTCACGAAAAATGTTGTATCAGAAACATATGCTTCGTTATTTTACGAAAGGGATCACGAAAAATAGCTCGTGAATTTCAGAAATGTTTTCATTGTGTGGCTTATTAACTACTGCCTTGAAAGAGGTGTGATATGTACTTTATGGTAAGACACTCCTAAAGAAAGGAAGTTTTAGTGGTATTAAAACCAGATGAATTTGAACTGAAGATACAATGCCCGAATTTTTTGAGAGCCAAAGCTACTCTGATGTAACGAGAGTCGAAAGCAATAAAAACTCCTCAGGCTCTGGAGTTTCATAAGTCTTCGGAAACTACCATTGATCGAAGAAAAACGAGGATATGATAAGCTTATAGATGTGCAAAGGTAATCGAAAGTCCGCTGCATCTTAAGCACGTTCTTTGATATGTGGAAGTATGTCAATTAAGAAGAATGGCATGGAATTCTCCGGTATAGTGAACAAGTTTTTCGATAAGGGTTTCAAACCTACTATACGAAACACATTACAGAGGTGTGTTTTTTTAAGTGTGATCAAGAGAATACCTTCGGTTATTTTATAACAAATGTTTCCGTCCTTAAAATGCCTAAGGATGCTAACTTGAAGGGTCCTATTTTTTTTAAAAAACTTGGCCATTCACTTCAGAATTCAGTGTTCTCTCTTTTTGTTTACGTATTCCACCTATCTGAAATCAAGAAATCTCAACCACTGTCACACGTCAAATTAATCGGCTTTACCCAAGCGATATTCGTCATTTAGAAATGTACGATGTCGTTAGCAACCACGAAGAAGGTCAGAACATGCACGTGAAATTTCCCAAACGTCTTGCATCATTTACCACGCCATGCGGAATATCATCTGGGCAGTTAAGCATGGGTAAAAAGCTCAAACTTATGTAAATAAATAAATAAAGCGAAAACATACTAACAGTGAGAGAAAGCATTGTTGACTACCAAGTGGACTTCCACTATTCATGAGTAATTTTTCTGTGCGAAACTGCATGACGACCTGCTACCCCAAAACCTCATATTTTCCCTATTCTCTTTCTTTTTTTCTTTTAAAATACTGCTTTTCTTTTCAGCTTTTTTTTTTTTTTCATTTTTGGACATACTCTTTTTTATCATTATAGGGATAGGAGAATAAATCCATGTCGTCCCACTCTCTCATACAAATACACACATACCCTCACCCTAATGCAGACATCCTCCGTCTCCCGCTCTACACCAGAACACACACACACACACACACACACACACACACACACACACACACACTCACTCGGGGGTCGATTTTTTTTTTTTTTTTTTTTTTGTCAACAAGACCCAAAATGGTTTTACCATCTTAATACGAGAAGGTACCGGTTCATCCTTTCCCGTTTCATCCTCGAATTTTAACAGGAGTGGCGATTCGTCCCCTGTGCACAAGAGTAGGTACCGATTCATCCTTTCACGTTTTGTTTAATAAGACAGATTGCGAAGTCAAAGAATGTAATTACCATTACAACCAATCTCTATGGAGTAAAGTTCAAAACTTAGGCTTAACATCAGAATGCATAAACATTGAAGACATCAAACGTCATATACGAATGTTTGCAGCTCTTGCATTCATTCCACCCATTTGTGTAGACGATGTATTTTTAGCCGTAATCGCGCCCACAAATAATGCTGTTCAAGAGTTTAATAATTTTATGGTGGATTAGTGGATGGACAACCCTGTTATTGGTCGATATGGAACTGTTATAAAGAGCGTCACAGAGCGACAAATTCCATAGAATCGTGGCACGACAGATAGAGATTAAATAAATCTATAAGAACATCACATCCAAATATATTAGAACTTTTGATTAAGTTAAAAGATATATGACATTCAAAGAAAACAACATGAACTTTGCCTACAAAATAAAAAAGACAAAAAATATATATAAATTTGGATAAAATAATTGAGAAAAAGGTTCACGATTTCGAAACCGCAAAGAAGACACTAATTGAATGCTTACGTGCTTTAGCATACACAGTGAAACTACAATAATATGTTAGATAAGTTCTTAAAATTGACAAAGTGCTACCAATCACAGCTATTTTCACTGCATTTTTCTGACAAAGATTTTTCCTGCATTTGTGACAAGAAAAATTAAAAGAAGACGGAGTAGTGTGAGAAACCACGATAATAATTTTTGGGGAACGAAGTTAGACACCTCCTCGTAGTGTTTCCTGGAGACGCAATATGCGGCTAAAACTCGGAGCAAAACTAAATAGCGAGTAAATAACACGAACTCAAATAACTCATTTTACTAAGCGACTGGGAAAATGTAGGGGGAGGGGGCGGACGAATCGCCACTCCTGTTAAAATCCGAGGATGAAACGCCTGGATTTTGAGCAGAGGATGAAACGGGAAAGGATGAATCGGAACGTCACCCTTAATACCTACAGATTGGTAAAAACACTGTGAGTGCCTTTAGGAACAGTTTTTTTTTTTTTTTTTTTTGATTGGAGGTTTAACAACCACCGTGAGCAACTCAATGGGCTATAAGAAGTCACCCGTCCCTAATTTACGGTCTCAGTTGATTTTATGAAACTGATTTTTTCAGGATGCGAGGAAGACTGTGGGAGTAACCTTTGACGTGCTTGTCCCGCAGGACGCACTTGAAATAAAGGCAGAAGCAGTGAGAGCTTATGCCAGTGCAGTATAGTGGATAGCACTCGGAGCTGAGAGTGTGGGTTCGAATACAGCCCCTGGCGTAAGAATGATGGATAAATTTACTTCGTCCTATTGGCGCCCGAACTTCCAGGCTGTTAGGTTTTTCGCAATGGTGTGATGTTCTTTCCACACCGCGAGACAGGAAAAATGAAAATCCCTTCTTCATTGCTTCGAAAAAATAAATCAGTGTAATGTTACGTTCTACACAACAAATTGTCTAAGATTTCTCAAATGCACTTTCTTCATTGGATGACTGCCTAGAGCGACACATGGTCGCGGCCGGGGCCGCGTCCTCCTCCTCTCTATGTTTACGGGCCTGGCCACCGGATTAAGAACTTGCTTGTGACGTCACACTAAGCGACGGGCAACGTCCATGGGTTGCTGAAGACATTGTGAAAATATTCACTATTTGCTTCAAATGATTTAAATTCCTTTTGACTGATGATTGTGAGCAGTTACTCCATGTACAAAATGTAAAATTTACGTTAAAAAAATTAGTGGCAGAGAAGGTTAAAGAGTTGAATGTGATAAACGGAAAATGTTCAAAATGTAATCAAACTAAATTTGAGCTGGGACTAAAGTGTGCTTCTGTATTTTTAGAATTTTTTTTAAATAACTACTCAAAGTTGAGAAATCACTGCTTAAATAACAAGCTATGTGTGCAGTAGAGCTGAGACGGGCTGGGCCCGATCCCGAGAGCCCGAGCCCGGGCCGTAACCGGGCTCGGGCTTCATTTTAAAAACTGCTGGTCGGGCTCGGGCGGGCTCGGGCTGCCATATATAGATTTTTTTACCGGTCAGTTTTATCAAATAGTTATTGGTTTTATTTTCAAAACTTTTTTTTTTCTTTTTTTCAACAGCAGTTCTCACTCATCGCCAGAAAGCTGTTCTTTTAGTTATGTCTGTTGTTGCGCTATCTGTAGGAGGGTCAATGAAATTTAATTAGTCCCTATAGGCAATGCAGTTTTTCCGTCCATGTGAAGCCAGCTGACAGCCACCAGGGAACGGCGACAGACCAGCCAGAGAAAATGCGTTAGAGGTGGGTGGGTAGGCTGGGTGTGGGGGTCCTGACTTGTAATACGTCCTGACTAATATAAGGGAACGGTTGAAATGCACCCTGATTTTCCGATCGGATAAAGGAAAGGAGAATGGACATCTGGAAGACAGTAAAAAGCCAGTTAAGCTAACTGGCTTCTTACTGTCTTTCAGACATCCATTCCCATTCTCTAGTTTTATGATACCTAGCATTCGTTTCCTGGTGCTGCCGTTACATGTTTAGGATGCCGATGAAGAGATTTTCTGAAGGCGTAAATCAGACCCAAGTTTAGTCTCGATTACCCATGACGGTTTACGCATAAGGTTTAATTCTCTCCATAATTGCTTCGTAAACTATACAATAGCCGGAAACCCTTGCCACTGTTTCACCGGGATTTCCGCTTTCTTGTTCGCGACCATATCAAGCGAACGTGGCAAGATCTGTGGGACCAAGAGGTGGAAAATAAACTGCATCGTATTAAACCTAATCTTGAAATTTGGAAATCCACATATCGTCAGAACCGCAGGGAGGAAGTGGTGCTTGCGCGTCTCCGCATTGGGCATTGTCGTTTCACTCACCGCTTTTTGCTGTGTGGCGACACTGCGCCAATGTGTGAGACGTGCAATTGCCGAATCACCGTTACTCATCTTCTGTGTACCTGTGTTCGTTTTCGTGATGTACGTTTTCATTTCTTTCATTCTCATTTGTTGACCGAGGACGCAGCTACACTGCAGCGGCTCCTCAATGACCACTGCAATACTGTTGCTGTTTTTTCATTTTTTAAACAAATTGACTATTTTAAACGTATCTAGATTTTAGCCCTATCATCATCCTCATTTCTCAGTTTTATTGAATCAGCTAGATTTTAATCATTGTATCATGTTTTTAATACTGTTTGTTTCATTATCTTTTTAGCCCTTCCATCGTTCTCATTTTTCAGTTTTACATTATCAGTCAGATTTTCAGCTTTTTACCACGTTTTTAATACTGTTTGCTTGTCTGTCTTGTCTCTGGCGCTCTTTGGCCAATCATGGCCCTTGCGCCATAAAAATCAAACAACCAACCAACCAACCAGTAGCCGGAAAGACCGATGGGCCTTTGAAGTTTTCTGATGCTTTTTGTGATCAACATTTAAAACCAGTTACATCTTCCACGTACTGTAAAGAAGTGCATATATACATTGTTATTGTTAGTGTCACTGGGACATACTTTTTGTTGATGCCATGTAAATTGTGGAACAAGATGAGTACATAAAAATATGGAAGGCACGAAAATGAAACTAGATGTTAAAATCATCTAAATAGTACTTTTGCTATGATTCCGGTTGGCGCGTGAAAGCTTAGGAACAATTTATAACATTCGGGAAAAAAAATTAGCCTGATTAAATAGTTTAAATTAGATCTACCAAAACTATTCGTGTCCTTCTGCACTGGGTAGTTTTTACAGCAATTTAAAATTTTCAATAGTTCACGAAAGTTGCTAAAATAAAGCAAAAAAACCCTCTATGACAAAAATGGCAGACAGTCCTGGGGCTCGGACTGTAAGACTTCGGGCCCGGGCGGGCTCGGGCCCCCAAAACTGAGCCCGAACTCACCTCTAGTGTGCAGTAGCTGCTTAATGAATCTGGTCTTTCTGTGTGCCTCACGAACAACGGGAAAATTTTGGCAAAGACATTTGATAATCATCAGTACAGGGGAACTAAATACTAACCCCAGTCTAACTACCCTAAACTCAATTCAAATAAATATATAATCTTCATATTTTATATATTTTCAATCTTCATTTCATGTGTGGGAAAAAATTAGCAAGTATGCATGTTCTAACACATGTTCGTAACCATGGGTGGCAAAATCGATACAAGGTAAGTTTTTTTTTCAGTTATTTATTTCTGATTGTGCTGAGAGTTACACATTCTCAGTATCAATTTAGTCTTATTGGCAGCCTCAAAACTTTTTTATTTATTGCCCTGCAACATTATGCAGATAAATAGTAAGATTATATCTCTAATTCTTTCAATTTCAAAATAGAGTAGGGGTTGTGGAAGGTTAAAACCACACATAAATATATTTATGTGTGGTTAAAACCACACATAAATATAGACTGTAGTAGCATTATTAGCATTTTTTTTTACTTTCTTTTCCAAATACGTTCTCAGTATTAATTTAGTATATACTAGGGGTGTTCAAATGAAAAGGTACGAAACGTCATAAGAACGTAACCGTTAACATATTTGCCAATGCCGCTATGGGAGAACGTAGCGACACATCTAGGGATGCGATTGGACTCGCCGGCGTGGATCGGAGCATGCGCGGGCGGCCGCATGCGCAGGAGAGAGCAGAGGCTCTTATAAAGAGCGCCGTCCAATTGACGCGGCAGTGCGTGTGAGGACAGGATGGCGTTCACATTGCAAAATTCGACGATTGAGGAGCAGCGAGGCGTTATCCGATTTCTGACAGCGGAAGGTGTTAAACCGGCCGCTATTCATCGCGGAGGGTGTGGTTCTGCTCCATGATAACGCGCGTCACCACGTCTCCAGGGTCACACACGCGGAACTGGCCAAGTTCCAGTGGGAGCAGCTTGACCATCCGCCCTACAGCCCGGACATGTCGCCCTGCGGTTTCCATGTATTTGGTCCCCTGAAAAAACATCTGAAAGGGAAGCGCTTACACTCGGACGACGAACTCAAGGACGTTGTGCAGGACTGGGTCTCGTCACGGCCACAGGAATTCTGGGAACAAGGAATACTTCGGCTCGTTAATCAATGGGATCGTAGTGCTACGGTCTATGGTGTATACTTTGAATAAAGTCTTCATTTATACCCACAGTGTCGTTTCGTACCTTTTCATTTGAACACTCCTTGTAGTTGGCTTCCCCCAATTTTTATTAATTTCTGTATGTACTGCAACATTGACCTGGTGCATCTTATCAAAACTTTTCTTCTTTGTGAAACTACCTTTTCATATTCTCAAAATATTAATTTTGGAACCTCTTCAAATTTTTTATATTTTTGGGTGAAAGCAATGTTATTTGTTAGGGACTAAAAACGCAATTTTGAATACTGTTTTGTTAATTTTTCGCCAGTTTTTCTTTTACAGATGCAAGTTGTAATGTAACAGTACGTCAACGTACTAACAGATTGCGTTTCAGTTCTTTTCTGCGTCTGTTTAAAACTGCACTAACACAGTTTTTTTTTAGAATAACCGTTTATACTCGTACAGAACAGAAATAGCGAGAAAGCGTAATTTCTGATAAAGATACAACAGACGCAATTCTCTTTCTTTTTTTTTTTTTTTTTTTTTCTTAATTTCGGTAGAACTTCTGTGCCATATAATAATTTGGCAGAAAACTAAAATATATACTTTATTCAGCTGTTCCTTCAAGCATTAAGAACAATTGAATGCCCACAAATGTATGCCACTGTAACCTTCTCGGTGCGCAACTCCGTCGTTTAGCGTGACGTCACAAAAACGCTATTAGGGGGTGATGGGTGAGTCCCTAGAGCCCGTCCCGGCCCTCTTTCGTTGGGGGGAGGGGGCGTGCCTGCTCCGCACATGAGATAAAGGCAGAAGCAGTGAGAGCACATGCCAGTGTAGTATAGCACTAGGAGCTCGGAGCCGAGAGTGTGGGTTCGAATGCCGCCCCTGGCATAAAAATGGCGAAATTTACTTCTTCTTAAACCTAAAAAAAGCATTTCCCCTTACCACACCCAGTGCTCGAAATGGCATACCGGCACTTTCTTAACCCAGAATATACAATGCCGTCTTTAATTTTTTTTTTTTTTTTTTTACATCACTAAATTTTTTTTATTTTTTTTTGCCCGTGACTTATGAGCGCGCATTATTAAATATAGAAATCTTATGTGTCTCGTGCCCTTGAGAGATAGCTCTGTGGAAACCGGAAAGGTTAGGAGAATGGTGTACACGAGCTATCTGTTCAGCCCTTCATAGGATGGAAATGAAGCTACTCAATAGCACATGATCACATCTTCCCATTTCCCAGATCATCCTATTAAAGATATCCGTAATTTTTATTATATCATTAATTTAATATATTCAATTTGAAGAGCTCTTCGTAGAATGAAGAATCGGGAGTGATAGACTAAACACAAAGTTTAGCTTTGTTTCAATAAGTATAAATTTTTTCCACTTCAGACATTTTTTTCTATTTTTTTAAAGGGTCCATGACTGCTACAAATTTAAGACTGAATATGCAGTTTGATTGTGGAGATTCTAACTGCCCGACTTCCTATTTCATGAAAGTACCTATTGGAAAGAGGCTGCCTTCTCGGATCGGGTCCTTAAAGTTCCGGGCTCAAGTCCAGATGAAACACTAATGATTAGCCGAGGTTCGGAAGTCTCGTTAATCCGTTGGGTACGGGGTATAGAGACTCCTCGTTCTAAACAAGTCTAACTTCAGTGCTCGGTGTAGCATAAGTAGTATCCGCAGGATCTAAAAACTAATCAAATGAAATTCTTCCCCATCCTTTCTGACTTATGGTACGATAGTATTCTACGGAATTGTCAATTACATTTTCAAAGAAAAGAATATTTATTACAGGGACTTTTTTTTCCTTTCTTTTTTTTACTTTTTCAGTTTTTGAGAGATTTTCTGGTGAAGGTATTCTTTCCGATTACGTGCGTGAAGCGACCCTGCTAATCGAATCGTTTTACTTACATATATATACAAATCGTTGTCAAATTATGTACATCTAATTAATTAATTACTTACATCAAGTTTTTTATACTAAATAAAAGTTTTTAATATCGTTTTACATACACTGGCGGAAAGTGAAAAAAGAACACCAAGAAGGAATTGGCGGATGATCATGAAATTTACATATATTAATGGGGTCGAGTTTACGTAGGAGTGATGTTAATTTCGGGACCAACCGGCGAGCGCTTACGCCACAGCACGGCATAATATGCAGATTATCGTCGGTGGTATTTAAGGAGTACGGCGAAGTGAATGTAATCAGTCGTCGGCGTACGGACACGTGCGAAGACCCTGAAGAAGCTGCAAGGCCTGGATATGGAAGACGTATACGATTTCAGCAGTTATCGGACTTTGAGCGAGGTCGTCTAGTCGGACTCCGCGAGGCCGGGTGGTCGTATCGTCGTATTGCGGAGCGAATTGGGCGGGAAGTATCGGTGGTGGTACGATGGTGGCGTAGATGGTCCGAGGAACATTCTCACACGAGAAGACGTGGAACCGGGAGTCACAAACGGGCTGATGAGCGGACCGATCGACGCATAAGAAGAGCGGCGTTGTCAAGCAGAACATCTACTGCGACGCAAATCCGAGCTGCCGTTGCACCTGAGGTGACTGTGCAAACAATCCGCAACCGTCTACTGGATGCAGGACTACGTGCACGTGTTCCTCTGGCATGTGTACCTCTGACTCCAGCCCACCGCCAGGAACGGCTGCAGTGGTGTCGCCAACGTCTGCACTGGAGAACGCAATGGCGATCTGTCGTGTTCAGCGATGAAAGCAGATTCTGCTTGGGAGCCTCTGATGGCCGCATGCGTGTTCGCAGACGCACAGGGGAGCGTCTCCACCCTTCTTGCATCCGCCAGCGACACACAGGGCCTACACCTGGTCTCCTGGTGTGGGGAGCGATCAGCTATCACTCCCGTACACAACTAGTGTTTATTCCGGGTACGTTAAACAGCACCTCCTACATCAACAACATCATTCAGCCCGTTGTTGCGCCATTTGTAAGGTTGGTCTATCGTGGTGTTTTTCAGCAAGATAACGCACGCCCACACACGGCACGTGCAACGCAACATGCACTTCAGGGTGTGAGACAACTTCCATGGCCTGCACGTTCACCGGATTTGTCCCCCATTGAGCAAGTGTGGGATTTTATGGGACAACGACTTATCCGGTCTCCACGGACAGCCACGACCATCCACGATTTATGCGTCCAGGTTGAGGATGCCTGGAACTCAATACCCCAAACTTACATCCAACATCTGTACGACAGACTCCATGCCAGAATTGCACAGTGTGACGCAGTTCATGGCGGTTCAACCTCGTACTAACCATGTTACATGGAAATGTTATTTTTCAGTTTACCAGCAAATACAGCTGTATTTTGCCATAATGTTTTGATCATGATATCCTCTGTATTCCGTTATTATGCTGTATAAATTTCGTTGGTATCAGACGTCTCCTTCTTGGTGTTCTTTTTTCACTTTCCGCCAGTGTATATATACAGATCGTAGTCAAATTATTTACATCTAATTAATTAAGTACTTACATCTGAATTTTATAGCTTTTGTCCTTAGTCTAACTTGGTAACATAGCTGTTGGCCTAAGGACAAAAGCTACAAAAAAGGCATTTTTAAGGTCTTTAGAATTTCGAAATTCCGCCATGATATTGCGAATGTGTTCGCCTACTTGTATATACATTTTCTTCCTTTTCGGACCAAGTTCTCCTAATTCTTTTAATTGTTGTTTGTGCATCACACGTTGAATTTAGAAATTCTGAAGACCTTAAAAAATGCCTGCAAGCACTAAGCTATGTTACCAAGTTGGCCTAAGGACAAAAGCTACAAAATTCAGAAGATGTAAGTAAGTACTTAATTAATTAGATGTAAAGAATTTGACTATGATTTGTATATATACATACATATATAATGATATTAAAACTGAGGAACAGATTCTTTTCTCTAGAAGGTTTAACGTCGAAAGAAGTGAACATCTGTGAAGTTAACAGAAAACTGACCAAGGCTGTTATGGAAACAGCAACAAAAATAGCTGGTACTAAGAACAAGTTAGTTGCATACGAACAAATTACACTGATCTGCAATTTTTCAACTTTTTTCTGTTGTTTTCAATTGAATAGGTGTATCTGAATGGATTTTTTGCGCAGATTCCGAAAATGACCTTCAAAATTCCGTATCACGTCAATTTTTTCCCAAATGACGGAAATGTGAAAATTTAAAAAACCGTTATTTTTCAGTGACATTGCTATATGGCAACGTTTGTAACGTGTGAAAATGTTTTCTGGAGGGGCGGAATGATTGTTTAAGGAATAGATAAACATAAATACATATTCAAAAGCAAACATACCTAACATTCACCACTGGGCTCCTCTTCAAACTTGCTCTTTTTGGATTGTCTTCGGTGTGCGTCCGTACAGTCTCTGTTCAACATCCAACAATAGTCGGCCATCATATGTACAGTCCACTTTCCTTGGTATCTCTTTTCCATGTTCGCTCGCCATGTTCTTCCGAAAAATCACCAAGATTGTTAGGAAAGAAATTTAGATGAGCATGAAGAAAGTGAACTTTGACGCTCATGTTGCAACCAAGCAGTTCATAGCATTCCAGCATGTCCTCGACTAAAGTGGTGTAATTTGAAGCCTTCGTGTTCCCCAAAAAGTTGCGTACCACATTTCTGAATGCAGTCCATGCTCGCAATTCGCACTCGCACTCATGGTTTCCTCGAATATGTTGTCTGCCATTAATTTTCGTATTTGAGGGCCTATGAAAATGCCAGCTTTAATTTTTTCAGACGTGATTGATGGAAACTTACCACCAAGATACTGAAAGCATTTACTTTCCCTGCTTAAAGCTGTCACAAACTGCTTCATTAAGCCAAGTTTGATGTGTAAAGGTCGCAACAGTATTTTCGAGGGATCAACTAGTGGAAGTGAAACAATGTTCTTTTCGCCAGGTGTGAATGTACTTCTGACTGGCTACTGCTGCCGAACCCAATGTTCCGTCCTTGCTCTGGAGTCCCATTCACACAAAACGCAAGGAAATTTGATGTAGCCTGCTTGTTGGCCGAGCAATATTCCAATCACCTTGAAATCCCCGCACAAAGACCATTCATGAAACTTGTACTGCATACTTTCCAGCAGTAATTTAAGGTTCTCGTATGTCTCTTTCAAAGTCACAGAATGTGCTACTGGAATGGATGGATGGATGTTAGTATTGTGTAATAAAACACCTTTTAAACTGGCTTTGCTGGCATCTATGAACGACCTCCACTGTCCTGAATTGTAATTAATGTTGAAGTATTTCATGACTGCCGGAATGTCTCGACAATACACCAAACCGCCTTCCTCAGCAAAAACCGGAACCAATTTTGCTTCTCGGTGCCTGTACCAGGAGAATCTCGTATTAGGACATAGTAAATTTTTTTCCTGAAGTCGTGATCCTAAAAGCTCTGCTGCGTCTTTAGGTAAATTCAGATCACGAACCAAATCATTCAGTTCATGCTCGGTAAATGGCACTGGGGTTTCATCCTCCATGCTGTCCGGTTGGTACATCTCATCACTTGTATCACCGTCTGAATCGGTGTCTGTTGAGGGCTTGATATTGGACGGGGATGGCACAGGGATGGATTCACTATGGGGCACTGGTCTTATGACAGATGGGATATTGGGATACACAATGTTACGCTTACTGGTTCTGGTATGGCCCACGATATTCACGGTGCAGAAGTAGCAGTCGTCACTGTGATTTTTTGGCTCACGCCACACCATGGGTACACCGTTTCTCAACCCCTCCACACATGCACGACACGCATTGTGAGGAGACCAAACTTTGTCCTGATTTGCTAGTTTAATGCCGAAGTATTGAAAATAAGCATTTTTCACGAAAGGCGTAATATTTTGCCTCTGTGTTTTTCCTGTCTTATAACAGCCACATATGTAGTAAAATATGTCTGGATGATTTACACAACCACGTGAAGCCATTGCACATGCCACAAAGAAACAACCGAACGGGACCAGTCCCTTCTTTGCACTGACTAGTGTAACACGATCTGCCCCGAATGGCGCCACATGTGACCAATGGAAAGAAGGGAGCAGTGGCGTGAGTATGAGTCATACTGCCGTGCCAAGATAACATTATCTCATGTTCCGCCTTTGTGAGTGGCGCAAATCGTGACGTCATACAGATAAAACAGTTGCATTTCCATTATCAGCTATATATTTCTGTTTATCTATTCCTTAAGCAATCATTCCGCCCCTCCAGAGAACATTTTCATACGTTACAAACGTTGCCATATAACAATGTCATTCAAAAATAACGTATTTTTTAATTTTAACATTTCCGTCATTTGTGAAAAAATTTGACGTGATACGGAATTTTGAAGGTCATTTTCGGAATCTGCGCAAGAAATCCATTCAGATACATCTATTCATTTAAAAACAACAAAACCTTGCATATTAGTGTTATCAGAAAAAACCAAAATTCTGATGCAAAAAAGAAGAGAGATGAGGACAACTGTAGGAGATGTGACTTCCAAAGTGGAATATATAGAGCTATGCAAGACAGTACAAAAAAGTATCACTAAAGATGTAAGGAAAGAGCTTTTGGAAGGAACAGTACAATTTTTAAAAGCAGTATGCCATTATGTCTCAAAAGAAAAGTGTTTAATCAATGCATCCTGGCAGTGCGTACATATGGAGCCGAGACATGGACCTTAACTAAAAAAGACATACAAAGACTGCAGACAACTTAAACAGCATGGAGAGATGCGTGCTTGGTGTAACCACCCAGCAAAAACACAAGTGCTGGGAAACTGCTGGCCACCAGCTGGCAGTGATGGGTCACTGCTGGCTGAAATCTGCCGCTCACGGCTCGGTAGTGGTCCGTTGGTGGCAGCGCTATCAATTGGCGAGCCATTGATGGCCCTGCAGCATCACCGTGAATTGTGAGCCTCCAAGCAAGTGCCACTAGTGGCCCGTTGCTGGCAACCAGTGCAACCCCAACAGCAGGTGGAAGCAACTGGACTGAGCATGCGCAGAAGCAACACTTGCTGTGTCTCTCATGGTACCAGTTAGTTGAAGACGACGCTATCGCCATCCTGTTATTTTAGTGGTTGTTAAGAAAAAAATCCATATGTAGAGAGGCGAATTAATTTCCTAATGAAATTTTGCGTCGACGAAGATATCAGATTAAGCCGTGAAATACTAGATTACAGCCATGAAATACACCCACTCCATTCCCATGAATAACAATTCATGGCATGGAGTGGATGAATAACAAGAAACAATTTGAAACCGCTTGAAACAAATGTCCTGGAAAACCATTACAACAACGTTTGTTGGGAAAAAAAAAAAAAGAAATTTACGCGTACAAAATTTATTAATTATTTGAAAGAAAAAAAAGCAACGCTATGTGGTGTACTCATCCATGGGTTGAATACACAAGACTGGGAGGAATTCGCTTCTAAAAATAACGAGAAGTAAAATAAAATATATTTACTCTTTAAAACAAATGCAGCTTCGGACAACGGAAAGGAAAGACACAACGTTAAAAATGTAACAGAATGTGACATGAACCCGGGTAAATATATATTTATTCAACAATCTCTTTTCAAGACGACAAGGAGAGTACAAAACTTTGGAAAGCGACTCTAAGTATGTACACTCCTTGAAAATGAGTGAAGTTCCCTTAAGTTGAAAAAATTAATTTATGAATTATATGAAACTGACTTTTATGAAGAATACCTCGCGATATTGTAAAATGAAAGAGGGAAGCATTCGATTACACATTGCATGGGAAACAGACAGCTTTAAGCATACGCTCGAACGCGCCAAATTAGTCCGGTCGGTAGAAAATTCGGCTTCCACGCCAACGGCCCTGGTTCAAATCCGCTCAGATGCAAGCGGGCGTTTTTCCGGTCTGTTGAGAAAATTTCTCCAGCGCAGTGCGTTAATTCACAAGTTTCGTAATGGTAGAAAAAAAATTGTAGCTTTGGGAAACTGCGTTTCTCCATGAATTTCTTTTTTTATTATGGCTACTACTGGGAAATTGGCGGACAAGACTCGGCAAGCCACCAGTTACGTCACGTGGTTGCCCGCTGCCACTACCGGCACACTAGCGGACCACATTAGGCTAGCCATCATTTCTGGCACGTGCTTGCAGGGCCACAGAAGGGCCACTTGTGGCAGCTACTGCCTGTTATGGACAACTGATAGCCCTGTTGTGGCATATGACAACTGATGGGGTGTCAACTGTTGGCCTGAACTGCTGGTCCTTCTGTTGGCCGCCTGGACATTTTATTGACGGTTCGGCAGCGGCAACATAGTGCTGGGCCAGCAAGACTGTTTTTGCTGGGCAGGAGAGATAAGAAGAACTCGTGGATCCGAAAAATGACAAGAGTGGAAGACATCATGAACAGAGTAAAATCCCTGAAATGGCAATGGGCTGGACATATTGCCAGAAGGACAGACCATCGATGGACAGCTGAAATTTTAGACTGGATTCCAAGGGGCAGGAAAAGACCCAGAAGAAGACCACATGGAAGATGGGTGGATGAAATTCGAAAGTATGCGGGAGTAGTAACATGGAGGAGACTGGCACAACAAGACAGACCGTTGTGGAAGAAACTTGGGGAGACCTTCGTCCAGCAGTGGATTGATAATGATTGACAAGGATGATGATGATGATTAAAAACTTGTATTTAGTATAAAAAAACTTGATGTAAGTAATTAATAAATTAGATGTAAATATTCTGACTAAGATTTGTATATATATATACGTAAAATGATTTGATTAGCAGGGTCGGTTCGCGCACGATTTCCAGAGGGTCGCTTGGCGCACGGTCGCTTCGCGCACGACACCTTCTTTCCGGATGATTTTTTGCTAAATATGAGCATACCGTCACTTCAAAATTTCCATTTCGAGCACTGACCACACCAAAATGCAGGAGTCCCATGAAGTGCGTCTCTTTTCATTAAAAGGCCTCAGCTCTTGTTTTTACTACAACAGACACATTCATTTCGCAATATCTTAAGAAAAAGTTCCGTTTACTACAATAATTATCATAATTATTTCATTTCAATTCGCAACTGATTTAGAGAAAGAATGCATTACTAAAAATAGTGGAAGATTTCCCAGAATGCACCTACCCACACACAGCTGTCAAATAAAAAAGCGTCGAAGCCCCACGGCGTTTTAATAAAAGGTTTCTGATATGTCACCTGCTTCAACGATAACAAAACATCGCCGTTCCCGGTATTATATGGGGAAAAATATTTTATTCCCAGATACCTCATCATCTTTATTTACCCCACGTAGTTTATTTAACCAGTACATGAACGTTAGACAGTTACGGGAATTCTGCGCGGAAAGGTTACTGACCGAAATGCTCTCTAATTTCCGACATTAAAAATGAATGTTCAGCCAACCTGAAGGTTTGGTAAAAAAGCTTCCCTTAAAAGCTTCCTTCCTCCCTTACTGGGCGTTCTCATATCTCGCACCGCTTTCATAGAAAGGCTGTGCTGTGCGTACATGAGAATATATCAGCAGACACGTGACAGTTTGCAGCGCTACCTACCCATCGGACGGCGTTCGGCAAAATGGCATGGATCTAAATATAGAGCTCCGAGCGGCGTCTTTGTTATCAGGCAAGTCAGTAGCGTTGCACGTTAGGGAAGACCTAAGAACAGGTGTCCTTGACTTACTCTTCCGATCGATGGAGATCAATGGCCTGAGGGAAGAGACTGCTCTGGCGGCACGTGGCAAGCGCGCACTCGCGTTGTTATTTCACCCGACAGCTCACTGCGACGGCAAACACTACATGACGACAACGACGAACGTTTGATTTGCACGACCAAGTAACCCAAGGCCAAACGGTTTAGAATGTGCCAAACTTCTTACACTTTCTCCGGCGTAATTATTACCAGCACGCGTGGAATAGAGATTTGTTTTGCAGCATAAGAAATGACGAATCGTAGAGTAACCATCTAAGGAAATTACGGAAATCGCACTTAACATTGTCGGTGTGAAGGATTCCTTCCAAAACATGACGATTTTATTGTTCTGTTAAGAGCGATAGCACATCTTACAGTTCCACTATGTTTATCCACGAAACATCATCATTCCTCGAATGACTTACTTAAATGGCAAATCCATTGACTTCCAGAAGACTAACTAACGCGAGATAACTGCAAAAATTGATTGATTTTTTTTTCTTAATTGGGGGTTTAACGACCACACTGAGCAATTCGATGGGCTATATGCAGTCAGCCGGCCCTACTTTAGGTCCACAGGTTCCGGGGAAGGGAGAGAGTAGGTGCCGTAAGACAAACATAGCATCCATGCTTCACCGGGATTTTTTTTTTTTTTATTGGAGGTTTAACGACCACCGTGAGCAACTCAATAGGCTATAAGCAGTCGCTTGTCCCTAATATAGGGCCACTGGTTCCAGGGAAGGGAGAGAGCCAGTGTCGTAAGACAAACACAACATCCATGCCTCACGCCTCACCAGGATTCGAATCCGGACCCATCTCGGACGAATGATCAGAAGCCATCACTAGACCACCGCGCCACCGGGATTTGAACCGGGACCCATCTCGGACGAATGGTGAGAAGCCAACACTTAGACCACTGTGCTACCGGGGCCACAAAAATTGACTGCAAAAGATCACATTGCAGATGGGCAGATGAAATTGTAAATTTAATTACAAGATAGTGGATTGTGGAACAGGCAGCGGCGTAGTGGAAACCAGCTCCTCGCCCCAAGAAAAATATATTTAAATCACCGCACGAGGAGGAAGCATGAGCATGACGGCTCGGCAATCCAAAAGTTATAAAGCAAGTGGCGCGGATTTCAAGAGGCTAATAAGGAGTGTGATTACCCCGAACTGCGTCACAGCTCGTACAATGAGAACTCGTGCTGTTCACACGGCTGTGAATGAGAGGTTAGGGAAATAAGTGCCACTCCTCCACGAAGGCATGTTGGATACCTGTGAGGATCCTGGTAGAGGGCTGTCGGCTTGCAATTGCTCTTTCCAGGGCATTCCAGATACACAGTCGGATCAAAATAATACGACCACATACCTAAAAACGGGAATAACCACCCTTGATCCAGATGGCAGCCGCGAGACGGCATGGCACGGACGCAACGAAGCGCTGGAAGGTTGCCTGAGGCACACGTGGCCATTCGGACTGCAGCAGAGCACGGAAATCCCGGAGATGACGCGGTTGTGGGTCGGCACGTCGAACCTGTCGATCCAAAATAGTCCCACAAATGTTCTATGGGATTGAGGCCGGGCGATTTCCCCGCCTAAGGGAGAACGGACACATCGCTGTCGTGTTCCTGGAGCCAGTCATGCACCCCTTAGCAACGCACAGCGCATTGTCCTCTTGGTAGACACCATCACCACCCGGGTAAACGTCCAATATGAAGGGATGCATGTGGTCAGTGAGGATGGACAGGTAGCCATTGGCGTTAAGGGACCCATCCAGTGGTACCAGCGATCCCAGGTCATAACAGGAAAACATCCCCGAAACATGCACACTGATACCACCCCCTTATGGGAATAGCGAACCACTACTACGTCTTATTCACCGTAGTGGGGTTATTTTATTTTTTGGCCAAAATATGCAAAATTTCACCCCGTGATTTTTCCTAGTGGTGTCGGCGAGGAGATTGGGTTCCCTAAGTAAGGGTCACCAATCTCAGGGTCGACAAGATATTACGTTGTGTTTCATATGGAACAACATGGGGTTTCCATATGCCGCATTTGTGTTTACGTTACTGATCAACAGAGAAACAATTTGTATATACTGTAAATAGTAATTCAACCTCAAAGAAGTGCTAATGAAATATTTTGAAGAATCTGAACATATTATGAAGATTTCTATAGAATTTTGGTGTACATTGTGTAACTTGTATTTTTCAAAATTACATCTATGACCAGAAGAACCTTTTAATTCAGAGTCGTGGTATCCAAATGGGGACCACATTTTCTAGCAAACTTATATCTACATTACTATGAAAGGAATATTATGTCTAATGAAGTAACAAAATTTCAGATACATTGATGACCTAATCAGTTTTTAGAATGATAAGGAAGTTTTCCCGCTAGAGACCTTTTACCCATCAGGTCTAGTCTTGGTGCAAACAAGTGAGGGTTTCTGAACTACCTTTTTGGATTTGGAGATAGTTCGGACTATCAAAGGAGTTCTCACGGGACTTTTCGATAAAAGAACAGAATTTGATTTTATTCCTCTACTTTTAAGTATTTGGAACTCAAGAATCCCTAAAACAATTCATTAGAATATTATTATTTCACAGTTCTTAAGAATTTCAAATATTTGCAATAATAAGAGTAGTATCATATAAGCTCTTAAATTACTATATTCTAATTTGTTGAAAAATAACTATCCTCCTAATTTCCGCATGTTCCACTTTCAAAATTTATTGTCATCTTTTAATTCTAATTCAATCTTTTCAATTAGGTTTTGTAAAATTACACCATCTTAATTACTCTATTATTAACCTGTTCTTAGGGACACAAAAAAACTTCATTTCCTCCGAGTCGCCCCGGAGAGCTCTAACAGCCCGAACTTTCATCCATGGCGTAATAACATCTTTACATTATTTTCGGAAAGTACCTCGATCGAATTAAAGTTCACCGTAAAAAGTGATTACCGACCTTAACCACCAGGTGTATTTACTTTACTCAAGGGGGTTATATTTCTGGACACACCACTCCTATCCACGCAGCATTGGCCGCCATAAGTCACCGTTCGTGCTGCAAGTGACGTCATGAGCAGGCACGACGCAGCCGCAGAAAAGAAGCTGCTTTGAAACCAATGGAACAAAAGCTTCTAAGCATATGAACAGATAAAATGAGTAATTCAATAATCTTTATCAATGATACACAAGCTTACTGTTTTATCAACGGTATAATTTAGTTCGTTTTTGCCTGCTTGTGACGTCACACCACAGATTAGCTGTGACCTATGGCGGCAGAGCCAGTGGTGTCTCCAGTAACACACTGCCGGACAATTGCTAAGGACGGATTACCATAGCAACGATAGCAACCATAAAATGGAAGGCAGGAAAATGTGGAAATTAGCATAAGTGCGGGATACAGTAAGACGTGTTGTGCGTATGCAAATTTTGGATTGCCGAACTTGTTCGTGACGTCATAGCGCTGATAAGAGATATAAAGGATTTGACGCGTATTGACCGTTGTTGTTCAAACGCAAAGTTGAAAGAGAAAGAATCAATTGACGAACTTGTAATTTTCAGTATGTCTTCCCGACATCACCTAGATGATTTTACGCGTGGCCGTATTATTGGCAAGATTGAAGAAGGGCGAAAAATAACAGATGTTGCCAGGGAGTTCGACGTCAACCACAGTGTTGTTTCAAGGCTTTGGAAATCATTTCAAACAAATGGAGAGTGTAGCAAACGTCACGGGGGAGGTCGTGTTCGCAGTACGACACCTGCAGAAGATCGGTACATAGTGCTATCAACAAAAAGACACCGGCGCAGCACAGCTAGTGAGGTAGCAAATCAGTTTATGGCTGCTACTGGCAAGCGGATCTCCCGAAAAACTGTCGCCAGACGTTTGCATGAAGGAGGACTATACGCCCGCCGTCCTGTTGTGTGCACCCCATTGTCCAGACGTCACCGTACCGCCCGTTTGCAATGGTGCCATCACTGATAACGACTGGTCTACTGTCCTCTCCTCAGATGAGAGTAGATAGTCTATCGTCTGATTGTCGACGACAACTGATCTGGCGTGATAGTGGTACTGCATATTGTCCAGCAAACATACAGGAAAGGGACCGATATCCGACATGTAGTGTCATGGTATGGGCTGGCATCATGATCAATGGCCGTACGTCCCTCTATGTGCTTCCAACTGGGACTATGACTGGCCAACGATACATTAATGATGTTCTGCTACCTCATGTTCGCATGTTTCGTGGTGCTGTCGGCGATAGATTCATTTTCATGGCCGACAACGCAACATGTCATCAAACAGTCGCTGTCCAGGAGTGTCTTGAGAGAGAGGATATTCAACGCCTCGTATTGCCAGCACGTTCTCCAGATCTGAATCCCATTGAAAATGTGTGGGATGTTTTGGGGAGGAGTCTTGCTGGTCGCCAATGCCCTCCAATAAACAAGGACGCCCTCATCCGTGCACTGACAAAGGAATGGGATAAATTACCCCAACAGCTGCTTGATAATGTTGTGCAAAGCATGACACGACGTGTGGAATCTTGCATCGCCCTCTATGGTGGCCATATCCCGTATTGACATCTTACGCCGGAACGCCTGCGGACGGTTATTGCATTTTTTTTCACGTTTACGTATTCTGCACAAAATGGCCTGTTTGTCCCTTGAACACGTTCCAAAGCCTTCTGGATTTCAGAGCACAATAAATTGTCTTTCTTGTAATGTCCTGGCATTCTGACATTATTTCATTTCACTTGGCATCCAACCACACTTACTTTTTTATGCGCTATATAGCCGTTTATGATCCGTCCTTAGCAATTGTCCAGCAGTGTATAACCTCCTTGACTTTACTGCCTTGGGAAGTTTGAGTTTTTTGAGTTTACGTGTTTCACCATTCTATTTCAGGCTATATGTTGTTGTTCACTTAAGAGTTACAAGTAAGTTCTATTTGTTTTATGTTCTTTAAGCTCTACAAAAAGGTTTAGGTAGGGAAGACAGAGTGCCTAAGGGAGAGATATATTTGTTATAAAATTTATTAAGATATCTGTCTACCTGGTTGCCAAAATTTGGCACTCTCATGACCGGATGTCTTTCCCTGATAAGTGGTCTGGTGTTCGAGGTGCATTAATCTAAAAATGCTTGTTTACTTTTAATTTAGGTTGGGGGTTTTTTTTTTTTTTTTTGGTCCTTGGAAAATTTTCTCTTATCAGGAATTTAGGGGTGTTATTTTGGGTTTCGTATTAGGATTATAATTTATCTGTAGTTGACTTTATTACTATGCTTAGTATGTTTGAAACCTGCAGCAGGGTGCGGTTTTGCAGAAATCATATTGCATTTTGTTCGCAAGTTTAAACTTTTTTAAGTTTTGTGATATATGTATACATACTTAAGAGTTTCAATTCGATCAATATATTGATCGAATTAAAACTCTGCACAAACTTAGAAAACGACTGAGTGACACAGTTAAACACAGCGTAATAATTTATTCTTATAAAATGTTCTTAATCTTAAGTACAGGGGTACCGATGGAGTTATTTATCCTTAAATAAACATCCTAAGTACTATTAGACTGTAATAGAGAATCGCTTGTAACGCTATAGCTGAGACCATTGGGAAATTGACCCTGCATAGCACATGCAAAGCTATGAGGCATGACTTCGGAAATGTATGAATAAAAAGCATTTTACTCTCACTGACTGTCGTAGGTGCCGCAGATGTGGACAGTGCCTAGGCTAGATGAAGACCCCTTTAAAAAAAATTTCTGCACTTCTGACCACGACTACTTACTGACTACCCTTGTGCTTACTCTCTACATGACTGCTTCCCAGATTCTCTCTCGTTACCGACCGAAAACTTTTTCTGTCTCTGAAAACTTACTGACTGTCCCACTAAAAACTATTGACTGCCAATTCTTTCTGTGAACCTTTTTTCCGTGTTTCGCATCTGGCATGAGGGAGGTGTAACCGAACACCTACCAAAATGGCGTCGAGTTACGTCATTAGTTCCCGTGGTCCTTGGGGCTTGCGATTGCTGTATCGCTCGGAAAAGCTCCCTGGAGATTCGTGGAAGCTCCCCTTTACAGAGGACACGATCGGTACTGAAATATTGCATTCCACCCTTTCGTGTAGCGTCGCACCTGGTTTCTAGGATAGGTAAAAGTCACGTACAGAATTTTGCTGCGTGACGAATTCGAGATTTTTGCCCTTTCATGGACTCGGCGGGGCGTCCCGCGCTGTATAGGGTTTTGGAAAGGCTTACGCCCCCCTTAAGAGTTATGACTTCCTTTCCTTAGAACGACGCTAGGAACATGACGCAACTGCTGCCTGTATCTTACATTCCGTGTACGTGGGAATTCCTGAGCATTTCAGGCTTCCTTCTATCGTTCTTCCTTTCTGCGTGGCGGCAAGCGTTCCCTACGAATTGGGGAGGGGGAAAAGGAAGAGATAAAAAAACTGAAAGAAGTTCGGTGGCTTAACGCATTTGAAAGCCCGGTAATTATCGGGACGAAGATTAATTAAAATAATGTACTAGCTTGGCCTTTTTGAAACTGATCTTTAATTAAGACTGTTTTTTTTTTCTTCCCGCAAGTAATTATTAGCTGAGGCTGAATCGAAAAGTTGAGAATAAAAAAAATTTAAAATGGCAAAAAAAAAAAAAAAAAAAAGTAAGGAATCTTGAATGTTATTGGAATACGGAGGATTACGCTGTAACACAGGTCATACCAGGAAAACATTCCTTAGACATGCACACTGCCACCGTCGGCCTGTACTTGACCGACAAGCGTGTCCGGGTGTTGGTAACTAGTGTGTCTGACGCCGTATCTGCCACCGCCCGTCACTTCTGTGGAGTAGAAACCTCGATTCGTCGGAGAAGGCAACCTTCTTCCACTGTCCAATGACCGCAGACCCATGCGAACTGCAGGCGTCGTTGCCGATGGACCTGGGTTAACATAGGCGCCTTGACCTACCGTCGACTCGGGGAGACCCATGTGTAACAGGGTTCGTTCGCTCTACTGTTATCGGGGACACGTACCTGGGTGCCCCTGCGTTCATTTGCATGGTCGATTGCCCTTCACCAGTCGACGGAGGTGACGTTCTCCTCTGGGGTCGATGTCCTTTGGGGCTCCACAGTTATGACGTTGGGAGGTACTCGGTGTACCTGCGGTACATTCTTGGTACACCCTTACTACAGCACTTCGCGAACAGCTCACGAAGTCTGCTGTTTCTGAGATACCTCCACCTTTGCCGCGGTAGCCGATGATCATTCCTTTTTAAATGTTCGTCAAATCACTAACTCTGCCCATTGTGCTCACGTTACGCACTATGGCTCATCTGTCCTGGCTGGCCGCTTATATCTCCGTGTGGTCGACCTTGTCACGTGCACTCTGTGACGCGACGGGGCTGGTACACTGTGATTCCGGGGGTGGTCATATTATTCTGATACGACTGTGTATGCTTTATAGCGTTCACCACCGGAGATCCGTGGGCCTCTCCATCCTATTTGTCGATTAGCCGAGTCCTATGAGGACGGGCGTTGACGTGCGTAAGAAGGACCGGAGAGCCAAGAGCTGACCTGAAAAGTCGTACATAAAGCTCTAGGATGCCATCCCAATAGCGTGCAGCAGTTAGGGTGCCTCCTGGATATAGGCCACGCGCTATTAATTAGGTATCTCAAATGTTTTGTCCATTGAGTTTATAATGAAGCTACGAAAAAGAAAGAAAAAATCTCAGCAGCTTCCCCTTTGATTTAACTAATACTTGCTTTGCATCTAAACTGCCTTTTAAACTGAGGAACATCGAAAAAAAAAATGCAAGGTTTGCTGGTAGATTTTATTTCTTGTTTGAGAGAAACAAGGTTTCATCCAATTCGTGGGCGAAATATGTGACACTTTTTATGAATGGTAGAAGGCAAACTCGAACACGGGTGGCTGATACCCGCACACTTGTACCCAGGAAATTGGTACCGTTCGAAGTTAACCATGTTTCTCCGATGTTACGAGACGGGAGCGTAGACAAACTGGATTAATGACAGCTCACTACCCCCCCCTCCTTTTTCCCAGTGCACCCAAGAAGATTATCCATGACTCAAGAATAACCCACCGGATCACAACCAAATTTTCTGTGATTGAAAAATGGCGCGTCAGATGTAGTTGTAGTCTTCATTGTTTATTCAATGTGACCCAATAAATATTTTGGAAAATAATTCAAACTTTCTCGACTCTCCGAGAAGGGGGTTACTTTTACCCTCCCTCCAGTGTCCTTTGCCACCTGTAAATCTAGAATGGCAGTTCACATATGATGCCCACATAGTCCAAATGTGTGCGGGTTTTTTTTTCCAGCGCGACTCAATGTATATTTTGAAAACCGGTACTGTCTATCTCAAGTGAGATGGGGCAGACAGACTCCAAATGAAACACACACTGCACTTAACTCAAAAGCAATACACCAGATCTCTACCATACTATCAGAATTTACTCAGCTTGACCAAATCTGATCTTAAGTGATGATCCGCCCCCACTCGAATGGGAGGGGGATTAACTCCCCAAATATCAACGGTGATAACGACTCCCCTCTTCAAGTTCAGCAGAGACACCCCACCTCAAAAAATCGAAGTTAGGTTACCTTGGTATTTTAATAAAAAAAACTTTACATTTGCGGTGCAATTCTTGCATTTCGGGAGAATCCCTAATTCCCATTTTCAGATGGAAGCAGCAAAAAGTCCCTTCGGATTTTTTTTTTTACCAGGAAAAAACCAAGAAAAAGGCTTTGCTTAGAAACTGGTATACTTGATCGGAAATACATCTATCAACAGCGATTTATAACTAATCCCCGCCACCCCTAATTTAGAAAAGACACCTACAAAAATCGAAGTTATTCCGATAAAAAAGAATTCTACATTTGTGCAATTCTTAGGTTAAAGGCAACGTATCGTATCTCGGAGAGAACTTCCTCCCTCACGATGGAGCAGCAGAAAATCCCTTCGAAAAACCAAATTCTGTTCCTGAGAACAAATGATACAAGTGGGAGTGCTTGGAAACTTATTTTTGATCGAAAGGACAGATGAAAATATTAATAATAACTTTTGACTCTCCTCCTGCTAAGCCCTACAGAAGTACGTTGCTTTCAAAAATCAAATTTATGCAATTCTAGAAAAAAAAAAAATTATGAATAAATTTTCTACATGCTAGGCTCCATTTTTAGGTTAGAGGCAATATATCGCATCTTAAGGTCTACCCTCCCTCCCACCAAATCGAGCAGCAGACACCATTCTCGGAAACCCAAATTTAGAACCAGAGAAAAAAACAGTACAGTTGGTCAGTTTAGAAACTAATATTTTTGATCGAAAATACAGCTATCAAGAACGACAATACCCTAAGAGACTATTTAAATTTCGATAATGGTAAGACAATTTAAATTTCGAAGAGTATATAAATTCAGGTTGTAAGAAAATATCTGTTTGACATACACTTAAAATCAAAAAGTTCGGAAAGCCTTTATATTTCCAGATTAAGTAAAAACAACTGTACGAGCAACTAAAGTAAAAAAAAAACGCAATAAACGCCAGCTAGAAACTGCTGTGTGCTCTGAAGGTTATTTTCTGAGTAATATCTGAGATGTTTTCTGTGATATTACTTATTTTTCATACATTGTGAGGTATGAAAGGCTAGTCAATATGGCTGCTGAGGTTATAGAAGAATTGTTGAAGGAACAAGGTATTCAGCAAAGACGAACTGGTTGCCATAGTAACCATCAATTCCACTTGTGGTGTTTCTGTAAGCGACTGCGGTGTAAACTATAGCTCTACTACTTCCTGCCAAAATACACTGCTGGCTACCCAAAATGCAACACCAAGAAAGAAGCATCCGATTGGCCTGAAATTCGCAGCATGCGTCGCCCGCGAAAGGACATGCAAATGATTACCATTGCAGGGCATACGCAAATCATGTGCACCCGGCACGCCACCGTGAAGCACTATAAGAAGGGTGCACAGAAGGCGGGGTGTAAGTAGTGGAAGTGTGTTGTGCTGCCGGACCTGTGCGTGGGAAGCTTCCTGATGCCTCGTCGCAGAATACGGCAGTCATTCCAGCACGCTTCGCAGTTTGACAGAGGACGAATAGTGGCTTATCGAGACAGCGGTTTATCGTGCCGAGACATCGGCGTCCGTATGGGACGACATTCAGCCACAATGAGGCGAGTATGAATTCGGTGGGTGCAGGAGGGACGGACGGACGGACCGACGTGAGCGATTGCCGCAGCCGCGGCACACCACCTAACGAGAGAACCGGCGTGTTGTGCGGCGGCATTGACGGCTTGCACCGCCACATCACGAACGTTAGCGCAGGAATTAGGGTGTGTTGCGCAACAACCTGTGTCAGCACGTACCGTTCGACGTCGTCTGCAGGAGCGGGGACTTGTCGCACGGCGCCCATTGCTCCGATTACCATTGACGTTACACCACCGGCGAGTGCGGCGGCAGTGGACCGTTGAACGCCGCACCTGGATTACAGAATGGCACGACATTGTCTTCTCCGACGAATTCCGCTTCTGCCGGCAACGCCACGATGGTCGGATCCGCGTGTGGCAGCACCGCGGCAAGAGACTGTATGGCGCCTGCATTATGCATCGCTATACTGGTCCGTCGCCTGGCGTTATGGTTTGGGGCGCAATTGGATATGACACCCGCACCTTTCTGGTACGCATAGCCGGTACACTCAATAGCCACCGCTACATCTCCGACGTTTTGGAGCCCGTTGTCCTCCCTTAGCTGCAGGACCTGCCAGCGGCCACGTTTCAACAGGACATTGCGCGCCCGCACGTGGCACGCATCGTGCAACAATTCTTCACAGCCCACCAGGTGTCACTGTCACTGTTGCCGTGGCCCGCCTGTTCTCCCGATATGTCACCCATCGAACACGTCTGGTCGCTGATCGGCAACTGAGTGGCCCAGCAAGCACCACCCGCGGCTACGCCTGATAAACTGTGGCAACGTGTGGAAGCAGCCTGGACCGACATAGCCCAATCCCACATCCAAAGCCTCTTTTGTTCGATGCCGCGGCGTGTAGCGACCGTTATTGCCAGCCATGGGGCCACACGAGCTATTGATGTCTGCGTGTTCCGCAAGTCGCACGGGCCTGTAAGCTCAATCGTTTCATCTTTGTATCTGTTATGGGTCCAGTAAATCTGGCTTTGCTATCTCGTGTCCTTCTTGGTGTTGCATTTTGGGTGGCCAGCAGTGTAATAACAACAGATGGCATTTCAAATGGCACGAAAATCAGAAAAATTATTTTCTACATGATAACGCAAGAAGCGAAAATTTTGGGCAAGAGTTGAAAAACCGTTTAACCCCACGCTATAAAATGCGCACAATTCCATGGATAAAAACAAGAATCAAGCAGGGATCACGAATATTGTAGAAATAAAACGTGTAAATTGTTCTGCGGAAAGTCATGACAGTTGTGACCACTTCCAACTGAAAAAGAAAAAATATTACATCAAGGTAGATCATATGATCAGGGAGCCATTTTTTTTTCAGTATTTTGTTTAGGTTCCTTTTTTTTTTTTTTTTTTTTACACAGAGTTACAGGGCTGTTTACTGAGTTATGTGTCAGTGCCTTGTGTCAAGGGCTCGTAAGACCTTCGCTTGTAAAAGAAATTAGAAGTTCCGGGGTTTTACCTGTATTTTTCCCAATGATGAAACAAATAAATAAATGAAATACCAGATAAAATTAATAGTCTTTCCTTTGCAGTGAAGAATATGTTTATTCCGTGAAGTAATGGGAAAGATCTTTCCGCTTTGTCCTGATTTCTTTGTATTATTAACTCGAAGATTAGCTTTTCTTCAGTTATCTCGCTGCTAAGTTTTCGTTTCTAAATTTAATTTCAGTTCGACCTCACTTTTCCGCATCGGACATTCTGAACCTCTATTTTCTCTCGTTTTCCTTCTTTCCCCATCTTCACGACCCGGAGGAAAACCTTTCTGACCGCTCTCTTCCAGAGCTCTGACCAGCTTGCTTTCTTAATTCTCATCTCGGCCACTCCGTGGCTCACAGTTTTACATCTCTGTGCAGCTCCTCGAGAAGGAGCGGGAGCTACTTTTAACTGCTTTCTCTCTGTCAGACACTTTTGTGTGACTCCTACTTTTGCACCGCTATGCCTCACTTTTTGTGCATCCTGTGACCTATCAATTGTTCTCCGACCTACATGAAGCTGAAGATGAGAGAATTTCTTGATACCCTTCCACAAAGATCATTGTCACTCAACCCCTCGCTCAACAATAAAATCATAAAATTGAACTCTGCGATTCCCTTGGATGGGACGGTTAAGAAGCTAAAGAGAGTCCTGGAACATTAACGCAGCTGCACGGAATTGGGGGGAAAGGGACCGTCTCCAAATGAGCACTGAGAAAGAGGGAGATGATTTAGACTCACAATATTCAAAACCGTTATGAGAATTTTCCGCTGTTAAAACCTGGTTGCAACAAAAGTTCCTTCAGGATCCATGGTAACGATTTTCAGACGAGAAGGGGAATGGAAAAATTATTTCTACACAACCAGAGGTGTTCGATCTGATTGCTCTTTATTGCCGTTATAGCATTACATCCGATTTCCACCGTGGAAGGGTCTTTTCCAGTTATATTATCCCATTCCTTGCGCGCTTTCCAACGATTATATCTTGTATGTGGTCGTCTCCACTGAAGAGCACGTTTCAACAAGGCACAGCAATCCATCGGATAGACGACAGGAGATTTGACAGGCATGTTGCTGTACGATGTTGCCGGAATCCCAATATTCTGGTCCACTTGGTATAAGAAGCTTTAGGTCGATTTCGATGTGTAGCGTTATCTTGGTGGATGGTTAGCAGAGTTGGGGTCACTACCTTACAACTCTGGAACTTCCTGCTCATGAATTTGTGTAAGAATGTCTGTCTAATAATTTGCTAAGTTTGGCATTTTTATGCTACAGGGACGAGAATCCAGCGACAATCCTAATGCTCTGCGGCATAGTTTCATTGCATTCTCGATACCATTCTGGAAAGGCCTTGGCGCCCTCCTGCAGATAGTGAATTGCACAGGGATTGCTGCAATCTGGTAAGTGAACGTAGGCTTACTTACCAGAATGCAGCAATCCCCGAAGAATATTTTCTTTTTTAAAGAAGACATACTTCCACTGCCCTAGGTGTTTTTCATAGTGCTCTCTTCAGGCAGCCATTTTCTCCGAAATACACCTTAGAAGCTTGCATACTCTGCTATTGTGAAGTTTCTGTAGATTCAATCTCGAAGGATTACGGTGTTAATGGTTCCCGTCTTGGCTGCAACAATGCATTTCGTTGCTGAATTAGGTCCTAACATCAATGTCTTCACTTTCCGGATGAAAGCAGCAGAACGACTTGCGCTGGTCCTCGTATTTAGCTGTTTTACCAGCCTGGATGAGCGCAAAATTCCTTTGTTACTTAGTACAGCATGAATGCCTTTCTTCGAAATGTTGAATTCACGAGCCTTTCAGGCTCTCATTAGTTGCGAAAAACAATGTTTCGCTTCGGACAAGGCTGTGATGTTCCTTATCCAAGAAATCGTGTATTTCTAGTGGCTTTTCCAGAAGACTCAGCAATTTCTCGTAGGGCTTACACTTACGGGGAAAGTTTAGACTGTCTGTATCCCATGGGACTTTTATGCTCAGTACTGGACACGAAGTTACCTGAGATTGAACACGCAGAGACTCATTAACAACAAAGGGTAGACAGGTCAGGAAAGTAGAAGTGCCAGATTGAAAGTGCGAATCGACAGAGTTGGAAGTGATAGACTATGACGTCTCGACGAGCACTTCCAGAAAGAGAGAGAGAGAGAGAGAGAGACTGAGAGAGCGGGGGAAAGGAACAGGTGACCTTAATGTAACGGGGTGTCCAATACTCTGGGACCATCCTAAACGTGCCCATTCGGCGCATGGCTGGTTGTGGTTCAGAGCAACTTAACCTACTGGGATCGATCCCGTGATAATCTTGGTGGAAGGAACTTGCTCAAACCATTAGGTCATTCACAGTCTCTATTTTTGGCGGAACTTTCTGTGGTAGACTATAATGGTTTACGGCACTCCACATTTTTTTTATTGGAGGTTTAACGACCACTGTGAGCAACTCAATGGGCTATAAGCAGTCGCCCGTCCCTAATTTAGGGTCACTGGTTCCAGGGAAGGGAGAGAGCCAGTGCCGTAAGACAAACACAACCTCCATGCCTCAACGGGATTCGAACCCGAACCCATTTCGGACGAATGATCAGAAGCCATCGTTTAGACTACTGCGTCAATGGGGCGGCATATTCCGCATGTAACACTGGCCTTGACGGGAGTGCATGCCTACAGTTTGATTTGGATACCGGTCGCGACACACTCGTTCATGCAAATTGCTACCATAGGTCCTGAACGACCTTCTGTATTCTCTAACTTACACAAGAAACTACAAGATTTTTTGTGGAACATATGAGAAGGTTTTATCTATTGTAACGAATCAAGAGTGGACACACACGCGCTAGCACACAAATACCGTACGATTCTAATCTGTACAAGGTGTGCCATCATTTTTGTGGATGATCACATAATTATTTTGCGTATTCTACTGCGTCTTCAATCGATGGCAAGCAAAGCGGGTAAGTTTCTCGTCTGCTTTTCCTAGGGAAGATTTTTTTTTTCAATGATTGTTATCCTCGTCCAAGCAGACGTGATACAAATTACTTAATCTAAATTACGTTAAAAGGCTTTTTTGACGTGCTGTTATAAGCCCCGTTCCGGTTCGATATTTGAACCTAATTGCAGCTCGTTGTGCAGACAAATATAAAGCGAAGGAATTGATGAGATGAATTGTCGTTTAAAACTATTTTTTATTTGCTTAAACCTTGTTCCATAATTTATTTTAGTTCTTTCATCCTTACATCTTTCTGCCCTCACGCTATAGTTATTTTGTTTCTTAATGCTTCACTCTTTCTTACTCCTTCTGATATTTACGTAACTTTCTTACTCTTTCGCGCTGGTAATTCGAAGGCACATATTTCTCCCTCTCTCTCTCTCTCTCTCTAAAACTTCTCAGTTGCATGTCCAACGTCTCCGATTTTCATTTCCTCGTGACACTTCTGCCCTCGGATCCCCGTTATCCTTTTCCCGCGTTCCTCAATCTCCAAGAAAAGCAATAAACTCATTTATCCGCAGCGAAGTAGATTGACTGGTGATCACGTTAAAGACTTACACTATCTTCAACTTCATTAAAAGTTGACTTTGATTACTTGTAAACTCATACGACCGCCGACAGTGTTCTCATTACCTCTTTCATGGGCTTCATCAATAAGAGACTGATTTTTAAATAAAATTTTATTAAAGTAAGTGTGTCTTACACACTTTGTAATCAATACTTTTAATTAGTGCGTATTATACGCACAGCTTTATATGTACCGGGTGGTTATAAAATAAGTATCCTTATTCTCGCGTGTAAAAAAAAAAAAAAAGAAAGAGAAATGTAGGTATCCCGACGAAACTTGGTAGGTAGGTAGATTATTGAGGAAACGATTTAGCGAGGGGAAATTAGTTCAAAATTGTGCCTCTAAGGAAACAGTGGCGCTGAAGATGCAAGAAAAGAACAGACACGTGCATGAATTTACTGTTTATTGACAGCACAAACTAAATAAATAAGTTGCTGTAAAACACGATGAGAATGACTAGCGTAGTGGCCAGTAGTAGAAAAGGACCGATCCGAGCTTAAACCGCAGCCCATAGACTTAACATTAGGCTGCGGCCGGGCGGACGCAGCCAGCCGCAACCAGCCGCAGCCGAGCAAACGGAGGGGTGTGTGGTCAGTAGCAGTCTCCAATTCCCCGCTGCAATTTTTCCCCCTCGACCGAAGTGTGTGCTTATCTCCGAAGATAGTAGTATTTATTGGACTTTGTCGAATTTTGGGGGAAATCAATGAAGGTTTATTCCTTTTTTTTTTTTAAATTTAATGAAGGTTGTTTCTTTATTTATTTTCCCCTCTCTCGACCCACCTCCTTAGATTATTGTTATGTAAAACGTTTTTTCCCTCGTAATTTGTTGATGTATTTTTTTTCAATTAATTTTCATGAATTCCTCATGTGTCTTCCCTAATGAAAATTATGTAGGGTAAGTATTATTTCTCTTTTTTTCTCGAATAATACGGTCATGTCCTCATCTCAAGAAATGTTATTTTGATATCTTATTTTTGTTCATAAATGTTTGATTTTGAGGGATGGCAACGCCCGAGTGGGAAAGGGGTTGGATATAGGGGGATGGCAACTCGATGTGTTGCCCCCTAGCGGTGCTTCTTGGAACTTTCGATTGATCTTTGATTTTGAGGGATGGCAACGCCCGAGTGGGAAAGGGGTTGGATATAGGGGGATGTCAACTCGATGTGTTGCCCCCTAGCGGTGCTTCTTGGAACTTTCGATTGATCTTTGATTTTGAGGGATGGCAACGCCCGAGTGGGAAAGGGGTTGGATATAGGGGGATGTCAACTCGATGTGCTGCCCCCTAGCGGTGCTTCTTGGAACTTTTGATTGATCTTTGATTTTGAGGGATGGCAACGGCCGAGTGGGAAAGGTGTTGGATATAGGGGGATACCAACTCGATGTACTACCCCTAGCGATGCTTCTTGGAACTTTCGATGGATCTTTGATTTTGGGGGATGGCAACGACCGAGTGGGGAAAGAGCACTGCGTAGGTGTTAGATATGATGATGCTTCTTGGAACTTTATTATTTCGATGGATCTTTGATTTTGAGGGATGGCAACGACTGAGTGGGGTCCGTTGGGAATTTCTGCATTTATTCCTGTGTTTTGCAAGCAAGATTTCTCCCCTCTTCAATACTATTTTTCCCCCGGAGGAAATTTTTACGTAACGATGCTGGGGAATTTTCTTTCCAAGGGAATAAAAATGCTCCTAAGGTCTTATCGAGGTTCTAACTCACGATGATTTGGTTTCCAAAAATAGTCAGGGGGTCAAATGGTTTTCGTGTACTACGTATTCCCTATATATATATTTTTAAATTACTTTTACGTTATTTCTTCATGTGTTTTTACATATTTTTTGCATGTTTTGAGGGAGTTTTTTCGTGTAGATGTAATGAATTTTCTGGGGAACTTTTCTTTTTCCTCCATTCAATTTTATTTCAGACCATGAGACGAGGAAATGCTTCTTTAGAAATGATTTCGTTCTTGTTCGCAGTAATTACTGGACATAGACTTCATGAAATAAATACGGGATTACGCCATATAATACAAATTTTGAAGATGACAATCCGATTTTTGGCGTAAATGTGACAAGGATGGTAAGTCAGATAATATTTGAAAACTTGAAAATTTTCATCGTCCTGGAGCGGGACGATGAAAATTTTCAAGTTTTCAAATATTATCTGACTTACCATCCTTGAAAATTTTCATCGTCCCGCTCCAGGACGATGAAAATTTTCAAGTTTTCAAATATTATCTGACTTACCATCCTTGTCACATTTACGCCAAAAATCGGATTGTCATCTTCAAAATTTGTATTATATGGCGTAATCCCGTATTTATTTCATGATTTATCTGCTTCTCCGGGCAATCACGGGATAAGATTATTAACCTCCAGATTCGCTAAACATGAATGCCGGTTGCTTCGACTAGCGAATCCTGTGATGGTTGAATTCAAATTGATCGGAAACTTGAAACTTGGTCGTTCTGGGTGGTGTAGTGGTTAGCATACCTAGGCGTTTTCTGGGAGACGCGGGTTCGTGTCCCGCTCCAGGACGATGAAAATTTTCAAGTTTTCAAATATTATCTGACTTACCATCCTTGTCACATTTACGCCAAAAATCGGATTGTCATCTTCAAAATTTGTGTTATAGACTTCATGTTAATTATGAGTCTTTCACCCCTGCAATAATATTTTCTCGTAATTTTTTCGTATGTTCAAGAACTCTACAGATCTTTCCCAGTTAAAATTCTGCTCAAACAATATTTTCGGTCTTTATTTCCTTATAGCTTCCCAATTTCCGATATTTTTCTTCCTCTATCTTTGAAATTTCATTAAACTTCTGAATAGGTCAGGATTCTTTTTTTTTCTTGGACAAACTTATGAGTCCTTTTATTCACACTATCTTTTTTTTTTTTTCATTTCATTTCAGCAAACGATTATTTTAGATGCAACAAATCGTCAGATTTTGGTTTCCTTATATAGCATATTTTCCAACCTGCTTAAAAATATTCCTCAAAGCTTGCATGTATGTCAAATATACATTTTTTTTATTCTTTCGTAGTTAGCCATACTTTTCGTGGACTGCCTCGACAGGAAAGCATTCAATGTCAAGACATACAATCTAAAACCTTTTTCTTTCGATGAAATTTGTATTCTTTGGGCTGAATAATTTTCTGTCTCGTCCGAAAAAACATTCATTCTAGAGGCAAAGCGACTAATTCCGTTCTTCCCATAAACATTATTTTTTTATTTATTTGATATTCAGAGTTGTATACATTTAATGTTCAATGCTTTTACAAGAAATGAAGATTTATCGATTGATGGAGAAAAGCTGGAGATAACAGACACGTACGTTTATCTTGGACAGCAGATATCAAGTGAGGGTCACATTGATGAAGAAATTAATCGGCGTACAAAACTTGCCTGGAGAGCTTTTGGAAGAAACAGCATAATTTTCAAGAGCAATATGCCATTATGTCTTAAAAGAAAAGTGTTTGATCAATGCATCCTTCCAGTGCTTACGTATGGTGCAGAGACGTGGACCTTAACTAAAAGAGACATACAAAGGCTGCAGACAACTCAAAGAAGCATGGAGAGGTGCATACTTGGTGTAACCAGGAGAGATAAGAAGAGGAACTCGTGGATCCGAAAAATGACAAGAGTGGAAGACATCATGATCAGAGTTAAATCCCTGAAATGGCAATGGGCTGGACATACTGCCAGAAGGACAGATCATCGATGGACAGCCGAAATTTTAGATTGGATTCCAAGGGACAGGAAAAGACCCAGAGGAAGACCACATGGGAGATGGGTGGATGAAATTCGAAAGTATGCAGGGGTGACATGGAGGAGACTGGCACAAGACAGACCGTTGTGGAGGAAACTTGGGGAGACCTTCGTCCAGCAGTGGATTGATAATGGTTGACAATGATGATGATGATGATGATACATTTAATATCCAAAAAAGAGATATATTTAATGTAAAGGTATATTCTTCCAAGCTGGGGAAATATATGTATATATTAGTTCATTTCCAGTTAAAGGAAATGCATCTTTATATTTCAATATGAAAAAAGAAGCCCTATAAGTGAAAGCTCAACCTAAAGACGGATAGATTGTTCACACTCTCTCTACTCTATGACATTTCTTTACTGAATGAACCATGACCTTTTTTTTTTTCATGAACTGCTTTAAAATCTTCGTTCTCACTTTACTATTGTCAGATTCCATGTCCCTCCAGTTCTTTACTTATTCAATTTTAATTTATTAAGAGAGTAGAACTCTTTTAGGCTTTCGAAGTACTTTCAAGTCTTTCATTACGAAAATGTTCATTGTCATGAAAGAAGCCATAATCGAGATGATTTACTATCGTTTCAATGAAAGTGTTTACGCATTCATTGCTATGATGTCAGATTTCATTTTCTTATACTTCGAACAGAAATGAGTTTGAATCATTCGTCGAGAAAACATTTCTTTCATATATATATATATTTTTGCCTCCGAATCAAAACGAACTCAAAAAATAAGAGACGCACTTTAATATTTTTTCCTCTTATGAGAGGAATACGGGAATATGATACCAAAATTAAAGAATAAAGAATATCGACTTTCTTCTCAACACCTTACATCTACGTTTTTTTTTATTTTTTTTTTATTTTCAATAAGCTATTTCTATATTTTTACAACTGAATAGAATTATTTATTGAAAAATTCTAAGTAAGACGAAAAATGGTTTTGTTGATTTCCTAAGAGGATGATTTTGGAAATTTTCGTTTTCTGGTAATTGTAAAAATCTCATAGAATAACATGGGAAAACTAGCATGTATAAAAGACTGTTTTGGATCGAGTAAATTGAAAGAATTTTACAAAGTTCATTTCAGAAAAGTACATTCCTTCCTAGTGTCAAAAACGAATCACTTCGTTTTTTCTAAGATACACTTTGGAATCTTATAAAAGTGCATAGGGTCAAAAACGATTTTGATGATTTTACTAAGATGACAGATTTCGGATTTCTTATGATAGAAAATACAGTGAATTTCCCATTGAATAACATGGGAAACTGCGAAATTTAAGAAGCACGTTTTCGTTCAAGTAAAATATTTTTAAAAGTCTTTTTCCGAATCAGTTGAAAACAGACAGGGTGTGTTTCTGAACAGTTCATTATTTCCTAAAATCAAAACGAATCACTTCGTTTTTTTTTTGTTCTTTTTTTTTCCTAATGTGCGTTTCTGAAAGAAGTAAAAATAGTTTAGGTAGAAAATTGGAAAGATATTTTTATGAATCCTAGACTGTTTATTTACGTATAGCTAGAGGGGTCTTCAGTGAGAGCACTTATTCTCTTTACAAACTAAGAGAATGAAGTGTAGTCAGTTTGAAAAAAAAATTCAAACTCCCTAAATTTAGCCTTTAAAAAAAAGAGAAATAATACTTACCCTACATAATTTTCATTAGGGAAGACACATGAGGAATTCATGAAAATTAATTGAAAAAAAATACATCAACAAATTACGAGGGAAAAAACGTTTTACATAACAATAATCTAAGGAGGTGGGTCGAGAGAGGGGAAAATAAATAAAGAAACAACCTTCATTAAATTTAAAAAAAAAGGAATAAACCTTCATTGATTTCCCCCCAAAATTCGACAAAGTCCAATAAATACTACTATCTTCGGAGATAAGCACACACTTCGGTCGAGGGGGAAAAATTGCAGCGGGGAATTGGAGACTGCTACTGACCACACACCCCTCCGTTTGCTCGGCTGCGGCTGGTTGCGGCTGGCTGCGTCCGCCCGGCCGCAGCCTAATGTTAAGTCTATGGGCTGCGGTTTAAGCTCGGATCGGTCCTTTTCTACTACTGTGGCCAAAGGTAACACCTTTAATTCAAATGGTACAAGTTAAAAATATATACAGTTTTAAACTACATTAGCACTTTCGAACTCGCTTCGAGTTCGTCATCAGATGTAAAACCGACAAAATCGAATGTGAAGCACCTTATATACAAGATTTACATTTTGTATATAAGGTGCTTCACACTCCATTTACGGTAAATCCGGTATACAAGGTGTTTCACATTCCAAGCATCTTATATACAAGATTTACATCTTGTATATAAGGTGTTTCACATTCCATTTACGGTAAATCTTGTATATAAGGTGCTTCACATTCCATTTGCGGTAAATCTTGTATATAAGGGGCTTCACATTCCATTTGCGGCAAATCTTATATATAAGGTGCTTCACATTCCATTTACGGCAAATCTTGTATATAAGGTGCTTCACATTCCATTTTGTCGGTTTTACATCTGATGACGAACTCGAAGTGAGTTCGAAAGAGCTCATATAGTTTTAATTGTATGTATTTTTAACTTGTGGTTTCATTTGGTAAAAGGTGTTACCTCTGGCCACTGCCACTATACGCTAGTCATTCTCATCGTGTTTTACAGCAGCTTATTTATTTAGTCATAGGTAGCACGTGTCTTCGTTAATTATTATGACAGCACAAACGTTTAAGAACAACATCTGCTCAATATGCTGAGCATCAGAAGAAATGGCATACGTGTTGCAGACGAAGAACGGCACGTGGCAGGGCTGCTCGCAGCATGTATTGGTCGATGTTGGCCACTTCACGTCTGATACTCGTTTTCAGATCTGAAATTGACCGTATGCCGTTCCGATAAACTCTTGTCTTTCAGGCATTCTCCAAAACAGAAATCACAAGGAGAAAGATCCTGTGAGTTGGCTGGCCAGGACTGCCGAAACCCTCGAGAAATTATGCGTTCATTGCAGAATGTTCGACTGAGCAATTCCTCCGGCACTACTGTTTGAGAGTGCATTCTGGCTTGTCCTGGAAACTGCAACTTCATCCACGACATTTTCAGAAACTGGCGGACGTCCTCTTTCTGATGCTGTACCGAATTTTCCAGTGTCTTCTAATTTCCGTATCATCCTTCTCAACGCTGTGGGTGTAAGGGGTCCTCTCCGTAATACTTTGATTCGTCGGCACTGGCGTACTCAATTTAATTAACTTCACTGTGATTTTGATAATAAAATTTTACTAGTTACGCGTGTTCCTTATATTCAGGAGCCATAATGACTATACCTGCAACCTGATCATTGTCGTTTTATCCACTAGACGCAGCATGCCAAATTTGCATGTGAATATTTGCATACGAAACTTACAATCTGAATGACCTGCAATTTCTTGGATTTCAGCAGTGATGCTTCTGTTGTGCATCACAAGTAATCTCTTGTAGTGGTAAGCACACTGAACAGATTTTGTCCTGAAAGGTTTGCGCTGTCAATAACCAGTAAATTCATGTACGTGTCTGTTCTTTTCTTGCATCTTCAGCGCCAATAGCGGCGCAAGCTTGAACTAAACCTCCCCCCACAATACTAAATCACTTTTCCGTGCCCTCAACAATCTACCTAAACCAAATTTCCTCCCGATGTTTCTATTTCTCGTTTTTCTAGGGAACTGAGAACAATATTCCCTCGAACCGGCCGTGGGCAATGCGCGCCTAACCCGATGAGCTGGGCAGGCACCACTTGGGCAAAATTTTTTACTTTCTCAGCTAGTTAGAACTCGGATTGGTACCCTTATTTTTAACGATCCCCTCATTTTTATCACCGTTCTTTCAGCAATTGATTTTAAATAACAAAAAACGTTATAAAAAGATTTCATAAATTAAAATTTTCATTTAATTATGAAATAAGTCTTGATTCTTTCTTTTATACATTATTAGATTTAACAAAAAATACAGCACCAAAACGAACTTGAACGCAAACACAAGGCGTCTTACAGCGTCTTTGATGTTGAAAGAAATCTGCCTCATCTGACAAAATTTTGAGCAAAACTCGGCTTACAATTTAACTGACCGGAATGCCTTTCCCCTCCAACTGGCATGGGTGCATTAGTTAGTACAATGAAATTGGTTACGGTTTGATGTGATTGGCTGGAGCTGATGTGTTGTTTTGAGAAAAGATTCAATATCCGCCTCTTTCTCGGTTGGGAAAATCACTAATCCGCATTCTCGCGTTCACTATCTGCTCGCACGAGGCTACGGATTAGTGATTTTCCCACATCTTAAAAACTGCAATCTACCGATAATTTGTAAGAAAGGAACTGCGGAAAGGTTTCTGGAAATTCAGAATTTTTTTGGCGTACAAAAAATCCGTGAAATTCAGTTTTTTTTTGTTGTTTTTTTGTTTTTTTGCCGTCATTTCACGAGAAAGGGTGCATCAAGTCACGAAAGGAATCACGGAAAATGGTACAATTTGAAAGAGTATGAGTAATTTTTTTGTAGGACTTCCGTCCACAGTGAGTAGATTTTAGGTCCCAGCCACCTACAGCGAGTTCACCTTTTGGGCAGGACGCAGAAACGGAAGGAATGAGAGCAAGTCTAGCGACTTTGACATAACAGTTTGTAGTGAGATTAGAGTACAGTAGATGGCGCCACCGTACAAGTACGATGCTGCACATAGAGGGGTGAGAGAATT
The DNA here is from genome assembly GCA_039090855.1 of Macrothele yani. Classification (NCBI taxonomy): domain Eukaryota; kingdom Metazoa; phylum Arthropoda; class Arachnida; order Araneae; family Macrothelidae; genus Macrothele; species Macrothele yani. The sequence goes on along the minus strand of CM076995.1, from coordinate 129,244,294 downwards.
TCAGGGGGGGCATAGGAAAGGATACCCATTTAACCAGTGGGTCCAGCCTGGGGGCCGTCACTTAACGTGCTCGTCCGATGCACCGCGAATATTCAGTGATTGTTAGCAAACCCCACCACTTCCGCAAGATCAGCCCAGGATCGAGCGTGAGGACCTTGCATTGGTAGTCTGAACTGCTAACCACTCAGCCATTCGCGGCTGGAAAATGGTACATAGTTTCAGAAATTTTTTTTATAGTGCTGTATTAGGCTTCCCAAATTTGCAATGGTCACGCATAAATTTGCGTGCGGCCCTTCAAGATCTCAAAATTTTCAGTCATGGTCCTCGAGGACATTCCATTCCTACTTTAGAGAGCCAACAGAAGCCATATAGAATGATTACGTTATAATGTGCACTTAAAAAAACTTCGTGGAATGAAGGACAAAGAGAAACCGAAAACTGAACGAATGTTTATGATGCAATGTGTGCTTAAAAGGAACTGTGAGTAATTTTTTGAGGCAGTTGCTCCCAATGCAGTGAGGAAAGTAATTTGACATCTTTAGTTTCATTGCCCCTTATTAATCGTCATTTACTTAACATAAACAATTCATTAATGTTCATTTACCTAGCTCTTCTCCACCCATGTAAGTGCTACTCTCATTAAAATATAATTACATAATTAGAAATTAAGTTTCCTTAACGTCAAGAAAAGAAGGAAAAACAATAAGGTATTTCTAAAAAAAGGAACATCATTATGTACGTATACGAGCTGATTTTCGCCCCATAAACCATGCCTGAAAGAAAAGTTTTAAAAGTTTTACGCGAAGCGAAGAATTTGAAATCTCTTCGAATTAAAAAAAAATGATATTATTTCTTCAAATTTTCACATTTGCTGGGGAAGAAAAATATCGGCTTTTAAATTTCTGTCGTTACATTTTTATATAAAAAAAGCATTACAGCAAGGGTTGCAGCCAAGTTTTTCTTCGAAAAAAAATATATATAGTGAAAGCTGTGCTAAATGAATTCTTTAATGCTCACGGTGCTCAGTTTTGTCTTAGCAAGGATCATTTCCTTCTTATGACTAGACCTGTGTTACCTTAAGAATAAATCCTCCTTGCATGATATGTCGATTTGTGTGAAATAACTGCGTTTCCGTTTGATACTCGTAAATGAAGAAGAATTACTGAGTATCATCTGGAAGATATTATTATTTTTGATTGAGAGTTTAACGACGGCCGTGAGCAACTGAATGGGGTACAAGCAGTCGCCTGTCTCTAATTTAGGGCCACTGGTTCTAAGGAAGGGACAGAGCCAGTGCCGTAAGACAAACCCAATATTCATGCCTTTCGGGATTCGAACACGGACACGTCTCATACGCATAGTCATAAGCCAGCGCTTAGACCACTGTGCCACCAGGCCATCTGGAAGTTCGAATCTTATACAAACATCATACACTGCTGGACAATTGCTAAGGACGGATCATAAACGGCTATATAGCGCATAAAAAAGTAAGTGTGGTTGGATGCCAAGTGAAATAAAATAATGTCAGAATGCCAGGACATTACAAGAAAGACAATTTATTGTGCTCTGAAATCCAGAAGGCTTTGGAACGTGTTCAAGGGACAAACAGGCCATTTTGTGCAGAATACGTAAACGTGAAAAAAATGCAATTACCGTCCGCAGGCGTTCCGGCGTAAGATGTCAATACGGGATATTGCCACCATGGAGGGCGATGCAAGATTCCACATGTCGTGTCATGCTTTGCACAACATTATCAAGCAGCTGTTGGGGTAATTTATCCCATTCCTCTGTCAGTGCACGGATGATGGTGTCCTTGTTTATTGGAGGGCATTGGCGACCAGAAAGACTCCTCCCCAAAGCATCCCACACATTTTCAATGGGATTCAGATCTAGAGAACGTGCTGGCCATACGAGGCGTTGAATATCCTCGCTCTCAAAACACTCCTGGACAGCGACTGTTCGATGACTTGTTGCGTTGTCGTCCATGAAAATGAATCTATCACCGACAGCACCACGGAACATGCGAACATGAGGCAGCAGAACATCATTAATGTATCGTTGGCCAGTCATAGTCCCAGTTGGAAGCACATAGAGGGACGTACTGCCATTGATCATGATGCCAGCCCATACCATGACACTACATGTCGGATATCGGTCCCTTTACTGTATGCTTGCTGGACAATATGCAGTACCACTATCACGCCAGATCAGTTGTCGTCGACAATCAGACGATAGACTGTATCTACTCTCATCTGAGGAGAGGACAGCAGACCAGTCGTTATCAGTTCAATTGCGATGTTGATGGCACCATTGCAAACGGGCGGTACGGTGACGTCTGGACAATGGGACGCACACACACAGGACGGCGGGCGTATAGTCCTCCTTCATGCAAACGTCTGGCGACAGTTTTTCGGGAGATCCGCTTGCCAGTAGCAGCCATAACCTCACTAGCTGTGCTGCGCCGGTGTCTTTTTGTTGATAGCACTATGTACCGATCTTCTGCAGGTGTCGTACTGCGAACACGACCTCTCCCGTGACGTTTGCTACACTCTCCATTTGTTTGAAATGATTTCCAAAGCCTTGAAACAACACTGTGGCTGAAGTCGAACTCCCTGGCAACATCTGTTATTTTTCGCCCTTCTTCAATCTTGCCAGTAATACGACCACGTGTAATAGGTGATGTCGGGAAGACATACTGAAAATTGCAAGTTCGTCAATTGATTCTTTCTCTTTCAACTTTGCGTTTGAACAAAAACGGTCAATACGCGTCAAATCCTTTATATCTCTTATCAGCGCTATGACGTCACGAACAAGTTCGGCAATCCAAAATTTGCATACGCACAACACGTCTTACTGTATCCCACACTTATGCTAATTTCCACATTTTCCTGCCTTCCATTTTATGGTTGCTATTGTCATCCGTCCGTAGTAATTGTCCGGCAGTGTACAATGAAATCAGGTGAATCTGTTTTATATCTATAATATCACGAAATATGGTAAAAGAAGCCAATGGCGCCCCCACGGGCGGGTGCGTCCCTCCTGGGCTGACTCAGCGGAAAATTATTACGGCGAAGTTTGAAACAAGAAATCACGATACGCGATCTACATACACTTCTTAGTCATGTACCGTATAATTATAACACAATAATTATAAGGGAGTAGTTCTGTTAAATAAATTTAGAAAAATCTAACTAGCAGAAGAATTTTATCTACCGCTTCTTCTAATCACTTAACTTTCTTGTACTCTAACATTACTAGTAACTGGATAAGAATAAATGTACAAAAGTCAACCTCCTTCTTAGTTGTTATGGCACCTGACTATTTTTTCCGGTAAATTTAGGGGTGTCACCCCACCTTGGGAAAATTCTGTGAGCCACGCCCCCCCCACACACATTCTGAGAAATTTCTGGGTGCGCTACTGAAAGCAGCGAATCACGAAATATTTAAACAAGTTAATAAAATCATGCAATGCATTGATTTTGATACGCTTTCCAACATACCAGAAATCATTACTCAAGTTATGAGGATAATTAATGGCTGTGGAATAAATCTATCTCCTGTGCCCTGACCTTTGACCCCATTTCGATGATATTCAACAGAACCAGTTCAGTATACCTCCGGAACAAAATACAAAAGTTTTGTCGCAATAGAAGCATTTTCAGTCAAGTTATGGAGATAATGGTTGTGGAATAAATCTCGCTCCTGTGCCCTAACCTTTGACCCCATTTTGATTATATTAAACAGAATTGGATCAATATACCTACGGAACAACATACTAAAGTTTTGTCGCAATAGTGGCACTTTTAGTCAAGTTATGGGGATAACGGTTGTGGAATAAATCTCGCTCCTGTGCCCTGACCTTTGACCCCATTTCGATGATATTAAACAGAACCGGTTCAGTACATCTCAGGAGCAACATGATGAAGTTTTGTCGCAATCGAAGCATTTTTACATACGTTATGATGCATAAGGGCAATGGAATAGATCCCGCTTCTATAACCCTGACTTTTGACCCCATTTTGCCCATTTTTCACTAGGGTTCGTCTCTGGTGGTTCCCCTACCACATACTAAAATGTCATCGAAATCGAACCATTTTTACGCGAGTTATCGTGCGGACGGACGGACGGAGAGACAGACGGAGAAAGCTGGAGCATATATATGCTTCTTCAACCTACGGTTGGAAAGCGTAAAAAACAAGGGAGGGGTGCTTCGATCATTACCACACACATCTCTGAAATATTTAAACAAAGAAGGGGTGGGGCGCTTTGATCATTACGACACGGATTTCGGAACATCTCTGCCGAAAAATCGCTCTCTGCTCTGGCTGTACGGGGATAAGAGTGTGGGAATGATGGACCATGTGACGTAAATGTCAAGACGACAAATCTGTGAACTTCACAACCATCGAAATTGTTGCTAGTGCGTCCTTCAAAATTACAAAAGAAGGGTAGAGCCTACCAATTTCTCTTTGGCTCAAGTCCAACGACTACAGTTAATTGTAGTTAGCTTAATTTATTTATAACAGCGTGCTTGGTCCGGTCCGGCGGTTAACTTTTCACTTAAGTAGAGAGAATTTTGCTCTATTATTCTAGAGCAAACGCCCAACATATATACACTACTGTTTGTGAAAATCGCAACACTATGAAGAATTGCTTGTATTAGCTTGAATCTTTAAGGATATGAATAACAGGTAGGCATACGCAAATGATGAAAACGTTAGTGAAAATGCTCGTGCGTCTTCGGTGCAACGTCCTTTGAACTGTCCGGTGTTGGGTCTAAAGAGCTAGCTTAAACGAGATGTTGCAAAAAATGAAGGGCCGACATTGGGTCGAAAGGATGTTTCTTGTGTCTCACTATGCCCCGCTGCCGAAGAAGGTCGCATTATGAACACCTGGCGGACTTGGAGCGAGGAAGGATTGTTGGGATGAGGTTAGCTGAGTTTTCCTACTGAGAAATTGCCACTCGGATGGGACGAAACACCGGTACAGTGATGGGAGCGTGGCGTCAGTGGACATATGATGCTCGGACGTACGGAAATCTTGGAAATGGAAAGAAAAATCGTACGATTCCATGGGATGACAGATATCTCTACCGCATGGCAATGACCGATCACACAATGACATCCACGGTGTTAACGAAGCAGTATAGCATTTTTACAGACCAGGCTTTGTCGTCCAGCACAGTTCGACGTCGTCTGATGAACAGGGGACTGGTCGCTAGCAGCACATTGCTCCGCATTCCTTTGACCCTCAACCGCAGACGTTTACGGCTGCAATGGGGTCTCGAACACAGAGATGTCACGGTGATCGGCAACAGGTCGTGTTTTCTGACGAGTCACGATTCAACTTGATGCACCGCGATGGTCATATACGTGTTCGGAGACATCATAGTGAACGGCATATTGCAGCGTGCATTTTGCAGCGTCATGCAGGCCCAATGCCAAGCGTCAGAGCTTGGGGTGCTATTGGGTTCAGTTCGCGACTTCGCCTGATACGAATTGAAGGTACCCTCAGCAGCCAGCAATACTCCAGCGATGTTTTAGAGGCAGATGTGGTACTTTTCCTTCAGAGTTATGCTGGCGTTATATTGCACTAGGACAATGCTCGGCCACATGTGACCCGGAATGTCCAAGACCTCTTCCATGCACGAAAGATACCGCTTCTTCCTTGGCCTGCTCGTTCACCGGATATGTCCTCGATCGAACTTGTCTGGAACATGGTAGCTAAGCGACTGGATCGTCAAACGCCTCCGCCAGTCACCAGAGATGAACTCTGGCCTCGCATAGAAATAGCTGGGCAGGCTATTCCCCAGGACGAAATCAAAAACTTGTTCCATTCAATGCCACGCCGTGTAGAAACTGTTATTGTTGCTCCAGGTAGCTTCACACACTACTGAGTTTTGAAGCGAAATTTTTTATATAACTCTACAAATGTAATTAGTTATCTCCTGTAATATGCAGAATCTGTGATATTAATTTCAGTTGAAGTTGAATAGTGCGATTCTTCCTTGGTGTTGCAATTTTCGCAAACAGTGCATATACAAGGTGTTGCATCACTCGGGAGCGAGTGCGCACCTTTTCACTGTATTGGAAATTGAGAAGTAATCGGAAAAGCGGAAAAGAAATGGAAAAAAAAATTAATCAAATGAATGGGAGAGATTTTGGGGAGCTGGTGTAAGAATTATTAAAATAAGGATTTTATAAACTTCACGCTCTTCAGACGCTCTGCATTTCACAATTTAATTTTCCCCTTAGCTTTTCTTCCGTGGGTTCGCGCCTAGGAAGGTCAGGAAAGTACCGCTCTTCCCCTTCACCCCCACCCCACCCTCTCTCTCTTTCTCTCAGAGTCGAAGGGTTTCCAGCAGTCCGCTTGCTGTGGCATGGGACCGCGGGGCATCCTTTCCCTAACTGCTACGAGCCAGCAATATTGGGTAAGACATAGTAATTCAAATCAGAGAAATAGCGGGTAGACATTTTATTGGAGCTCGGCGCCAGTCGTCTTGAGATTTGATGCACCAGGTCTGGAAGAAAAGAATAGCTTGACGCCAGGCCAAGGAATACTATAGCAGTTTTATGATAGTAAGATTTACGACCTCAGAGATCCGTAGGCAACGAAGTTCCTAGAATTTGAGGGCGGACACAGATTTTGGACGGGGCGAAGGATGGCAAGTCAGAGAAATGGCGGGAAACCCAGAGCAAATCAGATCTGGAAATGATAATTGTTTGACCAATCTGTAAATTGGTAGGAGGATCCGGGAAGAACAAATTTTTGGTAAGACAGGAAGAGGAGCGAGAAAAATATATCAGTCGGCATGAATACTTCGAAAGAAGGATGACAGAAGTCAGAGTTGGCATGAATACTTCGAAAGAAGGATGACAGAAGTCAGAGTCGGCATGAATACTTCAGGAAGAGAGGAGATAGCATAAAAACTTCGCTAGAATGATATTCCAGCCCTCATCGTGGGATAGAAGGTAGGATAATCCGACATTAAAGTTTCCTCTTGTTTACATAATTAGTATGTTGAACCGAAAATTTAAGAAGAGCATAGTAGACTATAAGTTAAGGTTGAAAGTAAAACCAGCTCCAAACTAATGCTGAGAAAAGTAGGGCAGAAATAGAAGAATAATGAAATGGTTGAGTAAAGTAAATACCATTGATCAGAGCAGGAAATTGTGTAGTATAGGGAATCATTTTTAGTAAATTATGTTTCGAAATATTTCAGAATTATATTAAATGAAAATAAGAAATTAAAGTTAACCTTTAAATAAATAATTTTGCTAAAAGGGTCTTCAAACATTTTCATATGAATGAGTGTATATTTTACTAGATTTCAAGCCTTCATCAGGCAAAATAAACATATTTTATTTTCCCGTTATTATGAGTCGGCTACATTTCATTTAAGTGTACAATTTTGTAAAGTAAAAAAAAGGGTTAATAACGATTGAGTGTTGGATGTGTGAATAAATGATTTGGGATGAATGTTCAGAAAAATCCTCCAGTGCAATACTGAGTAACTTACGCATCAGTGCTAGTAAACAAATCAAAATTTGTAAGTTAACGAATTATTCAAAAAGAAATGAAAAGCTAGACGATTACTTTAAAACATTGCGGCACTCAGCGGACCCCGATACACGGAACGTCGGCTGGGTGAAACACAACGCCCATCCTCGAATAGCGAGCCTGTGTTTTCTCTAATACTGGGAAAACATAGTTTTTGAGATTCGAGTGATTACCCTTATTACTAATAATGACGCGGGGCAATCCAAAAGCCCCCTCAGCATTAAATGGTGCCGTGTCACCAGGATTTTTCGAACCATGACTTATAGCGGACTGGAAAGGAAATATTAGAAGTTAAAAGTAAAAAATAAAAATTTGTTTGTTGGTTGATATTAGTGATGAGAATACAGTTCACGATAATAGTTCGGAATAATCAACATAGGAATAATAAATGAAGATTAAATGGAAATATATAGGCGACGAGTTAACGAGAAGAGAAAAATTCAATTTTTCATTCAGTTGATAAGTGTATGTATATAATTTGTATTTCTGTATAGTGTGTAAAGTGCAGTACTTCATGATAAGTATAGGGAATTTTCCCAGATGTCGAATTGGGTTAGGGGTGACCTAAGAGTTATGTTTTGATCCTCAGGTAAGTATTGAGAAAAATAATTGGGTACTAGTAAGCAAGGCAGGAAGTTAGTTGGGTAGTAACTGCAGAGTATTTATATGCGTAGCAAATGTGGTAGTGAGCAAGGAATTTTGTTATTGAATAAAGTGTCGGTGGAACAGTAAGAATTCTAATTGTATCAAGATGGGGGATAGTGATGGTGAGGAAAATTCAAACGAAGCTAGGGGAGCAGAAAGTAACGAGATTCAAGAAGACAGCAATAGACAAGTAGACGCAACTAGAAATACTCAAAGAACCATCCAATCAATGGCGGGAATGCTATCTTATTTGCCAAATTTTTCAGGAAATACCGATGAGGGAATCAATGCAAAACAATTTTTCGAGATGATTGATAGTGTGGCTGAGGTAGCAGGATGGACGGACGCCGTTAAAATTCTGGCGGCGAAAGCAAAATGCAGGGCAGCGGCGAGCCAATTTCTGACAGACGTAGCTGATATCAGGAGGAGACCAGTTATAAGAAGTTCAAAGAAGCCATTATTGAAAGATTCGAATCCCAGCAACCGGTGATGGTCCGTATGCATAAGTTTACAACGTGCCGTCAAAGAGCAGGAGAAAAAGTTTCGGAATACGTGACCAGATTGAGGGGCTAGCTCACCAATACCTAGGGCAGGTAGATCAGTCGAACCGTGAGGTAAGGGAAATGGCAGACCAGGCAAAAATGTCCCAATTCCTTAACGGGCTAGACCCGAAGTTAAAAAGATCGGTATTATCATTTGCACCGAACACTTTCGCTGAAGCAGTCAAGCGGGCGACCTTAGAGGAGCAGAATAATGAACTTATTGCCTCTAGTGTAAACGTAACAGACACCGAAGAGTGGAACCAAGATAGAGTTCGGAGAGGAGTACCGAAAGATAACACAGATAGTGCGGTATCTGAATTATGCAACTTGCTTGCCCGTCAGATGGCCGACCACGAATCACAGGTCAATACGTTGAGAAATGAAGCAACGGAGTTAAACAGGAGGTTAGAACAAGCGGAGAGGACACACCGGGAGCATGTGCAAAGAATTAGAAGGCTAGAGGAAAACAATAATCAGCAAAGAGTAGATAGAAGGGATCCGAACCAAATTTGTTTTAGGTGTGGAAGCCCAAACCACTTTTTAAAGGAATGTTCTCTTAGCAATCCAACATCTTTTGGTAATAGATACGTAGGAAATAATTCAAGGAGATATGGATATGCCGGAGACAATAATTTTAGGGAACAAGGTTTTTCCGGGGAAAGGCGAACGGCTAACCCATTAAGCCAAGGCAGCCATCGGGAGCAGGATTTCCCTACGGGAGGGCGCTCGGTGCATTCGCCTCCTCCGCCAGATGTAAGAGGAACTCGAGGACGCAGCAGCTATCTAGCGGGCGCAGGGCGAATTACGATAGAGGAGCAGAACACGAAAATTTCCGGGATAGAGGATACGATTCAAGGAGAAATGATGTGGAAAGATATAGTAGGCAGAATCAGCAGGTGCACTTCAGGATAATTATTCTGGCAGAGCAAATGATAGGAGGCAAGGACAGAGGAATTTAAACTAGGTGGAGGTCGTGATAACGGGACCGTTCTCGGCCGGAGAAATAGAAAGAAAAAGGTCTCTGTAGTGTTAACCACTTGTTCAATCCAGGAGCACGAAGCTTTGCCACTGATTGAAGTAAAAATTGCAGGACATCGATATCGCAGTTTACTGGATTCTGGGGCAGGGGTGTCAATTTTGTGTCCTACAGCGTTGCAGGAGATTTGTAAGAGAATGCAGTGCAGGCCTCAGGAATCATTAATGAAAATCTCAGGAATAACTGGAACCCCTTTAGAAATAGCAGCCTGTTATGAGTTACCAATACAGATAGGGAAGGATGTTGTTAAACATACCTATCACGTTACTCGGAAGAAGTTGCACCCAGATTATTCGCTTATCTTGGGGTGGGATTTTCTAAAGGCCCACGGTTTTGCATTTGATGCAGGGTCAGGGATTTTAGAGAGAAGAACGCCGGTATCGAAGAGGAGGGCCCGTAAGCAGCGTAGAGAAGAGAAACGTAGGGCAGCTCGTGTGAATAAGATTGCACCAGTGGTGAGAAGAGAAGAGCAGATAAAGAGGAAAGAGATTACTTATCCTCCGGATGAAACCAAAGCAGGAAAGCTAATTAGGAAGGAAATAATTCCTCCGAGCGCAGAGAAAATCGTTTGGGTCAGTTGCCCACCTTTTTCGAGGAATTATTTAGGGCAAGTGTTAGTGCAGCCAGTGGAAAAATTTAGTCAAGGATGTGTTAGGGTAGGGCGTTCAGTGAATACTCTAGGAACCTCGGGTAAAATTCCAGTTTTAATGGCTAATTTAACAGAGCAACCCTTTCACCTTAACAAAAGCACGAAGTTAGTGTACATTCAGCCTATCGTTGATGCGGGGACGCTCCAGGAGGGTAAAAGAGAAAAATTACCTCCGCTTACTCCTAAGGATTTTAATCTTGAAGAAGTGGATCCAAAGTGGAGGCGACCACTCGCTTCTCTTATAATGAATTATAGAGACGTTTTTGCCCGTTCTATGAGCGAGTTGGGTAAATGCAATTTACTCTACCATGAGATCAATCTGAACACGGACGTGCCAATCGTAGGAAAAATGTATAGAGTTCCACATCACCTCAGGCAGGAAGCTCAACAGCAAATCAAGGATTTGTTGGATGCCGGCATTATTACGGAGAGCGCTTCACCCTACAGAGCACCAATGTTGCTCGTTGCTAAAAAAGCATCCCATCAATTTCGTTTATGTATAGACTTCAGGGCTTTAAATGAAGCAGCTATACCCGATAGCTATCCCTTGCCTAGAATAGAAGACTTATTAGAGCAGGCTCAGGGCAACAAATTCTTCACCACGTTAGATATGAAAGCAGGCTTTAATCAGATGGAGATAGCGGAGCGCGACAAGCACAAAACAGCATTCACTACCCCATGGGGCTTGTTTCAATTCGAGAGGTTGTGTTTTGGCTACAAAACTTCTCCGAATAGCTTTCAGAGATTGAGTGATGCTCTTCTGTACGGATTGGCAGATTTTAACATAATGTGTTTCATAGATGATATATTTATCGCGTCAAAAGATGAAGAGACACACCTTATCAAATTGGAAGCTGTTTTTAAACGTCTCAGAGAACACCATTTGAAGTTAACGCCGGACAAGTGCTCATTTATGAAAACGGAAGTAAAATTTTTGGGTCATGTGGTTAGTGGAGAAGGAATTCGTCCAGATCCCAGTAATCTGCATAAGGTCAATATTTTTGGAACTCCTAAGACTCTCAGGAGCTTACGGGGATTTTTGGGTTTATGCAATTACTACCGGAAATTTATACCATCCTATTCTGACATTGTAGCACCCATGACCGACTTGACAAAACAAGGGAAATTTAATTGGACACCAGAAGCCAACCGAGCATTTCTTCAAATCAAGAATTGTCTATTAAGTGACACGGTATTAATTCATCCTGATTACAGCAAACCTTTTACCTTCACTGTGACGCAAGTCATACAGGAGTGGGCTCGGTCTTGGAACAATACTCATCTGATGGCATATTGCAGCCAATCGCATTTATGTCACGGAAATTAAATCCAGCCGAAATGAACTACCCAGTTATCGAAAAGGAGATGTTGGCCGTAGTTTGTGCCCTAAAGCATTGGAGACATTATTTGCTAGGAAAAGAGTTCTATGTGATTAGCGACCATCGTCCTCTTACGTATCTTCAAAATATCAAAGACGCAAATAGCAGATTGAATCGGTGGAGAATGGCTCTTAGTGAATTTTCTTACAAAATTTTGTATCAACAAGGGAAGCAAAATGTCGTGGCTGATTATTTGAGCAGGCAGCACGGAGTTGAGTCACCGGAGAGCGCTGAAGGAGAAATCAGGGGCGTGTCTCTTCTGACCGCTGAAGAGGACCAATCAGAAACAGCTCGTGTTAAAGCACTGCAAAGAGCAGACGCCGATCTCGCTCCGATCATTGACATGCTGGAAAAACAACGCATCCCAGTAGGCAAACATAGGGTTAAGGATAGTTTTTTCCTAAACTCTGAAGGATTGTTATATCATTTCCAATATCCTGACAGGAGCGCATCTGGAGATGAATTTTGGGAGCAGCTTGTAGTTCCTCACGCTATGATACATGAAGTTTTAAAACGTTGTCATGATATTCCCTCGGTAGGACACTTCGGCGGAGACAAAACTGTCTCCTATGTTAGAAAACGTTATTTTTGGATAAACTTGTATGCGGATGTTAAAAATTATGTAGCTTCTTGCGAAAAATGTAATGAAAGGACAAACCACAAACTAAAAGGAGTAGAGAAACTGCAGCGAGTGGAAACGGGTTCTTACCCCCTTTCAAAAAATTTCTTTAGACATTTGTGGCCCGTATCCTACAACTGCTGACGGAAATAAATACCTACTTGTCATGATCGATTCGTTCACCAGGTATGCTGTTTTAGTGCCTATGCCAGACCAAAAAGCAACTACAGTCGCAAGGGCATATTTCGACCATGTCATAAGTATTTATGGTACGCCGGAAACTAATTTGTCAGATAACGGTGGATGCTTCATCTCTGAGGTATTCACCAATTTATTGGCAAGATTGGGCATAAGAAGATTGAATACGACATCCTTTGCACCCTGGAGTAATGGCCAAAACGAAGCTAGCCACAGGTTTCTTAACAAATCATTAAGTTGTCTAGTTAATGAGAGACAAGACGACTGGGACACCTACATTCCTATGATAAGACTAGCATATAATACTACAAACCATTCAGCAACCAAATATGCTCCAAGCTATTTGGTGTTTGGGAGATATTTAACGGTTCCATCCGACATTTTACTTCCGCCTCGCCGACAAACATATTATAGTGAAGAGGATTGTGTAGAGGCATTCAACAATAAGATGAGAAAAGCCTACGAGTTGGTTCATGGAAATCTGCAGGAGGCTGCAGCTAAGCAGGAAAAGTATGCAGACAGGTTTGCCAGAGAAAAGGACCTGAGAATTGGTGACAGAGTATTTTTGTGCATACGCCTTATATCGACCGTGGTCTTTCTGATAAAATTGCCAGAAAAAACAGCGGTGAGTGGAAAATTGTGTCTTTTCCATCAGCCGTCAATGTGCGACTAGTATCTTTGAAGGACGAGAGGAAACAACAGGTAGTGCATAAGAACCGCGTATTCAAAGCACCTCTACGGAGACATCACCTAGAGAATAACTCACCGGAGCGAGAGCACGTCGAAGAAGCAGAAAACGATAATGAGGAGTTAGAAGATTTAACAGCTCATTCGGATTCGACAGAAGAGTACGAATTTATGCCTCAATTTGATTTGGAGGTTACGCCGACAGCGGTGGCAGTGCAGAGCACGCCTCAGCAAGCTAGCAATCCGATCGCCGAAAAGGTGAGAAGGACGCCGTTCCTTAGAGAACCGTACATGCTGAGAAACCGTAACTCGCAACCAGAGCCGACCGTGAATCATGTTACGAAGCCTAAAACGGTGTATACTCCAGTATATAGCAATATACCGGAAGGTGTGAGTGTCACAAAACCAGAGCAGCAGGAGATGGCTAAAAGGAATCAAAAGTTTGGAGCCACGGACAAGGCTGAGTTAATAGGGAAATTTAGTGCTCAACTGAAGCTAGCACCTAAATCATCGGGAGAATCGTGGATCGAGCAGGCGGAAAATTGCTTACAGGATATTCAGAACGTAAGCGAGAACTCGACAGCAGAAAATTCGAATGATGATACTGTACGGTATGTGTATCCGAAGTATGCTGAGGGTACGACGAACATCCCAGGAATCTTGGGTATAGCATGGAGAGCTAGGCAGAAGCGGAGAGCCGAAAAAAAAAAACTTGAGTGCTCAATTTTTGGTTGTGAACGCTGAAAATCAAAATCAATAGAAGCCTACATTTTAATCGCACTCAGTATTGGCAATTCAGCAGGTTTAGCACAGCAGAGTATTATTGATAACCAGAGTATGGTATCAAATTTCATTGTATAAAAAAAAAAAAAAACCTGTGTGTCAGAGTTATTTTGTCTTCACGGACGCATTCGTAAAGGTTGGGTAACTTGTGGGATAAAATTTAGAGAAAATATTTTTTTTTTCCTCTGAAAACATTTTTGCAAATAATGTTAATGATTTGTCACACTTTATGATAATTGTCACTTTACTTCAGGTATATTTCTTCTAATTCACTGCGTATATCACTTGTAATTGTTAATTCTCATGCGATAAATTGGGAAGGTGTAACTTTGAATAGCCAACAGTTCTATCAGTGCATATATTGATTGCGTGAAAGGCAAGTACTCATCAGCCAGGAATAGTTTAGGTACTTTAGTTGCAGGAGAAAAATGATTGAGTTCAGTGCTTTCAGGTTAAAATTATGTTCGCTACGTTGATTATTGATTAACATAATTGTCCAAATAGGTTAAGTAGTATCAACTTATTTATGCGTAAATTTCAGTTACCTAGATAAGAATAAAGGTAATAACAGTAATTCGCATCAGAGTAGTATCCGTAGTGTTCGGAATTTTATTAGATGGACATTCTGCTGTGGGAGGCACTTATATAATAGAATAATAATTGTCACCAATACTTATTAAAAGTTAGCACATTCAGTTGCATATCAATTTTGAGTAGTAAAGATAGTAAGAATAGTTAGCGATGTCAACTCTCGACAGCATTTCGCAGTTTACAGTAGCGAATGAATAATTCATCGCTAATTCTTCAATCAGTTCAGTAATGATATATATTCTCGGTATTGTAAAGCAAATTAGTAATTTTCTTGACAAGCACGTGAGTAGAGGATATCAGGAGAGTATTACCTTTTGGGAGATTTGCTTAGGGCAGTTAAGCCGAAAATAGTGGTTTCACTAGGCTAAGAATAATGAATGGGAGAGATAATAATTCGGAGCACGCCTGGGATACCCTACGAAAAATAAAGGTTCACTTACCTTGTGTGTATCCAGTGTAATCCAAATAATGTAGCTGAAAAAAAAAAAAAAAAAAAAAAAAACATGTGTAAGGGAAATAAGGTAGAAAGAAAAAAATATATATTGGGTGACATTATGGTCAAGGCACTTTGGCAAAGGGTATCTGACCATAACGTACAAGAGCGTAAGACCATGCGGCGTGTCTTTTAGAAGAATGAAGAAAAAAAGCGTGGCAGAGTCAACGGGGCTTCCTATCTGGAAGAAGGAGTAAAAAACAGGAAACGGCGACAGGAAGTAATTCCTATCGTTCCTACACCCCCAAGCCCCAATGGACCAGAAAAGGCAAGCAGGAAACGGGTTGTAATAACCTTGGGTGGAAAAGGTCAAGATTGACTCCCAGCTTTTGGCGTGAGTACCTGAGCGAAAGGGGGTGACTTCATATGACCCCCGAACTCAAGCAAGGGGTTTCTCTCAGACCCAGCTAAAGAAAAGGGTGTTTAGAGCGAAATCGATGTAGAGGGCTAAACACTTAAGCAGTTAGTAAAACAAATAAAGGAGAATATTTTAAAGTAAAAGTATAAATCACAAAAAGGGAAAGTAGTTAAATGGAAGAAATAGTGTCTTATGCGAAAATTCAGTGTTGATTCGGAAGCATGGTCGTGTACATTCTGCGCGCCGACGATGGGAGTTTCAGGAATAAATTTTTGTTTAGGTGAAGGTGATGTGTGAAATGGATGTGTGTGTGTGAATGATTGAATGATTTTGGCTTAATTATAGAGCATCGAAATTTCTTTGTCATTTCCTTGTAATCGTAATCGCAAAAATGCACACTTACATGAAAGGATAAAAGAAAAATAAAATACAATATAATAATAATAATAATAATAAAAAGAAATAAGTGAATAAAATAAAATAGAAGCAAAGAGAAAAGGAGAGCCGAGTCAAAACGAGGAGATTAG
The DNA here is from genome assembly GCA_039090855.1 of Macrothele yani. NCBI lineage: Eukaryota > Metazoa > Arthropoda > Arachnida > Araneae > Macrothelidae > Macrothele > Macrothele yani. The sequence goes on along the minus strand of CM076995.1, from coordinate 129,228,227 downwards.
TGGCCGTGCGCCAAGGTAATGTTAAGAATCCACGGATTCACGAAAAAAAAAAAAGAGATATGTGTTAGTTTGATATAAGCTTGTTCTACTATGCTCATATTGATTTCCAGAAGGAAAGGTTAAACAGATTAGGCATAATTCTAACAATAATCGAGAAAAAAAAAAAAAAAAGAGGAACCGTATGGCGGAGTGTCCTATTTCTATGCTGAAGTTTTTTTTACAGGGCTAGGTCAGCAATAACCAGAGTAGTGGCTACATGCAAAGCAGAGACTATGTGCAGACACATATAGCAGCTTCATCCCAATAGCTGTCCGTGTCGAGGTATTCGGACCGCTGCTTTGAAAGAAAAAAAAAAAAAAAGAGAAAAGAACACTAAATATACATTCCTGTGGGACAATGCCCTTTGACAGACATTGCTTATGACTGAAAGAATCAATTCTCCAGAGTGTGAGCGTTCCTACCACTATTGTGGGGACAGGAAGCGCCACAGAGAGATGACAAAGGGACTTGTGAAAGTGAGTGATCTCATCCTCTCAGTGGAATTTGCGTACAAAGCGCAGTGAGTCTGCCAAGACTCTGGACGCAGCGAAAAGAAAAGAGGAAAATTTTCTTTCCTCTGACAGTCAATATCCGAGGACGGAAAAGCGTCGAAAGAAGGAGCTTCCAGTAGAAATATTACGATAATAGTGTTGTGCAAGCGGTTCGGAATCAACAGTGCATGAACTGTGTAGTGTTGGCAGCATCAGTTCGCGTTGTTACTGCTATTTGTGGAGGTATAAAGGACCTCTACTGTCATTGGTGTAGACGATATACTGTCTGCGGTTTTCGTAAAAAAGGCTTCGCCTGAAGGAGCGAGTGCTATAAATTTGTGCAAATAACATTAACCAGGAACTTCAGCGGCACTTGAAGTTACCGACGCTTCATTCGAACTGAACAACCGTCGCTGCATTCAAACTGATCAACGAACTGCGGGAAGGTACGGACGGAATACGGCAAATGTTACTCAGAGTGACTGGAACGGACAATTTCGTGTATCCTGTGTGGAACTGAGCAACGGAGATGACGTTACCTCGGACCACTCAATGTGGTGGTCTTGGACATTGTATTATAAAACTGTGAAGTACACTTATCCTGGAATTTATGGAATAGGTGGTGTGACATTCCAAGTGTGACCGTAGTGTCCACTGATTTCGAATTCTGTGCTGAATCTGAGCACCAGATAAAGTGAAAGAAAAAAAAAAAAAAAAAAAAAAACACTACTCTAATTGTTGTGCGATGCTGATAAGCGCATGGTGCGTTCACGAAAAAAAAAAAACACTTTTTAGATGATTCATACCTAAGCAGTGTGTTACTTGTCATCGTCAATTACTAATGAAAAAAAAAAAAAGTGACTACCTGTACATATATTTCAATTATTTATGCAAGACCCTAATAACCATTCTTTATAGTCATTTAACTCTAAAAATTGTGCATTTATGTATTGCAGTGTGATGTATGTGATTATGTTATTTACTTGCTCTGATCAACGTAGGGCATCGGCAGAAATAATGAAGACGGGATATTCTAACTCAGGGTCTTCTTGCCCTGATTTCAGTCTTTCAATTCTGCGAAGGGGAGATAATGTTGCATCACTCGGGAGCGAGTGCGCACCTTTCACTGTATTGGAAATTGAGAAGTAATCGGAAAAGCGGAAAAGAAATGGAAAAAAAAAATAATCAAATGAATGGGAGAGATTTTGGGGAGCTGGTGTAAGAATTATTAAAATAAGGATTTTATAAACTTCACGCTCTTCAGACGCTCTGCATTTCACAATTTAATTTTTCCCCTTAGCTTTTCTTCCGTGGGTTCGCGCCTAGGAAGGTCAGGAAAGTACCGCTCTTCCCCTTCACCCCACCCCACCCTCTCTCTCTCTTTCTCTCAGAGTCGAAGGGTTTCCAGCAGTCCGCTTGCTGTGGCATGGGACCGCGGGGCATCCTTTCCCTAACTGCTACGAGCCAGCAATATTGGGTAAGACATAGTAATTCAAATCAGAGAAATAGCGGGTAGACATTTTATTGGAGCTCGGCGCCAGTCGTCTTGAGATTTGATGCACCAGGTCTGGAAGAAAAGAATAGCTTGACGCCAGGCCAAGGAATACTATAGCAGTTTTATGATAGTAAGATTTACGACCTCAGAGATCCGTAGGCAACGAAGTTCCTAGAATTTGAGGGCGGACACAGATTTTGGACGGGGCGAAGGATGGCAAGTCAGAGAAATGGCGGGAAACCCAGAGCAAATCAGATCTGGAAATGATAATTGTTTGACCAATCTGTAAATTGGTAGGAGGATCCGGGAAGAACAAATTTTTGGTAAGACAGGAAGAGGAGCGAGAAAAATATATCAGTCGGCATGAATACTTCGAAAGAAGGATGACAGAAGTCAGAGTCGGCATGAATACTTCGAAAGAAGGATGACAGAAGTCAGAGTCGGCATGAATACTTCAGGAAGAGAGGAGATAGCATAAAAACTTCGCTAGAATGATATTCCAGCCCTCATCGTGGGATAGAAGGTAGGATAATCCGACATTAAAGTTTCCTCTTGTTTACATAATTAGTATGTTGAACCGAAAATTTAAGAAGAGCATAGTAGACTAAGTTAAGGTTGAAAGTAAAACCAGCTCCAAACTAATGCTGAGAAAAGTAGGGCAGAAATAGAAGAATAATGAAATGGTTGAGTAAAGTAAATACCATTGATCAGAGCAGGAAATTGTGTAGTATAGGGAATCATTTTTAGTAAATTATGTTTCGAAATATTTCAGAATTATATTAAATGAAAATAAGAAATTAAAGTTAACCTTTAAATAAATAATTTTGCTAAAAGGGTCTTCAAACATTTTCATATGAATGAGTGTATATTTTACTAGATTTCAAGCCTTCATCAGGCAAAATAAACATATTTTATTTTCCCGTTATTATGAGTCGGCTACATTTCATTTGAGTGTACAATTTTGTAAAGTAAAAAAAAGGGTTAATAACGATTGAGTGTTGGATGTGTGAATAAATGATTTGGGATGAATGTTCAGAAAAATCCTCCAGTGCAATACTGAGTAACTTACGCATCAGTGCTAGTAAACAAATCAAAATTTGTAAGTTAACGAATTATTCAAAAAGAAATGAAAAGCTAGACGATTACTTTAAAACATTGCGGCACTCAGCGGACCCCGATACACGGAACGTCGGCTGGGTGAAACACAACGCCCATCCTCGAATAGCGAGCCTGTGTTTTCTCTAATACTGGGAAAACATAGTTTTTGAGATTCGAGTGATTACCCTTATTACTAATAATGACGCGGGGCAATCCAAAAGCCCCCTCAGCAAAGGTACATAAAATGAAACGCCATTTTTTTATCACAATACCGTTTTAGACAGGTAATACAAAGCTCAAATGAAATTACCAATTCTTATTCATAACTACCAAAATATTTATTCGTTCTTTCCAAATAATCCGGACAAAGAGGATACGAGAAATAGTGTGCCATTTCTCGAGTGATCCACCGAGAAACATACCCGTATCCCGATGGCCCAATCCTCCCCTGCTAACAATATAACCTGACGTCAATTTTAATGAAACATTTTGTCGTATGTTTGGATCAGTGCATAAATGGATCAATTATTATTGAACAAGAAAATGTCGCTTGTAAATATACACGTGAGAACAAAATTTAACAAATGTTTTCATAACGTAAATCTACATTTCAGTTCAAACTGCATGGGACAGTATATAAAATGGTTTTAGCTTTTGGCGCAGTTGTTTAAGAAACGCGTTAGTGTCCTTAGCTAATTATTCGTTGACACAGTACACCATCAATTAAATATGAATATTACAAGGTAACTAATTTGAAGTAAACAGCCTGGATGAAACGAATCGGCACTTTCATAAATTTGGGTGTATTGTCCACGAAGTAGTAACCACAAACGCGCTTTTAGTTTAGAAACTTCCTTTTGACGATAGTGGGACTCGAAACCACATCTACCTACTCCGGAGTGCCTGTTCTCCCAATTGAAATTATAGCTGCTTAATTGTCTATTTGACTCATACGTTACATCACCACCCCTCCCCATTCCCTTAAGAAACGCAGGAGCACAAAATCAATCATCAGGTTTCGGGTCAACCGAGAACAACACTCGACAACCACTTCATTGGAGAAGTATTTCTTTATTATTTACGTACGTCGTGCGGAAGAACCATAATACGTTTTTTTTTTTTTTGCAGTCCTCACAGGTGTATATATGATCTTTCTTTTAGGGGCAGTGGAATTCGAACTACTTCGGAGCGACAGTTCTCCCATTGAGCTACGCCGGAGCAGCAGCGTGTGGTGGTTGTATAAAACGCATGCATTGCATGCCCTAATTACATGGAAAATTTTACTCTATGAACAAAGAAATAAAGAATTATACGAAAAAACTGTTTGTCCTGCAGGCTTTGGCGCGCATGCGACAGCTGTTTGCACATCATCAGCCCTGTGTGAGTGTACGGTGTGGGAGTGGTAAGCAGAATAGGCAACAACACATACGAAATATTTAGTTGCATTTATAATCCGGCGGTCAACCAATTACAGAATCCAGAGTCCCTCGCTTTGTCTCACCTGTTTGTTCCCACTTCGGATGCGGTTTCGTTAACTACCGTGGAAAAAAGAGTAGAAATGCGAAAGAGCTTATTGCATCAACCAATGAAAAAGCAGAATTTCTTTTGACAGGAATTGCTGTTCAGAGCACAATTTCGGGGAATGATATTCTTCAACACAGTTGAAAAATTGTACAGCTACTTTCTGCATATTTCTTGCTTTTGTGAAGCTGCTTCAAGATAATTTAAGTCAACTACCAGTTCATTAGGAAAATATGGAAGTGGATGATGTTGTTGCAAAAGTAATAAATTACTATTCCGATTTCCAGAGTGTGTGAATGATTCCCAGAGTCTACGTGAATGCGTGCGTGCGTGTTAGTGTGTGTGTGTGTGAGTGAGAGCGCGCGCGCGCGCACCAACCTCAAACTTGAGTCCATTTACTTTGTCATCAAATACGAAGATAAAACGTACAGATGACGTTTCAACACTTTTATTTACCAAGCAAAGTAAATTTGTAGTAGTACAAAATTCCAAAAGTTATTTTGTTGGCCATGTTTCTTATCTTGCAATAAAATTACGAGAGACCCTTATCTAAAAAAAACCATCACAACATAGTTAAAATACACCCATGCAGTCGACAAAACATTAAAGGCAAGGAGATGAGTAGTTGACATGGGCACGCCCGGCGCATAGTGGGACAGACCCAAACCGAACTCAGTCGACAATAGACGGACAGCAGGGTTCCCAAAAGTGTATCGTAACCGACTAACATGGATAAATGTGGTGATCTGAGCGAATTGGATCATGGACGCATTGTAGGTGCAAGACAGATGGGACATTCAATAGCCCAAGTGGTAAGAACCCTAGGGTATAGGTCTACATGGGCCTTAATTTGAAAAGTCCATCCCGGCCCAAGCCCACACGTCCAAGGCCCGGCTTGCACCCGGCCCGGCCCGTATATTTCTCCGGTTTCCAAGGCCCGGGCCTACCCGTAAAATTTCAATAATTACCAAAACTCGAATTTGACACCTGGTGCACTCGGTCATTCGACTCCTGAAGATTTTTCGTTTTCTTAATTGCTATACGTATTCTATTGCAATAAAGGTTAATTCAGAATATTTCTGAGACTGTGTATAAGTCACGTGACGTCCGAGGAGGAGGGGGGGCTTGTACACTAAAAATATTGCATGAAAAGGACAATTTCCATGCCTTTCAAATTTTCTGGGTTTTCAAATTATCATTTCCCTACCGCCGGACCCGGAAATATCCTTGGGGAAAAGAAGAGGGGTGGGGGATTAATTCGAAAAGTACGAAATAACTAGAATTATGAGTCCGATCGTTTTACTGGAAGAAGATTTTATGGCTTTATAAACTGCACTTATCTCTACTGGCATATCATAACGGTGGAACTATAACGTAAACGTCTTTTCGTACTGCTACGTTATTTTAAAACATCACCATACGATGAAAGAGTTCCTAAATTAAACCTTAACGGCCAGACGAAACATTTAAAAACAGAAGTCAAATTTACGGAAATGATGCTTTATTTCTCCAGCACAGATATAGCACTTCACATAACAAATCGGTATCAACACTCTACATTACACGCTCCACACACCACACTAGCAACTGTTTACTCGTAGTTTATATATCTCGTTCTTATCTAATAACAGGCATACGTCACGTTAATTCAAGCTCAATTATGTTGCCAACAGTATTCATTTGAGAGAAAAGATATCAGTGTGAAGTATAACTGAAAACAAACTCAAGATTTACATAGGGAAAGAAACTAAAAAGGAAAGTTAATTTAGAATATACGTCACAGAACCCAATATGTCTCTCGTGTGTATGTAGGGAACACATTTGTTCCGCTTAAGATGCGATGTTCTAGACTTTGTGCTATCGCAACTCAAAAAGTTTTTGCATTTCGTGCCCTGCACAACGTTTACCGGCCGACTAGTTTCAGAACGGGACAGTAATTTAAAATATTTCCAAATATCGCTTTTCCCCTTTACATTGTCTACAAGCACATATTCTCCGGAAGCAATTTTTTTCGCGAAAATCTTTCGTTTTCTTAAACTCCATAATAAGTATGGAAGAGTATTTATCAGCAACACTGAACTGAGCATATGCTAAGGGAAAACAACGACAGACTGCCCAGCTAATCAGTGTCACAGAAGTTTTGAAAACGGCTGCCTGAGAGTACAAATGGGGAAAATACGGCACAGATTTACACACAGAAGTAAGTTTCTCCCAGCCCATTTCTCCCGTGCCATTTAAGACAACTTTATAGCTTTTCACACATCTAGAGAACAAAGTGCCGCCGACCAGAACAATAAATAAAATCGCCTGCGACAGCCCTGGTCTGCGAGCGGGTGGCTCGGTTTAGAAATGCTGCAGTTAATAGCCTGCCCTGAAGCATGAGAGTAAGGTGGAACTTAGGGAGAGAGAGAGGACCACATTCACATTGAAAAACTAAGGGAGCTGACCCACTCCAATTGTCAATTGTTTTGTAGGAGGAGGATGTCGTAAAACTTCAATTTTTTTCATCAGCGGAAATTGTTCAATCTTATCCTGCTGCTGTAGGTTGCGAGTTTTCCAAACGAGAAAGGCATCGTACAGCGATTGTTTAGCTCATAAAAAAAAAAAAAAAAAAAAAGAACCCTGCTCGGCCCGTATCTCTTTTACATTAAATACTGAAGGCCCCGTCCGGCCCGTTTTCCCAAATTAGAAATGAGCAAAGGCCCGACCTGGGCTCGGGCGTGTAGAACTCTACCCTAGGGTTTCCGAGAGCAAACGTATCAAGGGTGTACCACGAGTATACCATCGACGGACGTACCATCGCCCAGAGAATAAGCAGTGGCCGACCACACGATATTGCTGACCGGGTCGACGTAGACTATCCAGCTCGTACAGACCGACCCCTTGGTAACGGCGACCCAAATCACATCCTGGTTAAATGTCGAAGGCCCAAGCGGCATCAGGAAGCGAACGGTGCGGTGCACTCTGCATGCCCTGGGCTACGGGAGCCGATCCCTACTCATATGCCACTGTTGACTGCTCGTCATCAGACATTCCGCCTCTCCTGGTGCCGGGAACATCAAAACTGGACCTCGTTCCGCGTCGTGTGGTGAGATGAATCCCGTTTTCACCGATCAATCGGGAGGATGCGAGCGTGACGTCGACAACATGACGCCATGTCCCCCGTCGTGCCATGTTGGCTCTGTTCAAGGCGGTGGTGGCTCTGTGGTGGTTTGGGAAGCGTTCTCAGGGGGCATATCAGGTCCCTTAGTCTGTCTGGAGAGGTATATAACCCCTGCGCGCTACCAGCTTGTGCTGGCTTATCACCGACAAGCTTTCATGGCCTTCTCGCATCCTGTGGCCGATGGTCTGTTTCACAGGACAATGCGCAGCCACACCAGGCTGCAACCACCCAGGCATGGATCGAGGAACACTCATCTGAGTTTGGATCCATCCAGTGACCCCCCAAGGTCTCCTGATTTAAACCCTGTGGGAAGCTCTCAGGGATGCTGTGGTGCAAAACATCAGACCCACGGATCCTGGACCAAAACGACGTCTCGGGCGGAATTGTGGGTAATGCTGCAAGAGGCATGGTTAACATTACCTCCGGAAACCCTCTAGCATCTGGCTGAGTCGATGCCTCTGCGTGTAAAGGCTGTTATTCACGCTAGAGGAGGACCAACACGCTATTAGACAGGTATCTCTAATGTTTTACCCATTAAGTGTACATTTAATGATAATTTTTGTGCACTTATTTTAAAGTGTGTGCTACAACCTTCACTATTCTGTAACTCCGAAGAGGGAAAAGTCCTTCTGCCTGGTAGTTTGTTTTCAAATCATGTTCATTATCCGTAACTGCCCTATATGGAACGTTTATGGGTTCAAAATAGTATGGCACAAAAAATGTCCCGTTTCACAAAGAGACCTTGAATTCACTCAAAAAAAAAAATCGATTCGCTAGGTTAAAAGTTAACTATTTCTTACTCTTTCATTGAATTAAAGTGTTGTTCAAAGCTCCGCACGAATTTGTTCTGGATAAATAAAAATTTACAGCATGGAATTTAGCTACAAATCAGATAGTTTTTTTCTTTTTTTTTTTTTTGCACGCTGCATACAAAGTTTAAGGCACGCCACTGACCGGCAATATTACCGCTGCTTGATTGTCCATTTGATTCATACGTCATAAATTGACCATCAAGTCATGATTCGTCAGATGACACTTAAACAGCAAGCTCATATATTTTTTACAAACAAAGCAATCTCCACTCTTTACAGGCTTTTCATCTCTTCATCCGCAACACACTCGTCTTAGCTTTTTATTTACATTTGACCCACTGTCAGAGTTGCCAAAATGAACAAGTTGTTCGTGAAAGTAATGTGCCGTTCACTAAGAAAATCTTGAACCCAGAAGAAATTTCCATAAGAAAACAAACTCAAAAGGAAGGTTAAATTAGAGTTATACGTCACCACTAACTTCTTTTAAGAAAACAGAACAAACACTCACTTACTCGCACATTATATATTTATAGTTAAACATGAAAAAACAAAACAAAACAAAACAAAAACAAAACAAAAAATGAACAAAGACGATACTTAAATCCAATAAAAACGGTCGTCTTCAGGGAAGCACCCGTTTTTTGCAAGTGGCTTTTCTAAAACCAAGAAAGGGATAGACAGAATCGAAAAGTCCCCTTGGTTGTGCTCCCTAAGCCACAATACCAAAAGAAAAAAAAATACAAACAAGACAACAAAAAAGGTAAACCTGAATATTCCCACACGGACAAAAGAAGGTCGGACGTTTTGTCTTGTTTGTATTTTTTCTTTCCTTTTGGTATTGTGGCTTAGGGAGCACAACCAAGGGGACTTTTCGATTCTGTCTATCCCTTTCTTGGTTTTAGAAAAGCCACTTGCAAAAAACGGGTGCTTCCCTGAAGACGACCGTTTTTATTTGATTTAAGTATCGTCTTTGTTCATTTTTTGTTTTGTTTTGTTTTGTTTTGTCATGTTTAACTTTATTTGTTAGACTCTTTTGTGTGCTGCATTTGCGCTGCTTATGTGTCTGACAATATTATCTTGTGTTTTGACATGCAACTCTGAGGAGGTTGTAATATATTTTTTAAAAATATTTTTGGTGGGCATATTACGTGCATCTATGGCTTTGCAAAAACCCATTTCCAACTAGGTCTTTGTGGAAGTGAGAAAATGCAGAGTTTTGCTGGTCCTTGCTAAAGCCAAGGGTCGGCATTCTCGACACATTCTACATTCAGTTTGCTATTTTTTATCTGCTTTTTACTGATACCCGTCAGTATATGAGTTTCACTATGTTGTTTTTGGAATATAGGTTGAATAATTGTTATTGCATTTGTCTCTTTTTAATAGTATGTGAATTCTGAATTTTCGTGACTGCTGCGTTGCGCGTCTTGATCTTCAGGTTTTTAGCAAATTTCATATTAAATTCTTAGGAAATATCTTGGTTTTGTCTCTACTCTCTCTCTCTCTCTCTCTCTCTCTCTCTCTCTCTCTCTCTCTCTCTCTCTCTCTATATATATATATATATATATATATATATATATTCCATAATTTTATTATCATTTTACAACTGAATTACAGCTTGAAAAACCCAACCATTTTTGCCAAGCAGTAGTTTTTACCATTATGTTTTCGAATCATTATGAGCAGTCTATATCACTCAGGGCCGATTGCTTTCAATCCATAACACTGTTAGTTTTATGCTCGAATTACATGATGAAACGAACCATTTCTCGTGAATGTTTTTTCTAGTTGCTATCGTAATGCGTTATATACATGTATCAAATACAAAAATTGGCCCTCAGGTACTCGTGAATCAGGAAAATGGCAAGAGTTAATGGCATCATGATCACAGTTAAATCCCTGAAATGGGGCAATGGGCTGGACATGTTGCCAGAAGACCGGACCATCGATGGACAACCGAAATTCTAGACTGGATTCCAAGGAATAGGAAAAGACCAAGAAGAAGAAGACCACATGGAAGATGGGTGGATGAAATTCGAAAGCATGCGGGAGTGACATGGAGGAGACTGGCTCAAGACAGGCCATTGTAGAAGAAATTTGGGGAGAACTTCATTTAGCAGTGGATTGATAATGGTTGACATGATTATATATATATTTCATCGATGGTCCGTTCTAGCAATATGTCAATATGTCTAGCCCATTGCCATTTAAGGGTTTTTGCTCTGTCATGATGTCTTACACCCTCGTCATTTTCCTCATCCACGAGTTCCTCTTCTTATCTTTCCTGGTTACTCCATGTTTCTATCAGTTATCCGCAGTCTTTGTATGTCATTTTTAGTTAAGGTCCATGTCTCCTCGCCACGTGTAGGAACTGGAAGCATGCATTGATTAAACACTTTTCTTTTGAGACATAATGTTATATTGCTCTTAAAAATTGTACTCTTTCTTCCAAAAGCTCTGCAACCGAATTTTATACGCCGATTCATTCCTTCGTCAGCGTGATCCTCGCTTGATATCTGTTGGCCGAGGTGTAGGTATCGGTTATCGCCAGCTCCCCCCCCCCCCCCACCACCAATCGATAAATCTTGATTTCCTGTAAAAGTTTGTTTTCGGAAAGTCCAGATCATATGTACAGGATTTTAGGAACGGAGTGTCTGAACCCAGGTCTTAAACAACCCTTAGAAACAGGAAGCTAGGAGATTTGGGCTAGAATGCCCGACAGGAAAGTGACACGGAAGCGAGGTAGAAAGGGGGAGGAAGACGCCCTTATTTATTACCGGAGTCCCACGGCTTAACGTGCCCATCCGACGCACGGCGGATATTTAGTGTGGTTCGAGCGTTCGTACCTGCCGGGGATCGAACCTGAGGTCTTCTCTGTGGCAGTCACGAATCTTGACCACTAGTCCACCCGCGGCCCTCGGAAAGTTCATTTTTAATCCCACATCTTTATTCTTGTCAGTAGTAAGTTCTTGGATCATACTCTGCAGCTCTGACGGGGTAATTGCAAAAATTATTATGTCATCAGTTAAATAATCTCCATTAATCTTTATTACCTTGTTTTCCTAGTTCAATGATTGAAAGACATTTTGCAGTGTGGTATTGAAGAGTTTGAGAGATATGGTGTCCTCCGTTACCAAATTTATTGGTGCTGTATCCTCAAATAACCAAACCTTTGCACTTGCATTTTCACAGATGTTATTAATAATGCTAATGTATGCATCTGCAATACCGCAGGATATGTGTGCGTAAAGAATGGCAAAAAAGAAAAAAAAATGTATGCAATTCGCCTCACTTGCATAATTTATATCCATTTTCGATTCGCATAATTTATTGTGGAGAAATGCACCGCCTGAACATAAATTTAAATTTTCTATTAAGAACACCCGCGAGTAATGGCGTCGAACAGATGTATACAGATATTGGCTGGGTTATGAATGTTGTCTTTATTCTTCGGTTCTGGTTCTCCACATTTCTTGGAGGAAGTCACTCTAAATTACGCATTAGCAACTCCACCCGGGTTTTAGATGCTGATGGGCATCGTTAAAGCACATCACTCGCCTCCGTGCCCGAGTGGTCACAGGCACTGGTTTAGGGCTCAGATGAGGCATGGGCGGTGCGCTTGCCGCAACTATGGCGTTGACTATCTCTCCCTTTCCTGGAACCAGTGGCCCCAAATTAAGGACCGGCAAATGATTATAGTCCCAAGAATTGCTTATGCTGTTCGTTAATCCGCGAGACAAAAAAAGAACATCATGCTTTCTCCGAGTGCAACTTTTTAAAATGTGTTCTCGTTTGAATTCTGAAATGGTTGTACCGGCGGCCGAGTGGGCAGAGGCGCGGGTTTCTGGCCTAACTGAACACAATTTTTTTTATCGGGGTTAAACGAATACCATAAGCAGCTGTAAGCAGGGATGTCGCCAAGGGGATGGGAATCGGAGCATGCGCTTCAGCCCACCCTGAAATTTGTCTTGCCTCTTGCTAACCTAGTTCAAGGTGTGCCATTTTTCAATTTTTTTAACTTTAAAATATAATCTGGACTTTAGATAAGTACCGTGTGTTTTGTCATGTAGCCCTATGTATTTTTTCCTAGGAAGTGCGTTGTTTATGTCTCCTTACAAAGGTTATCAAAATAGCAATCCCAGGGCCATGAAAATTCAATAATCTCTACTCTTCCAAATCCACGTTAGTGTGGCCAGGGGAGATTAAGGATTGTGGAAAGAAAGGTTTTCACTGAGGGAGGTTATTATTAATTGCTGTGCCGTTTGCATGTGCTACCAAGTAGTGGACTCTAACACGGAAAGTGGAACCTAAAGCTATACTATGCCGCCACAGTAGCGCAGTGGTCTAAGCGTTGGCTTCTGAGTCCAATCCTGGTGAGGCATGGATGTTGTGTTTCTCATACTGCAATGGTTCTCTTCTTTGCCTAGAACCAGTGGCTCTAAATTAAGGGCGGGCGTCTGCTTATACTCTATCGAGGAGTTGCTCACCGTGGTCGTTAAACACACACACACAAAGCTACACCAACGGTCTAAGGACTCTTCCGGGGCAGTGAAACAGCAGGACGTAGCTAATGACTGCTTTGAAGGAGAGTAGTGCAAGGTAAGGTCGATGGCTTGAAGGTAGGGAGGTTTTTTTTTTAATTTTCGACTTTGACAGCTTAGGGGTAAATTCGTGAAGTACATGGAATATTTAAAGTTTGTTGTTGTTGTCGTTCGGGGAGTTGAACGACCACTGTGAGCAACTCGATGAGCTATAATCAGCCTCCCGTCCCTAATTTAGGGCCACTGGTTCCATAGAAGGAAGAGAGCCAGTACCGTAAGACAAACACAACATCCATGCTGCACTCAAGATTCGAACCCAGACCTAACTCGGACAAATAGTCAGAAGCCAGCGCTTAGACCACTGCGCCACTGGGAAGTCGAAGAGAGTTAAAGAGGGGTTAGGTATTGTGTCTGCGTGTAACGACGTTGAAATTTGATTTAGAAATAAAAAAGGATATTTTCCTTTGAAAAAAATTCAAATACAGCACTATTTTCATAAGCAAAAATGCAAAATTTTGAAAAGCAATTAAGACAATGAATTCACAGCAAGAAACAAATTGAAGCCGACATTCTACCAACACTTGTATTTTACACAAGTGGCGTAACTAAACAGATCAGTGAGAAGGGGCGGGGGGGGGGTCCAACTAGGCAGTCGTGCCCACCTAAGAGGGCCCCCGAAAATGTATAATTGGATTGCCAGTTCTGTTTTGGTTTTCATAGACTGAAACAAATCAGTCCTTAAAGCGACCACTTTATTTGTATTATCAATTGGTATATTGCTTTCTCATATTAGTAACATATTCTCTATTTTTTTTGCTGTTGTTGATACTCCAAATTTTCGAGTTCTTATCGATTGTACTTGTTTTGTAAGGAACCGTTAAAATCATTTAGCCTTCCTTTTAGTTGAATAGTTTCTTCACAACAGAACTTCAATTTTTTTGAATTTTCGGCTTTGACAGTCCTTAGGGTTAAATTTATGAAGTACATGGAATATTTAAAGTGCAAAACCTAATATCCTTTGGTTTCCTATTCTGTGCAAAAATATTTTTTTTAAAATATCTCTAAAAACAAAAAAGTTCAATGTGCACGGACAGACAAAGTGATTATATTAGCATTGTCTCTAACAAAACGTTGTAATAATAGAAAGATGGAACGACATTTTAAAAAAGGTTAAAAAAATTTTTTCTTGACTTTTTTTTTTAATCTGACTGAAGAAAATTTTTAGGCGATAAGAAGGAGTGGGGGGAGGGGCTGGATCTTTTAGCGCCCAAGGCCCCAAAAGAACTAATGTCGCGGGGGGGGTGTAGTAATTGTAGCCAGTAGTTATTTTGCATTAAAAATTCTATCTTTCAGTGTTTCAGTGTTTCGGAATAAAGTTGCCATCAAACACCATGATTTCGAAGTCTGGCGATGTCCATGACTGTAAGGAGTACAATTCACGGCCATTGATTCCAGTGAAGAGAGATAACCAGCGAAATGTGGCATATACACCGCACACATGACTCGAACCAAGGGTCCAGCTCAAAGGACTACCGAGAAACCTACGCATCTGACTACTCGGCCACCTGGGCGGTGAAACAGGAATGAAAAGGAGGAAGGGGGTGACACTGGCCCTCTTCTTCCCTGGGGTAGTGGCCCCAAATTAGGGATTGCTCATGGTGGGTGGTCGTTAAAACCTGAAACAAACAAAGAAAATAAAAAAAATTGAGAAAGGTAACATTTAAAAAGAATTCTCCGGTAACTGGAACGATCCCGATTTTTTCTACCAAACAAAAATCATGTTTTCAGAGGAATGCAAAAAATCTGCATGATGCAACAGGTGGAACAGGAAGAAAACGTCTGGACAGTTTTGTGTAATGTCCTAGGCACGGTCTGCTAAAACACAAAAACAACAACAAAAAAAAAAAAAAAAAAAAAAAGAAACTGGAAATATCTCCGAAGGAGAAGAAATGGGTAGCATTAAAAAAAGAGGGATCACGAAAAGAAGATCACATTACCTGGCGCATAGTCACGCATCAGAAACTGAAAGGGATCCATTGAGAACAAATCTGTCATGAAAACGGCAATTAGAGTTCAGGCGATGTTCATGCTGAAGACTGGCTGGCTTTCGCAATTGAAGTTGGTGGAAAGGCGCGAGCGATCGTCAAACTAGGCCACTTGATCGACAGCGTGTCAGTGTACTGGGCGCTCAAGTCAGTCAGTCAGTCAGAGTGGCGGCGGCGTTTCACGGCTGGATGTGAAATATGGAGTTTGTAGGCAGCGGTAGCGGCGGCGCACAGAAGGCGATAAACATTCCATTTATCGCGGTAATCAGAGTGTTTTGGACGGCCTTGGCCGATGGCAGATGCTACCGCACAGACGACGCTAATAACAACAAGCGAGGAACTCATAAAGGTCAGTTGGCCGTTCAACTCCTAGGGAGGATGACGTCGGCGGCATGTGTGCGTCTTCGGCTCCCCAGCAAACGCGCGTAACAACCCGCCCCGCCGCGAACTTCCCAGGGATGAGACACCCACACGAACTGCGCGCTACCCGATAGATGACAGAGACGACGTTGGCGATTCTCTGAGCTCTCCGGCGCTATTAATTACCACTCCTTTTCCTATTTATTAGTCAATCAAAAGCGCTTGGTAGCATCAACCCTTATATCCCCCTTGAAATACTGTAGCACCACCCTAGAATCCCCCAATCAATCAGGAGCAAATCTGTCAGCTTGAATTAACCTTTAATCTCGCTGGAAAACGTGACACTAGTTCTCATTTCCAAGAGAAATGCCGACATCGACTGAGATATCAAACGCTGAGGCGCTGGCTCTGTCCCTTCCCTGGAACCAGAGGCTTTACATTTGGGACGAGAGCATAAGCGACTGCAGAATTTTTCCGGGTGGGGGTCAAGCAAGACCTCTCTAAGCTGTGCGTCAGAGAGGTCTTGCTTGACCCCCACCCGGAAAATCTCACTGTCTAAAGGGAAATATATTTCTTAAGAAAAAAGTAATGCTATACAGTATTTAATGACTATTTAAGAAAAAAATAATTAAATTAATGTTGTGAAACCTATTTAGCTACCAAAGAACAACTTGTTATAATAACTGGATTAAAATTGTCTCTCTCAGGGCCAGATTAAGGGGGAGGGGGTCTACAGGGGCTATAGCTTTGGGGTCCACAATGACCAAGGACCCAGGAGGCATGCCTGGGCAAATAGATAGATAGATAGATAGACAGAGAGAGAGAGAGAGAGAGGTTTATAAAAAGATTTTACTTTTGTCTGGTATGATTTCCACTTGGTCTGAAACACAGGCTGGAAGATGAACAAATTTCAAGGCAGTGACTCATCGAGGGTAAAGATTTCGTGTCACTGTGGTTTTTTTTTTGTTTGTTTGTTTTTTATTATTGGGTGTTTAACGACCACCATGAGGAACTCATTGGGCTGCTATAAGCAGTCGCCCGTCCCTAATTTAGGGCCACTGGTTCCAGAGAAGAGAGAGAGAGAGAGAGAGAGAGAAAGAGTCAGTGCAGTAAGACAAACCCAACATCCATGCCTCACCGGGATTCGAACCCATACCTACCTCGGAGGAATGATCAGAAGCCATCGCTTAGACCATTGCGCAACCGGGGAGGGGCGGCTCGCTGAGTATAGTCGGAAAGACAGTTGCCAGCTTTTTCACTACCGTCCGACACCCACACCTTTCACTTGGAATCGTTAATAGTCGAAGTCCCCTGTGGCTTCACATTGCATTTAACAAAAAAGACAAATTAAGAAAATGCTAAATCATTAGAAAATTCATGACAAAATATAAGCATTGTGACGTATACTTTCCTTTTCAGTTTCTTTCTCTATGTAAATTTGAGTTCGTTCTCCTTAACATTTTTTCAAACTTAACGTGATATCTTCTCCAGGGTCGTAGCTACAGGGAGGGCGTTTGCCCTCCCAGAATGGTCATTCCAGGGGCACAAATTCATGTTCTGAGGGATGTAAAAAAATGGAAATTGTAACTAAAAACGAAAGTTTACACCCTTCAGAATTTCCTTTTTAAAGACTTTGGTTAGTCTCGTACAGTATTCCATGCAGTTAACCAGGGTACAGATTAACATACACTATGAGGTGTGAGCATCTCATATCCACGAAGGGAATTTTCCAAAACAGTGAATGGAAGCATAGAAAACAAATGATGATATGACTAACCTTCATGACCTTTCCGAGCATGTCGTTGGGATGAAGAGCTAATTAATCAATTGTGCTCTGTTGCAGAAAGTTTTCTGAGCGTTTAAACTTGAACGAAATTTTCCCAAGCCCTAACCCTAAAGATTTTCCCTATTGTTACGTTTTTATCCGATATTCAATCGTTCTGTAGTGGTTTGTTTTTTGTTCTGCCTTTTCTATGGAGTGTTTGTGTTGTCAGCGTTCACATAACGTTTACGCTTTAATTGGTATTTACAACCTGTGGTTCTCGGGTATTTACTAGTTTTTACATTTTTAATGAAATTATGTCAGAAACCTGTACTGCAATTTTTGAACGATTATACAGTAATACTTTCCTATAATGACAGTGTGTGAGAAAGTAAAAACCACGTATTATTTGAGCGGAACTCGAAGAGGCGTAATTTTTATCTCCAAGAGGCGTAATTTCAAGTCTCGCCTCCCAGTGAAAAGCTTGCGACGGACCCTGATCTTCACTCTCGCAAGACATGGTTGGCAACACCTTTGAGGTCGGAACGTACGTGTGTATGTGTCCGATGAGAACTGAATGTTATGCAATGTTTGAGCCGCAGCAGTGTGTGGAGATGATGGTAGTTGCGGAAGTTAAAGTACTTGAAGTTCTGATTTCTTGACGTCTGCGTATTTAATATTTAGAGTTGGTGTTTTTATTTCTCGTTAAACGCTCTCTAACAAGTAATTGGATTTTTTCACTAATGTTGTTGAAAACTGAGTCGTGCTAAAAAAATGTTTGATGAATAAAGACTATAAGTAACCTTTTCTGAAGTTACTGAGTGACTCCTCATTCGCTTAAAAGTGAAGTTACAGTATTAAGAACTGATTTGTGGAGTGTTCAGACAAATATACTTAAACGAACATTACAGAATCTTAAGCTTTTAACTCATGTTCTTATGCGAGCAATGAAAAGTACAGTGACTTATTATGAAAACTCTGCAGGTAATTTATTAGTTTGAAGAATGCACTACGTAATAATTATCACAAGCGTATTGCTACAAATTCGTGTTTTAATGAACTTCATAATGATTCCCCACCATAAATTCTTAGGGGGCCACTTCTCCTACGCCCATTTTCGTTATGTTGGTGAAGTGGCCAAGAAACCACAATATTTATACGACCCCTAACGCTTTTGTGGCCAGTTGTCGGTGACCAGTTGTTCGAACTTCGTTTATAACAGACGTAAAAAGCTTATCAGTCGACAGCTGACATATTTTTTCCGTGGGCATTCTTTCATACATTCCAAATGACTTAGCCTAGGGCCCATTAATCCGACCCTGGTGTTACTCTTGGTTGGAAGGCAATAGAAATAGCAGTCTTCTATTGCTTTGCACGAATCGGGGGACAACCTTTCTTATAAAATCTGCATTTCCGTGCACCAAATTTTGATGGACACTCATTTATATACAGACCACCTTGCCTCTCCTCTGTCATGGTTGACCTCACCCAGAACTTCACCCTGCGCAGGATTCTGAAAGATCTTTCAATGGTACATGTTGCGGGGGGTTACCGGAAAAAAAAATCCAAGGAAAAAAGATCCACGGAAAAAAAAAGCAAGGAAAAAAAATCCAATGGAAAAATAATCCAGGGAAGAAAAGCCAAAGGAAAGAAAACCAAGGAAAACAAATCCGTGGAAATAAAATTCAACGGCTACTTTCATGTTGGCTTACCAGTAGGAAAGTTAGGGGGTCATATAAAAATTTCCTGGCTTTTTTCGTGGATCTTAGTTCATATTAATTCACATATCCAAATCCATTTTTATAGTATAACTTTATATAAAGTTCATAATTTTTTTATAACCATACTTTGCCTACCCTTATAGTACAAATAACGAGAGTGAGAAAGTTATATGACCTACAAAAAAAAAAAAAAAAAAAAAAATTGCTCACTTCTCAAAGATTATGAGGACACCATAATTTGATTCCATGGAAGTTCGAGCAACTAGCGGGCCGTATGAAAATTGCATGCATTTTTGATTTTCTGGGGTCCACTTCCACGTTAGTTGACCTTGTAGGAAATTCAGGGGTCGTATAAAAATTGCATTTCTGATATCTTTGTGTCACTTCCATGTAGGAAGCTCAAGGGGTCATATAAAAATTTCTTTTCTGATTTTGTTGCGTCACTTCCATGTAGGAAGCTTAGAGGGTGGTATAAAAATTTTCATTTGACTTTTTTCCCCTGGATTTTTTTTTAGCTTCTCTTTTGCACTAAAAATTAAGTAAGCCTTGCAAATTATGAATTCTCAGATGTAAGCATAGACTCTGAGAAGTAGGTACCAATAAAACCATATTGAAGTGTACCTTAATAATGGAAATAAAATAAAATAAACGCGATGTGCACGAGGAAATGCAGCAAAGAATATTCTAGTAAATAATATTCTAAGAACAGGAATGAAATATGTGAATCCAGGGCCAGATTAAGGTTAGGGGCCCCTAAGCTAAGATATTTGGGTGGGATCACACAGAACTTATCACGGGGAATCTTTATGAAGTTTGTTAAAACACGAATCTGTAGCAATATGCTGTGATAATTAATACGTAGTTTATTCTTCAAACTAATAAATTATCTGCAGAGCATTAACATATAAGTGGCTGTATTTTTCGTCGTTCTCATAAGAGCATGTGTTAAATGCTTAAGATTACTGGATTTTGTCTTTGATTTCCTAATAATTTTGCATTGTATGCTTTTCTTAGCGCATGTTTAATTATACAATGTGAAGCCACACGGGACTTCGACTATTGACGGTTCCAAGTCCAAACTGGGAGGTGTATGTGGATGGTAGTAAAAAAAAGCGGAATTTCTCACCGATCTCGCTGTACAAAGCAACATGAAACCTTTACCCTTGGTGAGTCACTGCCATGAAATTTGTTCGTCTTCTAGCCACTGTTCGTGACCAAGTGGAAATCATACGAGACAAGAGCAAAACTATTTTATAAACCTCTTTCTCTCTTTATTATTTGTCCAGACATGCATTCCAGGTCATGGTGGGGCCCCAAGGCTATAGACCTTATACACCCCACCCCCACCCTTAATCCGGCCCTGTGTCAATCATGTAAATGGATAACTGTTTCGTTGGCTGGATTTTTTTTCCTTTGTTTTTTTTTCCCCGTGGCATTTGTTTATCCGGTGGCTTTTTTTCCTGGATTTTTTTCCCCGTGAATCTTTTTTTCTTGGATTTTTTTTTCCTAGATTCGTTGCGGGGAGTATGGCTGCATTTTGTAGTGCCCTTGAAACAGCCGGGTGAAATTTCTCTGCTTCCTGCATACTTACTGAAAGGGAAATCTTTTCTGTTTCCGCTAACAACTTGTCTTTCAAAAGTGTTTCCACGACCTTGAATCTGAGTCTCAATTATCGAGATACACACCATGCGTTGCTGAAATGTCTTTGACCGAGAAATTAAATTTAACCTCATCAAGTTTACAAATATTTTTGGAAAGTAAATGAAAAAGAGAAAATGAAGATTCTTTCTCTTTCGATCATATACTTTCCAGAGAACTTGTCAAAGAATCCAAATAAGTAGATAAATGGTAATATTCTACCTCCAGATTTGACGGTACATTAAATCTATGCACTTTTTTTGGACATGTAAGGTGGTGTGGGAGGAGAAGGGTTTCGGCAGAGTTGAGAGGTCCACTGGAAAGACAGCGAGCAAAGCTGGAGTCGCAACTTCCAGATGTTTTTTTTTTTTTTTTTTCCTTAAACCGAAATTCATCCTTTCTCTATACTGCTTTTATTTTTGTTTTATTTTGGGGATTCCATTTCACAGAACAAGGGTCAAGGAGAGTCACTTGGCCCTCCCTGACCCTTGTTGCGGGCGCCCATGGACGGGAGACTGCTTATAGCTCTAGAAGTTTATCATGGTCGTAAAACATTAAGAAAAAAAAAATGCATCACTCTAGGCACGTGTCTATGAACAATTTGCAAACTAAAAAGGACATAAAGTTAAATAAAAAATGACATTTTAACAGGCAGCAAAAATAATTAAAAGTCAATAGTACTCGTGCCTTAAAATAAGTTCAGGTTGTTTTCCTTTCGTTTCGGCTTTATCATCCCGTGTGCGACCATCTGAGACTGATAGGGTCTGTCAGCTCTAATTTAGTGCAAATTGTTTCGGCTAGATGACTGGGGCGTCGTGGGACAGACGCGCAGCCATTTCTCATCAGGGGCTCAGTCCCGGTTCGGGCGATTTGACCATTTGGCCACCTGACGGCCAAGAAGTGGTTCGAAAGAAAAAGAAAGCGCTTGTTATCTGTAATTTTGAGTGGAGGAGGGAAGGGGTAGCCACTACACAGTGAGCAACTCGATGGACTATAGCCCTTCCTTAATTTATGGCCACTAGTTCCAGGGAATTGAGAGAGCCAGTGCCGTAAGACAAACACAATATCCTTGCCTCGCGGGGATTCGAACTCGGACACATCTCGGACGAGTGGTCATAAGCCTGCGCCACCGGGTAGGCGATTCCCTTCTTTAAAGCATAGTGAAAACAAATGATGATAGCTCACACATAGGAAGAAGGCGCGAAAGTTACATAACTTAGGGTTGAGAGAAGAGGGACAGCGAAGAGGCAGGAGACCAACATAACTGACCGGATGATTGGAAAAGGGGTGAAAATGAACTACGAAAAGAAAATCCTGCGCATTTTTTGGTGATTAGAAACTAGGAGGACACAAGTGCACTGTTAAATTTTTGGGGGTAGATTGCGCCAAAAGTGGTACTACACCAGTTGTACCACTTTCTGAGAAAAGATACACCATCGCGTGGTGTAAAACCCAGGAACATGGTGCTACTTTGCATCACGTTATAACGTAAAGTTGCAGCATATTATGGCGCATAGTAGCACTGTGTTTCTGGTTTTGTTTGCACTACACAATGGTGTATCTTTTCTCAGAAAGTGGTGCAGCTAGAGTAATACCAATTTTTGGTGCAATCTACCATAGAATTTTTAACAGTGTGTTATGGCGATTGGGAACAGCGGAAGAATAGGTTACACCTCTCTCTGAATCGAGAGGGAGAAAAATAACTTTGATGCCCGAGCCGAGTTGGGAGATCCGAGTTGAAATGCAGAGTCAAAGAGGGAATGAATGAACTTGGCAATTTTGTATTCGAGAAAAGGCATGAGCGTGTAAGCGGCAAGAGAACAATATGAAAACAGCAAAAGAGAAGTGTATAATACTGATATCCAGTAGAACTAATCTGCGACTTCTTGCACCTGTCTGCTAATAAAGATTTCTTTTTCACTAGAGCCTTTTGTTTTCATCTTCGAAGGAAGGCAGCGGAAAAGCACGAGATGAAGATGGCGATGAAAAGGTTTAGAGCCTTTTTGGCTGCAACTTGCTGAGTTTCTTGGAAAGGCTGAAAAAAATAGAAGGAATAAGAGAGGAACAGTTTGTGCCCTGATAAGAAAGATGCTAAAGAAAAAGTATGGAAAAAAATTTAAGTTTTAGGAATATATGGTTTCCTGTGAAGTTGTAAGCTGACCTAACGTAGTTACTTGTGAAAATCTCGGAATTTGGTAAATTAGTTTATTGCCAATTATTGATGAACCCACGAGAGGGCGGGAAAGAAACCTTGTAAATAGCCCTACAACAACAGAGCTTAAGAGAATGTGACAATGAGAGAGTTTATGAATTTGAAACATGTGGGTTCATGAGAAAGGTTAGGGCACCTACAGTGAGTGTTCACTGAATAACGACTACCTATCTAATATTTCGTGGGCCCCGCCTCTTGCGTGTACAACGACTACACCATGCAACTCCACAAGATGCCAATACAGTTGTGTGGAGATCTGCAACCAAGCTGTTTATACTGCAGTCCACAATTCCGGTAAAAAAAGGGGGTGTTGCGTACAACTGTCTCACATAACGTTCAACAACCTCCCGCAGATGTTCAGCTGGGTTAAGATCAGGCATCCATTCGAGATGTCTCATATCAGCACTGTGTTCGTGGAACCATTCCTGCATGAAGCAGGCCCGATGACATGAGGCATCATCTTCCTGGAAAACCCCATTCCCCTCTGGGTGGAGGTACACCATTGTGGAGTGCGCATAGTCTACAAGAAGACCCTAGTAGGGTCCACATGCATCAGGGGTCTCAGTTCATTCCAGCCAAACATGTCCCATACTACACAATCACCCACCACCGTCCTGGATAATCGATACCATGCATAGCCTCATGCTACTGACGCCAAATATGGACTCGACCATATGCAGAATGGATTACATATCGTCATTCATCGGATCAGTGTACCTGCTTCCAATCTTTTATCATACAATCCGCATGCTGTTGGCCCCTAGAGAGTCGTTTACATCGAAGTACCGTTGTTAGGAGAGAGTGACGTATAGCGCGTCTCTGGTAGGCCATCCGTGCCAAGGTGAGAGGCATAGTTGCGGGGGATGTTGTTTTCTGGTTGATCCACACTGTATTGTTCCTTAAAATGGGAACCTGTGCTACGTCGATTGCCCTGTATAAGGCGCCACACTCGTGGTTCACCTTTGGACTCCACCTTTCGCCGCCCTTTAGAGTAGTGTCGCTGATTGATTCACCATTTCGGCACCACTCCTAGTACACTTTGACCACAGTTGCCTTTGAACAACCAACATTAGTCGCCGTTTCCGAAATGGACGCACCAACCCTTCGTTTCCCCACAATTTGTCCTTCGGTAAACTCTGATAAATCCTTGTTTTTATCAATCCGTAACTTCGCTCTCAATCGAACTACCAACCTCTCAAACATTCCCCCCCCCCTTTAGCCTACAGCACATGCCTTCCTTATTATTATGCCAGTATGTTGTGTGACTGACTTTGCATAAGGGTAGTCGTAATTCAGTGACCACCTGGGCCGTAGCTACCATTAGGGCAGGGAGGGCGGTTGCCCTCCAAGAATGGTCATTCCAGAGGGCGTAAATTCATGCTCTGGGGATGTAAAAAATAGAAATTGTAACTAAAAAAGAAAGTTACACTCTTCGGTATTTCCTTTTTAAAGACTTTAGTTAGTCTCATACAGTATTTCATACAATTAACCAGGGTACAAAGTAACATACACCATGAAATGTGAACATCTCATATCTATGAAAGGAATTTTCCAAAACAGTGATGGAGGCATAGAAAACAATATGCCGATATGCCTAACCTCCACGACCTTTCGGAGCATGTCATTGGAATGAAGAGGTAATTAGTCATTTGTACTCTGTCGCAGGAAGTCCCTTTGATCGTTTAACGTTATAAGTATTTTTTTCAAGCCCTATTGTTACTTTTTCTATCCGATATTCATTCATTCGGCGCTGGTTTGTTTTTCGTTCTGCATTTCTGTGAAGGGTTGTGTTCTCGGCGTTCATATAACGCTTACGCTTTACTTGATATTTACAACCTGTGGATCTTGGGTATTTACCCAGTTTTTACATTTTTAATAACATTCTGTGAAAAATCGGAAGTCCGATTTTTGAACGATCATAATACACTTTCCTATAACGGCGGTATGTGAGAAAGTAAAAACCACGTATTATTTGAGTGGAACTCGAAAAGGCGTAATTTTGAAGTCGAAGGGGCGTAATTTTATGTCTCGCCCTCCCAGATAAGAAAATCTTGCTGCAGTTCTAATGAGCACGTTACTTATATACAGTATTTTGTGTATAAGGAACGTGCTCACTAGAACTGCAGCAAGCTTTTCTTATCTGGGAGAGGCGAAACTTAATCTTTCAATTTGAAACAATAGTGGAAGGAAAAATCGAAGAAAAAATAAACTAAGGCAGGCTAACAACCAAGTGAAGGATGAAAACAATGATACTCTGAGCATTAAAGATTTTGCCTCACAAGCGTCTAAAAACCACAGCAGTTCAAGGAGTTTTGTCATGGCTACAACTGCTGTCCATAGAGCTTCATGGATAAGAAGGAACAAGTGGCTCTTATTTTCGAAGCTTCGAAGAACAACAGAAGCCACTAATAACGAGGCATAAAGCACTCCGCAAAGCATCTCTGCGATGCAGCAAAGTACCTCGCATATTATTTATATGGAGTAACAAAACACAGACAGCAGCAACCTAACATTAAGTGCACATATAATGGCCATTGTCCACCGATTTCTACAACATCGATCACCCACGCTCTTCGTTGGAAGTTGACAATGAATCTCTTATCCCCACATTTCGGTCCCTCCCCATCTCTTCCTCTGAAGATTAAGTGCCCGGCGATTTTCCTGGACTATATCATGCTGACATGAGGGTAATAAAAGTTTGGTCATATTTTTTGCACTGTACACCACTCTCTCCTCTGTTACTAATAGCAGTTTCGGTGAGAGGATTCTATTTGTAACCACATAAGAATTTATATAGTTCCACATTAAAACACTTCTTTTCTTTATATCTCTCGCTCTATCTTTTCCTGAAGCAACTACTCGGAGCATTTGTTCCCAATGTGATTACTAAAATCAAAAACCGTGATCAGACTCAAAAATTATTCCGATAGATGAAAAATTCTGCAATTATGGAAAGAAAAATCGTTCCTCTCGGATTTAGTTTATTCAAACCAGAGCTTAAAAATGAAACCACGTAATTTAATAAATATATTCTATATACAGGGTGCCGCCCCGGTGGCGCAGTGGTCTAAGGCGCTGGCCTATGGTCATTCGTCCGTAAGGGGTCCGGGTTCGAATCCCGGTGAGGCATGGATGTTGTGTTTGTCTTACGGCACTGGCTCTCTCCCTTCCCTGGAACCAGTGACCCTAAATTAGGGACGGGCGACTGCTTATAGCCCATTGAGTTGCTCACGGTGGTCGTTAAACCTCCAATAAAAAAAAATATATATATATACAGGGTGCATAGGAAAGTCCCTTTAGCCTGGAATAACTTGCGAACAAAGAGAGGTACAGTTATGCAAATGAAATAACGGTATAGTAAAACGACTTTGCCCGATCGAATGAAACCAATAGCAGCGCCCCTAGTGCCGAAATGCGGAAGTTAGCCATTGCAAAACGAAAACGAAAAGAGATGGAACAAAATTTCCAACTACAAAGTTGTAGAGCATCAATGAATTAGTACAAAACGACATTTGTTTCATACGGATGAGATAAATTGTCGCCTTAATACCCTACAATATCCGAAATCGATGCGCAACGATTCCAATCTGCATATTCACATTTCGCAAATGTAGTCGTATGCAAATGCAGGTTGTGACGTTGTACCGTACCTACGATATACAAAACCAGTAGCAGGATGTACCCTGATCAGAAGTTTAGGTCTACGTACGCTGTGTGAGAATGGCGAGCTTGGATTTCTGGAGTTACGTAAAAAATCAGGTGTATGCAACAGCGCCCACAAGTCTGCTGGATCTACGTCGTCGTGTTACAGATGCTTGCAATAGTGTGACATCTTCCATGCTGAGGAATGTGCATGCAGAGCTACTTTCACGAACACAAATGTGTATCGTGGGCAATGGCGAACTGTTCGAACAAACTCGACATTAACTTTTTATCACTGTGCGCCAGTTTGCCTTTTTTGTTTTTGTTTTGTCTGACGTCATCAAACTGTATTGACATAAGTACGCATTTATGCAATAAATTGCGTGTATTTGCTCATACCTATGCCTGTTCCCTTCAAACGTTCACACAAAAGATCGCACATCGATTTCGGACATTTAAGGGTATTCAGGCGACAATTTATCTTTTCCGTGTAAAACAAATGTCGTTTTGTACTAATTAATTGATGCTCTACAACTTTGTAGTTGGAAATTTTGCTCTCTCTCTTTTCGCTTTCGATTTGCAATGGCTAACTTCCGCATTTAGCCACTAGGGGCGCTGCTATTGGTTGCATTCGATTGGGCGTAGTCGCTTTACTATACCGTTATTTCACTTGCATAACTGTACCACTCTCCGTTCGGAAGTTATTACAGGCTAAAGGGACTTTCCTATGCACCCTGTATATTATAAGCTCGAATTTCAAACAGTTCTGGAAAATATCTTGTATTTAAAAATAATATTTTGCAATGGCAATATGGAGTAATCCACTATTGCAAAGGAAGTAAGAAACAAATCAATATACGCGGGGCGGAGGGAGGGATGACAAATACCTGTGGCTGAGTTTCCTAGAAAATTCCGTGAATTAGTAATATTGGGTTGGCCAAAAAGTAATTGCGTTTTTTTCCTGTGTAAATGAAAAGCGAATTTTGAATGAAAAACAAAACTTTAGTCAACAGTATATTGTTCATTTTGTTTGATGACTTTTTGCCATCTCGCAGGCAAGTTCATGATTCCGCGCTCCAAAAAGTTTTTGTTCTTTTCGGCAAAAAACAGTTCCAAGAACGATTTGATAGCCTCATCAGTAGTGAAGATTTTACCAATCAAGGCGTTTTGCAACGAACGAAACAAATGGTAGTCTGATGGTGCCAGGTCTGGCGAATATGGTGGATGTGGTAACACATCCCATCCAAGCTGCAACATTTTTTGACGAGTGACCAACTTTGTATGTGATCTTGCGTTATCATGGTGAAACACGACATCTTTGCGAATTACCAATTCTGGACACTTCTGTTTCGCTGCATTACTTAATTTATCTAGCTGACGACAGTACACGTCCGAAGTAATGGTTTGGTTCCTTGGAAGCAATTCAAAATACACAATACCTTTGAAATCCCACCAGACTGACACTTTTGAAGTGCTTTGAGCAATTTCATCACACTTGCTCTACGATCTTTTTCATTCGACGTTGTTGTAGACGATCCATTTTTCATCGCCCGATCGTACGTTTCAAAAATGGATCGCTTTCTTCACGTTTCAAGAGCGAATCGCAGATGTCAACGAGCTTAGTGAGATGAATTTCTTTGATACCCACATATCCAGCTTACTAACGTATCTCAGTTGCTTTAAACGGCTTTCAATGCTCGATCTCGATATGTTCAGATTCTCAGCAATCTCTCGTGTCGTTAAACGCCGATTGGATTCGATCAATGTCTTTATTTTGTCGTCATCAACTTCGATTGGCCTTCCTAAGCGGGGTGCACCTTTCACATCAAAATCTCCAGACCGAAATTTCGCAAACCAATTCTGACACTGCAGTAGTTTTAAGGCATCTTCACCATACACATCACATAACTTTTTATGAGCTTGCATAGCGTTTTTTTCCTTTTCGGAAATAATACAGCAAAACATGACGAAAATGTTCCTTTTGATTGTCCTTTTTGAAGTCGACGCCAAACAAGCACTTGTTAACGAAATCGTGCACTTTCTGTTCCTAAAACAAGCTTGAACTGTCAGCTGTCACGTTACATAATGAACTTGCGGTTTCAAATGACTTCAAGTTACATTGCAAGACACGTTTCGCCATTTATGTGTAAAAGACGCATTGGGGTTTTGGCCAGGTCAACAATATACTTTATTGGCGAAAACATAAGGGGATACATGCGCACCACATATGGCAAAATAAACCACAAAACAATGAGCGATACTGATGAAAAATTACAGGTGAATGTGATACGACAATCAACTAAGGATGACAAAAGGTTAAAATCACTAGTAAGGAACAAAACATGCTTGAGGAAAAAGATGCACAAGCAATAGTAACGATTAGTCACGGAGCTTCTACATTGTATACACAAAGCAAAATTAAAGCATATGGTCAAGACGTAAGCTAAATTGATCACAAAAGACTATCGACACTCCGGGAAATCTCGGAGAGCACACTGCAAACAATATTAACAGCACAATTGAGTAATTGGTTAAACATAACCATTCGACATGATAAATGATATTTGCTAGGCAAACATTTCACCGAGACAATGCATAACATCATGAGGCATTCACAGGCCTAACAGCAGTGGTCACAAAGGCCAAAGAAAGCACTACAAAACAGGTACAATGCGAAACGAAATCGCGAGCACGAAGGCCCGAACCCAGCCAAAGACCTGAGAAATCGCATGTAGCATGATACATTCAAACATCAGGAGATTACAGCATGCAATGACGTTCACAGTGAAAGCAGGGCACAAAACGACAGGTAAATATAGTTAGAAGAATATGGCTATACAACGCAGTGCACACAAAGAGGGGAACAAGTAGAACACAACGAAAGCATGTACTATGGTAAAGGTACAGAACTGAACAGTTCCCACAAACGTGGAAACCACACGATATGTGACATAGAAACATTATAAGTATTATATTAAAGAGCACAGTGGAAACTTGGGCAAACTCCCCAAGTGAAACACAACGATACGCAAAAATTCAAACAGCAAGCCGTGCAGTATTGCATCGGTCCAAAAACAATGACTTGGGACGAGCAAGAATTACATGAACTCTTAGTAGAAGATTCATAGGTATAAACAGAAAAACCTCTGCCGTGCAAGACAAAACACAATTCAAACAACACAAAACAAAGAGAGACATAGGTTCCCAGGGCAGCACACGTGTAACACCCAGGGATACCAAACACCACACGCTCCGGTGCAAAAGGCAGCAAGAAAACACATCAAGGGTCCAAGAGTCAACTAGCCTTGAACACAAACAAATCCAAAAGTCCAGAAGGCACAATACGATGGGTCAGGTACAGTAAACAAGACATAAAAGATTATGAGAAAATGCAAGACAGTAATAAGGCAGAAACGGACAAGATACAACACAATGCAGCAAGAAAAAATAGAAAGAGCAAAGTCTCACAAGGCAATACCTCACGTATTGCTCCTAAAGAACAAATACACGGTGCACAACTCAATGAAAGACAGTAAGTACAAGCAACTTGATGCAAAAACACAAGACCATAAGCACTAGTATCACGCAGAGATAACGAATCAAACACAACATTTTAGGAAAGGTACAGGTAGCAAAAGCAGACACATGACTGAAGAACAGGTAGTAAGGACAGGTGCAACGAAGAAACAATTACAGCACGGTACATGTACAAGCATTACACAAAAATTGTTGAAAACCCCTACAATACAAATCATAAGCAGGTAAATGACAATCGCTCAGCAGACAGTGTGACGAAGCACCAGGAGGAGAGAACACAAAATCCCAACTGATGCATTCAGAAGGTCAAAGCTGGGGAAAAAACCAATCAAAAGGAAAAATGAATGGAAGATCCAGTGATTTTGAACCATCCGGTCCCCTGCGCCCAGGTAGACTGGAAAGAGGCTTGAGATTGAGAGGTGGAAGCAGCGAAGTTCTTCGGGCGTAGTCGAGACAGAGTGAGAGTGTCACCAGAGCAGTGAGTTTCCTGAAGAAGGAGAACATCTCCACCAGCGGCAGAAATGTCCTCATAAACGAAAGAGTTCACCTCTGGTGTCGCGAACCCGCGACAATTCAAGAAAGTCACAGTGAATGTGACAAATCTCTAGTGGCAGCGGTAATCTTGTCCAAGTGGGAACGGAAGTTGTTGTACCGCCGTTGGATGCACTTGTGAGTGGCAGCATCCTCAGCAGATGGACTCTCGATATTATTGTAAAGAGTTAACAGTTGTGCCAATTGATTCCCAACTGCTGGGTAGCGACCTTCAAATCGGTTGAATAGGCGGGTAAAGTAGGAAGAAGAGTCTTGACACAAGCAAAGTCGGGCAATTCGTCATAAGGGAGAGGAGTGTCCGGAAACACATTCATGTGTAAGCGTGCGGAAAAATCCTCAAGAAGCAGGAGGTAGATGACTGGCTTGGAAGACTTGACAGGGCGACTCGAAGCAGTTGATCCAGCAGGCTGAGTCGGAGAGGGTTGAGAAGAGTGGCCTATTTGTCGCCGTCGTTTCGAAGTGCCGCGAGGAGGTTTGGCTTCCCTTTTGTCAAGACGAGTACGGAGGTAGCCCTCCGTCCCATCACCCATTGCTTGGTCGCGGACGCTTTGATAGGCTGTGTCATCAGCGGTCGAGGTCTCGGCATCAGACTGATCAGCCGCAACGGACTCAGCAACTAACTACTGCAGGGTCCGCAGGAACACGAAAAGGTGTAGAAGATTGTAAAACTGGGAGGTGTTCCTCGGAAAGAAAAGATGTGACAACAATTGCCGCAGAAGTTGCCACTGAAGGTAGATTGTCCGCAGGAACCACCGTGGGTGACGGAGCGCTACCAGGATCTTGACGAGAAGGCGTCGGTGAGACGGGCGAAAAGGACTTTGGTGGAGCAACTAAAACTGTATTGACCAACCTGGTGACATTGACTACAATGGAATTCCGTCAAGAAGTTTATTTGCCTGACCTGATCCTCGCACCGAACAGTGAAGTGTGTTGGAAGCCGTTCGATTGCTTCTTGTGATGGAAAATGACCCTCGCAACACGGCGAGCACCATAGATTGGCGCATGTCGTGGATCACGTAATGGGTCGTTTCGTGCAGCAAGATGCTTTTGTATGCCTCCAACTACCCGACCAACCAACGATAAAACAGCATACAGCATGAGATCTGTCACTTCCAACGGGACCTGGTAGAAAGAAACGTTAATGGGTCTTTGGGCCACCGGTTCTGCAGAAAGATGTCTATCACCAATTGTGAGGCCAGATGTTAGGACAGATTTCGCCATTTCAGCCGTAGCCAGATAAACGACCACAAGTCGTCCTCTTCGATACATTTGCGGAGTAGATTGAGATGGGAACCGCTGTGCAATGGCATCTGCATATACTCGCAAAGGAATGTCCGGAAGGGCCTCGAAATAAACACCTTTCGCAAGATTCTCAGTAAAAGCTGTGCCAGCTGGAGAGTCGGCTATGATATCAAGCACGATATTATTGCCAGCTTGGGAAATAAAAGATTTCAGCTTTGCAGCGCCAACATAATTATTTTTGTATGCTGGACGAGAGACTTTTGAGGCTGTAACAGAAGAAAACGAAGGTAATGACACGTTGGGCTCGGCAATGCTAGAAGAGGCTGCGTTTCCAGTGATGTCCATTGCGTCATCACCGATAGCGGAAGCCGGGAGATGGGACGTAGATGGGGAAGGCAAATTGGCTCCGCCACGAGCGGACGCTTGCGTGGCAACATCCCCATCTGGGGCATCAGAAAAGGAAGAGAGTTTAGGGCTATCACTGTCCCCACCGGAAGTCGCCATCTTTAATGGCGACGCACAGTAGCGAGCTTGGACAGCTTGGCCAAACGTAAACAAGATGAATTACAACAAAATAGGCACTCACCGCCTCAGGAACGAAGCAAAACGAAGTACGATACCTTTATACTGAAGGCGAACGTGAAATTAAGGAACGAAGAGTCCAATAACACAACTCAATCAGAAGAAAATCGCAGAGCAACAACACGATGCAATGCTGCCAACACTTTTTGTCCAACCCAACAGCAAGAATGCGAATTAGACTCTTTGCATGGTAAGAGAAGGAAACAAGTGATAAGTTTCTTTTCTTGTTTCATGTTCACATGGCGGTTTGAAAAGGGTGTATAATATGATTTGAAAACATGTGGTGCTCTTAGGGTATGAGCGGTTGGCGGATAGTGAGGTGGCAGTTCATCGAGGGAATTTTCAGGAGGAGCAGTTTTAAGGGAGAAAAGCGTAGTCAAATTAAATACAGAATTAAACAGCAAAATATTAATTTCATTCTAAACAAATCTGCTAGAAACAGCATCCCAATCTCTAAGCTCAGTTGTCGTGTAGTTTTGAGCAATACATATTACTGTCAAAGTGATTGTAAGTCAGTCTGCATTTAAGATAGTGAAATATATTACTTGTTGATGAAATGCTTATAGTTCGGGAAGGAACACACTCCCAAAACTCAGAACGGCGAAATTATACCTCACTCTATGCTCTTTTTTTTTTTTTTTTTTTTGTTAAGCAAAAAAAAAAAAAAAAAAAAAAGAGAGAGAGAGAGAGAGAGAGAATCACCATTTTGGGGACCCTTCAGCATCACCGGGATCGCCTAGGCTTCGTGCGCTTCCCTGTAAATCCGCCCCGGACGTAAGTCACTGAACTTGGAGGCCAGGGTCATTGGTAGGCCCTACAACCTTTGAAATCTTGAAGGATATATTTATCCACATACTGTCACAGAGTATACCCAGTGTCAGCATAAATACTGTTACAAACGTTCGACAGATGGCGCGCAACCGGTGTGCAACGTCACCGACCAGCCAGGAGGCATGAAGCAGCTACTGAATCATTGTGCGTTCAGTCACAGAGGAGATAACGTGTTTCGTGAAGTACTTACCATGGAGTGGGACGATTATGAGAATCGTGTTGCTGTAATAGCACTGCATAAAGTCGGAAAATCAGCTCCCAAGATTTTCACCATGCTGAAGAAGCGGAAAATCAGCCGAATTTTTGTCTACCAGACCATAGAAAAGGTTCCTTGAGACTGGAATCGTTGCTGACCTCCCCAAAAAGGGTAGGCTGCATACCGCGAGGACTGCTCGCCTGGTGAAAGCAGTGGCAGCCCGTGTTCGACTAAATCCTGTCAGAAAATAATAATCAGTGATGGCTCGTGAGCTGAACATTTCAAGAATGTCGATGTCACGCGTGCTGTGGACTGACCTAATGGGTGAGAGCTTACCAGCGGCGTATAGGGCACTTCCTCGTTCCACAACTGAAGCAGTAGAGGGTGCTAAAAGCGAAACATTTGCTGCAGCATTACGCAGACAATCGGCACAGACAGATCTTTTTCTCTGATGAAAAATGTTTCACTATTGAAGAGGCTTTCAACCGCCAAAATGACAGGGTGTATGCATCAACCTCACAAGAAGCTCAGGAGAAAGCTCCAAATATCATGAACGATCATCATCCTGCTTCTGTCATGGTTTAGTGGGGAGTCTCTTACGAGGGTATACCACGGAGCTCCATTTCTGTGAGAAAGGAGTGAAAACATCAGCTAAAGTGTCCCAGGACAGGGTTTTGGAGTCAGTGGTCAAACATGTGAGTCACACCCGCTTCCAAAACTGACAGTGGAGTTTTCAGCAGGATTCTGCACCTGTCCACAAGGCCAATTCAACCCAGGAGTAACTTCAGGCGAATTTACCAGACTTCCAATCTCCAGCTGATTGGTCTTCAAGCAGCCCAGACCTCAGTTGTGGGCCACATTGGAGGGCATGGCCTGCAGAAAGAGACACCCAGTATTGACAGTCTCAAACGCTCTTCGGTGCGGTCAGTAGCAGCTTTCCTTGTGGAGACCCTGCATGAAGCTATTGATGAGAGGCTACAGAGACAGAAGGACTGTGTGAAGGCAAAAGAATGCCATTTTGAAAAGTGATTGGTGCCAGGTATTCGCTGGTGTACTACTTACGTCATAGGTATTTTAAAATACCTTTCAATTTTTTTGTTATTTCACTGAATACTTTGTAACAGTATTTATGGTAAGACTAGTTAAAGCGCCCCACACAGAAATTAAAAATCTGTGTCCCACTCATATTAACTAAAACGAAACCATAACTTACTAGTACTGGTTTGTGGGTCCCAATAATGGGTACATTTGAAAGAGCCATTTACTCAAGGAAGAGCTACCAATATCAATGCACATTAAGGGATCGTTAACCAAGAATTGTAAAAATTAATTACGCCGGAGAGTTACTAGGTTGCATGTACACATTCTAACTTTCACAATCATCTTAATGGTGCTTTGACTGTTTCAAAAGAAGTATGATTTCTTTTTTGTCAAAACCAAATCTTAAAAAGAAAATAGCGATCTGGAATTTTAGAAATCCGCTTATAGTTGATTATAGTGTGTTTTTGATGTTACGATGAGTGGTTTTTTAAAATTATTTCACCATTAAATTGTTAATATTTATTCACGACTGATTTCGCTTTCCAATGCTTATTCCAACGTTCCTCTTTCTTCCGAGATTTAACAGATTTTTTTTTTCTCATGGGGAAATTTAGGAGGTATTTCCCTTTAGGAACGTGTGTTTTAATCGTGGATCGTAAGACTTAAATTGCAGACCTAGGTCGGTTGTCCCCACCCCGGTGGCGCAGTGGTCTAAGGCACTGGCCTCTGATCATTCGTCCGTAAGGGGTCCGGGTTCGAATCCCGGTCAGGCATGGATGTTGTGTTTGTCTTACGGCACTGGCTCTCTCTCTTCCCTGGAACCAGTGACCCTAAATTAGGGACGGGAGACTG
This sequence comes from Macrothele yani, assembly GCA_039090855.1. Lineage (NCBI taxonomy): Eukaryota > Metazoa > Arthropoda > Arachnida > Araneae > Macrothelidae > Macrothele > Macrothele yani. The sequence continues at coordinate 129,192,857 of CM076995.1, read as the reverse complement.
CTTATAGCCCATTGAGTTGCTCACGGTGGTCGTTAAACCTCCAATCAAAAAAAAAAAAAAAAGTCGGTTGTCCCATTCAGCTCCTGAATACTGAACTCCGCAATGCCAGTAATTTGAAGAAATGTGTAAAAGTTAATGAACATAATACAGGTAATGCTGTATTACACTCACCGACAATGAAATGTGCGCACTTAGAAGAAAACATGCTACAGCCGCGAAATTGTGCAAATAGTTGGAGTGCGTGCTGGTATGCAAATTCTCCACGTTTGGTGCGAGTACGCATGACCTCACACCCTGTGGTGGCGCTGCAAGCATGAACCGGCAGCCTTATAAACCGCCGTATAGTCGATGCCCCATGAAAGTGAAAAGCACCGGCCGACGCAAGCAAAAGTACAGAGTGTCAAGAATGCCGGGTAGACGCCAGAGATGTCGATTTACGCAATTTACGGACTTTGAGAGAGGCCTGAACATCGGGCTGAAAACCGCAGGGTGGTAAGCAAGCCGTGTAGCCCACCACGTGGATCGTTCTGACCATACCGTGCGACTGTGTTGGCAGCAGTGGACACGTGACGGCACTTCCACAAGGCGGAGCGGCTCCGAAGGGACCAGGCGGACCACCGGTAGAGAAGATCGACGGATCGTGCTCCAGGCACAAACGGATCCCACGGGGACCCGGTCCACTATACAGGCAGATGTAGCGGCTTCTGTGTGCCCAAGAGCCATTTTCTGACGTTTCGCGGTAGCGAATCTGCGATCCCAGCGCCCCTTACGTGTGCTGCAATTAACATCGGAACATCGCCGGCTCCGTTTCAGTGGTTCCAGGCCAGAGCTACGTGGAACGCCACAGACTGGCGACGTGTGGTGTTGGGCGATGAGTACCGCTTCGTTTTGGGGACAGATGATCATCGTGTCCGGGTGTGGAGGTCCCCGGGTCAACGGCATAATCCCAACCTCGCTATCGAGCGCCACATCTCTCCCACTGCAGGCATTATGGTTTGGGGAGCCATTGCTTACGATAGTGATCAGCTGTAGTAGTGGTACGTGGATCATTGACGGGTCAGATGTATGTGGATGAGATCCTACGGCCCCATGTGCTTCCATTCCTGGTCGGGATTCCAGGTTCGCTATACCAGCAGGATAACGCCCGCCCGCACACAGATCGGGTTGCCCAGGACTGTCTGCGTCATGTCCAGATTCTTCCATGGTCTGCCCGCTTCCCGGACATGTCCCCTATCGAACATGTGTGGAACCAGTTGAAACGCCTGGTGCCGCCGTGCCGCACTATCCGGGATTTCGAGCACACCGTCCAACACGTGTGGGTCAGTTTGCCGCAGGATAACATCATGCATCTGTTCGCCTTTATGCCGGACCGTATTGCAGCAGGTATCGCCGCACGAGGCGGTGCGACGCGCTATTGACGATGACCGGACTGCGTGGCACGTATCCCTCTGTAATTGTCCCGCAGCTCTGTTTTTGTCATCATGTGTATCATTGATCTGTATTATTACGTCCATAAAATTTCAGTTCAATCCGATGTTTCCTTCTTGGTGCGCAAATTTTATTGTCCGTGAGTGTATGTTCATGAAATGCAACAGATGAATGTACATTTCGAAAGGCAAAATACTGAAACGCTGGGTTTAAATACGTTCAATAAATATACGAATATACCACTTATTTTTGTAATGCGCAAAGAAACAAAAAATTCACAACTACTTATTACCATTTAAATCTTTGATTAAAAAATCTAGTTCCATAAATCGATGCAGGGCCGGATGGATCAGAGGGGCAACCAGGGTGGTCGCCCCGGGCCCCGCGCCTTTAGGAGCCCCAGCAGTTTAGAAAACAAAATAATTTTCGGTAAAAAAAATTTAACAACATTTTTTTTTGTAACTTTTGGAGCGCAAGGCCCTTAAAAATATATTTTTGAAGTTTTTTGTTTGTTTCCAATCTCCCTATTTTTGAATACGTTATCCCCCCCCCCTGTGTGTCGTACGGACACTGAGATTTGCAGATTCGAAATGATTTTTGTAACCACCTTAATCTTTTCCACATTCGTGACATAGCAAATTAAATTTCATCATTTTGTGGTAGACTACTTTTATATATCCAACAATTCGTGTGAAAACCTGATACTTAAATTTAAGGAAATAAAAAGAACAATATCCAAGTTACTTTCGGACTACATATGGAGGCCACTTTTCCAACATTACAAGAAATCGGGGGAAAAAAGGCAACTTTCATAGATGAACGCGTATAAAAGTTTAGAATGTCACTAATTTGTCAGTTACTCCACTGTGCATTAAAAATCAATCACTAAACATGTATCAGGGGAATAAACTGTTTAATACTAATTTATTTTAGAGGGATCCTTATTATATTTCCTATGCAAAAATATTCGCTAAGCAGGTATCTTTTTATCATTTTGTGAATAAGCTGTTATAAGAGTCACAATGCAACCTAAACCTCTTCTCCCGGGAAAGAAAATCGTAGATTTTAACCTTTTTACTCTCTCTCTCTCTCTCTCTCTTTTCTCTTTCTCTCTCTCCCTCTCATTTTCTCTTTCTCTCTCTCTCTCTCTCTCTCTCTTTCTCTCTCTCTCTCTCTTCTCTCCTCTCTCTATTTCTTTTTCTCTCTCTTTCCTTCTTTTCTCTCTCTTTTCTTCTTTTCTCTCTTCCTCTCTCTCTCTCTCTCTTCTCTCCTCTGTCTATTTCTCTTTCTCTCTCTTTCCTTCTTTTCTCTCTCTTTTCTTCTTTTCTCTCTCTCTCTCTCTCTCTCTCTCTCTCTCTCTCTCTGTCTCTCTCTCTAAACTTTCAGTCGATATTATGTTCTTTTTCTTAAGCTTAAAGCAAATACTTCTTTGAGATAATCGTTTTGTTTTTACGGTAGTGTTCGTGTGTCTTCCTCACGAACGATAATTTTCAGAAACGACTTTATTAAAATATGAGATTTATTTTTTAGTGGCCACAGTGAAATTTTGCTCTGGGGCACGCAATGAAATTTCGCCCAGGGTCCCGCAAGAGCTCCATCCAGCCCTGAATCGATGTTTATTGTTTCGTTAACAAACTTCGCGCACTGTTAGATTGGCGTAAGTGACATCCAGCAGAGAAAGAGAACTTTTGAAGAATGCTTTCGTTTTTTCAGCTGCATGCTGAAAGACTTACTTTGCATGATACTTTTCCACTGCGTGATAGGTTCTTTCAGTGAAAATTTGAATTTACCTTCGTTCTTGTTATCTTTTTATATTCCAATAACTGCAACCAACTAATCATTATATAGCCGTAGGATAACTAATTCTTGCTTTGATTGCGTGAGACAGGAGCATTTAGGTTTTTTCGGGCAAATGCTCTTTCAGCAGCTTCCTCATGCAATCCTTTCAACTGGGCCACATTTTTAACTAATAATAACAATAAATAACCAAGTAGAAAAATAAACGAGATGAACAACGTTTGACTTTCATTTTCATTTAGATGTGGGTTTGTATGTTTTAGTGAAGAACTCAGCATTTGCCAGATTCTCTTCTCTCTCTCTCTCTCTCTTTCTCTCTTTTTGCGTTGTTTAAGTCTTTCTACAAATTCGATTGATCTGTTATGCAATGAAGTCACCTAGTTATGATGTTTAAGATCTTTCAGGCAATCACAAGAACGTAAGGAAAAATGCTCTAGGACACTCAGCGAATTATGTCAATAATCCTTGTCGGTTAGATGTTTTGTATTGCTAATGTTTCGCTATTGTTTTCAATCCAACAATTGTCACTGGATTACGTTCTAAGTACCATATTGTACAATGTATTTTGCATTCTTACTAATCTAAGTGCATCTACAGCATTTTTACTCTAATTCAATTGTGCATTTTCTATCAACTGTGTCATCTTCGAATTTTGCTGTCCAATTACAGTATAATGCAGCTTTCACAATACTTTCACTGCTTGTAATGTTCCTGAATGAACTACTGCACTAATGTTGTTAATTCACATGTGTTGCACTATCTAATTAAGATTATCTTTCCGTTAATAACCCTTGTCGGTTAAATGTGTCGTTTTGCAACTGATTCGCTTTTGTTTTCAATCCAAAAATTGTCCTTGGATTACCTTTTAAGTACCATTTTCTACTACGTATTTATTTTGCATTTTCAATAAACTAGGTGTGCTGATGCACACCTACAGCATTTTACCCCAATTACAGAGACATTAAAAGTACGTTTTATGAGATTTAGAATAGCTTGTTGTTGTTGTTTTTTTTATTGGAGGTTAAAAAATAAATTATTTATTTGACCTGATGGTACAGATACAGTGACAGGATAAACAGACATAGTTGTACAGTATTGACAGGCAGACATAGACAGTATATTCAGTTTACATCAACAATGTACACAGAGAACATGGTATTATACAGTGTGCCAAATGATCAAGTTACAGAGAGAAAGCCAGAGCTGATCAAGTAACACATTGAGAGCTAGTGCCGAAAGACAAACACAAGCATCTATGCCTTACCCAGGACTCGAACCCAGACCCTCCCGGGGCAAATGATCAGAAACCATCGCTTAGACCACTGCGCCACCGGGAGGGCAGTTGCTTGTTGAAATGGTAATTGTTCTAGATATAATTTTCCTTTGGAATCTGTACCCGAATTATTTTCTCACTAGTTCGTAGAGACCGGAATAAAGTCAATATGTTTAACAAACCGGGTGTCTACTCCATACCCCTGACCTCAAAAGACCCAAACCGTGACTCTAAGGTTAACATCGGTTCGACACTTCTATCGTTACATACAAAACTGAAAGAGCACCAATATTCTCTACGAAGTGGAAACATCACCACAGACCTCACCGTTGCAGTCAAACAGGAAGGCTACAAACCGGACTGGCAAAATGCTAAAGTTTTAAACTCCTCTGTTAACAAGAATAGCATTTTTCTCTCGGAAAGCCTGTTTATTCTTAAATTTTACGACGTCAGCTGTAATACGGACTTTCCGACTTCAGTCTCAAGACCTTGGAGACAGATGATCGCTCTCCCCATGACACACTCAGAAGGTGAGACTCTTACTTGAACATGTTCTGTATTTGTTTTTGGACTTTAATTATTTCTTTTTTTTTAATGTAAATGGCACCACCTGTATGATTTTTTATGACGTATATCACCTTAGTCACGAATACTATACTATATAGTCGTTGCCTCTATATGTTCCGGGGCTTTTGGGCTTGAAAATGGGGCCATGCGAGCCCCGAAAGTGTTGGCTACGTAAATAGGTTTTAAAAATTGTAAATAAATTGAGTTTTATTCGGCAGTTTTAGGGATTTGTTTTAACTTATCGTACTACAGACAGCAGACTTAAGTTCCTCATTTTCATTTTGTTCTAGATAAGTTGATAACATAGGCGTAACCACTGGGGGAGGGGGGAATCAGGACCATTCCCAGATTTTCAGAGTCAGGGATCCCCAACGTAAACGCCCCCCCCCCCCAAAAAAAAATTTTTTTTCGGGAATATATAATGATATAATGCACACTTTTTATGATGTGAACCAACTAAATTTAATAATATAAGATTGTAATTTTTCGTAGAATGCAGACACGCGTATATTGTGTACTTAATAAAGCAGCGATATCGATTCCTAATAAGCAGAGTCAGTTGTACAACTTTGTAATTTACATTTCTGCCCTACCTATCATAGTTTTACAGTTGTGTTCGCTAAGTTCCACAATTCGCCAACAGAGACGCCTCTGTTGTACCCGTTAGATCGTGCCTCAGCCACTGCTTTGCTCCTGCGTGTGTAGAGGAGGTGGTCCCAAACTCTGTCTTATACAGAATGTATATAATACTGTATGTATATGTATACTGTGACGTGCCTGCACCGCAGGACGCACATGAGATAAAGGCAGATAGTAATGGGAGCATACGTGCCGCGTAGCTCAGTTGGGAGAGCGACTTATTCCGGAATGAGGGGACCCGGGTTCGATGCCCGGCGTGGACAAAAATGACGGAGGAATTTATTTCGTTATTATACCTATAATGTGTGTATGTGTGATCGGACCTCCCCAGATTTTGAAACGTGCTTACGCCACTGGTTGATAATACTTCTACAAATGGAACACTCCGAGACGCGTGTCGATTGTGGGGCTCTTTGTAGGTGTAAATTAGGTGTCAAAGTCCATGTTAAAAATATATTCTTCACTTCCTTTAAGGGGTCACTTTTTTAGAGGGCAGTAGCCCTAACTTCAATTTTTTGTGTGGGGCCATATGCTTCCAAAAGAAAAAAAAATAATACATATGAACCTTTTTCAATTTCAATTTCTCTTGTTAGAAAATTATATTGCTTATTCAAGAATTTGAGTGTTTTAATTCACGTGTTTCTTACCTGTATAAAAACAATGAAGGTATCTTTTCTTTCATTGCGCTTTTTATTTAGCATTCTTAGTATTTTGGAAAATTTTATGTTGGAGGATGTTGCTGTTAAAAAAGGAAGTGTTTGTGCTATTGAAGCGGTTTTATTTAATACTTCATTAAGGCAATGGGAAAGGCACAAATCAAGTATTCTAAAACACGACGATTATTTTATGTTCATCACATACCGAATGGATGTTACGAGCAGAATATTAGAATTTTCCGAAGACACTTTTCCAAGGAACAGTTCGTGACCCAAAAATTCCTGGCTACATCAAGATTTTTCCTCTCTTCGGTCTTGGTAAGTGTACAGAAAATTTTCAGATTTGAGGGCATGAATCCAAAACAAGTAAGCGAAATGCTTTCCGTTTTCGTTTAGAGGTTTGAGTGACTGCGCAAAATGTCCATCAAATGGATGAAGTCATCGTAATACATCCTGCCCCATCCAAAAATGTTCGGACTTCGGAACCTTCTCATCCCACTACAACCAGAAGGAGGGGAGGGAGGAGAGCCACCACAAAGAGAGGCATCTTCTTTTCCACGGCGTGTGTTACGCAATTAACTATAGTTACGGTGATGGAATCCTTACATGACTTTTAGGCACTTTTTAGTCTTAATATAACAGAGTGACATAGAAGAATGATTCCACGCTCTGTGAGGGAGAAACGCTTACCATTTCCATAGGGCGCGATATAAGAAACAGAACAAAACCATACAAGCATGATGCTTACTTACTAAGATCCTGTGGCTTACGGAAGCCGTGGGGGCAATGCCCACATAGCATTTCATTTGTGGGGGCAATGCCCACATAGCATTTCATTTGTGGGGGCAATGCCCACATAGCATTTCATTTGTGGGGGCAAAGCCCCCACTACCCTTGCGGAGTAAGCGCCACACTGCTAGTGTGCACCAGAGTTGAAAACGGGTCAACAATTTTGGACCCGGGCCCGAATGTCCCATAATTGGATCCGGCCCGGACAAATTTGCTGTGAACTATAATATATACATTTATATTGACAAAAGTCACCGGATACCCCTTCAAAAGCAAATTAACGGATCCGCTGCGTTGTTAAGATGCGCAGTACAGCTGCAAACGGTATAAAAACAAGCCTGCAGCTGACCGCGATCATATCGCACTGTGAGATTGAGTCAAAATGTCACGGAGGAAGAGAACTGACTTTGAGAAAGGAAAGATTGTTGGGTGTTATATTAGTGGGTTGTCCATAAGAGAAACCGAGAGACGTTTAAACGTACCCTAGTCGACTGTTTTGGGTGTACTGAATAAGTGGAAGACACGTGAGGTGCCTGAAGCAGCGAAACGTACCGGCAGACCAAAAAAATCAGAGATAGAGGACGTCAAAGTCCAGCAGAGTCGTTACAGATAATCGATGGTGTACTGCACAAGACCTCGGTGTACAGGTGAGTAAAAATGCTGGAACCTCGGTATGTACATGTACCATTCGCAGTGAACTTCATTCCATGGGTTACTGTGGTCGTGGGGCTGCTCATAGGCCTTTCATCTCCACTCGGAATGCTACTAGTCGTTTAGCATGGTGTAAAGAACATTTATTGTGGACCGTAGATCAATGGAAACGGGTCCTATGGACTGATAAATCCAGATACACGATCCATCAGTCTGATGGCCCTGTGTGTGTATGGCGGCAGCTGGAGAAACACTATTTACCACAGTGTACTGTTTTTACGGTCAAGTTCGGAGCTATCAGTGTACTCGTGTAAGGGTGTTTTTCGTGGTATGGCCCCGGCCCATTGGTTATCGTGGACAAACCTGTTAACCAGCACGTCTACCTCGGTATTCTGAACAATTATACCCTACCAACTCAGTGGCAATACTATGCAACCGAACCTTGTTGGTACCAGCAGGATAATGCACCGAGCCATAAAGCAAGGTTTCAACATTGCTTTAAAGGTTTTCTGGGACTTTTACAGAACAAAATAGGGAATAACCGGGGCACAACACAAGAGCAAAAACAGGACCATAACACAAATTAAGCAGGACAAAATACGTGGCATTAACAGAACAAGTATGATTACAAAGCAGGGACATAGATTATTTGAACGGAGCAAACGTCAGTATTTGCACATTGAGTAAACGAGACAGTTCGCAAGTTAAAGATGAGCATACTTTAGACGAGGTGAATTTACATAAGTCATTTATAGAGAAGAGATGAGCACCATTTATACCGGACGAAGTTTCAAAAGTTGTATAACACTCCATTACAGGTCACAAGCGGTTCCTGGGAGTCATAGCAACAAAACATCCAATCACCAATGGCATTGGAAAAGGAAGCCGGAGAGGTAAAGTCTTTCGGTCGTGGAAAAGGTAAGGGAAATTACCATAGAGACGGGTGTAACAAAGACATTTGTGCGGTTGTAGGAAGTGCAAATGAGAACGTGGACGTCCATGACAGGGATTGAAAAGAAGGTATGTAGGCCTTGGAAGAGGAGTTTATCGGATCAAAAAGGGCAGTGAACGGAATGAACCAGTCTTTTAGAGCAGCGAAGATGGCAAACGGATCAGCATAATCCTTCGGACTCGGAAAGCCCGGGAGAGAAGGCTGACTAGAATCCTGTATAATAGACATCAGAGCAGAAGCTAATAGCGCAGAAGACGTGGAGGAATTTTCGCTTTTCCGATGAGATAAACGACACCAACGCTTCTTACGGATAGCACCGGCGGAAGTAACACATGGTGGTTGAGCAGGAGAGCAAGACAACTGAGCAGAAGCATGGGATTGTAGAGATGATGAAGAGGAAGAATCACCGGAGGGAGCACAAGAAGAGGGATAATGTGGTTTCAGAGATGATGTTTTTGGCAGTTGATCAGGAAGTGGGCTGCTGGGCACAAGCGCAGAACTCGGGAGGGAAGAGGCTTCGAAAAAATCAAGATGAGCAGTAGACTGAGATGGTGATAGTTGAGGCAGAACATCTGCAGAATCAAAAGACGCATTTGGAGACCGATGAATAGGGGTGTGAAGCGAAGAACACGTTGGGTTACTGCCAGAAGGCGAAGAACACACAACATCTTGGAGTGGAGGTGGAAAACACGAATTGGGAGGATGAAGTTCATCAGAGCTGAAGTTCAAGGGTGAAGTGGCAGGCTGAGAAGTAGAAGAAGGCACACACGAAGGAGAAAAAAGACCTCCGGAAGGGGATGCTGTAGTTGCAGAAGAAGGCGTGGTCGGAACTGAACAAACAAGAGACGGTATGAAGGCTTTAGCTGAAGAGGATAGTCGCCTGAAAAAAGAATCAGAAGGTGAGGCAGAAGTTCCGTTGACGGAGGTCGAGCCCTCAGAGCTGTAATGTCCGGGGGCTTTGCAGGTAAAGCAGTGAAAAGCAGAGTAAACTTTGGTGGTTATCGTGCGGGGACCTAGAATCATCCGGAATTCAGTAGGACATGAGGTGATGTTAGGAGAGTCAGGAAAGATGACGAGCATTTGTCGACGAAAACTTAAGAATGGCCGATCACCTCGATCGGTAGGAGCAGAGGGGAGCGTCCGGATACTTCCAACGACGCACCCACACAACGAAGAAAAGCAAGTAGTAATTCATCACTGATTTCCGGGGGCACAGGATGCAAAGTGAAAAGCACAGGACATTGGGCAAGCGGTTGGGGGAGCAAACTTTGGGCCTCAACAGTAATACATTAAAGAAAGAACTTGATTAACATATACAACAGAAGAAAAATATATACAAGTACTGATTTGGGCTTTCTAGCGAAGTGCGTAATCGCTCCATCTGGGAGATACGACAACGCAGACATGTATTCGTGTAACTTGACATTGGGAAGTGCGGCAAACTTGACGCCTAAATGAAGATAATTTAGCATAGACTTACTCAGCTGTGAAGATTCAGCCACGGTAGCAGTGAGAGTTGAGCCATGACAAACTATGAAACGATCAGGGCATGATGGGAGTAAAGCTAGTAAAGAAGAGCACTTGTCTGAAGTAATCGAAGACCCAGAAGCAGTAGGAAGAGATGCTGGCCTAAAATCAGAGGGAAGGCATTCGTGTAGAGCAATAGCTGGATGTCGAGACGAATGCTGCAGTCCAAGAGTAGTGATACAAGCCATTGAACAGGCGAAGGCACGATGAAGTATAGGCAGTAAAAAGTGTATGGCTACAAGCACTAGGAAGGCAATCGGCACGCTTGGGAAGGCAGCGTAGTGAACCACTAACGATGGGTGGAGTACAAAGACGAAAGACAGACGCAGATACAGGCAGCAGGAAGACTTCTATGAGCAATAGGCAACTCAGAGCACAGAGTCAAGGCGAGTCACGATGGGTAAAAAGTAAGCGTGCCCAACATGATAAATTATTATGGTAAAACAGTAGAATATGTGCTTACTAGCTCGGGAAAGTGGTTGAAAATATATCGCACACTGTTCTACACGAACGAAACACAAATTAAAGGAGCAATAGACACTATAAACAAGCAAATAGGGCGCACACTGCCTATCTCGGCAGGGCGTGGTTAACAGATGAAATTATGATGGAATATCGGTGAAACATGCACATTCCAACTCAGATAAGGGGTGAGGGAAAAACCACACACCTTTATGCACGAGTGACGCATAATCTGAAGGAGCAATAGGCGCTTGAAACAGGCGGACAGGGCACACACTACAGATCCCGGAAGGGTGTGGTCGGCAGGTGAAATTATGATGGATAATTGGTAAAATATGCACTTACCAACTCGGAGTTGTGTCAAAAAGGAAACCACACATCATTATGCACGAGCGAAGCACAAATTCCAGAAGCAACGGGCAATATGAACAGGTACTTTAGGCGCACACTGCATATCTCTGAAGATCTCGTTAGGGCGTGGTCAGCAGGTGATATTATGATGGAATATCGGTATAAAATGCACTTACTCACTCAGAAAAACGTCGAGCAAGATAGCACACACCTTTACACACGAGTGGAGCACAAATTTGAGAAGAAACAGGTACCTTAAACAGGCAAACAGGGCGCAAAATGCAGAGCTCTGAAGGGCGTGACAAGCACTGTCACGGCGAGGTTTGACGATAATTCTGGATCATGTGTGGACTGGTCAGCACAGAGCCCGGATCTTAATCCCATAGAGCACCTATGGGATGAATTAGAGCGCCGCATAAGAAGTTTGGAACAAAAGCCTACTACTAAGCAACAGTTAGCGGCAGCATTATGTACTGAATGGAATCGCATACCTATCGCTGTGTTCCAAAACCTTGTCGAAAGCATGTCTCGAAGGGTTAGTGCATGCATTAACGCCAAAGGCGGACCGACACCGTACTAATGTATGTCAATAAATTCTATGTTGTGTTTCTCTTCTAGGTGTCCGGTGACTTTTGTCAATACAGGGCGTTGAAAAAGTCTCTCCGCAGTGGGTGTCTTACATTATATGGAAATCAAACAAATACACTGACGGAAAAAAATCCCAACACCACGAAAAAATAGTTGTAGAGGAATGAAATGGCGGCAATACATTTGTATAGGTAACATATTTAATCGATTAAGGTTTCAAGATCACAGCTTATTGTAAGCGCGAGAAGAGCCATTTTAAATGTGAAATGCTGGTACATTAATAACCGGTGTAACCGCCAGAATGTTGAATGAAAGCACGCAAACGTTCATGCATTGTGTCGTACAGGTGCTGAATGTCAGTTTGTGGGATGGAGTTCCATGCCTGTTGCACTTGGTCGGTCAATACAGGGACGGTTAATGCTGGTTGGGGGTGACACTGGAGTTGTCGTCCAATAATGTCCCATACGTGCTCGATTGGTGAAAGATCTGGTGATCTAGCAGGCCACGGCAACATGTCGACACTCTGTAGACTATGTGGGGTTACAGCAGCGGTATGAGGGCGAGCCTTATTTTGTTGGAAAACACCCCCTGGAATACTGTTCATGAATGGCAGCACAACAGGTTGAATCACCAGACAGACGTACAACTGTGCTGTCAGGGTGCGTGGGATAACGACGAGAGTGCTCCTGCTGTCATAGGAAATTGCTCCCCAGACCATAACTCCAGGTGTAGGTCCAGTGTGTCTCGGCCGCAGACAGGTTGGTTGCAGACGCTCACCTGGCCTCCTTCTAACCAACACACGGCCATCACTGGCACCCAGACAGAACCGGCTTTCATCAGAAAACACAACAGATCTCCACTCCGTCCTCCAATGAGCTCTAGCTTGACACCACTGACGTCGCAAACGGTAGTGGTTTGGAGTAAGTGGAATGCACGCTACAGGACGTCTGGCTCGGAGCTGTCCTTCAAGTAACCGATTTGTAACAGTTCGTTGTGTCACTGTAGTGGCAACTGCAGCTCGAATTGCTGCCGCAGACGCGGTACGATGCGCCACGGCCATCCGGTTTTCCTTCTCAGTAGTGCCACGTGGCCGGCCGGAACGCTGTCTTCTTGAGGCAGTACCTTCCCTTGACCACCGCTGCCAACAATCATGCACAGTGGCTACATTCCTGCCAAGTCGTTCTGCAATATTGCGGAAAGAAGATCCACCTTCTCGTAGCCCTATCACACGACCTCGTTCAAACTCCGTGAGCTGTTGATAATGGCTCTTCGTCTTCTTAAAGGCATTCTTGACTAACATCAACATCCTACGTCGAATCTCAACGATAACTAACGCTCACGAACGTTACAGCGCGTATTTACAGCAAACCTGCTTTGCATGTTCCGAGGGGCGCTACTAGCGCCACACGTATGCGCCGAGCGTGAAATTTGCATAGACGTCATTTTACAGATGTACTCTCACCGCCTACCAACTGTCGTTTATCTAACACAACCCCTTCTTGGTGTTGGGATTTTTTTCAGTCAGTGTATATTATAGGTACGTATAATTTATTCACCTACTTACAGTAAGTATTGAAACTGTCGTCCTTCATTTGCAAAACATAACCTAACTGTTTAACACATGTTTTCAAACACATCTGCGAGAGTCAAAAAGTCCCTCAGCAGTAATGTTAAGGCTGTTCAACCAAATTTTGATGGCGCTACGGTAAAAAAATTTTGAATTATGCAACTCGTACGTTTAATTTCAGTTTTTGCTGTTTTCTTGATAACATATCAAGCTTCAGAATATGTTTCACAGCAACACCGATTTTCACAAGTTTATGATGAGTTGCAAATTTCCAAAATGTGGATGTTGTTTTCATAAATACACAGTTGACGTGGACTAGGAACATCAAAGAGAAGTAATCCATCTTTCCAGTTTTATAAGTGAGTTACGGAAAAATTATATTCAGCCACCACCGGGAATCGAACCCAGGGTCTTCCAATTACGTGCCGGACATGCTTCCACTGCACCACAGCGACCTCGAAATTCTCCAGACTCACATGTGAGTCTAGAGAATTTCTTCCTGACTACATGTGAGTCTGGAGAATTTCGGGGCCGCTGTGGTGCAGTGGAAGCATGTCCGGCGCGTAACTGGAAGACACTGGGTTCGATTCCCGGTGGCGGCCGATGAGAATTTTTCCGTGACTCACTTACAAACGTGGAAAGAGCGATGACTTCTCTTTGATGTTGTTTTCATCATTGCCCTTCAGAAGGAAGGTACACTCTTCCTTCTGTTTGACCCGCTAGAAATTGTCGACCCGTTGACCCGAGACCGTTTCCATCTCTGGCGTGGTGTACTATTTTTTATGTGGCTCGTAGGGTTTTGCCAGTTGCTGCTGAGTTAGGGAGGCACTGAATGTCGTGTGTGAGACTTGTAGCTCTCTAACAGATTCTATCATTCCAATCTTTGTAAATCTGATGTGTCCTATAACGGAAGTTCAGTGTTCATTCTGTACACTCATATTTTAACGGGGCCTTTACTCTTTCTTAAGGGTGACGCCTCTTTCTATTCAAATCACTTATATTATTTCTCACAAAGACACAAAAAATACATGTCAGATTGTACGCCAGAGTTTTCTGAGTTTTTCTGAAATTATGAACAGGGCATATTATATTGCACGGAAGCAATCAATTGAAATATATTCCAGTAATCTAAAGAAAAGAATTAAAAAAAAGATAATAAAATCTATAATTGTGCCGGTAGAATTATCTACATTTTTCTATTGTGTAGAAATCTTCTACCTAAGTTTTCATTTCTGCCAACTCTAAAGCAACCAACATAGAGCTGACAATAGGAAAAGCATGGATTTGGTAGGTTAAGACCAACAACGTTTAACGAGTGACTCTAAAAGCCTCAGGGTTGACACTTATGGCGAAACTGAGACGAACAGGAAACTGCAGGCGTTTAAACTGAAATGGAAGGTCAAATGAGACAATCAGAATGCGTGCAATAAAAACATGGTCTACTGCAGCATGCTAGTCACAATGGTACACTGTACAAATAAAATTCTGCAATTCACGAGCCACTTTCCGTGATTTCTTTCGTGAATTAACGAAGCAACACAACTTTTTCTGTGAAATGACGAAACAAAAATCTGAATTTCACTGGTTTTTCGCACGCCAGAATTTTTTTTTGAATTTTCTGAAACCTTTCGGCAATTCCTTTCGAATATTAACGGTAAATTACCGTTTTTAAGATGAGTTAACGGAAAATTCTGAGTTTTCAGAAATCTTTCCGCAACTCCTTTCGCATATGAATGGGAAAAACTCCGTTCTCACTTTTTCCGTTCCGTATCCATATGACGAAAAATTTTCCGTAATAGGAGAGATTCACGAGAATACTTGGGGGTGGATTAACTGTTGAATTTCAATAGTCTGTCGAAGTATGTGATATAGTTATCAAGAGTAAATTTTATGTTTAGAAGTTTTGTGAAAAAATGTTATAAAACGATACACTGCACCTTCTCTTAAAGATAACTGAAAGTTATTGTTAGTTGAAATAAGATCTAAAACTCCAAATCATTCTGTTGCTTCGAGAAATCACGATGAAAAAAATACGTCATTTGTAACGAGACCTCTTACAGAAAAAATAAAATTATTACAAGCGTATTCAAGAAGAAAATAAGCTGCAATCGAAAGTAAAATGACTAAAACACTCGCATTATTGAAAACAAAAAAGTCGTCGTCGCCAAATGAGTTTTACCTTGAACGTGGGTCTAACTCCGTGACTTTCTGGCTCAGTGGTTAAGACGCGTGGCTTCAACCCAAACGACTGGGCTCGATTATCGGCGCAAAAGGATTCTCTCGTGTAAGGGCTAAAATATTCAGCTCGTTGGATTTTGAGAAATTTATGTCTAAATACGGAAAAACTTGAAACGGACTTTTCTGTGATAAACGGAATTACTGACTACGAAAAATCTGTAAAAATACGGAAGTTTTGAAACAAACCACGGAAATTCCGTTAAAAGACGAACACTCACCGGCAAATTTGCTGCACGTTATTTTCAGAAATTTTCCGTGAATCCACACTACTTATTACAATGTAGTCCATTGGAACCTTCTCGCATAGACTACCTCCCCCTCCCTAACAAAATTCAGTTGATAGCCATAAAAATTGGCATCAGCCATACTAAAAGAACCAAACACAAAAGATTATGTTAAACGCTAAGGCCAAGAAAAGTGACACACTGGACGAAACAAAGAAGATTCTGCACGTATTGACAACCGCTAAATACAAAATACAAACAGAATATTAAAATTAAGCACTAATTAAAACATAACATCGTGACAGATATGCGAATGTTAGCTGCAAAGTCACCTTGATTTCTCCTTTTTACGTCAGCAAGCTGTCGGCATTTTTGCATGTATTGGTTTTTACTTTTAATCACCTGATTGATCAGTATCATAACCACGCGATTAAGTTAATTGATATTCGTTACACGTTTAGACCAGAGTTGGGCAAAATCGTAATTTAATTAATCGGTAATGCATTACAGCGTAATGGTAATGGAAACAAGAACTTAGCGTTACCAATACATGGTAATGGTGAACTGGTCATTAGAATTACATGGTAATTGTAATTACATGTAGCAGTTACCCATTATAATCGTAATGGTTAACTATATGTTGGTAACTAACCAATAACTTATGGGTAACAATACAACGTGAATAAACCAGCAACCAGTACACCCTTACACGTTGTGTAGGTTATTTGACAATTGTTCCACCCCTCGGACCTCAAATGCGTGTATGTAGTATAACGTAGAAGTCTTTTCGTACTTCTACGTTATTTTAAAAACATAACCATAAGATGAAATAGTTCCTAAATTAAACCTTAACGGGCCGCCCCGGTGGCGCAGTGGTCTAAGCGATGGCCTCTGATCATTCGTCGGAACGGGGTCCGGGTTCGAATCTCGGTGAGGCATGGATGTTGTGTTTGTCTTACGGCACTGGCTCTCTCCCTTCCCTGGAACCAGTGACCCTAAATTAGGGACGGGCGACTGCTTATAGCCCATTGAGTTGCTCACGGTGGTCGTTAAACCTCCAATCAAAAAAAAAAAAACCTTAACGGTCAGACGAAACATGTAAACAAAAGAAGTCAAACTTACAGAAAAGATGCTTTATTCAAGGTTTTCTCCAACGCATCGTAACATGACATAGCACTTTGCATTAAACGCTCCACACACCACACAGCTCCACAACACAACGCTCTTCAAGCAACAGTTTACTCGTAGTTTATATCTCTCGTTCTTATCAAACTAGGCATACGTCACGTTCATTCAACCTCAATTATGTTGACAACAGTATTCGTTTGAGAGAAAAGATATTACGTTAAGTGTGAAGTATAACTGAGAATAAACTCAAGATTTACATAGGGAAAGAAACTAAAAAGGAAAGTCAATTTAGAATATACGTCACAGTAGGTATTGGAGATTGTACGTGTATAAAATGCGTACTTGCCCCGTCTTCGCCGCAAGTAAAGTGATTCGAACGAAATGATACATATGAAGTAAGTACGAATGGGATGTTTATTTCGGTTAGAGAATAATACAAAAATGAAAGAAAGAACAATGCCGTTACATGTGATCTTAGTCTGCAACAAAGAACAATTCATTTTAGTCTTCAACAAAGAACAAAAACATAACGTTTAACCCATTCTTGCCGCTTCGAGAACATTCTACACGACACTTCGGTCTCGATCTGCTATGCTACATAGCCGACTTTTCTAGACATAGCTTTTGGCACACGTACATTTCTATAAACTATTAGTATGTAATTATTATTTGCAAGTTGTGTAATTTCATTACCAAATAATTCCATTGCGTTATAATGGCATTATTAAATAATTGACTTACCAGTATGTCCACTTCATTGTAATGCATTACAGATTAGTTCCATTACCTTGTGCAAACCATGCTTGGGATTACCTGGTAATGCATTACCTGTTACTGCATTACCTTGTAATGCATTACACGTTAATTGTAATCTGTACTTCCATTACTTTGTAATGTGTTCCTGCCCAACTCTGAATTAGACTAACTTTCCTTCTCGGCTTGGATCACCCTGTTTCCATTATTTTTGTGCGACGCCTATTAAAGCAAGATTCTCGTATTAAACGAAAGTAGTTTCGTTTCGTTTCGTTTTGTTTGCTCTGGAATAATAAGTTTACTAGAGTTACACATAAGCATATAAAAACGCGCTCTTTCTCGTGCTAAAGGCGAACCTACATGTCATTGGGACTTGGTTCCTACTGTTCAATACGGAACATAAAGCTATGGGTTACCATTATCTTTCAGAAACTTCGTTTGTCTCGCCCACGCAAAGTGCCTTTTTTCCTTTTTTTTTTTTTATTGTTCTTTCTTCAAGACACGTGTCTTCCATTTAAAGAGGGAAACACTTCTTTCAAGCACCAGAGCGTGACGTTTGGATGCAACCGTAGGAAACAAGAAAATGCGATGGATGAGAGAGGATTTTCATTTTCAGTGTCTATAAGCAGGATTAAATTTCTGGATTTATTGGTTGTTACAGAAGGTATGCAAGTGTGTGTGTGTGTGTGTGTGTGTGTGTGTGTATGTGTGTGTGTGCGTGTGCTGTCTTCTGTGGTGCGGAAGAATGAACGATGCATGGAGCCGCAAAGACTAAGTGTCATGGACAACTTTAATTCGTTATTAACATACTTACTGCTAGCGCATGGGTTGCACTCCAGTCGTTTAAATCCAAAAAGAAGTAAGATGCGATTATGCGAATCGTTTCTGAACCACACAAACATGGCACTCTCAAACTGACGGAAACATCCCATTTTATCTACCGGGGGATGTCAGGCAAAACATTAAACACGCTTTTGCTTTCTTGTTTGGGGTTTAACGACCATTATGAGAATCTAAGGCTATAAGCAGTCGCCTCCCTAATTTAAGTCCACTGGTTCCAAGGGAGAAAGAGAAACAGCTCAGTAGGACAAGCACACCCCCAATGCGTCGTCCACGACTTGAACCCGGACCCAACTCCAACGATTATCCAGAAACCAACGTCTCTGACCACTCGCCCACCGAGACATCTTAAAGCGGCTGAACTGAATAAATTCACAGTCATTGCGAGTTTTAAAGAATATCAACATGTATTTTAAATCAGCAGTGCTTATCAACATGCAATACAATTGTCAGTATTCGTCAAAATGTATTTACAATTATCAGTGTTTATTAAAATGTATTTAATATTATAGTACTCATCAACATGTATTTAAAATTATAAGTGTTTTTCAACAAGTATTTACAATTATCAGTGTAACACACTACTGCGCTACTGGGCATCGGTCGGTTGCACTCGCCGCAATATCTCTGATCCTTATCTGATAGGTTAGTATACCATTCAGAAAGGGAGACAACAAAACGATCGACTATACTCATCCAGCATTTGCTTAACTGCTAGAGGAGGAATCTGAAAAACCGGTGGGTGGAACAGAGATCCTGCGGCATACGATGCTCTCTGTCGGACAATACCCCATCGACTCCCTGAAAAATCCGTGGGTGGGAAAGGGATCCTGCGGCATAAGATGCTCTCTGCTGGACAACGCTCCACCAACTCCCTGAAAAACGTGAGTGGAACAGAGATGCTCTCTTCTGGACATTGTTCCACCGACTCTCTGAAAAACCGGTGGGTGGAAAAAAGATCCTGCGGCATAAGATGCTCTCTTCTGGACAATGCTCCACCGACTCCCTGAAAAATCCGTGGGCGCAAAAGGGATTCTGAGGCATAAGATGTTCTCTGTTGGGCAATGCTCCATCGACCCCCTGAAATATCTGTGGGTGGGAAAAGGAACCTGCGGCATAAGACACTCTCTGTCGGACAATACTCCACCGACTCTCTGAAAAATCAGTGGGTAGGAAAGTGATCCTGTGGCATAAGATGCTCTCCGCTGAACAATGCTTCACCAACTTCCTGAAAAACCCGTGAGTGGAACAGAGATGCTCTCTTCTGGACAATGTTCCACCGACTCGCTGACAAACCCGTGGGTGGGAAAGGGATCCTGTGGCATAAGATGCTCTTTGCTGGACAATGCTCCACCGACTCCCTGAAAAACCCGTGGGTGGGAAAGGGATACTGCGGCATAAGATGCTCTCTGCTGGACAATGCTCCACCGACTCACTGAAAAACCCGTGGGTGGGAAAGGAATCCTGTGGCATAAGATGCTTTTTGCTGAACATTGCTCCGCCAACTTCCTGAAAAACCCGTGGGTGGGAAAGGAATCCTGTGGCATAAGATGTTCTCCGCTGAACAATGCTACAGCGACTCCCTGAAAAACTCGTGGGTGGGATAGGGATCCTGCGGCAAAAGATGCTCTCTGCTGGACAATGCTCCAGCAACTTCCTGAAAAACCCATGAGTGGAACAGAGATGCTCTCTTCTGGACAATGCTCCACCGACTCCCTGAAAAACCTGTGCTTGGGAAAGGAATCCTGTGACATAAGATGCTCTCTGCTGAACAATGCTACAGCGACTCCCTGAAAAACTCGTGGGTGGGATAGGGATCCTGCGGCAAAAGATGCTCTCTGCTGGACAATGCTCCAGCAACTTCCTGAAAAACCCATGAGTGGAACAGAGATGCTCTCTTCTGGAACAATGCTCCACCGACTCACTGAAAAACCCGAGGGTGGGAAAGGAATCCTGTGGCATAAGATGTTCTCCGCTGAACAATGCTACAGCGACTCCCTGAAAAACTCGTGGGTGGGATAGGGATCCTGCGGCAAAAGATGCTCTCTGCTGGACAATGCTCCAGCAACTTCCTGAAAAACTCGTGGGTGGGAAAGGGATCCTGCGGCATAAGATGCTCTCTTCTGGACAATGCTCCACCAACTTCCTGAAAAACCCGTGAGTGGAACAGAGATGCTCTCTTCTGGACAATGAAATCACGCGGGAAACTATTAATTGTTCGCTTTTACCATCCGTTGAAAACTTGCAACATGTGGACCACCCTGGAACAGAAGAGAAAGCGGAGGTCAGGCATTAACATTTTGGGAGCGCCCTCCGTTCGAACATACAATGCAAATATTGTTTAAAATACAATATCGCACAAATACGATTGCAATAATAATAAAAATAATAATAACAATGAAAAGGGGTATGATCAGTATGCACGTGCGGCCGAAACATGATGGCGACTAATAATTGGGATACGCATTTTCCTTGATGGAGAACTGATGATGAAAGGCAACAGCTATTATTTATAACATCATGACCAATTTTGTTTTTCTGTTATAAAGTGAAATTTCTGAAAAAATAGTTTGTAATCCTTTGCTATAAATAGTTGAAGGATATTTTCTGGACAGATAAAAGTCAGTAAGCAGATTCAATGTAAAGAAAGAGCGAGGTAACAAAGGACTTCACTTATTCCTTCTCGTTATCTCGAACATTGTCGTTCTGTTATATATTTTTGTACAATTTAGATGAAACAAATGAATATCAGTATAGAACTAAGGATATTGCTTATGTTGGTGAGTTTGCTCACGAAGCCAGCCGAGATTCAAGCGGCAGCTGTAAGCGGAAGAGGTACTACGATGTTATCTGCTGTTATTACATAACCTGAGCCTTCTCCTCTAACGCCTCTATTGTCCAGGTGTGCGGTTCCGTCCCGAGCCTGTGTGTTTTTGTGGACAGCGTACCCGGTTATCTGAGTCTGAATTGTATATTAGGGTTGAAGAAATCTTTACTTGTGGATAAATGCATTTCGTGTATGCAAAGATTGCTGATACATGTGTTATCCACTATTACGTTGTAAGTAAATACACTGAATGGACAAATTATCATGTTTACCCTTATAACAATATGCAAACCAAAACTGATGTACAATGCTTTTACACGAAATTAATATTCATCAACTGATGGGGAAAAGCTGATGATAACCAATACCTACATTTACTTTGGGCAGCAGATACAAAGCGAGGGTTACATTGATGAAGAAATTAATTGGAGTATAAAACTTCGTAGGAGAGCTTTTGGAAGAAACAGAACAATTTTTAAGAGCAATATGCCATTATGTCTTAAAAGAAAAGTGTTTAATCAAACCATCCTTCCAGTGCTTACGTACGAAGCAGAGACGTGGACTTTAACTAAATAAGACATACAAAGACCGCAGACAATTTAAAGAAGCATGGAGAGATGCATGCTTGGTGCAACCAGTGTGAAAACACATATTTGTCCGGTGTCGGAGATCGAGCCCCCTCGCTCCGGAGTAAGTTGCTCTCCCAACTAAGCTACACGGACGGAATGTATCACTGCAGATTTGTCGCCTTGACATGTGCTTTAACTCTGTAGTACGTCACATCATCTCCCTTTTAATTTTTTTTTTTTTTTGAAGCGAAGAACGAATTTTCATTAATTCCAGACGATGTGTGGAAAAAAGATCACACATTTGTCGAAGAACCCAACGGCCAGTACATCCACTTTTACGTTCGGACGCCAATGTGAAAACACAAGTTTGTCCGTGACGCCTCACTCCGCAGTAAGTTGCTGTCCCGACTACGCTACACGGATGCAATTTACCGCTGCAGATTTGTTATCTTGTAACGTGATTTACCTCTGTAGTGCGTCACACCAGGGAAGACAAGAGGAACTCGTGGATAAGGAAAATGGCAAGCGTAGAAGACATCATGGTCAGAATTAAAATCTCTGAAATGGCAATGGGCTGGACATATTGCTAGGCAGATTGACCAGCGATGGACAACCGAAATTTTAGACTGGATTCCAAGGGATAGGAAAAGACCCAGTAGAAGATCACACGGGAGATGGGTGGAGGGAATTCAAAAGCATGCGGGAGTGACATGGAGGAGACTGGCGCAAGACAGACCATTGTAGAAGAAACTTGGGGAGGCCTTCATCCAGCAGCGAATTGATAATGGTTTTAACAATGATGATGATGAACAATATGCATAGCAGAAGTATCGCGTCCAATCACGTGTTACACTGGAAACTGGCGATGCCTATAAACAGAGCAGGTCTATACACATTGGAAATTATTGGGCGGGCTGCGGATGGCCTAGTGGTCAACGTCCGTGACTGCCACCGAGGAATCTCTAGTTCGATCCCAGGCAGGTACGAACGCTCGAACCACTAAATATCCGCCGTGCGTCCGATGGGCACATTAAGCCGTCGGACCCCGGTAATAAATTAGGGTGTCTTTCTCCCCCTTTCTACCTCGCTTCCGTGTCACTTTCCTGTCAGGCACTCTAGCCCAAATAATCTTGCTTCCTATTTCTAAGGATTGTTTAAGACCTGGGGTCAGACACTCCCTTCCTAAAATCCTTTACATATGATCTGATCTGACTTTGGATATTAGTCACTGAACAATAATCATGGGTAAAGTCAGCGACATGAGTATATATGCATGGCCAGATAGTAGTTGAGAGGAAGGCCGGTTGTTTAGTCACAGCAACTGCTGAACTGTTAGGATTTCCACATCAGACCGGTGCACTGGTGCACCAAGATTACGTGAAATAAGGCAAAACTTCCAACCAACGGGAGAAATGTGGCCGTAAACGTGCAATTGACTCTCGCGCTGAGCGCAGACTGTCCCGCGTCGTTACAAGAAATAGCAACTGCTTCCGCGGAGCAGATAACGTCGGAATTTAATTAGGGCGCGTTCACAAGCATATGAATAAAGCCTATCCGTCGCACCGTAGAAAGAATAAGGCTATGGCAGTCGACGTCCACATCGTGTCCCATTGTTGAGTGCAAGGCACCGAACGATTAGGTTGCAGTTTGCAAAGGCCTTTCGCAACTGGAGTGCTGAAGACTGGAAACACGTTATCTGGTCTCATGAATCACGGTTTCAACTCTATCACGCCGATGGGAGGATGCATGATTTGCGTAAATCACACGAAGCGATGAACTCAGCTTGCCAGGTTGGGGTCATACACGCAGGTGGAAGCTGTGTAATAGATTGGGGTCCATTTACATGGCTTCCTTGGAGCTCCCTGTACCCCTCGGTACCTTCGTAACTGGCACAAGGTATATAAACATCCTCGCCGACCATCTACACCCGTAAGGGCCGCGGGTGGCCTAGTGGTTAACCTTCGTGACTGCCACGGAGAAGACCTCGGGTTCGATTCCAGGCAGGTACGAACGCTCGAATCACTAAATATCCGCCGTGCGTCGGATGGGTACGTTAAGCAGTCGGACCCCGGGTACTGGCCCCCGGTAATAAATAAGGGCGTCTTCCTCCCCCTTTCTACTTCGCTTCCGTGTCACTTTCCTATCGGGCACTCTAGCCCAAATCTCCTAGCTTCCTATTTCTAAGGGTTTTTTAAGACCAGGGGTCAGACACTCCCTTCTTAAAATCCTCTACATATGATCTGATCTGATCTGATCTACACCCCTACCTCGCTTCCGTGTCCCTTTCCTATCGGGCACTCTAGCCCAAATCTCCTAGCTTCTCATTTCTAAGGGTTGTTCAAGACCTGGGGCCAGACACTCTCTTCCTAAAATCCTCTACATATGATCTGAAGATCTACACCTGTTCGTAACGGTTGCCTTTCCGAACCACGACGCCATCTTTTAACAGGACAATGCCACACCGCATACTTCCCGAATGGCGACCAATTGGCTCCAGTAGCAGTCAATCGAGTTTGTCACACTCGAATGGCCTCCTGGATTGCCGGATCTCGAACCCATTCAGAATTTGTAGGACGAAGAAAAAGATCTCTTCGAGCCAGCCAAACCGCACTGAACCTTATGAAAACAGGAATTTGTCGGTGATCGAACCAGCGTCTCCTCGCTCCGGAGTGAGTTGCTCTAACCTACTAAGCTATACCGACGGAAATGTAACGCTGCAGATTTGTCTGCCTCCGCAGTACGTCACAACCTGTGTATACTCTACGACAGGTGATCCTCGCTGCATGGGCGGCAATACCACCTCCCTGAGTCCTTATCAAGGCGTCTGGCTGCTGTTGTGAGGGAACAAGGTGGAGCAACACGTTCTTAGGTAGGTGTATATAATAATTTATCCATTAAGTTTATACGAGGGATGTACCGAAAGTAATGCAAAATATGGGCATAACTTGTTTATTAACTGACAGAAGTCGTTCAAATTGCATATGTTGGTAGAAAAACTCTTCCTGTACAGTAACTCTTCTTCTTCACTGCACATTTGAAGGAGAGAAGAATGAAAGTCTGCTGTGATCTTCTGGAAGCGTTTGAAGCCAATGAAGACACGTTGTTTTTCGATCTGGTGACAGAGGATGAAACGTGGGAGTATTTTAACGATCCGAAAACGAAGAATCAATCCATGAAATGGCGTCACACTTCTTTCACCAAGGCCTAAGAAGTTCAAGAAAGAATCAGCACAGAAAGCCATTGTGAGTATTCTTTTGGGACGACAGGGGTGTCATTCTCCTTGGTTTTCTGGACGAGGCCGTACCGTGACCAGCGAGCGGTGCGTTGAGACACTCAAGAAGCTTAGAGAAGCCATAAGGAGGAAGAGACTGAACAAGAATCTTAAAAAAATCCACATTCACCATAACAATGCGAGACCACACACATCTTTAGCAACAAATCAGGGATTAGCCAATTATGCTGGTCGGTGGTCCCCATCCACCGTACAGCCCAAATCTGGCGCCCTTCTGCTTCCATTTGGTCCAATGAAGGACAGTCTCCAGAGACAAGGATTTGATGACATAGACAAGGTGAAAATGGCTGTGAAGAAGTGGGTACAACAGTCCACACCTGAATTTTTTCAAAGAGGATTCGAGAGTTGGGTTCAACGATGGCGCAAATGCATCGCTTGTGGTGGACACTATGTTGAGTAGTTTCTTTGTGTAAAGAAAGAGTTACTCCACCAAGATGTGCAATTTGAACGATCTCTGTCAGTTAATAAAAACGTTTATGCCCACTTTTCCATTACTTTCGGTAAAACCCTCGTATTTCGCTTCATCTATTATGTACGTATACACTGAAATGCCAGAAAAACTGGTACAGACGAGCTTATGCAAAATACATAGCAACGTCACCTATGTGCGTACTCGGCTGCGTCCGCCAGTGCGTATATAAAGCGATAGACATCCTTCCCAGCTGTCAGAGCGGTTTTCGTCATGAGAATGACAAGTAATAACGATTTAAGCGATTTTCAACGCGGTGTCATAGTTGGCGCTCGTGAGATGGGCCATCGTATTTCGGAGGTAGAAACGAAGTTCGGATTTTCGCGGACTACCATTGCAAGGGTGTACCGTGACTACAAGAATTCCGGCAAAACCTCCAACCTACGATACCAGTGTGGCCGTAAAAAGACATTGGGTGAACGTGACCATCGTCGGCTGTCAAGAATCGTTTCACGCGATAGGCGTGCAACACTCTCGCAGGTATCATCAGAATTCAATGCTGGAGCCTCAACGAGCATCAGCCTCTGGACTGTGCAACGTACCCTGCACGATATGGGCTTTGGGAGCCGACGCCCAACTCGAGTCCCCTTGATGGGTGCACGACACACAGCTATGCGCCTCGCTTGGGCACGGCAACATCTCCACTGGATACTTGATGACTGGAAACAAATAGCCTGGTCTGACGAGTCGCGTTTCCAACTGTAACGGGCAGATGGAAGGATTCGTGTGTGGCGCAAACGCCATGAAGCCATGGATTCCGCCTGTCAACAGGGAACTGTACAGGCTGGGGGTGAGGGGGGGGGGTCCGTAATGGTATGGGGTGTGTTTAGTTGGACTTCACTGGAACCCCTGGTACGTCTACAAACGTCTGTGACTGGCCAACGCGATGTGTGCATCCTTTCTGATGAGGTACACCCGTTCATGTCCTGCATTCATGCTGATGGGTTGGGCCTGTTCTAACAGACAATGCACCTCCACACATGTGTCGGGAAGCCACATCATGGTTAGAGGAGCATTCATCTGAGTTTGGAGTGTTTCCATTCCCACCCAAGTCCCTAGATCTGAACGTGATAGAAGACATTTGGGATGCCATGCAACGCGCTATCGAACACAGGAATCCGAGACCTCGGAATACACCCGAATTGTGGAACGCTCTGCAGGAAGTATGGTGTGCATTGCCTACACCATATTTCAAGAAGCTAGTGGAGTCCATGAACCGTCGTATTTCTGCAGTCCTACGCTGCCGTGGAGGACCTACCAAGTATTAGACTGGTGTACCAGTTTTTCTGGCTCTTCAGTGTACATATTAGCATCTGTTTACGTGAATCAATAAAGTAAGAATTCTCTCGAGTGTATGTGATCTCCACCGGCAGCATTTTTAGGACTGACCACATCAAGCTCACTGGAGAAGAGCAGAATTTCGTTACAGCATTTTTTTTTCTCACAATAATCAGAGCAGCATACGCGAACTCGAAAACTGACTGTCTCATAACGTAAAGATTGAAAATATAATTAAAACTTGAACAAGCGGGAAATTCAAACAAATACATCATTTTTACGATGAAAGGAATGTTGATTAAACAAATATGATGAAAAACAGTGATACATATTATGTGAAGAAATTCAGATTTTTAATCGATGTTTGCACATCTACGTTGGACAACAGATATCAAGCAGGTGGTACATTCAAGAAGAGAACAATAGACGCATAAAACT
Source organism: Macrothele yani (assembly GCA_039090855.1). NCBI lineage: Eukaryota > Metazoa > Arthropoda > Arachnida > Araneae > Macrothelidae > Macrothele > Macrothele yani. Next base: position 129,165,554 of record CM076995.1, on the reverse strand, counting down.
TGGCTGGAGTGAATTTGGAAGAAACACTACAGTTATCAAGAGCATTTATACTTAGAAAAAAGCGTTTAAGCAGTGCATCCGTCCAGTTCTTACTTATGGATCAGAGGCATGGGCCGTAAATAAAAGAGACATTCAGAGGCCACGGAAAACTCAAAGAAACAAGGAAAGATGCGTGCTTGATGTAACCCAGAAAGGGAGGAAAAGGAATTCTTGAATCAAGAAAGTGAAAAGTGTGGATCACATCATTGTAAGTGAAAAACCCCAAAATGACGTATTACTGGAACATCTGACCATCGCTGGACAACTGCAATACTGGATACCAAGGGATAGGAACAGATCCAGAAGAACACTACATGGAAGACGGTGAATGAAATTCGGAAGAATGCCAGAGTGATATGGAAGCGAACTACTCAAATGTTGTGGAAAAGAGTTGGGAAGACCTTTATCCAGTAGTAGATTCAGAATGAATAACAGAGCAGATAATTCTTCAGTGATCTAGCAAACCTTTTCGCAAATCTTTTTTTTTTTTTTTTTTTTTTTTTTTTGAGGTTTAACGACCACCGTGAGCAACTCAATGGGCTATAAGCTGTCGCCCGTCCCTAATTTAGGGCCGCTCGTTCCAGGGAAGGGAGAGAGCCAGTGCCGTAAGTCAAACACAACATCCATGCCTCACCGGGATTCGAACCCGGACCCCTTTCGGACGAATGATCAGAGGCCATCGCTTAGACCACTGCGCCACCGGGGCGGCCTTTTCGCAAATCATCGTCCGCAACGCTCGAATATCAACTGAAAGCCTCTTCTGTTTCCATTTTGGACATTTATTTCAAGTGTTTTCATGTGGCTCACGAACAGATATTCATTCCTTAAATATATGTCACGATGAACAAAAGACACTGATGCTATACAGAATTAAAATAGAGTTGCGATCATTATAGACAATAGTTTGCTTTACGTCACTGGTGGGAAGTATGACGCACTTTTTGGAAATCGATCGCCGCCTTTGGCATTCCAGCAAGCGATTAAGCCCCACAAATAAATGGAAATCTTCCGATGATTATGGGATTTTCTGTTCAACCACCTTTAATCTAGACATAATTACAGAAAGTAATTTATTCCTCATTAAGAACATACACTTTTTTTTTCGGTGGAAAATACACAGGTATTCTGTTCTGGATCCGTAACGTATCTTGTTCTAAACCAACTAAATTTCGCTTTACGTTAGACGGTGAAATTCCTCGCAAATTTTCCTTCATGGTCTTTGCATTCCATGAATGTGAGACGTTGAATAAAAATCCTAACCAAATTCTTTCACTTTACATGTTATTAACATTTTCCAGACACAAAGTGAACATTTGGTATGTTTTCAATGATCTTCCATGGGCCACTCGCAATTGCGAATACAATGTATATTCAGGATTATTAAGACGCAATCAGAATAGCGTGAATGGCCTAGTTTACTGTTCAACATTTTATATCATAACAGAAAACTTGAAAAAATTACATCGCCCTGGACAGGAATGAAAATCACATCGGACAGGAATGAAAATCACATCGGCCAGGATTGAATGCTCGAATCCCGAAATCGGGGATGAGGGTTCGATTCCCGCTCCAGAGTGATGTACTTTTCAAGATTTGTTATATGATGTCACATGTTGAACAGTAAACTGGGTAATGTTCCATGTATTTATGAAGAATATTTATTACACAATTTACATAATAATGCACATTTTTGTACAAATTTTGTAGTTTCCATCCGTACAAGATTGTACAACGCGTAGAATGGGACGAACACAGGTTTTTTAGCTGCATTCGCCAACTTTTGGCCCTGCTTAATCTGTCGTCGATCACTACCCGTTGAACAACGCCAGAGGTCGCGCGTGTGAGTTTTTCTCATGCTAACTTTTCCCGTTGTTTTAAGCAGTCTACTTAATAATAATTCAGAATTCTTTCTTTGCAAGAAATATAGTTAATAAATACAAATTAGGCGAAAACCGCACTCGTATCATCGCGTTATATATAAAAATACAAAACACAAACGTCAGCGGTCTATTGATGAGAGAAATGTTCACACGAAGCACACGTGAGCAAAGAGCGGACTGTTTGAAAGTCAAAGACACGCCAATTCTTATCGGTACTGATAACAGATTGTTGAGAAGATTCTAAAAGACAGCTAGAGCGGGGGTTATGCCCCCAGGGTCACTTCCAAATAAATGGCTTTCTATAAGAGGAGCGTGAGAGAAATGCTCATAGCGTGAACAACGGCAGTTTAATCATCTACCTTGTAGAAGCACATCAAAAATGTTCAAAATCCGTTCTGTGCAGAATGCTGTTCTGTAAAAAGAAATGATGTTTAATCGGAAGAAACTGCCGTAAAATTTTGAGAAATGTCAAGCACAAATTACAAGATATTGGCGAGCTGATGAACTGTGGCGACCAACTCTAAATTTAAACTGACACTGGCAATCCCCTTGCAGCCGGAAAGACCGTAGGAATAATCTGAACGACTCTAAGAAGAAAGAGCATATATGCTCAGGATGTGTAACGTTAGTGACCAATTGTAACTGAAGAAGAGATCGTCAGTAACGTTAGTGACCAATTTTAACTGAAGAAGAGATCGTCAGTAACGTTAGTGATCAATTTTAACTGAAGAAGAGATCGTCAGTAACGTTAGTGACCAATTTTAACTGAAGAAGAGATCGTCAGTAACGTTAGTGACCAATTTTAACTGAAGAAGAGATCGTCAGTAACGTTAGTGACCAATTTTAACTGAAGAAGAGATCGTCAGTAACGTTAGTGACCAATTGTAACTGAAGAAGAGATCGTCAGTAACGTTAGTGACCAATTGTAACTGAAGAAGAGATCGTCAGTAACGTTAGTGACCAATTTTAACTGAAGAAGAGATCGTCAGTAACGTTAGTGACCAATTGTAACTGAAGAAGAGATCGTCAGTAACGTTAGTGACCAATTTTAACTGAAGAAGAGATCGTCAGTAACGTTAGTGACCAATTTTAACTGAAGAAGAGATCGTCAGTAACGTTAGTGACCAATTTTAACTGAAGAAGAGATCGTCAGTAACGTTAGTGACCAATTTTAACTGAAGAAGAGATCGTCAGTAACGTTAGTGACCAATTTTAACTGAAGAAGAGATCGTCAGTAACGTTAGTGACCAATTTTAACTGAAGAAGAGATCGTCAGTAACGTTAGTGACCAATTTTAACTGAAGAAGAGATCGTCAGTAACGTTAGTGACCAATTTTAACTGAAGAAGAGATCGTCAGTAACGTTAGTGACCAATTTTAACTGAAGAAGAGATGGTCAAAATGAAGAATTCTATGAATAAAACAGATGATCCTGTAAGCGTTAATATACAATTCACGCTACTATGTCACAGGGCTTTTTGATCTTTCCGCCCCTAACGGGACAGCTGTGCATTATTTAAAATGCTCCCCATCTTTATTGTAGCGAATGACACACAGTAAAAAATATCAATAGAGGTTTTAGAAGCAGAGATACAGCTGCAAAAAGTACACATACACCCCCAAGCAACAGAGCTGTGAACTACAAAACACCTCAAATACAAACCTAAAGTGTTCCACAAGATAAATGGTATACGATGTTAAAAGAATTTTTTGAATCGCACATTTAGAAGCAGAGACATCGAGAAAAACAGATGAAACATTTGCGCCCCTAGCGGCGAAATTGTGCATTATTTTGGGAAGAAAACACGCACGAAGACTTTTCATAGTTAGTCGCATGTGATCAATAATGTTTTCAATCGGATTTTTAGTCCCGCAGATGTTGATGTAAACGGAAACGAGAACTTACAGCCTCTACTGGCACACTTGTGCGGTAAGAAAAATTTGGCCACCCCGGTGGCGCAGTGGTCTAAGCGATGGCCTCTGATCATTCGTCCGTAAGGGGTCCGGGTTCGAATCCCGGTCAGGCATGGATGTTGTGTTTGTCTTACGGCACTGGCTCTCTCCTTCCCTGGAACCAGTGACCCTAAATTAGGGACGGGCGACTGCTTATAGCCCATTGAGTTGCTCACGGTGGTCGTTAAACCTCCAATAAAAAAAATAAAAAAAAAATAAGAAAAATTTGAAATTATATGAGAAACATTTTTTACCAGAAACGCTCTCCAACAAAGAAAGGATATTTCAAATCGGACTCTTAGAAGCAGAGATATCGACAAAAATAAGATATACGTCTACGCCACAAGACGTCAAAACTATGCACTATTTTAAGCAGGAGGTATTCTCAAAAGGTTTTCCGAGGTGAGCGGTATCAGTCTACGAAACAATTTTTTCAATCCAGTTTTCGGAAGCTTAGATTGTGCTACAAATACATCAGAAGCAGAAATGAACACTTACGCCCCATGGTGATCAAACCATTCTTTACCAAAAATTAGAAATTATAATGCAAAACATTTATTTCCCACCAGCAGCTGCATCGGATGCAAGAAGAATTTTTCAAATCGGACTTTTAGAGTCAGAAATATCGGAGGGGAACGCAGTTTACCGTTACAACCCTTAACGGAAAAACTGTGCATTACTTAAAAAGAAACTCTACCAAAAACAATCTTCGTCGTAAATGGTATCAAAGGAAAGAAGATTTTTTTAATCGAACATTTAGAAGCAATATACGGAATAAAATGTATTTTGAATTCGATATCATCTGCATTTACGCCCTCTAGGAGCACACCGTTGAAAAACAACAACAACAACGAAATGCAAGGATCATCATTCCCACATTTCAAGCCTCCCAATGCAAGAAGAATTCTTCCAATCGGACTAATATTGCAGAGATACTGTGTCCAAAGACAGCCGAACGGACAAAGACGATCTTTATTTACAAGAGATGCGATAAAAATTACGCATTCATAAAATATTAGAAGTTGATTATGTTGATTATTCAGTTAGCTGATATGAAATGATAAAATACCTTTTTCTCCGACATCTTGCCCCCGCTGTCAAAAAAGAGTTTCGGCGCCACTGATTGGAAGATACGTAAACACTGAAGAACAATTGAATTAGAGACAGCTAGCGTTATGCAAATGTTGCGCTGTGGGAGGCCCTGTAAACGAAAACGACATGACGTATGCAGCGATCAGACAATATAAGGAGTGATGCGACGGGAATCAGTAAGAGACGGGCGCAGTATGGGTAAGACGAAGGATCTAAGCGCATTTGATCGTGGGCAAATTGTCGGGGCCCGACGAATGGGTCACTCCATCTCGGAAGTCGTGCAGGCACTGGGATTTTCACGAGCCACTGCGTCACGGGTGCACCGTGAGCACATCGAATCCGGTAAAACCATCCATGCCAGGGCCAACTGCCGTGGACAACAGCGTGTGGATGAGCGAGGTCATCGTCGGCTAGCTCACATTGTAACAGCGGAGACACGGGCCACACTGCAAGAAATCACTCGGCAATTTAACGCTGGTGCACAAAAACGTGTAAGCAGCCACACCATCCAGAACCATCTCCTCGCTATGGGGTACAGAAGCCATCGTCCCACGAGGGTACCGCTGCTGACCGCTCATCACAAGGCGCAAAGTTTAGCATGGGCGTGGGATCATCGGCACTGGACCCTAGACATGTGGGAAAATGTTGCCTGGACTGATGAGTCGAGATTCACGTAGGTACATGCGGATGGCAGGATACGAGTACGGCGCAAACCACATGAACCGATGGATCCTTCTTGCCAGCAGGGTACTCTTCAAGCTGGTGGGGGAGGTATTCTCGTCTGGGGACTGTTTACGTGGACTGAAATGGGACCTTTGGTACGTGTAACATCGTCCCTCACAGGTCAACGTTACCGGGATATTCTGGATGAACATTTGCTCCCGTTTGTGCGTCTTCAACATCCCACTGGGGACCTCATCCTGCAACAAGACAATGCACCGTGCCATCGCTCCTGAATTGTATCCGAATGGTTGAATGAACACTCCACCGACGTGACCTCGCTTCCTAGGCCATCTAGATCACCTGACCTCAATCCCATCGAGCACATCTGGAATACCATCGAGAGAGATGTTCGAGGCTCTGACCCCTCTCCATCAAATCTTCGTGAACTGTGGGAGCTTGTTCAGGGGTCGTGGATCCGTATGGCTTCCCAACGGTTCCGGTGACTTGTCGAGTCCATGCCGAGACGAATCGCCGCCGTCATCAGGGCGAAAAGTGGTGCTATACGTAACTAGACAGGTATCTCTAATTCAATTGCTCTTCAGTGTATAATTTACGGCTGTGGGTGTACAGATTTTTATCTATATGCATCATGTTCAAAGATCTCGATGATATATATATAAGTGTGCGTGTGTGTGTATGTGTGTGTGTGTGTGTGTGTGTGTGTGTGTGTGTGTGTGTGTGTGTGTGTGTGTGTGGAGGGTGCGTGGTGGAGGATCCATCGAGCGAACAACACGATCTAGGTGGTCCCACAGATGCTCAATTTGGTTTAAGTCTGGGAAATTAGGGGTCCAGGGAAGTACTTTGAAATCTTTATCGTGCTCTTCCAACCACTCTCGGACATTTCTAGCTGTGTGGCACGTCGCATTGTCGTGATGAAAGATCCCATCCGTTACAAGGAAAACAATCAGCATGTATGGGTGTACGTGGTCAGCAAGGATGGATTCATAACGAATTCGGTCCATAGTGCCTGAGATAAGTGGACCCAGAGAATGCCACGAAAACATTCCCCAGACCATAACGCTGCTCTCACCAGCTTGTGTTCTTTCAGCAATGGTTGAAGAATGTTTGTTCTCCGATGTTTCTCGCCTTATACGCCAACGTTCATCCGTTCGGTGATGCACAAAACGTGACTCATTGTAGAAGGTACTCCTTTGCCAATCAGCGAAGGTACAATTCCGATACTGCGTGCAAATGTAAGCCTTCTCCGTCGATGTACCTTCGTTAGCATAGGTGCAGTGACCATCCCTCTACATCGGAGCCCCATATGCAGCAGGGTTCGCTGAACTGTCGTTCTAGACACACTTCCGGTAGCCCCTGGTTCATTAGGCCAGTGGGTTGATTCACTCTAGCATGTCGATCGGCCCTCACGCACCTTCGATGCCGACGTTCACCTCTCATGTCAATGGCAAGCGGTCCTCCGCAGTTTTCACGTCTCTTATTTGCAATGGTGTCATTTCTGCAATCACGACACACTTTCACCACAGCAGCACGCGAACAGTTCACAAACTGCGCTGTTTCAGAATTACTGCCACCCTTGGCCCGAAAGGCGATAATAATCCCTTTTTGCAAATCTGATAAATCGTTCCTTTTATCCATGACAGCAATGAGTGAAATGTTTTCAGATCATAAATGATCATATGTAGAGGATTTTAGGAAGGGAGTGTCTGACCGCAGGTCTTAAACAACCCTTAGAAATACGAAGCTAGGAGATTTGGGCTAGAGTGCCCGATAGGAAAGTGACACGGAAGCGAAGTAGAAAGGTGGAGAAAGACGCCCTTATTTATTACTGGGGGCCAGTACCCGGGTATGTTTTTAGATTGTATACAGCACACCTTATATACCCTCCAAGCCAGCTCAAGTCACGTGCCTTGGCGACGCGCTTTTGACGTCAAAAGTAGGAGGTGGTCACAATAATGTGACTCCACTGTGTGTATATATATATATAGAATAAATTTTGGTTGTCCATCGGTGGTCCGTTCTTCTGGCAACATGTCCAGCTCCGCCCATTGCCATTTCAGGGATTTTACTCTGTTCATGATGTCTTCCACTCTTGTAATTTCCTTATCGACAAGTTCCTCATCTTATCTTTCCTGGTTACACCAAACATACATCACTCAATGCTTCTTTCAAAAGTCTGCAGCCTTTGTATGTCTTTTTTAGCTAAGGCTATGTCTCTGCTCCATATAAATGAACTGGAAGGATGCATTGATTAAACACTTTTCTTTTAAGACAAAATGGCATATTGCTCTTGAAAATTGAACTGTTCCTTCCAAAGGCTCTCCAGCCAAATTTTATACGCGGATTAATTTCTTTGTCAATGTGAACCTTGCTTGATATATGTTGTCAAAGGTAACTGTAGGTATTAGTTTTCTCGATCTTTTCCCCATCAATCGCAAAATCATCCTTTTTTATAAAAGCATTGTACATCAGTTTTGTCTTCTGAAAGTTCATTTTAACCCCACTTCTTGTCAGCAAGTTCCTAGATCATACTCTGCAGCTCTGAAGTGTAGTTGCAAAAATGGTTATGTCATCTGCAAAGCGAAGATGATTTAAATAACCTAGATCAATATTTATTCCCTTGTTTTCCCAGTTCAATGATTGAAAGACACTTTGCAATGTGGCATTGAAGAGTTTGGGAGATAGGGTGTCACCTTGTCTCACTCCTTTTCCAATTTTTATTGGTACTGCATCTTCAAATAGCCGAACCTTTGCACTTGCATTTTCACAGAAGTTTTTAATAATTACGAGAATTTTAAATAATTTGTAAGTATTAAAAATGCTATATTATAGTCTGATTTATCCATGTTTAACTTACTATTTATTAATATGGGGTCAAACTACTAATTTATATTTATTACAATTGTTACAAAATAGGATGGTCAAAATTTTAAATGATTTTAGGGGAATAAATTTGAATATGGGGGTATCTATGGAATTTTAAATATTGAGAAATTATGGAAATATAGATTATTAGGATTTATGTATAAAAGAATAAAGGATAATAGGTATCAACATTTAATTCAGCTGGACACTGTGGGGCATGACTATCGAACTAGAAAAAAAAATACATTTTTGTTACCAATGCCTAACACTTTTTTCCAACAAAAGATTTATTGATTACCAGGGATTGGTATGATGGAATAATCTACCTTGTCAGCTAACACATATCAATAATTATAATTATTTTCGAAAGCAACTAAAAATTATTGCTAACAAACTAAAACATAAAATTTAATTATAGAAAATTAGTAATCACACCATATATGCGTAAGTTATATATCATCATCATCATCATCATTGTCAACCATTATCAATCCACTGCTGGACGAAGGTCTCCCCAAGTTTCCTCCACAACGGTCTGTCTTGTGCCAGTCTCCTCCATGTCACTCCCGCATACTTTCGAATTTCATCCACCCATCTCCCATGTGGTCTTCTTCTGGGTCTTTTCCTATCCCTTGGAATCCAATCTAAAATTTCGGCTGTCCATCGATGGTCTGTCCTTCTGGCAGTATGTCCAGCCCATTGCCATTTCAGGGATTTAACTGTGATCATGATGTCTTCCACTCTTGTCATTTTTCGGATCCACGTGTTCCTCTTCTTATCTCTCATGGTTACACCAAGCATGCACCTATCCATGCTTTTTTGAGTTGTCTGCAGCCTTTGTATGTCTCTTTTAGCTAAGGTCCACGTCTCTGCACCATACGTAAGCACTGGAAGGATGCATTGATCAAACACTTTTCTTTTAAGACATAATGGCATATTGCTCTTGAAAATTATGCTGTTTCTTCCAAAAGCTCTCCAGGCAAGTTTTGTACGCCGATTAATTTCTTCACCAATGTGACCCTCACTTGATATCTGCTGTCCAAGATAAACGTACGTGTCTGTTATCTCCAGCTTTTCTCCATCAATTGATAAATCTTCATTTCTTGTAAAAGCATTGTACATCACTTTTATCTTCTGAAAGTTCATTTTTAATCCCACTTCTTTACTCTTGTCAGCAAGTTCCTGGATCATACTCTGTAGCTCTGATGGGGTAGTTGCAAAAATGACTATGTCATCAGCAAAACGAAGGTGGGTTAGATAATCTCCATTAATCTTTATCCCTTTGTTTTCCCAGTTCAGTGATTAAAAGACATTTTCCAATGTGGCATTAAAGAGCTACGGAGATATGGTGTCACCTTGTCTCACTCCTTTTCCAATTTTTATGTGTGTTGTATTTTCAAACAGCCGAATCTTTGCACTTGCATTTTCATAGATGTTATTAATAATATTAATGTATGCATCTTCAATACCGCAGGATTTCAGAGCCATTGCAACTGCTGATGGTTTCACCGAATCAAAGGCTTTTTCATAATCGATAAAAGCCATGCACAATGGAAGTTCATATTCCCTCGCTCTTTCAATTAGTTCTCTCAGTACGTGGATATGATCTATTGTGCTGTAGCCACTCCTGAATCCAGCTTGTTCTCTCGGTTGAGCCATGTCCAGTGTCACCTTCAAGCGGTGTGAAAGAACTTTAGTGAAGATCTTATAAACCACTGATAGGAGGCTGATAGGTCTGTAGTTCCCGAGATCCTCAATGTCACCTTTTTTATGTAGCAAGATCATTGTAGCGTTGTTCCAATTCTCAGGAATTTTCCCTTCATTAAGGCATCGAGTGAAAATTTGGGCGAGTACTGTTTCGATTTCTCCACTTGCTTCTTGTATGATAATTCCATCTTCTCCTGGAGCTTTTCCCCGCTTCATGTTCTTGATTGCATGTGCAACTTCTGCTGGAAGGACTGGAAGAACTCTGGTACTGGTACCTTTCATGATGTCTGGAGTACATGTATCATCCCTTTCATATAATTTGGAGTAGGAATCTTTCACTCTTGTCATAATTTCGCCTCTATTTCTTGTTACAGAACCATCTTCTTTTCTCAGTGCCATAATCTGTTTTTTTTCCCTTACTGAGATGTCCCTTTGCTATCTTTAGGCTTTGGTTGTTTTCAATTGCTTTCCTTACTAGTTCACAGTTGAATTTCCTTACGTCTTCAGTGATACTTTTTCGTACTGTCTTGCATAGCTCTATATATTCCACTTTGGAAGTCACATCTTCTTTAGTTGTCCTCATCACTCTTCTTTTTTGCATCAAAATTTTGGTTTTTCCTGATAATTTGTTCACATGCAATTTGTTCTTAGACCCAGCTAATTTTGTTGCTGTTTCCATAAGAGCTTTGGTTACTTTTCTGTTAACTTCAGAAATATCCACTTCTTCCGATGTAAGGCCTTCTAAAGCAGAGAATCTGTTCTTCAGTTCCAATTTGAAGGTATTATGGTGTTTTTTAAGGTTGGTTATGTCAATACATTTTGTTTGTCTTATGAGCTTGCTACGTTCGAGTTTAGTGTTGAGGTGCATCTTACATCTCACCAATCTATGGTCACTGCCTGTGTTGAACTTGTTTAGCACACTGCAGTCTTCTATGACGAATTTTTTGTTACACATAATAAAATCAATTTCACTTGTCGTCCCATTTGGATGTCTCCATGTCCATTTCCTGTGTGGCTTTTTCTTGAAAAAGGAGTTCAAGATGAAAAACCCTTCTGCCTCTGCAAACTCTACGAGAGTATTTCCACGCTGGTTTCTGTTGCCGTGACCGAATTTACCTACTGAAGTTTCATTCTGTTGCCGTTGCCCTATTTTTGCATTGAAATCTCCTCCCATAATTATCTTCAAGTGCTGCTTACCTTTATTATTTAGATCACGAATTTCCTCATAAAATTCTTCAATTTCTTCTTCAGCATGACTTGTGGTGGGTGCATAAGTTTGAATAATCTGAGCCTGGTATCTTCTCGAGAGTTGGATAACGAGTCGTGCAGCTCTGTCAGAGGAACTTTCAACTTCTACAACTTTATCCTTCAGTTTCTTGTTTATTATAAATCCAACACCACTAGTTCTGCCAGTATCTGTCCCACGATAGTAGAAGAGATGTCCACTTTTCAGTTCGATGAGATCTTCTCCTTTTCTCCTTACCTCACTTAGCCCGACGATGTCCCACTTGATCCTTTGTAGTTCCTCTTCCAATTCAAGAAGCCTTGAATCAGAAGATAGGGAGCGTCCGTTATACGTCGCCAAGGTCAGCATCAGATGGCAGCCTAGTCCGGTCCTCCGTGGATTCTTAGCACCCTCTGCCTTCATGTCGCACTGGCCGCTGCCTTGGCCAGGTACATTCCAGCTGCCGGAGACTGAGGGCCAAGATTTAAGTTGTGGAGTCATTTTGGAGGGGTTTGGCCATAACTCACCACGCTGGCCAAGCGGGTTGGTGAGTGTGGGATAGCATTTCCTCTAATCCCGATGGTATAGTTATACCGCTATTGGCGGTCGTCAGAGCCCCTTTAGTGGGAACAGGATGTACCACGAGAAGGCGGGGTTGACATTTGTCAAGGAGAGGCTGTGATGTTACGCATCACCTGACCTTACATCCCAAGTTATATATATATATATATTTATATATATATATATATACACTGACGGGAAAAAAATCCCAACAGAACGAAAAAATAGTTGTAGAGGAATGAAATGGCGGCAATGCATTTGTATAGGTAACATATTTAATCGATTAAGGTTTCAAGATCACAGCTTATTGTAAGCGCGAGAAGAACCATTTTAAATGTGAAATGCTGGTACATTAATAGCCGGTGTAACCGCCAGAATGTTGAATGCAAGCACGCAAACGTTCATGCATTGTGTCGTTCAGGTGCTGGATGTCAGTTTGTGGGATGGAGTTCCATGCCTGTTGCACTTGGTCGGTCAATACAGGGACGGTTAATGCTGGTTGGGGGTGACGCTGGAGTTGTCGTCCAATGATGTCCCATACGTGCTCGATTGGTGAAAGATCTGGTGATCTAGCAGGCCACGGCAACATGTCGACACTCTGTAGAGCATGTTGGGTTACAACAGCGGTATGCGGGCGAGCGTTATCCTGTTGGAAAACACCCCTGGAAGGCTGCTCATGAATGGCAGCACAACAGGTTGAATCACCAGACCGACGTACAACTGTGCCGTCAGGGTGCGTGGGGTAACCACGAGAGTGCTCCTGCTGTCATAGGAAATTGCTCCTGAGACCATAACTCCAGGTGTAGGTCCAGTGTGTCTCGGCCGCAGACAGGTTGGTTGCAGGCGCTCACCTGGCCTCCTTCTAACCAACACACGGTCATCACTGGCACCGAGGCAGAACCGGCTTTCATCAGAAAACACAACAGATCTCCAATCCGTCCTCCAATGAGCTCTAGCTTGACACCACTGACGTCGCAAACGGATTTTGTTGGGATTTTTTTTCCGTCAGTGTACATATATATGTAAAATAATATTAACATGCAAGCAGCCTACCCTCATAAACAAACAAATAGGGCTAAAAACCTTCAGATAGAAAAAAAAACAACAACCCTAAAGCGAATAACAAAACGACGAAACAATGCTAAGAAAATATTTACAAAAACATTCATTCAGAACCCCTGGATCACTCTTCAGGGAAAGACATCCAAAGGCCTTGAGCACATAAGTTCAGTTCAGGTTTCATGAGAATGCAAAAATCTCAAAAAAGTAATAATGGATATCCAATTTGAAATTTTGTGTTGTAAAATTTTGTTGCATTCTGTCTTCCCTACCTGAACTATAGAAAATACAAAAGAGTCACTAGGATTAAAATTGAATTAAAAAATGAACAAAAAGCTCCTTACTAAAACAATAATGTTACATGCACTGTTGTGTAAACGAAAAAGAAACATCAAAATGAAAACTGAGTCAAAATTCTCCCTACGAAATTAAAAGATAGTAACAGTAACATAACACATTCCACCAAACCCTTCATGACATAAATAAAGTCATTCGTAGAGAGTCACGGTTTTAGAGCGCTTATCGGCGGTCTTCCACACTCTGACACGGTGGTCGTTCGTTCCCATACAGAAGTGGGATTTGTCGCTGAACACTATACTTCGCCAGTTCGTAGCATTCCATGTTGCTAGCTGCTGACACCACTGCAATCGACGTCGACGATGGTCAGGTGTTAATGGCAGAAAATGTAAGAGCCGTCGAGAGAGCAGATTCGCTTCTGTCAGGCGTCTGAGAATGGTTTTGGCGAACACAGGAGTTCCTTATACAGCCGCCACATGTATATGGATACTGGACATGGACATCGTTGCATCTGTGCGTGCTGCTCTCACGATCCTACAGTTCTCTCTGCTGGTGTTGCGTCTCGGTCGTCCAGAGCCAGTCCGCCGTGTCCAGGTGCCTTCCCGTGTTCATTGCTCCCAACATGATCGCACCGTACTGTCCGACCGGCCCAAATGGCGGCTGATTCGGCGCGCGGATTACCTTGCCTCGCTTATCCCGATGACACGGCCTCGTTCAAACTCCGTCAGTTGCCTGTACGGACATCTACGGCGGCTGGTCGGCATGTCCATCGCTCAGGGATCTCACCTGACTCTTACCGTGCACTTCGACACGCACGAGGAGTCTCCTGCGCGGCCCCGTATAAACCTCAAGGATGGCGATTGCAGCGCCGGTTTTGGACCCGCGGGAATGCGGAATCGCACGAAACTTTAATCATTTGCATGTCTGCCCTCTGTGCTGCATATATATATATATATGATTTTGCACCCGTGCCTTGATAAATCACGCACCGCCCCTAGTTTTATGTCATATTTGCCAAGCAACCTTTAACTGGAAAAAATATCTTCAGAATAGTCCGCCGCGAAGAAGTCAAAATAAAATACATTATGTGATTAGGAATGTGACAATAACGTTCATCACCACCAATTCTTAATAGGGAGGATCCTCAGAATAATTCAGGGCCAAAAATGAAAAAAAAAAAAAAAAAGCATGAAAACCCTAGTCAGCAACCCTTAACTGGCCAAGAGATTGTCAGAATAGTCCTCTGTGAAGATGTGAAAATAAAAAGGAAACATATGAGATGTGACAATAACGACGCTGGGCAACCAATTGTTAACCGTAGAAGAAGTCATCGGAATAGTCCACGGAGAACTCCAAGAACATGCACACACAGGCCACTGAACTGGAAACCTTTATGCAGATGTACATAAACATCACTTACGCAGTATATATGCAAAATACGCGGTCACGTGCTTCACTACGCGATCTAAGCAACTACAGCAAACTCTCGATTATCCGTTTTAATCACCGGATAAATGTGCACGGATAACTGAAAAACACGGATAATGCGATTATTGCTTTTTACTGGAAAAATTAAAGTACTGAAAAAATTACCTTCGTATGTACTATACAGTACATAAAAATACATTTGACACATATTAAACTGTTAACAATAGAGTACATAAAATTATAAAATATTGGTCCTGTACTTACAATTTCTGTTGTTGACCAAAGTAAAATGCGACAGGCCTATATACTATACATATAGTACGTTTACTGACACCACCCACAAAAGTCATATGTCTTTTGGAGCAAAATATTCTGTAATGTTCTTTTGCTTCTTAGATGCATTTAATTGTTTTCTAACACCAGTAGGGATATTACGAAGTGCCACAAGATCACTGTAATTAAAATCCCCTTGTTGCGCATAATCTATGGGCGTGCCGCCCTGGTGGCGCAATGGTCTAAGCGATGGCCTCTGATCATTCGTCCGAACGGGGTCCGGGTTCGAATCCCGGTGGGGCATGGATGTTGTGTTTGTCTTACAACACTGGTTCTCTCCCTTCCCTGGAACCAGTGACCCTAACTTAGGGACGGGCGACTGCTTATAGCCCATTTAGTTGCTCACGGTGGTCGTTAATCCTCCAATAAAAAAAAAAAAAAAAATCTATGGGCGTATCTACACATTCCAAAGCTACACCATGACTCACACGTATTTCTTCTCTTTCCGCTGTTATCTCCACTTCCTCACCACCAGAACCTTCACTCTGCCTGCCGGTCACTATGCGGAAAATTTCTTCGCCGAAAGCCCGGTTCACATGCGTCTATTTTCACCCAGTCTTCAACATTTTCGAATCCTTTCATGCGGGAAATCAAAATGACGATGTCAGATGATTAATTTTCTTCTTGTGTGTTAAATCCTTGGAAGTTATCTTCTTCTATATCTGGCAGTATAGCGTGTGATTGTTACAGACTTAGCAGCCCATGCCTCTGATATTAAATGTACAGCATCGATCAATGAAAGCCTCTTCCAGAATGTTAAAATGTTTTCATGTTCCTCAGCTAAATTTCTTACAAGCTGTGAGCGACAGATTTGCTTCATTGATGCAATTACACCCTGATCCATGGGTTGGAGAATGGATGTCACCTTGGATGACAAAAACTTCAGACTTAGCAGCCCATGCCTCTGATATTAAATGTACAGCATCCATCAATGAAAGCCTCTTCCAGAATGTTAAAATGTTTTCATGTTCCTCAGCTAAATTTCTTACAAGCTGTGAGCGACAGATTTGCTTCATTGATGCAATTACACCCTGATCCATGGGTTGGAGAATGGATGTCACCTTGGATGACAAAAACTTCACTCATATTTGCCCATCATCGGGAATAAGCTCGTCTTCAGAAGGATGTGAAGGAGAGTTGCTTTGATCGGCACCTTTTTAGGTTGCAGATAATCAGTAACTTCAGGGACAAATTACGTTTTAAACCAATCTTTGAAAACTTCTCTGTTCATCCACGCTCCTTTTTGAATATAATAATGGATCGGCATAGTATTCCGATTTTCATTTCCCTTAAAACACCTAGATTTTTTAGCGTTCCCTATCACTAACAGTTTCATTTTATGACCTCCAGAAGCATTTGCATTACAGTTATTCGCTCTTTTGAGGATTTATGACCGGGTTCACGTTGTTCTGTTTCATGAACAAGTGTACGAGATGGTAAACATTTACAATATTATCCCGTATCTCTGTTTAAACCTAATGAACCCACCTGACGATGCACAAAACGAACCTTCCAAGTCTAAGGGTTTGTGGGAAAACTTTGCCTTTTCAGCACACATAGCACCCGAAATTAGTATTCCTTCCGATCGCTTATGATGAAACCATTGTAGCAATGCTGCATCCAAGTTTTCGTATGCTGCTTTTTTTAATACATTTTCGTTTTGAGGGGGCCCGCTTCAATACTACAATTTCTAGTAAATTCCACAAGTTTCTCTTTGTTTTGTTTTTTAATGTCTTTAACTGTCTGAACACCAATTCCATAATCACTCGCTAATTTCTTTGCTGATTCCCCTTTTTCGAACCTTCCAATTAATTCTAGCTTTTGTTTTGAGGTAAGAAACACTTTCTTCCACTTTTCTGCTATGGCTTACTGTTGTCGCCGCAAGACACGTTATGAAAAGGATCTCTTTCTATGACACGTGTCAAATTGAGGCAGCAGATTCTGATACTACAGACTCGAAGGTACGTGTACTTGGCACTCCAAGTACGTGCTCGAGAGCCACAAAGGAGACCCAAAAAGTACCACTTCCAGTGGTGTACAAAATTTTCTTTTGGGTGTACAAAACTGTACAAAACTAGGACAACATTCTGGCAGTGTTTATTTTCGATTTTGGAAAAGTGGCACTCCAAGTACATGCTCGAGAGCCACAAAGGAGAGTCAAAAAGTACTGCTTCGGGTGGTGTACAACATTTTCTTTTGGGTGTAAAGAATTGGGTGTACAAAAGTGTACACAACTAGTACAAAACTCTGGAAGTACTGATTTTCGATTTTGAAAAAGTGGCACTCCAGCATGTACTTGGAGTACCACTTTTAGAGAGCCGAAAAGCACCACTTCCGGTGGTGTACAATATTTTCTTTTGGGTGTACAAAACTGTACAAAACTTTGGCATCGCTGACTTCTTGTTTTGGAAAAGTGGCACTCCAAGTACATGTATCTCAGACTTGAGACTACAATATAATAAAGTTGCGCTCAGCAAAGATAAGTTTTTTTTTTTTTTTTTTTTTTTTGAGATTTAACGACCACCGTGAGCAACTCAATGGGCTATAAGAAGTCGCCCGTCCCTAATTTAGAGTCACTGGTTTCAGGGAAGGGAGAGAGCCAGTGCCGTAAGACAAACACAACATCCATGCCTCACCGGGATTCGAACCCGGACCCCTTCCGACGAATGATCAGAGGCCAACGCCTTAGACCACTGCGCCACCGGGGCGGCCGATAAGTTGTTTACGGGTAGTTGATGATGCAGCGCAACGCTCGCAGTCAAACTCAACGCTCGATTCACACGTATTAAAAATACTGCAAAGAGAGAGAGAGAGAGAGAGAAAAAAGCGGGGCACGGATAATCGAGAGTTTGCTATATTTGAGAATGATGCTCATCAGTAGTGTTGATCACAATGGGAAAAACAAACAACCTTTCGGAGTTCGTTAACTGGCTTCTTGTGAGTGTCTGGCTGGCTAGAGCGACGATTTTGAAAACAGCAGAGCTGACTCTCAAACGGAGAAATATCCTGGGTTTTTAATCAGAGGAAAACAACCCACATTGCTCGTCTAAGAGTCGTAGCTGCGGCACGCTGACAATCTCTCAGAAACAAGATCGCTGTCGTCTGAGAAGGCTTGTAAGGAGAAACAGGACTTCCTGTGTGCATCAATTAACCGAAGCATTCAATGAAGACTGTTCCGTACCCATATCTCAGCGAACTACGCGAAGGCAAATGAAAAGGATCGGTATTGGCAATCGCATTCCTATATGGAAACCATTGAATTCTACCAAGAACCAGAAAGGTCATCTACATTTGTGTTAGGAACACCGTGACTGGACACTGGAAGACTGGCAAACAGTCATGTGGTCCGACGAGTTGCGGTACATCTTGTTGTGAACCAACGTAGGCAAACAGTTTGGCGGGAGCCCCATGAGACAATGCCTACATCCGACGATCCCAGTTTCCGCCAGCCCGCATCACCTTTTGCCGTGTATCGCCTTCTGCGAACGCCCTGATCTTCTTTGATGAGACGCAGTGACCGCTGTCGCCGCGTCCACTGTTCTTCATCGTTTGCCCTGCCACATCTGTACTACTCAGGCCTATGTTACCGCCCTGTTCTCGCTGTGTTTCTCCGGCTCGCGCGAACATTTCTGTACTGAACTTCTACTGATTGCGCCCTGCCTCGTGCGCCATGCTCATCATTGTGTGTTCACGTTACTGTAATGTTTCCCCTGTCACGGTTTTTTATGCGCAGTTGTTTTGCATGTTTTGCCCTGTTTTGTTGTATTGCCATGTTCTTCCCGTTATTTCAATGTAACGCTCCAAGGCAACTATTAAAGCGATGTTGAAACCCATGAGGCAATGAACCCAGCTTGCCTTGTAAACACAACTCAAGGTTCTGGAGGTGGGGTCATAGTGTAGGGCACGTTCTGCTGGTACAGAATGAGTCCCCTGATGTTTCTCGAAGGTCGTGTGTCCTACAAGGTTTATATGAACATTTTTGCCGATCAAGTCCATCCTGCAATGTTGGTTTTTTTATCCAGCAGGTGATGGTTGTTTCTTAGACAGCAATTCTACTGTCCATCGCGCAAGATACGTTCAGCAGTTGTTCGTCGAGCATGACAGCGACTCTCACCATCTTCCCTGGCCACCACGGAGCCCGGATCTGAACACCATTGAGAATACATGGGACACGTTAGAAAAACAGATTCGGCTACAACAGTCTTCTTCCGTCAAATCTGAGCAAGTTAAAAGACTGTCTGGTGAACGCGCTGGTATGCTGTAGGCGTAGGTGCACTCCAACACCCTATATGGAACCTATGCCAAACCTCGTACGAACTGTGATTTGGGCTGAAAGAGGTCCAACCCGGTATTAAACAAAAGTTTCTAATTCAACGATCGGTATGTGTATATGATGAGATCGGGTCAAGGATAATGCGGAGGCTTTGAAATAACTGAAGATGGCAATGGCATTGCTTGCGATACAGGAAGAGTATTTTCGAAACTGTCCATTCTTCTGCACCTTAATCTAAATGTTTACGCTTTTGCTTCTGATATGCGAGATTTAGTCTTGGTTAAAAAAAGACTTCCATCAAACACAACTAAAGATTACTTCTTTAAAGTTTCATATGATAAGCAATCGAATTACTTGAACACTAGACTACAACTCATTCTGTTAATATGAAAAAGATAATGACATCAATATCCTTGATAAAAAGGGGGGGGTTTACAATTCATGTCTGTAGAAAGGAATTTTGCAATACTGCGTGGGTTCTGGTCCATTCGAAATTGCGGTGCATTGATTCTATCGATCATTATCATTATTTCTCTTTTTATCGAACTAGCAGTTTGTTAAGCTATCTTGATCACTCTTGCTTCACATTAGAACGGGCAACTTGACCTATTGTTGCGTGTGGCGTTGAAACGGTTGAGCCTGCTTACTAATGATAGCTACATTTCCTGTAAACTAAAACATAATTGGCTCCTCCATACGTAAAAACAAAAGTGCTGAAACTATAAAATTGCTTTATAAAGAACTTAGCACAGAAAAGAAACGAAAATACTTCTGCAAAGTGGCAGCAAATTTGTTTATCTACGGAATAAAATGAAGTCGTACAAAATACGGATGCACTCGAAAGAAAACACAACAGTGCGGTATTAACTCAAATGTTCTCTCATGTCGTATTGGAGATCTCATATCGTATATCACGGACACTGAGAAAAATATTGAACATAATGTCGACTAATATCTAAAAAAAAGTATCGAAATTGTTAAGAAAATTTTCCATTACCGCCAATTTCCGTAATTAAATTTGTTTCACAAGCTCTTAAACTATAAAATATGGAAGGGGGAAAAGGTATAACAATGCAACTAAGAAGCAGGCCCGTAGCCAGGTAAAGAAGTTGGTAGGGGACGGTTGATGATTGAGGTCGGGCGAAGGATATAAAGAGGTCGGGCAAAAGATATAAAAGAGGTGTGCTGCGTATGGCACAGTGGAGTGGTCAGCGTTCGAGACTGCCACGGAAAAGTCTCACGATAGATCCCAGGTAGGTACGAACCACTAAATATTCGCCGTGCATCGGATGGGCACGTGGAGCTGTCAGACCCCGAGTACTGGCCCCGCGGTTATAAATAAAGGTGTCTTTCCCTCCCTTTCTACTCAAATCTCCTAGCTTCCTACTTCCAAGGGTTGTTTCCTTTAGCTCAAATCTCCTAGCTTCAACATTCAAAATCTCCTAGCTTCCTACTTCCAAGGGTAGTTTCCTTTAGCTCAAATCTCCTAGCTTCAACATTCCAAATCTCCTAGCTTCCTACTTCCAACGGTTGTTTCTTTTAGCTCAAATCTCCTTGTTTTAACATTCCAAATCTCCTAGCTTCCTACTTCCAAGGATTGTTTTCTTTAGCTCAAATCTCCTAGCTTCAACATTCCAAATCTCCTAGCTTCCTACTTCCAAGGGTAGTTTCCTTTAGCTCAAATCTCCTAGCTTCAACATTCCGAATCTCCCAGCTTCCTACTTCCAAGGGTTGTTTCCTTTAGCTCAAATTTCCTAGCTTCAACATTCCAAATCTCCTAGCTTCCTACTTCCAAGGGTAGTTTCCTTTAGCTCAAATCTCCTAGCTTCAACATTCCAAATCTCCTAGCTTCCTACTTCCAACGGTTGTTTCTTTTAGCTCAAATCTCCTTGTTTTAACATTCCAAATCTCCTAGCTTCCTACTTCCAAGGATTGTTTTCTTTAGCTCAAATCTCCTAGCTTCAACATTCCAAATCTCCTAGCTTCCTACTTCCAAGGGTAGTTTCCTTTAGCTCAAATCTCCTAGCTTCAACATTCCAAATCCCCTAGCTTCCTACTTCCGAGGGTTGTTTCCTTTAGTTCAAATCTCCTAGCTTCAACATTCCAAATCTCCTAGCTTCCTACTTCCAAGGATAGTTTCCTTTATCTCAAATCTCCTAGCTTCAACATTCCAAATCCTCTAGCTTCCTACTTCCAAGGGTTGTTTCCTTTAGCTCAAATCTGCTAGCTTCAACATTCCAAATCTCCTAGCTTCCTACTTCCAAGGGAAGTTTCCTTTAGCTCAAATCTCCTAGCTTCAACATTCCGAATCTCCCAGCTTCCTACTTCCAAGGGTTGTTTCCTTTAGCTCAAATTTCCTAGCTTCAACATTCCAAATCGCCTAGCTTCCTACTTCCAACGGTTGTTTCTTTCAGCTCAAATCTCATTGTTTCAACATTCCAAATCTCCTAGCTTCCTACT
This sequence comes from Macrothele yani, assembly GCA_039090855.1. Classification (NCBI taxonomy): domain Eukaryota; kingdom Metazoa; phylum Arthropoda; class Arachnida; order Araneae; family Macrothelidae; genus Macrothele; species Macrothele yani. The sequence goes on along the minus strand of CM076995.1, from coordinate 129,143,702 downwards.
TCCAAGGGAAGTTTCCTTTAGCTCAAATCTCCTAGCTTCAACATTCCGAATCTCCCAGCTTCCTACTTCCAAGGGTTGTTCCCTTTAGCTCAAATCTCCTAGCTTCAACATTCCAAATCTCCTAGCTTCCTACTTCCAAGGATTGTTTCCTTCAGCTCATATCTCCTAGCTTCAACATTACAAATCTCCTAGCTTCCTACCTCCAAGGGTTGTTTAAGAGCTGGAGTCGAACACTACCTTCTTAAAATCCTCTACATAAATCTAATCTCTATAAAAGAGGTCGGGCACTGGACTATAGTGTAACTTGCTAGGTCGAGCAAGCTCGGGCGCCGCCCGTCCTAACCCTTCCCTGGCTAACGACCTGCCAAGAAGAAATATGCAACTAAGATGATAAAAACAACATTCACGAATGAGTATTGCCAATCGAAAGAACTTTAAAATTACAGTTTATTACAAAGCATACAAAATGAAAAAAAAAACATTTTTATGATTAGTATTAACACATTCAAGAGATTTCCTTTTCATGTTTCACGTAGCGGAATGACGGGCTCAAAAATATCAAGTTTCTTTTTAGCCCATCTTTTGGAAATAAAAACCAAAAAGGGTAATTTCTCGAGAGTACCAAGCAACCTCTTCTGTAGTTTTCAGACAATATATGTATATATACACTGCTGGCCACCCAAACTGAAACACCAAGAAGGAAGCATCCGATTGGCCTGAAATTCGCAGCATGCGTCGCCCACGAGAGGACATGCAAACGCACTGGTCCGGCAGCACAACACGCTTCCACATAGGGCATATGCAAATCATGTGCGCCCGGCACGCCACCGAGAAGCGCTACAAGAAGGGTGCACAGAAGGCGGGGTGTAAGTAGTGGAAGTGTGTTGTGCTGCCGGACCAGTGCGTGGGAAGCTTCCTGATGCCTCGTCGCAGAATACGGCAGTCATTCCAGCACGTTTCGGAGTTCGACAGAGGACGAATAGTGGCTTATCGCGACAGCGGTTTATCGTGCCGAGACATCGGCGCCCCTGTAGGACGACATCCAGCCACAGTGAGACAAGTATGGATTCGGTGCGTGAAGAAGAGACGGACTGACCGACGTGAGCGATTGCCGCAGCCGTGGCACACCACCAAACGAGAGGACCGGCATGTTGTGCGGCCGGCATTCACGGCTCGCACCGCCACATCACGAACGTTAGTGCAGGAATTAGGGTGTGTTGCGCAACAACCTGTGTCAGCACGTACCGTTCGACGTCGTCTGCAGGAGCGGGTACTTGTCGCACGGCGCCCATTGCTCCGATTACCATTGACGTTACACCACCGGCGAGTGCGGCGGCAGTGGGCCGTTGAACGCCGCACCTGGACTACGGAATGGCACGACACTGTCTTCTCCGACGAATCCCGCTTCTGCCTGCAACACCACGATGGTCGGATCCGCGTGTGGCGGCACCGCGGCGACAGACTGTATGACGCCTGCATTATGCATCTTTATACCGGTCCGTTGCCTGGAGTTTTGGTTTGGGGCGCAATTGGATATGACACCCGCACCTCTCTGGTACGCATCGCCGGTACACTCAACAGCCACCGCTACATCTCCGACGTTTTGGAGCCTGTAGTCCTCCCTTACCTGCAGGACCTGCCAGTGGACACGTTTCAACAGGATAATGCTCGCCCATACGGGGCACGCATCGAGCAACAATTATTCACGGCCCACCAGGTGTCACTACTGCCGTGGCCCGACTGTTCTCCCGATATGTTGCCCATCGAACACGTCTGGTCGCTGATCGGCAACCGAGTGGCCCGGCAAGTACCACCCGCGGCTACGCCTGATGAACTGTGGCGACGTGTGGAAGCAGCCTGGACCGACATACCCCAAGCCCACATCCAAAGCCTCTTTGTTTCGATGCCGCGGCGTGTAGCGGCCGTTACTGCCAGCCATTGGGGCCTCACGAGCTATTGATGTCTGCGTGTTCCGCAAGTCGCTCGGGCCTGTAAGCTCAATCGTTTCATCTTTGTATCGTTGTTATGTGTCCAGTAAATCTGGCTTTGCTATCTCGTGTCCTTCTTGGTGTTGTGTTTTGGGTGGCCAGCAGTGTATATAATTTTGCGTCATTACTAGAGTTAGGATTCTTGCGTGCAAATTTTTACTAAATTGCGTGCAAATTTTCTTTCCTATTGCGTGCGATATTAAATGAAGAGCTACACAATATTTTAACGTTCCCAATCTTTTAATGTAATAAAAATAAATGACTTACCAGTTATTTCTATATCATTTTCCTTTTCATTCCACACAAAGTAATTCTGTCGCACAAGACACACTTTTTCAATATTCTGGAAAATCATATTCTGCCGCTTGTCAGTCAAAAAGTCTTTGTACTGAGAGAAAGATCTGTCCCCCTCGACGCTCACTAGAGGCGAAAACTTAGTCTTTATGCGAATGTCAAGATCTTGGTTCTCACTGACGAAGGCAATGACGTCTGGGTTTTTCCGAAGAGAATTTTCCAGCTTTGTCTTGGCAAAGTCATCTACAAGGCTTTCCACTTCCTTAAAAATCTCCCACTGTATTTGTTCTTCTAGGTTCCGTTCTTCCAGCTTCTTGATGATGTCTACAATGAACTTGTAGTTGTATGCCTTATACAACTCTTTTTCTAGATCCTTACTGCCCACGAGACTCTTGATTTTTGTAACTGTTGCACTACCACTTTCAAGTTAGGCAATGAAATCCTTGATCTTTGCAAACTTTAGACCGTAGTATACCACAGCAGAGATTCAGGTGCCCCATCTGACGACTACAGGCTCTGGAGGAAGGGCAAGTTGGGTGGTTTGCTGGAACATATTGATTTTCGCTGGGGCCTTAAGCAGCACTTTCTTCATTAATCCAATGAACTGGTTTGCAACTTCGTACTTTTCCCTCACGACTTCACAAACTCTATGCAAGGAGTGCACCAAGCAGGTAACGTGGTGTAAGTTGAGATAGAGAGGCTTCAGGTGCGAAAATGCTTTCAGCACGTGAGACGCCTGATCTGAGACCACCAACCATACCTTGTCGTAATGAATTTCTGGCCACAACTTCGAACAAGCATCGTTGAATGCCTACATTATGTTGCAGTTATTTGTTTTCTCCAAATGATACATTTTGAATAACATGAAGCGAGATGGTTCTCCGTTCAAAGGAGCAACAAGAATGGAAATGACATACCTCTTTTGAGCATCTGTTGCTTCGTCCAGAATGAATGCCACTGGAGAATATCCTATAATGCTTTTGATCTTAAGTATAGTGGCGTCATAGTTTACATCCATGTAGTTCTTCCTCAGAGTGCTCTCATCGGGGATTTTTCTTTGCATGTATTTTTCCAGAAATCCTTTTAGGGAAGGATGGTTGACTTTAGACAAAAGGATTCCTAATTCCATTAGAGCAGCGGTAATACCAACATTAAACTGGTTGACTTGATCGGCTTTCTTAGATACTTGTCGAAAACGTCCGTACTGAACGGACATCTTGTACTGCTTTCATTGGATTTTGTTCTAATTTCTTAGTTCTTTTTGTGAGTGACGGATTCCACGTGTCTCTTCAACACTGTTAGAAATCTGTGTAACGTTTTTTAGAATATTTGAATAAGTTCACACATTTTTTTTAAAGTTCTGCGGAACATGGAAAAACTCTAGCCTTTGTGTAATATGTTTCGGAGTTTGGTGTAACATTCCACAATACCCGCAATTTATTCAATGCGCATGCGCAAATTTTTCTGAGGTTGTGTTACGTTTCGGAATTTGATTAAATGTATAAGCTTATTTTTCTAAGAATTGTGTAATGTTTTCAATATCGGTGTAATGTTTCGAAATTTTATCGCTGTTCGCTTGCTGCGTCTCAGATTTAGGGCATGCGCCGTGAAATTCTAAAGCTGTGTTTGCTTTGCTGGTCATCGCAGCATGGTGTGGTTTGTGGCACCGTGGATTCCGAATTGTGGCGACGTGGATTCTGAAATCAAGGTTAGTACTTTTTCTTTCGGTTAACAAAAGACAAATGAATTCATGTTATATACAAATGTGAAATGTCTCACCCTAGCTTTAGATTAATTGCATTTTGTGTTCGAACAAAATTGCTGATCGTTAGGCCTAATGTATAAACGATCTCGCTAAGAGACTGTTTACTCGTGCCCTTTTTGTTTTCTAAAAATTAGGACGCCTGAAACGTTTGAGTGTTACGGAATAAATGTCCGTTAAGTATACACTTTAAGATTAAAACCGTGTCAACTGTAGTTCCCTCTTCCCTAACGAAAGCAAAAAATTTACATCTAAAGTTGTTGCGTAAGCTCGCACTGAAAAAACAAACTAAGCTGGAGTAGCAAAACCAATTTTGCTGTATTTTGCTGGCCTATTCAGGTACTTGAGCAATTTTTTTTATTTATTATTATTATTTTTTTTTGCTGACAGAAATATACTTACTACAGCAAAAATTTCGTTGGCCGTACGAATCACTTTGCTGAAACAACCAAATGCTTTTGCTATGTGAGCCACACCAGCTGCCATGAAAAAATGAGTAACTGCAGCAAACGTGTCTGTAATATTCAGCAAAATTCAAGATGATACTAACAGCTGAAAACGCTAGTACCGCGAAGAAAGTTTGGCTAAATGTACTAATAACCGTTCATGAATTCCAGCATGATGGCGGTCTCATGGGCGGTCTTGTCTGTTGTTGTGGCAAAGAATATCTAACTGGTTGTGGTGTGGTGTGTATGTCGTGCTCTCTAAAGAAATTTGAAAGAATAATTTGGAAGAAACCGACGACTTCATATGTGCATGGAAATGTCTGATATACGAGATCGACTGAACAACAGGGGTTTCGGGAACGACGTTATAGTACGATTTGAAGGTAAGTCCGAAGTAAAAGTTGTTGGGAAGAGTGCGATGTGTCCGTACAAGTTCCACACAAAAGAACAGTTGCTGCGTTAAGCGAACCTATTTGAAAAAGAAAGAAAAATCTCACACTAAAACGCAAGAAGTCGTGAAGTGCTGGCCTTCGACAAGAGAAAAGAACCGTTCCCGTGAGAACCGAAAATAAACAGATGTAGTTATGTGTGAACGTACTGCGTATGTGATGTTGTTCCAAAAACCAATATAAAGATGGATAGCTTGTGCTTTCAACCTACATTGTTCTAAGATGTTCAGTGTGATGTGATGTGAATATACTCATTTGACTAAAGAATAAAGGATTATCTATTTAAAGGTGGTAAGTACTCTTTGACACTCACCAACCCGCTTGGCCAGCGTGGTGAGTTATGGCCAAACACCTCCAAAATGACTCTACAACTTAAATCTTGGCCCTCAGTCTCCGGCAGCTGGAATGTACCTGGCCAAGGCAGCGGCCAGTGCGAAATGAAGGCAGAGGGTGCTAAGAATCCCCGGAGGACCGGACTAGGCTGCCATTTGATGCTGACCTTGGCTACCTACAACGGACGCTCCCTATCTTCTGATTCAAGGCTTCTTGAATTGGAAGAGGAACTACAAAGGATCAAGTGGGACATCGTCGGGCTGAGTGAGGTAAGGAGAAAAGGAGAAGATCTCATTGAACTGAAAAGTGGACATCTCTTCTATTATCGTGGGACAGATACTGGCAGAACTAGTGGTGTTGGATTTATAATAAACAAGAAACTGAAGGATAAAGTGGTAGAAGTTGAAAGTTCCTCTGACAGAGCTGCACGACTCGTTATCCAACTATCAAGAAGATACCAGGCTCAGATTATTCAAACTTATGCACCCACCACAAGTCATCCTGAAGAAGAAATTGAAGAATTTTATGAGGAAATTCGTCATCTAAATAATAAAGGTAAGCAGCACTTGAAGATAATTATGGGAGATTTCAATGCAAAAATAGGGCAACGGCAAGAGAATGAAACTTCAGTAGGTAAATTCGGTCACGGCAACAGAAACCAGCGTGGAAATACTCTCGTTGAGTTTGCAGAGGCAGAAGGATTTTTCATCTTGAATTCCTTTTTCAAGAAAAAGCCACACAGGAAATGGACATGGAGACATCCAATTGGGACGACAAGTGAAATTGATTTTATTATGTGTAACAAAAAATTCGTCATCGAAGACTGCAGTGTGCTAAACAAGTTCAACACAGGTAGTGACCATAGATTGGTGAGATGTAAGATGCACTTCAACACTAAACTGGAACGTGGCAAGCTCATAAGACAAACAAAATGTATTGACATAACCAACCTTAAAAAACACCATAATACTTTCAAGTTGGAACTGAAGAACAGATTCTCTGCTTTAGAAGGCCTAACATCGGAAGAAGTGGATATTTCTGAAGTTAACAGAAAAGTAACCAAAGCTCTTATGGAAACAGCAACAAAATTAGCTGGGTCTAAGAACAAGTTGCATGTAAACAAATTATCAGGAAAAACCAAAATGTTGATGCAAAAAAGAAGAGAGATGAGGACAACTAAAGAAGATGTGACTTCCAAAGTGGAATATATAGAGCTATGCAAGACAGCACGAAAAAGTATCACTGAAGACGTAAGGAAATTCAACTGTGAGCTAGTGAGGAAAGCAATTGAAAACAACCAAAGCCTAAAGATAGCAAAGGGACATCTCAGTAAGGGAAGAAAACAGATTATGGCTCTGAGAAAAGAAGATGGTTCTATAACAAGAAATAGAGGCGAAATTTTGACAAGAGTGAAAGATTTCTACTCCAAACTATATGAAAGGGATGATACATGTACTCCAGACATCATGAAAGGTACCAGAGTTCTTCCAGTCCTCCCAGCAGAAGTTGCTCATGCAATCAAGAACATGAAGCGGGGGAAAGCTCCAGGAGAAGATGGAATTACTATAGACATCATACAAGAAGCAAGTGGAGAAATTGAAACAGTACTCGCCCAAATTTTCACTCGATGCCTTAATGAAGGGAAGATTCCTGAGGACTGGAACAATGCTACAATGATCCTGCTACATAAAAAAGGTGACATTGAGGATCTCAGGAACTACAGACCTATCAGCCTCCTATCAGTGGTTTATAAAATCTTCACTAAAGTTCTTTCACACCGCTTGAAGGTAACACTGGACATGGCTCAACCGAGAGAACAAGCTGGATTCAGGAGTGGCTACAGCACAATAGATCATATCCACGTACTGAGAGAACTAATTGAAAGAGCGAGGGAATATGAACTTCCATTGTGCATGGCTTTTATCGATTATGAAAAAGCCTTTGATTCGGTGAAACCATCAGCAGTTACCACGGCTCTGAAATCCTGCGGTATTGAAGATGCATACATTAATATTATTAATAACATCTATGAAAATGCAAGTGCAAAGATTCGGCTGTTTGAAAATACAACACACATAAAAATTGGAAAGGGAGTGAGACAAGGTGACACCATATCTCCGAAGCTCTTTAATGCCACATTGGAAAATGTCTTTCAATCACTGAACTGGGAAAACAAAGGGATAAAAATTAATGGAGATTATCTAACCCACCTTCGTTTTGCTGATGACGTAGTCATTTTTGCAACTACCCCATCAGAGCTGCAGAGTATGATCCAGGAACTTGCTGACAAGAGTAAAGAAGTGGGATTAAAAATGAACTTTCAGAAGACAAAAGTGATGTTCAATGCTTTTACAAGAAATGAAGATTTATCGATTGATGGAGAAAAACTGGAGATAACAGATACGTATGTTTATCTTGGACAGCAGATATCAAGTGAGGGTCACATTGATGAAGAAATTAATCGGCGTACAAAACTTGCCTGGAGAGCTTTTGGAAGAAACAGCATAATTTTCAAGAGCAATATGCCATTATGTCTTAAAAGAAAAGTGTTTGATCAATGCATCCTTCCAGTGCTTACGTATGGTGCAGAGACGTGGACCTTAACTAAAAGAGACATACAAAGGCTTCAGACAACTCAAAGAAGCATGGAGAGGTGCATGCTTGGTATAACCAGGAGAGATAAGAAGAGGAACTCGTGGATCCGAAAAATGACGAGAGTGGAAGACATCATGATCAGAGTTAAATCCCTGAAATGGCAATGGGCTGGACATACTGCCAGAAGGACAGACCATAGATGGACAGCCGAAATTTTAGATTGGATTCCAAGGGACAGGAAAAGACCCAGAAAAAGACCACATGGGAGATGGGTGGATGAAATTCGTAAATATGCGGGAGTGACATGGAGGAGACTGGCACAAGACAGACCGTTGTGGAGGAAACTTGGGGAGACCTTCGTCCAGCAGTGGATTGATAATGGTTGACAATGATGATGATGATGATGATGAAGTACTCTTTATGCTTTCAACCATTCGTTCTGTGAGTTCAAGAATTCCCTTTCGTTTGTTGAATCCGTTGTTACCGCAGAATTTTCTATATCCCCGTAACATTTAAATTTCATCCGTATAATTTTGCTTATTTATTATTATTTTTATTTTTTTTCTAAAGCGGTAGGAAATAAATATTTAAATTGCCAAAATAGAATATCGATGATTAAAAATTACTTTCCGGTGAAGCTGAGCCAGGCTACCCGAAAGTTTCGGTTGATAATTAGATCAGTCTTAATTGCACTCAAGACAAATGAAAAGGGGAAAATTATATTTTTTTCTCACGGAAACTTGATGAAAATCCCAGATGGGAAGGAAGAGAAAGGAAGACATTCACAGTTCTTTTTTTCACGAAACTCAAGGAAAAGAAGTATACTAGCAGTAGTCTCGTAGCCGAAGCTGAAGAGAATAGCAGGAGTGCAATAAATCCTTTTGGGGGCGTCACCCCTTTTCTCAAGCAACGCTTGCGAGCATCTCTGCATTGTACAGGGTAGCGACAAAATTCGAGATAAGTCACGTCGCCGGAAATACCTTCGCGACAATCTTCGCTTCTAAGTAGCTAGGCGAGGTCAATTAACAAAAAGGTGCGAGGACAAGTTGACAGCTGAAAGAAGACATAATTTTTGGGAAAGTGACCCGAACTGAACGGATGGCCAGCGAATCTCATAACAGGGCTACCTGTGACGGCCAATGACATAACCCGACGCGATTCGGACGGCCGGGCCGTCACGCCCCAAAATGGACACCGGACACGGGAAAAACAGAAATATTAACTGAATGAAGACTAAGAGGAGAGACTACACACTGAGACTCTAAGATAACGACAGAGGGAACACCGGAGAATTGCAGTGTGAGCAGAAGAGAGGTCTCAGCGGTTTCGGAGGAGAGATGTTTCCAAGATAGAGAAATGAGGTAGTAAATATTTTAAAGTATAGTCCAGATACAACCAATTAAGATGGAGAGCTGGCTCTACTACCAGCCGGCAACCCAGTTTCACGATCGGGTCTTCTCAAGGAAAAGAGGGTATGATGATTCATGCCTCATAGCTTTGCATGTGCTGTGCAGGACTAGTTACCTGAAAGTCTCTCACATAGTGCACTAAAACTTTTTCCTCTGGTGCACCGCCCCGAGTTTAAACCAGTAACTAAAGTTTAAAGTCAGTTATATAATATTAAGTGCATTATACCCGTTTGAAATTAAAACTAAATTGTTCAGCTAAAGCAAGCAACCTCACCGGTACATTGTACCTAGCTTTAAGACCATATTCTAAAAAGAAATAAACAGTTAAATTTTAATTCACGTGTCACTCAGATCATTTCTCCAAATATGTATCATTAGAATTCAATTTGTGATTTTATTATTGTTATTCATGCAACTTTTTATTTTAACTTCTTTGCGGCATATGAATGAGCAAGGAAACCCCATGCTAATTCATATGAAACACAACGCGATGCATTTGTCGACTCTGAGCTTAGAGACCCTTATTTAGGGAATCCAAATTCATTGTTGACACCACTAGGCGAAATTTTGGGGGTGAATTGATTAGTATTGAATTTTGACCTTTTTAACTTTTACCCACTACGGCGAATAAGACGTAGTAGTGGTTCGCTGATACCCGACAGGGAGCGGTAATACCGTCATTTGAGATCAACGCGCGAACCTTTTAGAATTTCCTACAAAAGTAAGGTATGGTGGCCACTGCCAGTTAGAATTCACCGTATCATCAAACACTGATCCCACCAGTTCAATTGAAAATGAGGTGGGCTCTACCACCATCTTGTTTAAAGTAGTGTTCATGCCACGCAACTGCTTCACAGATTATTCGAATCGAAATTTCCTTCATACACTGTGTGATATGTGTGTGAAGAAGAAACATAAGTTCATGCCATTCAACTGCATGCACCCCAGATGACTCAAATAAAAATTTCCTTCACACACACACGCACACACACACACACTGCTATTATGAATGTGTTATGATATATGTGAGCAGGGCCGGCTGGACCATAGGGGCAACCTGGGCCCCGCTCTTTACAAAACAAAAACAAAATAATTTTTGCTAGAATTCTCTATATTTATTGTTAGTTTTTTAAGTTTTGTGACGCAAGACCCTCAAAAATTTATTTTAACGTTTTCCAACCGTATATTGAAGAAGCGTATATGCTCCAGCTTTGTCCGTCTGCCTGTCCACCCGATAACTCGCGTAAAAATTATTCAATTTCAATTAAATTTTAGTATGGGGTAGGGGACAACCTGGGGACGAACCCTATTGAAAATAAGCGAAATGGGGTCAAAGGTCAGGACATAGCGGGATCCATTCCATCGCTCTTATGCGTCATAACTTACGTAAAAATGATTCGATTACGACAAAACTTTATCATGTTGTTTCGGAAGTAAACTGAACAGGTTATGCTGAATATCATCGAAATGGGATCAAAGGTCAGGGCACAGGAGCGAGATTTATTCCACAGCCATTATCCTCATAGCTTGAGTAAAAATGCTTCTATCGCGACAAAACTTTAGTATGTTGGTCCAGAGGTATACTGAACCAATTATTTTTAATATCATCGAAATGGAATCAAAGGTCATGGCACATGAGCGAGATTTATTTCACAGCCATTATCCTCATAACGTGAGTAATAACTTGAGCAAAAATGCTTCTATTGCGACAAAACTTTAGTATGTTGTTCCAGAGGTATACTGAACGAATCAATAGTCAGGGTTGGGAGGAGAGTTTGTCTGCGCGCGACTTCTGGTATGTTGGAAAGCGTATCATAATCAATGCATTGCATGACTTTACTAACCTGTTATAATTTTTTTTCAGTTTATACCCCCCCTCAACTTATTTAAACCTTAAACTTTTCCATATTCATGAAATAAGAAATTATATTTCATCACATTTTGTGACTCCCTATTATATACTCAACAATTTGTCTGTAAATGTAAACCTGGTACTGAAATTTAAAAAAAATAAAAAGAACAATATCAAAGTTGTATCTGGGCTATATATGGAGGCCAATCGTTCAGAGACTTTAAAAACAGTGTTGGAAATAAAAATAAAATAAAAATAAGGCAATTTTTATACATGAGCGCGTATAAAAGGTGAATAAAGTAATTAATTTACCAGTTATTCCACTTTCCATCAAAAATCAATCACCAAAACATGTACCAGGAAAAAAATATATATATACGAATTTATTTAAGAGGGATCGTTATTATTCAATACGCAAAAATGTTTGCTATGGAAAATTTTCGCTACGCAGATTAGTTAAAGCTATCTTATTTATCATTTTGCAGGAAGGTTTTTATTAAGGTAATAAAGAAACCTAAACTTCCTCCTCTCCAGAAAGAAAGTCGTAGATTTCAGCAGTGTTTATTCTCTTCCTTTCTCTTTGTCTGTCTGCCTGTCTGTCTGTCCGCCCGTCTCTCTGTCTCTCTCTCATTCAATGTCTGTCTATCTGTCTGTTGTCCGTCTCACTCTCTGTCTGTCTCTCTCTCATTCAATGTCTGTCTGTCTATCTCTGCTTCATTTTTTCCTCCCCTGCAAATATTTGGTGTCTCGCTTCCATGTCATTTAAGTTTGATTAACGTATACTGAGTTTAGATACGTGATTCCCACAATTATTTTTCAAAATTAAGTTGCCCCCCCCCACTCCTCGAGTATAAACATTACACATGAAATTAATGGTGGTGTAAGTTAAAACTAAGAAATGATTGGCAACGGTAACTATGCTCATAATCGACAGACTCCTGAAATAATTTATCGTTATTTATTCTTGAATAATCACACAACTAAAATGCTAATGTAAGTTCACTGATAATACAAACATAGAATGAATGAGTTATTAGACAACGACTCCGCACTTTCTATTTAGTCTATTTTAAACAGTCTTACCCTGAATTGTTATCCATTTGGTACTTAACACAAAACAGTTTATATTCCAGTGAAAATCCTTTTCGGCGATCGTAATGCATGTACTCTTTTCGAGCACTCTTTGTAAGAACAACAAACAGCGAGTTCCCGCACATCACTGCGACGTCATTCCAACTAATCCAGGGTCGTGATCCCATAATTCTCTGTAACGAGCTGCTGGCTGTCGGCATCCACGCAAGCACGAACCGAAACTCATAAATGCAAACTTGCAGCAGGTGTTCAACGAAAATAAAAGAAACAAGCAAAGGAAGCCATCATCCAACAATTAAGCCATCATCTAACAATTAAGGGCATTTGTTAAAAATGACTAAGTCATCACTTCTGATGATCACTGCAGGTATATACGTTCTAGCTGGGTGTGAAAGAATACAGGATAAGTTATATAAGTTCTAACTGGGTGTAACACATGATACAGGGTAAGTTCTATCTTGTATCGTTTGTTCAGTGAGTAATTAATGTCTTGAGAAATCACCATACTATATAAATTTAAAGTGTCTCGAATAAAAAAATCATTGATTTTTCAGTCAAGCTTGGGTAAACCGAAAATTGGTTTTGTATGTTCCATTGGTAGAATATCCTCAAACGCATTTGTTTGTACACGTGCATTCGCTACAAAAGATGTAGTATCTATGTGTAACACACAATTAACATTTGTTAAGAACAGTGTTTCTTCATGAATATTTCATTCTTATAACTTCTCTTTTGAAATCTGAGAAAACTCATGAGTAAATTGTCTTTATCTTTCTTCATTCAGTAAGCATAAGTTTCAATAAGGGCTGTTACTACATTTCCCATGTTTATCAAGAATTAACTAGTACACCATGAATTGTCCTTATTGGAGTTCATTTTTGAAATGCTAAAAGTAATTTCTGGAAATGGTAAAACATTATCTATCCTGGTGCAAACGAAATTTTCAGGAACACTTATACAGAGAATTATTTGTCAGATATATTATGCAAAACCTTGTTCAAATTTGTTAGAAATGTTTTACATTTCTGTTCCCTGAAGACTTCAAATGTTTCTGGAACTTTTCTTTGTTTACTGTGGAACGTTCCCCAAAATCAGGTTGCCAGCCTGTTTCAAGATTTTTCAGTAGCATGTGTAAAGTTCCTCAAAGTTGTTAAAAAGGTTCCACAGGACGCTTTCTGCTTTTGTGAAATGTTTTCAAGATTAATGTGGAACGTTCCTCAAAATCAGGCTGCCAGCCTGTTTCAAGATTTTTCAGTAGCATGTGTAAAGTTCCTCAAAGTTGTTGAAAAGGTTCCACAGGAGGCTTTCCGCTTTTGCGAAATGTTTTCAATTTTATTGTGGAACGTTCCTCATAATGATACAGAAACCCTGGGACGGAATGTTACAATAATGTGAGGAAGGTTGATCACTTTTGTTGAAAAGGTTCTTCTCCTTATTGTGGAACGTTCAACAAAATCCTTCCGGGACAATGTTTCAGACTTCTTCAAAAATGTGTGGAACGTTTATCAGAATTTCTTGCATAACGTTTTCAAAAATGTTGAGGCAGCTAAGTTGTCCCTTTTTTTTGTGTGTGTAAAGTTCCACAGATTTTTTTTACAGTGAATGGCAGCTTTTGGTGTTTATCATTCACCATGATTTTGTCACAATACGTACACAAACTCAGAGTACCATCAGTTTAAAACCCCTCATTTTGAAAGTCCTTTAGAATACTGTAGAATTTAGATTTTCCGATATTACTAATTTTTGCTTTGTCTATTTGCTACTGAAGGGAGAGAAAAAGAATGCGAACTAACCCGTGCGCGCGCTGCTTTCGTTCTTCCTACTTCTTCTGGACTGCGCCTATTTCATTGCGCGGTCAGAAGGAGGAGGAAGAATGAAAGCAACTTTCTCTTCCTCGTGGGTTCTCTCTCCCAGATACACATGAAAAAATGGTAGATTAACTGTAAATTTTATATAAAAAAAGGAAATTTTGCGTTCATTTTGGGTGCAGATATTTGGTTTGCGTGCAAGATTCAAGATTGCGTTCAGAAAGGGCTTTTGCGTGCTAGAGAGTGCACATAAGGGGTGTTAAAATAAGTTGCTTTTGCATGTTTATGATAAGATTTGGAATCTATATACGTGCCCGCATAAAATTTTGTACTCCGTGCTGACCGCAGAAATCCTATCTCTAGCCATTACATAAGGAAATTTTGCATTAAAAAAGTGAATGGGAAATCGTAGTCGTAGTTATATTAATCCGATGGTAAAATAACTTTAAAAATACGACTTTTAGGAGCGTACATACAATGTCAAATGGAAATATATTGTGACACTCCTAGAAAGAAAATAGTGCATTCGGAACATTGGAAGCACCGACGTCGGAACCGCGGAGGCAGAGGGGGCAGTTGCCCCCGCACGCAAATGAGTGGAGGGCAAAACATCACATTTCCCCCTCAGTTTTCTTTCTTTCCGAATTACATATGTTCGTGATTGGAAATCTCAAACATTCGGGTTTTTTTTTTTTTTTTTTTTGCAAGTTCATTTTAATAGAAATTGAGTATTGCTCTTCATTTTTTTACCATGAACTATCTAGAAATCTGATTTTTTTTTTAATGCAACTACTGAGACCCCCAAGAAATGCCAGCCCCGTTGAACAGTCCAGTGAGCTGATTCCCGTTTAAAGACCAGCAACGTGTTATGTCTCATTAAGTGTATAAAATTAGTCCTCCTCTAAAAAAATTAGTAAAACTAAATAGGGAAATGGAAGAAGGGTGAGGAATGAGATATAGGTTCCTTCAATGTTTAATTATAGCGTCTAAGGCTACAATTCCTGCGAAATTAAAACCAATTCGGAAGTATCAAAGTCTATAGTTCAAGGCTGTTAATGTTTACAGTTAGTTTAGATTGAGAAACTATATGGATATGAAAAGTTTTTTTTTCTAAAGATGAATCTTTAACCGAAAAAAAAAAATTCCAGCAAATTTTCGTAATGAAGTTAACAAGTCTTCTTTTACAGTAGTACGATAAATTTTATAAAATGATAAAATACTTTTTTCTCCGACATCTTGCCCCCACTGTCAAAAAAGAGTTCCGGCGCCACTGATTGGAAGATACGTAAACACTGAAGAGCAATTGAATTAGAGACAGCTGGCGTTATGCAAATGTGACGCTGTGGGCAGCCCTATAAACGGAAACGACATGACGTATGCAGCGATCCGACAATATAAGGCGACGGGAATCAGTAAGAGTCGGACGCAGTATGGGTAAGACGAAAGATCTAAGCGCATTTGATCGTAGGCAAATTGTCGGGCCCGACGAATGGGTCACTCCATCTCGGAAATCGTGCAGGCACTGGGATTTTTACAAGCCACTGTGTCACGGGTGCACCGTTAGTACATCGAATCCGGTAAAGCCATCCCTGCAAGGGCCAACTGCCGTGGACAACACCGTGTGGATGAGCGGGGTCATCGTCGGCTAGCTCGCATTGTAACAGCGGATAAACGGGCCACAGTGCAAGAACTCACTCGGCAATTTAACACTGGTACACAAAAACGTGTAAGCAGCCACACCATCCAGAACCATCTCCTCGCTATGAGGTACAGAAGCCATCGTCCCACGAGGGTACCACTGCTGACCGCACATCACAGGGTGCAAAGATTACCATGGGCGCGGGAACATCGCCACTGGACTCTAGGCATGTAGAAAAATGTTGCCTGGACTGATGAGTCGAGATTCACTTTGGCACATGCGGAAGGCAGGATACGAGTACGGCGCAAACCACATGAAGCGATGGATCCTTCTTGCCAGCAGAGTACTCTTCAAGCTGGTGGGGGTGGCATTCTCGTCTGGGGACTGTTTACGTGGACTGAAATGGTAACCCTGGTACGTGGGACATCGTCCCTCACAGGTCAACGTTACCGGGACATCCGGGACGACCCTTTGCTCCCGTTTGTGCGTCTTCAACATCCCACTGGGGACCTCATCCTGCAACAAGACAATGCAGCGTGCCATCGCTCCCGAATTGTATCCGAATGGTTGGATGAACACTCCACCGACGTGACCTCGCTTCCTTGGCCAGCTAGGTCACCTGACCTCAATCTCATCGAGCACATCTGGGGTGCCATCGAGAGAGATGTTCGAGGCTCAGACCCCTATTCATCATATCTTTGTGAACTGTGGGAGCTTGTTCAGGGGTCGTGGATCCGTATGGCTTCCCAACGCTTCCGGTGTCTTGTCGAGTCCATGCCGAGAAGAATCGCCGCCGTCATCAGGGCGAAAGGTGGTGGTACACGTCACTGGACAGGTATCTCTAATTCAATTGCTCTTCAGTGTATGTGGATAGTACTAAACGTAGAGTAGCTTGCCAATATTAAAGGGATTTTTAGTTTGACCAATATAACATAAAATGCTGTAGAAAGACAAATCTATAAATGCACCCTGTAAAAATTGCACGTGAAATTTTAGTGCGGTTACAGCAAACAAATGGCAAACGAATTTTTCATGTGGGACTTTTACAAATGCAGATTTAGTTCCACATGCGAATGTACCACGATGCTTCCTGAAGAAGTGAATTAAGCTGATAACGACTAAAGCTAATCGGTGTTAAGAAGAATTTTCACAGTATAACCGTTACAAATGGAAGTACCGCTAAACTCAAAATCAGAAGTACGCTTACGCCACCAAGTCGGAATCCGAAGAAGTTAAAAAATAAATAGAGGATTTTGCTTGTACATATCAGATGCAAAAAAGGATTTCTTAAATCGGACTTTTAGAAAACTGAAGTATGATGTCAAACAGAAATACAGGGGTGCAGATCATTTTCAGTACGCCCACGTCACGAAAGGGTGACTTGTCAAAAAATGACTTCGCTGAAAAAAATCAGCGAAATGTCATTTTATCGAAAAGCACACTTCGCCGGAAGGTAGCTTAATCAAAAACACTTCACCGGAAGGTCTTTCAATCGAAAAGAACTCTTCACAAAAGGTCGTTTTACCGAAAAGAACACTTGACCGAAAGGTTGTTTAATCGGAAAGAACACTTCACCGAAAGGTCTTTCAATCGAAAAGAACTCTTCACAAAAGGTCGTTTTACCGAAAAGAACACTTGACCGAAAGGTTGTTTAATCGGAAAGAACACTTCACCGAAAGGTCATTTTATCGAAATACCAATTTAGATGATTCCAATTACAAAACGCCGACGAGAAGTTGCATGTGTGGCGTTGATCA
Source organism: Macrothele yani (assembly GCA_039090855.1). Taxonomy (NCBI): domain Eukaryota; kingdom Metazoa; phylum Arthropoda; class Arachnida; order Araneae; family Macrothelidae; genus Macrothele; species Macrothele yani. The sequence continues at coordinate 129,126,278 of CM076995.1, read as the reverse complement.
CACGAGGCCACGGATCCTCGAACTGTCAAGTCGGGTGTTACAGACTGGTGGAGACGGTGTAATGTTGTGGGGCGTGTTTATGTGGGCCATTTTGGGGCCCCTTGTACCTACTGAGCCCACCATCAACAAGCAAAATTAAGTTGACGTATTCCCCGACCACTTAAACACTATCACGGCTATCCGTTTCCTATAGCAGGATGTTTTCTTTCAACAGGACAATACTCCGTCTCGTCGATCTCGTTTCGGTTGGACGAGCATTCCAGTGATGAGTGAGTTTGCGGCTCTGGAATGGCTCTCTCTGTTTCACTTTTCATTTGAACCCAAGTCAGCCTTTATAGAACTCCCGAAACCCATCACCGGCAGTTCTCCGCGCAATACGGATGTTTGTTTTGGAATCATTGGCCGTAATACAACATGAAGGCTTCCAGCACAGGGTCGAGTCCATGACAAGGGGTGCTGCTGCTGTTGTGAGGGTGAAACGTCTGCTTCCACGATATTTGGTGGATGTGTACAATAAATTATTCTGTCAATGTATGTCTTTCCTAAAACAAGATACGCTTGTGAAATTCTTTTTTGCATCCTACAGCTACAGCATTAGTATTTCATGAATCGCTGGTTATTTTTAGAATTCTTTTAATATCCGATATCTTTGGTGGTGACGAATACAAATGTACATACTTTACAGTTTTTCCAGATCAACTATTACCCCGTTATGAAGCAAGGGTAATAATTAATCCGGAATATACAAGAGAAAGACACAGAGAGAGATTAAGTATTGGGATCTAAATCTGAAATTCTAAGTCTGACTTAGAAAATTATTTTTGCTTATGATTTATATAGTCATAATTGCCATTGTACATACATTTTTTGTCTTTTCCGATGAAGTATTTCCGTCAGGTGGAATACCCCCCCCTTTCCATCGGGGATACAGACGCAAAGACGCAAATGTATTTTTTAAATCAAAATTTTAGAAGAGCAAATACAAGCAAGTCATATTAGAAAAAATGTTTTAGGAGTAGATGGTTCTAACAGAGATCAATATTATCCACACATTTCTGGTTTCCCAGAGGCAATATTTTCCCATGACAGATAGACACACCCATTGATCCCTGAATTGTGACCACCCCTATCAAAAGTAAATTCGGCCCGTTAACCACGTCATTTCCGAGAGAGCGTGATTAGTCGACCGATATAGCATATACACTGAACAGCAATTGAATTAGAGATTCCTGTCTAGTAACGTGTAGCACCACCTTTTGCCCTGATGACGGCGGCGATTCGTCTCGGCAAATACTCGACAAGACACCGCAAGCGTTGGGAAGCCATACGGATCCACGACCCCTGAACAAGCTCCCACAGTTCACGAAGATTTGATGGAGGGGGTCAGAGCCTCGAACATCTCTCTCGATGGCATCCCAGATGTGCTTGATGGGATTGAGGTCAGGTGACCTAGCTGCCCAAGGAAGCGAGGTCACGTTGGTGGAGTGTTCATTCAACCATTCGGATACAATTCGGGAGCGATGGCACGGTGCATTGTCTTGTTGCAGGATGAGTCCCCAGTGGGATGTTGAAGACTCACAAACGGGAGCAAAGGGTCTTCCAGGATGTCCCGGTAACGTTAACCTGTGAGGGACGATGTCACACGTACCAGGGGTCCCATTTGAGTCCACGTAAACAGTCCCCAGACGAGAATGCCACCCCCACCAGCTTAAAGAGTACCCTGCTGGCAAGAAGGATCCATCGCTTCATGTGGTTTGCGCCGTACTCGTATCCTGCCATCCGCATGTGCCAACGTGAATCTCGACTCATCAGTCCAGGCAACATTTTTCCACATGTCTAGGGTGCAGTGGCCATGTTCCCGCGCCCATGCTAATCTTTGCACCCTGTGATGTGCGGTCAGCAGCGGTACCCTCGTGGGACGATGATTTCTGTACCCCATAGCGAGGAGATGGTTCTGGATGGTGTGGCTGCTTACACGTTTTTGTGCACCAGCGTTAAATTGCCGAGTGATTTCTTGCACTGTGGCCCGTCTATCCGCTGTTACAATGCGAGCTAGCCGACGATGACCCCGCTCATCCACACGTTGTTGTCCACGGCAGTTGGCCCTTGCAGGGATGGTTTTATGGGATTCGATGTACTCACGGTGCACCTGTGACACAGTGGCTCGTGAAAATCCCAGTGCTTGCACGACTTCCGAGATGGAGTGAACCATTCGTTGGGCCCCGACAATTTGCTCAAGATCAAATGCGCTTAGATCCTTCGTCTTACCCATATTGTGTCCGACTCTTAGTGATTCCCGTCGCATCACTACTTATATTGTCGGATCGCTGCATACGTCATGCTGTTTCCGTTTAGAGGGCCGCCCACAGCGCCACATTTGCATAACGCCAGCTGTCTCTAATTCAATTGTTCTTCAGTGTATAAGGTGTGAGTGGAGCAGTAGGTAGTAAAATTGGAATCGTGATGGGTAAACGAAAAGATTTATAGGACTTTGAGAAAGGACACATTGTGGGAGCTCGAAGAGCGGGTGCCTCGATTTCCCAAACGGCTGAAGTGGTCGGTTTTTGCGAGCCATCGTAGTTGAAGGTTATCAGGACTGGCGTAAAAATGGTCAAACAACGACCCGGAGGCAAAATTGCACAGGAAAGCGAAAGGTTGATGTGTGAGGTGAGCGTCGTGTCCGACGACTCGTAATAGAGTCAACAGTGTTTAACAGTTGACTACCCAATACAACAGAAGTCAACCCAGAACAGTCTCTTTCATGACCATGCGTCGCACAGTCTCACATATGAGACAACAGCAGACGACCCCGACGACACTCTCTCCTAATCACAATTCATCGGTGCAAAAGACTCGCCTGGTGCAAAAGATCATGCAAGTTGGAAGTCGGATGACTGGAAAAAGTATGCTTGCCAGACGAGTCACGTTTTTTACTCCACTCCGTGGATGGTCGTGTACGTATTTGGCGCAAACAACATGAGGCACTCGATCCATCCTGCATGGTCTCCACAGTGTAAGGCTGGTAGAGGCAGCTGTATGGTGTGAGGCCCTGGCAGGAACTTGGACCCTGGTGCATGTGGAACAACGTATGACTGGTGCCCACTGTCGTGAATTGCTTGCTGACTCTGTACACCCATTTTGTCGCATTTTTTACCGAATGGAGATGGTGTCTTCCAAGATGACAATACACCCGGCCATAGGTCCAATGTTGTCTTCTAAGATGACAATGAACCCAGCCACAGGTCCAATAGTGTCCTCCAATATGACAATGCACCCAGCCACAGGTCCAATGTTGTCTTCCAAGATGACAAAGCGCCCAGCCACAGGTCCAATGTTGTCCTCCAAGATGACAATGCGCCAAGCCACAGGTCCAATGTTGTCTCCCAAGATGACAATGAAACCAGTCACAGGTCCAATGTCGCACAATGCGCCCAGCCACAGGTCCAATGTTGTCTTCCAAGACGAATATGCGCCCAACCACAGGTCCACTGTAGTCTTCCAAGGTGACACTACACCCAGCCCCAGGCCCAACATTGTCTTCCAAGATGACAATGCACCCAGTCACAGGTCCAGTGTTGTCTTCTAAGATGACTATACCCCCAGTCACAGGTCCAATGTTTTCTTCCAAGATGACAATGCAACCAGCCACAGGTCCGATGTTGTCTTCCAAGATGACAAAGCGCCCAGCCACAGGTCCAATGTTCTCTTCCAAGATGACAATGCACCCAGCCACAGGTCCAATGTTCTCTTCCAAGATGACAATGCACCCAGCCACAGGTCCAATGTTGTCTTCCAAGATGGCAATGCACCCAGCCACATGTCCAATGTTGTGCAGAAATGGTTTGAAGAACACAGTTCAGACTTCCAGCATATTGATCGGGCTCTGAGCTCCCCCTGCATCAATCCCGTAGAGCACTCGTGGGACACTATGGAATGGCACATCAGGCGTCTGGATACACCAATCAGCTGCATACAAGCATCAACGGTCGCATTACACACAGCTTGGTTGATCATACCTCCCAGATGCTTCCGACATCTTACTGAATCGATGTCACGTCGGATAGCAACTGTACTGAGGGCGAAAGAACGACCTTCAGAGTATTAGGAAGGTTGTCAGAATTCAGTGATCACTCAGTGAATAGTGGAAGTGTATTTCCACTATTTCCTATATCTCTTCTTCTAAAAGTTTTACTTGAAAAATTATTTTCGTATTCGTTTTCTGTAACCTCTATCAATATTTTCTAGGTTTTCAATACGAAATTTTTCCTCTGAGTGGTATACTATCATCTTCTCTCAAGTTCAAAATAAAAACTAGATTCCTTGAAATTGACGTTGTAGGAAGCGGCAGATTTACCACTAGGCCAACTAGGCCGCGGCCTAGGGGCTCCAGGTTCTAGAAGGCCCCAGGTGTATAAATCCAGAAAAACGGATAGCATGGAACAGAAAAACTTAGAAAAGGGAGGTACCGTTATTTTAATTTACTTGAATAAAACAAAGTAGTGGTAATTTTTTATTTTATCTTGAATGATAACTGAAGAAATAAGAACGTAATAATAGCTCTATTGCGAGCACGCCCGTTTCGTACGAGTGCGATAAACAGCGCATTCGACGTAAAGTGTTATTCTTTTACGTCGAATGCGATAGAGAACGTATTCAAAATGTAAAGTGTTGTTCCTGGATGAGCATGAACTTCTTTGAGTATGTTTACAAATATTTTTTTATAACCTTTAATTTAATAACAAGTTAAATCAAAATAATTTTTATTTAAATAATACTTATATAACAAGAAATTATACTACCAATTATTATATTCTTAACTTAAAGATAAGTTTATTAGAAAATCTTATAGGAGCAAATTCAAATATGGGTGGCCGGGTGTGTGTGTGTGGTGGGGGGGGGGGGGCATAAAAAATTTGGGCTACGGCCCCAAAAGCCTTAAATCCGGCATTGGTTGTATAGGTCTGAGATTTTTTCATCAAAAGACGTTATACCTGAAAAACTCAAGGCCACTTTTCGAGAGTACACTGCTCCCCACATTTAGTGATTAACAACAGCAATTAAAACTTTGTTTTACGATCGTCCAGAAAGCACTTCAAAAGGCAGCAAATTAAAGTAATTGGTATTTAATTAATTTAGTTGGAAACATTAAAGTAAAATTACACTTTTCGAACATGCATACACGAAAGAATATAGTCCTTCCAACTGAAGAAGAATTACGGATCTCATTGGCATCAATGAGATTCAAGCTGCTGCTGTTACAAATATGCACGTGGTTGAACGGTTGTTTTTTTCTTTTTATATAACGAACACAGCATGTTTAGAGTTCTCCGTCTGGCATTATTACATTTCGTGAAAGCAGTGTCTGGAAATTAATTGTTTCAGCACGTGCTGTTATTGCTCCATTTAAATTAATGCAATCAAGTGAAGAGCGTTTCTTTCGCTCTTTCTCTCCCTCTCTCTCTCTCTCTCTTTCTGCTGCAGAATGTTATTCAGCCTTTGCAGCTACAGCGGCTTTGCTATTAGCTTAATTGATGCTACAATGCCATATCTGTTTGCCTTACATCAAGCACGAATCTGATGAGAGTTTGTTTTGTACCAGAATATCTCGCAGCTCTGGCATATATGATCAGCAGCAGCAGCGACGGAACTTTTACATGGCAACAGAATAGGTTGAAAGGATAAAATAAATAGCATTAACTACAACCGAACGCAGATCCCTAATGCGTAATTGCTTTCATAAATATTATTGTCTCTTTAAATAATGATCACATGAGGAATCAAATACATATAAGGCATTCAATGCAAGGATTGTTCCCAAAATAATACTTCAGTTTTTTTTTATATTGTGTCCGATTTCGCACAAAAAAAAAAAAAAAAAAAAAAAAAAAAAACCTTAGAAATATTTATTATAAGCAACAAATATTGAAGACTCGTGCGACATTAATCACTGAAGCGATGAAAGATTTCCGTCTTTAGCACGATTTAATGATTAAAAAGATGAAAAATATATACAATTAAAAACAATTAAAACCATTAATTGTTTTTAATTGTATATATTTTTCATCTTTTAATCATTAAATCGTGCTAAAGACGGAAATCTTTCATCGCTTCAGTATTTATTATAACTTCTTCATTTCTATTTCTCTGCATCAACGTCTTTTCAAGGCATGGGAAAACTAATGAATAAAAGTTCCGATTTTGCGTAGATCAATTTTCCAGAACATACACATCCTCGGCAGTTTAATTTTGCATACAAAGCAAACGAGAGTGCATTGACCACACTGTAAAAAAATTTCTGAAATTCACGGACAACTTTCCGTCAATTCTTTCGTGAATTAACGAAGCATATTTCTGATACAACCTTTTCCGTGAAATGACAGAAATAAATCTGAATTTGATGGATTTTTCGCACCACGGGAAAATGCTGAATTTTCAGAATTCTTTCCGCAGTTTCTTTCTTAGATTGACGGTAAATTACCGTTTTAGAGATGTGTTAACGGAAAATTTTGAATTTTCAGAAAGGATTTCCGTAATTCCTGTCGTATATTAACGGAAATTCTCCGTTCTCACTTTTACCGGTAATAGGGGAAAGGAGAAGAAATATCCTGTGCCACAATAAAAAAAAAAAAATTCATTTTCCGTATCCGTATGATGAGAAATTACCGATGATAGGAGCGATTGGTGAGAATACTTGAGGTTTGATTAACTTTTAAATTTCAATCTTCTGTCGAATTTTGAAGTTCCGTAGCGAGATCGGATATTGTGGATAGCATATCGCATGGATATTGTTTATTGTGGCACGGGATATTTTTTCTCCTTTCCCTATTTGGTACACAGGTACTTATTATATATTGTGTTACTGCAAGAAACCGGGTGCTTATTGTACAGATGATTTTAGTATGTCTTTGTATCAGTCTTCGAACAACTTAAGACAAACGCTATTTATTATAGCTATCAAGAGTAAATTTTATATTTAGTTTTTTTTTTTTTTTTTGTGAAATTCTATAAAAAGTACATTTTACCTTTCTTAAAGATAACTGAAAGTCACTGTCTGTTTAAAAAAATCAAGTTGCAAAGCATTTTGTTGCTTCGAAAAATCACGATGAAAAATGCTTAATTTGTGAAAAGCCTTCTACAAAAAAAAAATATTACAAACCTATTCAGAAAAAATAACAAGCTCCAATAGAAAAATAAAATGAATAAATAACTCACATTAATGACAAAAAAAAATCATCTTCGCGGAATTCGTTTTACCATGTACGTGAGTCGGATTGCCGAGCGTTTGTGGCTCAGTTGTTAAAGGCGCGAGTTACCTGTTAAGCGAGCTCTGACGACGGGGGTTCGATTCTGACCTCAGCGGAAGGAGTATCTGGGGGGTGAGTGCTGTACAGGGTCTTTGATTTTGCGGAATTTCAGTTTATATACGGAAAAGCCTGAAATGAAATTTTCTGAAAGTAACGGAATTTATGTCTACGGATAATCTGTGAAAATACGGAAGTTAAAATAAACGGGCACTTTTAAAAACGGAAATTTCTGAAAAACACGGATACATATCGGCAACTTTGTTGCACGTTATTTTCAGAAATTTTTCGTGAATTCGCACCACTTATTTTTTATAGTGTAGAGCCATTCTACAGCCGCCAACATGCTTCTATGTGCAGTCCTGTAAATGCAATGACAACAACATAAATCGGGGGGGGAAGCCGCGAGTCGCCTAATAGTTACAGCAACCGTTCTCCAACCAGATGGTCGCGGTCTCGAACCCGTGCAGATTGAGTTGCTCCGAACCACCCAACACCCACCGCCATTCTCGATGCTATTAAACGAATTCGCGATACAATTTGAGATTTATGCAGCATATCTTTGCGATGCAAGTTTATAGCTACGCAAAAGAAGCGGCCTTTTTTTTAAATAGGGAGCTTTTTTAGAGCAAACTTTTGATTGCTGATGAAGCAAGCTTGCACATTATTGAATTCGATCTTTTTGTTGTGGATGGCAGGTTCCAAATAAAAATAAACGGTGCTAGCGACGCCATTTTTCAAAGTGAATTAACCGCATGAGTGCTGGACAGGGCCTATGATAAACTTCTTTCTTCTGGAGCAATTAAAGTAGAGGTAGGCTTAACCAGTGCGGCGCACCAGCGGTGGTAGCCGATGCCCCCCCTCCCCCTCGGTCTGACAGTTTTTTGTTTTCAAACATTCGGCGTAATAAAATTATTACGCGGAAGTTTGAAACAAAAATTCAGGATACGCGATACGATGATATTTTTGTTACGATACAAAAATATCATCGTATCGCGTATCGTGAATTTTTATTTACGATACGATGATATTTTTGTTTCAAACTTCGGCGTAATAAAATTATTACGCCGAATCTATACTTCTTAATTGTGTACCGTATAATTATAACGTAAAATACACTGGCGGAAAGTGAAAAAAGAACACCAAGAAGGAATTGGCGGACGATCATAAAATTTACATATGTTAATGGGGTCGAGTGTACGTAGGTGTGATGTTAATTTCGGGACCAACCGGTGAGCGCTTACGCCACAGCACGGCGTAATATGCAAATTATCGTCGGTGGTATTTAAGGAGTACGGCGAAGTGAATGTAATCAGTCGTCGGCGTACGGACACGTACAAAGGCCCTGAAGAAGCTGCAATGCCTGGACATGGGAGACGTGTACGATTTCAGCAGTTATCGGACTTTGAGCGAGGTCGTCTAGTCGGACTCCGCGAGGCCGGGTGGTCGTATTGCGGAGCGAATTGGACGGGAAGTATCGGTGGTGGTACGATGGTGGCGTAGATGGTCTGAGGAACATTCCCACACGAGAAGACGTGGGACCGGGAGTCACAGACGGACTGATGAGCGGACCGATCGACGCATAAGAAGAGCGGCGTTGTCAAACAGAACATCCACTGCGACGCAAATCCGAGCTGCCGTTGCAGCTGAGGTGACTGTGCAAACAATCCGCAACCGTCTACTGGATGCAGGACTACGTGCACGTGTGCCTCTGGCGTGTGTACCTCTGACTGCAGCTGTTCCGATAGGAACAGCTGCAGTGGTGTCGCCAACGTCTGCACTGGAGAACGCAATGGCGATCTGTCGTGTTCAGCGATGAAAGCAGATTCTGCTTGGGAGTCTCCGATGGCCGTATGAGTGCTCGCAGACGCACAGAGAAGCGTCTCCACCCTTCTTGCATCCGCCAGCGACACACAGGGCCTACACCTGGTCTCCTGGTGTGATGAGAGATCAACTATCACTCCCGTACACAACTAGTGTTTGTACCGGGTACGTTAAACAGCACCTCCTACATCAACAACATCATTCAGCCCGTTGTTGTGCCATTTGTAAGGTCGGTCCATCGTGGTGTTTTCTAGCAAGATAACGCACGCCCACACGCGGCACGTGCAACGCAACATGCACTTCAGAGCGTGAGACAACTTCCATGTCCTGCACGTTCACCGGATTTGTCCCCCATTGAGCACGTGTGGGATTTTATGGGACAACGACTTATCCGGTCTCCACGGACAGCCACGACCATCCCCGATTTGCGCGTCGAGGTTGAGGATGCTTGGAACTCAATACCCCAAACTTACATCCAACATCTGTACGACAAACTCCATGCCAGAATTGCACAGTGTGACGCAGTTCATGGCGGTTCAACCTCGTACTAACCATGTTACATGGAAATGTTATTTTTCAGTTTACCAGCAAATACAGCTGTATTTGCCATAATGTTTTGCTCACATTATCCTCTGTATTCCGTTATTATGCTGTATAAATTTCGTTGGTATCAGACGTGTCCTTCTTGGTGTTCTTTTTTCACTTTCCGCAAGTGTATTATAGGGGAGTAGTTCTGTTAAATAAATTTAGAAAAATCTAACCAGAAAAAGAATTTCATCTACTGCTTCTTCTAATCTTTTAACTTTCTTGTACTGTAATATTACTATATAGTAACTGGATAAGAATAAATGTACAAAACTCAACCTCCTTCTTAATTGTTGTGGCACCTGACCCTTTTCCATGGTAAATTTAGGGGAGACACCCCCACCTTAGGAAAATTTCTGGGGGCGCTACTGGGCTTAACAGTGAATTTTCTTTCACAATTGCGACGGTGACAGTTCCGCGGCAGTAACGATGACAAAATTGCCCTTTACGCCAGCGGTGACGGAGCTGTAAAGAAACCGGAACTGGGAGTCATAGTCTTACTGTGAAAACACAATTTTGTCTGTGACGAGGTCTGCGCCCTCTCACTCCGGAGTAAGTTGTTCTCCCAACTAAGTTACACGGACGGAATGTATCGCTGCAGATTTGCCGTCTGGACACGTGCTTTACCTCTGTAGTACGTCACATCATCTCCCGCTTAATTTTTTTTTTTATTTGAAGCGAAATTGGAATTTTTCATTAATTTCAGACGATGTGTGGAGCAAACCACACATTTTTCGAAGAACCCAACACCCAGTGCATTCATTTTACGCTCGGACGCTAATGTGAAAAAACAAATTTTGTCCGTGACGGAGATCGGAGTAAGTTGCTCTCCCAACTAAGCTACACGGACGGAATGAATGGCTGCAGATTTGTCCTCTTGACATGTGTTTTACCTCTGTGGTACGTCTCATTATTTATAACAATGACAAAATCATGGATAGTGATGGGATACGATACGAAGCAGGAACACAGAGGAGAATCACTGTGACAGAAGCTGGACACTAAATGGAAAAAAAATAAAATAAAAAGGTATTCCCTGTTCAGCAAAAATAGACTAGCACTTTACCCTCTTTGGCAACACTAGCATAAAACCAACGCTTTCACTGGGCCGTCATTTACCATGACGGAATTTGGGTAAAAATGTAATGATCTCACTCAGTTCGTCTTGAGCGGTCACCTTCCCTTTTGATAAAAATCCCTGCAGAGGGGAGATTTACCTTTGAACGCGATGATCACCAAAACCAAAACTGTGACACCTTAACAGTGATTTTGGAATTGTTACATTGAGTCACTGGTCATAACAGTGACAGTGATATTTCAGTAACGGTAACAAAATACCATACTTTTTGGGGAAGGGTGTGTGTGTGGGGGGGGGGGTGTGAAAGTCAGTGCTGAAGACTTGAAATTAAGATGGAAAAATATATCATGGAGTAATAATATCTGTTAGTGCTATTATATATGTATTAAATCAGAAATTTCCAAACCAAATGCTTCGCAAAATCAAGAAGCTGCTATTAAAAAAATCTGCATAGCAGATTTTGCCGTACAACATTTTTTTAACAAATTTCACCCTGGACACGTTGAGCCGCCGGCCTCAGGGTATCAAACCCCACCTTCATAAAATAAGGTCATCTCTTCCTTTCCCCACACCCTTGCTCTTTCTCCTTGGAATTGCTTGTTGTGACGTCATAGTCTAACACTTCCAAATATGTTGACTCGCATCATCAGTCTGCCAATCCTACTTCTCCAACCTGTACCTTCTGTCGCATCTGAGTCTCTAGGTTTAATCTAATGATGTAACTTCGTTTTTGATGCGCAGCATAAAAAAGTCCCACGGGGCATATGTAATTACATCTAAACCTTCCCTATGAGTGCAAATCCTACGAGAAATTGCTGGGTATGTCCTTACTATATATGAATCGCAACAAAAGACCGCCGTGGCTTCGTTATCAGAATGGGCCACTGTAGGTGAAGGTTTCTAAGTTCATACCTTGCTTCTAACGAAAAACCGCCATTATTTAGAAGTCACTGTGCTCCCGTGGCGTAGACCCCTCGTTATGAAAATTCTACTCATTCTGATCTTTACTTTGGGTGGCAGTTTGGTCCTTCATCTACACACTTCTACACCACCTTATCGTCCTCCTTGTTTCCCCCTTTATCAATGATAACATATCTTTCTTGATTTTTTTGTCTTTTTTCGTTTTTTTTTCCTTCCCTGTTGTAAAATGGCTGTCGTACGTAGAGCAAAAACGCAATCTAGCAGGACAACAGAAGAAAAGCCGTGCTTGCATAATTGTAAGAATTTTTCCTGGGTGCCTGTTGTGTATGTTCTATATGTATAATGTACGTATTTGAACAACTTTGAGATAGTGGGCAAGAAGACAAGCACATACCAAACTTTGTAACTGAATAAATATTACATACATTGTATATCACAGCTTCTTTTTATGTGTTGGGGGTGTTATTTTCTTCACTTAGAACAGTTGTTTTAGCACAAAATAAAAACATATAGAAAAATGGCAACCCCATACATCTTCTGTACCTGAGCCTGTCATACCAAGGAACCATTTATAGGATTGCCTCTGACAACTCGCATTTCGAGACTCAAGTTGCAGGACGTGCTGGCTAGGACAAATCACTAGCCTTCTTAGGGCAGGTCGATTTTTGTCAGACAATATTTTCTGCCTTCTCTCAGTTACGGTGACACCTTCATTTCTAAAGAACATTGCCAAATACGGGAACGTTCAATACCTGAGAAATCTCACATACATTTTCTAATATAAAAGTTTGTTACCTATTCACTGTGCTCAGTTTTCGTTCTTATCTAGCAGCTGCCTTCTGACGTTATAAACTTTCGGATGTGAATATTTCGTCGAGTGCTCCATAAGTTTTGATAGGGAAGTGTGTATGTAAATTGGATTAAATATTGTATTTTACACAATGGAAGTGCCAGAAATTTTGTGGTTCATGCATGATGAATTCACTATATAAAGCTAACCGTTAAGAACATCATATATATGTACATTGATTTCTATAGATCAAGGGGGGGGAGAAAAATCGCGATTATTTGTAACAAGAAGAACTGGTAATGCACGTTAAGCCGCCCCGGTGGCGCAGTGATCTAAGCGCGGGCATCTGATCATTCTTCCAAGTTCGGTCCGGGTTCGCCCGGTGAGGTATGGATGTTGTGATTGTCTTACGGCACTGGCTGTCTCTCTCTCTCTCTCTCCTTTCCCTGGAACAAGTGACTCTAAATTAAGGACGGCCGACTGCTTATAGTCCATTGAGTTGCTCATTGTGGTCGTTAAACCCCCCAATAAAAAAATACCTTAGATACAATGACGTGCAATGTAATGCAGAGTCAGGGTAGCGTATGCAAATGAAAGGGGATGGCGTCGATTTATGCAAATGAGTCGCAGCATGAAATGTGTCTATTGCGGAGGTGTTCGCCACATCATTTGCGGAGAAAGAAAGGATTCTGAAAATAACAGATTTGTTGTAATGGCGGCGAGACATCATTTAACAGATGAACTGAGGTGGAGAACGATCGGAAGACTATGCAGGTAGTCCAAAGTCAGGTGGAAGTTGCATGATGGCTGCATGTAAGTACTTGTGTGGTCCACAGACTATAACAGTGTTCCGCAAACTTTTTCTACTCGCAGCACATCATAAACTATCCATGACTCAACACGGCATACCAAGATATTAATCCTCTCAAAAACGTATGATATGACACTATTAATATAAATACGTAATGTAACCAACTTATTATTATTATTATTATTTTATTATTATTATTATTATTATTATATTATTATTATTATTATTATTATTATTATTATTATTATTATTATTATTATTATTATTATTATTATTATTATTATTATATTATCATTCTATTATATTAATAATAATAATAATTATTATTATACTATCATTCTATTATATTAATTATTATTATTATTATATTATCATTTTATTATCATTCTATTATATTAATTATTATTATTATATTATCGTTCTATTATATTATTATTATTAAACAGAAATCGACTCGTGCATTTATTAACAATTTATGAACTTTAATTCACTGTAGAAAATACAAGAAACTACAGTTTTCTATTACTACCAAAGTAAATAATTCTACTCATACCTTCAATGTGATACTTGTGCCTGCTTAGCTGCACACAGGCGGCAGATCCGTGGCTGAATCGTTGACAATGCAAGTCTCATTTCTTCATCGACGGATTTGAGTCTCTCCCTTTTTGATGTTTTAATTTCAATCAACGTCGAGAAGCCCAGTTCACACACATATGTAATTGAAAATGGCAATAACACATGAACTGCCATCTCGGAGATAGCCGGGTATTCACTTCTTATTGCCAACCAAAATGTATTCAAAGGTACTTCGAGAAGTTTTAATTTCAATGTTCTGTCTGCTTTTAAATCTGCGAGTTCCTCTTGTATAATAATCGGAAGAGGTTTTGAATTCGCAACGAATGGATCACGAACCCAGTCGAAACCTTGAACACTATCTCCAAAATACTTGTTGAACTTCAGCTGCAAGATTTCTAAATGTTCTTTAATTAAGTCCATCACCACTTTATTACCGTCAGCAAGTGGCTATACAGTCGGGAACATTTCAAACGACCCATTTTCAATTCTCTGTATCCACAAATTCATCTTATTCACAAATCCTTGAATCTTATCCATACTAGTCAGAATATTTTCGTTCCTACCTTGCACTTTTCTGTTCAGCTCATTCAAGTTTACGGAAATATCGGAAAGATATGCCAACTTACATGCCCATTCATCATCTGCAAATAAATCCGCGTACTCATGCCCCTCAACAGTCAAAAATGCATGTACCTCCTCTTTAAGTTCAAATATTCGCGTTAACACTTTTCCTCGTGATAACCACCATACTTCTGTACGTAGCAGGAGTGTAGTGTGTTCTGAGCCCATTTCCTGACACAAAGCGAAAAAAAAAAAAAAAGCCGTGAATTTAGAGGCCGCGATTTGGCGAGGTTCACGACTTTTACTACTTCGTCCAGCACAACTTTCAGGAAAGATGGCAAAGACTTAGCAACTATGGCTTCGCGTTGAATGAGACAATAATCACATCGTTTATGTCAGGATTTATTTCGCGTACTTTAGCTACAAATCCTTTCACTCGGCCTGTCATAGAAGCGGCTCCGTCTGTACAAACACTAACGCAATCCTTCCATTTTAATTCATTATGGAGCACATATTCATTAGTCACACGAAATATTTCTTCACAGGTGGCTTGCTTGAGAAGTTCTTTGCAAGAAATGAAATTAGTTGCAATTACATCTCCATCGATGTATCGAATGTAGGCAAGAAGTTGTGCGTGACCGCTAATATCGGTGGACTCGTCGATCTGAAGTGAGAACTTCTGACAGCTTTTCATTTTTTCCTCCATAATGTCTTCAATGTTACTGGACATGTCACTAACTCGGTGACTGATTGTGTTAGCAGAGAGAGGAAATTTTGAAATTCCACTAGCAGCTTCTGAACCCAGGACTATTTTCACATCTATTTACAAGCAGGCATTAACAACGTTTCAGCTATTGCATGTGTTTTTTTTTTTTGACCTTTACAATAAGTTCGGTTACTTTATAGCTAGCTTCCTGTACTTTTTCCGAAACACGTACTGTCGCAGTCATGAACGTTGCTTGTTTTTGTTTTGTTCAAACAAAAGATATCAATTATTTTTGTCTTTGGAACAAAGACAAAAAATAATTGATAACTTTGCTTGACAGAGAAGAATGTTTTGTTGAAAAATGTCGTTTCAATTTACTGGGAACCATAGAATCATTACTGAGTTTTTTACCACAAACGATACGCTCCGAGATTGGGCATGTTTTGATTACGTGCGGGAAGCGACCGTGCGCCAAGCGACCCTGTTATATTCGATCGTGGACAAAGCGAAATTGATTTTATTATGTGTAACAAAAAATTCGTCATAGAAGACTGCAGTGTGCTAAACAAGTTCAACACAGGTAGTGACCATAGATTGGTGAGATGTAAGATGCATCTCAACACTAAACTCGAACGTGGCAAGCTCATAAGACAAACAAAATGTATTGACATAACCAACGTTAAAAAAACACCATAATGCCTTCAAGTTGGAACTGAAGAACAGATTCTCTGCTTTAGAAGGCCTAACATCGAAAGAAGTGGATATTTCTGAAGTTAACAGAAAAGCAACCAAAGCTCTTATGGAAACAGCAACAAAATTAGCTGGGTCTAAGAACAAGTTGCATGTGAACAAATTATCAGGAAAAACTAAAATGTTGATGCAAAAAAGAAGAGAGATGAGGACAACTGAAAAAGATGTGACTTCCAAAGTGGAATATATAGAGCTATGCAAGACAGTACGAAAAGGTATCACTGAAGACGTAAGGAAATTCAACTGTGAACTAGTAAGGAAAGCAATTGAAAACAACCAAAGCCTAAAGATAGCAAAGGGGCATCTCAGTAAGGGAAGAAAACAGATTATGGCCCTGAGAAAAGAAGATGGTTCTGTAACAAGAAATAGAAGCGAAATTTTGACAAGAGTGAAAGATTTCTGCTCCAAATTATATGAAAGGGTTGATACATGTACTCCAGACATCATGAAAGGTACCAGTACCAGAGTTCTTCCAGTCCTCCCAGCAGAAGTTACACATGCAATCAAGAACATAAAGCGGGGAAAAGCTCCAGGAGAAGATGGAATTACTGTAGACATCATACAAGAAGCAAGTGGAGAAATCGAAACAGTACTCGCCCAAATTTTCACTCGATGCCTTAATGAAGGGAAGATTCCTGAGGATTGGAACAACGCTACAATGATCTTGCTACATAAAAAGGGTGACATTGAGGATCTCAGGAACTACAGACCTATCAGCCTCCTATCAGTGGTTTATAAAATCTTCACTAAAGTTCTTTCACATCGCGTGAAGGTAACACTGGACATGGCTCAACCGAGAGAACAAGCTGGATTCAGGAGTGGCTACAGCACAATAGGTCATATCCACGTACTGAAAGAACTAATTGAAAGAGCGAGGGAATATGAACTTCCATTGTGCATGGCTTTTATCGATTATGAAAAAGCCTTTGATTCGGTGAAACCATCAGCAGTTACAATGGCTCTGAAATCCTGCGGTATTGAAGATGCGTACATTAATATTATTAATAACATCTATGAAAATGCAAGTGCAAAGATTCGGCTGTTTGAAAATACAACACACATAAAAATTGAAAAAGGAGTGAGACAAGGTGACACCATATCTCCGAAGCTCTTTAATGCCACAATGGAAAATGTCTTTCAATCACTGAACTGGGAAAACAAAGGTATAAAGATTAATGGAGATTATCTAACTCACCTTCGTTTTGCTGATGACGTAGTCATTTTTGCAACTACCCCATCAGAACTGCAGAGTATGATCCAGGAACTTGCTGACAAGAGTAAAGAAGTGGGATTAAAAATGAACTTTCAGAAGACAAAAGTGATGTTCAATGCTTTTACAAGAAATGAAGATTTATCGATTGATGGAGAAAAGCTGGAGATAACAGACACATAGGTTTATCTCGTACAGCAGATATCAAGTGAGGGTCACATTGATGAAGAAATTAATCGGCGTACAAAACTTGCCTGGAGAGCTTTTGGAAGAAACAGCATAATTTTCAAGAGCAATATGCCATTACGTCTTAAAAGAAAAATGTTTGATCAATGCATCCTTCCAGTGCTTACGTATGGTGCAGAGACGTGGACCTTAACTAAAAGAGACATACAAAGGCTGCAGACAACTAAAAAAAGAATGGATAGGTGCATGTTTGGTGTAACCAGGAGAGATAAGAGGAGGAACTCGTGGATCCGAAAAATGACAAGAGTGGAAGACATCATGATCAGAGTTAAATCCCTGAAATGGCAATGGGCTGGACATACTGCCCAAAGGACAGACCATCGATGGACAGCCGAAATTTTAGATTGGATTCCAAGGGACAGGAAAAGACCCAGAAGAAGACCACATGGAGCATGGGTGGATGAAATTCGAAAGTATGCGGGAGTGACATGGAGGATACTGGCACAAGACAGACCGTTGTGGAGGAAACTTGGGGAGACTTTCGTTCTGCAGTGGATTGATAATGGTTGACAATGATGATGATGATGATATATATATATATACAAATCGTAGTCAAATTATGTATTTACATCAAATTAATTAATTACTTACATCAAGTTTTTTATACTAAATACTAGTTTTTAATATCATTTTATATATATATATATACAAATCGTAGTCAAATTATTTGAATCATTAATTAAGTACCTACATCTGAATTTTGTAACTTTTGCCCTTAGTCCAACTTGGTAAAACAGCTTAATGCTTTCAGAGCATTTTTAAGAACTTTAGAATTTCCAAATTCCCCCATGATATTGCGAATGCGTTCGTCTACTTGTATATGCATTTTCTTCCTTTTTGGACCAAGTTCTCCTAATTCTTTTAATTGTTGTTTGTGCATCACACGTCGAATTTGGAAATTCTAAAGACATTAAAAAATGCCTGAAAGCATTAAGCTATAGTTAGACTAAGGACAAAAGCTACAAAATTCAGAAGATGTAAGTACTTAATTAATTAGATGTAAATAATTTGACTACGATTTGTGTGTGTGTGTGTGTGTGTGTGTGTGTGTATATAAGTAAACTGATTCGATTAGCAGGGTCGCTTCGTCTACGATAAAATATAACAGGGTCGCTTCGCGCACGATTTCCAGAGGGTCGCTTACGGTCGCTTCGCGCACGATACCCATGTTTTATTTGCACTAATTTTTGTTTCTTTTTTTCGGGATCGATGCTTTCACTACTTGCACTCGTGGACGGGACACTCCGTGCAAGGAACTTGTCCATCTTGAAAAAATAAAATAGTTTAATAGTAACAGAAAATAGCAAGACTGACTAGCAATCACAATTTTCGGACTACTTCAGCACATTCCGATTTATTTAAAATTAAGTCTAACAATGGGTGGGTACATCGGTACAGGAAAAAAGTAATAAAGTTGAAGAAGCACTAACAAACAGGGACAAATACCAAAACAACGTAATGCAACAATAAAAGACAGGGAAAGTTTTGCAAATCCCTGCACTTTTAGGAAAACGCGTATACACGGAACATGCGGCAAGTGTAACAAAGAAGCCGCATAGCGCAGCGGTAGAGGCGAGGAATACAAATATATCAATAAGCAAAATTACGATATAACAACATCTGTAAGTAAATAATTTAAATTTAATTTCTTAGAATACATAAAAATTCGCGGCATGTAATAAAGAATAAACAAGCATCATCTTATTTAATCAGTGCAGCGGCAGAGAATGAAATACAAGCATATGAAACGCAGTAACTGGGATCAAATTAAAAAATAAAACTCTACAGTTAATTTCTTACAATAGGATAATAGGTGAAAGTTCGCGTCACACCTTTCACCTCAGCACACAGGTTGCGCAACACTGGATTATAAAACCAATTCAAAATACGCAACCAACTTCTGGATGGTACAGCAAAGGAAGGCCTAGGGCTACAACACCCGTAGGTGACCGACATCTCCGATTAACTGCACTGCGGAACAGGACGGCTAGCAGGACACAGCTGAAATCTGCCCTTGCTGAGGCTACAGGAACGGTGGCATCTGCTTCCATTGTGCGTATAGAAGACTTCACGAAGGACGTCTTTATGTTAGGAGACTATCACTCTGGGTGTCCCTTTACCCCGTCACAATAGGAAAATTTTTAATTCAGCAAGACTTAACGTCATAGATGAGTCCAGATTAGCTTTGCAGAGTGGTTCTGAGCGTGCTTTGATCTGGAGAGAACGTGGAACGCGGTATTACATCTTTATGATCCGTGAAAGGGACATTTATGGTGGTGGTAGCTCGCTGGTTTGGGGTGGTATCTCGTTAGGTGTATGCACAGACCTCTGCGTTCTTCCAAGGGCAACTATAAATTCGTGAACGCTATAGAGATGATGTCATGGACCACTATGTTCGACCTTAAGTAGGTGCCATTGGCGATACATTTCTCTTACAGAACAATAACGCTCGTCCCCACCGAGTGAGGTAGGTAGAATAATATCTTCAAGAGGAGACCATTGTTCGTATGCATTGGCTAGCCATGTCTCTCGACCTTAACCGATTGAGCATGTCTGGGATACTCTAGAAAGACGTGCTGCTCGTAAGACCAGAAGGGGGCTTAGAAAAATTTTGCACGAACAATGGTTGTTGTTACCTACTGAGCTCCAGGACGCCATCATCAACAGAATGAAACATCGCTGTGAGGCCTGATTGCTGTGAGGGGTGAACATGCTCCCTATTGAGATTACTTCGGTCATTTCATTTTGACACCTTATTTTTCACCTAGTTTTGTATGTCGTCATATATGCCAGAATGAAGTGTTTCTTAGGGTATAGTACATGTTTTCACCAAATTTCATTGCATTTCATCATGTATTTTTTGAGTTATCGTGATTTTTCTGATTTCGTTTCTAAATTGACGGAAACCAGTGTTATCGTAGGTTAAATCGTTCATATACGTATGTTACGTATATGAACGATTTAACCTACGATATTTCCATTCCAAAGCAGTGTGTTTATGAAGTTCAAGGATTTGAATGTTGGTGAATTAACTTTACTTAGTGCCTAAAACACAAGTACACAAAACGGTGGGGTCCACTGAATGAAACTGAAAGGAGCACTTCAAGTTTATTCTTCACAACATGCAGCTCTCCACATAAATTCACTTTTTTTGCTATTTAAGGTATTTTTTTTTGATTGGTGGTTTAACAACCACCGTTAGCAACTCAATGTGCTATAAGCAGTCGTCCGTCCCTAATTTAGAGCCACTGGTTCCAGGGAAGGGAGAGCCAGTACCGTAAGACAAACAAAACATCCATGCCTCACCGGGATCCGAACACGGATGGTCAAAAAGCCATTGATAAGACCACTACGCCACCGGGCCAGCGATTCACTTCGAAGACACAACTGTTGAAATAAAAAGCCGGTTAGTCAAATACATTGGGTTGGAAAGAAAGTAATGTCCGAAAATGCAAGGCAACAGAAAAGTGCTAATTACTGTATATACAAGTACAAATCAGTCCAAACTGTAGTCACCATCGTTTGCCACGACCTGATCCCATCGTCTGGGCAGTTGTTGGATACCATCCCTGTAGAATTGTGGCGGCTTGAACGCAAAGAAGTGTGTAAGTGCGCGTTCGATATCGTGCTGGTTGGTAAACCACTGTCCGTCCAGGAAATGCTGCAACAACCGGAAAACGTGGTAGTCGCTTGAAACAGTGTCCGGAGATAGGCTGGATACGGCAGCAGCTCCCAGCAAGGTCCCTGATCATGTGACAGATCACCCGTGCTGCGTAAGGTCTCGCTCCAACCTGCTGTAGGAGGACGCCTTTACGGTTCATTAGTGCTGGTCGTTTCGACGTAAGCGATGCGTTCAGACCGTCGAGCTGAAGGCATTTCTCATCGGCAGTGATAGTGGTGTTGTCCGGCAGCAGCTCAGAAAACAGGACATCCCGCATACATATCTCACCAAAAAAACAACAGGACTGGGTGTAAGCCAGCTTTTGGGATCGGCATGGGCTTTTTTTTTGGGGGGTCCAACCACTGTTTCCGGGCACTGACATTGTCATACAGGACACATTTCTCGTCACCTGTCACAATGTGGTCCCGGAACGGTTCTACTTAGTCACATGGAAGCAGGGAAACGCGTACACTCATGCGATTTGCTTTCTGCTCAAATCTGAGTTGATGAACTCCCCTTTGGTGCACCTTACCAAGTAGACGCAGATGCGTGATAATGCTCGTGTTGGTATAGTCTCCAGCTGTTCGGCCAACTTCCGCGTGGTTACACGTGGCTCGGTCTCCACTAAGAACTTCCGCGTGGTTACACGTGGCTCGGTCTCCACTAAGAACTTCCGCGTGGTTACACGTGGCTCGGTCTCCACTAAGAACTTCAGCATGTCCATATCTACTGTTGCGAGTCTTTCGGCTTTGGGGCGGTCTGATGTGGGTCTCTGGGCTTTGGGCTTTGGGACGGTCTGACAGGTCAAAATTCCCGTCTCGAAACCTTTCGAACCAACGACAGCACTGACGATGTGAAATGGCACTGGGGTACCCACTGGTATTGTTCCTTACAGCACTTACGGGGATGCTACTGCGACGAGACTCATGCAGCATGCAATGGCGGATGTGCTCCTTGTCCGCTTCTATGTTGGCTGGCGCTTACACTCTTCGCATTCTGACGGATAACTGCCACCGACTTAAGCCACTTAAATGCTTATGTCATGCTCTTGACCGCAAGAAATTTTGGCTCTCCGCATTATTGTTGTTTGGGGGTTTAAAAACCACCGTGAGCATCTCATTGGGCTATAGCAGCAGTCGCCCGTCCCTAATTTAGAGCCACTGGTTCCAGGGAAAGAACTGAGCCAGTGCCGTAAGACAAACACAACATCCATGCCTCATCGGGATTCGAACCCGTACCCATTTTGGACGAATGGTCAGAAGCCATCGCTTAGACCACAGCGCCACCGGGGTGGCCCGCATTGTGTCTTGGAAGGGAATATTTTTGAACGTGAGCAGTGTGTATAATAAAAATGTGCTTTATATATAAATTAAGAACACCGGACAAAAAATTGGTCACCCCTAACAGAAATGACAGTAGGAAGTTAACGGTTGCATAGAGGGCACCGTGATATCATTTTTAGGAGATAAACAGCACTGGCGTGCTCTACAGGATCATTTCGGTCTCGTGCAGTGGTGAAGAGCAACGTGTGTGTTGAATTTATTCTGTAATATGTGTCGTGAGACAGACGTGACTGAGTGGCAAAAAGGAGCCATCGTTTTTATCCGTGCCCACGGACACAAAGTGAATGAAATCACCCGATTTGTTGTTGTGTCCAATCGTACTGTCCAACGGGTCTGCAAACAGTGGTGTAGTTCGCAGTCAACTGAAAATCGGCGACGTAACTGTGGCCGGGAAGCAATTCTCACCAACAGCGACAGCTGCCATGTTTCACTCCTAGTAACTGCAAATCGATTATTTCAAACCAGGCAACAATTTCTCCAAACAGTCTATGAAAGTCCACTCCAACTAATTTCTGAAAGGACATCGCGACGAAAACTGCATGTGATGGACATCTGGAGCAGAGTTCCACGGAAGAGGCATCTTTTAACAGCAAGTCACAAAGTCGAAGGTTATCAATGGGTCCAGAGTCACATAAACTCTGCTGTGGAGGATTGGAAACGAGTAATTTGGTCTGATGAGTCCCGTTTTTGTTTGTACTCCAATGATGGGAGGCGACGAGTGCATCGCAGGCCCAATGAAGCCTTTAATCCTGATTGTGTCGAAGGTGTTGTTCAAGCTGGAGGGGTTCTGTGATGCTTTGGGGATGTTTTTCGTGCCCCAAAATGGTCCCTTGCGTTGCAGTGACGATGAATTTGAACCAGCATACGTACCTCCGCATTTTGAATGGCGAAGTGTTGCCCTTTGCCCTATATCTCCAGAAGCATCATCACATTACCACTCCTGCCTTCCAAGACGATAACTGCCGTGTGCACAGTGATAAAACTGTGTCTAAGTGGCACGACGAACAATCAGCAACACTGTCTCACCTCAACCGACACGCCCAATCCCCGAATTTAAATCCTATTGAAAATCTATGGGATCATTTGGAAGAGAAGGTGAAACGTCCGAATAGACACCCACGTACTCTAGCCGAACTTCGGAACCAATTGACGCACGATTGGCTGCAAAACGATGTTCAATACACCCAGAACCTCGTGGAGTCTGTACCACACCGGATTCTTGCTGTTATCAAGCAAGAGGTGCCGTCACCCGTTATTAGGTAAGTCCTGATAGGGGTGACTAATGTTTTTGTTCGGTGTGCTTATATCTTAAATTGTGCTTTCGTGTATATTCCGGGCAAGTAACTGGTAAGTTCTGAAGGACGAGTCCACTTGCAGGGGTGGTCTTAATGATGTGATCGCTGAATGTATATATTACGCTACAATGCATTCTCATAAGATTGCAACATCCAGATATATATTTTTTTTACTTTAATAACCAGGTGTGGAAAACAAGGTCATTATTTCCTCTGCTATATTGGTGGCCTTCTCAGAAGTGATTTGGCTCAGCTGGGTTATATTTTGCTCGACGTAAATCAAAGAAAAGAATTCCCTAATGATTAATACATGTAAAAGCGCAAAAAAAAAAAAAAAAAAAAAGAAAGGAACATTTTCCTTTCGTTGTAGTTTTTCATTTTACTCATAAAAACAAGACAAGCACGGAAAACTGAGATTTATGATGAGTTTACAGGTACTACTACTCACATCTATTCATATATCGCGTGCCAACTGGAGTGGAACCAAACAACTCGTTGCATTTTGTTTATTTATTTATTTCGGTAACTCTGTCTCTAAATCACAACGAATGTTTCCGGCACAAAGATTTGTACACGGCAGTTCCTTTTCACCACTTTCCTTAAAATTACATGTGGGGGAAAAAAATGTGACGGTAACAAAAGTTACCAAAAACTGTCAAGATTTGCCTGAAAATAACCAACTGACATGATTTTATTTATAAAATAACAATCTCAGAATTCACATAGAAGCGACCATTTAATCAAGCCTGGGACACGGGCTGAAACACATTAGGTCATACAACATATGATAGAAGAGCAAAGACAGAATTGTTTATCAGACTGCTAGACGGGAGCTCAGACATGTTTCATTATTAGATTACGGAATGGAAGCTGGTTAGATTTTCTATGAAAATACGGCATGAAAGAAAAAAAAACCGGTGAGAACATTTTCTCCAGAATGTTTAGCACGTCTTTTGCTAAAAAAGGGAACTGCTTAAGACAGACAGTTGCGGAAGCCGGGGGTTGATAATGGTTGACAATGATCATTAGGTATATACTACACTGCTGGCCACCCAAAATGCAACACCAAGAAGGACACGAGATAGCAAAGCCAGATTTACTGGACACATAACAACAGATACAAAGATGAAATGATTGAGCTTACATGCCCGTGCGACTTGCTGAACACACAGATATCAATAATTCGTGTGGCCTCCATGGCTGGAAATAACGGCCGCTACACGCCGCGGCATCGAACGAAAGAGGCTTTGGATGTGGGCTTGGGGTATGTCGGTCCAGGCTGCTTCCACACATTGCCACAGTTCATCAGGCGTAGCCGCGGGTGGTGGTTGCCGGGCCACTCGGTTGCCGATCAGCGACCAGACGTGTTCGATGGGCGACATATCGGGAGAACAGGAGGGCTGCGGCAGCAATGACACCTGGTGGGCCGTGAAGAATTGTTGCACGATGCGTGCCACGTGCGGGCGCACATTGTCCTGTTGAAACGTGGCCGCTGGCAGGTCTTGCAGGGAAGGGAGGACTACAGGCTCCAAAATGTCCGAGATGTAGCGGTGGTTGTTGAGTGTACCGGCGATGTGTACCAGAGGGGTGCGGGTGTCATATCCAATTGCGTCCTAAACCTTAACGCCAGGCGACGCAGTCGTCATAATGCAGGCTTCATGCAGTATCTCGCCGTGGTGCCGCCACACGCGGATTCGACCATCGTGGTGTTGCAGGCAGAAGCGGGATTCGTCGGAGAAGACAGTGTCGTGCCATTCCGTAGTCCATGTGCGGCGTTCAACGGCCCACTGCCGCCGCTCTCGCCGGTGGTGTAACGTCAATGGTAATCGGAGCAATGGGCGCCGTGCGACAAGTCCCTGCTCCTGCAGACGACGTCGAACGGTACGTACTGACACATGTTGTTGCGCAACACAATATAATTCCTGAGCTAACGTTCGTGATGTGGCGGTGCGAGCCGTCAATGCCCGCCACACAACATGCCGGTCCTCTCGTTCGGTGGTGTGCCACGGCTGCGGCAATCGCTCACGTCGGTCCGTCCGTCCGTCCTGCACCCACCGAATCCATACTCGCCTCACTGTGGCTGGATGTCGTCCCACACGGGCGCCGATGTCTCGGTACGATAAACCGCTGTAGGGATAAGCCACTATTCGTCCTCTGTCGAACTCCGAAACTTGCTGGAATGACTGCCGTATTCTGCGACGAGGCATCAGGGAGCTTCCCACGCACAGGTCCGGCAGCACAACACACTTCCACTACTTACACCCCGCCCTCTGTGCACCCTTCTTATAGTGCTTCTCGGTGGTGTGCCGGGCGCACATGATTTGCATACACCCTGCTATGCTAATCGTTTGCATGTCCTCTCGCGGGCAACGCATGCTGCGAATTTCAGGCCAATCGGATGCTTCCTTCTTGGTGTTGCATTTTGGGTGGCCAGTAGTGTATATTGACAAAAGTCACCGGACAACCCTTCAAACGCAAATGAAAGGATCCGCTGCGTTGTTAAGATGCGTGGTACAGCTGCAAATGGTATAAAAACAAACAGGCAGCTGACCGCGATCACATGGCACTGTGAGGTTGAGTGAAAATGTCGCGGCGGGAGAGAACTGACTTTCAGAAAGGAAAGATTGTTGCGTGTTATATTAGTGGATTGTCCATAAGAGATACCGAGAGGAGTTCAAACATACCCAAGTCAACTGTTTCGTATGTACTGAATAAGTGGAAGACACATGGCGTGCCTGAAGCAGCAAAACGTACCGGTAGACCAAAGAAAATCAGTGATAGCGGACGTCGAAGCCTCAGGAGAGTCATTACAAGCAATCGACAGAGTACTGTACAAGACCTCAGTGTACAGATCAGTAAAAAGGCTGGAACCTCGGTATGTACACATTCCATTTGCAGAGAAATTCATTCCATTCTGAATTACCGTGGTCATGCGGCTGCTCATAAGCCTTTCTTCTCCACTCGGAATGTTACTCGTCATTTAGCATGGTGTAAAGAACATTTATCGTGGACTGTAGATTAATGGAAACGGGTCCTATGGACTGATGAATCCAAATACACGATCCATCAGTCTGATGGCCGTGTGTGGGTATGGCGGCAGCCGGGGGAACGCAATTTACCACAGTGTACTGTTCCTACGGTCAAGTTTGGAGCTGGCAGTGTACTCGTGTGGTGGTGTTTTTCGTAGTATGGTCCCAGCCCATTGGTTATCGTGGACAAACCTGTTAACCAGCACGTCTACTTCGATATTACCGACAATTATGCCCTACCAACTCTGTGGCAATACTATGGAACCGAGCCTTGTTGGTACCAGCAGGATAATGAACCGAGCCATAAAGCAAGGACTGTTACGGTGTGGTTTGACGATAATTCCGTATTGTGTGTGGACTGGCCAGCATAGAGCTCTGATTTTATTCCCATAGAGCACCTACGGGATGAATTAGAGCGCCGCATAAGAAGTTTGGAACCAAGGAACACTACTAAGCAACAGTTAGAGGCAGCATTATGTACTGAATGAAAAGCTCATACCTATCGCTGTGTTACAAAACCTTGTCGAAAGCATGTCTCGAAGGGTCAGTGCATGCATTAAGGCTAAAGGCGGACCGACACCGTACTCATGATGTATGTCAATAAATACTATGTTGTGTTTCTCTTCTAGGTGTCCGATGACTTTTGTCAATATAATGTATATATGTATATATATATATACTTAAGAGCAAAACTGAAGACTAAGGAAAAAACTTTAGAATTTAAAACGAAGGTTGCAAAATGGATGCAAGCGAAATTGTTAACTAGTGCTAGGTCATGCAACTCTACGGAGGACATGACATATATATATTTGTTAAACTATTTTAGGTGGGAATGTTACTTGCATCTATGGCCTTGCAGAAACCCATTTCCAACTAGGTCTTTGTGGAAGTGAGAAAATGCAGAGTTTTTGCCGGTCCTTGATAAAGCCAAGGCTCAGTATTCTCGACACCTTCTACATTCAGTTGTTTTATTTTATTTTTTTATCTTTTCTCCTTTTACTCACACATGTAGATACATAACCTTTTCTATGTTGTACTAGGTGTGAGTCAAAATTATATATGTATGTTTTTGCTTAGGTATCTTCTTTATAGAATATATATATATATATATATATATATATATATATATATATATATATATATATATATATATATATATGGACAACATGAGATAAGCAAACTAATTTTTTTAAATATATATTAAAATAAAAAATAATAAATAATATCAAAACTTGCAAAACAAACGTGGACCCGAGCAAGCATAAAACATGATTTCAACCAGGAGAAAAACAGGGATTGCAGATCATGTGGCAGAGTTTATTCATGGCTTCGTCAGGGGCAACCCCGAAGAAAATCTCACATTTCTACATATACGAGAAAAGTGTGGGTTTCTGCTTATTCTGTTTGCAACAAAGGACACAATTAAAATTAAAGATTTATTCAACTATCTAAATCGGGACAAAAAAAAAAAAAACACCTAGCAAACCGAATAGCCATTGCCCGACGCACACTCAACCAAAGACCAGTTCAAGAGAATTCATGCTAAATACATTACAAAATGAACATCCATCGCAACACAAAACAAGAGAGAACAACTATAATTGATAAAAATACGTAGAACATTGCTTGAAAAAAGTTTACATATTTACAAGTATTGTTCCAATTATTCTTAAGTTTGAAATATATACTATATCATCATCATC
This sequence comes from Macrothele yani, assembly GCA_039090855.1. Classification (NCBI taxonomy): domain Eukaryota; kingdom Metazoa; phylum Arthropoda; class Arachnida; order Araneae; family Macrothelidae; genus Macrothele; species Macrothele yani. The sequence continues at coordinate 129,097,888 of CM076995.1, read as the reverse complement.
ATCATCATTGTCAACCATTATCAATCCACTGCTGGACGAAGGTCTCCCCAAGTTTCCTCCACAACGGTCTGTCTTGTGCCAGTCTCCTTCATGTCACCCCTGCATACTTTCGAATTTCATCCACCCATCTCCCATGTGGTCTTCTTCTGGGTCTTTTCCTGTCCCTTGGAATCCAATCTAAAATTTCGGCTGTCCATCGATGATCTGTCCTTCTGGCAGTATGTCCAGCCCATTGCCATTTCAGGGATTTAACTCTGATCATGATGTCTTCCACTCTTGTCATTTTTCGGATCCACGAGTTCCTCTTCTTATCTCTCCTGGTTACACCAAGTATGCACCTCTCCATGCTTTCTTTGAGTTGTCTGCAGCCTTTGTATGTCTCTTTTAGTTAAGGTCCACGTCTCTGCACCATACGTAAGCACTGGAAGGATGCATTGATCAAACACTTTTCTTTTAAGACATAATGGCATATTGCTCTTGAAAATTATGCTGTTTCTTCCAAAAGCTCTCCAGGTAAGTTTTGTACGCCGATTAATTTCTTCATCAATGTGACCCTCACTTGATATCTGCTGTCCAAGATAAACGTACGTGTCTGTTATCTCCAGCTTTTCTCCATCAATCGATAAATCTTCATTTCTTGTAAAAGCATTGAACATCACTTTTGTCTTCTGAAAGTTCATTTTTAATCCCACTTCTTTACTCTTGTCAGCAAGTTCCTGGATCATAATCTGCAGCTCTGATGGGCTAGTTGCAAGAATGACTACGTCATCAGCAAAACGAAGGTGGGTTAGATAATCTCCATTAATCTTTATCCCTTTGTTTTCCCAGCTCAGTGACTGAAAAACACCCTCCAATGTGGCATTAAAGAGCTTCGGAGATATGGTGTCACCTTGTCTCACTCCCTTTCCAATTTTTATGTGTGTTGTATTTTCAAACAGCCTAATCTTTGCACTTGCATTTTCATAGATGTTATTAATAATATTAATGTATACATCTTCAATACCGCAGGTTTTCAGAGCCATTGTAACTGCTGATGGTTTCACCGAATCAAAGGCTTTTTCATAATCGATAAAAGCCATGCACAATGGAAGTTCATATTCCCTCGCTCTTTCAATTAGTTCTCTCAGCACATGGATATGATCTATTGTGCTGTAGTCACTCCTGAATCCAGCTCGTTCTCTCGGTTGAGCCATGTCCAGTGTTACCTTCAAGCGGTGTGAAAGAATTTTAGTGAAGATTTTATAAACTACTGATAGGAGGCTGATAGGTGTGTAGTTTCCGAGATCCTCAATGTCACCTTTTTATGTAGCAGGATCATTGTAGCGGTGTTCCAATCCTCAGGAATCTTTCCCTTCATTAAGGCATCGAGTGAAAATTTGGGCGAGTACTGTTTCGATTTCTCCACTTGCTTCTTGTATGATGTCTACAGTAATTCCATCTTCTCCTGGAGCTTTTCCCCGCTTCATGTTCTTGATCGCATGTGCAACTTCTGCTGGAAGGACTGGAGGAACTCTGGTACTGGTATCTTACATGATGTCTGGAGTGCATGTATCATCCCTTTCATATAATTTGGAGTAGAAATCTTTCACTCTTGTCAAAATTTCGCCTCTATTTCTTGTTACAGAACCATCTTCTTTTCTCAGTGCCATAATCTGTTTTCTTCCCTTACTGAGATGTCCCTTTGCTATCTTTAGGCTTTGGTTGTTTTCAATTGCTTTCCTCACTAGTTCACAGTTGAATTTTCTTACGTCTTCAGTGATACTTTTTCGTACTGTCTTGCATAGCTCTATATATTCCACTTTGGAAGTCACATCTTCTTTAGTTGTCCTCATCTCTCTTCTTTTTTGCATCAACATTTTCGTTTTTCCTGATAATTTATTTACATGCAACTTGTTCTTAGACCCAGCTAATTTTGTTGCTGTTTCCATAAGAGCTTTGGTTACTTTTCTGTTAACTTCAGAGATGTCCACTTCTTCCGATGTTAGGCCTTCTAAAGCAGAGAACCTGTTCTTCAGTTCCAACTTGAAGGAATTATGGTGTTTTTTAAGGTTGGTTATGTCAATAGATTTTGTTTGTCTTATGAGCTTGCCACGTTCCAACTTAGTGTTGAGGTGCATCTTACATCTCACCAATCTATGGTCACTACCTGTGTTGAACTTGTTTAGCACACTGCAGTCTTCTATGACGAATTTTTTGTTACACATAATAAAATCAATTTCACTTGTCGTCCCATTTGGATGTCTCCATGTCCATTTCCTGTATACAGTGGTGGAAATGGGATTATTCGCTGCCGAAACCCAATGTACGAGTGAATGCCTTAAAAATTTATTATGCACAAACCTGTCGATATAAAACCATATAAAGAAATTTTGTTATTAAACTTTAAAATGAAATACTCATATTTAGCTGAAGTCAGAGCTGTTTTCTTTATTAAGAAGAACGTTTCTTATTGAAAAGACCATTCGAATACTGGTGCAATTGAAAGTGTCTACTACTAATAAACATTAGAGAAAAAAAGTCAGGTCGTATTTGAGGCCAAGGCAATTGTCTTGGGCAACAAATTAAAGAAACTGGGCTATGTCTGACATATCCGTTTATTTTAACTGAAAAATCAGTTATAATTTCGATTTGAAAACATAAAAATTATCTCCTAAAATAATTTCTAGTCTCCCGACCATCTGGCGAACCGCACAGGAGGTCCGTCAGACGGTAGGCGATCAGCTCCTGTAGTGAACTACGCTCACACTAAACACTTTATTACAGCTTTATTAGAGCAGGAGAAAAAAATATCTTTGAAACCACGAGCAATTTATGCAAGATGGTGTCATTAATTGAAATGTACAATGCATTACGAAGTGTTTTATTAAAATTAAATTAAATGCTCCCTTTCTTTTGGTGTCGCATCGTTCCCGAAACGGGGTCCTGTTCCATGTTCTATATACATACACTGGCAGAAAGTGAAAAAAGAACACCAAGAAGGAATTGGCGGACGATCATGAAATTTACATGTGTTAATGGGGTCGAGTTTACGTAGGTGTGATGTTAATTTCGTGACCAACCGGTGAGCGCTTACGCCACAGCACGGCATAATATGCAAATTATCGTCGGTGGTATTTAAGGAGTACGGCGAAGTGAATGTAATCAGTCGTCGGCGTACTGACACGTGCGAAGACCCTGAAGAAGCTACAATGCCTGGACATGGAAGACGTGTAAGATTTCAGCAGTTATCGGACATTGAGCGAGGTCGTCTAGTCGGACTTCGCGAGGCCGGGTGGTCGTATCGTCGTATTGCGGAGCGAACTGGACGGGAAGTATCGGTGGTGGTACGATGGTGGCGTAAATGGCCCGAGGAACATTCCCACACGAGAAGACGTGGAACCGGGAGTCACAGACGGACTGATGAGCGGACCGATCGACGCATAAGAAGAGCGGCGTTGTCAAGCAGAACATCCACTGCGACGCAAATCCGAGCTGCCACCTGAGGTGACTGTGCGAACAATCCGCAACCGTCTACTGGATGTAGGACTACGTGCACGTGTGCCTCTGGCATGTGTACCTCTGACTCCAGCCCACCGTCAGGAACGGATCATTTAACATAACTTTTGTTATGAAGAATAATTGATGTGATCAATTTGTCCATCTACTTCTGCCAAAAGATATTATTTGAGAATAACATCAAGAAAAGTATTCAAAACTTGTCTGTAGAGCATGTATTGATGAAAGCTTTTTTAGCAAATCATCGTTATTAACCTGTTGAATTAGTGTGTCCCACTAGTTATTATTAACACATATATAAACAGTTCGATTATTCGGTGAAACCATCAGCAGTTGCAATGGCTCTGAAATCCTGCGGTATTGAAGATGCATACATTAATATTATTAATAACATCTATGAAAATGCAAGTGCAAAGATTCGGCTGTTTCAAAATACAACACACATAAAAATTGGAAAAGGAGTGAGACAAGGTGACACCATATCTCCGAAGCTCTTTAATGCCACATTGGAAAATGTCTTTCAATCACTGAACTGGGAAAACAAAGGGATAAAAATTAATGGAGATTATCTAACCCACCTTCGTTTTGCTGATGACATAGTCATTTTCGCAACTACCCCATCAGAGCTACAGAGTATGATCCAGGAACTTGCTGACAAGAGTAAAGAAGTGGGATTAAAAATGAACTTTCAGAAGACAAAAGTGATGTACAATGCTTTTACAAGAAATGAAGATTTATCGATTGAAGGAGAAAAGCTGGAGATAACAGACACGTACGTTTATCTTGGACAGCAGATATCAAGTGAGGGTCACATTGGTGAAGAAATTAATCGGCGTACAAAACTTGCCTGGAGAGCTTTTGGAAGAAACAGCATAATTTTCAAGAGCAATATGCCATTATGTCTTAAAAGAAAAGTGTTTGATCAATGCATCCTTCCAGTGCTTACGTATGGTGCAGAGACGTGAACCTTAGCTAAAAGAGACATACAAAGTCAGAACCCAGACAACTCAAAGAAAGCATGGAGAGGTGCATGCTTGGTGTAACCAGGAGAGATAAGAAGAGGAACACATGGATCCGAAAAATGACAAGAGTGGAAAACATCATGATCAGAGTTAAATCCCTGAAATGGCAATGGGCTGGACATACTGCCAGAAGAACAGACCATCGATGGACAGCCGAAATTTTAGATTGGATTCCAAGGGACAGGAAAAGACCCAGAAGAAGACCACATGGAAGATGGGTGGATGAAATTCGAAAGTATGTGGGAGTGACATGGAGGAGACTGGCACAAGACAGACCGTTGTGGAGGAAACTTGGGGAGACCTTCGTCCAGCAGTGGATTGATAATGGTTGACAATGATGATGGTGATATAAACAGTGGATTAAATAACCTGTAGGAGGGGGGGGGGGCACACGTAATTCAATTATCGGGCCTACTGTAATTAGTATCAAAACTAAGATAATCTTAGACTCGTGGTAAGATTCGGTAATCATTATATCATGAAGCATTCAACAGAGAGTAATGTTTTACAGTCGTTTTAAAAATACATCCTTAGAATTCAATGATGGCAATAAATATGATGTACCAAATTTTAACAGAATTTCATTGTCGGTATTCATATTAGGGTTATATGAATACCGACAATCATATTAGCACTTGTTACAAATGCAATTAGTTTCAAAAGTGCATTTGAAAAACTTTGTATCTTGCCACTCTTAATCTGCAGTCTAAATAATATGTATGCCGTTAACTTGATACAAGTGATCTGTATAGAAACTATTAAAATAAATCCTGAAAATACATATATCAAAGCTCTTTCGAATTTTGAGTTCCACGATATTGTGTCTTTGTTAAGAAGAATTTACTTATTGCATCATTAATGTCTATTTTCTGTTGTCGTTTTTTTCGCGGTCAATATCGAACTTCCATTATATAATCCAACGTTTGTCACAAATATTTTATTTTTTTCAAGTAGACCAAGGTTTCGCTGGGTTCCGACCTAGCTTCATCAGGACGAATGGCCTGATCAGGTCAGAAGTCAGAACCCATCGAAACCTTGGGCGACTTGAAAAAATAAAATGTTTTTGACAAACGTTGTATTACCTTAATAATGAATATAATCGTCACAAGACTGATTTCAAAAATATCTAACATTGCCGGTGTAGTAAGCCGTAATTCACTCATCGTACTTGTTAAGCAGTTCTTTGTCAGTTTCAGTTTAAAAAAAAGGACATAAAGCCGATGCCATAGGAAGGGTTAGATATAATAGAAATGATGTGCACAAATCGGGTAGACTGCATGCAATGCAGCTATTACCATTAATTAAAAGTTTTGCTGATTCTTTCACACCAGTTGTTTTATATATTTTCTCGGCAAAGATTTTTTTAAAGGTATGCGCTTAACTCACAAGGGGAGTTGGCACAGTGGCGATGCCAGCAGTTCAGAACTAGGTGGTCTATTAGGGGGGCTAAGCATGATGATGAGGGGAGGGGGCACAAATTTTGAAGTGCTTGGCAGAATTTTTTTCAAAAACATTCCGCACATGTAGATTTTACCTGACGCTGATGATGTCATCCCCAGTATAAACAAAAAGTTTTCAGGTACATATTGTACCTAGAATTGATTCAGTGTCTACATATTGTACCTAGAATTTATTCAGTACTGGGAACCATGGACACAAAACTCCATGGCTTCTAACAACTTATTGTTTCTTCGCAATTTTAGCTTACTTACGCCATTTTTAAGTATTTTTTTAATATTTGCTATCGTAAAGCGGTTTCTGATTTTTACTTTGTAATCTGACAAGGAAAATCTTATCTTTTTAAATCTATTATTGCGAAAATGGTGTCTTTGTACTGCTCTCTCAGACATTCGCTCAGAGGATTCCCTCCATTCCACAGAATAGTACAACACTAAATTTAACAAAAAATTCATTTTATATAACAAAATTTCTGTGAATTTCAAAAATTCACAAATTCACATACTTTTTTTTATCTAAGTTCTCTAAAATATTACATGGCTGCGCTTGCCATGTGTTCTAACTGCTTAAAATATTGTTTTTTCTAAGGGGGGGGGGGCTGAAAGAAAAGTTGGCTGGGTTGAAGCTCACCCGTGGCATCGCGCCTGGGAGTTGGTATGTCTGACTAATATTTCTCGGAAAATTTTCTAGATAATGGCTTTCAATTATCTTTAAGAAAAGGTGAAATGCACATTTTTATAGTATTCTTTCACATAACTGCTAAATATAAAATTAACTTTTGATAGCTATGATAGCTTTTGTTTTAATGGGTACTAAGACTGATACATAGACATCATACAATCGCCTGTACAATAATTTAAATACTCGGTTTCGTACAGGAACACAATATAGTATATTAGCTGGTGTACATAATGGAGGAGAGGAGAAAAAGTATACAGTCCCACAATAAACAAAATTCATGCGATATCCGATCTCGTTGCAGAACTTCAAAATCAGATCCTTCGACAGACGACTGAAATTTAACTGTTAATCAAACCTCAAGTATTCCCACGAATCGCTTCTATTATCGGAAAATTTTCGTCATATGGATACGGTAAAAATGAGAACGGAGTTTTTCCGTTAATGTACGAAAGGAATTGCGGAAAGGGTTTTGAAAATTCAGATAAGTTTTCGTTAACACTTCTTAAAAACGATAATTTATCATCAATATAGGAAAAGAATTGCGGAAAGGTTTCTGAAAACTCAGAAATGTTTTCGTTAACACTTTTTAAAAACGGTAATTTATCATCAATATAGGAAAAGAATTGCGGAAAGGTTTCTGAAAATTCAGTTTCCCAAGCGTACGAAAAATCCGTGAAATGCAGGTTCCTTTCCGTCATTTCACAGAAAAGGTTGAGTCAGAACTACGCTTCGTTAATTTACAAAAGAATTCACTAAAAGTGGCTCGAGAATTTTAGAAAATGTTTTACTGTGTAGGTAACTCAAAGATGAATGGAAACTCAAGAGTGAGGAAGTACAGAAATCATAGATAACTCAAACATGAATGGAAGCTATAAGATTAGAGTAATGAGAAAAGACTGAGAAAGAAATTTCTGAGGGATAGAGAAAATACAAGATCACACACACTAGGGCCACCTCATCGCTGGTGTCACCTCAGTAACAGTTCGAAGTTTTACTAAATGACTTCGCATTTACTGCCAGTTCTTCGGAGTTTTACTAAATGATTTCATTTTTTTTTATCCTCGTGGGATTATAATATTATCACAAGAGTGCCCTCCCTCATTTGGGGGGGGAGGGGGCGGACCAAAATAATATCTAAAGATTTTCCATTTATTCGCAATAGTCTTCAAAAAAATTAAAATATTACGTGCTAAATTTTAATAGTAGTATGAAATGTGCAAAACAGAAGAAAATTACTGAACAATTTAGTATGCTATTCATAAATAGTATTAAAAATATGGTCGAATGTAAATATGTCGTTAATAGCGGGAATATTTTACGAAACGTGCTCTGATTTTTAAATTATATATTGCATGCAGGCATTGAAATAGAAACTTACCCAGCAATCTTCGCCGGTGAAGATGATCTGAAGACGACGTACAGCTCTTCAAATATATGCATTCAGAAACAGTATGCGCTGATAGAACAGTAGTTAAAATGGATCACCAGAGGAAAGATATCAAGAGATCTGATACCCTTGTTACGACACCCTAACGACATCGTTAACTCAACCGCATACCAAAAGAAAAAAATGTAAATCAGTAAAGGATGGAAAACCTCCTTTGCACATGGCCTGTGCTGCAAAATCCAAGTGCGCTGACTGTAAAAGCAAGGCTTACATTTGGAACATTTGTTTAAAAATGACATTTATTCGAAATTATGATCGCTGACAAAATATGGTACATGACACTGATAATGTAATGAGATATTGTCCATACGTATAATGTTACAAGTTTGCTAAATGTCCTTTTGCTACTTTTTAAAAGTCACTAAGAAATAGTTATCTGCAGGAGGCGAAGCAAAATACGAAATGAAGCCAGTACTTTACACGTCCAACGAAAGGCAGTGTCAGCATCAGCTTGTGGTAAAGGCGAAGGGTGGTAAGAAGGCAGAACAGGAAAGAAAACTTCGTCTCAGAAAAAGCACTTGAACCACTCTTTTCTCATCCTTTCATGGAGCTCATTCCTCCTCCCATTCCTTTCATAGAACGCATTCCTCCTCCTCCTCCTCCTCCCATACTTTTCATACCTCCTCCTCCTCCTCCCATGCCTTTCATACCTCCTCCTCCTCCTCCTCCCATGCTTTTCATACCTCCTCCTCCACCTCCCATTCCTTTCATGGAGCTCATTCCTCCTCCTCCTCCTCCCATTCCTTTCATGGAGCTCATTCCTCCTCCTCCACCTCCCATTCCTTTCATAGAGCGCATTCCTCCTCCTCCACCTCCCATTCCTTTCATGGAGCGCATTCCTCCTCCTCCTCCTCCTCCCATTCCCGTTGCTCTCAGATATGCGACTTGCAGGAGCACAAGAAGACAAATTGAAGCAAGGAGTTTCGGCAGCATTTTCTGCTTTATCGGTTTAGATACGCTCGCAATGAAACAGGTGATACGAAAGCACAAAGATGATGCTGCGAGCCAGTTTTATATCGGAATCAATGGAGGAAAACGAGACATCTTCGTGCTCTGATCAATGAGGAGGAAAACATCCTTACAATGGTGTTCCACTTCGAAGGTTCCAAAGTTTTCCGGCAAACAGAAAGGACCTCGTGCATCCCAATTGTCCGATCGCGACCTTTCGTGTCATTTCAATAAACCGCCCAGTGCAATTCCTTCTGTTCTATAGCAATAGGAAGTCACTGTTTTTTTCTTCGAGTGTTTTCTGAACGTCTAATCTATCGATGAATACCAGGAAACTCAAACGCGGAAATAAATTCTTCATAGGTCATTGAGTGTAAACACGGAGATAGCATAGTACAAATCGCGTGCACTTTACACCAAGGGCTTATTGAAGAATAATATAGTTACTTTTCGGGGTCCTTGAGGCACAGAAAAAGATGTAGGTAGTACTCGTGCCACACAGTGTTATTCATAACACTGTTATTAACCTCATTATAAACCTGTGTCGTGCCTATCATATTGTTCCATTCGTCCTTTATTGGCACCGACCGCTATCTAACACATCAATCTCTAAACAACTTAAATACAGGGCCGGATTAAGTTACGCTGTGGCACGGGGTTGGCACTAAATTACGGTCCTTCTCAAAAAAATTTCCTATCTCTATAAATTATTTTGTTAACATTTATTCTTAGGGAAACAATATAAGGTTATTTTTATTGGGAATAGGAGGAATGAAGGTGATGTTATTAGAAACAAATCATTGAATCGCCATTATTTTTAGTATAAAATAATAGTTACTTTTATTATTACAATAAAAGGGAAAAGTGACCCTTGTTGGGAGGTGCCGTTGTTCGGTGGTTAGGCCTAGGTGAACATTGTTAGTCCGTTGCTTTAGTACAAAAGGAGAATTATTATATGAAGCTTACGTGCATAGAAAACGATTTCAGAGCTTTCTCTGAAATCGTTATATTGAATGAAACTCAATATAACATAAAATCGTGGTTTAGAGGATTTTAGGAAATTGGTGTCTGACCCGTTGTCTTAAACTTTCCCTTAGAAGTAGCATGCTAAGAGGTTAAGTTTAAGAAAGTTAAGGGAAAGAGAAAAATGTTAGACAGTGAAGTCGAGCTGCACAGTTACATGGCGCGCGCCGAAAAATAGGAACAGAACCCGCAGGAACCACACAAAGATATACAGCCCACAACGAAAAATATTTCAGGTATCAGCAAGCCCCCCCCCCCCAGGTTGCCACTGAAACATACACAGGAACTGGAGCTAGCCTCAAGTAGAACAAAACTTTATCTCCTATCTTTTCATTAAAGCACACCATTGTACCGGCCGTAATCCAACCCATCCTTCTCGAGACATCCTTCATTTAGCAATAACATTCGCCTTTATATTATCCCTGTTGCCCGAAGTACCGAAAAAACTTCATAAAATCCTCAAGGACAAGATGTCAGTTAAATCTCTTTTGGGACTAACTAAGGTGTCCGTTGGCCACTGTTAAGAGGTTTCGCTGTTTGGGGGTTATAGTTAATGTTAATTCTATAGCAGCTGTTCTCTACCAATCAAAACTTCCCGTTGCTGGGAGGTTACCGCTGTTAGGAGGTGTCTGTTAATGGAAGTTTCCCTGTATTAACTCGCATTCTGCTTTACCTAACTACTGGCTTGTATATTAATTGTATTTTTATTTGTTCTACATAGCCGGACAACCCAATTCAATCGCTTTTAACTAAAACTATTTTTAAATATTAAATTAAAAAGATGCCAGCAATAAATTATATTCGTCAATGAAACAATTTTTTCTTATCCTAACTTCTGCGTTTTATCCCTGGGCGCCAAAGTCTCACAAACTGTGCAGCTGTGGTGGTGGTTTCTAATAGTTAAGCTACTGTCCGACCAATTCACTCTGCATACCTTCAGCGATACCGATTCGGCCATCTTCCGTGAGTAGCATCTGTGGGATAGCTACTTTGAATAAAATGGTCTGGTGGTCATCATAATTTGGCCCTTCAGTGTATGCTTGTTTCATTTCTTTTTTGCTTTCTGGTATTATACAGTATATAGCTGCCTCTATCATCCAGTAAGCAGGGTTGCGAGCTTTTGATTAAGACAAGATAGGCCCGGGTTAGAGTGCCGGATACGGTAGGAGTGGTGCACTTATCTTGTCCTCTCACTCTTTCTTCTTAGCCATGAAACCCCAAAGCAGTGATGCTAAATCTGTAGAAATTTATATGCAAAATAAGCACACCGGACAAAAAATTAGTCACCCCTGTCAGAACTTACCTATTAACGGGTGGCGGCACCTCTTGCCTTGATAACAGCAAGAATCCGGTGTGGTAGAGACTCCACGGGGTTCTGGATGTATTGAACATTGATTTGCAGCCACTCGTGCGCCAATTGGTCCTGAAGTTCGCAATAATATGTGTGTGTCAATTCAGGCGTTTCACCTTGTGTTCCAAATGATCCCACAGATTTTCAATAGGATTTAAATCTGGGGATTGGGCGGATCGGTCGAGCTAAGACAGTGTTGCTGATTGTTCGTCGTGCCACTTAGACACAGTTTTAGCCCTGTGCACACGGCAATTGTCGTCTTGGAAGACAGGAGTGGCAACGTGATGTTATCCTGGAGATGTAGGGCAAAGTGCAACACTTCGCCATTCAAAATGCGGAGGTACGCATGCTGGTTCAAATTCATCGTCAGTGCAACGAGAGGGTTTCGTGGTACGAAAAACATCCCCAAAACATCACAGAACCCCCTCCAGCTTGAACAACACCTTCGACACAATCAGTATTTAAGGCTTCGTTAGGCCTGCGATACTCTCGTCGCCTACCATCATTGGAGTACAAACAAGTTAGTAAAATCATGCAATGCATTGATTATGATACGCTTTCCAACATGCTAGAAATCATAAAATGGCTGTGGAATAAATCTCACTCCTACGCCCTGACCTTTAATCCCATTTCGATGATATTCAACAGAACTGGTTCAGTATAACTCCGAAATAACATGATAAAGTTTTGTCGCAATCGAAGCAATTTTACGTAAGTTATGATGTATAAGGGCTATAGAATAGACCCCGCTTCTGTGTCCTAACCTTTGACCCATTCCGCCCATTTTCAATAGGATTCGTCCCCAGGCAGGCCCGTACAACATACTAACATTTCATCCAAATCGAAACATTTTTACGTAAGTTATGACGCCTAATGGCGATGGAAGTGATTCCGCTCGTATGTCCTGACCTTTGACCCTCCTTTCGCCAATTTTCAATAGGGTTTGGTCCCCAGATGTTCATCTACAACATACTAATATTTAATCGAAATCGAACCTTTTTTACGTTAGTTATGACGCATAAGAACAGTGGAATGGATCCCGCTCCTATGTCCTCACCTTTGACCCCATTTCGTTCACTTTCAATAGGGTTCCTTCCCAGGTGATTCCCTTCCACATACTAAAATTTCATCGAAATCGAACGATTTTTACGCGAGTTATCGTGCAGACGAACATACGCACACAACGCGGGACGTAATGAGGCAGATGGGAATCGCGGCTATCTGCTAGCAAAAGTGTGACGTCATAAAACTTTAATAGGATCCGCACATTTGTTTGACTGCTGACGTCATGAAAATACAGGTCGCGCCTTCTTTTTTCTTCCCAATTAATGCTTTCCGAAGGATGAAAATTTGAACATCGATTAAAATAGCTACGTTTTATAACTTGGAACATCTAATATTTTCTAAAACATAACCATAATTATGCAATCCAACATTTGTTTGTCTACTGACGTCATCAAAGTACAGGTCGCGCCATTCTTTTTCTGGTTTCAACACCACCAAAGGAAAAGTTATTGATTTTTAATATAATTATGGTTATGTTTTAGAAAATATTAAGTATTCCACGTTATATTAAGAAGTTATTTTAATCGATGTTCAAATTTTCATCCTTGGGAACACATTAATTGTGAAGGAAATGTGCACAAAAGTTTTTCCATTGAAAGTATAGGAAGCAAAATTACTTGACGTCCACCTTAATAATATGGGATAAGGGCGATGGAATGGATCGCAATCCTATGTCCTGACCTTTGACCCCATTTCGTCCATTTTCAATAGCGTTCGTTCCCAGGTGGTCCCCTACCACTTACTGAAATTTAATCGAAATCGAACCATTTTTACGCACGTTATGGCGCAAGAAGGCAATGGAATGCATCCCGCTCTTATGTCCTGACCTTTGACCCCAATTCACCCATTTTGAAGAGCGTTCGTTTCCAGGTGATCCCCTACCACATTGTAAAATTTCATTGAAATCGAACTATATTTACGCAAGTTATGACGTATAAGTGCAATGGAATGGATCCCGCTCCTACGTCGTGACCTTTAACCCCATTTGTCCCATTTTCAATAGGGTTCGTCTCCAGGTAATCCCCTACCACATACTAAAATTTCAACGAAACCGAACCATTTTTACGCCAGTTATCGTGCGGACGGACGGACGGACAAACCTGGAGCATATACGCTTCTTCAACCTACGGTTGGAAAGCGTAAACAAAAACGGGACTTGTCAGACTAAGTTACAAGTCACAAGCCGCACGTTATCAATGTGCCTCTGAGCCCATTGATAACGTGCGACTTTGTGACTTGCTGTTAAAAGAGGTCTCTTCTGTGGTACTCTGCTCTAGATGTCCTTCGCATGCAGGTCTCGTCACAATGACCTTTCGGAACAACTGTTGCCTGGTTTGAAACCGATTTGCAGTGAGTAGGCGTAAAACATGGCAGCGATCCCTGTTGGTGAGAATCGCTTCCCGGCCACAGATACGTCGCTGATTTTCAGTTGACTGCGAACTACACCACTGTTTGTAGTCCCACTGGACAGTACGCTTCGATACACCAACAAATTGGGCGACTTCATTCACTTTGTGTCCGTGGCCTCGGCCAATCACGATGGCTCCTTTTTGCCACTCAGTAACGTCTGTCTTACGACCCATATTGCAGTCTAAATTCAACACACACGTTGCTCTTCACCACTGCACGAGACAGAAATGATCCTGTAGCCCACGTCAGTGCTATTTTGTCTCCCAACAATGCTATCACGGCGCCCACTGTGCAACCGGTAACTTCCTATTGCCATTTCTGTTAGGGGTGACTGATTTTTTTGCCCGATGTGCTTATCGACGGTGTGGAAAATAGGAAAATTTTTAAAGTAGATCCCGGAATGTATGATAATTAAAAAAAAAAAATGTTTCGTTCGACATTATTCCCATTTAGGGATTTCAATGATAAAACAAGATTTCTCAGCTTCGGTATGTTTTCAAAGATCAACTTTTCGCTGCTTCATTCTAATGTTGAGGCTGAATTCATTTTTAATGCTATGCAACTTTCCCGATTACAATAAAGTAAATCCCAAGTAAAACATTTCGATGTAACGGAAGTAGTCAAAACCATCGTTGAAATTTGAGTTTTGAATGCTGTCCCATAAAGTGACGCAACAATAATTAATTTCATTGTTACTTAACAATATACAGGGTGTCGGAGAATTATTGGACACATTACAAAATTATGTACAAAAAACAACAACAACTGAGCATTGTCTGTTTCTCTATGTCACGTATTACTAACACGGTTTCTATATTTTTGTTTTGCAGAATTGTTATTTCCAGAATCCGATAGATGGCGCTAGGTTCGGCCTGATGAGGAATGTATGAGAAATGAGCAATCAGTAGTCATGTCATCCGTACAGCAGAAGGCGATGTGTGTGTTATGGGTTGCGGAATTAAAGTCTGTCATTAAAGTTAAAAGACGGTATCGTTTAGAGTATGGTTGTAACCCTCCTTCAACGAATTCAATTAAGCGGTGGATGAAACAGTTTAAAGAAACTGACAATATGGAACATCGTGGAGGAGCCGGTAGGCCTAGCGTCAGCGGTGAGACGGTTAACCAAGTTAATGAAAGTTTCCGACGAAGCCCCAGGAAATCCGTTCGTAAAGCAAGCAGAGAACTGTGCATTCCGAAATCGACAGTTCACAATATCTAGCACAAGAAATTAAAGTTTCATGCTTAAAAAATTCAAATAGTGCAAAAGATGCATGTAAATGATCACACTCTGCGATACGATTTCGATGTGGATATGCCGAATCGAGTGGAAAACGACGAAAACTTTCTCAGTACTGTAATTTTTAGTGATGAATTCACATTTCATGTATCAGGTATCGTGAATCGTCACAACTGTAGGATATGGGGCAGTGAACCGCCTCATGCTGCTATTGAACTGGAACGTGATTCTCCAAAAGTTAATGTGTGGTGCGCCCTATCAAAAAGAGAAGTGATTGGCCCTTTCTTCTTCTGCGAAAAATACATAAATGGTGACATTTACTTCGATATGTTCGTTGTCATGATTTAATTCCACTTAGTATGTACCGGACTGTGACTTGGTGTGGTCGTGAGTGACTCAAATAAATGCAATGCGTTGTATGTGAATAAATGTATACCTTCAAATCACTCGTTTTATTTCACATCCACAAAGATCTTGGCATGTGAAAGATGCATAGCATAAATTACCTACAAAGAGTACCTGGGTACTCTCTCGAATTTTTAATTTTTAATTGTGAGTGATATGAAAGAAGAAATAAATTGGGAAAACCGAATGCTATGGCAGTGGTTAGATCCAGCTTCCTGGTGAAGGCGATGAACTGTAACAAATTTCAAGTTTTACCGTAGCACATGGTACTCTAAAATTGGTCAGCTCTGTTTAAATTCAGTGATTCTGAAAATTTCGAAGAAAATTAAAACTGGTTGTCCACCATAGGTATTAAATTCATTTATGCTCCTAACCCAGACAACTTTCTAATTTAAAAATTTCCAGTAGCATTTCTTTTTTCATTCTGCTTCAGGTACTGTTATTCGCCTGATTTTATTTTATTACGTAGTGTTTTGAACTTTTATTAGGATTATATACCTAACTGGATGCAAATCCATAACTGAAGCAGCTTTAAAAAATGTCTGCTAGCATTATATCATTGAGATAGTCATCTGATTTTGCATCTTGAGAATACGCAAAACTGTCAAGCAAACCGCAAGAGCGGGGAAATTTCTCGGTAAGGAGGAACATTTAAGCAAAGTATGCGAAAATTCTCATTTTGAATTGTTGGCATCATTGCCTCAAACAGGTAGCGTCATTTACGGCAGAAATTTATGAAATCATTTATTATGGCTGGGAAAAGGCTGACGGGGGGGGGTTGAATGAAAGGAAATTGTTCGATGGCTGAAATCTTTTATAGTGAAATACAGTCGGACCTCCATATATCGAAGGCGACGGTTCCGTAAAAAAAATTCGATACATAGAAACTTCCATATACAGAAACGATCTCTTTTATACATATGTATTATGTAGTGTAATTGACTAGGAAATGTGTTTCTAAATACATGTGCTGTTATAAATAAGTGAATATAAATCCCATTATGCACAAGTTATGTTCATATAGATAATTAAAAACAATAATTAACTAGGTAATAATTCCTTGAAAACACCTCATACAGTATGTATTTATGTAATATTCATATGCACATTCTACGTCCAAAAATAGTTGCACCCATAAGGAAGCAACCGACAGGAATGAAACTTGGTGGGTAGGTTTGACATCGTGAGACATGCAAATGATTCAAGAATCACGCTCGGCCACGCATGTGACGCAAACAAAGGAGGGGTCATAGCGCTGTGCATGACCAGCTATATAAGGTCGTCCCTCGCGCGTGCTTGCCATTCCGACTCGTGCTGCTGTGTTGGTTACATCCTTTGCAAGTGAAGTATGCCTCGGAGAAAAGTTCAGAAGAAATACGAACAGTTGGAGGAGTTTGAGAGGGGCAGCATCGTAGGGCTCCGGGAAGCGGGATAGTTTTATCACCATATAGCGCGCCATACAGATCGTGCGGATATCACCATAGCACGCTGTTGGCAGCAGTGGATAGAACAACGCACGCAGCAGCGATGTGAAGTGTCTGGAAAACCTAGACGAACAACGGAGAGAGTGGACCGACTGGTTGTCCGACATGCGCGGAGTGACCCAACAGCCACAATTGCAGATATTCAGCGAGCAGTGGTGCCCTCCATACATCGTCCGATTAGTGCCAGCACCATTGGTAGACGCCTGCACGACGTAGGACTGTATGCACGCAGGCCGTTACGACGACTGCCCTTAACACCATTGCATCGTCGCCAAAGACTCTCATGGAACCACTCAGAATGACAGCGGGTGATCTTCAGTGACCAGTCTCGCTTTTGTCTTGGAGGAAACGACCACCGAATCCGTGTGTGGAGGCACCGTGGTCAGCGCCAAGACGAACCGGTTGCTGTCGAGCGTCACACGGCCAGAAAGCCTGGTGTCATGGTGTGGGGTGCAACTGCCTACGATGCCAGATCACCTTTGGTGTTCATTACAGGCACTTCGGCAGCCCAACGTTACGTTAATGAAGTCCTGCAACCAGTAACCCCACCTTTTCTAAACGCTCACTCCGGTGCCATTTTCCAACAGGACAACGCTCGTCCGCATAGTGCTGCTGTCTCGAGAACTTACCTTCCAGGACCTGACACTGCGATGGCCAGCCGTATCGCCAAACCTATCGCCGGTTAAAAATGTGTGGGATGCTATTGGACGCGCTATCCACACTCCACCCCTACCGCACAATCTGCGGAAACTGCGTGAGAAGATTCAAGTTGCATAGGATGGCTTATTGCAGAACACCATTAGGAACTTGTATAACACCATGCCGAGACGTCTGGCATGCTGTGTGAGCAAACATGGCGACATGACGCCATACTGAGAGACACTACTTATTGGCGTGTAGCTCAATAAATATTGACCATATCAGTATCAATGTTTAATCATTTATTGTTCCTGGTAACCTTTACCTTCCTCCCGAATAGCATTGCAATCCGACGCGTCCTTCTGTGTTCAACTATTTTTTTGACGTAGAGTGTATTTACATGTGTTTAAAAAAACTGTCTGTCTAGCTGCACAACAAATTTCGACGATGATTCATCATAAAAGTGTTCACACTTATTAAGTCCGTGAAATACATCGTCAGGAATTTTTCGGCGAATTGAAGAAACCGATGTATTATATCAAACGCGGCAAACTTTTTTTTTTTTTTTTTGAAATCTTAGGGGGTTCAGGAAAATTCTCTTCTCTTCGATGGTAGTCTGTTCTGTCTGAATAGAGCTTACTATCTCGTCGTCCATCGGGTATTCTGAAATGATTATGTATTCGTTGATGTCGAGGAACTCATTAAGGGAAATTCGTTCCCTGATAAGACATTTGGTCTGTGAGTCCTTTCAACATTGCTCAACTTGTGGCAACACATTTTCTTCTTGGATTTGATGTGATCAAGCTTTTGCAAAGTAATTTTTTACTGTCGATTCTAAAACATTGTTTTGCCACATCTTCGCCAGTTCAGATATGCATTTTTGATTGAATGATCATCGTGCGCAACTTGATGGGGACAAACACAACATCCAAGCCTCACCGGGATTCGAACTGGAACCCATCTGAGACGAATGGTTTAAAGTCAGCACTTGATTATTGCGCAATCGGGATGGCACATTTGTTTGTTCTTTTAGTATTTCGGAAGGAATTTTTACCGGTCTTGTGGGTAGGTGTCAGAGATGGAAACGGGTCACGGGTCACAGCGTCCACGGGTCGACAATTTCTAGCGGTCGACAAGTTCCTGGATCATACAGCGTATGATCCAGGAACTTGCTGAGATGGATGCAGATATGAGATTAAAAATGAACTTTCAGAAGACAAAACTGATGTACAATGCTTTTACAAGCAATGAAGATTTATCAGTTGATGGGGAAAAGCTGGAGATAACGAATTTCTACATTTACCTTGGGTAGTAGATATCAAGCGATTGCCACATTGATGAAGAAATTAATCGGCGTATAAAACTTGGTTGGAGAGTTTCTGGAAGAAACGCTATAATTTTTAAGAGCATCAACATGCCATTGTGTCTTAAAAGAAAAGTGTTCAATCAATGCATCCTACCAGTGCTTACGTACGGAGCAGAGACGTGGACCTCAACTAAACAAGTAAGTAAAATCATGCAATGCATTGATTATGATACGCTTTCCAGCATACCAGATTTTTTTTATTTATTTTTTATTGGAGGTTTAAAGACCACCGGGAGCAACTCAATGGGCTATAAGCAGTCGCCATACCAGAAATCATTACTGAAGTTATGAGGATAATGGCTGTGGAATAAATCTCGCTCCTGTGCCCTGACCTTTGACCCCATTTCGATTATATTAAACAGAATTGGTTCAGTATACCTCCGAAACAACATGATAAAGTTTTGCCGAAATCGAAACATTTTTACGTAAGTTATGACGCATAAGGGCGATGGAATGGATCCCGTTCCTATGTCCCTCCATTTCGTTCATTTTCAATAGGGTTCGTTTCGAGGTTGTCCCTTACAACTATACTAAAATTTCATCGAAATGGAACCATTTTTACGCGAGTTATCGTACGGACAGACAGACGCACAAAGCTAGAGTATATACGCTTCTTCAACCTACGGCTGGAAAGCGTAAACAAGTTAGTAAAATCATACAATGCATTCATTATGATACGCTTTCCAACATACCAGAAATCATTACTCAAGTTATGAGGATAATGACTGTAGAATAAATCTCGCTCCTGTGACCAGACCTTTGAACCCATTTCGATGATATTCAACAGAACCGGTAAAGTATACTTCCGGAACAACATGAAATGTTTTGTCTCAATCGAAGCATTTTTACGTAAGTTATAACGCATAAGGGCAATGGAACGGATTCAGCTCCTATATGTCCCGACCTTTGACCCCATTTCACCCATTTTCAATAGGGTTCGTTCCCATGTGGTCCTCTAGCACATACTAAAATTTCATTGAAATCGAACCATATCTACGCAAGTTATGACGCATAAGGGCGATGGAATGGATCCCACTCCTATGTCGTGACCTTTGACCCCATTTCGTCCATTTTCAATAGCGTTCGTTCCCAGGTGGTCCCCTACCACTTACTGAAATTTAATCGAAATCGAACCATTTTTACGCACGTTATGGCGCATAAAGGCAATGGAATGCATCCCGCTCTTATGTCCTGACCTTTGACCCCAATTCACCCATTTTGAAGAGCGTTCGTTTCCAGGTGGTCCCCTACCACATTGTAAAATTTCATTGAAATCGAACCATATTTACGCAAGTTATGACGTATAAGTGCAATGGAATGGATCCCGCTCCTACGTCGTGACCTTTGACCCCATTTGTCCCATTTTCAATAGGGTTCGTCCCCAGGTGGTCCCCTACCACATACTAAAATTTCAACGAAACCGAACCATTTTTACGCCAGTTATCGTGCGGACGGACGGACGGACGGACAAACCTGGAGCATATACGCTTCTTCAACCTACGGTTGGAAAGCGTAAACAAAAACGGGACTCGTCAGACCAAGTTACAAGTCACAAGCCACACGTTATCAATGTGCCTCTGAGCCCATTGATAACGTGCGACTTTGTGACTTGCTGTTAAAAGAGGTCTCTTCTGTGGTACTCTGCTCTAGATGTCCTTCGCATGCAGGTCTCGTCACAATGACCTTTCGGAACAACTGTTGCCTGGTTTGAAACCGATTTGCAGTGAGTAGGCGTGAAACATGGCAGCGATCCCTGTTGGTGAGAATCGCTTCCCGGCCACAGATACGTCGCTGATTTTCAGTTGACTGCGGATTACACTACTGATTGTAGACCCCCTGGACAGTACGCTTCAAAACACCAACAAATTGGGCGACTTCATTCACTTTGGGTCCGTGGGCACGGCCAATCACGATGGCTCCTTTTTGCCACTCAGTCACGTCTGTCTTACGACCCATATTGCCGACTAAATTCAACACACACATTGCTCTTCACCAATGCATGAGACGGAAATGATCCTGTAGCCCACGTCAGTGCTATTTTGTCTCCCAACAATGCTATCATGGCGCCCACTGTGCAACCGGTAACTTCCTACTGCCATTTCTATTAGGGGTGACTGATTTTTTTGCCCGGTGTGCTTATCGATCGCGTGGGAAATAGGAAAATTTGTCAAGTAGATCCCGGAATGTATGAAAATTAAAAAAAAAATCGTTTCGTTCGACATTATTCCCATTTAAGGATTTCAATGATAAAACAAGATTTCTCAGCTTCGGTATGTTTTCAAAGATCAACTTTTCGCTGCTTCATTCTAATGTTGAGGCTGAATTCATTTTTAATGCTATGCACCTTTCCCGATTACAATAAAGTAAATCCCAAGTAAAACATTTCGATGTAACGGAAGCAGTCAAAACCATCGTTGAAATTTGAGTTTTGAATGCTGTCCCATAAAGTGACGAAACAATAGTTAATTTCATTGTTATCAAAAATATACAGGGTGTCCGAGAATTATTGGGACACATTACAAAATTATGTAAAAAAAACTGAGCATTGTCTGTTTCTCTATGTCACGTATTACTAACACGGTTTCTATATTTTTGTTTTGCAGAATTGTTATTCCCAGAATCCGATAGATGGCGCTAGGTGCGGCCTGATGAGGAATGTATGAGAAATGCGCAATCAGTAGTCATGTCATCCGTACAGCAGAAGGCGATGTGTGTGTGTTATGGCTTGCGGAATTAAAGTCTGTCATTAAAGTTAAAAGACGGTATCGTTTAGAGTATGGTTGTAACCCTTCTTCAACGAATTCAATTAAGCGGTGGATGAAACAGTTTAAAGAAACTGACAATATGGAACATCGTGGAGGAGCCGGTAGGCCTAGCGTCAGCGGTGAGACGGTTAACCAAGTTAATGAAAGTTTCCGACGAAGCCCCAGGAAATCCGTTCGTAAAGCAAGCAGAGAACTGTGCATTCCGAAATCGACAGTTCACGATATCTAGCACAAGAAATTAAAGTTTCATGCTTATAAAATTCAAATAGTGCAAAAGATGCATGTAAATGATCACACTCTGCGATACGATTTCGATGTGGATATGCCGAATCGAGTGGAAAACGACGAAAACTTTCTCAGTACTGTAATTTTTAGTGATGAATTCACATTTCATGTATCAGGTATCGTGAATCGTCACAACTGTAGGATATGGGGCAGTGAACCGCCTCATGCTGCTATTGAACTGGAACGTGATTCTCCAAAAGTTAATGTGTGGTGCGCCCTATCAAAAAGAGAAGTGATTGGCCCTTTCTTCTTCTGCGAAAAATACATAAATGGTGACATTTACTTCGATATGTTCGTTGTCATGATTTAATTCCACTTAGTATGTACCGGACTGTGACTTGGTGTGGTCGTGAGTGACTCAAATAAATGCAATGCGTTGTATGTGAATAAATGTATACCTTCAAATCACTCGTTTTATTTCACATCCACAAAGATCTTGGCATGTGAAAGATGCATAGCATAAATTACCTACAAAGAGTACCTGGGTACTCTCTCGAATTTTTAATTTTTAATTGTGAGTGATATTAAAGAAGAAATAAATTGGGAAAACCGAATGCTATGGCAGTGGTTAAATCCAGCTTCCTGGTGAAGGCGATGAACTGTAACAAATTTCAAGTTTTACCGTAGCACATGGTACTCTAAAATTGGTCAGCTCTGTTTAAATTCAGTGATTCTGAAAATTTCGAAGAAAATTAAAACTGGTTGTCCACCATAGGTATTAAATTCATTTATGCTCCTAACCCAGACAACTTTCTAATTTAAAAATTTCCAGTAGCATTTCTTTTTTCATTCTGCTTCAGGTACTGTTATTCGCGTGATTTTATTTTATTACGTAGTGTTTTGAATTTTTATTAGGATTATATACCTAACTGGATGCAAATCCATAACTGAAGCAGCTTTAAAAAATGTCTGCTAGCATTATATCATTGAGATAGTCATCTGATTTTGCATCTTGAGAATACGCAAAACTGTCAAGCAAACCGCAAGAGCGGGGAAATTTCTCGGTAAGGAGGAACATTTAAGCAAAGTATGCGAAAATTCTCATTTTGAATTGTTGGCATCATTGCCTCAAACAGGTCGCGTCATTTACGGCAGAAATTTATGAAATCATTTAATATGGCTGGGAAAGGGCTGACAGGGGGGGGGGTTGAATGAAAGGAAATTGTTCGATGGCTGAAATCTTTTATAGTGAAATACAGTCGGACCTCCATATATCGAAGGCGACGGTTCCGTAAAAAAATTCGATACATAGAAACTTCCATATACAGAAACGATCTCTTTTATACATATGTATTATGTAGTGTAATTGACTAGGAAATGTGTTTCTAAATACATGTGCTGTTATAAATAAGTGAATATAAATCCCATTATGCACAAGTTATGTTCATATAGATAATTAAAAACAATAATTAACTAGGTAATAATTCCTTGAAAACACCTCATACAGTATGTATTTATGTAATATTCATATGCACATTCTACGTCCAAAAATAGTTGCACCCAGAAGGAAGCAACCGACAGGAATGAAACTTGGTGGGTAGGTTTGACATCGTGAGACATGCAAATGATTCAAGAATCACGCTCGGCCACGCATGTGACGCAAACAAAGGAGGGGTCATAGCGCTGTGCATGACCAGCTATATAAGGTCGTCCCTCGCGCGTGCTTGCCATTCCGACTCATGCTATTGTATTGGTTACATCCTTTGCAATTGAAGTAGGCCTCGGAGAAAAGTTCAGAAGAAATACGAACAGTTGGAGGAGTTTGAGAGGGGCAGCATCGTAGGGCTCCGGGAAGCGGGATAGTTTTATCACCATATAGCGCGCCATACAGATCGTGCGGATATCACCATAGCACGCTGTTGGCAGCAGTGGATAGAACAACGCACGCAGCAGCGATGTGAAGTGTCTGGGAAACCTAGACGAACAACGGAGAGAGTGGACCGACTGGTTGTCCGACATGCGCGGAGTGACCCAACAGCCACAATTGCAGATATTCAGCGAGCAGTGGTGCCCTCCATACATCGTCCGATTAGTGCCAGCACCATTGGTAGACGCCTGCACGACGTAGGACTGTATGCACGCAGGCCGTTACGACGACTGCCCTTAACACCATTGCATCGTCGCCAAAGACTGCAATGGTGTCGTGCCAGACTCTCATGGAACCACTCAGAATGACAGCGGGTGATCTTCAGTGACCAGTCTCGCTTTTGTCTTGGAGGAGACGACCACCGAATCCGTGTGTGGAGGCACCGTGGTCAGCGCCAAGACGAACCGGTTGCTGTCGAGCGTCACACGGCCAGAAAGCCTGGTGTCATGGTGTGGGGTGCAACTGCCTACGATGCCAGATCACCTTTGGTGTTCATTACAGGCACTTCGGCAGCCCAACGTTACGTTAATGAAGTCCTGCAACCAGTAACCCCACCTTTTCTAAACGCTCACTCCGGTGCCATTTTCCAACAGGACAACGCTCGTCCGCATAGTGCTGCTGTCTCGAGAACTTACCTTCCAGGACCTGACACTGCGATGGCCAGCCGTATCGCCAAACCTATCGCCGGTTAAAAATATGTGGGATACTATTGGACGCGCTATCCACACTCCACCCCTACCGCACAATCTGCGGAAACTGCGTGAGAAGATTCAAGTTGCATAGGATGGCTTATTGCAGAACACCATTAGGAACTTGTATAACACCATGCCGAGACGTCTGGCATGCTGTGTGAGCAAACATGGCGACATGACGCCATACTGAGAGACACTACTTATTGGCGTGTAGCTCAATAAATATTGACCATATCAGTATCAATGTTTAATCATTTATTGTTCCTGGTAACCTTTACCTTCCTCCCGAATAGCATTGCAATCCGACGCGTCCTTCTGTGTTCAACTATTTTTTTGACGTAGAGTGTATTTACATGTGTTTAAAAAAACTGTCTGTCTAGCTGCACAACAAATTTCGACGATGATTCATCATAAAAGTGTTCACACTTATTAAGTCCGTGAAATACATCGTCAGGAATTTTTCGGCGAATTGAAGAAACCGATGTATTATATCAAACGCGGCAAACTTTTTTTTTTTTTTTTTTTTTTGAAGTCTTAGGGGGTTCAGGAAAATTCTCTTCTCTTCGATGGTAGTCTGTTCTGTCTGAATAGAGCTTACTATCTCGTCGTCCATCGGGTATTCTGAAATGATTATGTATTCGTTGATGTCGAGGAACTCATTAAGGGAAATTCATTCCCTGATAAGACATTTGGTCTGTGAGTCCTTTCAACATTGCTCAACTTGTGGCAACAGATTTTCTTCTTGGATTTGATGTGATCAAGCTTTTGCAAAGTAATTTTTTACTGTCGATTCTAAAACATTGTTTTGCCACATCTTCGCCAGTTCAAATATGCATTTTTGGTTGAATGATCATTGTGCGCAACTTGATGGGGACAAACACAACATCCAAGCCTCACCGGGATTCGAACTGGAACCCATCTGAGACGAATGGTTAAAAGTCAGCACTTGATTATTGCGCAATCGGGATGGCACATTTTTTTGTTCTTTTAGTATTTCGGAAGGAATTTTTACCGGTCTTGTGGTAGGTGTCAGAGATGGAAACGGGTCAAGGGTCACAGCGTCCACGGGTCGACAATTTCTAGCGGTCGACAAGTTCCTGGATCATACAGCGTATGATCCAGGAACTTGCTGAGAAGGATACAGATATGAGATTAAAAATGAACTTTCAGAAGACAAAACTGATGTACAATGCTTTTACAAGCAATGAAGATTTATCAGTTGATGGGGAAAAGCTGGAGATAACGAATTTCTACATTTACCTTGGGTAGTAGATATCAAGCGATTGCCACATTGATGAAGAATTTAATCGGCGTATAAAACTTGGTTGGAGAGTTTCTGGAAGAAAAGCTATAATTTTTAAGAGCATCAACATGCCATTTTGTCTTAAAAGAAAAGTGTTCAATCAATGCATCCTACCAGTGCTTACGTACGGAGCAGAGACGTGGACCTCAACTAAACAAGTAAGTAAAATCATGCAATGCATTGATTATGATACGCTTTCCAACATACCAGAATTTTTTTATTTATTTTTTATTGGAGGTTTAAAGACCACCGGGAGCAACTCAATGGGCTATAAGCAGTCGCCATACCAGAAATCATTACTGAAGTTATGAGAATAATGGCTGTGGAATAAATCTTGCTCCTGTGCCCTGACCTTTGACCCCATTTCGATTATATTAAACAGAATTGGTTCAGTATACCTCCGAAACAACATGATAAAGTTTTGCCGCAATCGAAACATTTTTACGTAAGTTATGACGCATAAGGGCGATGGAATGGATCCCGTTCCTATGTCGCTCATTTTCAATAGGGTTCGTTTCGAGGTTGTCCCTTACAACTATACTAAAATTTCATCGAAATGGAACCATTTTTACGCGAGTTATCATACGGACAGACAGACGGACAAAGCTAGAGTATATACGCTTCTTCAACCTACGGCTGGAAAGCGTAAACAAGTTAGTAAAATCATACAATGCATTGATTATGATACGCTTTCCAACATACCAGAATTCATTGCTCAAGTTATGAGGATAATGGCTGTAGAATAAATCTCGCTCCTGTGACCAGACCTTTGAACCCATTTCGATGACATTCAACAGAACCGGCAAAGTATACTTCCGGAACAACATGAAATGTTTTGTCTCAATCAAAGCATTTTTACGTAAGTTATAACGCATAAGGGCAATGGAACGGATTCAGCTCCTATATGTCCCGACCTTTGACCCCATTTCACCCATTTTCAATAGGTTTCGTTCCCATGTGGTCCTCTAGCACATACTAAAATTTCATTGAAATCGAACCGTATCTACGCAAGTTATGACGCATAAGGGCGATGGAATGGATCCCACTCCTATGTCGTGACCTTTGACCCCATTTGTCCCATTTTCAATAAGGTTCCTTCCTAGGTGGCCCCCTACCACATGCTAAAATTTCATCGAAATCGAAGCATTTTTACGCGAGTTATCGTGTGGACAGACGGACAAAGCTGGAGCATATACGCTTCTTCAACCTACGGTTCGAAAGCGTAAATAAACAAGTTAGTAAAACCATGCAATGCATTGATTATGATACGCTTTCCAACATACCAGAAATCATTACTCAAGTTATGAGGATAATGGCTGTGGAACAATACTCGCTCCTGTGCCCTGACCTTTGCCCCATTTCGATGATATTAAACAGAATTGATTCAGTATACCTCTGGAACAACGTACTAAAGTTTTGTCGCAATAGAAACACTTTTTGTCAAGTTATGAGAATAATGGCTGTGGAATAAATCTCGCTCCTGTGCCCTCACCTTTTACTCCATTTCGATTATATTCAACAGAATCGGAATAACATGATAAAGTTTTGTCGTAATCGAAGCATTTTTACGTTGGTTATGACGCATAAGGGTGATGGAATGGATGCTCCTGTCCTGACCTTTGATCCCATTTCGATTATATTTAACAGAACCTGTTCGGTGTATACCTTCGGAACAAAATGATAAAGTTTTGTCGCAATCGACAAAACTTTATCATTTTGTTTTTTTTGTTTATCATTTTTAAGTAAGTTGTGACGCATAAGGGCGAAGGAATAGATCCCGCTCCTATGTCCTGACCTTTGACCCCATTTCGTCCATTTTCAATAGGGTTCATTCCCAGGTTGTCCCATTACCACATACTAAAATTTCATCGAAATGGAACCATTTTTACGCGAGATGTCGCGCGGACAGAGAGACGGACAAAGCTGGAGTACATCCGCTTCTTCAACCTTCGGTTGGAAAGCGTAAATAAACAAGTTAGAAAAATCGTGCAATGCATCGATTATGATACGCTTTCCAACATACCAGAAATCATTACTTCAGTTATGAAGATAATGCCTGTAGATTAAATCTCGCTCCTGTGCCCTGATCTTTGACCCCATTTCGATAATGTTAAACAGAATTGGTTCAGTATAACTCCGGAACAACATACTAAAGTTTTGTCGCAATAGAAGCCTTTTTAGTCAAGTTATGAGGATAATAGCTTTGAAATAAATCTCACTCCTGTGACCTGACCTTTGACCCCATTTCAATGATATTCAACAGAATCGGTTCAGTATACCTCCGGAATAACATAATAAAGTTCTGTCGGAATAGAAGCATTTTTACGTAAGTTATGACGCATAAGGGCGATGGAATGGATCCCGCTCCTATGTCCTGACCT
Organism: Macrothele yani; assembly: GCA_039090855.1. Lineage (NCBI taxonomy): Eukaryota > Metazoa > Arthropoda > Arachnida > Araneae > Macrothelidae > Macrothele > Macrothele yani. Next base: position 129,069,564 of record CM076995.1, on the reverse strand, counting down.
TTGACCCCATTTCGTCCATTTTCAATAGGGTTCGTAATGACGTTGTCCCTCCTACCACATACTAAAATTTCACCGAAATGGAACCATTTTTACACGAGATATCGTGCTGACAGACAGACAGACGGACAAAGCTGGAGCATATACGCTTCTTCAACCTACGGTTGGAAAGCGTAAAAAACAAGTTAGTAAAATCATGCAATGCATTGATTATGATACGCTTTCCAACATACCAGAAATCATTACTCAAGTTATTACTCAAGTTAGGAGGATAATGGCTGTAGAATAAATCTCGCTCCTATGATCTGACCTTTCACCCCATTTCGATGATATTCAACAGAACCGGTAAAGTATAATTCCGGAACAACATGATAGAGTTTTGTCTCAATCGAAACATTTTTACGCAAGTTATAACGCATAAGGGCGATGGAATGGATCCCGATCCTATGTCCTGACCTTTGACCCCATTTTGTCCATTTTCAATAGTGTTTGTTCACAGGTGGTCCCCTATCACATACTAAAATTTCATCGAAATCGAGCCTATTTTACGTTAGTTATGACGCATAAGAGCAGTTGAATGGATCCCGCTCCTATGTCCTGACCTTTGACCCCATTTCGTTCACTTTCAGTTAGAGTTCTTTCCAGTGTTGTCCTACCATACACTAAAATTTCATCCGAAATCGAACGATTTTTACGTGAGTTATCGTGCGGACGGACATACGCACACAACGCGTGACGTAATGAGGCAGATGGGAATCGCAACCATCTGCTCGCAAGAGTGAGACGTCATAAAACTTTAATAGGTTACACACACAACGCGTGACGTAATGAGACAGATGGCATGACCATGCGCCAACATCTCAATCGCAACAGTGTGACGTCATAAGATTTCTAAGCATGGGTAACATTAATGGGACGATTCCATGGAAATAAAAAAAGCGTGGTAATTCGGGGTGGTTATTTAACCCACTAAACGAATTTTCCTAAAGTCAAGATCCAGCTAAATCGATTTCTAGTACCAGAAAACGGTAGGTTAACGATTTTCATCAAAATCCTTAGAGCCGTTTTCAAAATAAAATTTACATACATAAAAGAATTGCTCCTTTAAAAGTATGGGATAAGGGCGATGGAATGGATCCCTATCCTATGTCCTGACCTTTGACCCCATTTCGTCCATTTTCAATAGGGTTCGTCCCCAGTGATCCCCTACCACATACTAAAATTTCATCGAAATCGAACCATTTTTACGCACGTTATGACGCATAAGGGCAATGGAACGCATCCAGTTCCTATGTCCTGACCTTTGACACCGCTTTACCCATTTTCAATAGGGTTCGTCCCCAGGTGGTCCCCTTCCACATACTAAAATTTCATCTAAATCGAACCATTTTTTACACGAGTTATCGTGCGGACAGACAGACAGGCAGACGGACAAAGCTGGAGCATATACGCTTCTTCAACCTACGGTTGGAAAGCGTAAAAAAGAGGGAATTTAAGGTTTTTTTCGGAGGTGGGGACTGGACTTTTATTGCTGTCAAAGTCTTAATGGGTACCTGGGCCTCGCAGCACCCACGTAGCAATCATTCGCTTATGTTTTTGACAATTACATGTTTTAACACAGCAAGCAGCACAATGTGAGAAATTTTAAGTCTCAAACGCTTCATGTGTTTTTCACACTTCTGTGTTTTTTTCGCGCTTAATAAAAGCCCTGTAGTGTGCATTCCACTTATTCCAAACCACTGCCGTTTACGACGTCAGTGGTGTCAAGCTAGAGCTCATTGGAGGACGGAGTGGAGATCTGTTGTGTTTTCTGATGAAAGCCGGTACTGCCTGGGTGCCAGTGATGGCCGTGTGTTGGTTAGAAGGAGGCCAGGTGAGCGCCTGCAACCAACCTGTCTGCGGCCGAGGCACACTGGACCTACACCTGGAGTTATGGTCTGGGGAGCAATTTCCTATGACAGCAGGAGCACTCTCGTGGTTATCCCACGCACCCTGACGGCACAGTTGTACGTCGGTCTGGTGATTCAACCTGTTGTGCTGCCATTCATGAACAGCATTCCAGGGGGTGTTTTCCAACAGGATAACGCTCGCCCGCATACCGCTGTTGTAACCCAACATGCTCTACAGAGTGTCGACATGTTGCCGTGGCCTGCTAGATCACCATATCTTTCACCAATCGAGCACGTATGGGACATCATTGGACGACAACTCCAGCGTCACACCCAACCAGCATTAACCGTCCCTGTATTGACCGACCAAGTGCAACAGGCATGGAACTCCATCCCACAAACTGACATCCGGCATCTGTACGACACAATGCATGAACGTTTGCGTGCTTGCATTCAACATTCTGGCGGTTACACCGGTTATTAATGTACCAGCATTTCACATTTAAAATGGCTCTTTTCGCGCTTACAATAAGCTGTGATCTTGAAACCTTAATCGATTAAATATGTTACCTATACAAATGTATTGCCGCCATTTCATTCCTCTACAACTATTTTTTTCGTGGTGTTGGGATTTTTTTTTTTTTTTCGTCAGTGTATTTAACATCATGCGGTAATATTCCGACTTAAGTTCAGAATAATACATTTTTATATAACTTTGTCTTTCATTAGATTTATAATTTCTGGGGTTTACCTTTGAAAAAGGAAACAGTTCACCTAAAATCGGGTGATTACCTACTGTCAGTAAATTACTAGAACAGTATGATTGCTACTAAATTATTTGTAAATTATTAATCAATTACTATGGTTGGCAAGATTTTTTAAATCTTGATGAGACAGGAAGTCATACAACGACTTCTCAATCATTCCGCCATATAAGTAAATAATAACCTGCCCTATTTCCTCTCATTCAGTTTCATATTAAAGTAATTTATGTACAGGGCCGGATTGTTCGTCTTCCACCCACCATGACCAAGGGCCCAGGACGCATGCCTGCGCAAATTATAGATAGACAGTGAGAGAAAGAGAGAATTTTATAAAATAATGTTACCTTTGTTTCGTATGATTTCCACGTGGTCAGAAACAGAGGCTGGAAGACGAACAGATTTCAAGATAGTGACTTATAAAGGGTAAAAGGTTTCATGTTGCTGTATACATCGGGGTTGGAGACAGTTCCAGCTTTTTTCACTACCATCCACCCACACATAGGCGTAACCACTGGGCAGGGCCGGATTAAGACCTTAGTGGGCCTCTAGGCTAAGACATTTGAGTGGGCCTCAAGGCTAAGATATCCGAGTGGGCCCCAAGGCTAAGATATCCGAGTGGGCCCCCAAAGAACTTATCACGGGGAATTATTATAAAGTTCGTTAAAACACGAAACTGTAACTACTAAATTACATGCAAAGTTTTCATGCAAAGTTTTAAATTACATGCAAAGTCACTGTATTTTTCATTGCCCTCACATGAGCATGAGTTAAAAACTTAGGATTCCAAGATTTTGTCTATGATTTTCCAATGATTTAGCATTGTATACTTTTCTTACTGAATTTTTTTGTTTGTTTGTTTTTTTGTCATGCAATGCGAAGCCACAGGTGACTTCGACTATTAACAGTTCCAAGTGCAAATTAGGAGGTATGGGTGGATTGTAGTGAACAAGCTGAAACTATCTCGCCGATCCCTCTCTACATTGCGACATGAAACCTTTACCCTTGGTGAATAACTATCTTGAAATCTGTTTGTCTCACAGCCTCTGTTTCTGACCAAGTGAAAATCATACAAGACAAAAGTAAAACTATTTCATGAACATCTTTCTCTCTCTCTATCTATTACTTGCCCAGGCCCTTGGTCATGGTGAACCCCAAGGCTATAGACCCCACCTTAATCCGGTCCTGCCACTGGGGGAGGGTCCGGACCCCCAGATTTTCAGAGTCGGAGATCTCCAATGTAAAGGACCCTCCCGCAAAAAAAAAATTCGGGAATATAATGCACACTTTTTTTTATGACGTGAACCAACTAAATTTAATAATATAAGATAGTAATTTTTCATAGAACTCAAACACGTGTATAATGTGTACTTCATAAAACAGCAATATCGATTCCTAATAAGCAAATTCAGTTCTACAACTTTGTAATTTACATTTCTGCCCTATCTACCATAGTTTAACAGTTGTGCTCGCTAAGTACTACAATTCGCCAACAGAGGCGCCTATGTCATGGCCGTTAGATCACGCCTCAGCAACTGCTTTGGCATGTGTGTTTGCAGGGGGAGGGGGTCCCAAATTCTATCTTATACAGTATTTATATAATATTGCATATATATGTATACGTTTTGCTGATGACGTAGTCATTTTTGCAACTACCCCATCAGAGCTGCAGAGTATGATCCAGGAACTGGCTGACAAGAGTAAAGAAGTGGGATTAAAAATGAACTTTCAGAAGACAAAAGTGATGTTCAATGCTTTTTCAAGAAATGAAGATTTATCGATTGAAGGAGAAAAGCTGGAGATAACAGACACGTACGTTTATCTTGGACAGCAAATATCAAGTGAGGGTCACATTGATGAAGAAATTAATCGGCGTACAAAACTTGCCTGGAGAGCTTTTGGAAGAAACAGCCTAATTTTCAAGAGCAATATGCCATTATGTCTTAAAAGAAAAGTGTTTGATCAATGCATCCTTCCAGTGCTTACGTATGGTGCAGAGACGTGGACCTTAACTAAAAGAGACATACAAAGGCTGCAGACAACTCAAAACAGCATGGAGAGGTGCATGCTTGGTGTAACCAGGAGAGATAAGAAGAGGAACTCGTGGATCCTAAAAATGACAAGAGTGGAAGACATCATGATCAGAGTTAAATTCTTGAAATGGCAATGAGCTGGACATACTGCTAGAAGGACAGACCATAGATGGACAGCCGAAATTCTAGATTGGATTCCAAGGGACAGGAAAAGACCCAGAAGAAGACCACATAGGAGATGGGTGGATGAAATTCGAAAGTATGCAGGAGTGACATGGAGGAGACTGGCACAAGACAGACCGTCGTGGAGGAAACTTGGGGAGACCTTCGTCCAGCAGTGGATTGATAATGGTTGACAATGATGATGATGATGATATATGTATACATGTAATGTGTGTATGTGTGATCGGGCACCACCAGATTTTGAAACATGGTTACGCCACTGCACCCACACCTCCCAATTTTGCACTTGGAACTGTCAATGGTCGAATCCCCCTGTATCTTCACATTCCACATCCCCCCCCCCCAAAAAAAAAAAAGATGCACTAAGAAAACTACACAGTGCTAAATCATTAGAAAATCCAAGATAAAATCTAGGAATCTTAAGTTTTTAACTCATGTTCTTGTGAGAACAATGAAAAATACAGCGACTTATTATGAAAACTCTGCAGATAATGTAGTAGCTACAGTTTCGTGTTTTACCGGACTTCATAATAATTCCCTGTCGTAAGTTCTTTGGGGGCCTACTCAGATTTCTTAGCCTTGGAGCCCACTGAAATGCCTAGGGGCCCACTAAGCCCTTAATCCGGCCCTGTTTACGTATCTTCTTTATTCTCTAATTTATACATTTTCCACACTTTAGGGAGTTACTAGTTCTTAGCGAGTCTTGTTCTCACAGCTCGTAAGTTTGAACTTCCAGGCAGATAATTACTTCGACATGCAATCTCTTTCACGAGGAATAAATACGTGCATATATAACAAATAAATACGTGCATGCACTAGAAATTTTGCTAGTTACTCATGCTGATTATGTCTGTCTGTCGTTTAGCAGTCTCGTATTCAAGTTATATAATTTAAAGATTTTATTAGGTAACGAACTCCTTTCTTGGTGGCAGGAATAATAGTCGTGCTTTAGGATTATACATCTGTGCTACCTGAAAAATTGTAATTTAATATTTGTTATACCTATATGTATACGACAAATACGACTAGATTTTGACAGAAAAATAAAATATTTGAATCATGAATTTCTACAGTTGAAATGTTAAAAAAAATTTAATTCTGAATGACGTAGCGTTATTCTCAAATTCATTTTTCTCACTGTTTCAGTTTTTTTACGCTTTCCAACCGTAGGTTGAAGAAACGTATATGCTCCAGCTTTGTCCGTCCGTCAGCACGATAACTCGCGTAAAAATGGTTCGATTTCGATGAAATTTTAGTATATGGTAGGGAACCACTCGGGGACGAACCCTATTGAAAATAGATGAAATAGGGGTCAAAGGTCTGGACATAGGAGCGGGATCCATTCCATTGCCCTAATGCCTCATAACTTCCGTAAAAATGGTTCGATTTCGATGAAATTTTAGTATGCGGTAGGGGACCACCTGGTGACGAACCCTATTGAAAATGGCGAAATGGGGTCAAAGATCAGGACATAGGAGCGGGATCCATTCCATTGCCTTTATGCGTCATAACTTATGTAAAAATGCTTCGATTGCGACAAAATTTTAGCATGTTTTTCCGATGGTATACTTAACCGGTTCGGTTGAATATCATCGAAATGAAATCAAAGGTCAGGACACAGGAGCGAGATTTATTCCCCAACTATTATCTTCATAACTTGACTAAAAATGCTTCTATTGCGACAAAACTTTAGTATGTTGCTCCGGAGGTATACTGGACCACTTCTGTTGAATATAATCGAAATGGGATCAAAGGTCAGAACACAGGGGCGAAATTTATTCCACAGCCATTATCCTCATAACTTGAGTAATAACTTGAGTAATGATTTCTGGTATGTTGAAAAGCGTATCATAATCAATCCATTGCATGATTTTATTAACATGTTACGCTTTCCAACCGTCGGTTGAAGAAGCGTATATGTTCCAGCTTTGTCCGTCTGTCTGTCTGTCCGCACGATAACTCGAGTAAAAGTTGTTCGATTTCGATGAAATTTTAGTATGTGGTAGGGGACAGTCTGGGGACGAACCCTACTGGAAATGGAGTCAAAGGTCAAGACATAGCAGCGGGATCCATTCCATCGCACTTATGCGTCATAACTAACGTAAAATGCTTCGATTGCGGCAAAATTTTAGTATGTTGTTCCGGAGGTATACTGAACCGGTTCTGCTGGATATCATCGAAATGGGTCAAAGGTTAGGGCACATGAGCGAGATTTATTCGACACTCATTATCCTCATAACTTGACTAAAAATGCGTCTATTGCGACAAAACTTTAGTATGTTTTTCCGGAGGTATACTGAACCACTTCTGTTTAATATCATTGAAATGGGGTCAAAGGTCAGGGCACAGGAGCGAGTATTGTTCCACAGCCATTATCCTCATAACTTGAGTAACGATTTCTGAGATGTTGGAAAGTGTATCATAATCAATGCATTGCATGATTTTACTAATTTGTTTAGAATTTAGTTCAGAATTTTTCGACCTAAGTGCATTGTTGCACCGGCATTGTTAAATCCGCATCCTGTACTATCAGAATGCCAGTTTTCCATCTCAAAAGGATTCATGCGAAGAGAAGAAAATCCGTGTATAATGCATTAGATTTTAAAATAATTTATGTTTAACAGAACACAAGAAAAAAATCTCAGTGTTGATGAAACTGAAGAGCATGGAAAGAATATCAATTCAGTCTTAGCTATGAATACCAGCTTTTCCACAGTTTTTGACGAATTCCGCAGTAAGCGGTGAAAACCAAAACACGCAAATTAAATTCTACAATAACACCTATATATATTATGATACGCTTCCCCGCAGAATTTTGATATCCCCGGTCAAAAATCCGCATCCGTCACCGAAAGTAAACTTCATGGCCCGCATTCACTTTCGCAATGTGATACATATTATGAAGACGATATGAAAGAAGCCAAAAAGCAGGTCATCAGGTTTGGAGGTTGCTGGTATATTTTAAATGATCAAGGACAACCCTGCAAAATCAGATGTATAGGAGGCGCTCATCGGGAACAACTCTTACCGTCATCGGTCAGTGAACTTGAAATATGACATAATACTGGTGCTACCTGTACCTTCATTCCACACAAGATTCCTGTACAGCTGCAATGAACAGAAATTGCATAATTGACTTACTTCGGTCTTGTGAAGCCATTCTTTTTTTCTGCATTCAGGACAGCTCTCACTTTTTCTGTAAACAATAGCCTTATTCCCGATCAACTTTACAATCAGACCTCGGTTAACACTGTTTCTGTGTCATTAAATTCATTGGCGATCAACGCCCTCATCGGAGATAGCTGTCGCCATCTATTGACCAGAAACGAAACAAACGGAATGAATCGATAACTTCAAGAACTAGTCCGATTTCCCTCTCTTTGAATGTATGACATGAAACGGAGTTACCCCTTTCGGTCATAATAAAGCGATCTGCGACTTCCTTTGTTATTATTAAAATTTTGGGAGAACGAAAAGATGAGAAAGAATCTGAGATTAAATAAAATTCGGTGATACTCAGATTCATTTTGTCTAAATATTTTTAACTGAATTGTACATCACAGATCAAAACAAATAAATCAAAATATTGGCTTCAGCTTTAGTGTTAGGCTTTAGTTTTATAAACTAGTTTAGATCCTTGTAGAATATATCACTATTAAATATTGTAACTACTACTATTGCGCTCTTAATAAAGAGCCCTTTAAAATAAAAATGCATCATTTCTTTTTTAATGGTTTAATATAACATATAGCATTCTGTAAAGGGTTATCGTCTAAATGTTTAAGGATTGCTTTTATTTGAATTAGTTGCGCTTGAAATGCCGCACAACTGAAAATTTATAATAATTCTATCAGGGGCGTAGGGGGGGGGTAAGACACTTTGCCCTCTCGGAAATTGTTTAATTTTTTTTTTTTTGATTTTGGGTAAAAGGCGACGGAAATTCGAAAACAAATGCTTTTTTAATTTAATAAAAATTGCATTAGAAAAAAATGTAATAATTTTTTCTTCCATTTCCTTTTATATGAACTTTCTTTTTATTTTGTTCTGGTGGATTTCAAATACCTTGGTCACTCCCCCCCCCCTCCCGAAAAACCGATATAGGTCCGTGAATTCTATGGTCAAATGAATCAAATTATCTGAGAGAGAGAAGTTGAAAAATATTGCAACCTCAATGATTATTAAGTGGTATTTTCCATAGAACACTGGTTGTTTTCTACCTTTCAAAATATTTTTTTATCGTTATTTTTACCGCTGTTGATTTCAAACCGGGGCCGTAGCTACTTTCCTGAACCAGGGAGGCAGTGGATTCATCTAGGGGAGCCGAAGGGTCATCTTGGGGGAGGGGGGGCTCTTTGTTGAACCACAAACGCGTAGCCTCACTTCCCCTAATTCCCGTTTGCCCTAATGGTGACTTCCAGATTCATTATTTCCATTTTCATCCTCTGCTCAACATCGTGCCGTTTCTTCCTCGGGTTTCAACAGGAGCGGCGATACGCCCCCCTCTCTTCTCCCTCCCCCATGCCTTTACATTTCCCCCAGTCGCTTAAGGTGGACGTCAAGTAATTTTGCTTCCTATATTTCCAATGGAAAAACTTCTGTACACATTTTCTTCGCAATTAAGGCGTTACCAAGGATGAAAATTTGAACATCGATTAAAATAGTTTCATTTTATAACTTTGAATGCTTAATATTTTCTAAAACATAACCATAATTATGCAATCCAACATTTGTTTGTCTACTGACGTCATCAAAGTACTGGTCGCGCCATCTTTTTTCTGGTTTTAACACCACCAAAGGAAAAGTTATTGATTTTTAATATAATTATGGTTATGTTTTAGAAAATATTAAGTATTCCAAGTTAAAATATGAAGTCATTTTAATCGATGTTCAAATTTTCAACCTTGGAAACACTAATTGCGTAGGAAATGTGTACAAAAGTTTTTCCATTGGAAGTATCATCATCATCATCATTGTCAACCATTATCAATCCACTGCTGGACGAAGGTCTCCCCAAGTTTCTTCCACAACGGTCTGTCTTGTGCCAGTCTCCTCCATGTCACTCCCACATACTTTCGAATTTCATCCACCAATCTCCCATGTGGTCTTCTTCTGGGTCTTTTACTGTCCCTTTGAATCCAATCTAAAATTTCGGCTGTCCATCGATGGTCTGTCCTTTGGGCAGTATGTCCAGCCCATTGCCATTTCAAGAATTTAACTCTGATCATGATGTCTTCCACTCTTGTCATTTTTCGGATCCACGAGTTCCTCTTCTTATCTCTCCTGGTTACACCAAGCATGTACCTCTCCATGCTTTCTTTGAGTTGTCTGCAGCCCTTGTATGTCTCTTTTAGTTAAGGTCCACTTCTCTGCACCATACGTAAGCACTGGAAGGATGCATTGATCAAACACTTCTCTTTTAAGACATAATGGCATATATTGCTCTTGAAAATTATGCTGTTTCTTCCAAAAGCTCTCCAGGCAAGTTTTGTACGCCGATTAATTTCTTCATCATTGTGACCCTCACTTGATATCTGCTGTCCAAGATAAACGTACGAGCCTGTTATCTCCAGCTTTTCTCCTTCAATCGATAAATCTTCATTTCTTGTAAAAGCATCGAACATCACTTTTGTCTTCTGAAAGTTCATTTTTAATCCCACTTCTTTACTCTTGTCAGCAAGTTCCTGGATCATACTCTGCAGCTCTGATGGGGTAGTTGCAAAAATGACTATGTCAACAGCAAAACGAAGGTGGGTTAGATAATCTCCATTAATCTTTATCCTTTTGTTTTCCCAGTTCAGTGATTGAAAGACATTTTCCAATGTGGCATTAAAGAGCTTCGGAGATATGGTGTCACCTTGTCTCACTCCCTTTCCAATTTTTATGTGTGTTGTATTTTCAAACAGCTGAATCTTTGCACTTGCATTTTCATATGTTATTAATAATATTAATGTATGCATCTTCAATACCGCAGGATTTCAAAGCCGTTGTAACTGCTGATGATTTCACCGAATCAAAGGCTTTTTCATAATCGATAAAAGCCATGCACAATGGAAGTTCATATTCCCTCGCTTTTTCAATTAGTTCTCTAAGTACGTGGATATGATCTTTTGTGCTGTAGCCACTCCTGAATCCAGCTTGTTCTCTCGGTTGAGTCATGTCCAGTGTTACCTTCAAGCGGTGTGAAAGAACTTTAGTGAAGATTTTATAAACCACTGATAGGAGGCTGATAGGTCTGTATTCCCGAGATCCTCAATGTCACCTTTTTTGTGTAGCAGGATCATTGTAGCGTTGTTCCAATCCTCAGGAATCTTCCCTTCATTAAGGCATCGAGTGAAAATTTGGGCGAGTACTGTTTCGATTTCTCCACTTGCTTCTTGTGATGTATATAGTAATTTCATCTTCTCCTGGAGCGTTTCCCCGCTTCATGTTCTTGATTGCATGTGCAACTTCTGCTGGTAGGACTGGAAGAACTCTGGTACTGGTACCTTTCATGATGTCTGGAGTACATGTATCATTCCTTTCATATAATTTGGAGTAGAAATCTTTCACTCTTGTCAAAATTTCGCCTCCATTTCTTGTTACAGAACCAACTTCTTTTCTCAGTGCCATAATCTGTTTTCTTCACTTGCTGAGATGTCCGTTTGCTATCTTTAGGCTTTGGTTGTTTTCAATTGCTTTCCTCACTAGTTCACAGTTGAATTTCCTTACGTCTTCAGTGATACTTTTTCGTACTGTCTTGCATAGCTCTATATATTCCACTTTGGAAGTCACATCTTCTTTAGTTGTCCTCATTTCTCTTCTTTTTTGCATCAACATTTTGGTTTTTCCTGATAATTTGTTCACATGCAACTTGTTCTTAGACCCGGCTAATTTTGTTGCTGTTTCCATAAGAGCTTTGGTTATTTTTCTGTTAACTGCAGAAATATCCACTTCTTCCAATGTTAGGCCCTCTAAATCAGAGAATCTGTTCTTCAGTTCCAACTTGAAGGTATTATGGTGTTTTTTAAGGTTGGTTATGTCAATACATTTCGTTTGTCTTATGAGCTTGCCACGTTCGAGTTTAGTGTTGAGATGCATCTTACATCTCACCAATCTATGGTCACTACCTGTCTTGAACTTGTTTAGTACACTGCAGTCTTCTATGACGAATTTTTTGTTACGCATAATAAAATCAATTTCACTTGTCGTCCCATTTGGATGTCTCCATGCCCATTTCCTGTGTGGCTTTTTCTTGAAAAAGGAGTTCATAATGAAAAACCCTTCTGCCTCTGCAAACTCTACGAGAGTATTTCCACGCTGGTTTCTGTTGCCGTGACCGAATTTACCTACTGAAATTTCATTCTGTTGCCGTTGCTTTATTTTTGCATTGAAATCTCCCATAATTATCTTCAAATGCTGCTTACCTTTATTATTTAGATGACGAATTTACTCATAAAATTCTTCAATTTCTTCTTCAGGATGACTTGTGGTGGGTGCATAAGTTTGAATAATCTGAGCCTGGTATCTTCTCGAGAGTTGGGTAACGAGTCGTGCAGCTCTGTCAGAGGAACTTTCAACTTCTACAACTTTATCCTTCAGTTTCTTGTTTATTATAAATCCAACACCACTAGTTCTGCCAGTATCAGTCCCACGATAGTAGACGAGATGTCCACTTTTCAGTTCAATGAGATCTTTTCCTTTTCTCCTTAACCTCACTTAGCCCGAGGATGTCCCACTTGATCCTTTGTAGTTCCTCTTCCAATTCAAGAAGCCTTGAATCAGAAGATAGGGAGCGTCCATTATACGTCGCCAAGGTCAGCATCAGATGGCAGCCTAGTCCGGTCCTCCGGGGATTCTTAGCACCCTCTGCTTTCATGTCGCACTGACCGCTGCCTTGGCCAGGTATATTCCAGCTGCTGGAGACTGAGGGCCAAGATTTAAGTTGTGGAGTCATTTTGGAGGTTTGGCCATAACTCACCACGCTGGCCAAGTGGGTTGGTGAGTGTGGGATAGCATTTTCTCTAATCCCGATGGTATAGTTATACCGCTATTGGCGGTCGTCAGAGCCTTTTTAGTGGGAACAGGATGCACCACGAGAAGGCAGGGTTGACATTTGTCAAGGAGAGGCTGTGATGTTGCGCGTCACCTGACCTTACATCCCTCACCTGACCTTACATCCCATTGGAAGTATAGGAAGCAAAATTACTTGACGTCCACCTTAATAAACTGTGTTATTTGAGTTCGTGTTATTTACTTATTTAGTTTTGTTCAGACTTTTAGCCGCATATAGCGTTTCCAGGGAACACCACGAGGAGTTATTCTGACTTCGTTCCCCAAAAATTATTATCGTGGTTTCTGAGACTACTCCATCTTCTAATCTTTTAACCTTTCTTGTCACAAATGCAGGAAAAATCTTTGTCAGAAAAATGCAGTGAAAATAGCTGTGATTGGTAGCACTTTTTCAATTTTAAGAACTTATCTAACATATTATTGTAATTTCACTGTGTATGCCAAAGCACGTACGCATTCAATTAGTGTCTTCTTTCCGGTTTCGAAATCACGAACCGTTTTCTCAATTATTTTATCCAAAATTATATATTTTGTCTTTTTATGTAGACATATTAAGTTTATGTTGTTTTCTTTGAATGTCACAGATCTGCGCGTCTTCTTTTAACTTAATCAAAAGTTCTAATATATCTGGATGTGATTTGCTTACAGATGTATTTAATCTCTGTCGCGCCACGATTCTACGGAATTTGTCGTTCTGTGACGCTCTTTATAACAGTTCCATATCGATCAATAACAGGGTTGTCCATACACTAATCCACCATAAAATTATTAAACTCTTGAACAGCATCATTTGTGGGCGCGATTACGGCTAAAAATACATCGTCTACACAAATGGGTGGAATGGATACAAGAGCTGCAAATATTCGTATATGACGTTTGATGTCTTCAATGTTTATGCATTCTGATGTTAAGCCTAAGTTTTGAACTTTACTCCATAGAGATTGGTTGTAATGGTAATTACATTCTTTGACTTTGCAATCTATATATTAAATAAAGCGGGAAAGGATGAATCGGTACCTACTCCTGTGTGCAGGGATCGCCACACCTGTTAAAACCCGAAGATGAAACGGCACGATTTTGAGCATAGGATGAAACGGCAAAGGATGAATCGGTACCTACTCGCCCTAATCACGTTTACTCCAATTGTGTTTCCCCGAAATCGCTTTTATCCGAATTCCCATTTCCCCTAATTTTGCTTGCCCTAATATCGTTTCTCCTAAATTTCGTTTCCTCTAATTCACGTTTGCCCTAAACACATTCACCCCAATCGCATTTCCCTGAAATCGCCTTTACCCGAATTCCCATTTCCCCTAATTTAGTTTGCTCTAATCTCGTTTCCCCTATTTCACGTTTGCCCTAAACACGTTTATCTCAATTGCGTTTCCCCGAAATCGATTTTACCCGAATTCCCATTTCCCCTAATTTCGTTTGTCTTAATCTCGTTTCCCCTAAATCCCGGTTCCCCTAATTCAAGTTTACCCTAAACACGTTTGCCCGTGTCAAGTTTTTCCTAATTCGCTATTTCGCATTTGCCTAATTTTTATTAACCGAAATAAAACGGTGGGTCTTGATATCTCAAGAGAATTATTCTTTCCCTTCCTGTTGATGATGTCGACCACCATGCCAACAAAAGTGAAAAGAAGTGAACTTGGTTATTACCATTATTCGGATAGTTTTTAACGCATTATCTTTAGGGAGGGAGGGGGTGTATCCGTCAACCCCCCCCCTTCCCACACACACAGAAAAAGTACTACATCGCGCTAAACTTTTGTTAAAGCAAGAAATAGTATTGATGCGTTCGCTAGAATTGAAAATGCGCACTCGCACCAAACATGAATCATTTGCATTCCAACACACACTCTAGCTATTTGCAAAGTTTTAATGGAAATGTTCTCCCATTCCAAAAAGTCATCTGGTCACCCTGTTTTAATATCCCTTTGTTAATTTACTTCATTAGAGAGTAATTATGCCAAAAAGTAAAAATGTTTAGATAAAATACAAAGTATGAAATAAGAAGAGGCAGAAAGAACACAGAAATATCTTGAAATATAAAAAGTAAATCACATTCTTTGAATTTGCTTGATGGTGGTTGAGTTGGGAGTTCCTTACCGCTGGAATCAAAATAACTTCTAGCTAGCGTGATTTTTTTTTCTTTCATTTTTGGTTTACTGCTCTGGTCTCTTTTTTCGTGATCCACGAAATGGCATCGAGGATTTACTGATGTCATACTTCAACTTTTTCTACTCCTCTTCTTGGGTTCCACGTTTTTCTCCATCTTTAATACCGCGTTCTCCTTCGCTGATGCCCAGTGTAAAGGCGGTGGGTGTGGCTATACCCCATCCCTCTTAAAAACTAAGAGCACCAAAATCCCGCCATTTTTTTTTCCAGCACAAGCATTGTAAAACCTTAGGGAGGGAGGGTGGTTTGATAAACAGAAACTATTGAGATACTCATGGCTCCTAACGCCTGCAATGAAGAGCTATCTGTGGAGTTACCTATAGCGTCTAGGGGTCGATTCTGAACATTCCTCGCAGCTAACTCGTTACGCACACGTGCGTGACATGCTATTACCATTGTTAAACTGTTTTACCTTTAAATTTGAATTGTTCCCTATCGTTAAGTTTCCACTACTTTGTATATGTAGCCTGAAGAAGCCGCCCGTGAGTGGGGAAAACTCGCTTATTCATACTGTATTAGTCTATATGTTACCGGCAATGTTGAAAACCAGGCATTCTATAGAATGCCTAGGAAATGTATAGAACGACTAGGCATTCTATAGAACGACTAGGCATTCTATAGAACGACTAGGCATTCTATAGAATGACTAATGCTATTTAGGCAAAGTATTAAAAGAGTTTCATGAAAAGGCTTTTATTGAAAAGACGTATATGAAAAAGAATGAAAACAGAAAATATGAAATAAAATACAGAGCTTTCTAACCTACTTGTTGCAACAAGGAAGGCTTGTATGACATTTTGAATTGCACTTCATTCATTTTTTTCACAAAAGTACTTCATGTTTTGGCACTACATTAGAAACATCATTAGCGGGAGTATTTTTTACTTCACTTCCGAACAAAGACTGAAATGCAAATGGCGAATTCTCCGTCTTAGGCTAGCGTTGAAAGTCACGTGCCTTGCGACGTCATATTAGAACCATCCATAGCCCACTAGAAAGAACAGGCCCTGAAACGAACGGTGATGTGACCAACTTAGTCCGAATTTTCAGCTTATTAGTTGTAATAATTTTTTTTCACTACTGCAAGTAAATGATATTTATAAGTGCGACAGATATAGTAATCTAAACCCTACACAGAATTTAATATTACACCCACTTACATTTTTTCATAAAACTGGCTCAAGTATAAAGCAGTTTTCACTGGGAAACATAATGCAATAAGGGTTTTTAAGAGACTTTAATCACAAGAATAATCACTGTATTCACTTGCGGTAAAAACTTGGAGAAATTTCACAAAATTGAGACCATTTTGGTCACATGACAACGGTTCGTTTCCGGCCCAGATTTTGCAACAAATACTTCAGAAGCAGAAATTAACACATATGACTCCTGGTGGCTAAACCATTCTTTACCAAACATTAGAATTTATGTGAAAAATATTTTCCATCAGGTCTTGTATGCGATACAGGAAAAAATTTTCAAATCAGAGCTTTAGGAGCAGAAATAACGCAGACAGCGCAATTTACCTTTGTGCCCCCTAGCGGAAAGTGTATGATTTACTTGAAAATTTTGAATTTATAGGAAAAACATTTCGCATCGGAAACACTATCCAACAAAGAAGGAATTTTTCAAATCGTGTTCTAGGAATTTTTCAAATCGTGCTCTTAGAAGTAGAGATATTGACAAAAATAAGATATACATCTACGTCCCCTGGCGTAGAAACCATGCATTATTTCAAGAAGAAAATGTTCCTAAAACTTTTGTCGACATGAGTAGCATCGGTCAACAAACGACGTTTTTTTCAATCGAGAATTTAGAAGCTCATATTTTGCTGCAAATACAACAGAAGCGGAAATTAAGATTTACGCCCCCTGGTGGCCAAACTATTTTTTCACAAAAATTAGAAATTATATGCAAACGATTTCCCATCAGGAGGTGTATCCGGTGCGGAAAGAGTTTTTCAAATCGGAGATTTACAAGCAGAGATATAAAGGGAAACGCAATTTACCTGTACGCCCCCTAGCGAAAAGTCTATGAATTACTTGAAAATTTTGAAATTATATGAAAAACATGTCACACGGAAAACAATATCCAACAAAGAAGGAATTTTTCAAATCGGACTCCTAGAAGTATAAATATTGACAAAAATAAGATGTACATCTACGCCCCCTGGCGTAGAAGCCATGCACTATTTAAAGAAGAAAATGTTTCTAAAAGGTTTGTCGACATGAGTAGTATCGGTCAACAAACGACGTTTTTTTCAATCGAGAATTTAGAAGCTCATATTTTGCTGCAAATACAACAGAAGCGGAAATTAAGATTTACGCCCCTAGTGGCCAACCTATTTTTTTACAAAAATTAGAAATTATATGCAAACGATTTCCCATCAGGAGCTGAATCCGGTTCAGAAAGAATTTTTCAAATCGGAGATTTAGAAGCAGAGATATATGGGGGAAACGCAATTTACCGCTACGCCCCCTAGCGATAAGTCTATGAATTACTTGAAAATTTTGAAATTATATGAAAAACATGTCACACGGAAAACACTATCCAACAAAGAAGGAAATTTTCAAATCGGACTCCTAGAAGTAGAGATATTGACAAAAATAAGATGTACATCTACGCCCCGTGGCGGAGAAACTGTGGAATATTTGAAGAAGAAAATATTCCGAAAAGGTTTATCGATGTGAGCGGCATCAGTCCACGAAAGAATTTTTTAATCGATATTTTAGAAGCTACGATTTTATGGCAAATACATCAGAAGCAAAAATTAACACTTACGCCCCCTGATGGCCAAAGTACTCTTTACCAAAAAATTTAAATTATATGCAAAAAGTTTCCATCAGGGGATGTATCCGCTGAAGAAAAAAATTTCAAATCGGAGTTTTAGAAGAAGAGTTATCGGGGAAAATGTAATTTACTTTTACGCCCCCTAGCGGAAAATCTGTGCGTAATTTGAAAAAGTAACTATATCTAAAATACTCTTCGACATAAATGGAATCGAAAGATATAATTTTTTCTTCAATCGGATGTTTAAAAGCAAATATGTGGAATAAAACGTATTTTTGAATTCGACATCATCTGGATTTACGCCGTGTACCGGCGAAATTGTACATCGCAAGAAAAAAAAAAAACGAAGTAAAGAATCATCATTTGCATATTTCAAGCTTCCCAATGCAAAAAGAATTTTTCAAATCGGACTAATAGTTGTTGAGATATCGTGGATACAGACGGACGGACGGACGGACAAACCGATAACAGAAGCACGATCTTTTTTTTACAAAAGACGTGCTAAAAATGTTTTCAATAGCAGACACATAGCATGATCAAGGTGGATCATCTAAATTTGGAATCCTGCTCAGTCCATCTGCATTTTTGTGCATAGTTCCCGATCGATGAATTATAACAAAATCATATGCTTGTAAAGCCAGGGTCCATCTCATCAGACGAGCATTTGAACTTGCGTTGGTGCGTAACCAAACGAGAGGGTTATGATCAGTTTGTATGAGGAAATTTTGACCATCCAAGTAGCATTTCAGTTTCTGTACCGCAAATATAATAGCGGCACATTCTTTTTCACTGGTACTGTATGTCTTCTCTGCGGTCGAAAATTTTCTGCTTAGATAGATTACAGGATGTTCAGCTCCATCTTTTTGTTCTTGCGAGAGGACGACTCCCATTCCTTGATCTGAAGCATCAGTTTGTAGAATAAATCTACGTTCATAGTCAGGGGCATACAGAACAGGAAAACTAGATAAAGATTTTTTTTAGTTCCACAAAAGCTTTCACACATTTTCTGACCATATAATTTTTTCTTTACGATTTTTACCCTTCAAGATGTATGTCAAGGGAGCTGCTATCGAAGAAAACATTGGAATATATCTGCTGTAATATCCCGCCAGGCCTAAGAAAGATCTTACTTGCGTCTTATTCTTTGGCGTAGGAAAATTTTGTATGGCCTGAACCTTTCGTTCCGCTGGTTTCCGATATCCTTGCCTAACAATATGACCCAAATACAAGACGTGATCTTGAGCAAACTTACATTTGGAAGGTTTTATGGTCAAGGAAGCCCTCTGCAACCTCTGTAGCACTTCTTCAAGATGTATCAAATGATCCCCCCAGTTTTCGGAAAAAATGACAACATCATCTAGATATGGTACGGCAAACTCTTCGCAGCCTCTCAAAAGTTCCGACATCATTTTGCTAAAGAAATAAGGTGCGTTCTTAAGGCCAAATGGCATCTTTAAGGGCCGATACGTTCCAAAAGTAGTCACAAACGCTGCCAATCGTTGAGCTCTAGCACTTCATGGAATTTGCCAGTACCCTTTTGTTAAATCTAATACTGTAATATACTTCGCTCCAGAAACCTTTTCGACTCTTTCTCCTATGTTGGGCAATGGATAGAACTGGGTCCTTGTCACTTCATTCAATCGCCTGTAATCAATACATGGGCGTGGATCTCTTCCGAGTACTTCTACCAAAATCATGGGTGATGTATAGTTTGATTCACCAACTTCTATAATCTTGTACTGCAGCATTTTTACTGTTCTCCTCGATATCAGAGAAGTTAATCTATCTCGGCTTTAAGAATATTTATCTGCCTGGGCGACATTCTGTAAGGCTTAACTCTTACAATAGCATTACTAGCTAGCTCGATATCATGTTCGATCACATGAGTCTTTCCTGGAATATTAGAAAACATTTTCAAGTAATAACATAATAGTTTTTTCAGATCCTGAATTTGTTGGCCATTTAGGCGCTCTCGAAGTTTACTGTTCTCCTCGATATCAGAGAAGTTAAATATATTTGGATTTTTTTCAACTTGCGGAAATTTAATCTCTAAATCCATTTCACCATTTTCACAAACGGGCAATAAGCTCACAAATTCTGGTCGTTTATGGTATGGTTTCAGCATGTTAATGTGATATACTTGATGTTTTACATTTTTGCCTTCAAAACTTACTACATAATTAGTCTCAGAAATTTTTTTCTCAATTTTCCCTGGTCCTTTCCACTGTTCCGCTAATTTGTTTGGCCTGCAGGTAACGAAAACCGATACCAAATCTCCTTGAAATTCACGTTTTACCGCACTTTTGTCATACCAATATTTTCTTTTCAATTGAGCCACTTCCATGTTTTTAATGGCAAGTTCTTGACATCTTTTCATCCTATTTATTAACTCAAGCACATATTCAGTGACATAGTTTTCTTCTTCAGGATGACCCATCCCTTTTTCATACAATAGTGTCATTGGCGTCCTCAGATTTTTTCCATGCACCAATTCAGCAGGCGTAAACCATGCGCTTTCATGTGTCACAGTTCTCAAAGCAAACAGCGCCGCCGGTAACTGTTTCTCCCAATCTGGAGCAGACTCAAGACTAAAAACTCTCAACATCCTTTTAATAGTTCGATGGAATCGTTCTACCGGATTGCTTTGGGGATGATATACAGAACTATGAGTAACTTTTATTCCAAACCGCTCCAGAAATTCTAGTGTCAAAATGCTTACAAAACTGGCTCCTTGATCAGTTTGAATTTCTTTCGGAAATCCCATGCGGCTAAAAATGTGTAACAAAGCGTCAACTACCGACTTGGATCCTATGTCTTGGACTGGTACCGCATCTGGATGACAAACACATAACTGTAATTATGTATCTATTTCCGCTTGAAGTCTCAGGCAAAGGCCCACAGGCATCAACGTTGATCTTTGTAAAAATTTCAGGAATAATTGGAACTATTTTCAAAGGTGCTTTCTTTTTGTCCCTAGCTTTTCCAGTACGTTGGTATGAATCACACGATTTTACAAATTCTTCAATGTCTTTATAACAGTTAGGCCAATAAAAATACTTCGCTGGTCTGTCTTTGGTTTTTGTCACTCCTAAATGCCCCGAAGTTCCCTCATGACATGTTTTTTATTTGATTTGTTCTCTATATTGTTCTGGAACAACTATAAGATCTCCCTCTTCGCCAATCTTGTTGATCTTCTTCTTCACCAACATGCCATTGCTTAGTACAGCATAACCATTTGCCTTTTTAAAATCTGTTTTCTCTATTTCTTTGAAAAATTTTCTCAATTCCAAACTTTGCCGTAGATCTTCCATGAAACTTTTTGAATCCATTATTACCAACTCTAACATGGCTTTATCTTCATCATGCCTCAGTGGCAGAATTTCTTCTTCTAGTTCATCTGATTCTTCGGAACCCACAGCCTCTCCTTCAAGGGCTTGTTTTTCTTTCTCCCCTGAATCATTCTTTACTGAATTTCTCTCTTCGTTGTTTCGTTTCTGTTTTTATTGATACCGAGTAACCACAACATTTACCTGTTCTGAATTAAGTGGCCACTCCACATCAATTTTTTTAACAAAGCGGCAGTCTTATTTCCAAGTAACTATCTACCTTGATCTAGCGACTTCCTAATCACGGCAGCCTTAGTTACAATATGACCTAATTCACATTCTTGTTCAACTTCTGCCAATGGTAAACAAACCTTTTGTTCATCCAGAAGATGCCGTACCCACACATGTTCTCCAGTATACTCACCTGGCGACACATACTCTTGACAAATGAAATCAACTGAAGAACCTGTGTTCCGGAGAATAGACATGGTAACTCCATTTATTTTTCCTTCAAAGGTATAGGGTGCCAAGAGATCCCCTTCAGTTTCCTCTCTGATTCTATTTACGTTTCCTGAGTTCTGTGATTTTAGCTTAGGACACTGAGGTCGAATGTGATCATAAGATCCACACTCGTAACATTGAATCTTCCGCCTGCGATCCTACTTTGCTTTATTCTGAGATACATTCCGATTTGACCATACTTTTCTTCATTCTACATCTGACTTAACATAATTTTTGTTATAAAACCCATTTTTCCTAAAATTTCCCCGATCATAGTTATCTCTAGTTTTTTTTGCTCACTGCATTCCATTTTCTTTGAAGCACAAAATTCATTCGACGAATTTTTCTTTGTTCATCCTTTTACAGTTTCATAATTGTCCACCATATCAGCCAATACTGAAAGTGAGACAATATTTGACCATTTATCAATAAAATGCTCCCTTATTTCTATAGGCAATCTCCGCTTCAATTGATCTGTGATCATTAATTTTTTTAGCCCTTCAAAATCGCCTATTTTAAGTCCTGAAATCCATTCATTAAAATAATTTTCTAACTCGAAGGCGATATCTCTCCAGGTCTTCTCTGATGTACGCATGTGTTGTACAAATTTCAATCTAAATTTCTCTGGACTTAACTTACATCTTTTAAGAAGTAGCCTTTTAACATATTCATAGTTTTTTAGTATCTTCCACATTTTCTCTGGCAATCAATTGTGATATTTCGTAGGGCAAAAGTCCTATCAAATTCGCGACCCAATCTTCCCTTTTTATTTCTGCTTGTTGTGCTTGCCTTTAAAATAAAACTAAGTAAATACTTATATCACTGTCTTTTGGGTCAAATGTTTTTTTCATCAAATAACGAAGTTCTAATCTCGGTTTATGAGAATTTCCATTTTCCTCCCAACTGCCTCCCAGCGGCTGACGTCCAGCTTCTGTTCTGAGTTTTTCAAGCTCAAATTCCATTTGTCTTTCTGTTTCTCTACGTTTTTCAAGCTCCAATTCCATTTATCTTTCTGTTTCTCTGCGCTCTTTTATACCTGCCAAAAGTTATTTCACGAAATCCTCTTCATAATCTTCAAAATTGACAATTTTATTTTTTAAATCCAGAATTTTGATATTTGGCGTAACTTCTATACCCGATTCTTCCGCCAACTTCAGAAGTTCTTCTTTGCGAGCTCTTCCTAAGAAAGCCATTTCAACAATGCCGAATTTAGACAAGTTCAACGTGTACCTAATGTTTATTTATTATCGTATATGTGTATACGTTTACAGCCATTGTTTACAACAATATTCTATATTTACCTATACTCTAGGCTCAAACAGTTGATCTGAATGTACTATTTCTTGAGAGAAATTTTTTCCTTCTATTATCGTATATGTGTATACGTTTACAGAAATTGTTTACAACAATATTCTACATTTACCTATACTCTAGGCTCAAACAGTTGATCTGAATGTACTATTTCCTGACAGAAATTATTTCCTTCTATTTAGTTCCGTGCCCGGAAACTTCTAAAAAACTTGCTTTGATATCTCATTCCTTTGGATAATTCTCTAAGAACAACAACAAAAACAGTACTTACATAAACATCTAACGTAGGTGTAAATCCGATACGGAACTTGTTGTTTTTTCACGAACTAATTTCGAAAAACAAGAGTCACCATCCTTTGTTCTTCCCATAACAAAGAGAACAAAAATATATCCCTGTCGCGTCGGTCCGTTCTCACGCTGCAAGGTTTTTCTACTCATCGATTCTCACGGTCATAAAAACGCCGCCGAAGTTCCGATCCCACCGGTGCCTCCCATTCTTTACTTTGTCTGTAACATCACAGACCACCGGTAACAACACAGAACATTTATTACTTTACTATTTCACACAAAAACATAAACGGGAATACACTCCACGGTACAAACTAAACTTGTTGTCTTAGCCAAGCTCGGAAGGTCCTACTTCTTCGATATCTCTCATGCTAATCCCGCTTACATCACCCACCACACACTCAAGTCACTAATTGTCAATGTATCATTCCGCACTTTTGTGTGTGGAAGTTCGTATTTTACAAGCTATGCAAGACAGTACGAAAAAGTATCACCGAAGACGTAAGGAAATTCAACTGTGAACTAGTGAGGAAAGCAATTGAAAACAACCAAAGCCTAAAGATAGCAAACGGACATCTCAGTAAGGGAAGAAAACAGATTATGGCACTGAGAAAAGAAGATGGTTCTGTAACAAGAAATAGAGGCGAAATTTTGACAAGAGTGAAAGATTTCTACTCCAAATTATATGAAATGAATGATACATGTACTCCAGACATCATGAAAGGTACCAGTACCAGAGTTCTTCCAGTCCTCCCAGCAGAAGTTACACATGCAATCAAGAACATGAAACGGGGAAAAGCTCCAGGAGAAGATGGAATTACTATATACATCATACAAGAAGCAAGTGGAGAAATCGGAACAGTACTCGCCCAAATTTTGACTAGATGCCTTAATGAAGGGAAGATTCCTGAGGATTGGTACAACGCTACAATGATCTTGCTACATAAAAAAGGTGACATTGAGGATCTCAGGAACTACAGACCTATCAGCCTCCTATCAGTGGTTTATAAAATCTTCACTAAAGTTCTTTCACACCGCTTGAAGGTAACACTGGACATGGCTCAACCAAGAGAGCAAGCTGGATTCGGGAGTGGCTACAGCACAATAGATCATATCCATGTGCTGAGAGAACTAATTGAAAGAGCGAGGGAATATGAACTTCCATTGTGCATGGCTTTTATCGATTATGAAAAAGCCTTTGATTCGGTGAAACCATCAGCAGTTACAATGGCTTTGAAATCCTGCGGTATTGAAGATGCATACATTAATATTATTAATAACATCTCTGAAAATGCAAGTGCAAAGATTCGGCTGTTTGAGAATACAGCACACATAAAAATTGGAAAGGGAGTGAGACAAGGTGACACCCTATCTCCCAAGCTCTTTAATGCCACATTGGAAAATGTCTTTCAATCACTGAACTGGGAAAACAAAGGGATAAAGATTAATGGAGTTTATCTAACTCACCTTCGTTTTGCTGATGATGTAGTCATTTTTGCAACTACCCCATCAGAGCTGCAGAGTATGATCCAGGAACTTGCTGACAAGAGTAAAGGAGTGGGATTAAAAATGAACTTTCAGAAGACAAAAGTGATGTACAATGCTTTTACAAGAAATGAAGATTTATCGATTGATGGAAAAAAACTGGAGATAACAAATGCTTACGCTTATCTTGGACAGCAGATATCAAGTGAGGGTCACATTGATGAAGAAATTAATCGGCGTATAAAACTTGCCTGGAGAGCTTTTGGAAGAAACAGCATAATTTACAAGAGCAATATGCCATTAT
This sequence comes from Macrothele yani, assembly GCA_039090855.1. Taxonomy (NCBI): domain Eukaryota; kingdom Metazoa; phylum Arthropoda; class Arachnida; order Araneae; family Macrothelidae; genus Macrothele; species Macrothele yani. The sequence continues at coordinate 129,044,469 of CM076995.1, read as the reverse complement.
GTTTTAAAAGAAAAGTGTTTGATCAATGCATCCTTCCAGTGCTTACGTATGGTGTAGAGACGTGGACCTTAGCTAAAAGAGACATACAAAGGCTGCAAACAACTCAAAGTAACATGGAGAGGTGCATGATTGGTGTAATCAGGAGAGATAAGAAGAGGAACTCATGGATCAGAAAAATGACAAGAGTGGAAGACATCATGATCCGAGTAAAATCCCTGAAATGGCAATGGGCTGAACATACTGCCAGAAGAACAGACCATCGATGGACAGTCGAAATTTTAGATTGGATTCCAATGGGCAGGAAAAGACCCAGAAGAAGACCACATGGGAGATGGGTGGATGAACTTCGAACGTATGTGGGAGTAACATGGAGGAGACTGGCACAAGACAGTCTCCTCCACGTTACTCCCGCATACGTTCGAATTCCATCCGAACAACCATTATCAATCCACTGCTGGACGAAGGTCTTGGAGAGACCTTCGTCCAGCAGTGGATTGATAATGGTTGACAATGATGAAGATGTCGATGTATATTACGAGTATATAAACTGAACATGACGGGCGCCTGTTTAACTATTCTAACCAACTAACCAAAAAATCTCTCATATAAGTACATATACAAGTGAATTGTTTAAAACTAAAAACGGAATTCGAAGTAACTGGTTTTCATATTTAAATAAAAATATATTTTACGTATAAAAAGTTGCATAAAACTAAAAACAGAATTCGAAATAGCTGGTTTTCATTTAAAAGATATTTTTTTCTCCTACAAACCTCGATGCCCTTATTGCATCGATTTCCCACCTTGTTTCATAGCACGGTTTAACCGTTAACGCTGGATGCTCTTTGTTTAAAATTTTCCAAAGGTAAGGCAATTCAGAAAAGAAAGCATATATTTCTTGAATAATGCTGAACATTTCTGGAGGAATTTTCTCGTCAATATTTACGACCAGATTTAAAGTATGAGCCGCTTAAAGTACATAAAATGCATCAGGGTTTTAGATCGGAAAATGATGTTTTTTGAAGTCCATTGTGTTTTCCTTTCATATTAACACCATTGTCATAGTGCTGGCCACGCATATCATGATACTAAAATCTTCAAGATTTAAAAAAAAAAATTAGAAAAAAATTGCTAGTCCTTTGCCTGCGGTATTCGTTACTGAACAAAACAATAAAAATTATTCTTTGATTTCAAGTCGTTTTCTATTGAATTATAAAATGAATGTTTTTACTAGAAAAATAAACGTGGCACGTAGCATTACGATTTCTCACAGTAAAACATTTTCACGTCACTGACATTAATTTGTCAACCGTAAAATTTGATTGAGGCTTCCTGCCACCCCCGGGCTAGAGTAGGAACGTTGCTAGACTTCGAAATCAGGATAGGCGAGCATTATTTTTCGTGGGGCAAGCTTTATAGCAACTTTTTTTACGAAACACTGGAAGAATGAATGTTTAATGCTCTTCTTTACTGGTTACATAGAAATTCGTGCAATCCCCACCCCATCCACCTGGAAACATGTACAGTGGCGCAGCCGGAAATTTTTTAACGGAGAGGGTTTCATGGATTTGGCTCATGGGTGAAAGCCTCATGTATATGTACATACTCTAAATAGCGCTTTAAATTCGTGTACAATTTTCCCTCAAGGGGGAGGGTCACCGTATCTACACCTCTGCACATACGTACATGGGTCTGATTAGTTACGCCACTGGTGCAAGATACAAGGGTTACAAGAATGTCGCCTTTAACTTTTTGCTTGCTCTAAAAGTACTGTCTTACATTGCTTTTCAAACTTTTGCATTTTTGCTTACGCAAAATAGTATTGTACTTGAACAATTTATTTAAAAGAACATGTCTTTTTTTTGTTTAAATAAAATTTTCAACGCAGACACAATATATCTACCTCCTCCCTCCTTAACTCCCTTCCTTCAAGCCAGCGATTTTGCCCTGTACTCCTCTCCTACAAGTAAGTCGTCAGCCGCTTCCTGCATTTTCACTGTCCCGAGGCGGTCCTAGGAGCGGTAGTGTAGCTTTAGACTTCTTTTCGTGTTAGAATCTCCTTTTTTGTAAAGAAGCAAAACAGCAGAGCAATTAGTACCGACCCGCTCAGTGAATTCCTGTCCACCCTTCTCATTAGCCACCTAACCATACAAACAGAGAAAAGTTGAATTCCTATCCACTCTCCTGATTAGCCACCTTGCCATACAAATATGAAAAGTTGAATTCCTATCCACCCTCCTCATTAGCCACCTAGCCATACAACATGAAAAAAGTTGAATTCCTGTCCACCCTCCTCATTAAACACCTTACCATACAAACATGAAACAGTTGAATCACTATCCACCCTCCTCATTAGCTATCTAACCATACAAACAGAAAAAAGTTGAATTCCTATCCACCCTCCTCATTAGCCACCTTGCCATACAAACATGAAAAAGTTGAATTCCTATCCACCCTCCTCATTAGCCACCTAGCCATACAACATGAAAAAAGTTGAATTCCTGTCCACCCTCCTCATTAAACACCTTACCATACAAACATGAAACAGTTGAATCACTATCCACCCTCCTCATTAGCTATCTAACCATACAAACAGAAAAAAGTTGAATTCCTATCCACCCTCCTCATTAGCCACCTTGCCATACAAACATGAAAAAGTTGAATTCCTATCCACCCTCCTCATTAGCCACCTAGCCATACAACATGAAAAAGTTGAATTCCTGTCCACCCTCCTCATTAGCCGCCTTACCATACAAACATGAAAAAATTGAATTCCTGTCCACCCTCCTCATTAGCCACCTAACCATAGAAACAGAAAAAAGTTGAATTCCTATCCACTCTCCTCATTAGCCGCCTTGCCATACAAACAGAGAAAAGTTGAATTCCTATCCACCCTCCTCATTAGCCACCTAGCTAAATAAACATGAAAAAGTTGAATTCCTGTCCACCCTCCTCATTAGCCACCTATAGTCATACAAACATGAAAAAAGTTGAATTCCTGTCCTCCCTCTTCATTAGCCACCTAGACATACAAACATGAAATAATTGAATTCTTTCCTCATTAGCCCCCTTGCCATACAAACATGAAAAAGAGACTTAAACTAAGGAATTGGAAGAGCGGAGAAAAATTGAATTTTCATTGCCCTGCGGATGCTAAGTATTTTGACAACATTTTTTGGAGACGTAAACAATGCACTTTTTTTTTTTTTTTTTTTGGTTGGAGGTTTAACGACCACCGTGAGCAACTCAATGGGCTATAAGCAGTCGCCCGTCCCTAATTTAGGGTCACTGGTTCCAGGGAAGGGAGAGAGCCAGCGCCGTAAGACAAACACAACATCCATGCCTCACCGGGATTCGAACCCGGACCCCTTACGGACGAATGATCAGAGGCCAGCGCCTTAGACCACTGCGCCACCGGGGCGGCACAATGCACTTCCTAGGTGAAAATACGTAGGGCTGCATGGTATAAAACACTAGATTTATTACTTGGCAAAGTGAAGATTATATTTTAAAGTTAAATATATTGAAAAATGGCCCATTTTGAACAGGGTGGGCGGCAGGTGGGCAAGACAAATTTCACGGTGGGCTCAAGCCCACCGTCGCATCCCCTTGGTGACGTCCCTGTATTAGAGGTAGACCTGCTCAAATACAGAAATGACGCCGAAAAAGTGTCCCGTTTTTCTGTTTGAGTTACGACAGAAAGGACAGCATGGAGACTCTAGTGACATGTACAAACCTCACAATTCACGCCCTCGCCGTATTGAGGTTTGTTTAGAATTAGCCGTTGAAACTTACCTTTCTGAAGTCCAAAATGTTGCACCAAGTGATGTATAAATAATACTTTCATTGAAATAAGTTAGCGTCATCGTTTTAACCGCTTTTTATTGTATGAATGACGTGGGAAATATTTATTCTGGTTGGGGATGCCCAGAAGTTCATTCTATCAACTGTCGTATTTACAGATTGTCTAGTATCAATATCGAAGTATTATTTAATAAGGAAATTGCGTAGAATTTAAAATAAATAGCTAAACTGACTATCAGTCAGTTTGAAGAGTCGTATTCGTAAAAAAAGAAATTAATAGAGGTCGTAATAGGACAGTATGCTGTACGAACATAAATGCAGTGTATTTAGAATTTCGTGAAGATATGAAATATTTAACTAGTAGAATAACAGGAGTACTTAACACATAAGAATGAAACACAAAATGGTACACAACATCGCATGATGCAAGTGCAAAAACAAAAATCACTAATTTAGATTTTTAAATTGCAGAGATATTCACACTTAACACACAACATCAGTGCAAAATTCATCTAAGCCGCCGTGAGTTGTGCGAGTGATTAGACTCCTGGTGAGACGCTTGTGCGTAAACATTTCGAATAACGAGACCAGAGCGGATTTCTGACTAAGCGCGCGCCTAGCGTAACCTCCGAGATCTTGAAGGCCTATCAAGTCGTGACGTCATGTTCAGTGACGTCACACCTCGTGGATCTACTGATCAAACAGTCCGTGTCTGCATTACCACGCTACGCCCACAGAGAAGCGCTTATTACACTCTGTGGCTACGCCTAACAGTGTGACTTGGGATTTTTATGGTTGTCCATGCTTGCGTGAAATTAATAATGTTCCTTTCCTGCAGTTTGCTTCAACTAACATTTTAATTTCGGTTTTTATATACTGGTAATTGAATGAGATAGGTATTGCATTATGCCACATCCGTGTTGTGTTCCTGGAAGTTAGTCTGCATGGATTTCCAAAAGACCAAGATTTGTGTTCTAAATGGATTCGTGCCGGTAAAAGGGATAACTTCACAGTTACAGTACCACATAGTACATAGAACATTGCACATAGATCTTTTTTAATCGAATTTAAATACAAGACTTTAGTTAATAACACAAGACCTTAGTTAATTAATTTGGTCAAGCATTTGGAAAAAAAAGCATATATATATATATATATATAGTTTTCATTACAATTAGGTCAGATATTTTTTATAACAGCTAAAAACAACGACACAGTTTTTGAAAACATTCTCCCACGATCGTTCATTCCTGTTTGCTGAAGTTATTGATTGACAACAACAACCGAAAAACATGCAGAATCCGCAAATTGATTTTCAGATTTAAAAAACGAGAGCTACAAAAATCGTAAATACGTTAAGCATTTGCAGCGATATGTTACATTTGTGATGCAATTTTTCACTGTAATACCGAAATTCTAAAACAACGATCGTGACCATCGGAAATATGCTACGATGCTCCCAGGCTCTCTCTCTCTCTCTCATGGGCTGCGACGATCCACTGCCATTGACGTCACAAACCTGTGCGATGGCCTTCTCTTTCCGGGGGTCACGGCTTAGGGCCCCAGAGTTTGAGGGGCCCCGGAAACGTATAATTGGATTGCCAGTTTTGTTTTTGTTTTCACGGACCAAAACAAATAAATCCTTAAAGCGACCACTTTGTTTGTATTGTCAATTGATATTTCACTTTCTGATATTACTAAAATATATTTTTCTTGCTTTGTTGATACTTCAAATTTTCGAGTTCTTATTAATGTACTTGTTTTGAAAGGAACAGTTAAAATACACTATCTACCAACAAGTAATTAATTATAAAGAAATAATTACTTGTTGGTACTATCTACCAATAAAAAATAAAGAAATTCGAGAATATCACACTATTTATATTTTTGTTATTTAATAGTGTTAAAAGAAATTTCTATTGTATTGCACCATTTTTTTATTACTTTCTCCTTCCCTGGTTTAATACTGATAGTTATCAAATGTTCTCACAAAAAAGTTTCAATGGCACTCTTACTCGAAATGCTGTGGTTGCGCAAATTGTATTTTACTCGAATTTTTTAATTTAGAGGACGTTTCCGGTTGCCAATGTCTTCAAGTATTTTACTTTTACTTGATTCCATGCTCGTTGCCTACTATAATAATTTGCTCATAATGTAAAAGCAAGATGATTTTCCAAGGCTGAAGCATGGGAAGGAGCACGTTTTGAAATTGAAACGCATTCCAATTTTATGACAATTTAGGCGCAATGTCCTGATAAATTTAGAGAAATTCCATTTTCAGCGCTGTTAGCGTTAAATTTGCCAAGTAATTTGCAACTGAAAAGGTGCTAAAACAATCAGTTTTGCTGATGTATCAAACTCAAAAAAACTTTTGCTGTAACTTAAATGGTCTCTTCGCAGCGTAAAACTAAAATTTACTAAATTTCCACTTTCAAAACTTCTAGCGGAAAATTTATGAACTAGTAGAGAAATTTAAAATTGACAAAATTAAATGATTGTTTATGCTCTATCATTAGCAAAACTAATTCTTGAAAAATCTGTGAAAAACTAAATTCGTGGAAATTAACGAGCTAACTGGAAAATTTGAATATTTGAGAAGGAGCAGTTAAGCCTAATCTGAGAGGCACAAAAATAATTTTTTCCTCTAAGTTGAATAGTTTCTTCACAATAGAACTTTTTTTTTTTTTAACTTTCGACTTTGACAGCTCTTAGCGGTAAATTCATGAAGTATATGGGATATTCGAAGTGCCTAACTTAATATCCTTCACTTTCCTATTAGCCGCAAAAACAACTTTTGAAATACACTCATCGTCAAAAAAATAGTTGCACTAAGAAGGAAGTGACCGACAGGAATGAAACTTGGTGGGTAGGTTTGACATCGTGAGACATGCAAATGATTCAAGTATCACGCTCTGCCGCGCATGTGACGCAGGCAAGGAGGGGTCGTAGCGCTGTGCCTGACCGGCTATATAAGGTGGTCCTGTTGCGCGCGCTTGACATTCTGACTCGTGCTGTTGTGTTGGTTGCATCCTTTGCAAGTAATGTATGCCTCGTAGAAAAGTTCGGAAGAAATTCGAGCAGTTGTAGGAGTTCGAGAGGGGCCGCATCGTCGGGCTACAGGAAGAGGGATTGTCTTATCGCCGTATTGCGCCCCATACCGGTCGTTCAGATATCACTATAACCACGCTGTTGGCGGCAGTGGATAGAACAGGGCACTCAGCAGCGATAGGAAAAGTCTGGGAGACCTAGACGAACCACGGAGAAAGAGGACCGACAGGTTGTACCACATGTACGGAGTGACCCAACAGCCACGACTGCGGATATTCAACCAACAGTGGTGCCCTCCATGCATCGTCCGATTAGAGCCAGCACCATTCGCAGACGGCTGCACGACGTTCGACTACACGCACTCAGACCATTACGACGACTGCCCTTAACACCATTGCATCGTCGCTAAAGACTGCAATGGTGTCGTGCCAGACTCTCAAGGAGACACTCAGAATGGCAACGGGTGATCTTCAGTGACGAGTTCCGCTTTTGTCTTGGAGGAGATGACCAACGAATCGGTGTGTGGAGGCACTGTGGTCAGCGCCAAGATGAACGGTTTGTTATCGAGCGTCACACGTCCAGGTGTGGGGTGCAATTGCCTACGATGCCAGATCACCTTTGGTGTTTATTACAGGCTCTTTGACTGCCCAGCGTTACGTTAATGAGGTTCTGCAACCAGTGGCCCTACCTTTTCTGAACGCTCACTCCGGTGCGATTTCCCAACAAGACAACGCTCGTCCGCATCCTGCTGCGGTCTCGAGAGCTTGCCTTCAAGGCACTGACACTCTGCCATGGCCAGCCACATTGCCAGACCTATCGCCGATTGAAGATGTGTGGAATGTAATTGAACGCGCTGTCCACACTCCACCCCTACCGCACAATCACCAGGAACTGTGTGAGAAGATTCAAGCTGCATGGGATAGCTTATCGCAGGACACCATTAGGAACATGTACAACTTCATGCCGAGACGTCTGGCATGCTGTGTGATCAAACATGGTTACCCGACGCCATACTGAGAGACACTACTTATTGGCTTGTAGCTCAGTAAATATTGCCCATATGAGCCTCAATGTTTAATCATTTATTGTTCCTGGTAACTTTTATATTCCTTCCGAATAGCATTGCAATCCGATATATCCTTCTGGGTGCAACTGTTTTTTTTTATGATAAGTGTATTTCTCTAAAAACAAAAAGTTCGATGTGCAAGGAGAGGCAGAGTGATTACACTAGCACTGTTTCTTACAAAACGTTCTAATAAAATGAAGATAGAATCACATTTAAAAAAAACGTAAAAATCCTTTTCTTCACTTTACTTATTTTTTGCTAATCTGACAGATGAAAATTTCTGAGGCGATAACGAGGGGGAGGGGCCCCTGAATCTTTTAGTGCCTAGGGCCCAACAGATCTAAACTCGCCTCTGAATGAGATCCTACAGTTTGCCATTTGATTAGGTCTTTCTTCTAATCATTTGTGACTCTATAGGTAATACCAGTGGCGTGGGCCGCGGGCGGCCTAGTGGTCAGCATTCGTGACTGCCATGGAGGTAACCTCAGGTTCGATCCAGGGCAGGTACGAACTTTCAAACCACTAAATACCAGCCGTGCGTCGGATGGGCACACGTTAAGCCGTCGGACCCCGGGTACTGGCCCCTCGGTAATAAATAAGGGCGTCTTCCTCCTCCTTTCTAAATCGCTTCCGTGTCCCTTTCCCATCGGACACTCCAGCCCAAATCTTCTAGCTTCCTATTTCTAAGGGTTGTTTAAGACCTGGGGTCAGACACTCCCTTCCTAAAACCCTCTACATATGATCTAATCTGATCTGAATAGCAGTGGCGTACCGGAAAAACTAGCCCCCTCCCCCTCCCGCAAAAAATATTTTCGAGGCTCTTTTGCAAAAAATCCATTAGCTTTCAATTACTGATAATTTTAACTTCCATAGTATTAACTATGCTTTGCGGGTGATTTAATAAATCAAATTCTTTGGAACGTAAGAGTGTTTTTCGTAATGCAAAATTATTCCACTTTATTGCGCGAAATACATGTATAGATTGTAATTAGAATGTGATTGCTCTGGTTTTATACCGACACAAATTACTACAAAATACTTAAGTTGATAATATCCTCCCAAATTTATTATTTTAAAGAACTAAGGCCATCTTCTTTGAAATGCCTCACGATTACACACAAAACATACGACTGTCGTGTGACAGTGTCCAACGACTTCCGATTTATACGAAATATCACAACATAAGTGATCAAATAACTAAGTAACAATTTAGAGAGGCGTTCGCTACTCTCAATCCTCTTGCCGCTCCTGGACATGACGGCCTTCCTCTGTCCTTTTATCGTGCTTTTCTACCGTGCCTTCTGCCTCTTCTGTCTGCGAGTTTCTCGTCTGCTTTTTCCTCTCCTGCGTTACCGTCCGACTTTACTTTGGCACATATCATCCTCCTTCCTAAGAAGGGTGACCTCTTGGATCTTGGAAACTGGCGCCCTATCTCTATCCTAAACACTGACTATAAGTTCTATACAAAACTCTTATCCCGTCGCCTTAATTCTGTTCTCTCTTTCGTTATTTCTCCCGACCAGACATACACTGTGCCTGGTCGGACTATTTCCACTAACGTTTCTCTTCTCCTTCATCTTCACTTCCTCGCTCGTTCTTTTGATGAACCTCTTGCCTTTCTCAATCTGGATCAAAAGTCCGCTTTTGATAACGTTTCTCACTTTTATCTCTCTGCTGTCCTTTCACAATTTGGCTTTCTTCCTACCTTTTCTTCCGCACTCTTGGCCCTTTTTCAGGGCTCCAGTTTCCATGTTCGAGCGGCCACATTTCTAACCGCTCCAATTCCGTTTAAGCGAGGCATCCGGCAAGGATGTCCGCTCTCCGGCCAGCTATTTGCTCTCGCTTTTGAGCCTTTCCTGTTAGCAGCCCCGAACATCACTCCTGGATGTTCTACCGCCGACAGTGGCTAGTACTCGTCATCATCGAATAATTTTCACCGCCTATGCTGATGATGTGACCTTTTGCGTCCGGGATGAATCTCAATTTGATCGCCTGTATTCTGTATATCAACAGTATGTTGCAATATCTGGAGCTGCGCTGAATGCCACTAAAAGTACTGGCTTATGGTGCGGGGCTTGGGCTGCCCGCACCGATGCTCCTTGGGGTACGCAGTGGACAGCCACTACACAGAAGATCCTCGGTGCGTATGTTGGATTGCCCTTCGCTTCTGCATCCGCCACCTGAACTGCTCTTCTTCCCCGGATACAACGGACTGCTGCCTACTGGAGTAAGGCCCGCCCTTTCACATCGTTCCGTCAACGAGCAGCCGTTGTTCGTCGACAACTTATCTCCCTATGCGAATACTCTTGGATGTCGACGGTTGTGCCCGTGTCACAAATGATGACCATCACTCGCCTCTCAACTTCCGTCATCTGGTCTTCACATCACTGGGTTAAACCTGCCACGCTTCATCTGCCAGCCTCATTAGGTGGCATCCAGCTTCCTGATCCAGCTGTCCTTTATAAAACACATCGCATTATTCATTTCATTCGCCTTGCCACTTCAACTGTTCCGTCCCTTACCACTACCTTGAATGTTCTAGCTTCTTCCCGTGACCCGCATCTTTCACCTTCCTACTGTTTCTGAAGATGGATTCATACTCTCTTCTCCCGTCCCACCTCCCTCCTGTCCTGCGAGAGGGCCTTTCTCTCTTTCGTTCGCTTCCTCTTCTCCGTTCATTTCCTTTTTCAACCCTTGATCTCCTAGATGAACCTCTCTTCTTCTCTTCTCTTATTCACCCTCCTAACCTCCCTTACTTTTACTTTCCTCATTGGATCCGCTCTGGTGTGATAACTGCCCGTTCTCTCGTAACTTCTGATCTAACCTGGAGACCTCTTTCTTTCCTATTTCTATCTCCAACCATTACTCTTGCTAACGAATATCTTCTCCTTCGCACAGTGCTTTGGAGCCTCTTTCCACTCCTCGCTTCACCTGATGGTCTCTTCTCGGTCCCCTCCGCTCTTCTTTCTCTACCGTTCTTTCTTCTCATTCGTAGCTCCCCGGTTCTAGTTACTTATATCTCCTCCTCTTCTCTTTATTGGCTTCTTCTTTCCCCTCCCCCACTTCCACTTTCTGTGCATTCTGCTCCTCCTTCTCTTCTCCCCACCATCTGGACAGCCTCTACCTCTCCCCTTTCCTCTCCTCTTGAACTCAATGTCCATTGGCAATTTCTTCACCTTCGTCTCCCCGCCCCATCAGTACTATTTCGCATGACTCTTCTCACCTCTCCACAATGCTCCTTTTGCCTTGAAGTCAGCGACGTCCAACATCAATACCTCTTCTGCCTCGTACTCCTGCCAGCCCTAAACACAGCATTTCGTCTTGCTGATCGAATTTGTGCTCGATCGTTACCCTTTCTTGCATATGCTTGGCTACTCCAAACAAAGCATCCACCTACTCACTTGCCTCCTGTGTGTCGTTACATTTTTCTTCTTTTGAAGTTCACTGTCTATGCTTTCCATCTTCAACAACGCTTCCCTGCCCTTATTCCACCTCCTCAGGAGGCAAGTGCTATCATTCGGAGACGCTTCCTAGCACGGTTAACCTCTCGCCTCCAAATGGAGCACTCTCGTGCTGCCTCAACAAACACCGATAGCGTTTTTCAATCCACCTGGGCCCAATCGGCTGGGTGGTTCCATATCCACAATTTGCAGTTACATGTCAAGATATAAGTGGGATTTTTTGTTGTCGCCCACGTTCACTGTAACAAATCATGTTTTTCGTATTAATTTTGGTGCTTCGCTATTTGTGATTATTCTGTTTTATGTGCCATTGGAGATAGCTCACCATGTTTCCCATGTTCTCTTCGATAATGTTGGATTTTATGTTGTTGTATATAATTCTTCCTTCTGCACAGTTTACTGCCCACGCAATGTCCCCTTCATTATGTTGAATATATTTTTAAAATATTAGTCACTGTGTGTATAATTTAATGTAACAAGATGCACTTCTGAGTACATTTAGCGTTATTTCCCCTTGTCACTGAATACTTCTGTACATATGTTGTAAATTTTGAATGTAGCATCACTGTTGCATTTCTGTTTCATGAGAAGCTGCCCTTCTGGGTATTTTTAGCGGCTTTCTTCCTTGTCACTGTATTGTTCTGAACATATGATATGAAACTTGTGCATTGCATTACTGTTCGATTTCTGTTTTTTGTAAAGTTGCTCTCCTGGGTCCGTTTAGCATATTTCTCTCTTGTCACTGCATATTTCCGTACATATAATTAGTATTTCTGCTTATTTGTTTCTACCATTACTGTCATATCTCCAAATACTGTTGCACCTGTTAGTTCCTTCTCACCCATGGTCTTTTATGTGAATTAGTACCTTGTGCATGTTTAATCTTTAGTATGGTAGTAATGCTTAATTGGAATTTGTGCATAGTATAGAATCATGTCTTTCCCTGTCTACAATGCTGTAGGTAAACATTTTCATTTGTATCGCTTGTGTTTTATTGTCTGCCTTCCTTCGCCCTACGTGGCGAAATAATTTTATGATTTTAACAATATTTTGTTTTACGTTTCACTGGAACTTTCCAGCTGATGTATATACCACAGTATTTATTGGCAGATTCCATTGTCATGTACATAGAAATGTTATTTTACTGAAGAATAAAGGCAATTTTGAAGTGTAGTACAAAAACTTAAAACTTCTTTAATTATATACTCTGGAATATAAAAAATACACTCATTATAAAGCCACAATGTTTTGCACATAGTAAAAAACATTTTTTTGATTCTGTTATATAGAAAAAACTGACACGGGTCTCTGAGTTTTCGTTCCCGCGAAGAACCCATTTTAGTTTATTATATTCTGGAGGATGCGTAGTTATGTGCAAATAACTGTAATAAATAACACCTTATCCTTACTGGTATTAAATCCCACTCATTGAACCGATATTTCCTTCACATTCTCTTATTAACATACATGCATAGAAACAATTGCAAGGGCTGTGAAAAAGGGTTCCTCAAGTTCTCTGAATAGCTACTTTCCTGTCATTCAGTTTTCATGAACTAACCCAACGAAAATAATTTCTAAAGACTTTGCATATTTACTGAAAAAAAAGCATAAATTGATTTTCTTTTTAATACTTCATTCAAGAGCTGCCTTAATTCTTGGCTACTTCTTTAACCAGTTTCGTACGAAGTTTCCGCAAAAAAAAAATTGTGAAATATTTCTGCTCAGGCTAGAAGCCCTTTTAACCACGAGCCCCCCACCTCCCCGCGCACAGCGGAGATTGAGGGGGCTATCAGTGCGCCCCTGGGTAATACATAACGTCTTTTTCTTATTGATGTAAAATTTTCATTTATTCAATTGATTTTCATTCACATTTTCTTGTTAATGTACATGTATAGAAACTTTTGCTATGACTGTGAAATTGGACCTCAGGTCCTCTGGAATAGCTGCTTTTCCTCTTGTCATCCAGTTTTTATAAACTAAGGCGAAAATAATTTCTTGAATATATTTACTTATTCACTGAAAAAAAATACCAATTAATACTTCCTTCAACGCTGCCATATAATAATATTAAAAATATTAATACTTCATTCACCGCTGCCGTCAAAAATTCTTGGCTATTTCTTGAACCAGTTTCATATGAAGTTTCCCCAAAACATTTTGAAAAAAATTCCATTTATTGAGACTAGAGGACCTCTTAGCCGTGAGACCTCCCAGCGCTGCGGGGTTGTGCGGGCTATGAGTACGCCTATGAGTTAGGCGTAAAATATTCTCGTTCGGTAGCGTGAAGATATCAGTCATGATATCTCCTTTTGTGTAATTTGAGTTGGAGAATTTCAACCACGATCTATAATTCCCAGCTTTTTTGGACGAGTTTTTCTTCTAGGAAGTATTCACCCACTTTTGCATCAATATAATCAGCCATTCTCAATCCACTGCTGCACAGAAGTCTCCGTAAGACTCTCGCACAACTCTCTGTCTTGTGCGATGCCCACCTGTATCACTCCGGCATGCACCCATCTCATCCATCTGTCACGTTGTCTTCTTCTGGGTTTTTTCCTGTCCCTTGTCTACTATTTCCTGGCACGCCTGGTGCCAACTTTCATGTCACATTTAAAGAAGCTATGCTAACTCGTTTTGCACATTCGGAAACTCAATAGAACACTTATACTCAACGAGCTGGTCTGACTCACTTGTACCTCGATCACGTGACATCTTACGCGTTGGGGTGAGACATTTTTGTGACGAGGACAGGTGTACTTAATAAGCTGCCATCTGTGCGCATATGGAATAGGTCAAATAGGGTGGAAAACGGTGCATTTATATGCACATGCTGCGCTGATTTTCTGAAAGATCTATTTTTGTCAGAAAACCAGAAGACGCTCTTTCGCAATCATATTTGATTAGTGAGTCAGTCACTAGCGAATCCAGTATTTACTTCATCTGGGAAGGATGTGAAAGGTTAGCATGCAAACCGGAACGGGAAATGTGACAATTGAAATTTTTCCAGTTTTTAACTCAAACGTTTTTTATAAAACGTTTAAATAAATTGAAAGAATAAAAAGTTTCGTGATGGAGGGGTACGCACTTCTCTTCTGGATCCGCCGGTAAAGTAAATAAGCACTGACTTTACATTAAGCATTGATCCTTGTAAAGTCAATAAGCATTTCCAAACAGATTCACACTCAACAATTTTTATTCCACGTCATATCTGTCTACAGTACGCATCTTTGAGAAAACCAGCGTTAGTCAGTTAGAGGTTGGCAGCCGCCCCGGTGAGCTGTCTCCCTTCCCTGGAACCAGTAACCCTAAATTAGGGACGGGCGACTGCTAATAAGGCCATCGAGTTGCTCGGTCATAGTGCTAAAGGAAATTAAAGCCAACGAAGTGAAAAAAAAAAAAAGAAAAAAGAGGTTGGCAGGCCGAGCCAGGCTTTTTTTTTTTTTTTTTTTTTGAATCATCACTTAAGAGGAAAATTCCGGGGTCATAATTTTTCGGGCCTGTCCTGTGTCCTGCAAGATAATTTTTCGGGCCTGTCCTGCGTCCTGCAAGATAATTTTTCGGGCCTGTCCTGCGTCCTGCAAGATAATTTTTCGGGCCTGTCCTGCTGTCTTGCTACTAGATTACAGAAAAACATTTAGACTCACAAAACGGAGAGACTGACTTGCTAATCAGATGGCGAAGATCACTGAGTGAAACGAAAGACATAGAATAACATCCCCCACCGGTTCCGTTGATTAATTACTGCTGAAGTCGTTCTGTAAAACGCGAATACGAAATGGGTCGGTTTATTACTTTGAAGATTGAAATCAAATTCCGTTTTCACTTCGTTGGCTTAAATGGCTACCCTGCGTACAATATTTACATACTAACTACTTTACGTACATTTATGTTTACGCACGCCGCAGTTATCTCATGACTGTGGGATTTTTATTTGGAAAAGAAACTCAGTTATAACCGCTTTAGAACTGCGGCAGCGGTCAGCTTGACTGAAAATGGTGGGGAGCAGAACCGATACTGTGCTTTGGTCCCGGTCAGGGACGTCGCCAAGGGGATGTGAGGGTGAGCTGGAACCCAATGGAACCCACCCTGAATTTTGTCTTGCTCACCCTGCCGCTCACCCAATTCAGGATGTGCCATTTTAAAGTTTTTTTAACTTTAGAAAATTATCTGGAATTTTCCGAGTAATGATAAGTATCGTGTTTTACGCCGTATTTCCCATTGGAAATGCTTTGTTTACGTCTCCGTAGAAAGGTAATCAAAATGGCATCCATTGATCCATGAAAATTCAGTTGTTCTCCACTCTTCCAAATCCTTAGTTTAAGCCCTTTTTTTCATGTTATTATATAGTATGGCCAGGGGCGAATGTACACAGTGGATAGGAATTCACTGAGGGAGGTTATTACACTGGCGTGCTAAAATTAAGGACGAGACGGTTTTTGTATGTAACATCGTGCAGAATTGCTCCATATCGACTCAAATCATACCATAAGATCCCCAAGATGTAAGAATATGGGACAAGTGAGCAAAACCGTCCAAACAAGGAATCCAAAGGATACAAAGGCACTTTATTGAAAAGGTAGCTTCGAGCACAACTGGACAGAAGACAGAAACGTCCATGTGACAGGCGGCTGCCAAGAAAAATCCAGTCTTTAGTAGGGGATATGATCACCCCTGACTGCGTTGCAGGATTTACAACGTCTGTCCATGCTGAGGACGAGGTTGTCAAGGAGCTGTTGAGGCATCGCGGCCCATTCCTCTTGTAGCGCCAATCGCAGCTGCGGAATCGTTGCTGGCGGATGGTGACGTGCTGCCAAGCGTCTCCCGAAAAGGTCCCACACATGTTCGATTGGATTCAGGTCCGGGGACCTTGCGGGCCAATCCATGCGTTGAATATCTTCACTCTCCAACAGCTCTGCGACAGCCACTGTACGATGAGGTGTAGCGTTGTCGTCCATGAAGAGGAACTCAGGACCCACAGCACCTCTAAACAGACGCACGGGAGGCAGGAGAACCTCAGTACAATGGCGGACACCAGCGACTGAACCTCCTTGGAAGATGTGTAGGTCAGTACGGCTACCAAGCATGATACTACCCCAAACGTGAACTCAGCCACCTCCAAACCGGTCCCTTTCGATGATGTTGGAGGTGTGATTGCGTGTTCCCTGCTCTCTCCAGATGTGTATACGTCCAGAATCGCTCGTCAGACTAAATAGGCTCTCATCTGTAAAGAGAACTCGACCCCATTGCTGATGTGTCCAGTTCTTGTGTTCCTGGCACCCCAGAAACCGCCGTCTCCGATGAGCAGGCGTTAATGGCACACACCATACTGGTCATCGTGCAAATATACCACCTTTTTGCAGCCTCCTGGCCACGGTAAAACACGATAAAGGACGTCCACTTGTCTGTTGCATTGCCTTGCGATTTCTCCCGCTGTCTGCCGTCTGTCTCTTTTCGCCTGTAGGAAAATATACCGGTCGTCCGCCGCCGTGGTTGCTCGTGGACGACCACTGCTAAACTCTCGGACAGCTGTTCCTGTTGTTTGAAATACTCTCCAAGCTCGTGAAACGGTGCTGTGAGCGATCCCGAACTCTTCGGCCAGACTAGTCACACTTCGACCTTCTTCCAACTTCCCAATGACGAGACCTCGGGTAAAGTCATTCAGATGTCGTCTACTGGATTGCCTGTTGACCATATCACACGGTGGCTGCAAGTCGACGTCGTTCAAACCGATGTACATCGTGCAATAACTTTCACAGAATTGCTGAGCTCCATTGATTGATTGTAGAGGATTTTAGGAAGAGAGTGTCTGACCCCAGGTCTTAAACAACCCTTAGAAATAGGAAGCTAGGAGATTTGGGCTAGAGTGCCCCATAGGAAAGTGACACGGAAGCGAAGTAGAAAGGGGGAGGAAGACGCCCTTATTTATTACCGGGGGGCCAGTACCCGAGGTCCGACGGCTTAACGTGCCCATCCGACGCACGGCGGGTATTTAGTGAATCGAGCGTTCGTACCTGCCTGGGATCGTACCTGAGGTCTTTTCCGTGGCAGTCATGAACGTTGCCCACTAGGCCACCCACGGCCCACAGAATTGCTGAGCACACACCGCCCGTGTGCTTTATACCCTTCTGACACTCCCCCTTCCCCCTATGTCATGCTGCATATATGCGCATGTCCTACCGCACCGGACCCTAGTCTATCTCATGAGTGGTCTTTCGGTCCGTTCTGCCTGCTCGTTCCGCTGTTATGCTAATTTCTCCTCTTCGTCCTTAATTTTTGCACACCCGTGTACTAATTGCTCTGCTGTTTGTTTGTACTAGTAAGTAGGATATCCCAACACGAAAAGTAGAGTCCAGTATACCATGCCGCCCCGATTGGCGCAGTGGTCTAAGCGTTGGTTTTTGACTATTCGTCCGAGATAGGCCTGGGTTCGAATTCCGGTGTGGCATGGATGTTGTGTTTGGCATGAGGAACAAGCTGTTTCCTTTCTCTGGAACCAGTGGCTCTAATTAGGGTCGGGAGACTGCCCATCCAGGGGTTGCTCATTGTGGTCGTTTAACCCGCACAGAAAAAAAATTGGCGAGGGCTGTGTCGGAGCCGGGTGGGTGTTAGGAATGAGTGAATGTGCAGAGTTTAGGTTTAGAAATATTTGTTTTTACTTTTTTTTTTTTTTTGGCTGTTTACAGAAATCTTGTGTTGAGATGAATGTATTTTGAGAGAACGGCTTACTCTTTCTAGGCTGAGAATAGTCTTGTTCACGAGGGACCGATGGTACGAAAAGTAGCTCACGTATGGTATGACACCGACGATGATGTTTCTCGAGAAAGTCAAGTCGATGTATGCGTTTCCTAGCGTGGTTGGCGATCGCGTCGGCACAAAGTTCAAGTTGAATTGAGTCCATGAAATCGAGCTATTGTAGGTTCGTCTGAGTGTCGACGTTAAAGTCTCCCATGATTATCATAGGTACCTCTATGTCCCCAATCATATTCTTGCTGATTTTCTTGGCGTTCTCGGAGTACTTGATCACCACCGCTAAGGGAAACATTTTGAAAAAACACCATGCGTCACATGCTCGCATGTGTGGGTTATAACGGCAGACGACCCCGACGACATCCTCTCCTAAATACAGTTCATCGGCGCAAAAGACTCGCCTGGTGCAAAGATAATGCAAGTAGGACGTTGGATGACTGGAAAGAAGTGTGCTGGTCTGACGAGTCGCGTTTTTTACGCTTTCCAACCGTAGGTTGAAGAAGCGTATGTGCTCCAGCTTTGTCCGTCCGTCTGTCCGTCCGCACGATAACTCACGTGAAAATGGCTCGATTTCGACGACATTTTAGTATGTGGTAGGGGACCACCTGGGGACAAATCTTATTGAAAATGGGCGGAGCAGGGTCAAGGGTCAGGACATAGGAGCGGGATCCATTCCATTGCCTTTATGCGTCATAACATGCGTAAATATGGTTCGATTCCGATAAAATATTAGTATGTGGTAAGGAACCACTGGGGACGATCCCTATTGAAAATGGGTGAAATTGGGTTAAAGGTCAGGACATAGGAGCTGGATCCATTCCATTTCCTGTATGCGTCATAACTTGCGTAAAAATGGTTCGATTTTGATGAAATTATGGTACGTGGTAGGGAATCGCCTGGGGACAAACCCTGTCGAAAATGGGTGGAATAGGGTCAAAGGTCAGGACATAAGAGTTGGATCCATTCTATTGCCTTTATGCGTCATAACTTGCGTAAAAATGGTTCGATTTCGATTAAATTTTAGTATGTGGTAGGGAACCACCTGGGCACGAGCCCTATTGAAAATGGGCGGAATGGGGTTAAAGGTCAGGACATAAAATCGGGCTCCATTCCATTGCCTTTATGCGTCATAACATGCGTAAATATGGTTCGATTTCGATGAAATTTTAGTATGTGGTAGGGAGCCACTGGGGAAGAACCCTATTGAAAATGGGCGAAATGGGGTCAAAGGTCAAGACACTGGAGTGTGATCCATTCCATTGTCCTTGTGCATCACAACTTACCTAAAATGCTTGGATTGCGACAAAACTTTATCATGTTGTTCCGGAGGTATAGTGAACCGGTTTTGTTGAATATCAACGAAATGGGGTCAAAGGTCACTGCACAAAAGCCAGATTTATTCCACAGCCATTATCCCCATAACTTGAGTAATAATTTCTGGTATGTTGGAAAGCGTATCATAATCAATGCATTGCATGATTTTACTAACTTGTTTACTCCACCCCGTGCATACGTATATGCATATTTGCGAACAACCTGAGGTCTATCCTGCTTGGTATCCACAGTGTAAGAAGATGGAGACGGTTGTATGGTGTGAGGCATGTTTGCCTGGCAGAAACTTGGACCCCTGGTGCATGTGGAAGAACGTATGACTGGTGTCCACTATCGTGAATTGCTTGCTAACTCTGTTCATCCAGCAATGGTGCACATTTTCCCGAATGGCGACGGTGTTTTCCAAGATGACAATGCGCCAAGGCACAGGTCCAATGTTATGCAGGAATGGTTTGAGGAATACAGTTCAGACTTCCAGCATATCGATTGGCCTCCGAGCTTTCCCGATATCAATGCCATAGAGTACTTGTGGGTCACTATGGAACGGCACATCAGGCGTCTGCGTACACAAATCACCTCCATACCTGCATTGAAGCCCGCATTACACACAGCTTGGTTGGCTATACCTCCCAACTGCTTCTGACATCTTATTCGACCGATGCCGCGTCGGATAGCTGCTATACTGAGGGCGAAAGGAAGACCTACGAAGTATTAGGAAGGTGGTCACAATTCATTGAGCACTCAGAGTATGTTACAATGTGTAAGAACGGGAAGAACTTTTCAACTGTAACCCCGTCCAGTTCATTTAGTTTTTGCAATGGTATGTATATAATTTTGGAAACACAAATCGCAGTTTTATGTTGATGCAGAGACGAAAGAACACGTACTTGGTATGTGCCACCGAAAAACGTGGAAGTTTTGAGCCTCTCTCTCCCCCCTCTCTCTCTCTCTCTTTCTCTCTTTCAGGAGCACCCACACAAACAGTAGGACTGAAATTTAGGATTTTAAACAATATTCGAATATTCGAATTAAATGTAACACGTACTTTGTCGATATTAATATAACCAGCACATATAGATAATATAAGTTCGTTTTTATTGGTTTGTTTTTTTATCAGCTAAAATTGCACATTATAACAGTAGCGGAAATCCTGTTTCCGGAAAAACTGCAATTGTCCGACCCAAAATGGCTTTCTCAGTCCATCTTTCGCAATTATAATAAAACAGAATTATACATAGTAGTCCGAAAGTCTTGCTGGATCTTTGAAAAAATTATCCAGAAATAATTGCATCACTCACAGACATAAGATTTGCTGCGTCTGAAAGGTAAACACCTAAAGTATTTTATGGCACAAAATAGTGCACTTCTATATGTTTCCCCTTAGTTGCACGGAGGACGTACAACCTGTACTCAGTTTGGTTGTAATAAATTCTTGTCAACACTATCAATGGCGTTCATGATGCTTTCTTCTCCCTTTAAGTCCTTTGAATCACTCACCTTTGTTCTGTATATTCTGTCTTTGATAAGACCACATCCTAAAAATATCCAATGGGATTATACACTGACGGAAAAAAAATCCCAACACCAAGAAGGGGTTGTGTTAGATAAACGACAGTTGGTAGGCGGTGAGAGTACATCTGTAAGATGACGTCTATGCAAATTTCGCGCTCGGCGCATACGTGTGGCGCTAGTAGCGCCCCTCGGAACATGCAAAGCAGGTTTGCTGTAAACACGCGCTGTAACGTTCGTGAGCGTTAGTTATCGTTGAGATTCGACGTAGGGTGTAGATGTTAGTCAAGAATGCCTTTAAGAAGACGAAGAAGCCATTATCAACAGCTCACGGAGTTTGAACGAGGTCGTATAATAGGGCTACGAGAAGGTGGATTTTCTTTCCGCAATATTGCAGAACGACTTGGCAGGAATGTAGCCGCTGTGCATGATTGTTGGCAGCGGTGGTCAAGGGAAGGTACTGCCTCAAGAAGACCGGATTCCGGCCGGTCAAGTGGCACTACTGAGAGGGAAGACCACCGTGTACGGCGTATGGTCGTAGCGCATCGTACCGCGTCTGCGGCAGCAATTCGAGCTGCAGTTGCCACCACAGTGACACAACGAACTGTTACAAATCGGTTACTTGAAGGACAGCTCCGAGCCAGACGCCCTGTATCGTGCATTCCACTTACTCCAAACCACTGCCGTTTGCGACGTCAGGGGTGTCAAGCTAGGGCTCATTGGAGGACGGAGTGGAGATCTGTTGTGGTTTCTGATGAAAGCCGGTTCTGCCTGGGTGCCAGTGGTGGCCGCGTGTTGGTTAAAAGGAGGCCAGGTGAGCACCTACAATCAACATGTCTGCGCCGAGACACACTGGACTTACACCTGGAGTTATGGTCTGGGGAGCAATTTCTTATGACAGCAGGAGCACTCTCGTGGTTATCCCACGCACCCTGACGGCACAGTTGTACGTCGGTCTGGTGATTCAACCTGTTGTGCTGCCATTCAGGAACAGCATTCCAGGGGGTGTTTTCCAACAGGCTCGCCCGCATACCGCTGTTGTAACCCAACATGCTCTACAGAGTGTCGACATGTTGCCGTGGCCTGCTAGATCACCAGATCTTTCACCAATCGAGCACGTATGGGACATCATTGGACGACAACTCCAGCGTCACCCCCAACCAGCATTAACCGTCCCTGTATTGACCGACCAAGTGCAACAGGCATGGAACTCCATCCCACAAACTGACATCCAGCACCTCTACGACACAATGCATGAACGTTTGCGTGCTTGCATTCAACATTCTAGCGGTTACACCGGTTATTAATGTACCAGCATTTCACATGTAAAATGGCTCTTCTCGCGCTTACAATAAGCTGTGATCTTGAAACCTTAATCGATTAAATATGTTACCTATACAAATGTATTGCCGCCATTTCATTCCTCTACAACTATTTTTTCGTGGTGTTGGGATTTTTTTCTCTGTCAGTGTATGAGGTTAGCAAACTGACCACAGGCCGTCTCGGCCAATCCCGCGTCCTTTGAACCCAGTATTCAAGTATTCACGAACACTTGTTCTCCAGTGGGAAGAAGCTGCGTCTTGTTTGAAAGATGACATTTGGCTGAAGGTCTTTGACTTGTGGCACAGCAAAATTTTGCTGCATATCTAAGTAGTCATTTGCGTTGATAGATTTTTCCAAGAAGAAAAAAAGATCAATAGTGTGGTTGTGCATAAGCCCACGCCAAACATTAACTTTGGGTCTGTCACGAACATGAGTTTACGTGGTGTGTGAGTTTTCCGAACCCCACATGCGTACGCTATGTGTTTATTAACTGCTCTTGATATTTGAAATGCCTTACTCATCATTAAAAAGCACACGTTCAAGAAAGTGTTCGTCATTATCTAGGCGGTCCATTAGGTTACAGAGAAATTCGAAACAGCGAGGCTTATCGCTCTTCTCCTAGAACAATATGGACTTTGTATGCTTATAATCGCAGTTTTTTTATGCAAAATTCGCATCAATATTGTGCGTGGCAATTGTATCTGTGCAGCAGCTTGTCGAGTTGACTTCCTCGGGCTGCGGGAAAATTCTTTCCATGTTCTTTCTACGTCGTCTTCCGAAACAATAAGACGCCAACTTCTTGGCTTGTCCAACACACTCCCAGTTTCTAGAAATTTACGCTTAATTAGTTTAGCATCAGGAGAATTTCTACCGAAACGTATGAGAACATTTCTTTGCACTTAAATTACTGTTTTCGTTTCAAAAAACTGCGCCACACAAATCGCTGTTTCCTGTACACAGTTGTATCAGAATAACATGACCACCCCCGGAATCACAGTGTACCCGCCCAAGCGCGTCACAGAGTGCACGTGACAAGGTTGACCACACGGAGATATAAGTGGCCGGCCAGGACAGATGAGCCATAGTGCGTAACGTAAGCACAATCAGCAGAGGCAGTGATATGACGGACGTTAAAAAGGAAATGATCATCGCCTACCGCTCCAAGGGTGGAGGCATCTCAGAAACAGCAGACTCCGTGGGTTGTTAGCGAAGTGCTGTAGTATAAGGTTGTACCAAGAATCGACCACTGACACACCGAGTACCACCCGACGTCATAACTGTGGAGCCCCAAAGGTTATGGACCCCAGAGGAGAACGTCGCCTCCGTAGGCTGGAAAAGGGCAATCGACGCACTACGGTGCAGCAATTGACCACGCAAATGAACCCTGGGGCACCCAGGTACGTGTTCTTGATAACAGTAGAGCGAACTCTGTTACGCATGCGTCTCTGGAGTTGACGCTGCGTCAAGGCGCCCATGTTAAGCCAGGCCTATCGGCAACGACGCCTGCAGTTCGCACGGGACTTCCGTCATTGGACAGAGTGGGGAAAAGGTTGCCTTCTTCGACGAATCTAGGTTTCTACTCCACAGAAGTGACGGGCGGTGGCGGATATGACGTCAGACACACGAGAACCAACACCCGGACACGCTTGTCGGTCAAGTACAGTCCAGCGGTGGCAGTGCGCATGTCTGGGGGATGTTTTCCTGATATGACCAGGAACCGCTGGTACCACTGGATGGGTCTCCGAACGCCAATGGCTACCCGTCCATCCTCGCTGATCACATGCATCCCTTCATGTTGGACTTTTACCCTTGTGGTAAAGGTGTCTACCAACAGGACAATACGCCCTGCCATGTCACTAAGGGGTTGCGTGACTGGTTCTAGCAATACGACATCAATGTCTCCGTTCTCCTTTGGACGGCGAAATCGCCCGAACTCAATCCCATAGAGCACTTTTGGGACTATTTAAATCGACAGGTTCGACTTGCCGACCCACAACCACGTCATCTCCGGGACTTCCGTGCTCTGCTGCTGTCCGAATGGGCACGTGTGCCTCGAGCAACCTCCCAGGGCCTCATTGCGTTCATGCCACGCCGTCTCGCCGCTATCATCCGGGCGAAGGGTGGTTATTCCCATTATTAGGTAGGTGGTCATACTTTTATGATACGACCGTGTATATTCGCCATTGTAGCTTGTAGCTATGAACAGGAAGAACAACTAGCGCTACCGACATGCAATCACAGACAACAAAACTTCAGATGCTTATCTTTTCAATGCCGCAAACCTGATTTCTATAAGCGGTGTAGTTATTATTTTTTATTAATTTTTTAAAAATAGGGCAAGACTTTTTGGGCCACCCTGTACACATGGTGGAAAATTAGACATTAGGAAAATGGAAAAAGATATGAGTAACCTTAACTACATCAATATTTGTTTAATTAAAAAAGAATTTTTCGAATTCGTGTCGTAGTAATAGAGCTATAGTAACAAATGCGATTTTACATCTTTTCACCTTACGGGAAAAAGCAAGTCAGGAAACGACAAGTCGATATGAAAATTTTTGGTCAAACTCATGTTTGCTCGTTATGAAAAAAAAATAAAATAAATAAGAATGAAAGCTTTTGGGGTTCCTCTTCCAAAAAAATTGACATGTAAAAATTGTAAATGCGCAGTTATGATCCTGGAGAGAAAATTCGTCATCCAGAAAAATCTGGAAAACTTCATCCGGCTGAGGTATGAAACTCTGAAATTTCTTAAAAGTTCACCCCCCCCCCTCCCCGTTATTACCACAATCTTAAAATCTGGAATGCAGAAGCGCCGATTTCTCGTTAGTCGTTCAATGTGCTGGGCTGCGGTTCGAGTTACGGATGAGGCGTCGGTGGTGTGTTTGTCTTACGGCTCTATCTCCTCTCCATGGAAACAATGGCCCTAAATTAGGGACAGGTGACAGCTTATGTCCTTTCAAAAGCTCTCCAACTCTGAATGTTGATTTATTCACGGCGGTCGTTAAACTCAGAATAATAAAATAGTGAGGAACAAACTACTTTTGGGTAATACCACCTTGTAAAAGGTGGAAATCAAAATTGATCACGATGCTATCATTTATTAATACTTCGTAAATAAGTCATCATATACAACTAGAGTTGCAGAGTATGATCCAGGAACTTGATGACAAGAGCAAAGATGTGGGATTAAAAACGAACTTACAGAAGACAAAACTGATGTACAATGTTTTTACAAGAAATGAAGATTTATTGATTGATGGGAAAGAGCTGGGGATAATCGATACCTGCATTTACCTTGGATAGCAGATATCAAGCGAGGGTCACATTGATGAAATTAAGTGGCATATAAAACTTGGTTGGAGAGCTTTTGGAAGAAACAGTACAATTTTAAAGAGCAAATATGCTATTATGTCTTAAAAAGAAAGTGTAAATTTATTCTATGCATCCTTCCAGTTCTTATGTATGGAACAGGAACATGGAACTGCCGCCCCGGTGGCGCAGTGGTCTAAGGCGTTGGCCTCTGATCATCCGTCGGAAGGGGTCCGGGTTCGAATCCCGGTGAGGCATGGATGTTGTGTTTGTCTTACGGCACTGGCTCCTTCCCTGGAACCAGTGACTCTAAATTAGGGACGGGCGACTGCTTATAGCCCATTGAGTTGCTCACGGTGGTCGTTAAATCTCAAAAAACAAAACAAAAAAACATGGAACTTAACTACAAATGTTGCAGACGAGACCTTCGTTCAGCAGTGGATTTAAAATAGTTGACAATGGTGACGATGATGATGCATACGAACATGGACTCACACGCATTACTCCATTTAGCAAAAAAAAAAAAATTG
Organism: Macrothele yani; assembly: GCA_039090855.1. Classification (NCBI taxonomy): domain Eukaryota; kingdom Metazoa; phylum Arthropoda; class Arachnida; order Araneae; family Macrothelidae; genus Macrothele; species Macrothele yani. The sequence continues at coordinate 129,018,337 of CM076995.1, read as the reverse complement.
TGCCTTAAATGAAAAACATGTTTGTGGTTACAATAACGTTTTTGTGGTTATATCCAGAAAAGTCTTTCGTATCTTTTCGAAAACACCGCATAACATTTCATTAAGACTTTCGGAAGCAGAGGTATCGTTCCACAGACGGGGGGACAGTAAACAAAGATAAGCACATCAGTTTCTGACATACATATATGTGTGCAAAGAAATGTGCTAAAAATCCGAGAGGATTTGCATTTGGAACAAACTGTATCTGAGTCACATGTCGAGAGAACATTGGCCGGAACTGCGTTGCTCTTATCATATCAACATTTACTCTGGTGAGAAAATAAGAGCAATCAGATATCTTACTTAAATAACCCAGGTCATCACACTGATAGCACGGTTTCGTTTCCTAGAAATTCTGATACCGAGAATATCCTTGAAAAATTGGAAATACTTAGTCTCCCTCCCCGAGCAAGTGATAAAACCAAAAACGACCCTCTGTGTCAATAGCATGACTTCAAGAAATGATATAAGGTGATTTCATCCAAACGATAGGAACAGACCACAGATCTTTCCTGGTGATGATGATGATGATGATGGCCCTCAGCTGAGAGACGAGGCGCTCGGTTGCAGCTGATAAAACACAACGTAGAAGGAATGACGTCACTGCAGCCAACGTCCTTGACACCGTGTCTGGGCAGACGGAAATCTCTGTTCGCCAAAAATTTTGCTCTTGTTTATTATTTAATTTTCTTTTCTTTTCTAAGGATGGACATCGGGGGTGTGCACGCATATTTGCAGAAGGAAAAGCTGGCTTTCAGGAAACTCGCGCTGCTGTCGTTTTCCAATCACTTCATGTTTTATTTTTACTTGGAACAAGGCTATTTCTTTCTTTCCTTTTTTTTTTTTTTTTTTTTTTCCAGATGGTTACGATGAACTATTTTTCCCTTTGCACTGCACGGTGCTCCAGTGGTTATGTTATGAGTAATAGCTACTCGCCTACACCCAGCATTCCTTAATTAGTTATGGAAAAAAACTTCAGGGATGAATTTCAATTTCTGAATTTTCGCCGTTCCGGTGGCGCAACCACCGTTCGTCCGAGATTGGTACGGGTTTGAATTCCGTGAGGCATGGATTCTGTGGTTTTGAATCACATCACTGGCTCTCTCTCTCTCTCTCTCTCTAGAACCAATGGCCCTAAATTAGACAGGCGACTGCTTATTATAGCACATCACGGTGGTCGTTAAACCATCCAAATTAAAAAAAAAAAATTCTGAATTTTCCTTCTGTCTTTTTAATCGATCTTACCAAATATTGTCTCATTTTGTCTATCTATTTTTTTTTTAAATTATTCCCATTGATGGCTATCTTGGGAGTGGGGCATCCAAACCATAACATGATGGCACTGAGCAACACATTACTATCGTGTTTCTAAAACGTAGCGTTTCATTTTTGCTCTTCGAAAAATTTCTGCCAGAAATATTGAATAGACAACATTCTTCTACAGTGTCTGAGCAGTTGCAATGAAAGAATATCACGACAAGCAGGGACGTATATAGAATTTTTCTTTTCTGGGGGGCAGGGAGCAGACAAAAAAAAAATGGAATTTTTTAAAATCCGCCAGACAAAATAAAAGTAAATGAAAATTAGAAGAAAAAAAAATAAAGGCATTTTTTTCTAATGAAAACTGATGTATTTTTATTAAAGCATTTTTTTATTGTATGTCGCATTTTAGCAAATAAATGTATAAAAACGAATCATATACAGGGGCGTATTTTGGGTGGCCCAACCGTTCTAAATACGCTCCTGATGACAAGGGGCTTGGGTTCGGGTCCATTGGCAGTCGGCCTGCTCTTTGGTTATACCTTGTCTGCTGAGCCAGTAACCCTAAGAATGAGTGACTCTTCCGATATTTAGAGCTGGATGAGAATATTTTCTTTCTTTTTTTTTTTTTTTATGACTGCTTTCCTTTAAAGATGATTCAACCGTCTAACTGGCCATGTCGACTGAGGCATAGGCAGATTCCAGTGGCGTATATTAGAGGCTAGCTAGGCTAGCTGCGAAGCCCAGAGAATGCACAAATAAAACTGAATTAAATACACACAAATAAAATATGTCGATGCTTTCGGTGCGAAAAAAAAAAAAAAAAACGCATGCAGATTCGCTTCTTTGACTCAGTCTGGTGAGCGAAAACTAACGGCATGCAGCTCTTCCAGAGTCTTCGCAGTTCTGATTCGAAAACCTTCCGTACAATCGCCTGCTAACGTTTCCATGACAACATGAATCAGCAGGTAGAGGGGAATGAGTCATTGCTTTGGAAAACGGTTCGCTTAGAATAGCGAAGACTTAGTCTATCTCAGGAATTCGTATACACATGCCCATAAGAGTGTTTCGCGAGAGTTGTTTCAGATTTTGTGAAGTGTCAATGAATTGAAATTAGAGATATTATATCTTAAATTCATGGCTTTGTTGGATTCGAACTGTTTTGGTAAATTTTGTGAAAGCTTCCCTGAACATCCACTGTCAGAACTTAAAGAACTCTATGCTTCAAATTTTGATACAGCTCGACTAAAAAATGAACTGAAAATGTCTTATTCCCTTGATGAATACAAAAGCAAATCAGTGAGAGACATTAAGTGCTACATAATGTTGAATAAATTGGACATAGTGTTTAGTGAAGTGTACAAATTAGCAGACCTCATATTAAATATTTCATCAACAACTGCAACTGCCGAAGAAGTTTTTCAGCATTAAAAAGAATCAAGATATATCTTAGAGCTACACAAGGACATGCACATTGGAAAAACTTGGCTGTTTGGTCAATAGAGAAAAACGTTCTTTTTAAATATGAAAAAGTACTCGGAAGAAACATTTTAGGAAAACGTAGCACTGAAGTCCACATAAAGGGAAAGAAGAATGGAGTTCATGTACAAATAAGGGCTCAAATCCTAATCCTCATAATTATATAATTATTTGGTATCTTGTTTTTTTTTTTTATTGGAATTTTAACGACCACCGTGAGCAACTCAATGGGCTATAAGCAGTCGCCCATCCCTAATTTAGAGCCACTGGTTCCAGGGAAGGGAGAGAACCAGTGCCTTAAGACAAACACAACATCCATGCCTCACCTGGATTCGAACTCGGACCCCTTTCGGACGAATGATCAGAGGCCATCGCTTAGACCACTGCGACACCGGGGTGGCAAAAACCTAGTTTAGGGATCTCCATCCTTTCGACACCGAAACATCAAATGATAGTAACCATGAAGCCGTGATGTTTTAATACATGGGCGTAGACTTATCCTAAAAGTTGGAGGGGGAAGGGGGGGGGGCAAATGTCATGAATATAAACGAGATATTTCAAATACTCTCGTATTTTCTAGTAATTTCAAGGCTCAGATTCTGGACCATGCCAAAACCGTCTCTAGTAGAAAGCCCAAGAACTGCTCTGTGACGTCAGAACTAGCTGGCTTGCACCTGAACGCCAATAGAGTAATGACGTCACAGAGCAGATACTTTTATAAAACAAGTTAGTAAAACCATGCAATGCATTGATTATGATACGTTTTCCAACATACCAGAAATCATTACTCAATTTATGAGGATAATGGCTGTGGAATAAATCTCGCTCCTGTGCCCTGACCTTTAACCCCATTTCGATGATATTAAACAGAATTGGTTCAGTATACCACCGGAACAACACGAAAACGTTTTGTCGTAATCGAAGCATCTTTACGTAAGTTATGACGCACAAGGACAATGGACAGAATCCCGCTCCTATGTCCAGACCTTTGACCCCAGTTCACCCATTTTCAGTAGGGCTCGTCCCCGGGAGGTCCCCTAGCACATACTAAAATTTCATCGAAATCGAACCCTTTTTTATTAAAGTTATTACGCATAAGGGCAACGGAATGGATCCCTCTCCAACGTCCTGACCTTTTACCCCATTTCACTCATTTTCAAAAGGGTTCGTCCCCAGTTGATCCCCTATCATATACTAACATTTCATCGAAATCGAAACATTTTTACTCAAGTTATGGCGCAGGGCTATGGAATGGATCCCGTTCCGCTGTCCTGAACGACCTTTGACCCTATTTCACCCATTTTCAAAAGGGTTCGTCCCCAGTTGATCCCCTATCATATACTGACATTTCATCGAAATCGAAGCATTTTTCTCAAGTTATGGCGCAGGGCAATGGAATGGATCACGCTCCGCTGTCCTGAACAACCTTTGACCCTATTTCACCCATTTTCAAAAGGGTTCGTCCCCAGTGATCTCCTATCACAAACTGAAATTTCATCGAAATCGAACCATTTTTACAAGTTATGTCGCGTAAGGGCAACGGAATGGATCCCGCTCCGATGTCCTGAACTTTGACCCTATTTCCCCCATTTTCAATAGGGTTCGTCCCCAGGTGATCCCCTATCATATACTGAAATTTCATCGAAATCGAACCATTTTTACAAGTTATGGCGAATAAGGGCAACGGAATGGATCCCGCTCCGATGTCCTGACCTTTCACCCTATTTAACCCATTTTCAACAGGGTTCGTCCCCAGGTGATCCCCTATCATATACTGAAATTTCACCGAAATCGAACCACATTTACGCAAGTTATGGCGCATAAGAGCAATGGAATGAATCACGCTCCTATGTCGTTAGCATTGACCCCAATGAACCCCATTTTCAATAGGGTTCGTCCTTATGTGGTCCCTTACCACATACTAAAATTTCACTGAAATCGAACCATATTTACGCAAGTAATGACGCATAAGAGCAATGGAATGAATCCCATTCCTATGTCGTGACCTTTGACCCCATTACCCCCATTTTCAATAGGGTTCGTCCCCAGGTGTTTCCCTACCACATACTGAAATTTCATAGAAATCGAATGATTTCTACGCGAGTTATCGTGCGGACGGACGGACAAAGCTGGAGCATATACGCTTCTTCAACCTACGGTTGGAAAGCGTAAAAAAAGGACAGCACATTAAGATACTTTGACATTAAATACTTAAATACATTAAGATACTTTAAAGCACATTAAGATACTTTGACATTAAAGCCTTAAATACTTAACAGCACATTAAATATTTAAAAATACTTTTAATGTGCTGTCCTTGCGGGTATGTTTTCGCGAGTGCAATGCTAAATAATTCGCACAAATGGCGATAAATTAAACTTAATTTCTTTATTTTTTTATGAATTTCATATCCTTAAATAATGTAAGCAGATGATGTCCTTCGTTTTCAAACTTTTATCCGTTTTCTGCAATATAAGGTAAACAGATGACGTCCTTAGATTTCATTCTTTTTCTCCGTTTTCTGCAATATCTGCAAGTCAGGAAATTTAAAAATTTTGCTCTCTTGCTGAGAAGATTCTACGCACGAGTCTTAAAAATATTAATATTAGTCGATTTTTTTTCGTAATTCCTTTCGCGTTCAGTATGTAATTAAAAAATACTTTCTCTAATTACGTAACGAACGCGAAAGCAAAATTTCTGTTTTAGTGAGTAAATTTTCGGAAATTTAAGGTGATCTGAAACTCTGTACATTGAAAATCTTGCAACTATTTCTAGAAGGTAAAAAAAACAAAAATCAATTGAAAAAAACTTTGTCTAATAAACATGGAAGGTATTAATTTGGATATATTTGAATTTACACATAACATCGCATATTTTATGCTGGGAATAAAGAGCAATAAATTGATATGGCTTCACTCTCTTTTAAAAGATACAAGGCATAGTTTTTTTCTAAGCTCCTTACCATACATTTCTATCCAGTCGAAAGGAGTGGATAGAAATGTCATAATCACCAAAGGCTAGGAAGAGTAATCTACCTCGATTTTTTTTTTATTACTAGTTTTAGATAAGGGTTACAACCAGAAATAGTCCAACATCCATGTCTCATTAAAGCTCTTGGCATGGAAATTATGGAAACCTAACCACATAGAGAATTTGCATAACATACGACCGAAAAATTATACATATATAAACACCCAGATCTCTCTCGATCTCTCTTTCTCTCTTTCTCTGGAACGCTTGACATCACAGCAACGTCTGCATTGTTGCGCCATCACATATCGATCAATTCGTGTGTGCTCTTGAGATATCAAAGCAATTTTCTGCTATATAATAGCACGCGATCACTTTTATATGTCAAGGTGATCGCGTGCTAATTTGAAAACATTGGGTTATCAATGACTCGAATTCTATTTTTCCGATCTACAAAATTCGAATTGAATTCTTAATATCACAGCAAATTGAGTTTTCACGCGATCACTTTTAAATGTTAAGGTGATCGCGTGCTAATTTAAAAACATTGGATTATCAATGACTCGAGTTCTATTTATCCGATCTACAAAATTCGAATTGAATTCTTATAATATCAGGGCAAGTTGGGTTTGTATATTAGTTTAATTTAGCACAATTCGAATATTAATTTGTACGCTTTAATTATTTTTCCTTTTTTAATTTAACTAACTTTCAGAGTTTAGTGCTGATTATATGAAAATTTTTACAAAATATCGATCTATCTAAACGCTCTAATCTATATTAAAAATTGAAATCTTGAGATGTCAAATTGAGCAAAATTGCATCTAAAAGCAGATGTCACCCGAAAAGCACATTATCGAAAATTTAGATAGCTCCGATTTGTAATACCAGATGTGGCATTGTTTTGTAGAAAAAGCTTCGGTATGAAATTTCAAACTAACCGTCGAATAGGACAATTTAAAATAGGCCGTGAAGAGAATAACAAGTGCAGCGGGCGGATTCAGGAGTTTCGTGAGCGGGGGCGCAAGTGTCGGGAATAACCGGGGACCTTTCTGATATATTTCTCAAAATGAAAAAGTGTTCTTAGTATGTCCATAAATTCTTCCAATTAATTAAGGAAAGTAATATACTTTTAAGTAATACTTTTTTCACGAAAAATTATTCAATTTGTCATTAAAACCTAACAAATCGAAGCCTTTCCTTGGTCCCGAGGGAGTCAACCCCCCCCCGTTCCCTCTGGGTCAGCCCCTGAATAAGTGTGCCGGAGAAAAAGTAATTTAGCGCGAAAAATCAAAGTAAAAGTTATTAAGGTAAGTTTACACGAATACAAAGACTGAAGACTGCAGACAACTCAAAGCTGCATGGAGATATGCATGCTTGGTGTAACCAGGAGAGATAAGAAGAGGAACTCATGGATCAGAAAAATGACAAAAGTGGAAGACATCATGAAAAGAGTAAAATCCCTGAAATGGCAATGGGCTGGACATATTGGCAGAAGGACAGACCATCGATGGACAGCTGAAATTTTAGACTGGCTTCCAAGGGACAGGAAAAGACCCAGAAGGGGACCACATGTGAGATGGGTGGATAAAATTCGAAAGTATGCGGGAGTAACATGGAGGAGACTGGCACAAGACAGACCGTTGTGGAAGAAACTTGGAGAGACCTTCGTCCAGCAGTGGATTGATATTGGTTGACAATGATGATGATGATGATGACACGAAAACAACTTTCCGAGTCTAGTGCTGATAATATTACACATTTAGCAAAATATCGATCTATCTAAAGGCTCTAACCTACAATTGTTAGACAAGACAACAAATATTTTACACAGAATGTTCTTTATCGCGAGGTCTTTTGAAAAACGGAAATAAATAGCATGAAATGTTTAATTCTAACATGAATGCGTTCTTACTATATAAGTTTTTACTATATTTCCTTAGAGATATCAGGCGTCTATTTGATTTGTTTTCAATCTGCTTCAATTAAAAATTTCACACCGTTATTCGACGGGCCACATTCCCTATGTATTAATATTTATTTAAAGTTTAAAAACAACCGTCCTAGGATGGGTTATACGCTAGTAAACTTATAAAGATGCATTACAGACAAGCTAATACAATTAAAAATCTTCCCATGATTGACTGAGCAAAAAGCCCTGCTAGGAACCAGCTGCACTACTTGTACGTGTAAATAAGGACCCACATTTTGACATTCTCAAATGCTTGCAAAGAACAGGAATTATTCAGATCCGAAACAAATTAAGGAGCATAAGTGCAAAATATTTCTTGTGTAAGCACGCAGATCACGAACTAGGTAGGCATGAGAAAAGCGCTGTGTTTAACTATTTAATATTTCGCCAGCTCCAGTTGTAGTATGGTTTCAGTATCTAAAAATTGGGTCTTTAAGTGTTTATGTCCACACTCCACAGAAGGCTGCCTATATTTGCTTTAATATTTTGTTACATTGCTAGATCAGGATTGTAAAGGATTGTTTTAATATCCATCTACCGGTAAACTTCTGGATCACAAGTTGTGTTGAGAAATTTAAAATGAGGTGTATCTGTCATTCATTCATAATAGGTGTCATGCATAGATAATTTTTCATATATTTTATATGAAATCACGTCACTAAATTGAGAAAGTACTCTTAAGTTAATGTTAGGTATACTAGGTGAAAGCTCGTCAATAATGACGATGGAAAATAGCGTATCTACAGTAATTTTTTAATGACAGGGTATTCTTTTTGTTCGCTGTTAAAAATAGGTACTTAGAAATAAGCAAAGTGTACTCGTTTTTTAGTACATTCTGGGCTTATAATATAGCTCTGAGTACTTGTGTCTCACTCACCAACCCGCTTGGCCAGCGTGGTGAGTTATGGCCAAACCCCTCCAAAATGATTCCACAACTTAAATCTTGGCCCTCAGTCTCCGGCAGCTGGAATGTACCTGGCCAAGGCAGCGGCCAGTGCGACATGAAGGCAGAGGGTGCTAAGAATCCCCGGAGGACCGGACTAGGCTGCCATCTGATGCTGACCTTGGCTACTTACAATGGACGCTCCCTATCTTCTGATTCAAGGCTTCTTGAATTGGAAGAGGAACTACAAAGGATCAAGTGGGACATCGTGGGGCTAAGTGAGGTAAGGAGAAAAGGAGAAGATCTCATCGAACTGAAAAGTGGACATCTCTTCTACTATCGTGGGACAGATACTGGCAGAACTAGTGGTGTTGGATTTATAATAAACAAGAAACTGAAGGATAAAGTTGTAGAAGTTGAAAGTTCCTCTGACAGAGCTGCACGACTTGTTATCCAACTCTCGAAAAGATACCAGGCTCAGATTATTCAAACTTATGCACCCACCACAAGTCATCCTGAAGAAGAAATTGAAGAATTTTATGAGGAAATTTGTCATCTAAATAATAAAGGTAAGCAGCACTTGAAAATAATTATGGGAGATTTCAATGCAAAAATAGGGCAACGGCAACAGAATGAAACTTCAGTAGGTAAATTCGGTCATGGCAACAGAAACCAGCGTGGAAATACTCTCGTTGAGTTTGCAGAAGCAGAAGGGTTTTTCATCTTGAACTCCTTCTTCAAGAAAAAGCCACACAGGAAATGGACATGGAGACATCCAAATGGGACGACAAGTGAAATTGATTTTATTATGTGTAACAAAAAATTCGTCATAGAAGACTGCAGTGTGCTAAACAAGTTCAACACAGGTAGTGACCATAGATTGGTGAGATGTAAGATGCACCTCAACACTAAACTGGAACGTGGCAAGCTCATAAGACAAACAAAATCTATTGACATAACCAACCTTAAAAAACACCATAATACCTTCAAGTTAGAACTGAAGAACAGGTTCTCTGCTTTAGAAGGCCTAACATCGGAAGAAGTGGACATCTCTGAAGTTAACAGAAAAGTAACCAAAGCTCTTATGGAAACAGCAACAAAATTAGCTGGGTCTAAGAACAAGTTGCATGTGAACAAATTATCAGGAAAAACCAAAATGTTGATGCAAAAAAGAAGAGAGATGAGGACAACTAAAGAAGATGTGACTTCCAAAGTGGAATATATAGAGCTATGCAAGACAGTAAGAAAAAGTATCACTGAAGACGTAAGGAAATTCAACTGTGAACTAGTGAGGAAAGCAATTGAAAACAACCAAAGCCTAAAGATAGCAAAGGGACATCTCAGTAAGGGAAGAAAACAGATTATGGCACTGAGAAAAGAAGATGGTTCTGTAACAAGAAATAGAGGCGAAATTTTGACAAGAGTGAAAGATTTCTACTCCAAATTATATGAAAGGGATGATATATGCACTCCAGACATCATGAAAGATACCAGTACCAGAGTTCCTCCAGTCCTTCCAGCAGAAGTTGCACATGCAATCAAGAACATGAAGCGAGGAAAAGCTCCAGGAGAAGATGGAATTACTGTAGACATCATACAAGAAGCAAGTGGAGAAATCGAAACAGTACTCGCCCAAATTTTCACTCGATGCCTTAATGAAGGAAAGATTCCTGAGGATTGGAACACCGCTACAATGATCCTGCTACATAAGAAAGGTGACATTGAGGATCTCGGAAACTACAGACCTATTAGCCTCCTATCAGTAGTTTATAAAATCTTCACTAAAGTTCTTTCACACCGCTTGAAGGTAGCACTAGACATGGCTCAACCGAGAGAACAAGCTGGATTCAGGAGTGGCTACAGCACAATAGATCATATCCACGTGCTGAAAGAACTAATTGAAAGAGCGAGGGAATATGAACTTCCATTGTGCATGTCTTTTATCGATTATGAAAAAGCCTTTGATTCGGTGAAACCATCAGCAGTTACAATGGCTCTGAAAACCTGCGGTATTGAAGATGCATACATTAATATTATTAATAACATCTATGAAAATGCAAGTGCAAAGATTAGGCTGTTTGAAAATACAACGCACGTAAAAATTGGAAAGGGAGTGAGACAAGGTGACACCATATCTCCGAAGCTCTTTAATGCCACATTGGAGGGTGTTTTTCAGTCGCTGAGCTGGGAAAACAAGGGGATAAAGATTAATGGAGATTATCTAACCCACCTTCGTTTTGCTGATGACGTAGTCATTTTTGCAACTACCCCATCAAAGCTCCAGAGTATGATCCAGGAACTTGCTGACAAGAGTAAAGAAGTGGGATTAAAAATGAACTCTCAGAAGACAAAAGTGATGTTCAATGCTTTTACAAGAAATGAAGATTTATCGATTGATGGAGAAAAGCTGGAGATAACAGACACGTACGTTTATCTTGGACAGCAGATATCAAGTGAGGGTCACATTGATGAAGAAATTAATCGGCGTACAAAACTTGCCTGGAGAGCTTTTGGAAGAAACAGCATAATTTTCAAGAGCAATATGCCATTATGTCTTAAAAGAAAAGTGTTTGATCAATGCATCCTTCCAGTGCTTACGTATGGTGCAGAGACGTGGACCTTAACTAAAAGAGACATACAAAGGCTGCAGACAACTCAAAGAAGCATGGAGAGGTGCATGCTTGGTGTAACCAGGAGAGATAAGAAGAGGAACACGTGGATCCGAAAAATGACAAGAGTGCAAGACATCATGATCAGAGTTAAATCCCTGAAATGGCAATGGGCTGGACATACTGCCAGAAGGACAGATCATCGATGGACAGCCGAAATTTTAGATTGGATTCCAAGGGACAGGAAAAGACCCAGAAGAAGACCACATAGGAGATGGGTGGATGAAATTCGAAAGTATGCAGGGGTGACATGGAGGAGACTGGCACAAGACAGACCGTTGTGGAGGAAACTTGGGGAGACCTTCGTCCAGCAGTGGATTGATAATGGTTGACAATGATGATGATGATGACTTGTGTCTCATTTTTGGAAAAGACACGTACTCATTTTTGAGTACATACAAGGAATCAGTTGTGAGTATATCTGGTATTTCTAATTTGAAAAACCATGTACTCATTTTTGAGTGCATATATTTCAAATATATATACCGAAAATCCACATATTTCAAATATATGTGCTCTAACTTCATTCAGTTTCTGCGCCCTTTCGGGCAGGGCACAGAAACTGAAGGAAGTTGAGCGAATCTAGCGATTCTGATAGGATAGTTTGTGAATGAGAGAGAGAACACTAGATGGCGCCACCATACAAGCATACGATTTTGCACATAGAAAGCAGAGATAAATTAGGGGGTGGCTTAGGAATGAACACATTTATATGTAAGCGGGGGATTTCTACCCGGGGGCCGTCACTTAACGTGCTCGTCCGATGCACGGCGGATATTCAGCGATCGTTAGAAATTCACACCACCACAGAGAGCCCCCAGGTTCAAGCCTATCCGGCTAGGTTTAAGCCTAGAGTCCCTCTATCAGTAGTTTGAATCTCTAACCACTAAACCATCCGCGGCTCGATTTCAAATTTGGAATACGTGTACTCCATACATACTCCTTTATTCATAGAATCAACTGGAAGTATATTATTCGATGGCACATCTGGGGCACATACTTGTAGTAACATGCTGGGCAAATGGACCGCAGAATTTTATGGCAAATATAATGATGAAGCTACAATATATTATTTATGAAATTGGCATAAATATAATTAATGTAAAAACGTACACAAAGACACTTTATGCATAATTAAATTACTTGTGATCAGTGACTTTGTTGTACTAATTATTTATGTGTGTCACTTTACACATTTATTAAACAATTTCTCTTGAAATCTATAATATCTAAAATGAAGTAATACGAGATTACATTTACTGACGCAGTTATTTGTAAGTACGTATGGTTACTTATATTTGAGCATGTCATGTACTCGTTTACGATACGATTGTACTTTAAAACAAGAAAGATGACACCGAATTTTCGGGTGTAAAAAGCACGTCTTTTCAATCCGTTCTGACGCAAATTAAATTTATCAAATCTATTTTTTCAATCGGGTTTTTAATCCATCAGATATTGCGGTAAACGGAATCATGAGCTTACGAACTCTTAGAAACAGATATATCGACAAAAATAAAATGTGACTTTACGTCCCCTGGTGGGAAAACCATGCATTATTTTAGGAAGAAAGTATTCTCAAAAGGCTTTTCCATATGAGCGGTATCGGTCCAAGAAAAAAAAAATTTAGTTGAGTTTTCAGGAGCACAGATTTTACTACAAATACATCAGAAGCAGAAATTAACACTTATGCCCCGTGGTGGCCAAACGATTCCTTACCAAGCATTAGAAACTATGTGAAAAATATTTTCCATCAGGTCTTGTATGCAATACAGGAAGAATTTTTCAAATCGGAGTTTTAGAAGCAGAAATAACGCAGAAAACGCACTTTACCCTTGTGCCCCCTAGTGAAAAGTCTATGATTTACTTGAAATTTTTAAATTTATAGGAAAAACATTTCGCATCGGAAACACTATCCAACAAAGAAGGAATTTTTAAAATCGGACTCTTAGAAGTAGAGATATTGACAAAAATAAGATATACATCTACGCCCCTTGGAGTAGAAACCATGCATTATTTCAAAAAGAAAATGTTCCTAAAAGGTTTGGCGACACTAGTAGTATCGTTAAACAAACTACTTTTTTGTAATCGAGATTTTAGAAGCTCATATTTTGCTGCAAATACATCAGAAGCAGAAATTAAGACTTACTCCACTTGGTAGCCAAACCATTTTTTACAAAAATTATAAACTATGTGCAAAGGATTTCCCATCAGAAGCTGTATCCAGTGCAGAAAGAATTTTTCAAATCGGAGATTTAGAAGCAAATATATAGGGGGAGGGATGTAAGGTCAGGTGATGCGTAACATCACAGCCTCTCCTTGACATATGTCAGCTCCGCCTTCTCGTGGTGCATCCTGTTCCCACTAAAGGGGCTCTGACGACCGCCAATAGCGGTATAACTATACCATCGGGATTTGAAGAAATGCTATCCCACACTCACCAACCCGCTTGGCCAGCTTGGTGAGTTACGGCCAAACCCCTCCAAAACGACTTCACAACTTAAATCTTGGCCCTCAGTCTCCGGCAGCTGGAATGTACCTGGCCAAGGCAGCGGCCAGTGCGACATGAAGGCAGAGGGTGCTAAGAATCCCCGGAGGACCGGACTAGGCTGCCATCTGATGCTGACCTTGGCAACGTACAATGGACGCTCCCTATATTCTGATTCAAGGCTTCTTGAATTGGAAGAGGAACTACAAAGGATCAAGTGGGACATCGTGGGGCTAAGTGAGGTAAGGAGAAAAGGAGAAAATCTCATTGAACTGAAAAGTGGACATCTCTTCTACTATCGTGGGACAGATACTGGCAGAACTAGTGGTGTTGGATTTATAATAAACAAGAAACTGAAGGATAAAGTTGTAGAAGTTGAAGGTTCCTCTGACAGAGTTGCACGACTCATTATCCAACTCTCGAGAAGATACCAGGCTCAGATAATTCAAACTTATGCACCCACCACAAGTCATCCTGAAGAAAAAATTGAAGAATTTTATGAGGAAATTCGTCATCTAAATAATAAAGGTAAGCAACATTTGAAGATAATTATGGGAGATTTCAATGCAAAAATAGGGCAACGGCAACAGAATGAAACTTCAGTAGGTAAATTCGGTCACTGCAACAGAAACCAGCGCGGAAATACTCTCGTTGAGTTTGCAGAGGCAGAAGGGTTTTTCATCTTGAACTCCTTTTTCAAGAAAAAGCTACACAGGAAATGAACATGGAGACATCCAAATGGAACGACAAGTGAAATTGATTTTATTATGTGTAACAAAAAATTCGTCATAGAAGACTGCAGTGTGCTAAACAAGTTCAACACAGGTAGTGACCATAGATTGGTGAGATGTAAGATGCATCTCAACACTAAACTTGAACGTGGCAAGCTCATAAGACAAACAAAATGTATTGACATAACCAACCTTAAAAAACACCATAATACCTTCAAGTTGGAACTGAAGAACAGATTCTCTGCTTTAGAAAGCCTAACATCGGATAAAGTGGATATTTCTGAAGTTAACAAAAAAGTAACCAAAGCTCTTATGGAAACAGCAACAGAATTAGCTGGGTCTAAGAACAATTTGCATGTGAACAAATTATCAGGAAAAACCAAAATGTTGATGCAAAAAAGAAGAGAGATGAGGACAACTAAAGAAGATGCGACATCCAAAGTGGAATATATAGAGCTATGCAAGACAGTACGAAAAAGTATCACTGAAGACGTAAGGAAATTCAACTGTGAACTAGTGAGGAAAGCAATTGAAAACAACCAAAGCCTAAAGATAGCAAAGGGACATCTCAGTAAGGGAAGAAAACAGATTATGGCACTGAGAAAAGAAGATAGTTCTGTAACAAGAAATAGAGGCGAAATTTTGACAAGAGTGAAATATTTCTACTCCAAATTATGTAAAAGGGATGATACATGTACTCCAGACATCATGAAAGGTACCGGTACCAGAGTTCTTCCAGTCCTCCCAGCAGAAGTTGCACATGCAATCAAGAACATGAAGCGGGGAAAAGCTCCAGAAGAAGATGGAATTACTGTAGACATCATACAAGAAGCAAGTGGAGAAATCGAAACAGTACTCGCCCAAATTTTCACTCGATGTCTTAATGAAGGGAAGATTCCTGAGGATTGGAACAACGCTACAATGATCTCGCTACATAAAAAAGGTGACATTGAGGATCTCAGGAACTACAGACCTATCAGCCTACTATCAGTGGTTTATAAAATTTTCACTAAAGTTCTTTCACACCGCTTGAAGGTAACACTGGACATGGGTCAACCGAGAGAACAAGCTGGATTCACGAGTGGCTACAGCATAATAGATCATATCCACGTACTGAGAGAACTAATTGAAAGAGCGAGGGAATATGAACTTCCATTGTGCATGTCTTTTATCGATTATGAAAAATCCTTTGATTCGGTGAAACCATCAGCAGTTACAATGGCTCTGAAATCCTGCGGTATTGAAGATGCATACAATAATATTATTAATAACATCTATGAAAATGCAAGTGCAAAGATTCGGCTGTTTGAGAATACAGCACACATAAAAGTTGGAAAGGGAGTGAGACAAGGTGACACCATATCTCCGAAGCTCTTTAATGCTACATTGGAGGGTGTTTTTCAGTCGCTGAGCTGGGAAAACAAGGGGATAAAGATTAACGGAGATTATCTAACTTACCTTCGTTTTGCTGATGACGTAGTCATTTTTGCAAGTATCCCATCAGAGCTGCAGAATATGATCCAGGAACTTGCTGACAAGAGTAAAGAAGTGGGATTAAAAATGAACTTTTAGAAGACAAAAGTGATGTTCAATGCTTTTTCAAGAAATGAAGATTTATCGATTGATGGAGAAAAGCTGGAGATAACAGACACGTACATTTATCTTGGGCAGCAGGTATCAAGTGAGGGTCACATTGATGAAGAAATTAATCGGCGTACAAAACTTGCCTGGAGAGCTTTTGGAAGAAACAGCATAATTTTCAAGAGCAATATGCCATTATGTCTTAAAAGAAAAGTGTTTGATCAATGCATCCTTCAAGTGCTTACGTATGGTGCAGAGACGTGGACCTTAACTAAAAGAGACATACAAAGGCTGCAGACAACTCAAAGTAGCATGGATAGGTGCATGCTTGGTGTAACCAGGAGAGATAAGAAGCGGAACTCGTGGATCCGAAAAATGACAAGAGTGGAAGATGTCATGATCAGAGTTAAATCCCTGAAATGGCAATGGGCTGGACATACTGCCAGGAGGACAGACCATCGATAGACAGCCGAAATTTCAGATTGGATTCCAAGGGATAGGAAAATACCCAGAAGAAGACCACATGGGAGATGGGTGGATGAAATTCGAAAGTATGCAGGAATGACATGGAGGAGACTGCTACAAGACAGACCGTTGTGGAGGAAACTTAGGGAGACCTTCGTCCAGCAGTAGATTGATAATGGTTGACAATGATGATGATGATGATGATGATTATGATATAGGGGAAAACGCAATTTACCTCTACGCCTCCTAGCGGAAAGTCTATGAATTACTTGAAAATTTTGAAATTATATGAAAAACATGTCACACAAGAAACACTATCCAAGAAAGAAGGAATTTTTCAAATCGGACCCCTGGAAGTAGAGATATTGACAAAAGTAAGATATACATCTACGCCCTCTGGCGGAGAAACTGGAATATTTTAGGAAGAAAATATTAAGAAAAGGTTTATCGATGTGAGTGGCATCAGTCCACGAAAAAAAATTTTCAATCGATATTTTAGAAGCTCAGATTTTATGGCAAATACATCAGAAGCAAAAATTAACTCTTACGCCCCCTGGTGGCCAAATAATTCTTTACCAAAAATTCGAAATTATATACAAAAGATTTTCCTTCAGGAGATGCATCTGCTGAAAAAAAATTCAAATCGGAGTTTTAGAAGAGTTATCGGGGAAAAATGTAATTTACTTTACGCCCCTTAGCGAAAAATCTATGCGTAATTTGAAAAAGAAGCTATATCTGAAATACTCTTCGACATAAACTGAATCGAAAAATAAAATAATTTTTTCAATCGGATGTTTAGAAGCAAATATGTGGAATAAAACGTATTTTTGAATTCGACATCATCTGCATTTACGCATTCTTGCGGCGAAATTGTACATCGTAAAAAAAAAAACGAAATGAAGGATCATCATTCGCATATTTCAAGCTTCCGAATGCAAAAATAATTTTTCAAATCGGACTAATAGTTGCAGAGATACCGTGGGTACAGACGGACGGACGGACACACCGATAACATAAGCACGATCTTTTTTTTACAAAAGACGTGCTAAAAATATATGTAGTTGTATATTGATTGAGGCAGGGATTCAACAATTAAAACACGCAAGCGCTCTTTCCACTGCGCCACCAAAGTGGAATGAACGTTCAGGCAAAGGAAATTGTATTGTTCGTTGTTGTTATTCTTATTACTATTATTCCTATTAACGGATGTGAATTAAGAATTAATCTTTTCCAAAAATTGCGATTTATAAATTGCCACGAGCGAATTCTATCAGAAGTAAATCGATTCTTAAAACATATGTAAGCTTCCAAAGGTGTTGAGGCTACAAATGACGTAACACAAATCGGACGATTTTTACATTATAAATTTATAGCCTTTAGCCCGTCCTAGGAGTGACGAGACACTTTTGAGTGAATTAAGCTTTAAATAAATATGACTAAATAGGGGATGTTGCCCGTTCTTGGACGGGGGAAATTTTTAATTGAAGCAGATTGAAAACAAATAAAATAAACGCCGGTGAAAATAAATCAAATAGTCGCCGGATTTTTTAAGGACATGTAATAAAAACTCTTTCATGTAAAAGCTGAAAATTATATGCTATTTCAGTCTTCCAAAAGATCTCGCGATAAATTACATTCTGTGTAAAATATTTTTAACTTAAACAAATGACCAAAAACTATGTATATATACGAGGTCCGATCAAAACGTTCCGAGACTAGGCCGATATACAACAAAGTACTTACGTTACTGAAGTCTGGATATGATCTCCCTCAAAGTAGTCTCCTTGGGCAGCGATACACAGCTGCCGGCGTTTTTGCCACTGTTGGAACGCTCCCTGGAAGGCCTATTCGCGAATCGTGTCAAGCACCGTCTGCAATTCCCGCTGGATCTCGTCCATGGTTTCAAAACGACGACCCTTCAGCTTCATCTTCATTTTCGGGAACAGAAAGAAGTCGCAGGGGGCCAAATCCGGCGAGTAAGGCGGGTGAGGAACGGTAGTCATGCTGTTGCGGCTGCAAATCTGGCGTGTTGCTAACGCTCCGTGAGCTGCTGCACTGTCGTGATGGAGTAGCCAATCGCCCCTGCGCCACATTTCAGGTCGTTTGCGGTGAATGGCCTTCCTAAGACGCCGCAGTAAAAAAGGGTGCTGACGGTCTGGTCCTGGGGGACAAATTCACGGTGCACAACCCCACGAATGTCGAAGAACACGATGAGCATGCTTTTCGTTGCACTCCGGACCTGTCGGGCCTTCTTCGGTCTGGCAGATGCCTGGCTCTTCCACTGCGACGACTGTTGTTTGTTCTCCGAGTCGTAACTGTAGACCCAAGTCTCGTTCCGAGTGATGACCCGCGACAGGAACGTTGATTCATTCACCACCTGCTGACGAAGATCTTGACAGAGTTCGACTCGGAGGGCTTTCTGTTCGGGGTTCAGAATCTTTGGCACAAACTTTCCAGCAATGCGGTGCATGTTCAAAACCGATGTCAGAATTTCTTGCACTGTTCCGTATGACACATTGACGATGGTAGCAATATCTTGAATGGTTCTCCGACGATCTTCATGCACCAGTTCCGTAATTTTGTTCACATTTTCTGGGGTTTTGCTCGTGGACGGTCGCCCTGACTTCTTGTCGTCTTCCAGTGCCGTTCTACAGCTCTTGAAGCGCGAGTGCCACTCAGAACACCTCGCACGACTCATTGCCATAAGCCTGCCGCAACATTTCATGCGTCTCTGTTCCCGATTTGCCGAGTTTAACTCAGAATTTGATGTTCGCTCGCTGCTCTAGTTTGCAGTCCATACCAAAATCGCAGCTGTGCTCTGCACGTGGGCGCCAAATATCGTGTAACACAGTTCCCGATGTCCACAGAACGACGTCACTCAGCACAATGACTCATGAAGGTCACTACCCTCGACCGCTACTCGCGCATCCTCGTACAGCCATCTGTTGGTGCGCTATGTACCTAGTCTCGGAACTTTTTGATCGCACTACGTATATCGTAAGGAAAATGCATATACATGTAATACACTGCCGGACAATTGCTTAGGACGGATGACAATAGCAACGATGGCAACCATAAAATGGAAGGAAGGAAAATATGGAAATTAGCATAAGTGCGGGATACAGTAAGACGTGTTGTGCGTATGCAAATTTCGGATTGCCGAACTTGTTCGTGACGTCATACCGCTGATAAGAGATATAAAGGATTTGACGCGTATTGACCGTTGTTGTTCAAACGCAAAGTTGAAAGGGAAAGAAGCAACTGACGAACTTGCAATTTTCAGTATGTCTTCCCGACATCACCTAGATGATTTTATGCGTGGCCGTATTATTGGCAAGATTGAAGAAGGGCGAAAAATAACAGATGTTGCCAGGGAGTTCACGTCAGCCACAGTGTTGTTTCAAGGCTTTGGTAATCATTTCAAACAAATGGAGAGTGTAGCAAACGTCACGGGGGAGGTCGTGTTCGCAGTACGACACCCGCAGAATATCGGTACATAGTGCTATCAACAAAAAGCCACCGGCGCAGCACAGCTAGTGAGGTAGCAAATCAGTTTATGGCTGCTACTGGCAAGCGGATCTCCCGAAAAACTGTCGCCAGACGTTTGCATGAAGGAGGACTATACGCCCGCCGTCCTGTTGTGTGCATCCCATTGTCCAGACGTCACCGTACCGCCCGTTTGCAATGGTGCCATCAACATCGCAATCGGACTGATAACGACTGGTCTGCTGTCCGCTTCTCAGATGAGAGTAGATACAGTCTATCGTCTGATTGTCGACGACAACTAATCTGGCGTGATAGTGGTACTGCATATTGTCCAGCAAACATACAGGAAAGGGACCGATATCCGACATGTAGTGTCATGGTATGGGCTGGCATCATGATCAATAGCCGTACGTCCCTTTATGTGCTTCCAACTGGGACTATGACTGGCCAACGATACATTAATGATGTTCTGCTACCTCATGTTCGCATGTTCCATGGTGCTCTCGGTGATAGATTCATTTTCATGGACGACAACGCAACATGTCATCGAACAGTCGCTGTCCAGGAGTGTCTTGAGAGCGAGGATATTCAACGCCTCGTATGGCCAGCACGTTCTCCAGATCTGAATCCTATTGAAAATGTGTGGGATGCCTTGGGGAGGAGTCTTGCTGGTTGCCAATGCCCTCCAATAAACAAGAACACCCTCATCCGTGCACTGACAGAGGAATTGGATAAATTACCCCAACAGCTGCTTGATAATGTTGTGCAAAGCATCACACGACGTGTGGAATCTTGCATCGCCCTCCATGGTGGCCATATCCCGTATTGACATCTTACGCCGGAACGCCTGCGGACGGTAATTGCATTTCTTCCACGTTTACGTATTCTGCACAAAATGGCCTGTTTGTCCCTTGAACACGTTCCAAAGCCTTCTGGATTTCAGAGCACAATAAATTGTCTTTCTTGTAATGTCCTGGTATTCTGACATTATTTTATTTCACTTGGCATCCAAATACGCTTACTTTTTTATGCGCTATATAGCCGTTTATGATCCGTCCTTAGCAATTGTCCGGCAGTGTATATTTAGACTAACTTGCTTTACAATTTCCCGTTGTCTTGAAGTTCTTACGATTTTTCATTAAATTCTTTTTTTTTTTTTTTTTTTTTTTGATTGGAGGTTTAACGACCACCGTGGGCAACACAATGGGCTATAAGCAGTCGCCCGTCTCTAATTTAGGGTCACTGCTGCCAGGGAAGGGAGAGAGCCAGTGCCGTAAGACAAACACAACATCCATGCCTGATCGGGATTCGAACCCGGACCCCTTACGGACGAATGATCAGAGGCCAACGCCTTAGACCACTGCGCCACCGGGGCGGCTTCATGAAATTCAACTAACAGTTTGAGACACAGCATTTCCAGGCCATTGTTTTAAATCAAAAATTGTACGAGGTGGTGATAAACTGGACATTGTGACGTACTACGGAAGTGAAGCACATTCATGACAGCAAAGTTGCAGCGATCATCCGTCGGTGTAGCTTAATTGGAAAAGCATTCGGCTCCGGAGAAGAAGGTTGCGGATTCGATCAAATTTGTGTTTTCACATTGGCGCCCGATTGTGAAAATCGATATACTGACCGTTGGGTTCTTCAAAGAATGTGTGAAGTTCTTTCCACACATCGACTAAAATTAATGAAAATTCCTTTTTCGCTTCGAAAAATGTGCTACGATTCTTCCACACATCGTCTGGAATTAGTTTTAAATAGAATTCCTTCTTGTACAGAGTGTTACTTCAAGCATTGTTTGCCGCGGAACCAAAACCTGCCTCGGCTCTCTCAAGATGGGGGGTATGTTTGTGATGTGCTACAGAAGTGAAGTACATGTCAAGATGGCAAAGTTGCAGCGATAAATTCCGTCGGTGTAGCTTAATTCGGAAAGCATTCGGCTCCCGAGCAGAAGGATGCAGAGTGGAAAACCACCTCTGGCAGATTTGTGCTTTCACAACACAACAACACGGCCGCCCCGGTGGCGCAGTGGTCTGAGGCGTTGGCCTCTGATCATTCGTCCGTAAGGGGTCCGGGTTCGAATCCCGGTCAGGCATGGATGTTGTGTTTGTCTTACGGCACTGGCTCTCTCCCTTCCCTGGAACCAGTGACTTAAAATTAGGGACGGGCGACTGCTTACAGCCCATTGAGTTGCTCACGGTGGTCGTTAAACCTCCAATAAAAAAAAAAAAACACGAGGACGGTCACAGTTGAAATGGCCGGGCTGAGTGAACGAGCGCAGTAGATGGCCTGTTACGCGTGACGTCGCAAGTTTTCTCCTCAACACTACTTAGGCTTTCTACTACAGACGGTTTTGGTGGTGCCGCTACACCAGGCGCCAAGTTCAGGGAGTCGCTGAGCTGAACTTTTTATTTATTATTTTTTTAGCACTGTGCTATAGTATCATTTTGCCCCTCCGGCTGTGGACACCATATCTCAGAAACGATTAATCTGATTTGATTTTTTTTTTTTTTTTTTTTTTTACAATGGAAAGCTTGAAATGTGAAAACGATGATCCTCGCTTTCCGGTTTTTTTCTTACAATGCATAAATTCGCCGCCAGAGGGAGTAAATGCAGGTACTATCGAATGCAAAATACAGTTTATTCCGTATCATTACTTCCAAATATCCGACTGGAAACATTTTTCTTCCTTTCAAAGCCATTTATAACGAAGACTATTTTGGGCGCAGTTTCTTTTTCAAGTAATTCATTAAAAGTAATGCATAGGTTCTCTGCTATAGGCAGGGACGTCGCTAGACTTCGAAATCAGGTCGGGCGACGGATGGGCGAGCATTAGTTTTCGTGGGGCAAACTTGATAGCAACTTTTTTTACGAAACACTGAAAGAACGAATTTTGGATGGTTTTTTTTTTGTTTTTGTTTTTTATTGAAGGTTTAACGACCACCGTGAGCAACTCAATGTGTTATAAGCAGTCGCTCCAAGGACGTCGCCAAGGGGTTGCGAGGGTGGGATTGAGACCACCCTGAAATTTGCCTTGCCCACCCTTCCGCCCACTCAGTTCAAAATGTGCCATTTTTAGTATATTTAACTTTAAAATATAGTCTGTACTTTGCCAAGGACATACTTCCACTGCACCACAGGGGCCTCGAATTCCCCCAGACTCACATACGACTAACTGCCAAGCCACTTGGTAGGTGGCTTCTTGGAGCCCCGCACAATGCTGGGTATTCACCAAATGTGGTGCAGTGGAAGCATGTCCAGACCATGGGTTCAATTCCTGATGGCGGGCGATGAGAATTTTTTCGTGACTCACTTATAAAAACGTGGAAAGAGCGATGACTTCTGTTTGATGTTCCTGGTCCACGTCACTTGTCTGTATTAATTAAGACAATGCATTCAGAGCAAGCAAAAAGTTGAAGGTAGCATTCTACCAACACTTCTATCTCACACCAGTGGCGTAACTAGTTAGATCTGTGTGTGTGTGTGTGTGTGTGTGTATTCCAAGTGGAGGGGTAGGGATTGCATGAATTCTTTTTCAGCCTGCAGGGAAAAGCATTGGCGCAGTGGTGTAAGCGTTGGCTTATGACCATTCATCCGAGATGGGTCCGGGTTCGAATCCCGGTGAGGCATGGATGCTGTGTTTGTCCTACGGCACTGGCTCTCTCCCTTCCTTGGACCCAGTGGCCCTAGGAAAGGGACGGGCGACTGCTTATAGCCCATCGAGTTGCTCACGGTGGGAGTTAAATCTTCAATAAAAAAAAATTAAAAATTCGTTCTTAATTGTTTCCTATATCATCATCATCATCATTGTCAACCATTATCAATCCACTGCTGGACGAAGGTCTCCCCAAGTTTCCTCCACAACGGTCTGTCTTGTGCCAGTCTCCTCCATGTCACCCCTGCATACTTTCGAATGTCATCCACCCATCTCCCATGTGGTCTTCTTCTGGGTCTTTTCTTGTCCCTTGGAATCCAATCTAAAATTTCGGCTGTCCATCGATGATCTGTCCTTCTGGCAGTATGTCCAGCCCATTGCCATTTCAGGGATTTAACTCTGATCATGATGTCTTCCACTCTTGTCATTTTTCGGATCCACGAGTTCCTCTTCTTATCTCTCCTGGTTACACCAAGCATACACCTCTCCATGCTTCTTTGAGTTGTCTGCAGCCTTTGTATGTCTCTTTTAGTTAAGGTCCACGTCTCTGCACCATACGTAAGCACTGGAAGGATGCATTGATCAAACACTTTTCTTTTAAGACATAATGGCATATTGCTCTTGAAAATTATGCTGTTTCTTCCAAAATCTCTCCAGGCAAGTTTTGTGCGCCGATTAATTTCTTCATCAATGTGACCCTCACTTGATATCTGCTGTCCAAGATAAACGTACGTGTCTGTTATCTCCAGCTTTTCTCCATCAATCGATAAGTCTTCATTTCTTGTAAAAGAAGCATTGAACATCACTTTTGTCTTCTGAAAGTTCATTTTTAATCCCACTTCTTTACTCTTGTCAGCAAGTTCCTGGATCATACTCTGCAGCTCTGATGGGGTAGTTGCAAAAATGACTACGTCGTCAGCAAAACGAAGGTGGGTTAGATAATCTCCATTAATCTTTATCCCCTTGTTTTCCCAGCTCAGCGACTGAAAAACACTCTCCAATGTGGCATTAAAGAGCTTCGGAGATATGGTGTCACCTTGTCTCACTCCCTTTCCAATTTTTACGTGTGTTGTATTTTCAAACAGCCTAATCTTTGCACTTGCATTTTCATAGATGTTATTAATAATATTAATGTATGCATCTTCAATACCGCAGGTTTTCAGAGCCATTGTAACTGCTGATGGTTTCACCGAATCAAAGGCTTTTTCATAATACATATACATAACAGTTGCTATAAAAGCTTGCTCCACCAAAATCGATGCTCGCCACCATGATTTCGAAGTCTAGCGACGTTCCTAAGTCGCCCATCATGATTTCGAAGTCTAGCGACGTTCCTAAGACGCCCATCATGAATTCGAAGTCTAGCGACGTTCCCAAGACGTCCATCATGAATTCGAAGTCTAGCGACGTTCCTGAGTCGCCCATCATGATTTCGAAGTCTAGCGACGTTCCTGAGTCGCCCATCATGATTTCGAAGTTTGGCGACGTTCCTGAGTCGTCCATCATGAATTCGAAGTCTAGCGACGTTCCCAAGACGTCCATCATGAATTCGAAGTCTAGCGACGTTCCTGAGTCGCCCATCATGATTTCGAAGTTTAGCGACGTTCCTGAGTCGTCCATCATGATTTCGAAGTCTAGCGACGTTCCTGAGTTGCCCATCTCTAATTTAAGGTCTCTGGTTCCAGGGAAGAATGAGAGCCAGTGCCGTAAGATAAACACAACATCCATGCCTCATCGGGATTGGAACCCGGACCCTTCTCGGACGAATGGTCATAAGCCAGCGCTTAGACCACTGCACCACCCGGCGGGGGGGGTAATGCTTTTCACTACAGGCTACAAAGGAATTTTCTTCAAAGCCCCACCCACTCCACCTGGACATACATACATTCACGGATCTAACTAGTTAAGCCACTGGTGAAAGATCCAAGTTTTTTTAGAATGTCCCCTTCAACTTTTCCCTTATTCTGAATGCATTGTCTTAAATTGCTTTTCAAAATTTTGCATTTTTGCCTACATAAATAGTACCGTATGCTTGAACAATCTATTTAAACGAAAATGTCGTTTTTGTTTATATAAATCGAATTTTAAGGTCGCGTCTCGTAGACACAATACCTCCACTCTCCTTAACTACCTTCCTTAAGCCAGCGACTTTGCCTTGCACTCCTATCCTGAAAAGCAGTCGTCAGCCACTTCACTTTCTGCACTATCACTGTCCCCGGGAAGTATTAAGAGCGCTACTATACCTTTAGACTCCACTTTCCTAGATTGTATTCTCTATTCTGTAAAGAAAACAAATGGAGTAATTAGTAGTGTGACCCCCTCAGTGAATTTCTTTCCACCCTCCTCGTTAGCCCCCTGGCTATACAAACATCAAAAAGAGGCCTAAACTAAGAAATTGGAAGAGTGGAGAACAACTGAATTTTCATGGACCTCTGCTTATGCTATTTTGATAACTTTTCTACCAAGACTTAAACAACGCTCTTCCTATAGGGACAAAAACGTATAGGGGTACACGAAGAAAAACACAATTATTACTTGTCAAAGTCTAGATTATATTTTAAAGTTAAATACACTGGAAAATGGCACATTTTGAACTTGGTGGGCGGCAGGATGGGCAAGACAAATTTCAGGATGGGCTCAAGCCCACCCTAACATTTCCTTGGCGACGTCCCTGCTGCTAGGGAGCGTAAAGGCAAACTGCTGTTTTCCCAATATCTCCGCTTCTAAAAGTCCTATTTGAAAAATTCTTTCTGCATCGATACAGCTCCTAGTTGGAAATGTTCTGCATATAATATATAATTTTTATTTATAATTTTTGGTAAAGAATAGTATGGCCACTAGAGGGCGTAAGTGTGTATTTCTGTATCTGATGTATTTGCGGCAAAATCTGCGCTTCTGAACACACGATTAAAAAAATTATTTCGTAAACCAATACAGCTCACTACAAGAAGCCATTTGAAAATAGCTTTTGCTTAAAACATTGCATAGTTTTCCCGCCAGGAGGCGTACATGTATATCTCATTTTTGTCAATATCTCTGCTTCTAAGAGTCCAATTTTAGACATTCTTTCTTTATCTGATAAATTTTTTGATGCGAAATGTTTTGCATATAACTTCAAATTTTTCTTAAGGTAAAAGTGTACCACTACAGGATGTAAGTTCACTTTTCCCTTTACAGCATACTGCGGGACTAAAAATCTCATTGAAAAAATTATTTTTCGATCAGATACCGCTAACTATGAAAACGTTTTGTGTGTATTTCGTTTCCAAAATAACATATTATTTTCCCGCCGGGGTGGATGGGTGCAAAAGTTTAATCTGTTTTCCTCGATATTTTTGTTCCTGAAAGTCCGATTCAACAAAATTCGTTTAACACCCGATATCATTTACCTTGCATTTGAGTTGTTTTTATATATATAAATTTTTTTTTTTTTTGTAGTTCGTAGTTCTGGAGCTAGGTGGTGTTTGTGTATTTCTATTTGCAGCTGTATCTCTGCTTCTAAAAATCCAGTTGTAAAATTTATTGTTTTACTGTATGGAACATTAGAACATTACCCTTTTTAAATAATGCAAGCTTCCTTGCTAGAGAGGCATTAATGTCAAAACCTTTTTTTCTATCTCTGCTTCCAGGAGAGGTATTTTTAAAATTCTTCTTCCTTAACATAGCTTTCACTAAGAAAAATATGCATATTTTGTACTTGCCTATTTTTAGCACGTCTTTCGTAAAAAAAGATCGTGCATATGTTATCGGGTTGTTCGTCCTCCCGTCCCCACGATATCTCTGGAACTGTTAGTCCGATTCGAAAAAATCATTTTGCATTGGGAAGCTTGAAATATGAGAATGATGATCCATTATTTCGACTTTTTCTACGATATACAATTCCGCCGCTAGAGCGCGTAAATGCAGATGATGTCGAATTCAAAAATACGTTTTATTCCACATATTTGCTTCTAAACATCTGATTGAAAAGATTATTTTATCTTTCGATTCCATTTATGTCGAAGAGTATTTTAGATATAGTTACTTTTTCAAATTACTCATAGATTTTCCGCTAGACGGCGTAAAAATAAATGACATTTTCCCCTATAACTCTTCTTCTAAAGCTCCGATTCAAAATTTTTTTTTCTTCAGCGGATACACCTCCTGATGAAAAAT
Source organism: Macrothele yani (assembly GCA_039090855.1). Lineage (NCBI taxonomy): Eukaryota > Metazoa > Arthropoda > Arachnida > Araneae > Macrothelidae > Macrothele > Macrothele yani. Next base: position 128,990,501 of record CM076995.1, on the reverse strand, counting down.
CTTTTGCAAATAATTTCTAGTTTTTGGTAATAAATAATTTGGCCACCAGGGGGCGTAAGCGTTAATTTTTGCTTCTGATGTGTTTGCCATAAAATATGAGCTTCTAAAATATCGATTGAAAAAATTATTTCGTAGACTGATGCCACTCACATCGATAAACCTTTTCGGAATATTTTCTTCTTAAAATATTTCATAGTTTCTCCACCAGGGGGCGTAGATGTATATCTTATTTTTGTCAATATCTCTACTTCTAGGAGTCTGATTTGAAAAATTCGTTCTTTGTTGGATAGTGTTTTCAGTGTGACATGTTTTTCATATAATTTCGAAATTTTCAAGTTATTCATAGTTTTTCCCTGCTGCTAGGGAGCGTAAAGGCAAACTGCTGTTGGGCGTAGAGGTAAATTGCGTTTACCCCTATATCATCATCATCATCATTGTCAACCATTATCAATCCACTGCTGGACGAAGCTCTCCCCAAGTTTCCTCCACAACGGTCTGTCTTGTGCCAGTCTCTTCCATGTCACCCCTGCATACTTTCGAATTTCATCCACCCATCTCCCATGTGGTCTTCTTCTGGGTCTTTTCCTGTCCCTTGGAATCCAATCTAAAATTTCGGCTGTCCATCGATGATCTGTCCTTCTGTCAGTATGTCCAGCCCATTGCCATTTCAGGGATTTAACTCTGATCATGATGTCTTCCACTCTTGTCATTTTTCGTATCCACGAGTTCCTCTTCTTATCTCTCCTGGTTACACCAAGCAAGCACCTCTCCATGCTGTTTTGAGTTGTCTGCAGCCTTTGTATGTCTCTTTTAGTTAAGGTCCACGTCTCTGCACCATACGTAAGCACTGGAAGGATGCATTGATCAAACACTTTTCTTTTAAGACATAATGGCATATTGCTCTTGAAAATTATGCTGTTTCTTCCAAAAGCTCTCCAGGCAAGTTTTGTACGCCGATTAATTTCTTCATCAATGTGACCCTCACTTGATATCTGCTGTCCAAGATAAACGTACGTGTCTGTTATCTCCAGCTTTTCTCCATCAATCGATAAATCTTCATTTCTTGTAAAAGCATTGAACATCACTTTTGTCTTCTGAAAGTTCATTTTTAATCCCACTTCTTTACTCTTGTCACGAAGTTCCTGGATCATACTCTGCAACTCTGATGGGCTAGTTGCAAAAATGACTACGTCATCAGCAAAACGAAGGTGGGTTAGATAATCTCCATTAATCTTTATCCCCTTGTTTTCCCAGCTCAGTGACTGAAAAACACCCTCCAATGTGGCATTAAAGAGCTTCGGAGATATGGTGTCACCTTGTCTCACTCCCTTTCCAATTTTTATGTGTGTTGTATTTTCAAACAGCCTAATCTTTGCACTTGCATTTTCATAGATGTTATTAATAATATTAATGTATGCATCTTCAATACCGCAGGTTTTCAGAGCCATTGTAACTGCTGATGGTTTCACCGAATCAAAGGCTTTTTCATAATCGATAAAAGCCATGCACAATGGAAGTTCATATTCCCTCGCTCTTTCAATTAGTTCTCTCAGCACATGGATATGATCTATTGTGCTGTATCCACTCCTGAATCCAGCTTGTTCTCTCGGTTGAGCCATGTCCAGTGTTACCTTCAAGCGGTGTGAAAGAACTTTAGTGAAGATTTTATAAACTACTGATAGGAGGCTGATAGGTCTGTAGTTTCCGAGATCCTCAATGTCACCTTTCTTATGTAGCAGGATCATTGTAGCGGTGTTCCAATCCTCAGGAATCTTTCCTTCATTAAGGCATCGAGTGAAAATTTGGGCGAGTACTGTTTCGATTTCTCCACTTGCTTCTTGTATGATGTCTACAGTAATTCCATCTTCTCCTGGAGCTTTTCCCCGCTTCATGTTCTTGATTGCATGTGCAACTTCTGCTGGAAGGACTGGAGGAACTCTGGTACTGGTATCTTTCATGATGTCTGGAGTGCATATATAATCCCTTTCATATAATTTGGAGTAGAAATCTTTCACTCTTGTCAAAATTTCGCCTCTATTTCTTGTTACAGAACCATCTTCTTTTCTCAGTGCCATAATCTGTTTTCTTCCCTTACTGAGATGTCCCTTTGCTATCTTCAGGCTTTGGTTGTTTTCAGTTGCTTTCCTCACTAGTTCACAGTTGAATTTTCTTACGTCTTCAGTGATACTTTTTCGTACTGTCTTGCATAGCTCTATATATTCCACTTTGGAAGTCACATCTTCTTCAGTTGTCCTCATCTCTCTTCTTTTTTGCATCAACATTTTCGTTTTTCCTGATAATTTATTTACATGCAACTTGTTCTTAGACCCAGCTAATTTTGTTGCTGTTTCCATAAGAGCTTTGGTTACTTTTCTGTTAACTTCAGAGATGTCCACTTCTTCCGATGTTAGGCCTTCTAAAGCAGAGAACCTGTTCTTCAGTTCCAACTTGAAGGTATTATGGTGTTTTTTAAGGTTGGTTATGTCAATAGATTTTGTTTGTCTTATGAGCTTGCCACGTTCAAGTTTAGTGTTGAGGTGCATCTTACATCTCACCAATCTATGGTCACTACCTGTGTTGAACTTGTTTAGCACACTGCAGTCTTCTATGACGAATTTTTTGTTACACATAATAAAATCAATTTCACTTGTCGTTCCATTTGGATGTCTCCATGTCCATTTCCTGTGTAGCTTTTTCTTGAAGAAGGAGTTCAAGATGAAAAACCCTTCTGCCTCTGCAAACTCAACGAGAGTATTTCCACGCTGGTTTCTGTTGCCGTGACCGAATTTACCTACTGAAGTTTCATTCTGTTGCCGTTGCCCTATTTTTGCATTGAAATCTCCCATAATTATTTTCAAGTGCTGCTTACCTTTATTATTTAGATGAAAAATTTCCTCATAAAATTCTTCAATTTCTTCTTCAGGATGACTTGTGGTGGGTGCATAAGTTTGAATAATCTGAGCCTGGTATCTTTTCGAGAGTTGGATAACAAGCCGTGCAGCTCTGTCAGAGAAACTTTCAACTTCTACAACTTTATCCTTCAGTTTCTTGTTTATTATAAATCCAACACCACTAGTTTTTCCAGTATCTGTCCCACGATAGTAGAAGAGATGTCCACTTTTCAGTTCGATGAGATCTTCTCCTTTTCTCCTTACCTCACTTAGCCCCACGATGTCCCACTTGATCCTTTGTAGTTCCTCTTCCAATTCAAGAAGCCTTGAATCAGAAGATAGGGAGCGTCCATTGTACGTTGCCAAGGTCAGCATCAGATGGCAGCCTAGTCCGGTCCTCCGGGGATTCTTAGCACCCTCTGCCTTCATGTCGCACTGGCCGCTGCCTTGGCCAGGTACATTCCAGCTGCCGGAGACTGAGGGCCAAGATTTAAGTTGTGGAGTCATTTTGGAGGGGTTTGGCCATAACTCACCACGCTGGCCAAGCGGGTTGGTGAGTGTGGGATAGAATTTCCTCTAATCCCGATGGTATAGTTATACCGCTATTGGCGGTCGTCAGAGCCCCTTTAGTGGGAACAGGATGCACCACGAGAAGGCGGGGTTGACATTTGTCAAGGAGAGGCTGTGATGTTACGCATCACCTGACCTTACATCCCTACCCCTATATATCTGCTTCTAAATCTCCGATTTGGGAAACTCTTCCTGCACAGGATACAGCTCCTGATGGGAAATCGTTTGCACATAATTTCTTTTTTTTTTTTGTTGTAAAAAAATGGTTTGATCACCAGGGGACCTAAATCTTAATTTCCGCTTCTGATGTATTTGCAGCAAAATATGAACTTCTAAAATCTCGATTGAAAAAAAAAATCGTTTGTTGTCCGATACGACTCATGTCGATAAACCTTTTAGGAACATTTTCTTTTTGAAATAATGCATGATTTCTACGCCAGGGAGCGTAGATGTATATTTTATTTTTGTCAATATCTTTACTTCTAAGAGTCCGATTTGAAAAATTCCTTCTTTGTTGGATAGTATTTCCGATGCGAAATGTTTTCCCTATAAATTCAAAATTTTCAAGTAAATCATAGAATTTCCGCTAGGGGGCACAAGGGTAAATTCCGTTTTCTGCGTTATTTCTGCTCCTAAAACTCCGATTTGAAACATTCTTCCTGTATCGCATACAAGACCTGATGCAAAATATTTTTCACAAAATTTCTAATGTTTGGTAAAGAATGGTTTGGCTACCAGGGGGGCATAAGTGTTAATTTCTGCTTCTGATGTATTTGTAGCAAACTCTGGGATCCTGAAAACTCGACTAAATTTTTTTTCTTGGACGGATACCGATCATATGGAAAAACCTTTTGAGAATACTTTCTTCCTAAAATAATGCATGGTTTTCCCATCAGGGGACGTAAAGTCACATCTTATTCTTGTCGATATCTCTGTTTATAAGAGTCCGATTTGAAAAATTCTTTCGGTGTTGGAGAGCGTTTCCGGTGCGAAATGTTTCTCATATAAATTCATGTTTTTTTTAACGCACAAGTCTGCAACCAGAGGGCGTAAGCTCAAGATTCCGTTTACAGCAATATCTGAGGGATTAAAAACCCTATTGAAAAACTTCTTTCTTCCGTCAGATACTCTTGTTTTCTATACCAGTTCCATTGACTTTGAATAGCTTTGAAAATTTTAATTTGCGTCAGAACGGATTCAAAAGGCGTGCTTATTACACCCGAAAATTCGGTGTCATCTTTCTTGTTCAAAATTGTTCCGGTAGGAGCGAAAAGTTATATCCTGTTTTCCTCTATATCTATTCGTCTAACTCAGTGGTCGTCAACTTGGTCCCTACCGCCCACTAGAAGCTTTCATGATGGGCAGTGGGGAGGGGGGGGTTGTCAGTTGTTACACGTTGTGGGTGGTGTGGGTTTTTGTCCATTGTTGTGTCTCGTTTTGTAGCATTATATGATACTGTCATACAGTTTTTTTTAAAGTAATAATGAGGCTGGTCTCTGTCAACAATTAAAAACAGTAAAGAATGATGCCTTTTATTTGGCAGACATTTTCAAGAGATTTAATGAAATTAATTTGCTGCTTCCAATATAACTCTTATCAGTTGCAAAAATATTGTCATTATTTATCGAAAAACTTGATCTTCTCCGTCATAATCTTTTGAAGAGAGAATCTCATCAGTTTCCCGAATTGTCATCAATAAATGGTCTAATTCCAGAGGAGATTGAAAGGTTCAGTAGCCACCTCAACGAAATTAAATTGCATATGGAAAAACGATTTAAAGATATTTTTAACTTGAAGGTGTATGACTGGATGATAAATCCTTTTACTGCAAATTTCGTTGAGGCTGATATAACTTGCAGAAGAACTATTAGAACTTAAATGTGATGAAGAGAGCAAGTGCAATTTCAATAGCGGTGGATACCAAAAGCTCTGGCAAAATATAAAAAACGCCTGCGTTATATCCAAATATGCGGAAAATGATATTTAATTTATTGATACCTTTAACTACCTCATATCTTGTAGAATCAGGTTTTAGTGCTGCTAATCATATCACCAAACATAGAAACTGTCCGAATATCAACGAAAAAGGAGACATTCGTTTGTTCCTTACGAAAAGCGGACCAGATATCAAATATTTAGTCTCGCAGCATCAGTCTCAAGGATCTCATAAATTAAAGGTAATTTCAATAAACTTTGCTTTCACATTTAACTTTCATTTTCTTTCTTCAATTTAAGCAGCTCCCGTACTAGTAGACGCTGTATCGATGGAAATGCAGAAATTCATTAAGTTGAAATGATCTATGTATAAACATACGTATATAAAGTATAAATGAAAAGATAAATTTAAGTACATATTTTTACAAACGCTCCCCTTTAAAAATTACTTCGCACTTGTGCTAAATTGAGTTACTGCGGCACCGGTGGGCGGTGAGGAAATTCTACCATCAACAAAGATACAAAAGTGGGAGGTAAGAAAATTTTACAATCAACAAAGATACAAAAGTGGGCGGTAAGGAAATTTTACCATCAACAAAGATACAAAAGTGGGCGGTAAGTAAATGTTACCATCAACAAAGATACAAAAGTGGGCGGTAAGGAAATTCTATCATCAATAAAGACACAAAACTGGGCGGTAAGGAAATTCTACAATCAACAAAGATACAAAAGTGGGCGGTAAGGAAATTCTACCATCAACAAAGATACAAAAGTGGGCGGTAAGGAAATTCTACCGTCAACAAAGATACAAAAGTGGGCGGTAAGGAAATTCAACCATCAACAAAGATACAAAAGTGGGCGGTAAGGAAATTCAACCATCAACAAAGATACAAAAGTGGGCGGTAAGGAAATTCCTCCATCAACAAAGATACAAAAGTGGGCGGTAAGGAAATTCCTCCATCAACAAAGATACAAAAGTGGGCGGTAAGGAAATTCTACCATCAACAAAGATACAAAAGTGGGCGGTGAGGAAATTCTACCATCAACAAAGATATAAAAGTGGGCGGTAAGGAAATTCTACCATCAACAAAGATACAAAAGTGTGCGGTGAGGAAATTATACCATCAACAAAGATACAAAAGTGGGCGGTGAGGAAATTATACCATCAACAAAGATACATTAGTGTGCGGTAAGGAAATTCTACCATCAACAAAGATACAAAAGCAGGCGGTAAGGAAATTCTACCATCAACAAAGATACAAAAGTGGGCGGTAAGGAAATTCTACCATCAACAAAGATACAAAAGTGGGCGGTAAGGAAATTCTACCATCAACAAAGATACAAAAGTGGGCAGTAAGAAAATTCTACCATCAACAAAGAAACAAAAGTGGGCGGTAAGGAAATTCCTCCATCAACAAAGATACAAAAGTGGGCGGTAAGGAAATTCCTCCATCAACAAAGATACAAAAGTGGGCGGTAAGGAAATTCCTCCATCAACAAAGATACAAAAGTGGGAGGTAAGGAAATTCTACCATCAACAAAGATACAAAAGTGGGCGGTGAGGAAATTCTACCATCAACAAAGATACAAAAGTGGGCGGTAAGGAAATTATACCATCAACAAAGATACAAAAGTGGGCGGTAGGTATTAAAAGGTTGACGACCCCTGGTCTAACTGGTCGATTTAAAAATGGCTTTGTCTCTGATATCTTCTTGCAGCAACGATAAACTTTTTGTGTAGAATTTGTTAATTATTTACGTAACATACTTTTCTGCCACTTAGTGAAAGAAAGTAGTTATTTGTTTTTCTAGATGTTTTATCGATTGTAGAAATCCGGAAAGGATTCAGAAGACGCGCACACTACACTGCAACCAAAATTTCGGCGTCATACCTTTTTTTTTTAATAGTATATAAGAAAAAAGAAATATGCCCCGCGGGTAATGTGATTCGAGACCACGATGATTCGAAACGTCACCGGAACAATCCAAATCGTCACAATAGAGTATTGAAGGATCGTTGTATTTGACTTTGGGGTTAACCCGCGCGAATATTAATTTACATTGTATATCGCTCATATATGGCTGAAAAACCATGCAATCCAGGACACAAATATACCAAGAATGAAAAAACGAAATCTTGTCTGAAAGTGTCAACAAATATTGTCGCGCTACGAGCACTAAAGCCGGCCTTGGATAGAAAAATCAATCAAATACCACCATGAGGCTGCTACGGAGATCTTGCAGTCGTCCAAGCGTCTCACCTTGTTTCGGTGGTCGAGTTCGTTCCTTTGTTGGTGGTGTTGATAAATGGTTTGCTGGTTTCCTGTTGTCTTCGGCTTACGTTGAATTCCGAGGGTGTGACGTATATTCTAAATTAACTTTCCTTTTTAGTTTCTTTCCCTATGTAAACCTTGAGTTTATTCTCAGTTATACTTCACACTTAACGTGATATATTTTCTCTCAAACGAATACTGTTGGCAACAGAATTGAGGTTGAATGAACGTGACGTATGCCTAGTTTGATTAGAACGAGAGATATAAACTACGAGTAAACTGTTGCTTGAAGAGCGTTGTGTTGTGGAGCTGTGTGGTGTGTGGAGCGTTTAATGCGAAGTGCTATGTCATGTTACGATGCGTTGGAGAAAACCTTGAATGAAGCATCTTTTCCGTAAGTTTGACTTCTGTTGTTTACATGTTTCGTCTGGCCGTTAAGGTTTAATTTAGGAACTATTTTATCTTATGCTTATGTTTTTAAAATAACGTAGAAGTACAAAAAGACTTCTACGTTATAAGGTGGTTTTTTTTTTGTTTTTTTTAATTTACTTACATTGCAAGTTAAATTTTATTATTCGGGACAGAGGCGGAAACGGGTCACGGGTCATCAGGTCACCAGGTCTAATATTGTTTGGGGGTCAAACGGGTCGGGGCAAGGTGTTCCTGAACAGATTTCGACACTTCGTTTTATTTTTGAATAGAGAAAAAAATATTTCAAAGAACCCTTCAGAGCTGCAGAGTATGATCTAGGAACTTGCTGAGAAGGGTAAAGAAATGGAATTAAAAACGAACTTTCAGAAGATAAAAGTGATGCACAATGCTTTTACAAGGAAAGAAGATTTTGAGATTGATGGAGAAAAGCTGGAGATAACCAATTCCTACATTTGCCATGGGCAGCAGATTTCAAGCGAGGGTCACATTGATGAAGAAATTAATTGGCGTATAAAACTTGGTTGGAGAATTTTTGGAAAAAACAGTACAATTTTTAACAGCAACATACCATTATGTCTTAAAAGAAAAGTGTTTAATCAATGCATCCTTCCAGTGCTTACGTACGGAGCAGAGAGCAGAGACGTGCACCTCAACTAAAAAAAAAAAAAAACATACAAAGACTGCAGACAACTGAAAGAATCATGAAGAGGTGCATGCTCAGTTTAACCCAGAAAGATAAAAAGAGAATCTCGTGGATAAAGAAAATGACAGGAGTGGAAGACATCATGATCAGAGTAAAATCCATGAAATGGCAATGAGCTGGACATATTACCAGGAAAACGGACCACCGATGAACAACCGATATTCTAGACTGGATTCCAAGGAACAGGAAAAGACCAAGAAGAAGTCCACGTGGGAGATGAATGGATGGAGGAGACTGGCCCAAGATAGTCCGTTGTGGAAGAAACTTGGGAAGAACTTCATCCAGTAGTGGATTGATAATGATTGACAATTGATGGCGATGATGATATATTCGAATTTATAGCTCAAAGCAAATTTGCCCGGGTCGGGTCCAATTATGTGATGGTCGGGTCCAAAATGTTTGGCCCTTTTCCAACTCTGATTCGGGAGCATGCTCTCAGAGTTACACCTTGATTTCTTCCAACGGTGTCGCTAGACAAAGAACATGGGGGCGAGGCTAGGGCTTAATTTTTTAACTCCCCAGTTCCCCCTCTTCCGTAATGAAAGATTAACTGCAAAACTTTAAAATGGATAGTTGTCACTTTTAATTTAATTGCGTTTCATATTTAAATTAATTAAATTAATTCATTTGTTTGATTTCACTTACAACCAATGTAACCCCGAGATCTTCAGTTTTACTGCAATAATTTTAACACAGCTTTTACATTACAAATTTTGAAGATGACAGTCCGATTTTTGGTGTAAATGTGACAAGGACGGAAAGTCAGATAATAACTGAAAACTTGAAAATATTATCTGACTTTCCATCCTTGTCACATTTACACCAAAAATCGGATTGTCGTCTTCAAAATTTGTATTATATGGTGTAATCCCGTATTTCTTTCAGCTTTTATATTATTGAAATGTTCATCTTCTCCCTACCGTCAGTGGAGTTTTGAAAATATTTAGATGGCCAGCACTCGTTTTGCTGCGGTGAGGAATTTTGATCAGTGCTGTAGTTCATCTGTTTAAGAGGATTTTTGTTTGTGGCTTTTGTTAAAACAACAGACAGTATGCATGGGGCGGATTGAAAATTTTTGCAAAAGGGCCCGGGAAAAAATTTTGCTAATGGGCCCGGGAAAATTTTTGCAAAAGTACCCGGAAAATTTTTCTGCAAATGGGCCCGGGAAATTTTTTGCAAAAGGGCCCGGGAAAATTTTCTGCAAATGGGCTCCGGAAAATTTTTGAAAAGGGCCCGGGAAAATTTTGCAAAAGGGCCCGGGCAATTTTTTGCAAAAGGCCCGGGAAAATTTTCTGAAAATGGGCCCGGTGAAGTTTTTGCAAAAGGGCCCGGGAAAGTTTTTGCAAAAGGGCCCGGGAAAATTTTTGCAAATGGGCCCATTCGATTGTAGTTATGCGGTACTATTCTATCACAACTGAAAATCACTTTTTTTATTCAAGAAACAAAACAAAAAGTAAAGTTGCCTAGAAACAGTGGCAAGCATAGTATGGGGGGAGGGGGTAAAAAGTACACCCGTCATCCTTAAATTGAATTGGGTGTTGCGTAAAAATTTTCATTGGCCCATGCAGATTTTCCTGCAGAAAAATTGTGCTGCAATTTTTCTGTTGTGGACAATCACAGCTAGAAATTTTAAGATATTTAAAAATCTTAAAATTTCTATTCGCTTTTTCTACGTCGTGGAAAAAGAGAATAACCAGGTTTAAATCACTAGTTTAGTTAGTTATGCATGTAATTGCACTGGCGAAGCTTCTAATTTTGGACACACTCAATATTTATATTTGTTCAAAATTTTCTCTTAAGAACGCTGAAGTAAGAAAAAATTTTTTTAATTGCTTATAAAGACTTTTCATGTTTGACAGATCGTAAAATAATCTTGATTTTCATACCTTGGAGCTTCCAGTCCAGCAAATATTTGAGACAGAGAGAGAGAGAGAACTGCTGCTACCAAAAATTATGTTGGCGTTGTAGCAAAAATCGTTCCGCATAAGACATGATTTTTAAATTTAAATAAATGAAAAAAAATACAGAACTTTTACACTGTAAAATTTTCTATTTGTACTGTAATTTTTGTAATTTTTCTATTGTGGACAATCACAGAAATTTAAAGATTTTTAAATATCGTGGCGAACAGATTCTTCATTTAGTGATCATATATTCGTATATGTTTCAATTACAAAACGTGCTTTCATGCTGCCGTTATGTATTATAAAGACACCTTACTAAATAACGTAAACAAAGCATTTTGCAACTTCATGTTGAAATGTAAATGCCTTCATCTGCAGCATTTGTCAGTTATCACAAGGAGCGTAGGCTGCGTAGGTAGAACATTTCGGGGGAAAGGGGTCGTATATATGAACACCCCTGCGAATAATCTTACAGTTATTTTAAAATAAGTTCTTGATATTATTAGCTTTCACTCTGAATTCTGTGTTGTCGTATAATGGTAGTACATCTCATAATGACTATCATGTACAACTTTATCAAACATGGGTGAGTATTTGATCTGATCTGATTTGATCTTCTGAACTTCTCCGAATGCTGCCTGCAATATGCTTATTTGTAAATGTCATTGTAGCTTGCTGTTTCGTAATTATTCCTGCGTAAGCTTTTGGGCACATAACGTAAAGTTTAACGTTAATCACGTTGTTTACAACTGTTGTAGAAAACTCAAACGAGAAAAAAATGCTCTGCTAGAGTGTAATAATTTTTATGATTTGCTAAAAGAATTACTCTTATCTGAATTTTTGAGTATATTTTTTGTACAATGCTATACAAATATTGTGAAAGAAACTTTAATGGCTTAAAAAGTCACTTTTCTTGCTTTTTTAGAAGCAAAATCCGCAAGCACTTGAGATAAGTCTAAAGACGAAGCAATATCATTTTCAACTAATACTAAAAATAGTCCAACTAATCGTTCTTGATTCATTGTCGATCTCAGATAAGCTTTGAGAAGCTTTAATTTTTAAAAACTTCTCTCTCCTGATGCGATGGTGAGGGGAATCGTTAGTAATATCAGCAGGATAATCGAGACGTTCAGAAGTGTTTTGTTTAGCCTGCTCTCATAAAGATAACGTAATAACTGTATTGGAGCTAAACCTTCAGGTATAATGTTAATTAATGATTTTAATTCTGTTAGCAGACATGTATCATCTATATCACTCTCTGTGGCGTCAATTGCTGTGAGAAATATTTTCAATCTTCTGTTTATAAAATTTAGAAATATTTTCAATTTTCTATTTTATATGTAAAGCCGGCTGAAAAGAAACTAAACTTCACTGCAAAGCAGAAAGAAGGGGTACAGCTGTTTTTGTATAGATTCACTTAGCAGCATCCCCCCCCCAAGAAACTAGTGGGACAAGAGAAAAGTCGTAATTCGACTATTTATCTTTTTAGTGATTTTATTTATTTATTTTTTTAAAGATACTACAGATTCAAAATTAAAATCCGCCGTCCCTAAAATTGGCGGCCCTAGGCAGCCGCCTTGCTTGCCTACGCCAAAGACCGGCCCTGTGTAAACATTATGAATATGAGCACGGCGAATTAAAACTTCCGAAATAGGCCAAGGACTTGTGCCTTATAATTATGTTTGCTGACTTGTGTAAACAAGTCAGCATAAAAATTGTTCAATAGGCCAAGGCCAAGGGCCTTATAACTAACGTGTTTTGTGCCTGTGTATAAGTGTGACATTATGATTTGTTTTTCTATATGTATATTAAAATGGCCCAAACCAACCATAGGAACGATATACGTGTGTGCGTGTGTGTGTGGGTGCGTGTGTGTGTGTGTGTGTGTGTGTAATTTGACAATTACTTTAAGCCATCTTCTTCCATGTCACTCAAGCATGCTTAATCCTCCCCTCTGCCAAACGAATCCACAATATACACTGCTGGCGACCCAAAATGCAACACCAAGAAAGAAGCATCCGATTGGCCTGAAATTCGTAGCATGCTTCGCATGCGAGAGGACATGCAAACGATTAGCATTGCAGGGCATATGCAAATCATGTGTGCCCGGCACGCCACCGAGAAGCACTATAAGAAGGGTGCACAGAAGGCGGGGTGTAAGTAGTGGAAGTGTGTTGTGCTGCCGGACCTGTGCGTGGGAAGCTTCCTGATACCTCGTCGCAGAATACGGCAGTCATTCCAGCACGTTTCGGAGTTCGACAGAGGACGAACAGTGGCTTATCGCGACAGCGGTTTATCGTACCGAGACATCGGCGCCCGTGTGGGACGACATCCAGCCACAGTGAGGCGAGTACGGATTCGGTGGGTGCAGGAGGGACAGACGGACCGACGTGAGCGATTGCCGCAGCCGCGGCACACCACCGAACGAGAGGACTGGCATGTTGTGCGGCGGGCATTGACGGCTCGCACCGCCACATCACAAACGTTATAGCGCACAAATTAGGGCGTGTTGCGCAACAACCGTGTGAGTACGTACCGTTCGACGTCGTCTGCAGGAGCGGGGACTTGTCGCACGGCGCCCATTGCTCCAATTACTACTGACGTTACACCACCGGCGAGTGCGGCGTCAGTGGGCCGTTGAACGCCGCACCTGGACTACCGAATGGCACGACATTGTCTTCTCCGACGAATCCTGCTTCTGCCTGCAACACCACGATGGTCGGATCCGCGTGTAGCGGCACCGCGGCGAGGGACTGTATGACGCCTGCATTATGCATCGCCATACCGGTTCGTCGCCTGGCGTTATGGTTTACGGCGCAATTGGATATGACACCCGCATCCCTCTGGTACGCATCGCCGATACACTCAGCAGCCACCGCTACATCTCCGACGTTATGGAGCCTGTAGTCATCCCTTACATGCCAGCGGCCACGTTTCAACAGGACAATGCGCGCCCGCACGTGGCACGCATCGTGCAACAATTCTTCACGTCATCATCATCATCATCATTGTCAACCATTATCAATCCACTGCTGGACGAAGGTCTCCCCAAGTTTCCTCCACAACGGTCTGTCTTGTGCCAGTCTCCTCCATGTCACTCCCGCATATTTACGAATTTCATCCACCCATCTCCCATGTGGTCTTTTTCTGGGTCTTTTCCTGTCCCTTGGAATCCAATCTAAAATCTCGGCTGTCCATCTATGGTCTGTCCTTCTGGCAGTATGTCCAGCCCATTGCCATTTCAGGGATTTAACTCTGATCATGATGTCTTCCACTCTCGTCATTTTTCGGATCCACGAGTTCCTCTTCTTATCTCTCCTGGTTATACCAAGCATGCACCTCTCCATGCTTCTTTGAGTTGTCTGCAGCCTTTGTATGTCTCTTTTAGTTAAGGTCCACGTCTCTGCACCATACGTAAGCACTGGAAGGATGCATTGATCAAACACTTTTCTTTTAAGACATAATGGCATATTGCTCTTGAAAATTATGCTGTTTCTTCCAAAAGCTCTCCAGGCAAGTTTTGTACGCCGATTAATTTCTTCATCAATGTGACCCTCACTTGATATCTGCTGTCCAAGATAAACGTACGTATCTGTTATCTCCAGTTTTTCTCCATCAATCGATAAATCTTCATTTCTTGTAAAAGCATTGAACATCACTTTTGTCTTCTGAAAGTTCATTTTTAATCCCACTTCTTTACTCTTGTCAGCAAGTTCCTGGATCATACTCTGCAGCTCTGATGGGGTAGTTGCAAAAATGACTACGTCATCAGCAAAACGAAGGTGGGTTAGATAATCTCCATTAATCTTTATCCCTTTGTTTTCCCAGTTCAGTGATTGAAAGACATTTTCCAATGTGGCATTAAAGAGCTTCGGAGATATGGTGTCACCTTGTCTCACTCCCTTTCCAATTTTTATGTGTGTTGTATTTTCAAACAGCCGAATCTTTGCACTTGCATTTTCATAGATGTTATTAATAATATTAATGTATGCATCTTCAATACCGCAGGATTTCAGAGCCGTGGTAACTGCTGATGGTTTCACCGAATCAAAGGCTTTTTCATAATCGATAAAAGCCATGCACAATGGAAGTTCATATTCCCTCGCTCTTTCAATTAGTTCTCTCAGTACGTGGATATTATCTATTGTGCTGTAGCCACTCCTGAATCCAGCTTGTTCTCTCGGTTGAGCCATGTCCAGTGTTACCTTCAAGCGGTGTGAAAGAACTTTAGTGAAGATTTTATAAACCACTGATAGGAGGCTGATAGGTCTGTAGTTCCTGAGATCCTCAATGTCACCTTTTTTATGTAGCAGGATCATTGTAGCATTGTTCCAATCCTCAGGAATCTTCCCTTCATTAAGGCATCGAGTAAAAATTTGGGCGAGTACTGTTTCAATTTCTCCACTTGCTTCTTGTATGATGTCTATAGTAATTCCATCTTCTCCTGGAGCTTTCCCCCGCTTCATGTTCTTGATTGCATGAGCAACTTCTGCTGGGAGGACTGGAAGAACTCTGGTACCTTTCATGATGTCTGGAGTGCATATATCATCCCTTTCATATAGTTTGGAGTAGAAATCTTTCACTCTTGTCAAAATTTCGCCTCTATTTCTTGTTATAGAACCATCTTCTTTTCTCAGAGCCATAATCTGTTTTCTTCCCTTACTGAGATGTCCCTTTGCTATCTTTAGGCTTTGGTTGTTTTCAATTGCTTTCCTCACTAGCTCACAGTTGAATTTCCTTACGTCTTCAGTGATACTTTTTCGTGCTGTCTTGCATAGCTCTATATATTCCACTTTGGAAGTCACATCTTCTTTAGTTGTCCTCATCTCTCTTCTTTTTTGCATCAACATTTTGGTTTTTCCTGATAATTTGTTTACATGCAACTTGTTCTTAGACCCAGCTAATTTTGTTGCTGTTTCCATAAGAGCTTTGGTTACTTTTCTGTTAACTTCAGAAATATCCACTTCTTCCGATGTTAGGCCTTTTAAAGCAGAGAATCTGTTCTTCAGTTCCAACTTGAAAGTATTATGGTGTTTTTTAAGGTTGGTTATGTCAATACATTTTGTTTGTCTTATGAGCTTGCCACGTTCCAGTTTAGTGTTGAGGTGCATCTTACATCTCACCAATCTATGGTCACTACCTGTGTTGAACTTGTTTAGCACACTGCAGTCTTCGATGACGAATTTTTTGTTACACATAATAAAATCAATTTCACTTGTCGTCCCAATTGGATGTCTCCATGTCCATTTCCTGTGTGGCTTTTTCTTGAAAAAGGAATTCAAGATGAAAAATCCTTCTGCCTCTGCAAACTCAACGAGAGTATTTCCACGCTGGTTTCTGTTGCCGTGACCGAATTTACCTACTGAAGTTTCATTCTGTTGCCGGTGCCCTATTTTTGCATTGAAATCTCCCATAATTATCTTCAAGTGCTGCTTACCTTTATTATTTAGATGACGAATTTCCTCATAAAATTCTTCAATTTCTTCTTCAGGATGACTTGTGGTGGGTGCATAAGTTTGAATAATCTGAGCCTGGTATCTTCTCGATAGTTGGATAACGAGTCGTGCAGCTCTGTCAGAGGAACTTTCAACTTCTACCACTTTATCCTTCAGTTTCTTGTTTATTATAAATCCAACACCACTAGTTTTTCCAGTATCTGTCCCACGATAGTAGAAGAGATGTCCACTTTTCAGTTCGATGAGATCTTCTCCTTTTCTCCTTACCTCACTTAGCCCGACGATGTCCCACTTGATCCTTTGTAGTTCCTCTTCCAATTCAAGAAGCCTTGAATCAGAAGATAGGGAGCGTCCGTTGTACGTTGCCAAGGTCAGCATCAAATGGCAGCCTAGTCCGGTCCTCCGGGGATTCTTAGCACCCTCTGCCTTCATGTCGCACTGGCCGCTGCCTTGGCCAGGTACATTCCAGCTGCCGGAGACTGAGGGCCAAGATTTAAGTTGTAGAGTCATTTTGGAGGTGTTTGGCCATAACTCACCACGCTGGCCAAGCGGGTTGGTGAGTGTGGGATAGCATTTCCTCTGATCCCGATGGTATAGTTATACCGCTATTTGCGGTCGTCAGAGCCCCTTTAGTGGGAACAGGATGCACCACGAGAAGGCGGGGTTGACATTTGTCAAGGAGAGGCTGTGATGTTACGCATCACCTGACCTTACATCCCTATATATATATATATCATCATCATCATTGTCAGCCATTATTAATCCACTGCTGAACGAAGGTCTTCCCAAGTTTCTTCCACAACGGTCTGTCTTGTGCCAGTCTCTTCCATGTTACTCCCGCATACTTTCGAATTTTATCCACCCATCTCCCATGTGGTCTTCTTCTGGGTCTTTTCCTGGCCCTTGGAATCCAGTCTAAAATTTCAGCTGCCCATCGATGGTGTCCTTCTGGCAATATGTCCAGCCCATTGCTCGTTCGTGACAGACGTAATGTTGATGGTTCCAATATTTTATACATTTTAGTGTGGAATACCTCGTCCCTCACTCACCTGTTGCGTGGCCAGGCTGTCTAAAGGTACTGTGTATGTTTTGAGCTACTTTTCTAACGTTCTCGTCCTCGTATTAGTTCATATTCATCCGTTTTCTTATCGTTTGCTCGGTTGTTTACGTTTGGAAGCTGCCAACATGGCGGCTTCCGGTATTTGTTTATCATCTCTGGGCGTGGCGGATGCACGTCACGTCACACTTCCCACACCCATGGAAGTAAACATACTCTCATCCTCAGATGTGTCTGCTAAGATGCCTTCCCAGCTTTCTAGTACTCCTGCTCCGGTGCCTTCACTGGCCTTGGCTGCGCTTTCTGCTTCAGCTCCTGCATCTGCCTCGGTGCACTCCCTGGGTACTACTGATTCTGCTGCCTTGCCTTCGGCCTGTGCTTCTCTTCCCTCACAGCCTTCTGTGCCTGCCGGATCCGAACAGACTTCTCTTCCAAGGATGTCATTTGCCTCTACAGTGCAACGAGGCGCTACTTCTACATCCGATTCCTCTCAACCCGATGGTCTTTTGCAATCAACACCTATTATTCAGGTATCCAACCATAAGGTGACGGTAACGATAGATGACAATTCGCAGATTGGCCGTGAGTTCCATAATCTCCTGGATAGAGGTGTGCTCTTTCATTCCTTACCAAATACTCCATTTGCCACGCTATATGGAAGCCCTTTCTATATAGACATGTGTCGTCTGCGTCCATTGCGGGAATTTCCCGTACTCCTCGGGGTATCTCGGTTCAGTTCAATCACAAGGAGGATGCTGACTTTTTTCTTGCACACGGACTTTCGATTGGGACTAAACATCTCATTCCTTCGCCTCTTTCCAAGCGACCGGTGAACATCACATTCTATCCTGTTCCACAAGAAGTGCCTGATACTGAACTTCCTCACCTTGTCAGTCATGTATGTAAAATTGTTGGCAAGATTCGTCGCCTCTTTGACGCTCCCCGCAGATCTCGATTTGCACATGCTACAGGGCCTCACCGTCAGTTATTGGTCGTCTTTCCCACTGAGAAAGCCTTGGCGGATTGCCCTACAGAAGCTACTGTTGAAATTGGCGTACGAACGTACAGTTTCAAGGTTTTCACCACTCACTATTGTACACACTGTTTAACACAGGATCATACCACTGCCTCCTGTGAACGCTTTCGACGTAGACGTTCATCAATTTCGCAACCCACTGCTGACCACATTGGTCTTTCTACTTTCCCCTCTATCGGTAGTTTGCCTGACGCGACCTCTTCGGTTCTCCGTCAGACGAACATTTCAGTCACGGACAATGCTGCCTTCCTCCTCTCCCGACCCGTACGATTGTGCACCCACCTTCAGGATTGGCGGAGATGTCTTCTACTACAGATGTGTCTACAGCGGAGTGTTCCGATCCGGATGTGTTTAGTGGTGGTTTGGCAGATCGGCCGTTTGGCTCTTCTCCTAGCATCTCGGATATCGGATATCCAATTACAACCTTGTCTACAATACCCTTGTTGCTACGTCTTCCTGCAGCCTCGGCTGTTGTACCAGTCTTCACTAAGGCTGATCTGCTACGTATTGCTTCTTCTGCGACGTTGGTTTCCTCGTCTCCTGACTCGGGAGGTAAGCCTGGTCCACTAATGGATACATCCGTCTCAGCATCTTCTTCGAAGCGTATTGGAACTCCCAAAGGCGCTGTAAAACAGAAAAAGTTAAAACAACTTTCTGTGCCTCTTTCTGAGGATTCATCTAGTGTCCCCGGTGTTTCTGGTTCCGGTGTTTCTCCACCTGATGATTCTTCAAACAGTATGCTTCTTCGCTCAGGTCCTGTTAATCCTCTCTCTGATGCTGAGGTTCTACAGGCCACTGATACGTTATCTCCAGTTCCTGGACCACTGTCCAGACAGCAACTTTTACGGGGTTTTTTTCAACCTGCACGTGCCGCCCCGGTGGCGCAGTGGTCTAAGCGATGACCTCTGATCATTCGTCTGAACGGGGTCCGGGTTCGAATCCCGTGAGGCATGGATGTTGTGTTTGTCTTACGGCACTGGCTCTCTCCCTTCCCTGGAACCAGTGACCCTAAATTAGGGACGGGGGACTGCTTATAGCCCATTGAGTTGCTCACGATGGTCGTTAAACCTCCAATAAAAAAAATTAAAAAAACCCTGCACGTACGATTGTTTGTTCTGAAGAATTCCTCCACTCACCTAATCTGGACTTGTTTGCAGCGGTAACGCAATGCGAAGCTTATGTGTCATTTTTAAATCTCTGAGTACCACAGATCCTGGGTGTCAGGCGTTTTTGAGACGTAACACGCGCCGTCTCACCTCCTTGAAGGAGCTCGCTGACATAGAAATCCTACCATAGGTCGGGCCGCGGGTGGCCTAGCGGGCAACGTTCGAGACTGCCGCGGAAAGGACCTCAGGTCTGATCCCAGGCAGGTACGAACGCTCGATCCATTAAATATCCGCCGTGCGTCGGATGGGCACGTTAAGCCGTCGGACCTCGTGTACTGGCCTCCCGGTAATAAATAAGAGCGTCCTCTTCCCCTTTCAACTTCGCTTCCGTGTCACTTTCCTATAGGGCACTCTAGCCCAAATTTCCTAGCTAACCTATTTCTAAGGGTTGTTTAAGACCTGAGCTCAGACACTCCCTTCCTAAAATCCTCTACATATGATCATTTGCTACCATAGGTGAAACTTAATGATTTAACTTGCACAACAATTCCGAGTTCTTTGTCACAGATTAAAAAAATACGTTCTTGCGATTACAAAAGGAAAGTTTAGTGTTATTGAATTCTTGGTGTTGCGTTGACTTATACCACTTACTTATTAAGCGACGAGAGGCTTCTTCAAGTAAGAAGTTTTTTTTAAAGCTTTCTATTTTCTGTCCCTATAGCTGTTTCGGCTCCGCCTTTTCTTTTCTTGGGATTAGAATATTTTTCTTTATGCTGCTCCACTTTTTCTTGTAAATTCCATATATGATACGTCTTTCTAACGATGGATTTTGCAATTCTAAATGAAGTCTTGTTGCTAAAGTGAAAAAAAAAATCCAACTGAAATTTCGCAGTTAAGATTTTTTCCGCTATTAAACCGAACAATAAAAAAAAAAAAAGAAGAACAACTCTAGGCAGTGGTTGAGATACGAAACAGTACTGTCAACTAAGCAAAGTATAAAGCAGGATGAGCTTAGTAATTTCAAGTACCAACAGAAAAGAAGAACCGTACATAACTTTAGGTTATCCTAATTGCCTGAGGATCCCTGAAAATCTTCGAATGTCGTAGTAGAAAAAAACACGTCACAGTTTTCACCCCGCGGTTTTGCCAAAATTACTTGCATGGTAACACCAGCGAACAAAGTTTTTCTTTGGCATGCGAGTTTGCTCGAAAAGCAGTGCGCATTGGATGGGGTTACTGTTACCCTCGAGTACCACTTTCAGAGCAGATCATCAGATCAGATCATATGTAGAGGATTTTAGGAAGGGAGTGTCTGACCCCAGGTCTTAAACAACCTTTAGAAATAGGAAGCTAGAAGATTTGGGCTAGAGTGTCCGGTAGGAAAGTGACACGGAAGCGAGGTAGAAAGAGGGAGGAAGACTCCCTTATTTATTACGGGGGGGCAGTACCCGGGGTCCGACGGCTTAACGTGCCCATCCGACGCACGGCGGGTATTTAGTGGTTCGAACGTTCGTACCTGCCCAGGATCAAACCTGAGGTTATCTCCACGGCAGTCACGAACGCTGACCACTAGGCCACCTGCCGGCTTTGAAAGCGAGTGCGCCTGCAGGACATACTGGAATATGGACCAGAGGAAAACACCCGTTTTATTGCAGGGCTATTCAACTGCAGTAAGCGAAAGCGGGGTACGATAGAGGAAATGAGTCAAAATGGACGGAGCTAAGTTAGAAAGTCGGGGGAGGGGTTGTATGAAAAAGAGTGTTTCATGCCAGATAGTGTTCAAATTGTGGGCAAGTTCGCCGATATTCTGGGATGGGCATTATAGAGGGCGTCACCTTCATATCTCACACATGTTCGATCGGTGAGAGATGGAAGAGTGTCGACATTGCGGAGGCAGGCATGAGAGGGTCGTGACGTGTGTGGTCGGACATTTTCCTGTTGAAAAATTGCTTGGTGATGTTGCGACAGGAATGGCAACACAACAGGCTGTAGAATGTTGTCGACGTATCGTTGAGCCATGAGAATGGTACGAAAGATTACCAAGGGTGTCCTGCTAGTGCTAGCATATAGGTATTCTGTGTATTACTAGAACGATCGAGTGATTTCAGCCAATAACAACAACGATAGCAAATTGGTGACGATTTTCGGAGGGTGGGGCTTCCACTTGCTGCTTCCGCCCAAAGCGTCCGCTGTAATACTATGCATTTACTGCCGTGACTGCTTGAATGCCATGGTACAACATACATGTTTGTAAAATATTCTATTGCATTATCAGCATAATTTGTAATGCATCTTTGTTGTGGGATTCGTAGTGTAAGGAATTCATATATTCATTGTGTTGCATGTTCGTTATCAGATTTTCATAGTGAAGAGCAGCAACTGTCCGTTAATAACATTTTTTTTTTTTTTTTTTTTTTTTTTTTTTTTGGTGTGTGGTGTAATTCACAAAGTAGCTTTGGCAATTTTTTTCCGAGGAAAGATTTTAATGTGAAATTCAAGATGATGATCTTTATCTCTTGGTGGCACAGGCCCGTAACCAGCGGAAAATAACGGGGAGGAGGAAGGGGGGTATATCAAATTCAAGCAGATTTGAAATGGTATGAACACATGCTATGTTGTACAAGTCAAATATCAAAGAAAGCACAAACTTATGCAGTAGTCGTAGAGAAAATTTTGACTGCTGACTCTTATACGAACTTCCTTACCAAACGTAAAACGGAGTTAAAAGATACGAGTTATTTTAAATATTTGTATTATTGAAAAGCTAATAGATATTTTGAAGCACCTAGCCTCAGAAAATGTACCTCTACCTAATACAGCCAAGATGTGAAAAGACCTTAATTATTAATTAGTAGTTATTCTGATATTATTACTAATTAGTAGTTATTCTGATATTAATATTAATTAATAGTTATCTTAATTATCAATTAACCATTAATTTATAACTTAATTATTAATTAATAGTTCCCATTCCCCTGGGTTTTCCCAACCAGGTCTGGAATGACCGGAAGCAGCATGTGAAGCCACACCTTCTGATATTCGCTATTGTCGTTGTGATTGGCCGAAATCACTCGATCATTCTAGTAATACACAGAATGCCTTTAGGCATTAGTCTATCGTAGGAAATGGCTCCCCAGACAGTCACTCCCGGTGTGCCAGCTGTATGCCGTTCTTCAGTAAAGTCAGGTTCCGTGAGCTGGCCAGCTCGTCTTTAGACACGTATGCGCTGGTCATCGGCGCAAGTACAAACCGTGACTCATCACGGAAAACAACACTACGCCACTGGACATTATCCCACGCTAATCGGGCCCCACACCACGGCAACCGGTGCAGGAAATGATTACTGGTCAGTGATAGGCGGCTAAGTGGCCTTCTCGAATGTAGTCCCCGTGTCATAAGTTGTCTGGCAACGGTTCAGATGGTTACTTCCGTACCTGTAAACGACGTAACATGGCCACAGATGGTTGAGAGCGACGAATTCGGTTCTGTTCGTGCGACTTTCACAGTCGCTCGATCCTCGCTATTTGTCGTTGCCGTCGGCCGTCCACTGCAAACGTGCCACTGGGTTATGTCCTCCTCGACCCACTAGCGTCAACATCGTCCGATTGCCGCGTCGCCCCGAGCAAATGTCTGGTGATACGGCGACTTGACCAACCGGCCTCTCTCAGCCCATTATACGTCCTCTCTTAAGCCTCTGTGTCTTAAGCAAGGACGTCGCTGTACTTCGAAGGCAGGGTGGGCGAGTATCACTTTTGCTAAGGCAAGTTTTATAGAGTTTTTGTACTTTTTGGAAAATAAAATAATTCAGAGTTTTGGGCCTTTTTTTGTTAATGTTCCGACTATCCATTTTACTAAAATTAGTAAGACTTGAAGAATTACCATACCCAAGTAAAAAAAAACAAAAAAACAAAAACATAACAGACTGCCACCATCACCACTAGCACGTAATGAATAAAATAATATTTTATGCCTAACAGAAGGGTCTGAAATCAAATGTTTTCGTGGATACCTTCCCCCTCCTTAACTCCATTCCTTCAAGTCAGCAATCTTGTCTTGCACTCATCTTATCCAAATCAGTCGTCGCTGCCCCGGTGGCGCAGTGGTCTAAGCGTTGGCTTACGATCATTTTCCGTGAAGAGTCCGGGTTTGAATTCCGGTGAAGGCATAGATGTTGTATTTGTCTTACGGCACTGGCTCTCTCTCTTCCCTGGAACCAGTGACCCTAAATTAGGGACGAGCGACAGCTTATAGTCCATTGAGTTGCTCACGGTGGTCGTTAAACCTTCAATCAAAAAAAAAAAGAAAAAGAAAAAAGAAAGCAGTCGTCTGCCAAGTTGTGCTCTCTCATTGCCATGGAGCAGGCTTAAGAGCCCTGGTATAGCTTTAAACTCAACATTTCTATATAGATTAAGATAATACAACGTAGTTGTCACAAATGTTTATTTTTTCAAGCCGACCATGGTTTCGCCGGGTATTGACCTAGCTTCATCAGGACGAATGGCACGTAAATATTCAAATTGTATATGACATCATAAATGGTGGTTTTTTTTGTTTTTTTTTATTGAAGGTTTAACGACCACCGTGAGCAACTCAATGGGCTATAAGCAGTCGCCCGTCCCTAATTTAGGGTTACTGGTTCCAGGGAAGGGAGAGAACCAGTGCCGTAAGACAAACACAACATCCATGCCTCACCGGGATTCGAACCCGGACCCTTACGGACGAATGATCAGAGGACAGCGCCTTAGACCACTGCGCCACCGGGGCGACTAAATGGTGTTTACACTCACGTGTTTTGGTTAGATGCTTCCACGCGTTTGATAGAAATGGCGTGGATGCCATGTCATTAACAAGTTGCGATGACTTCTGATATATATGGAAAGCTTCCAAAATATCAAGTTTGGAGGTTGAATCTGGTTTGTCAATAAGTTTTGCTTCTTCAAAGATAAATTTGTGGTTCTTTTCGTAACAGTGTTTAGCCATCGATGACTACGTGTTTAGCCATTCAGCTACGAAACTGAAAATGACGGATGCCTACCATTCCTTGACGTCCTGGTAACTCGCTTAAATCAATCTCTCGCAACCACAATTTAGCGGAAACCTTTCGCTATTTTTTCACTTCCACATGCCAAGTCTAATCACCCTTATCAACAAAAATTCAGCCCCTTTTACAGTTGCATACATCGCGCGATACATATATGTTCATATAAGGACGCCGTCCAGGTGACGCAGTGGTCTAAGACAATGGCCTCTGATCATTCGTCCGAAAGGGGTCCGGGTTCGAATCCCGGTGAGGCATGGATGTTGTGTTTGTCTTACGGCACTGGCTCTCTCCCTTCCCTGGAACCAGTGACCCTAAATTAGGGACGGGCGACTGCTTATAGCCCATTGAGTTGCTCACGGTGGTCGTTAAACCTCCAATCAAAAAAAATATATATATAAGGACAGTTTGGGAAAAGAACTTTATTTCCTTAAACGTGTGCAGTACAGCGAGGATACAACCCTTCCATTATAGATAAGGCTCTGACAAAATTCCGGAAACCGAAGCCCATCTCCACATTAACTCCTGTGATGCGCCCATTACGAGAGAATTTTGCCATTATTCCATTTTCCCGTGACATTGCCTTCAAAATTACAAAAATTCTCAAAACCTTTAATTTTGAGGTGATTTTTAAACCCACAAACAAAATGAGATTTTTAGAATCAAAGGACTGTGTTGAAGACAAAAACTCATAGGGAATTTATCAAATTCCATGTGAATGTGGCGCTTCGTATATTGGACAGACCCGTAGAGCCTTGCGTTTTCGATTGAAGGAGCACAAGACCTACATTCGGAATTGTGACCTAAAGAAGTAATCGATGGCTAAACACTGTCACGAAAAGAACCACAAATTTATCTTTGAAGAAGCAAAACTTATTGACAAACCATATTCAACCTCCAAACTTGATATTTTGGAAGCTTTCCATATATATCAGAAGTCTTCGCAACTTGTTGATGACATGGCATCCACGCCATTTCTATCAAACGCGTGGAAGCATCTAACCAAAACACGTGAGTGTAAACACCATTTATGATGTCATATACAATTTGAATATTTACGTGCCATTCGTCCTGATGCAGCTAGGTCAATTTTTTTTTTTTTTTTTTTTTTTTTGATTGGAGGTTTAATGACCACCGTGAGCAACTCAATGGGCTATAAGCAGTCGCCCGTCCCTAATTTAGTGTCACTGGTTCCAGGGAAGGGAACGAGCCAGTGCCGTAAGACAAACACAACATCCATGCCTGACCGGGATTCGAACCCGGACCCCTTACGGACGAATGATCAGAGGCCAACGCCTTAGACCACTGCGCCACCGGGGCGGCATGGTCGGCTTGAAAAAAAAACATTTGTGATAACTACGTTGTATTATCTTAATCTATATATAATCGTCACGAGACTGTAGTCTTTGAGATAAAGAATCGACATTTCTATGTTGGAATCCCGTATTTAGTAGCACAAACGAAAAGCAGAGCAATTAGTATTGACTTCCCTCAGGGAATCTGTCCACCCTCTTCATTCGCCTCTGGCCATACTAACATGAAAAACAAAGGCTTAAACTAAGGATTCGGAAGAGTGGAGAACTAAATTTCCATGGCTCTGCGAATTCTGTTTTCATAATAATCTTTCTACAGAGATGTAGACAATGCACTTTCTGGGGGAAAACAAGAAAGGCTAAGCGATGAAAAATATGAGACTCGTTAAATACTTGGTGAAATCCAGTAAAAATAAATTGAAAATTAGAAATAATAATTTTAAATTTAAAAAATGGCTCATCTTGAACTGGGTGGGTGGCAGGTTGGGCTGGGGTCCACCCCCTTGACGACGTCCTTGCTCTCAAAGACACTCAATTGCTAGTATACGTTATATTAGCCGCTATATATACGTCGTTAAAGTCGTGACGTCACGGAATGGCGACTGGGTATAAACCTAGGAAGTTAGTAGAAGAGGAGGTGAAGGGACCCGTTTTGAGTGAAGCCAAAACAGATCAGCTGTTTCTGTCCTCTTTCTGAGGCGGAGGGAGTCTGTGCTGCGGGAGTTCGGGAACGTGACGTCACTTCCTGTGGCTTAAGCAGTTTTGCTTAGCGCATGCAAACCAAGGATGGAAAGAAGGCATATTTCGTTCTTCTTATTTCTTAACATTAGGCTTTTGGTTATATTTTAAACATGGTTACTTGTACATGGGCAGTATACATGGTTACTTGCATATGGACAGTAAGTAACCATGCGCACTGTGCACTTCCACTCAAAAAATCATTATTTTGTTGAATTTTTTTAAAGAAATACCAACACATATTTTCCTGTTTTTTCTGGAAATTTTTCATTATGGGAATGAATATTTCAGCTTCAATTTTTTTCATGCCTGTATGGGTAGAGTAAGGGTCCGAAAAACCCGTTCAAAATCCAGATTTCCCCATAGAGATATACAGGAGATTCTTAGGTTGGGCGCATTGGCGTAGTCAGCTGATAAAAAGTAACGTCACGCCAGAAGCAGTGGGAGAGGGGCTGATGCCACTTCCTCTTACTTCTAACCTCCTTGGTATAAACACACGTTGTTTACATGCTAGCTAAAGCTAGTTTTATCGTTGGTGGCTGTCGATAGCCTTACAAAAATGATTTTTTGTGGTGGGACCGAATAAATTAGATATGGATTTATGTTTTGCGGTATACTGTAATCATGAGACTGTCAATAATCAGTGTTCATTTTATAGATTCCGAGAAACAAACGGAAACATGCCCTATGGACTAAAATGTCGGTAAACGTATAGTTTACCATCCTAAATTATTTGGCTGTGTGTTTGGAAAAAATGAGATATACACATGTTAAAGTATGTAATTTGATGGCAAATGGTGAAAACATTTCATCTGTAAATTGCATTTAAAGATTTTTACCATAAAATTAACCTTCAAGTACGACAACGTACTTGGAGGTTAATTTTATACCAGCTGCGGCAGCGTCGACCTTGGCTCTGCTGAAACAATGGCCCCGTTCCGGCAGCCATTTTGCTGGCGGAAGAGTACAAGAGGAACCGGGTACGTTCTTGCCAGGAAAGCGTTCCATTTTGTACTGCTAAGGTACAGAAAATAGCTCATCATTTCTCCCTCAGTTTTTCACATTAGAATCTGACAATTCCTTTGTTTTTCGCGTATGATTCTTTGATGCGGAATTTATGAGACCTTCGTTTCAGTGGAGCCAAGCTTGACGTGGTCGCCCTGGCGTTGTGTTAGGCCTGTCGCAGCGGTATTCACGTCGGTCCTGTCGCAGCGGTATTCAAATTTTAAATTTTATGGTAAAAATCTTTAAAGCGCATTTTAACGATGGAATGTTTTCACCATTTGCTATCAAATTACATACTTTAACACACACACACACACACACACACACACACACACACACACACACACACACACACATATATATATATATATATATCATCATCATCATCATCATTGTCAACCATTATCAATCCACTGCTGGACAAAGGTCTCCCCAAGTTTCCTCCACAACGGTCTGTCTTGTGCCAGTCTCTTCCATGTCACCCCTGCATACTTTCGAATTTCATCCACCCATCTCCTATGTGGTCTTCTTCTGGGTCTTTTCCTGTCCCTTGGAATCCAATCTAAAATTTCGGCTGTCCATCGATGATCTGTCCTTCTGGCAGTATGTCCAGCCCATTGCCATTTCAGGGATTTAACTCTGATCATGATGTCTTCCACTCTTGTCATTTTTCGGATCCACGAGTTCCTCTTCTTATCTCTCCTGGTTACACCAAGCATGCACCTCTCCATGCTTCTTTGAGTTGTCTGCAGCCTTTGTATGTCTCTTTTAGTTAAGGTCCACGTCTCTGCACCATACGTAAGCACTGGAAGGATGCATTGATCAAACACTTTTCTTTTAAGACATAATGGCATATTGCTCTTGAAAATTATGCTGTTTCTTCCAAAAGCTCTCCAGGCAAGTTTTGTACGCCGATTTATTTCTTCATCAATGTGACCCTCACTTGATATCTGCTGTCCAAGATAAACGTACGTGTCTGTTATCTCCAGCTTTTCTCCATCAATCGATAAATCTTCATTTCTTGTAAAAGCATTGAACATCACTTTTGTCTTCTGAAAGTTCATTTTTAATCCCACTTCTTTACTCTTGTCAGCAAGTTCCTGGATCATACTCTGCAGCTCTGATGGGGTAGTTGCAAAAATGACTACGTCATCAGCAAAACGAAGGTGGGTTAGATAATCTCCATTAATCTTTATCCCCTTGTTTTCCCAGCTCAGCGACTGAAAAACACCCTCCAATGTGGCATTAAAGAGCTTCGGAGATATGGTGTCACCTTGTCTCACTCCCTTTCCAATTTTTACGTGTGTTGTATTTTCAAACAGCCTAATCTTTGCACTTGCATTTTCATAGATGTTATTAATAATATTAATGTATGCATCTTCAATACTGCAGGTTTTCAGAGCCATTGTAACTGCTGATGGTTTCACCGAATCAAAGGCTTTTTCATAATCGATAAAAGCCATGCACAATGGAAGTTCATATTCCCTCGCTCTTTCAATTAGTTCTCTCAGCACGTGGATATGATCTATTGTGCTGTAGCCACTCCTGAATCCAGCTTGTTCTCTCGGTTGAGCCATGTCTAGTGCTACCTTCAAGCGGTGTGAAAGAACTTTAGTGAAGATTTTATAAACTACTGATAGGAGGCTGATAGGTCTGTAGTTTCCGAGATCCTCAATGTCATCTTTCTTATGTAGCAGGATCATTGTAGCGGTGTTCCAATCCTCAGGAATCTTTCCTTCATTAAGGCATCGAGTGAAAATTTGGGCGAGTACTGTTTCGATTTCTCCACTTGCTTCTTTTATGATGTCTACAGTAATTCCATCTTCTCCTGGAGCTTTTCCTCGCTTCATGTTCTTGATTGCATGTGCAACTTCTGCTGGAAGGACTGGAGGAACTCTGGTACTGGTATCTTTCATGATGTCTGGAGTGCATATATCATCCCTTTCATATAATTTGGAGTAGAAATCTTTCACTCTTGTCAAAATTTCGCCTCTATTTCTTGTTACAGAACCATCTTCTTTTCTCAGTGCCATAATCTGTTTTCTTCCCTTACTGAGATGTCCCTTTGCTATCTTTAGGCTTTGGTTGTTTTCAATTGCTTTCCTCACTAGTTCACAGTTGAATTTCCTTACGTCTTCAGTGATACTTTTTCTTACTGTCTTGCATAGCTCTATATATTCCACTTTGGAAGTCACATCTTCTTTAGTTGTCCTCATCACTCTTCTTTTTTGCATCAACATTTTGGTTTTTCCTGATAATTTGTTCACATGCAACTTGTTCTTAGACCCAGCTAATTTTGTTGCTGTTTCCATAAGAGCTTTGGTTACTTTTCTGTTAACTTCAGAGATGTCCACTTCTTCCGATGTTAGGCCTTCTAAAGCAGAGAACCTGTTCTTCAGTTCTAACTTGAAGGTATTATGGTGTTTTTTAAGGTTGGTTATGTCAATAGATTTTGTTTGTCTTATGAGCTTGCCACGTTCAAGTTTAGTGTTGAGATGCATCTTACATCTCACCAATCTATGGTCACTACCTGTGTTGAACTTGTTTAGCACACTGCAGTCTTCTATGACGAATTTTTTGTTACACATAATAAAATCAATTTCACTTGTCGTCCCATTTGGATGTCTCCATGTCCATTTCCTGTGTGGCTTTTTCTTGAAGAAGGAGTTCAAGATGAAAAACCCTTCTGCCTCTGCAAACTCAACGAGAGTATTTCCACGCTGGTTTCTGTTGCCATGACCGAATTTACCTACTGAAGTTTCATTCTGTTGCCGTTGCCCTATTTTTGCATTGAAATCTCCCATAATTATTTTCAAGTGCTGCTTACCTTTATTATTTAGATGACAAATTTCCTCATAAAATTCTTCAATTTCTTCTTCAGGATGACTTGTGGTGGGTGCATAAGTTTGAATAATCTGAGCCTGGTATCTTTTCGAGAGTTGGATAACAAGTCGTGCAGCTCTGTCAGAGGAACTTTCAACTTCTACAACTTTATCCTTCAGTTTCTTGTTTATTATAAATCCAACACCACTAGTTCTGCCAGTATCTGTCCCACGATAGTAGAAGAGATGTCCACTTTTCAGTTCGATGAGATCTTCTCCTTTTCTCCTTACCACACTTAGCCCCACGATGTCCCACTTGATCCTTTGTAGTTCCTCTTCCAATTCAAGAAGCCTTGAATCAGAAGATAGGGAGCGTCCATTGTAAGTAGCCAAGGTCAGCATCAGATGGCAGCCTAGTCCGGTCCTCCGGGGATTCTTAGCACCCTCTGCCTTCATGTCGCACTGGCCGCTGCCTTGGCCAGGTACATTCCAGCTGCCGGAGACTGAGGGCCAAGATTTAAGTTGTGGAATCATTTTGGAGGGGTTTGGCCATAACTCACCACGCTGGCCAAGCGGGTTGGTGAGTGTGGGATAGAATTTCCTCTGATCCCGATGGTATAGTTATACCGCTATGGGCGGTCGTCAGAGCCCCTTTAGTGGGAACAGGATGCACCACGAGAAGGCGGGGTTGACATTTGTCAAGGAGAGGCTGTGATGTTACGCATCACCTGACCTTGCATCCCATATATATATATATATATATATATATATATATATATATATATATATATATATATATATATATCATCATCATCATCATATTGTCAACCATTATCAATCCACTGCTGGACGAAGGTCTCCCCAAGTTTCCTCCACAACGGTCTGTCTTGTGCCAGTCTCCTCCATGTCACTCCCGCATACTTTCGAATTTCATCCACCCATCTTCCATGTGGTCTTCTTCTGGGTCTTTTCCTGTCCCTTGGAATCCAATCTAAAATTTCGGCTGTCCATCGATGGTCTGTTCTTCTGGCAGTATGTCCAGCCCACTGCCATTTCAGGGATTTAACTCTGATCATGATGTCTTCCACTCTTGTCATTTTTCGGATCCACGTGTTCCTCTTCTTATCTCTCCTGGTTACACCAAGCATGCACCTCTCCATGCTTTTTTGAGTTGTCTGCAGCCTTTGTATGTCTCTTTTAGCTAAGGTCCACGTCTCTGCCCCATACGTAAGCACTGGAAAGATGCATTGATCAAACACTTTTCTTTTAAGACATAATGGCATATTGCTCTTGAAAATTATGCTGTTCTTCCAAAAGCTCTCCAGGCAAGTTTTGTACGCCGATTAATTTCTTCACCAATGTGACCCTCACTTGATATCTGCTGTCCAAGATAAACGTACGTGTCTGTTATCTCCAGCTTTTCTCCATCAATCGATAAATCTTCATTTCTTGTAAAAGCATTGTACATCACTTTTGTCTTCTGAAAGTTCATTTTTAATCCCACTTCTTTACTCTTGTCAGCAAGTTCCTGGATCATACTCTGTAGCTCTGATGGGGTAGTTGCAAAAATGACTATGTCATCAGCAAAACGAAGGTGGGTTAGATAATCCCCATTAATCTTTATCCCTTTGTTTTCCCAGTTCAGTGATTGAAAGACATTTTCCAATGTGGCATTAAAGAGCTTCGGAGATATAGTGTCACCTTGTCTCACTCCTTTTCCAATTTTTATGTGTGTTGTATTTTCAAACAGCCGAATCTTTGCACTTGCATTTTCATAGATGTTATTAATAATATTAATGTATGCATCTTCAATACCGCAGGATTTCAGAGCCATTGCAACTGCTGATGGTTTCACCGAATCAAAGGCTTTTTCATAATCGATAAAAGCCATGCACAATGGAAGCTCATATTCCCTCGCTCTTTCAATTAGTTCTCTCAGTACGTGAATATGATCTATTGTGCTGTAGCCACTCCTGAATCCAGCTTGTTCTCTCGGTTGAGCCATGTCCAGTGTCACCTTCAAGCGGTGTGAAAGAACTTTAGTGAAGATTTTATAAACCACTGATAGGAGGCTGATAGGTCTGTAGTTCCTGAGATCCTTAATGTCACCTTTTTTATGTAGCAAGATCATTGTAGCGTTGTTCCAATCCTCAGGAATTTTCCCTTCATTAAGGCATCGAGTGAAAATTTGGGCGAGTACTGTTTCGATTTCTCCACTTGCTTCTTGTATGATGTCTACAGTAATTCCATCTTCTCCTGGAGCTTTTCCCCGCTTCATGTTCTTGATTGCATGTGCAACTTCTGCTGGAAGGACTGGAAGAACTCTGGTACTGGTACCTTTCATGATGTCTGGGGTACATGTATCATCCCTTTCATATAATTTGGAGTAGAAATCTTTCACTCTTGTAAAAATTTCGCCTCTATTTCTTGTTACAGAACCATCTTCTTTTCTCAGTGCCATAATCTGTTTTCTTCCCTTACTGAGATGTCCCTTTGCTATCTATAGGCTTTGGTTGTTTTCAATTGCTTTCCTTACTAGTTCACAGTTGAATTTCCTTACGTCTTCACTGATACTTTTTCGTACTGTCTTGCATAGCTCTGTATATTCCACTATGGAAGTCACATCTTCTTTAGTTGTCCTCATCACTCTTCTTTTTTGCATCAACATTTTGGTTTTTCCTGATAATTTGTTCACATGCAATTTGTTCTTAGACCCAGCTAATTTTGCTGCTGTTTCCATAAGAGCTTTGGTTACTTTTCTGTTAACTTCAGAAATATCCACTTCTTCCAATGTTAGGCCTTCTAAAGCAGAGAATCTGTTCTTCAGTTCCAATTTGAAGGTATTATGGTGTTTTTAAGGTTGGTTATGTCAATACATTTGTTTGCCTTATGAGCTTGCTACATTCGAGTTTAGTGTTGAGGTGCATCTTACATTTCACCAATCTATGGTCACTGCCTGTGTTGAACTTGTTTAGCACACTGCAGTCTTCTATGACGAATTTTTGTTACACATAATAAAATCAATTTCACTTGTCGTCCCATTTGGATGTCTCCATGTCCATTTCCTGTGTGGCTTTTTCTTGAAGAAGGAGTTCAAGATGAAAAACCCTTCTGCCTCTGCAAACTCAACGAGAGTATTTCCACGCTGGTTTCTGTTGCCATGACCGAATTTACCTACTGAAGTTTCATTCTGTTGCCGTTGCCCTATTTTTGCATTGAAATCGCCCATAATTATTTTCAAGTGCTGCTTACCTTTATTATTTAGATGACAAATTTCCTCATA
Source organism: Macrothele yani (assembly GCA_039090855.1). Taxonomy (NCBI): domain Eukaryota; kingdom Metazoa; phylum Arthropoda; class Arachnida; order Araneae; family Macrothelidae; genus Macrothele; species Macrothele yani. Next base: position 128,956,940 of record CM076995.1, on the reverse strand, counting down.
AAATTCTTCAATTTCTTCTTCAGGATGTCTTGTGGTGGGTGCATAAGTTTGAATAATCTGAGCCTGGTATCTTCTCGAGAGTTGGATAACGAGTCGTGCAGCTCTGTCAGAGGAACTTTCAACTTCTACAACTTTATCCTTCAGTTTCTTGTTTATTATAAATCCAACACCACTAGTTCTGCCAGTATCTGTCCCACGATAGTAGAAGAGATGTCCACTTTTCAGTTCAATGAGATCTTCTCCTTTTCTCCTTACCTCACTTAGCCCGACAATGTCCCACTTGATCCTTTGTAGTTCCTCTTCCAATTCAAGAAGCCTTGAATCAGAAGATAGGGAGCGTCCGTTGTACGTAGCCAAGGTCAGCATCACATGGCAGCCTAGTCCGGTCCTCCGGGGATTCTTAGCACCCTCTGCCTTCATGTCGCACTGGCCGCTGCCTTGGCCAGGTACATTCCAGCTGCCGGAGACTGAGGGCCAAGATTTAAGTTGTGGAATCATTTTGGAGGGGTTTGGCCATAACTCACCACGCTGGCCAAGCGGGTTGGTGAGTGTGGGATAGAATTTCCTCTAATCCCGATGGTATAGTTATACCGCTATGGGCGGTCGTCAGAGCCCCTTTAGTGGGAACAGGATGCACCACGAGAAGGCGGGGTTGACATTTGTCAAGGAGAGGCTCTGATGTTACGCATCACCTGACCTTATATATATATAGGGATGTAAGGTCAGGTGATGCGTAACATCACAGCCTCTCCTTGACAAATTTCAACCCCGCCTTCTCGTGGTGCATCCTGTTCCCACTAAAGGGGCTCTGACGACCGCCAATAGCCGTATAACTATACCATCGGGATTAGAGGAAATTCTATTCCACACTCACCAACCCGCTTGGCCAGCGTGGTGAGTTATGGCCAAACCCCTCCAAAATGACTCCACAACTTAAATCTTGGCCCTCAGTCTCCGGCAGCTGGAATGTACCTGGCCAAGGCAGCGGCCAGTGCGACATGAAGGCAGAGGGTGCTAAGAATCCCCGTAGGACCGGACTAGGCTGCCATCTGATGCTGACCTTGGCAACGTACAATGGACGCTCCCTATCTTCTGATTCAAGGCTTCTTGAATTCGAAGAGGAACTACAAAGGATCAAGTGGGACATCGTGGGGCTAAGTGAGGTAAGGAGAAAAGGAGAAGATCTCATCGAACTGAAAAGTGGACATCTCTTCTACTATCGTGGGACAGATACTGGCAGAACTAGTGGTGTTGGATTTATAATAAATAAGAAACTGAAGGATAAAGTGGTAGAAGTTGAAAGTTCCTCTGACAGAGCTGCACGTCTCGTTATCCAACTATCGGGAAGATACCAGGCTCAGATTATTCAAACTTATGCACCCACCACAAGTCATCCTGAAGAAGAAATTGAAAAATTCTATGAGGAAATTTTTCATCTAAATAATAAAGGTAAGCAGCACTTGAAAATAATTATGGGAGATTTCAATGCAAAAATAGGGCAACTGCAACAGAATGAAACTTCAGTAGGTAAATTCGGTCACGGCAACAGAAACCAGCGTGGAAATACTCTCGTTGAGTTTGCAGAGGCAGAAGGGTTTTTCATCTTGAACTCCTTCTTCAAGAAAAAGCCACACAGGAAATGGACATGGAGACATCCAAATGGGACGACAAGTGAAATTGATTTTATTATGTGTAACAAAAAATTCGTCATAGAAGACTGCAGTGTGCTAAACAAGTTCAACACAGGTAGTGACCATAGATTGGTGAGATGTAAGATGCACCTCAACACTAAACTTGAACGTGGCAAGCTCATAAGACAAACAAAATCTATTGACATAACCAACCTTAAAAAACAACATAATACCTTCAAGTTGGAACTGAAGAACAGGTTCTCTGCTTTAGAAGGCCTAACATCGGAAGAAGTGGACATCTCTGAAGTTAACAGAAAAATAACCAAAGCTCTTATGGAAACAGCAACAAAATTAGCTGGGTCTAAGAACAAGTTGCATGTAAATAAATTATCAGGAAAAACGAAAATGTTGATGCAAAAAAGAAGAGAGATGAGGACAACTAAAGAAGATGTGACTTCCAAAGTGGAATATATAGAGCTATGCAAGACAGTACGAAAAAGTATCACTGAAGACGTAAGAAAATTCAACTGTGAACTAGTGAGGAAAGCAATTGAAAACAACCAAAGCCTAAAGATAGCAAAGGGACATCTCAGTAAGGGAAGAAAACAGATTATGGCACTGAGAAAAGAAGATGGTTCTGTAACAAGAAATAGAGGCGAAATTTTGACAAGAGTGAAGGATTTCTACTCCAAATTATATGAAAGGGATGATACATGCACTCCAGACATCATGAAAGATACCAGTACTAGAGTTCCTCCAGTCCTTCCAGCAGAAGTTGCACATGCAATCAAGAACATGAAGCGGGGAAAAGCTCCAGGAGAAGATAGAAATACTGTACACATCATACAAGAAGCAAATGGAGAAATCGAAACAGTACTTGCCCAAATTTTCACTCGATGCCTTAATGAAGGAAAGATTCCTGAGGATTGGAACACCGCTACAATGATCCTGCTACATAAGAAAGGTGACATTGAGGATCTCGGAAACTACAGACCTATCAGCCTCCTATCAGTAGTTTATAAAATCTTCACTAAAGTTCTTTCACACCGCTTGAAGGTAACACTGGACATGGCTCAACCGAGAGAACAAGCTGGATTCAGGAGTGGCTACAGCACAACAGATCATATCCATGTGCTGAGAGAACTAATTGAAAGAGCGAGGGAATATGAACTTCCATTGTGCATGGCTTTTATCGATTATGAAAAAGCCTTTGATTCGGTGAAACCATCAGCAGTTACAATGGCTCTGAAAACCTGCGGTATTGAAGATGCATACATTAATATTATTAATAACATCTATGAAAATGCAAGTGCAAAGATTAGGCTGTTTGAAAATACAACACACGTAAAAATTGGAAAGGAGTGAGACAAGGTGACAGCATATCTCCGAAGCTCTTTAATGCCACATTGGAGGGTGTCTTTCAGTCGCTGAGCTGGGAAAACAAGGGGATAAAGTTTAATGGAGATTATCTAACCCACCTTCGTTTTGCTGATGACATAGTCATTTTTGTAACTACCCCACCAGAGCTGCAGAGTATGATCCAGGAACTTGGTGACAAGAGTAAAGAAGTGGGATTAAAAATGAACTTTCAGAAGACAAAGTGATGTTCATTGCTTTTACAAGAAATGAAGATTTATCGATTGATGGAGAAAAGCTGGAGATAACAGACACGTACGTTTATCTTGGACAGCAGATATCAAGTGAGGGTCACATTGATGAAGAAATTAATCGGCGTACAAAACTTGCCTGGAGAGCTTTTGGAAGAAACAGCATAATTTTCAAGAGCAATATGCCATTATGTCTTAAAAGAAAAGTGTTTGATCAATGCATCCTTCCAGTGCTTACGTATGGTGCAGAGACGTGGACCTTAACTAAAAGAGACATACAAAGGCTGCAGACAACTCAAAGTAGCATGGAGAGGTGCATGCTTGGTGTAACCAGGAGAGATAAGAAGAGGAACTCGTGGATCCGAAAAATGACAAGAGTGGAAGACATCATGATCAGAGTTAAATCCCTGAAATGGCAATGGGCTGGACATACTGCCAGAAGGACAGATCATCGATGGACAGCCGAAATTTTAGATTGGATTCCAAGGGACAGGAAAAGACCCAGAAGAAGACCACATGGGAGATGGGTGGATGAAATTCGAAAGTATGCAGGGGTGACATGGAGGAGACTGGCGCACAAGACAGACCGTTGTGGAGGAAACTTGGGGAGACCTTCGTCCAGCAGTGGATTGATAATGGTTGATAATGATGATGATGATGATATATATGTGTGTGTGTGTGTGTGGGTTTTTGGTATTTGTCATCCTGATGGTGCATTGCCGAGATCACTACACAGAGGAACAACCGCTGGATGACGTGAGCATCGGACTTCGGCGCGTCGCTAAAATATGCTCCCAGAGCACGGTGTATGATAGTCCCAGAGACTATACTCGGGGCAAACTTAACCTGGTAATGGAAGGAAGGCTAGAGAGTGTATACTTCCACTGCATAAAGTAGTTCTAGTCTAAAAGCTCGTACTCCAGTTTCAACTAGCACTTGAAAAGTACACAGATGTTGAATAAGTTGTGTGTATTTGCATTTAAAAAATTTAGATCTCAGTTTCAGCGGCATTTTTAAAAAATACAGATGTTCGCGTTTGTTGACGTCACTGATCGTACTCTGTCAGATCATTCTTCTTTGGGTCAGAGTTAAGCCGTCAACTCACGGGATATTTACTGCTGTGGAGGTTTGGGGGTCTTTAGCGGAAGGGTGGTGGCGAGATAAGTGTTTCAGAAGGCATTTCGCGTGTCTCCTTATTGATTGTTGTTTTAAAACACTCTTCTGTCTTCTCGAGTTTTTCCAATGGCATCTGCCGGTTACTACCGGTCTGCAACGTGGGCGCGGGTGTGTGTATGTGTGTGTGTGTGGGGGGGGGTGTACTGGAGATATGCTCAGGGAACGGTGACAGACAGCCCTGAGGGCTTGTGGGAGAAGCTCCCTCCCAAAATTTCCGAGTGAAGATTAATTGCACACCGCTAGTGCGCAGTAATACTGGAAACTGGGAGTGAAAAGGAGCCGTAGCATTTGCCTCATTGCCAGAATAGCTTTGCCCCGAGTATAGAGTCAGAGCTGTGGAGAGTTCTGTAGCGTGAACACAGAGACAGGGCTGTGTGCCGAAGGGTGTTTGTTGTGCTCGCCATTTTGTATTTCTTAGCGGAACGAGTAGGTTCCGTTGTTAGTGTATCCTGATATCAATTGTAAGTGTACGTCATATTAAATGTGTGTGTGTTCAGTGTTCGTCCAGCCCGTCCATTATTTAAGTGTTGTGATTCGATGGACCCGTACTGGGGAAGTTTCCCAATACCCACAGTTCTGGTGTCAGCAAGTGAGATCTGTCCCGAATCGTCTGTAAATTACGCAGTGGCAAAGACGGAGGTTTTATATCACACCTTGGAGGTAAGCTTTCTTGTCAACCATGTATAAAAAATCTCGCAAAGAAGACTTGATTCAAGTAGCACAAGAGATCGGTGAAACGGTGCCAAAAGGAGTGACGACAGTTGATTTAAAATTAAAAATAGAGAGCACTGAAGTCTATAAAAATGATCCGGATTTTGTAAAAAAACGTTTTAAATTCCATAATAGAAGAGAGAAAGGCGAAGGCTGAAAATGATAGAGTGCTAGAGATGGAAAAAATTGAATTAGCGCAATTGGAGAAGGAAGTAGAACTAGAAAGATTTCGAAGCCGTTCGGCATTGGAGCTGAATGAGCGAAGAGATAATACGGGACTTGAGCGGCCAACGTTTAACCTTGAAGACCTGATTAAAAGTGTTCGTACACTGAGTACGACTATTCCAGTTAAACCAGAGAATCTCAATTTGTTTTTCCAATCTGTGGAACGAGCTTTTGTTATAAAAGGGGTGCCGCTGGACATGAGGTCAGAGATTTTGATAAACCTTCTCGGGGAAAAAGCTAGCAACGTATTGCTTTACATCGAGGAGGAAGAGATAAAAGATTATGATAAGCTTAAGTCGCTAATATTAAAAGAGTTTCAGCCGACAGCGCAGGAATGTCTGGATAATTTTCGGAAAGCTCGTCGACAGCCGAGTGAAACACATATTCAATTCGCATCGAGATTAACAGCAAACTTTGAGTATTATTGTAAACTGCGTGAGGATAGTGATTTTAACTCGTTATGCAAATTGATGGTGGCGGATAAATTGTACCAAACCTTGGACAGAGACACGGCATCTCACATAGGGATTAAGCAGGGAGAAAGTTGGTTTGACCCCGTAAGATTAGCGAAACGAGTGCGATGTTTATTTTGTGTCAAAAGGAAAATCGTTAAACGACGTTCAAGCAAATGAGTACAAATCGGTGGATAATACGAGTAAAGGTGGAACCGGAAATTTTAAGAATGTAGGGTACGAAAGGTCCAACAAAAATAATTATGGGCAAAATAAGGGAAAACCCAACTGCTACGTTTGTGGAGGAACAACACATTTTGCAAAATCATGTTCAAAACGTTTCCGAAGACAACCTGAGGTCGTAAATGAGCAAAGCGGGCGGGGTGAAAGTTTTATTTATTTTATTTTTTTATTGTTTTTTTTTAATTGGAGGTTTAACATCCACCGTGAGCAACTCAATGGGCTATAAGCAGTCACCCGTCCAGGGAAGGGAGAGAGCCAGTACCGTAAGACAAGCACAACATCCATGCCTCACCAGGATTCGAACCCGGACCCGTTCATGGACGAATGATCAGAAGCCATCGCTTAGACCACTGCGCCACCGGGGCGGCTGGGTGAAAGTTCAGTCAATGTACTGGAATTGGAACAGCCCGTTGAGAGAAAAGGTTTTATAAACGAACTGGAGTATGTTGACATCTTGATTGATGATAAAAAAGTAACTGCTCTTATTGATTCAGGCGCCCAAATTGCGGTAGTGAATAGCAATTTGGTCCCCGCCAAAAAAATAACAGAGGGTAGGGTAATTCTTTCTAGTTGTTTTAATGATAAACATGAAGTTCCGCTGGCAAAGTTCCAGATCTCACTAAAGAGTTCTCGTGTGGCCGTCGAGGTAACGGCAGCAGTTTCGAATAGCCTCAACGCTCAGTGTATAATACCCTCAAACCTGTTTGCCAAGATGAAAGCGGGTCAATGTCAGATGCGGGCGTTAGTGGGCTGTCAGAGCAGCAGACTGTTATCGCCGCTTCAGGAGAGCGAAATGAGAACGTGTTTAATAGTTTTTTGCTGCATGTCGCGAGTGTGACGGAAGATTCGGGCATGTTGAACTTGGATCATATACGAGATTTGGAGTTACGCTGGGAAGTTTCAGATCTTGTGCATGGCTGCAAGCCAAACAAACCCAAAAGTACCAATTTAAAAAAACAGCACGATTTCAAGAAGCACTAAATACACCCCCATTTGAACTGATGACTGGCGTTAAAATGAAGAATGCTGGAGATCTAAAAATTAGAGAACTGTTAGAAGAGGAGCATTTAAACTGCACGCTACGTGGTAGAGATGATATGCGGGATCTTGAGACTGCACCAGGAAAATAGTCGACAATTCAACCGGAAACGAAAACCACCTAAACTGTATAAAGTCAACGACCTAGTTGCAATTCAGAGGACGCAGTTCGGTGCGGGGTTAAAGCTGCGACCAAACTTCTTTGGCCCTTATCGTGTCAAGGCAGTGAAGCCAAAGGATCAGTACGACGTCGAGAAAGTGGGAAACCACGAAGAACCGAACAACACATCTACCGCAGCCGACCATATGAAGCCATGGCCTACAGGGGGGGGTCACTGAAGGACTTTCAATTCCTTTTTCAATGACTGTGAGTATGTGTTTTATTTGACTGTTTTCTTTTGTTGTCTAAATGTCCAGAACAATAATGCCAACATGAACACTAACGGATGCAGGAGCCGCTGAGGACAGTGCCTGGTCAGCATGGCCGAGACTGTGGTTTTTGGTATGTGTCGTCCTGATAGTGCAACGCCGAGATCACTACACAGAGGAACGACCGCTGGGTGGCGTGAGCATCGGACGTCGGCACGTCGCTAAAACATGCACCCATAGACTAGAGTCAGAGCTGTGGAGAGTTCTGAAGCGTGAACACCGAGACAGGGCTGTGTGCCGAAGGGTATTTGTTGTGCTCGCTATTTTGTATTTCTTAGCGGAACGAGTAGGTTCCGTTGTTAGTGTATCCTGATATCAATTGTAAGTGTACGTCATATTAAATGTGTGTGTGTGTGTGTGTTCAGTGTTCGTCCAGCCCGTCGTTTTTTACTTAAGTGTTGTGATTCGATGGACTTGTAGTGGGGAAGCTTCCCAATACCCTACATATATGTATATATATCTCATTTTTTTCTCATTCTCCCGAAATATGTAGCAAAATAATTTAGGACGCTAAACTACACATTTATTCTTATCGTTCATAGAAGCATGAATTTGACCACGTGTTTTCTCGCTATGCGGTTCATAATAAAATGACTGGATGTGAAAGGACTTCACAGAATTTTCACAGCGTTGAATTACATGTAGCTTCCAATTGTCGGACCCCCCCCCAAAGAAATTGCAAAATATAAGCACATTTCACCAATCATGTTGAAACGTTATAGGAATCATAGGGGAACAGACATTTATTTATGCCCAGCGCCAACTTGTGACGTCATACTTCGACGACGTATTGTGCGTGGATCCGACGTCGTGGCATCCTCATAGTCCGTGGAGGTTATGGCAACCTCAATCCTCTGTCACAATTGTCCCTGCGTGCAAGCTTTGCTTTTGGTATACCCTCCTCGATGAGCTGTTCCCATGCGCGTTGTGGGCCATTATTTAGTCATTGGCAGTTATTTTTTTAAATTGAGCCTATTCGGCTCTGCTCTGCTCTGCAGTACTAGCATGCGGAGCTTCATAAGATCCAACGACTTTCTCGGGTGCTCCGTTTGTTCTCTTTTTTTTTTTTTTTTTTTTGCAAAGAGTTCATATATGATTTTTTTCTTGAAATTAGTATGGGGTCTACCGGCCCAGAGTACGGAGGCCAAAAAACCAGCCCGGAGTACGGCGGTCGAGTCTGTGCTTGCATTTAAGGGATATTTCTGTCACATTCTCTTGTTAATACACACGTATAAGAGCTATTCCTGTGTCTGTGAAAAGGGGCCTCAAGTCTTTTGCTTTTCCCAAAGCTTTTTTTTTTTTTTTTTTTTTGATTGGAGGTTTAACGACCACCGTGAGCAACTCAATGGGCTATAAGCAGTCGCCCGTCCCTAATTTAGGGCCACTGGTTCCAGGGAAGGGAGAGAGCCAGTGCCGTAAGACAAACACAACATCCATGCCACACCGGGCCGATTCGAACCCGGACCTCCTTCGGACGAATGATCAGAGGCCATCGCTTAGACCACTGCGCCACCGGGGCGGCCCCAAAGCTTTGGCTTTCCCATCATTCAGTTTTTATAAACTAAAAGCGCCAAAATGATTTCTAAGATTTTTACTTATTCACTGAAAACATTATTGAAAATTTATTTTCTTTGTAATACTTCATTCAACGCTACCATAAAAAATTTCTAGCTTCATATGGGTTTATTTTAAAAATTACCAACTTCATATGCAGCTTCCAAACAAAAAAAAATTTTTCCAGAGGTCAGAAACCCTGTTATCCGTGAGGGTCCCCAGCAATGCGGGTGCTATCACTATTCCCCTGGTTTCAAAAGCCGAGAAAGGAAAGCATTGTGTTATGTAATTACTTAAATGGAGGTTTGTGTATCTCAAAGTTTAAAGTAACTTGGCATCATAGATTACATGTGAAGGCATTTATTTACCAAAGATGACTTGTTAGAGGATGAAAGATAGCTGATAACACGCCAAGTCGAAGCATCATCGAGCGGCGAATAAACGTAAGTACAAGTGAATTTATTGACGGTTCAATATGATTTTACTGTAATTTATGAAATAAATTACTCTGTTTTGACAATTCGCGTTTTTCTGTTTATTTCTCTGGCATAAATCGACATGATGAGGAAAACAAGACTGGAATTCTTGTTGAGGAAGAAACTCATGCAACCACAAATGGTCCATTTTGTTGCAAAGTGTTTGTCCGTAACTGCATGAGCTCTTTAGATCGGCGTCGGCAACCATAAACATCTTGTGCTTTACAGGTATTAATTTTGAATGATAAATATTTGTGTAGGAACATAATTAGGTAATGTCCGTATAAATTTAATTGGTAGCTCACTCAAACATTATATATCATTTAATATCTGTGGGATTTTTTTTTAGTTTTTATATTTTTCTCTAACCGTAGCAGTGATATATGTGATATAATGATGAACTTTTCACATGCCAGCATAGTGGTTCTGCCTCCTTTAGTGAGAGAGAACCACGAAACAAACACATCACACATATCCTTGTTTTTAAACCTCCTCCTAGTGCATGAAGCACATTAACTGGAAAGCTGCTGGACATATGTTTGCTTGCCCCCGGTGGCGCAGTGGTCTAAGGGATGGCCTCTGATCAGTCGTCCGTAAGGGGTCCGGGTTCGAATTCCGTGAGGCATGGATGGTGTGTTTATCTTACGGTACTGGCTCTCTCCCTTCCTTGGAACCAGTGACCCTAAATTAGGGACGGGCGACTCTTATAGCCCATTGAGTTGCTCACGGTGGTCGTTAAACCTCCAATAAAAAAAAAAAAAATATGTTTGTGTACTGTAGTATTTTTAATTTTTTTTTCCACAGCTAAGTGGTAGCTAAGTGGTGAATAGCAATGCATATTGCTATTCTATTCAGAATGAGAGCAATTGGTGGTGGTGAAGGAACAGAAATAATGGCAAAAGGTAGCACTGCATTTCAACTGGAACTAAAAGTGGCCACCCCGGTGGCGCAGTGGACCATTCGTCGGAGAAGGGTCTGGGTTCGAATCCTGGTAAGGCATCTGTGTTGTGTTTGTCTTACGGCACTGGTTCTTTCCCATCCCTGGAACTAATGGCCCAAAATTGGGGGAGGGGAGGGGGGGGGCAACTGCTTATAGCCCATTGAGTTGCTCATGGTGGTCGTTAAACCTTAAAAAAAGAATATCTGATTTGGAGAAATGAGCCTTGTAATCGCTCACCATTTTTGTTAATTACTGCAGTTCTAAGTACATACAGCATTTTACCTACAAAATGCGTATTTCATGTAAACACGTCATTTGAGCTCGCACTTTACTATACAGTGCATGTGTAACAGCAAATGTTATATCATCATCATCATCATCATTGTCAACCATTATCAATCCACTGCTGGACGAAGGTCTCCCCAAGTTTCCTCCACAACGGTCTGTCTTGTGCCAGTCTACTCCATGTCACCCCTGCATACTTTCGAATTTCATCCACCCATCTCCCATGTGGTCTTCTTCTGGGTCTTTTCCTGTCCCTTGGAATCCAATCTAAAATTTCGGCTGTCCATCGATGATCTGTCCTTCTGGCAGTATGTCCAGCCCATTGCCATTTCAGGGATTTAACTCTGATCATGATGTCTTCCACTCTTGTCATTTTTCGGATCCACGAGTTCCTCTTCTTATCTCTCCTGGTTACACCAAGTACGCACCTCTCCATGCTTCTTTGAGTTGTCTGCAGCCTTTGTATGTCTCTTTTAGTTAAGGTCCACGTCTCTGCACCATACGTAAGCACTGGAAGGATGCATTGATCAAACACTTTTCTTTTAAGACATAATGGCATATTGCTCTTGAAAATTATGCTGTTTCTTCCAAAAGCTCTCCAGGCAAGTTTTGTACGCCGATTAATTTCTTCATCAATGTGACCCTCACTTGATATCTGCTGTCCAAGATAAACGTACGTGTCTGTTATCTCCAGCTTTTCTCCATCAATCGATAAATCTTCATTTCTTGTAAAAGCATTGAACATCACTTTTGTCTTCTGAAAGTTCATTTTTAATCCCACTTCTTTACTCTTGTCAGCAAGTTCCTGGATCATACTCTGCAGCTCTGATGGGCTAGTTGCAAAAATGACTACGTCATCAGCAAAACGAAGGTGGGTTAGATAATCTCCATTAATCTTTATCCCCTTGTTTTCCCAGCTCAGTGACTGAAAAACACCCTCCAATGTGGCATTAAAGAGCTTCGGAGATATGGTGTCACCTTGTCTCACTCCCTTTCCAATTTTTATATGTGTTGTATTTTCAAACAGCCTAATCTTTGCACTTGCATTTTCATAGATGTTATTAATAATATTAATGTATGCATCTTCAATACCGCAGGTTTTCAGAGCCCTTGTAACTGCTGATGGTTTCACCGAATCAAAGGCTTTTTCATAATCGATAAAAGCCATGCACAATGGAAGTTCATATTCCTCGCTCTTTCAATTAGTTCTCTCAGCACATGGATATGATCTATTGTGCTGTAGCCACTCCTGAATCCAGCTTGTTCTCTCGGTTGAGCCATGTCCAGTGTTACCTTCAAGCGGTGTGAAAGAACTTTAGTGAAGATTTTATAAACTACTGATAGGAGGCTGATAGGTCTGTAGTTTCCGAGATCCTCAATGTCACCTTTCTTATGTAGCAGGATCATTGTAGCGGTGTTCCAATCCTCAGGAATCTTTCCTTCATTAAGGCATCGAGTGAAAATTTGGGCGAGTACTGTTTCGATTTCTCCACTTGCTTCTTGTATGATGTCTACAGTAATTCCATCTTCTCCTGGAGCTTTTCCCCGTTTCATGTTCTTGATTGCATGTGCAACTTCTGTTGGAAGGACTGGAGGAATTCTGGTACTGGTATCTTTCATGATGTCTGGAGTGCATGTATCATCCCTTTCATATAATTTGGAGTAGAAATCTTTCACTCTTGTCAAAATTTCGCCTCTATTTCTTGTTACAGAACCATCTTCTTTTCTCAGTGCCATAATCTGTTTTCTTCCCTTACTGAGATGTCCCTTTGCTATCTTTAGGCTTTGGTTGTTTTCAATTGCTTTCCTCACTAGTTCACAGTTGAATTTTCTTATGTCTTCAGTGATACTTTTTCGTACTATCTTGCATAGCTCTATATATTCCACTTTGGAAGTCACATCTTCTTTAGTTGTCCTCATCTCTCTTCTTTTTTGCATCAACATTTTTGTTTTTCCTGATAATTTATTTACATGCAACTTGTTCTTAGACCCAGCTAATTTTGTTGCTGTTTCCATAAGAGCTTTGGTTACTTTTCTGTTAACTTCAGAGATGTCCACTTCTTCAGATGTTAGGCCTTCTAAAGCAGAGAACCTGTTCTTCAGTTCCAACTTGAAGGTATTATGGTGTTTTTTAAGGTTGGTTATGTCAATAGATTTTGTTTGTCTTATGAGCTTGCTACGTTCAAGTTTAGTGTTGAGGTGCATCTTATATCTCACCAATCTATGGTCACTACCTGTGTTGAACTTGTTTAGCACACTGCAGTCTTCTATGACGAATTTTTTTGTTACACATAATAAAATCAATTTCACTTGTCGTCCCATTTGGATGTATCCATGTCCATTTCCTGTGTGGCTTTTTCTTGAAGAAGGAGTTCAAGATGAAAAACCCTTCTGCCTCTGCAAACTCAACGAGAGTATTTCCACGCTGGTTTCTGTTGCCGTGACCGAATTTACCTACTGAAGTTTCATTCTGTTGCCGTTGCCCTATTTTTGCATTGAAATCTCCCATAATTATTTTCAAGTGCTGCTTACCTTTATTATTTAGATGACAAATTTCCTCATAAAATTCTTCAATTTCTTCTTCAGGATGACTTGTGGTGGGTGCATAAGTTTGAATAATCTGAGCCTGGTATCTTCTCGATAGTTGGATAACGAGTCGTGCAGCTCTGTCAGAGGAACTTTCAACTTCTACCACTTTATCCTTCAGTTTCTTGTTTATTATAAATCCAACACCACTAGTTCTGCCAGTATCTGTCCCACGATAGTAGAAGAGATGTCCACTTTTCAGTTCGATGAGATCTTCTCCTTTTCTCCTTACCTCACTTAGCCCCACGATGTCCCACTTGATCCTTTGTAGTTCCTCTTCCAATTCAAGAAGCCTTGAATCAGAAGATAGGGAGCGTCCATTGTACGTTGCCAAGGTCAGCATCAGATGGCAGCCTAGTCCGGTCCTCCGGGGATTCTTAGCACCCTCTGCCTTCATGTCGCACTGGCCGCTGCCTTGGCCAGGTACATTCCAGCTGCCGGAGACTGAGGGCCAAGATTTAAGTTGTGGAGTCATTTTGGAGGGGTTTGGCCATAACTCACCACGCTGGCCAAGCGGGTTGGTGAGTGTGGGATAGAATTTCCTCTAATCCCGATGGTATAGTTATACCGCTATTGGCGGTCGTCAGAGCCCCTTTAGTGGGAACAGGATGCACCACGAGAAGGCGGGGTTGACATTTGTCAGGGAGAGGCTGTGATGTTACGCATCACCTATATATATATATATATATAAGGGAGTGAGACAAGGTGACACCATATCTCCCAAGCTCTTTTTTTTTTTTTTTTGGTTGGAGGTTTAACGACCACCGTGAGCAACGCAATGGACCTAAGCTCTTTAATGTGCCACATTGGAAAATGTTTTTCAATCACTTAACTGGGAAAACAAAGGGATAAAGATTAATGGAGATTATCTAACTCACCTTCGTTTTGCAGATGACGTCATTTTTGTAACTACCCCATCAGAACTGCAGAGTATGATCCAGAAACTTGCTGACAAGAGTAAAGAAGTGGGATTAAAAATGAACTTTCAAAAGACAAAAGTGATTGATGTACAATGCTTTTACAAGAACTGAAGATTTATCGATTGATGGAGGAAAGCTGGAGATAACAGATGCGTACGTTTATCTTGGACAGCAGATATCAAGTGAGGGTCACATTGATAAAGAAATTAATTGGCGTATTAAACTTGCCTGGAGAGCTTTTGTAAGAAAAAGCATAATTTTCAAGAGCAATATGCCATTATGCCTTAAAATAAAAGTGTTTGATCAATGCATCCTTCCAGTGCTTACGTATGGTGCAGAGACGTGGACCTTAACTAAAAGAGACATACAAAGGCTGCAGACAACTCAAAGAAGCATGAAGAGGTGCATGTTTGGTGTAATCAGGAGAGATAAGAAGAGGAACTCGTGGATCAGAAAAATGACAAGAGTGGAAGACATGATCAGAGTAAAATCCCTGAAATGGCAATGGGCTGGACATACTGCCAGAAGAACAGACCATCGATGGACAGTCGGAAATTTTGGATTGGATTCCAAGGGACTGGAAAAGACCCAGAAAAAGACCACATGGGAGATGGGTAGATGGAATTCGAAAGTATGCGGAAGTAATGTGGAGGAGACTGGCACGAGGCAGACCGTTGTGGAAGAGGCTTGGAGAGACCTTCGTCCAGCAGTGGATTGAGTAATGGTTGACAATGATGATGATATATTTAGAGATGAGTTCTTGTGGGCTGAAGTGACTATATATTTGTTCAATAGAGAAATTTAGGTCTACTAATTTGTCTATTGACCATATATTGGCTGAAGTGACTATATATTTGTTCAACCCAAATTTAGGGCTACTGGTTGTAGGAAAAGGGGCAAAGAGCTGAAAAACACAAGCATTTCATGTACAAGGTTCAGACTGAGAGACAGTGGTGTGATTAACCAGATAACCATATCCAAAATAGGGGTTTCCAAACTTATAAATGCCATCAATGAAGGAAGTAATATTCTTCAATACGTACGGAATATAATGGATAGCAGTGTTAGAAATAAATCTTCCACAGGCCCGGTGGACCACTTGAATTTCCAAATCACTGGTCTGCCAAAATGCCCACTGGTCCATGAAAAAAAAACAACAAAAAAACTTACACATTTACAGTATATGTAAAAAATAACATATAATTTCACTGGAGCTGTGTATCGCAAATTTAGAACAAAACCTGCATATGTATTCGTCCAAATAGTACTGAAAAATAAAACTCAAAACATGCTTTGCAGTGGTAGAAATCTGAAAAAAAAAAAAAAAAAAAATCATTGATCTGCAGGACCAGTGTATACCAAAAGTTGGTAGTTCACTCATTTTTACTGGTCCAGAAATGACACAAATATTATTACATTTTGTGTGCACATGGTGCTAGTACACAGGACAGTACACTGGTTATAAAGGCACTGACATGAAACACTATGCACTATATACAATGCACTGATTACGAAGTACTTTGCAACATACAAAAACACCTTCATGGAATACCTTGCTTCATTGAGAAAGGAAGGAAGTTTTCATATGTGGGCAGATGGGCATAGCCAGAGCAAATGGTCCTTCAACCTCCTGTTTGAAAGTATTACAAAAGACCCATACTATGGAGTTACTACTTGTGCAATAACATGATGCTGTCTTAATCCAAATATTTTGAGTTTGACACCTCAGTTTCCTACAGTCCAGAATTTTCATAAAACTTAAATATTGTGTGAAACTCCGACATTCAGTTTTTGAGTTGTAAATATCTGGATTTCAAAAAATCCATAGTGAAACCTGGACTATTTAAAAAAACTGCCATAGTGAAACCTGGATTATTTAAAAAAAAAAACCTATAGCGAAACCTGGATATCTTGAAATCTGATTAAATTCTTGATGAACTTACAAATTTCAAAACAAACTGGAAATAAAAAAAATTACTGGCCACCGGGGCCAGTAACAAAATTTTCAGTGGTCTGATGGAATTTTTACTAGACAATGGCCAGCGGACCACCGGGTAATTCGAACGCTGGATAGCATACTCGATTGGAAATCGGGAGATACGGATTCGATTCCAGCTCCAGGGCGATTAAATTTTAAAGTTTTCTGAAAGATGTTAACGTGGTTAACCAGTAAGAACTTATAAGCAGGTTCAGTGTTTATAATCTGTTTACTACGAATATTCTTATGAATGCCATGTTAGATCTATGATGAGGCTTTACAAGTTATATGAAAAAAAAAAAAAAAAAGATGGTACTCTTCCTTGACAGTATACTTGTGGTTTTTGACAATGTACTTAAGTAATGCCATTGATCTTCGGAATTGGTTGATAGCTGTTTGCCCCATTCCATTTCTCCTTTTATCCACCATCCTGGTGTCAAGAGAGTTTGCATTAGTGATGGGTTGGCACATTTGTGGCCATCACAATGTAAGAAGTACAATAAACTAGTACTTCTATGCTTTGAACAACTACTTTCTGGGTCCTCATTGCTCTCCCAGTTTTTGAGCAAGTACCTGTTTACAGTTGTCATTCCTTAGACCTGGTTACAGGACGTCATTTTTTAGGTAACTGTTACTGTGCGAAAAATACTGAAAATCGGTACCTCCTTGTTTTGGTCATTACTCATTTAGCTTTTTGAGCACAGTAGAGTGCTTGAAAAGCTATTCCTTGGGGATATTCAGTTTTTATTTTTGACCTGTTACCACACAGGAAAAGTCACTGCACAGATTGGCAATATTGCCTTTCACGAAAATCTTTGTGATCTATACAGGATTCCCACAGCCTTAGAAGAAGCTGGAAAAGTTGGGAAATTCTATAAATGTCAAAAGGGCCTGGAAAATTCATGGAATTTTTTTAAAAAGAACAACAGCTAATGCATATTGTTTTCTGTGCTGCTAAGTTTTCATTAACCCATTACAGTTGGAGCATAGGCACTCATGCCTTCAAGAAAAATTATGGCACATCTACAGCTTCTGTGCTGGTAGTTTCTTATTTCCTCAACAGAATGCATTGTTGATCACTTTGCCTGGGCACATAAGTGAAGTTGGATTGTGAATATCTCTTGTATGATAGCATGGTCTCATTTTTTATAACTAGTTCTGCTAATTACATTAGCATATTCTTCTGCTATCCCATGGGAATGCATGTGTAGAATGGGGCTTTTCTGTGAACAGACAGATGGTTGAAAACCTTCATGAAGAGTCCATCTCAGCATTTAGACAAGTGTATGATACTGTTACTATGACAGGGAATGTCTCCTAAGGAGAAGTTACAAGGGCAGTGGTGGCTATTGGCAGCAGTATATTCCCATACCCCTGAAAGCATGGGGGATGAAGCATGCACCCCCCATGGTTTGTTTCATTTATTTGCATCCACGTGACCATGTCATTCAGATTCAGCTTTCCGAATCTAATTTTTACAAAGTGTATTACTGATTTTTACATATTAACACATACTTACCGTTTAGAAATAAAACATTTAATAAAGAGGAAGAAAACATAGTTTAAAGTAAATGTGAAATGTGTATATAAAAACAGTATTGGAATATCATTTTCAAACTTTAAAAAAAAACCAAGGCAAAATTTTTCGTTCATTTTCATGTTGGAAAACAAAATTTAAAGCAATGCTTACTTAGAATATCAGATTGCATTTATTTCAGGAAATAAGAGGTACTGAGTATTATGTATGCATATCATTATTACTAATGAAAAGAAGATTTCTATCTGAATTCCATCTGTTACTAAAAAAACTCATCTAGAATAGAAAAGTCGACAAAATCAAAAATGGGTACCCTAGAAAAGTCCTACACATTAGAAAATTATACCCCCCCCTTCCATATATACTCTTCCTTTTATTACTTGGAAATCTCAACATCAGGAATTTCAGATGAAATTAGTATCCTAGAAAACTGCTCCACATTATATATAACACTTCCCCCACATCCTTCTGCTACTTATACGAAATTACAATTAAAACCTTGAAATTTCTGGTGCAGTCAAAAATTCTGTATAGACGTCTTCCATGAATTGTCCCAGAAACTTTTTTAATGGCTTAGATTCACTATAGACAGGAGCTGATGACTTCCTAACACAAATCATGTCCCCTCCCTTGGACCCTTTTTTGCAGCATAAAAGCGGTGACTTCAAAAAGAGTAAATGGCAAGTAAATGAGCGTTGCATGTGCGCAAAGTCCTCTGATGAACACAAAACAGCTCCCAAAAGGAATGGATTGTGTGATATTTGCTTCAAGTATTAATAAAAAACAGCTTCCTCCTCTCTTCCACCCTCTGCCATCAAAGGTTGCAACTGACATTGCAGTCTGCATCTGATGCCCCCACCCCCACTTAACCACTTCTCATTTTTATCTAGAAGGTTTGTAAGATTGACTCTTGAGTATAATTCTGCACCCTAGGGAAAAAGGGAGAAGACAGCTCACATCCTAGTAAAACTTACTGGCAAGCATTTGTGTTAAGGCAGTTAGCTATTTATGGGCCAACATATGTTCGCTTATAAAAAATACAATAAATTGGCAAGATTACCAACTTCTTTCTCCATTTTTTTTTTTTGAGCAACTGCAAAAAAAAATATTTGAAAAAAAAAATTCTGTTATTTTCATACTGAAAGAGAAAATGCCTGGTACCAGGCCCTATTTTTGATACAGCCATAGCTGCACCTGCCATATGGACTTCGTGGCCTATATACAAGGGACATGATCACACGCGAAAGGTGCATGCCGATGATACAGGCATGCTTTGGAAAAAAGAAAGAAAGAGAAAATCAGCCTGGAAGATGAAGAGAGAGCAGAAAGAAAGCAGGAAACCCAAAAAATCCATGAGCTTCAAGCAAACAAAAAAAAAAAAAAATAAAAAAAAAATAAAATAAAAAATAAAAAAAAAAAGGCTAGGGAGGTAAGAGAATGACTGAGTAAACTGGAGGGACTTACAAACAAATGTTAAGGTGTTCTTATGACTGACTCATTGCTTATTTAGTTAAATGAAGATCACTGTCATTAAAACTATCTGAAGTTGCTCGTTATATTAGTGCAATTCAATGGTAAGTATGTGGAATAGTGAAATTCAGTGGTAAAATTGTTCTTATTTTTAAGACAAGTTGTATGAGAAGTTTTTATACTGCTTGTTTATGTCCAAGTTGTATTCGAAGTTGTGATTTCAAGGTTGTACAATGTCATTTTCATGTTACCATGATTTTAAATTTGATTACTTTAAAAAAAATTCATATCTTTTTTTTAGTATGTTTATATCTAAGGTAGGTATCAAACTTGTGAAGCTGGTTGTGTGTATCATGTTTTTTTTTTTCAGTAGTACATGTTATGTAATATTCTAAGTAATTAGATTATTGCAATTCAATTATAAAAATTGTTCTTGTTTTTATGTCCAAATTGTATACCAAGATGTATGTTACACTTTGATGTCCGTTTCTTTATTTTGTAATTGATTTATATGCTTTTTTTAAAATATGCACAGGTAATGTCATTTTGTTCCGTTACAATTTACCTTGAAAAAGAAAAAAATTTGGTTTGACTACACAACACTGGAATTTCCTAAACAAAGCCAGCAGAGCCTTTATTATCTGTTTCATTGTTTTACAGCTTGTAGGCTGTCTACCTACAGTAATAATTTTGCCATTAAAAATAAATTTAATTCAATTGGATTAAGAGTGAATTAATTTAAAAGAAATGAATTTAATTTTAATTACTTGAATCTTTGAACTCTGAACAAAACTAACTAAACAGATTCAATCCGGTATCTTGATTTGATTTTTTTTTTTTCAGTTTTTCTTTTAAAAAGTAATCTCAGACGTGCCAACTCTCCGGTTTTAGGTGGGAGACTCCAGATTTTTCAGCCCTTCCTCCCACCCTCTAGATGATTGTCAAATTCTCCTGATTTTCATGGAGAATTAGCCTTTAGAATGATCAAAATTCTATCAACCACTATGATTTTGAACTGCCTGTGAAATATTTCTGTGTCGATGCAAGGCGGCATTACAGTCATCAGTTTCGTACTTTTCCTCTCCTATTTGCAAAAAGAAAGCCACCTCTGTGGTGCAGTGGTATAAGCACTGGCTCCTGACCAATTGTCTGAGATGGGTCAGAAAAAACTTGCTTTAAAAAATTTTCTCCCAGTCCGATTGTCATACGATGCTTTCAGCAAAGAGCTCACCCATTCTGGCACTAGAATTTGCCAGGGAGGTTCAGTAATTGATTGACAGATGGGAGCTGCCCTGCCTTCTCCTTGTAGTTCAGTTCTTCAACCCCTCACCTCAACAGAGCTGCACATATTCTAAGTGAGGATAAACAGTTGAGTTACATCAAATTTACTTAATATCAAAAGGGAGTAGTTACAGTTGGCCTCACCTTGTAATGAAAGGCAATGCTAGTTCCATGTTTTTTGTCGTCTTTGCCTTCACACACAACCTAGAGATTTTTTATTCATAAAAAACAACATGCAGGCCATTTTACGTCTTCATTATCTTGTGAAATCGACGTACCTAAAAATGAATTTCAGTAGGAGGAGGGGGTGTTGATTTTTGCAATGTTTTTTTCTCCTCCAGAACTTTTAGTAAACCAATAATACTACTTCTGAAAAATTGTTCCTACATCTGGAATATGTTGATAAAAATTAGCGCTCGTATTTTTATGAGCTGTAAAAATCTCCCAATTTTGAAGGTTAGTGTGTCTAATCTGAATTTTATTCCAATCTTGCGTGATATATCCATTTGTTTATTCCCCTTTTCTGCTCTGTTTTTTCACTAAAATGATTATATAGTGGTAATGGATGTTAAATGCACAGTGGAATACACAAAAGGGCTGAATATCTACTTTAAAAATCAGGGTAAGATAGCTTTATAAAATGGGAATAAATGTTACAGAAAAACAGTGGTAGGACATAAATATTTGCATTAAATCTTGCTTCTAAATGAAAAATGTCCTGGCCCTTACCAGCTGTGTCTCATCATGCACTTAGATAAGGAGAGATATAGTATGGCTGTGGGAGATATGAAGAAGGCTGTACACACACTTTTGTAAAGAATACTAATCCAGTATTCTTCAAAAAGTATGGCAATTGCAAAGCAAACGTTTTGCTAATAAGTTTCCCTCTGCCAAATGCAGTATGCCTTAAGGATTTCATGACCTGGAAAAGTCAGGAATTTTTTTGCTTAATTCTTTTTGTTGGAACCCTGTCTATACTGAGTTACAAACTTTCCAATTCCCCTTACTTAATATCAAAAGGGAGTAGTTACAGTTGGCCTCACCTTGTAATGAAAGGCAATGCTAGTTCCATGTTTTTTGTCGTATATACACTGAAGTGCCAGAAAAACTGGTACACCAGTCTAATACTTGGTAGGACCCCCACGGGAGTGCAGGAATACGATGAGGCATTGACTCCACTAGCTTCTGGAAATATGCTGTAGGCAATGCACACCATACTTCCTGCAGATCATTCCACAATTTAGGTGTATTCCGAGGTCTCGGATTCCTATGTTTAATAGCGCGTTGCGTGGCATCCCAAATGTGTTCTATCACGTTCAGATCTGGGGCCTTGGGTGGGAACGGCAAAACCATAATGTGGCGTCCCAACACTTGTGTGAAGGCCCAACCCATTGGCAGGAAAGAATGCAGGACATGAACGGGTGTACCTCATCAGAAAGGATGCGCACATAGTATCGGCCGGTCACAGACGTTTGTAGACGTACCAGGAGTTCCAGTGAAGTCCAGCTAAACATACTCCATACCATTACAAACCCCCCACCAGCCGGTACACTTCTCTGTTGTTAGGCAGGATCCATGGTTTCATGGGGTTTGCGCCACACACAAATCCTTCCATCTGCCCGATACAGTTGGAAACGCGACTCGCAGACCAGGCTACTTGCTTCCAGTCATCGAGTGTCTAGTGGCAGTGTTGCTGTGCCCAAGCAAGGCTCATAGCTCTGTGTCGTGCACCCACCAAGGGGACTCGAGTTGGGCGTCGGCTCCCAAAGCCCATATCGTGCAGGGTACATTGCACAGTCCGGACGCTGATGCTTGTCGAGGCTCCAGCATTGAATTCCGATGATACCTGCGAGAGTGTTGCACGCCTATCACGTGAAACGATTCTCGACAGCCGACAGTGGTCACGTTCACCCAAAGTCTTTTTACGGCCACACTGGTATCGTAGGTTGGAGGTTTTGCCGGAATTCTTGTAGTCACGGTACACCCTTGCAATGGTCATCCGGGAAAATCCGAACTTCGTTTCTACCTCCGAAATACTGTGGCCCATCTCACGAGCGCCAGCTATGAAAATCGCTAAAATCGTTAGTACTTGTCATTCTCATGCCGAAAACAGCTCTGACAGCTGGTAAGGACGTCTGTTGCCTTATATACGCACTGGCGGACGCAACCGAGTACGCGCATAGGTGACGTTGCTATGTATTTTGCATAAGCTCGTCTGTACCAGTTTTTCTGGCACTTCAGTGTATATATATATACACTGAGTTGGCTTTGCAGTAGGAACACCTTCCTAATAACACAGTCTACCTTTTTGTGCAATCACAGATGCCTAGGAACAGATCCTACGAGGTGTTTGAACATCCTCCATGCATAACCGGACCCATGTCTGCTGCAGCAGCTCTGTCAGTTCATGCTCATTCTTTTGAGAGGGATCGATAGTTCTCACACTGTTTTAGAATATCCCACAAATGTTCAATTGGGCCACAGTCGGGGGGAGTCCGAGGGCCAAAAAATGTGGCGAATTCACTCTGTAGTTTTACGAGCTGAGTGGCACAGCATGACATCACTGTGGTCCGGGTAAACCTAGTGCCGATATGGATGGAGATGGTCAGCTAACAAGTCCCCGTAGTGTCCACCATTTAGTGTTTGTGGGATGATAACACAAACACTAAATGGTGGACACTACAGGGCTTGCCAGAAAAAAGCTCCCCAGACCAAAACACCACTTCCACTGGCCCGTCGAACCCCAACTATGCAACCAGGAGATAGAGCTGCATGCTGTTTACATCATATGCAAACCCGACCATCAGCATGGTGCAGCAAGGAACGGGACTAATCACTCCAGGCGACATTCTTCCATGTGTTGAAGGTCCATTGCTGATGTTCTTTGGCCCGTGCGAGGCATTTATGACTGGGTGTCTTCATGGGTACCCTTGTTGGTCTACAGCTGTGGAACCCCAGGTATGGTGCATGTGAATGAATATAGATTCTTTGGCCCATGCAAGGCATTTATGACCGAGTGTCTTCATGGGTACCCTTGTTGGTCTACAGCTGTGGAACCCCAGGTATGGCGCAGGGTGCATGTGAATGAATATAGGTCAGACTGCACCACTGTTGTATTGGTGGGCGACTGTTGCACGTCGTTGCTGAGATATCAGTCTTGTCACCTGACGCTCACCTCTAGGATCAACTGTGCATGGCTAAACAATGTGATCCATTCTTCTGGATGTCTGTGCAATGTGCATATTTAGTCCTGGTACACCCTTGATACAGTAGTACGAGAGCAGCCAACAAGTGTGGCTGTTTCCGAAATACTGGCATCTGCCCTCGGGGCCCCATCTAGCCATAGTCAAATTTGCTGAGTATCTATGTTTTCCCATTACTTGCAAATGATTACGGATTACATGCAGAGGATAGGTGTGCACAATTTATTGTAGCCAAATGTGACAATATCACGTGGTACTTTGTTATATATATATATATATATATATATATATCACGTGGTGTATATATACAACTTTAGTGTTCTCCCTAAAGCCTTTTTATTAGGTGGTGCACCCAGTTAATTGTTTCTGCCACCCAGCTATATTTCCTTTAATGAATGTTTTCACAATGCACATAATAGTAAGAATGGAAAACTTATTTCCACATACACCATCAGTGTTGATGAAATCTGTGTCACTGTCCTGGTGGTGCAGTGGTCTAAGAGCTGGCTTATGACCATTCCTTCGAGAAGGGTCCAGGTTCGAATCCCGGTGAGGCATGGATGTTGTGTTTGCCTTATGGCACTCATTCTCTCCCTTCCCTGGAACCAGTGGTCTTAAATTAGGGACAAGCAACTGCTTATATCCTATTGAATTGCTCACGGTGGTCGTTAAACCTTCAATCTATAAAAAAAAAAAAAAATCTGTGTTGAATATGATTTGTTAGTAAATGCTCATTTTTAAAATCATTTTTGTACAATTTTTTTTAGCCTTGTTTATCATGTTATGTTACATTAATACCTACCACACCATTAAAGATGTTTAAGGAGTATAATAATGTTAAGCAAAACATGACGATGATGGGCAAAACACGTAACAATATTAACAAATAAAGGTAACTTGATCACGATAGTTACGTTAACTGAAAACTTTTATAAAAGTTCGTAAGTTGGAAGCATTCGACCTTATCTTAGGTCTTCATCACGCCAATGGAAGACTAAGATTGTTGCCACATTCTACATTTGAATTTTTCCTAAGGGACAAAGTTGAAAGCCTGAACCTCCCAGGAGTTTACTGCATTCCTATCTCTTCTTCTACTGGGGATAACTTATACATTGGAAGCACATACAGGAGCCTTAACCATAGAATTTTAGAACATAGAAAAGATGTTTCGAAAGCCAATCCTAATACTGCCTTGTCTATTTTGACAATGGAAGACACATCTGCAGTTCCCCACTGGAACGAAGCAAAACGAATTGCTTCTTTTGACAATCGTTTTGCCCTCCGTTACCGTGAAAGCATAGAAATTATTTTCAACTCGATGACTTGCAACTCCGAATCTCCTCTCTACATTCCGTTGATCTGGAGATCAATTCTAAGTTTTGGCAACAAAAATAGGAAAAATTCAAATGTAGAATCTGGCAACAATCTTAGTCCTCCATTGGCGTGATGAAGACCTAAGATAAGGTCGAAAGCTTCCAACTTACGAACTTTTTGTAAAAGTTTTCAGTTAACGTAACTAGCGTGATCAAGTTACCTTTATTTGTTAAGCAAAACATTTTTTTTTTTTCGATTGGGAAAAGGGTCATTAAAAGTACCACCCAGCTAAAATATCTTGCCGCCTGGCTGTAAAAAAAAATAAAAAAAAAAATAGGGGGAACACTACACCTTTATTTCAACTGTCTTGTGTATATACAATGAAGCTAACTCATTGTATATACATAAGACAATTAAAATAAAAGGTGTATATAAATACAAGCCAATCAAACATGGATGACTCATATGTACACTATCAGTGTTGTACCAATAGAGAAAGTAATGAGTACCGAAAAGTACCAACTTTGCCCATCGCTAGTTCACATATTCTTGATACTGATTGATCCTGCTTAAAGGAAAGTGAACTTATAAGTTGAACAAATGATGGCCACTGCAGTTTTAAGAAGCATTGGCTTCTAATAATTTGTCCAAGATGGGTCTGGGCTTGATCAAGTGAGGCATGGGTAGTGAGTGTGTTTGTCTTACAGCACTGGCTCTTTCCCTTCCCTGGAACCAGTGACTGACTGCATATAGCTGTTCATGGTGGTCCATAAACCCTCAAACAAATAACTAAGATATAAACAGCCTATTTTAAACATACTCAAGTGAAGCTAAATATATGCATCAAACTGTATGACATAACTAAATATGTCTATAGAACTTCAGTCGGACATCTTTAATGGCAGATTCTGTTAAAGGAAAATCATTTAACAATTGGACTCCTGCAGGGTTCCATTGATCCAATTACTAACTATGGATCCTTTGATAATTTCTTAACAATTACTACACATCTACATAAGTCATTCTAAAAGTAATGAGACTGATGTCATAGTGCCAAAACAAACCCATGCAGAAGAATGTAGCTACCTGTGTTGGAACACTTGAAAGGTCCGTTATGTGACGATGCATCACAGTGCTCTGCAAGTTTGTCCTTATAGCATATGGCGTAGAGTTCAGACTGTTTCTGTAACCCAGTATAGATCTAAGAGCAGCTATAACATTTTGCATGCATTTGAACAAAACCACCACAGAAATGCACAAAATTATTAAAAAAATGTATAAGGAAGATGCTTTGTCCTGTGCAAGTTTTTGAATAGAAAAAAGAAATTGTGAATAGTGAAGAGTATCTGGAAGATGCACCACACTCTGGTAAACCTTCAACATCAACTACAGAGGTTAATGTAAGTACCATCACGATAGACTTGCGCCAAAGACTGCTGAATGACTGTTGAGGAGGTTGCTAATGTGATACTGGTTGGGGTACCAAAAAGTCAGTGCAAGGTGGATTCCCCACTTGCTCACGGATGAACACGAGGCAAATTGCGTCATCACTTGTCGCCAATGGAAGTGCTGGCTGGCTACAACATGAACCATACTTTTTGGGTCTAGTCATCACATGTGATGAACATTTTCCCACCATTTTGATCCAGAAACAAAACAACAGAGCACCCAATGGAAACACCAACAGAGTCCCTTATCCAAGAAAGCAAAGGTTCAAGTAAGTGCAGTGAAGGTCTTGCTCCTGGTTTTCTTTAATAAAAAGGGAATTGTGTATGATCATGTTGTTCCTCAAAGGAAAACTGTTACTGCTGCCTATTATTCTAAAGTTTTTAAACGTCCTGTAAAAAAAAAAATCCCCCAAACGCCCAGAATATGCACGAACTGGTTAGATTTTGCATCAAGCACATTGTGCTTTGTTTACCCAGCAGGTTATCCAAGATCTAGACATCAAAATGATGGGGCACCCTCTGTATTTACCAGACCTGGTGCAGTGTGACTTTCGTCTATTCCATGAAGTGAAAAAACAACTTCATAGACGTCGGTTTGGATCAAATGCTGAACTGAACAATGCTGTAGTGGGTATCCTGAACCACATGTTGAGGAAGGGCTTCAGACACACCTTCTGGAAGTGGATGGAAAAGTGGGACTGCTTCATTCAGGTAGTGGGAGAATACTTCAAAAGTATGTAAGTGTAAGTATCTTTACTGCATTTTACATTTCTGCCCCATGTAAAAGCAGTCTCGTTACCTTTTGAATGACCCTTGTACATGCCAGTGCTAACTTTAACAATTGAAGGAACCACAACAAAAGGAATGTGTTAAAAATTCTGACATTCATAAATTTCTGGAGTATTTGGCTGAAGTGAAGAAAATGAGGATCCAGCTATACAACAAAAAGGTCGATGGATGGTATGCAGCTTTCATGATCCAAATACATCCATCTGAGCGAGAAAGTAAGTAGCATGATTCGTCATTTGACACGACTCTCTTTTATTGTCCATCAATTGCAGTCATTGTCTGGCATTCCCTGAATTGATGGAGGTCTTGTGTGCAGTTGACCTAGCATGGTAACTGTAAGCATGCAGTTCCTAAAGGACTGTTATGCTTGAGATAACTGCTCTAGTGGTTTATGTGATGTCCCCAGTCATGTCTGTAGTGGAGGATGTGCATGCCTTCCAGATTAAGCTTCATTTGGCACATTCCCTCAGTTTGTGTGTAGTCTCCCAGAGTTCTGCTTTGTTGTAGTGGCACCATCTGCTTTTCATTAATGAAGAATATCAGTGATAGTGGATTTTGGGAATCACAGAAGAGCAGCAATGCTACACACTAATTGCAGATTTTGTAGATAAGTTAAAAATTGCAAATATAAATAAAATAATGAAAATATATTATTTGCAATTTTTTTTAAGGCATTTCTTTTTTTGCCTCGAGTTTTCAGGGTGTCTACCAGGTCTTGAAATTCAAGTCGTAGGTCATGGTTCTAGATGGGATGAAATGTTTCGTTATTTTCCACTTTCGAATTTTCAGATAAAGTTATGCCTTTTTTACTTCATGCCCTGATTATATTCCTCACTTTTAATATTTTTGTGATCATGTTCCTTTTTTATTTTTTTGGTTATAGTGCAAAAGAGCGATGACTTCATATTGTTTAAAGAATATTTCATAATGAATGCATGTTTTCCTGTTCCTTCAAAATCAATCAACAAAACAAGCATCTTTGCCTTCTCCCCCTTTTTAAAGTGAGATTAAATTTCAAAATTAATACTTAATGTCTCTGGGATGGAATTGACACCGTTTCCCGGACCCGTAAGATTGTTTTTACAGGAGAGTAAGTAATGGCTGTACTGATACTTGAAATTTAATTTTATTTAAAATGCATGTTTTTCTATTCGTTAGTTACTTCTTGTGGTATCGAGGAACAGAGCAAGCATTTCCCCATTTGTTTAAAGCTAAATTAAAGTTAAAAATGGTACTGCTTGCTCAATTTGCAGAGAAAACAACTTTATGGCTAATGAAAAATAGCAACAGAGTTCTGATTTTGAACTTTAATTTCTTTTTAAATGAAAAAACACTTGATATATTTGTTTATATACCATCAGGATCAGAGGAAATGCTATCCCACACTCACCAACCCGCTTGGCCAGCGTGGTGAGTTATGGCCAAACCCCTCCAAAATGATTCCACAACTTAAATCTTGGCCCTCAGTCTCCGGCAGCTGGAATGTACCTGGCCAAGGCAGCGGCCAGTGCGACATGAAGGCAGAGGGTGCTAAGAATCCCCGGAGGACCGGACTAGGCTGCCATCTGATGCTGACCTTGGCTACTTACAATGGACGCTCCCTATCTTCTGATTCAAGGCTTCTTGAATTGGAAGAGGAACTACAAAGGATCAAGTGGGACATCGTGGGGCTAAGTGAGGTAAGGAGAAAAGGAGAAGATCTCATCGAACTGAAAAGTGGACATCTCTTCTACTATCGTGGGACAGATACTGGCAGAACTAGTGGTGTTGGATTTATAATAAACAAGAAACTGAAGGATAAAGTTGTAGAAGTTGAAAGTTCCTCTGACAGAGCTGCACGACTTGTTATCCAACTCTCGAAAAGATACCAGGCTCAGATTATTCAAACTTATGCACCCACCACAAGTCATCCTGAAGAAGAAATTGAAGAATTTTATGAGGAAATTTGTCATCTAAATAATAAAGGTAAGTAGCACTTGAAAATAATTATGGGAGATTTCAATGCAAAAATAGGGCAACGGCAACAGAATGAAACTTCAGTAGGTAAATTCGGTCATGGCAACAGAAACCAGCGTGGAAATACTCTCGTTGAGTTTGCAGAGGCAGAAGGGTTTTTCATCTTGAACTCCTTCTTCAAGAAAAAGCCACACAGGAAATGGACATGGAGACATCCAAATGGGACGACAAGTGAAATTGATTTTATTATGTGTAACAAAAAATTCGTCATAGAAGACTGCAGTGTGCTAAACAAGTTCAACACAGGTAGTGACCATAGATTGGTGAGATGTAAGATGCACCTCAACACTAAACTTGAACGTGGCAAGCTCATAGGACAAACAAAATCTATTGACATAACCAACCTTAAAAAACACCATAATACCTTCAAGTTAGAACTGAAGAACAGGTTCTCTGCTTTAGAAGGCCTAACATCGGAAGAAGTGGACATCTCTGAAGTTAACAGAAAAGTAACCAAAGCTCTTATGGAAACAGCAACAAAATTAGCTGGGTCTAAGAACAAGTTGCATGTGAACAAATTATCAGGAAAAACGAAAATGTTGATGCAAAAAAGAAGAGAGATGAGGACAACTAAAGAAGATGTGACTTCCAAAGTGGAATATATAGAGCTATGCAAGACAGTAAGAAAAAGTATCACTGAAGACGTAAGGAAATTCAACTGTGAACTAGTGAGGAAAGCAATTGAAAACAACCAAAGCCTAAAGATAGCAAAGGGACATCTCAGTAAGGGAAGAAAACAGATTATGGCACTGAGAAAAGAAGATGGTTCTGTAACAAGAAATAGAGGCGAAATTTTGACAAGAGTGAAAGATTTCTACTCCAAATTATATGAAAGGGATGATATATGCACTCCAGACATCATGAAAGATACCAGTACCAGAGTTCCTCCAGTCCTTCCAGCAGAAGTTGCACATGCAATCAAGAACATGAAGCGAGGAAAAGCTCCAGGAGAAGATGGAATTACTGTAGACATCATACAAGAAGCAAGTGGAGAAATCGAAACAGTACTCGCCCAAATTTTCACTCGATGCCTTAATGAAGGAAAGATTCCTGAGGATTGGAACACCGCTACAATGATCCTGCTACATAAGAAAGGTGACATTGAGGATCTCGGAAACTACAGACCTATCAGCCTCCTATCAGTAGTCTATAAAATCTTCACTAAAGTTCTTTCACACCGCTTGAAGGTAACACTGGACATGGCTCAACCGAGAGAACAAGCTGGATTCAGGAGTGGCTACAGCACAATAGATCATATCCACGTGCTGAGAGAACTAATTGAAAGAGCGAGGGAATATGAACTTCCATTGTGCATGGCTTTTATCGATTATGAAAAAGCCTTTGATTCGGTGAAACCATCAGCAGTTACAATGGCTCTGAAAACCTGCGGTATTGAAGATGCATACATTAATATTATTAATAACATCTATGAAAATGCAAGTGCAAAGATTAGGCTGTTTGAAAATACAACACACGTAAAAATTGGAAAGGGAGTGAGACAAGGTGACACCATATCTCCGAAGCTCTTTAATGCCACATTGGAGGGTGTTTTTCAGTCACTGAGCTGGGAAAACAAGGGGATAAAGATTAATGGAGATTATCTAACCCACCTTCGTTTTGCTGATGACGTAGTCATTTTTGCAACTACCCCATCAGAGCTGCAGAGTATGATCCAGGAACTTGCTGACAAGAGTAAAGAAGTGGGATTAAAAATGAACTTTCAGAAGACAAAAGTGATGTTCAATGCTTTTACAAGAAATGAAGATTTATCGATTGATGGAGAAAAGCTGGAGATAACAGACACGTACGTTTATCTTGGACAGCAGATATCAAGTGAGGGTCACATTGATGAAGAAATTAATCGGCGTACAAAACTTGCCTGGAGAGCTTTTGGAAGAAACAGCATAATTTTCAAGAGCAATATGCCATTATGTCTTAAAAGAAAAGTGTTTGATCAATGCATCCTTCCAGTGCTTACGTATGGTGCGGAGACATGGACCTTAACTAAAAGAGACATACAAAGGCTGCAGACAACTCAAAGAAGCATGGAGAGGTGCATGCTTGGTGTAACCAGGAGAGATAAGAAGAGGAACTCGTGGATCCGAAAAATGACAAGAGTGGAAGACATCATGATCAGAGTTAAATCCCTGAAATGGCAATGGGCTGGACATACTGCCAGAAGGACAGATCATCGATGGACAGCTGAAATTTTAGATTGGATTCCAAGGGACAGGAAAAGACCCAGAAGAAGACCACATGGGAGATGGGTGGATGAAATTCGAAAGTATGCAGGGGTGACATGGAGGAGACTGGCACAAGACAGACCGTTGTGGAGGAAACTTGGGGAGACCTTCGTCCAGCAGTGGATTGATAATGGTTGACAATGATGATGATGATGATGATATAGGGAATGGAAAAACATGCATTTTAAGGGAAAGTAAACTTTATCTTAACTACCTCATTTGTGTTAGAAAAAGTATGAATCTAACCATTTCATTGTGCACATTCAATTACAACATGCTTATTTTGTCATCATTGGAATCCCCAATATTCTAATAATTAATTATTGTTTTAGTAATTTTTCTTTAAATTTTCCAATTCTGTTGCTTGCTGCAATTTGTGCTTTGTGGGTTTGCAGAAAGTTTTGTCTTGATGGTTGTGTGTGCAGATACATGCTTTTTTAAATGCCACTTTTAGGTATAAATGAATGAAGATCTACTGCAGTCACATGCACACATATTGCAAAGAGTGTTTCCCTTTTGATAGCATGTCAGCTAGAGCATTTTAAAATTTAGGGTTATAGATGGATGTAGAAACTTGCTTAGTGATGAATGCATGTAATATATTCATCACTAAGCAAGTTTCTAATAACTTTACTAATTGTGTGAAATATATTTATGAAACGTGCAACTATTAGTTCTTTTCTTTATGAAAGATGTGAATATTGTGTTGCTTTAGAATCTATTTTCAACTAGGAGATCATGACACTATATGAGCTTTTATATGATTCAAGGAGAGAAAGTTATCCTTTTTTTTTTTTTCCAGGTACAATCATGTTGTGTTTCATCTTGCTGCATAAGTGATGCCATCCGTTGCTTTTTGTTTGCAAAGTGTGGTCAGAAGGATGAAAACTAGCAATGCTTTCATACAAAATCAGAGTGAAATACATAGTCTTTGGAATCATCACGGTCATTATTGTGGATATATTTGGACTACTGACACACTTATTAGAAACAGACTATTACACAAAATTTTCATATCCTCTTGACATTAACATTGAAGAAGTTCTAGTGGCTTTTAAGAGTTCTAAGGAACCTCCCGTTGCTCCTATAAATGAGCATAGCTATCGCTTTAAACTAAGAAATAATAAGAAATGCAAGCAAGATAGTGGCAATGCCTTTGATCGTGTTGTTATTTTGTATGTTATCAAATCTGCGTTGTCCCATATGAAACGTAGGGATGGTATTCGGAAATCATGGGGTTGGGAAAGTAGATTTTCTGACGTGTCAATACGCAGAGTGTTTATTTTGGGGACAAGTTCTGGTGGTGATATGCAAGACAGCATTGATGAAGAATATGCCAGGCATAAAGATATAGTACAAGCAGATTTCATTGACTCTTACTATAATAACACAATAAAAACAATGATGGGATTTAAATGGGTTGTTGAGAACTGTCCCAAAGCAGAATTCATCATGTTTACTGATGATGACATGTACATTTCAACCAAGAATTTGTTGAAGTTTTTGCGTAATCCATTCAACCGGCAGATTGGGTTCAGGAAGCGTCGTAGCATCGATTCTACTCTTAGTCATGCAGGAGTAAAGACTTGCAGAAACTGTGAAAGAATGCTGAAAAACGAGTCATCAAACCATGCCAAGCAAGAATTAGAATATGATATAAACAAAGAAGGCAGATCAAGAACTTCACGCAAAATACTAGAGGGCGATGCAGCTCTAAGTGCATTTGATGGCCGTCTTCTTGCAGGATGGGTTTTCTTTTCTTCTCCTATGCGACATAAACCTAGTAAATGGTACATAACATTGAATGAATACCCATTTTCAAAATACCCCCTTATGTCACTGCTGGTGCATATGTCATGTCCTTTCCTGCACTGCTGGATATGTACATAATAAGCATGTACACAAAGCATTTTAAGTTTGATGATGTCTACTTAGGGATAGTTGCAAAGAAATGTGGCATAACTCCACTGCATAATGACAATTTTTACTTCTGGAGGAAGCCATATGACATAGAAGGTTATGCTAATGTAATTGCATCACACGGTTTTGATGACCCTGAAGAACTGCGCAAGGTGTGGGAAGAGCAAAGAAGTGCAGGCCATGCATGAATATGGCATGACTCAAAGAAAAATATTAAAATATACATGTGAGAATGTTCTAAAAGTTTGTAATTAACTTACAAAGTGTACTCATAAGTTTCTTCAAAGTGTACTCATATTTCAGATCCTCTATTTATTAATCAAGTTATGTTATAAAAAGAGCTATACACTCAGAACAGGAAGTGGAAACAAAATATGTCCCTTTTTCATTATTTAAACAGATTTGTGGAATCATATTTCTGAAGGTTAATTAATATCATATTCATACACATCATTTTGTCACATTCATTTTGATTTGTAAGAACTTAATCAAATCTTTAAATGACCTATCAGAAAATTTCAGAATTTGAGTTAGTTACATCTGTGTAAGGTTTCAAACCATTATTGTTAATAATTAAAAAAATTATTGGCAGCTGGTAGTGTATTTCTCATTTGTGACATTTTCTTGGCATTATTTGTGTATACAGTTGGCTCTTAAAAAAATAGGCACGACTATTTTCAAATATGTGCTTTTGAGCAAAAAATACATTGGTGCCCAAAATTAATGTGACAAATAAAAATTTGAGAATATGTTCAAAATGAGACATCCGATTGTAAAGATTTTTCAGAGACATATGCAACGGGAAATGCTATGTTGATGTACCCAAGCAATATTGTGCTAGATCATATGAAAATGATGACTGTACGTCATCGAGCTGGCAGGCATGTGACCTTGATAAACGTTGCGAGTGGGGTGCAGCAGTTGAAGCTCGAGTTGGACAGTTAGTGGAAGAATGGCTTCGCACCATCGCTTAGATGACTTTGCGGTGGAGAGCGATCGGTAGATTGGAAGCAGAGCAATCACAAGCTGAGATAGCAAGATGGCTGAACGTGATGAAGCAAGTGGTCTCTAATTTCTGGAGACAGTTCCAGGAAACCCAAACAATAACCAGAAGGCCACAACAAGTTAAGGTGACCGATATTTGTCTCAAATAGCTTGCTGCTATAGGGAGTCGACAGCCAGGCAACTCTTGCAGGAGCTCTTCTCTGTTACAAGAATTGCAATATCGAGGCAAACAGTTTACCATGTTTACAGTTTACTCTTGCAGAAGCTCTCCTCTGCTACTAGAATTGCAATATTGAGGCAAACAGACTTCATGAGAGGTCTGTATGTAAGGAGGCCAATGGGATCCATATCCCACTTGCATCATCATACAGAATGGTCTATCTAAAAGTCATGACATCACCACCTCTGGAGCCCTGATCAGTGTTCCTATGTTTTCTTCAGTGATGAGTCATGGTACCTGTAGCCTAAAAATGGATTCTCAGCATGTGTACATTTTGAGAGAGGTGGGAAGCCCAAATCGAAAGATTTGGGCTCCAACCTTAAGGAAATTGATCACTACAGTGGTGGACTCCTTCTGGTCTGGGCTGGCATCGTGTTGGACGAACACACACCACTGCACATATTTCCTGGAGACACTCTGACTGCTGCATGCTACAGGGATGATATGCTAGAGTCCTATGTATGGTTTTCAGGGGAGCTGTTGGCCCCCAGCTGCTTTTTGAGAACAGTAACGCCCATCCCCATACGGCTCGGCTAGTCGATGAATACCTGGAGAGTGAAAATATTCACAGGATGCATTGGTCCACTAAATCTTTAGACTTGAACCTGATAAAGCATGTCTGGGATGCCTGGGAAGA
The DNA here is from genome assembly GCA_039090855.1 of Macrothele yani. NCBI lineage: Eukaryota > Metazoa > Arthropoda > Arachnida > Araneae > Macrothelidae > Macrothele > Macrothele yani. The sequence continues at coordinate 128,921,606 of CM076995.1, read as the reverse complement.
GCAATTGCTATCTGGCAGCCCCCTTCCGTGGCTCTGTCTAATGCACTTAGGTGGAGGAGTGGCAGTTATTATTCCAAACTCTCATTCATAGCCTTGTAAACAACACGAGAGCTGTATTCAGGGTAATCGCACTCCCTATTAGTCCCTCGAAATCTGTGCCACTTACTGCACCACTTTTTGACTGCCATGCTGTCTGCACATGATTCCTTTTCTGTTGTGTATCCCTGAGTTATCAATATATATATATATATATATGTGTGTGTGTGTGTGTGTGTGTGTGTGTGTGTGTGTGTGTGTCTATAGCAACTGTCATTAAACTGTTGTGCAGATTTTGCGTTATTCAGGATTTTGTGTTTGTCATGTTAATTTTGGACACCAGCACAATTAATAAAAAAACAGTGTGTGGTTAAAAGCAAGCCATATGGACCATTTATTATTATTAGCAGGTGTATTTTAAGTCCTCCATTTGCAGAACATGCCATCTTTTCAGTTGTGAAATATTTCTCTGTTACATTATTATTATTTTTATGGACTAAAATATGCTCACTAATGTACCAGTCAAGGAATATTTGGATTATAGGAAGTATCAAGACAAACTAGGAATAAGTAAGATGCTCAGTAAAATATAAGCTTGAAGTTAAATTCTGCGAAAAAAAATGAATAGTTAATGGGAGAATAATGGTGACAGTGATTGTTATCTCAAGTAAATTCTGGACATCTCTAAAGAAAAACTCTTTAATGGAGCAAATCAAACTGACTTATTAATACACTGCCGGACAATTGCTAAGGACGGATGACAATAGCAACAATAAAATGGAAGGCAGGAAAATGTGAAAATTAGCATAAGTGCGGGATACAGTAAGACGTGTTGTGCGTATGCAAATTTTGGATTGCTGAACTTGTTCGTGAAGTCATAGCGCTGATAAGAGATATAAAGGATTTGACGCGTATTGACCATTGTTGGTCAAACGCAAATTTGAAAGGGAAAGAATCAATTGACGAACTTGCAATTTTCAGTATGTCTTCCCGATTTTACACGTGGCCGTATTATTGGCAAGATTGAAGAAGGGCGAAAAGTAACAGATGTTGCCAGGGAGTTTGACATTAGCCACAGTGTTGTTTCATGGCTTTGGAAATCATTTCAAACAAATGGAGAGTGTAGCAAACGTCACGGGGGAGGTCGTGTTCGCAGTACGACACCTGCAGAAGATTGGTACATAGTGCTATCAACAAAAAGACACCGGCACAGCACAGCTAGTGAGGTAGCAAATCAGTTTATGGCTGCTACTGGCAAGCGGATCTCCCGAAAAACTGTCGCCAGACGTTTGCATGAAGGAGGACTATACGCCCGCCGTCCTGTTGTGTGCATCCCATTGTCCAGACGTCACCGTACCGCCCGTTTGCAATGGTGCCATCAACATCGCAATTGGACTGATAACGACTGGTCTGCTGTCCTCTTCTCAGATGAGAGTAGATACAGTCTATCGTCTGATTGTCGACGACCACTGATCTGGCGTGATAGTGGTACTGCATATTGTCCAGCAAACATACAGGAAAGGGACCGATATCCGACATGTAGTGTCATGGTATGGGCTGGCATCATGATCAATGGCCGTACGTCCCTCTATGTGTTTCCAACTGGGACTATGATTGGCCAACGATACATTAATGATGTTCTGCTACCTCATGTTCGCATGTTCCGTAGCGCTGTCGGTGATAGATTCATTTTCATGGACGACAACGCAACATGTCATCGTACAGTTGCTGTCCAGGAGTGTCTTGAGAGCAAGGATATTCAACGCCTCGTATGGCTAGCACGTTCTCCAGATCTGAATCCCATTGAAAATGTGTGGGATGCTTTGGGGAGCAGTCTTGCTGGTCACCAATGCCTCCAATAAACAAGGACACCCACATCCGTGCACTGACAGAGGAATGGGATAAATTACCCCAACAGCTGCTTGATAATGTTGTGCAAAGCATGACACGATGTGTGGAATCCTGCATCGCCCTCCATGGTGGCCATATCCCGTATTGACATCTTATGCCGGAACGCCTGCGGACGGTAATTGCATTTTTTTCACGTTTACGTATTCTGCACAAAATGGCCTGTTTGTCTCTTGAACACGTACCAAAGCCTTCTGGATTTCAGAGCACAATAAATTGTCTTTTTTGTAATGTCCTGGCATTCTGACATTTTATTTTACTTGGCATTCAACCACACTTACTTTTTTATGCGCTATATAGCCGTTTATGATCCGTCCTTAGCAATTGTCCAGCAGTGTAGTATGAGTTTAGTTCTAAGGAAAATATAAGCTTGAAGTAAGAGTCTTGCTAAAAATTCTACGGAAAAAATGAATAGTTAATGGGAGAATAATGATGACAGTGATTGTTATCTCAAGTAAATTCTGGACATCTCTAAAGAAAAACTCTTTAATGGAGCAAATCAAACTGACTTATTAATAGTACGAGTTTAGTTCTAAGGAAAATATAAGCTTGAAGTAAGAGTTTTGCTAAAAATTTTACGGAAAAAATGAATAGTTAATGGGAGTATAATGATGACAGTGATTGTTATCTCAAGTAAATTCTGGACATCTCTAAAGAAAAACTTTTTAATGGAGCAAATCAATCTAACTTATTAATAGTACAAGTGTAGTTCTAAGGAAATAGAATTCCAATAAATTTAGATTTTACTTTGAGTTATTTAGTTAAGGTTTTTGCAGATGTTTTGAGCCCCTGAATAACTATCAGGGCTCATCTTCAGTGCTGTTTTACTGATGTTCTTTGAAGGCTTTTGAACTGTACACCAAGTTTGTGTTGCCAAATTCCCTTGGATTTGACTGTTTAGCTTTGTTAATTTAGACTTAGTGTTGTCTTTTATGGATATTTGAGCCCACACTTCTTGGGTCAAGTAGTCACATGTGATGAAACATTTTTTCACCATTTCGATCCAGAAACAAAAGAGCACTCAATGAAAACACCCACAGAGTCCCCGATCCAAGAAACCAAAGGTTCAAGCAAGTGCTGGGAAGGTCTTGAACCCGATTTTCTTCGATAAAAAGGAAATTGTGTATGACCATGTTGTTCCTCAAAGGCAAACTGTTACTACTGCCTACTATTCTGAAGTTCTTAAAGGTCCTGTATATAAAAAAGTAATCCCCAAAATATGTACAAACTGGTTGGATTTTGCATCAAGCACATTGTGCTTCATTTACACAGCAGGTTATCCAAGATCTATACTTGGGGCAAGGCTAACCTGACTATGGAGTTAAAGTTACGGAGTGTGTACGTCCACTGCATAATATAGTTCCAGTTGAAAAGCTTGTGTTCGAACTTGAACAAAGACCTAAAAATACATGGATATATTGATGTTGTAAATACATATATTAAAAAAATAAAGATCCCAGTTTCGGTTGCATTTCTAAAAAATACAAATATTTGCATTTTGGAGAAGTCATTGTCACTTGCTTCAGAGAGGCTATGCAGAATACACGGAGGATAGTTACTGCTAGCGGGAGGTGAGAATTGAGTCAGAGGGTAAAAGGGGAGATAATGGATGACGGCGGTCTCTAAGCTTGCTCATTTCTTCCTGGTTGCTGTCTCAAAATACTAGTTCTGTCTTGGACTTTGTGTTTATCAGTAAATCTGGAAACATAGCACAGTCCAATGTATTTCTAATAAAAAAGCATACTGCATACACGTTTAATATGCAACTAGAAAAAATATCTTTGAAACACCGAAAGTTTACGTATAACTGATAAAATGGAATAGTACGGAATATCTTTAACGAACGTGTTTATCTTATCCACACAGATGTGTTTTTGAAAAGAAAGAAATCGTTTGTCTGGTGGTCGGCAGTTGAGGGGGACATTGTGATGGAAGCATGACCAGGAAGATTCCTTTTGTCTTTCCTCCCATACTCTTAGGGGGAAGGGTCAGCGACACTTGGCACCCCATTAGTGCGCGGAGAAATACAGATAAACAAGAGATATGGACTTTTCTGTGAATCGGTTTCACAGCATTAACAGTGTAATCAGGTTAGCTTTACCCCAAGTATAGACATCAAAATGATGGGGCACCCTCTGTATTCACCAGACCTGGCACCATGTGACTTTCATCTATTACCTGAAGTGAAAAAAACCCAACTTTATGGGCATCGGTTTGCATCATATACTGAACTGAGCAATGCTGTGATGGGGGTATCCTGAACCACATGTCGAGGAAGGACTTTTTTTTGATTGGAGGTTTAACGACCACCGTGAGCAACTCAATGGGCTATAAGCAGTCGCCCGTCCCTAATTTAGGGTGACTGGTTCCAGGGAAGGGAGAGAGCCAGTGCCGTAAGACAAACACAACATCCATGCCTCACCGGGATTCGAACCCGGGCCCTGTTCGGACGAATGATCAGAGGCCATCGCTTAGACCACTGCGCCACCGGGGCGACCAAAGAGGAAGGGCTTCGAACACAACTTTTGGAAGTGGATAAAAAGGTGGGACGGACCGCTTTTTCAGGTAGAGGGAGAATATTTTGAAAGTATGTTTTCTGCATAATACTTCTGCCCCATGTAAAATCAGTCTTGTTACTTTTTGAACAACCCTTGTATTTATTCAGTAGTGGTTTTAGTGATTGTTATACACTAGGAGATAAAACTGAACTTTCTGAAATGAAAACCTATTTTGAAATATGATGATGTGTTCCATAGTTTTACTTGTGGATTTTTCACTGCATTATTGAAGAATATCTAAGAAATAATGCATGAATTTTTTTTTTTTTTTTATTGGAGGTTTAACGACCACCGTGAGCAACTCAATGGGCTATAAGCAGTCGCCCGTCCTTAATTTAGGGTCACTGGTTCCAGGGAAGGGAGAGAGCCAGTGCCGTAAGACAAACACAACATCCATGCCTCACTGGGATTCGAACCCGGACCCCGTTCGGACGAATGATCAGAGGCCAACGCTTAGACCACTGCACCACCGGGGCGGCCCATTCATTAATTTTGAAAGTATATTTCTAATATTTGGTAAAATATTAGAAATTAACTGATGTACTTGCAGCAAAATCTGATCTCCTGAAAACTCGACTAAATTTTTTTTTTTTTTCTTGGACCAATACCGCTCACCTCGAAAAACCTTTTGAGAATACTTTCTTCCTAAAATAATGTATGGTTTTCCTGCCAGGGGCGTAGATGCATATCTTATATTTGTCCATATCTCTGCTTCGAAGAGTCCAATTTGAAAAATTATTTCTTTGTTGGACAGCGTTTCCACTGCGAAATGTTTCTCGTATAAATTCAAATTTTTCTTAATGCACAAGTCTGCAACCAGAGGGCGTAAGCTCACGATTCCGTTTACAGCAATATCTGCAGTATTAAAAACCCGAATGAAAAACTTCTTTCTCCCATCAAATATTATTGTTTTTCATGCCGGTTCCATTGACTTTGAATAACTTTGATAAATTTAATTTGCCTCAGAACAGACTCAAAAGACGTGCTCATTACACTCGAAAATTCGGTGTCATCTTTCTTGTTTGATCTTTGCTCCAGGACAGTCTTTTGCACCAATGAACCGTTGTTAGGAGAGGATGTTATCCGGGTTGTGTGATGTTATAGCCCACACATGAGAGTGTGTTATGCATGGTTATGACAGATACTGTTTTGTATTGACCTCTGTTGTCTTGGCAAGTCAACTGTTGAATAGTGCTGTGTCTGTTGGCCTGTACGAATTGTCGGACCCCGAACTCACCTCTCATATCAACCTTTCACTGTACTGTGCAGTTTTGCCTCTGGGTCGTTGTTTGACCATTTTCATGCCAGTACTAATACACATTAACTACGGAGGCTAATGAACGACCCACAAGTTCAGCTGTTTGGGAATCGAGGCACTTGCTCTCCGAGCTTCCACAATCTGCCCTTTTTCAAATTCATCCTTCCATTTACCCATCACGCTCAGAATTTAACTACCTACTGCTCCACTCACACCTTATACACTGGCATGCAAAAATTAAGGAGAAGACGGTTTTTCGAATGTAACGTCGTGCAGAAGTGCTCTACATCGACTCAAATCATACCATTAGATCCCAAGATGTAAGAATATGGGACAAGTGAGCAAAACCGTCCAAACAAGGAATCCAAAGGCACTTTATTGAAAAGGTAGCTTCGAGCACAACTGAACAGAAGCGTCCATGTGACATGCGGCTGCCAAGAAAAATCCAGTCTTTAGTAAGGGATATGATCACCCCTGACTGCGTTGCTGGATTTACAACGTCTGTCCATGCTGAGGACGAGGTTGTCAAGGAGCTGTTGAGGCATCGCTGCCCATTCCTCTTGTAGCGCCAATCGCAGCTGCGGAATCGTTGCTGACGGCTGGTGAAGTGCTGCCAAGCGTCTCTCGAGAAGGTCCCACACGTGTGCGATTGGATTTAGGTCCGAGGACCTTGCAGGCCAATCCATATGTTGAATATTTTGACTCTCCAACAGCTCTGCGACAGCCACTGTACGACGAGGTGTAGTGTTGTTGTCCATGAAGAGGAACTCAGGACCCACAGCACCTGTAAACAGACGCACGTGAGGCAGGAGAACCTCGGTACAATAGCGGACACCAGTGACTGAACCTCCTTGGAAGATGTGGAGGTCAGTACGGCTACCAAACATGATACCGCCCCAAATGAGAGCTTCGCAACCTCCAAACCGGTCCCTTTTGATGATGTTGGAGGTGTGATTGCGTGTTCCCTGCTCGCTCCAGATGTGTATAAGTCCAGAATCGCTCGTCAAACTAAATCGGCTCTCGTCCGTAAAGAGAACTCGACCCCATTACTGATGCGTCCAGCAGTTCTTGTGCTCCTGGCACCACAGAAACCACAGTCTCCGATGAGCAGGCGTTAATGGCACACACCGTACTGGTCGTCGTGCAGATAGATCACCTTTGTGCATCCTCCTGGCCACGGTAACGGATGTCCAGTTGTCTGTTGCATGTGCCTTGCAATTTCTCCTGCTGTCTGCCGCTTTTCGCCTGTAGGACAATATACCGGTCGTCTGCCGCCGTGGTTCCTCGTGGACGACCACTGTTAAACTCTCAGACAGCTGTTCATGTCATTTGAAATGCTCTCCAAGCTCGTGAAACGATACTGTGAGCGATCCCGAACTCCTTTGCCACATTAGTCACACTTCAACCTTCTTCCCAATGACGTGACCTCGGGTAAAGTCATCTACTGGATTGCCTGTTGGCCATATCACACGCTGGAAGCAACTCTACGTCGTTCAAACCGATGTGCACTGCCCGTGTGCTTTATACCCTTCGACCCCCCCCACTGCATATATGCACATGCCCTACCATACTGGACCCTAGTCTATCTCCTGAGTGGCCTTTCCGTCCGTTCTGCCTGCTCGTTCCGCTGTTATGCTAATTTCTTCTCTTAGTCCTTAATTTTTGCACACCAGTGTATATGGTTATGTTGGTCAACTAATCGTGCCCTCTCGGAAATCACGTGGTCAACGGGCCACATCCACTTTTGATAGGGATGGTTATAATTCAGTGATCGCTCGGCGTGCAACATTCCTATTGCATAACCTGTTTACTGATCCAAAAGTGTTTTCCTTCATGTGACAGACACTTGCAAAGAACAGTTTTGTTTTGTCCATTTAGATAAGCACTGACTGTAATTATGTAGTGGAACTAAATGTGTGTGGGTATGTGTTCTTTAATTATATCCTCCCATTCTGCTGCCAGTGGCTTCCTGAGCTTAGGGAAATATGAAATGGAATCCTGTACACCTTGGGTTTACAAGTTTTGAACAAAATGCAGGTACTGTTGGATAGTCACTGCCACAAACTTTGTCAAGAATTATTTAGTTTAGCTGCAGAGCAGGTGTTGCAAAAAACCCTTAGATATGCTCATAAGGGTTATTAAACCCTGATATAAAAATGTGCCCCCCCTTCAAACATTTCCTGGAAAAGCTTATTTCTTGAAAAATGGCTGACCAAATAACTGAAATTCCTCCATAGTATTACAAATAAGTGGCTTTTCTCTAAAAGCAACTGAAATTATAACTGAAATTCTTCATTTATAAAATAACTAAAATTTCTCCATTAGTGGCTTTTTCTCTCCACCATCAAGGTTTTTGCACTTTGGTAATAGAAGAACTAATAAAAGTGTGATCCACTTGTTTTGGCTACAGAGACTGACTATGGTGTGCAGTGAGTGTTTGTGCTTGCCACAAAATTCTCACCTCAAAGACTAACAAGAGATTCTAAATTAAATTATAGGTGTCATATATCATTGTTCAATTTTCACCAATTTGCGATGAACATACTTTTTACGTGGCTACGATATTTTAATTTGATTGACATTAAATGTCTGTAATTACCGTTTCACACGTTATGCAAGTTCAGCAATTGGGAGATTGCTAAATGATAACATAGTATTGGCAATTGAAATCAAGAAAAATAATAAGTATCTGTACTTACAATATTCATAGTGGCTGTCGGGGCTTCATATGTATGTCTTCAAAGAATGTGAACTTTTTTCAATTGTGAAGTTAAGATTAAAATTCATGATATTGTAAAATTAAACAAGATGAATTTTTACAATGCAGGTAAAAAATTTTTTTTTAACATCAACAAAATATGAAACTGAATTAAAACCTTGTTGATTTTTTTAAAAAACGAACTATAATCTCGAAGAAGAAATAATCTTGACTGCGAAGCACCTTGATAAACAACAAAACATGAAGACAAATTATAATTTTGCAAACGAACAGTCTTGAAAAAAACTTCACAATTGAAAATAGTTCACAGCCACTATGAATATTGTAAGTACAGATACTTATTATTTTTCTTGATTTCAATTGCCAATACTATGTTAACATCCTGTAGCAATCTCCTGATTGCTGAACTTGCATAACGTGTGAAACAGTAATTACAGACATTTAATGTCAATCAAATTAAAATATAGGTGTCATATCAAATTTTGACCAAAAAGTAGAAAAGCATATTTAGTTTCCAAGTGTTTTGTTAATCTCATTTGGGGGGGGTACAGAAAATGTAATTAATAAAGCAAACTTGAGAAATGTATCATTATGAAAAACATCTACAATTTAACCAGAGGTTAACATGTGCAAATCTTAAACGGACATCCATATGGAATCAAAAATCTATAATAGTGGTCATGTGGCTTGACATAAGGTTTTATGTTGAATTTCAATACATATATGCAGGTATTAATTTTTTTCATTTTAAATTAGTTTCTAAGCTGTTTTTGAGAGAATGTCTCACTAGAGTAGCAGAATGTGCTGTACATGAATAGTTTCCAAATTGTTAGCAGGTTTTGAAGATAGTTTTTGTTTGTAGATTAAAAATATAAAAGTGTTATGTACAGCAATTAAAACACTTACCCAAGGCTTTACTCATATTAATATACTTAATTGTTTTAATTTGAAGAACTTTCAATTATTTTTCACATTTTCTGAGTTCTTTTGTTTTTACAGACATTTCTGGCCTCCAGATTTTGTCAAGGCCTGTTCTCAATATATAGGAACTGTATCAATAGTTTCGTTTTCACTGAAAGAGTTTAAACTTTGCCAGATTTCTCTTGTAGTTCCCAGCTATTAAATTAAAATTCTTTTCTTATGCATTTTGTAAGTCCAGTATTTTTTAAATTAATTGGTTGAAAATGCTATTTATAATTTTTGAAGATTCAATGATAGAACTGTTTTTCTGGATATAAAAACTTTAGTCTTTTTTTTTTCATATATAGTCCAGTATTTTAATGTTTTGCAATATAAGTCCATTTTGCACACATTACTGCACATTCAATTGTAATGTGCTTATTTTGTCCTCCTTGGAATCTGTAATGTTCTAATTATTTATTGTTTTATTAAATTATTCGATTGTTATCGTGGTTCGCGCTTTGCAGCAAGTTTTCTGTTTCAATGGTTGTGTACACAGATACATATTTTTATACAACTCTGCATCTCACACATCAGTTTGCAATGAATCTCCCACTGACATGTAAGATGTTATAAATATGTAATTTTCACACCACGTAAATGTAATTTTCAAGTTTCCTGAAGAGGTGACTACATGGGAAACAGTGAAAATATGGTACACTTGAGCCAACAACAGCATTTGTTTTCGAGAGATGAACGGAAATCACATTTAGGTTTCTGGTAAAAATAAACAATTTTTGTTCAGCTCTCAAAAAATCCAATGGAAAATAAAAAACAAAACAAAAAAACTGTGCATTTCTAAAGAATGTAGCAAGTGTTTTAATGATGAGACAAGAAAAGGTCATGGGAAGAAATCAAATTTCTTTAATAATGTAAAAAAGCTCGATTGTGAAGACAAACTAGCATCTAAGATATTCAAAGCTGGACAAGACAATGTTTAGTGAGATATTTTTTGTTTGTTTGGAGGTTTAATGACCACCCTGAGCAGCTCGATGGGATATCAGCAGTTGCCCATTTCTAATTTATGGTCACTGACTCCAGGGATGAGATAGTCAGTGCTGTAAGACAAGTACAACATCCATGCCTCACCAGGATTTGAGCCTACCTCGGACGAATGATTAGAAGCTAGCACTATGTCGCGGGGGCAGATTAGTTGGATATCAAAATCAAAGCAACATTAAAAAAAAATAACCAAAATGTTTTCAAATCTTACTAAAGAACCGATTGTTTCTTGATTGCAGACGCACTAAATTGTTGCAGATAGGTGATGTCACAATACATTGTAAATAAACTTGCCATACATCGCCCCGGTGGCGCAGTGGTCTAAGCAATGGCCTCTGATCATTCATCCGAAAGGGGTCCGGGTTCGAATCCCGGCGAGGCATGGATGTTGTGTTTGTCTTACGGCACTGGCTCCCTCCATGAGCATTTCATCTGAGGGAGGAAGATCATTTAGAGAAAGAATAACATAATTTGCTGTACATATATTTCTTCATTTTGTGCAATTTTACTCTGCTTTTATGGAACGGCCGTTGCATATATACACTGAAGTGCCAGAAAAACTGGTACACCAGTCTAATACTTGGTAGGTCCCCCACGGTAGCGCAGGACTGCAGAAATATGACGAGGCATGGACTCCACTAGCTTCTGGAAATATGCTGTAGGCAATGCACACCATACTTCCTGCAGAGCGCTCCACAATTCGGGTGTATTCCGAGGTCTTGAATCCCTGTGTTCGATAGCGCGTTGCCTGGCATCCCAAATGTGTTCTATCACGTTCAGATCTGGGGTCTAAGGTGGGAATGGCAACACCCCAAACTCAGATGAATGCTCCTCTACCCATAATGTGGAGTTTCGAAACTTGTGTGGAAGTGCATTGTCCTGTTGAAACAAGCCCAACCCATCAGCTTGAATGCACGACATGAATGGGTGTACCTCGTCAGAAAGGATGCACACATCGTGTTGGCCGGTCACAGACGTTTGTAGACATACCAGGGGTCCCAGTGAAGTCCAGCTAAACACACCCCATACCATTATGGACCCTCCCCCCACCAGCCGGTACAGTTCCCAGCTGACAGGTGGGATTCATGGCTTCATGGGGTTTGCGCCACACACGAACCCTTCCATCTGCCCGATACAGTTGGAAATGCGACTCGTCAGACCAGGCTACTTGTTTCCAGTCGTCAAGTGTCCAGTGGCGGTGTTGCCGTGCCCAAGCAAAGCGCATAGCTCTGTGTCGTGCACCCATCAAGGAGACTAGTTGGGCGTCTGCTCCCAAAGCCCATATCGTGCAAGGTACGTTGTACAGTCCGGACGCTAATGCTTGTTGAGGCTCCAGCATTGAATTCAGATACCTGCGAGAGTGTCGCATGAAACTATTCTTGACAGCCGACAAAGGTCATGTTCACCCAATGTCTTCTTGCGGCCACACTGGTATCGTAGGTTTTGCCGGAATTCTTGTAGTCACGGTACACCTTTGCAATGGTCTTCCGTGAAAATCCGAACTTCGTTTCTATCTCCAAAATACTATAGCCCATCTCACGAGCAACAACTGTGACACTGCATTGAAAATCGCTCAAATCATTATTACTAGTTGTTCTCATGCCGAAAAACAGCTCCGACAGCTGGCAAGGATGTCTATTGCTTTATATACGCACTGGCGGACGCAACCGAGTACGCGCATAGGTGACGTTCCTATGTATTTTGCATGAGCTCGTCTGTACCAGTTTTTCTAGCACTTCAGTGTGTGTGTGTGTGTGTATATCATCATCATAATTGTCAACCATTATCAATCCACTGCTGGACGAAGGTCTCCCCAAGTTTCCTCCACAACAGTCTGTCTTGTGCCAGTCTCCTCCGTGTCACTCCTGCATACTTTCGAATTTCATCCACCCATCTCCCATGTGGTCTTCTTGGTCTTTTCCTGTCTCTTGGAATCCAATCTAAAATTTCGGCTGTCCATCGATGGTCTGTCCTTCTGGCAGTATGTCCAGCCCATTGCCATTTCAGGGATTTAACTCTGATCATGATGTCTTCCACTCTTGTCATTTTTCGGATCCATGAGTTCCTCTTCTTATCTCTCCTGGTTACACCAAGGATGCACCTCTCCATGCTTTCTTTGAGTTGTCTGCAGCCTTTGTATGTCTCTTTTAGTTAAGGTCCACGTCTCTGCGCCATACGTAAGCACTAGAAGGATGCATTGATCAAACACTTTTCTTTTAAGACATAATGGCATATTGCTCTTGAAAATTATGTTTCTTCCAAAAGCTCTCCAGGCAAGTTTTGTACGTCAATTAATTTCTTCATTAATGTGACCCTCACTTGACATCTGCTGTCCAAGATAAATGTACATGCCTGTTATCTCCAGCTTTTCTCCATCAATTGATAAATCTTCATTTCTTGTAAAAGCATTGAACATCACTTTTGTCTTGTGAAAGTTCATTTTTAATCCCACTTCTTTACTCTTGTCAGCAAGTTCCTGGATCATACTCTGCAGCTCTGATGGGGTAGTTGCAAAAATGACTACGTAATCAGCAAAACGAAGGTGGGTTAAATAATCTCCATTAATCTTTATCCCCTTGTTTTCCCAGCTCAGCAACTGAAAGACACCCTCCAATGTGGCATTAAAGAGCTTCGGAGATATGGTGTCACCTTGTCTCACTCCCTTTCCAATTTTTATGTGTGTTGTATTTTCAAACAGCCGAATCTTTGCACTTGCATTTTCATAGATGTTATTAATAATATTAATGTATGCATCTTCAATACCGCAGGATTTCAGAGCCATTGTAACTGCTGATGGTTTCACAGAATTAAAGGCTTTTTCATAATCGATAAAAGCCATGCACAATGGAAGTTCATCTTCCCTCACTCTTTCAATTAGTTCTCTCAGTACGTGGATATGATCTATAGTGCTGTAGCCACTCCTGAATCCAGCTTGTTCTTTCGGTTGAGCCATGTCCAGTGTCACCTTCACGCGGTGTGAAAGAACTTTAGTGAAGATTTTATAAACCACTGATAGGAGGCTGATAGGTCTGTAGTTCCTGAGATCCTCAATGTCACCTTTTTTTATGTAGCAGGATCATTGTAGCAGGGTTCCAATCCTCAGGAATCTTCCCTTCATTAAGGCATCGAGTGAAAATTTGGGCGAGTACTGTTTCGATTTCTCCACTTGCTCCTTGTATGATGTCTACAGTAATTCCATCTTCTCTTGGAGCTTTTCCCCGCTTCATGTTCTTGATTGCATGTGCAACTTCTGCTGGGAGGACCGGAAGAACTCTGGTACTGGTACCTTTCACAATGTCTGGAGTACATGTATCATCCCTTTCATGTAATTTGGAGTAGAAATCTTTCACTCTTGTCAAAATTTCGCCTCTATTTCTTGTTACAGAACCATCTTCTTTTCTCAGTGCCATAATCTGTTTTCTTCCCTTACTGAGATGCCCGTTTGCTATCTTTAGGCTTTGGTTGTTTTCAATTGCTTTCCTTACTAGTTCACAGTTGAATTTCCTTACGTTTTCAGTTATACTTTTTCGTACTGTCTTGCATAGCTCTATATATTCCACTTTGGAAGTCACGTCTTCTTTAGTTGTCCTCATCTCTCTTCTTTTTTGCATCAACATTTTGGTTTTTCCCGATAATTTGTTCACATGCAACTTGTTCTTAAACCCAGCTAATTTTGTTGCTGTTTCCATAAGAGCTTTGGTTACTTTTCTGTTAACTTCAGAAATATCCACTTCTTCCAATGTTAGGCCCTCTAAAGCAGAGAATCTGTTCTCCAGTTCCAACTTGAAGGTATTATGGTGTTTTTAAGGTTGGTTATGTCAATACATTTTGTTTGCCTTATGAGCTTGCTACGTTCGAGTTTAGTGTTGAGGTGCATCTTACATCTCACCAATCTATGGTCACTATCTGTGTTGAACTTGTTTAGCACAATGCAGTCTTCTATGGCGAATTTTTTGTTACACATAATAAAATCAATTTCACTTGTCGTCCCATTTGGATGTCTCCATGTCCATTTCCTGTGTGGCTTTTTCTTGAAAAAGGAATTCATGATGAAAAACCCTTCTGCCTCTTGAAACTCTACGAGAGTATTTCCACGCTGGTTTCTGTTGCCGTGACCGAATATATCTACTGAAGTTTCATTCTGCTGCCGTTGCCCTATTTTTGCATTGAAATCTCTCATAATTATCTTCAAGTGCTGCTTACCTTTATTATTTAGATGACGAATTTCCTCATAAAATTCTTCAATTTCTTCTTCAGGATGACTTGCGGTGGGTGCATAAGTTTGAATAATCTGAGCCTGGTATCTTCTCAAGAGTTGGATAACGAGTCGTGCAGCTCTGTCAGAAGAACTTTCAACTTTTACAACTTTATCCTTCAGTTTCTTGTTTATTATAAATCCAACACCACTAGTTCTGCCAGTATCAGTCCCACGATAGTAGAAGAGATGTCCACTTTTCAGTTCAATGAGATCTCCTTTTCTCCTTACCTCACTTAGTTTGACGATGTCCCACTTGATCCTTTGTAGTTCCTCTTCGAATTCAAGAAGCCTTGAATCAGAAGATAGGGAGCGTCCATTATACGTAGCCAAGGTCAGCATCAGATGGCAGCCTAGTCCGGTCCTCCGGGGATTCTTAGCACCCTTTGCCTTCATGTCGCACTGGCCGCTGCCTTGGCCAGGTACATTCCAGCTGCCAGAGACTGAGGGCCAAGATTTAAGTTGTGGAGTCATTTTGGAGGGGTTTGGCCATAACTCACCACGCTGGCCAAGCGGGTTGGCGAGTGTGGGATAGCATTTCCTCTAATCCCGATGGTATAGTTATACCGCTATTGGTGGTTGTCAGAGCTCCTTTAGTGGGAACAGGATGTACCACGAGAAGGCGTGGTTGACATTCGACAAGGAGAGGCTGTGATGTTACGCATCACCTGACCTTACATCCCTGTGTGTGTATGTATATATATATATAATTATTTTATGGCTTTCATTAAAATATTATTGAATTAAAATTTTTAAATTCACTGAGCAAGGTCTTATGAAATTCAATGACTATAGGACTACAAAGGCCTTGGCTGAGGTACTGGACTGGATGATAATACAGAAAATAGGATTGCAGCACTGGAGTGACCCCATGTTCAAGGTCAGGCAGGGCATGGGCCACTGATAGTGTAACAAGCTTTGTGTGGAAAATGAAAAATATTAAAATCTTGATGTTTGAGAACTGTACTTTATGGTTCATATCAGTAAACTAGCAAATATTCTAGTTATTGTCTGGGTGAAATTTATGATTCAAAGAAAAAAATATTTCCTGATTTTACATTTGTAACATTTTAATGGAAAACATTTTTTCCAATTCCAATTCACAATCATGCACAGGTTTGTCCTCATGAAAAGCACAGAGACTCTAGGTTTATTCCACCTACTTGGAATGACAGGCATGTTCATTGGTGTTGTCAACAAGAATTTAAACTGAAAGCTGAATTCCAACCTCCCATTTTAGTCTTTTGTAAAAAAAAAAAAAAATGTGCTTGTTATTGGTTTGTCCTCCAGCCTGTAGACACAATATCTCTGCAACTAATAGTCTTATTTGAAAAATTATTTTTGCATTAAGTTTGAAATGTGTGAATGATAATTTTTTTTTATGATGCGAAATTTCACCGCTAGAGGGCGTAAATGCAGATGATATCAAATTCAAATTACATTTTATTCCATGTATTTGCTTTTAAACATCCAATTAAAAAAAATCTTTTACCTTTTGATTCCATTCATGTCGAAGATTATTTTAGGCAAGTCACTTTTTCAAGTTACACAGAGTCTCTGCCAATTAAAAAAATTCTTTTACCTTTTGATTCCATTCATGTCGAAGATTATTTTAGGCAAGTCACTTTTCCAAGTTGCACAGAGTCTCTGCTAGGGGCATTGAAAAATTCTTTCTTCTTGGAGAGAGTTCAATTTGAAAAATTCTTTCTTTGTTGGAGAGTTTCCACTGCGAAATGTTTCTCATATAATTTCAAATTTTTCTTAATGCAGAAGTCTGCAACCAGAGGGCGTAAGTTCACATTTCTGTTTACAACAATATCTGCGGGATTAAAAACCTGATTGAAAAACTTCTGTCAGATACTACGGTTTTCCATACTAGTTCCATTGATTTTGAATGGCTTTGATAAATTTAATTCACATCAGAACGGATTCAAAAGTTGTGCTCATTACACTGTAAAACTTATCTTTCTTGTTTTGATTGGGGGGAGGAAAACTCACAAGATTCACAGGCTCTACAAGAAGTCCCTAATTTCTAATTCAAGACCACCAGTTCCAGGAAAATGACACAGCCACAGAACAAATGCACCACCTATACCTCATCTGAGACTCAAACTTAGTCCCAACTTGGCCATCACATGGCAATTTTCAAAACATCCAAGAAATGCCATGATATTAAGAACATCCAGCAAACAATCCCCAAAATGTTCAATGTTAGAAATTTGAAAACAAAAACTTTACACATATGCTGAATAACATTATTTCATTGAAAGTTTTGATTTCTGTAGTAATTTGGTTTCCTGTACTCTTTATTGGACTAATGATTTCTGTAGTGATTATGGAGAATGCATAGCACTTGGAGAGCATGGGTCTTCTCTGAAGCAATGCTGAGGTACGTAACAAAGTTTATCCAATCATGCCTTTTGCTCACCCCATTAGGGACCAGCAGACACCATATTGTCAGCTGGAACTCATAGTTTCAGCAGACCCAAAAAAATAGCCTATTTACAAAAAAAAAAAAAATAATTAAAAAAAAAAAAAATTTAAAAGTTCACTTCCTATTCACTAAATGAGCAATGTGAACAATGAAAGATATGAAAAGTCTGAAGTAAAATATTTCCAGGAGTCAAAATTAAATTTAAGGACTTTTCCACGAGTCTGAGGAAAAATCAAGTGCAAAATGAAGAGGCATATGGACCCTAAATATGTCACCCAGGTTTTTAATTCCCCAAAATTTGCATTTGCCAGACCTGCCGCAGAGATCACATAGCAAAAGCTAAGCTCCGAGTTAGGGGGGGGGGGCATGTATTTGCTGCACGACTAATATGATGCAACAACTAAACCCATTTGTAGTGGAATGTAACATGCAACCCTGCATCATTAATGTGAAAAGCTGAGGTACAACTTTATAGTTTAGGAAGTCACTTTTGTTTGTGTGTATGTTACAAAAAAATTTCTGCATCTCAAAATTGCCAATGCAGTGAACTTTAGAATTCTAAAGTTTTTTTCTTCTATATATCAAAGAGCATACCTATATAATTTTTTAAAGATAGTTTGTATATAATTTTTTTAAAGATAGTTTGTGACAATGGCAAAAATACATAACTGCTATGAAAAAACTGTGGGTTGTGGAGTAGTGAATGATTGTATCACATGCACTATCCAGAACCAACACGAAAAAAAGAAAAATCACTTTTTTTTTGTTAATATAATAAAAATGCACACAAATAGATGCAGAGAAAAGAAGCCATATTTATTATCTGTTGAATCCTCCTCAGTACTTCAATTAGTCCTGAACTGTTGTCATATGAGAAGATTACACATGAAGTGAATAAATAAGTCACAACTAAACTGCTTACATGAAATCAAATTTTACAAGTTTATACTTTTAACATAATTCATAACAATCCCATAATTAATAAATGAATATTTTACCTGTCATTCATGCCTTTATTCATACATTCCATAAGATATATACTTCTCTTTCACCCTACGAACAGTCTACACCAATTTTACAAAATCTGTACATTCTTGAATACTTTACTGTTTCTCACCAGTCAGGATATTGATACTTTTATGTCTTCAGATACATTCTAAAAATTATATATAGCTTTTTTTTTCTTTACACACATACGAATTTATTAAAGTGCAAAACCTTGAGTATCCACCAAAACACCCATGATCTAAAAGTATAATGTTAAGGAATGCTATACTTTCAAGTAATAAAATAAAAATTAAATTATGCTTTCTAATGTACTCATAGAATATCTCAAGCGCTTTCTTAAAATAGGCATGTTATAAGTGAAGTGTAAAAGTTTTAACATGAAGAAAAATTATTAACAATAGTAACAGTTTCTCCATGCTGAAAAACAGCAACAAGGTACAATACGAAACAGTGCACTGCAGTCCAGTATGGCATCAAAATTACACATAGTTGTATGGAATTAAGAGAATTTTATCAATATGCAAATGCTGAAATTTCTGTGATTGAATTGTTTTTCCTAATGCATACACATACTTCATAAAAAGAAAAAAAATGTTAGTGACTCATATTTAAAAGATGAGATGATGCTGTTTCAAAATACACTAATCTTCCTCAACTGCATTGCTGGCACTACTAGAGAGGCTTGGATTCTGCTCTGAGCTCATTCTGCTAGTTTGATCTATAAATGTAAAAACAAATTTCCTTTAGAATAATCAAACTCAGACTGACTAAGTGACCAAAGAATATTTCATAATCACACTTCAAAATAGGTTATGAATGTAATATAACATGCAGTAGAACCTCAGTTACATGTTTTATATATAATTTACTCTAGCACCAATGTTTTACTAATGGTTTCCATTGATTTTTTAATCAAGTTACATGAAGTTTATGCTTTCTTATTTATATAATAAATTTAAATTCTAGATTGGAATTCTTAAATGGCCTGGTGTGCCCTTGCACATTATGCATAATTCTTATGCTTCACTGAGCATTGCACAACAGAAATAGACTTCCAACTATAGACACCAAGCCCTCCCCATCTCGTTTCTTCTTACTGTTTCCTACATCTATCTGGAGTTCACTGCAATGTACCTCATCTAATAATCCCCCAGCACCATTTTGCCAGATCTCATTTGCTTTCATATTGTTCTGAAATCTCAAATCTCAGCAAAATTTTACACTTTTCTTTGAATTTTGAAACTAGATGGTGTTGCAAAATAACATGTTTGCTTTTGACAAAATAACATGTTTGCCTTTGAAAGGAAAAGTGTCTTATTTTTCATCATATAATCAGCAGGTTATCTGTTAAGTTATAAATTTTGGTTCTGCAGATTATACACCAATGCAAATAATAGGCAGGTTTAAAAAAAATGTTTTTGCAGCACTTCATTTTTTTTTTTAAATTTGCGTTGGAGTTGTATGGGGAGGTCCACATTTAGAAAATTTCCAGAAATGCGTTAATAACAGGAAAACAATGACACAAAGATAGAGGTCGGCAAACAATTGGAAATATTTCTCTATATTTTTTAATTACAAGCAATTTTGACAGAAAATATGGAGCAACAAAGGCAATATTATTTGCTCTCGAGGACAATCACGTGCAGTGGAAAGCTCAGGGTCACACATGTTAATAGATGATGCAGGTCTAACTACAGAACTCCATACTACATAATCTAACTATGGTGATGCTGAAAAATACACTAAAATTTTTGCTCTACAGAAAACTACAGAACTCCATACTACATAATCTAAATATGGAGCTATGATGATGCTGAAAAAACTAAAATTTTTTGCTCTTTATTCGCTTGAAAGTAACCAAAGCATTTAAAAATGACAACGTTTTTAATAAGAAGATAGTTTCCTCCCCATTTCTTTGGACTGCTGGGTCATCCCATGAATCAACTTTTCTGTATGGAATTATGGTTTGGTATCAACACCATGGGTACAGATCATACAGCGATTGTTTTTCACTGAATTTCAAGGCCTGCAGATTATACAAAAGAATTTTTCTTTTCCTGAATTACATGGTTTGCAAATTATACAAAGAAAAACATGATATATGATTTTACAAAATGTGACGAAAGTGCAAAACTGGTGCAATCTGATTACAGAAATCAATGGGAAGCAAATCCCCTGAAGAAACACTGGAGATATCTTGACCCACATAAGTACATGGAATTGAAATTGTCGACACTTCAAACACCTGGAGCATTGTTCATATTCCAAAACTACATCTGCTTAGTTTCAGTTGCTTGGAACTTCATTGTCCTGGGTGGTTGGTGTAATGGTAGCATGCCTGAGCACAATTTGGGAGATGTGGGTTTGATTCCTGCCCTTGATTTCCTTATTTCCTTACATTTGTATATGATTGGTGTGGTGAAAGCTCTTTTCCAATTCTGTTGCCAAGTCAGATTTCATCAAATATTAGGTGTGCAACTTAATTCTCGGCCACAGGCACGACACGTTGACAGCAAATTATGGCAAATCGAATACATACCTAATAAGGGAAATAATCCGTTGTTTTGGATACATTTGAGCCATCGGTCAGGGAGCTGCCGAATGCCACTGTGGAAAAAAGAGGGCTGTTTCGAGTTGATAAAGCCATCAAAACTTGTGTGGACCTCCTCGACCGAAGTGAAGTGCGTATCACTCAGGTGATGTTGTATGGAGTGAAAGAGGCCCTTGCCGGTGTATGGCCTTTTCGCCTCCAGTGCGTCACTCACACGAATGAGTTGCTGACAATAACGCTCAGCATTGACCGTTTCACCAGGTTTGAGCAACTCGTAGTGTACCACACCGCACTGATCCCACCATATGCACAGCAACAACTTCCTGGCATGGATATTCGGTTCGGCAGTACTGGTGGTAGGCTGACCTTATAAAACCCACAATTTGCACTGCTCAGGATTATCTTACAGGATCCACTTCTTATTGCAGGTCAAAATCACGTGGGGAAATCCTTCTTCTTGAATCTGGAGAGCAAGGACACAGCAACATTGTAGCGCCTAGACTTGTTCGCAGCTGTGAGTTGGTGGGTCACCCAACGGCCCTCCTTGTGAATCCGTCCAAGCTTGTGCAGGCGATTTGCAATGGCTTGCCATGTTACTCTGAGTTCCTGGGCGAGCTCTGACTGTGTGCGACAGGGATCGCGTTCAACAGTTGTTTCAGTTCCTCATCATCAACTTTCTGTGGCTGTCCTGGACATTCTGCATCCCCGAGATCGAAATTGCCCTGCCTAAACCACTGGAACCGCTTCTTACACGTACTGTAGGACACAGCAGCCTCATCTGAAGCAGCACAGATCATTTGCTGGGCTTCAGCGGCACATTTTTCAGCTGAAACGCGAACAGGAGGCAGTGCCTCAAATGTTGCTTCTCGAACGACATTGCTTTCACCGTCAACTTTCGTCCCTTCTGTCACTACAGCTGCGAGTGGTTACGGTTGCTTGGAAAGCTGTTGGATGGCGCTGCAATCAGCCATTATCGCACACAGCTATTTTCATTTGCCGACGTTCTATGATCGCTTGCGGCTAGGGGCTGAGAATTTAGTTGCACACCTAAATATCATTATTGCCACATAGGTGTCATATTATTTACCATTTTCCGTACAGCCATCCTTCAGAAAACAATTATTAGAAAAGAGTGTGAGCTATTAGAACCATTAGAAAAGTCCTGTTAGCAGACCAATAATGATAAGTTAAAAGTAAAGGAAACTTCTATAAAAGTAAAAACTGAAGAAAATGCAATTTCAAATGGATGGCTGCATTCATTCTTTTTCTTGGACTCCCATGCACTTATCTTAGAGAATAATGAGTCCCCCATCCTCAATGTAGAACCAAATGGTTCTGGGGAAAAGGCACAATCAAAGCCACTGTTCACAGCCACCACAGAAGCCTCCATAAGTTTAGAAGTTCCTAATCAGGGTACAGCTGGTGTAAATTCAAAAATATCAAAACAGGCTTCAGATAAAGAAAGTACATATACATGTACAGGGTTTGCATGGGCCAAGGAAAATATCTAAAGGTAATGGAAAATGATGTACTGCAATTTTTTTAATGCAGAGCTGAAACGAGCAAAGAATTTGCTCCCCACAAAGCCCTTTCTCCTTCCATAGGAAGAAATTATTACTGCTATGATGGAAATTCAGAACACAGCTATTTTGGGCAAGAGTAGGGCCCCAGAATCCTTTATGGGAATGAAATCTTTTGGGACCATCATAATCAGTAACTGAGAGAAACATGCTTGCCTGTAGGTGTTTCTGAGCTGGGTATCTATCATGTTGTGATAATTATTTTGTGTGGTCTTTAACTATAAACCCCCCCCCACCCCCAAAAATATATTTTTCACTTAATTTTGGTATGTTCTGATACTTCTCGATTTCTAATGCTAATTTAACATGAGGAGTAATGCTTTTGTGGATTGCAGTAATTATTTCTCATAATTCAGTCAAACTATAAAAGGTATTTTTTTGGTTTAAAACTCAGGCTTCACGCGACAATAACACATAAACATATAAAATGAGCGAAACACGCAGTAACGTATGATAAAAGGTTAGTTTAGCGGTAGCTTTCGGTCATCCTACGACCTTGATCACCCGCGATCAACTGGATGGGCTGGTTGCCAGAACTACAATTTGAAGTTGGGGTGTTGGAAATGTTGCCGGATTTTAGAAGAGAGATCCAAATAAATGGGATTTGATGAGGGGTCTCTGAATTACAGTTTTGGGTGAACAAAAAAATTTCAATGCTCTCTTGGAAATGCAGAGATGTCTTGTTGATGAATGGGGCAACTTTTTTGGTTTCTTTCCAAATGGGAACTGCAGAGGTATCTTCAAGGGTTAGTGCAGATAAAGCTGTCTTTGAAAGACCATTGGAAACACCTTTTTGTGTTTCCACAAAGGTGTTTATGTGAAAACACAAAAAAGGTGTTTCCAATGGTCTTTCAAAGACAGCTTTATCTGCACTAACCCTTGAAGATACCTCTGCAGTTCCCATTTGGAAAGAAACCAAAAAAGTTGCCCCATTCATCAACAAGACATCTCTACATTTCCAAGAGAGCATTGACATTTTGTTCACCAAAAACTGTAATTCAGAGACCCCTCACCAAATCCCATTTATTTGGATCTCTCTTCTAAAATCCGGCAACATTTCCAACACCCCAACTTCAAATTGTAGTTCTGGCAACCAGCCCATCCAGTTGATCGCGGGTGATCAAGGTCGTAGGATGACCGAAAGCTACCGCTAAACTAACCTTTTATCATACGCGACTGTGTTTCGCTCGTTTTATATGTTTATAAGTATTTTTTATAACAGCTCATGACTTTTTTTTTTTAATGCTGTTAAATTAAACTTATACTTATTTCAAATAAAGGCAAATCCTTTTTGCCTTGCTGTATACTGTCGAAGTGTTTAAGCAAAGTAGATATAGGCTGAACTACAAATAGGTTCCAATATAATGCATAAATTCAACCCATATAAATTTATTATAGCTGTAACAGTTCCTGTTTCACCTTTTAATTTGGAGATTTGTTTTAACTAGATGTTACTTTGACTTATTGGCCACTTAAAAATGAAATTTCAGTTACACACATATGGTCATGAAATCTCCCCACCCCCAGTTATTGAAAAGTCCTGGAATTCCCCCCCTAAATAAATATGAACCCTATATTTACCATTTTGAAATTGCCCACATTTTTTTAAAAACGTAATACTGCTTATTTAAAAACTCTTAGAAACACATAAACCTGAGATTCTACACATATGCTAAATTTAGTATGCAGGTTTCATTTCAAATATTAGTTCAACACTTACTAATTACTTTGGATTCCAAATTACACTGTCTGTATAATTCAGTAATAATTTTCCTTTGTGTTCCACAATATGTACTTTTGCTGAAAATAACCTTGATATGGTTTATAAATGTCTATTCATAATTTTTTGTTATACACTGTTTCCATGTTTTTTCACACAAGATGGCCACCAACATACACAGTGTAGCAATTTAGTAATGAGACTGAACTTAAAAAATTAAAAAGCAGGAAAACTTATGTGAATATATTCTATTTGAAGTACATTCCTCATGCGTAAATACAAGTGGCACAATTAAGCCAATGAAAGGAAGGACTTGCAAAGGTCATCTTTTGTTATGGAGTGAAAAGCTGAGGTGACAGTTCTTTGTATGTCTTCAATGTCTTGAAAAACTTTTCCTTTTAAAGGAAACAGTAATTTATGGAATAGAAGATAGTCACATGGTGACAAATCTGGAGAGTAGGGTGGATGACCACACACACACACTTGTTTTTGTGCCAGAAATTGCTGTACATTGGCTGTCTGGTGTGTGGGTGCATTATTGTGAAGGAACAATTGCCTGTTTTTGTACTTAGGCCGGACAAGAAAAATTCTTTTCCACAATCATTCCAAAATGGATGTGTAAGCATTGCCAATGACAGTTGTACCTTCAGGAATGAACTCTTGATGCAGAATTCTCTTGCTGTCATAAAAGCACTCAAGCATTGTTTTAATTTTGGACTTCTGTACCCTGATCTTTCTTTTGGGTGATTGCGGCAACTTCCACTGAGCACTCTGATGCTTTGTTTCAGGATCATAACAATAACACCATGTCTCGTCACCTGCCACAATGCTTTGTAGAAAATTTTGCATTGTTTCTGCAGTTCACAGGATGTCTTTTGCGTACTCCACTTGTGTGGGCTTCTGGTCACCCCCTCCCCCCTGTCTTGCCCTAAAATTTGATGAATTGTCTTCTTATTAACACCAAGCTCACATCCCTAGGCATCCTCAAGATCACACAACAATCACTTTTTATCCTTTTGCAAACTTTCTCAATGAGTTCAGACATGCACACTGAAATTGGAAGTCTGGGCCTTTCCTCATTTTCCAAATCTTCCCACCCATCCCTGAAATATGCATACCATCAGAATATTTATGCATAAGACAGGTAATTAGCCCAACACACATCATGCAACAATTCATCTGTCTCAGATGCAGTTTTACTGCTTTTCAACAAACAGAACTGGACATTTGCTCTCTACTCCATTCTTTCATCGAATAATGTCACACACAGCATAAATAATCATCTGCACAATTCTCATGCAAACATTGTTGCTATCACATAGCTGATAATTGACCTAAAAAAAAAAAAAAAAAAAAAAAGCATGCTATTCCAAACCATGTGTTTTACTGGGATTAAAAATAAAAAAAAATAGTCTCATTACTTAATTGCAGCAATTGTGCATCATCATGCTGCTATATCACTCCAGCTTGAAGCAATATGAAAGCTGATTTAAACGTATCGATATACACTTATAACAAACAAAGACACTGAAAATCATTTTTAAATATGTACAGGAAAATTTTTAAAGTTTCATATTTGTCCCCCCCAAAAAAAACATCGATGAAGGATTGCTGGATTAAAGCATCCTCTAATGAAAGGGGACTAACTGCAACCAATTCTAAACATGCAGACTGGATTCTATTTACAGGCATTTTTTATTTCCGATGATATTAATTGTACAAAATAGTGGCCTAAAAATCTATGTCCAATAGTCTTAAAAGTTTTTCTGGCTGTACAGATCCTTTAATTTGATGTGCTTCTTAGTTCACCTGACTAGGCAATGAAAACAAAAGATTTTGTACTTATAGGATGAGTCCCAGGGAAAATAATCTGTTTAAGAGTATAAAGAGTACTATATGCGGCACAAGTCCAGTATGCAAATATCTTGATTTCTTACATTGTATGAAGTACCAAAAACAGAAGTCAGTGGTAACCTTTCATCAACAGGTGGATCACACTTTTTTGCTCCCATGAAGAGGGACACTCTTTGTGAGGTGGGAGGGGGAGGAACAGCTCAATGCTCCCTTTCAAAGCATGTGGTGAAACTTGGCATCATCACTAGGGATTGCTGCAACACAGCAATTCTTTGTCATCAGAAAACAAAATCGCTCTCTCCAACAAATGGGTGTGTAAAAGTTTTTACAGTTCACAACATTTTTGAGATTGTTTTCATAAACTGTCTTGCTGGTGCCATTCTCTCCCTGAGGTGCAACAGACTGTAAACACTGCCTTTTCTACTTTTTTTGAGAATTTTTCCTATTATTTTCTCCCCTTCATTAATGACTTATGGGCTTTTTCCAGATGCAAGGATGATAAGAAGGGCACCTCACTTTATACAGGGTAACCCATATGAAGGAATGTGTGTCCTGAAAAAGGTCACTCCATGTTCTTGCCAAAGAGAGTATTTGAATCTTAATTTTGGGGAACTTTTGAAGCAAATTCATAACAATATCATCAGTCCTGAACAACGATGGTTTGAAGACATGATATCATAACAATGATGGCTTGAAGACACTTATCTTGGCATTAAAGTAACGGGCACAGCACAAAACACAGGGGTGATTGTGAGGTGACAAGAAATGCTGAGCTCAGTACCAATATACTGTATATGTAATGCATATTACACAAATATTTATATATTACACACATATTAACTAGCAACATAACAAATAGGCACTATTGTCTATGCAGTTTAATTGTGCATCTCATACCAAATGTTCTTTCACTGTGCTGTAAGTCCTTCAGACATTGCATTTTTGAAGTCAAGTTTCGCACTTCATATGATATATTAATTAAGCAGTCTATGGAGGTTAGTTCAATTCTGGAAGCCTATAGTGATTTCCATTCAATTTTTAAATGTAGCTAACTGGATTAACTGAATCTAATATAAGCAAATTATTTGATATACTAGATGAAACTTACAAGATAATGAAAAAAAGTATTCCTTTCAGCATGCTGCTATCTTGAGAGCTTGCTTGATAACAAAAGGAACTCTCAAGGTATCACAGATCATCCTACATCTTTACCAAATGTGGTGTTTACAATCAAACATTGTAATTCCCAAAGAAAATGGAACTCGAAAGGAGCTTTTAATTCCATTCCGTAGCGTTTTTGGAAATCAAATGACTGAGGAATCTCAAATTCTTCTAAACCATGAAAACCTGGATTTCTGGGATACACCCAGATTACAAACAGGTCTGAAAACAGTTAATGAAAATTATATTGTAAGCTGTGAAAAAATAAATTTGGTATGATTTTGAAAGATTTAGTTATAAAACTCATTTTCTTGACATACCTACTAAGTAAGGTGACTCAGTTCTACAGATCTGAGAAACTCTTCAACACATATGCTTCACAGAATTTCTTCTGGAAGAAACTAATCCTGTTTGGTTATGGCTGCGAGAGTATCATCTTTTTTAAAATAATATAGGGATATCCTCATAAAGCTTTTATAAGGAATCACAATCTAGAAAACATGCTGAACAGGTAGTTTTCTTTTTGAAACCGAATAGAGATAAACTATGCCCAAGATTTTCCTTACATTCTTTGGTTTTCACTGGTGGAGACTCTTCTTGGTAGGTGGTGTAAGTGTATGTTCTTTTGTCGACATAGCTCCATTTCTAAGAGACGGACACAAAAAATTCCTTTCATATCAGACACAGAAAAGAGGCATTATCAAGAATTACCAGATTTTTGCAGTACATGATTGTCACACTAGGTGGAAGTAATAATGTACAGTACAGCTTCAAAGGAAAAAAAAAAGATATGGCACTGTTTACAGCTTAAAAAATAGAAGAGAGAAAAGACAGTACTGTCTTTTCCTCTTCTATCTTTTAAATAGAAGAGAAAAAGACAGTACTGTTTTTCTATGGTATGCTAAGTTCTCTGCACATTGTGCAACATTTGCTCAAGCACTTTTTCTTTTTGGTGAGAAGACATGCTTGCTTATAACATCCTTATTTCTATAAGGATGTTAATATTACTATTATATACAGTGGATCCCACTTAAGTAGTTCCTGCTTAAGAAGTTTTACTGTTTCAGAAGTTTTATTTTTAAAGTCCCAATTTTTTTCCATAGTGCTAATGTTAATTTTTCCCATTTAAGAAGTAACAATGTTTCAAGTTTTCCCACTTAAGAAGTTGTAAGTGTCACACGTTTCTAAGTAAGAACATACGATTTTGGAACTCGTGCAGCAGATAAGTACATGTCAAAGAAGTTGGAAGGAAACGTTTCCCCGTACATGTAGCAAGCGAAGCCCCTGTCGGCTTCCCACTGTCATCGCAGGGGGTCATGTTTACTCTCTCCACTTCTTCTGCGTCTGCCCTTTCTGTATCACAATCGCCTTAACTTTGGGGCTGGGAAAGGAAACACCTGCTGAAAGTTAGTCATTCTGTCAGAGTTAGGCTCAGATGTTGCACCTCGCATACGTGGAGTTAAACGTTTAGTTTTATTGTTGAAATGCGTAGCTAGAAATATGGCGTCTTTTAAAGGCATCAAAAGAAAAACTTTATCTGTGGTTGAGAAACTAAACATTATGAAAGTTGATGAAAACCTGCATTTAACTAGGTTGCAGATAGCAAAAGAACTAAATTTACCTGTTACAACCCTCAACGGTATAGTGGCAAAACGTTGACAAAGATGTTCCCACTTTTGAAATGCAAAATATCGACGACATTTGCGACATCGAAACACAAGAGGATGATGAACCAGAAATGCAAGAAAATGAGTGCAGGCTAATTCCAACTTCAGCTGAAGCTGGTAAAGCACTAGAAACTTTCGCCGCTTTATAGAAAGCCACAAATGTGTTTCAATGGACATAATGAGAAATTTGAGGGAAATGGACACATACTTTGTGAATCTAGCAGAAAAAAGGAAGAAACAACCACTTTTAGATCAGTATTTTTGAAATCCTGTAGGATAATAAATGTAGCTTTCAATCCTCATATTAAAGTTTAAATGGGTAAGTTGTGAAATCTTTTGTTACTTTAAATTTCTGGATTTAATCTATGCAACATTTTTAATCACTAAAGTCTTACAAAACCCAATCAGACACTTCCCGTTTAAGAAGTTTTCATCGCTTCGTCCCAACGAAGACTTCTTAAGTGGGATCCACTGTATTTATTATACTACCCTATTACTATACGGATGTTATTTACTATTATATGGGTATCAAACACAAGGAACCATTACCAGAAAAAAACTCAGAATTGCCGCACAAATACAATGCCCACATTTCAATTTGGATGTACGAGTTTAGAGTGAGGAGATACTACCACATCATACCTGAAAACCTCACTTCTCTACTTAAATAAATCTTAAAAATGCCAGAAAACATATTTTGCTTGAATTTATTAAGGGAATAACTCCTTGGGCAGTCACTTGTTGTATTCCCATTTTTTTTTTTTTTGAATGGAGGTTTAACGACCACTGTGAGCAACTCAATGGGCTAAAGGCAGTAGTCCATCCCTAATTTAGGGCCACTGGTTCCAGGGAAGGGAGAGATCCAGTGCCATAAGACAAACAACATCCATGCCTCACCAGGATTCGAACCCGGACCCCTTACAGACAAATGATCAGAAGCCATCGCTTAGACCACTGCGCCACCGGGTCGGCACATACAATCAATTTCATGAATTACAAAATCCAGTAAATATTCACTACCAGCTTTTCCATAAACCCATTAAAATCATTAATACAGCAAGATAACACTATTACTTATGGGCACACCAAGTTATTTCTTATGGGCACATCAAATTATTTCTCATCAATATATATGTATTATTTCAATGAACTAACCACGCACATTACAGTTTTAGCTTCATCCAGTGCCCAAATTGTTTTCTGAGTATATTCATGGCTATACTAATGATGATTATCATTGTACTCTTAAATACCATTTTGGTTGCATGTCAGCAAGTCCCATTGAAAATCTGAAAACACTTTCTGCTTCCCAGAGCTCATGTGTATGCTTCTGGTAAATGCAGCAGTCTGCAAAACTGTATGCATAAGTAATTTAATTTGTGAATTTTCTTAGACTAATCAGTTGCTTTCAATTCATGAAGACTTTTTGAAACTTTACAAGTAATTGCCAAAAAATATACATAGATACCCCCCCCCCCACCAATAAGTTGTTCTTCGAGACTCAGTTTAGCTCCTCACAGAAACTTCACCAGCCAGATTAAAGCTTAAACCCCATGGCACTAACTTTCTGTTCCATACAGAGTTGCTTATTCCCGGAACTGGAAAGAAACAGCAACTAAGAACAAGCACAAAACTGATTGCCTCTAGCTAAAGTTAAACTATGGTTTACTTGGCAGTAGACTTCATTTCTGGAATGTCCTTTTTAGCATTTCCATTCTAAGAGTTTACAATATTTTACTCAATTGCAGGATACAGGACTGCACACATACAATAATTATTTGAAAGTGCGATTTTATCCCACCCATATACATGTTTATAACAGCAAAAAGCCAAGTTTTGCTATACAAATTAGAACATTTAATTAAAAGTTTAAAAGAAGAAAACTCTCTATTAGCAGAAAAACTCCCAACTACAAACTCAATCATAACCCTTTCAATTCCCCAAGAAAAAAAATTGTATGAATATTAATAAAATTATTTTTGGCACCTTCCCTGATTTTCCAGATTGATTTCTATGCCACTTTTGCCCTTCTATGAATGTTAAGCTGCTAAGGAATTAGAATTATTACACAATTTTAGTGATAAAAAGTAAAAATGGCATTGCTTATGACTTTCAAAATATATGAAAATGAACTACTTCCATTTCATAAACAAAATTGTCATGCTGAATATTTTATGACTACAGTACTTGTGATGCCGAGATAGATTAAATCAGCAGTGTTTATTCACAATAAATATTTTATTTAAGATCTACTATAGTAGATCTGCTCAGCTTCATCAGGGCAAACGGAGTGTAACCATTAAAATCATTGATCATCATCAGCATTTCGACGGTCACAGATTTTGGCAAGTTGTTTTCCATTACTTGAAAGAAATCAAGTCAAAGCAATGCTATTGAAAAGCCATGGAGAGTTGTGATATAGGTTGAAAGCTTCTAAAATATTCAGATGGATAGTCGAATCAGGTTTACCAATAAAGTTTAGTGCTTTCAAACCAAAATTTATGGCTGTTTTCATGATGTTAGGCTTAGACTTCTTCAGTTTAGAGTTCCATACATAAGTCTTGTGTTCCTTCACCTGGAAACGTGCAAGGCCTGTGGGTCTGTCCTATATATTCTCAAAAGTTTATTTCAAAGTTATTTTCAAACCCACAAAAAAATTTAATTCTTACGAATTAAAAAGCTGTGTCAAAGACAAATTCCTGCAGAATTTGCCAGATCTCTTGTGAATGGACTCTCATATATATAGAACAGACCCACAGGACATTACATTTCTAGAACCGTGAGTTGAAGTCATCTATAGCCTAACACTGTCATGAAAACAACCATAAATTTTGGTTTGAAAGCACAAAACTAATCGATAAATCTGATTCGACTATCAAGCTAAGTATTTTAGAAGCTTTTCACATGTATCATAATTTATAACTCCACAGCTTGTCAGTAATATCACATTGATTCCATTTCTTTCAAGCATGTGGAAACACACCGAAATACATGTCCACCAGAATGTTGAGGATGTCACAATGATGTAAATGCAGGGCTGCCACTCAGTTCAAGCAGTAAAAAAAGTTGAAAAAGTAACCAAAATTATTTTAAAAGTACCCTATCTATTGCACAAACAGTAACCACAAGTAACCTATTTTATTTTGCAAAAAAGTACCCAAAAAGTGTGTGTGTGTGTAATTTATTAATGGCCTCCACATCACCCCTTACAGCCATATGATCCACCCACTTTATTTCTATTTTATTTATTAAACTACTTTATATACTTATACGGGACGGAAGGTCAGGTGATGCATAACATCACAGCCTCTCCTTGACAAATGTCAAACCCCGCCTTCTCGTGGTACATCCTGTTCCCACCAAAGGGGCTCTGACGACCGCCAATAGCGGTATAACTATACCATCGGGATTAGAGGAAATGCTATCCCACACTCACCAACCACCTTGGCCAGCGTGGTGAGTTATGGCCAAACCCCTCCAAAATGACTACACAACTTAAATCTTGGCCCTCAGTCTCCGGCAGCTGGAAAGTACCTGGCCAAAGCAGCAGCCAGTGCGACATGAAGGCAGAGGGTGCTAAGAATCCCCGGAGGACCGGACTAGGCTGCCATCTGATGCTGACCTTGGCTATGTATAATGGGCGCTCCCTATCTTCTGATTCAAGGCTTCTTGAATTCGAAGAGGAACTACAAAGGATCAAGTGGGACATCGTCGGGCTAAGTGAGGTAAGGAAAAAAGGAGAAGATCTCATTGAACTGAAAAGTGGACATCTCTTCTACTATCGTGGGACTGATACTGGCAGAACTAGTGGTGTTGGATTTATAATAAACAAGAAACTGAAGGATGAAGTTGTAGAAGTTGAAAGCTCCTCTGACAGAGCTGCACAACTCGTTATCCAACTCTTGAGAAGATACCAGGCTCAGATTATTCAAACTTATGCACCCACCACAAGTCATCCTGAAGAAGAAATTGAAGAATTTTATGAGGAAATTTGTCATCTAAATAATAAAGGTAAGCAGCACTTGAAAATAATTATGGGAGATTTCAATGCAAAAATAGGGCAACGGCAACAGAATGAAACTTCAGTAGGTAAATTCGGTCACGGCACCAGAAACCAGCGTGGAAATACTCTCTTAGAGTTTGCAGAGGCAGAAGGGTTTTTCATCTTGAACTCCTTTTTCAAGAAAAAGCCACACAGGAAATGGACATGGAAACATCCAAATGGGACGACAAGTGAAATTGATTTTATTATGTGTAACAAAAAATTCGTCATAGAAGACTGCAGTGTGCTAAACAAGTTCACAGGTAGTGACCATAGATTGGCGAGATGTAAGATGCACCTCAACACTAAACTCGAACGTGGCAAGCTCATAAGACAAAGAAAATGTATTGACATAACCAACCTTAAAAAAACACCATAATACCTTCAAGCTAGAACTGAAGAACAGATTCTCTGCTTTAGAAGGCCTAACATCGGAAGAAGTGGATATTTCTGAAGTTAACAGAAAAGTAGCCAAAGCTCTTATGGAAACAGCAACAAAATTAGCTGGGTCTAAGAACAAGTTGCATGTGAACAAATTATCAGGAAAAACCAAAATGTTGATGCAAAACAGAAGAAAGATGAGGACAACTAAAAAAGATGTGACTTCCAAAGTGGAATATATAGAGCTATGCAAGACAGTACGAAAAAGTATCACTGAAGACGTAAGGAAATTC
The DNA here is from genome assembly GCA_039090855.1 of Macrothele yani. NCBI lineage: Eukaryota > Metazoa > Arthropoda > Arachnida > Araneae > Macrothelidae > Macrothele > Macrothele yani. Next base: position 128,888,219 of record CM076995.1, on the reverse strand, counting down.
AACTGTGAACTAGTAAGGAAAGCAATTGAAAACAACCAAAGCCTAAAGATAGCAAAGGGACATCTCAGTAAGGGAAGAAAACAGATTATGGCACTGAGAAAAGAAGATGGTTCTGTAACAAGTAATAGAGGCGAAATTTTGACAAGAGTGAAAGATTTCTACTCCAAATTATATGAAAGGAATGATACATGTACTCCAGACATCATGAAAGGTACCAGTACCACAGTTCTTCCAGTCCTCCCAGCAGAAGTTGCACATGCAATCAAGAACATGAAGCGGGCAAAAGCTCCAGGAGATTATGGAATTACTGTAGACATCATACAAGAAGCAAGTGGAGAAATTGAAACAGTACTCGCCCAAATTTTCACTCGATGCCTCAATGAAGGGAAGATTCCTGAGGATTGGAACAACGCTACAATGATCCTGCTACATAAAAAAGGTGACATTGTGGATCTCAGCAACTACAGACCTATCAGCCTCCTATCAGTGGTTTATAAAATCTTCACTAAAGTTCTTTCACACCGCTTGAAGGTGACACTGGACATGGCTCAACCGAGAGAACAAGCTGGATTCAGAAGTGGCTACAGCACAATAGATCATATCCACGTACTGAGAGAACTCATTGAAAGAGCGAGGGAATATGAACTTCCATTGTGCATGGCTTTTATCGATTATGAAAAAGCCTTCGATTCGGTGAAACCATCAGCAGTTACAATGGCTCTGAAATCCTGCGGTATTGAAGATGCGTACATTAATATTATTAATAACATCTATGAAAATGCAAGTGCAAAGATTCGGCTGTTTGAAAATACAACACATAAAAATTGGAAAAGGAGTGAGACAAGGTGATACCATATCTCTGAAGCTCTTTAATGCCACATTGGAAAATGTCTTTCAATCACTAAACTGGGAAAACAAAGGGATAAAGATTAATGGAGATTATCTAACCCACCTTCGTTTTCCTGATGACATAGTCATTTTTGCAACTACCCCATCAGAGCTGCAGAGTATGATCCAGGAACTTGCTGACAAGAGTAAAGAAGTGGGATTAAAAATGAACTTTCAGAAGACAAAAGTGATGTTCAATGCTTTTTAAAGAAATGAAGATTTATCGATTGATGGAGAAAAGCTGGAGATAACAGACACGTACCTTTATCTTGGACAGCAGATATCAAGTGAGGGTCACATTGATGAAGAAATTAATCGGCGTGCAAAACTTGCCTGGAGAGCTTTTGGAAGAAACAGCATAATTTTCAAGAGCAATATCCCATTATGTCTCAAAAGAAAAGTGTTTAATCAATGCATCCTTCCAGTGCTTACGTATGGTGCAGAGACGTGGACCTTAACTAAAAGAGATATACATCGGCTGCAGACAACTCAAAGCAGCATGGAGAGGTGCATGCTTGGTGTAACCAGGAGAGATACGAAGAGGAACTCGTGGATCCGAAAAATGACAAGAGTGGAAGACATCATGATCAGAGTTAAATCTCTGAAATGGCAATGGGCTGGACATACTGCCAGAAGGACAGACCATCGATGGACAGCCGAAATTTTAGATTGGATTCCAAGGGACAGGAAAAGACCCAGAAGAAGACCACATGGAAGATGGGTGGATGAAATTCGAAAGTATGCGGTAGTGACATGGAGGAGACTGGCAGAAGACAGACCGTTTTGGAGGAAACTTGGGGAGACCTTCGTCCAGCAGTGGATTGATAATGGTTGACAATGATGATGATATACTTATACATGAATAGGAAAGTAATTTAATTATAAAAATTATGAAGCTAACATGTGACAAATGTAGTTTATCAAAAAAATGCACTAAAATTATTTATTACTTATGGAAAAAGTTGGTAATAATTATGTAAATTATTTTGCATAAGTTCTGCTTTGTTATACTTTAGATTTTCCTTAATAATAAAACATGAATAGAAAAAGTAATACAATTGCAAAAAATAATGGAATGAACATTATTAGTAACAAAAGTAGTTTATTTAATTAGTAACAATGTACTAAAAATATTTATTTTTTCTGGAAAAAGTTTGTAATAAAACGTGTCCTCTGCTTATCTAAATTATTCTGCATAAGTTCTGCTTCTTTACAAATGAGATTTTCCTGTTCTTTTACAACTATCATTCCTTCAAGCATTGCTTGGGAAATGTTTGCTTCCCCAAGATCATTTCTGTCCAAAGCTTTTTTTAACTTCAAATGCACTTCTTCAAAAAGCTTGTCACTGTTTTTTTCTCATTATGATCTTTTTCAATTCTCTTCAGATCATCTTGTAATTTTTCAATACACTGTTTTCTCTTTTTAATTTCTAATTCACTTTCTTCTATGGTCTTGGCATACTATTCTTCTTCTTTTCTTCTTTAAGTTCAACTGCTGTTCAATTTTTTTATTCTCTAGATGTGTCATGTAGGAAGAGTGGGCAGATCTTGCCAAAGCCAGTAGTTCCCTGGTGATTGGGATTAACCCTGGTTTGTTTTTGTAGTTTTTAAAGCACATTGAATATTAATTTGTGCATTTAACATACGCACTGACACGGATGCTTTGTCATCAGTCAAAATTCTACCAGATTGAGAGAAACCTCTCTCAACATCTCCACTCCCATGAGACAGAGTCAAACATACCTTTATAACTTCTGCAACTTTTGGATACTTCTGCATGCCACTAGGGAGTTTGAGATTAATGTATGTTTTCCAGTACTCATCAGTTGGAGACTTTTTATTTGCTTCAACTTTTTCTAACTAACATTTTCCACTCATCTTGAAGGATGTCAGTGGGGCTATCTACGGGAAGAGCCTTAGCAACCTTTACAATATCCGTAACGCTGCGATTTGAATTTTTCTCCTTAGGCTGCAGAAAATGCATGTGTTTAAGAAAAGATGCAGATGTAGATACAGATAGCGATGTTTTCTGTAGAAGATGTTTACAACTGGCAATATAATGTTGCTGTACACCCCTTAGAAACAGAATGACTTCTTTTTCTGGCAAGTCTTTCATGTAAGCTTCCACTATGTGGTTAACCACAACAGCTTTTAATGGAAGAAGGTTGCCTGACTGAAAGATTTGTCCCTGATCCCATGAGCATGATGTATTCAGTTTCTTTAATACGTCAGTCTTGCAAACCCGACCAATAAGAGAGTAGCAGAGTATTTTCAGTTCATCATACAAAATGTGGATGAGTGGTTCTTGCTTTTGAAACCTCTTAGTGAATCCTGTAAACAAATCAGCACTTCGCATGACAAAAGTCAGTTCAGCTTTGTATGTTGGTTTTTTCAGGAATGAGCTGATAACTTTGAACTTTCTAGTTGACATTAAGGATGCAAATTTTTTTTAGGGATAAAATTCAAGAAATATTTCTCCAGAGCAGGACTTTGTTCAAGCAGGAGGCATTCACAAGAATCTCTCAAGGTCAGCCACCTTGATGGCACATGCTTCAATAATTTCTTCCTTGGCACATTCACTTCTTGCTGTACTTCGGTGTAATCTTCCCATCTACTTGGAAAATCATCAAAGAAATGGAAAACTGTAAATAGCAATGTCTGAACATTCCTCTCCTAATTCATTAAGACCCTTCAGGAAAGCATTATGAACCACATGTATGTTGCATGTGCCAATGTTAATGAGGTCACTACCTCTAACAGACACTTCTTCATTAACTAGTCTGTGCACTTTTATATTGACGTTGGGTCCATTGCTTCCTAACAACATGTGATTTAAGTACAAATCTGATTTTTCTAAGGCCAGCAATATATGCTTTGAGAGTTCTTCTGCAGTCGCATGACCGAAGAAAGATTCAAGGTGCATAACCTGTATTTTCCCCTTATTTTTTGACCAATATCTTATTAATATTTGAAGTTCTTCATTTTCTGCATTTGCTGTCTTATCAAACTGAATACTGTAGTATGAACCCTGAGCATCTTTGATCATTTGGTTATGAAAATAATGACCTAATGCTTCTGTAATAAGATAACCCACTTTAGTTTTCGATAAGGAAAACTCATCAGGTACACACTGTGGAAACATGGACTTAAATATATCCCTTATTCCATCGCATGAAGCAGCAGAATAATTGCTAACAACAGTTTTCAGCGCCCAAATTAATTCTCCTCTAATTGCACTGTCTTTTGAACTGTATAAAAGCACTGCACCTGTCGTACTGACTGGCTCTGATACAGATAAGGATGATCCAGATTGATGGTTATCACATATTGGAGCTGCGGGTGGTACAATTCTTGCTGACAAATGCAGTTGAAGAGGAGACATCTTTGTTGAAACATTATTTTTATTACTGATCAAAAACAACTATTATGGGAATTTTACTAGGGAATTTTTTTATTTAAATTACAAATTTTCGGAGAAAACTCTTCTCCTTCAGGCTGTTTTTTTTTGACACTTATTCCTGTCACTATCGCGGTTACGGTTAACCTTGAAGGTTACGGTTATTTTTCATCAAATCCTGCCAGATGTTAGGCAGGGAAAATCCTTTGCAGTCATTGATGATGGAATTTTGATTTTTCTCAATTTCTATTCCTTCTTTTAGCTTTCTTTTTTGAAAATTGCTTTGGAAACTGATGACTTTAAGGGAATTCCAATCCATGCTGTGACTAGTTTCTCTAACATGCCTATCTAAACCAGTCTTGTTGGAGCAATTTATTTATAGCAGCTTTATGCTCTGCCAAACGAGTTTCTAGTCTGCGACCTGTTTCACCTATGTAAGATAGTCCACAACTACATATTACTTCATAGACTTGCACCTTGCATTTTTAAAATATCTTCTTCTCTTTGAACAATTTTAGGGACATTTTTTTTTAACTTTGTTCTCTAAACTTGGAGCTAACCTAATATTGTACTTGTTACTAATTCTCTTTAAAGACTCAAATAAACCTTTGTGATAAATTTTTTTAGTGAATTTTACTTGTTGCTTATGCGGGTTTTTAGTACCATTAAAATTCAGAAGCTTCTCAATTTCTTCTTTAGGATAGTTATTTTCTGCAAGTATGACTAAGTTCTTCTTTATGGGCTTCTTTCTTATCTGAAGTACAATATTAGGCTAGCTCAAAGTTTAGAGAACAAAGTTAAAAAAAATTCCCTAAAATAGTTCAAAGAGAATAAGATATTTAAAAAATGCAAGGTGTAGTCTATGAAGTAAAATGTAGTTGTGGACTATCTTACATAGGTGAAACAGGTCGCAGACTAGAAACTTGTATGGCAGAGCATAAAGCTGCTACAAAAAATTGCTCCAACAAGACTGGTTTAGATAGGCATGTTAGAGAAACTAGTCACAGCATGGATTGGAATTCCCTTAAAGTCATCAGTTTCCAAAGCAATTTTCAAAAAGAAAGCTAAAAGAAGGAATAGAGATTGAGAAAAATCAAAATTCCATCATCAATGACTGCAAAGGATTTTCCCTGCCTAACATCTGGCAGGATTTGATGAAAAATAACCGTAACTTTCAAGGTTAACCATAACCGCGATAGTGACTGGAATAAGTGTCAACAAAAAGACAGCCTGAAGAAGAAGAGTTTTCTCCAAAAATTTGCAATTTAAATAAAAAAAAAAAGTTCCTAGCAAAATTCCCATAATAGTTGTTTTTGATTAGTAATTGAATTAAGAAACTAGGAAGCCATTTCTCAACATGAGCTTTATTCAAAGAATTATTTTTATGTTTCACAGACTGTGCATGCTGAGTCACAGACTGTAACCCTTTAGTCACTGTAAAGTTGCACTCACAAACAACACAATATCCTTGATCTTCAGAGTTTCCCTTTTTTAACCACTCAGATATTTTAACACAGAGACAATCTGTTTTTGATAGCCATGAAGTCTGAAACTTGCACTTTCCCATGTTATTTTTTGTATTCAGAATCAATCGGGGGAAAAAAAAAAAAAAAAAAAAGCCTCAGTATAGAGTTCTACACAAGAGAAAGAACAGAAAAACACTTAAAGTTGAATTCAGTATGTAATGAACTTTTACGTCTTTCTGTTTAATTGGTAAGTTTAACTGTTCAGATAAAATGATATAACTCTTCAGATAGTATATCCTTAAGGATAGATATATTTGTTTATTCTCACCATCAGAGTTCAATCAGTGAGATTTAAATAAGGCCTATAATTTATTTCAATTAGAATAAAAATGATGACCTTAGGTAAGCAGGTGATTGCTCTAGGTACCTGTACATTACATTGTAGTTGATGTTTCTTGCTGTTTATTCCTAAAAAAGTAACTTAAATTAACTTTGAATTAAAAAGGTTACCAAATAGTGACTTTAAAAAAAAGTAACTTTTAGTTGAAAAAGTAACCAAGTGGCAGCCCTGTAAATGCTTACGCTCCATTTGTCCTGATGAAGCTGAGCCAAATGCTCAACAAAACTATAGTAGATCTGAAACAAAATATTTATGGTGAATAAATGTTGCTGATTTAATCTGTCAGATGCTCTTTTGTTAATTTAATATCAGTTTTGAAGACTATATCTGCAGTTTTACTCGATTCAAGAGAAGGATAAGAACTTTCTATTATACGATAATTCTGACCAAGGTTAAAAAATATCTAAACAAAACTTGTTAGCCTTGATCACTAAAAGTCGGCAATTCTACTAACATAAGCACACATGCATACCTGAAGCAACACTGCCAGAAGTATGAACCTGTGGTACTTGGTTTTGACTAGAAATGTCTCTGGCATTTGGGTATACGAAACCCGACTGGCAAGAATTAACTACTCCTGGTGAGGATCTGGACATGGTTGCAGAATTACTGCAAGGATGCGTTGTGACTACTTGAGGGCACGTTGGTGTACTGATGTTACTGATATTTTGCTGGATCACTATTTCAGGCCCTCCACCATAAATACAAGTGAAGAACCTCCACATTTTTTCTGATAGAGATCCATAGTCAGAACCTAAAGGAAGAAAAATAAACATGTACATGCATTTCTCACCAATCAAATATACTATCAAACTACCAATCACAGCACACAGTACTTAAAAATGCATAAAGAGATACAGAATTTAATACAGTCAAACCTGTTTATATTAAATCTGTATGCATTGAATTATTTCCTTTATTAAACTTCAGGAAGTAACTGAAAATTACACTAAAATATAAGAATGAAAAAAGTTATATCAAACAAGACAGCAGTTATAATGTATAAATCAAACATTTGATGCCTGCAATCTAATCATTCACAGGTCAGGTCTTCAGCTGTAGGATATTGTGGAATAAGTGGCTTTAACAAGGACTGTAATATAAAGGTTTGTTATAGGACACAACATCCAGGAGGCCCAGAATCTGTATGCATCTGTGATGGGTAAACATTGATGTGTTGTAGCTTGTCAAGTAATAAATATTCGCCATGATAATTAACACAGCAATCTGACATCGCCGATTTGACTGTAATTACTGTTTCACACGTGAATTAAATCACATCAGAAAACTTGAAAATTTAATCGCCATGGAGGGGAAAATTTGAAAATTTTCCCGATAAAATTTTTCTGACGTGATTTAATTCACGTGTGAAACGGTAATTACAGTCAAATTCGGCGATGTCCGATTGCTGCGTTAATTATCATGGCGTATTTACCACATATCATGGTTGTTCTTAATAACCAAAATCCATTAAAAAAATTAATGTTTACAGGACCTGAACCTAGTCTAGTCATTCATCAACTACTAGGCTTATATCCTTTAACGCACATCTAATTACAAAATTACCTTGTGACATGCTTTAAAAAATTCTTATACTTAGAAGTTGAACACGTTTTTCTCATTTTCATAAAATAAATGATTTTACAAAGTGCATTAAGTTGTAAGGCCTCCTACATATTATGTGTCGTGAATGTGAAAAACAGCAATAGCTGTGTGTGTGTGAGCTATGTGAGGAATGGAATTTGTGCAAAATGTCTTTCTTACACAATGCAGTAGCTATGAGAGCACTTTGCAGATTACAGCAATGGCTATGAATGAATGAACAAAGACTGACAGACAATGAAAATGCGAAATACTGAAGAAATACTTGCTGGCTCTGTTTACAAGGCTTTATGAAAATTTCAAAGCCAGCCGAGTTTCAGTCAGCCTCAAGGCACCTTTCTCAAGAACAAGAAGGAAATAAAGCAAGCTACTGGGTGAAACTGCTTAATGGAGACTGAAATGTGACAATGGATGAATCTTGAATTCAAACATCAGTTTGCCCAACAGCAGCATAACGATTCAACCCTGCCAAGAAAGCTATATGCTTCTACAAAGCACATACTGTGTAAAATAATGCATCTTTATTTTTGGGATGCTGATGATCTGTTTAAAAAAATCCTGGTGCTAAGACCATAAGAGGCAAAACAGTGTCATAATGCAAAATACAGACATACAAAAAAAGGTCAGCTAGGACCATGGGAATGCCAACACTTAACCTACTGGAAAAGGATGCTGATGGTACTATTCATATGAACTCATCTCCTAAGGGCACCACACTCACTTGAAACATCTCTGATGAGATTTTGAGGAAGAATTTTTTTCCACCTTTGAAGAAGGGAAGTTCTCATGCCGGGAATTAATTCTACTACAATTCTCTTTTCTGTTGTGCTACTAAGGTACAAGATCTTATTGTGAAAAAAAAAACTGTTCTGTTGATGAAATATGAAATTTTGCAGGAGGAAAAAACACATTATGTTTTCACTCACATTTTATTAGAATGAAATAACTTTCAAACTATTTAGTAAATTTTCATATGTTGCTATTATTTTATACACAAATATTTTTATGAAAATTGCGCACAAGAAAAAAAAAGTTACTTGCAAATGTGTATTTTTATCTTCATTAAAATTGCATTAAAATCTAAAATGCCTTATTTTGACTTAATCCCAAACAATACCTTACACAGTTTTTGAGCAGCATTCATTTAGATAGTTAACATCTAACAAAATATTTTTCCTTGGATACAGTGATAGAATTTTTTTTTTAAATGATTAATTTCTTGAAAGTCACTTTAGCCCAAAATTATGAAGGAAGATATGTTTTCTTAAAATCATTTATTATACTTGTTATAAATTTTCTTCACATTTTTCAAAATGCAACTTTTCTTATTACATATTTGACACTGGATATTTTGTGGCAGCATATTTCTAAGTCAATCAGCAGCAGCTGATATCATTGACCAGTGGGATGAATTGACCTTCAAAGAATGCTTTACCTTTAGATCTTAGACAAGAAGACTTCATGAAACAACCTACAGAAATATATTGAAAAATGATGCAATATTGATTTCTGCATTATCAGCAATTTGCTATCAAAAATTACATGACCTTATAAAACTTGAATACACCTTGCATTTTTGTGACTTTGCAAACTTTCAAAACATACCTAGCTTTAGAATAGCTTGGTTTCCTTTAACATAACAGATGGAACTATTATCAACAGGACCAGGTGGATCTGTAAATAGAACTTTGTATTAATAACAAACAGAAAATAAAACAAAAACAACAACATATATACAAATCATGATTTCTTTCATAACATATATACATTAAGATTATATTCACATAAGTAAACTTTCTTAACATAAATTCAATGCCTGAAGATATTTAAAGGAATTTAGTTTCAACAGGGAAATACTTCAGTAACAATGTTTCATGAAATGAGAGGCATATTCTTCTCTGGTAGACTGAAAAATTAATGCAAACAACAAGATATCTTTCCATCATTGATAAAATGGAAACATGTCATTTTGCTATGGATGCAATCTAGCACAATGGCAGGAACTTCAGTTATTATTGCTTTTACACACACACACACACACACACACACACACACACACACACACACACACACACACACACACACACACACACACACACACATCAACCATTCTCAATCCACACTGCTGGATGAAGGTCTCCACAAGTCTATCATGCCCCATTCTCTTCAGAGTCACCCTGGCATGCTTTAGAACTTCATCCACCCATCTTCTGTAAGGTTTTCTTCTGTCCTTTCCTATCTCTCGGTATCTAGTTTAGTATTTCACTTGTTCAACAATGATCAGTTCTTCCAGCAATATGTTCAGCCCATTGCTACTTGAGGGTTTTTACTTGGATCATGACATCAACTTTTGTCATTTCCCTGATCCACAAGTTCTTATCTTTCTTGGTTATATAATAAGCATGCATCTTTTCATGCTTCTTTTCAGTTGTCTGCAGTCTGTCTTTTTTAGTTAAGTCCAAGTCTCTGATTCATAAGTAAGAACTGGAAGGAAGCACTAATTAAAACACATTTATTTTAAAACAATGATACATTTTTCTTAGAACTTGCACTTTTTTTTTCAAATGGAATGTAGCTAATATAAAGAGTGGAAGAAATATTCTTCTCAAAATATGTGGCAAATACACCAGGATAATTAACACAGCAATCAGACATCGCTGAATTGACTGTAATTACTGTTTCACATGTGAATCAAATCACATCTCCCGATTACTGTTCAAGCATGCTATCCGTTACACCACCCACAACAGCGAATTCGCAAGTATCTGTGTGTTAAGAGCATCAGAATATTTTACAACTGCGTTCTTAATTAATGCAGATTCTGCTGCCATCTAGCATTGTAAAGTAAATCTCCAGTTGTTCAGATATAAAGAGTGGAAGAAATATTCTTCTCAATAAGAATATTTCTTCCACACTTCTCCCACTGTTTATATCTAAACAACTGGAGATTTACTTTACAACGATAGATGGCAGCAGAATCTGCGAATCTGCATTAATTAAGAACGCGGTCAGAGAATATTCCGATGCTCTTAACACACAGATACTGTGAATTCGCCATCGTGCAACGGACAGCATGCTTGAACAGTAATCGAGATATGCGGGTTCGAATCCTAATTAGTTTCACACGTGAATCAAATCACATCTCCCGATTGCCGTTCCAGCATGCTATCGTTGCACCACCCAGGCGATGAAATTTTGTAGTTTCCTGATGTGATTTGATTCATGTGTGAAACAGTAATTACAGTCAATTCAGCGATGTCCAACTGCTGTGTTAATTATCATGGAATGCAGCTAAGTTTTACACATCTGTTAATTTCTTATTTGATGTGGCCTTCACTTGATATTTGTCCAAGAAAGATGTAAACATCAGTTACTTCTAAAATTTCCCCTCAACCTCTAGATCTTCAGTTCTTGAAAATGCATTGTACATCAATGTTTGTCTTTAGCTCCACTTCTTTACTCTTGTCAGCAAGTTCCTGGATCATACTCTGCAGCTCTGAGGGGGTACTTGTAAAAATAACTATGGCACTAGCAACACAAACACACACTATGTGGGTTAAACTATCACAGTTTATCTTTATTGCCTTGTCTTCCCAGTTCAATGATTGAAAGACATTCTGCAATGTGCCATTGAAGAGCATGGGGAGACCTGGTGTTACCCTCCATATCTCTCTCCCTCATTCATATATATATCTTCATCATCATCATTGTCAACCATTATCAATCCACTGCTGCACGAAGGTTTCCCCAAGTTTCCTCCACAACGGTCTGTCTTGTACCAGTCTCCTCCATGTCACTCCCGCATACTTTCGAATTTCATCCACCCATCTCCCATGTGGTCTTCTGGGTCTTTTCCTGTCCCTTGGAATCCAATCTAAAATTTCGGCTGTCCATCGATGGTCTGTCCTTCTGGCAGTATGCCCAGCTCATTGCCATTTCAGGGATTTAACTCTGATCATGATGTCTTCCAATCTTGTCATTTTTCGGATCCACGAATTCCTCTTCTCATCTCTCCTGGTTACACCAAGCATGCAGCTATCCATGCTTCTTTGAGTTGTCTGCAGCCTTTGTATATCTCTTTTAGTTAAGGTCCACGTCTCTGCACCATATGTAAACATTGGAAGGATGCATTGATTAAACATTTTTCTTTTTAGACATAACTGCATACTGCTCTTAAAACTCCTACTGTTTCTTCCAAAAGCTCTCCATTTAAGTTTTATTCACTGATTAATTTCTTAATCAATGTGACCCTCACTTGAGATCTGCTGTGCAAGGTAAATATAAGTATCGGTTATCCCCAGCTTTCCCCCATCAATCGATAAATCTTCATTTCTTGTAAAGGCATTGCACATCACTTTTGTAAGTTCATTTTTAATCCTACTTCTTTATTCTTATCAGCAAGTTCCTGGATCATACTCTGTAGCTCAGAAGGGGTAGTTGCAAAAATGACTCATCAGCAAAATGAAGGCGAGTTAAATTATCTCAATTAATCTTCATCCTTTTGTTTTTCCAGTTCAGTGATTGAAAGACATTTTGCAATGCAGCATTAAAGAGTTTGGGAGATACGTTGCTACCTTGTCTCACCCCCTTTCCAATTTTTTTTTTTTTTGTGTGCTGTATTCTCAAATAGCTGAACCTTTGCACTTGCATTTTCATAGATGTTATTAATAATACTAATGTATGCATCTTCACTACCACAAAATTTCAAAGCCAATGTAACTGCTGATGGTTTCACAGAATCAAAGGCCTTTTCATAATCCATAAAAGCCATGCATAATGGGAGTTCATATAGTTCCTTCTCTCAGTACATGGATATGATCTATAGTGCTGTATCCACTCCTGAATCCAGCTTGTTCTCTTGGTTGGGCCATGTCTAGTGTTACCTTCAAGCGATTTGAAAGAACCTTAGTGAAGATTTTATAAACCACTGAAAGGAGGCTGATGGGCCAGCAGTTCCTGAGATCCTTGATGTCACCTTTTTTATGTAGCAAGATCATTGTAGCGTTGTTCCAATCCTCAGGAATCTTCCCTTCATTAAGGCATCTAGTGAAAACTTGGGCGAGTATTGTTTCAATTTCTCCACTTGCATCATGTATGATGTCTACGGTAATTCCATCTTCTTCTGTAGCTTTTTCCCATTTCATGTTCTTGATTGCACGTGTAACTTCTGTTGCGAGGACTGGAAAAACTCTGGTACCTTTCGTAATGTTTGGAGTACATGTACCATCCTTTTCATGTAGTTCTGAGTACAAATTTTTTACTCTTGTCAAAATTTCGCCTGTATTTCTTGTTACAGAACCATTTTTTCCCCAGTGCCATAATTTATTTCCTTCCCTTACGGAGATGTCTATTTGCTCTCTTCAGACTTTGGTTTTCAATTGCTTTCCTCACCAGTTCACAGTTGAATTTCCTTATGTCTTTGGTGATACAGTGATACTTTTTCATACTGTCTTGCATAGCTCTATATATTCCACTTTGGAAGTTGCATCTCCTTTATTTGTCCTCATCTCTCTACTTTTTTGCATCAGAAATTTGGTTTATCCTGATATTCTGTTCATATGCAAGTTGTTCTTGGTACCCGCTATTTTTGTTGCTGTTTCCATCAGAGCCTTGCTTTTCTATTAACTTCAGAAATGCCCACTTTCTCCACACACACAGTTGAGTTACATTGTGGCCACCTCCTACTTTTAACGTCACAAGCGCGTAGCCAATAAAAGAAGGCATGTGTCGTGAGCTGGCTTGGAGGGTATATAAGGTGCACTGTAGGCAATCTGAAAACATATCTACTTGATGCTTTCATGGATAAAAGGAACGATTTCTCAGATTTGAGAAATGGGACGATTATTGGATTTCTGGCCAAGGGTGGCAGTATTTCTAAAACAGCGCAGTTTGTTAACTGTTTGCGTGCTGCTGTGATTAAAGTGTATCGTGATTAGAGAAATGACACCATTGCGAATTAGCAATGGGGACACTACGGATCACCACATGCCATTGATGTGAGAGGTGAACGTCGGCTTCGAAGGTGAGCGAGGGCCAATCGACACGTTAGAGTGGAGCAACTCACTGGCCAAAGGAACTAAGGGGCTACTGGAAGTGTGTCTAAAGCAACATTTCAGTGAGCCCTGCTGCACACGAGGCTCCGATGCAGACGGATGGTCACTGCAGTTATGCTAATGAACGTACATCGGCTGAAAAGGTTTACATTTTCATGGCAGTATCAGAATTGGATCTCCGCTGATATGCAAAGGATTGCCTTCTTCGACGAGTCCCATTTTCTGCTTCATCAAACAGATGGACATTGGCGTAAAAGGCGAGAAACATCGGAGAACAAACACTCTTCAACCACTGCTGGAAGAACCCAAACTGGTGGGGGCAGCATTATGGTCTGGGGAATGTTTTCGTGGCATTCCCTGAGTCCACTCACACCTGTGGAAGCCACTATGGACCAGATTCCTTATGAATCCATCCTTGCATACCATGTACACCCATACATGCTGATTTGTCTTCCCTAGGGTGGATGGGATCTTTCAGCATGCCCCAGCTGAGTTTCACACAGTCCTAGCTGAGTGTCACACAGCTAGAAATGTTCAAGAGTGGTTGGAAGAGCACACTGAAGACTTCAAAGTACTTCCCTGGCCCCCTAATTCCCCAGACTTAAACCCAATTGAGTACCTGTGGGGTCACCTAAGGATCCTCCATCACACACCCTCCAGCAGCTGTCAAATGCACTGCAGTCAGCATGGCCCGACATAACAGAGGTCATTCAAATTGCACATGTTGGCAGAGTAACTCTTTCTCTATACAAAAGGTACTACTCAGCATAGTCTCCATTAGAAATGATGCATTTGCACCCAACTCTCGAATCCTCTTTGAAAAAATTCAGGTGTGGACTGTTGTACCCACTTCTTCACAGCTAACTTTCACCTTGTCTGTGTCATCAAATCGTTCCCAAAGACTGTCCTGCTTTGGACCGAACAGGTGGAAGTTGGAGGGTGCCAAGTTCTAGGCTGTACGGTGGATGGGGGACCAATGACCAGCCTAATCTGCTGATCGCCTGATTTGTTGCCAGAGATGTGTGTGGTCTCGCACTGCCATGGTGAATGTGGATCTTTTTCAGATTCTTTTTTGGTCGCTTCCTGCTCATGGATTCTCCGAGCGTCTTGAGTGTCTCAATGTACCGCTCGCTGGTCATGGTACGGGCATGTTCCAGAAAATCAAGGAGAATGACACCCTTGTCATCCCCCCCCAAAAAACAGTCACTATGACTTTCTGTACTGATCACTGGCTCTCTAACTTCTTAGGTTTTGGTGAACAGGTGCGACACCATTTCATGGATTGATTCTTCGTTTCCGGATCATGAAGATATACCCACGTTTCATCCCGTCGCCAGATCGAAAGAAAAAGTGCCTTCATTGGCGTCAAATGCTCCCAGCGGAACAGAGCAGACACTTCCACCCTTCTCTCCTTCAAATCGGGTGTCAACTGCTGAGGTACCACCTTTGCACCCACTTTCCGATACCCTAAGTCTTCAGCCATCTTCTGTATGGCATTGTGACCACAGTCCAGTTGTGCAACAAGCTCACTGATTGCGACTCGTCTCTCCGTGCAAATCAATTCAACTCACCGACGATTCGCGTCAGTGTTGCAGATGATGGTCTCCCACTTCGTGGTTTGTCTTCAATGCTGGTCTCCCTTTCTTTATCGACCTGTGCACATTGGTGTCATCTCCATATACATTCCGTAGCATTCTGTGGATGTTGGACAGCCTGCACCCTTTTTTGTCAAGAACTCAATGACGGCATGTTACTTCTGCTTGGAATTCATTATTCTCCTACAATGAAGAAGGATCTATCTCCTTCTGTCTCCCATGGGGTCTTCTTCTGGGTCTCTTCCTGTCCCTCGGAATCCAGTCTAAAATTTTGGTTGTCCATCGGTGGTCCGTTCTTCTGGCAACATGTCCAGCCCATTGCCATTTCAGTGATTTCACTTTGGCCATAATGTCGTCCACTCCTGTCATTTTTCTTATCCACAAGTTCCTCTTCTTATCTTTCCTGGTTACACCAAGCATGAATCTCTCCATGATTCTTTGAGTTGTCTGCAGTCTTTGTATGTCTTTTTTAGTTAAGGTCAATGTCTCTGCTCCATACGTAAGCACTGGCAGGATGCATTGATTAAACACTTTTCTTTTGAAACATAATGGCGTCACGGCAACAGAAACCAGCGTGGAAATGCTCTCGTTCAGTTTGCAGAGGCAGAAGGGTTTTTCACCCTAGAACTCCTTTTTCAAGAAAAAGTCACACAGGAAATGGACATGGAGACATCCAAATGGGACAAGTGAAATTGATTTTTTAATGTGTAACAAAGAATTCGTCATAGAAGACTACAGTGTGCTAAACAAGTTCAACACAGGTAGTGACCATAGATTGGTGAGATGCAATATGTACCTCAACACTAAACTCGAACGTGGCAAGCTCATAAGACAAACAAAATGTATTGACATAACCAACCTTAAAAAACACCATAATACCTTCAAGTTGGAACTGAAGAACAGATTCTCTGCTTTAGAAAGCCTAACATCGGAAGAAGTGGATATTTCTGAAGTTAACAGAAAAATAACCAAAGCTCTTATGGAAACAGCAACAAAATTAGCTGGGTCTAAGAACAAGTTGCATGTGAACAAATTATCAGGAGAAACCAAAGTGTTGATGCAAAAAGAAGAGAGATGAGGACAACTAAAGAAGATGTGACTTCCAAAGTGGAATACATAGAGCTATGCAAGACAGTACGAAAAAGTATCACTGAAGACGTAAGGAAATTCAACTGTGAACTAGTGAGGAAAGCAATTGAAAACAACCAAAGCCTAAAGATAGCAAAGGGACATCTCAGTAAGGGAAGAAAACAGATTATAGCACTGAGAAAAAAAGATGGTTCTGTAACAAGAAATAGAGGCGAAATTTTGACAAGAGTGAAAGATTTCTACTCCAAATTATATGAAAGGGATGATACATGTACTCCAGACATCATGAAAGGTACCAGTACCAGAGTTCTTCCAGTCCTCCCAGCAGATGTTGCACATGCAATCAAGAACATGAAGTGGGAAAAAGCTCCAGGAGAAGATGGAATTACTGTAGACATCATACAAGAAGCAAGTGGAGAAATCGAAACAGTACTCGCCCAAATTTTCACTCGATGCCTTAATGAAGGGAAGATTCTTGAGGATTGGAACAATGCTACAATGATCCTGCTACATAAAAAAGGTGACATTGAGGATCTCAGGAACTACAGGCCCATCAGCCTCCTTTCAGTGGTTTATAAAATCTTCACTAAGGTTCTTTCACATCGCTTGAAGGTAACACTAGACATGGCCCAACCAAGAGAACAAGCTGGATTCAGGAGTGGATACAGCACTATAGATCATATCCATGTACTGAGAGAAGGAACTATATGAACTCCCATTATGCATGGCTTTTATGGATTATGAAAATGCCTTGGATTTGGTGAAACCATCAGCAGTTAACAATGGCTCTGAAATCCTGCGGTATTGAAGATGCATACATTAATATTATTAACAACACCTATGAAAATGCAAGTGCAAAGATTCGGCTGTTTGAAAATACAACGCACATAAAAATTGGAAAGGGAGTGAGACAAGGTGACACCATATCTCCGAAGCTCTTTAATGCCACATTGGAAAAAGTCTTTTAATCACTCAACTGGGAAAACAAAGGGATAAGGATTAATGGAGATTATATAACCCACCTTTGTTTTGCTGATGACAGTCATTTTTGCAACTACCCCCTCAGAGCTGCAGAGTATGATCCAGGAACTTGCTGACAAGAGTAAAGAAGTGGGATTAAAAATGAACTTTCAGAAGACAAAAGTGATGTTCAATGCTTTTACAAGAAATGAAGATTTATCGATTGATGGAGAAAAGCTGGAGATAACAGACACGTACGTTTATCTTGGACAACATATATCAAGTGAGGGTCACATTGATGAAGAAATTAATCGGCGTACAAAACTTGCCTGGAGAGCTTTTGGAAGAAACAGCATATTTTTCAAGAGCAATATGCCATTATGTCTTAAAAGAAAAGTGTTTGATCAATGCATCCTTCCAGTGCTTACGTATGGTGCAGAGACGTGGACCTTAACTAAAAGAGACATACAAAGGCTGCAGACAACTCAAAGCAGCATGGAGAGGTGCATGCTTGGTGTAACCATGAGAGATAAGAAGAGGAACTCGTGGATCAGAAAAATGACAAGAGTGGAAGACATCATGATCAGAGTAAAATCCCTGAAATGGCAATGGGCTGGACATACTGCCAGAAGGACAGACCATTAATGGACAGTCGAAATTTTAGATTGGATTCCAAGGGACAGGAAAAGACCCAGAAGAAGACCCCATAGGAGATGGGTGGATGAAATTCGAAAGTATGCGGGAGTGACATAGAGGAGACTGGCACAAGACAGACCGTTGTGGAGGAAACTTGGGGAGACCCTCGTACAGCAGTGGATTGATAGTGGTTGACAATGAGGATGATGATATATATATACATATACACTATCTATCAACAAGTAATTGGACACCTGTGATAGCAAAGGAAAACGAAGTTTATTCACCTTCAATAGTTGGTGGAGCCTCCACGAGCGGCGATTACAGCTGCGATCCTACGGGGCATACTCTCACAACCAGGCGTTGTGCGACGGCTAGCGGTATTTTCTTCCACTCGGCTTGGAGAAGACAGGTCAGTTCCTTTACCGTTTTCGGACGGTGGGGGCACCCCTTAAGTCGACGCTCCAACTCGTCCCAGAGGTGCTCGATAGGGTTAAGGTCCGGGCTCTGCGCAGGCCAGTCCATTCGATCAACCCCATTGTCACCATACCAAGACATGGTGGACCTCGCAACATGACAGGTGGCATTGTCATCCTGAAAGTAACATGGGTCCACCCCGTAAAACTGCCACAACGTAGGAAGCACATGGTCATCCAAAATAGTGCAGTAGGGCTCTGTGTTGAGTCTACAAGGAATTGCGACCAAGGGTCCCGTGCCATACCAGGAGAAACACCCCCATAGCATAATTCCACCGCCGCCGAACTTCACAGTTGGCACAATACATTCCGGCAAGAGGCGTTCTTCCAGGGAGACGCCAAACCCAGACCCTGCCATCCGAACGGTAGAGGGTGAACACCTTGATTCGTCGCTCCAGAGAACCTGTTTCCATTGTTCGACGGTCCACTGTCGACGTTCTTTGCACCACGTTAGCCGAGCAGCGCTATTGGACTTGGTGATCAAAGGCTTGTGGGCGGCAGCACGTCCATGATAACAGAGCAGATGGGCTCCATTACGGATGGTATTCATCGAAAGAACACTCCCGGATGCCTGTTGAAACTCCTCGCGGACGTGGCCCATCGATTTGTTGCGGTTCTTCCGAATTTCTCTGGCCAGCACCCGTCGGTCTCCAACTCCCAGTTTTGTGGGTCTGCAGGGTCGGGGCACATTTTGACAGTCACCTCTCATCTTTCACTTGCCAATCACGTAGGCCACTGTTGATTTTGGGTACTTCAACTCGCTGGATATGTCACGTATGGATCGGCCATTTCTGTGATACCCGACGATTACACCTTTCTCGAAATCGGAGAGCTCCGAACTGCGTGGCATCTTGCATGCGACTGGTTGCGTTGTTTCCCACACAATATTTAACAGCAGCGGCCATGACGTGTATCAGGACCACAGATATCATCGATTGCAGGGGTGTCTAATTACTTGTTGGTAGATAGTGTATATATATAGGTGTGTGTGTGTGCTTAGAAATTGATTTGTGAAAATACAAACTTATAAGTTATATTTTTGCACAGTGCACAATACAATACTCAGTTTTGTTTTCCTATTTAAAAAAATGAACTCAAATTTCATAGATGTACAAGGCAAGTTATTTATGAAGAAATATGATTCATTAATAAACAATTTCTTTTTGTTTTTATTATATACCACTTGCTGCAACTTGAGCATTATTTCATTTTACAGATATGAAACTAATGGATATTTATTCAACTAAACATTTAGCATAAAGAACAAAAGATCTCACCATTATCTTTTCCTTTCACAAAACTCTCCCACTGTTTAAACCAGTTTATACTAAAAGCATAAACTATGGGTGGATTTTCTTGAGATACAAATTCATTATTCAACTGAAATGAAGAATGACAATGTGTTAGATATACAACTGTCGCATACGAATCAGATGTGAACATTTTTTCAGTTGACACAATCAATCATTGAAAACATCTATGGTGATAACACACATCTTACTGCTACCAAGGTTAATAGACTACTAGGTTTGCTCATATGGGAGTACCGGATGAGCTTTCCTGCACAGTATTCCCTCTGATGTCACCTGCCTTACAAGAGAACCCAGCGAACACAAGAGTTGTCTGCTGTCTATTGACATACAGGCAGTTTGTTGGTAGAAGCAATGCGTTCACGTAACCACTTTGTATATTTAGTTCTGTAATAAATGAATTTCTAATTATATTTATTTGTCTCCAAATTTGATTTTCACTAAGTATCAACATGCTTTCAGAGAAAAATCTAAAGATTTCTTATGCAGAATTCTGTAAATAAACAAATGCTCTGGCGTTTCTCAGTTTTGTTGGCACAGGCACCCAGTATTACTTGGTCCTTTGTTTTTCGTCATTGGCTGCATATTTTTTAAATATATTTGTATGTGATTTTAAATATATATTTCATGAATCATTGAAAATACTTTAATATGGCGGAGATATTTTTAATACTTACCAGTATTTTCGGAGATGTTTTCTCCGGTGTATTTTCATTTGCATCTTCAATATTTTTGGCCACCCATGTAAAGAAATCCTCAGGGCACCATTGAACAAATGTGAGAAATAACAAATTTGAAAAAAAATTCCTTTCTTCATGTAGTTATCTTCAGAAGCTTGAATTCTCTTAATTTTTCTTTCAGCTGCGAATTGATGTGCCTCATTCGATTCATCGTAAGTGTTTTCATGAAAAGTTTAATGCTTCGGCTGAATTTTAGAGGAATTTATTTCCATTGCCTCAGATACGTTTCTCGTAATATTTTTCTCACTTTTTTAAATTTCATGTTCGCCATGGATTGGGTGGAACATCCGCTCAATGCTTTTGCTGCGGCAACCCCACTAGTTCACTTTTACATATCCCTTTTATAGTCGCCTTCAGGTAAATGTTTGGAGCAAATAGTAGCATTTTGGACAGTAGCATACCGGAAAATCTCTGAGCCCACAAAAAATTCTTCTAGACCCTTTTGCGAAAATCTATTAGCACTCAATTAGTTATTTAATTCCATGCTATTAATTAAGTTATAGGCATTTTAATAATAAATATTCTTTGGAACCTACAGGTATTTTGCGTAAGACCAAAATTATTGCGCTTTACTGTGTGTAACAAAAAATCTGCACGTTGTAATTGAAATAATTGCTTTAGTTTTATACCACTAGAAAATACTACAAAACAGTTACGCAAAAGTTGAACATGTCGTGCAAATTTTATTCTTTTAGCAACTAAGGCCAGCCTCTTTGAAACGCCTTGCGACCAGGCCTGCAAAACATGTAACTTCTGTTAGAGTGCCTAATGAAATTTTTCGATTTATATGAAAATACAGAACATAAGTAAGCAACTAAACTACATAAATTATTTACTTTTGAATATAAAAAACACAACACAATATCACAATGTTTTACACTTAGTGAAAATTTTTCTCTTGACTCTGTTATATAAAAAAAAAAAAAAAAAAAATGACACAGGTCTCTGCATATACCGAAAAGAACAACTTTCAATTCATTATATTCTGAAGCAGGCATGCAAAAAACTAATTCAAGACACCTTATCCTCATTGATAAAACGTTTTCATTCATTGAACTGATATTTCTTTCACATTCTCTTGTTAATATGCATTACTGAAGCCTTCGCTATGGATATGAAAGGGGCCCCAGGTCCTCTGAAATAACCGCTTTCCCTGTCATCCAGTTTTTATAAATTTAAATCTTGGTAAAAACAACCAAAAACTACTTTTCTTTTTAATACTCATTTTAAAGCTGCCGTAAAAAATTTCCTGACTATTTCTTTATTAATGTGAAGTTTCCGCAAAAAGGTCTATTCTTTAAAATGTTTTTTCTGAAGCTGTGACTCTCCCCCCCAATCTCCCCATCTATACGCCCCTGATTCTGGATTTAAAAAAAAAAAATGTATCACCTCGTTTACAGCGTAATTTCCATAACCTGCAAAGCTCAGTCACTTTCGGAAATATGTGGTATGTAATTGCGGATCCTTTGGTATTTCTGTAGTTATTCTTGCAGTCTGCAACAGTGCAGGAACTTGAAGGCATCTCGAAAGAATAAATTATTTGCAAACAAACTTAGCTGTTCCACATACTATATATACACTAAAATTATTCTAGAAGCAGAAAAAAAAAAAAAAAAACAGCTCTTTGAACAAGAGTCAAATGACATTTGTGACTGCTTTGACCTTCGGTGCACTAAACTAGCTAAAGCCCTGCTGCAAGACAACCGTCATCAGACCACCTCCTAAGCCCTCCTGCAAAGGGGAAGCTTTACAGGGGTCTTACGGGCACAACCTTGTGCATTAAAGAACCTTGACTGCTACTTTCTTATAGGTTTCATTTGCATTTTGAAAAGAGTCCACTGAAGAATTACACCATCCATTTGAACCCATAATTTCCATGTAAACTTGTGACAAATTTCAGTGGTATCTAGGATTTGTATTACGTCAAATCGGGGTACATTTCCCCCACAGAATATGCAGGAAACATTCTTGTAAGACAAAAATACATTAAATTCAGCAATTTTATATATCAGTATTCTTGCCATTCTGCATTCAAAATAAAGATAAAAAGCAATGAATTTAGTGCTGAGGATTATTCTAAAACATGCATAATTCTTAAAGTTTAATAACTGAACATGCACTTGACTTTAAGAATAAATAATTAAAATACTACTTTAACAAAAAACAACTGATATGCCAGTTGCAACTTCTTTTGCAATTCGAATATGTTTTGGGTAACACTAAATCATAACAGAATGACTGTTTACACACTGCTGTTAATAGAAATTGCAACACCAAGAAAGAAACTGCAATCACAATGCAATTTAAGGGAGTAATTAGCTATGGCACAAGCTGCAAATGATCACAATTACATACCAGTTCGTGATAAGGAAGGCAAAAAAAATAAGTAATAAGTAAATCCACCATGGGTGGTGATAACCAACCCCACATGCTGTGGGATCGAATGAAACAGAGTTTGGATGGTTGTCTGCGGTACTGCATTCCATTCTGCTTCTACATGCATCCACAATTCATTGGTTGTGACAAACGGTGAAGCCATGCGAGCCAGTCGTTGTGTGATGACAACCAAGACGTTCTCTATAGGCGACAAATCTGGCAAGCAAGCAGGAGAGGGAAGACAAGCAACTTGATGCGCACAGAGTAAGTCTTGGACAGTATCAACAACATGGGGTCAGGCACTGTCTTGTAGGAAGACGGATCTTGGGATCATCTGAAGGAAGGGTAGAAGTTTAGCTTCCAACACTTCGGTGATGTAGCGTTGGCTGTTCAATGTGCCTGTGATGCGTAATGAAGAATGACAATGTGTTAGATATGCAACTGTCACATACGAATCAGATGTGAACATTTTTACGCATGAATGAAACACAATAGCGCTCGAAACCATCACCCTCAGTGTGGGACCAATATGGTGCTAGCAGCACAATAGAACCTTCCAGATGCTGTTCACCATGGTATCTGCAAACAAGGATTTACCCATTGTGATGCATTAGATTGAATCCGGACTAGTCCAAAAATACAATATGCTTCCATTCTGCACTCCAGTTTTGACATTTGCGGCACCACTGTAATCGCTGGTGCCTATGGTTCAGAGTCAAGGGAAGTTGCAGCAATGGACGGTGAGCAACAAGGCCTCTATGCAGCAATCGGTGACGAACAGTGCTTGCAGACATCGGATGATGTGCGACCATCCTCCATTGCTGCGCAAGTCTTGTGGATGGTGTTGTGCACAACGTCACTGCAATACAGTGTACAAGTGCCTGTCTTCCTGCTTGGTCATGCAATTTTGAGCTCCAGACACTGCACAGCAATGCGTAGAACCTTCTGCTGTCCATTGACGCCACATGTACAGAATGGTAGTTGCGTTACACCTAACGTGTGCAGCAATATCACGGTATGATAAGCCACCTTCTAATAGTCCAACGATTCTACCTCTTTCTAACTCTGTGAAGTGTTCGTGTGGTTGTCTCATCCTCCTACGTGGCATGTAAACCAACTGCGTACCGTCGAGTTTAGTGATAGCAAGTTTAAAAACAAACCCCCTCTCTGTACGCCTTCTCTTACACCCCCTTATGTGATGTTTCCGATGGCGTTGCGCGCACCTCACATTTGCATGTGCGCCACAATTGTAATAATTTGCATCTCACATGGCGCCCTATCCCTCCTGTAAATTTCGTGCAAATCTGAACATTTCTGCATGGTGCTGCAATTTCTATTAACAGCAGTGTATATATACAATGGAACCTTACATATTTTTCTTGGGAACGGCCTTAAAAAATTGCATAAAAGAAAATTCAAAATGTTAATTACACTGGTTTCCATAAATTAATTAAGCAACAAACCAAAAAATCACGCCAACTGGGTGAAACAGTTCCAATTGCACGAAATTCGCATATTTTACGGGGGAAGACATACAGCATCAATGTATGGAAAGCAAATGAGTGATGCTGGCAGCACTTTATGCCAATGCGCAAGAGCTTAAAAAACCAGCTGTTTCGGAGGGAGTCGCCAATTCATATGTGGCGGTGAATGACAAGATTTCGAGATAGCAATTTTGCTAGCATGGCTTCGAGACGTCATTTACCAGAGGAGTTATGTTATAGAGCGGCAGGGCGACTCGAAGCAGGGAAACTGCAGGCAGATGTCACAAGAGGGCTCAACATTGATCGTTCTGTGGTCAGCAGGATGTGGCAGCAGTTCCAAGCCATGGGTGCAGCTCCCCAAAAGTACAGTGAAGGTAGGCCAAGGGCAATGACCTCTGTGGATGACCGGTATTTGCGGCTTTCGCCGCGGCAGAACAGGATGGCTGCACCAACTCATCTCAGATATGTGCTTGTGGCAGCCACCAGACTGACTGTATCAGCTTCAACGGTACGCTGAAGGTTACATGCAGGAGGACTGTATGCTCAGTGACCAGTATCATTGCATGCCCCTCACCACCACGCCACCGGAGAGAATGTTCAAATTGGGCATGAATAATTCTGAACTGCACTCAAAAATCAGTGGAGGTCAGTTCTGTTCACTGATGAGTTGCAATACTGTTTACAGAGTGATTCTCACTGAGTTTACATCTGGAGAGAGGCCGGCACTCACCATCTTCCCTCTAATATCCAGAAAAGGAACACCTATGGTGGTGTTAGTGTTCTGGTGGGAGCAGGCATATTGTTAGGTGGCCGTACTGACTTCTGTGTTGCCACATGGAGACCTCAATGCTCAGAGGTATACAAGCAACATCCTGGGCCCTATTGTTCATCCTTATGCAGTTGCAATTGGCGATACATTTGTACTGCAGGCAGACAACACCCGCCGTCACACATCTTGTTCTTGTGCACCAGTACCTGGCACAGGAGACTATAGTCTGTATGGAGTGGCCAGCACGCTCTCCCGATCTGAATCCCATTGAGCATGCCCAGGATGCTCTCTGGAGGCATGTTGCAGGCCTCCAAGCCCCCTCCCCGAATCCCGCAGGGGTTCCCGCACCACTTTGCTCGAGCAATGGACGGAGATACCCACAGAACTGCTCAACGCCATAATTAACAGCATGGAACATCATCGCTTTTGGGCCTGTATTGCTGTTTGGGGTAACCACACTCCGTATTGAAGTACCTTTTTCTATTTCATCTTGATATCTATATTTCTGTATTTTCATATTTGCATCACTCACGCAAAATGTACATGCTTTGTATCACATGTTCATATGTTTCTTTCATACATGAGACTGCCAAAGAAAAAAAAAAAGCTGAACTTTTTAACCGGGTGAAAAATAAGAACGTGCTGCGAAACAGAGTGAATATAATGCGGCATGAGCAAGACAGAATTGTTCACTGAAATTTATTTAAATATTAAACTGAAGCACATCACTGTATTCAATATATATATGTATTACATTTAACAAAAACACAGAACAAATCGAATATTGCGGAGAAAAAAATACGACAAAAGAGGCCCCCCCCCCCGCCACCACCGACCCCTCCCAAATTTCTGTTCAGTTCTGCATCAATCTCCAGAACCATCGAAATGATGATGGAAAAGGCGGAATTTTTCGAATCCACGGTAGAATCTCGTGCCTGAAGATTACAGGGAAATTTTCGCCTCGTCTAGCTTCCCTTTCCAGAAAATTTTCTTCCATTTTCAAACTGAAATGCGAATATTTATAGAATTACATTATATTTAACAATAATACTGTGCAGAAGAAACATCGCTAGAAAAAGACCTCAAAGATTACGGGAAAATTTTTCACTCCGTTTAACTTCCGTTTTCGAAAGTTTTGAAAAATGAAATTCCATCCAGAGAACAAAAACGAACCCCCTCCCCCAAACTAATCCTTCAAAATTTCTCTTAAGTTTTCCATCGCTCCCGAGAACAACCCAAATGATGAAAAAAAAAAAAAAAACGAATTCTGTGAATCCGCGGTAGGATCTAGTGTATGTTCTTTGTTGCATTTGGTCTGATAAAGCTTACCACCAAATTTCGTCTGAATCGGTGGCATACTTTGAGTTATCACAATTTTCCCCACTTGTTGCTTAATTTATGGAAATCAGTGTATTATAAAATTTTGAATACTTGCAAAAAAAAAAAAAAAAAGTTTGGGGAGGACCATATACTTTTAGAGGCATATAAAAGGGTGTAGTACAATATCAGCTATCATGGAGCAGTGCCACAAACTGCACATGAAACAGCTATTATGGGGTAATTTTCAATTATGTCAGATCTCCATGACCTCAAAAAAGGCATGATCATATGAGCGTGTCTTACAGAAGCTTCAGTAACTAGAACAATAGAAATAGTAGGGATAACTAATAACAAGGAACTGTACACTAATTACACTCAAAATAGTATAACTACATTAGTAATCCGAATTTCTTGGTGTAGTTGATAACAAAGAACGGTACACCAATTAAGTAGTAAATAGTAACACTGTACTAGTGATCCGATTTATTGGCGTAGAAAGTAGACATATAAGCGTTTCCAAGTATTCGCACATCAACCAGATGGCTTTTTCAAGGAAGTTAGACAAACTGCAACTGAAAAATAAAACGCATTAAACAACTTGAACGCGGAAACTTGACTTGACAACAATAGATACAACGTTATATTCATTTAAAGATGACGCATCACGTTGGTTGCACACATGGTGTCCTGGTAGGCAGAAGGCTTTACTTGAAGAATTGGTTCCAAATATGAGAACCAATTCTTCAAGTAAAGCCCATTGCATCAGCAATACTTGCAATGGTTGCGCCTCATTCGAGTTGCCACGAATTTGGAACCAATTCTTCAAGTAAAGCCTTCTGCCTACCAGGATACCGTGCGTGCAACCAACTTGATGCGTCATCTTTAAATGAATATAACGTCGTACCTATTGTTGTCAAGTTTTCGCGTTCAAGTTGTTAATGCGTTCTATTTTTCAGTTGCAGTTTGTCTAACTTCCTTGAAAAAGCCATCTGGTTGATGTGCGAAAGCTTGGAAACGCTAATGTGTCTACTTTCTATGCCAATAAATCAGATCACTAGTACAGTGTTACTATTTACTTCTTGGTGTAGATTATAAATCGAAATTTCCAAGCTTTTCGCACAGTAACCAGATGAATCTGCTGCGGACGAACCCTCTAAACTGTTGGGATTGCATAGGTACAAAGAGCTGCCAGGCTAACCGCTATTCTGGACAATCTCAAGAAAGCAGCAAAATTACTACCAGTCCTTCAAATTCTGAAGCATTTTGGAAGACCTAACACCACAAGCCTGGTAATGCATTGAGACCCATTGTATCAAGTAGGTCCACACCAACGTACCATTTAGAGAAAGCACTTTCAAAATTTCTGGCTAATTATCTTCCTGAATCGGACTTTATAATAACTTCCACTCTGGATTTTATCACAAAAATCAAGCAAATCTCTGCCCAACAATACGACATTATCGGCAGTTTTGATGTGGTTTCTCTTTACCCTTCGGTAGTGTTTCTTTCAGGCGTACATCCAGCGGGCCGAAGCCCTCCTGGAAACGACTATTCGCCCCCCCGTAGACATTTTAGGTTACCAAACCAAATTTTAATAAATTCAGGCTATGATGAAAAAGAAAGTTTCATTTCTTTTTATGCTCCAAATATTTTTTTTCCAATTATATTTTTTTAAATATTTGTTCAAAATGGTACTAGTTATAGTTTATTTTATTAAAAAGTGTATTATGACACATGATTTTCTTCAAAATATAATAAGTAGACTAACCATACCTAATTGTCTAGGAATCGTGATTCAGGGTTAAGAGTGCGTTGAATGCATTTTAATAGATAAAAATTTCTAATTACTATAATCAGGGATGTATATAGAATTTTTTAGGGGGGGGGAGTTTTTGAAATCCACCATCTGGAACACTGGAACAAAATTAAAGTTAATGAAAACTTGAAGAAAAATTAAAGCATTTTTTTCTAATGTAAGTTGATACATTTTTATAAAATTAAGGCATTTTTTTCTAATGTAAGTCGCATTTTATTCAAAAAAAAAAAAAATCCGGGGAGGGGGCGAGGCTCCTTCTAAACGCGCCCCTGTGCTAGATATATATAGTAATTACTTCTATATGTATATAGCACCTGGAAAACTTTCCCCCTCAATATCCGGATGACTACGCAATACTACACTAGAATGACTAAACATTCATTTAGAACTAGAATCAAACGAGAATAAAAAGGACAAAAAACGGTAAAGGAACAACAGCTCTATCCAGAGAGGTTCTGTTCAAGTCCGCTACTCTTATGTGGGATGACAAAGAAATTAGCTTTCTACTCCACCCCAAAATCTACTGCCAATCGAGATAATCACCAACAGAGAATCGTGCAAGGACAGATCAAGAGAGTGGTTCCTTATGCTACCGCCAGAGGCACTGCCCTCAGAGAAATCAAGATATTGACTAACCCTGTGGTCTGCAATGATGACTTCTCACTTTGGCTTCCCCAAATATGGCGCAAATTTCTTCGCGCTTAGCACGTTTCTGTAAACATATCTCGTTGTCGCACGCATGCTATTCTGTTCCTGTTTTTTTTTTTTTTTTTTTTTGTTTAGTTCTCTTGTCTTGCCTATCCATGCATAAGTTTGAAGAAGGCACCCGTTGGTGTTGAAAGCTTACGCCTTAATAATCATATTTTTACGTCAATAAACGGATATTTTTATTCCTTTTCTTAATAAAAATTATATTTGCTTGCAGTGTTTCTTTACAAATCACCAATTTCTAATAGTACAATATTATAGCTACATGCATGTAGATATTTCTGTTTATTGTTGATTGAGATATTGAAACAACTTTTTTATGTAAAAATTAAAAATTGGTCATTCTGATAAAAAATTTGAGGACCTTCATTCCATGGAAAAGAAGGGGCATTTTTAAAAGTATGGACTTTTATGAACCAAGCTGAAAAAAGGGTACTTTTTAGGAATAGGGACCTGTTGGGAGTACGAAACTATAAAAAATTTGCCTAGAAAGTGGCGGGGGTGGGGGAACGCGGCGCAGCCACATCCTGCTGAGAATCAGGCCCCTAGGCATGTACGCAAAACTTAATTTCGAGGAGGGTCCAAGCTACAAGGGGTAAGCACAAAATCGTGTATGCTCAGCCAATATATGAATATATAAATTTGACCATGAAGTTAACATTTAAGAGGGGATTGGTGGTGTTCTAGACCACCTGGAGCTGGACCCCCCATGAGTACGACTCTGTTGGTCCCGATCTGCTGGGTCCCGATATCAGAACGAGAACGGGTGAAGAGTTCCTCCGCAGGGGCGCTTGGAAAAGTTTTGCCTATGAGCGCCAAATCTGTAAGTCTGCCACTGCATATGAAGGTATCTGATAGAAATAGGTGAGCGCTGGTATAGACTGTACACAACAGAAGCACAAAACCACGGCACTACAAATAGCAGCAGAGTTGGACACCAGTCAGAACGATCCCATTTCTGTCATAACAGTTGATTGGGAACATGCTGACCACATATGGCTATTCAGCAAAATGCAGTCCATCAGAGTCTATGATTCTTTGCTAATGTTCAGCCCAAGATGGAATGCAGTTATGATACCAAGCGGCTGGCTTGGATGCAAAAAACTCGGTGATACATTCCTTGGAGGCTGTGAAAGATGGCAACTGTCTGCCAGCCAAGAAGTACGCCATGGAACAAAACAGGCAAAAATCCGAAGGGGTACAGGCTGGGTGTGGTACGATTTAGACGCCATCCAAATCCTGAATTTTCTGATGGACAATCCGTGACCTATGACATGGGGTGTTGTCGAATGGAAGGAGGACCTTCTTTTGGTTCACCATTGTGGGGTAGCACTGGCGTATAATGTTATATGTGTTGCAGCTGGTCGGCATACAGGTTCCCATCGATGGCCCGACAATGTGACAGAGGCTTCCAGGGGACAGGACCCTTGAAATTCCATCATACACACAACATTGTCTTCACTTCAAAATGCCCTCTTTGAATCGCTGCTTGAACCTCATCCCCTGGCCGCAGCCATTGGTTTCCGGTATCAGCATAACGTAGGAAGACCCACTTCTCATCATTCGTTACAATTCTCTGCCAAAACCGGTCATCACGTGGATTTTGCAGCAGTTCTCGACACAAAGTAACATGCTCCTCAGCTTGCTTTGGGCTCAACTGATGGGGAACCATTCATGGACATCTGGAGTGAAAACCGAGCTGGTGTAGGTAACTAACGATGATGGTTTGTGATGCATGGGTCTCCTCTGCTATTCGTTGGGCGCTTGTTCCTGGATGCTGTTCAACAGCTAGACGCAGAGCTTCAGTGTTGGTGGTGACTGGTCTCCCACACCTCGATTTGTCAATGAGCTCTGTGTCTCCGAACCGGAAGCGTTGGAACCATTTCTTGCTATTGCAGAGTGCACTGTCTCCTCACCTTCTAAACTACAAATTTCCTTCACGGCAGCTATCGCATTCAGCCCCTTTTTTCCAATAATGCCGTAGGAGCATACGAACAAGTTTCTCCTCAGACATTCTCGTCTCGTATGACACACACACACACGTGTCGGGCCCGGCGCGTGCCTACCTGTTTGAGCAGCGGAGAACGTCACCCAAACAATCTTAGGACACATTCCACCTGCTTGGCGGAGCTTCTCCATCTGTACTACAAAAGCTACAAACTTGTGACTCACCATGGTAAAATGTGCAAGGCACATAAAAAACTGGGATGCTGAAGACTGGCAATGTGTCATCTGGTCTGGTGAATTGTGCTTCACATTGTTTCCCACAATTAGTAGAGTGTACATCTGGCAAAATCCAACAGAAGCACGCCACCCTGACTGTTTGGTTCTGACTGTGAATCATGGAGGTGGATTCCTGGTGCAGTGGGGTGCCATATCATGGCATTCCTCAGAGCCACTGGTTATTCTGCAGGGTCGTGTCACATCTGCAACGCAAGATTCCATTTTTATGGAATGGCTGCACCAAATGTTCAGGCATTGTTCCCTAATGACTGTCCCAGGTTTCAAGAAGATAACACTGAACAATGATTTTGTTACAAAGAAAACTTTAACGGTTTTGTTTGTATTTACGGACACTGAAACCAGATATGAAGTCACAATTGCTCCACTGGGCACCCATTTCTTGTAATACAGCTCTCTATTGGGGTGAATGTTGTGTTACTTAAAAGAAATTTCCCTATGTTTCCCAATGAAGACATCTGTCTGCAGTGAGGATAGCTGTGTCTCAGAGTAGACATACTGGTGCCATTACTTCCTGTTGTGCAATTTCTTCTGGGAATGGTGAACAAAGCAGAATTTTT
The DNA here is from genome assembly GCA_039090855.1 of Macrothele yani. Lineage (NCBI taxonomy): Eukaryota > Metazoa > Arthropoda > Arachnida > Araneae > Macrothelidae > Macrothele > Macrothele yani. Next base: position 128,856,334 of record CM076995.1, on the reverse strand, counting down.
GTCATTAGAATGCACTTAATCGGTATTGAAGGACGTGCATTTTCTCGTGGTTTTAAAAAGTAGTGTGGATTGCGCAAAGCGTACATTAAATAATGCTGCATACTCATGTGAACCATCCACAACAATTTCTGTTACATTTGTAGACTATTAGACTATTTATTTTAAAGTTTCAAAGGAGACATTTCACACCGTTGATTAGAAAATCTTATGAAATTTATTTCCAGTGCAAAATGGATGATGAAGATGAATCTTAGATGCCTCACATTTGTTCTAATTCATGTGTAACTTTGTTGACTGACTGGTTGAAGGGATCACATCAAATGCCATTTGCAGTACCAATGGTTTGGAGAAAACGAAAGACCACTCAATGGACTGTTACTTCTGCATCACTACGATAACTGGAATTATAGCTAAAATCAAAGACACGATTCAGTATCCCAGTATTCCTTTGGCCATAAGACCTGTTCCTCCACAGTCATGGAGTTTAGATGATAGTGATACTGATGAAATAAATCTTCACAACAAAGAAGATATTGAAGTACAACAAGATCCTGATTTCTCAGAAGATTCTGGGCCTCACCTTATAAGTCAGTAAGAATTAAATGATCTGGTTCATGACCTTCATTTAGCAAAAAGTCAGGCCAAAATATTGGCTTCAAGATTGAAGGGATGGAATCTTTTACAACCAAATACAAAAGTATGTAGCTTTCGTCGACGACAGCAAGAGTTTGAACACTTATTTTCGAAGAGTGGTGATCTTGTGTACTGCAATGATATAGACTATTTGTTTGAAGCCTTAGGACACAACACAAACCTGAAGAATTGAGACTTTTTATAGATTCCTCAAAAATAAGCTTAAAATCTGCCCTTCTTCATAACGGAAACATGTATCCATCAGTACCTGTTACATATGCTGCATACATGAAAATATGAAACTGCAAATATGAAACTGTTGCTTCAAAGTATAGTATACAAAAAACACTCGTGGAATATTTGTGGCGATCTTAAAGTGATAGCTTTACTCCTTGGTTTACAACTTAGATACACAAAATACAGCTGCTTCCTCTGGAATCGAACAGTAGGGACAGAAATTCTCATTACATTAAAAAGATCTGGCCTAAAAGAGTCTTTAATTCCAAGTAATTAAGACGTTGTTGCTGAGCCTTTAGTAAGTCCTCAGAATGTGTACTTACCACTGCTTCACATCAAACTGGGTTTGATAAAAAATTTTGTAAAGGCATTGAATAAAGATGGAGAAGTCTCATTTTCTAAAGAGCAAGTTCCCCAAAATATCTAAAGCCAAAATTAAACAAGGAATTTTTATTGGTCTACAAATAAGGGAACTTATGTGTGATCTTGCATTTGAGAGCACTTTGAATGAGACTGAAGCTGCTGCATGGAAGTCCTTTAAAGATGTGGTGCTGAACTCTTTAGGTAACTGGTGGGCAGAAAATTCTAAAGAACTTGTTACTGAGCTTCTAGGAAAACTATAAGGCCATGGGATGCAATATGTCCCTTAAAATACATTTCCTTCACTCACACCTGGACTTTATCCCACAGAACTTAGGAGCTGTAAGCGATGAGCATGGAGAATATTTTCATCAGAATGTATGTACCATAGAAAACTGCTATAAAGGAAAATGGAGCCCTAAAATGCTAGCTGATTACTGTTGGACTCTAAAAAGGGATGTAGTACAACCGAAGTACAGAAGAAAATCTAAAATAACTACTTTTTAAGGTAAGTGTAATTAATTGCTTGTAGCGAAAGATGCATGCCAAAATGAAAGCTTATTTGTACACTGAAATAACAGGTTACTCGAGAACTATGCCCGATAGCACAATTTAGCAAGCAGATTTATAATCAGCATGGCAAATACTGTATGATTTAGCATATGCAGTCTTTGTAACAAACAAAATTGTTTATTTTTGTTATTCAGTATAATGCACCTGTGCATTGCGCAAAATGTGTCAAGTTGTGGTTTGTTGAGGATGAGATACAGCAGCTACCCTGGCCACCTCAATCTCCAGACCTCAATATTATTCAACATTTGCGGGAATATCTACAGCAAAAAGGTCAGATCGCACTTTCCACTGCACGGTTAGGGCATATTTTATATAAAGAATTGTTCCAAATTACATTATTGTGCATGCATGACTTGTTAAGTTTATTTACAAGTCAAACTGCTTCTGTTCTAAAAGTCCAAGGTGGGCCTACAGCTTAATAATAAAAAGTTCTACACAAACAGTAAGTGCTTCCATTATTTTGATAAACCCCTGTAATTTTTGCAATATCACATACTATGGCAACATTATTCCAAGCACTTGTGTGGGTGCCTAAATGCTAACATCAAACTGTAACCACACTTTCACATCATATTGTAGACACCAGCAAAAAATAAAAGCAACATTTATGTGGCTACTTTTTCTCAAAACTTGATGCCAGAATTGAATGGCTAAAGTAATTTCATCTAACCTTTAATAAAAGCAAAATTTGTATTAAAAACAAATGTCACACTGAACAAGAACTCCAGCAATAGCCAAGGAGCAGTGCCAGCAATATGGGTGTTGTCTTTCCTCTGTAACGACAAGAAGACTAAGTCTGTGTAGGTAGTATCCAAGGCACCCAGTCCTGAGGCTTGTGGCTATGGTGAAAGTCTCTCTCTCTCTCTCTCTCTCTCTCTCTCTCTCTCTCTCTCACACACACACACACACACACACAAGGTTCAAACAAATTATAAGTTAACCAAAGCTACTTCTGAGCCATTTTGAATGATTTGTTGTAATAAATACATTAAATGGTCATTTCCGGGCAAGAACAAATCAACTCAATACTTTCTATTGCCCATACAAATGAATTAAATATAATCTACAGCTTCCTCTCAATATCTGAGGTAAACCTTGATTCACTTGTGTTCGAACCTCTCCTTTCACCCGGCCCCCTCACAGAGCACTAGTTCATCGGTTCTGCAGGAGAAAATAATTAAGATACACAATTTATAACTTGATTCATTATACAAGTACACTTAATAAATATAAGAGCATACATGATGCTTATTTTATTGAGATAATGTAATGGCTTTTAATGTAACTTCAACAAATGCTCAGTTTTGTTTTTCTAGTACACATATAATAAACAATATCAATTTCCTTCCATTCAGTGGATTTACATGCCTTAAAACTGATTTTTAAAAACTTCACAACTTTGAAACTTGTAAGACATCTATACTTGCCAGTATAAATATCTGAACAGAATAAACAACTTGACAACTTTTTTTTTTTTTTGCCAGACTAAATCCAGCCATTACGAAATGCAAATTTACTTGTAACTATATTTAAGTTTGAACAGAACAATTTTGGTCAGTAACAAAGAAGAAATGTTCCCACATGATTTATTACATATTTAACATTAAGAATAGTAAGATCTTTGGCTGAAACATCAGCCTCGTTCACACTAGCAGCAAGCATTCACATGGGTGATATCATTTTAGTAGCTGTTACCAGACATTTTCAAATAATTGGAATAACATAAGATGCATCCGAATTACAAGTTTTTTACTTCATTACAATGTTTTTTCTTCAATACTGTTTTCATCATATTAGGTGAAATGGCCTTTCTACCGACAATTTGGGGTTATATTAAGCAACTTACCCCTCATTACTAGAATGAAATATACCAAATAATTAGTATATTTCAGATAATAAAATTGCAAGTCATTAACCAAATGCAGATACATAAATTTAAGGTCATGAAGAAAAACACTTGTTTAAACTGTAAAAAACAAGGTATATATCATGAATTAAAAAAATTCTGTAGTAAACCAAAAGTGAAATCTTACTCTAAAGAGATTGTTTATCCCATATGAACAAGAAAACTAGCACAAAAGGAATAGATCATTACTTACAGCAATGAAAGTGTCATATTCCTGTCTTCTGCGTCGATCAAGGTTTTCCTGTTCTGCCTGGCATATGGGGCATAGGTACAAATGTGTACATGAAGGTCCACCACCAAATCTAAAATGAGTGAGTGAGATTCAAAGATCCCCATGTTAGCATGCACAAAACAATTACGACAGTATTAAAAATGGACACACAAATCACATCGAAAAATAATATTAATTCATAACCTGAAAAATTTGCATTATAGAATGCAAGCCTTCCCTACTTTACAGATGACTCTAGTCAATGAAATGTGATTTTACAAAATATAATTAACAACAACAACAACAACAACAAAAAAAACATGGTGCATTTTTGTAAAATGTTCTGTGTTGTAATATCTGGGCAGTAATAGACTTTAATTGGTAACTTCAAGTATCGTCTCCAGCAATAATATTGTAAAGGTGACAGACAAAACCCCTTGGCATGTACACATACTGGCCACTGAATTAGAAACTTTTATTCACTGCTGGGTTAGACCTCATTTAGACCAAATTACAGAATGTATGCAGTTTGGCATAGATTTCATAAGGTGTTGGAGTAATCTATGCCTATAGCATACCAGGCATTCCCCAGACAGTCCATTAACTGACTCAGATTTGATGGAAGAGGACTTTGCTCCCAGATCTGTTTTCCTAACACGTCCTATACACTCATATTCCCATACACAAAGAGGCATATGGCGTGATATTACGTGGCTAAAGACTTTAATGCAAAACTGCTATTAAAAGCAGCGCCAATACTGTTCGTCACATATATTTCACATCATCATCATCATCATCATCATTGTCAACCATTATCAATCCACTGCTGGACGAAGGTCTCCCCAAGTTTCCTCCACAACGGTCTGTCTTGTGCCAGTCTCCTCCATGTCACTCCCGCATATTTACGAATTTCATCCACCCATCTCCCATGTGGTCTTTTTCTGGGTCTTTTCCTGTCCCTTGGAATCCAATCTAAAATTTCGGCTGTCCATCTATGGTCTGTCCTTCTGGCAGTATGTCCAGCCCATTGCCATTTCAGGGATTTAACTCTGATCATGATGTCTTCCACTCTTGTCATTTTTCGGATCCACGAGTTCCTCTTCTTATCTCTCCTGGTTATACCAAGCATGCACCTCTCCATGCTTCTTTGAGTTGTCTGCAGCTTTTGTATGTCTCTTTTAGTTAAGGTCCACGTCTCTGCACCATACGTAAGCACTGGAAGGATGCATTGATCAAACACTTTTCTTTTAAGACATAATGGCATATTGCTCTTGAAAATTATGCTGTTTCTTCCAAAAGCTCTCCAGGCAAGTTTTGTACGCCGATTAATTTCTTCATCAATGTGACCCTCACTTGATATCTGCTGTCCAAGATAAACATACGTATCTGTTATCTCCAGTTTTTCTCCATCAATCGATAAATCTTCATTTCTTGTAAAAGCATTGAACATCACTTTTGTCTTCTGAAAGTTCATTTTTAATCCCACTTCTTTACTCTTGTCAGCAAGTTCCTGGATCATACTCTGCAGCTCTGATGGGGTAGTTGCAAAAATGACTACGTCATCAGCAAAACGAAGGTGGGTTAGATAATCTCCATTAATCTTTATCCCTTTGTTTTCCCAGTTCAGTGATTGAAAGACATTTTCCAATGTGGCATTAAAGAGCTTCGGAGATATGGTGTCACCTTGTCTCACTCCCTTTCCAATTTTTATGTGTGTTGTATTTTCAAACAGCCGAATCTTTGCACTTGCATTTTCATAGATGTTATTAATAATATTGTTGTATGCATCTTCAATACCGCAGGATTTCAGAGCCGTGGTAACTGCTGATAGTTTCACCGAATCAAAGGCTTTTTCATAATCGATAAAAGCCATGCACAATGGAAGTTCATATTCCCTCGCTCTTTCAATCAGTTCTCTCAGTACGTGGATATGATCTATTGTGCTGTAGCCACTCCTGAATCCAGCTTGTTCTCTCGGTTGAGCCATGTCCAGTGTTACCTTCAAGCGGTGTGAAAGAACTTTAGTGAAGATTTTATAAACCACTGATAGGAGGCTGATAGGTCTGTAGTTCCTAAGATCCTCAATGTCACCTTTTTTATGTAGCAGGATCATTGTAGCATTGTTCCAATCCTCAGGAATCTTCCCTTCATTAAGGCATCGAGTGAAAATTTGGGCGAGTACTGTTTCAATTTCTCCACTTGCTTCTTGAATGATGTCTATAGTAATTCCATCTTCTCCTGGAGCTTTCCCTCGCTTCATGTTCTTGATTGCATGAGCAACTTCTGCTGGGAGGACTGGAAGAACTCTGGTACCTTTCATGATGTCTGGAGTACATGTATCATCCCTTTCATATAATTTGGAGTAGAAATCTTTCACTCTTGTCAAAATTTCGCCTCTATTTCTTGTTATAGAACCATCTTCTTTTCTCAGAGCCATAATCTGTTTTCTTCCCTTACTGAGATGTCCCTTTGCTATCTTAAGGCTTTGGTTGTTTTCAATTGCTTTCCTCACTAGCTCACAGTTGAATTTCCTTACGTCTTCAGTGATACTTTTTCGCACTGTCTTGCATAGCTCTATATATTCCACTTTGGAAGTCACATCTACTTTAGTTGTCCTCATCTCTCTTCTTTTTTGCATCAACATTTTGGTTTTTCCTGATAATTTGTTCACATGCAACTTGTTCTTAGACCCAGCTAATTTTGTTGCTGTTTCCATTAGAGCTTTGGTTACTTTTCTGTTAACTTCCGAAATATCCACTTCTTCCGATGTTAGGCCTTCTAAAGCAGAGAATCTGTTCTTCAGTTCCAACTTGAAAGTATTATGGTGTTTTTTAAGGTTGGTTATGTCAATACATTTTGTTTGTCTTATGAGCTTGCCACGTTCCAGTTTAGTGTTGAGGTGCATCTTACATCTCACCAATCTATGGTCACTACCTGTGTTGAACTTGTTCAGCACACTGCAGTCTTCGATGACGAATTTTTTGTTACACATAATAAAATCAATTTCACTTGTCGTCCCAATTGGATGTCTCCATGTCCATTTCCTGTGTGGCTTTTTCTTGAAAAAGGAGTTCAAGATGAAAAATCCTTCTGCCTCTGCAAACTCAACGAGAGTATTTCCATGCTGGTTTCTGTTGCCGTGACCGAATTTACCTACTGAAGTTTCATTCTGTTGCCGTTGCCCTATTTTTGCATTGAAATCTCCCATAATTATCTTCAAGTGCTGCTTACCTTTATTATTTAGATGACGAATTTCCTCATAAAATTCTTCAATTTCTTCTTCAGGATGACTTGTGGTGGGTGCATAAGTTTGAATAATCTGAGCCTGGTATCTTCTCGATAGTTGGATAACGAGTCGTGCAGCTCTGTCAGAGGAACTTTCAACTTCTACCATTTTATCCTTCAGTTTCTTGTTTATTATAAATCCAACACCACTAGTTCTGCCAGTATCTGTCCCACGATAATAGAAGAGATGTCCACTTTTCAGTTCAATGAGATCTTCTCCTTTTCTCCTTACCTCACTTAGCCCGACGATGTCCCACTTGATCCTTTGTAGTTCCTCTTCCAATTCAAGAAGCCTTGAATCAGAAGATAGGGAGCGTCCGTTATAGGTAGCCAAGGTCAGCATCAAATGGCAGCCTAGTCCGGTCCTCCGGGGATTCTTAGCACCCTCTGCCTTCATGTCGCACTGGCCGCTGCCTTGGCCAGGTACATTCCAGCTGCCGGAGACTGAGGGCCAAGATTTAAGTTGTAGAGTCATTTTGGAGGTGTTTGGCAATAACTCACCACGCTGGCCAAGCGGGTTGGTGAGTGTGGGATAGCATTTCCTCTGATCCCGATGGTATAGTTATACCGCTATTGGCGGTCGTCAGAGCCCCTTTAGTGGGAACAGGATGCACCACGAGAAGGCGGGGTTGACATTTGTCAAGGAGAGGCTGTGATGTTACGCATCACCTGACCTTACATCCCTATATTTCACACATATATATATAAGTATGCCTGGCGGAGTAGTTAGGTCCATATAATGATATGAAAATACAAAATGAACATTAAAGGTAAAAAATTTTTTCACTTACTCATAATAATTTAGGCTTATGTCGGCATTTTAGTCACTGTGGCAAAGCATCTGCTCGATAGAACGGACATTTTCTTATTTAGATGAGATCTAAGTTCTGCTTGAACGGAAGATTCACGGATTAAAAAACACTATTTAGAGTTAAAATTTTATACCCTTGTATAGGTGTTTGCAAGGAATGATGATTAAAACGTGAAAGTTAAAAACCAAATGAATAAAAAAGGGTACAGAGGAATAAAAGATGGACCCAAACATAATTCACCACCGCAACACACTTCCAAACATGTTTCGGCAATAATTTTGCCTTCCTCAGTGGAAACTTAAAGGTGTACGTGGGCACCAAGTCCTCGTCGACGATCCTTGAAAGACTGATGTAATGTCTTGTAATGCTCTGCCTTCAGCCTTTGTTGTCGCAGACCATGGACAACTGCGTATCACTGAGCAAGCCGTTAGTGGTGGCATCTATGGCATTGTGTTCTTCCTGGTCTACTTTTGCCATTCCGCGCCTGCGATCTTTGAACCTGTGTTTATTAGCCCTTCAAAATAGATTGTTTTCTTGTTCGATCAGATATCGCCAGGCATGAGGTAATTCAATTGGTGAATTAGTGTTGCAGCATTTATTTCCAAATTTCTCAATGACTACAGCTTCCGATATTATGATCTGTCCGAGTCCTGTGTGATGTTAAATGTCTAATATTCTTCCAGTCGGGCTGCGATTGATTTTCCATGCAGTGTTGTATCAGAGCCATTCTTTTGCCAATCTTGAATATGTTCTTTCAATCTCGTAATCATACGTCTCTTTGTACTTCCGACATAAATGGAATCTTGTTGATTATCGTCTGTCTTGGTTGGAATGGCATATATTCCTGATCGATCTAGGATGGATTTTTTGTTATTACCAGAAGTTAATAATGAGCCATTATCAATGATGGTTTCTGCAAGATTTATTTCATTCGAAACACATTCTTTCTTTAATATGTTACTTAATGGTGGTAAGTATGGAAAAGAGATGTAAGGTTTATATATGTTATTTTGTTTCATCTGGTTTTGATTATTCTTGAGATTGTTATATATTTAATTGATCAAACGTTTATTGTATTCAAAATGTTTAGCTATATTTTCAATCCATTGTATTTCTGCAAGTTCGAACTCTGCCTTAGAGGAATACGTTATAGCTCTGTTAATGTAATATTGGAATGTAGCTGTTGTATATCTCCATGGCTGTGCGGAATCTGATGGGATTAATGCAGGCATGAAACATGGTTTTCGATAAACAGCGTAATCTATGGAATCGTGCCTTTTGAATAATTTAAGGTCTGAATAATGAAGATTTTTGTTAACCTCTTCTTCAAGCGTTGTCTTTATGGTTGGGTAAGTATTATTGAAGGCTTGTATAAACATATCTAGTTTGTCCTTAGTATGTGGCCAAAAAATCAAGATGTCATCAACATAGCATAGATATAAATTTGGCAAATCAAGGCCTGAGTTCTGGAATAACATTTGTTGAATATTCTGTATGACAACTTCTGCTAGAAGACAGGAGAGTGGTGATCCCACAGGTGCATCAAATACTTGTTTGTATATAATACCATCATTTGAGAAATAATTGCTGTTGGTTATAAATTGTAATGCATGTATAATAGTTGTTTGTTGTTTTTCATCAATGTTTTCATTTATAAGTTTTGTATTAATTAGTTCAATTGCTTCATTAACAGGAGCATTCGGATATAATGACATTATGTCCATACTACACATTGTGAAGTTAGACTCCTGCAAAGATTGAATTTTGCTGATTAGTTCTTTAGAATTTGAAATATTAAATTTATGGTTGCTATAAAGCAGCTTTAGTAGTTATATACTGCTTTCTCAAGATTGATCGTGGGAGTATTTTGTTTGTTCACAATAAGGCGTATCAGATGATTATCTTTATGCATCTTTACTTTACCAAAAACAGCTGGTGTACATGTTCCAATCGGTGGGTAAGCCTTTTGTTTTATTATCGGTGGGAAGTCACTATGATTCTTTAGAATTGCAACATGCTGAATTATATTATCAATGGGATCCTGGTCAATTTTCTCCACCTTCAATTCTGTGGAAACTTTAAGGTGTACTGGGTGCCCACGTACACCTTAAAGTTTCCACTGAGGAAGGTAAAATTCTTGCTGAAACATGTTTGGAAGTGTGTTGCGGTCGTGAATTATGTTTGGGTCCATCTTTTATTCCTCTGTGTCCTTTTTTTTTATTCATTTGATTTTTAACTTTCACATTTCAATCATCATTCCTTGCAAACACCTATGCAAGGGTATAGAATTTTAACTCAAAATAGTGTTTTTTGATCCGTAAATCTTCCGTTCAAGCAGAACTTGGATCTCATCTAAATAAGCAAATGTCCATTCTATCGAGCAAATGCTTTGCCACAGTGACTAAAATACCAACATAAGATAAACCTAAATTATTATAAGTTAAATTTTTTTGCCATGTATATTTTGTTTAAGTATCAGGCATACTTAAACAAAATATACATGCCAAACAGTATTGTCGCTACTTTTAATAGCAGTTCTACATTAATGTCCTATACATTCTAAATGGGGTTCAGATGTGGGCTTTGTGCTGGCCAGGGAAGATGGTGGAAGTTGCTATCATGCTTACTGAACCACTGCTGAACAATCTTGTGCGATGGACAACAGCATTGTCATTCAGGAAACAGCCATCATCAGCTGGATAAAAAGTCAACATTGCAGGATGGACTTCATCAGCAATGATGTTCAGATAATCCTCGGAGGACAACCAACCTTCCAGCAATATCAGGGGACCTGTTCCATATCAACAGAACTTACCCCCAATGCCATGACACCACCTCCAGTGCCTTAAGTTGTGTTTACAAGGAAAGCAGACTCCATTGCTTCATGTGGCACCCACCAAACTCTGTCTACTGTTGGTACAGAACAAGGTGTACAGTAACATGTCAGACCATGAATTTTTTCCAGTCACCGTGTTCCTGATATCACTTTAGACAAACTTTTCGATTCTTGTCAGAATCGTAAAGTTTGTCTAAAATGGTGATATTGGCATGCAACTACCAGTATCGATCTCCAATTCCCTGTGCATAGTTCGCTGAGATATGGGTCAGGAACAGCCTTCACTGAATACTTCAGTCAATTGGTGCTTTCAGGAAGCCCTGTTTCTCCATACAAGCCTTATCTCGTTCCCAACAGATTATCATCACACCACAGTTATATTTCTTAGACAAGCACAACATGAGTTACTTTTCCACTGATTAGAGACTCAGAATATCTCACCTTTCGGGAAACCAGTCAGCGCTGCTGTTTTGAAAATAGTCACTCCAGCTATATGAGTACCCACAAATAAGCTCTTCATTGAACTCTGGAAGATCCTTTGTTTTTCCCATTGTGATGGACACCACTGATGATTACTGATGATAAACAGTCTTAAATAGCTGCCTATATCATGCGACCATGTATTTTGCATATATGCTGTATACATGATGTTTATATACCTCTGCATAAAGGTTTCTAATTCAGTGGCCAATGTCTGTACATAGTTTGCCACACCTATTCATGAGAGGTGAAATGAACTGTGTAGCCAGTTTGTAGCACAAAAGGGAGGTTCTAATTTCTTATACGTAGTGTGATAAAAAAGTTCCAAGACTAAATACGTAGTGCGCCAACAGATGGCAGTGACCTTCATGAGTTATTGTGCCGAGTGGCTTCGTTCTGTGAATATCGGGAGCTGTGATGCATGATATTTGGTGACCAGGTGCAGTTCACAGCTGCAATTTTGGTATGGGCTGCAAACTAGAGCAGCAAGCAAACAAAATTCTGCGTCAAACTCGGCAAATCGGGAATGGAGACGCATGACATATTGCGGCAGGCTTGTGGCAATGAGTCGTGCGAGGTGTTTTGAGGAGCACTCGTGTTTCAAGAGTGGGAGAACGGCACTGGAAGACTACTAGAGGTCAGGGCGACCGTCCATAAGCAAAACCCCGAAAATGTGGACAAAATTAGGGAACTGGTGCACAAGGATCGTTGGAGAACCATTCAAGACATTGCTACCATCATTAATGTGTCATACAGAACAATGCAATAAATTCTGATGTCGGTTTTGAACATTCACCACATTGCTGCAAAGTTTGTGCCAAAAGATTCTGAACCCTGAACAGAAGGCACTCTGTGTCGAACTCTGTCAAGATCTTTTTTCAGCAGGTGGTGAATGAACCAACATTCCTGTCGGGTCATCACTGGGGACAAGACTTTGCCAGTTTTGCAGCTGCAACAGCATAGTTACCCTTCCTCACCTGCCTTACTCGCCAGATTTGGTCCCCTGAGACTTCTTTCTGTTCCTGAAGCTGAAGGGTAGCCGTTTTGAAACTGTGGAAGAAATCCAGCATGAATCACAGACGGTGCTCGACATGATTCGCAAACAGGACTTCCAGGAAGTGTTCCAACAGTGGCAAAAACACTGGCAGCGGTGTATCACTGCCCAGGGAGACTGCTTTGAGGAGATCATATCCAGACTTAAGTAACATAAGTACTTTGTTGTATATCGGCCTAGTCTTAGAACTTTTTGATCAGACCTTGCACCACTTTGCTTTTCAATGTTCTTGATACCAAAGTGAATTCTTAGTATTTTACTGGACTTGTGAAAGCACAGTAAATTATTATTCTGACTTGAACTGCAGTTTTGAGACTAAATTTCTTATTTGCAATGCAATTTGCTATTTTTGTATTGCAGATGCCAGTTATTCCAGCCCCCCTCCCCCAGGAGCTAGTTATATTAACACCAAAGATTATTATATCGATTCCTACAAATAATTTCATTCTGAATTTCCAAGAAAAAAATTAATGTATTCCTATATGACAAACTAATTTCTTAAACAAAATGAGGTTTTGGAAATGCTTTATTATGAAATCATTTGACATGGCATATGCCCTGAAATTTAAACTAAAGATGATTCTTACGTATCATGCAGATATTCCCACACTGCTTGAGATAATATAGTACATAACTCTTCAACACATGGGGCTCTGTCAGGAGGGACTCCTACATTCCAAGAAAAAAAAACATGCAGTAAATAAAAAACACATGTATGGTAAACAAGTCTGCACGGCAAAAGCTAGTACCAACACATTAAATTTAATAGTTAACATGAATGAAACTACAGTTAAGACAATGTCTTTGAATCGAGATAAAGTTTCTGCTCCTTATTATGCTCAATTGTCACATATTTTTGTAATAGTTCATATATTTAATGATGATTTGCAAAATAATCAGACAGACATGCTGTGTACTTTTGGAAACTGCTGTAACGAAGCACCAAGTATAATGCAGCGGTTCCATTTATCTCCTTTGTCTGTTATTGGAAATAATTGCCACTCAGTTTTAAGCCATAGATAAACTTACCACAAAAGAATTTTTATTTCATGACCATCTTGACATCCTCCCTGCTAATACGGCAGCAGAGTATGTTGTATGACTTTCAATGAAAATGAATGATGCAACATAGAAACTTGTTAGGAAAACTTTATTTTTAATTCACTTTAAAATGCCTGCACAACTAACATCTAATGAAATTGAAAGTGCAGTAGATGTGCAGAAATTTATGCCCTAAATGCCAGTTGTCACCACTTCATTGCTGCACTAGCGTAACTCTTCCTACTAATGGGTAAAAGATATTCACCCCCTGTTGATGATAGAGGGAAGGGGTACGAAAGACCATCAGTGTTTCACTGCAGCAAGTTTCTTATCAATCCCGAGCGGCAGAGGTGAATGTCGTTTAGCTTGTGATTGACACCTAAAGTGGTTTATGTTTTTAGAAAGAAGACACTAGTAAAACTTCATGTGTGAGGAAGGAGTGTACACTTTTGCGATTTTCCCTGATGCAAGCTCATCAACTGTACTACGTGCAAGGGCAAAAAAGAAATCTACATTTTACCCACCCTAGCAAGAGATAAAGAAAAAAATGACAAAGAAAAAAAAAAAAGAAAGAGCTAAAGCACGCTTTATTAATACAAAATAGATTTTCAAATGATAAATCATAAACTACTTGTGTGCAAAACAAAAGGCCAGAGTAAATCCTTGCGGTTCTACAAATTACCTACTCACGTATGTAGTCATGCAGATTTCAAGACTTCATTTGTGCAATCTCAGTGAGCGATGGGTTTGCTTACTTGGGGCGTGCCGTGGTAACAATGGCAGACACAACAGCAACTAGGGCTTCTGTGAATTTTGGAGAGGTGCCAGCTAGTTTTGTGTGACATTGGCAAAAAGACCCCAACTCACTGGGTTTTGTTCCAGAATCCTTAGGTTGAATGACCGACTGGAACCGTCAGCTGCGGGCTAATCCCTCACACTGATGTACTTACCTGATTAAAAAGACACAAAGAAATCAATATCCAGACTCTAGTGTGGGATATGGTGGACCTACCACACTTGAGAAAAACTGTCCACCACGGAATCGACCTGGACTTTCTAAATGGCATATGAAAAAGATCTCTACTGAGTGAGTGTAAAATTGGTGTATGGAATACTATAGGTATAAATGGCAAGATGAATGAGGCGATTGAAGAGATGAATAAGTATAGATTGGATGTGCTGCGTGTAAGTGAAACCAAAAAGAAGGAAATTAGGATAGAAGTGAATGGAATGGCAATTGTATGGTCTGGAGTATTGGATAATGTGAGAGGAAAGGTTGGTGTAGGTGTGATTTTAAGTGAAAAGATTAAGAACAACTTGACTCACTATAGCTGCATAAGTGAGATAATTCTTTGGATTCATTTGAAAGTGAAACTTCAGAGAATTGTAATTGTTGTAGTGCATGCTCCTTGTGACTTGGAACCTTCTGATAGGAAGGAAGATTTCTGGAATGAGCTAAACGCTGTTTTGAGCCAGTTTGGTGCTAAAGAGAAACTTATAATAGCAGGAGATTTTGTGTAAAATGCAATTTCTGACAAAGTTCTTGGTAAGTTTAATGATCCTTGTGTGAATGATAATGGTGAAAGATTAATTGAACTCTGCATTAAAAATGGTTTGTGTGTATCTAACACGTTTTTCAACCACAAGTATATCCATACATATACTTGGGAAAATCGTACTCTTGGTCAAAAGAGTGTGATAGATTTTGTTGTTTACGATCAGCGTTTGAAACACTTAGTTGTTGACACTCGTGTGACGAGAGGTGCGGATGTTGGTTCTGATCATTACTTGGTAGTGTCACGAGTGAAACAATGTTGGTTGGAGGAAAAGGAAGAGGCCCAGGATGGAAGGAAAAGTTGAAAGGCTCCCTGATGATGACCAGCATTATTCTGACTTACACAGAGAATGACTGAAAGAGCTGAAGTCTTGCGAGAGGGATGTAGAAAAGAAATGGGAATGTTTTAAGAACTGTGTTGTCACTGCTGCTGAAGAGCTCTGTGGCACCACAATAGTGGGTAACAAAAGAGGTGATGTTTGGTGGAATAGTGAGATTGAAAAGGCAGTATTTGGGGATGTTGCAAGGTAGATCTGAGAATGAATATCGCTGTGAGAAGAATGAGGCAGCAAAGCTGGTTCACCAGAGTAAGGCAAAAGATAGGAAAGAGAAGGTGGAATGGCATGAACTGGCTTTTTGGAAAGATAGGAAGTCCTTCTGGAAGTACATGAGACTCAAGAAAAATAGCGGAAACAAAGTTGTAAGTTGTGTGAAGAATGAGATTGGGGAAATGATATGGGAGCCCAATGAGTTAAGTGAAAGATGGGGTGAATACCTCTGAGTTATTAGATCAGGAAAGCAAAGGTGATTCAGAGGCAGATGATGTCATAGAGAAGGATGGAAGCACAGGAGGGATCTCAAGAGAAGAGGTGTATAAAGCTCTAAAATCTCTTCAAAATGGCAAGGCTTCGGGAGTTGATGGCATAACTGCTGAGATGTTGAAATATGGTGGCGACTTTGTAATTGACTGGTTAACTGAAATTTGCCAGTTGTGCTGGGAGTTAGGAATGGTCCCTAGGAATTGGAGGGATGCTATTGTTGTTCCCTTGTATAAGGAAAAAGGTGACCAGACTGACGGCAAGAACTATCGTGGTATTAGCCTACCGAGTGTGCCGGGGAAAGTGTTTGGTAAAGTACAAAGTCTTACATCAGTGAAAGTATGGGATGCTCAGAGTGGTTTCATGCCTGGTAAAGGCTGCACTAATAAAATTTTTGCATTACGCATGATGATTGAGAAGTATCTGGCTGTTGGTAAGAAAGTTTTTGCTGCCTTCATAGATTTAGAGAAAGTTTACGACAGAGTAAATAGGACACTTTTGTGGAAGGTATTGAATGAATGAATGGTGTTACTCAGAATCTACTTAACAGTGTAAAAGCCATGTATGTTGGCAGTAGAGCTTGTGTACAAGTGAATGGTGTTTTATCAAAATGGTTTTCTATTGGTGCAGGAGTCAGGCAGGGTTGTGTAATGTCACCATGGCTATTTAATATATTTATGGATGAATGCATGGGTGATGATAAAATAGATAATACTGGTTTATGTCTTGGTGATATCCATGTGTGCAGATTGCTGTATGCTGACGACACTGTCCTGGTGGCAGAGAGCAAAAGTGAGTTGCACAGGTATGTTGTTCCAGTTGTACGAAGTTTGCATGAAATTCAAACTGAGTATAAATAAGGGAAAAACCAAAGATATGGTTTTTGAGAGAGGAACTGGTAGTACTGAATGTAATATATATCTAAATGGCACAGTGATTGACCAGGTGAATGAGTGTGTATTTAGGAAGCATGTTTGACAGAGAGAACAAATTGGATGGCAAAATTAGTAGGCGAGTGAATTCTTCATTTAAAGTCATGGCTGCTTTGGGAGGTTTTCATAGGAATGATGGGTTCTCAAGAGAGTCCCACATGGCTGTGTATGAAAGTGTAATTGTCCCTAATCTGATGTATGGCAGTGAAATAACCTTTGTATTACAGAAGAAACATGGGAGTCGCTTGTGTGCTGGAGAAATGTATTACACTTAGGGGGGGGGGAAGACACATTTTGATTGTGTGAGGAATGAAGATGTGTTGCAGTGGTGTGACGTAAAGCAAAATGTTGTTAGCAAGGTGGAGACTAATATACTTCGGTGGTTTGGCCATGTTGAAAGAATGAGTGATGAGATGCTTACTAAGAAAATCTTTTAACCCAAGTTGCAGGAAGGAAAGGTAGAGGAAGGCCAAGGAAGTCATGGGAGGATCAGATTCAGGAATATCTGCATGAGAAAAAGATTGAGTATGAAGTACAGAAGATCTTGTGTACGGCATGTGATGGATGTGAGTGAAGCTTAAGTTGTATGTCAAGATCGCTGTAAATGGAGAAGTTTGATATGGCAACAGTAAGTAAAAATTATCTGGTGATTTGTATTTCTTTGCGGAGCTAACCTCTGAATATCAGAACAGCTTACTGATATGTATTTGTGCGATTGCCAGGCTTCTATGCTAATAATCAATGAACAGTTGGCACTCCAAATTCTTTATAGCCCATGTCAGCCATAAACAATTTGTTTTGACATCGTGAATGATGGCTGGAAGTTATGATACGAGGAAACTGCTATAAGCTGCACCTAGTTTAACACTGCATTTCAGAACTCAATGTATGTAAAACAGAGTTTAGCACTGCAGCATTATTAGAAAATGCAGTACATATATGCTAAATTCATTCTTTTAAGGTGGTCAGTGAGCTCAATATTTTTGTTGCAATTTAAATTACTGACTATTGCTGATTTCTGCTGTTGTGGTGAATTTAATTTCTTCGTCTGATTATCCCCTTCATTAGCATAATTGATTTCACACTCAGGTAAACAAAAATTATACACATATCATAGCTGGTATTCAGTGCCACTTAGCATACCAAGCTTTACCACAATGCTTACTCTGTCAGTTGCCACGGCAACAATGTTCTTTACAGCTAGGTTACACTCTGCCAATTTATTTACTACAATAATCACATTTTTATCATAAGGAAAAGAACCAAATATTTGCACCATATCCACATTTTAGAAATTTGTTATTAAATTCACTTTAATACTCAAAAATTTTCTTTAAAAGATGTGTATTTGTATAAAGAAATACTGAATTTTGCACCACCCTTAATTTCTAGTCATTTTTGTGATTAAAATATTTTTCACAATACTGTATTTGCTTGTATACAATATTCACTACTTGATATGTTTCTTTATTGAATTATATCTTTTATAAGAAGGTGATTTTTTATATAAAATCATGATTCATAATTGTATTAATAGAAAACCCATCGACAGTGGCTAATTTTGCAAGTTTTTTCTATGCATTCTCTTTGGAAAAACAATTTTGTTTTAGGTTTCACATTTCTTAATGCAGAATCTTCATGCATTCTTTTTGTACTTATTAATTCACTTGTCAGTTCATTATAAGCACTTTTTAAATGACAACATAGTCTACTTATAGAAAATCCCTTACACTGTATTATGGCAATACATTTTTTACATTTTGCAGCTTCTGTGTCCCATATAAAACACAAAAAATTGCCATGTTTTGGATTATGATTAAGTTTTAACTTTTTGCATTTGATATGATGCCTTAAATTAGATATTTAATTACAGTTGTGATTGAAACAATTTAAAAGTACCTGTACAATCGTGCAATACTGCCATGCACTTTTTGTATTGGGGTATCCGGTCCCATTCCTAGTGACTAACAACTGGTATAATTCAATGAGAATCTAAATTATTTTAAAACATGAGAAATGATATGAAGAAGTATTGAGGTCTGCAATGGGGGTGGGTATACTTTCAACATGAGGGAAAATACAAAGCAATGAAGCCAGCACTAACTTCACATGGAAGCTTACAAACTCTTTCTTCATAGTTATGAGCTCTGTAGTTCACTGTGTTGATATGTGGTAGCTTCTGCTTATGATGCTGTGTTCTGGTTGCGAGATTTTTTTTTTTTTTTTTGATTGGAGGTTTAACAACCACTATGAGCAACTCAATGGGCTATAAGCAGTCGCCAGTCCCTAATTTAGGGCCACTTATTCCAGGTAAGGGAGAGAGCCAGGGCCGTAAGACAAATACAACATCCATGCCTCACCGGGATTCGAATCCGGACCTGACAAATGGTCAGAAGGCATCACTTAGACCAGTGTGCCACCGGGGCGGCTGAGAGAAATTTGTCAGTAGCTCTTTAAAGCACTATGAATGCTCAATCCCCACCCCCTGCTGGAGAATTAAACGGCTATTTATTCAAATATTTGGTGCAGTCTTCTGTGCAGAAGGATTATTTGTTATTTTGTTTTCATTCTCCTGGTGATTGCTTCTAAAAACCCATTAAAAAAAAAAAAAACATTCTTGTGCTATTGTTTCTTATTAATGAATGTGCGAAGGCTATGAAAGGGGAACAGTTTTCTGGGCTCGCACCCATCCTGTCAAAGCCTTCAACACAAAATTACGAAAAAAAAAAAAAAATCACTTAAAATCTTCAGCAATCGTCAGCATTTTCGTCATTTAAATATGAATACTTTACATTGTAAACTGAAAGCTTGGTTCACACCATACTAATGAAGACATTTTTTCTGAACTAGGAAAATGTATTTAAATTCTCCTGAATATAATTTACTGCATACATATATACATCTCACTACGCTGTTCTCTGAAATTCAGAGGTTAGCTCCACACAAACCAGATAATTTTTACTTACTGTTGCCATATCAAACTTCTCCATTTACAGTGATCTTGACATACAACTTGGGCTTCATTTGCATCCATCACACGCCATACCCAAGATCTACTATACTTCATACTCATAATCTTTTTCTCATGCAGACACTCCAGAATCTGATCCTCCCATGACTTCCTTGGCCTTCCTCTACCTCTCCTTCCAGCCACTTGGGCTAAAAAATATTTTCTTAGTAAGTATTTCGTCACTCATTCTTTCAACATGGCCAAACCACCTAAGCATATTAGTCTCCACCTTGCTAACAATATTTTGCTTCACATTACACAACTGCAACACATTTTCATTCCTCACACAATCAGAACGTGTCTTGCTACAAAGAATGTGTCTTCACAATCAGGATGCGTCTTCAATGGACTGCTTAGCTATTTCAGTATCTTTCCTGTAGGAACTCGTGTGCTGGACAATGTGAAATTCCACAGCGGCTAACAGTTTAGCATTTACAAGCACTGAAATTCTCCAGGATCAGCCACATTTTTAACATTGTAAATACATAAAAAGTACTTTGAATTAAATGAATATATTTGAAGTTAAAATAAAGATAACATTTCAGAACAATTTGGAAAAACCATGAGTTGAATGCAAGTCCAAAACTGAATAGAAAAAATTTACCTCCATGGGCACATAAGAAATCTGTGTTTGTGATTGGTCCTGGTTCAGCAAAAGTGTTAAACCTGTTCACCCACTGTTTAGAAATGTGAAACTGCAGAAGTCCAGGCTGAGCAGGAAAAGTGAAGGGAATTACATTGGCATATAAATACATTTTAAAACACACTGAAGAGACAATTCTCATTTAACATATAAATACATATTTTATTGAATCACAAATTTAAATTAAAATAATTGACATATTGCATAGCTATTGTCCCATTTTCTTTTCAGCTTTAAAAAGAAAATGGGACAGCAGCTATGCGATTCCCTTTCAACTGTAAATGGGATTTACAGTTGCTCTCCTTTAAAAATTACTGCTCTCTTTCTCTCTCTCTGGTAATACAGGGTGACCCACTCGCTACTGAACTTGGCATTTCTTTAATAATATTAACACCAATAAAGATATTGCAATGAAATTTGAAGTGCACTTACCCCATTTCGTGCAAAATGTGATGACATCACAACATGTGCTGGAAGTGGCCACCATTTGCACCCAGACAGCATTGAACCCGGAGCTGTCTGCCAGACAGCCGGACGGGCCTCACTGCTGCTTTGTTATGCCATTTCACTGAGCATGTCTACACAATATGGTTGTTGATAGTGAGTGCTCGTGGCCGTTTCTGTACGTGTGAAAATGTATCGGTATACTCTGGAGGAGAGAGTGTTTATTGTTTGCATTTGTTGGAAAACAGAATCGATAGTCTTATCAACAGCAATTCCTGGAGAGGTTTGCAGGCAGACATCTGCCAAGCAAGTCCACTATTTGGGACTTGTCAAAGAAATTGGAAACCAAGGGGACTTTATTAGACGACCATGCAGGAGGTCTTCCACAAATGTCCAAGGAAACGATCCAGAATGTAAAGAGCTGACTACTTGCGTCTACCAGGAAGTAACTTCGCTGACTTTCGCAGGAAACAGGGTTGTCCAAAAGCACTTGGCAATGTGCTGTTGAAAAAGCGAAGCTTTATGCGTACCGTATCTCCGTGGTCCACAAACTGAAAGAGCCTGACCACATGAAACGAGCGACATACTGTTGATGGTTTCAGACATTTCTTCAGGAAAATCCAGGCAGTCTGGACTACACATGGTTCTCCGAAGAGGCGTGGTTTCACCTGTCTGGATAAGTCAATCCTCAAAATTCTCGTATTTGGGCCAGTGAAAATCCCCAACGTGATACACGAAGAACTGCTTCATTCACAGAAAATTTGTGTTTGGTGTGGGATGACCCGTCGCCGCATAATTGGTCCCATCTTCTTCGATACAACCATCACAACAGCTGCATACATGGAAATCTTCAACACCTTTGTAAATCAAATGGACGACGAACTCTCCACTAGATATTACCAACATGGAGTGACATCACACACCAGTATGGTCAAAATTCAGTCCTTTTTCGGCGACCACGCTCGCCCTACCTGACGCCTCCTGATTACTTTTTATGGGGATATCTAAAACGGAGAGTTTACCAAAAGAAACAGAGAACCATAGATGCCTTGAAAGCAAACATCACCGAAGAAATTCAGGCAGTGATGGCGGACATACTGGCAAGGACTTTCCACAATATGGTGTGCCGGGTTCAGTGCTGTCTGGACGCAAATGGTGGACACTTCCAGCACATGTGATGTCATCACATTTAGCACAAAATGAGGTAAGTCCACTTCAAATTTCGTTGCAATATCTTCATTGGTGTTAATATTATTAAAGAAATGCCTGGTTTAGTAGCGAGTAGGACACCCTCTACCTACCTTGATGGCAGTCTTATACTAACAGGCCACAGTCGAGAGTGCGTCCTCAGAAGACACAAAGAAGACCCTGAAGACTGCAGTCAACCCAACTAAACTGCAGAAGGGGTCAAGAGCATTCGGAGCATTAGGAAAGGTGGAGTCTCGGTGGAGTATTCCCATCCCCGGGAGCTCGACCACCTTGCCCAGGAGTTGAGAAGCAATCCGTTGACCAAGAATTGCACACTCCCCACGGCCCCACACATGAGACACCCCCGGTTGATAGTCTATGGGGTCGACGGGGATCTCTCAGGGAAAGAGTTCGAGGAGGCGGTTTGCAGGCAGAACCCAGAACTCGAGAACGGGTTTAAAGCCTGTTTTCCCATCAAGGGCAAGGGAGGTAGGGTCCACTGGGTGGCAGACGTGGAGCCCAAGGCCTTTAAGCACTTGGTGAGGCGGAAGACACTGAACTTGGGTTGGTCAGTGCTCCGCCTAAAGGAATTTTTGCGGGAGGTCAGGTGCTTTCAGTGCAATGGCTTCGGCCATTTCCGAAACAACTGCCCTGGGTCAGAAGCAAGGTGTGGCAATTGCGGTGAAGTTGGGCACCAGCACCACCAGTGTGCAGACGCACCGAAGTGTAGCAATTGCACTGCTGCGAATGCCAAGTTCCGCCTGAAGTTGGAAGTCTCTCACTCCAGCTTCAGTAAGATGTGTCCCAGTCTTATTAGGGAACTTGAGCAAAGGAAAAGCCGGGTCAACTATGGTTGACAGATGGTAGTACCCTCGGAGGTACATAGCTCTTGATATAGAGCTTATTGGTCTATTGACCAAGGTGTTTCTGATAACCCTGGCCCGGGGTCATCACCACGGCACTGGCCCTAGCGCTGTGGACCATGTAAATATTTTCAATGTGTGATCAATGTGTTTAGTGTTAAATATTTGTGAGAGGGGTGCACGAGACCCTCACAGTGTAACGTGGTTGTATGAATTTTGATACCTAATAAAGGACATTAATCCCCCCAAAAAACTCGCGTTGGCGGGTGATCTCCTGGCCACGAGATGAGAATTTTTATTGAAAAGTTGCTTGCCCCAACTGCCCATGGCATGTCACACACACAGGTTATGACAGAAGGGTGTAAAGTACTGGTCCCGTGGGGAGGCAGATCCCCACAGGTCTCTAGATCGAATCTGTCCGAGTGAAAGACTGTGGTTTCCGGTGACTGATGGGCTAGCTATTGCAGTTCCGTCAGGGATCCTATGAATCCCAAAAATTTCGAGAGAGTTAAGCATTTCCCTGCGAAGTCTACACTTAGACGGTGCAGGCAAAGTCATCAGCCGGTATTATACTAACAGGGTGGGTTCAAGTTTCTGGTAAGATATAAGTGTCTTTCAATTCTTTGGCACCAATTTTCTCCTTCAACTGGGAAAAATAAATTAATGATTAAGGCTTGCTGACTCCTCTCAGTTTTTAGGATGACAGGGAACCTCCCCCTCCTCCCACCCAAATGCTGCTGTATTAAAAGTCCTCAATGCATGTAGCAATAATTATTGCTACATGCATATATTATAATATATAACCAATACCCAACACAGAGGTTGCAGTTACTTTCTGCTATTGGGTCATAGGTGCATATGGAGAAATATTTGCATATATTGACAACAGGTGCTGCTATAGTGAGCTATACATAGCCGCAAACATGGTCCACCCTCAGTGGAGCAAAAAATGTAAGTAGTGAAATACAGAAGTCCATAAACCCTGTATGTGGCACAATATGCTGCACGCGTTAAAAAAAATGGCATGCAGACTTGGAGATAACACATTGCTGACATCTATGAAGAAGCCTTTTGTTGGAAAGAATCTACCACTACCAATTTGAAAAATTCTGATCTGGCAATTACAGTCACTCACACAAGGACCATAATTGGTAGGCTATCAGGGTTTGCAAGCAAAGACATGCTGAAAAACATTACGAAAGCAAATTCCTGCTTACTGGTAGAAGCAATAGTCATTTAACTGGGCTAAATTCATTTAATCACCCATCATCATCTTTTGGCAATAGGAAAAGTGTCCAAGCTCTATTAGCAGTTCCCACATAAGCTGTTATCATTAAACCATATGCAGTTTATTTTGCCTTTCATTGCAAAAGATGCAAATTTTGATAGCATTGTTAATACTGAGGACAATACAGCTGCTAATTGATCAAAGTAGTTCAATGCCTCGGTTGGAACATAAAAGGAACTTTTTTTTTTTTTTTAGTTGCCACCACCAAATAAATCCATTACCACTGATATCAGTTTGTATCAATTCTACTTTGTGAAGTCTAATTTATAGCACAATGGCCCCCAATTGGTCAATGAAAACAGCTATCAATGAAGGAAAAATATTCCTCATAATACATGAGAAATCAATAGAAGTTTCAAAGCAAACGGAATATAAATTCTGAATTTACTTGTACCACTTACTGGTCATCCACGTAACACCTCTCAGAAAACCTAAAAATTTCATCACCTAGAGTGGGAATCAAACACGCATTTCCCGATTTCCGTTTGAGTATGCTAATTGTTACATCACCCAGGACAATGAAGTTCCAAGCAACTGAGACTAAGCAAACTTAGCTTAGGAATCTGAATATCCTCAGATTTTTACTAGTTGAAGCATCCTTGCTTTCTCATAGCATTTTGACCCATCTCCCACCCAGAATCATCATTGTCAACCATTATCAATCCACTGCTGGACGAAGGTCTCCCCAAGTTTCCTCCACAACGGTCTGTCTTGTGCCAGTCTCCTCCATGTCACTCCCGCATATTTTCGAATTTCATCCACCCATCTCATATGTGGTCTTCTTCTGGGTCTTTTCCTGTCCCTTGGAATCCAATTTAAAATTTCGGCTGTCCATCGATGGTCTGTCCTTCTGGCAGTATGTCCAGCCCATTGCCATTTCAGGGATTTAACTCTGATCATGATGTCTTCCACTCTCGTCATTTTTCGGATCCACGAGTTCCTCTTCTTATCTCTTCTGGTTATACCAAGCATGCATCTCTCCATGCTTCCCAGAATACTCAACAGGAAATAGCATAGCATACTAAAATGGAAATCAGGTGATGTAGGTTCGATTTCCGCTCCACGGCAATGAAATTTTCAAGTTTTCTGAGAGGTGTTACATGGATGACCAGTAAGTGGTACAAGCAAATTCAGAATTTATATTCTGTTTGCTTTGAAAATAGTCATGTTTCACCAGGATACTGATCATCTTCATAGTTAAAAGACTGTCTAGAAATCAGTGATTTAGGCTGGAAACTACCATTTCATTGTGTTCCTCAGACATTGCCCTGCTGGACTTACTTTTGCATAGGCACATCTCAACAGTGAAACTTTTTGGTAAGCAGGAAACCTAAAGGAAGGCATGCTCATGTTGTTTGCCTCCAAACTTTTTATTGAGTGGGAAATGAAAACTTATTTTTGTTTGCGGTGAAATGTTAGATTCCAATGGAGTCAGGTAAATATCCCGTGTGTGTACTTTATATCACATTTTGCTTATGGTTCAACAATAGGAAGTATTTATCAGACAACTGACATTAAAATAATTCTTGTCATCCAGGGTATGTTTCTGCTACCTTGAAAGCTGGGTTTCTAGTTTAGTAAAGTTTCATAATCACGTGGCATGTTCTCTATGCATTTACAATTATTTAGAAAATTATTTTTTTGTCTAACACACTTTCCCAAAGAATACTGATTTATGAACTTTAAAAATTTTATAGTTGGTTTCTAAATTTCCTGCTTTTGACATGCCACGCCAGGAAAGCACACAATTTTGTAACATTTTTTAATAACTAATTTTCTATATATAGTAAAAGTTCTGCATTATGTTCAATCTTTATGCACTCTTAATTACTACTAATTTCTCCACATATACAACCTGCTTTTAGAGGCTCTCAAGATCACTAGGAATCTTGAACGTACACTGAAAAAGATTTCTGCAACATTTTTTCCCCCTTGAAATTGTTAAATAGCAAAAAAATACTGTTTTTAATACTTGTAGATTTCCAATTTTCATTCATTACTAGTTCTTATGGACATTGAAGTTCGAAATCAAAACCCTCAAGTGAGTGTTCTGGAGAGAAACACTGCTTTTTTTCCTTTTTAGCATGAGATTGATGTTTAGGAACTAACTAGTTGCAGCACTAATGGGTCTTTTGCATGGTATAAAAACACACTAAAATCTTAACTGAATGAAACTTGATAGCACTGATATGGTATGAAAATACACTAAAATCTTAACTGGATGGAACTGTGTTGTGTTGACTATATTTATATACATATAAGTTCTTGTGATCTCCACCAATATCTAACAGATGCGAGTTTGTTTCAATCACTTTGTCAATTTATTTTAATGACAAAAATCATGAAATTTTCTACTGATTAAATAATATTAATGCTTCATAAGTTCAGTCAACACTTTAAAGAAATCAAGGGGTAATCTATATATTGTAAAAAATAGTATGGTGCTATTAATACACAGACTGTCTTTCACAATTTAGTCTTTATTAAAAAAAAATGTGCCATGTGTTGCAATTTCATAAAAAAATTATACGATGCTGCAACATGTGAGTCCTCTTCCCACCTCTAATGTGAGATTTTACTACAGCACACAGGATTTTTTTTCACAAGTGCTACTTCTGAAACTTCAGCCTTTAAAGAAGTCCACATTACCTATGACATGAATCCTGGAAATAGATTCATGGAAATTCAAGCATGTTGTTGAAAGAAACAAAATCAAACAACCCCACTCCCAAATAATAATTAAAAAATCCATAATGTAACATTCATGAATTTGGAATGTAGCATGCATAAATTTCCAGAATTCTGGAAAATTCAGATAATATCAATGAAAATATTTCAGATTAATATTGTAAGAGTGTGTAAAGGACTGAACAGAAAACAAGCACGATATTTACAGTCTTAAAAGAAAGTAAAATATCACCTGTGCAAAGATCTGTAGCATGAAAACTAATATACCTCATTTTTGCTTCGTTCCAAAAGTTCTACAGCACACTGCCTTTTCTTAATCATCTCTTCAGGAGACTTCCTATATATATATAAAATGCAAATATGAATAAATTAGTAATGAACATACTATACACAGACATGAAAATAAAGCAAATGAACAAAACATACATTATGTTCTGTGGCTGATGTCAGCATAAATTGAGCAGTAGTTAGAATGTACCTTTGAGAAACCCTACCCCTCAACTGAAAAAGTGTTCATTATGGGCTTCATTCTGGCAAAAGTACTTTTGCCAGAATAGTATGGTGCTGTTAATACAGTTCTCTGAAATCATGCCAGAAGCTCATACATGTCATTCCCCACAAAGCATCCTTTGAAGCCACGGTGAAGACTTTCACTTGTTTTGTGAGAAGAATTATATGTGCATGGGGGAGGGGGGATCAGATGAGTATGGGGGACTCAAAGAGTCTGTATAGTACCAGATATTGTAACAGAAGAAACCAATAAACTGAAGAAGGCACCTTAAACTTCCTTGTGGAACTCTACTAAGGGAACCTTTTGGATTTCTGTGACTATTATTTAGGTATTGACCTACATGGTAGAAGTGGGGTTAAAACTGATTTTCCTGTCATAATGACAGTTCCACTGAAGTAATGGTGACTTTAAATGGTGCATACATGAGACCGACCAAGGAATGAAAAAGCTGAACTTTAAAACTGGGTGAAAAATCGGAACGTGCGGCAGGAAAGTGTGAATATAACGTAGCACGAGCAAGATGGAATTGTTCACTGCAATTTATTTATATAAATATTAAACTGGTATAAAAATGTATACACTGTATTCACAATATAAAATTACTAAATTCAAAATAAAATAAAATTGTTTTAAAATACATTGCTTCAAACACAGCTTTTTATATTATATATATATATATGGGATGTAAGGTCAGGTGATGCATAACATCACAGCCTCTCCTTGACAAATATCAACCCCGCCTTCTCGTGGTGCATCCAGTTCCCACTAAAGGGGCTCTGATGGCTGCCAATAGCGGTATAACTATATCATCGGGATTACATGAAATGCTATCCCACACTCACCAACCCACTTGGCCAGCGTGGTGAGTTATGGCCAAACCCCTCCAAAATTACTCCACAACTTAAATCTTGGCCCTCAGTCTCCGGCAGCTGGAATGTACCTGGCCAAGGCAGCGGCCAGTGTGACATGAAGGCAGAGGGTGCTAAGAATCCCCGGAGGACCGGACTAGGCTGCCATCTGATGCTGACCTTGGCTACGTATAATGGACGCTCCCATCTTCCGATTCAAGGCTTCTTGAATTGGAAGAGGAACTACAAAGGATCAAGTGGGACATCGTCGGGCTAAGTGAGGTAAGGAGAAAAGGAGAAGATCTCATTGAACTGAAAAGTGGACATCTCTTCTACTATCGTGGGACAGAGACTGGCAGAACTAGTGGTGTTAGATTTATAATAAACAAGAAACTGAAGGATAAAGTTGTAGAAGTTGAAAGTTCTTCTGACAGAGCTGCAAGACTCGTTATCCAACTCTCGAGAAGATACCAGGCTCAGATTATTCAAACTTGTGCACCCACCACAAGTCATCCTGAAGAAGAAATTGAAAAATTTTATGAGGAAATTTGCCATCTAAATAAGAAAGGTAAGCAGCACTTGAAGATAATTATGGGAGATTTCAATGCAAAAATAGGGCAACGGAATGAAACTTCAGTAGGTAAATTCGGTCACGGCAACAGAAACCAGCGTGGAAATACTCTCGTTGAGTTTGCAGAGGCAGAAGGGTTTTTCATCGTGAACTCCTTTTTCAAGAAAAAGCCGCACAGAAAATGGACATGGAGACATCCAAATGGGACAAGTGAAATTGATTTTATTATGTGTAAACAAAAAGATCGTCATAGAAGACTGCAGTGTGCTAAACAAATTCAACACAGGTAGTGACCATAGATTGGTGAGATGTAAGATGCACCTCAACACTAAACTCGAACGTGGCAAGCTCATAAGACAAACAAAATATACTGACATCACCAACCTTAAAAAACACCATAATACCTTCAAGTTGGAACTGAAAAACAGATTCTCTGCTTTAGAACGCCTAACATCGGAAGAAGTGGATGTTTCTGAAGTTAACAGAAAAGTAACCAAAGCTCTTATGGAAACAGCAACAAAATTAGCTGGGTCTAAGAACAAGTTGCATGTGAACAAATTATCAGGAAAAACCAAAATGTTGATGCAAAAAACAAGAGAGATGAGGACAACTAAAGAAGATGCGACTTCCAAAGTGGAATACACAGAGCTATGCAAGACAGTACGAAAAAGTATCACTGAAGACGTAAGGAAATTAAACTGTGAACTAGTGAGGAAAGCAATTGAAAACAACCAAAGCCTAAAGATAGCAAAGGGACATCTCAGTAAGGGAAGAAAACATATTATGACACTGAGAAAAGAAGATGGTTCTGTAACAAGAAATAGAGGCGAAATTTTGACAAGAGTGAAAGATTTCTACCCCAAGTTATATGAAAGGGATGATGCATGTACTCCAGACATCATGGAAGGTACCAGTACCAGAGTTCTTCCAGTCCTCCCAGCAGAAATTACACATGCAATCAAGAACATGAAGCGGGGAAAAGCTCCAGGAGAAGATGGAATTACTGTAGACATCATACAAGAAGCAAGTGGAGAAATCGAAACAGTACTCGCCCAAATTTTCACTTGATGCCTTAATGAAGGGAAGATTCCTGAGGATTGGAACAATGCTGTAATGATCCTGCTACATAAAAAGGGTGACATTGAGGATCTCAGGAACTACAGACCTATCAGCCTCCTATCAGTGGTTTATAAAATCTTCACTAAAGTTCTTTCACACCGTTTGAAGGTAACACTGGACATGGCTCAACCGAGAGAACAAGCTGGATTCAGAAGTGGCTACAGCACAATAGATCATATCCACGTACTGAGAGAACTAATTGATAGAGCAAGGGAATATGAACTTCCATTGTGCATGGCTTTTATCTATTATGAAAAAGCCTTTGATTCGGTGAAACCATCAGCAGTTACAATGGCCCTGAAATCCTGCGGTATTGAAGATGCATACATTAATATTATTAATAACATCTATGAAAATGCAAGTGCAAAGATTCAGCTGTTTGAAAATACAACACACATAAAAATTGGAAAGGGAGAGAGACAAGGTGACACCATATCTCCGAAGCTCTTCAATGCCACATTGGAAAATGTCTTTCAATCACTGAACTGAGAAAACAAAGGGATAAAGATTAATGGAGATTATCTAACCCACCTTCGTTTTGCTGATGACAGTCATTTTTGCAAGTACCCCATCAGAGCTGCAGAGTATGATCCAAGAACTTGCTGACAAGAGGTTTTTTTTTTTTTTTATTGGAGGTTTAACGACCACCGTGAGCAACTCAATGGGCTATAAGCAGTCGCCCGTCCCTAATTTAGGGTCACTGGTTCCAGGGAAGGGAGAGAACCAGTGCCGTAAGACAAACACAACATCCATGCCTCACCGGGATTCGAACCCGGACCCCTTTCGAACGAATAATCAGAGGTCATCGCTTAGACCACTGCGCCACCGGGGCGGCACTGACAAGAGTAAAGAAGTGGGATTAAAAATGAACTTTCAGAAGACAAAAGTGATGTTCGATGCTTTTACAAGAAATGGAGATTTATCGATTGATGGAGAAAAGCTGGAGATAACAGACACGTACGTTTATCTTGGACAGCAGATATCAAGTGAGGGTCACATTGATGAAGAAATTAATCGGCGTACAAAACTTGCCTGGAGATCTTTTGGAAGAAACAGCATAATTTTCAAGAGCAATATGCCATTATGTCTTAAAAGAAAAGTGTTTGATCAATGCATCCTTCCAGTGCTTACGTATGGTGCAGAGACATGGACCTTAACTAAAAGAGACATACAAAAGCTGCAGACAACTCAAAGCAGCATGGAGAGGTGCATGCTTGGTGTAACCATGAGAGATAAGAAGAGGAACTCGTGGATCCAAAAAATGACAAGAGTGGAAGACATGATCAGAGTTAAATCCCTGAAATAGCAATGGGCTGGACATACTGCCAGAAGGACAGACCATCGATGGACAGCCGAAATTTTAGATTGGATTCCAAGGGACAGAAAAAGACCCAGAAGAAGACTTCATGGAAGATGGGTGGATGAAATTCGAAAGTATGCGGGAGTGACATGGAGGAGACTGGCACAAAACAGACCATTGTGGAAGAAACTTGGGGAGACCTTCGTCCAGCAGTGGATTGATAATGGTTGATGATGATATATATATTGCACTTGCTAGAATATCAGCTGAATTTTCCTCTTGTGTTGATTTCTTCTCTGCAAGTTCCATGGCCACATTTGTCTTTTGTTGACTCTGCAGCTGCATAGCAAGTTTTGCTTAGTTTTTCTTTCCGTTAACATTATTCCTTTTTCCATTTCTTCCTTCAGATGACAATTTATCAGTCACGCGGAAAGAACTTTCAGCCTGAGGATCAGGAATGCATGATATCAAAGCTCTCATTACTTTAGATACATGGTGTAACTTTCAGAATATGAATACTTTTGAACACCATGGATCAATTCTAACAAATTTTCAAACTTAGTCACTTCCGTTTTTTGGAAAATTTCCCCTCCCTTATCCAGCTTAAGTACAGACATTTATGGGGAAATGTAGCATTTAACAACACAGGATAATGAAAACAATTACGACAGAAATCTTTGCTTCGACAGACTTCCGTTTTCGGCAACTTTTCCCTCCATTTTTAAGCTGAAATGCAGCATTTGTGGAATAAATGGACATTTAAGAATAATACTGGGCAGAAGAAACATTGCAAGAGAAAAAAAAATACGATTATGGGAAAAATATTTGCTGTGTCTAACTTCCGTTTTCGAAAGATGGAACTCTGTTTTTAAATGGAAAATGAACTCCTTTTCCCACCCAAAAAATTTCTGTTCAGTTTTGCATTGATCTCGAAAATGCCCAAAATGACAACGGAAATGACAGAACTCTTTAAATCCACGGAAGAATCTCGTGCCTGAAGACTACAGCGAAATCTTCGCGCCTTCTTAACTTCCATTTTCGGAAATCGTTGTCCACAGTCTTATGCTGAAATACAAACATTAATGCAATAAAATGATATTTAACAACAATATGGGACACAGGCAATATTATGACAAAAACGAAATTACGATTATGGTAAATCTTTACTCTGTTTAACTTCCATTTTCGAAAGTTTTGATTGAAAGATGAAAAACCATTCGCAGACGAAAAATGGCCCGCATACTCCCCTCCCCAATTTCTCTTCAGTTCTGCATCAATCTCGAGAATGCCCCCTCCCCCCCCCCCAAAAAAAAACAAAAAAACAAAACGGAATTCCGCGAATTCGCGGAAGAATCGTATGATGGTGACAAAATCACTGTTTAAGACACTGGCAATGGAGCTGTCACAGTCTTACTTGTAACAGTGATAAAATCACCATTTGCATGGGGTATGTTATGAAACAGAGCAGAGAAATCACTGAATGCTAAATGGAAGAAAAAAAAATAAACAAAAGGGTATTATTCCCCTATTTGGCAAAACTAAACTAGCTGTTTCACCGAACCCATGCCCCCACCATTTTGTTATTAGGTTCCATCGAGTCATGCTAGACTCTTGGTGACTGAACAAAAGCTCACAATCTTGATCTGTTCTTAGCAAGATCTCACAACTCGTCTACGGTCATTCCACAAGCTTCTTTGACTCCATGCAACCATTCTGTTCTCGGTCTTCCCCTTCTTCTGCTTCCTCCACCCTTGCAAAGCATGATCATTTTTTCAAACCCATTATTGGCATGAATCACATGTCCAAAATATGTCAATTTTTGCTTATAGATCATTGTCTTAAGGAAGCAGCTGGGTTTGATTTGGTTAAGTACTGATTAATTGATTACTCCACCATTTACCCTGACTGAATTAGGCTGATAATTATCTCACTTAGCTCATCTTGAGCAGTCAACATCCTTCAGGCTAAAACTCTCCACCAGAAGGAAGATTTATCTTAGAACGTGCTGGTCACAAACGCCAAAACCGTGACACTTAAACAGTGATTTCAGAATTGTTACTTTGAATAACTGGTCATAAAGATGACAATTTTTCAGTAACAGTGATGCGATTTTCCACCCATCTCTACTACACAGAGAAAGTGCTTGATGAAAGTAACTCAGAACAGGATGTTGAAATAGGTGGCTTTGCTATCAGCAGTTTGGTATATGCTGATGATTTAGTGTTCATTTTAAAGAATGTAAACAATGTGTGGTACACCATCAGTTCAGCAGAACTTGCAAATAATTTGCAGTGAGGAAAAATACTGAAAAAGCCTAAACTCATGATTCTATATGAAATAAAGTGTAATCATGGATTCAGATTCCATTATATAAGTCATCAATCTTTTTATTTTATTAAACAGCACACTATAAATGGAATGAATATTATTCATAAAATAAGGGAAAAATTTATTGTATAATGTTAAAAAACTTCCTTCAATTCATATGCTTAACCAACAAATGGAAACTCCCTATGGTTCTTTGGAGTTACAGCTATTCTGCCTCAGAGATGATTATGTTTATATTTAAGATCTTGAAAGTTTTTATGATTCCTGGAGATGCTATGGGCAGCCTAATAGTTAATGCAGTTGATTTGCATCTTGTCACAGAAGAGTATGGGCAATTGTCCAATGTGCAGTATTCCAGGCACCATCACTCACCCCTGTCAGCCTCGGTGGGGAAGTGAGAAGTACATGGGAGTTGAAGCTCGCCTCAAGTAATTACAGTCACATGACAAACTGGACTTTAATTCCTTTCTTTTCACTTATGCATGTCATTGTGTTTGCCATAATGCAACCCACCCTGCCTGATGCAGTCTCTTTAGCAACATTCTTTGTATCCATCTTACTCACCCAGTGAAGTACTGAAGAAGTGAAATAAAATCCTGAAGAACAATGTGCCAGTCAGACTTTCTTCCTAACTGACTAGGTTTTCATTGACTTAAGAGGTTTCTTTGTTTGGAAGTAATTACTAATGTTAACCCTACTACAGCTGATCTGCACCAACCCAAACTTGCCATTGTTTGGAGGTTACCATTGTTCGGAGTTGTTCGTTAATAGAGGTTTCACTGTATATGCAAATGTAAAAATTCTGAGAATAATGGCAAAAAGGTGCATGGGTGTATCAGTGTACATACATATGGAATTCTCAGCTAAAATAAAAAGCTCATACACACATACTAGAGAACATGAAACATTTATATTTTTAACACTTGCATTTTATATCTGGCATGTTTACTGAAGTAAAACAAATCAAGACAGTCATGTGCAGAATACATAAAATATCAAGTGAAATTTTAATTGAGCAATTTTATAAGCACAGTTAGCAATTGACTATTAAAGATACTTTAACTTACCTGTAAAACAGAACATAGGCCTCACAATTCTGAACTGTCTGTGGATCAACAGCTGTGACATATTGATCATCAAATTCATACCACTGGTCATTCAAATAATTTAATGCATATGTTGTGTAATGGCCAGCTAAAAGAGATTCTTTCCATTAGCTATACAAGCAAAAAATATTAACAGATATCTAGTGCCAACAAATTGTGACAATACAGTAGAGTCCCATTAGAGCGAAATCCGATAGAATGAAAACCCCGTAATAACGAAATTTTTAGTATTCCCCGGCAAAATTCCCATTAATGAAATGTATTTTTAATTCCGTTTGAACAAAATTCATTAAAACGAAATTCTCATTACAACAAAGAAATATTTTGAATTTTAAAAGAAATTTTTTCCATTATAACGAAATTTTCAGCCCAGAAAACAAGCAGCACATGCCTTTTGAAGTGCTTTTTCCCACATTTAAAAAAGAAAAAGGCAACTTCTTTACCTGACTTTTTTCACTTGGATGACTCACTCATTTTCGCACACCCATGGTGACTGACCTACAACCAGATGCTGGTGTTTCCATAACAACTTACTTGTGACATGCGGTAAGCTCCCACCCCCTTTCTTCTGCAACTGGAACGCAGTTTTTCTAACCTTGAAAAGAGAGATAAGACACAGTTGAGCACTGAATGTCATTGCAAAAGGAGGGGATTTTATTTTTTTCAATTGTTCTTAAAATTTCACTTGTCGGTTTACATTCCAGTTTGGCGTCTTCTTCAAAGCAAGTCAATCAGCTTTTGCTGCAGGTTCTAATCAATTCAGCCAAACGAAAGCAGCTTTCTTTTGAGGAGAAAAAAAGAATTATTGATGAAGCTAATGCAGGGAAAAAGAAAGGAGACGTGGCAAAAAATATAAGGGATAACTTTGTCGACATTATCAACGTTTTTGTAGAATAAAGAAAAATTACAGAGCAGCTTCAAAAAGCGTGATCGGACCTTAAAGAAAAAGATTACGGCAAGCTAAATTCCAAGATGTGGACTCAGCCACTTTCACCTGGTTCCAAGACTTACGATCAAGAAATGTACACATTAGTGGAGCATTGATTCGAGAAAAAGCTGCGCAGTTACAAAACTTCAGGAGTAAAAACTAAAAAAAACAAAAAAAACTTCAGGAGTTACGGATTTTGAGGCAAGCGGGGATGGTTGAATCAGTTCAAAAACTGGTACAGTGTTGTGGCAAAAACAGTTCACGGAGAAGCGAGTGTTGCTCCGATGGAAAATGTGAATGAGTGGAGAGCAGGAGAAGTGACAAAACTCATCCAAACTTGTAGCCCAGATGATGTCTTCAATGCAGAAGAGTCTGGAATTTTCTTCCAGTTAGAGCCAGACATAACTTTGGCAATGAAGAATGATAAATGTGTTGGTGATAAAAGATCGAAACAGTGACTGACCGCTCTTCTGCTGTAATCAATCAGGAACTGAGAAGAGGAAAGTGCTAGTGATTAAACGATCCCCAAAACCTCTGTGTTTGAAAGGTGTGCAATCGCTACCTTGTGACTACAAAGCCAATAGAAAGGTGTGGAAGATGCAAACTATCTTCAATGAATGGCTATTGAAGTTCGACTCTGAGATGAAAAGGAAAAAAATTCTGGTTCACAATTGTACGGCTCATAATGAACCTCCTCAGCTTGAAAACATTCGTGTGGAGTACTTTCTACCAAACTTCCCAGCAGTTCTCTAACCCTTGGACCAGGGGATAATAAAGTCTGTAAAAGATTATTGCAAGTGCGTGTTGATGAAATAGATTTTTTTGGAATTGAGAAAAAAGATTCCATAAAAGTGAATGTCAAAGATGCATTTGCATATGATTTCTGGAGCATTGTGCAAAGTGTCCGATGCAACAATAAAAAACAGTTGGTGCCATGCAAAGTTAATTGACTGTGAAACTGAAAGCAAAAACGATGCGATCGAAGCTGATTTAAGTGCTTCGTCAGGGGCAGTGTGGAACACTCTCCAGACATCTACTTTAGTTCCCACCGATGTTTCGCTAGAGCATTTTTTACATGCGGGTAACAATATTTTGACCACTTACTTACTGACTGATGCAGATATAATTGAATCGATTTCGGATAACAGAAATGAGGAAATTGTGGAAAGCAGAGAGGATGAAGGAATTCATTCAACTCCTCCATTACATGCGAGTGCATGTGAAGCGCTTAGCTGTTTAGAAGGGTTTTGCCATTTCGTATCAGGACAAACGAACGTCCCGGATGAAACTCCCACCCATTTACATTCTTCGCAAGAACTTTCAGTTTTGGCAGCAACAAAGTCCCATTTTCAAACAAAAATAATATATTTCTTTAAATGTAAATACTACACACATACAGTACATACTATATGTACTGTATAAGAACAGAAAACCTGTAGTGTACAAAAGTGGTGTAAACTTTATGAAAGGTATGTATGGAATTAGATGCACTAGAGAGTTTTCTTTATTTTATGTTTTAAGATACAGTACAGTATAAGCACTTTGAATACAGTAGATTCCCATGAGTTATTTAAAAAAAAAAGTGCAAAATTAAAAATTCCATTATAACGAAATTTTGATATAACGAACAGATTTTGGCGGTCTGGTGAATTTCTTTCTAATGGGACTCTACTGTACGCCCTTACAGCAATATATGCTACCACAATGACTGAACTGTTGTACATGTTTACACTTAACACATACAAAAACATATGCACTATAAAAACTAGAATCAGACAGACAAAACTATCAAACAAAATTCCCACTGAAATAAATTTTATCTTCAAAATAAAAAGAATTATAAAAAAAAATCCATGAACTTAAATTTGCTTGTCCTTTAATTCATTCATTTGAATGACCCATGTTTAATAGGCTATCCCCCTTCCAGAAAAAGAATGCTTTAACTCTGAACACACTTATATCATGCCACTTCAATTTTTTTACAGAACATTTCTAGAATTTTACTGTAGTCACACACATACCCATTTTATTTCATTTAAAACCACCAGCACACCTTATCTTTTTTTTAAGAGGGGGGGAGATAAGGAAAAGCACACATAAGACAAAAAATTTGCAGTTGCCTTTGTTTTACGGCCCACAGTACTGGATTATTGCATATATTCTCCACTCCCCTGTCTCTGTTACTTATACTAGTGTTTCCCAACCTTTTTTCCATGGAGGAACCCCCAAAATACTGTTTTGTACTCACAGAAATCCTTATCTATGAAAATATCTGCAAGCCAGAAAAGTTAATAGTTAATGATTGAGGAGTGCAATTCAATTTCAGCTAACATTGCTGTCAAGAAAGTTCTATGTACACACAAAGAGCTGTTACATAAATACAAGTCAGCTTATAATGTAAAAAAAAATAAAAAAAAAACATCTCAGTCTAGTTTTGATAACAACTATTTTTTTTTCAAAATAGCAAACTATCACATCAAAATGAAGTTCACTAAACAACAAAATGAAGTTCACACATAAAGCAAATAAGGCGAAACTTGGGCTTTTATCTTTTTGAAAATGTTAACTTTTGGGCCGAATTTTTGACAAATATACCCATAATTCTTCTTCAACATACAACACACATCCCCCCCCTGCTTTTAAATGTTTGTCTCACACAAAGAAACTTGCTCGTCTACAAAATACCCAATGACCATAATATGCGTTAAACACCACTCAAAAAATCACACTCATAGATAAATCACTTTGAGTATATCATCATTGAGGCCTGTGGAAACTCAATGTCTACTCATAATTGGCTCAGTTACTCAGACAAGGAATGTTCTGGAACTGTCTCTAAGCAGAGAGGTTCAAACCAACACTGACAAGGAGCACCCCCTGGGTCGAACAAACAAAACCGCACCAAACTTCCGTTATAAGTCATTGACGTACCTCTGAATTCAACGGCGACAGTTTTACTGTAAAACTCCGCAGTTGACCAGTAGAGGTTTCTGAAGATAGGTGCCACGTTGAAGCGTAAAGAGTGGATCTTGCACGAAAATAATTATCGCGTACATAGGACTGTTAACATCCGTAACTTCATAACGAAGGGTCAGAGTGTGCAAGTGTCAAAAGATTAATTCATGTGAGGGCTATCTATAAAATGATAGAATCAATAACCATTGCCGCAAAATGCACAGCAATTAATAAATGCAACATCAGTACACCCACAGAATGCACATGTACAAAGAATATTAGTGTTGAAAGTCACTTCGATGACATTTTGAAATTCTGCACAGGTCCACCACAATGGTAGCCAGCTTTCTGCAATGTGTAATGGAGCATCGGTCTATAGATCTCCACAGACAGTTTATTGTAGATCACATAATACATCTTCAGAAGGAATATTCTGTCATATAATTTTGGCTGCAGCATGTTGGATCTTAGTTTTATGTAGTCTGTAATCCTCTTTGCATAAATTTTGTACTGTCTGAAAACATTAACATCCAGGGGTTGAACATATTTCACAGTTTTTGGTGGAATGGTTTTTAAATGAACTTGTTTTCCCCCAGAGGCCTCCTGAAGTATTCATTCATCCTTGTGTCCAGACCAGGAATCGCGAAGTACGAGTGACTTGTCAGACAGATGCATATTCAAAACTGACGCAAAAAGGTCGAACCATTTTTGTCATCTCACTACGTACACAGACAAACAAGGCGTGTGATACAAGCACCTGCACACTCTCGACTGGCGTAGCAGCCGGCAAGCGACTCAACGGAGCCCTCTAGTGAGCAACTGCGAATCTTTACAGGAAAAAAAAATATCCCCATTGAATTCGGAGGTACATAAATGACTTATAACGGAAGTTTGGTGCGGTTTTGTTTGTTCGAACCCGGGGGTGTTCCTTGTGAGAAACACACAATTCTGGTAACAGCTCACAGATGATTTGTATGATTCAATGCTGTCAGAGTTGCAGGACATACCTCCTCCCGCTTTCCAGCAGGAATCTCCCCTCCACAGACTGCTCTTGTTAAACCTACAACACTGCTCTGCATTAAGTATATGAACATTCTATAAACCTATGCTGTTGACGATTTTACCATAAAACTGAGCATAAATGGCTTTAAGGACAACCATAACCCCAAGGGAGACCACATGCCATTTAGCCAACTAAAAAAATTCTTGCACAGCTTCTGATCAGCATTCTACATTCTGTCAAGAAAATACATTCTAGGTATTAAAAGCTCCTAGGAACCCCCCCCCCCCCCCCAAACATTAATTTATCAAGAGACCATGAAAATCTGTTACTTACATCCTGCTGTACCATGGTGACAAATGACTGCTGCCAAATCGTAGGTTGTTACACCTTGTGGATATGCTGGAGAAAGAGAAGGGAGTGAACATTGTGCTACTTTAAGAACAATGAAATAAAACAAAAAATCACAATCACATTTTTACATTCATATGTTGTTCATATAAGTAAACATTTTTCTAACAAAGGTGCCTAATACAACTGAAAAACATCTTACGACTGAACAGAAATTTTTCTACAACAAATACTAAAAAGCTTATCAAAGACTACACCATTTATAAACTGCATTTCCTTTAATAGTGTAAAACTAACACACAGTACAGCTTTCGTGCTCTACTAGGAGGCTTCATATGGGCTGGATTATCAAAAGCTTTTTAGAAATAGTAGCACAAAATGCTTTTAGAATAAAAAAAAAATTATGGAACAAACAACTATTATGTTCACAAGGAAGTCTCTTCAGGCATCTGATAATTCAAAAGAGAAGCTTTCATTGCATGGGTGCGGGTGGGTTATCATCTCAAGACTTGCACACATGGCTGCGCTAATGCAGCTTGTATAGGGTGCTAGTCTTTTCATCATGCTCCAAAGCAGGGTTGCACCTTTTGGGTGACTTCCATCCACAGAGCAGTTCTTGTTTTACTATCTCTTAAGTCTCTTATAGCAGGAGTGATCTTTTGGTTAAACCCATGTACGATTTTGAGCTACCATGTGGATACATCAGGGGTATGTTGTAAACTCCCGCTGAGCTTTCTCTTTTTACTGGTGGCTTTCTTGTACACACAGTGTCGTATATAAATGCAAGAGATTTAACAGCCACATTTATTCCATATTTTTCAAAGATGTTTTTTAACCTGAAAGAGAACTTGGGAAAATGCATTCTACGTCAAAAAAATAGTTGCATGCAATGCTATTCAGAAGGAAGGTAAAGGTCACTAGGAACAATACATGATTAAACATTGAGACTGATATGGGCAATATTTATTGCGCTACATGCCAATAAGTAGTGTCTCTCAGTATGGCGACGGGCCTCCATGTTTGCACACACAGCATGCCAGACGTCTCTGCATAGAGTTATACAGGCTCCTAATGGTGTCCTGCAATAAGCTATCCCATGGAACTTGAATCTTCTCACGCAGTTCCTGCAGATTGTGAGGTAGGGGTGTAGCGTGGGTAGCATGTCCAATTAGCATCCC
The DNA here is from genome assembly GCA_039090855.1 of Macrothele yani. Classification (NCBI taxonomy): domain Eukaryota; kingdom Metazoa; phylum Arthropoda; class Arachnida; order Araneae; family Macrothelidae; genus Macrothele; species Macrothele yani. The sequence continues at coordinate 128,815,282 of CM076995.1, read as the reverse complement.
ACACATTTTCAATCGGCAATAGGTCTGGCGATGCAGCTGTCCATGGCAAAGTGTCAGTGCCTTGAAGGCAAGCTCCCAAGACAGCAGCAGTATGCGGACAAGCGTTGTCCTGTTGGAAAATCAGACCGGAGTGAGCGTTCAGAAAAGGTAAGGCCACTGGTTGCAGGACCTCATTAACGTAACATTGGGCTGTCAAAGTGTCTAATGAACACCAAAGTGATCTGGCATTGTAGGCAATTGCACCCCACACCACGACACCAGGCCTTCTGCACACGTGACTCTCGACAACAAACTGTTCATCTTGGCGCTGACAATGGTGCTTCCACACACGGATTCGTTGGTCATCTTCTCCAAGACAAAAGTGGGACATGTCACTGAAGATCGCTCGCTGCCATTCTGAGTGGATCCACAACAGTCTGGCAAGACAAAATTGCAGTCTTTGGCGATGATGCAACGGTGTTAAGGGCAGTGGTCGTAACAGTCTGCGTGCGTGTAGTCCTACATCGTGCAGCGGTTTGCCAATGGTGTTGGCACTAATCAGACGATCCACTGCTTGCTGAATATCTGCAATCATGGCTGTTGTGTCACTCTCTGCACGTTGGACAGCTAGTCGGTCCTCTCCCTCTCTTTGGTTTGTCTAGGTCTCCCAGATCCTTCCCGTTGCTGTTGCATGCCTTGTTCTATTCACTGCCATCAACAGCATGCTATGGTGATACCCGCACAACCAGTATTGCGCGCAATATGGCAATAAGACCACCTCGCTTCCCGACCCTTCTCAAACTCCTCCAACTGCTCGGATTGCTTCCGTACTTTTCTCCGAGACATACTTCACTTGCAAAGTATGTAAACAGCACAACTCAGAATGGCAAGCACGCACAACAGGATGACCTTATATAGCCGGTCAAGCATAGCACTACAACCACTCCTTGCTTGCATCATATGTGCAGCAGAGCGTGATACTTGAATCATTTCCATGTCTCAAGATGTCACCCCTACCCACCAAGTTTCATTCCTGCTGGTTGCTTCCTTCTGGGTACAACTATTTTTTTGATGTAGAGTGTATGTTATGAACCCACAAAATCTTAAACTGTTGTTGTTTGGAGTATTCAGAGTCCTCAAATACCTAAATGCAGGTCTTTAATAAAGGAAATGACATAGTTTACTAGAAAGCTTGTTATGGGTACAAAATCCAAATACAGTACTGGACCTTTTATTCAGAAAGCTCTTCACCAGAGCATGGCCCAGTTTAAAGTTTTTCCAGCTTTCAGGTCCACAGTCTAGTATCGCAAATTACATGGTATGTAACAAAAATCAATGTGGCATGGCGAGTATACTTGGCTCACACTATGTCAAAATTGACAGGAAGTAGAAAATAGCACACAAAATGAAAACAAATTTTAGCGTATTTTTAGTTAGGGTGTGTTTTAGTGAATATTTTTCTAACTCGGCAAAATTGCCGAAACTTTTGGTCCCATTTGCTAGAAAATTAAGTGATTAGCTTTATATCTATTATAAGAAAAATTGAATTAATGAAATGGATACTTCTTTTTCTTAAAACTTATATTTTATATGCGACAGCATGTCTGTTGCACACTTGGCATATACAGAGCCACAGTTCTTTGCTAAAAAAAAGTGCTGTAAAAATGAATAGCCATTCTATTATCTATACATAGAATAAAATAAAGTCCCTGGTAGACATCTGTTTGTTTGGGCTAATCTCGAGAATCGCTAGATGGATTTTGATGTGGTTTTCACCATTCCATAGAGCATTTGTAGAGGAAGGTTTAGGTGTATGAAACAATCTATGACAAAAGGGAGCCGAGAAGTAACGAAGTCAAAGAAAAAAACGCCGTTTGCATTCTTTCGTGGCTTCTACTGCCTAAACAACGATGCCCGATGACCGGTTTACGAAACTTTTTTTGCTCATTGGGAAAAAGACGCAAGGTGCATGCGTGACAGCCGGTCTGACAGCATGCAAGGCCACAGACAAAATGCGTAGTTACATCGGACATCGGCGCTCACACAGACTAAATGCGTAGTTGTTTTCGTCCACACTTAAGTATCTCTTTGAGTAGCTCTTTAATTAAAATTTAAATATTGTATTAATATTATGCCAAGACAAAAATCGAATATATTTTATATTAAAAAAGAATGAGTATATAGTATTTTTATATTAAAACAGAATGAGTACAGATAATACCTGTTTATGCAGTGTTTCCTTCGAAGTAGTTACCCTGTGAAACTATGAATTTTTGCCAGCGCTCATACAAAGATTTAAATGCAGATTGCAAACCTTCTTTTGCCTCATCCTCTAGTGCCTCCATCACAGCTTGTTGCACTTCTTTGGAACTTAAGAAGTGTTTCCCCTTAAGCAAATTCTTCATCTGGGGAAAAAGCCACATGGGGAAAGATCAGGGGAATAAGCTGGTTGTGGAAGAACGGGAATGTGATATTTGGACAGGTAATCGGACACCAGGAGGGATCTGTGAGCCGGCACATTATCGTGATGGAGCACCCACGAGTTGGTCTTCCAAAGATCGGGTTGCTTGCCTCTCACTGATTCTCAGAGACATTTCAGGAAGTTGACGTACTCTTCTTTAGTGACTGTACGACCATGTTGAAGGAATTCCTTGTGTACGACCCCTTTGCAATCGAAGAAAACTGTTAACAAGGCCTATTGTTTGGAGCGGTCAGCCCTGAACTTTTTTGGTCATGGTGACGATGGTGACTTCCACATTTTTGATAGTCGGTTGGATTGGGGGTCGTACAGAAAGTACCAAGTCTCATCGCCAGTGATCAAACGATTCAAGAGATCAGGATCTGAATCCCCTGCATCGATGTTATCCCCACAAACTTGCATGCGCTCATCCATTTTTTCTTGTGTCAGGTTTTTAGGAACAATTTTGTTAGCACACGTGATGCATGCCCAGTTTCTAATTGAGATGCCGGCAACTTCTGCAATCGCCGTAACAGTTTTTCAATGGTCATTTTTCACAATTTCTTTGACAATGGCGATTTGTTCATCTATTGTGGATGTTGAAGGTCGTCCTGACCTCTGATCATCCTCAATACTGTCCAGTTTTCGAATCGTCGATGCCACTCAAACTCTAGTTCAACTCATTGCACTCTCACCGTATGCTGACTTAACCATTTGAAAAGTCTCAGCGTAAGATTTTCCAAGCAGAACACAAAATTTTACACTTGAACACTGTTTCAAATTCGACATTGTTGTCCTTGCAACGGAGAGCCTTGAATGCCTGTAATCATAAACCTACACACATATGCTGTACGTGTTGGATCTGGATCAAACCGGTTCTGGCTGGTCGGTCACATGATGCTTGCTCAGCGGGGAATGACGTAATTCACTGACATTTGGCAAATATTCAAAAGTTCCAGAACTTTTTGAACGTACTAGTAGGTCGTAGTACATCGGATTCTAAACGAATTTGTTTATCCCGTATAATGAAACTTTCCAAGAAACAGAATCTCGATTGGCAAATGACAAAGAATGGCTTTACAAAGAGAAAGACAGTCACCTGTTGAACGTAATAATAGTCTCTTTAAATTCGTCGTAAATTCTAAATTGCTATCATGCAAAGCCGGGCCAGGTCGCTAGTAGTAAATAAAAATAAATATGTTACTTTTTGTTGGTTGGTATGGAAAGCATCCGAGAATCATTAAAAAAAAATTCTTAGTCTTTCGTGTTGTTTGAGCTTAGTGTGCTTTTCTGACAGCAGTTGAATAAATATTTTAATATTTTTTTTTCATACAATTCAAGTGAAATTTTGGGAGACCCTTTCTATTATCGATTTATGAAGTTCATTAAAAATTTGGACAATTTTATGAATATTCTGCACAATAAATTTTTATTGTTTTATCCCAGTCCAACTAGACAGCACAGGGGTTACATCGAAGCAATCGGAACAGTTGCAGCACGCACATTAGGTTTTACTGCAAGAGTTTCAGCAAGATGACGATTATGGGCAAAACACGTAACAATATTAACAAATAAAGGTAACTTGATCACGCTTAGTTAACGTTAACTGAAACTTTTATAAAAAGTTCGTAAGTTGAAGCTTTCGACCTTATCTTAGGTCTTTATCACGTGATAAAGACCTAAGATAAAGTCGAAAGCTTCCAACTTACGAACTTTTTATAAAAGTTTCAGTTAACGTAACTAGCGTGATCAAGTTACCTTTATTTGAGTTTCAGCAAATACTCCCATCCTCTTTTAGTGTCTTCCGCACATCTATACTCAGCTGCACTTATTTTCACTACCCAATTCCGTGGATTTTCCCAGTTAGAGCATTATTGGTGCCATAAATCACAGACATCAGCAATGCCATTCACACACATATCTTGCCTTACTAAATAATTCTCTTCCCCAAAAACACAAAATTTTGAGAAAATTAAAAAATCTTATTCAAAAAGAAAGAAAAAGAAAACACTTTGAAAATTTGTCAACTTTGGGTGGTTTTAGATGCCAGTACTGTATGCTCACTTCTTCAGGCACTTTTTATCCCTTTTAAGTTTCTTCTAAAATTACAAAAAGTAACAGTAAAATAAATAAAATAATTAAAATTATTCATTATCTACAGGGTTCATACACATTTTCAGAAAATAAATTCCAGGAATTTTCCACGAGTTCAAAACAATCCATGAGCTTAAATTTTGAGCATGCCTGGAGACAGAACAGTGGCACGGGTGAAGTTTACAGAGCAGTATATACAACACAAGGACTGGCTTTCGGTTAGTAGAGTGTTCGGAGTCAGAATGGGAAAAGCTGCTGATTTATTGGAGTTTGATAAAGGACAAATTGTGATGGCATGGTGCCTCGGACCTACGATCTCGGAAATGGCACTGCTTGTGGGTTGTTTACATGCCGCTGTAGTGAGTACATATCAAAAGTAGTGCATAGATGGCCAAACGATGAACCGTCGACCAGCCATGTGTCATCCACAGCTCATTGATGCCAGAGAGGAGCAGAGACTGCCGCACATTGTTCACAGCGACCACAGGGCAACAAATCACCTGCAGCTACAACAGTGGTGATCAGGGTAATGTGTCACAGCACACAGTTCATGGCACCCTTCTGTGCATGGGCCTGCATAGCTGAAGACCCAGCCGGGTCCCCATGCTTACTGCAAGTCATTGCCAACAACACATGAAATGGGCCCAAGATCAAAATTGGACTGTGGATCATTGGAAGAAAGTGGCCTGGTCTGATGAATCAAAATTCCTGGTGCATCACATAGACAGTCGAGTGTGGATATGCTGATTACCAACGGAGGCTACGGCACCTGGATGCACTGTTCGGCGGAAACGGGATGGCGGAGTTATGCTGGGGGCCAGGTTTTCTTGGGACACTTTAGGCCCCATTATCCTAATAGTACAATTCCTATCAGCTGTCATGTATCTGAAATATCATTGTGGACCAAGTTCACCCATTCATGGCAACTGTGTTCCCTGCTGGTGATGGCCATTACCAACAGGATAATGTGCCATGCCACACTTCCAGAATCATCAAGAAGTGTTTCGAGGAACATGCTGGTGACTTTCCGTTAATGCCCTGGTCTCAGAATTCACCAGAAATGAACCCAATCTAACATTTGTGGTTTGACTTGGAAAAGCAGGTTCGCGCTAGATAACCACCACCCCGAAGTGTACGGGAAGGGGAGGACCAGCTGTTGGCATTATGGTACCGACGCCTCGCCAAGTGGCGCCTGTTTTGTGAGCTAAAGGGGGTCCTACAGCTTATTAGATAGGTGGTCATAATCTAATGGCTCATCGGTGTATATGAAACAATCTGGAACTTTGCATAATGGTAATAATACAAAACAATTTTGTCATGGCAACTGAAGATTCCCTATTCCATAGTCATCTAATTCCCATACACATTGGTGGCAAGAGGGACAGATATCAATCTCCTTCAGCGAGGAAAGTGAGTGCTAGAAGGAATGGCCATCTTGGACTTGCATGAAGGTTTCCACACACTGTTGTGACGCCAACTTAATACAACTGCAATTCCACAAAGCAAAGTCACTGAAAAATGACACTCCAATATTTTGCCCTGCATTGTCACATAAGATGAAAGAGATATCACCTCTTCACACTCTATGAAAGGAAGTGATGTTATTGCTAGCACTAACTGCAGGGGGCTAGAACAAAGTGATGCAATCAGCCCAAAAATTTCGACCAATTTTTTTCACATTGCAAAAAAATTCCAGGGCTATTCCAATTCCAGGAACTTTCAGGATTCCAGGAGCTGTGCAAACCTTGTATCTACTAACAAAAATCAATGTCAAATTCATTTATTCATATATCTAGATCTTTCAGTTATCACACTTTCATAACACTACTGCAACATATCCCCCATAAAATCAAAAGAAAAGTTTTACAATTTGAAATCTCATTTAGGACAATACCTTTATGGAGGAATGGAGCCATATCCAAGCCTTCTAATGGAAATGATACATAACTGCTTATTTTTGATGAAAACATAACCTCATGGCGAAAACGCTTCAGGTGTATACATAATACCTGAAAAAAATAAAAAAAATAAAACTGGTTTGTCAGTAGTTTCAAAATACTTTGTTAATTACTTGACAAAACAGTTATCACCAATTAGAAGACTAGCCAATTTCAAATGAGAGAGAGACAAGAAAAAAAAAACTACAAATCACATGCATCAACAGGACTTCAGAAATATTATACTACAATACCCATAATTTTTATTGCTGCAGCAGACTGGTTTATTACATGATTTATCATGGTGCTCCAAATAAAAAGAAGAGTAATGGAGATTATTAAATATTTGATTTCATAACCTATGCTAAATAAGTTTTGGTAAAGTAGTGATCTACTGACTTATTTGCTAATTGAATTGTGAATGAAGGATCTTTTCAAATATTTTGCTAATCAAACAGTGCTCAAAAAGCCAACAAAAGCATAAAACATGTTAACAGAAGTGAAAATGTTTACCTGAAAATCACCTGCCAGTAGTAAAACAGACTTGGAAATTAAGTGCTGATAGAAATAACGTGTATCATGACTGAACAGCAAGAAATTGCTCCAGTTAATAATCAATTTACTGGCAGAGGATGAGGGCCATGGAGCAAAAACATGACATCCATGCCTTCATTCAAGATTCTCATGTGAAATAAATTTACCAGCATATTCATGAGAAACAGAATAAACTAGTAAATGAAAAAAAAAATGCCTATATTTACATTACAGTTCTACACATGTTTAATATATTTTCTAAACTAGATCTTTTGTTTAATATCAATCAGTGTCTTCAACTTGTCATCCCTGCATTAAGTGCTTTCAGTATGACCTCAAAAAAATTATATAAAAACTTTTGATAACAGTTGGAACAGATTACAAAAAAGTGTGGCAAAAAAACTTATTATAATCAATCAGTTACTTTTTTTTATATATATAAAGGTACTTTTCATGTTCATAATCATAAAAGTACATCCTGGGTACTGTTCAAAATCATAAAGTTCAATCTGGGTACTGCAGAATAGACACAGGGGTCATTTGTGTGCTGAAGAGATTACAGGTAGGTTGTAGCAAGACATGTTCTGATTGTGTGAGAAATGAAGATGTGTAATGTGAAGCAACATGTTGCCAGTAAGGTGGAGACAAATATTCTGAGGTGTTTGGGGTCATGTTGAAAGAATAAGTGGTGAGATGCTTACTAACAGAATTTATTTAGCCCAAGTGGCAAGAAAGAAAGGTAGAGAAAAGAGGCCAAGAAAATTGTGGGAGGACCAGATTTAAGACTGTTAGCATTAGAAGATAATGAGTATAAAGTACAAAAGGTGTGTGATGGATGTAGTGAAGCACAAGTTGTGTGCCGAGATTGCTGTAAATGGAGATGTTTGATACACCAACAGTAAGTAAAATCTAGCACCATCAATTTCAAACTTTAATCTGGCAAATGAGCTTTCTTTAAGGAGCTAGTCTTGGAATCTCAGAAAACAACTTAGTGATATACAGGGGTTGGTCAGAAAAATGTGAACGCCATGTTCAGAGACATGACTTTGAATGCAGCAGCATACGCAGCAATGAGCAAAGGTATCCACCACTTTTCGGTTGTTTTTAGAACCTCAAGGTACTGTTTAAGTGCATTTAAAGTGTCTTGTTGTAAACATTTTTTCAGGGTGACGATAAAATGAGCGACTTAATGGACTTCGAAAGAGGGCCAATTGTTGGTGGCTCTGTGACAACAGTCGCCAGAGTAGCGGGGGTACCGAGAGCTACCAAGTCTAATGTCACGATAGCATACCGTGTTCATGGCAAAACATAGTCTGCGAAACACAACTCTGACTGATAGACACACAGGACAGCATTAAAGAGGATTGTTACCTGCAATAAAATCCCGGTGCTAAAAATGAGTGTGGAGCTCAATCTGCATCTCCAGACCCCAATATTGATGAAAACAGTGCCCAGGGAACTGCATGAACATGATATTCATGGCACAGCTGCTATTGCAAAACCTCTGGTGACCCGGGTGAATGCACAACAGCAGGGGTGCCAGGAGCATACAAACGTGGACTGCCGATGCATGGAAGTGTGTAATGTGGTTGGATTAATCCACATTCACACTATTCCCTATAGCAGGAAGTGTTTATGTGTGGAGAAGACCAGACTGTCTGCTCCGAACAGAGCAGCATGGTGGTGGTTCTGTCATGCTCTGGGTGGTGATATCGTGGTTTTTAGAAGGTCCCCTGATCACCTTGAAAGGACGTATGACTGGCATGGTGTATGAAACCATTTTGGCTGACCAAATCCATCCAATGGCTCAGGCATTGTTTCCTGCAGGGATGCCTTCTATCAAGATGATAACTCCCCAATTCACAGAGCTTGGAATGTCCGATCGTGGTTTGAGGAACATGAGAACGAACATTCACACCTTCCTTGGCCTTCCCAATCACCAGACCTAAACATCATTGAGGTCTGTGTTGGGAAACAGTAGGATCCAGTTGTCATCTTCCTACATCTTTCAAGGACCTGGAGCAGCTTCTGCATGAAGAATGGTGTATGTAACATCCCACTAACCACCATTCAGGATTTGTATGCATCTATTCCAAGGAGGATTCTGGCAGTTTTGAATGCCAAAATGTGTTCCCACACCCTATTAGGTATGTAAGACCATCTTTTCCTAGGTGTTAACAACATTCTGCCCAACCCCTGTATTTGTATGGCTTTAGGGTGAATTTCTTTCTAAACTACATCACAGAAAATGCATTCATGGTTTTGTGCCAAGCAGTTTAATTAAAATGTGTGGAAATCAACCTAAAACAAACAACACTAACCTCTGGGAGCTCCATCACTTTTGAATATTTAATGCCATTTCGCAGTTTTTTGCACTTTTCGCAGCTGTACATATTATCTCCTTTCAATTCGTCAGCCGAGAAGAATGCGGCAAGGCAGTCGTGTAAACTGACTGCTGGTCCCCAAAACCAACTACAAGAAGGGAAAACGGAGAATCACATGTACTTCATTCAAGTTAACAAATTATATACCATATATGAAATATGCATAACATAGCAAAAAGGACAGCATATGAAATAACTAATAGAAATTTGACAGGCAAAGTACTATTAATTATATGGTTACTTTGTTACTTCATGTATTTTTTACATACAGAGATGCTTAAGTTTAAAAAAAATCTTAACATAAGCTCTCCTTTACTAAAGCATAAAACACATGAAATAAAATTAATGCACAATTCTCGGCACAGTGGTGTGTCAGCAATTGGCATCCGCATGGAAAGCTACATAACTACACCATTCACTACTGGGAAACTGAACTTGTATCTTCCTATTTCTGCCCACTTATTGTAGCCAGCACACCATCCACGATGATACATTTATTTCAGGATGTGCGTCTCCGAGTGTCTCTCCACACCTTTGCAATTCTTAAAAAAATCAATCACTGTTGAGATTTCAAATTTTCTGCATACAAGCAAGACTGTAAGAATGCAGATTAGTTCCAGTTTGATTTATTAGGGAAAAAGTGTAATTTTTTGCACACTTTGTGCTCAAAAGTCTATTTTTGGTGGAAGTAAGTCACATTGTGCACAGTGACTTAAAGTGATTTTAAAGCTTCCACGGCACTGAAGAGCATATTCAAGTTGCTGCTAAGCGAACAACAGTAGGCATCTGTGAGACTGTTACACTTACATACTCACAGATTAAAGGATAAGAAAGCAGGTGAAGATTAAACTGAAGTTCACAAATTGGATAAATCTCTAAATGAATGCTGAAGTGACTTCAAATTTTGAACGTAGGGAAACAGAAGAAATTCACAAAAACTGTAAATACAAAAAAAAAAAAAAAAAATCATTAATAAATTATTCCAAAAACATTACATAGTTGGCAATTTTTTTTGTCTTTTTCATAAAAAAGCCCATCTGAATTTTTAGGTAATATTTTTGTGTGCTTCTATGACAATAAACATTGTTAACTTTGAAATTTTTACTTTATTCGTTAGTTTTACAATCTAGTTACTGTTAAAATACCTCTGCCCTGAAGTGATAAAATTAAGTAGCGTTTACTGTATTTAAGTTAATTTGTAGAAATTTAGAAACTAGTTTTTGTAAGAAAGCCCCGCATTGCATTCGGAGCTCCATGATTTGCCGTTCAGTGACATGATCTACATTACAGCATTTTCAGCTTGAAACCCAATGTCAATCTTTTTATAATTGCAGCACTGTTTGACATCTGTAACATTTATATGAAGTATTTTTAAAAAAGATGTAGCACCATCTAAAACATCTTTTTTTAGAAAGCGACTCATTAAGCTTCTTAAAAATTTCTCCAAGTCTCTGGCAATGAATGGGAGCATGGGCTTGTCACTTTGGTAAACTTTTAAAAAAGAAGACAATTGCATAGTCACAGAGTTAAAAAAATATAATTTTGCTTTTATTAAGGGATCTCTCAAAAATTGTTTCACATTGTCAAACTATGTGGTATCAGGATCTTTCAGCTTTTTTACTGTCACTTGAGGATGATATAATTGAACATATGGCAAAATTTCCAAAATACACTCACATATTACTGAATTCTCAAACCATCTGTGGGGACAAAATTTCAGTGGCATTTTTGCTTCAGGAGCTATTTTTGGAAAATACTTCTTTTCTGGCTGGAGTATCTTTGAACAGTCTATATAGGCTAGAGAACAGTTTTTCAAGTTCCCACTCACTAGCAGCAGCACCATGCCTGAAAGCATTATTCACTATGTGAAGACCACAACTTCCAGTGTTCAAAAGTGAAACATGATCACTGAATATCTTATTTTGGATCATCCCACAAAATTTCCAGTTGACACTGGAACCATCCATTGAAAGTTGGACAATGTTACATAAAGGCAAGGGTTCAATGCACCTAAGAAATTCAGTAATCATTACTTCAGCTGTTGAACGTCCTAAAAACATGGATGAAAAGTGCATTGTCATTACTTTGCAGTCTTGCCACAATCTGACATTGACATCCATTTGCTTTGTTTGTGTAAATCTGTTTAGGCTTTCATCAAACAAAACAACAAAGATTGTTTTCATATTTAATTTCTTGAATCAGGAGCTACCTAAAAATGTGGTGCTAATCCAAAACAACAGATGCAAGAACATTTCCTTTTTCCACAAGAAAAATTATTTGCGACGACGCTATCTGAAAACATAAGTCGGAATAAGGCATCAATACCTACACATGAATGGTAGGAAAAATGAGATTTAACAACTTTCAATGGCAACCAAATTTCCGCTTTAATAGGCGCATTATTCTCGGCAATCCTTAAAGCTGGTGATGCAAATTTATTATCTATCCCAAGTGGCATTTCATTTATAGCCATATTTCTAGAAGTTTGTGAGAGTGAAACATGCTTTTTATTCTCCATATGACTTCTCAAAGTGGATTCCCCCATGCTAGAAATATCCACATTTTTACAACACAAAATACACTTTGCAATATAATTATTATTTTGCTTTGCAATCCATGTGGCATATGATGGGTTTTTCAATCACAGTTCTTGAAAGGAAGACTTGCCCATTTCAACAATGTAAATGACTTGTGAAGCTTAATGAAGATAAAAGTTTTTCTTTTCACAATAACAAAAGGCAAGAAAGAACAGTTTTTCTTTTCACAATAACAAAAGGCAAGAAAGAACAAGTGTTGATAAATCACACGACAGAAATGAGAAGCTTGGTAATAGCAGTGAATCCATGATGCATGTAAATATCCTACAAAAGTTTCCAGTATCAGCAGCAGAATTTGCCAAAAAGAAAATTTAAAGGAGAATTTTTACTCCTTTGAAAAAAATTATGGAGTAATTTTTAAAAGTGGGGAGTATTTCAGAAAAATTAACATGTGTGTGTGTGTGTGTGTGTGTGTGTGTGTGTGTGTGTGTGTGTGTGTGTAATAAAAATGCTGGGTGATTATTATGAAAAATCTGGATTGATTTTTCATAATAAAAATATTTTACTACAACTCTATGTATTTAGAATTTGGATCCATTTTGCTTCTTGTTTCAGTAATAAAGATAATATTCGTATTTTAAAACAATATAAAATTTATCATGTTTTGTAATGACTACATGCAACAGCAATGTGTTCAAGAAGTGAATACATTGCAGTTTTGAGATTCTTATAGACATCTAAAAATATCTAATAAACTTTTCAGCAAGTACCACAGCCACATTTGTCTTTTGCTGACTCTGCAGCTTGCAATCCAGTGCTTAAATTTACATTTTGCTGATATCTTTGCTGCTCTTTCCGTTTCTTTACTGTCATTTTTTTCTTTAATGCCCTTGGATGGCAATTTTATCCATCATGCTGAAAAACTTTCAGTCTGTGAGGACCATGAATGCATGACAGCTTTTACTATTTTCGATAAAATAAAGTGTAACTTTGAGAATATTAATACTTTTGAACACCATGCATCAATTCTTACAAACTTTTCTGCTGCGTCACTTTCGTTTTCGGACCCATCCCCTTATCAAGATGAAATGCAAACCCTTTTGGGGGGAATATTTAAGAACACGGGACACATGTTTGGAACATCGTTGGGGAAAAAAAAATACAGTTACGGGAGAAATCTTTGCTATGTCCGATTTCCGTTTTCGAACATTTCCCCTCCATTTTCAAGGTGAAATACAAATATTTATGAAATAAACTGATATTTAACAACAATTCTAGGCAGATGAAACAGTGTTAAAAACAAAATTACAATTACGGGAAGAATCTTCAACGTGTCAAAACTTTAAAAAACTTCTGTTTTTGAAAGACGAAATTTCCGTTTTTGAAAGTTTCAGGTGGAAAGCATCCTCCACGAGTACAAATTGCTTCAAAATTTCTGCTCAGTTATGCATCGATCTCTAGAATAACGCAAATTAAGACAGAAAAGGATAAATTCTCGAAGCCGTGGCACTCTAATGCCTGAAGGTTACAGGGGAATTTTTGCGCCGTCGAATTTCTGTTTTCAAAATTTTTTCCTCTAGTTACAAACTGAAATTCAAATATTTATGGAATAAAATTATATATAACAACAATACTAGGCCGAGGCAACATTGCAGGAAAACGAAATTATGATTACGGAAAAAATCTTTAATTTAGTTTACTTCCGTCTTTGAAAAACAAAAGACCGTCCCCATGCGTATCTTTACGCATTGGTAAAACTCTTCGGTGTGTATTTTACACATTTTTCAATGCGTATTTTTATGTGTCGAGAAAAATTCCCCGATGCATATTTTTACACGTTGGTAAAATTTCGATGCGTAAACCCACTTTTCGATGTGTACTAGACGCGTAATTATGCATTTTGGCCAACTCTGATCAGCAGATGAACAAAAGGCCTGGCTACCTAAAAATTCCCCAAATTCTTTAAATCAAAGACACTTTTCCGAGGACAGGAAAGCTGCGACGCTCACCATTCTCTTCCTTCCCGCAAAACCACGACCACTGAAAACATGGTATCGTATTCTCACTGTGCCAATAGGAACGTGGTGCTTGCAACCATATCATGTGATTCAGCTGTGACCAATCATGATAAGCAAAATCTGATAACAGACTCTCCGCAAAGTGACCTTTACTGTAGGAAACGGTTTTTCAGACGCTCATTTTTTTAAAGCTTTTTTCTATTGTTATACAATTAAACAATTTAAAATTTGCCAACAGCAATTTAAAAGGCTTAAAAAAAAAAAAAACACACACACACACAAGAAAAAAAAACCAGCAAAAATTCTCGAACATTCAAGGCCTTAACGCAAAAATTCGTTTTTAGAGGCTTTTCAAGGCTGCGTACAAACCCTGATGGATTAACAAGATGGTCAAAATTCTGTGAGAAAGATTTGGCAAGAATCTTTCTCAATCAACCAGACAACAGCAAAGTGTGAGCTTTTATGTCTGAATTACATAAAAGCTCATCTGCACTTCACAGCTGTTGGTAGCTCAATGCCCCTTTGCTGCATGTCCAGTGTGTGTGGCCAACAAGACCAATCCTGGGTAAACTGACACACGTTTGATCCTGTTGCCCACACTGCATAGGAAATTAATGGGCTTTTGTCAATAATATAAAGGACTTGGGAGGTGGAAATAAAAATGAAGTTAACAACAACATGACAAATTTCTTCTAGTTAATTGTTTTCATCAGGGATAAATTGCAAAAAACATTGGACTAGAGGATATGAAACAGACAAGTAAGACTGATATCAGGAGGAGCAGAAGACAATGGTATGATTTCTCCTTTGTCCAGTTCCACCATTCCATAGGTACTATTCTCTTTTTAGGTGTGTGCTCAGAATTATAGTTTACACACAAACTCTTTTTGACTATCTCTGATCCTCACCCTTCAGACTTCATCCAATATATAATTTTAAACTTTGAAAATTGCATATTGTTGTTCAATCTTTACATTGAAGTCAATAAATATATGATTAACCTTCACAGATGCATAGAATATATAACATACAATTTCAGATGTGTCAAAACCAGTGGCAGCTATACATGATAAGACTTATGCCCAGGGTTGTATAAAAATATTTTCTTCCTGCGTACACACTTTTGGCACCTAAAATTTCCTGCGAGCTTTCAGTGGAGATCTGAGGTTTGCCAAAAACATATATGCATATATTTATAATCAGTATAAAAAAATGCTTACTTGTAAAGTAACTCTGGTGCAAATACAAAAGGTTGGAGGAGCGAGGAGAGTCAAAAGGTAAGTAGGACTGGCAATGTAAAGTTAGGTCAGAAGTCTTGTATGATTTTTTGAGGGGGGGTGAAAGTTTAGGACCTAAACTTTCACCTCTTAAAAAATAATTTTGAAACACTTCTGCAAAAGGTCAAAAACATAAAAATCACCTTAATTTTGGGTGAAGCTAGCTTTACATTTTGCAACCTGATTTACCTTTGACTCACTCTAGCCCATCTATTCTTTTGTATTCACCAGAGTTACTTCATAAATAAACATGGTTTTTATGCTAGATTCCAAATACATATACATTTTCAGCAAACTTGATAGGCAGCAAATGAGTTACTATTCAGTGTTCCGCAAATCCCATAAAATTACTGATGTTTTCCATACCTGAATTCTGAATACTTCCTTGACAAATATCAATTTCTCTCCTAAATGTATGTGTTGCAGTTTGTAGAAATAACTTAATATGTTCATTGTTTGCTAAAGTATAATTGAAATAAAGCATAATAAGCCATTATATTTATATTAATTCAGTGGTTCTACTCCCTGAAAGTGGTTTTAAGGTTTCAGTAGACCATACAACTAAGGAATTACTTTTTTAGGAATTGTATTAAAGCACTAATGAAGTGGATTTGTAGTATATTAAAATTTGATAAAGAATCATATTGCAAAGAACAGCACAAATTACAAAAGATACACTAACCTCAAAATTTCAGCATACAACTTGAAAGAGATGCATCACAGCTGTTACTGGTCCATAAAATGAAGAGGGGATTTTTTTAAGAAGTTTGTCAACAGTTTTGGATGTCATCCAATCCTTCAATGAACGGCTGTGCCTTAAGAAATGATATTCATGGTCATGCTTATTGAAGTACTTCTTCATTGCCTCAATAATGACAGCATCACACTTGGTAGGTAGAGGCCCATTGGACTGCAATCATCATTTCATGGGCTGCTGTCTCCTCTGTTATGGGTCTCCTTTTGTTGTTGTGGTGCTCATATTTTGAAGCTAATGACTCTACAACAGATTCAACAGACATCATGATGGAACCAGCACAAATGCAATGTATAACTTTCTATTGTTTGAAATAACAAATCCTTGCTTTTCAAAAACCGCTGAATTATTTGAATGCTAGCCAGGCTTCTAAACTCTTTTTCTGGCATATCCTTGACCATCTCATCAAGCTTCTTCAGGAAAATTCTGTACTGAAACTACTTCACTATCTGGGATTTCTGTAAGCTGATGAACAAGTTTTTTTGAAGACACCAAGAACTTAGGCATTTGAACAGAAGCTGTGAGAGGAATTCCTTTACTTCTGATTTTTATAGCTAAGGATTTTATGTCTGTAATATTTTGGATGTGATTAAGTGTATCTTTGTCATCTGATGTAAACACAGTTTCCCGAAAACCTTCATTTCCAGTGAAAGTTCTATGAGCTCTTTTTTGACAATTGCATCTACATCTTGTTTTCCTTCCATTCTTTTTCATGTTGCCCTTGTAAAATTGCTGCCTTCTTCAGGCTCTAAAAGGAACAGGGGAACCCCTTGATATTCCCCAACACTTTCAATAGATGCTTGATCACAATGGTAGTAAGGCCAAAAACACTTTTTTTTTCCTTAATCACCAAGACAACATCAGGATTGGAAGACTCCACACTGCTGCATGGACATATTGCATGATCAATTTTTGAAGTCATAGTATCCAGGTGATCTACTACTTTCATGAAATGGTCATATTGCTCATGTGGAAGAATGTTTACTTTTTGCAAAGTATTAACGAGTTCGCCAAATTTCTCGTAGAGGTCGCAAAGGCCTGAGAGTCTCAAACAAAACTTCCTGTTGAATATGGTATTCATCTGTTGGTTAGCATCCTTTGCCTTTTGTCTCTGGCTCGCATTTCCATCAACTATGTCGGCTTGCTTCTCCTCAAGAATAGAAATGATAGCTTTATAATTGGTTCTGAAGCTGTCATAAACCTTTTCTAACAGAATTTGCAAATCTTGTTTCACTGTAAAAGCAAGGATTAGCAAAAGATATTTTCTTTTGTGAATGTCCTTCAGCAGCATTTTTTCCCATCTGTGTTACAGTATCTAGCAATTTCTCATACTCTTTACCCCAATTGAACACAGTAAATATGGAGCCAATTATGTGAGTAATAGTACTTACCCAAGCAAATTTTGGGTTCTTTCGGATGCGTTCATCAACAAGTCCAGCTTTGTGCATTGGATCCCAATCATAATAAAAATGTGGGGGTCATTTAGACTTGAACTAGATCTTGAGCTGAAGTGTTCACTGAGAAGCTTTGGCACACCTAAATGAAAGTATTGACCATCAAAAGAACCACCAAGGTACTGGTCACCTGAAATCTCCCATTCATCTATAATACATGATATAATGCTATCGGCAACTGCTCTTCCTGAGTTTGCTTTTGTCACTGGATGAGCTAAGTAGATAGCATGAATAAGATCATCAGAATCGGGAACTTCAGTTACAGCCATCACAAACTGTCTGGTACAGTGTTTCCAGGTTGCCTTATCAGCAATTATTTTTATGGGTGGTTGGAATCCAGTTTGTGAAAGTCTATTGTGAAGGAAGCTCTTCACACGATTGGCTACTACACCTGACACAAATGAAAGAAACTTTTTGGGAAAGGATTCTGAATGATTAATATCACCCAGATCACATCCATTGCATATACTAAGTGCAATTTCTTCTTCGAAGTCATATGGCCGCCCTTTGTAATACAGTTTATAAGCTATTCGACCAATGCACAGTGCTATTTCCCTTTCTCTTTGCTGATGCTGCTCTTTCTCTCTTTCATTTTTTCCCTTTTAACTGCATATGTGATAAGTACACACTGCTTGCCATGTGTTCTTTCAAGTGATGTTTAAGGCTGCAAAACTTCTGGGGTAGGTTACAGCCTTCTGGAAATGATGTCCCGTATTCTGGGGCATACACAAATACAGCTGGATGACAATTAATGCCATCAATGTATGGTAAAGGTTGGTCACTGGGTACACACGTTCGACATATCAAGATGCAAGATGATTCATTATACTCAAGTTCATCAAAAGTTGAGGTTAAATCCTGGATTGAGCGGCAACTATTAAACAAATAATTATCATTTTTTTCACAGAGTAACTCACCCTTTTTCTCACTGCATTGTGATACACTGTCTCCCTTTTTAAATTAGCCAGTTCTTTCTCAATAGTTTTCATATGATCAAGAATGTAATCCAACTTCTTGTTGACATCACTGCTAGCGTTATAAGAAGAAAAAGGAGTAGTTTCATTAGCAGGCTGTGGTTCCTGATTTTGCCTTTGTTTCTTCATGAAGAATTCTGTCATCATTCGAAACTGGACTGTTAGTTTTTGAATGACTTTCACTTGGGTTAGGTTGGCTGCGAATAGATTGAAGAAACGCTGAAATTGATGCTTGATCCGCACCTCTTTTCTCAGCAGCATTTGTTCCTGGATGTTTATTCTTGATATGCGAAGAATAGTTCTGCTCCAGTAATTCTTCGTGGCAAATACGGCAAATGACTTTACGCCATTTACTTGGAGGGCAATGTTTTTTCATTGCACTTTGAAAGCTATCACTGAAAATAAGAATATACGTGAGCGCAAATGTGGTTGAGCTTGTACTATGGACCAGCGACGAACAAGTTCTCCGTCAACAGAAACCTGCCACTGGCCAACTCAAAAGACATCTGCTCTGACCCTTGCCTGCAATTGGAGAAAAAGTAGGGGGGGGTAATTGTCACATAGGCTCAGAGAGAGAACATTTCCTTCCCAGTTTTATTTGTTGTGCCACATGGGAGCAGTTTTAAAATGTTTGGAAAAGTCAGCTTTGCCGCAAACAGCCACCAGAGTCAGATTCTTTCGTACGGCGGTATTAGCTGTCATTGGCTTGATAAATGAGGTCAAGAGTCGTCCCAATCCGCCGCCGCTAAAAAGCGGACCCTCTGACCTGATGTGCCGGGAGGGGAGGGGAGTACTCTTCGATAGCTCACTCAGGGAGGAAGCAAGAATGACTAATTGCTGCCGACCTCGTTAGAGGCAAAGGCATGCGTAAAATCAAACGGATGATACAAAACGTGAGGCAGGTTTTCTCTTTGCAGGGCTTTCGACTCCCGGTCTGTTCTCTGCTCCGCAACTACAGGACCTAACTGTCCACAATGCGATCTTCCCATCCGCATCCCTTACCATCTGGACAAGAGTGTTTCTTCCTTCAAAGAGAAAAAAGCAGTTCCCTTTGTAGGTAGGTTTTTGCGAAACCCGAAGTCGCCACATGGACGCATCAACGTCGGCAGTTAGAATGCTCAGAGCGGTACCTGCGGCTTTTGAGCATGGCACAGCGGCTGACTAAAATGAAACACAATTTATTTTAGGAATTAATCCTGACTGTGTTTCCCATCTGCTTTCTGTTTAAAAGTTAAAAAAAAATTACAACATATTCAGTAACATTTCTTTAAAGGAAAAAACATTATAGCTTAAAATTTCCTGCGAACATCCAATACTTCCTGCGCACGGCGTGCACACGTACGTTGATTCTATACAGCCATGCTTATGCCTTCCTCTTTTCCAGAGGAGACCTTAGAATTGGGACTCAGGCTTAGCCTACACCATCCACCAAAAAAAAAAAAAAAAGATTAAGAAATAAAGGCAACTCCAGATGTTTTCTGTAATTACATATATACAAATTAATATGAATTATTAACTTTTCCCTTTTTTTAACATCAGTAATTAAATTTATCACCTTTTTAGTGTTAAATTTATAACCACATTTGACAAAATTGAATATATGGATTTATTAATCAGTGATGGCAACTGCCAAGAAAACTTTCAGCTGTAGATCATTTAAAAAAATTTACTCAAGTTCTTTGAAAAACAAGTTATTCATTCCTGTACTCTTAAAGAGAAATATTTTTGCAGTGTCTGTTTTCAATGTACAATCACTTTGCAAACTTACTAGTGATTTTTAATGCACTTCTGAAGAGCATAAATATGAATTATAAATGAATTAACTAAATTACTCTACATATTTAACTATAAAGAGTTTATGCAAATCAGAAAAGTATAAATAACTGCACACGAATCAAGCTTTATATTTAAGCCATACCCAAAAATCATGAATCCTAAGGATTTTACTTAGGATTTATTTTTACTTTTACTTAGGATCCTAAGGATTTTACTTCAATTTTTCCCATTAAAGTTCTTGAAGAAAATGGTCATTTCAACAAAGATTCTACTGAACGAATTGCAGTTGCCGTTCAGTTTTGAAGCATTGGGCATAAAACAACTAATGCTTCAAAACTGTAGTTCATTAAAATGAAAAGGAGGGAAACAACAATATACTTAGCCAAATGGGTACTTAATGTTTTTACCTCATCATCCAACCAAAAAACCAACTGAACCATCCTTGATGACTGTATACATCAGTGCATGTGCTCCCAACTTTCTGCTGATTACTGTGAGATGCATGAATTAAATGAAGATGGTCTCTATTTGGAATGGGAAGTGAGAGATC
This sequence comes from Macrothele yani, assembly GCA_039090855.1. Classification (NCBI taxonomy): domain Eukaryota; kingdom Metazoa; phylum Arthropoda; class Arachnida; order Araneae; family Macrothelidae; genus Macrothele; species Macrothele yani. Next base: position 128,794,556 of record CM076995.1, on the reverse strand, counting down.
TTGGAATGTTTCCCTTGTGGTTGATATCTAAATAAACAACAAAAAAGATGTCAACACAATCAGGTGAAGTCATGATAGCCACAAAGCTTTCTACTAAGCATTAAATTAATGTTAACTAAGGAGAGTTTGATGACCATATCTTCCCCATGTTAATTTGCACAACTTCAGGTACATTTACCTCAGAAACTACAACAGATATAAACTTAACAAAAATGAAAAAACAGGTTGTCAAAGCACGATGAATATCATGATCAGGAACACCAAGGTGTCAGTTACTAAAAGATGACATTTATTTACAATTTAAAAGATGTACACCACACCAGGAGGTTAAAAATCAGTGACAAGATCTTTCGGGGCTTCTAAAGCACCCATCTTCAGGTCGAGTGACACAGAATGAAACTTGCACATAAGCATTTATATACAAGTTTAAAGTAGACCATCATGCTCTGCCAGGAAGGTAGTAACGTGTTGCCAACGGATAATCTGTAATCATGTATTAAAAATAATAATAATAATTGAACAATGTGAAACTTTAGCGTTTTATACAACATTAGTGATGTGGTCGAACTCGTTCATTAAGTTCAGCCAGGGTTGGGGGACGAGCACAGGGGGCTCATCATTACAGCAGATTGAGGCGAATTTGTAGATACATAAGCTTTCTGGAAATAATAAGGCATATTTATTTGGAGCTGTTGCAATAATTGTTGTTTGTGCCCAATTAGGGTTATATTCACCTTCAAGAACAGTCCTACTTAAAGCTGTTGATAGTAATCCTCGGCGTACAGTGTATTGGTGTTCTGCCATTCTCACCCCTAAATTGCGGAGGGTAGAACCAATATAACAAGATTCTGTAAGATCTGGTACATTTAAGGAAAGTGGTACATTGTACACACCACATTTCTTATGCAGAGGTATTTGATCACCATCTCTGTGCACAAGTTTAAAGTTATTGACTGTATGAACATCAAAATCAAGGTCGTACTTTCTACATAGATTCTTAAGTACCGTATGTTTACATGAGGAAGAAAATCAATAGCACCAATAAACTTAAGGGTGGGAAATAAAACTTAGCAAAGTAGGGAAAGTCAAATGATTATAATCTTGTACCAGCTTGAATACAGTCTTAGCTGAATAGCCGAACATTTGTGCAATCTCAACAATTTTATTAAGTTCTCTGTGCCGAAGTCTGTTGGAGGAAGAGTGTGAAAACGAACGTCTTACCAAGAAGTGTAAAACAGCAAGCTTATGAGACCAAGGGTGTGCTGAATCAAACGGAATAAGTGTGGGACAAAAAGTAGGTTTCCGATAAACTGAATAACTTAACCCACAGGGACTAGATGTGTGGGTAAGTAAGAAGTCAAGAAAAGGAAGTGATCCCTGTTCCTCCAGTTCCACCATAAAGTTAATAGTAGGATATTGTGAAGACATAAGACCTGCAAAATTTGTAAGTTGTTCGAAGGTTAAAAGACCAGAACAATAAAATATCATCCACATAACGAATATAAAATGAGGGTTTCAATGGAAAAATGGAAATGACATTCTTCCAAAGACTGCAACAAAAATTCGGCAAGAACGGGGAAAGTGGGGAACCCATGAGGGTCCCTACTTTTTGTTGGTAAATGACTTCGTCAAACACAGTTGTGTGATGAAGTCATTTACCAACAAAAAGATCTTGTCACTGATTTTAAACCTCTTGGTGTGGTGCACATCTTTTAAATTGTAAATAAATGTCATCTTTTAGTAACAGACACGGTGTTCCTGATCGTGATATTCATCATGCTTTGACAGCCTGTTTTCTTATTTTTGTTATCAACCAGTGCAAAGTTTGGTTTCTACTAGATATAAGCTTAATTTTTTTCTATTGTAAAATACATAATGTGAATAGTATTTTAAACAAAGGGTATTTTTTAAAAAGAAATTTAGACAAAAACTTTTGTTTGTTTAAAAACTGCTCTGAAAAAACAAAAATAAATTGTAAAGTAACATATGTTCAAAATTAATAGAAATTTCAAAAACCCCTCTGCTCAAAACATGAGAAACTTTATTAAAAAAAAAAAAAAAAATCCAGCAGATGTCTGCTATGGCTCCTCAGAAAAGTATACCTATAGTTGAAAAAATGCTTTTTCCAGGATACGCACTGAAAGCTAACACTGCGGTAATTAATGCCGCTAATCTTACCTTAATGCATCCTAGCTCCATATGAAGGATATTCTGGGTCCTTTAACTTCCTTTTCCCTAGACTGGCCTTCTGGCAACACTTTTTTCAATTTCTTGAATAGCCTTTTCAGCTTCTGCAATTCTCTGTTCAGTTTTTTCATACATACATACCACTGAGCTGTTCTCTGAGATTCAGAGGTTAGCTCCAAAAAGAAATACAAACTTCCAGATATTTTTACTTATTGTTGTCGTATCAAACTTCGCCATTTACAGCGATCTTGACACACAGCTTGTGCTTCACTGATATCCATTACACGCCGTACACAAGATCTTTTATACTTCATACTCATAATCTTTTTCTCATGCAGACACACCTGAATCTGATCCACCCATGTCTTCCTTGGCCTTCCTCTGCCTTTCCTTTCTGCTACTTGAGCTGAAAAATTTTTCTTAGTAAGCATTTCATCACTCATTCTTTCAACATGGCCAAACCACCGAAACATAATGGTCTCCACCTTGCTAACAACATTTTGCTTCACATCACACAACTGCAATACATCTTCATTTCTCACACAATCATATCTTGTCTTGCCACAAACCCCACGTAAGTAACACATTTCTCCAGCACACAAACGACTCCTATGTTTCTTCTGCAGTACCCAGATTTCACTGCCATACATCAAAGTAGGAACAATTACAGTTTCATACACAGCCATGCGCGACTCTCTAGAGAACCCATCATTCCTGTGAAAACCTCCCAGAGCAGCTATGAGTTTCAAAGAAGAATTCACTTGCCTACTGATTTCAACATCCAACTTGTTCTCTCTGTCAAACATGCTTCCTAAATACACAAACTCACTCACCTGGTCAATCACAGTGCCATTTATGCTTACATTACATTCAGTGCTACCAGTTCCTCTCTCAAACACCATAACTTTGGTTTTTCCCTTATTTATACTGTTTGAATTTCATGCAAACTTCGTGCATCCGAGTCAACATACTCTGCAACTCACTTTTGCTTTCTGCCAAAAGGACAGTGTCATCCGCATACAGCAATCTGCACACACGGATATCACCAAGACATAAACCACTATTATCTATTTTGGCATCACGCATGCATGCATCCATAAATATATTAAACAGCCATGGTGACATTACATAACCTTGCCTAACTCCTGCACCAATAGAAAACCATTTTGATAAAACACCATTCACTCGTACACAAGCTCTACTACCAGCATACATGGCTTTTACACTATTAAGTAGATTCCCAGCAACACCATATTCATTCAATACCTTCCACAAAAGTGTCCTATTCACTCGGTCGTAAGCTTTCTCTAAATCTATGAAGGCAGCAAAAACTTTCTTCCCAACAGCCAGATACTTTTCAATCATCATGCGTAATGCAAAAATCTGGTTAGTGCAGCCTTTACCAGGCATAAAACCACTCTGAACATCCCACACTTTCAACGATGTAAGACCCCATACTTTTTCAATAACAACCTTACCAAACACTTTCCCTGGCACACTCAGTAGGCTAATACCACGATAGTTCTTGCATTCAGTCTGATCACCTTTTCCCTTATACAAGGGAACAATGATAGCATCCTTCCTATCCCGAGGGACCATTCCTAACTCCGAGCACAAACAGTCAATTATAGAGTCACCACCATATTTCAACATCTCTGCAGTTATACCATCAACTCCTGGAGCCTTACCATTCTGAAGAGATTTTACAGCTTTACACACTTCTTCTCTTGAGATCCCTCCTGTGCTTTCATCCCTCATTGTGACATCATCTGCACCTGTCTCAGAATCATCTTTACTTTCCTGATCTAATAACTCACAGAAGTATTCACCCCATCTGTCACTTAACTCATTGGGCTCCCAAATCATTTCCCCAATCTCATGCTTTACACAACTTACAACTTTGTTTCCCCTATTTTTCCTGAGTCTCATGTACTTCCAGAAGGACTTCCTATCTTTCCAAAAAGCCAGTTCATGTCTTTCCACTTTCTCCTTCCTATCTTTTGCCTTACTGTGGCGAACCAGCTTAGCAGCTCCACGCTTCTTACAGCGATATTCATCCACAGAGACTACCTTGCAACATCCCCAAATAGGCTTCCTTCTTTCTCCAGGGTTCGTACACTTTTGGGGGAAAAAAATTCAAGGACTTTCCAGGCCTTTTCCAGGCCATATACAAAAAATTCCAGGATGATTATTACGCTTTACAGTATCATGTTCAAATTATTTTTTAAAAGTAATTTCAGTTTTAAGTAATAAAAATAATGAAAGATGCAAATGGATGAATGTGCTTTATGCAAATGGATCAAGTTTATCAAGCACAAGATCGTAAAGAACGAATTCTGTTCTTATGCCCTGACCTTTGAATTCAAGTTGGACCATTTTCTACAAGGGTAGGTTTCTCCTCCCTGATAACATACCAAAACTTTGTTGCAATCAAACAGATTTTATGCGAGTTAACATTCCTAAGCTTGGAGAACGAATACTGCTCTTATGTCTTGGCCTTTAAATTTAATTTAGACCTTTTTCAACAGGGTAGGTTTCCAGGTTGTACCAAACAGCATACTAAAATTTCGCCGAAATCCAATCGCTTTCATGCGAATTATCGTACAGACAAACCCAAAGCCTAAACGTTTCTGCAACCATAGTTCGAAAGGGTTAGTAATTTCGAAAATAAAAACATAACGAACAGCGCAAAATCACTAGCTCATAAATAGAATATTTGAAACTACAGTATGCACTCTCAATTATTAGGGATGGTAGAGGGGAAGGGAATATAACTGTCCAAAATTAGCATGTTTTCATTGCGCTAGGCGCTTAAGCACGGCTGAATTCCTTCAGATACCCCCAATGTTCAAATGTGCTGATGTTCATGGAATGAAAATGAAATGGTTGATCAGCTATGATGACCGCATAAAAGTTCGGGGAAGGGGGGGCAATTTTTTTTTTTTTTAGTTTATGCAACATTTTACATCACTCCAGTATTTATCTTGTCATCATCAACAATCGCAATGCAACTACAGCTTACGGTCGCGGATATCGGCAACAGAAAATCTGTCATATCACTAAGTGATACAACACACAGTATCCTGTTGCAATGTATTGTAATTAAAAAGAAAAAGGATGTGGAAAAAAGAAACTTTCAGAAATTAAGATCAAGTCATGCGTTTCAAAAATCCGTTTTCTTTTGTAATGTTTAAAAACATGTTTTTGCTTTTTTACCTGTAGTGTATAATAAAAAAAAAACTTTTTTTTTTTTTTTTATGGAATCAGACATCCCTATGTCTGATTGTCTTCATCTGAGTTCACATGTTAGCTACTGTGTACCTGTGTACAAGTAGACCTGTTTTTTCAGCTCAAAAATATGTAGTTTTGCATATTTTCACAGTATAATTCATTCCTTATTCCCACAGAACTGAATTCAGCAGATGCAAAATGAAGAACATCAAGACCCGCCCAACACCATGTTTTTGATTGTCTGCTGTTTATATTCAAGAAATGCAAATATGGATCAATGGTGAATGCAGCAACTATGATTTTTATTTATTACCAAGGAAAAAAAAAAAAAAAAAAGAGCTGTGAACCGTGAAAGCTGTAAAGCTGAAATGGATATTTCTCTCACCCCCCCCCCCCAATGCTAAAAAACATTCCGATTAAGATCAAACAGCAGGAGGATGCGTCCACGCGCACACACACAACCTTTGGAATGTCCTGATGAACAGCTTCTTTTCATTTGGCACATCGCCATAAATCACCACCTGCAGCTCACTGAACTGTCAAGTTGCACCCTTCCTCCTTCACCCTAACTATAACAGAAAATGTAAAAAAAAAAAAAATTGCTCCCCAATTTTCGACAAAATTACCAAATTTAAGTCATGATGTTGCAATTTACTAAAATACCGTTTATCTGCTGAATATCACTTAAATCCATTGAAAACTTTTTAATTATAGATGATTTTTTTACTAAAACAGTAACTCAGACGTCTGAATAAAAATGTATGTTTGTAATTCTAACAGAGTCCATATCAACACAGAAAAAAAATTTAAGGATCACTCTGTTTAAATAAACCATGATGGCATCTAAAAAAAATAATTCACTTGCTTTTCCCGTAATTTATAATTACTGTTTCTTTTTTTCAATCCGATTATGCAACAGAAGATTTTTTTTTTTTTGCATCTGCTAAAGTTCCTAATGGAATTTGGCAAAATTTGTACTAGAACTTCATTATCTTAACCACTGTAAAAATTTTACTGTGTTATTTTTAAAATTCGGAAAAATGGATTTCTGAAAATTTTCTCCAAGTCCTTTTGAGCTGTGGAAGTGATAAACAGGTGTTTGCTTTCTTCCCAACCAAGGGCTTCAGATCAGCACTCCCAGCTGTCAATCAACCGTTGCTATGGTAACATCCTTTCTGCTGGAGGCTCACTCTATCCAATGAGGCACACATACTTGTCCATAATAAAAATTACAAATGCTAACTTTTTAAGTTTTAAACCGATTCAATTGGAATTTTGGAAGTGAGCTTCTGTAATCCAATTATAGTGAATGTAAAAATTTCAGCCACTTTCGTGAAAAATTTGCAAAGATAGTTTTCTTATTTTTTACCATAAGTAGCGGAAGTCTCTTGAGGGGAGGGAAGGCTGGTATGCACATAAACAAGAAGATGAATGTGTTGTTCAGGCATACTCCTCACGGTGGATGCCAGCTGACTTGGTACATACGCGACCCCCCTGCAAATGCTAAATGCCTCTTCTTTCCCCTTCCGTTCTCAGAGTTGTTCGACGGACATCAAGCCAACATTCCTAACAGACCTACTAGTAATCATCCAATTTTATTGCACTGGACCGTTGCCGGCGGTTTCTTTGAGAACAGAGGAGAGGAACTTTAAAAAATGAAAGGGTAACAGTAACAAGATTACCTAAAAGGGCATTTTTTTAAGCACTAATTTCAAATTTCAAGGCTTTTCAAGACAGCATTAAAAACACCGTTTTTCCAGGATATTCCAGGCCTTGAAAACGTAATCATGATTTTCCAGGACTTTCCAGGTTTTCAAGCACGCGTGCGCACCCTGTTTCTCTTTACTGCCTCTTCAATCTCACTATTCCACCAAGCATCACCTCTATTGTTACCCACTATTGTGGTGCCACAGACCTCTTTAGCAGCAGTGACAACACAGTTCATGAAACATTCCCACTTCTTTTCTACATCCCTCTCACCAGACTTCAGATCCTTCTCTGAGTAAGTCAGAATACCGCTGATGATCTTCAAGGAGCCTATCAACCTTTATTCTTTCTATCCTGGGTCTCTTCCTATTCCTTTTCCTCCAACCAACATTCAGTTTCACTCGTGACACTACCAAGTAATGATCAGAACCAACATCCGCACCTCTCATCACACGGGTGTCAAGAACTAAGTGTTTCAGACGCTTATTGTACACAACAAAATCTATCACACTCTTTTGACCAAGAGTACGATTTTCCCAAGTATATGTGCGGATATACTTGTGGTTAAAAAATGTATTAGATACACACAAACCATTCTCAATGCAGAGTTCAATTAATCTTTCACCATTATCATTCACACAAGGATCATTAAACTTACCCAGAACATTGTCAGAAATTGCATTCTGCACACCTACTCTAGCATTGAAATCCCCTGCTATTATAACTTTTTCTTTAGCACCAAACTGGCTCAAAACAGCTTTTAGCTTATTCCAGAAATCTTCTTTCTTATCAGAAGGTTCCAAGTCACAAGGAGCTTACACTACAACAGTTACAATTCTCTGAAGTTTCACTTTCAAACGAATCCAGAGAATTCTCTCACTCACGCAACTGTAGTGAATCAAGTTGTTCTTCATCTTTTCACTTAAAATCACACCTACACCAGCCTGTCCTCTCATATTATCCAATACTCCAGACCACACACTTACCGTGCCATTCACTTCTTCTACCCCAATTTCCTTCTTTTTGGTTTCACTTACACACAGCACATCCAGTCTATATTTACTCATCACCTCAATCACCTCACTCATCTTGCCATTTATACCTCTAGTATTCCATACACCAATCTTACATTCACTCAGCCGAGATCTCTTTCTCATACGCCGTTTAGAAAGTCCAGGTCGATTCCGTGGTGGACCGTCGTTCTCAAGTGTGGTAGGTCCACCATATCCCACACTTGAGTCATTCTTAATATTTCTTTTTGTCTTTTTAATCAGGTAAGTACATCAGTGTGGGGATTAGCCCACAGCTGAGGGTTCCAGTTGGTCATTCAACCTAAGGATTCTGGAACAAAACCAGTGAGTTGGGGACTTTTTGCCAATGTCACACAGAACTAGCTTGCACCTCTCCAAGATTCACAGAGGCCCTAGTTGCTGTTGTGTGTGCCATTGTTACCACGGAGCGCCCTGAGGAGGCATTATGTGTCTATAAATTTTTGTGCCAGGAAAAATTCTGCGGGTGATCTAAGTGACAGATTGGTTTGCCTCCTCGGGATGCTCCGTGGTAACAATGGCACACACAACAGCAACTAGGGCCTCTGAATCTTGGAGAGGTGCCAGCTAGTTCTGTGTGACATTGGAGGAAAGACCACAACTCACAGGGTTTTTAGGTCAAATGACCAACTAGAACCATCAGCTGTGGGCTATTAATCCCCCACACCAATGTACTTAACTGATTAAAAACATACAATTATCTGGACTCTAGTGTGGAATATGGTGGAACTACCACACTTGAGAAGGATGGTCCACCACAGTATCCATCTGGAACTGGAAAAAAAAATCAGAGAGAGATCTCTGCTGAGTGAGTCTAAGATTGGTGTATGGAATACTAGAGGTATAAATGGCAAGATGAATGCGGTGATTGAAGAGATGAATAAGTATAGATTGGATGTGCTGTAAGTGAAACCAAACAGAAGAAAATTGGGATAGAAGAAGTGAATGGTACAATGAGTGTATGGTCTGGAGTATTGCATAATGTGAGAGGACAGGCTGGTGTAGGTGTGATTTTAAGTGAAAAGATGAACTTGATTCACTATAGTTGCATAACAGAGAATACTTTGGATTAGTTTGAAAATAAATCCAGAGAATAGTAATTGTTGTAGTGTATACTCCTTGTGACTTGGAACCTTCTGATAGGAAGATTTCTGGAATGAGCTAAAAGCTGTTTTGAGCCAGTTTGGTGCTTAAGAAAAAGTTATAATAGCAGGGGATTTCAATGCTAGAGTAGGTGTGCAGAATGCAATTTCTGACAATGTTCTGGGTAAGTTTAATGATCCTTGTGTGAATGATAATGGTGAAAGATTAATTGAACTCTGCATTGAGAATGGTTTGTGTGTATCCAATACATTTTTCAACCACAAGTATATCCACATATATACTTTGGGAAAATCGTACTCTTGGTCAAAAGAGTGCGATAGATTTTGTTGTGTACAATCAGCGTTTGAAACACTTAGTTGTTGACACCCGTGTGATGAGAGGTGCAGATGTTGGTTCTGATCATTACTTGGTAGTGTCACAAGTGAAACTTAATGTTGGTTGGAGGAAAAGGAATAGGAAGAGACCCAGGATAGAAAGAATAAAGGTTGATAGGCTCCTTGAAGATCATCAGCGGTATTTTGACTTACTCAGAGAAGGATCTGAAGTCTGGTGAGAGGGATGTAGAAAAGAAGTGGGAATGTTTCATGAACTGTGTTGTCACTGCTGCTAAAGAGGTCTGTGGCACCATAATAGTGGGTAACATTAGAGGTGATGCTTGGTGGAATAATGAGATTGAAGAGGCAGTAAAGAGAAAGAAGGAAGCCTATTTGGGGATGTTGCAAGGTAGAGTCTCTGTGGATGAATATCGCTGTAAGAAGCATGAAGCTGCTAAGCTAGTTCGCCATAGTAAGGCAAAAGATAGGAAGGAGAAAGTGGAAAGGCATGAACTGGCGTTTTGGAAAGATAGGAAGTCCTTCTGGAAGTACATGAGACTCAGGAAAAATAGGGGAAACAAAGTTGTGTAAAGAATGAGATTGGGGAAATGATTTGGGAGCCCAATGAGTTAAGTGACAGATGGGGTGAATACTTCTGTGAGTTATTAGATCAGGAAAGTAAAGATGATTCTGAGACAGGTGCAGATGATGTCACAATGAGGGATGAAAGCACAGGAGGGATCTCAAGAGAAGAAGTGTGTAAAGCTGTAAAATCTCTTCAGAATAGTAAGGCTCCAGGAGTTGATGGCATAACTGCAGAGATGTTGAAATATGGTGGTGACTCTATAATTGACTGGTTAACTGAAATTTGCCAGTTGTGCTGGGAGTTAGGAATGGTCCCTCGGGATTTGAAGGATGCTATCATTGTTCCCTTGTATAAGGGAAAAGGTGATCAGACTGAATGCAAGAACTATCATGGTATTAGCCTACTGAGTGTGCCAGGGAAAGTGTTTGGTGAGGTTGTTATTGAAAAAGTATGGGGTCTTACATCATTGAAAGTGTGGGATGTTCAGAGTGGTTTTATGCCTGGTAAAGCTGCACTAACCAGATTTTTGCATTACGCAAAATGATTGAAAAGTATCTGGCTCTTGGGAAGAAAGTTTTTACTGCTTTCTTAGATTTAGAGAAAGCTTACGACCGAGTGAATAGGACACTTTTGTGGAAGGTATTGAATGAATATGGTGTTACTGGGAATCTACTTAATAAGCTTAAAAGCCATGTATGCTGGTAGTAGAGCTTGTGTACGAGTGAATGGTGTTTTATCAAAATGGTTTTCCATTGGTGTAGGAGTTAGACAAGGTTGTGTAATGTCACCATGGCTGTTTAATATATTTATGGACGCATGCATGCGCAAGGCCAAAATAGATAATAGTGGTTTATGTCTTGGTGATATCCGTGTGTGCAGATTGCTGTATGCTGATGACACTGTCCTGTTGGCAGAAAGCAAAAGTGAGTTGCAGAGTATGTTGACTCGGATGCACGAAGTTTGCATGAAATTCAAACTGAGTATAAATAAGGGAAAAACCAAAGTTATGGTGTTTGAGAGAGGAACTGGTAGCACTGAATGTAATGTAAGTATAAATGGCACTGTGATTGACCAGGTGTGTGAGTTTGTGTATTTAGGAAGTATGTTTGACAGAGAGAACAAGTTGGATGGTGAAATCAGTAGGAGAGTGAATTCTTCTTTGAAAGTCATAGCTGCTCTGGGAGGTTTTCACAGGAATGATGGGTTCTCTAGAGAGTCGCTCATGGCTGTGTATGAAACTGTAATTGTTCCTACTCTGATGTATGGCAGTGAAACCTGGGTACTGCAGAAGAAACATAGGAGTTGTTTGTGTGCTGGAGAAATGAGTTACTTACGTGGGGTTTGTGGCAAGACACAATCTGATTGTGTGAGGAATGAAGATGTATTGCAGTTGTGTGATGTGAAGCAAAATGTTGTTAGCAAGGTGGAGACCAATATGCTTTGGTGGTTTGGTCATGTTGAAAGAATGAGTGATGAAATGCTTACTAAGAAAATCTTTTCAGCCCAAGTGGCAGGAAGGAAAGGCAGAGGAAGGCCAAGGAAGACATGGGTGGATCAGATTCAGGAGTGTCTGCATAAGAAAAGGATTATGAGTATGAAGTATAAAAGATCTTGTGTGCGGCGTGTAATGGATATCAGTGAAGCACGAGTTGTGTGTCGAGATCGATGTAAATGGAGAAGTTGATACGACAACAATAGGTAAAAATATCTGGAAGTTTGTATTTCTTTTTGGAGCTAACCTCTGAATCTCAGAGAACAGCTTAGTGATATGTATGTATGTAAAGAGCAAGAAGGAAGCCTATTTGGGAATGTTGCAAGGTAGTGTTTCTGTGGATGAATATCACTGTAAGAAGGGTGAAGCAGTTAAGTTGGTTCGCCGGAGTAAGGCAAAAGATAGAAAGGAGAAGGTGGAAAGGCATGAATTGTGTTTTTGGAAAGATAGGAAGACTTTCCGGAAGTACACAAGACTCAGAAAAAATAGGGGAAACAGTTGTAAGTTGTGTGAAGGATAAGATCCAGGAAATTATTTAGGAACCCAATGAGTTAAGTGAAAGATGGGGTGAATACTTCTGTGAGTTATTAGATCAGAAAAGCAAAGATGATTCTGAGGCAGAAGAAAATGATAGCACAGTGAAGGATGGAAGTACAGGAGGGATCTCAAGAGGTGTGTAAAGCTCTAAAATTTCTCCAGAACGGTAAAGCTCTGGGAGTTGATGGCATAACTGCCGAGATGTTGAAATATGGTGGTGACTCTGCAATTGACTGGTTAACTGAAATTTGCCAGTTGTGCTGGGATTAGGAATGGTCCCTCGGGATTGGAAGGATGCTATTATTGTTTCCTTGTACAAGGCAAAGGTGATCAGACTGAATGCAAGAACTATCGTGGTATTAGCCTACTGAGTGTGCCAGGGAAAGTGTTTGGTCAGGTTGTTATTAAAAACGTACAGTGTCTTACATCAGAGAAAGTCTGGGATGTTCAGAGTGGTTTTATGCCTGGTAAAAGCTGCACTAACCAGATTTTTGCATTACACACGATGGCTGAAAAGTATCTGGCTGTTGGTAAGAAAGTTTTTCTGCCTTCATAGATTTAGAGAAAGCATACGACCATGTATATAAGACACTTTTGTGAAAGGTTTTGAATGAATATGGTGTTTTTGTAAATCTACTTAATAGTATAAAAGCCATGTATGCTGGCAGTAGAGCTTGTGTACGAGTGAATGGTGTTTTATCAAAATGGTTTTCTATTAATGCTGGAGTCAGACAAGGTTGTGTAATGTCACCATGGCTGTTTAATATACTTATGGATGCATGCATCTGTGATGCCAAAATAGATAATACTGGTTTATGTCTTGGTGATATCTGTGTGTGCAGATTGTCCTGTTGGAAGAGAGCAAAAGTGAGTTGCAGAGTATGTTGTCCCGGATGTACAAAGTTTGCATGAAATTCAAACAGAGTATAAATAAGGGAAAAACTAAAATTATGGTTTTTGAGAGAGAAACTGGTAGTACTGAATGTAATATAAGTCTAAATGGCACAGCGATTGACCAGGTGAATGAGTTTGTGTACTTAGGAAGCATGTTTGACAGAGAATAAATTGGATGGTGAAATTAGTAGGCCAGGAATTTTTCACTGAAAGTCATAGTGGCTTTGGGAGGTGCTCACAGAAATGATGGGTTCTCAAGAGAGGCCCGCATGGCTGTGCATGAGAGTAGTTCTTCCTACTCTGATGTATGGCAGTGAAACTTGGGCACTGCAGAAGAAACATAGTTGTTTCTGTGCTGGAGAAATGCGTTACTTACCGGAAGTTTACAGCAAGACACGTTCCGATTGTGTGAGAAAAAAGATGTGTTGCAGTTGTGTAATGTGAAGCAAAATGTTGTCAGCAAGGTGCAGACTAATATGCTTCAGTGGTTTGGCCATGTTGGAAGAATGAGTGATGAGATGCTTACTAAGAAATGTTTTTAGCCCAAGTGGCAGGAACGAAAGGCAGAGGAAGGCCAAGGAAGTCGTGGGAGGATCAGATTCAGGGGTGTCTGCATGAGAAAAAGATGAGTATGAAGTACAGAAGGTCTTGTGTATGGCGTGCGATGGATGTCAGTGAAGCCTGAGTTGTATGTCAAGATCGCTGTAAATGGAGATGTTTAATACAGCAACAGTAAGTAAGAATTATCTGGTAGTTTGTATTTCTTTGTGAAGCTAACCTCTGAATCTCAGAGAACAGCTTAGGGATCTGATATGTATGTGTATGTATGAAATTCTCAATTTTTTCAAAACTTCACATTTCATTATGTCCTCCTTATTAAAAGTAGCTACATCCTCATAAACACCTAATTCTAATGTTTTCATTACCAAAGTAGATTTCGGAATTCTTGACCAAATTGTGCTATTCAAGGACTCTCAAGGAGTTTGAGTGACGCCATGTTAACATTTCTGCAGGAGCTGTGGATTCGCTAAATCGCTAAAACTGGGTTTAATTTCCTCCATAACAACTCTTTGTAGGTGATTATGGTCATATGGTTCATTCTTATCTACTACCTTCTGGAACTTGCACCAGCTTTCAGCACCTTTTGGGACATGGTAGTTGTAAAATTACTGTTGCACTCCATCATACAAATGCTCATAAAATGTGATCTACAGCACACAATCGCACAAATTTGGTATCAAATTAAACCGAAAGGTGCATAGAATAAAAAGCTTAAAACCCGAAATTCGAATTTTTTGATCCTTGGAACCATCAGACTTCCAGGCCAAAGTTGAGAAATTAGGAGCTTTCTTCAAATTTCCTCAGAACACCAGATACCTTCAAACTGCAGACAACTTTATGCTTGACCAGAGGTGTTTTGGAGTATACATTAATTTCTGTTGTAACATATTTACTCAGTAGTTTAGCATTATTTGTGAATATTTTCTTAACTGGGTAACATTATATCCAAATAAGATAAAAACTTCACCGTCTACTATGATATTTACAGTTAAAATAGCGCACTAGCACTTTTGGGGTGCTAGTGGGGTATTTTAACTGATAAGCACTTTTGGGGTGTTAGTGGGGTATTTTTAATGAATGGACACAGGGAAACTCTGGGTCCAGTCATTCATATGAAGGAAACTATGATGTCTATTAGCTGCACACCTGGTACATCTTTTCATGGCAATAGTATCTTTCTCTAGTAGTGCCTTCTTTTAGCAGAATAATATGCTGTGCCATACTGCCTGGATTGTTTGAGAATGGTCTGTGAGAAGACATCCAGGTATTGCACTGGCCTCCAAGTTTCCTAGACATCAATCCAATCATGCATGTGGTTTTTATAGGAACTATAAATCGGATCTGTGGCAGCTCAACTACATAACTTACAAGAGTTAAAAGAATGTGCTGGTAACATGTTGGTACAAGATTCTATGAGACACCTTTAGAAATCCTGTAGCATCCATGCCTTGCTGTGCAAGAGCCGTTTTGGCAGCACATGGACAACCATTGCCATATTAGGCTGCAGGTGGTCATGTTTTGGCTCTTTGAAGTATATTATATACCCAGTGTCTTTTTAAATGAAACCAGTTTTACCTAGACGGTACATAACTTTTTCTGCCTTGCTGATACTAGTCTAATTATTTACTCAATTTCCATGTATCATAAATGATCACACGCAAACGGTTAAAAATTTGTTACCCATTTTATCCTCTCTCCTAGCACTACACAATATTTGGAGTTGTACTTAGGACCACAGAATCTGACTCTGCAATATTTAACTTAATCCAAATATTTCATATCCTACTCAGCTGATAAAGATTATATTTTAAATTCTTTGCAGTCAAGTGTGTACGCTAAGTCACTGACATGCTGTAAACTGCTGCAACTGGAAGTACCTACTTCAATGTCTGACACTAAGTTACTCTCATTAAACAGTTGACACATTAAAAAAAAAAAAAGGAACTACCTCTATATCCCTTTCTTACTCAAGAGTTATACACCACTGATATGTAATTAAATTCCACATGTGACTCAAGCATTGGTATTTTATGAAAACCCCAATTGAGCCTGCTGAAATAGTGATTCCCCTCCCAGTTGTATGTAGTACTTTCTACATACTGAGGGGGAAGTAGAACACATGAAATGTGGTGAAACAATAAAATTTAGACAGCATATGACATTTTGGCTTGGGAATTTTATCACTAAGTCACGAAAAGTAGAATTCCTTACACAATAGTGTAGTATATATGATGTGCTATTTGGACGATTGGCACAAAAAGTGAGTTCAAAACCTCTCTTATTTCTTCAATGACCTGCTTTGGTCAAGACCCCCTGAACATAAGCTTAAAATCTATAGTGAAAATCCTTCAAATACGTGGCATCAGTGAATAAACAAAGACATCGCTCTTTCCACGTGTAAGCAACACATAGCAAACAAAAAATTGTTATGCAGTCACGCTGGGAGCCGAATCTCAGATCTCTCGATATCTAGCAGAGTGTAAGGCTAACACGCTCGGCTAGATATCAAGAGATCTGAGATTCGGCTCCCCAGGGTGACCGCATAACAATTTTTTGTTTGCTATGTGTTGCTTAAACGTGGAAAGAGTGATGTCTTTGTTTATTTAAAATCTATACTTCATGATCTTTTGTTTAACACAAACACACACCTTCCTATATGCTTAAAATTTGTGCACTGTTCAGTAATTTTCAGTTTCCATGTTGAATATGGAAACTGAACATTACTGGAGAGAAGGGTAGAAAAGCCATGCAAGCCATTATACTCTCTGTAATAAATTATTACAATTCTTCAGTAAACAAATAAAACTAGAGTGGTTATCCAGTGGTTGCTTTGGCTTTTTAAAAGTTTCTGCCAACCCATTTGCCAAATTCAATTTTTTCCCCTGCCAAAGTGCTATAATACAGAGTGCTTCATAAATCCCCAAACTCTATATTTTAAAACGTATTTGCTGTAAAACCATAAAAGACATCCCAGTATTGCTGCTTGTGGCTGTTGTGCATGACCTTGGGGAACGAGCTGCGCCACGTGACACTACGCTTACACGGGTGCTGGCAAGCAGTAACATTCACAGTCAGCCATTAGTCTCACGCAAGAACAGAGACTCGCTTTGTTAGAAGTTTATTTTGCGGAAAAATCTGACCAACGTTGCATCTAGCTCTTTCAAAGGAAGTTTCCTGATGCTCCTACACCAGGGAAAACAACTGTGTATGGCCTTGTGAACCGGTTTCACGAGACAGGTAGTGTTCAGGATAAGCCTAAAAGCGGCTGGCCGTCTGTCCATGGTGACGAGCAAGTTTCTGGAGAAAATTCATGTTTCCCTGCAGCGTTCTCCCTGGAAGTCACTTCGGCAGCTGTCTCAAAAGTTAGGGGCATCGTATTCAGCCTGCCAGAGGGATACTAAACGTCTAAAGCTATGGTCCTACAGAATTAGAGTAGTGCAAGAGCTACATCCTTTGGACTCAAAAAAGCGCATTGCCTACTGCCAATGGTTTAAGAGTTTCGTGCACAACAATGTGACTAACCAGCTTAACAACACTTTTTTCAGTGACGAGGCATGGTTTCATTTGAATGGATATGTCAATAGCCAAAACACTCACATATGGGATGCGGAGAATCCACACGCATTGCACGAGGTTGGACTTCACTGTCAGAAAGTTGGAGTGTGGTGCACCATGTCTAGACAGCGAATTGTAGTGCCATTTTTTTTTCAACACTTCTGTAAATTCTGCTGTGTATGCAGACATCATCCATCAATTTGTAGCGATGCTGGAAGAACACAAACATTACTGTTGGTTTCAACAAGATGGAGCAACGTGCCACACATCAAACGACACAATGGAGATGCTCTGCGAGTTCTTCCACAATCGATTAATCTTGCAAAAATTTTGGCTGCCTTGCTCACCAGACTTTTATTTGTGGGGCTATCTGAAATACACAGTTTACCGCAACAACCCTGAAATAGGTACAGGACCTGCGGAACAACATCATTACAGCCGTGAGGGACATGCCAGCCAACACGCTGAAAAGAGTGTCCGCCGATCGGTGAATTTGTGTCTTTAACAGAATGGTGGACAATTCCAGCATCTATTGTAAAGTGGTTTTCATTACCTGTAAGTATGAGTGTTAATGTAACAGTATGTAAAAATAGTTACACATCACTATATTTGTGGTAGAAATATCTGAATTCAAAATTGCGGGACTTTTGAATCACCCTGTAGTACAAAAAGGTAATCAGCAAAATTTTTGCAAATTTTTTTTTGCATTGCCAAAACATATTTTTTTTTTTTTGCGAATTGTGAAGAATGCTATCAGCAGTGAGACCCCTGTTATTTATAGATGAAAACAATTTCACTTAAGTATTATCTTAGCTGTATTACTTATTAAGATACTAACACAGCAGCTCAATGCTAAAGCACTGGTTTTTATGTCAGCAATTATGAAAATGTGGGAATGATTTAGAACTTTGTTACTTGCAATGTAATGGAAACCTAAGTCACTATTTTTATCTGTTGCTTACTAATGAGTATAAGTTTTAAAACTGTGCTTATATAGCTGGGACAAGTGCATTCACTGTGGTTCAAAACTAATAGATTTTTTTTATTTTTGATCTCAGCTATTTATATTATTGCAATATTTCCAACACTATCAAAAACATTTGCATGAATGCTGTCACTTAACACACAATCCAGAATAAATAAGAAGTCTTTATCAGATAATTACAAAGAAATTTGTTTATTCTTAAGATTGATTTACCCTTTACTTTTTTTTTTTTCTCAAAACCATGGACTAACCCCCTACAGTGCAAGATCAAAGGCTGCTGTTTTTTTTTTTTAGTTTACAAAGAAAGAGTAAAAAGACAATGTGCTTTTGTTCAGAACAACAAAATGATTTGTTTATTTGTTTATACTGAAAAACTGCTTGCTATTATTGTGCTATGAGTGTTACTGGTTTGAACGGTATTCATAAGAAAAGAATTTCCTTAAAAATATATTTTATGGTTTTCTTTGGTTTGTCAATTTAGCTGAAATTTATTCTGGACATTCACTTAATCACCGTCTCTCCTTATCTGCTTTCATGTATCACACCTAAGCAGTCCATTCAACTACCTTCTGTTTGCTATGTAGCTGTGGAGGGTTTAGGTGCCTACTGTTCCACCTGATAGGAACAAAAACTAGTTTTACTTATGCACTGATTTATAGTATGGAAACAAAGCACTGAAAAGCCACAAACTTTTCTCCCTCTCCCAATCCCCCAGGAGAAGGTTCAGAAAATTTATGAGCGAAGTTCAGACTTTTCTCACAACCATTATTTGGCTGCCAGCTATCAAAAATATAACTCCACAATCATTTCTCTTACCATTCAGTCCCAAATTTTCAGAGTTATTGTTTGAAAAAAAAATAGTTTTTATTGTTAACATCAATTTAAATCTATTGTGAACAACCACACATATGTGAAAAATACAAAAGTTTAAAGGACCCATTCATAAAGAAAGGTGACTTGATCACGCTAGTTACGTTAACTAAAACTTTTACAAGAAGTTCGTAAGTTGGAAGCTTTCGACCTTATCTTAGGTCTTCATCACGCCAATGGAGGACTAAGATTGTTGCCAGATTCTACATTTGAATTTTTCCTACCCATTCATGTAACAGAATGCACATGCAAAATTATTTATTGGGAATATTTTATTAAAAATCAGTGGGATGTGTATTTATCTTAATCATTTTAACATGGACTTATAATAAAGCAATTAACTGTAGTATGTGCAACATCCCATTTTTAAAAACCCTGGCCAGTTTTCTGTGGGTACTGAAATGTGCAGAATAATTACAATGCCATTTAACAGTTTTTAAATTTAAAGAACATTTTCATGTGTTTGGATGAACAGCATGAAAATCAAATGCGATTGTAATTACCCTTACAATCCCTGAGTCTCTTTCTGAATATATTTGCAATCCAGTGAGAACCACATTTTATTTTGGTTTGATCAGCCACATACTAGATGTTGTCAGTTCCCCTTTATTCTGTAGACGCCTCTGAGAAAACTGGCCTGGCTAGATACACAGAAAAACACACTTGAAAATACAGAGTCCAGGCTTTTCTTTGTAATAGTAACAATCAAGTGGTTTAATTCTATTTTACTGTAGGGCTTGGGAATTAGTGTAGCACAGTGAATGAGAGACTTGCATAATCCAATATTTGCCCATATTTTCTTCTTAGACTCCTTAACTTGCTTTTAAGCTTGATTACTACTGGGAATTTACTTAATAGTGTTAAAGCCATGTATGCTGGCAGCAGAGCTTGTGTACGAGTGAATGGTGTTTTATCAAAATGGGTTTCTATTGGTGCAGCAGTCAGGCAAGGTTGTGTAATGTCACCATGGCTGTTTAATATATTTATGGATGGATGCATGCATGCATGCGTGATGCCCAAAATAGATAACTGGATTATGTCTTGGTGATATCCGTGTGTGCAGATTGCTGTATGCTAATGACACTGTCCTGTTGGCAGAAGGCAAACAAGAGTTGCAGAGTATGCTGTTTCAAATGTACGAAGTTCGCATGAAATTCAAACTGAGTATAAATAAGGGAAAAACAAAAGTTATGGGTTTTGAGCAAGGAACTGGTAGTACTGAATGTAATATAAGTCTATATGGCACAGTGATTGACCAGGTGAATGAGTGTGTATTTAGGAAGCATGTTTGACAGAGAATAAATTGAATGGTGAAATTAGTAGGAGAGTGAATTCTTCATTGAAAGTCATAGCTACTTTGAGAGGTTTTCACAGGAATGATGGGTTCTCAAGAGAGGCCTGCATGGCCGTGTATGAAAGTGTAATTGTTCCTACTCTGATGTATGGCAGTGGAACCTGGGTACTACAGAAGAAACATAGGAGTCATTTGTGTGCTGGAGAAATGCGCTACTCACGGGGGAAGGGAGGTGGCAAGACATGTTCTGATTGTGTGAGGAATGAATCTGATTGTGTGAGGAATGAAGATGTGTTGCAGTTGTGTGTAATGTAAAGCAAAATACTGTTAGCAAGGTGGAGACTAATATGCTTTGGTGGTTTGAGCATGTTGAAAGAAAGAGTGATGAGATGCTTACTAAGAAATGTTTTTAGCCCAAGTGGCAGGAAGGAAAGGCAGAGGAAGGCCAAGGAAGTCATGGGAGGATCAGATTCAGGAGTGTCTGCATGAGAAAAAAAATCATGTGTATGAAGTATAGAAGATCTCGTGTGCGTCGTGTGATGGATGTCAGTGAAGCCCGAGTTGTATGTCAAGATCGCTGTAAGTGGAAAAGTTTGATACGGCAACAGTAAGTAAATAATCAGTTAAAAATTATCTGGTAGTTTGTTTTTTCTTTGTGGAGCTAACTTCTGAATCCCAGAGAACAGCTTAGTGATATGTACTACAGTAGTTCCCGTAATACTCTTTAAGGCACCATCGGCACAAAGACAAGAGGCCTTCCAAGAAGTGTTCCATTTGTCCTCAGATGCCAAAGGATGTCTCTTCTTCCAGACCAAAGACCATCCTGCCTAAAAAAAACAAAAACAAGTAAGCGTTTCTCCCCACCAAAAGAATTTCTTCTCTCCTTATTGTGAACCGGAGTTAATCTGTAACTAGTGCAGCCACTTGTAAACTGATCTTAAGCATGTCTCTCTTTCATTCACACACCCTGAAATGTTAATCTCTTACCCAACAGCTTCAGCACAATACTTTGATATACTTACCTTCTTGGCAAATCCACTAAAACAGGTGGAACTACGGAATTACATTTGGGAATGAACATAATTTCGTATTTATAATACTCATTTCTAAATGGGGTTAAAGAGTCTTACTGTGATCAACTGATAACTGATGTTTTAGGTACAAAAGTAGGGCACTTTTTCAATAAAACAGAAACACACACACACACACACACACAAAGGAAGAACACACACACACAAAAAAAAAAAACTTACTGTGTCACAAGTAAGACATTGCACTGAACTAAGGATTTTCCCATCAAATATATCAGATATAATGCTACGGTACTTCTGTGCTTTCCTTTTCTTTGGAATATGAATGGGATTAAAGAGGGAATGCGGTGACACACTTCTCCGATGCGCTTGAGCTGCACTCTGCCTACAGGAATACGAACCATGATTGCACTTAGGATAGTCAAATTTATCTGATCTACGAGATTCTACAGGCGATTTCACTTCAATCACACTTTCTGATTCTGAAAGATCTGCAGAATGATTGCCTGGTATACCAGAATCAGATGCACCGTCACCACAAACGGTCAGTACATTACTCCCCACAACACGGGGCTGAAACTGTGATGAACAAGGGGTGGTTTTTATCTGCGAACAATTCCTCTGCTCACCCCCAACATGGCACGATGGTTGGGGTATACAACAGTTATTGCATGGCAAACCACAGGAATGAGTTTCATCTCGTTCAGCAGAAAACAGTTCCATTGACTCGCCGCACTCATCACCACACGAGCTCTTTTCACTGCTTAATCCAGAATCACAGGTTTCATATTCTGCTTCTGACTGACTAGATTCTTCCGATGCACCAGTGGCAGATTCTCCACGACAACTATCAAAGTCTTCGTGCATATCAGGTGAAACAGAATGGCAGTTTATTATTTCCACCACTGGTTCCTTCAGTTCTTCATGAAGCTGATCCATAAAGCAGCGCAAAAATTCTTGAGCATCCTGCAAACAAAAGTTAAGAGTGATTAGGAATAACAAAATTTTAAATTAATGGTTCAAAATTTACAACCTGGAAAGAAAAATGACAAAATGTAATATAACTGAAAATTCTGCCAACCCCATACCTGCCAACCTGAGAAAATTCAAATGTGTAAAATTGTGTGCGAATGACATTTCTAATGATTTTTTTTTTTAACTATGTGCAACCAACATTTATAATGAATTTAGTTATGCATAAGTAAAAATAAATGCAAATATTTGTGCATTTGATAATTTTTATCATATAATCAAATTATATCACATTTTGATACCATACTCGACGTTTCCGTCGTCTGTAGTGGATCGACGTTTTCCGTCGTCCGTAGCGGACCGACGATTTCCATAGCATGCTCGACATTTTCCGTCGTCCGTAGCGGACCGACGATTTCCATAGCATGCTTGATGTTTTCCGTCGTCCGTAGCGGACCGACGATTTCCATAGGATGCTTGATGTTTTCCATCGTCCATAGCGGACCGACGATTTCCATTGCATGCTCGACGTTTTCCGTAGTCCGTAGCGGACCGACAATTTCCATAGCATACTCTATGCTTTCCGTCGTCCGTAGCGGACCGACGATTTCCATAGCATACTCTACGTTTTCTGTCGTCCGTAGCGAAACGACGATTTCCATAGCATACTCCACGTTTTCCGTCGTCCGTAGCGAAACGACGATTTCCATAGCATGCTCGATATTTTCTGTCGTCTGTAGCAGAACGACAATTTCCATAGTAACTAAATACAATCCACAGTAGTTGGAGTCTGAATCCTTCTTCCCACCGCATTATCTTTATTCAGCGCCAAGCATAACAGTGTGCAGGAAGAATTTACTGCGCTGAAGTCCCGACGATGACGATGAGGCACGGGTGTTCTGGCGCACATTCCCATCTCTGTTATATAAACACAGAAAATTTTAAAAATCCGGAAGAAATGTTCTTCAGGCCGGAAAACCAGAAGACTGTATAAAATAAAAACGGAAAACTTCCGCAAAATCCAGAGGAGTCTGCAGGTATGATTCAAGTAAAACATAAACAAATATATCTCAAGGAAGATTTAAATTTTTTAAATATATATAATATTCAAATCCAATCTACCTATTTGCTGCTTATATAGCATTTTAAGCCCATAATAGAAATATGTTAACCAAATTATTGAAATTGTTATAATTAATACATAACATACCATGGAAGATGTTTCAAATAATCTTTAGTAAATTCTGTTGAATCAAATAAGTGTTGCACACTTTTAAAAGAGTCATTTAAATTGTAAAATTACGTAAGGATAAAAAGAAAAATTATAATAAAGATTATGCATGTCCAACTGTAGTTGTGTACACAGAGAGCTCGTTTCATTAATTCACTTCACCATGATCACAGTTTTATAGTAATCATCACAAATTTTCATAGGTGAATTATTTCTTTGAACAGGAGCGACTCCAGGCAATGTTTGTGTATGCTGCTGTGATTGTACACACACTTTTGATGATCCGCATCCTTACTGTGTCTGAACAGCACTTTTTTACCATTGCTTCCATAGTTTAACTTTCTGCTGCAGAAAACACAAAAGCTAAATCCTGGTTCCTTAATTTTCCGGCACCAAGAACCAAATTTGACGTCATGGACAGAGATCATGCTAGGATTTTTTCAAAAGAGTAAAAAATACTCCTTCACAATTTTTGAAGGAGTATTTTTCTTTTCAAAGGAGTAATTTTAGAGAACGAACAATTATTGCATTAAATTTTTAGCTAAATAATATTTTATATTAAAACAACTAATTATATCTATATATAAATATGTAAACATGAATTAGCATGTAATTGATTTTCTTTTATATAAAATAAGTCATAATTTATCAAAATCTTACCTACTTGTCTTGTTTTATCCATGAGGCTGCAAAAAAAATTGTTTTGCTTTCGAAAGACTGTACCAAAACTTGTGTGTGTTGCTTCACAGATTCAGATTCTACACACTCAAACTTCAAAAAGAGTTCTATTGTGGAGGAAGGAAATCTACAGTCTATCTCAATCACAAAAGATAAAATAAACCTTCACTGGACATTGTGATGTGCAAGTTTAGTATTGCAAAGGTCAACTAATTTATTATTTTTGAACATGTTTTCCTTCAGCTCTGAAAAAAAAATATCTTGAATACTATGTATGAGATGTTTACAGTTAACATAATTGAGAGTTGGTTGATTCAACCATTCTTATGATATGAGGAATGTCCAGTTTCTCCCTTTGCAATTATTTATAGAGGGAAAATAACATTTAACAATAATTAAGGACAGTGGAAACATCGCAAAAAAAAAAAATTACGATTACGAAAAAATCTTCGGTTTGTCCGACTTCCGTTTTCGGAAATTTTCCCTCCGTTTTCAAGCTGAACACAATCGGTTATCAAACAAAGTTATATTTTACAAAAAAAATGAGCAGAGGAAATATTGCGATTACAGAATAAATCTGCAGTTCGTCTAACTTCCGTTTTTTGAAAGTTTTGAAAGATGAAATTCCGTCCCAAGCCGGAACCCCCTTCCACCGCCGCCACCACACACGCACACACACCCACCACCCCCCAAAAAATTATCTTCAGTTTTGATGACAACAAAGAGTTACTCTTCGAATCCACGAAAGAAACTCGTGCCTAAAGTTTACAAGGAAATTTTTGCTCCGTCGAACTTCCGTTATCGGAAACTATTGTCTACACTTTCAAGCTGAAATGCAAACATTTATGCAATAAATTGATATTTAGTAACAATACTGGACAGAGGAAACTTTGCTATAAAAAGAAATTACGTTCGCGGGAAAAAATTTCACTCCGTTTAGCTTTCGTTAGTTCTGAAAAACGGAATACCATTCCCCAGGCGTAAAACGAGCCCCGCCCGATTTTATATTTATATATACATCATCTTAAAATTTCATAAGGCAGGAGAATCCCGCCCTGAAATGGCAATTAAACGAACTTCAAAACACGTCGCTTTTCACTTCCTCCACGCCAAGGTTTAACAGCACCACGCTGCATCGATACACTAGCGTCTCAATCCCAACGCGGCTCAAATGCGCATGCCCATCAGTTGAGCTGCTCTTTCCCACACTGCCTGAAGGTTCTTCCGAATGATTGCCGAAAGCCGATCCGTAGCTGAACAGCTCGGCAATGGGAACCAAATCATGATTTTTTCATAAACTGTGACATAAAAGATATAATTTCTTGATTAAAAAAAAAGTCATTTTTATGCCATAATTGCGGTGTAATCACCGATTATAAAAGGAAATTTCATGTGGAAAAACAATGCGTAAAAATACGTATTTCTAAATTTTAAAGCATATTCGCCGTTTTTAAGGCGTGAAATACGCGTGTAGAGGCGTTATCGCGATCTCTGGTCATGGGAATCAGTCTCATCTAACCATTCCCATCGCCACTTATTTTTAACACTGCTATCGTTCAAAGCAGACATATTTTTCGAATCTATGAATTCGATAGCTGACTGCATGTTGAAAAAAGGAATCTCAAATTTACCAATACTTGGTTAATTTCACATACGTAAATTAATATAGAAATGCGTACGCATAAACACATAAATTATGGCAAGATCGACTGGTACTACTATCTCCAAAGATTAGCTGTGACATACAACGGCAGAGCCAGTGGTCGATGGGTGAACCGGTTATGGTGCATGACGTACCCGTAGCGAAGAGAAAGCCAGGGACGGGTGAGGTTGGGTGTTGGGTTGGGGGTTATGACGTAGGCGAGGATCGGCGTAGAACCTCCAAGGTAGCTGCTCCTCGATTCCTCTTCAACCAGAATGCCTCTCTTACCCAGAATGCATCAGGCACCGCTACTACTCCGAGTTTACGATAAACAAGGTACTACGGTACGAGCGTGGTTGCCGATGGCGTACTTACTTTCCAGAGTAGAGCATATGGATAGAAAGGGAAAAAAGAAAAATTCATATTTGGAAATTTTATTTTTACTGATATTTTCTTCCATCCCGCTTCGGTCTTCGGATATTTTCAAAAGACGGAATTCCGTCCACTGGACAGAAAACTTGCACCCATGGCTGGAACCTCGGTATGTACACGTACCAGTCGCAGAGAACTTCATTCCAAGGGTTACTGTGGTCGTGCGGCTGCTCATAAGCCTTTCATCTCCACTCGGAATGCTACTCGTAGTTTAGGATGGTGTAAAGAACATTTATTGGGAACTATAAATCAATGGAAATGGGTCCTATAGACTGATTAATCCAGATACATGATCCATCAGTCTGATGGCCGTGTGTGGGTATGGCGGCAGCTGGGGGCACACTATTTACCACAGTGTACTATTCCTACAGTCCAGTTTGGAGCTGGCAATGTACTTGTGTGGGGGTGTTTTTCGTGGTATGGTCCCGGCCCATTGGTTATCGTTGACAAACCTGTTACCAGCACATCTACCTCGATATTCTGGACAATTTTGCCCTACCAATTCTGTGGCAATACTATGGAACCGAGCCTTGTTAGTTCTAGCAAGATAATGCACTGAAAGTAAGGACTGTGACAGTGTGGTTTGACAATAATTCCGTATTATGTATGGATTGGCCAACACAAAGCCCCGATCTTGATCACAAAGCCCCGATAAGATCTGTCCCAAAGAGTAAGATCTTTGGGACAGATCTTAATCCCATAGAGCACCGAACAAGAAGTTTGGAACCAAGGCCTACTACTAAGCAACAGTTAGCGGCAGCAGTATGTACAGAATGGGAGCGCATATCTATCACTGTGTTCCAAAACCTTGTCGAAAGCATATCTCGAAGGGTCAGTGCATGCATTAAGCCCAAAGGTGGACTGACACCGCACAAATGTATGTCAATAAATCTCCTGTTGTGTTTCTCTTCTAGGTGTGTGGCAACTTTTCACAATATAGTGCATAATGTATATCATTGTCAAATCATTATCAATCCACCACTGGATGAAGGTCTTCCCACGTTTCTTCCACAACTGTGTCTTGAGCCAGTCTTCTCCATGTTACTCCAGCATGCTTTTGAATTTCATTACATATACATATATACAGGGTGATTCAGAATAACTGTTCAATAATTTGCAGAGAGGTCAGGAACACAAAACCAAGCAATAATAACATAGGAACATGGGGTCGCAAATGCAAAACAGAGGCACTACATGGTCACAAAGACAGAGACAGTTATCACAACGTTGGATGAGCAAAATGATTTAATTCGAAGGCTACAAAAAATCAGACATGATTTTAACCATCAACCGGCGGACGTGGGCGAACATGCCTGGTGTATCACTAACAACTCCAGCTGCTGCAACGATTCGTGCCACCAGGTCCATGTCTGAATCAACAGGGGTATCATACACCATACCTTTCAAATAACCCCACAAAAAAAAAAAAAAAAGTCAATGGGGGGACAGATCAGGTGAATAGGGTGGCCATGGAACGGGTCCACTGCGACCAATCCATCGCCCCGGAAATGTTGCATCCAAATACTGGCAAACATTGCTGGAGAAATGCGCAAGAGCTCCGTCGTGTTGAAACCACATGCGCTGTCGCACTTCGACAGGTACATCACTCAACAATTCCGGCAGGACCTCTTGCAAGAACAGGAGATACTTGTGCCCATCCAGTCTCGATGGTAATACGTAGGGCCTGATAGACAGTCGGCAACCATACCTGCCCATATATTGATGCTGCAGCGACGTTGCACGGCATCCGGCCGTATAGCTTGGGGATTTAATGTGCCCACACGTGCACATTGTGCAAATTACAGATGCCCTCCAGTGTGAAAGTCGCTTCATCACAGAAGAGTATGTAGGACTTGAAGTTCGGCTCCCCGGCAATCTGCTGTGAAAACCAACATGCGAAAGCCACATGCTGCAGGTAATCACTGGCATTCAGAGACTGCACATGTTGTACATGGAATGGGTGTAAATTATCCTCGTGTGTGACGCGCCATATGGTGGATTGCGACACATGTAAGCGAGCAGAAATAGCCCAGGTACTGGTCCCATGATTGCATGCGATTCATCCAAGACTGCTTCTTCCAAGTTATTTGTCCGCATCGTTCTGTCAGCTCCAGCACCACGTCTTTGCACATTAAAATTTCTCGTTTCACACAATCGGGTATGCAGCCGTCCGAACATCGTATGAGCCAGAATGTGTCTGTCGGGAAACCATTCCTGATACAATTGCCTGGCAGCGGGTCCACTGCAGTTCGCTGCACCATACATGAGATGCATATCCGCCATCTCGCTTTTCGTGTAGCGATACATCTTTCTTCACAATCCTGACACAACTGACAACTTCTGCTGATTCCTCCTGCCCAAAGCACCGGCCGATACAGTGCCCTCCTGCGACTTTGTTTTGATGCACCAGTCATGTTTGCCCACGTCCGCCGGTCGATGCGCCGTTGCTGTGAAGCGTGGTTACTGCGCAAGACCGCAACTTCGAACACTTCCTTGTAAAGGCACTGTGAAATGTTAATTGCTGTCCAAAAGTCTGTTAAAATCATGTCTTATTTTTTGTAGCCTTCGAATTAAATCATTTTGCTCATCCAACGTTGTGATAACTGTCTGTCTTTGTGACCGTGTAGCGCCTCTGTTTTGCATTTGCGACCCCATGTTCCTAAGTTATTATTGCTTGGTTTTGTGTTCCTGACCTCCCTGCAAATTATTGAACACTTATTCTGAATCACCTTGTATATATAGTTATGAAATAAAATCATATTCGTATGTGTGTGTATATATATATATATATATAGCTTTTGAATTTCATTATACACTGAGTGGCCACTTTATTATGACCACCTGACAGTTCTAAGCAAATGAGCTATGGCAGCATGCTGTTGCCACCATAGGGCAAGGCTAGTATAAAAAGGGAAAGCTCAGTGCTTGCAACAGTAGTAGAAGTGATTTATGGGTGACGAGATGGGTAAAAAATGCGATTTGACGGACTTTCAACATGGGATGATTGTAGGAGCTCGGAGCCATGGAGTGAGTATCACCGAAACCGCAGCATTCGTGAAATGTTCCAGAGCAGCTGTTGTTAAAGTGTTCAAAGATGACTGGGTCTCTACGTGCAACGTGTGGTCGTCATCGACTAGTGACTGCTCAAGCAGAACAGAGAGTGGTCCAGACTGGTAACAGACAACAGAAGGGCAACAGTGCAGCAAATTACAGACCATCTTAATCAAGGATCCCCTCAAATGATCTCTGCATGCACTGTTCGCCGTATACTGCATCGGATGGGATATGGCAGCCGAAGGCCTGTTCAAACACCTTTGCTGTCTGCAGTTAACAAGAGAAAACGTCTCTAGTTCGCACAGGAGCACAAGGATTGGACAGTCGATAATTGGAAACAAATGTGGTCCAACGAATCACGTTTTCAGTTGCACCATGCCGATGGCAGAGTGAGAATTTGGTGGAAACAGCACGAAAGCATGGACCTTAAATGCATTGCTACAACCCTTCAAGCTGGTGGAGGCAACGTTATTGTTTGGGGAATGTTTTCCTGGCATGCTTTGGGCCCTTTAATTTGTGTTGATCAACGTCTGTCTGGCACATCATATCTAATCATCGTTGTGGACCAAGAGCATCCTGTCATGTGGATGGTTTATCCCAATGGTGATGACTACTTTCAACAAGATAATGCGTCCTGCCATAGTGCTTGTATTTTACAGGACTGGTTTCAGGAACATGCCGGTGAGTTTACTTTGCTTAAGTAGCCCCCACAATTTCCAGATCTCAGCCCCATTGAGAATTTGTGGGATGAAGTTGAAAAAGCCATCAGACAGCTGGATCCACAACCCTGCAATCTTACACTCCTGGAAAGTGCTGTTCATCAAGCATGGTCTCAGATTCCACAAACCACCTATCAATATCTCGTGGAGTCTATGCCACAAAGAATCGACACAGTATTAAAGAGGCAAAAGGTGGCCCAACAAAGTACTGAGGGGTGGTCATAATAAAGTGGCCACTCAGAGAGAGAGAGAGAGAGTGTGTGTGTGTGTGTGTGTGTGTGTGTGTGTGCGCATGCTCATACACTTAGCTAAATTTCTAAAAAGCTGCTTCAATTAAATCCTTTACAACTTTGAAACCTAAGAAAATGAAATAAAATTATTAAATCTCTCAAGCACCCCACACTAATCTTCAGGGAAATGCATCTGGAAAACTTGAGAGTACAGGAAAACTCAGGTTTTACGAGTGTGTTAATTTCACTGTTTTTATATGCCAAACAAACTTCCAATAGGAAATACTGAAACTCAATTCTGACACACTGCTTTCCCTACCTGAACTTATTAAAACATCATGTAAACATATAAATATTTTAATTCCACTGAAATGCAACTGCAATTGAAACTTGAAAATTGAAACTGGACTCCAAAGTGAAATGTAAACAGACACACTGAAAGTATTTTGATGAAGCAGTCAAGTTCTTTCTATTGGGTTGGTGCGAATGAAATGTCTGGCGCAAATGAGCAGTGGAGACAGACCCCCATCACAGTGGAATGGAACCACTCACAGGTGTTGTGGGTACTATGTCACAGAGTTATAATAAACAGCTAGCACGTGTCTGAAGAACAAGGTTCAGGAATGGTTTGTTTGGACGTAATGTGGCTTGCAAAGGAAACGTGCAGACACCGGATTTGAGAGTCATCTTTCTATATGAATTTAAACTGGGCCATTCTGCAGGAATTGCTGCTCGAAATGTTAAAGCATTTGGGGAGAATACAGCTGACGAACGAACCATTTGGCGATGGTTTGTGAAGATTTGAAGCGGATATACGCACCCACAACATGAAGCACGTGGTCACCGACATGTTGCTGTTTCTGACGATGCTCTGTTACGTGTGGTTGAAGCGGACTCCCAAAAAAATGTGTCGTGAGATAGTGGCAGAGGTAGGTGTCCACCACACGACACTTGTTTGGCATCTGGCTGCTCTGGGTAAGGTAAAAAAAAGCTGGACATGTGGCTGCCACATGAGTTGACGACTTCCAACAAGACTAGGCGTTTGGAAGTCTGCACATTGCTGCTTGCCAGGAATAAACAGGAACCTCTACTGCATCGAATCGTCACCTGCGACGAGAAGTGGGTCCTTTATGATAATTGGAAATGATCTGCACAATGGTTAAGCAAGGCACAGCCTGCTGGATGGCATCCTAAGCCACCCCTACACGCCAAGAAGATGATGCTCCTTGTCTGGTGGTCCACAGCCGGGATAATTCATCGGAGTTTCTTGGCAAGAGGCCAGACCATCACTGCAGAATGTTATTGTGCTGAATTACACCAGATGCACTGGAAATTGCTGCAGAAACAACCGGCTTTGGTCAACAGACATGGTGTTCTGCTCCAGGACAACGCTCGCCCGACGAATGATGCTGACACTAAGTGCCTTGGGTCATCAAGCACTGCCTCATATTGCCTATTACCGGACTTGTTTCCGACAGAGTATAGTCTGTTTTGTTGCCTGGATCACTTCCTGTCTGGGAAACAGTTCACGACACACAACGAGATTCAACGTGCAGTTGAAGACTTCTTTGGGTCCCACCCACAAGACTTTTTTGTTCCAGGATCATGGCCTTGTCGGAGAGATGGCAACTATGTGTCAATGCTGAGAGGGATTTATTTTGCCCAGGTAAGTTGTCCTATTTTTCTGTTCTTGACATCCACGTGTGCTGGTTCTTTGCCGGACATTTCACTCTCACCAACCCAATATTCAGCACGAGTGGTGTGTGTTCATTTACTGTCGTGCATGAACATAAGCACATTAAAAAAATTAATACATAAATGAAGTAGTTTTCAGAGCTGCCTAATTTTTCTTTTGGCCTCTGAAAAGTCTCCTTGTTATACTGCAGAGATACATTGGCTTTTCAGTGAAGCATGCACATATAGTTTGTTTTTTTCTTTCCAATAATATTTCCAAATATCTGTACAAACGTTTTAAACATTTACAAGTTTTTAAATTTAAAATGTTACTTACTTGTTGGGTGTAACCACGAAAAACAGGAAACAGCATCTTTATACCATATGCAATTCCTGAAGGCACAACATAACTTGGTCTATGTAAAGAAAATAAGGCATAAATAACTTAAAATGAAAATTATAACAGCAATTAAGAAACACCAAAAGATCTGAAAAATCTACAACAAGTGACATGAACAAAGAGGCTGATATTACAAGGGAGAGTCAAATGGAAACCTTAAATAATTTTTGTCTCAGGATTTACTGAGCAAAAGTAGTACACATCTGTATAATTTATCAATGTAATCTTTATTTTGTGCGATACAAGTCCTTCAGCGCTTACAAAGTGCATAGATTCCTGTAGAAAAAATTCTTTCGGTCGTGTATGCAGCCACTCGTGCACCTCTTCATCAATCTTTGAGTGACCCAAAGCTGTGGTAATCACCTGGAGGCAAGTTCTGGTGATTACAGTGGATGTTGAAGACACTCAAAATGCAGGTCTTGTATGGTTGTAAACATTGCATGGGCAGTGTGGGGCCAAGTGTTGTCATGTTGCAACAAGGCACCAGTACTCAGAAGTCCATGTCGCTTGGATTTGATGGCAGGTTGAAGATGATTCCTGATGAGATCTGCATACATGCCACAGATTACAGTGTTCTCCCTGGGCATGTAATGCTCCAAAATTACACCTCGTTCATCCCAAAACAGAGTCTGCATAACCTTCCCTGCAGTTGCCAGTAACAATTCTCTGTATGAAGTCATCACCTTCTACTTCAAAGTGCCGCAAAAGTTCTTGACAGGCATCAACATGTCATTGTTTCAATTCTGGAGTCAGCTGGTGTGGCACCCACTATGCAGACACTTTGCTGAACTGAACTGGAGCATATCATTGATGACGTGGTGCACTGAACCATGACTGATGTTCAAAAGTATGTCTATTTCATCCACCGTCACTCGGTGATTTTCCACCACAATGCCTTTCACAGCTGTAATAGACTGGTGTCACTACTCTGTGTGCCTGACCCTGTAGAGGAGAATCTGTCGCAGAACTCACGTCGTTTTGAAACTTCCTAGTTCACTCGTACACTTGCTGGAGTGACAAACGTGCATCGCCATATTGCAAATTCATTTGACAATGAATTTCAATAAGTTTCATGCCTCCACTACACAAAAACAGATGGCAGAACGTTGCTCCTCTTTGGTGCATGTCTCAAGTGGGGATCTTTACACTGCAACTGAGATGTCATTAAGCTTGCCTGCCCCATGCTGCCACCTGTACAAAATCTTTTAGTCATTGGCAACAATATTGCTAAGTTACAGGACAATGACACTGTATTCTGAATTTTTCATTGCACTTTTAAGATTTTCAGTTGAATTGGGTAATAGAAAAAAAAAACTGAATTCAATGCAACACACTAGTGCAAAATCTAATCACACACATGTTAACAACACTTTTTTTCACAACTAGTAACATTTTAAGCTTGCATGCCTATCAAACCATGGAATACCAAAATCAAAAGTATCCCTATTGCAAACAAATATTTTGCAATATTGTAAATAAATTTTGTATCCAGTTTCAAAGATATAAGCCTAAACAATATCAATGCAAACAACTCTACTGTAACAAGTAAATACTCAAATTTATAATGTACAGTATTTCATATTCATGTAGCATTAAAAAAATCTAAGACAAAGATACTATGTCTACAGACAGACAATACATGTTGCTGGATGGTCTAGAAAACCCCATTCTAAGAAGGAGGAGGGTATAATTACTTATATCTCTAACCAATACAAAAAAAAAAAAAAAACAATTTCTCATTCTAGCTTCTTGTGCCTACCAAGAAGTTTAAGAACAGATGGACATCCAAAGTAAACTGAAAAATTGTTAGTTATCTTTTACGGTCCAATCAATATACAGTAAGCAACCTAGTTATATTATGCTTTATATAAATTGCACATCCAGATATATTGGGCTTTTTTGTTGACTCCCGACTGAAATGTCCTTAGGGAAACAGTTCACAGTTCCACCATTACTGTCTTCATGGTCTTTCAAAAGGAGAAAAGCAACACTCTCCCACACACTCTCCTCTCAATCAAGGAGACACAATCTTCTGCAGTAAAAATGCAAAGAAAAAAAAGTGCATCAGCTGAGTTCGATCACATGGGCACCTGGGAATTTTCACATAACCCTTTCCTCTGGGCACACGTCATCTGAAGCAAAATAGAACCTGCATCCCCCTACCCCCAAAGTTAGCTTCTGAGGCAGCGTTGTCAGAGTTATCCTGAAATTATGAATAGGACATACTGCACGGAAATATTAATTGAAATATTTACCAGTAACGAAAAAAAAAGTAATTAAAAAATAAAATATATACTTGTGCTGGCACAATTGGCTAAAACCAATTTGTTACTGTCAAAATAGAATATTTGAAAAATTTACATTTTTCTAATGTGCTGTGATCAGTGTAAAGTACAGTTCTGAAACACAAGTTTGTCCTTGAAGAACCCCTGTGTAAACTATGTTGAGGGTTATTCCATTTGAAGCCAAGTCAAAGAGATTTTAATTGTAGTCAATTCTAGAGCAACCAACCTAGTTTTACGAGTCCAGCCAGTCATGGTAGCTTTGATGACATTTGATATGAGTTTGACACTCGGTTATTTTTTAAAGCAGAGTGTTGGTGGATCCACATTACATCAAGGTAAAATAAATAGTCATGGTGATGTGGGAGAAAATAAATAGTCATGGTGACATGGGAGAAAATGCAAACAGAAGAATGGCAATGTTAGCCTTTGAGAAATGAAAAAAAAAAAAAAAAAAAAAAAAAAAAAAAAAATCACATTTTTTTTTTTTGCATTTCATTTTTTGTATTCCAACTGCATCTCGTTGAAATATATTTCTTCTCAGAAAGTATTGTGGAATAATTTTTTTTAAGCAGTGGAAATATAACGTGTAGTAACATACAGAGAGCCATGGGCTAAAATGCAAACATACCCTCCAGCAACTCTGGCCTAAGAGGATACATGTAACATTTCAGAATGCTATCCCCAAAACTTTGACATGTCCTATTAACTTCTCTCATGTTTGGCATGAGGTCCCCATAGTTTATTTCCTACAAAATCATGCAAGAGTTAAATGAAATACTGTTGCATGAGCTTGCTGTGCACATCACCTCAAATTCAAAACTATGGTTGAAGAAAACCAGGTAAAAAACTTTCCGTAGAAATAACTTTAAAAAACAACTAAAATTTTGCAAATTTGAATTTCAAAAGGGTGGGGGATGAGGGCCTCCGAGGTATATACATTCATGTATGTGGCTCGACAGGTTTCTGCAAAATTTTAAATTCTATACTGACTTAGATCAAGCTGTTCTATTAATTATCCCATTGTTACTATAATCATCTGTTATATTATAACAGATGTCCATATTAATTATCCCATGTGTTTCAACTTGATATAATAAAATTCTATGTTCAATAGTTTCTTGTGTAGGTGACTGACAGAGATGGAAATTTCTGTATTATGGAGTTCTTTTTTTATGTTCATCACTGGACAGACATTGCATAACCTAATAGCCTAGGTGTTACTGTATTTACATCTTCCAGAAATGGATGTCATGTGATAAAAGTGAACATATATATTTATGCCATTTAATGAAATTATTCAATGCCTGGGGGAATGGAAAGTATAAGAAAAAGAATCTGTAAGAATGTTTTTTTTTTCCTGCTTAGAAATAAATAAATAAATAAATAAATAAATAAATACAAAATGAACATGAAATTGCAAAATGTTTTTTTTTCAATTATGCAGAACACAAGAAATAAATGTGGTAAAAAGATAACCTGATGCTCCTTTAGGAATTCCAAAGGACAGATCAACACATGATGTATCCTTTGTTTTACTAAAAAAGTTCTATTTTCAATTTTATATCTATGCAAACCAGTAAGCAATTTGTAAAATGACTGGTGAAGCAAAACCAAGCTTAATGATAAATATTTTCTTACTTTGATGCACCTTTTTTTGTTAACTCTACATTTCTAATCCAAAGTAAACACAAGCTATATTTTCACTAAGTGGCCAGCATTAGCATTAATTTAAACAGAAAATGGTTCAAAATTTGGCAGCTCCTAAAATCTGAACAGTAATTTTCTCAACTTTTTGGGACAGATATACTAAAAAAAAAAAAAGCACAAGAACGTAAGAAAAAATGACAACACTAGAAAGTCCATACCAGTAGCCAGAATGACATCATGGATGCACATGCAGAATAAATGTAAAACTGAAAAGTACTAAATTTTGTCAATGGCATTTATATTAAAACATATTTGGGGTTATTTGTATAATCTGTGGAATGAAGATGTGCTGCAGATATGTAATGTGAAGTAAAATGTTGTTGGTAGGGTAGAGTAAAATATTTTAAAGTTGTTTGGCCATGTTGCTTTAAAGAATGAGTGGTGAGGAGCTAAAATTTATTCAGCTCAAGTTACAAGAAAGGAAGTCTGGTGCGATATGTGTGTGATGGATGCCAAAGAAGCCCGAGTTGTGTGCAATGATTTTTGTAAATCGAGATTTTACATTAATCAAGAGTAAGTAAAATCTAACACCAGTTACTTAAAACGGCACACAAGTTCTTGAAACAAAATGTAATCATTGGCACTGATGTGCAGTATTTTCATTGTTGTCCATGTAGCCACTCTTTCAGAAAACTTGAAAATTACATTTTCCTGGAGCAGGAATCGAACCCACTCCTCCTGATTACTGGTCGAGCATGCTATCCGTTACACCACCCAGGACAAGGAAGTTCCAAGCAACTGAAGCTAAGCAGATGTACCTTAGAAATCTGAGAACATTTCAGCTTGGTGCTAGTCGAAGCATCACAAGCTTCATCGTAGCGTCCCAACGACCTTTTCTAACATCCGGGGTCGGATGTAGGTCTTTTAAGTTTCCCATTTATGTACGATGTTCTATGAAGCACTAGAACTTGAAAGACCTACGTCGGACCCTGGATGTGAGAAAAGGTCATTAAGATGACGCTACGATGAAGCTGATAATTGCTTCGACTAGCGCAAATCTGAAATGTTCTCAGATTTCTAAGTTACATCTGCTTAGTTTCTGTTGCTTGGAAATTTCTTGTCCTGGGTGGTGTAATGGATAGCATGCTCAACCATAAACAGGAGGTGCAGGTTCGATTCCCACTCTAGGGCAATGTAATTTTCATGTTTCCTGAAAGAGTGGCTACATGGACAACAGTGAAAATATGGCACATTAGTGCCAATGATTACATTTATATCACCTTCCATGCATCTGAGAAGAATTATTTCTTTGGGGAAATTAGTTTCCCCATTTACGTATGATGTTCTTAAAAAAAAATCTAACCTTGGAACATCTTAACGATACATTTTCTATGGAAGGAGGGGTTCAATATTTCTTTTATCACAGTTAATATATCACTTATATCCACAAGTTCTATAGCTCACTATTCATTACAAAAGCCATTCCATAAAAACAGAATAATTTTTTTTGAGTTGACAACAGTGTGAGGGGGGGGGGGATATCCATGAAAATGACTAACTGAATTAAGGAAGTATCTATGACAACAGTTATTATAATCCGTGACAGACTATTCTGATTTTGTTATTGCCCCTTTGTTTAAGATACGTCTACATTTCGCCATACAGCTATGGAGGCGAGTGATTCAGAGTTAAGAAGTGAAATGCGTTGTGCAATAAAATTTTGCTATCATTTTGGTAAAACGGCAGTTGATTCATTAAAAAAAAAGCTTACGAAGATAAATGTTTGGGTGAGGCAACACGATTTCAAAAAAGGGTATTTGTTGGCAGAACTTGCTCCTAGGCCTGGTAGACCTGAAAGTGTTGTTACGGAGCATATTGTTAACACCGTCTAGGCAATTCTGCAAAAAGATCAACGAATGAAGTGTGAAGACATAGCTGCATCAACTAATACTTCAAAAACGTTGGCATTCCCCATTCTACGAGACAAATTACTACTGCATCATTCCAGATGGGTACCGCATTACCTGACGGGAGAACAATTGTTAGCCAGAGTTCAGGTGTGCCATGAGTGGAAACAAATTATTGCAAAGGATCCACAATTTCTAAACACAGTAATAACTGCCAATGAAACATGGGTCCACTATTTCGACCCTCCTCACAAAACGCGCAATGAATGTCTGGAAACGCACAGGCTTGCTGTCTCCGAAAAAAATCCGGTGAACTAAATCAGCTGGGAAAGTGATAATTTTCTTTGATCATAAAGATGTAGTCTACCAGCATGCCATTTCTCCACAAATTACTGTCAATGCTGAGCATTACATTTCAGTCTTGAAGCGTTCACAACGACACATATTGATTAATCGACTGGAACTGGTGGGCAAGTGGACCTTACATCATAATGCCCACCCACTTGTGGCTGCTTGCATTCCAACAGTTTCTTACAAAATGCAGTACTGAAATCCTGCCATAGCCTGCCTACAGTCCTGACCTCACCCCGGTGCAATTTCTTGTTGTTTCCACCAGTGAAGGAGAAGTACCGTGGCACAACATTCAACACAGATGCTGATGTTATTCAAGCTGTACACAGGTTGCTAAAGCAACTTCCACAAATGCCTTTTACTCTCAATTTTTATGGAATGGACATTGTATTTATTAGCATATGTCATCTCCAACTGTTCCTCCAATGAGAATGGTTGTCCAAACATCACACTGAGGAATTTCCTCATCACACAATAAGAAATTAACAGACAGAAAAAAGTTTTCAACAAGGAAGAATATTACTGAAGAACACATACCGTCTCTTGTGCCACATTTCCTTCACAAGCCTCATGTAACTTTTTGCCAAACCGGGTTTCTTTTCTGACCTCACAAAAGATCCACATTCCAAGAAAAAATTGGTAAGTTGAGGGCTAAAAGGAAGAAACTAACATTGAGCTTCCAAGAACACTGGAGGTTTCTAAAAAAAACAATGAACAAGTTAGTAAAATCATGCAATGCATTGATTATAATACGCTTTCCAACTTACCAGAAATCATTACTCAAGTTATGAGGATAATGGCTGTGGAATAAATCTCGGTTCTATGCCCTGACCTTTGATCCCATTCAGATTATATTTAACAGAACCGGTTCAGTATACCTTCGAAATAACATGATAAAGTTTTGTCGCAATGGAAGCATTTTTACATAAGTTATGATGCATAAGGGCTATGGAATAGATTTCGCTCCTGTGTCCAACCTTTGGCCCCATTTTGCCCATTTTCAATAGGATTTGTCAGCAGGCAGGCCCCTACAACATACTAACATTTCATCCAAATCTAAGAATTTTTTCATAAGTTATGACTCATAATGGCGATGGAAGTGATTCTGCTCTTATGTCCTGACCTTTGACCCTATTTTGCCCATTTTCAGTAGGGTTTGTCCCCAGATGGTCCCCTACCAGATACTAAAATTAAATCGAAATCGAACCTTTTTACGTTAGTTATGACGCATAAGAGCAGTGGAATGGATCCCGCTCCTATGTGCTAACCTTTGACCCCATTTTGTTCACTTTCAATAGGGTTCCTTCCCAAGTGATCCCCTTCCACATACTAAAAGTTCATCGAAATCGCACGACTTTTACGCGAGTTATCCTGCGGACGGACATACGCACACAACCCGTGACTTAATGAGGCAGATGGGAATCGCAACCATCTGCTCGCAAGAGTGTGACATCATAAAACTTTAATAGGATCCACACACAATGCGTGACATAATGAGACAGATGGCGTGACCGAGCGCCAACATCGCAAGCGCGAGTTTGTGGCATCACAAAATCGTCCCCAGGTGGTCCCCTACCACATAAAAAAATTTCATCGAAATCGAACCATTTTTATGCACGTTATGACGCATAAAGGCAATGGAATGCATTCCGGTCCTATCTCCTGACCTTTAACCCCACTTCACCCATTTTCAACAGATTTAAAATTTCATTCCCAGGTAGTCCCCTGCAATATACTAAAATTTAATCGACATCGAACCATATTTACGAAAGTTGACACATAAGGGCAATGGAATGGATCCCGCTCTTATGCCGTGACCTTTGACCCCACTTCACCCATTTTCAACAGGGTTCATCCCCAGGTGGTCCCTTACCATATACTAAAATTTCACCGAAATCAAACCATTTTTACGCGAGTTATCGTGCCGACGGACGGACAAAACTGGAGCACATATGCTTCTTCAACCTATGGTTGGAAAGCGTAAATAATAAAAGCTACACAACTGAAAAGTTCAGAAAATAGTTAAACAAGTGAGTAATTTATCTGTTACATAGTAGTCATTTAGAGTTTAAGTTATGGACTTAAGGAAATTTCATCGGACCAACTGGAATTCAAAGCTTTTTAAAAATCAGATCTTTTCAAGGAGTGTATAACTCTAGAATAAACCAAAAAATAATTAGCTGCACTATCAATGTCCCCAAACACTTGAAATTGGCATTTTATCATTTTTATGTGTATCAAAGAACGCTAAACCACCCTCTGCAGAGTAATATGAAATATCACATAAAGGATCAATATTTATTTCCACTTTAATTTTCCATTCCCAGTATTGAAAATTAAAATGCTGATAAAAAAAACTACGTATATTCATATACTTTAAAATACTATATCGTGTATAAATGATAAACATTCTGAAGACTGGTTAGACACTTGATGATATAAAACAGAAAAGGATATACTCTGAGTGCTCACTGCATTACCAACCCCATATGCAAAGTGAGTCACACCTGATAATGGCGTGACAAGAAGGACATGGCCTTCAGGCTAAAGGGGTGAATATAAAACATTGGTGGTTTAGTTGAGAGTGAAGTTGTGGATGGGTAAATGACCAAATCGTGGGCGCATAAAGGGTTGGTGTGTCTACAATCAGAAACTGTGGCATGTGTGGGTTGTTTGAAGGCCTCTGTGGCTAAAGTGTACCAGGAGTGAGTGGGGGCCAAAATGGCAAAACAATCAAACGGCAATACAACCATTAAAAAAAGAAAAAAAAAGACAAAAGGCCTACAGGCTATAAGGAAGAAACTAACATTGATCTTCCCAGTACTTCAGATAACAAAATATGGATGCATCACCTTGCACAGGGCAACTGATTCAGTACAGGATTTTAGCAATCCGATGTGCCTAAATCATCAGTTTTACTGTTTAATATGTACCATCACCATATCAGAAAACTTGAAAATTACATCCCCCTGGAGTGAGAAACGAACCCACATCTTCTGATTTTCATTTGAGCATTACTCTCTGTTACACTTAATTTTCAAATATCAATATTTTGGTTGACCAAGGTACAGACAATACTAAGTAATGCAATAGTCACCGTATATCTTTTTTGTTTAATGGAGGGGTTTAACGACCACCATGAGCAACTCAATGGGCTGTAAAGCAGTCGCCCGTCCCTAATTTAGGACCACTGGTTCCAGGGGTGGGTGAGAGCCATTGCCGTAAGACATCATCCGTGCCTCACAAGGATTCGAACCCGGACCCCTTTCGGACGAATGATCAGAGGTCATTGCTTAGACCACTGCGCCACCGGGGGGGTTGGTTCTAGTTATATCATTGCTTCTTACTGTATCACACATTTTACTTCATGCAAGCTATGCGGGCTATGTTTAACTAGTGACCAAAAAAAAATGGCAACAAAATCAAGACATTAATAGGATATGGACTCCCCTAGTGAAGGTTCAACATTGTGGTAGGCTTACAAAGCAACAGTTTCTTCATTATCAGATTCTGTCGTAAGTCACTTTATGTGTGGTTGTTCGCAGACCAGTGGAAGAGTGACATGAATGTAGAAAGAACTTCATGGGATTGTATGAGCTTCAGGTTTCTTCAGAGCAGCAGATTAAAAAAAAAATAAAAAAAAATCAATGTTTATGACAGTGAAGGCAAATTTGAGGCATAGAATTGCACAGGTATACGTGAAATTAAGATGAGTGACGAGGATATGGAATTTTGACGAATTGAAAAGACATGCAATGGACATAAAAAAACATAAGAAACTTTTATGAACAATTAAAACCTAAAAGAAGAAAAAAGGTTTTCATGCTGGAGATTTATTCTATGTTACCTTTTAAACAATTCTTTTGAATATTATTTTTTCAGAAGCTTTTAGAATTTTATTGTTCATTCACACTTTTCACATCAGCTATGTTCCACCTTTTTAGATTTTATGATTCGTAAGCCTTTTCTTCTTTTAAGCTTTCATTGTTCACAAATGTTTCTAATGTTTTATGTCCGTTGAATATCTTTTCGATTCGTCGAAATCCCATATCCTTGTCGCTCATCTTAATTTCACATATACCTGTGCCACTCTATGCCTCAAATTTGCCTTCACTGTCCAACATTTATTTTTTAATCCACTGCATTGAAAATGAATCAAAGTTTTTTTTATACGTTGTTCAGATCAATCTACTGGTCTGCGAACTACTGCACATAAAGGGACATATGACAGAATCTGATAATGAAGAAATTGATGCTTTGTAAGCATACCACAATGTAGAACCTTCACCAGGAGAGTCCGTATTCTATAATGTTCTGATTTTGTTGCCTTTCATTTTTTTTTAATGTCACTAGTTATAGTCCACATAACTTGCATAAAGTAAAATGTATGACACAGTTCTAAGAAGCAACAATATAACCATTGCATCACTTAATTTTCAAGTTTTTTGATGTGATGATGTAGACTGAACAATAAAATTAGGTATTCAGTTATATCTTATTGCTATAATTTTGACCATGTTCTACATACATAATTAGTGAACAATATGTCTTCACTGAATTCATATTTGATGCAGTATAGTTTTGCAGCTGATGGACCAATACAATATACTGAAGAGCAATTGAATTAGAGACAGCTGGAGTTATGCAAATGTGATGCTGTGGGCGGCCCTGTAAACGGAAACGACATAACGTATGCAACGATCCAACAATATAAGGAGTGATGCGACGGGAATCAGCAAGAGTCGGACGCAGTATGGGCAAGACAAAGGATCTAAGTACATTTGATCGTGGGCAAATTGTCGGGGCCCGACAAATGGGTTACTCTATCTCGGAAGTTGTGCAGGCACTGGAATTTTCACGAGCCACTGTGTCACGGGTGCACCGTGAGTACATCGAATTCGGTAAAACCATCCCTGCAAGGGCCAACTGCCGTGGACAACAGCGTGTGGATGAGCTGGGTCATCGTCGGCTAGCTCGCATTGTAACAGCGGATAGACGGGCCACAGTGCAAGAAATCACTCTGCAATTTAACGCTGGTGCACAAAAACGTGTAAGCAGCCACACCATCCAGAACTATCTCCTCGCTATGGGGAACAGAAGCCATCGTACCACGAGGGTA
This sequence comes from Macrothele yani, assembly GCA_039090855.1. Lineage (NCBI taxonomy): Eukaryota > Metazoa > Arthropoda > Arachnida > Araneae > Macrothelidae > Macrothele > Macrothele yani. Next base: position 128,750,818 of record CM076995.1, on the reverse strand, counting down.
CCGCTGCCGACCGCACATCACAGGGTGTAAAGATTAGCATGGGCGCGGGAACATCGTCACTGGACCCTAGACATGTGGAAAAATGTTGCCTGGACTGATGAGTCGAGATTCACGTTGGTACATGCGGATGGCAACGAGTACGGCGCATACCACATGAAACGATGGATCCTTCTTGCCAGCAGGGTACTCTTCAAGCTGGTGGGGGTGGCATTCTCGTCTGGGGACTGTTTATGTGGACTGAAATGGGACCCCTGGTACGTGTGACATCGTCCCTCACAGGTCAACGTTACCGGGATATCCTGGACGACCATTTGCTTCCGTTTGTGCGTCTTCAACATCCCACTGGGGACCGGATCCTGCAACAAGACAATGCACCCTGCCATTGCTCCCGAATTGTATCCAAATGGTTGGATGAACACTCCACCGACGTGATACCGCTTCCTTGGCCAGCTAGGTCACCTGACATCAATCCCATCGAGCACATCTGGGATACTATCCAGAGAGATGTTCGAGGCTCTGACCCCCCCCTCCATCAAATCTTCGTGAACTGTGGGAGCTTGTTCAGGGGTCGTGGATCCATATGGCTTCCCAACGCTTCCAGTGTCTTGTCGAGTCCATGCAGAGACGAATCGCCGCCGTCATCAGGGAGAAAGGTGGTGCTACATATTACTAGACAGGTATCTCAAATTCAATTGCTCTTCAGTGTAGGTCAACCAGAAACTATATCCCGCACAACTATAAGTCATATGCTGGCATGAATTGGCTACAGCCCATAAGCTACCCTCTCCTAAACAGTCAATCACCGTAAATGACTCTTGATGACAACAATGTGCAGTCTGGGCTACAGAAGATTGGAAACAGGTGGGCTGGTCCAGTGATATGTACTCCATTTACCAACACTCAAGTCCATACATGGTGTCAGCAGCATGAGGCTATGGATACCTCATGCATGGCAACAACTATCCATGCTAGTGAAGGCAGTTTATGACATGGAGCACATTAGCCGGCATGAATTGAGAACCTTGGTGCATGTGGACCAAAGTATGGATCCCAGTTACTACAAGGGACAGCTTGTGAACCATGTACATCCCGCACAATGTTGTGCCTCTATCCAGAGGAGGATGGGTTCTTCCTGGACAATAATGCCCCATGCCATTGGGCCCACAGCTCATGCAGGAATGGTTTGACAAACACAGTAATAAGATACATCTTGAATGGACCCTCAGAACATGTGTTATCTCAACCCAATTGAGCATCTGTGCAATGATATGGATACCTCCCTGCTCCATATTGGAGCAGCATACTGCAATATAAACAGCTTGGCTGGAGATCCCCTACACAACTGTACAGACACCTTATGTAGTCTATGCCACACCAAGTGACAAAGTAGGTAGTTGAACACTGAATTTTGACCACCTACCACACCGGGATTAACAGAATTTATTTGAATATGATCCCACAAAAATTCCAAAATTATCAGGGTACTGAAAGTAAAACAAAAATACAAATGACCTCATGGCCTTGCTAAGTGAAACTAAGAATTTCTTAAACTTACATGTTTTTATAGTAATAATAAGCTAATTTTGAAAACAGTGAATTTATAAAATGCACAGTAAAGAATTCATTATTTCTGAAAGTCAGCCTAAAAATATTACTGAAAAAAAACATTCTGAAATATTATTGAAAAAATATAAAGATCCTTTTACATCAATTTCATTGCTTGAGATTTGTTGTCTGTTTCTTATTAATTAAAAAAAACCCCCCCCCCCCGAAAAAAAAAAACGATTATTACATATATCTATGCATACTGCTCTTCCACAAAACGAAATTTTCACATAAAAAAAAAAAGAAATTTTTGCAAAAAAACAAAGATCTCAAAAGTTACTGATTTTGTCTAATTGTGTACAAACCAACGTTGCTGCCCAAATTTGTTGTGCAACACATATGACAATGAATTTGGTAACACCAGAGGAGGGAAGGAAGAAGTACTAAGGGATAAAAGGAGGGATAACAAGGCAGAACACCATGTGGAAACAGAATTCAAAGAAGTTTGAACTTGCATTTGTCTCCACTTCTCTATAAGGCTGAAAGGATTCATATGCCTTCTTAAATACAAATACAAGGGTTGTTTCCAAAGTCTTGCACACTATGGGTTACCTCTTAAAAAATGAATTTATTTCACAACATACCTTTACAGGCCTTTGAAGTTTTCTCCAAGTTTCTTTATGAAACACCTCTATTGTTGAGGCGTTGGATTACTCGGTTCACCTCATAAGAAACACCCTGAATCGTACTGAGTCATTTCCTGTGGAGTGACTTCTTCAGTTTTGGGGAGAAGTCATAGTCCGTGGGCTCATCCATCCATACTTTTCCAAAATGTCTCTTCCTGTACGGTCAACATGAGGCCTCATGTTGTCATGCAAACTGATGACACCAGCTCTGAGCATGTCGGGCCTTCTTTGGTGAATCTTTGGGCGCAAAATATTTTGCAGAAACCTTCTGTAGTATTCTGCTGTTACAGAGGTCCCCTCAGGCACTCGGTATTGCTATCACTCCAACCTTGTTATAGGGCATAACCATCATCAGCTTAAACTTTGATTGTCGGCGGCGAAATTTTTCCTGACGCAGTGATTCTGGATGTTTGCACTCAGCGGACTGAGATTTCAGTTCTGGTTCAAAATCTTGTATCCCGGTTTCATCTTCAGCAACAATTTTGCCCAAAAACTACTCGCCTTCTGTCTCGCACTGCTGAAGCAATTCTTCCTCAGTTCGGGTTCAAAATCTTGTATCCAGGGTTCATCTACAGCAACAATTCTGTCCAAAAACTACTCTCCTTCTTTCTCGCACTGCCGAAGCAATTCTTCCTTCTCTTGTTCAAAATCTCGTATCCAGGTTTCATCTACAGCAACAATTCTGTCCAAAAACTACGCCTTCTGTCTCTCACTGCTGAAGCAATTCTTCAGATCTGGTTCAAAATCTTGTATCCAGGTTTCATCTACAGCAACAATTCTGTCCAAAAACTACTCTCCTTCTGCCTCGCACTGCTGAAGCAATTCTCCTGCGATCCCTTTGCAAACCACTTGTTGCTCTTCACTCCAATTATGCAGAACCTATTGGGCAACTACTTTTCTGTCATTTTTCAGGTAGGATTCTGAAAACCAAAGCTGTAGACATCTTTGCTTCATATAAATATCTCTTCAAACGTTTTCCTTAGATCTTCTTCCAAAATGCTGTTGACGATAATCACATAAGTGTCACCCGCTGCATCTCATGGCCAGCCACTTTTTGAGTTGTCTTCGACGCTTTCTTGACCTTGACAGAAATGAGAAGTTCACTGCGACACTGTGCTAGGATCCACTAACCCCACAAACTTCACACAAAGCTTTATGCATTTTGGTATGGAATTTCCTTGCAAAGTTTAAATTTTAATCGTGGTGTATGATATGTCAGGTGATACGACTCACAGTGCTGTCAACAATTTGAAAAATGGACTGTTAATGTCACAGCTCACCAGGGGGCGTTCAGGAGTTGTGGGTCGATCGTTCACGCTAACCATCATAGGATTACATGGTATTTACGATTTCATCAGTGCAAAATCGGTATTTATCTTTAGTATTTTTTTATTTATTACTTTGTGCAATTATATTGTATGCAGTTCCAGAAACGTTGAAGTTTCTGTACAGAAGATAAAGTATGTCAACTCTGTTTTTAATTAACGAGAGATAAATTTATAGTGTAGCTAAATGTCAGACTAGAATCTTAAATTCTGTTTTAGGAATGGGCGAAAGTGTTTTGTACCAAACTATTGGTTGTTGGACTGGTTATGCGACATATAAAGAACTTGTATCAATTTTTAATGACCCAACAGAGTTGGAAAAATGGCGGCAAGCATTACAATGTGGAAAATTTTTACGTTAAGAGCATTAACCATTGTTTAAATGTAGGATCATAAATTTTATCCCTCGATATTAAATATGTTCATCATACTATATGCACGCAGGTTGGGGAAGTTTCCGCTGAGAAAAAGCAGCCATTTTGCCACGACGCACTTTCTCTGAGCCTCATCGCCAGCACAGATGGAGCCTTATTCATTAGTATGATTAGGTACAAAATAAAACAAATGTGTAAGATTTATATTTTTTATTACTAAATGAAAACATCAATAGGGAATGATTTCTCAAGTGGAAGATTAATCAAAATAATTTTTTTGCAAATAATTCGGTAAGTTTTCAAAACCAGCAGTTTCTGTTAACAATGCTCCAATGACTTACGCAAAAACACATATTCCATGTTAAAATTGCTCCTCCGAATGTACAGCATTATCTCATTTTACAAGTACAACTTTTTTTTTTTTACTATAAAGGGTCTATTCTCAAATGCCTCAGTAAAAAACTCAGCATCGTCTGCTCAGAAATCTTCATGTTAGAGTACTCACTCTGTGGCCAAAAATTATATATATAATGCTATTTGACGAATTCCATGTGATAGCCACAAAAGTGCATGCTTGCGAAGCATTCCAGGGTTGTTGTTTTTTTAATTCCAGGCAAAATAGCATTCATAAAATACGAATGTTTCTGGGGCCTCCTCCCATAAGAAAGCATTGCCATCTAGTGACAAGAGACATCAACGGGCGATTTTTGTTTCCAGAGTCGTATCACCTGATTATCATATCATGATTTTAATGTAGGATTGCTAGTCACTATGCGAGATCTGGCCTGACTCACTTCCTTCCTTTATTTTTCTAGGCATAATTTTTCTGAACAGGAACCAATTAGCCAGCAAACATAAGACAAAACTTTGCATACTGAAGTCTGACTCACAAGGTGCACAATGATTGGAGCAATTGTGTCTTCCTATGGGCAACACCTGCACAGGGTGCAAAGCTTTTGAAATGAGCTATGTACAATAGAAACTTATAGACAACTGTTCAGTGTGAGGAAAGACATGCCTTTGGTACTTCATACATTAACTTTTTCTCATGCAGGCATTCCCAAATTAGGCCCTCCTACGATTTTCTTGGCCTTCACTTACCTTTCTTTCCTTCCACTTGGGCTGAATAAATTCTCTTAGTAAGCATCTCACCACTAAATATTTTAACATTGTCAAACCACTTCAGAATAGTTGTCTTCACCTTATTCATACAAGAGACTGACTAAGAAGGAAAAAAGCTGAACCTTTTTTTAACTGGGTGAAAAATCCGAACATGAGGCGAAACAGTGTGAACATAATGCAGCAGGAGCAAGATAAAATAGTTCACAGTATTTTTTCTTATGTAAATATTGAACACATTTCTGTATTCAAAATATAAAATTATTGATATTTAACAACACAGGATAAAGAGAACACTGTGAGGAAAAAATTACGATTGTGGGCTAAAATTTCGCTCCCTCAGACTTTCGTTTTTGGAAAATAAACGTGCTTTAGACTAAATATACATAATATCTAAGGCATTATTACCAGATATGGGCAAAGTATTTCGTACATTGTTGCTCCGTGAGGCAAGTGCTCCCAGCCCAAGAAAGGTCTATTTGTTACGGGGGTTTTTTTTTTTGTTAGTTAATTTTATTTTTTTTTTTAATAAATGAAACAATTAGGTTATATTATATCAGTTCAGATTCGTTCGTACAATCAAACGTTTTAAACTTACTATTAATTGAAAGATTGTATTAGAAAAATTTATACTCATCGGGTCAGGAGACTTCTCTCAAGAGGCTCTTCGTCACAGTGTTATGGCGAGCGCTTTCAGCACAGCCAGTGTGCCATCGTCGGGCCTTCTACACCTACAAGAGGGTTTCCTCAAGTGTGTGTGTAGCTGCTGGAGTTGCACGTCGGGAAACGAAGGGAAAGTTTTGCGGGCTGTACGTGTTAGGCGATTGCTTCTCATGTGTTGCCATCTACTGGATGAGTTGGTAGGTATATCAGTTGTAAGTGCAATTTTTTTTTCTTTTTTGTGTAGCTATTGTTATTTATTTGTAGAAACAGTTGTATTATTTTTAGTCCTTTATTAAATGGTGTGACTTTTTGTAATGTTCTTTTTTTTGTCTTTTTTTATGGATGTTTTCACTTTTTATAAGTGACTTCCAGGCTGTACCCAGGTTGGTAGGGTCTTGTAAGTTGCATATTTTACCTTTTTTTTTTTTTTGTTCAATTATAACACTTTCAGAAATCCTTAATTCTTTTTCGTTTGTGTGGGTGGCTAGTAATTTAATATTTTCAAAATCAGGATATTGTTTATGATTAATACAGTGTTGAATGAGTGCAGTTTTTTCTTCTTTTTTGGTTCCAGTTTTTTATGTGTTGATGTAATCTTTTTATTAATCTATTTTTTGTGCTACCAATGTAAGAGATGTGATCTCCAGAACTCTGAAGCAACAGGAATTTCATACACGCCTGCTGATTGTAGTATATTATTGTTATATTTTTTCTTTATAACTAAGTCACCAATATTCTGCACAGAATGACCAAAAATAATGTGTATCTTCATTGATCTTAAAAATTTTCCGCTTAGTCCTCTAATAAAAGGAAAAGAACCTGAAAATTTGTATTTCTTTTTTGGAATGTTTTTACTCTACTCCTTTTGTATTCAAAAATTAACCTTAAAACAGTTTTTGTGTCATACCCATATTGTTTGGTTGTGTTAATAATCCATTGGATTTCTTCTTCTCTGTACTTTCTATTTGAGGAATGTGTGAAGGCTCGTTTTACCCAATTCCTAATACTATTGACTTTATGAGGGTGTTCAGATTGATATGGGATCGTTATAGGTACATATGTTGGTTTTCTAAAAACTCTGTATTCAAAATTTAAGTCTTTTTTTTATTAGTTCGATATTTAAAAAGGAAATTTTTTCATCTTGTTCAAATTCCAAAGTTAATTCAACCTCAGGGTAAACAAGTAGTATATTTATTCTTCAATATTTCTAGTTCTTGTTTTAATTTAGACAAAATAAAATAGTCGTCAACGTACCTACAATAAATGACAGGTGGGTCTGGAAGTTTTTTAATAATTTTGTTTTCGATATCACACATGATTATTTCTGAAAATAAAGAAGACAATGGGGATCCCATTGGGGCTCCTACTTCTTGTCTATAGATTTTTTTGTCAAACTCAAAGTAATTGTTATTGGAAATATAGGTTAAAATATTAAATAACTCTTGTAATTGTACATTATTAAATTGAGATTTATTTCTTAACTCTTTAATGATAATGTCTATGGCTTTTGGTACAGTGGTACTCGGGGAAAGTGATTTAATGTCTAAACTTGCCATAAACATAAAAGATAATGGAACATTAGAGTTCATTGAGAAAATAAAATCTATTAAACTGTTTTTTAAACAGTATTCATTATTCATGGAAAAAGGGGGCCAAAATTTGTATATATTTTTTTGCTAGATTTATTAGTGGAGACTTTGATTTTGGAACGATAACTCTAAATGGTCTATCGAGTTTATGGGTTTTTATTTTTCCAAAAATACTTGGAATTACAGTACCTACTTGGTGGATAGGCTCTGGTAATTTCTGAAGGTAGTGAACTATAATTTCTAATTTTAGACAAAAAGTTTATCTGAGAGTCAACAGGGTCTTTTTTAATTATCTCACATTTAATTCCTCAATAGCTGCATTCATTTTAACGATATATTCACTTTTATCCAGTATTATTAACTGATTTGATTTATCTGCTTCATAAATTGCAATAGTAGGGTCTTTAAGTCTAGTAGTTGTCGTTCATATGTCATCTTTCCAATTTTAATTTCTTTTTTTAGACTGCAGATTATATTCATCCAATATATTTCTATATAACTTAAATCTTAAATTTGGTTTGTATGAATATGGGACACTTTGAATGATGGTCTCTATTTTTGGAATACACATTTCAGGTGGGGGAATAGTCTGCGGGTACACAAATTTTTTACCCTTCTGTAATGCTGCTTGTTGTACTTCTGAGAGTTCGAGGTTAGAATAATTTTTAAACGTAGGTAGAGAATTTTCATTAATTAATTTCTTGGTGGGAGTATTTTTATCAATTAGTCTAATTTATAAAAATGCCATTTTCTGATGGTTTGGGCTTCATTTTCTAATATTGTAAAAGTCTTAAAATTTGGTATCAGTCCATTTTTTATTTAAATTTTCATATTTATTATTTTGTATCAGATTCCATAATTTATAACAAGTGTTGTGTAGTTTATATACTGTCTTTCTTTTGGATACAATTTCAGTTCTTAATCGTTCAATTTCACATCATTTCATTATATTTGCATCTTTGTTATTCAATGTGTACTTATTGAGTTGTAGATATTTTGGTACTAAATTTAAATCTCGACAATTTAACAAAAATTCCAACTAGAGGCTGTTTTTTTGAAGAGCACTTCTTTTTCTGAAGTTCTCTAATTCTCTCAACTTTTTAGGTTTTTCAACAGGTTTCGGCAATTCATGGTCGTTCTTCCCTTTTTTCGTTCCCGGCGTTTCATCATGCGGGCGGTCTTAGTGAGCAATGGGTTTGCCTCCTCGGGGCGCTCCTTGGTAACAATGGCACACACAACAGCAACTAGGGCCTCTGTGAATCTTGGAGAGGTGCAAGCTAGTTCTGTGTGACATTGGCGAAAAGACCCCAACTCACTGGGTTTTGTTCCAGAATCCTTAGGTTGAATGACCAACTGGAACCCTCAGCTGTGGGCTAATCCCCCACACCGATGTACTTACCTGATTAAAAAGACACAAAGAAATATTAAGAATGACTCAAGTGTGGGATATGGTGGACCTACCACACTTGAGAAGGACGGTCCACCACGGAATCGACCTGGACTTTCTAAACGGCGTATGAGAAAGTGAATGTAAGATTGGTGTATGGAATACTAGAGGTATAAATGGCAAGATGAGTGAGGTGATTGAGGAGATGAATAAGTATAGACTGGATGTGCTGTGTGTAAGTGAAACCAAAAAGAAGGAAATTGGGGTAGAAGAAGTGAATGGCACGGTGAGTGTGTGGTCTGGAGTATTGGATAATATGAGAGGACAGGCTGGTGTAGGTGTGATTTTAAGTGAAAAGATGAAGAACAACTTGATTCACTATAGTTGCGTAAGTCAGAGAATTCTCTGGATTCATTTGAAAGTGAAACTTCAGAGAATTGTAATTGTTGTAGTGTATGCTCCTTGTGACTCGGAACCTTCTGATAAGAAAGAAGATTTCTGGAATGAGCTAAAAGCTGTTTTGAGCCAGTTTGGTGCTAAAGAAAAAGTTATAATAGCAGGGGATTTCAATGCTAGAGTAGGTGTGCAGAATGCAATTTCTGACAATGTTCTGGGTAAGTTTAATGATCCTTGTGTGAATGATAATGGTGAAAGATTAATTGAACTCTGCATTGAGAATGGTTTGTGTGTATCTAATACATTTTTTCAACCACAAGTATATACACATATATACTTGGGCAAATCGTACTCTTGGTCAAAAGAGTGCGATAGATTTTGTTGTTTACGATCAGCGTTTGAAACACTTAGTTGTTGACACCTGTGTGATGAGAGGTGCGGATGTTGGTTCTGATCATTACTTGGTAGTGTCACGAGTGAAACTTAATGTTGGTTGGAGGAAAAGGAATAGGAAGAGACCCAGGATAGAAAGAATAAAGGTTGATAGGCTCCTTGAAGATCATCAGCGGTACTCTGACTTACTCGGAGAACGACTGAAGGATCTGAAATCTTGTGAGAGGGATATAGAAAAGAAGTGGGAATGTTTTAAGAACTGTGTTGTCACTGCTGCTAAAGAGGTCTGTGGCACCACAATAGTGGGTAACAATAGAGGTGATGCTTGGTGGAATAGTGAGATTGATGAGGCAGTAAAGAAAAAGAAGGAAGCCTATTTGGGGATATTGCAAGGTAGAGTCTCTGTGGATGAATATCGCTGTAAGAAGCGTGAAGCTAGCTGCTAAGCTGGTTCGCCACAGTAAGGCAAAAGATAGGAAGGAGAAAGTGGAAAGGCATGAACTGGCTTTTTGGAAAGATAGAAAGTCCTTCTGGAAGTACACGAGACTCAGGAAAAATAGGGGAAACAAAGTTGTAAGTTGTTTGAAGAATGAGATCGGGGAAATGATATGGGAGCCCAATGAGTTAAGTGAAAGATGGGGTGAATACTTCTGTGAGTTATTAGATCAGGAGAGCAAAAATGATTCTGAGACAGATGCAGATGATGTCACAATGAGGGATGAAAGCACAGGAGGGATCTCAAGAGAAGTGTGTAAAGCTCTAAAATCTCTTCAGAATGGTAAGGCTCCAGGAGTTGATGGCATAACTGCAGAGATGTTGAAGTATGGTGGTGACTCTATAATTGACTGGTTAACTGAAATTTGCCAGTTGTGCTGGGAGTTAGGAATGGTCCCTCGGGATTCGAAGGATGCTATCATTGTTCCCTTGTATAAGGGAAAAGGTGATCAGACTGAATGCAAGAACTATCGTGGTATTAGCCTACTGAGTGTGCCAGGGAAAGTGTTTGGTAAGGTTGTTATTGAAAAAGTACGGGGTCTTACATCATTGAAAGTGTGGGATGTTCAGAGTGGTTTTATGCCTGGTAAAGGCTGCACTAACCAGATTTTTGCATTACGCATGACGATTGAAAAGTATCTGGCTGTTGGGAAGAAAGTTTTTACTGCCTTCATAGATTTAGAGAAAGCTTACGACCGAGTGAATAGGACACTTTTGTGGAAGGTATTGAATGAATATGGTGCTACTGGGAATCTACTTAATAGTGTAAAAGCCATGTATGCTGGTTGTAGAGCTTGTTTACGAGTGAATGGTGTTTTATCAAAATGGTTTCCATTGGTGCAGGAGTTAGACAAGGTTGTGTAATGTCACACCATGGCTGTTTAATATATTTATGGACGCATGCATGCTTGAGGCCAAAATAGATAATAGTGGGTTATGTCTATCCGTGTGTGAGATTGCTGTATGCTGATGACACTGTCCTGTTGGCAGAGAGCAAAAGTGAGTTGCAGAGTATGTTGACACGAATACACGAAGTTTGCATGAAATTCAAACTGAGTATAAATAAGGGAAAAACCAAAGTTATGGTGTTTGAGAGAGGAATGGGTAGCACTGAATGTAATGTAAGTATAAATGGCACTGTGAGTGAGTTTGTGTATTTAGGAAGCATGTTTGACAAAGAGAACAAGTTGGATGGTGAAATCAGTAGGCAAGTGAATTCTTCTTTGAAAGTCATAGCTGCTCTGGGAGGTTTTCACAGGAATGATGGGTTCTTTAGAGAGTCCCGCATGGCTGTGTATGAAACAGTAATTGTTCCTACTCTGATGTATGGCAGTGAAACCTGGGTACTGCAGAAGAAGCATAGGAATCGTTTGTGTGCTGGAGAAATGCGTTACTTACGTGGGGTTTGTGGCAAGACACGATATGATTGTGTGAGGAATGAAGATGTATTGCAGTTGTGTGATGTAAAGCAAAATGTTGTTAGCAAGGTGGAGACCAATATGCTTCGGTGGTTTGGCCATGTTGAAAGAATGAGTGATGAAATGCTTACTAAGAAAATATTTTCAACCCAAGTGGCAGAAAGGAAAGGCAAAGGAAGGCCAAGGAAGACATGGGTGGATCAGATTCAGGAGTGTCTGCATGAGAAAAAGATTATGAGTATGAAGTATAAAAGATCTTGTGTAAGGCGTGTAATGGATATCAGTGAAGCACGAGTTGTATGTCAAGATCGCTGTAAATGGCGAAGTTTGATACGACAACAATAAGTAAAAATATCTGGAAGTTTGTATTTCTTTTTGGAGCTAACCTCTGAATCTCAGAGAACAGCTTAGTGATATGTATGTATGATGCGTTTCATCGTATACTATGTAAAGAATTACGAAATATATAATTCACGAGACAACCTTAAGGGTTGTCTTATGTTATTAAACGTGCTTTAGACTAAATATACATAATATCCCCAGACTGGAAATGACTTGTCGCAAAGTTTCTCTTTAGTTTTCCATCGCTCGAGATTTCCCAAATCGTGGCAAAAACGCGAAATTCTGCAAATACACATAAGAATCTCATGTACACGTACTAACAACATTTTGCGATACATTACACATCTGTAACACATCTTCATTCCTCCCATGATCATAACATGTTTTGTCCTCCTCTCCCACCCTGTTTCATAAGTAACATTGCCAGCACACAAACAACCGTCTCTTCTGCAATACTGCTGTACATCAGAGTGGGAACAATTACTCTTTCATACACATGAGTTTTGTTCTAGAATCCTTAAGTGGAATGATGGACAAACTGCCAGCTGTGGGCTGATCTCTCACACTGATGTACTTATGGTTTTGAAGACAAAGAAAGTGTTTGATTTTTATGCTTTCTAGTCCTGCTTTGAATTCTAAGAAACACATATGGAATGAACTTGAACATTGTGCACCAACAGATTTCACTCTTGTAATTGAACTGGTAATCATTCTGTGAGAGAAGCTGATGACTACACAGACTACAGTTTGTTGATGGAATGTTTACCCATAACGAGGAAGAGTGCCAGAGTAGCCAAAGGGGTGATAATGTATTATTGATGTAAGTGGAACTAATGAACATGTCCAAAAAGCATTGGAATGCACCTGTATATTTTTTGAAGAGCAATTGCAGGCCTTATTCCCTTATTTTACATATTATTTTTAAAAATTAATTAAAAAGAAAACCTTTCAAAAATCTGAATTTCCATCAGAACAAATATCTAATTTTCATAGCAAAATGTAAGTTAGAATATATTTGAACACTTGTGCTATTTTATGCATAATGTCCTAACCTGCCTGGGAACTGAATACATTGGTTCCAATTCATCTAACATGGTGTTTATACAGCAGAAATTGTGAACAACAAGCTGCAGTTTTATAGCAAATGATTCATTATGTACGAAACCAAATTAGTGTTCAAAAACTTTTTTTTTAAAGATAGGTGAATAATGAATTGAAGATTTAAATTTCAAAAAGAATCCCTTACACATACCCCTTTTTTTGCAGTGACATTGTTATATTTTGAAAATTAATTGAAACATAAAGGCAAGTTTATTATTATTTTTTAATAAAATCAAAATTTGATTTTTTTTTCATGACTAGAACACCTGTAAATAACTAATTCTCCATTTTAGATATACATTCATCATGCATGCAAGATGTAACATGTTTCAAATCCACCTTTAAATGGACATGAAAAACCTTTAAAAGCCTATGTGAATAAGAAGCCTGGCTAAATGAATTTCTCTTTTCACCTTAATCTTCTCCATACTTCAGTTCTGTCACATCCCTTTGGCACATGTCAAAATTTCTACATTCACTGATGCAACATTTGTGTATTATTGGATTTATAAATATTTTAATTCTCAAAATGTGAAATCTGAGCACATAATGACAAGACTTACCAATTAGATAAAGCTTGTATAGCTGAATTCATGTAACAAGTGTTTCCAAGGTTTTGCAATCCAGTTAAACCTATAAAAACTACATGTAAGAAATTATGTAAAATCATTATCAGAGTGATTAGGATATACCAATATTACAATTGTATACTTTGCATAACATGGCAGCAACCATCATATAAAGAGAAATTTAAAACTTTGTAGATCAACACTTTGTAACAAAATTTGTATTTGTGATAAAACACATTATAGGTGACAAATTTTGAAACAAATTTTTTAAACATAAAAACACTGTTACTGATTTTATTTTGAATGGTCTGAAAGAACCATTTATTTCGAAACATATTTTAATGAAGGTTTAAATTTTCATTTCTGTTCATTTAAAAAAAAAATTCTCTATTGGTTAATATTTTTAAGCTGTCAAATTTTTCACACTTTATATAAATATGTATATATTTTACCTACATTTCCATTTCCCATTTCTTTAGCTTTTTTTTTTTTTTTTTTTTGGATACTGTTTTGGGACAAGTAGGCTATATTTTGAGATATGCAACATTGAATTTGGAACTTTAACATTTCATTCATTATTCTGTTAAGTTTTCATAAAAACATTCATATCAATTGAAAGAATTACATAAGAAATATGTCTGTAGTTCACTGAACAGTAAATATCTTGATTTATTGTTTACAGAAAAATGATCAAAAGAACGTAGAGGTTTTGAAAAAATAGTTAAAATCCATTTATATTCATATTTCACTGGTGCACCTCAACACCATACATGGTGCAAATTAAAAACTGTAGATGTTTAAGCTACTTATGTGCTGCACACAACTATTTTTTCCTAAAAGAAAAGGATAATGTTGCACAGCAAGGTGAGAATAATAACAATTCTGTTAAATAAATGACTAAAGCATAGCATTAGCATTTTAAAAATAGGAGTGCAAATTCTTAATCAAATGTAACTTCAATAATTACAATTATTTTCCAATAGGTCTGAATATATGTGATTAATTATATAATTGTAAAGGAGATTTAATGGAAATCTTTAAAAAAAAAGCGTACCAAAGTGCTATTATTTAAAGCAGTTTAATGGCACAATTCCATACAGACAAGTGTGCATCTCATAAACATCTTTAACACAAAAAGTTGTTTTTAGACCATACTGGTTTCAAAAATTAGTACACACAAGTTATTTAAAAGACAAAAACCGAAGCAGCTGTGATATTTTTATGCATAAACATCACTTACCACGAGGCTTCAGATTTTCAGCACCCACTTCATCTTCATCTGAATCTGTATCTGGAACATTCATTTTGTTGGTCATATGATGAGGTGGCAGCATTCCGGCTAAAGGTGGGTCATTGTTTTCCAAGAACACTTCCCTCTCACAAAGAGAACACCAAACCCTTAGTGATGTGAGGTTTAGAAACAGAGAATGCTCATTCTTTTCCTGTAAAAATAAATCACATGTGAGAAAGAAATATTAGGTGAAATACCTGTTAAAATAACCATAAGAAGCACAACCAAGATGTCTAACCTATGTGTCAAAAGTAGATTTCACATATTAGCATACATACAACATTGAAGTGATGAAACATGATAAAATTTCAAATGAAGAAAAACTACGAAACAGTCCAAGATTATTCTGCTCATCACATCTAATGGCATACGAATAGTGCTGGGGAAACTACTTTTTAGAAGTCGTTGGCTACAGTTACAATTTAAAAAAAAGTAGTTTGTTGCAAATAAAGCTACATATTCAAAAAATTAGTTTTGCAACAACTACATTTTAGAAAGTAGTTTCACTACAACTACTTTTTAAAAGTATTAAAAAAACAACTTTGTGAATACACACATGAATGCATATGTGAGTTGGTTTTCATTCAGATACCAGTCACAGTAAATTAGTAGAAATATTGCAATATTAAATTTATTTGAATTAAATATAAAGGATTAAAAGATATGAAGTTTTATATTTCCACTTAAAGATAACAGTCAGAATGTACCTTCAGGAGGTTCTGACATGTGCTTTTTCAAGTATGAATTAGTGTAATAATTTTCGCTGCTCATTATTCAGCAGTCATTTAGCTGCACTTTGGTATGTTGTCAGGATAAACCAGTAAGGATGATACAATATGCAGTACTTACTCTAAGAGGCAGCAGTGCTGTATGCAGTGCAAAAAACAAAATGTATAGATGTATTACTAACATGCCTGGCTACTTAACTTTAGGAACAACTGCATATCAATGAGGCATAATCTTATGGGCACATCAATAGCATTACAAACTAGGCGATCCACTAAAGTGCCTTTTTTTTTTTTTTTTTTTGTCTAATGTAAATCAGTTGCATTTCTTAAGTGCCTTTGGACTGATATATTTCAGCCTGTAAGATCTGGAGTTACCACGAGTCTATTCAGTGATGCCTCACATGAGCAGTGTTAGAAATAAATCTCCTAAAGGCCTAGCAGACCACTAGAATTTGCAAATCACACGTCCACCAAAATGCCCACTAGTCTGTAGAGAATAAAAAAAAAAAAAAAAAAACTTACACATTTCCAATATATGCAGAAAATAATTTATTTAATTGGAGCTATCTCCCCAAGTTTTTTTTTTTTTTTTTTTTTTCTTAAACACCTAATTTGCAATGCCAAGCAAAATCAGAAAATAGGCAAGCCATCTTTTGCAGTAGTATGCACTGTTTTGAATAAGTTCAGCAAGCATACCCTTTCAATGTTCTGAAAGAAACGCAGAGCTTTACTTCCCCCTGAAGGACCAGGCTGTTTACACAACAATCATTCTCTCTTCAAAACATACTGATGGCTTATACTAGATGCACAATATTTTATGAGACCAATTTGAAAGTTATTTCCAACAACAAATGCAGAGTGTTTCATCAGCCAGTGGAGAAATGCTGTAAGGCATGCAAAACATCTTGCTGATGGCGATGTCATACTTAAGCCAAGTGAATTGAAGGTCTAACTGTGTTCATCAAATGCTCAAAACCCTTTCTACATCATAATTTTTACCTGAATCCTTCCCAATGCCACAGGGCTACACATTTATGAATATTCTTATCAGGAGATATATATATATATATATATATATATATATATTTTTTTTTTATTGAAGGCTTAACGACCACCATGAGCAACTCAGATGGCTATAAGCAGTTACCCATCTAAAATTTAGGGCCACTGATTCAAGGGAAGGGAGAGAGCCAGTGCCGTAAGACAAACACAACATTCGTGCCTTATTGGGATTCTAACCCCGATCCTTCTGAATAGTCATAAGCCAGAGCTTAGACCACTGCGCCACATGGATTGCCTTACCCTCTTTAAGCCTTCCGCGTCTCACCCAAAGTCATGACCTGTGACCCAGCACTGCCAAGATCCTGCATCATTCTGGACAATGTTAATTTTGCCAAAGGTCATGCCACATTTGGAAAATGATTTGCTGTAGTTATAGTAGTGTCAAACATACTGCAAAACTCCATTAAAGCTACTCAATTTCTGTAGCAATTATAAATAAACTACTTTGTTTTTGTAGCTATGCTAAACTACAAACTATTATACATTACAAATAGTGCACTGCTGTAAGTAAATGTCACTAATAGCTGCAAACTACTTCCCAGTACTATATATGAGTACACCTTATTTGGAGACTGTGAAATTCCAAGAGTCTGTGACAGAGGGTGAGTCAAGTTTTGCAATATTTGGATCACTTTATGTCTTCATACGTAACTTTATGATGAAAGCTGACTAGCATTCAAAGTATAGGCCATCATGATGCATCATCTTTAGCCATCTGTCTGCCAGTTTTTCAGATTCTGTGGCGATACCAGTTCTTGTCCTTCAAGGCAAAGAACTCCTTCACCCGAGCTGCCACCTCCTCCTAGTTGTTGAACTGCCGCCCGCAAAGGAAGTCTGCCATGGACCGGAACAAGTAATAATCCAACGGGGCAAGGTCCGGACTATATTCTGGGTGTGGCACCAGTTCGATGCTCTCAAGTTCCTGGAGTTTTGCCTGGGTAGTTTGTGTGGCATGAGGCTGAGCGTTGTCCTGCTGTAGGAAAGTGTGCTTTCTGTTCACCAGTGTCGGGTACTTCTCCAAAACGACATATGTCTGTTTCAGCTGTTCAGAGTAGAAGTTGGTATTGATGGTCCAACCATCTGGAACAAATTCGTAATGGATTATCCCCTAGAAGTTCCACCAGATGCAGAGCATCACCTTGTGCTCGAAGCACCCACGTTTGGCAGCAGGTTTAGGAAACTGGCCCGGGCTCAACCACTGCCGTTGTGCATTAGGATTACGGAAACAGACCCACTTTTCATCGCACGCAACAATTATCTTGATGAAACGTACATAGCGCTGGTTTTCTAGTAGTTTCTTGCATACTTCCACTTGGAGGTTTGTTTCAGCTGCCATCAGTTCGTGAGGGACAATGCAGCAGCTCCTGTAGACCTTGCAGAGGTCCTGAAGGTGACGAACTACAGTGGTCTGAGATATGCTCAGCTCGCCTGATAATCTCCGAGTGCTGGTTGTCGGATATGCCACTACGGCCTGGCACATGGCCTCTGAATCCATGGTTCGCAGCCTACCTGACCTTGGCCAATTGTCAAGGTTTCTGTCACCTGAACAAATTTCTTTAACCATCTGGTTGCAGTGCTGTGGTCCATGGAACCTTTCCCTTTTGCATGACAAATGTTTCATTTTGCTTGAGCAGCGTTATGGCAGAGTTCAAACTCCTAAAGCAAAAGTTCCCTAATTAGCCAGTAGTGGCTGTTCATCTTTTAGGCATCCCAACCACAGACAAAACAATGACATGCAAAGCTGTTCACAGCAAGTACTACCACTTTATATCCCTTTCGACTGACTGCAGTGCGAGACTTGAACTAGTTTAAACACGTGACATACCCACCGCAGCAATGCGTTTCTGCATATTTTGCAAAACTTTTGACTCTCCCTCTGCAATAACTCATTAGATGATGTACCATACCCTGAATTTAAATCTGTGCAGAAGTAATTTCTTCTTAAATGCAAGGTGTAACCAACATTGTGCCAATCTGAGTTCATATTTATCCTGTACTAAGAGGAGAACTCTTTTTTAGATTTGCATGTGTGTGTGCATGTGTAAGAATGCAGAAGGTACTGACTTTGAGTTCAAAGCACACTGATAGGAGGAAAAAAGAATACATAAGATATGTATGAAATAAAGTTTTGTTACAAACCTCTAAAACTGTACGTTCATGTTTACTCCAACAGCCACTACTCTCCTCTCTAACCATGTAATGTCATCTTCGGTGGTACACAGTAGTTCAACTACATGAAGTTTCCAAAGTACTGTGCTCCATTTGTATCTGTGACTTAACATTATCCACATGATCACCTGCACTGCAAGTGTGATCCACAGCACCATTTACAGATATCTAAATTTTTTTGTTTCCTAAAGAACTTTCCCCAAACTAAAGGGTCTTGTTAAATTTGGGCATCCTGTCTGTTTTTCTTAGACATTATATTTTCTACATAAGGCTTAAGCTGTTGTTTGAGCTGCTCATTTCATTTTCCAACCACATCAAACAAAATGGTGAAGTATTTAAAATGTACATAGAGATAGTAAAAGTTTTAGAAGAACTTAGTGTGTAGGTAGGCTTTACATCAATCTTTTTTGTTGGTGAATATTACATCAATCTATTTCTATTACATCCACATCAGATTTTCATTCAAACTTTAAAATCTCCACATAAAATCACAAATATTAAAAAAACATTTAAGAGCATATAAATACCCTTAAAAAACTTGCTGTAAGTAGATTCACAGCATGCTGTCTCATTTTCAATATGGTACCCCATGTGCCATGTGCTTCAACATTTTGGCACTCAGTATTAACTATGTTTTGTAGTTCGCCTGTTCCATCATGAAAGTGTAGCCTGTATTTTGAGATACAATGCTACATGATAGAACTTCACTAGTAATGAAAGTGCAGTATTGTCCAATAACATTTTGATCTTTGTTTCTACAATGCCATTTGTTGTCCACTTTTCCTAAAAATGCCCCCCCCCCCTATCTTGAAATAATCGTCTTCATTTGTACAATACCTTGTTTCACTTTTGCTGCAGTTTTGGGGGCTTAGTTTTCTTAATGTAAACAGCCTTTGCAGTAACAACTTGCTCTTCTACTTTTATAGTAATATATGTGAGTTATATCCTCAAAAACTAATTTATGATTTTCTTTGCACATTATATACACACACTACAAAGTAAAGACAAACAAAAAATTATTATTTAACAAGGACAAAAACTACAAAGAAAACCTCAAAACCCAACAGGCATGAGTAAAAAAAAATAAAATAATAGCAAAAACCAGAATGCGGAAAGTGTCGAGAATGCTGAGCCTTCGCTTTATCAAGGACCAGCAAAACTCTGCATTTTCTCACTTCCACAAAGACCTACTTGGAAATGGGTTTCTGCAAAGCCATAGATGAAGTATAAATCCCACAATAATTTTTAATTAACATAACCGCTCTCAAATGGTGCGAGAAGAATAATTTAGCTAAAATTTTTGCATACATCTATAACTTTCCTGGCCCAATCCATACTCGTCATCTGTCACAAAAAACAGAAAAGTTATTTTTTAAAAATTCACAAGTTGTGAGAAGGCTTGAACAAATAAACAGAAAAATTCTGCTAAAGCACGAGGTTGAGCAACCAGACCGCCCAAGAGAGATTCCAAATGTGAAACAAAGTACTAAAAGCACTTCAAAAATCTTATTCCTTGTGGTAAAAAAGCATTTCCGAAAATGCAATAAAAAAAAATTACAACAGACATGGAAGTAAATAGGATTTTTGTACAGACAGCTTCCACAAAAACGGAAGTCATAAGAACAAAAAAATTAAATGATGCTTTTGAAAAATTACATGAAGTTAACAATTAGTTGCAATATTTACAAATTATTTCAGGAGTGCTTTAAGTGTATAATAATGAAGTTTTTATGCACTTACCAACAACGAAAAAGCAATGTTGACAACTAGGTCGAGAAAACGGCAATCTACACAAACTAAGTGCTCATAAACGCGCATAATTTCCAAAATTAAGTGAAAGAGAAAACTCAGAAAAGCAATTTGTTCCAATGCCAAATAAGAAAAAATATATTTTCCTCTTTTAACGATCACTATAAAAACAATATAGAAAAAATGCACAAGAACGAAGGCAAGAGCTTACACCTTTATTGCTGCCTCCTCAAACAAGTGACTTAAGATGGCCGACCAACTTCCGCAGCCGCTCCCAAGTTTTCCCCGCATAAAATTATGCAACCCGCTAAATAGCCTCCAAGAAAAATTACATAACTTAGAATGAAGACCTGCTTGTCCAGAAAGAGTAGAATAACTCTCCACAATACATGGAAATTATTATCAAATATACTTGTGTATTTAATAATTTTTAGATGTATTTAATTACCTTAGTGTACTTCTACAGATACTACCAGTAGCCTATTTATTTTAACGTAAGTTTTAGCATTTTTAGGTTAGCTATTATAGAGAGAGAATAAATAGTTTACTTTTGCATTTTTGAACTTCACTTTTAGTTGGTAAAGTTCGATGAACACTTACCGCACGTGGGGCTTGGCTTTCAATTCATATTTCCGTTATGTGGATGCGGCACGGGGGTTTTTCATTTGGCCACGGGTCCACTTCTTTTTCTTTTCCCGTTGGAATTTATTTTGCCTCATCACCAAATGAGTTTTTCCTTTGCTGCATCCTCATTTACTTCAATACTTATTCATAACCCTAGTACTTTCGGTAATACTCCTTTACCGTCTTCGAGGGGACGTTTTGCTCCGACTAGCACGGACCGTGTCAGCTGGGCATTTCGGTGGTTCTCGCGGGCTGCTTCTGTCATCGGCTATCGCTTCTTCTTGGGCGTTGTGGCGCCATCTCTTGTTGGTCAGTGATCTCATTGTTTGAACTTTTTCATTTTTTTGCTCAATTTTAATTAAATTTCTCCAGCTGTTTCTCAAAACATTAGGGTCATTATGGTTGCAAACTTTTGTCCTATTTTTTTTAATCATTACCGACTCTGCTATTCTGAGGTGTTTTTCGGATTTACAGCTTTTAATGATTTTTATATTTTCGAATTTAGGATATTTTTGGTTATCCAGACAGCATTGAATAAGTGCTGTTTTTTCTTCTTTTTTCTGCCAGTTTTTTACGTGTTGTTTTAATCTGTGTTTAAGCTTATTTTTGGTACTTCCTATATAAGCCATTGGAGGATTTTCAGTAATAGGAATTGAGTAAATACCTGCTTTTTCTAATACTTTTATTTTTTCATTATTTTTTATTACTATATTTTTGATGGTATTTACTTTTCCTCCAATTTGAATGTTATGCTTTTTACAAATATTATTAATTTCATTGGTAGTACCTTTAATGTAAGGAAAACCATTTAAATATTTGACTTCTTTTTTATTTACTACAGCATTATTTTTTATTTTCTTTATTACTTCTGTGTCCCATTTTTTTTATTAAATGGTTAGGATAACCAAAGCTGCCTGCAATTTTTTTTATGAATTTGATTTCTTCATTGATGAACTGACTATTTTCAGAATGCGTATATGCTCTTTTAAATAAGGTTTTTATAATATAACCTCCAATATCGGAAGTAAATTGAAACCTAGTTTACTTTTTCTATATTTTTTATTTAATTTTTAATCAAATTATAAACTTTTTTTGTGTGATTTTATTTTTATTATTTTTATTAGGACTGTCCTTGTCCATAGCACTAAAGGTTCCTGTTAGTTAAGATGCATCCTCCAGACCAACTTCCAAGAAGGCTTTCATTGGCCAGAATCATTTTATTAACTGTGTAGAAATTAAAACAGATCTGCTAACCTAACTCTATTATTCAGAACAATTTTTCTTAATACTCTTTTAATAAAAAGAGCTGGAATCTTGTTTTCTAGAAAACTGTTTAATAGGATTCTGATGTGGTTATTGAAATCCAAATTGCTGCTGCAAATTCTTGAAATTTTAAGTACCTGAGAAATCAGTACATTTTCAATTACTTTGGTCGAGATGTTATTATTCCAGTGCAGATATTTTATTACTTTAAAAGGAAAATTTACTCTTTTATCAAAAAGGCTGATGGATGGGTTACCCTGCTAAGTTTAATGCTTAAGTCTAAGAAATCAAGTTCTTGATTATTTTGGTTAGTGTTACACAACTTAAAGAGAGCTGGGGTAGATATTTGCAAAATCACTTTCTATAATTTCAGAATTATTTATACAAAGCAAATCGTCAATATATCTACAAGTGCATAAGTAGTTATCTGAGCTCGAGGATCTATTTTTAATTAACTTATATTCTTTAAAGAACAAGAATAGATTACAGACGCTTGTTGAATGAGATCCTCCCATAGGGATTCCGTTTACTTGCTTATAGAGAGTATTATTATATAAAATATGGTTATTATTTATGCAACAATTGAGATAAGAGTTCCAAGCACAAATTGGTTAAGCTTAAATTCTACGTAGAGGCCGATTAGTATATAGGTTCTCGAAATCATAACTATTATTATCTATGGGATTTATGCTGAGTATTGTGGAAATTACTTTGGAATTATTATTTATTATCCAAAAATCTCTGTACTGCATATTAGTACAGTTACTAATGAGTTTCAAGACTCTCTTCAAGATTGCCTCAAAAGCCTGATCAATTTTCTTTTTATGATTCCTAACTCCAATAGCTATGAACCTAAATTTTACCGGGTCTTTATGAAACTTAACAGTTGCAAAAAGAAAGGGAAACTCAGGTTCATATGTCCTAAATTGTGAAATTTTAAGCTTCTTGAAGAAGGCCTTAAAATGATTTTCAAGCTGTTTGGTACAATAACTTACTGGCTTGTAGGTTAATCTATTATTAAGTTCTAGATTTAACAATTCAAAATAGTATTTCTTGCAGATAATTGCAAAATTATTGCTAGTTTTATCAGTTGTAAAAATATATTGATCTTGTAGTTTAGAGAGAGACTTTTTAGCATCTCCAGAGAAAAATAGATTGCTGTCAAAACATAAATCAAGACCAGCCAACTTTTCAGAGAAGCTACGAATAACATTAAACTTCCATTCTGCGAAGGCCTCAATAGGCTGATTGTAAGCTAAACTTGTCTTAATAATGTATTTATTAACATCTTTAGTAAAATTCTCAAGAATTTGTTTTTCGAAATATGGAAAGCCTTTCCATATTTCCAAAAAAAAAAAAATCTTGAGAATTTTACTCAAGCCTTTCCACATTTCCCCAAAAAAAAAAAAAAAATTCTTGAGAATTTTACTCAAGATGTTAATAGATACATTTTTAAGACAAGTTTAGCTTACAATCAGCCTATTGAGGCCTTCACAGAATGGAAGTTTAATGTTATTTGTAGCTTCTCTGAAAAGTTGGCTGGTCTTGATTTATGTTTTGACAGCAATCTATTTTTCTCTGGAGATGCTAAAAAGTCTCTAAACTACAAGATCAATATATTTTTACAACAACTGATAAAGCTAGGAATAATTTTGCAATTATCTGCAAGAAATTCTATTTTCAATTGTTAAATCTAGAACTTAATAATAGATTAACCTATGAGCCAGTAAGTTATTGTACCAAGCAGCTTGAAAATCGTTTTAAGACCTTCAAGAAACTTAAAATTTCACAATTTAGGAGATATGAACCTGAGTTTCCCTTTCTTTTTGCAACTGTTAAGTTTCATAAAGATCCGGTAAAATTTAGGTTCATAGCTAGTGGAGTTAAGAGTCATAAAAAGAAAATTGATCAGGCTTTTGAGGCAATGTTGAAGGAGGTCTTGAAACTCATTAGTAACTGTACTAATATGCAGTACAGAGATTTTTGGATAATAAATAATAATTCCGAAGTAATTTCCACTATACTCAGCACAAATCCCATAGATATTAATAGTTATGATTTCAAGAACCCATATACTAATCGGCGTCTTTCAGATATCATTATCACCTTTAAAGAACTGTACGTAGAATTTAAGCTTAACCAATTTGTTAATGAAAGTGCTTGGAACTCTTATCTCAATTGTTGCATAAATAATAACCATATTTTATATAATAATACTCTCTATAAGCAAGTAAACGGAATCCCTATGGGAGGATCTCATTCAACAAGCGTCTGTAATCTATTCTTGTTCTTTAAAGAATATAAGTTAATTACAAATAGATCCTCGAGCTCAGATAACTACTTGTGCACTTGTAGATATATTGACGATTTGCTTTGTATAAATAATTCTGAAATTATAGAAAGTGATTTTGCAAATATCTACCCCAGCTCTCTTAAGTTGTGTAACACTAACCAAAATAATCAAGAACTTGATTTCTTAGACTTAAGCATTAAACTTAACAGGGTAACCCATCCATCAGCCTTTTTGATAAAAGAGTAAATTTTCCTTTTAAAGTAATAAAATATCTGCACTGGAATAAAAACATCTCGACCAAAGTAATTGAAAATGTACTGATTTCTCAGGTACTTAGAATTTCAAGAATTTGCAGCAACAATTTGGATTTCAATAACCACATCAGAATCCTATTAAACAGTTTTCTAGAAAACAAGATTCCAGCTCTTTTTATTAAAAGAGTATTAAGAAAAATTGTTCTGAATAATAGAGTTAGGTTAGCAGATCTGTTTTAATTTCTACACAGTTAATAAAATGATTCTGGCCAATGAAAGCCTTCTTGGAAGTTGGTCTGGAGGATACATATTAACTAACAACAGGAACCTTTAGTGCTATGGACAGGACAGTCCTATTAAAAATAAAAATAAAATCCCACAAAAAAAGTTTATAATTTGATTAAAAATTAAATAAAAAAATATAGAAAAAGTAAACTAGGTATTCTCTCTCTAGAATAGCTAACCTAAAAATGCTAAAACTTATGTTAAAATAAATAGGCTACTGGTAGTATCTGTAGAAGTACACTAAGGTAATTAAATACATGTAAAAATTAAATACACAACAGGTATATTTGATAATTTTCGTGTATTCTGGAGAGTTATTCTACTCTTTCTGGACAAGCAGGTCTTCATTCTAAGTTATGTAATTTTTCTTTGAGGTTATTGAGCGGGTTGCGCCATTTTATGCGGGGAAGACTTGGGACTCTTCTCCCTCCTACTTGGGAGCGACTGCGGAAGTTGATCGGCCATCTTAAATCACTTGTTTGAGGAGGCAGCATTGAAGGTAAGCTCTTGCCTTTGTTCTTGTGCATTTTTTCTATCTTGTTTTTATAGCGATCGTTAAAAGAGGAAAATATATTTTTTCTTATTTGGTATTGGAGCAAATTGCTTTTCTAACTTTATGAGTTTTCTCTTTCACTTAATTTTGGAAATTATGCGCGTTTATGAGCACTTAGTTTGTGTAGATTGACGTTTTTTCGACCTAGTAGTCGATGTTGCTTTTTCATTGTTGGTAGGTGCATAAAACACTTCATTATTATACACTTAAAAAGCACTCCTGGAATATTTTGTACATATTGCAACTAACAAAGAAAGGTGACTTGATCACGCTAGTTACGTTAACTAAAACTTTTACAAAAAGTTCGTAAGTTGGAAGCTTTCGACCTTATCTTAGGTCTTCATCACGCCAATGGAGGATTAAGATTGTTGCCAGATTCTACATTTGAATTTTTCCTATTTTTGTTGCCAAAACTTAGAATTGATCTCCAGATCAACGGAATGTAGAGAGGAGATTCGGAGTTGCAAGTCATCGAGTTGAAAATAATTTCTATGCTTTCACGGTAACGGAGGGCAAAACGATTGTCAAACGAAGCAATTCGTTTTGCTTCGTTCCAGTGGGGGACTGCAGATGTGTCTTCCATTGTCAAAATAGACAAGGCAGTGTTGGGATTGCCTTTCGAAACATCTTTTCTATGTTCTAAAATTCTATGGCTAATGCTCCTGTATGTGCTTCCAATGTATAAGTTATCCCCAGTAGAAGAAGAGATAGGAATGCAGTAAACTCCTGGGAGGTTCAGGCTTTCAACTTTGTCCCTATCCCTTTGTAGAAGTTTCAAGATGTTTGGGGTAGATTTAATGGCAAGATGGTAACCAAAACTTCTAAAAGAATCTGTAACTTATAAGCATAGGAAGGATGGTAAGGAACAGAACCACAGAATTTCAGGTCTTCTTTCTTGTGAGGAAGGAGGCATTCGATTTTCGAATGGTTTTCATATTTCTTTATGAGGGAGTTGACTGTAACAGCAGGGAAACCATGAGAGAGGGCTATTGTAGAAATTTTGGAGAGTTCTTCTTGAAGAGAGAGTTGGCTGTTGCAAATGATATGAGCCCTGTGGATGTAGGACTTCAATGCTGCAAGCTTGTAGAGATGTAGGGTGCAAGATTTGTAGGGAATGATGTTAGTGGCTGCAGAAGGTTTTCGATAGACGGAACGAGTAATGGAGAGATCAGCGTTTCTGCAGATAGATACATCCAGGAAATCAATTTTGTGATTTACTTCCTTAGATATAGTGAGCTTAATGGAAGGAAATTTTTCCGTAATGGAGTTGATCAGTATCTGTAGCTCAGACTCGGAATGTGGCCAGCTAATGAAAATGTCGTCTACATATCTTAACCATAGGGAAGGTTGAAAAGGGTGTAGAGGAATTATGGAAACTTCAATATGTTGCATGTAGATTTCAGCAAGCAGAGGGGAAAGAGGTGAGCCCATGGGGAGACCAGATTGTTGCCTATACACAATTTTGTTGAAAACAAAACAACTATGTTGATGAATAGTGTGGAAACAATCATAAAGATCTTTGATAAGAGGACCGGGGGTTCAAAATGAAGAATCAATTTCTTCATGAGGAGCATGTAGGAATCAAAATATGGTACAGAGGGAAACAAAGATTCTACATCAAGAGTATACAGATTATCACAAGGAGGAAAGGAATTAGGAAGGTTGTGGATGAAGTTTGAAGTAGAGACAACTGTATGAGGATGGTTGGCTGCCAGGGAATGCAAATCCCTGGCAGCCAACCATCCTCATACAGTTGTCTCTACTTCAAACTTCATCCACAACCTTCCTAATTCCTTTCCTCCTTGTGATAATCTGTATACTCTTGATGTAGAATCTTTGTTTCCCTCTGTACCATATTTTGATTCCTACATGCTCCTCATGAAGAAATTGATTCTTCATTTTGAACCCCCGGTCCTCTTATCAAAGATCTTTATGATTGTTTCCACACTATTCATCAACATAGTTGTTTTGTTTTCAACAAAATTGTGTATTGGCAACAATCTGGTCTCCCCATGGGCTCACCTCTTTTCCCTCTGCTTGCTGAAATCTACATGCAACATATTGAAGTTTCCATAATTCCTCTACACCCTTTTCAACCTTCCCTATGGTTAAGATATGTAGACTACATTTTCATTAGCTGGCCACATTCCGAGTCTGAGCTACAGATACTGATCAACTCCATTACGGAAAAATTTCCTTCCATTAAGCTCACTATATCTAAGGAAGTAAATCACAAAATTGATTTCCTGGATGTATCTATCTGCAGAAACGCTGATCTCTCCATTACTCGTTCCGTCTATCGAAAACCTTCTGCAGCCACTAACATCATTCCCTACAAATCTTGCACCCTGCATCTCTACAAGCTTGCAGCATTGAAGTCCTACATCCACAGGGCTCATATCATTTGCAACAGCCAACTCTCTCTTCAAGAAGAACTCTCCAAAATTTCTACAATAGCCCTCTCTCATGGTTTCCCTGCTGTTACAGTCAACTCCCTCATAAAGAAATATGAAAACCATTCGAAAATCGAATGCCTCCTTCCTCACAAGAAAGAAGACCTGAAATTTTGTGGTTCTGTTCCTTACCATCCTTCCTATGCTTATAAGTTACAGATTCTTTTAGAAGTTTTGGTTACCATCTTGCCATTAAATCTACCCCAAACATCTTGAAACTTCTACAAAGGGATAGGGACAAAGTTGAAAGCCTGAACCTCCCAGGAGTTTACTGCATTCCTATCTCTTCTTCTACTGGGGATAACTTATACATTGGAAGCACATACAGGAGCATTAGCCATAGAATTTTAGAACATAGAAAAGATGTTTCGAAAGGCAATCCCAACACTGCCTTGTCTATTTTGACAATGGAAGACACATCTGCAGTCCCCCACTGGAACGAAGCAAAACGAATTGCTTCGTTTGACAATCGTTTTGCCCTCCGTTACCGTGAAAGCATAGAAATTATTTTCAACTCAATGACTTGCAACTCCGAATCTCCTCTCTACATTCCGTTGATCTGGAGATCAATTCTAAGTTTTGGCAACAAAAATAGGAAAAATTCAAATGTAGAATCTGGCAACAATCTTAATCCTCCATTGGCGTGATGAAGACCTAAGATAAGGTCGAAAGCTTCCAACTTACGAACTTTTTGTAAAAGTTTTAGTTAACGTAACTAGCGTGATCAAGTCACCTTTCTTTGTTAATATTGTTACGTGTTTTGCCCATAATCGTCATATTGCAACTAATTGTTAACCATGTAATTTTTCCAAAGCATCATTTAATTTTTTATTTTCTTTTTGTTCTTATGACTTCCGTTTTTGTGGAAGCTGTCTGTACAAAAATCCTATTTACTTTTATGTCTGTTGTAATTTTTATTCTTTTATTTTTATTGCATTTTCGGAAATTCTTTTTTACCGCAAGGAATAAGATTTTTGAAGTGCTTTTAGTACTTTGTTTCATGTTTGGAATCTCTCTTGGGTAGTCTGGTTGCTCAACCACATGCTTTAGCAGAATTTTTCTGTTGATTTCTTCAAGCCTTTTCACAACTTGAATTTTTTGAAGTCGTTTTTCTGTGACAGATGACTAGTATGGGTTGGGCCAGGAAAGTTATAGATGTATGCAAAAACTTTAGCTAAATTATTCTTCCCGCACCATTGAGGGCGGTTATGTTAATTAAAAATTATTGTGGGATTTATACTTGCATCTATGGCTTTGCATAAACCCATTTCCAACTAGGTCTTCGTGGAAGTGAGAAAATGCAGAGTTTTGCTGGTCCTTGATAAAGCCAAGGATCGGCATTCGACACTTTCTGCATTCTGGTTTTGCTATTTTATTTGTTTACTCATGCCTGTTGGGTTTTGAGGTTTTCTTTGTAGTTTTTGTCCTTGTTAAATAATAATTTTTTGTTTCAGTCTCTACTTTGTAGTTTGTGATTTCTGAATATTCATCACTGCTGCGTTGCAATCTTCAGATTGTATGTTAAACAAATTTGATTTTAAAATTTGGGTGTAAATTATGTCTTTAACTCTGCTCTTGGGTGTGTGTGTGTATATATATATATCATCATCATCGTCAACCATTATCAATCCACTGCTGGACGGTCTCCCCAAGTTTCTTCTACAATGGTCTGTCTTGTGCCAGTCTCCTCCATGTCACTCCCGCATACTTTCGAATTTCATCCACCCATCTCCCATGTGGTCTTCTGGGTCTTTTCCTCTTCCTTGGAATCCAATCTAATATTTCGGCTGTCCATCGATGGTTTGTCCTTCTGGCAGTATGTCCAGCTTATTGCCATTTCAGGGATTTTACTCTGATCATGATGTCTTCCACTCTTGTCATTTTTCTGATCCACGAGTTCCTCTTCTTATCTCTCCTGGTTACACCAAGCATGCACCTCTCCATGCTCATACATATATATTATATATCGGAGATGGTTTTTCTTTTTTCTTGTTCTAGGCTTCTAGGTGTTAGCTAAGTCTTTGATCTATTGCAGTTTTAGTGCTTCCAATATATGACATTTCTCCGGTTATTTTTTCATTCTGTTCAATTGCTATTTCATAAGCATCTGCTTTTTCATATAATTTCACTTTATTTTTTAGTAGCATATCTTTGGGTTTGTACTTTATCTCCAAAATTGAGTTAATAAGCTTTACATATTTTTTTCAATTATTCTTTAAAATCTCTTATACAAATATTGGATGCTTTCAAAGCAAGAAATTTTATTTCTAGAAATTCTGTTTTTATGTTTCCCTCAATATTAGTTTATTCACTATTTTATGATCATGTTCAAATACTACATTTTTGGTCAAAATTAGTTTTTTTTTTCTTTAAATTTATTTTTCCTATTGTGTGTAAATGCTCTGTTAATGTAGGATTGAATAGTGACTATTTTGTTACTTCAAGTGGTTAGATCTAGAGTGATAAGTGATGGATGTATAAAGTTCTTTATACTTTATATTCTAGCTTTTAGTTGTTTTTTTCAGTAAATGTCTAGAAGTGGAATGAACACAAACACAATTTCACAAAACAAAATTTCTTACTGTGGAAGCACATTATATAAAGATACACAAAACCCATGGAAAAGAATATGTAAAGCTCATAATCTCCATATTGGAACAAAAGTGCAACCCCACAGTGATTTAACTACTAAGGTATAAAGATAAAATAAATAAAGCAGGTGTTTATGAACACTAGTTAAAAGAAGTGAACCCATAACCAAAGAAATGTTGCAAACTGGAAGCATCAAAAACATAATTGGTCAACGACTTGGCCAATGCCTATATGAATGGAACAAGGAAAGAAGGGTATGGGTAGATGTTACTGCTGAGCAGTACAGCTCAGCATTAACAGCTACCTTTGAGAATGATCATGGCTAAATGGTTGAAACGCTTCAGGATGACATCGGACAGAATCCTTTTGCTCTTGGATATTTTATGTTTTTAAATCAAGTTCTATTCATCTGGTTTTTGCAGTTTATTATATTTTTATCAAATCGTCTTTTTAATCCCACCATCATAGAACTTTCAACTATTGTTTACATATTTGGATTACCTTGCAGAATTTTATTCGCATTCGGTTCAACATTTTATTGGTATTCGTGCCCATTTTATTCAGAGTCAGCACAGCAACAGTAGTTGAAATGAACAAGCATCAAGTTGATACTAACTTCATAAGGTAAGAAAAACTCCATTCTTACAATTTAAGCTCTGTTCAAGAAGTTACTTTGTAGCAATTATTGATTTACATCCGAATGTCAAGCTTTTAACACTAACTTTAAATATGAGAAACAGAAGTATATAAAAAATATTGCAAAATATTTATACAACTAATACAGGGATCATAGCATACTTCTGGAAAATTTTAGGTAGGAATTTTAGGAATTTTTAGAAAAATTTTAGGAGTGTATTTCAATAAAAACTAGATGTATATTTGTATACATCTAGTAAAACAACTTTGTATACATTGTAAAGAGTTTGCTTCACACCCTTCAACCATATATACTGATAGACTGCGCATGACATCAAAATTTCTGGCTCCAACATAAAATCACATGACAACAATCAAAAAGATGGGTTACACCTGCTGTGCTTATGGTTGCTCTGAGCGATATAGTAAAGAAAGTTCTATGATTTTTCATGGGTAAGAAACGAATTAAATACCTAAGTCAATAAAGTTCAATTACTTAACCAGAAACTTGCAGCTATTGATATAAAAATATAGTAACTTAAGAAAAAAAAATGGAATGCATGTTCCAAATTCTTCGCAAATGTTCATCACATTATAAATCACAAAATGTAAACAACCCGATCATGCATGTATATAGCTCATAAGTAAACTTACCTGAAGAGTTTTCATTATATATGAGGCGCATTCACATAATACACCGAAAACACTGAAGTTCTGCAGCGTAAATTAGTAATCATAACAGCATTTTTACACGAAATTTGGAGTCTGATGATGACGTGCCCAATGTTTGAGCCATGGCGGCTTTGATGCAGCTATTGCCAATGTGCAGTCCATTAGTATATATGGTCGAAGTTCACACCCAAATTTTTTGCATAACGTCTAATGTCTAAAGTTTAAGTATGATTTACTTCTAATGTTCAGTTCTTATCTTTTCACGTGTTATTATCATATTCAAGTATATTTACCACATTCAAGTTTCACTTTGAACATTAATATGCTGTTGAACCAGAAGCAATTCACGATTTTCACAGTAAAGTTTTCAGGTTTCACATTAAATTATAATATCCTAAAAAGGTAATTGAAAACCAAGAACTATGTACAATTGTTCACTGAATTACTTTTTTCATATTATTGTTTTAACCTTTTCCTCATTAGCCTATCTTTTTCTGCTTCTACCACAACTAATTTACTTTCAGTTTTCTTTATTTCAGCTGAACCTTGTATGATCAAGTTAGAGGCAACTGCTATTTCAACAGTATTTTGTTTTTCTACAGCTTTTCTCATTCTTTCTGTTCCCTCTTGAATTATTGCTAGGGAGGCTTCTTTATCGTTTTTAAGTCTATTTATTTCTGCATCATTTTCTTTTATTTTGTCATCAAACTCAGCTTTTCTTTTTTTCTCTAGCTGCTTTTCCTTATTTTCCCTCTCTTTCTGCTTCCTTTCTTTTACCTTTTTTGATTCTTCTTCCTTCAGCTTATCAACATACTCTTTATAAAATTTATGTGAATCACAAACACTATTTAACAAATTTCTTGTTATGAGAACTTTACTTACACATCCATAGTGTTTAATGGCCCCTTTAACTATTCTTAATGATGTTATAGTTGAGTCTTTTAAGTTAGCCTTGTCCTTCCTTAACAGAGCAGTGTTAACCGAAAATCCCCTTTCTGCATCAGCATTACCATGAGGTAAAACTAAAATTGACTTTATGAGTTTAGCAAGATTTGAGTATTTTTCTTTTCCGCTAGAGTCTTTAATACTAAATATATTACGCCAGTAATGATCAATCCGCACTGGAATATGCCCTTCCTCTGAAAATTTCACTAGTTCATCTAGAGTTGGCTTATCGCAATTTAAAAGTTTCCACTCTTCTCTTACTCTATCAATTTGTTCCTCAGAAAGATGCAAAACACTTGAAATTCTGGTTATTTCCGAAAGTCCTTCAGTGACTGAAAGTTGAGTTGACTCTTTCTTTGGTTCTTTTACCTTTAAAACTTCTATGTCTCTTAGCTTTTGATTGCAGAATGGCAAATTTGACTTTAAATATTTTGTGGTTGCAATTAGTGATGATCTTACATCTAAGAGAAATAATTTCTGCCTGGTCTCCTGAACATTCCTGAGGAGATTTTTTGTCTTCATACCAACTTCTAACTCCCCTAGTTTTTTCCATGAATTTTTGTTTTCAAAATCTACATTCTTTAGGTCTTCTCCAAATTTCCCTGCTATAACATCATCTTGGATAAACTGAGCCATAACATTCCTCATTAAAGTATTTAAATCAGAATATAACTGGTGTATTTTTGGTTCTTCACTCTGATAACATAATGAAAACTTTTCAAAATTTTGGTGTGAAAATGAAATTTATGCTAAATAGCAAGGAGTAAGCTCATTTTTCAGGAAACAGTGAATTCTTTTATACCTTGCCGAATTGCGCAGTTGTTTTTCAAATATTTTTTGAGATGTCAAGAAGTTTAAAAAATATTCTGTAATATTTAGCCATTGATCCAAGAGCCTCTGGGCTACAGAACCAACGGTTAACCATCTGTTGCTGACATGACGCAAAAGAAATTTGGCAGTGACCAATGTTATATCCTCGACAGATTTATAATCCTCTCGTCTTGCAGCACTACTCTTTAAAAAGTAATGCATATCAGTAGCAAATTCGTCAAAATCTATATTTAAGCTTGTCAAGAAAATTTTAAATGCATTACTAACAACATGCAGGTTGCAAAAACCTAGTTCCAAAGATTTCTGGCCTGTTTCTTGTTTTACAACTTCATTGAATTTGCGTAAAAAGCACTTATTTACATTTGGGCTGTCCATGGATACACAAATAATTCTGTTCAACGAAATATTGAAGGATGATAACACATCAAGAATTTCTTTTAGAAAAATATCTGTTGTTGCATGACCCAGAAAAACGCTTGTTAGGTATCGGCAAGAAACTGAATTTATTTCTGAAGACCAGTACCTGAGATACACATCCAACTGCCGTTTCACTTGTGTATTTGTAGTTTCATCAAATGCTATAGTAACCTTTCCTGGGCTACTAGATGCAATGTCTTTTTTCAAATCCTCTTCAAAATATTTTGACAATCCATGTGATATCACATAAGCAACTTTTTTTCTTTAAGTTGCATTTTGGCTGCAATAGCAGAATCAGGAAACATTTCTTTGAAAAGTTCAACTGTTTCAGTGCATGAAACAAAAGACATTGTCCTTAGCAACTTTCATGGCCCATAATGCTTCGGCTTTAGCCAACTGTAAATCATGACTCAGTACTTCACTAATATTTGTTTTGGGCTGAAGATCCCGTCCTCCAAAGGCTTTCAGGATGGACTTATTTTGAAATTTACTTTGAAATTTCTGCAAATGTTTTTTTCCTTTATGATGCGCTTTTACTTGTGAAAAGCCACTATTAGAAATGTTGAAAATTTCTGAACACAATATACACTTAATAGAAAATATTGTTTCAGTTGCAGAACACCATTCTTTCAACTTCACTCCGTCCAATTCTTTGGCGAGCCACGCATCTTGAAATTTCGTTTTGGATTTAGGCATCTTAAACACTTGTATTACTAACCAGAAAATGAAAGGGAAGTACAAAAACACGTTCCAATATCGCAAAACCAGACAACTTCCCGAAATTTGGCTGCGAGGATGTCAGAAGATATGAAAAAAAAAAAGGTCACCACTAGAGAACTGAACCTGCACACAGCACAGAGAACACCATAAAAGACGTAAAACCAGAAACTATCATACGCATCTCACGCAAGTTCAGTCAAAGCGAGTCGGAGCCGAGATATATTGCGCATCGAAGGTCAATGATCACGTGCTCTACTGCCTGCCAAGATAATACTCAGCTACCATCCCATCGTCATTACCGGAGGTTACGGAAGGAGACCACATGTTTCCTCTTTGCTTCCACCCACCTGCGGTTTACAATAACAAAACATCAGCAGAAAGAGGAGGTTCCACAAGGCATGTACAAAAATAAAGTACGATCTTCTGCGTGCCACGGAGTTCGTCTGCAAAGCGCAAACCAGGGGTGAAAATGACCCCTCCCCTTTTCCCTTAGATCTCTTGTTACTCTCGAAAACTGTTCGAAGGCAAAAAAATGGAACGCCCGCCCCGAAGCAAGTGCATCTCGATGGCGTCATTTTTCCCTCCCTTCAGCAGCACAGCATATAGGCTGTGTTTCTACAATAACAGGTCTTTTTACCTTACCGTAATGGTAAATTTATTGGCGTTAATAACTGTTGTGTTTTTAATAAAAATAAGCTTACGAAAATTTTAGGATGAATAGCAAATTTTAGGTCTAATTTTAGGAATTTAAGGAGGGTCACAAAATATTAGGAATTTTAGGAGGAATGCGATCCCTGCTAATAAAGTCAGATGTCCCAGCAAGCCTCTGCTATTTGCTTGATTGTCTGTTGGTGCATACGATGGCCACAACATTCGAAATGTTTTCACCCATGCTAGTTGTCACTGGCCGCCCACTCAATTCGTCATTTTTGACCTCTTATCTGCCTTCTCTGAAGCGTCAATGCCAATCGAATGTTTGTGACCACAACAGGGTGTTTTCTCCATAAACTTGCTTCAACATCTTGTAAGTTTCTGTGATCTACGGGATTGAGGTTTTGACTTTTGCCCAAATGAAAGCAACAACCTAATGTGCTGCTCAAATAACGCCATTCTTCATCAGTCGCCAAACACTGTAAGTTGCTCACAATACCTGGATGTACCGCAGTAAGCATGCGACGAAAATGGATGAAACCAATTTCCCTATAAGTGGGACGTTGTAACGTTATCCAATAATCACCGTAGGTATGGAACACACTTACTTTGCCATACAGGCGCAGTCTGGGAGCTTTTGGATTCTGCTCCGTATACATA
Organism: Macrothele yani; assembly: GCA_039090855.1. Taxonomy (NCBI): domain Eukaryota; kingdom Metazoa; phylum Arthropoda; class Arachnida; order Araneae; family Macrothelidae; genus Macrothele; species Macrothele yani. The sequence goes on along the minus strand of CM076995.1, from coordinate 128,714,568 downwards.
CTCCATTGTAAAAAATTGCATGATGAATTTGACAAAAGATTTGCCAATTTACGAAGAGAACAGGCTTAAGTTGCAGTTATTTACCAACCCTTTTTCTGTTAAAGTTGAGAACTACAAAAGTAGCATACAACCTGAATTAGCAGATTTACAGTGTTCTACAACCTTAAAAACTAAGCTATAAGAATGTCCATTTATTGATTTCTACAAACACTTTGCCAAAACCAAACTTCATTCAGAAAAGAGGCTGTAAAAATTGTGCATTGATTTGTAAGTATATACACAGTCGTATCAGAATAATATGACCACCTACATAATAATGGGAATAATCACCCTTGGTCCAGATGACAGGAGCGATATAGCGTGGCGGGCGCAGTGAGGCACTGGAAGATTGCCCAAGGCACACGTCAGACTGCAGCAAAGCACAGAGGTCCTGGAGGCTGACATGGTTGTGGGTCGGCACGTCGAACCTGTCAATCCAAATAGTCTCACAAGTGCTCTATGGGATTGAGGTTAGGTGATTTCACTGGCCAAGGGAGACATTGCTGTTGCGTTCCTGAAACCAGTCACAAACCCCCTTAGCGACGTGGCATGGCACACTGTCCTGTTGGTAGACACCATCGCCAGGTAAATGTCCAACATGAAGGGATGCATGTAATCAGCTAGGATGGACAGGTAGCCATTGGCGTTCAGGGACCCATCCAGTGGTACCAGCGATCCCAGGTTATACCAGGAAAACATACCCTAGACATGCACACTGCCTGCCTACACTTCACCAACAAGAGTGTCCAGGTGTTGGCTCTGGTGCATTCGACACTATCTACCACCGCCAGTCACTTCTGTGAAGTAGAAACCTCGATAAGTCGGAGAAGGCAACCTTTTTCCACTCTTCCACTGTCCAATCATGGTAGTCCCATGTGAACTGCAGGCGTCATTGCCGATGGACTTGGGTTAACATAGGCGCCTTGACAAAGCGTCAACTCTGGAGACCCATGCACAACAGGATTCACTCTTGGGGACATTTATCTGGGTGCCCCAGTGTTCGTCTGCATGGTCAACTGCTGCACGTCGATTGCCGTTTACCAGTCAACAGAGGCAATGTTCTCCTCTAGGGTCTATGACCTTTGAGGATCCACAGTTATGACATTGGGAGGTATTTGGTTTGTCAGTGGTTCATTCTTGGTACACTCTTCCTACAGCACTTCACGAACAGCCCATGAAGTCTGCTGTTTCTGAGATTCTTCCACCCTTGGTATGGTAGCCGATGATCATTCCTTTTTGAATGTCCATCAAATCACTACCTCTACCCATTGTGCTCACGTGATACACTATAGCTCATCTGTCCTGACCGGCCGTCAACTTTATCACGTCCACTCTGACACACCTGGGCGGGTACACTGCGATTCCGGGGGTGGTCATATTATTATGATATGACCTAGTATGCATGTAAACAAATATTCTCATTTAAAGCTAAATTGTGAGCAAATCAGTATTACATTCAGCAATGATAAGTCCAAGTTTAAGAGATATTCCCAGAATGGCAGTTACCAACACTGCATTAGATATATGCAGTGATCATAAATGAGTGGTAGGCAATGCACGTAACTAACAAATTAAGAAGGTAGTGTAGAACATAAGTTACGTATAAAAAAAAAAGTTTAAGGCAAATATATTTCAGCCATTACTACGGCCTTCATCAGTGCGACTACGATTGGTTTTCGTTGCCAGATTGGAAAGGTAAGTTTTGTAATGGTAACTCTGGGTGACATGATGCAATGAGCGATTTCTTGATGTAAGGAATGAAAATGGGGAGCTCAGAGTTGCAATTTTTGGAAAATAAGATTTCCAAACTTTCTCTAAACCTCAGAGCATACCAGTTTTGGAAGGGAGCAAGAGAAAAGTAAATTGATGGCAACAGTAACTTTGGTCCGATACTAAAAGTTGGCTCCCTTCCAAAACTGGTATGCTCTGAGGTTTAGAGAAAGTTTGGAAATCTTATTTTCCAAAAATTGCAACTCTGAGCTCCCCATTTTCATTCCTTACATCAAGAAATCGCTCATTGCATCATGTCACCCAGAGTTACCATTACAAAACTTACCTTTCCAATCTGGCAACGAAAACCAATCGTAGTCGCACTGATGAAGGCCATAGTAATGGCTGAAATATGTTTGCCTTAAACTTTTTTTTTTTTTATGCGTAACTTATGTTCTACACTACCTTCTTAATTTAGATATAAGCAGAATGGTAACAGAAAAATGGTGCAATCTCTCTCATTGAGCAAGCAAATATTGTTACGTGGCTCAATTCCTTTTTACAGCCTAGTGCAAAAAACAAAGATTCGAGAAGTCATCTTTAAGTGCTTTGCTGTTGTTTTGACAACCATGTGTCATACAGGCCAAGCTTGCAGCTGTGACAAAAGTTACTGTTGCCATCAATTTACTTTTCTCTTACCATTAGAAACTTTGCAATCTTCAAACATTGTTTTTGTAAGACTCCATCAGCATCTTAATACTGTGGGAGCTGAACGTTGGTAATGTGGTGGCATTGTGTTTGCAGCTGAAGAGAAAGCAACAGGTTGAAAAAAGAGTTCTTGTTTCCATGGAAGAGGCACTCGTGGTTTTGGGATGGGCACTGCCATGGGCTGGTGTGGATCAAATATATGTGTGTGAGATCTTGATTTAATTTTTTTTTTTTTTTTTTTTAGCAGTAGCAACACTTGCTAGTGGCCTTACTGTTTACTAGCAAATTGCATTATCTACTAGTGAAAGTTTATTCACATTATACAAAAGAAACTTTAACATGTCCCCCTCCATTAGTCAGTCAATCATAACAAATTTTGATTTCACTCCTGTAACTGTCACATTGTAATGCTGAGAAGATTACAAATATTTAGATATAACTCACTTTCATGACCTGACAGATTAATTCTAACAATTTAATTCAAATGTTAAAAAAAACTTTTTTTATTTAACTTTATTCACAAAATTCAAGAACACTATTCAAAATCTTAAGTTATTTTCAGTATGGTTTACAATCTGAGTTTCGTTTACAATCAAGCTGAAATGCAAACAGCAGGGTCAAACTTCTCTTCAGACGGACCTTCAACCTCAATATTCACGAGAGCATTCACATACACGAGACTCACGAAGGAGAAAAAAGCTGAACTTTTTAACCGCACGGGTGAAAAATAAGAACGTGCTGCAAAACAGTGAATTTAACGCGGCGTGAGTAAGACAAAACTGTACACCAAAATTTATTACGTAAATATTATCACTGTATTCATAAATACATACATATTCTACATTTAAGAGCAACACAGGATAAATGTAAAATCGCAGAAAAAATAATTATGATTATCTACAAACCTACACTGTCCGATTTCTGTTTTAAGAAAGTTTTCCTCCATTTTGAAGCTGAAAACAAATACATATGGAATAAAATGACATTTAACAACACTACTGGGTAGGAAAAACATCGCAAGAAAAAAGGATTACGATTATGGGAGAAACCTTTACTTCGTCTAGCTTCTGTTTCCGAAAGTTGGGATTCATCCCATCGACAAAAAACGATCCCACCACCATTCAATACCACCACCAATCCCTCCCAAATTTCTGTTCATTTCTACATTGATCTCGAGATTCATCGAAATGACGATGAAAAAGGTGGAATGCCTCGAATCCACTGAAGAATCTTGTGCCTGAAAATCACAGAAATTTCCGTGCCAATTTCTGTTTGCGGAATTTTTCTTCCATTTTCAAGCTGAAATGCAAATATTTATGGAATAAAATTATTTTTAACAATACTGCGCTGAAGAAACATTGCGAGAAAAAGAAATCACGATTACGGCAGACATTTTTTTCACTCCGTTTAACTTCAGTTTTTGAAAGTTTTGAAAAACGAACCCCCCCCCCCTTCCCCCAACTAATCCTCTAAAATTTCTCTTTAGTTTTGCATCGATCTCAAGAATTAACCCAAATGATTAAAAAAAAAAAAAGTGGAATTCTGCGAATCCGTGGAAGAATCTCATGTATGGCATTCAATGTTTAAGTTTAAACTGCCCCTCCAATCTGCTCTTCTTTCGTAACAATATGAAAAGGACCATAAATTTCTCTTTGAAGAAGCAAAACTAATTGACAAGCCAGATTCAACCAACAAACTTGATATTTTGGAAGCTTTCAATATATATCAGAAGTATTTGTAACTTGTTAATGACATGGCATCCACCCATTTTCATCAAGCGCATGGAAGCATCTAACCAAAACACTTGACGGTAAACACCATTTAGGGTATCGTATACAATTTGAATATTTACATGCCATTCGTCCTGATGAAACTAGGTCAATACCCAGCAAAACCATGGTCGGCTTAAAAAAATAAATATTTGTGACATACTATGTTTTATTATCTTAATAAATATATAATCGTAACAAGGCTGTAGTCTTTGAGATCAAAAGATTTCATAGTTTAGTCTCTCACAGATCCACTTATAATCAAGTTTGGCCCATGCCATAATAACAGTTGGGCATAGTACTGTGACAAACTGAACCTTTGTACTGTTACTGTGAGTATGAAACATCTGTTATGCTGAATACAAACTCAGTATGAACTTTACGTACCGGGTATAAACTATGAGATGGGTCAGAAATCAAGTCACCGTTATTGAAAAATCACCATTATGGCCAGTGACTAAAAGTAACAGTTCCAAAATCATTATTGAAGTGCCACAGTTAGCCAAATCATGATCAGGGCAGTGCTTGGGGATAAACAGGTCTAAAATAACTGTTACCATGCCATAGTTTTAGCTTTAGTTACTTCACCACATTCTAAATCTCCCCACTGCAGAGGAGTTTTAACCTTACGGCTGTTGACTGCATTCAAGAATAGTTGGGAGAGATTGTAGCACTCTAATCCCAGTGGGATAAATGGTGGGGAGGTAAATGTACTAGTCCAGTTTTGCTGAATAGGGGAACAATACCTTTTAATTTTTTTCTTCTATTCAGTGCTCGGCTTCTATCACAGTGACCTCCACTCTGTTTCTCCTTTGTATCATATCCATCACAAATGGCGATTCTGTTGCTGTTACAAGTAAGACAGTGACTCGCCATTCCAACTTCTTTACAGCTCCATCATCCCTGTCATAAACAGCGATTTTATCATGGTTTAAAGTCACTTGTCGCTGTGACAAGAGAATCATTGTTAAGCCCACCTCAAGCACAAACTACTCTTGAACACACATACAAAACCCAACTAAGGCAATGAAAGTAATATGGAAATTCATTTGCTGCTGAAAAATCCAAGTCATCCCAAAACTCGAAGTTGTTTTGAAAATGGCAGTATAAAAATATAAAAGAGTAACATCACAACATAAAAGAAATACATCAGCAGATGATGGTACCTGCCTGCTGTGTGAGTTTGCGAAGTGCAAATACTTATTCCTTTGGATCTAATATACACTGTGGTTCAACATAAAACTACTATGTATGACTCCTGATTATAAGTATGGATTTCTAGCAAGGTATTAAAACTTTGAATGACATACTGACTTCTAGTACCCTGTTATGATTAACTAGTAAACACCATGTTTATAGTACATGTGTACTAACAAAGAAACTGTCTGGTATGGAAACTTGTCTTTGAAATTTTGTTAGCACAAATATTATAGTAAGTGCTAAAAAATACTGGGCGTAGGGTAGAAGAGCAGTTTCACATTTTTTAATGAATTTTCCAAATGATGCGTATTTTTCCATTCCTTACAACTCCTAGTATCATTCAACATAACAAGCACTTTTTCCTCTTGTTCAAAGTGAAATTTGAGTTCAAAATTGGCGTTAACCTCTCCACAACTGTCTTGTGACCCATGAAGTTATTTTAACTGCATAAAGAACATGTAATATTAATTTGAAAACTTTAAATTTACTTCAAACAAAAGAAAAATGCTTATTCTGATCTTTGATATTACAACAAATTATTAAGGAATGAGACATGCATTTGAAATGGTACTGAAGTACAAAATTTGGTTTTTCCACAGCATATTCTGCTGTGAGAACAAATTTGTGTGCCATGGAAATGGCACTGACTAGCATGGACAGGGTAATTATAGATTTTAAACATCAATTTTGCTTTAAAAATACAGTAAAAGTTCTTGCTCTGTTGACCAGTAAAGCAGGAGACTGTACAGAATGGGAAAAGTTTCATTTGGAAAGATGAAGACTGTACAGAATGGGAAAAGTGCCCTGTTATCCAATGTTTAAACACCTTCTGCACTGTTATCCAATGTTTAAACACTTTTTACAATATTTATGAAAAAAAATCAAAACTTGTTCTCAGGAAGATCTCTTGCACTTCATGTATTAAGCATAATCTTTACAGCAAGGTTAAAAGGACTATTTAGACTACAAGCACTTGATTCAGTGAAACACAAATGTAAGTAATAAAAATTGCTATTCATGCTACACTATAATGCACTGCTGGACAATTGCTAAGAACGGATCATAAACGGCTATATAGCGCATAAAAAAGTAAGTGTGGTTGGATGCCAAGTGAAATAAAATAATGTCAGAATGCCAGGACATCACAAGAAAGACAATTTATTGTGCTCTGAAATCCAGAAGGTTTTGGAACGTGTTCAAGGGACAAACAGGTCATTTTGTGCAGAATACGTAAACGTGAAAAAAATGCAATTACCGTCCGCAGCCGTTCCGGCGTAAGATGTCAATACGGGATATGGCCACCATGGAGGGCGATGCAAGATTCCACACGTCATGTCATGCTTTGCACAACATTATCAAGCAGCTGTTGGGGTAATTTATCCCATTCCTCTGTCAGTGCACGGATGACTGTGTCCTCGTTTATTGGAGGGCATTGGCGACCAGCAAGACTCCTCCCCAAAGCTTCCTACACATTTTCAATGGGATTCAGATCTGCAGAACGTGCTGGCCATATGAGGCATTGAATATCCTCGCTCTCAAGACACTCCTGCACAGCGACTGTTCGATGACTTGTTGCGTTGTCGTCCATGAAAATGAATCTATCACCGACAGCACCACGGAACATGCGAACATGAGGTAGCAGAACATCATTAATGTATCGTTGGCCAGTCATAGTCCTAGTTGTAAGCACATAGAGGGACGTACGGCCATTGATCATGATGCCAGCCCATACCATGACACTACATGTCGGATATCGGTCCCTTTCCTGTATGTTTGCTGGACAATATGCAGTACCACTATCACGCCAGATCAGTTGTCGTCGACAATCAGACTATAGACTGTATCTACTCTCATCTGAGAAGAGGACAGCAGACTAGTCGTTATCAGTCCAATTGCGATGTTGATGGCACCATTGCAAACTGGCGGTACGGTGACGTCTGGACAATGGTATGCACACAACAGGATGGCAGGCATGTAGTCCTCCTTCATGCAAACGTCTGGAGACAGTTTTTTGGGAGATCTGCTTGCCAGTAGCAGCCATAAACTGATTTGCTACCTCACTAGCTGTGCTGTGCCGGTGTCTTTTTGTTGATAGCACTATGTACCGATCTTCTGCAGGTGTCGTACTGCGAACACGACCTCCCCCGTGACGTTTGCTACACTCTCCATTTGTTTGAAATGATTTCCAAAGCCTTGAAACAACACTGTGGCTGACGTCGAACTCCTGGCAACATCCGTTATTTTTCGGTTTTCTTCAATCTTTCCAATAATACGGCCACACGTAAAATCATCTAGGTGATGTCGGGAAGACATACTAAAAATTGCAAGTTCGTCAATTGATTCTTTCCCTTTCAACTTTGCGTTTGAACAACAACGGTCAATACGCGTCAAATCCTTTATATCTCTTATCAGCGCTATGACGTCACGAACAAGTTCGGCAATCCAAAATTTGCATACGCACAACACGTCTTACTCTACCCCGCACTTATGCTAATTTCCACATTTTCCTGTCTTCCATTTTATGGTTGCTATCGTTGCTATTGTCATCCGTCCTTAGCAATTGTCCGGCAGTGTAATATGTTTTACATAGCAGTCTGATCTGCTTTGAATTACCTGTATGTATAACTCCCACTTGCACAAATCCAGATAATAATTTTCCTATATTGTACTATTCTACTATGAAGATGAATTTAGACTAGAATCCTTTACATAATTTTGTGACAGAATTTTAAGAAATTCACCTGAAAATGCCTGTGGCTGTGATCAGCATATGGCTTGCTGCATCCCACAAAAAGGCAGTCACGATGAAGACAAATCCACAGGTTTGGACCTCTGTTCTCACAAGAGTCACACTTGGACAACTGGAAAACAAAACAATGTTTCACATACCCACATTAGCTTCGTAAAATGACATTCCAACTTAAAGGCTTTGGGTACATTTCCTATCTGTTAAATGAACTGTTGAAAATGTCAGGCATCATTTTCTTCCAAAATTTTACATGCCACTGATGGTATCAGGCAGGATCCATTCTAGGATTATAAAAAGGAGAGGGTACACACTTTGAAGAAAAAAAAAAAAAAAAAAAAAAGGATCGTGGGGGCATTTTTTAGCTTCAAAAGGGGAATTTTTTAAAATTTATTTATCTAAACAAAATAAAGTTGCACAACAAAAATACAAGATACAGTATGCAGTGCTGTTTCATAGCCATTGGTGAAGTATATAATATTTAAAAAATTTTACATGCTGGTAAGGCAAACATAATTTTACCATTTATGTAAGCAGGCCATACCTGACTAAAAGTACCTAGAATGAACCATCTTCTCAGGTACACAAAAAATAAAATATACCACTCAGCAGGTTTCTTCCCAAAACAACTTTATTCTTTCTGGTAAAACAAGAGAAAGTATTTTTCTTAAAAAAAACAACCAAAAACAAAAAGAAAACCATTAAAAGATGGATGCACATATTTGTAAGAAATACCATATTTTTTTGGCTTATAAGTCAATATATAAGTTTAATTTCTATAAATCTTGTAATCTTCATTCATAGTTATATAAGTTGATCCTGAATATAAGAAGAGACTAAAAAAATACAGTTAGCATTCCAAAATTCCACTACTATATTTTTAATGTTCCAGTAAATACTAAAAGCAAGAGAAAATGAGGTTACTTCTGAATTTTTCTTTTTGACAAATGTTAAATTTTTTTAAGTTAATTTTTTCCTTACGAAGTGGTGTTACTGCATTTGCCCTGAATTCTGCTTGGAATAATTATCACAGGGCTGATAGATGGCAGCACATCAGCCCCACTTCTCCAATTCCATTTCACGCGGTACCGGTTAGCTCCACTGTTTTTGTAGCGGAATTACTACTGGTGCGTTCTGTGGCAGTAGTTTGTTTCGACGTGTATTTTTGCTAGGAACTTTAAATCTTCAATTGAGTGCATTTTGTTCTGTTATGGTAGTGCCTTAAGAGAAACTACAGGGCACCTCAGCTCACTATATTGAGCAGAAGGGGCTGAATTAAGAAGGCAAGCTTGCAGCTGGATCATGAGGAGATGCAATTAATATTTGACAGCCGCCACTTCAAATCTATCACAGTGATTTTGATGTTTCTGACAGCAGCTTTTAATGAATGGAATATTACATTTCATACAAGTTTTGGATCATTTCTTATACATGTAATATTGTGTTTCAGGTGCTCAGATCATGACCAAATTTAAATCATAATATATATATATATATATTTTTTTCTCTCATTGAGACATTTCAATAACAAATCAGTATATAAATCAATGTGTCATGTAAGGTGAGGCCCAGACTTCTGAAGAAAAAAAGTTTTTTTATATTCCAAAAAATAGAGTACACAGATTTTGGCACGTTGGTATTCCTTGCACTGGTCCATTTTTCATACACACAGGTTTTCATTTTTTTTTTCTTGCAAGCATATTTTTTTTTATGACAATTGTTTTCTCTCCATCTCAGATGGCAGAAATAGTATTTTACAAGTTCCATTAGGAAAAGAAATATTTACGAAGTTTTATTAGAAAAAGAAATTACTTTACATTTAAAGTACAAAATGTTCTTAAACATTGAACTGCATGAATGCACGGGAACCAAAAATGAAATAAAATTGCTATAATGGATTATCATAGTCAAAATTAAGCCCAACTCCACTGAGACGTATACAATTGGGAAACCAATTTCTCCGAAGAAATAATTCTTCGGAAATCTAAAGGTTCTCATATCTACATTCTGAAGGTTCTCAGATATCTACGTTCAGTTGCTTGGAATTTCCTTGTCCTGGGTAGTGTAACGACTAGCATGCTAGACTGGAAATTGGGAGGTGTTGGTTTAATTCCCGCTCCAGGACGCCAAAAATTTTAAGTTTTCTGAAGGAAGTAGTTACATGGAATACAGTGAAAATAAGCCAATAACAGCATTCCACTGGGACAATTACACATATAACTTAGTAGAACACAAAATTAATGATATATGGTATGTAGAAGCCATGATACCAGAAAAAAACATCCTACACAAGCTGTGCATATTTCTTATGTTGGAAAACATTAAATTATAAATTTGAAACAAACTGGAAAAAAAATAATAATAATAAAAAAAAAAAAACATTCAAGGGTTGACAAACACTAGAACACTAATCAGTAAGTCAACACTGGACATCACCTGCAATGGCACTAAATCAAATTCTTCTTTGAGGCAGAAGTTTCATGAATATGCTCAAAAGGTCTTTAATTCTGAGACAAATATATACATTTAAGTTTCTTTTCTTAATTTCACAGTGTAAAGTGTAGATCAGTTTCCTAAATCTATGAAGAAAAATATTTGTAGATACTTTAAGGAAGTTGGTTTTCGATTTTTGACTGATGTCAAGATGTCCAGTAACAGCACACATTTTGCAACAGCACCATAAGATGAAACAAACAAATGTCTGTTCTCTTCATAATTGTGAATTAAATGGAACACAGCAATACTTGAAAATAACTTCAACTAATCTTTCCACTTGTACTTTAAATGTAAGAAAATTTTTAGCAGATGTCTTGCAAAATAGAAGAAAATCCAGCAAAGGTGAAGCATTCAAGGAACTTGGGTCATTCCATGTCATATCAACACAGCACTCAACCTTGACATCTCCGATTTTAACAAAAATTGGTGAGAAGGTAGTACTTACATAGTAAATTATAAAATATTTTTTTTTTGAATTTTCCTTTGGATTGTTTTGAAAATAAAAAAGGTCAAAATTTTGAATTTTTGGAAAATTTGTAATCATTCAACTTTTAATATCTTGAAATAAAAAGATGTTATCCAGTTGATTCTGGTGTTGATGGAAAGCTTATTAAACAAGTTTAACAAAAAATTTCATCGTAAAATTTCCCTTTCAATTTAAGAAAATTAAATTTTTTCAAAAAGGGACATTTTAATTTTTTTCAAAAATTATGTTGAAGTTATTGACATCCTTGACATAAAATTTTGGGAGTGACAATCTAACAACTAGACAACTAGAGTTACAAAGAAATTTTGTTTTCAATAAGTTTCAGAATGTATCACATCTATTCCTACCTGTATATTTTTTTAATTGCAATGTATGGATTAAATTTTATTGTGTAACAATGGGGGGGGATCAATGTTTACCAATATAAAATACCTTTTTTAATGCTTAATTTCCTGATAATCATTAGATAAGGTTCCTTATTAATGCTTTATTTATAATAAATAAAAAAACTTTAGCTAATGTGAAAGTGGTCTTTCCTTCTAAAAGTCAATCAGATTTGTCCTTTGTGTAATGTTACAGTTCAGATTGAAAAATCAGGAATTTATTGTTCAGGGAAATATTTAAAATTAATTTCAATGATTTGTTTAATTCTAATGTAATTGATGATATAACTTCTGTGCAAACAGTGAATATCCACAAATTGTTCAGTACTAACACTAACAAAAACCATTGACGATTCTATAGTTTTGTTTTTTTATTGAAAAATTTATTGTTTATCTAAGACATTTCATCATCATTGTCAACCATTATCAATCCACTGCTGGATGAAGGTCTCCAAGTTTCTCCCACAACGGTCTGTCTTGTGCCAGTCTCATCCACGTTACTCTCGCATACTTTCGAATTTCACCACCCATCTCCCATGTGGTCTTTCTTCTGGGTCTTTTCCTGTCCCTTGGAATCCAGTCTAAAATTTCAGCTGTCCATCGAAGGTCTGTCCTGGCAATATGTCCAGCCCATTGCCATTTCAGGGATTTTACTCTGATCATGTCTTCCACACTTGTCATTTTTCTGATACACTAGTTCCTCTTCTTATCTCTCAAGCATGCATCTCTCCATGCTTTTTCAGTTGTCTGCAGTCTTTGTATGTCTATTTTAGTTAAGGTCCAAGTCTCTGCACCATATGTAAGCACTGGAAGGATGCATGGATCAAACACTTCTTTTAAGAAATAATGGCATATTGCTCTTGAAAATTATACTGTTTCTTCCAAAAGCTCTCCAAGCAAGTTTTATATGCCGATTAATTTCTTCATCAATGTGACCCTCACTTGATATCTTTTGTCCAAGATAAATGTAGGCATTGGTTATCTCCAGCTTTTCCCCAACAATCGATAAATCTTCATTTCTTGTAAAAGCATTGTACATCACTTTTGTCTTATGAAAGTTCATTTTTAATCCCACTTCTTTACTCTTGTCAGCAAGTTCCTTAGTCATACTCTGCAGCTCTGATGGGGCAGTTGCAAAAATGACTATGTCATCAGCAAAATGAAGGTGAGTTTGATAACCTCTATTAATCTTTATCCCTTTGTTTTCCCAGTTCAGTGATTAAAAGACATTTTCCAATATGGCATTAAAGAGTTTGGTAGCTATTTTTGTTGCTGTCTCACTCCCTTTCCAGTTTTTATGGGTGCTGTATTCTCAAATAGCCGAATCTTTGCACTTGCATTTTCATAGATGTTATGAATAATATTAATGTATGCATCTTCAATACCGCAGGATTTCAAAGCCATTGTAACTGCTGATGGTTTCACCGAATCAAAGGCCCTTTCATAATCGATAAAAGCCATGCATAATGGAAGTTCATATTGCCTCACTCTTTTAATTAGTTCTCTCAGTTATATTAATTCAGCATTTGTCGAAAATATTACGTGGTTTCAGAAATTATTAACTATATGTCAACAAAATAGTTTCCATATCATCTACTGTTTCGCACGCTACTAGAAATTCGAGCACGGGAAAAACGTCCATATAATTAAAAAAAAAAAAAAAAATCATTTCAACTTGTCACTAATATTTCTTTTTTTGATGTTCCTTATAATAGTTTAGAATTTTATTATATGAAGATTACAAATTTATATGAAAAAATGTTTTTATATGTGCAGTCATATGCATCATAAGTTGTCAAAGTCCTCCAATACGTAGAGACAATATGTATTAAATGATTAACATTATTCCAGTTTTTTAACTCATGATTCACAAAATTAATACAATAGAAAAGAACTTTCGAACCTTTTGATTATGATGCATTGAATCAGTAATAAGCCATCTTGTTATCGAAGAAGGCACGATTTTTCTTTCCTGTGGTATCAGCTTCCAAGTTGAACTTCGATCTTATAATTTCTTATTATAGATGATGGTTGCATGTTTCATTTTCCGTGGCTCGATATCCCAAACTAGTTTCAATTCCTTCTTTTTGGAATCATCTTCAGTGGGCACTATGATCTACTTCTCATACACGTTGTATTTCGGCCAGTTACATCGATTTTACTGGCGGCGTCTGACATTTCACGGCAGTTGTACTCTTGCGCATGCTATTTTTGGTATTAATGCTCATTCTTAGTCGTGTTTTGATATAATTGGATGATATGCATTCTGATCCTAAATTAATTGGTGTTGCCATTCGTTTGTTGAAAATAATTAATAAGGTCTTTTATTATATTTTTTATCGTTATTTTCTTTTTCGATAAAATATTTCCAAGCGTACGGTAGACTCATTGGATCATTATTACAATTTATTTCTTTAGTTTTTTCAATCATTACTGCTTCTGAGGTTAATATCTGATTTTTAGTTTTATGTGAGGTTATTAATTTTACATCATACCAATCAGGATAAGCTTCATTTTCAATACAATGATTTATTAATGATGTTTTGTTTTCTTTTTTATTCCAGTTCGATATATGTTCTTTTAATCTGGTCTTAAACCTTTTTGTACTTCCTATGTATATTTTATTTCTTTCATTTCTTTCTATTTCTATATAATATTTTGTTGGTATAGAATATACTCCGGCTTTATCAAGCACTGATCTTTCATTTCCTGTAGTTAATATAGTTTCGTTATCTATGACGGTTTCTGCTAATATCATTTTTTCTTTAATGCATTCCTTCTTTAGGATATCTGTTATTGGAGGAATTGTAGGGGATTTTACCAGCAAATTTTATTTCATTTTTTTATTTTTACTTTCATTTAAAGATTTCTTTATATTTTCAAGTATATCATCTATGATCTTTTTCTTGTATCCAAATTTCATAGCAGTTCTTTTTATACAGTTAATCTCGATCTTTTATTTGTGTTTATTACAGGAATGGGTTAATGCTCTTCTTATGTAAAATTGAAGTGCTGCCCTTTTATATTTCCAAGGATGATTTGAATCAATCGGAATTATCGTTGGAGTATAAGTTGGTTTTCGATATACTTCGTATTCAATCATATTATTTCGCCTGAATAAAGAAATGTCTAAATAGTGTAGTTGTCTGTTAACTTCTTTTTCCATAGTGACTTGTATTGTAGGATAAAAACTATTGTATTTTTTTACAAATGTTTCAAGTTCTTTTTCAGATTTTTTTTTTTTTCTGGAAGCAAAGAAAAAATGATATTAGCAGAAACAGTCATAGATAACGAAACTATATTAACTACAGGAAATGAAAGAAGATCAATGCTTGATAAAGCCGGAGTATATTCTATACCAACAAAATATTATACAGAAATAGAAAGAAATGAAAGAAATAAAATATACATAGGAAGTACAAAAAGAAGGTTTAAGACCAGATTAAAGAACATATATCGAACTGGAATAAAAAAGAAAACAAAACATCATTAATAAATCATTGTATTGAAAATGAAGCTTATCCTGATTGGTATGACGTAAAATTAATAACCTCACATAAAACTAAAAATCAAATATTAACCTCAGAAGCAGTAATGATTGAAAAACTAAAGAAATAAATTGTAATAATAATGATCCAATGAGTCTACCGTACGCTTGGAAATATTTTATCGAAAAAGAAAATAACGATAAAAAATATAATAAAAGACCTTATTAATTATTTTCAACAAACGAATGGCAACACCAATTAATTTAGGATCAGAATGCATATCATCCAATTATATCAAAACACGACTAAGAATGAGCATTAATACCAAAAATAGCATGCGCAAGAGTACAACTGCCGTGAAATGTCGGACGCCGCCAGTAAAATCGATGTAACTGGCCGAAATACAAAGTGTGTGAGAAGTAGATCATAGTGCCCACTGAAGATGATTCCAAAAAGAAGGAATTGAAACTAGTTTGGGATATCGAGCCACGGAAAATGAAACATGCAACCATCATCTATAATAAGAAATTATAAGATCGAAGTTCAACTTGGAAGCTGATACCACAGGAAAGAAAAATCATGCCTTCTTCGATAACAAGATGGCTTATTACTGATTCAATGCATCATAATCAAAAGGTTCGAAAGTTCTTTTCTATTGTATTAATTTTGTGAATCATGAGTTAAAAAACTGGAATAATGTTAATCATTTAATACATATTGTCTCTACGTATTGGAGGACTTTGACAACTTATGATGCATATTGACTGCACATATAAAAACATTTTTTCATATAAATTTGTAATCTTCATATAATAAAATTCTAAACTATTATAAGGAACATCAAAAAGGAATATTAGTGACAAGTTGAAATAAATTTTTTTTTATTATATGGACGTTTTTCCCGTGCTTGAATTTCTAGTAACGTGCGAAACAGTAGATGATATGGAAACTATTTTGTTGACATATAGTTAATAATAGTTCTCTCAATACGTGGATATGATCTATAGTGCTGTAGCTACTCCTGATCCAGCTTGTTCTCTTGGTTGAGTTATGTCCATTGTTACCTTCAAGCGGTGTGAAAGAACTTGAGTGAAGATTTTATAAACCACTGACAGGAGGCTGATAGATCTGTAGTTCCTGAGATCCTCAATGTCACCTTTTTTATGTAGCAGGATCATTGTTGCACTGTTCCATTCCTCAGGAATCTTCCCTTCATTAAGGCATCAAGTGAAAACGTGGGTGAGTACTGTTTCAATTTCTCCACTTGCTTCTTGTATGATGTCTACGGTGATTCCATCTTCTCCTGGAGCTTTTCCTCATTTCATGTTCTTGATTGCATGTGCAACTTTTGCTGGGAGGTCTGGAAGAACTCTGGTACCTTTTGCAATGTCTGGAATACATGTATCATCCCTTTCATATAGTTTTGAGTAGAAATCTTTCACTCTTGTCAAAATTTCATCTCTATTTCTTGTTACAGAACCATCTTTTCTCAGAGCCATAATCTGTTTTCTTCCCTTACTCAGATGTCCCTTTGCTCTCTTCAGGCTTTGGTTGTTTTCAATTGCTTTCCTCACAAATTCACAGTTGAATTTCCTCACATCTTCAGTGATACTCTTTCATACCATCTTGCATAGCTCTATATATTCCACTTTGGAAGTCACATCTCCTTTAATTGTCCTCATCTCTCTTCTTTTTTGCATCAGAATTTTGTTTTTTCCTGATAATTTGTTTGTATGCTACTTGTTCTTAGTACCAGCTATTTTTTTTTTTTTTTTTTTTTTTTTTTTTTGCTGTTTCCATAAGAGCCTTGGTTAGTTTTCTGTTAACTTCAGAGATGTCCACTTCTTCCGACGTTAGACCTACTAGACCAGAAAATCTGTTCCTCAGTTCCAATTTGAAGGTATGATGTTTTTTAAGATTGGTCGTGTCAATACACTTTGCTTGTTTTATGAGCTTGCCACGCTTGAGTTTAACATTGAGGTGCATCTTGCATCTTACCATTCTACGGTCACTACTTGTGTTGAACTTGTTTAGCACACTGCTGTCTTCCATGACAAATTTTTTGTTACACATCATAAAATCAATTTCACTTGTCAATCCATTGGGATGCCTCCATGGCCATTTCCTTTGCAGCTTTTTCTTGAAAAAGGAGTTTATGATGAAAAACCCTTCTGGAAATTCTACGAGAGTATTTCCAAGCTGGTTTCTGTTGCCGTGACCTAATTTACCTACTGAAGTTTCATTCTGTTGCCCTATTTTTGCATTGAAATCTCTCAATGATCTTCAAGTGCTGGTTGCCTTTATTATTTAGATCACGAATTTCCTCATAAAATTCTTCAATTTCTTCTTCAGGATGACTTGTAGTGGGTGCATAAGCTTGAATAATCTGAGCTTGGCATCTTCTCGAGAGTTGGATAACAAGAAGTGCAGCTCTGTCAGGGGAACTTTCAACTTCTACAACTTTATCCTTCAGTTTCTTGTTTATTATAAATCCAACACCACTACTTCTGCCAGTATCTGTCCCACGATAATATAAGAGATGTCCACTTTTCAGTTCAATGAGATCTTTTCTTTTACCTCACTTAGCCCGACGATGTCTCACTTGATCCTTTGTAGTAGTTCTTCCATTTCAAGGAGCCTTGAATCAGATAATAGGGAGTGTCCATTATACGTAGCCAAGGTCAGCATCAGATGGCAGCCTAGTCCGGTTCTCCGATGATTCTTAGCACCCTCTGCCTTCATGTCACACTAGCCGCTGCCTTGGCCAGGTACATTCCAGCTGCCGGAGACTGACAGCCAAGATTTAAGTTGTGGAGTCATTTTGGAGGGGTTTGGCCATAACTCACCACACTAGCCAAGCGGGTTGGTGAGTGTGGGATGGCATTTCCTCTAATCCCGATGGCATAGTTATACTGCGATTTGGCGGTCGTCAGAGCCCCTTTAGTGGGAACAGGATGCACCACAAGAAGGCGGGTTGGCATTTGTCAAGGAGAGGCTGTAGTATATTGTGCATCACCTGACCTTATATCCCCTAAGACATTTATTTATAGCTAAATAGCAGGTAGCTTTTCATAATGAACTAAAAGCAAATTGGCAAGCTAGTGAATTTTTGAAAATGTGATACTCTCTCTCTCTGGGAGAGCGTTAGACTGAAGATCTAAAGGTCCCTGGTTCAATCCCGGGTTTCGGCACAGCACTGTCCTTGGTAGTATAGTGGTCAGTATCCTCGCCTGTCACGCGGGAGACCGGGCTTCGATTCCCCACCGGGGAGTGCAATTTTATTAAGACTGCAAAGAAATTGATGATGTAGATCAAGTTTTTGTTATCGAAGGATTACCCTCTCTCAGCATTGTTAATTTCTGTTGCAAGATTCTGCTCAAGGATTCCATTGGAATAATTTTCAAGCCACAATTCACCAAGATTCTGCTTAAGGATTCCATTGGAATAATTTTCAAGCCACAATTCACCCATATTACAAAGAAACAGGGAAAACTGAATGCACAAATTATGGCATGATTTTGAAGAGATTGCAACATAATGCAGTAGCAGTTCATTCTTTTCAGTATTGTTTGCATATTTCAATAAAAAAAGTTTAAAAAAAGAAACATTTTTCATTATTCAGATGGATCAGCACAATATGAGAACAGAAAAAAAATTATCAATTTCTGCTAAAATAAACTGATTTTGGAACAGTTGCTCAGTGGAACTTTTATGCAACATCCCACGGTAATAGTGCTTGTGATGGTGTTGGTGGCAATTTTAAGTCTTACAGCTAAAGGAAGTTTACAAAGGCTTTGCCATAATGCAGATTATGACACCTTATTAATTATATAACTGGACAACCAAACACATGCCAGCTTGCAATTTTGAATACCTCAGTGAAAGTCAGTATGAAGCTGATAAAAAGCCATTACAGCCACATTTTGAAATGAATAAAGAAAAAACATACAGAGAAAACTTATGCTGATTATGGTATTTACACTAGAGAGCAATTGTTTCTCAGTTTGAAGTGAGCAGTCTAAATGAAAAAAAAAAAAAAGCATCACACAGAAAACATTTTCAGGTTATTCACTTGATGCAAACTTTACTCTTTATTTTACATAAAAATAGTTTTTTCAGTGATTACAATATAAAATTGTCATCACTGAACAAGATGACTTTTTGAAGATTTTAAAATTAGATATCAGTGTAAAGTTCAAATGCATTAAGTAAATTCTTTTCAGCTAATAATATGCACCCTTGTTTAAAGCTGAATTGCTAAGTTATCAGTATGGAAGTTTTAATACTTTTTATAAATATTGCATAAAATGATTTATAAACAAGGGTAACTCATCACCAAATGTAGAACATATGCCATCCTTTTTATTCTGCTGGTCGGCTAGATTATAAAACTTCTCTATTGATCAGTGGAGCATGCTTATTTTAGTCATATGGTAAATTTACAGAGCATGTAAATTTACCAATTCCTCATAACTATTGACGCCCTTCAATTGCCACCCTCAAATTTACAACACATTATCACGATGTCATCAGGCCTTGCGAATGTCAGTCGCCAGTCGCCAAATGGCGACCAGATATTTCGTAGTGGCTAGTAAATTTTTTAGTATAGCAGCCAACAATGGTGAGTAGAATTTTTCTCCAAGTGAGCAACTATTTTGTCCAACTTTTTCCTCCACTAGGACTCTGCAATGTATTGATACATCGCGAAAAACCGGTGTAAATTTAACATCGATGTCATGGTGTTTCGACTGATGAAACTACGATTCTTTTTTCTTTTAATGGAGGCTTAACGACCACCGTGAGCAACTCAATGGGCTATAAGCAGTCGCCCGTCCCTAATTTAGGGTCACTGGTTCCAGGGAAGAGAGAGCCAGTGCCGTAAGACAAACACAACATCCATGCCTGACCGGGTTTCGAACCCGGACCCCTTACACAGACGAATGATCAGAGGCCAGCGCCTTAGACCACTGCGCCATCGGGGCGGCAAACTACGATTTATCAGCAGGCACCATCGTGTGCCACTGAGCAGTGACCAAGCACTGTTGTTCCAAGCCGGTTTTTCCGGCCCAAGACACATGAACATCGGCTGATGCACGCGCATGCCTCCAATGTAGTTTTTCTCACGGTGTCTTGTTCCAGATGTTACATCGGGGGATTGCTCATCAGAGATTGGCCCGCCAGCCGAGCAATCGTGGACATCGTAGCTTCGCGAGCGATCCCTTCACGATGCAGACACTATGTTTAAACGGGTTTCTTACCGGGCCTCAGTGCGCCGATGATGCTATTAAGAGGCTGGGTGTTCCACGCATTGGATCTCGGGAATTCACCACAGCTTAGAAACAATAGGAAGTATGTGGCAGGAGTTTTTTTTTATGTGAATAAGTCTTTAAAATCAGACCAGTATGGGAAGTTGAGTGTTACGAAAAAATGGGCATCGAGTTCTAATAATTTCAATATTAGCAACACAAACCAAACCAACCCAACCTAGTGTCATTCGATAGCAAAGGAAACAAAGACTTGTTAGTGACCTTGGTTTATCGTGCGGCGATAAGCGCTGGAGGGGGGAGGGCTGGTTTTAGGGACTTTCTGCAGCGCTGAGCAAATTTCAAATCAGTATAACTCGGGACTGCAAAGTGCTTCAACGCCAAAATTGGTCTTAATATTGGTTGTGAAACTTTAGCTTGCAGTTGAAAAAATTTTACAATGTTGGTATATACTTGTCAGTGTATCTCATTAGAAAAAGAAAGAAAAAAAAACATGCACCCATTTAATTTCACGTAAACCTAAGTAGAGAAGTTACTGAATTATTATTATTTTTTTTTTTTAAATTTCATTTGGCCAGTAGATCTGGCTAGTAAAATTTTTATTCTACTGGCCAATGTGGCTAGTAGAAATCTCAGCAGTTTTGCAAGGGCTGGATGTTATTTAATTTCATATCCTTAAAAATAAAAATGTCCCTTTAAGAAATTCAAGGTCAAATTTTAAATTGTGACCTTGAAATTAATTTTCTTTAATAATGCTTATAAGTAATATATCATTTTAAAGCCAGCAAAAAGAGGTTTTTAAAAAAAAGCAAACCTCATCCCTTTGTGTTAAAAAGAACTTGAGTTATAAGTACTTTTATGACATACAAAACACTGAATTTGGCAAATTTCTTGAATTTTATGACCATATATCTCAGGAAATTTAAAAGCTATTGTGCTAAAAATTGTCACACATTCATTTCTTGTGTATATCAATGAATCTACGAAGTTTCATAAAAATCCAAAGGGGTGAGGTTGAAAATGCTATTTTTCTGTGTTGATTTGACATTGCATTAATAACCTGGTTGACAAACTTAAGGAACATCAGGCATTCAGTAACAACCATGGCACTGTAAGAAGAGTAAGCAGAAGGAATATGTGGACACATCAATTATATCAACAAATACACACAATTTTCTTCAAATAAATTTGCAGACAAGAAAGATACATTTTTATATCACTATTAAATAGTTTCCACTTAATTTCACAAATAAAATTATATAAAAACTGTCCAGATAAATTTCTTCCCCATTGTAAACCAGTGCTGACCAGAGAGGGTCCATTTCAACGTGCAGTAGTGAAGGCAATTTTGGGCAACTTGCACATGACATAGCTGTGAAGGGCAGATCATTTGGCTCCGATGGTTTGTTTACATGCGGTTACTAATTTGTCTCATTTATTTAGTGGTATTTGATCAGTTCTTTGTGATGGAGTCATTTTTATTGTGATAGGATAAAGATAACTATTGTGATAACAAAAATAAATTCTATTGCTGTCTGTTTGTTTGCTAGAAAACTTCGACCCCACCATTCTGTGTTATTATTTTAAAACTCCGTGCCCATCGTATATAACAAGAAAACAAAAAGGAACAGGGATTATTTATTATGCATTCCCAAAAGATCAGACCTCACAAAAAATGTGGCTACTCAAAGGCAAAAAAAAAAAAAGATGCTGTAAATGTGAAACATGACAGAATTTACTCTGAACATTTTACTGAAGATTATTATGATTGCGATTTAAAAACTGAATTATTGGGCCTTCCATCAAGTAAGCAGAAAAGGCCGAAATCATATGCCATTTAGTCCATGAATCTCCCCTGTAGTAAGAACACTCAATTTCTATCCGAATTTTTATAAATGCTCGCCATTTTGAGGTCGAAATGTAAAAATGGAGAATACAAAAGTAACAATGCCGTGAACAAAAAGTACACTACATTTTCGTAGCAAAAGGAAACATATTAATTTCTGGTATAATTCAATAGAAACCTTTAATTTGTTTTTAAATTTTAGGTCTCATGAGCTATCTATGAGAATAGTTCTGACACTAGTTATTAAAACTGCGCAAATTAGAAAAGACTGCAATAATTTTATTTTTTGCCGATATAAATTCCTTGTTTGTATTGGTAAAAATCCCAGGTCCCCACCGTATTGTTTCACAAACGCATATAACAAAAGGTGAACATAACCAGAGGCATAGCCAAGGGAAGTGGGGTCCTCGGCTCTGGACCCCCCCCCCCCATTTGAGGCTGGACTGAGTACGAATTTAAAAGTTATATATATATAATTAAATGTATATATGAGACCAACAAACAAATCCACGGATTCCCCCTTCCCTTAAGAAATTTCTGGCTACGCCACTGAATATAACTATTATATCAATATTAGTTAAGAATTCATTCTGAACTGGACATTTTTCTTTTCTTTAGTAATTGCCTGATGAAGTCAAAAATATTAGCTTTTGCTCATATAAACTTATAAGTTCTCTTTGCCTTAGTTACTATGAATGCTGTGTTTTGCTTTTGCTTTGTGACTCCACAGTGACATCAAATGGAAGAGCCAATGAGGGCATAGGTCATTAATGGACCTAACCTAAGAGATACCTAAGGAACCTACATTCCAATTGCAGTTTACCTATTTCTAGATGAAAGTCTAAAAGGCATTTCCTAAAACCAAAAACTGCATCAGACTTTTCCTAAATTTAATGATCCACCATAAACAGGGTTCAAATACATTTACAGAAAATATATTCCAGGGGTTTTCCAGTTTATCAAAAAATTCCAGGAGCTTGAATTTTTTGCTAGAATCATAGTGCTTTGTTTTATATTTTACAAATTGGGTTGAAAATTACTCTGTATTTAGAATTCTTATAAAGTCCTATGGTTTCTGCTGTCACACAGTGTTCTTGTGTGTGTTACATTTTCAATGAAGTGGCAAAATTTTGCCAACTGAAAATTGCCCTGTACAAAACTTATATGAAGTAATCTAGAACCTAGCTCAATGATAATACGAAACAATTTTGCTATGGCACAGAAGATTCCCTATTCCAGAGTCATCTATTCCAATGCGAATTGGTGGCAGGAAGGCCAGCTATCAATCTTTTTCAGTCATAAAAGCACATGCTAAAAGAAATTACTACCTTGAACTCACAGTAAAGTTTCCACACACTGCTACTCTATACCACAAACCAAGGCAGCTGAAAATATGACATTCAAACATCTTGCACTCCCAACGTCAAAAGAGAGGACATCACATTGCCACACTCCATGAAAGGAAGTGATGTCTTCGCGAGCATACACCACAGGGAGTGACACAATCAATCCAAACATTTTGACACACACCCCCCATTGCAAGAAACAATTCCAGGACTATTCCAATACCTTTCACAAAAATATGGAAAATTAAGGAGTTTTCAGGCCTGGAAAAAAGGGAAATAAAATTCTAGTACTTTTTCCAGATTCCAAAGGCTGTGCAAACCCTGGGTGAAGCCATAAGTACATACACCGTTGAAATTGCACAACTGTACTAACAGGACCAGACATTTCCCCCTCCATTTTCTTTCTTACGTAAAATGAATCTACATTTCTGTGCAGCTGAAGAATCTTGTTTTTTTTTTTTTTTTTTAACTATTTATTTTCAAACAGAATTTATCATTTTTGTTTTTTGCAGCCAAAAGACAAAATCCAAAGACTTGAGAAAAAAAAAACTTAATACAACACTATTTTTATGCTTTCAAGTGAACTTAAATATCCAGTATAAAGAATAATACAAGGTACACATTACCTGTTGCTTTCTTATGATATCCTCTTTGGTATGATCTCCAATGGTTGTGATATGAGGGCAATGTGAATGTGGGCCATTCATTCTATTCCACTGAATGAAATCCCACTGTGAAACTGAAAAAGTTATAAATCTTATTGATCTTTATCAATTGCTAATCAAAACTCACAGAAGTGACAACACTAATAGTTTCTTCTAGATTTATGCACATATAAACCAATAATAATAAACAAACAAATACAGGCTATATGAATGCAACAGCACTTCATTTTTTACAACAAAAAAAAGTACTGGTACTATTTTCCAAAATAGGAGGAAACTAAGAAAAAAAAACTAACAAATCTATCCTATGAGATGGAAGAAATTTTAATCTTTATTAGACTCATTAGTTTTAGGTCCCCTTCCACGACAGAAAATTTCACTTTACTTTTAACTAATGCACACATAACATTAACATAATTACATACATATATTTCAGACAAATCCATTCTGCTAGAGTTGCATATCTTTAAAGTTTCTAAAAAGGAAATTAAAAAGTGCACTTCATTATCTTTGCAAATTCTTTCAATAATTAATTAAGGCACAGATACATTTGAAACTTAATTTTCCATTAGAAACAGCCTTGAGAGAATACATGCATTATTTAAAGAATTCAGATCACCTAAAAAATTTCCTTCAGATGTAATTAGCTTTTAAAACCAAAATATACTTGAAACGTTTTGAATTTGAATACACCAAGACCAAACCAGTGGCAGGTATTGTGGTTATACATGGCATACAGAGGTTTTATTAGAAATGAGTTTCACAATTTCTTTAACATCTCTCTGTACTTCTAGCGCACATTTATTTTGCATTCATCTTTCTGCTCTCGAAATTATAGCACTGCAACTATCATTGTAATAGACTTTCTTATAACAGATTTTGGTTATAGCAGACAAACCACGTACATGGTAAACGAGATGTGTAATCCATGTACGAGGATAAAAGACAGTCCATTATCCACTAACAGACCCCTGTTCTGGCTGAGGAGCCTACTATTACTGATGACCCTACTACTGTTGACCTTTATTCAGCACAGCCTTCTACAAGTGGCATGTCACTGTTAGTGGAGGGCTGTTCCAGTAGTTTGAGGTGCTGGTCTCTCTCCGAGTTAAGCTCAGTTTCGAATCCTTAATGAAGCACGGATGGTGAGTTTGTCTGATAACAGTGGCAAAAAAAAACTGCCAGTGAAGCATCGTTGCTCCAACAGTTACCATATCTGTGATCACCCACCACAACAAGATCATAAAATCTGATGTCAAAGAATGAAATCTGATGTTGAAGAATGCGATTTGGCCCGGTTTAACATGAAACGAATCGAAGACAATTTTTGACTTAGAGGATGTGTTGAGGATGCCGGTATCATAGCAGTAGTGGCAGAAGGCTTTCGGTATACAGATGTAATGACATTGTGATTGATGGGGTCATGATTTAATAATATATCCATGAAAGGAAGGGTAAAGTCAGTCTCTAATTCTGTGATGAACTTTATAGTAGGATATTTTGAAGCCAGAGATTCTCTTAAAAGCATGCAGGTCATCGATAGAGGAGGGCCAAAAAACCAAAATGTTGTCAATGTAATGCAAATATAATAGTGGTTTAATATGGAAGGTTGACAGAACTTCATTCTTCAGGTGCTGTATTAACACCTTCACCCACAATGTCATTACTTCTGTAAACCGAAAGCCTCCTACCACTTCTATATAATACCGGCATCCTCAACACATCCTCTAAGTCAAAAATTGTCTTAGATTAGTTTCATGTTAAACCGGGCAAAATCGCATTCTTCGACATCAGATTTATACAACAGTGAAATAGCAAAAATAAAGGATTCTGCTGCTGCCTTTGGCTACTTCCGACCCTTAGTGAACAAAGTACTCCAACAAATGCAGGAACGAACGTCTTGTGCCTTGACCAGAAATTACAGATCACAAAAATTTTGTGGGATCTATACCCTACGTCCCGCCAATAACTAATATCTTGAAAAACATATGTAGACCTTATGGTCTGAACTTTTGGATAAAGACCCACAACATCTGGTCTTTAGTCAAAAATGACAGGAATCCTATCCAGATGCAGGACAGACATGGAGTTTATGTCATCCCACTGAAAGCGATCGAACCCGGGAAGAAAGACCAAATATATATAGGCTCGACGACCCATAATCTGAAGACTCGCCTGATGGAGCATAAATGACAAAAACCAGATCCACAAACACAGCAATGTCACGCCTACTTCATGAAGAAGCATTTCAACCTTTTGTGGGACAAAACAACCATACAACTACTCTAAAAGTAAAAAACTGAACTCTCTTTACTGAAGGCCTGCAAATCTTTGCCCATCAACAACAGTGTTGCAATGACGATTTCCGTGTGTCGTGCCAAACCCTTGGAAATATTCACTTCAGAGTGACTTACCAAAATTCTGACATTGACAACAAATGCTATCGCATTGCTATGAATTGTGTCACGGTGATTCACCAATAGTGGGAATGCCCTTCATGACAATATACATCATATCTCTCTTTCGATGTATTGAACCCACTGCTCGCACAATATGACTCACACCTGATGAAGAGACAGATGCGGATTCGAAAGTTCTTGTGCAATTTTAACTTTTATGTGAAGTTTTTAACTACGGTGCTTTTACATTAAAGTGTTTTTACCTTGTGACATCGTGTTGAGATGGCAGTAGTTCACCCAATCTACAACGCAAGCACGAAACACTTCTGGAGTTTTTAATCTGAGAAGTTTATTTAAATGTTTCTTGGAACAAGAAAAAATGTCACATTTTAGTTACTAATTCTGTGTAAATAAACATTGCTCAAAGGCAGAGGTATAACAACAAGGGTAGAGTGGGCAGGGCGACTGCCCTGGGCATAGCTCAGGAGAAGGCACAAAAATCACTACTCTGATTAAAATTGGAATTGAAAAGTTTGCCCCTATTTCTGGTGCAGTTTTTGCTGGCCCATACTATTCTACTTGCCTATTTACAGATTTAGCTTATAATATGCTGTCAGTTTGGGTAACCTTGGCAAATTAAAATATGCATTTCTTCCTCAAATTGTTCGGAAGATACCAGTTGCTCATATTCAAAAATTAAAGCGTGGTTATATTTATGATGCAAGACAAGATTTCATTCATGCTCGAACGTCCTTCACATTTCTGAAGATTCTTAAGGGGCAGTTTGATCATTACTGTGACTCAGACTGGGAGCCACAACTTCCAGCTGTGCATTCAGTCCATTCAGTGTGGTACAAAAGGTCTGAAGCAGCTGGGAAAAGCTGTACAGACAGTCTATACCTCCTCCATAGAGATAACATTGTGGTGTGACATTTATTTTGTTTTCTCAAGCAATGTATATTTTTTATGTATACAAAGATTAATATATACAAGACAGATGGGCAGGGACGGATTTACAGTGAAGTCAACGAAGACCAAGTGCGGGGCCCCGCAATGCTGGAGGGCCTCAAAAATGTTTTTTTTTTTAATTTTGCTTCTAAAAAAAGAGAAGTCATAGAAGCAAGGGATACATTCACTATTCAGGGTTTCAGAAGATTTGAGGGCATAATTCCACCCGAAATCAAAGTATTTCATCTACAACTATGAATTTACTACACTGGAGTGCAAAAATTAAGGATGAAACGGTTTTCGAATGTAACGTTGTGCAGAAGTGCTCCACATCGACTCAAATCATACCATAAGATCCCAAAGATGTAAGAATATGAGACAAGTGAGCAAAACCGTCCAAACAAGGAGTCCAAAGGATACAAAGGCACTTTATTGAAAAAGTAGCTTAGAGAACAACTGGACAAAAGATAGAAATGTCCATGTGACAGGCGACTGCCAAGAAAAAAATCCAGTCTTTAGTAGGGGATATGATCACCCCTGACTGCGTTGCAGGATTTACAACGTCTGTCCATGCTGAGGAAGAGGTTGTCAAGGAGCTGCTGAGGTATCGCGGCCCATTCATTTTGTAGCGGCAATCGCTGCTGCGCAATGGTTGCTGGCCGCTGATGACGTGCTGCCAAGCATCTCCTGAAAAGGTCCCACACATGTTCGATTGGACTTCAGGGACCTTGCGGGCCAATCCATGCGTTGAATATCTTCACTCTCCAACAGCTCTGAGACAGTCACTGTACAATGAGGTGTAGCGTTTCATCCATGAAGAGGAACTTGGGACCCACAGCACCTCTAAACAGATGCAAGTTAGGCAGGAGAACCTCTGTACAATAGCAGACACCAGTGACTGAACCTCCTTGGAAGATGTGGAGGTCAATAAGGCTACCAAAGCACGATACCGCCCCAAACGAGAACTCCGCCACATCCAAACCGGTAACTTTCGATGATGTTGGAAGAGTGATTGCGTGTTCCCTGCTCTCTCCAGATGTGTATACGTCCAGAATCACTCGTCAGACTAAATCGGCTCTCATCCGTAAAGAGAACTCGATCCCATTGCTGGTGTGTCCAGTTCTTGTGTTTCCGGCACCACAGAAACCGCCGTCTCTGATGAGCAGGTGTTAATGGCACACACCGTACTGCAAATAGACCACCTTTGTGCAGCCTCCTGGCCACGGTAAAACACTATAACTGACGTCTAGTTTTCTGTTGCATGTGCCTTGCAATTTCTCCTGCTGTCCGTCTCTTCTCGCCTGTAGGACAATATACCGGTCTTCCGCCGCCGCGGTTGCTGTGGACGACCACTGCTAAACTCTCCGACAGCTGTTCCTGTCTTTTGAAATGCTCTCCAAACTCGTGAAACGATGCTGTGAGCGATCCCGAACTCCTCGGCCACACTAGTCACACTTCGACCTTCTTCCAACTTCCCAATGGCGCTACCTCGGGTAAAGTCATCCAGATGTCGTCTACTGGATTGCCTGTTGGCCATATCACACGGTGCCAGCAACTCGAC
This sequence comes from Macrothele yani, assembly GCA_039090855.1. Taxonomy (NCBI): domain Eukaryota; kingdom Metazoa; phylum Arthropoda; class Arachnida; order Araneae; family Macrothelidae; genus Macrothele; species Macrothele yani. The sequence continues at coordinate 128,685,513 of CM076995.1, read as the reverse complement.
GTCGTTCAAACCGATGTACACTGTGCAATAGCTTTCACCGAATTGCTGAGCGTACACCACCCGTGTGTTTTATACCCTTCGACACCCCCCCCCGTCATGCTGCAAATATGCGCATGCCCTACCGTACCGGACCCTAGTCTATCTCCTGAGTGGTCTTTCGGTCCGTTCTGCCTGCTCGTTCCGCTGTTATGCTAATTTCTCCTCTTAGTCCTTAATTTTCGCTCACCAGTGTAGCTTAAATGAAAACTCACTAAATATTGTTTTGAAAATAACGTTACTTAATACTACACTACAACTGACATTAGAAATCGGGATGCTATTTCTGGCCAATTTTCTTAGAATGTAATGAACTTTCAGCTCTTTAATTCAGTGTTTTATATGACTCCCCATCTTTCCCTTTAAATTCCTTCCCCCCATTAAGTTTAGTTTAAGAGATAATCACAAGACATATGAGTAAAATGGCATTGGAAAACGTGTTTTACGAGGCATAGGAATAGATTACATCCATTTTCAGACTGCCCGTAAGGGAATGGTCAGTCTAACCGTATGCGACAGCAGATCCCACACTGCATGCAATTAAAGCAGTAGCATAAAGTACTGTGGTTCAATGGTCATCTTTATAAAAGCTCCGATTTTTCTTCCTTAACAGAAGGCTTTCCATTTTTAACTTCAGCCATTTCTGCCCCATCAGGGTATCACAAAAGCACTCAGTATTAAGTTTTGTTTGGATAACAATAACGGCTTTTGAGTTACGGTGGCAACGAACCACTTGCACACATGAAAAGTCAAATCATAGAAGGGGGGGGTACAATCATGATACTTTTTTATACATTAGTGGGAGAGAGCAAAAATGTGCGGGTTATACTTTAAGGATGCCTGGCAAAGTGAGGTGGTCCCAAAATCGATGCTGTGGGGAGGGGGAGGGGGCCCAGTAACTAAATCCGCCAACGCAGATGGGGGCACAATATTTTGTGGTTTGTCCCAAATGTAGAAATGCCTAGTTATGCCTCTGCTCACAGGTGTTGTATGACATCAAAAGACCCTGACTGGTGTCAAATCCCCAGAAATTATTTTACATGAAATCTTTATGGCAGTCAAGCGAACTGCCACCACAATTCTAGCTGTAAGGGGCCATAACTAAGCTTCCTTTTGAAATATGAATTTCAAAAAACTTAAGTCATGAAGCAACTGCATTGTGTGCAAAAATTGCGCATAGAGTAATTACTGAAAATTGGAATCACTGCTGCGGTCATGGTGTTAAAGGAAATCAAAGCCAACCAAGTGAAAACAGAATTTGACTTCAATCTTTAAAGAAATAAACTGACCCATTTTAGATTCTCATCTTGCAGCCTAGCTCAAATTAATTAATGCATCTAAGGGCATATGCACTTCCATTGAGCCTTACCATCTGATTATTTCATGTCCCAGCCTTTGCTTTGCGAGTTAAAACATTTTTAACGCATGGGTAAAATGCTAAACCTTCCAAGTATCACTCTGCTTGGCCTGGGGGCTGGGTTGGGCTTTATGAGACAGCACAGGTTATGCTTATGCAAGCCTTTAGTAGTAACAACATCTGAAAAAACAAAGTGAATCTCATTAATTTCTTGATTTGTAAAGTCATAACGATACTGGAGTTAAATTTTGATTTACCGAATGCTGCAATCTGGTTTTACTTGCATATCATTTCACAATCCTGTCAATACATCCCATATACTTTTACCATTACTCTTTGAAAAAAAAGCCATTCCAAAATTTTGAAGGTGACAAACTGGCAGCAGCCCCCCCCTCCACCCCGATTTTGTATACTGGTTATTAGTACCATCAGAAAAATATATAATTTTTTTGATGCATGCACATTCTTCCTTCATGCAATAAATATCCTTTTTAATGAAGAGACAGTGGCGACTGTGTATTGCAGATGATCACAGACTATACACAAATTTACAATTCTTGGCTTTACAGAGACTTCAGGTATCACATAGGCAATATAAGGGTGCAAAGTAGTTTGAGTGTTTAACCAGTAAAAACCTTGTATGCCACCTTGAACAAAAACTTGTGTTCCACCTTTACCTTATTTTCTTTTCCCTTTGACATTTTATGTAGATGGAATTTCTGAAGTATATCTATTTTAAAGCACTTACACCTTCCCCACATTAAGTTTTCGAAGGGTAAAAATGGTTAGTTTAATAAAAGATTAAAAAAATAATAAGTGTGGAGACAAAGCAGTTCTAAATCTTCAAATACATTGTCTCTGGAACGTGGAAAGAGCGATGTATTTATTTATTTATTTATTTATTTATTAACTGTCGCCACGTATTTGGAGTATTTTCATCTAATTTACTATTTTTATATTTTTATTCTAAACTATAAACATATGTCAGAACATAGCTGCCTTACATAAACACATTGCTTTTAAAGCAGTACAGATTACTTTATTTTCCATCTTTGTACATTCAGGGTGTCAAGGTTACAGCAGTACAAATTACTTTATTTTCTGCCTTCATACATTCAGGGCATCAGGCGAATTGAAATATTACATTTTGGTCCGACAAATCTAAATTTAATCATAGGGCAAAGGGTTAACCTGTTTTACCATACATATGGGCTCCTTGAACACACAGGTACATGTGTATAATAACTGACTGGAAAGCTTCATTGTGCTCCATGGTACAGTTATTGGTATCTGTTCCATTATTTAGTTTGACAATTACGGGTTTTCATGCCCGAGTAAATAAATAGCAACATTTGTCCAACTGAACTTTATTATGCTACACAGAAGTGGTGATCTGCCTATATTCTGCAAGCACATTTGGTTTTGCTAGTTATGATCAGCAAGATCTCGGTTCATACTGCGGTTATCAAGTCAGATCGATACCAGCAAGCATCTGGGGCAAGAGTTACTTTCTTGATGTAGAAAAAATTACTCCACAACTGTGAGAGATTTACAATCACAACAAAGGAAAAACTTCCATGTCTTGGAGAAGTAAGTTACAGCATTTTTATGTTATAGGAGCAATCCTGATGCTGCAGGTGGGCTTGAGTCCAATTTTCAGTCCCCCTTCCCTCCCAAATATTTAAGCAGTCAGAACACATGTCGAGCACAACCATGTAAAATTTTAGGGAATTTGGAATAAAATTATGTGGATTTTTCAAATTTGCCAAAATTTTGTTACAAGGGTCATTCCATATGAATTCCCCAGGTGCTTGTAGTTGTGGGTTTTTTGATTTTCCTCATTTTTTTTTTTTATGTTACAGTACAACATAAAAGTACCCTGAAAACAAAGTTTGGGATTTATTTTCCCATTCCCTTTGGAGATGAGGATCCTCAAAACCCCCCAAAATGAGCTAAAATAAGGGTTATTGTTAATTAGCACAAATTGAGTAATTGTAGAAATAATGACACTTAATGGTGCCTAAATAGAGGTAATAACCTGCACATTGATATGTAATAACCTCATTTTCACAGCATAATTAGTCAGGTTGTGGGGGTCAAAGTTCAAGGTCACAATGCCGATTTTGCCACTTTTCATCAGCATTTTCATACCAGAAGGGGACTTGAACACAAAGTGAATATTTTTTTCAGGCAATCCTCATATGTTGCTAAGAATGTTAAAAGCACATTTCAACTTGTGTTATATGTTTCCCTTTTTTAATTAGAAAATATTTTATAACTCCAATATTGCCAAAAGGGTCATTCCATGTGAAATTAACCAATAACGAATTAAATTGTTGCTGGACATTTTAAATATTTTTTATATTTTGCATACAATATTCCCAATATATTAACACTCCAAAATTAATTTTTTTTTTTTTTTTGTCTTATTTTTTTTCTGGCGGCTATTTTTCTTCAGCTTCACATGGCGCATGGCATTTTTGACCAAAATAATTGTTTACGTAAAATTTAATTACTTCTTTACTACTAGAGCTATCATGTTCAAATAAAGATCATTCTTTACATGAAATGTTCTACAGTTTTGACCAAGAATGCTTTAGCTACCTCTTGTGAAAATATATGAAATAACCCTTACAAAATGTTTAATAATTTCACTCAAATTGCTGACTTCAGGCATAATTTTTTTTAAAATGGTAAAAGTTTCATACTTCAGACTTTGTATGTTTACATGTATCTAATTAGACTATTAATTCACAAAATTTGAAACCTGAGAATTTTTTTTTCTATAGACCTCCAAACATAGTCTGAACCTTAAAAAAGTGTTTTAGGAGTAAACCTGCAGTAAAAATTTCCACTTGTAAACGCAAGTAGTTTTAAGGCTGTGCTACATCAAAATAACGGAAAAATACGACCATTTTTATTTACAAACTTGTTTTTAAATCATCTTACATATGCAAGGAAAATTATAAATGGTACAGTAACATTTTATTATTGAAATAAAGAAATATTAAAAAAAAAGACGAGCAGCAAAATAAATTTACCTGATTTTGAGTGCATGGTTTACAAATGTCCATTTTACATATATGCGTTACTATAAACAATAACATTAACCCATTAAATTACAACAACTATGAAAAAATAATTTATTTATTGTTCTATTGACGTTCTAGTTGTACTGAGAAATAAATAAATTCATTGTTTGAGAAATGTTATTACACAGTGTTTCCGAGATATTGTAAGAACGGCCAGTCACTGTAGTCACGTCCATTGGAGTCAGTTTTTGTAAGATATGGCTTATGGGAACCCCATGCAATGTCCTGTGGAAATGACAACTGGAAGGATGTTCGTGGCCCGTGTGGATAGAAAAAGTGAATTTGCATATAATTGTTTTCCTCACTGATGTCTTGAATCTTTCCAATCCACAATTTTTTTTTTATCATAAACACAGGCAACATAGTCATTTTTATGGAATGAAAATATTTGATGAGATATGATTGAGGACACTAATAAGTCTTCAAATTCTGATGTTTGGGATGTTTTAAAGCATCTTATTTGAGACGAATCCAGAGGAACTATTCTATGATAATCTCTTGTGTGTGGTGCTGTTTTGGCATTTGCAAATCTTGCTTTGAGTCTTGCATACTTTGATTGTACCTCATCGGTTGATACATAAATGTATGCAATGCCAGTAATTTTTTCGGAGCAATATTTATGCATATCCTGTGGTAAAATTTGGTCTGTATATGTCATTTGCAAACTACTTCTTGATACTTCTCTTTTTGTAGTACCACCTATTCCATCGCTAGCATTTTTGCCGTGGGATGTAGCAAAGAAATTCCATTCGGCTTCAAGTCCAAAATCGTCAAAATGTTTGCAAATGTTAACGAAGTTCTTTTTATTTTTATATTGGCTGGCAGCACCATCACTGAAATAAAAAATTCTTTACTGAAGGTGCCACTTTTTTATGTCAGAAATTAGATGATCCTGGAATACATGGAATGCTGCTGTGTTGTGCTCCATATGATCACTTATAATACAAAGACTTCTGCACTTAACAGCTTCTCCTAATTTGTAGTAATAAACGAATGGATGAACCGTGGCTTGTTGGTTAACCCAGTGATAACTCTGGATTTCATCCTGTACTGTAAAAGTGAATTTCCTGAAAAGTCTGCAAATACCACACACTCTGACAGGCTAAGGTTGTCTTTTTCAGTTCTTAAATATTGTCCCTGAATCTTTGACACAAAATGGTGTTTTTTTAATAATTTTTCAATTAAAGTATTCACAAATTCATTTATTTGCTGGACAACTGTAACCAGTTCAGCTCTGTCTGTACTGACCCATTGTTTGAAACTTATTTCATCCGGCAGTTTATATATAACTATTTCACTTGATAATATTTCCTGTATATATTTGTCCACCCCGACAACCGGTGCACTTGTCAAACATGCAATCCTCATTATTCAGATCACAAACAAGAAGATTGAGCAAGTCTTTATAGTTTGCATTTAATTTGGCACCATCTATCATAAGTTTAAATTTTTGGTGATACTTACAAACACAAATAACATGGGTGCCTGCAGCTCCGGGTAGAACGCACCATTTTGGTCTTAGTGAGCAGAACATTGACTGCCCAATCTTGTGTTCAAGATATTTTTCTTTAAATAAAGCATATAACTCATTTAAATTGCACATTAACCTCTTCTGTTTCTGTAACTTTTCACTGTTAATTCTGACAGGTACACAATCTTTTTGGCCAGGAGAAATCCTGCTATTTTCATAGTCTTCGTAAAAATGTTCTACTGCATTAGCAATGTCTTCACTTAATTGTTTTACCCCTTCTTTCTGAAAGATCAGGAAATATTCCTTGCGATTTCATTAATTTTCGTGTTAACCTAACTAAATAGTCTGTTACTCCAAATTCCTCACTTTTTTTTTTTTTTGGACCAAGAATTTGGAAGCAAACTAATTATTGATTTTTTCTTGTTTATTAGCCACTGAACATTTTTCTTTCAGCAGATTTATTAAAGTATATTCATTTTCATCATTAGTAGGAGCAATGCTGGAGGTTGCAGGCATACACTCAGTAAAATAAATTTCTAATTTCCTTTTAAACGAATCAGTAATTTTTCCAGTTTTTTTTTAATAATGCATGAGGTCTTTGATTTTTATTCAATTTTGTAATTTTTGTAACTGGAGATAAATTTAACGAGTCGCACACTAAATTTACTGTATTTAATTCCTCAGATGGATCGCAAAAATTCTCCATTACCGTTTCACATGATTTAGGTTGAACAATACCAAATAATTTTGAAATACAGGTTATGCATAATGACTGACCCAGCACAAGATCCACTGAAATATTTTTTGGTTTATTCATATGCTCAAAGAATTTCTCTTAGGCCCTTTTTGATTGGTTTTGTATGTATTTTCATAAGGTCGCAAAATTTTCTTCCAAATATGTGGTGATGTAAGGTCAGGTGATGCGTAACATCACAGACTCTCCTTGACAAATGTAAACCCCGCCTTCTCGTGGTACATCCTGTTCCCACTAAAGGGGCTCTGACGACCGCCAATAGCGGTATAACTATACCATCGGGATTAGAGGAAATTCTATCCCACACTCACCAACCCGCTTGGCCAGTGTGGTGAGTTATGGCCAAACCCCTCCAAAATGACTACACAACTTAAATCTTAGCCCTCAGTCTCCGGCAGCTGGAATGTACCTGGCCAAGGCAGCGGCCAGTGCGACATGAAGGCAGAGGGTGCTAAGAATCCCCGGAGGACCGGACTAGGCTGCCATCTGATGCTGACCTTGGCTACGTACAACGGACGCTCCCTATCTTCTGATTCAAGGCTTCTTGAATTGGAAGAGGAACTACAAAGGATCAAGTGGGACATCGTCAGGCTAAGTGAGGTAAGGAGATCTCATTGAACTGAAAAGTGGACATCTCTTCTACTATCGTGGGACAGATACTGGCAGAACTAGTGGTGTTGGATTTATAATAAACAAGAAACTGAAGGATAAAGTTGTAGAAGTTGAAAGTTCCTCTGACAGAATTGCACGACTCGTTATCCAACTCTCGAGAAGATACCAGGCTCAGATTATTCAAACTTATGCACCCACCACAAGTCATGCTGAAGAAGAAATTGAAGAATTTTATGAGGAAATTCGTGATCTAAATAATAAAGGTAAGCAGCACTTGAAGATAATTATGGGAGATTTCAATGCAAAAATAGGGCAACGGCAACAATGAAACTTCAGTAGGCAAATTCGGTCACGGCAACAGAAACCAGCGTGGAAATACTCTCATAGAGTTTGCAGAGGCAAAAGGGTTTTTCATCTTAAACTCCTTTTTCAAGAAAAAGCCACACAGGAAATGGACATGGAGACATCCAAATGGGACGACAAGTGAAATTGATTTTATTATGTGTAACAAAAAATTTGTCATAGAAGACTGCAGTGTGCTAAACAAGTTCAACACAGGCAGTGACCATAGATTGGTGAGATGTAAGATGCACCTCAACACTAAACTTGAACGTAGCAAGCTCATAAGACAAACAAAATGTATTGACATAACCAACCTTAAAAAACACCATAATACCTTCAAATTGGAACTGAAGAACAGATTCTCTGCTTTAGAAGGCCTAACATCGGAAGAAGTGGATATTTCTGAAGTTAACAGAAAAGTAACCAAAGCTCTTATGGAAACAGCAACAAAATTAGCTGGGTCTAAGAACAAATTGCATGTGAACAAATTATCAGGAAAAACCAAAATGTTGATGCAAAAAAGAAGAGTGATGAGGACAACTAAAGAAGATGTGACTTCCAAAGTGGAATATATAGAGCTATGCAAGACAGTACGAAAAAGTATCACTGAAGACGTAAGGAAATTCAACTGTGAACTAGTAAGGAAAGCAATTGAAAACAACCAAAGCCTAAAGATAGCAAAGGGACATCTCAGTAAGGGGAAAAAACAGATTATGGCACTGAGAAAAGAAGATGGTTCTGTAACAAGAAATAGAGGCGAAATTTTGACAAGAGTGAAAGATTTCTACTCCAAATTATATGAAAGGGATGATACATGTACTCTAGACATCATGAAAGGTACCAGTACCAGAGTTCTTCCAGTCCTTCCAGCAGAAGTTGCACATGCAATCAAGAACATGAAGCGGGGAAAAGCTCCAGGAGAAGATGGAATTACTGTAGACATCATACAAGAAGCAAGTGGAGAAATCGAAACAGTACTCGCCCAAATTTTCACTCGATGCCTTAATGAAGGGAAAATTCCTGAGGATTGGAACAACGCTACAATGATCTTGCTACATAAAAAAGGTGACATTGAGGATCTCAGGAACTACAGACCTATCAGCCTCCTATCAGTGGTTTATAAAATCTTCACTAAAGTTCTTTCACACTGCTTGAAGGTGACACTGGACATGGCTCAACCAAGAGAACAAGCTGGATTCAGGAGTGGCTACAGCACAATAGATCATATCCACGTACTGAGAGAACTAATTGAAAGAGCGAGGGAATATGAACTTCCATTGTGCATGGCTTTTATCGATTATGAAAAAGCCTTTGATTCGGTGAAACCATTAGCAGTTGCAATGGCTCTGAAATCCTGCGGTATTGAAGATGCATACATTAATATTATTAATAACATCTATGAAAATGCAAGTGCAAAGATTCGGCTGTTTGAAAATACAACACACATAAAAATTGGAAAAGGAGTGAGACAAGGTGACACCATACCCCCGAAGCTCTTTAATGCCACATTGGAAAATGTCTTTCAATCACTGAACTGGGAAAACAAAGGGATAAAGATTAATGGAGATTATCTAACCCACCTTCGTTTTGCTGATGACGTAGTCATTTTTGCAACTAGCCCATCAGAGCTGCAGAGTATGATCCAGGAACTTGCTGACAAGAGTAAAGAAGTGGGATTAAAAATGAACTTTCAGAAGACAAAAGTGATGTACAATGCTTTTACAAGAAATGAAGATTTATCGATTGATGGAGAAAAGCTGGAGATAACAGACACGTACATTTATCTTGGACAGCAGATATCAAGTGAGGGTCACATTGGTGAAGAAATTAATCGGCGTACGAAACTTGCCTGGAGAGATTTTGGAAGAAACAGCATAATTTTCAAGAGCAATATGCCATTATGTCTTAAAAGAAAAGTGTTTGATCAATGCATCCTTCCAGTGCTTACGTATGGTGCAGAGATGTGGATCTTAGCTAAAAGAGACATACAAAGGCTGCAGACAACTCAAAGCAGCATGGAGAGGTGCATGCTTGGTGTAACCAGGAGAGATAAGAAGAGGAACTTGTGGATCCAAAAAATGACAAGAGTGGAAGACATCATGATCAGAGTTAAATCCCTGAAATGGCAATGGGCTGGACATACTGCCAGAAGGACAGACCATCGATGGACAGCCGAAATTTTAGATTGGATTCCAAGGGACAGGAAAAGACCCAGAAGAAGACCACATGGAAGATGGGTGGATGAAATTCGAAAGTATGCGGGAGTGACATGGAGGAGACTGGCACAAGACAGACCGTTGTGGAGGAAACTTGGGGAGACCTTCGTCCAGCAGTGGATTGATAATGGTTGACGATGATGATGATGTGGTGATATTTTACAAGATATTTATGTTGATATTTACAAATAGTTTCAATATCACTAGATACCCTTAATTTTAATACATTTTGTTCATTGTGGTAAATCACTTAAACTACATAATTCCTTAGTCACAGATCCATAATCACATTTATGTCATTTTTCATTGACATATACACCAATAGAGCATTCCATTTTGATTTGGCACAAATATACTTATTGCAGGGATATCACAAAGTCACATTTGAACAACTTGCCAGTCACAAAGGAAACATCAAACTGGGCCAAGAATGAGGGTGGTGGTGGTATATATAGCTGCATTAAATGTACAGGTCTTAACAGGTAACTTAAAAGCTTAACAAGAATTGAACAGGATACAAAAACAATGACTCATTTGGACATGTAGTGACAGGAATTATGCTGCCTCCAGCAGGAAATCACATGAATACATCTAAATAAATATATATAAGAAAAATGTTCATATTACTGTCTATAACTACATATATGTTTATGGACGATTGTAAATCATGCACTCAAAATCAGGTAAATTTATTTTGCTGCTTGTTTTATTTGTTTTTTTACTATTTCCTTTTTTCAAGAATAATAAAATGTTACTGTAAAATTTATAATTTTCCTTACATATTTAAGATGATTTAAAAGCAACTCTGGCTCACAAGTTCGCGAATAAAAATGGTCGTATTTTTCTGTTATTTTGATGTAGCACAGCCTTAAAACTACTTGCGCCTACAAGTGGAAATTTTTACTGCAGATTTACCCCTAAAACCACATTGTGTAAAAATATTACAATTTTAGGAGCTATCTCTTTTGAGATATTAGGCCTAAAAGAGCGACACTTTTAAGGTTCGGAATATGTTTGGAGATCTATAGAAAAAAAAAAAGAGTCTCAGGTTTCAAATTTTGTGAATTAATAGTCCAATTAAATACATGTAAACATACAAAGTCTGAGACTTTTACCATTCCTAAAAAAAATTATGCCTGAAGTCAGCAATTTGAGCAAAATTATTTAACATTTTGTAAGGGTTATTTCATATCTTTTTACAAGTAGCAGCTAAATGCATTCTTGGTCAAAATTGTAAAACATTTCATGTAAAAAAAAAAATTATTTGAACATGATAGCTCTAGTACACTGGTGTGCAAAAATCAACGATGAAGAGGAGAAATTAGCATAACAGCGGAACGAGCAGGCAGAACGGACCGAAAGACCACTCAGGAGATAGACTAGGGTCCGGTACGGTAGGGAATGCGCATATTTGTAGCATGACGTGGGGGGGGGGGGGTGGAAGGGTATAAAGCACTCTGGCGGTGTACGCTAAGCAATTCGGTGAAAGCTATTGCACGGTGTGCATCGGTTTGAACGACGTCGAGTTGCTGCCACCGTGTGATATGACCAAGAGGCAATCCAGTAGACAACATCTGGATGACTTTACCAAAGGTCGCATCATTGGGAAGTTGGAAGAAGGTCGAAGTGTGACTAGTGTGGCAGAGGAGTTCGGGATCGCTCACAGCATCGTTTCACGAGCTTGGAGAGCATTTCAAACGAAAGAGAGACGGCAGACAGCGAGAGAAATCGCAAGGCACATGCAACAGACAACTGGACGTCCGTTATCATGCTTTACCGTGGCCAGGAGGCTGCACAAAGGTGGTCTATTTGCACAACGACCAGTATGGTGTGCGCCATTAACGCCTGCTCATCGGAGACTGTGGTTTCTGTGGTGCCAGGTACACAAGAACTGGACACATCAGTAATGGGGTAGAGTTCTCTTTGCGGATGAGAGCAGATTTAGTCTGACGAGCGATTCTGGATTATACACATCTGGAGAGAGCAGGGAACATGCAATCACACCTCCAACATCATCGAAAGGGACCGGTTTGGAGGTGGCGAAGTTCTCGTTTGGGGTGGTATCATGCTTGCTAGCCGTACCGACCTCCACATCTTCCAAGGAGGTTCAGTCACTGCTGTCCGCTATTGTACCGAGGTTCTCCTGCCTCACGTGCGTCTGTTTAGAGGTGTTGTGTGTCCTGAGTTCCTCTTCATGGACGACAACGCTACACCTCATCGTACAGTGGCTGTCGCAGATCTGTTGGAGAGTGAAAATATTCAACGCAAGGTCCCCGGACCTAAATCCAATCGAACACGTGTGGGACCTTCTCAGGAGATACTTAGCAGCACGTCACCAGCCGCCAGCAACGATACCGCAGCTGCGATTGGCGCTACAAGAGGAATGGGCCGCGATGCCTCAACAGCTCCTTGATTTACGACATCAGCATGGACAGACGTCGTAAACCCTGCAACACAGTCAGGGGTGATCATATCCCTTACTAAAGACTGGATTTTGCTTGGCATCCGCCTGTCACAAGGACGTTTCTGTCTTCTGTCCACTTGTGCTCGAAGCTACCTTTTCAATAAAGTACCTTTGTATCCTTTGGATTCCTTGTTTGGACGGTTTTGCTCACTTGTCCCATATTCTTACATCTTGGGGATCTTATGGTATGATTTGAGTCTATGTGGAGCACTTCTGCCCGACGTTACATTCGAAAAACTGTCTCGTCCTTAATTTTTGCATGCCAGTGTAGTAAAGAAGTTATTAAGTTTTACGTAAATGATGATTTTGGCCAAAAACACCATGTTAAGCCGAAGAAAAATGGCCGCCAGAAAAAAAATAAGACAGAAAAAAAAAATTATATTTTTGAAGTGTTAATATATTGGGAATATTGTATGCAAATATAAAAAAAATATTTAAAAATGTCAAGCAACAGTCACTGGTTGATTTGACGTGGAATGACCCAAAATTTCAGTTTTTGGGATACAATAAATCCAAAGGGGTAACAGATGAGGAATATCTTCTATTGCATATCTAAATATTCTCAAAGTTTTGTTTTGTGTTTAACAATAGTTTCCGAAATAATACAAATTCACCCATTTCAGTCTAAAAAAATGTATATGCCCACCATAGTAGTTCAACTGTTTATTCAACATAATACAAAGTTAATATGAAAAATAAAATTATAGGACAGCAAATTAGAACATTCTTTGAGATGTGTTTTAAATGGCCTACTAGCAATTGCGTCAAAGACAGACAGTTTTGGGATTATGTGTCCTCTTCCAGGAGCAGTGGTTAATTGCAGTGGTGCGAGGACTTAAAATGTTGGCCTGTGAACCCATGCTTGGTCATTAGTTGACAAAGAAAATAATGTTCCTGGCCCTGGTAGAAGAAGACCTCCTACAATGTGGTCTTCTGGGTCTTTTCCTGTCCCTTGGAATCCAGTCTGGAATTTCGGTTGTCCGTCAAAGGCCCATTCTTCTGGCAACATGTACAGCTGATTGCCTTTTCAGGGATTTTACTCTGATCATTATATCTTCAACTCTTGTCATTTTCCTTATCCACGAGTTCCTTTTCTCATCTCTCCTGGTAACACCAAGCATGTATCTCTCCATGCTTCTTTCAGTTGTCTGTAGCCTTTCTATATCTTTTTTAGTTAAGATCCATGTCTCCCATCCATATGTAAGAACTCGAAGGATACATTGATTAAACACTTTTCTTTTTGAGACATAACGGCGTATTGCTCTTTAAAATTGTATTGTTTCTTCCAAAAGCCCTCCATCCGTACAAACAGGGGCGAGCAAAGGACATTTGCTTAGCCATTAAACAGAATATTTGTAGCACGTAGTTTGCAAAACAGAACGCGTTTACGTTTACGGTTTGTCCGTCCGTCCATCCGTCTGTAGACACAATATCTCTGCAACCTATTAGTTCGATTTCAAATAATCTTTTTGCGTTGGAAAGCTTGAAATGAGCGAATGATGATCCTACATGTCGTTTTTTTTATACGATGCACAATTTTGCTGCTAGAGGGCGTAAATGCAGGTGATGTCAAATTAGAAATACATTTTATTCCAGATATTTGCTTCTAAACATCCAATTGAAAAAATCCTTTTACCTTTCGATTCAGTTTATGTCGAAAACTATTTTTTAGGTATAGTCACTTTTTCATATTTCGCATAGCAATAGCTAATGGGCATAAAATACAGCTCCTGATGTGAAATGATTTGGATTATAGTTTCTAATTTTTTGGTAAAAATGGTTTGGCCACCAGGTAGGGTGAAAGTGTTAATTTCATTTTCGATGCATTTGCAGCACAATCAGAGCTTCTTGAAAAAATTTCTTTGTGGACCGATACTACTCACGTCGATAAACCTTTTCAGAATATTTTCTTCTTAAAATAAGCCATGGTTTTCCTGAAAGGTGGCGTACATGTATATCTTGTTTTTGCCAATATCTCTGTTTCTAAGAGTCCGATTTGAAAAATTCCTTCTTTCTCCAATAGTTTCCGGTGGGAAATGATTTTCATATTACAAAATTTTCAAGTAACTCAAACTTTCCGCTAGGAGGCGTAAACTTAAATTGCGTTTTCCCAATATCTCTGCTTTTAACATTCCGATTTGAAAAATTCTTTCTGCAGCGGATGCAGTTCCTCATTTGAAATCTTTTGCAGGCCATTTCTAATTTTTGGTAAAAAAACACTTTGCCACCAGGGTGCGCGAGTGTTCCTTTCTGTTTTTGTTGCATTTGCAGCAAAATCTGAGCTTCTAAAATCTCGACTGAAAAAATTCGTTCATGGACCGATACCACTCACGTCGATGAATTTTTTTAGAATACTTTCTTCTTTAAATAATGCATGGTTTCTCCACCAGGTGGCGTAGAGGCATATCTCATGTTTGTCAATATCTCTACTTTTAAGAGTTCGATTTGAAAAATTCTTTCTTCGTTGGAGAGAGTTTCCGCTGAAAATTTTTTCTCATATAACTTCAAAGTTTTCTTAACGCACAAGTCTGCCACTGGAGGGCTTAAACACACATTTTTGTTCATAGCGATATCTTCGGGACTAAAAACCTGATTGAAAAACTTCTTTTCGGTCAGATACTACTGAATAAGCAAACTATGTGCGTGTTATTTTCATGTTTTTGTGCAGGTGACGTCATCACCTACACGCGTGCTCTGTGCACGTGAGGATGTCATCTGCACGAAAACACTAAAAGCTAAGTGTGACGTCGGAAACATTTGTTTTTCGGTTGTTGCTATGACAACTTAAAAAGTGATCCACATAGTCGCAACTTAGGGTTTTATATATCAGGATTACAGCTTCTTTCATAGAGAGAACAATTGTTATATTATTTATATATATATCATCATCATCATCATTGTCAACCATTATCAATCCACTGCTGGACGAAGGTCTCCCCAAGTTTCCTCCACAACGGTCTGTCTTGTGCCAGTCTCCTCCATGTCACCCCTGCATACTTTCGAATTTCATCCACCCATCTCCCATGTGGTCTTCTTTCTGGGTCTTTTCCTGTCCTTGGAATCCAATCTAAAATTTCGGCTGTCCATCGATGATCTGTCCTTCTGGCAGTATGTCCAGCCCATTGCCATTTCAGGGATTTAACTCTGATCATGATGTCTTCCACTCTTGTCATTTTTCGGATCCACGAGTTCCTCTTCTTATCTCTCCTGGTTACACCAAGCATGCACCTCTCCATGCTTCTTTGAGTTGTCTGCAGCCTTTGTATGTCTCTTTTAGTTAAGGTCCACGTCTCTGCACCATACGTAAGCACTGGAAGGATGCATTGATCAAACACTTTTCTTTTAAGACATAATGGCATATTGCTCTTGAAAATTATGCTGTTTCTTCCAAAAGCTCTCCAGGCAAGTTTTGTACGCCGATTAATTTCTTCATCAATGTGACCCTCACTTGATATCTGTTGTCCAAGATAAACGTATGTGTCTGTTATCTCCAGCTTTTCTCCATCAATCGATAAATCTTCATTTCTTGTAAAAGCATTGAACATCACTTTTGTCTTCTGAAAGTTCATTTTTAATCCCACTTCTTTACTCTTGTCAGCAAGTTCCTGGATCATACTCTGCAGCTCTGATGGGGTAGTTGCAAAAATGACTACGTCATCAGCAAAACGAAGGTGGGTTAGATAATCTCCATTAATCTTTATCCCCTTGTTTTCCCAGCTCAGCGACTGAAAAACACCCTCCAATGTGGCATTAAAGAGCTTCGGAGATATGGTGTCACCTTGTCTCACTCCTTTCCAATTTTTACGTGTGTTGTATTTTCAAACAGCCTAATCTTTGCACTTGCATTTTCATAGATGTTATTAATAATATTAATGTATGCATCTTCAATACCGCAGGTTTTCAGAGCCATTGTAACTGCTGACGGTTTCACCGAATCAAAGGCTTTTTTCATAATCGATGAAGTTCATATTCCCTCGCTCTTTCAATTAGTTCTCTCAGCACGTGGATATGATCTATTGTGCTGTAGCTACTCCTGAATCCAGCTTGTTCTCTCGGTTGAGCCATGTCTAGTGCTACCTTCAAGCGGTGTGAAAGAACTTTAGTGAAGATTTTATAAACTACTGATAGGAGGCTGATAGGTCTGTAGTTTCCGAGATCCTCAATGTCACCTTTCTTATGTAGCAGGATCATTGTAGCGGTGTTCCAATCCTCAGGAATCTTTCCTTCATTAAGGCATCAAGTGAAAATTTAAGCAGTACTGTTTCGATTTCTCCACTTGCTTCTTGTATGATGTCTACAGTAATTCCATCTTCTCCTGGAGCTTTTCCTCGCTTCATGTTCTTGATTGCATGTGCAACTTCTGCTGGAAGGACTGGAGGAACTCTGGTACTGGTATCTTTCATGATGTCTGGAGTGCATATATCATCCCTTTCATATAATTTGGAGTAGAAATCTTTCACTCTTGTCAAGATTTCGCCTCTATTTCTTGTTACAGAACCATCTTCTTTTCTCAGTGCCATAATCTGTTTTCTTCCCTTACTGAGATGTCCCTTTGCTATCTTTAGGCTTTGGTTGTTTTCAATTGCTTTCCTCACTAGTTCACAGTTGAATTTTCCTTACGTCTTCAGTGATACTTTTTCTTACTGTCTTGCATAGCTCTATATATTCCACTTTGGAAGTCACATCTTCTTTATTTGTCCTCATCTCTCTTCTTTTTGCATCAACATTTTGGTTTTTCCTGATAATTTGTTCACATGCAACTTGTTCTTAGACCCAGCTAATTTTGTTGCTGTTTCCATAAGAGCTTTGGTTATTTTTCTGTTAACTTCAGAGATGTCCACTTCTTCCGATGTTAGGCCTTCTAAAGCAGAGAACCTGTTCTTCAGTTCTAACTTGAAGGTATTATGGTGTTTTTTAAGGTTGGTTATGTCAATAGATTTTGTTTGTCTTATGAGCTTGCCACGTTCAAGTTTGGTGTTGAGGTGCATCTTACATCTCACCAATCTATGGTCACTACCTGTGTTGAACTTGTTTAGCACACTGCAGTCTTCTATGACGAATTTTTTGTTACACATAATAAAATCAATTTCACTTGTCGTCCCATTTGGATGTCTCCATGTCCATTTCCTGTGTGGCTTTTTCTTGAAGAAGGAGTTCAAGATGAAAAACCCTTCTGCCTCTGCAAACTCTACGAGAGTATTTCCACGCTGGTTTCTGTTGCCGTGACCGAATTTACCTACTGAAGTTTCATTCTGTTGCCGTTGCCCTATTTTTGCATTGAAATCTCCCATAATTATTTTCAAGTGCTGCTTACCTTTATTATTTAGATGACAAATTTCCTCATAAAATTCTTCAATTTCTTCTTCAGGATGACTTGTGGTGGGTGCATAAGTTTGAATAATCTGAGCCTGGTATCTTTTCGAGAGTTGGATAACAAGTCGTGCAGCTCTGTCAGAGGAACTTTCAACTTCTACAACTTTATCCTTCAGTTTCTTGTTTATTATAAATCCAACACCACTAGTTCTGCCAGTATCTGTCCCACGATAGTAGAAGAGATGTCCACTTTTCAGTTCGATGAGATCTTCTCCTTTTCTCCTTACCTCACTTAGCCCCACGATGTCCCACTTGATCCTTTGTAGTTCCTCTTCCAATTCAAGAAGCCTTGAATCAGAAGATAGGGAGCGTCCATTGTAAGTAGCCAAGGTCAGCATCAGATGGCAGCCTAGTCCGGTCCTCCGGGGATTCTTAGCACCCTCTGCCTTCATGTCGCACTGGCCGCTGCCTTGGCCAGGTACATTCCAGCTGCCGGAGACTGAGGGCCAAGATTTAAGTTGTGGAATCATTTTGGAGGGGTTTGGCCATAACTCACCACGCTGGCCAAGCGGGTTGGTGAGTGTGGGATAGAATTTCCTCTGATCCCGATGGTATAGTTATACCGCTATGGGCGGTCGCCAGAGCCCCTTTAGTGGGAACAGGATGCACCACGAGAAGGCGGGGTTGACATTTGTCAAGGAGAGGCTATGATGTTACGCATCACCTGACCTTACATCCCATATATATATATATATATATATATATATATAAGGAAAGCAATTGAAAACAACCAAAGCCTAAAGATAGCACAGGGACATCTCAGTAAGGGGAAAAAACAGATTATGGCACTGAGAAAAGAAGATGGTTCTGTAACAAGAAATAGAGGCGAAATTATGACAAGAGTGAAAGGTTTCTACTCCAAATTATATGAAAGGGATGATACATGTACTCCAGACATCATGAAAGGTACCAGTACCAGAGTTCTTCCAGTCCTTCCAGCAGAAGTTGCACATGCAATCAAGAACATGAAGCGGGGAAAAGCTCCAGGAGAAGATGGAATTACTGTAGACATCATACAAGAAGCAAGTGGAGAAATCGAAACAGTACTCGCCCAAATTTTCACTCGATGCCTTAATGAAGGGAAAATTCCTGAGGATTGGAACAACGCTACAATGATCTTGCTACATAAAAAAGGTGACATTGAGGATCTCGGGAACTACAGACCTATCAGCCTCCTATCAGTGGTTTATAAAATCTTCACTAAAGTTATTTCACACCGCTTGAAGGTGACACTGGACATGGCTCAACCGAGAGAACAAGCTGGATTCAGGAGTGGCTACAGCACAATAGATCATATCCACGTACTGAGAGAACTAATTGAAAGAGCGAGGGAATATGAACTTCCATTGTGCATGGCTTTTATCGATTATGAAAAAGCCTTTGATTCGGTGAAACCATCAGCAGTTGCAATGGCTCTGAAATCCTGCGGTATTGAAGATGCATACATTAATATTATTAATAACATCTATGAAAATGCAAGTGCAAAGATTCGGCTGTTTGAAAATACAACACACATAAAAATTGGAAAAGGAGTGAGACAAGGTGACACCATATCTCCGAAGCTCTTTAATGCCACATTGGAAAATGTCTTTCAATCACTGAACTGGGAAAACAAAGGGATAAAGATTAATGGAGATTATCTAACCCACCTTCGTTTTGCTGATGACATAGTCATTTTTGCAACTACCCCATCAGAGCTACAGAGTATGATCCAGGAACTTGCTGACAAGAGTAAAGAAGTGGGATTAAAAATGAACTTTCAGAAGACAAAAGTGATGTACAATGCTTTTACAAGAAATGAAGATTTATCGATTGATGGAGAAAAGCTGGAGATAACAGACACGTACGTTTATCTTGGACAGCAGATATCAAGTGAGGGTCACATTGGTGAAGAAATTAATCGGCGTACAAAACTTGCCTGGAGAGCTTTTGGAAGAAACAGCATAATTTTCAAGAGCAATATGCCATTATGTCTTAAAAGAAAAGTGTTTGATCAATGCATCCTTCCAGTGCTTACGTATGGTGCAGAGACGTGGACCTTAGCTAAAAGAGACATACAAAGGCTGCAGACAACTCAAAGCAGCATGGAGAGGTGCATGCTTGGTGTAACCAGGAGAGATAAGAAGAGGAACACGTGGATCCGAAAAATGACAAGAGTGGAAGACATCATGATCAGAGTTAAATCCCTGAAATGGCAATGGGCTGGACATACTGCCAGAAGGACAGACCATAGATGGACAGCCGAAATTTTAGATTGGATTCCAAGGGACAGGAAAAGACCCAGAAGAAGACCACATGGGAGATGGGTGGATGAAATTCGAAAGTATGCGGGAGTGACATGGAGGAGACTGGCACAAGACAGACCGTTGTGGAGGAAACTTGGGGAGACCTTCGTCCAGCAGTGGATTGATAATGGTTGATGATGATGATGATGATGATGATATATATATAGGGATGTAAGGTCAGGTGATGCGTAACATCACAGCCTCTCCTTGACAAATGTCAACCCCGCCTTCTCGTGGTGCATCCTGTTCCCACTAAAGAGGCTCTGACGACCGCCAATAGCGGTATAACTATACCATCGGGATTAGAGGAAATTCTATCCCACACTCACCAACCCGCTTGGCCAGCGTGGTGAGTTATGGCCAAACCCCTCCAAAATGACTCCACAACTTAAATCTTGGCCCTCAGTCTCCGGCAGCTGGAATGTACCTGGCCAAGGCAGCGGCCAGTGCGACATGAAGGCAGAGGGTGCTAAGAATCCCCGGAGGACCGGACTAGGCTGCCATCTGATGCTGACCTTGGCTACTTACAATGGACGCTCCCTATCTTCTGATTCAAGGCTTCTTGAATTGGAAGAGGAACTACAAAGGATCAAATGGGACATCGTGGGGCTAAGTAAGGTAAGGAGAAAAGGAGATCTCATCGAACTGAAAAGTGGACATCTCTTCTACTATCGTGGGACAGGTACTGGCAGAACTATTTATAATAATATATAATAAACAAGAAACTGAAGATTTATAATAAACAAGAAACTGAAGGATAAAGTTGTAGAAGTTGAAAGTTCCTCTGACAGAGCTGCACGGCTTGTTATCCAACTCTCGAAAAGATACCAGGCTCAGATTATTCAAACCTATGCACCCACCACAAGTCATCCTGAAGAAGAAATTGAAGAATTTTATGAGGAAATTTGTCATCTAAATAATAAAGGTAAGCAGCACTTGAAAATAATTATGGGAGATTTCAATGCAAAATAGGGCAACGGCAACAGAATGAAACTTCAGTAGCTAAATTCGGTCACGGCAACAGAAACCAGCGTGGAAATACTCCCGTTGAGTTTGCAGAGGCAGAAGGGTTTTTCATCTTGAACTCCTTCTTCAAGAAAAAGCCACACAGGAAATGGACATGGAGACATCCAAATGGGACGACAAGTGAAATTGATTTTATTATGTGTAACAAAAAATTCGGCATAGAAGACTGCAGTGTGCTAAACAAGTTCAACACAGGTAGTGACCATAGATTGGTGATATGTAAGATGCACCTCAACACTAAACTTGAACGTGGCAAGCTCATAAGACAAACAAAATGTATTGACATAACCAACCTTAAAAAACACCATAATACCTTCAAGTTGGAACTGAATAACAGATTCTCTGCTTTAGAAGGCCTAACATCGGAAGTGGACATCTCTGAAGTTAACAGAAAAGTAACCAAAGCTCTTATGGAAACAGCAACAAAATTAGCTGGGTCTAAGAACAAGTTGCATGTAAATAAATTATCAGGAAAAACGAAAATGTTGATGCAAAAAAGAAGAGAGATGAGGACAACTAAAGAAGATGTGACTTCCAAAGTGGAATATATAGAGCTATGCAAGACAGTACGAAAAAGTATCACTGAAGACGTAAGAAAATTCAACTGTGAACTAGTGAGGAAAGCAATTGAAAACAACCAAAGCCTAAAGATAGCAAAGGGACATCTCAGTAAGGGAAGAAAACAGATTATGGCACTGAGAAAAGAAGATGGTTCTGTAACAAGAAATAGAGGCGAAATTTTGACAAGAGTGAAAGATTTCTACTCCAAACATCATGAAAGATACCAGTACCAGAGTTCCTCCAGTCCTTCCAGCAGAAGTTGCACATGCAATCAAGAACATGAAGCGGGGAAAAGCTCCAGGAGAAGATGGAATTACTGTAGACATCATACAAGAAGCAAGTGGAGAAATCGAAACAGTACTCGCCCAAATTTTCACTCGATGCCTTAATGAAGGAAAGATTCCTGAGGATTGGAACACCGCTACAATGATCCTGCTACATAAGAAAGGTGACATTGAGGATCTCGGAAACTACAGACCTATAAGCCTCCTATCAGTAGTTTATAAAATCTTCACTAAAGTTCTTTCACACCGCTTGAAGGTAACACTGGACATGGCTCAACCGAGAGAACAAGCTGGATTCAGGAGTGGCTACAGCACAATAGATCATATCCATGTGCTGAGAGAACTAATTGAAAGAGCGAGGGAATATGAACTTCCATTGTGCATGGCTTTTATCGCTTATGAAAAAGCCTTTGATTCGGCGAAACCATCAGCAGTTACAATGGCTCTGAAAACCTGCGTTATTGAAGATGCATACATTAATATTATTAATAACATCTATGAAAATGCAAGTGCAAAGATTAGGCTGTTTGAAAATACAACACACATAAAAATTGGAAAGGGAGTGAGACAAGGTGACACCATATCTCCGAAGCTCTTTAATGCCACATTGGAGGGTGTTTTTCAGTCACTGAGCTGGGAAAACAAGGGGATAAAGATTAATGGAGATTATCTAACCCACCTTCGTTTTGCTGGTGACGTAGTCATTTTTGCAACTAGCCCATCAGAGCTGCAGAGTATGATCCAGGAACTTGCTGACAAGAGTAAAGAAGTGGGATTAAAAATGAACTTTCAGAAGACAAAAGTGATGTTCAATGCTTTTACAAGAAATGAAGATTTATCGATTGATGGAGAAAAGCTGGAGATAACAGACACGTACGTTTATCTTGGACAGCAGATATCAAGTGAGGGTCACATTGATGAAGAAATTAATCGGCGTACAAAACTTTCCTGGAGAGCTTTTGGAAGAAACAGCATAATTTTCAAGAGCAATATGCCATTATGTCTTAAAAGAAAAGTGTTTGATCAATGCATTCTTCCAGTGCTTACGTATGGTGCAGAGACGTGGACCTTAACTAAAAGAGACATAAAAAGGCTGCAGACAACTCAAAGAATCATGGAGAGGTGCATACTTGGTGTAACCAGGAGAGATAAGAAGAGGAACTCGTGGATTCGAAAAATGACAAGAGTGGAAGACATCATGATCAGAGTTAAATCCCTGAAATGGCAATGGGCTGGACATACTGCCAGAAGGAGAGATCATCGATGGACAGCCGAAATTTTAGATTGGATTCCAAGGCACAGGAAAAGACCCAGAAGAAGACCACATGGAAGATGGGTGGATGAAATTCGAAAGTATGCAGGGGTGACATGGAGGAGACTGGCACAAGACAGACCGTTGTGGAGGAAACTTGGGGAGACCTTCGTCCAGCAGTGGATTGATAATGGTTGACAATGATGATGATGATATATATCATTATAATTGTCAACCATTATCAATCCACTGCTGGACGAAGGTCTCCCCAAGTTTCTTCCACAATGGTCTGTCTTGTGCCAGACTCCTCCATACTTTCGAATTTCATCCACCCATCTCACATACGTGGTCTTCTTCTGGGTGTCTTTTCCTGTCCCTTGGAATCCAATCTAAAATTTCGGCTGTCTATAGACGGTATGTCCTTCTGGTAATATGTCCAGCCCATTGCCATTTCAGGGATTTTACCCTGATCATGATGTCTTCCACTCTTGTCATTTTTCTGATCTATGAGTTCCTCTGCTTATCTCTCCTGTTTACACAAAGCATGCACCTCTCCAGGCTTCTTTGAGTTGTCTGTAGTCTTTGTATGTCTCTTTTAGCTAAGATCCATGTCTCTGCACCATACGTAAGCACTGGAAGGATGCATTGATCAAACACTTTTCTTTTAAGACATAATGGCATATTGCTCTTGAAAATTATGTTGTTTCTTCCAAAAGCTCTCCAGGCAAGTTTTATATGCCGATTAAATTTCTTCATCAATGTGAATCTCACTTGATATCTGCTGTCCAAGATAAACGTACGTGTCTGTTATCTCCAGCTTTTCTCCATCAATTGATAAATCTTCATTTCTTGTAAAAGCATTGAACATCACTTTTGTCTTCTGAAAGTTCACTTTTAATCCTACTTCTTTACTCTTGTCAGCAAGTTCCTGGATCATATTCTACAGCTCTGATGGGGTAGTTGCAAAAATGACTGTCATCAGCAAAATGAAGGTGGGTTAGATAATCTCCATTAATCTTTATCCCTTTGTTTTCCCAGTTCAGTGATTGAAAGACACTGTTTTCCCAGTTCAGTGATTGAAAGACACAG
Source organism: Macrothele yani (assembly GCA_039090855.1). Classification (NCBI taxonomy): domain Eukaryota; kingdom Metazoa; phylum Arthropoda; class Arachnida; order Araneae; family Macrothelidae; genus Macrothele; species Macrothele yani. The sequence goes on along the minus strand of CM076995.1, from coordinate 128,661,299 downwards.
TGATTGAAAGAGATATGGTGTCACCTTGTCTCACTCTTTTTCCAATTTTTATGTGTGTTGTATTTTCAAACAGCCAAATCTTTGCACCTGCATTTTCATAGATGTTAATGATATTAATGTACGCATCTTCAATACCGCAGGATTTCAGGGCCATTGTAACTGCTGATGGTTTCACCGAATCAAAGGCTTTTTCATAATCGATAAAAGACATGCACAATGGAAGTTCATATTCCCTCGCTCTTTCAATTAGTTCTCTCAGTACGTGGATATGATCTATTGTGCTGTAGCCACTCCTGAATCCAGCTTGTTCTCTTGGTTGAGCTACGTCTAGTGTCACCTTTAAGTGGTGTAAAAGAACTTTAGTGAAGATTTTATAAACCACTGATAGGAGGCTGATAGGTCTGTAGTTCCTGAGATCCTCAATGTCACCTTTTATGTAGCAGGATCATTGTAGCGTTGTTCCAATCCTCAGGAATCTTCCCTTCATTAAGGCATCGAGTGAAAATTTGGGCGAGTACTGTTTCGATTTCTCCACTTGCCTCTTGTATGATGTCTACAGTAATTCCATCTTCTCCTGGAGCTTTTCCCTGCTTCATGTTCTTGATTGCATGTGTAACTTCTGCTGGGAGGACTGGAAGAACTCTGGTACCTTTCATGATATCTGGAGTACATGCATCATCCCTTTCATGTAATTTGGAGTAGAAATCTTTTACTCTTGTCAAAATTTCGCCTCTATTTCTTGTTACAGAACCATCTTTTCTGAGTGCCATAATCTGTTTTCTTCCCTTACTGAGATGTCCCTTTGCTATCTTTAGGCTTTGGTTGTTTTCAGTTGCTTTCCTTACTAGTTCACAGTTGAATTACCTTATGTCTTCAGCGATACTTTTTCGTACTGTCTTGCATAGCTCTATATATTCCACTTTGGAAGTCACATCTTTTTTAGTTGTCCTCATCTCTCTTCTTTTTGCATCAACATTTTGGTTTTTCCAGATAATTTGTTCACATGCAACTTGTTCTTAGACCCAGCTAATTTTGTTGCTGTTTCCACAAGAGCTTTGGTTACTTTTCTGTTAACTTCAGAAATATCCACTTCTTCCGATGTTAGGCCTTCTAAAGCAGAGAATCTGTTCTTCAGTTCCAACTTGAAGGTTTTATGGTGTTTTTTAAGGTTGGTTATGTCAATACATTTTGTTTCTCTTATGAGCTTGCTACGTTCGAGTTTAGTGTTGAGGTGCATTTTACATCTCACCAATCTATGGTTACTACCTGTGTTGAACTTGTTTAGCACACTGCAGTCTTCTATGACGAATTTTTTGTTACACATAATAAAATCAATTTCACTTGTCGTCCCATTTGGATGTCTCCATGTCCATTTCCTGTGCTGCTTTTTCTTGAAAAAGGAGTTCAAGATGAAAAACCCTTCTGCCTCTGCAAACTCTACGAAAGTATTTCCACGCTGGTTTCTGTTGCCGTGACCGAATTTACCTACTGAAGTTTCATTCTGTTGTCGTTGTCCTATTTTTGCATTGAAATCTCCCATAATTATCTTCAAGTGCTGCTTACCTTTATTATTTAGATGACGAATTTCCTCAAAATTCTTCAATTTCTTCTTCAGGATGACTTGTGGTGGGTGCATAAGTTTGAATAATCTGAGCCTCGTATCTTCTTGAGAGTTGGATAACGAGTCGTGCAGCTCTGTCAGAGGAACTTTCAACTTCTACAACTTTATCCTTCAGTTTCTTGTTTATTATAAATCCAACACCACTAGTTCTGCCAGTATCAGTCACACGATAGTAAAAGAGATGTCCACTTTTCAGTTCAATGAGATCTTCTCCTTTTCTCCTTACCTCACTTAGCCCGACGATGCCCCACTTGATCCTTTGTAGTTCCTCTTCCAATTCAAGAAGCCTTGGAATCAGAAGATAGGGAGCATCCATTATACGTAGCCAAGGTCAGCATCAAATGGCAGCCTAGGCCGGTCCTCCAGGGATTCTTAGCACCCTCTGCCTTCATGTCGCACTGGCCGCTGCCTTGGCCAGGTACATTCCAGCTGCTAGAGACTCAGGGCTAAGATTTAAGTTGTGGAGTCATTTTGGAGGGGTTTGGCCATAACTCACCACGCTGGCCAAGTGGGTTGGTGAGTGTGGGATACCATTTCCTCTAATCCCGATGGTATAGTTATACCGCTATTGGCGGTCGTCAGAGCCCCATTAGTAGGAACAGGATGTACCACGAGAAGGCAGTGTTGACATTTGTCAAGGAGATGCTGTGATGTTACGCATTACCTGACCTTACATCCCATATATATATATATATAGCATTGAACATGACGGGCATCTCTTGAACTATTCTAACCAAAAAATATCTTCTATTGGTACATATTCAAATAAACGTATAAAACTAAAAGTAGAATTCGAAATAATTGGTTTTTGTATTAAATGAAATTATTTTTCCTATAAATTAAAAACTAAAGCTTTAAGAAAGCCCACAAACAAACGTAGTTTCAAGTAAAATTAACTTTTGTAGCTTTTCTTTTTCTTTTCTTTTTGTTACAAACTTTATAACTATGTCCAAATTGTTTAAGTCTGTAGCAATTTTGTTTTAAATACTAACGAAAAAAAAAAGTCATTCCTGTTTCACATTTAATCAGAAGTAACTTTTCATAATTTTAAGTTTGGAAAACGATCTTTCGGTGTAAGCCACTGCTACAGACAGTACAAATTTGAAAAGAGGGTTTTGTGCACCTTATTGTTGCTATCAATTCTCAGGAATGGAAAAGGGGGCTCTGTAATTTTTTTTTTTTTTTAATTACAAAAATTTTTCTTTATTCTTTTTGGATTTCAAGTTCAACAGAAAGAAAAGGAAAGATTTATTTTCAGGTAGTGTAAAAATCCATAAAATCCAAAACAAATTTCGTTTAACTTAACATTGTACACGGCTCATGCTTAGAGTCTCGTACGGTGGGAGAGGGGAGGGATCTAGTATGCTAAGAACACTTAAAAAATGGGCCTTCTGTGTTCACAATTCTAGCGAATGCTTTTCAATACTATTTCTTGCTTTAATAAAAATTTAATGCGATGTAGTACTTTATCTGTGGGAGAGGACTGTGTGTGTGTGGGGGGGAGGGGAGGCGTGTAAGATACAATGGCTGCTTTAAGGACTAACTGTATAATGGTCCTCACCATGTGCAATTCTTTACACATTTGTTTGCATGGTTATCGACATCAACAAGAAAGGAAAGAATAATTCTCTTGAGATATCAAGACCCGCAGTTTTATTTCGGTTAATAAAAATTAGGACAAACATGAATTAGGGCAAACGTGAATTAGGAAAAACTTGATACAGGCAAACATGAAATAGGGGAAACGAGATTAGGGCAAACAAAATTTGGGCAAACAAAATTTGGGCAAACGAAATTAGGGCAAACTAAATTAGGGCAAACTAAATTAGAGCAAACGAAATTAGGGCAAACGAAATTAGGGCAAACGAAATTAGGGGAATGAGAATACGGGTAAAAGCGATTTCGGGGAAACGCCATTGGGGGTAAAACGTGTTTTTGGCAAACGTGAATTAGGGGAAATGAGATTTAGAGCAAACGAAATTAGGGGAAATGGGAATTCGAGTAAAAGCGATTTTGGGTAAACGTGTTTAGGCCAAACGTGAATCAGGGGAAACGAAATTAGAGGAAATGGGAATTCGGGTAAAAGCGGTTTCGGGGAAACTATTGGGGTAAATGTGATTAGGCCAAACGAGAATTAGGGGGAATGGATTAAGGGAAGTGAGGCTACGCGTACAAAACAATCTATGAAAGCAATTCCTTGTAAGTATAATTAAGTTTTGCCCCATTAATCATCTTGACATTCTGATGTATACAGCACACACATACTGAATGTGTGCCTGGTGCCCCAGCACCAGCTACCACACACCATTTTGGACGCAATTCACAGAATTTGGAAAATCCAATTTTGTCTCCGAATGCAATTCTTTAAACCTTTCATACAGTTCTTTTAAGTTGTGAAGTACTAGCCATATTTGTCTTTGTTCTTTTTCAGTCGTTTCTTATGGTGGCAAAATCTTTTATTCTTGAACAGTCTGCTACATTCATCATCCTCATAAAAACTGATTACTTGGGATAAGGTATCTGAAATCTTCTTGCCACTTTGTTTTTGGCGAGTGAAACTTGGTAATACACCATGATTTTGTACAATTCTTCTTGTTCATACGAGGTATTCACCGACTTCAAATTGCACACAAATTTTGGAGATTGACCACGACTGAGGAAGCAAGCTAATAATCCTGACCTTTTCTTCAAAACTTGTAACATTTATCTTTGTTTTAAGGTTTGAAATTAATGTTTCATATTCATTGTTGTTTTGACTCCTTTGATTTTGAAGTACTGTGTTCATTATAAACCTCAAATGAATCATGAAATTTATGTGAAGCATTACCAGATATTCAGGTAACTTTTTTTCTATGGCAGTGTATCTTCTCTGTGCTGGCAAAGTTTAAGCTTTCACTGGAGAAATTCCTAAAATGCTACATGCTTGATTAACTGATGCCAATTTAACATGTGTTTCAGTTCATACTAGCCATTCTTATCAGTTTCAGCATCATGGCCTGAAACATCAGATTCAGAGTATGATTCCTTGTAATTTATTTTCTTGCATTCTTCTGTTCTATGATTAGTCTTGTCACTCTTAGCGACCATTTTTTGACAGTTAGAACAGACATTTCCCAGGCACAAGCTGTAGTTCCAGATGCGAGAGTTTTTCAGCAAAGCTGACTTATCTTACACAATTTCTTTATTATTTTTTTATGGATACTGTATGGATCACAACATGTATTTACATATAAGTGGTGGTTTTTATCCAAATATTTAATTTTATGGTGCTTACATACACTTTAAATATTATCTTTAATTCTCATTTTTAATAATTTCTGTTGCTCAGGTGAATACTCACAAAATTTAGTCCTTTTCTTAAAGAGCTGCACGATGCATTAGCAGTCTTCCTCAATCAAGACACCAACACAACACTGCATTACTGAATTCACTTATAATACAAATAATTTCTGAATTTGTAGTATTAATAAAAAAAATTGGATTACACAACTTTAAAACTGATTTAGCATATCTGATTTGCATAGAAATACATATTTATAACACTGATATTATAAATGTGAAACAAAGGTAAGACACTTGGATGTTTCACCCTCAAAAGTTCTAAGCTGCTGAATTGACAGTGGAGTTTAGTTCTGCTACTTGAGGCAGATGGTGCAACATCTGATTGTATTGCATCATCCAACATTGAAAGTCCTTCAAATGGACATATACTGCCATGAATGATGACATGTTAAGTTTATGTTGAGATACACAGATTCTGTTGTTTATGTTCCTCAGCCTGAAGAAGCTGCCCGTGGCAGCGAAAACTTGCAATTTTAATGTCGTAGTGTATTACACCTAGAAACTGAAATTGTGCTTGTTATACAAATATATTAATAAATAGATGTTAGTTTATGTTTGCATCACTTTTCTAAAACCCTTAAAACTGGGCAAGGGCATTATATTTTAGCAAAACGACCAACATGAATGCAAATAAGAATTTGTTTGGAATATTTTTTAGAAACAAATGGGGGTATTGCAGTTGCATAGTATAATGACCACCCTTACTACTTTGCTAAACAACTATATACATTTTTAATGTATTAAAGTAAACATTTATTATATGCATATATACAACTAACTATTTCATGTTAAAGGCTAAAAGTATGCCCATATTGCATACCATGAATGGCAAATTTGCATTATCATTTCGAAAACTATTGTGAAACACAAAACAAAACTTTGAGAATATTTAGATATGCAATAGAAGATAGTCCTCAGAAATAACAAGGAGTTTATCTGCTACCCCTTTTGATTTATTGTATCCCAAAAACGAAAATTTTGGCAATGTTGGAGTATAAAATATTTTCTGATTAAAAAAGAGAAACATAACACAAGTTGAAATAAGCTTTAACATTCTAAGCAACACATGAGGACTGCCTGAAAAAATATTCACTTTGTGTTTAAGTACCCTTCTGGTATAAAAATGCTGCAGAGAAGTGGCAAAATCAGCACCATGATCTTGACTCCCCCCTACAACCTGACAAATTATGCTATGGAAATGAGGTTATTACATATGAATGTGCAGGTTATTACCTCTATTTAGGCATCATTAAGTGTCATTATTTCCACAATTACTCAATTTGTGCTAATTAACAATAACTCTTATTTTAGCTCATTTGGGGGTGGGGTTGAGGACCCATATCTCCAAAGGGGTTGGGAAAATAAATCCCAAACTTTGTTTTCAGGGTACTTTTATGATGTACTGTAACATAAAAAAGAGGAAAATTGAAAAACCTACAACTACAATTTTTTTTTCTTTAATCTGGTGATTTCATGTGGAATGACCCACATAAAATGAAATTGTTAAGTTTAGTGTTGTACTGTTGTGTGAAATGAGGGAATTCCCTGAGTGAATGTCTAAGAGCGTAGCAGAAAGACATTCGCAATTACAGTTTAAAAAAATGAGACATTCTTTCTCGTGTTACAAAGAAAAAATCATAAACCGCTTTACAACAGCAAATATTCAAAAATATTTAAAAAATTGCAAAGAAATAGTACATTGTTAAAAGCAATGGAGGTTCATACATCCATGGTTCTCAGTACACCATGCACTAAAGTACAGTATGTACCTGAAAAGTTTTTATACTGGAGATATCAGGATCAGGTAAAATATACATGTATAAAAATATATTTCACAAATATGTTTAATAAATGTTTTGACAAAATTTCTAATAAGCACTTCAAAAATTGTGCCCCCCCCCCCCCAACAGTAGCCTACCCAGTTCTAAACGGCTGGTGTCGTCACTACTGTACAGTCAGGTGTGACCAGAAAACATCAAAAAATCAAACTGGTCAATTCAGCACTTAGTTTTCAGTTTACATTGTGGGGATACTATCAACCCAAAATTAGTTACCTAGCTGACTTTACAGAGAAATTCTGATATGGTCCTTATGTAGCAACGATTGGAATTTTGTTTTTCGATTGGAGGTTTAACAACCACCATGAGCAACACAGTATGCTATAAGCAGTCGAAGTCTCTAATTTACAGCCACTGTTTCCAAGGAAGGGAACAAGCCAGTGCCATAAGACAAACACGCCCCCCATGCCTCACCCAGACCCATTCCAGACGAATGGTCAGAAGCCAGCACTTAAACCACAGTGCCACCAATGTGGCAATAAATGGCATGCCGACCACAGACTACGAAAAAAGAGACTGATGAATTTACATTCACTTTACACGAAATCAAATTCATCATATGGATGTTGAGAGCTACAACCATGCACTTGTAAAATATGTTCAGGACTTTGGAATTATGTAAGATAATATGACTATACTCAGACCACTTAAAATAAAAACTATGCATTCTATATATTATGCATTCTTACAAAAATAATTACCATAAACATTCCTTGTGTAATATCCAAATTTTAGCCTCAAAATTAAAATGTGGCTATCACTCATTTTAATTCTTTAAATTCTTTTTTGTGCATTTTATATTTAAGTGCCACATACACTGAGAAAGGGATAAAATTTTTTTTTTTTTTGACTAATAGTTTAGGTACTTTGGACCAAAGGTATTTTACATTGTTCTACATTCTCCTAGCTTTTTCTAGGAACTATCCATTTAGTAGCTCACATTTTATTAAAAAACAGATTTTAATTCTCATACATATTTAAAGAAAGGAAATTACTGGAGCACAGTGCATGTGTTTAGTTTTCACGTCAGTTAGTCCATAAGAACTCAGGATGCTCAAGTGCTTTAATTTTGTACCAATAAAAATTATTCAAACACAGATATAAATATAAGTAAATATATACAATGGTAAGAATACAAGTCAGACAACTGATGGATGAGAGGCTATGGCTTACCAATACATTTATCAAATGAGTTGAAAAAAAATATATATATATATTCACTAGCCATCAGCTGTATTTTAGGTGCAAAAAAAAAAAAAAAAAATGCCCGTGAAGTTTAAGCAGAAATGTATTCCCTACACATAGCACAGTAAGGAAACTACGAAAAAAATGCCCCTCTTTTGCTGCAAACTAATACGCAAATTTCCGTTTAATGCAATCCCCACATGAAGAATTTTAAAGGGCAAACATCTTTCCCTGACATTGCCGCATAAATATTATGAAATGACATCCAGTTGCAACAATCGTACCATTCAACACTGCATTTCATATAATTGTGTTGGTAAATTTTTAAACCTACCATATCAGTAAATATAAAATATTACAATAATAAAATGCCGACCCGGTGCACTTGTTTCTGAAGCAGAGCTGACATCCAGGTAAAACTCCGACCAATTAATTAGAAAAGAGAAAAAAGATTCCTAGCTGAAAACATGCACCAAATTGTGAACTGCGTTGAGTATAATGGGCATACCTGAATCTGCCTTAAAAACAGCACATCATCATACAGAAATAAATTAAATGAAAGTGACTGCACAGCTAAATTAGCCCAAGTTTATCTCACGAAATATCCATTTCAAATCATCTGAGCCAGTAGCAAGCGTACCTTTACAAATAATCACGTACTGACCGTAATCGCGTAAGATGCGTTCTGTGCGCTAGTACCGTATGCACTCGTGTATAGGTTGACCCCCCCCCCCCCCCCCGATTATTATTATCTGAAAATTTGCAGTTTTTGTATATCCCGTGTATAAGAAAATTTGCAGTTTTGTATACCCCACGATTTTTATCTGAATATTTGCAGTTTTTGTATATCCCGTGTATAAGTCGACCCCCGATTTTTATGTGAATATCTGCAGTTTGTGTATACCAACCTATCTTGTGTATAAATAAAAAAACATTTTCTTTTCCGAGGATCCCCGCATGCGGAAATGTGAACCTACTATTTATTGTTGTAGCTGGTTCTCGCAATGTTGCTTGCGGCAGTTTCCCGCAAAATGTGGGTGGAATTGAGGCACAATTCTGGGAAGCTGATAGGGCTCACCACCCTGGTTAGAGAGTTTTCAGGGGAAGGTTATACATTTTAACAATATATGAACCCACTTTTGCACATAGTCCCCCCCGTTTTTTCCCACTTTTTGCGAGCGAGTTTTCTGCAGTTACTTCATTCATGGAGAGTAAAGCATTTGTTCCCGCAGCAAACGAATCGTGATGCATTTACCAAGCGTCATAAGGCAGGCACATCGTTATTTCAAAAGAAAAAAAAAAAAATCCTGAAACATATTTGGAAAGCGTAAATAGGTCTTGATGCCAACCTGATAGTTTTTTTATCCCATTAAGAATAGGCATACCGTATAAAATAAATGCGTAACTTTTGAAGTTTTCAATGGATTTCTTCAAAATTTAAAATGAATCTTTATTTTGATGTATTGCGGGCACTATAAAATTTGCACGCAACTATTTAAAAAATTGAAGAAAATTTGCTCTATAAAAATTTCTCCCACTACCCTGTGCAGCGTAGCAGCTGTCGGTCAACTGCTGAGTTGTACGAGTGTGTGATTGACAGAGAAATCGCTTATCTACTCCCGAGTTTCATCCCCCTCTCCACCGTGTTTGTGACAAACAATCGGCTTTAGTGACATAACCAAACATCGCCCCATTCAGTAAAGATGCAATCCTTTTTTGCTCGCTCTTTGTCTTCAGAAAAGGTTACTGTTTGTTTGATTTTTAGAACCTGAACACACTCAATTTAATAACAAACGTAAGTAGTTTGTTAAACTAATGCACTTATTTACTATCAGTGGCAGTGTTATTCTGAGCGATCGGCCAGAATAACACTGCCTCTGATAGTAAATGAGTTTAAACACTTTCGCTTTCGGGATGCATTAACCAAGTAACCGCTGCTCTGTAGATTGTCACACCTCTCTTCGCCGTCGCTAAGCAGGGGCAGCAGTCTCCATTTGCAATAGTCTGTCCATTTCCCTCTTCATCCCCCCGTCGAGAATTAAGCACGGTCGTAGGTCACGGCACGGTGCAACTTAAACTGCTGGCTGACGCATTTACCTCTTTCCTCGGGGAGATTTACCAGCGGGGCAGTCAAGGCCATATCGACAGATTTAAAATGGACTTTGAGACATCTTTGCGAAATGAGTCGCAAATGACCTTGAAGAGTCAGCTGCTCAAATTTTTCTGTTACAGAAGTTATCTTACCGCGACTCAGCTCAGGTATTTCACGTGCTTGTACGGGTAACTTAGTTTTTTTGGGAGGCATGCGTAGGAGAGTACCGGAAGGGCCAAGTCAGTCTAGCGGAGAACAGTAGGAGATTCGGTCGTCAAGGAGAGAGGGTCCAAGTTCGAACACCGGTTTGACGTAAAGGCTGCGGGTACAGCAGAAGTACAGCTTGGTGGACGGGACGGAGGATTCCTTTGTCAACCGGGTCTCGCGGAAAGCATTGTAGAAAGGTAGCATGTGAACCCTGAACGGGAGACTCGGAAATCCCCAAAGCAAATGGTTGATGGAACAGTAAAGTTTTGCTATTTCAATTTTTATTTCCGTGTACTGGACTGAGTTTGGTCGATGTAATAATTCTTTTAAGCAAGGACACCTTCAGGCGCCTCGGAAGCCAGATCTCATAGTAAAGGTGAGGCGGTGGCTCGCTATACGGCGGGAATCAAAGGGTATAATCCAAAGTATTACCTAAAATATAATCAAAGATTTAAGAATTGATAATATGTTTGGCCCTACAGCTGTATTTCTCATAAACTAAAGCGAACTATTGGGAAAAATTACAATTACATTGTGTAGCATATTATATAATACACCCACCCCTTAGTGCTTAATCGAAAAACCGATAAAATTTGGTGGAATTAATGTAGAAATAAAACACGCTGAAATAAGGCAGAATAGTGGTTGACATTTGGTAGTTGAAATCAGGTGGAAATGCAGTTGAAACCATAGGGTTGAATTTGCGTGGATGGTTTGGACATTTTCAATGTAAGTTTTACCACACTTTTCGCCGTAAATTCAACCTTATGCGGAATGTAACTTCAATGTAAATTCTACGTGGTTGTGCTACAAGGGGTGTTTGTCTTACATGGCTTTCTGGAAGGAGGTGCATGTATATGCATGAATACCAAATGGTTAAGAGTTAAGACACAAAATAATAAAAGCTACTAACACATTAGGCAATAGAGATTTACACTGAAGTGCAAAATACATTTTTCCAGCTTGGCCACACCTGTTAAACTGATACGACAGAATCAGTTAAGATGCTTCTTGATATGATCAACTGAGATGCAAATCTCTATCATCTTTCATACCATTTCATGCTGGTAAATGGTCAAGTGATAGCTTAGAAGATTTTACAGTTCTATCAAATAGTTCATTGCCTGCCATAAGCAGTTTCTATGTAGTGCGTTATGAATCATCGCCGTCGTTCTGTTCTTTCCTAACTGTTTAAAAGAATTCTGTTCTTTGTCGTTCTGTTCTTTTTTTTTTTTTTTTTTTTTTTTTGATTGGAGGTTTAACGACCACCGTGAGCAACTCAATGGGCTATAAGCAGTCGCCCGTCCCTAATTTAGGGTCACTGGTTCCAGGGAAGGGAGAGAGCCAGTGCCTTAAGACAAACACAACATCCATGCCTCTCTGTTCTTTCCTTTAACCTCTTGTTTAAAAGAATGCCACACATGATTTAGTAACAATTGGCCTTGTGCTGCAAACAACGAGATAGAAATACGTAGAGCGCTTACGTCGGGGAACGGGTGAAGCCACCGGAAACAAGTGGCAGCCATGTTTGATGAGGTACAGAACGATTTCCGTTCCGTGTTAAGCAAGGGAGTTTTCGTAATATATGGTTTGATGTTAAATAAGGATATAACTCAGAAATGTTGTTATAAACACCTAGGGGGTGAGACTAAAACTTTAACGTATCAAATAACGATTTTCATTGTTAGTTGACGGCAATAGTGTTTTTAAAAAAAATGATATTTTAATGGATGCAGCTTGCTGTCGTTGAATAAAATCTCATGCCGTAATTTTTTGACATTTAACAAATTTTTTGGAGCAAATTTTCAGAGAAATATAAGTCAGCGGTAATAGAGTAAATGAAAAAAAAAAAAAGAAATACAAAAATAAAAAATACAGTTGCAGTCAATCCGCAATTTCGGTAAAAATTTTAGATATTCGTGGGTCATCACCATGAGAATGCTCAATCATCCCACAGCTTATCACTCCAAATACATAGACGCCAAATATTTTATGAGAGTTTTAAATGAAAAAATAAAAGTTCGAAGAAAAACGGAAAACAAACAATGAGTTTACACAGCCAAGAGGTACCAATATTAAAATACTTTTACCAACTGCCCCTATCTTATATAATCAGAAGAAAACTACTACTTACCTGGCTTTTATTTAATAAAAATTAAAAGTCCTTAGCACTGGGCATGTTTCTAATCTGTTTGTTAGTCTTGACATTCAACAACACAAATCTGTAAGCCTTATTCGTGGGTACGCAAGGCAATTGTGGTAACTTGACCATAATAAAGGTATCTCCCAGCACATACACTAAATACTTAACACAATATAATTCTCACTCTCTCTCTCTCTCTCTCTCTCTCTCTCTCTCTCTCTCTCTCTCTCTCTCTCTCTCTCTCTATGTATATATAAGACCCAGAAGAATACCCCATGGGAGATGAATGGATGAAATTCGAAATCATGCAGGAGTGACACGGAGACAGGCTCAAGACAGACAGCTGTGGAAGAAACTTGGGGAAGCCTTCATCCAGCAGTGGATTGATAATGGTTGATGTTATATATTTATCAGTAAAAAGAAGTAAAAAAGCACACTCATGTAGTAATTAGACCACGTCAACACTGCACCTTGCTGCAGGAATCAGACGTAGTAGAAATAAACATAGAATTAACCAGAAGTAACCCACTTTCATGGTTCTAAACAAAAATGACATGGAATAAAACAACTCAGGAACCCCAAACCACTCTTCAGGGAAAGACATCTGGAGCCCCGAAGTTAAATCATAGCTTAGGTGTTACCGAAAAAACCCCAGAAGATCCCATGGGAGATGGGTGGATGAAATTCGAAAGCATGTCGGAGTAACATGGAGGAGATAGGCTCAAGACATACGATTGCGGAAGAAACTTGGGGAGACCTTCATCCAGTAGTGGATTGATAATGGTTGACAATGATGATAATGATATATATTTTGATTATATACAGTATACATATATTGTAATGATAATAGTTGTCAATGATGATGATATATACACCATTATCAATCCACTGCTGAATGAAGGTCTCCCCAAGTTTCTCTCCAAATGGTATTTACAGTTAGCAACACCAGTACCGAGTAGCTAAAAATAGTTTTATGTACTTTTTCAACCTAAAAAGACATAATTTTTGGTATAAAAAAAATCTTTCTACACATCCTAATTTTAATATCTGGGCAGGTAAATTTTCTGTGGGCATGTATTATTTTAGATATTATTCAAGCTCTGGGCTGAGTGACCAAAAAATTCAGATTATGGGCTTTAATTTTTTTATGGGACAAATAATTGTATTTTTTTGTTTCAGTATTAAATTATTAAATATTTAATATTTTTTATTTGCACTTTCATATTTTACTTTTTTTTTTTTTTGAGAAGCCTAGCTTTCTGTTGTCCCAAAGCTGAAATTTTGTAGTTTTCACCTGATATTTGGACACATTTTGGCAATTGTTAAGATGTACTGCACATAGTTTTTTTTTGTTTCAATTTTAAGGGCACAACCTCTTATTAATATGAAGTGAGAAATTAACAACTACTGATTTGCATTCATGACGTGCAAAAAGTTTGGCGAGCAAATGTTTATGTTTTGTGTTGTTATTTTGTGGGTTCCTTCAGCAGTCTTGCTGGAAATGCAAGTGCGTCTGATTTGTATTTTAGAGAAATACAGGCACAACTTGTTCAATTCAAAGAAAGATTGATTTACGTGAGTGATATTTGTTCAATACTAACCTCTCATATATATGGTTGATGCAAAAGGAATAACTGGCAATTTATACATGGACATACTGACTGTACATTCATCATGAATCAGAGGTCACATTCTTCAAAAAAAAAAAAAAAAAACACCACCTATCACGCAAAAATCAAATGCAAGTAGTTATTACAAAATGTTGCTAGTCCCTTTCTTTTGTATAATTCCATAATTTTTTTTCAATTGCCATTTCATAATCGTGTGTGCCAGTTTTCATAAATATTTTATGTTGTTTGCATTTTTGAGGTACCATTGTACTCCCTGTTTCCTATTTTCAGTTTTAAATCAATATTGCCTGTATTTTTGCTACCCAAAAACCACACACATTGACTAACACATTCACAAATAAAGAGTATTCTGTCAAGAAATTTTCAAGCTCCCCACTCTCACTCTGTTGAAGTAATCAGAGACAAATGCCTAGAACACAAGCTGGGTGACCCTGTGCTTTCAGATAAAATACTAGATTGTTTCCTGACAGGTGTCAGCAAGCAATAAATTTATATTACCAATCACAATTATTACTTCTGCAATTTAAGTAACCATAAATTGATTGCTTTACCAGTATTTGCTATCTAATGGGCATTAGCCATGGGTACATGATCTTTAACACATAAAAAGAAATTGCTGCTTCCTAAGATTTTGAAATATTTGTTGTCTTGTCAGACAAGTTGCATGTACACTGTACAGATTCTAGAATATATATGCAAATGCCATTTGCAAGACATCCTCAGTATATTGAAAAAAACAAAACATTTACATAGGTAGAAATTGTACCCCAAAAGCCTCAAAGTTGGTAACCCACAGTTAACCTCAGCTTCCCAGAGTAAACATCATTCAGTTTTCACATTGAGTACGACTGTTTACAAAATATAAGAAATAAAAAGTCTTAAGATAACACAGATATTGAAATAGCTTATCTGCTGGTTTAATCACCAGCTACACGGATTAGATGTTTTATTTTTTGTGTTTGATTAACTGAGCATTTACAGCTCAACCTTATTTTAAAATGCTTACTTGTGAAATGTAGTTCCACAATCCTTGTTCCTTTTATTCTTACAATCAAAAGCTGCGCAGTAATATGGCATTTTAAATATCAACAATGTGCTGATAATTGTGATTATTCACGAAACTGTAGCACTAAATTTGTAATGAAGCATAACACGATCGCCGAACAGCTGAAAGAACCGAGGTGACTCCTTGACACACGCAGAATTTGTACCTCATCAAAGATGGCGGGCTCTCCCCGCGTTGGCTTCTGCTGCCACGGCAGAGAACCAATCGCAGAAGCACTCTATGTATTTCTATCTCGTTGGCTGCGAAACACTCAGTGTCATAGCCAGCAATCTATGCTATTTAGCAAAGGGACCATTACCTCTCCCACCCAAAGTATCTTAATGAGGAGAGAAAGAGAGTAAAAAAAAAGCATAAGGCCGGAGAATGTGTATGTATGCTAAGAGGTGAAAATTCAGAAAAGCATACATTTTATAAAGCATGGTAACAAAATTAAAATATGCAATGTGCACAAACATATACAACAGGAGAAACAGAGATACAATGTACACAGCTTAAAGCAGTAAGAAAATGTAACAATTCTGGTAAATATTAAGTACACTTAATTTTTTTGTTTTGTAAAAATGCAATGCTTTTCAGTCTACACTCTACAATAATTGTTAATGAATTTGCCATTAGAAACGACTGCACGCTTAATAGCCATATTTTGACAGGATAAGCCATGTGGATATTTTCCTCTAGGTTGTAACACTGTTCTGCTGATTCCTGTGTGCAGTTGATGAATTCAAAAGTGTTCTTCAAATGTTTCTGGAATAAGCTCATTACGAGACTAACAAAGGCAGTCAGTATGTCACTTTAAGCCTCTGTGCTAAGTAATGGTATATACAGTGGTTGGAAAAACTACTTTTTATTTGTAGCGCACTACAACTACTTTATGATAAATGCAGTTAACTACAACTACAGCTACATTTTTAACAAAGTAGTGACTACAAACTACTTTGAAAATGTAGTCACTACTTCACTACTTTTTTTATTGTGAATATTTTTAGAGGTACTTAGTATATTGCAGTTTCAGTTAATATATTATTATCTGTAAATATGGCATTGTACCTGATATTTTAAAACAGAAAATTTTCAAATATAAGGAAGAAAGTAGAAAACCAAAGTTTTTCTACTTTTCTGTTATTTAAAGTACAAAAACTTGGTTATGACATATAATTAGGGGTACCAGTCGCCCGGGATTGGCCCGGACAGTCCTGGATTTGTAATGACTTCCGAGGCTGTGTCCGGGATTGAAAAAATTCCGGGATTTTTAAATGAGTGGTTATAAAGACAGCAAAAAATATACATAACTAATTATTTATTTCATTACTATTAGTACTGAAAATTTTGACTTACCTCTATGTGCAATTTCAAATAAGAGGCGGAGGACATTGAAACCGACAGCTTCTTATTTAACGGGCAAAGTTTGCACATGACTGTAAAATTCCCGTTTACTTGCTTCTCGATCACTGTGAAATAATTATTATACGAGGACCAAGACAGTTCAATTCTTTCTTCATCAAGCTGGACAGTAGCTGCCATATTTCAGGAAAACAGAAAAATTTATAATCACCTGGAAACATAAATTAAATAAGTCTTCGAAGCGAGGAAAGCAAACACGTTCGAGCCGCTCCGGTGGCGGAGTGGTCTAAGCGATGGCCTTTGATCATTCGTCAGAAAGGGGTAAAAGGGGTCCGGGTTAAAATCCCGTGAGGCATGGATAATGTGTTTGTCTTACGGTACTGGCTCTCTCCCTTCCCTGGAACCAGTGACCCTAAATTAGGGACGGGCGACTGCTTATAGCCCATTGAGTTGCTCACGGTGGTCGTTAAATCCAATCAAAAAAAAAAAAAAAAAAAGAAAACCACGTTCATATTCACATGATACGAAAACGATAGCGAGACATGTGTTGGTGTTTCCAACCTATGCTAGAAAACTCTGTGCTTTGAAACACCAAACGTTCTTACTCTGAGATCCTCGTTCGTCATAACCTGTCCATTTTAATCCGCTCCATAGCCGATTTCTTGAAAGAAATGCTCGCTAGATGGCGATACTTAGCGCTGGTGCTGTGCAGTTCAAACGAGGAGTATTAGCGTTGTGTCGCAAACACACGTGACGATCAAGTGATATGTAGAAGGGTACCTTGTTTGTTTACTGAAGTAGCGTTAAAAGTAGTGTCGAAACTCGCTACAAACTATAGAGGTTTGCATCGCGCTACTCGCTACACTACTTTTTTGTTAAAGCAGCGCGTTACACTACAAACTACGCGGAAAAGTAGTGACTACAGTAGTTTCGCTACTTGTAGCGCACTACTTATTTTTTTTTTGATTGGAGGTTTAACGACCACCGTGAGCAACTCAATGGGCTATAAGTAGTCGCCCGTCCCTAATTTAGGGTCACTGGTTCCAGGGAAGGGAGAGAGCCAGTGCCGTAAGACAAACACAACATCCATGCCTGACCGGGATTCGAACCCAGACCCCTTACGGATGAATGATAAGAGGCCAACGCCTTAGACCACTGCGCCACCGGGGCGGCTAGCACTACTTACGACCAATGGGTATATATATACCACACTCATCAACCTGCTTGGCCAGCGTGGTGAGTTATGGCTAAACCCCTCCAAAATGACTCCACAACTTAAATCTTGGCCCTCAGTCTCCGGCAGCTGGAATGTACCTGGCCAAGGCAGCGGCATGAAGGCAGAGGGTGCCAAGAATCCCCGGAGGACCGGATTAGGTTGCCATATGATGCTGACCTTGGCTACTTACAATGGACGCTCCCTATCTTCTGGTTCAAGACTTCTTGAATTGGAAGAGGAACTACAAAGGATCAAGTGGGACATCGTCGGGCTAAGTGAGGTAAGGAGAAAAGGAGAAGATATCGTTGAACTGAAAAGTGGACATCTCTTTTACTAGCGTGGAACAGATACTGGCAGAACTAGTGGTGTTGGATTTATAATAAACAAGAAACTGAAGGATAAAGTTGTGGAAGTTGAAAGTTCCTCTGACAGAGCTGCACGACTCGTTATCCAACTCTCGAGAAGATACCAGGCTCAGATTATTCAAACTTATGCACCCACCACAAGTCATCCTGAAGAAGAAATTGAAGAATTTTATGAGGAAATTCGTCATATAAATAATAAAGGTAAGCATCACTTAAAGATAATTATAGGAGATTTCAATGCAAAAATAGGGCAACGGCAACAGAATGAAACTTCAGTAGGTAAATTCGGTCACGGTAACAGAAACCAGCGTGGAAATACTCTCGTAGAGTTTACAGAGGCAGAAAAGGTTTTCATCTTGAACTCCTTTTTCAAGAAAAAGCCATACAGGAAATGGACATGGATACATCCAAATGGGACGACAAGTGAAATTGATTTTATTATGTGTAACAAAAAATTCGTCATAGAAGACTGCAGTGAGCTAAAC